>OU343138.1:5000000-10000000 GCA_910594945.2 Amphipyra berbera
CGATTCATGGTTACATGGTGTTGTTCTTTTCAATAAACTTAGCTTCCAAATAACGAATCGGAACTTTGTTACTAGTAAGATTTGTTGCAAGTAATACCCCGTGTGCTTCATTCGTTTTTATTTAAAGAACATGTTTTCACATAAACTAAGAACACGTAAATGATTCCTTTAGAACATCGCCAACTAACAAATCTTAACTTTAGCCAGAATTACGACCTTACTAATCTAATACCTACTGCTGGGAGACAAACTTTGGAAATACGTTGTAGCTAGTAAAATAAAGGTATAAAGGCAAAGTTTTAATAAAACTTGCTTCAACTCCGGATTCCATTTTAGTTTTTCTGTTTGGTAAGTTTGTTTCGCCCTTCATAATGTTTTTGCTCAATATTTCTTTGGTTTGAAACAAATACGTAGGTATCAAACACATACATATATTATATACCTACATACTGGGTGAAAAAATAGCCTTAACGAAGCCGAAGTCTACGCATACTGTACATAAAACTGACGACACGTTTGGTGCAGTAGCTAAGCGATTGGCTTCTGCGCTGCGGGTCGTGGGTTCGATTCCCGCACGGAACAAATATTTGTATGGCCTACCGATAGTTGTTCCGGGTCTGGGTGTTTGTGCATGTGAAGATTTGTGTCTGTAAACGCACCCACGATACAGGAGAAATCCTAGTGTGGGGCAACGTTTAAAAAAAAAAAAAAAACAATAAAAAACAAAAAAAAAAAAACAAACTAAGTAACATACAGGAAAAATAATTGCTGGGAAACAACTTTTATTTTTGGTATTAAAAACAGCTTTTATTTGTAGCGCGCAATGTAAGCGCGCGCGCCTGAGACTGTATGTACATTTCGAAAATGTTGATAATGTTTGTATAGAAGAATGTTTAGTAATACCATTTAAACTTAGTTTTCGTGAAAAACGTTCAAAAATATGGTGACTTTGACCTTCAATATCTCTATAACCAGTTGGTTCCCAAATATGGCCCAATACCAAAAAAACTTCGTAATGATGGAATGAATACATGGCTCTCGGTTTCGTTAAGGGTATTTTTACACCCGATATACGTTTCCGGGCGTGATGTTGGGGTAGACAGAGACTATAGATTTCCATCGGCTACGATCCTGAGATACCCTTTTCGCTTCATCTACATTTATCAACCTTCTTATGCATGCTCGTCGGATTAGGGTGCTACCAACCAGACCTTTTTATCAATGGTATCAAACACGCACACATCTATTGCAAAAACTAGACAATTTCGTAGCCATGTTGCGACAGCCTGTAACTGTCCCAATTTCCTGTTGAGATTGTTTATTTCTGCACACTTTTAAGTGAAAAAATATTTTCTTTTTGTTTCTGTGAGACTTTTAAGCATTTAACATAGATCAAAGTAATCTCAAAGAGGAGAACACGAACCTCAGTGATTAAAGTCTGTAGGTTTTTCCTTTGATATTCAAACTAAGAATCTTTAGGGCCAAACCACATCTGACGGAAGATACGTTGTCGATCTTCCCTCGCGTAATTTACTCGAGGAATTTTAGTAACGCATCTTCGCTCAAATGTGTACGGTGTGAGATGTTTATATTGGAATTATGTGTACCGGCGGAAGATCGGCGACCTTTTTTTATTTTTTATTTGTTACTAGGCCTGCGTTTGGCCGCCATCTCGCCTGATGTTAAGCGATGATGCGGTCTACGAAGGAGCACGCTCGCCGAGAAGATACCGATTCACTCGTGACTTGAAGACACCCAGATTGTAACTGTCGGGGAACACCCACTCGGGCAGAGCATTCCACTGTTTGGCGGTTTTCACAATGAAAGTGGAATCAAAACGCTTCATTCGGACCTATCTCTGTCAAATGTGGCTTGGCCTTTACAATTTTATCTTGCCCGTCTGATTTTATTTAGAAAGCCTTACAATAATGTTGTCTTCTAATAATAACAAAGCAAAAGCGTGAGTAATAATAGCAAAAACACACCTGTAGCTTAGGTGTTACCACCTCGTTGCGGGCAGAGCACCGTTTTTATACATATTTTTCTAAAATACTATATTTTAATATGGTAATTTTTGAAATATGGCAAATATTATTAATGTTACTGCCTCGTTGGTCTAGGGGTGGCAAGCGCGACTGCTGAACGTGAGGTCCTGGGTTCGATCCCAGGTCACCCAAAGAGTGATTGGGTTTTTCCGTGTAGAATACCTCAGTAGCAGCCCGGAGTTTGGATTTGTGCCCGGTTGATGGCAATAGGCTTGCCCCCTGTGACTTGGGACTTAAACATAACGGCAAAATGAAGTTGTTACTATACACCTCTGCCCAATCCTTCGGGGAATACAGGCGTGATGTTATGTTATAAAGAATATGGAACATTAAAAAGGTTATTGTGCATGTTTACGAGTATAAAAAAGAATATCTATTTATGGACTACGCATATCATCATAATAAGGAAGTAAACACTGAGATGCTGGCTGATAAAGATGGATGGAAGAAAGACACGTATTGCGCCGACCCGAAATAAATTGAGTTATGGGTAGGATGATGAAGTAGGTACCTACTATGTATATCATGATAGGTATAATGTTATTTTGTTTACTTTATTCAGTTCTAGTATACCTGTAATTACCAACCGCGTTCATCATATGATTTGCGAGGTTAAGCTGTGCTTGCCGCGGTCAGTCTGTGGATGGGTGACCGTTCGGTACACATCGAGACCCCTCCGTGCCTCGGAGAGCACGTTAAATAATCGGTCCCGGGTGTCATACGAATACTTATGATAGTCTTTACGGGAAGTCAGTAGCCCAAAAGTCTGCTGGTCTAACCTTAGGATATCGGCGTTTTCCCAGTAACTGGGTTGCGGAGGTCTGATGGCAGTCGCTCCGTGTAAAATACTGGTATTCAGCCGCATCTGGTTAGGCTGGAAGCTGACCCCAACATAGTTGGTAAAAGGCTAGGCAGAACAGCTTTACAATACTGATGAATTAAATAACAAAAAAGTTGTCGTTATATTAATACGTTAGAAATTAACAAAACAACTAGAGCGCTTGTGCATTGTTTTTTTTATTCTGTTCTTTACTTGGTCGCGTTTGGCCCTAGTTTCACCTGATGGTAAGCGCAGACAGGGTCTAAGATTGAGCGCACGAATCCAAGAAACAGATATATAGAGTGATTCCCCTATACCCTTCTGGCTCTCATATACACACGACGGAACACAGTAAACTGCTTGGCTTGACTTTAATGTTCAGGTGGTAGCTAGCCAACCGGACCGTATAGATCCTACCACCAAGCGTGCTGGTTTTTGTTGAATCTTACAACACGCGTCTATTTTCAGCGTTTTATATTCTAACCCGTCCCCACACGGGGTTCCATTCCAATCCGAGAAAATGCGAATAAATAAGCTGCAGTACTATTTGTATGAACGGTGTGCACTTTATTCGATTCGAATATTCCGAATTTCTCAGAATTTTATCAGAGTTTCTTCCGATTCGGAGTGGACGCGGTGCACAAGCGGTCACATCATAAACGAATACGCCATGGCAATATAATCGATATTTCATAAAAACGAACGTGTGTTGGGATTGTGGGCCATTCTGTACATTAAGGGTAGTGCTCCACTTACGGAGAGAAAATTAAATTAAATTTTAAAAGGCCCTTCAATATACTTACCTACCTTTTAAATTCTGACATGTAACCAAATTGTATCTATTAGTGGTATAGGTAAACATAAATGCTATTAAAGTGTTGTTGTGACACTTAAGTATACTTTGTTGTCTTCGAGGTAATTACAAAACGAGTCCAAACTTTTCTTAAGAAATCTAAGCTTTTACTTGCAGGGTCTCCAAGCGTCCAGCTCCAATTTGATTCGTTCTAAGATATGTTACAGAGCATTGAAAAATAATCAACTCCTATTTTTTTATTGTTTATCGGCCCAAATTCATAGTTACCATTTGCGCATACATCTTGATTCCCAAGGAGGGTTGATGTCAGGCAGGCGGCCGGTCATAAAACAAAAGACAAAACCTCTAACAACATGGTTTTACGAAATACATGTTGTGCCGACCCCACCTAGTGTGGGATAAGGATAGGGAGATGATGCATATATCTTGTACTAGAGCAGCCTGCTGTGCCGGATCCGGCAAATTCTGACGGTGTGCGGGGTCTACTGCAAAATGTATGAGTAGGTGCCAATAGGCGTGCGTCAAAATTTTTCTTATAGCGTAGAGTCGGCCTTAGTGAAAAAACGTCCTTCAAAAAAACATTGTAAGGGAGATATCTCCCACTGTTCATCTACTTTATTATAATTATTGTTTGTTTTCAGGGCATGTGTTACCTACACGGCGGGTTGGGAGCGCACGGCAAGCTGCGGTCTTCAAACTGCCTCATCGATGGTCGCTTCGTGCTCAAGATATCGGACTACGGATTGAACACGCTGTGCACGCCCACCGACCTGATAAAGGACGACACCTATTACTACAGTAATTAACGCTAACTTTACTTTCCTGGGCTCTTGTTCGGTGTTAATCAAATTAGGAGTCGGGTTAGGCGTGATTTAGGGATAGTTTTCATGCTTCTGGATAGTCTCTACCTTTTGTACCTTTTGTAAATGGTATAATATAAATGTATATTAGATTTGGGGGTGTTTTGGGTGCAACCAATATTTAATCTGTGTCGACTATTTATATTAAACTTTTAGTTGATTCATTATTAATAAAAAAGCACAAAATAATAATAACGTTTTATCTCCGTTTCTGACCCTTTCAAACAAAAATCTACGAGTACATAAACAGCATTTATACAATTTTTTAATTGTATATTCTATTCGTTGGTATGTTTTGTCATACATACCGTATATATGTACACTCCGCTATGTTTTAGAATTACTATGGACAGCACCAGAGTTAGTGGCTGCCAGCATCTATCCTGGAGCATCAGCCTCTCTCAAAGGGGATGTGTACAGTTTTGGGATCATATTGGAAGAGATCGTGTTGAGAGCGGGACCTTTTCATCATTACACTCCGACTATGTCCAATAAAGGTCAGTTCTACACAAATTAAATCTATACAAATAAATAAAATTGAAGTGTTTGTGTGTAATATCAAAATAATAAATTTTGTACTAAATGCATATGAAAATATATACGGCACGTATAACAAAAAAACAACTTAAAAAAAATTGTCTGACTGTCTGTCTGATTGTTTCGGCTAATCTCCGAAACGGCTGAACCGAGTGCAACGGGACTCTCACTGGCAGATAGCTGATGCTATAAGGAGTAACTAAGGCTACTTTTATATTAGAAAAACTAAAAGAATCAAAAATAAAATTTTATAGTGTAACGTGTTGATTATCGGAGTGATATTACGATAATAGTGTGTATCGAGCTTAAAATCTAGCTTCTAATAAAAATAAACCTTCTAAATTGTAACCTTTATAACAGAAATAGTAGGCCGCGTATGCGCTCGAGAATCTCCAGCATTTCGTCCAGTAGTGGGCGTTAGCGAGGTGGGGGCGGCGGCGGGGGGCGGGGGCGGCGCCGCCGTGGAGCTGCTGGAGCTGGCGGGGCGCTGCTGGGCTGAGGCGCCTGATGACAGGCCCAGCTTTGATGCAGTTAACGCTAATTATATCAAGTGAGTGGTGATGACTCTTATGTTGGGTATTTAGTAGCTAGCTGAACATTGCTGGGCAGACGCGCCTGATGTCAGGGTCAGCCTTGATGCAGTTAACGCTTATTATATCAAGAGCCCCGGCCACATGCTCCGTCTTGCCTGCAAAACCGTGCAAACCAAAAACCGCACAGTCCAATCTTTAGCGAGTCAATTGTTTGAGGCGCACTTTTTTGGACTTATGCGAGCTACCGTCTATAAAATACATACAACAGAATCGTGTAGGGGATGAATCTATCATTACAGTTATAGCTAATATCGGTATGTCAGGATTGAGACCATGGTAAATAAAGTAAATTAAACCAACAAGACTCTTCACCACCGAGAGTACTTTTAATTGGGTTAGTGATCAGTTACAGAAGCTAGTTCACATTATAATAATTTACAAAAGATCAGAAAATAAGGACAAGCAAATCAGATATAAAAGGTCAGACTTCTTCGGCGGTTCGACATGGAATCCTCCGCTCCGTCGAATGACTACTGTTTTTATAACTTCGGGTACGTTGATTCATCTTGACGGTCACCCTCCTATGTCAACATTGTCCAGTGTTACCGGCTACCGATAACGCGTCTTGCCGTCCACACGCACTTAACTGCACAAACTGAATTGTACTGGTATTACCGTAGGCAAGATAGAGCATGTTGCCAGGGCTTTACGTTGGGTATTTAGCTAGCGGCACTGGTAAGCTCAGCTGGTTCATTGGAGACCCACCAGGTCTCGCCAATAACTGCCCGGTTACGTAGAAACTGTCCGCAAGACCATCTACAAGCAGTCGAATAGATATAAAAAAAATCTCAGCTGGTAAGTTGGTTATTGTGGCGGCATCTATCACGCCACATGAGAACAACGCAGTATGACGAATGTGTAGCAGACTACAGCGACAACAATGACAGCTGTCAAAGGAAGTGTCACAAATCCTGCATCGCGATATCAAGATTTGACACGGAGTTAGTATACAAGGTTAGTCGGAAAGGGGGTACTAAGCCGAAAGGGTGTTAAACTAACTATAATAAGGGATACCTTTTGTTCTACAACTTTCCCCAGAACTCGATAGTTTAAGAGAAATAGCTTTTCAAAGATTTCGTAAAAAATATGCTAAAATCTATCTGTCCATAGCTATGATCAGCTGTTTTTACAATTTTAGGTCATATTTGGGATCACGAATTAGAAAATTAATTTTCTGAATTCATAACTAATGCAGGTATGTATTTTTTTGAAAAAACAAATTTAAAAATATTTTTGCATTCAAATAAAAATTATCGAATTTTGAAATTTTAACACTTGCTTTAAAATAGTCATCAGTAATACTTTACGTGGCCCGCGGCTTAGTACCCCCTTTCCGACTGACCTTGTTTACAACTTCCCAACATCAAGCGTTGGGCAGTGGTCCGCCAGGCATACGATCCGCCTGGTAGGAGAATCCTCACTTTTCGTAGAAGGAACACCATACCTCGTTCCCTACACACTAACATTATCCTGCCATCTTTCGCTGATCGAAGCTTCGTCGGCCTGAGTCAAAATTAACCGAGTGACGCTAATACTGCCCTTCGGAGAAAATGGATGTTCGCTTCTAGGTTTTAAGTTTAAAAACAGCGTTTGCTGTTTTATAATTACTCTTTTAATCCGCTAAATATAGCAAGCTAAAGATTCAATACGTGGGTTTTGTTTCCAGTAGGTACCTTGTTTAGACAACTATTTCTAAGGAACTATTGTTCGATATGTCAAGGCGTGTCGATGTATCCTATCCTATCATATAATAGCTATGTCTATAACAATGGTGTGCCGCTGATATTCTCAGATTAGGTTATATTGAACTTAGCTTCATGTTACCTTTTCCTACCACTATGTTTCGTGGAAGTAAGTTAAATTTGTAGTAGAGATAAGACATAAAAGCGTTCTTTCCATGGGGTTTGTAAATAGATTAGCGTATTTTTGGTTTGTTTTAGGATTAACTTGATATTACACTAAACAAACTTTGTTTTTTTTCAAGTATCGTGTTTTCTTGAATGTAGAGTATTTGCAAGTAGGTTGTTATTAAAAAAAAGCCTGTCGAAAATCCCTACGAAAGTAACTGTCTGTCTGTTGGTTAACTCATCATGACTAAACTACTGATTTTGGCTACTACGCGATAAACGACATCCACGCGGGCGAAGTCGCGGGCTACCGCTAGTTTACTAAAATTACAAAAAAAAGTATCTGCCTCGTTGGTCTAGTGATGGCAAGCGCGACTCTTGATCGTGAGGTCCTGGTTTCGATCCCCAGGTCGGGCAAACTGTTATTAAGTTTTCCGTATGGAATTCCTCAGTAGCAGCCCGGAGTTTGGATTTGTGCCCGATTGATGGCAATATGCTCGCCCCCTATTACATGGGACTTAAACATAACGGTGACATGAGGGTTTTACTATATATAGTAACATGCCCTCTGCCCATCCTTTTGGGGAATACAGGCGCGATATTATGTTATGTAAAATTGCAATTAGATGTTTTTTACTAACATTTATCTATTTTCATAGCCTAAACCTGTAATTATATTAACATTGAGTGGTTTTTTTTCCACCTGTAGGGGTTACTGTGACAACTTAATGGACGATCTGCTCCGGCGTATGGAACAATATGCGAACAACCTCGAGTCTCTCGTCGAAGAGAAAACTGAACAACTGTCGCTGGAGAAACGAAGATCTGAAGAACTACTCTATCAAGTACTTCCAAGGTACCTGTAATGATAATACATGAGTACTCATATATACACTTAGAAAATCATGCTATTACTCCTCTGATAGGTTTCTCTGGTAAATAATTCTGTTCTTGGACTCATCACCTTATTAGTCCGTAAAGTTCCACTGCTAAACATGGGCTTCGTCGACGAGTCAACGTCTAAGAATGGCCCGTGGAGCAGCAAAACACGTGTCTTATCGGTTTGATTTGTTTGTGTGTTGCATGTTATTAATTGCACCTTCTGCATTTGCATATATCGGGTGTAAAAATACCCTTAACGATGCCAAGAACCACGTATTCTACCCATCATTACGAAGATTTTTTGGTATTGGGCCATACCTGAGAACCGACTGGTTACGGAGATATTGAAGGTCAAAGTCACCATATTTTTGAACGTTTTTCACGAAAACTAAGTTTAAATGTTATTACTAAACATTCTTCTATACAAACATTATCAACATTTTCCAAATGTAGGCACAGTCTGCTGCGCGCGCACTTACATTGCGCGCTACAATTAAACGCTGTTTTTTAATAGCAAAAAATATTAGTCGTTTCCCAGCAATTATTTTTGCTGTATGTTACTTAGTTTGATGTGCAGTATGCGTAGACTTCGGCTTCGTTAAGGCTATTTTTACACCCAGTATATATTTGCGGGCGGGAGGGCGGTGCTGCATGCTACATCCAAGCTTGATCCACTGTTTGGAGGAATTATGTATTAATGTATCAATATTGCCTTTCAGTATAAAATCCAGCGCTCGGGTATGCTCGAGCATTCAGAGGAAACGCTTTATGTCTGAGTCGGATTTTATACTTAAACGCAATACTGATATAGTTCTTTATTCAGTGACAGTAAAAAAAAACGCCAGGATTTTTCCGTTTGGTGGAAACTGACTCTTACTCAGTTCTAATAACATTGTACACGCAGACCGGTAGCCCAACAGCTGATGGCTGGCGAGGTGGTCCAGCCTGAGAGCTTCGAGTGCGTGACAGTGTACTTTAGTGACATAGTCGGCTTCACTGAGCTGTGTGCAGCCTCCACTCCCATGCAGGTGGTGGATCTGTTGAATGACCTCTACAGCACCTTCGACAGGATCATCGGGTTCTATGATGTTTATAAGGTGAGTGACCTATCTGAAGAAAGTATACTCGGGAGCAATGAATCGGGTCACCAACATAAGCAATGTTTTCCGAGATTTTAAGGTTTATGTTAGTAACCCGGATTGATTGCTCTCGAGTATAGTAAGGGTAGTCGCCCTAGAGGCAGTAATTGACGCCGTTTTTTTCCTCGTGTAGCTTGTGATAATGGCCAGTCAGCAAGGTTGATAGCAGGGCAGTCACTGATGGCGACTCTTACTGCACCCCAAGTATCTCATTGTGACGTTTTTGAACGTCATCATCTTCGACAAGTTAAATCTTTATCCCATCATCTCTCTCGTCTCTCTCTACCCTATCGTTTGCAGTTTGGTTTCGTCCTGATAAGCTCTAAAGTCTATTAAAAAATGTAAATCCTGTTGTAGGGATAAAATCCAAACGTGTCAAATATGAAATGTTCATTGTGACAACCTTGGTTTGCAAAAACTTAGGACCGTGGTAATAAACGATTCTTATTTGAGAGATCTCTCTGAAAAGTAGTTATTCACTCGAGAAGTATTAAAAAAAAGAAATGTCAAATGTATGGAATTCTACTTTATGGTAGCTGCTGTTGGAAGATCTCTCAAATAAGGGCTGTTTTTAGGACCTAATTGTCGTTTCGAAGACTTGAGAGGCAGATTTAAAAAATGCCCTATGTATTTTATTCCAATCTATGGCAGCGCCTTTTAAGAGCCAGCTCCAAGGGTGCCATGTTGAGAGTTGTTTATTCATTTCAATTCACTCTTGACTGTTTCTTCTTGCGTTGTGCAGGTGGAGACAATAGGTGACGCGTACATGGTTGTATCTGGTCTTCCGGAGAGGAATGGGGACCTGCACGCACGGGAGATCTGCCTCATGGCGCTGGCTATCGTGGAAGCTGTCAGGGGGTTCGTCGTGAGACACCGGCCTACACATCGATTGGAGGTGACCACTACAGATTATTTGGACTATCTAGGAGAGACTTACCGTCTTATTCCAAAACGCGATCTAAATTTAGTACTGGGATTATTACTAGGTTTAAACCATGACTAAATAAAACGTTATTATAAAATGAAGTTTATCACTAGTTCATGACCTATCTATGGTACTAAAGTTAGTCCACCGAGACCCCTAGTTTTACTATGGACTAACTTCGGTACTAATTTATTTGAGGTTAGCATTGATTATTATTGTGTCTTTTTATTTACAAATCATTAAAAATGGATATTAATATGATTGACTTGATGGATTAGCAAGATTTGGGTATGCTGGAGACGTCTTGGCGATCTTACAGACATCATCGTGTGAATCCTTTTGAATAGACAAAGATTTGAGATATAAATATACGTTTACAAAACGTATTGGAGAAAATATAGTGGATGATTTACGTGAGGATTTATACCGCGACCCTCACATTAGCATTGCTTACCTAATAATAATTGAAAATCCATGTTTTATTAACTTTTTCTTTTAAACACAAGTTTTCACCTTTTTTCTTTTGTTGTTACGTTTTTAATTGTAGCCCACGATTTAACCAGACATAACAACTACTCGCGAACAAATCACATAACACTAACAGCAATACTAAGAACAATTAATAAAAATAAGACATCCATTTGTGTATTCATAAAGGACGCAACATAAACATTCCTCTCAAATTACCCGCCGTATGTGTACTTAATTCACTCCACTTCACGCTAGAGGTGTTAAAAATATGACAAGTTGATTATAAAAAGCGCGTCAATTGTACAAGTTGCGCTCGTTCAATATATTGTAACCTAAACAAAGAACGATTTAGGACATATTTTTGTATTAATAAATAATTATTTAAGCATTTCAAGTGTTATTATAATATCATTATTTACATAAACGGAACGTTGCTTCAAATAAAGCCTGTATAAACGAATGAAAGAATGCCATTTTTGTTTTTTATCTGTGGATATTGTTTAGACTATGGACCTTCTTTGGTACTAGCTGATCCTCGAATAGTTTTGTAATCAGACCACATTTAGAACCTGGTATTAACGCTAATACCGTAACAATCCTAGACTTTGTAGTCTTGGTTTAAACCAGTACTTAAGCATTTTTTTGTAATAAGACGGTTACAGTTTTAAGAACTGCTATGCAGGATAAAGATCTCATTGGTCAAAATTGGAAAGTCGTCACTGTTAGATACGCGCAAATCATCATCGAAACAAACACCGATAACAGAGAGTGCCATCCACGAGGACGCGCCCCTGTCTTTGTCTATATCGCGTGTTCTCTGTCACTCTAAGATGAAGAGTGAGCGAGAACACGCGATTTAGACGAAGAGAGGAGCGCATCTTCTTGGATGGCATTATTCAAACTGCATGGTGAACTTCTCGAAATGTTTGCGCCGGTTAAATACTACCGTAATAGGAGGTAAACAATGTTTGCCGTCCCTGTGAGGCGCGCCGTCACCCGAGCCCAGTCGCTCATCCTACGTGTTCTGTCCTCACTTAACGTTCTCTTGGACGCCAAGCCTGACTATGATGTATTCGCGGACGAATGGAAGACGATCTTGTCAGAATGTTTGGTGTATTGTGAGATGAGCGAGTGAATGTCGTTAAATTTAATGTCTTTAATTAATGTAATTGGCCAATGGCCGTTTTATGTTAAAGTAAAATAAATAAATATCTGTAGTTTCAGTCAACCTACAAGACCCTCGCAAGTTTTTCATTAAAGTCGTTAGGTACACGAGGTTTGTCAAACCTCATCTAATGTCGGAAATATTTATTAATACCGGAACCAGATTAACGCGTAACGCCATCGCCGTTAACACATTAAATGACAAGGATACAAGGGACTGCCTTGTTGGTCTAGCGGTGGCAAGCGCGACTGCTGATCGTGGGGTCCTGGGTTCGATCCACAGGTCGGGCAAAGTATTAATGGATTCTTCTATTAAGAATTACTCAGTAGCAGCTCGGAGTATGAATTCGTGCCCGGTAGATGGCAATAGGCTCGCCCCCTCTTACATGGAACTTAAACATAACCGGCGAAACGAGGGTGTAATAAAAACACCTATGCCGAACCCTTCGGGGAATACAAGGCGTGATGTTATGACTCAAGGGATTTGTGCATATTAATGCGTTAATTAATGGCGTTAGGCGTTAGTGTGGCATAAGAAAATATTGTATTTTTGTATACCTGATAAGGTTCGTATCGGAGTACACTCCGGTCCGGTGTGCGCCGGCGTGGTGGGCGTCAAGATGCCCCACTACTGTCTGTTCGGGGACACCGTCAACACTGCCAGCCGCATGGAGTCCACGGGACAACGTAAGTTAATTAACTTACTAACCTTTCTAAATTACAAATAGTTAAACACACCAGTTTTTGTCTAAATCGCGCTACAGTGCTAACGTTCTGGCCGCCTAGCCTTTTCCCAACTATGTTGGGGTCGGCTTCCAGTCTAACCAGATGCGGCTGAATTCCAGTATTTTACACGGAGCGACTGCCACCAGACCTCCGCAGCCCAGTTACTGGGCAATACCGATGTCCTAAGGTTAGACCGGTTGTCAGACTTTCGGGATTCTGACTTCCCGTAACGACTGTCATAGGTATTCGTATGCCACCTGGGACCGACTGTTTAACGCACTCTCCGAGGCACAGAGGGGTCTCAATGTGTAATTAATGGTCACACATCCACAGACTGACCGCAGAAAGCGCAGATTAACTTCGCAAATCGTATGAGTCACGAGCCCCTTTATGTATGATTTGTATGGTCTTTATATGTATGTAATTTGTGTGACACAAGTTATATGGATTCCTAGTGTGTGACCGTCAATTTGAAGCGGTTGATGTTTATTACTCCTGCTTTGCGGATATAAATTATAGTAATTTATTAACGCAAGATAAGAAAATAAGATGTAACCACGATTTATGTGATAGGATACGGCAGATTTATGTAAGAAGAAGTATTTTAACAGCCAGATTTGTTAATTACAAACTTTGAACCAAAGTTAACTGCTGTAATAAAGTTCGGTCAGTTTCCTCTCTGATTGAGTTTTATGGAAGTACCTATAAAATATTATTATTACACTCTCACTCATAACTCGTAAATCAGGATCTACTTCAATTTTGGGCATCTTTACAATCTAATTTATGCCTATCCGTGTCTCATAGAGCACGTTAAACTGTCGGTCCCGGGTGTCATACGAATATCTATGACAGTCGTTACAGGAAGTCAGAAGCCCGAAAGTGATAACCGATCTAACCTTAGGATATCGGCATTGCCCAGCAACTGAGTTGCGGAGGTCTGACGGCAGTTGTTCCGTGTAAAATACTGGTATTCCTTGTATAAGCTGACCTCTCAGCTTATACTGAAAACGTATAGTTTTATTTGTCGACGTATGCACAACCAAAAGGTGATTTTAATAAATATATAATTTATTTAGCTCTGCGAATCCATCTAAGTGAAAATACAAGAGCGTTATTAGACCAATGGGGCACTTTCGTCGTCGAGCGTCGAGGGGAGGTGGAACTAAAGGGTCGCGGGAGGATGTTGACCCACTGGCTGCTGCACTGCTCCGAGCCCGAGGCCAGACCCCCCACGCAGGGGCTCCAGCCTCCCCCGCAGTACCCCATACTGTTCCCCGCTCTGCCACAACCGGCGCTATCGTTGCAAGTTCCTTACCTGGTGGTGGAGCCTCCCACTTTAGCGGCTTGAAGAGTATCTTTATTACAGATGGTTCAAATTTATGTACAAAATGTACCTACCTTATACATGATAATTATTTGATTAATGATAATTATCAAATTTTGTTGTCACGATGATCAAATTTGTTGTCAAAATATTTTGGGCTTCCTGCGCCGATGCTTTAGTTCGGCCACAGTCTACCCATGTATTACTCCTTAAAGTAGGGCCATTTTAATAGGCTACATTTGAGATATGTAAGTCTATTGTCTGTTTGTCAAAGTGAATCGTAAAATTCTCTTCTTTTTCATTATTAAAATAAATGTAATATATTTAGTAGCTGAAAATTTTTGTACAATTGTGCTTCCTAAATTTGAAAAAAAAGAAAATGGCTGCCTTTGCAAATAAGTATTTTGATTTGAGTGTCAAATGTGGCCGATTACAATGGCCCTACTTTAGGTACACTGTGGTTTGGCATAAGGTATAATTCATTTGTCAAACTCTCAGCACAATAACTAAAGCACATTGTTCTGATGTTAAATTATGATGTTTCATTATGAGTAGTAGATTTGTGTCTTCTAATAATGACATTTAAGAGCCCGTTCACACAGCCGATCCGTTTTAACGGATCCGTCGGTACTGGATGTGTTGTTCACATCTGTCCCGATGGATCACTTAAACAAATGGCAGCTACTTCGCATCTGGCAGGCAAGATACGATAAAATAACGGATCCAGTATTTTTTTACTGGATTCGGAATACTGTCATGTATGTGAACTCGTTCACACAACTACAGTCGCCATCATTAAAATAAAAACGGGTCCTGTAAACAGTTTCTATGTGAACTAGCTGTAACGAGTATGGTTACCATTTAACTTAAAGAACAAACTAGCATGTAGGATTAACTATCAGTAGTAACTATGGATCAAAGTAACTAAAAAATTAAACCAAATATTCTTCTGGCCATGACGTGTGCTCTATCTTAGATCACGTCTTAAATCACCATTAGGTAAGCCCGCTGTCAAACGCAAGCCTAAAAAAACAATATCCATGATAAACGCCCGGCAATTTATAATACACAGACCTCCATAAAACACAAAATAACTGAGGGATAAACTAAAAATAGCTGTTGCGTTAGTAGAATGCTAATTTTATGAACAATTTATCCATTTTCTAGTAGTTAATGACTTGACAGTGATAACATTTACATTTTACAAGCTTGTACATCACAATGGATGTTTAACGAGAGTATTTGCATTTGATCTACACGAGCGGACTATATTTGTTACGTACAGACGCATCTGAATTGCACTGTGTCGTCGCTGGGGACGAAACTTGGAACTTTATAACGATATGAAAAAGTTTATTTACGCATAGTTAATTATATAGAAATAGAATGAAAGGTCGGTTTGAACTCGTATGATTCTGAAACTTGCTCTCATATGCTATGACATGTTAAATTAGAAACTCGTGTATAAAGGCACGCTTAAAATCTTCTTTTCGTGTGGTTAGTGACTAACCTGGTGTCAGACTTTATGCCGCCCATGGGCCTCTGAATTGGCTTCTCATGTCGTCAAGAAATATCTCTCAGGCATACTTAAAAGTTAAAGGAATACGCTTAAAATAATCCCTTAATTATTAAATTAAACGGTTTTATCATGCAGTATGCTCTGCAGCATGATGATTTGTAGATTGAAGGGTGATATTATTATAACGTTGTATTTAATGGGAATGAATTTGTGTGCGAAGTTTCAGGCAAATCGGTTTGATTCAAATCTTGCGACAGATTTTTCAAGTAGTTGAAAAATCTGTCGCAAGATTTGAATCAAACAAACGATACGAAGTAGAGCAAATGAAAACTGTTTAAAAATGGTTTCTATAGACCACTGTCACAGCAGTTTCCGATAAAATTTCTATTAAGGAATAGCCACGAGAAGGCTAGACAAACTGGAAAATTCCTAAAGCGAGAACTATGTTTGTTGTTGGTCCTAAATAAATCATTCACGAGTTCGGCGTTTTGTGAGAAGTTTTTACACGATCAAGAGTTCAGCTGCTGTGTTTGCAAAATATGACCTAACACAGCTTGTTAGGTCATATTTTACAGAGTTAAAAAACTAAGACCGAAATATAAAGGACTTCTATTTCCAAATACTGCGTAAATGCGTGAAAAATGTTTCATAATATCTAATTTCTTTATTCGATAAAATATTTCTCTCATTTTAAATGGACTGTAATTTACGTGTAATTTTCTTCACGTTTCCCTCTGGGAGAATAAAGCCATTTTCAATGGTAAATTACACACCATGTAAGGCACATAAGCTGGCGAATGAGGGTTTGAGTTAAAGTTATGTGTGTTCTTACAAGCTATGTATGAGATATTTAAACAAACAAAGGTAAAAAAATTATGACAAGTAGAATTGATGTTTCTTGTTCGAAATTGTTACGTCTTCCTTTTTTTAAGTATATTTCTTACCTATTACATATACAAGGTTAGTCGGAAAGGGGGTACTAAGCCGAAAGGGTGTTAAAGTACTACCCATAATAGTGTATAACTTTTGTTCTACAACTTTCCCCAAAAGTCATTCGTTTAAGAGAAATAGCTGTACAAAGATTTAAAAAAAAAAAATACGCTAAATTCTATCTATCCTCAGCTATGATGTGTTTATATTTTAGATCACATTTGAGGTCACAAATTAGAAGCTCCATTTCCTTAATTCGTAACTAAAGCAGGGTAGAAGAATTTTTGAAAAAACTTACATAAAAATCTTTTTGCATGATATTTTTATATTTATAGAATTTTGAAATTGTATCACTTTCTTTAAAACAAGCATCAGTGATACATTAAGTGGCCGGCGGCTTAGTACCCCCTTTACGACTTACCTTGTATATAAGTATTATCCGTACCAAACACTGTTAGGATAAAACCTTTTGGAACTGCGTTACACGGCATTGATTACGTGTAGTGTCAGAAAAATAATCGGATGAATGGGGAAGGCAACGCAAAACTAAATCAGATGGCAGCACCTCCATATTTAGTTATTTCCACCAATCAGAACCATCAGGTCAATAATGTCAAACACACTGCAACCAATAAGATTGCAGTGGAACAATCGAAAGTGGCGCCATTAGTTCCACAGTTGCCTACCCCATTTAACGTTACGTTGACGTCAAACGGCGCTCCATTCTAAAAGGTCTTATCCTAACAGCATTTGGTACGAGTAGTGGATGCTAACCGCTTTATGTATAAGTCGGACTGTTAATTCGATGCAGTAACTTGACAGTTTAAAGCAAATTAATGCTACCATATTAAAACTAATAGTATTGGGGTAGTGAACGATTTTGCGAAAAGAACGAATGAGAAAAATATTTAAATTTAAATAAATCTCTACAATTTCGTTTGCAATATAAGAATAAAGGCGGAAGAGGCTATTTATGTTAAAAATAATAAAATGAAATAATTTACATTATTTTTTTTGATAGTAAAGTGATTAAATTCAATAAAAAGTTTGCATATAAGTACATTATAAAGTTCATTCAATTTCGTTCATTCTTTTTTTCGCGTCAATAAAACTTTTTGTCAAAAACTGGTAACCCTCCAACTGTCAAGTTACTGCATCGAAATAAAAGTCCGACTGTAGTCTCTTTCAAAAATTAGTCCGGTTGAGCATCTAAAAAGCTTCCTAAGCTTTAATTGCGAGTGGTCCATATCAAAAAAAAAAAAACTTTCAAAAATAATACTTTAAAAACAAAATGGGCGCCCGCGGCCTTTTCTGGGTCATTGTCATTATTATGTGAATAATCGGGAATCCGTATACGAGTGATTGAACAAAATCAAATGTAGTAATTATTGTATGAAATCTTTTATCATTCTTACATAAATAATTGTGTTAGGAAAACCTTGTACAACTTACCTACTGTATGTAGTTTATTATATAAGTAAAAAGTATAATTAAGTAGGTATATCAAGAGAAATGTGAAATTTTCTTCGCGTAATTGACCTTATATCTTCTAATCTATCGTCTAGAGAGTACGTGATTGTATTATCTATGTATGCACATAAGTAATTAAATTCAATAACAGATGTTTCTATAGTCTGATCAGAACCAATAAAACACTACTATTAGAACTTTTGGAGATTTATTTGAATAAAAAAGTATTTTAAAATCAGTCACGTATTTTAACGAAAAAATTCCAAACGTAGAATACAATTGTAAATGATTTGATTTATCAATAGCTTGATTTTTAATTAAAATATTCGATAAAAGGACCTTAAAAGATTGTTTACCTTTTTTCAAATTGATTCGGACCAGACTTTATGCAATTGAGTTATTGATATATTTTATATTCGGGATACGTTTCAAGATATAGGTATTATTCTAGGTTGGAATATGTATGGACGGTTTATTGTCTAGTGTTTTTCACTATAAGATTAGCAGCTAGTGCCAAATAAGTAGTATTTGTAGTATACACTATTGTAGTATAATATTCCTACTTTCATATATTTAGTATAACTCTATATCGTTGTCTTTAAATGTCTATTTTTATATGAATGTTGACGACAGAATGATTATGAAAAAATATAGAGGCTTTTATTTATTTTATGTCAATTAACTGTGAAAAATGACAATTATTTTCTATATTTGATGATAAATAAAATACGAAAATTTATTTGCAGTTTTATTTTGTGAAGTGTATAAACACGCTATAAATATTGAATAAACGAGCTTGTTTGTGTTGAAAAAGGAATGGGGTAGATTGAGGCGATTACCCTAGACAAAAGTAATTGAACTAACAGTAAAGTGTAACAACAAAACTTTGCAAGCCTACCAATAATCTTAACAAACAACTACATCACGTCCGAATAATTCAATACAGCATCTACACAATAGTCAACAACTTAGAATTTACTATTCTGTAAATTCTACTACAAATTCACGCTCTCGCTCCAACTCATCTAACGTACTCTTCTTCACAATCGTATAATTGGAACTTTTCTTCCTCAAAATCTCTAACAGAAGTACGATCATTGAAATTAAAAAGCCGAAGATAAGGCAGAGGAAACAACTGAGCGTCTGGTGCCGAGTCAACGGAGATGGGTCAGAAGTTATCGCGGGGACGTAGTTAGTCTTTAGAACAGCATCTCTTTCCAGCAAACCACTTTCGATCATCCTTGGTAACCATGTTCTAAGCGATTTCACAAATGGAGAGTACATCTTCATCCATACAACCAGTGGTACAGTCAGGATTGAGTCAGGTAGAACATGACCACATTCATTCTCCTTCTTCCCTTGCGCCAGACAATACGCGAAAGCGTATTCCAATGAAGCAGCCAACACAAACTTCTTCTTACCGTCCATAATATCACGGAATACTTCTTCGAATTTCACTTCAGGAATAATTTCGAAACCGTCCCTGATTAGAGGATCGAATTCGAAATGAGCGTAAATACCAGCACGACCACCAAACTTGTAACCATTGTCAATTGTTTCCTTTAAGTTGGCGAAGTTGCCAATTAGAGTTTCGGTCTTCAGAGCTCCAATGAGAACGCTTTGGTAAGCATTTCTAACGACAAAAGTGAACCACAACCATAGACCTACGATATAGAAATCCCTGAATCGCATCGGATCTACTCTAATCGTCTGACCTAACATCGCTCCCCACACTCTAAAAGCAGCACCCTGAACTTTATCAAAGTCTCTAAAATAACGATTGCAAAACTTTTTTATACGCTTAAACTTCAATACGAAAGGGAGGGATATTACTAGAAACGTCACTACTAGGAGAATGAGCCAGAGGTAACCGTTTAGGGGTGAAAGGAGTCGCCACCACACCGGGCCCGGAGCAACTGGAGGAGCGAGCCACGCTAAACGAATTCTGAAATATGGCACCGAGTAATCGAGGAGTCCTAATCTGTCCACTCCCAAAGGTATAGTACACGTGGAAATATTAGCATACCCTGATATAACATCATTTAAAGCATCTGACCAGTTCTTAGCTCGATCTGAATCGATACTTACGTAATCTCTAGCAGTCACTATTGGAGTAAAATTCATGATATCCCTCAGTAGCCGTACTATTGCTCTCTTTATTATTTGTAATGGGATTTTCCGTTCCGTGCCCTGATGGAATATTTTATTCGTTGATATGTACAGAGGACATTCGTGCATATTGCTCATCTTATCTGGATACATGTTATTGAGAGTCATATCTTTTTTCCAATAGTTGATCAGAACGGGTTCCGTGTTTTGACAGTTCAGATGATTTTTATAAGGATAGTAAGTATACAAGGCAATTCTGTTTCTTTTGTCTTTGGTGACGATGACGACATTGGTGACGTAATAACTCCACAAAATGCCGGTGATGTGATCAAGCTTCTTTCTGTTTGAGTTCAAAACTATTAAGAACTTTGCTCCGCCGTTGAGTAAGTTCCTTCCTCTGAGTTCTGGTTGCAGTCTGGTTAGCAGTCTGATAAAGGACTGGTAGCTATCTACAATGATGACCACTTGCTTTGCTGGATCATTTCCTCTACTTTCAATCAGCACAATTCCTTTGTATGCCTTTAAGAAATCAGTAACTAGTTCGTCGTCAATATCTCTGTACAGAATTACAGCTGGTCTTCGATAATTGAAATTGGAATTCGCCACTTCTATCGCGCAATTTATAATGTCGTCTTGCCTTTCTAAACATGTTGCAATTTTAATAAAAACTATGAAACAAAAGAAAATCTTTGAAAAATTACAGAGCATTGTTGAAAAGGTACCAGTTTCCACTGAGATTTGATTAAAAGTGTCTTAAACTCTCTTTGTAAGAGTAAATGGACTACGGAATGTTTCTGACTGACGATCAGAGGTAATAAATCATCTTTTGTTTTAAACGCTGCGATGGCATTTGGTGCAGACATCTCTCGTTCAGATTTTGATCGATGCGCACAGTTAATGCAGCTGTTAGGTAAATAAAAGGATTTCTAAATCGTGATTAATCATTTTTAGGAATGGCATTCAATCATTTTATGGCTGAAAATTGTGTTTAATAGGAAAATGGTTACGGTGGTAAGGGCGGAGTTGTATTATTATACCATGGGTAAGGCCTGATAAGGGTGTTTTTATCTCTAAGCATGAAAAAAGGTAAAGATATATTGCCCAGGCTGTGCTGTAGATTTAGTTTAATCCCATTGGGTAATGGAATAATTTTTATCGACGTAGACTTATTCTCAAAATAATACATCAACGGCATGGCTTTCAATTGAGTTTATTTTTTTAATCAATCTTAATAATAATTAGGAACGAAGTAGATGACATATTGCGCCGACCCCAAATAAGTTGGAATAAGGCCAGGAGGATTATGATGATGAATTAGGAACGGTTCCTCTCTCTGGGGCTCGGGCCATCGCTGGCTTGGACCCTGTTCCCGATGTCGGTGGGCTACAATTGTCATTTGTCAGCAATTTTTGTTTTGAATATTATTCTTCTCCCTTCTCTCTATTCCCTATTCACGGAACGAAAAACTAAAATGTAAACAACATTTGACTACTCTTAATAGAGATATTTTCTGTAAAATATTTCATAACATTAATTTCTAACAAAAATAAATTGTGTAATGTTAATCTATGTATTTGAAACACTTCTTATTTAAGTAAGTTTCGATTTTTTCATCGATTTTACAGAAAATATCTCTATTAAGAGTACTTAGTCAAATGTTGTTTACATTTTATTATTTCGTTCCGTGAATAGGGTATAGGACTATACTAGGCATAGGAGCTGTGGCTGCCACCTATTTATGTAAATATGTAGCTTAAAAAAGGCTATATATTCCTTACGCGACCGCCCCAAACATTGATGTCTTCATTAAATCATATCAGAATCTGACTCTAGAGCAGTAAGCTTCTCATATTATATGTAACCTTACAATGACAAATTAACAATTTAATTGTCAGAATGCTGGATAATTAAGACGTATACTTAGTTAAGAAAACAGTGTTTGTTAACCCTTTGTTTTTATGCATCATTGCGCGCGTGCGCTTCGTTCCGTTGCCACGGCGACGCACATTACAACATAATTGTAAACAAAATAGCATCGCTAAATTGTTTTTCTTCCAATTAACCTAATTATTATTGGCGAAGATCAAATGACATAAGTTTACGTCATCTATGACGTCATGGCCAAGTTTGGTCAACGCTTTGTGGCAATTAATTTTAACGGACCCAATTTATTATTTTGATAGTGTTATTCAGTGTTCAATCAAAATATTAAAACAAATAAAGTGTCAAATTATTTCAAAAATCTAAATCGGTACTTTGAACGAATTATTTAAGTCTAGAAAAAATGAAAATCGACGAATTACGTAATCACATTTGTTATTGGTTAGCAACAGTAATAATAGTCGGTGCAAAGGAATTGCAAATGCCGGGCAGCTGTCAGTCGGGACAGTATTATGAACCTAGTACTCTCAGCTGTATTTCCTGCCCTGCTAATGCCTCCATGGTCACTTCAGCAGATGGTGAGTGAGCTTTTCTTTTCTCTAGAACATTAGTTAATCGCTTTCTTATTAAATACACATTCTACTTTGCACAAGTAAGCATGCGGCAAAACGGTACCGCGCAGTGCTATACAACACAACAACATTTATTTTGACATTTATACATTAAGCTTTGTTTTTAGTTTTATTTTAATTTACCTATATTACATTTTTTTTTAATTTTTTTTTCTTTAAATTACTTTGACATTTATCTCCATAAACATATATAAAATATATCAATGTAATGGATTCAAACGCCTATTCAGGCAGATTTTCGTGGAACAAATTTTAAAACTGCGATCGTGTGTTACCCAAAATGTATGAATAATAAATGATTTGATTTGAACACTTTTTGCGCAAATGTTTACACAAGCCGTTTGCGCACGCAAATCACTGCATGTAGCCGAATAAGAAGCATGAGTGAAGTTTTGACAGCTAAGAAAAAGACTAAAAGAGCGATAACGCTATTGAGAGCAGTACTAATAATATTATTTAGTATCAATTCGCAAAAATGCTGGCTGGTTTTAGGCACCATCACTTGTGAAATCGTGTGCCTTACTGCAGCGAAAGCATTCTGCAGAATGATGAAAAATATGAAAGCATGCGAAAACTAAATCAATGCGAAAAGGTGAAAGTGTCTGTAAGCATGTTAAATACGCATTGATGCTGACAGGTGTATTTAATCCCTAATACGGTATTCAGTAAATGTTTTTTTCCTTTTGGAATAAACATTGGATGGTAAAATATATTTGACTTTTCAAGGTTTCGGTTGCTCCTGCGCAGAGCACAGTGTGCCAGCCGGTATAGATCGGTGCAGACCGTGCAACGCCACTGAAGTGGTGTCTGCTGATGGTACCGCATGCGTACCACGCCGGTGCCAGAATGTTTCTGGCAGAATTGCCTGCAGAAAATGTCCTGGCGATTATATTACAGGTGAGATTCGACGAGGAAACTTGGACTTGGTTTGTAATCACCAAACCACATTGAGTAGGCGTGATGATCAATGCTTGTTCCTTCTCTGGATGAGAAGAGGCCTTTGCCCAGCAGTGGGACAGTTAAAGGCTGGTATTTATACCATGATCAAAACAATAAAATGTCCTCTCAATATCGTAAAGCGCCAAATTCTTCCTCCCAGACTTTTCCCAAATATGTTGGGGTCAGCTTCTAGTCTAACTAGATGCGGCTGAATACCAATATTTTACACGGAGCGACTGCCATAGACCTCCACAATCCAGTTACTAGGCAATGCCGATATCCTAATCTTAGAACAGTTGTCAGACTTTCGGGCTTCTGACTACCAGTAACGACTGTCATAGGTATTCGTATAACACCAGGGGCCGACGGTTTAACGTGCTCTCAGAGGCACGGAGGAGTCTCGATTTGTAACGAACGGCTACCCATCCACGGACTGACCGTGGCGAGCTTAGCTTAACCTCGCAAATCGTATGATAGGCGCGGTCTTTAATTAGCCACGAGAGCCCCTTCTCACTTCTCTTACGTTGCAAAGCGCCAAATGCAAATGTCAAATTTTGGAAGATGACTTCTGCAACCAACTTTGAACTGTAAACACACCCACAGTAAGTCGACTTTTGGAAGATTTATAAACTAACTTGCAAGTGGATTCGGTGCTTAAAGATGTGTCTACATCAACAAATTTTTACTCAGTGACCCAAAACGCGGACGGCTCGCCTCTCAAAGAAGTGCAGTGCGTGAAATGTGCGCGAGGTTTTAAAGCAGACAACAATATATGCAGACGATGCGAGTCCTGCACCTGCACGAAGAACCAGATCATAGTCAGAGGCATCTGTATACCGAAGAGCTATGTGAACTCAAGACCCAAGTATGAAGAAAGTAGTCTGCATCCTCTGGCTCTGTTGGATGTGGTGAAACATGAATATTTGTGTATGGTAAGTAGATTTTTGTATTGCTTTTCTTGTAGTCTCCGGCCAAAAACAGGCTATGCCACTAGCAGTTCTATGGTCTATTTGTTTGATCTTGTGAGTGGAGAAATAGGCGACTAGACCAGGGGTCGGTAACCTTTTGAGACGGAAGAGCCAAAAGTAGCAATTTTCGAAAATTCAGTTTTTAAAGAGCCACAAAAAGAATCGTTTCAGTATTATAGTATGTTTGCTTATACAAGGTGTCCTGTAATTAATGAATAACCTTGAAATAGGGTTTAGCAAAAATACGAAACGTTTTAAAAAAATCAAAATACATTTAGATATAGTAACTATATCTATCTAACAGCCATAGTCATACTTCAGTCATGCTATATTATAGTACTCAATTATGGATCGATTGCACGATTTTAAGGGTTTTGATGGTAAAATAATTATTCCTTGCGTATGGAACTGGAGAGCCGCAACTTTACATCGAAAGAGCCGCAGGTTGCCGACCCCTGGACTAGACGATGAAGGCTCTTAAAAACGACTTTCATTTCAGAGCTTCCTCCTAAGTGTCGTTTCGACATAACATGAGATTAAGATTCTAAAAATAAACTTGTCAAATGTATGAGATTCGAGTCTATGGCAGCGTCTTTTGGAAGCCAGCTACCCGGTCGCCATGTTGAAAGTTATTTATTAATGTGGATCTCCGATGTAATCATTTGTAAAATCAGAAAAGTTAGTCTTATCAAAGAATTATCAATCGAGTTCACACGAGGTGTCCCAAATTTCTTTTAATCAATTTAAAAAAAAAATATCCATTTAGAGAAACATTTATTTGGACACAGTACAGAGACAATAATTATAAAGTGTGACATGAAAAAAAAAGTTTTGGGTGTCTCACGGCTGGACCAAAAAGGTGTCCAGATCAGCTTAATGTCAACCACTATAAGTACTTGACGCTGGTTTTCGTCTGGAGCCTTTGTGTGTCCTTTGTTTGTGTTCGTTTGTGCTTTGTTTTTTTGTATTCATGATGTCGGCGGCTCGGTTGGCGCAGTGGCTGAGCAATTGACTTCTCCGCAACTGATTGCGGGTTCGATTCCCGCTCGGAACAAATAATTAAATGGCCTACAGATACTGGTTCCGACTTGTATTTGAGTATGTGAGATTTGTGTCTGTAAGCACCCTCGATAACAATACAAGAGAAATCCTGTGAACGTTAAAAAAATGCATAAACTTTTGTTTTATCATCAAAACTTTTATATTAACTGAAGTTTGAGTAAAATATGAATAAATTCTAAATAGACTGCCACTTATTGTAAAGTTAGAGTGGGTGGTAAGTAACAGTAACTCAGTAAAAAACACCTACGACTTTCTGTCGCTGGCATTAAGTTTATAGTTCTTGCATTAAAAATAACATCCGTCGTGGTATTTACCATTTTATCCTGCCCTTCTGATTTTATTTAGAAGGCCTTACAATAATGTTGTCTATTAATAATAACACAGCACAAGCGTGAGTAATAATAGCAAACAAACACCTGTAGCTCAGATGTTACCACCTCGCTGCGGGCGGAGCACTGTTTTTGTACATATTTTTCTAAACTAAAACATTATATTTTAATATTGTAATTTTTTGAAATATGGAGAAAATAAAGAATATAACTGCGTCATTGGTCTTCTCTCGTTGGTTGGTGGCAAACGTGACTGCTGAACGTGAGGTTCTGGATTCGTTATCCTGGTCGGGCAAAGTGATATTGGGTTTTTCCGTTTGGGATTTCTTAGTAGAAGTCCGGAGTCTGACTTTGTGCCCAGTTGATGGCAATAGGCTCGCCCCCTATTACATGGGACTTAAACATAACGGCGAAATGAGGGTGTTACTATATACCTCTGCTCAACTCTTCGGGGAATACCGGCGTGCAAATAAATCTGCAACAGATCAACTCATTTATTCTTGAGCTTTGTTATGCATCGGACGTGTTTTTGGCATGTGGATGGTTAATTTCAATGGTAATTTTATATAAAAAGATAATTATTATTGCGACACGGCGTCGCGGCACTTATTATTTTAATTACTTACGTTCTAATTTTACAGCAAAATGATCTTCGGGCTTGTCACACCCTGGCCGATGAATGCGTTAAGAATTTCTACTCTACAGACCCGGCGGGGCCTTGCAGACTTTGGATACAATCTAACTTAGCTACACCCAAAGGTAATTTATAGAGATAATCATACTCAATATGAATTCAGATAATGATGACGCATTACAGAAACCGTTGAGGTTTTTTTTTGGCAAGCTAGCAGCCGGCACACCCGATGGAAAGTGGTCATGTAATTCCTTCAAACCTCGTGATGTACTGCTGACATAGATTAACCCTGCACGGGATACATTTGGATTCAATAAACGAAAAAATTAAAAGATGTAAACGTGTGCTCTTAACGTGAGGCATTTTAGCGCCCTGAGTTAAATGACAACACGGCGAGCGATAGCCGCGAAATTCGCTCGGGGCGCTAAAATGCCTCACGTTAAGAGCACATGTTTACTTCTTGTAATATTTTTGTTTATTGAATCCAAGTTTATCTCGTGCAGGATTAATCTGTCAGCATTTCATCACGAGGTTTGGAGGAATTACATGATTTTGTTTACACCCTGTGTACACCTACAACACCAAGACCATTGCTTTATTTTTATTTTCGTGTTGTTTGTTGTTACTAACCTGGTGTCAGAGTTTATGCCGCCATGGGCTTCTGACTTAGCTTCACATGCCGTCGAGAAATATCTCTCAGGCATCCGGTTTCCTCACGATGTTTTCCTTCATCGTTTTTAAGCAAGTGATAATTATACAATACGCACATGAATCCGAAAAGTCAAAGGTGCGTGCCTTGGGTTCGAACTCGAGGCCTATGACTTGGCAGTCCGACGGTCACACCACTAGGCTATCACTGTTGTAAGAGAGCATAAGAGCATTGCTAATGCGTTGCTTAGAGACAAAGTTGGTGCCTGTAATTTCTCCGGCACCCTTACCCTTCAAATCGGGACACAGCAATGCTGCTTGGAGGGATATATAGTTATGGTTACAGGTACTTCTACTTAGTAACAGGAGGGCTAAATTATTTAATTCTTCTGACCCGGAACCCAGTAGATGATGCTATTAGCAGGAGTTTCTTGCTGTAAAATGGAAGAAAACTCCGAGCTGTTTGCGTATTTATTATGCCATAATTATAGGACGACTCCCGACCGAGGGAATTATGTTGAGCGCTTCTGAAATAACGTTTTTTATATAAAGGTCTTGTCATAAAAATGGATTTATAAGATAAATAGCAACATACATACATACATAAACTCACGCCTTTTTCCCATGGGGGTAGGCAGAAACCATAGAACGCCACATGCTACGACTCTTACATACCCCTTTCGCTTCATCCACATTCATACATCTTGTCATACACGCACGCCGGTTGAGAGTACTACGCACCTGACCTTTGTGAAGAACATCACCAATAACATCGATGTATGTCCTTCTAGGACGTCCTCTACCGGCGTTCCCATTAACATCCGCCTTATAAATTTCTTTTGTTAATCGCCGTTCACTCATTCTCTCAACATGGCCAAACCACCTAAGCATACTCCTTTCAATTTTTGTCACTACATCATCTTTTAAACCGCAACTTTGTCTAATCTCTTCATTTCTCAATCTATCATTCAAAGTTACACCGCACATACTTCGCAAGGAACGCATTTCCACGGCATTTATTCTACTTTCATGCCTTTCATGCCATTAAATAGCAACAAAAAATCTAAATTCGTTATTAGTGACAAATTACTAAAAACAATAATATGCGAACAAATTGTGACAGATATATATAAAGTTTACGATTAGAATTATGGGCTTAATAATGTTGGCATAATTATTTTAAATGTAGCGTAGAGGTCTAAGGTTTGTTTCTCAACTAGAAAGAGCCCGTCACATAGCGGATCCGTTTTAACGGATCTGTCGATACTGGATGTGTTGTTCACATCTGTACCGACGGATCAGTTAAACAAATGGTAGCTGCGTCGCGTCTGGCAGACAGGATAAGATAAAAATAACGGATCTAGTATTTTTTACTGGATTTGGAACACTGTCATGTACGTGAATCCGCTTATACAACAACAGGCGCCATCACCAAAATAAAAACGGATCCGTTAAAGTGGGTCCTGTAAACAGTTTCTGTGAAACACGTCGCTGAGGCAGTGGTGCGGCAGCGCTGCGTTGGTAGACGAGTCCGTGCCGCAGCGTTGCTTCAGCAACGTGTTTTATAGCTGTTGTTCGAAGACCCCTGTTCCAAAGTGGATATTAATGAATTGATGTGATATGATTTTGTTTAATTCCCATTTCAGGTTTACCGCACCTTACAGTAGAATCAACATTAGAGGATAAAAATCCAGGGGAAACTAATTTAGCGCGCAAAAAGGTACTTACATCAAACTGATTCTCCTTAGTGGTATCATTTGTGAAAGACACGTAAGGTTGAAAATCCTCCATTAGTTCTACCTTTTTTTATCGTTGGAAAATCCTCATGGATGTCCCTCGCCCAGGGAAGGCGAGGTGGTCTGGCGGACTCTTACCGGCTAAAAACCAACGGTGTTCCTCCTCTTGACCGTTCGGCCGGGGTCGCGAGTATGCACCCCAACTCCGTTAGTTTTGCCCAGCCTTTTCCCAACTATGTTGGGGTTACCTTCCAGTGTAACCAGATGCGGCTGAATACCAGTATTTTAAACGGAGCGACTGCCATCAGACCTCCGCAACCCAGTAACTGGGCAATACCGATATCCTAAGGTTAGACCAGTATTCAGACTTCGGACTTCTGACTTCCCATAACGACTGTCGTAGGTATTCATATTACACCTCGGACCGACTGCTTAACTCGCTCTCCGAGGCACGGAGAGGTCACGGTTTGTAACGAACGGTCACCCATCCACAGATTGACCGCGGCAAGCGCAGCTTAACCTCGCAAATCGTATGATCCGCACGGTTGGTAATTAGCCAGGACCCATTACATAGGTTTAATTTATTTTCAGCAGGATTTTTTATTGCTTGCTGCAGCGGTGTTCTCATCTGACGGCGGGCTCAAATTTATCAAAGATCCAGATGAAAAGGCTTCTCCATGCCATCTACCTGTACAAATAAGAATAGGCCGTGATTTTAAGTAAGTGCCTATTATATTATGATAATAGTGGCTAACTGCCTCGTTGTTGCTGATCGTGTGGTCCTGGGTTCGATCCCCAGGTCGGACGAAGTGTTATTGGGTTTTTTGAATTTGTGCCCGCTTGATGGCAATCAATAGGCTCGCCCCCTATTACATGGGACTTATAATGGCGAAATGAGGGTGTTACTATACATCTCTGCCCAACCCTGTTATGTTATGTGTATGGTGGTATAATTATGAAAAAGCTCATCCTTCAACGTAAAATCTTGGTATTCATGGATGGAGGGAATTCCCGCTTTTAAGAATATTACGAACTAGCTGTGTCCTCACGGCTCCGCCTGCGTAAGAAGTTTTATTCCATTAATAAATATAGCCTATGTTACTCAGTGATAATGTAGCATTCTAACGGCAAAAGAATTTTTGAAATCGGTCCAATAGTTTTTAAGTTTATTCGTAACATACAAAAATACACAAATTCAAAAATACAAATCTTTCCTCTTTATAATATTAGTATAGATATAGACAGGTAAAGTAGGTAGGTACTAGGTGAACAAAAAACCTTTCGTTTGTTATTAAACCAGGTTGTCCTCGTTTTCCGTATTGGGCCATTTACAAAATTGTTTACCAAATGATGACGCAAAATGAGGAACTACGTAAGTGTCTTCCAAAGTGCGTACACACAACGAACTCGTGTTGACACGCAACCGTAGCTGTGCTGTGTCCCTGAGATTGTTATTGCATCTTGCACACATTACCGTGCTTTCTTTCACACAGCGGATCAGTTACAACGGTCCGATGAAAACGGGTCCGCTAAAACGGATCAATAGTTTTCCCGGGTATTCCCGGGATCGGGAACTCTGGAAAGAAACCCTAGAAGGCACCCATACTTCTCCATACATCTTCATGTACGGATTCGTTTTTTATACTGTCCCGGCTCCCGGGTCCACTTTATGTGTGTAAAAATAACGGATCCAGTATTTTTTACTGTATTCGGATTACTGTCGTACGTGAACTCGCTCAAACAACTACAGGCGCCATTACCAAAATAAAAACAGATCCGTTAAAACGGATCCTGAAAACAGTTTCTGTGTGAACTAGCTGTTCTTCGGATTTCTCAACAAATCCGATGTCAGGGCCAAAGACGGTTACATGTCAAATGTATGAAAGATTACAAGATGTATGAAATCATATGGAGCTATACGGAGCGCCGATCAGCGAGACGGTCAACGTCAACTTACTAACGTTAGGCCGCGTTCATTTGATCCGCTCTTGTACCGCGTAAGATCTGCACTCGCCCGCCTCGTATCCGTGTCGTGCCCGCTTCAATCAGTGCTGTGCTAGGAGTTGCGTACGACACTGGCCAAAGCGCGGGCGCAACGAGTGGTCGCGGAGCGAGCGCGAAGGGTGAGCGTTGGTGGTGCGAGGCGGGTGCGGTTTCCTCGACAAAATATAATTAGAAAATTATAAATGTGTCATGAGACTCAAATTATAAGCAATGCATTTTAAGGCGACTAAGACGCGGGTGCAGACGCGAGTGGCGGACGCTGAGCGGGCGCGGGTCGTCTTTAAGCGCTCTTAGGCGGTCGAGCCGCACTTCGGGCGATACACCTGCAACTTTACAATGAACAACCCACCCATGAATACTACCGTATACCCACCTATTTTCCAGGTTTTGTTTTGTAATTTTTTTATAATCTCTTTACATTGCAGACAGGACTGCACCATGAATATATCGAAGTTAATCAATGATTTTAACGCGACCATCTCACCTTATTTGTATGCAGACGGGAACCTCATACAAATACCGGTTTATCCAAGAAAACCTAATGGTTACAGTGTACAGGTACAGCGTACAACTTCTAAAAATAAGTTTAATGAATAAATAAAGGAGTTAAATATTATATTAAAATACCTTTCTAGGATAATCCCTGTTTACCGTAAATAGCATGTACGGAGGCGTAGGTGTATAGTGAAATAGTCCATTAGTTTTCATCCCTTGAGTGTAAGTGGTGACTTTTTGTTCGTATCTATAGTGAAGCACTTAAAAATCCCTGACAAAAACTTTTAACTTAAACGATTTTAATTTGCAGTATCCCTGCAGCATCCGGGTTTGAGGATTGAAAGTTGAAATTATTATAATGTTGTATTGTCATTAGTTTCGAATTTGTTTGCAAAGTTTAAGGAGAATCGGTTAAGCAGAAGTAGTTGAAAAATCTGTCGCAAGATTAGAACCAAACAAATATACAAAGTGACGCTAATTAAAACCGTTTAAAAAAAGAAACCTTTCGACGTGACAACGTCTAATAAAACGATGGACCCCGGCAGCATGCACGAAAAAGCGTGACTCATTGTCACGTTCCGTCTGAGGCGAGCGTGCGAGCGAGAGCGCGGAACAAGCGATAGAGAGGCACGATATTTTGTTAAGACGTTGTCACGTTAAACTATCGTCCGTAAACCGACTTTACAGACAACCAATTTTTTTATTTTAGAACGATAACCTCTGCTCTGCTTTGAGTACCAAATTTTAAGACTTTGTTTGTTTATGTTTATAAGTTAATATTTATTTTATTTACATTATTGCAGAGAGGAACATGGTTATCGAGCAAGTTCAAACGTTACTTCATTGTGGATAATTTTCTTTCGACTACGACAAATATCACCAATACTGTGTACCTACGAACTATAATAATACGCCTACAGTAAGTATATAATTAATTATCTATACTTAATATTATAAAGCTGAAGAGTTTGTTTGTTTGAACGCGCTAATCTCAGGAACTAATGGTTGGAATTGAAAAATTATTCTTGTGTTGGATAGTCCAATTATCGAGGACTAGCGACCCGCCCCGGCTTCGCACGGGTGCAACGTAGATAGGTACTAATGTGGGGCATATAAACCTTACTCTTGAATCACTCTATCTATTAAAAAAACCGCATTTCCGTTGCGTAGTTTTAAAGATTAAGCATACATAGGGACAGACAGACAGCGGGAGCGACTTTGTTTTATACTATGTAAAGAAGGTTATAGGATATCGCACTGCTAGATCAATAGTGTATCAACTCAAAATGAAGCTTTTTCAGAAACGACAGAAAACTGGTTATTTACTTCCTGTTATAGATTACAATTGAAGTGAATGAAATAAATTACGTGTGAAGATTTGTGTTTGTAAACGCATCCATGATACAGGAGAAACCCTAGTGAGGCGCAACGTTTTAAAAAAATAAAATACCTATAAGAGTTATCTCAAATTGATCAAATTTTGAGTTGATAGGTACAGCAGCAATCTAGCAGTGCGATATATAACATCACGCTACGACCAATAGAATAGGAGCGGAGAATAAATGAAAAAATGTTGCAAAAATGGGAAAAATGTCCACCCGTGCGAAGCCGGGACGGGCCGCTAGTAATACATAATGTTGATTTTAATGTGATTTTTGATTTCATTACCACCTCACTGGACTAATTGTTCTCAAGTGTAGCTATGTAGCTGAGCTCATTTTTTTGTTTTTCTATTAAGATATTCTCAGTAGCAGCCGGTTTCGAAAGTGGGCCCGTAAAATGGTAATAGGGTCGACCCCTATACCGTCCGCGACGTAATAAGGATGAACAACAGTAGTAACATCTGCGCCTTTCTTATTAGGAATACATGCGTTGTTAAATCGATTATACCAAATTGATGATGGGTGTAAGGTAATCGTAGCAACTGCCTCTTTGGTTTAGTGGCTTTAGCGCGACTGCTGATCGTGAGGTCCTGGGTTCGATCCCCAGATCGGGCAGTGTTATTGGATTTTTCCGTGTGGAATTTCGCAGTAGCAGCCCGGACTTTGGATTTGTACCCGGTTAATGGCAATAGGCTTATGCTATTACATGGGACTTAAACATCGGCGAAATAAGGGTGTTACTATACACCTCTGCCCAAGCCTTCGGGGAATTCAGGCGTGATAATATTATGTTATGTGTAAGTTAATTTATTCGATCAGTTAATTTATTTTGAACCAGGATTGAACGAGACAAAAGCAGTCCGAGCTCGTTACGAGTGCATATATCGATTGAAGCGAGTTATGCCACGAAGTCGCCCTTATCCGAGTCAATCGTCATGACTTTAAAAGTCGCACATGTTATGCCTGAAGCTGGTGTTCATCGTGGACTTGAGGTTAGTTCACAGAAGTTACAAGGACTTCGTTGTGTTCTTAATTATTTTTTTAAACGTTGCCCCACACTAGTATTTCTCCTGTATCGTGGGTGCGTTTACAGACACAAATCATCACACACAGAACAACTATCTGTAGGCCATACAAATATTTGTTGCGTGCGGGAATCGAACCCACGACCCGTAGCGCAGAAGTCGATTACTCAGCAACTGCGCCAAAACTAATTAACTTAACTAACTTGTTATTTCTTAATTAAGGCAAGTGTTCACTAACATTAATTCCCCGGTTTAACAACCGTTTACTCAAGAACATACACAAAAAAAAACATACAGACGAACATAGAACCTCCTCCTTTTTGGAAGTCGGTTAAAAAATGTGTTTTAGGTAAATGGTTGTTAAACAAGAAAGATAATGTTGCTGAAAAAAAAAGGCCTGTTATTGAACATGATCGTGGTGCCTTTTTAACCGACTTTCAAAAAAGGAGGAGGTTCTCAATTCGATTGTATGTGTTTTTTTTTTCTTTTTTGTATGTTTGTTCCGCGATATCTTTGCTAATTGCGAACCGATTTTAATGATTCTTTTTTTTTTGAAAGAGTATTCTTCCAAAGTGGTCCCATTCCAAGATCTTCACCAAATTTAAATGGGACCACTTTGAAAGAGTACTCTTTCAAAAAAAAAATCATTAAAATCGGTTCACAATTAGCAAAGTTATTGCGGAACAAATATACAAAAAAAAAAACGTACAATCGATTTGAGAACCTCCTCCTTTTTTGAAAGTCGGTTAAAAATTGATTATTTAGACAGTTAAAAAAAACTTTAACGTCGAATTGAGAACACTGCTCACTGCTCATAACAAAACTATTTCACATAGATTAGTATTTTCTTCCTAGCGTATCAGTTCTTACAATTATTTGAAACTAGCGGCCCATCCCGGCTTCGCACGGGTGGACATTTTTCCCGTTTTTGCAACATTTTTCATTTATGCGCGCTCCTATTGGTCGTAGCGTGATATTATATAGCCTATAAACTTCCTCGATAAATGGACTATGCAACACAAAATTATTTTTTCAATTCCAACCAGCACTCCCTGAGATTAGCGCGTTCAAACAAACAAACTCTTCAGCTTTATAATATTAGTATAGATAAATATTTAGCACAGATTGTAAAAAACATTTTACCATGTTTAATGTAGGTACTTAACAAATTATTTATTAGATTGTGCTGCTAAAAACCGGAAACAGGAAATTAAATTTTTTGTAATAAACCTGAGATTGCCCATAAATTTGGTTTGATTTAATAAATGAAGGTCTCGCCCGTATAAAGTTACTTTTTTCTTGTAGCTTCTTTTTTAATGGATAATTTTATGGCAACAATGGGAGATTATTTTACAAGAATCCTGTTTTAATTTTATAGAAAGCACGTTTTTATGAAAATATGGATTAGGTTTTGTTTTTACTTCTTGAAAGGCAAAGTCACTGCCAGTCTTAGATCAAATGGTCTAAGCTGCTAGTAGCAGGTTCGATACCCGCAAGGAACAAAAATATTTCACGAATGCCCTATGTTGAGATTTATGTCTGCAATCGCACACGCTATTCAAAGTGTTGGGGTCAGCTTCCAGTCTAACCAGATGCGGCTGAATACCAGTATTTTACACGGAGCGACTGCCATCAGACCTCCACAACCCAGTTACTGAGCAATGCCGATATCCTAAGGTAAGAACGGTTGTCAGACTTCCGGGTTTCTAACTACCCATAACGATTGTCATAGGCATTTTATGACACCCGGTACCGACACACTGAGAAAGAGCGCACTTAAATGAGAGCTAGTTATTAATATGGACTCTAGAGTGCAGAAAATTTTTTAAAAAAGAAGGAGAAAATGTAACTCGTTCAAAATAAGAACACCCGAACAGTTTCCACAAAATAATTCATGTTCCAGATATGGGGCGGAGTGCTGGGCTGCCTCCTAACTTTGTACGCGATGGTACAGTGGCGAGGAGTGGTCCGCAGAGGTGGCCTGTATGCTTCTGTGGTGCCTTTAGTGGCCGGAGCTATTGCTGATACGCTGTATTTCGTGAGTAAAATGCAGAAAATACTTTGTCACACTTTTGTACCGAAAAAACCTATTAGATTGTACTAGAAAAGATTACACTTGTTAAAACCGTGTCTAACTTTAAACTTGATACATAGAATAGGTATTAGACCCTTCTTCTTTTTGTGTGGTTAGTGACTAACCTGGTGTCAGAGTTTATGCCGCCAATGGGCCTTTGACTTGGCTTCACATGCCGTCGAGAAATATTTCTCAGGCATGCCGGTTTCCTCACAATGTTTTCCTTCACCGTTTTTAAGCAAATGTTAATTACACAATTCGCACTTGATTCCGAAAAGTCAGAGGTGCGTGCCTTGGGTCACACCACTAGGCTATCACTGCTGTACCATTGTTGTTTAGACCCTGTTTTGTCTAAACAACAGTAATACACGTTTTTGTGGTTAGGTAGAACAAATTGTCTAACGTTTGGCTCGTAGTTTCGGGTCTGAAAGCAGTCTCATTTGGATTTGATTTTTCGCTCAATATAAGCAGTCTCGTAAACCACCGGGTCGTAACTTTATATGGTCGTATGCACAGTCGTATGTACTATTCTTTACACTAAGTGCCGATTTCACCAAAGTCATATAACTTTTATGTCAGGAATAAATTTGACATTTTGACAGCTTTTGTATAGAAATTCTGCCAAAACACCTAACTTAGTCTTTGGATAATCGCCACTCGAAGTTGGTAAAATGGGACCAAGTAAACAAAACTAAACAAAAAAATTAAAACCATCAAAAGGCATAGCAAACGGTGGCTTCTTTCCCTTCCTGAGAACTCTTCTCATTCTGAGAAGAGGCCCGTACCCAGCGACGGGACAGTAATGTTAAGTCAAAGTCAAAGTATTTATTTCAATTAACATAAAGGGCACTTTTGAACGTTAAAATTTCTAGTCGCCCCTTCCAAAAGGTAGTTTCGTATGGAGAAGAATGGGCAAGAAACTCCACCGTTACTCTTTTAAAATGTCTTACAATATTTTGTATAGGTACATTAATTATACAATTATATGTGAAGACGATGCACCTAGAATAAAATTACTATACCACAATAGGTAAAAAGAATAAAAAATTAAGCAATGACAAATTAATTATGTGATAGATATACGGTGCTCACATATTTACAAACTGCAAAAGTATACGTTTCCCAAACATTTTAAAGTAATAGGTCAGTGTGTGAGTTAAGCTAGGTACCTACTCAACGGTAACCGGTGACTATCTTTGCAGGCCGCATGGTTTTCAGCTCTCCACGCTTTGGCAGCGGAGGCTGGTACACTTGGGTTGACTCTACCGTTGTCACGGGGAGAGGAACGCATCATCAAAGCTTTTATTTACTCAGCTGTCTCGATGAAGGTTGGTCTGTCATAGATTTTATGGTTAAATACTTATTTTAAGTTAATAATGATTGATTGTTTAATACAATACGTTTGATGAACGGCTAGGCTAGGAGACCTTTAATTAAAGGTTAATGTGTCATTAGACAATAGCAATAAATATATATTAATCTATACTTTTATACTAATATTATAAAGAGCAAAGATTTGTATTTTTGTATGTAAACGAATAAACTTAAAAACTACTGGACCGATTTCAAAAATTCTTTTGCCGTTAGAAAACTACATTATCACTGAGTAACATAGGTTATATTTATTACTGGAATAAAACTTGTTACGCGGGCGGAGCCGGGAGGACACAGCTAGTAATTACTAAAATATTTTTTTTGTTATCTACCATGAAAGTATAGATAACTGATGGAATCAGGCGTTACTTTGCGGAAATCCATGACATACAAATATACACAATAACAATATTTAATTAGCGTTAATTCCGCCAAACAGTTCATCAAGCCTGAATGCAGAAGGTGCGATTAATAATATGCAATACACAAACAAATCAAACAGATACGACACGTGTTTTGCCCATCCTTAGATATTGACTCGTCGACCGCTTGGACACGAAACTACACATGTCGTATCGGTTTGATTTGCTTGTGTATTGCATATTATTAATCGCACCTTCTGCATTTGCGTATACATATTTGCATCTTATTACATATACATTATACTATTAGCAATATAGCCTATGTTACTCAGTGATAATGTAGCTTTCTAACGGTAAAATAATTTTTGAAATCGGTCCAGTAGTTTTTAAGTTTATTCGTTACATACAAAATACAAATCTTTCCTCTTTATAATATTAGTATAGCGAGGATAGATATAGATATTATTATATATTGTATCTTATAACAAGGGCTTTTTTAACCGTTCTTACAGATAGTTAAAGTTGCGTGGTTCAACTTTAACCAATGTCGATGTGACGTGTTCTTTTTGGATTGGTCTGAATATAATGCTCCATTCAAAGGTAAATAAACCAACAAGTTCGTTACGTGGTAATTTATGTATTACAAAATTTTGAATGAGGTTCATGAAACCCGATAATCGACACTTCTTCTCTCGTGTCCGCACGAGCTATATGAGAATAGCTCATGCCCTGATGAAAAGAATAGCCAGTCAGGAAGGTTTGGTAGCGGGGTTGACTGCCCAGGGTGCGCTGGACATAGGTACTTGAGTATCGTCACTAGTGGAGGCTATAATGTACCCCCAATCGACACTGCAGTGTGGCGTTGTGTAGATAATGTGCTGACATCTACCACGCCACATGTACGCAGCACGATGATTGTGTAGCAGATTACAGCGACAATAATCACAACTCTAAATTAATATGACGTCACAAGAATCCTGCATCGTGATATCAAGATTTTACACGCAGATAGTATATACAAGGTTGGTTGGAAAGAGGGTATTAAGCCGCGGGCCACTGAATGTATCACTGATGCTTGTTTTAAAGAAAGTGTTAAAATTTCAAAATTCGGTAAAAAAAAACTATGTAAAATTATTTTTATTTTAGTTCTTTTCAAAATATCTTCATTCTTGCTTTAGTTACGAATTCAGAAAATAGAGCTTCGTATCCGTGACCCCAAATATGACCTAAAATGTAAACACAGCTGATTATAGCTGAGGATAGATAGAATTTAGCGTATTTTTTATGAAATCTTTGAACAGCTATTTCTCTTAAACTAATGACTTTTGGGAAAAGTTGTAGAACAAAAGTTATCCATTATTATGGATCCTTTAAGACCTTTTTGGCTTAGTACCCCCTTTACGACTAACCTTGTATACAACTACCCAACATCAACCGTCGGGCAACAGCCCGCCAGGCATAAGACCCGCCTGGTTGGAGGATCCTCCTTTTTCGTTGGAGGAACACCATCCCTCTTTCCTCCACAATAATATGTCAGCAAATTAATTTAGTCCTATGCAACACCATGCTGCCCGCATTGTAGTTGTGGTTACTAAAACGTGGCTAAGAGAGTTCCTAACCCTCTAAAACTTGCAGGAGCAACAACGACTGACAAGTTTAACAGCTGGAGGGCCACAACTTTAGCCAGAGAGTGGAGTATGATGCAGACCATGAGGAGAGTCTCTCCAGGGTACACTGTCACTCTGGCACTCCTCATTTTGCACGTTAGTACATTGTTTCATTGGTTTAGTGGCTGTAAGCATAGCTGGTGTTTGAGGTCCTGTTGCTTCATGCAGAACGTTAAGGTAAGTATAGACTAGAGCATTTAGGTCTCGAAGAAGAGGTAATGTAGAATTTAAAGTGCCCAGATATAACAATTACTTTGGACAAAGATGTAAAAAATATTTGGTACTAACCATATTCAACAGCCTACCATTTGAAACGTGTTTAACAAAAATTACATTTAAAAACAAACTTGAATCATATCTTCTGTCTAATTTTAGTGAAAATCTTATCTCAGCATTTTTGGGTAATTTAAATATAATAATACTAACAGTTTAACATGTTTTTGTAAAAGTATTTTGGATTAATTTAGTTTTCAGTTGTGGTCAGATTCCTTTATTGTAATTTTTTATATTTAAATGAAAAAGTGAACGTACATACTTAAATCTTGTGACTATAGTGGTAGCTACGCCTGCTAACAAACTGCTCTGTAGTTTGGCAGAAGTAACAGAAAATGTAAACAACTTAATGTTCCAATTAAACAATTTTTCATTTTCATTTTTTTTTTCATTTCCTTGTAACAAAGTGTCGAGCGTCGTGCTCATTTTCGGTTCACGTAAGGGTGACACAATAGAGCGGCTCGATGTTTTGTTACAAGTAAAATATTTTCTAGTCCAGTGATACCAAAAGTAGTTTATATCGACCCCCAGGGATCGACGGCGACCAAAAAGGGATCCACGTGGGTGAATAAAATAATTGGAGGTCCGTGAGACATAAATGGGGGTCCACGTTGGTGGATCTCATTTAGGCAGGACCACGTGTGACTCTAGGATCAATATTGTTTTTTTAAAAAAAGAAAAAGAAAGAAAAGAAAAAAAGATTGTATTCACCTCCTTATTTCATACCAGGGCCTGTCTCCTTGGCAATCTTACCTGCCTCCTAGTCAAGGCTACAGGTGGGCAGTAGCCACGATCGCCTGGTGGTCTTCCTACACCATGCTGCTATCAACACGATGGGTGGTTGACAGACTGCGAGGGTCACCCACTGCTGCTCTGTCGAAGATCTGCACCAGTGTTGGACTGTCCTTGTTGGTTTTCGAGGAAGATTGCTATGCTCATTATGTGCATGGAAGGTAAGGAGTCCTAATAGGTGAGACGTGATCTATGATACAAGAAATTCCTATACCCGTATGTACAAACATTACTAGAAGATGGTGCGGAATGCGGATTTGGGATTGGTCCTTTATGTTAAAGGCAACCAACCACTGCCTCGCTGGTCTAGTGGTGGCAAGCGCGACTGCTGATCGTGAGATCCTGGGTTCGATCCCCAGGTCAGGCAAAGCGTCATTGGGTTTTTCCGTGTGGAATTCCTCAGTAGCAGTAGTTGGTGGCAATAGGCTCGCCCCCTATTACATGGGATTTAAACATGACGGCGAAATGAGGGTGTTAGTATACACCTCTGCCCAACTCTTCGGGAAATACAGGCGTGATGTTATGTCACAGAGCCGTCTTCAACGCAGTGCGTTCGAGCCAGTTCTAGCACACCGAGGCCTTCTAGAGTCTGGCAAACAAAAGTAGAGACTGAAAAAGCGCGGCAAATTTAAAAAATATCAGCATTGCAACCCCAAAATTAGCATGAAATACCTGGAATAACCTAATTTGATACTTTACAATTATTTGTTTTTATATGGTATAGCATTGCCATATAAAAAGTTTGCAAATAAATCGAGTGTCTACTTTCGTTGCCAAATACTAGTAGGTACCTACCTAATGTTTGTGTATACGGATGTTAGTGTGAAGCAACTTTTTTTTAAAGTATTTTGTCAGTGTTCTGCGACCTTTTCTATCCAATATTAAGTATAACCCCTTATTATTTAGATTTCTGTGGTATAACCCTTTTCTCATTTTAATAATATGGTGTAGGAGAATAGGATTAGGTATATGTATAGAGTCCTCTTGCCTTCCCTAATCCATTCTCATTAAAATTATTCAAATTCTCCTCTAGGATTGCGGAGGTCAACCCGTCGCAAGCCATACCTAAATCCGAAAATTATTTTAATATAATAGGTACCATTGTCTGACTAAATCGTCTTGCACTCATTACAAAACGACTTGATTTTAGGTTACGCTATTGTGAACTCTATTTACTCGATTTTTAGGTCTATTTTTACTCGTTTTAGAAACGACGACTCTAAAGACTTGAGGTCTATGGCCGGACCACTAGCAACATGTCGTGTAGTATGCGCCCCACAGCTGAGGTATTGTATTGTATACGACACAACTAAGAAGTCGCATCAGCAAACTTCGTAAAACCGATCATTTCCGAACTGAGTGCGAGTGCAAGACCACGAATGTTTATTAGTACCTACTGCAGTAAAAATGATGATTAAGCTGACGTAATAAGTGTGAGTGGCGCGAAAATGAGTGACTGCCATTGGTTGTTCGATCAAGTTTGCCGATGCCACTTCTTAATCGCAGGCCACACCGCCAGCTAGCGAACGAGCGAGCGAGCTGGCAGGCGAAGCGAGGCGAGGGAAACTATATAAACTAAGCGAAGCTTTGGCGAGCTAATCACACCGTTAATTCAGCCCTCATCAAGCTGTCTCTCTCCCAGTCCTCCCGCAAGCAACGCCCTAAGCCGAGGTCCGAGTCCCATTAAGGGTCGCCCTTAGTGCTGTTGTTGCTAGCTAGTCATGATATTATTGGTTAGGTTAAGTATATTACTCTCGTCCCCATTGGTTGGAGACCTTTCAGGTCTCGCCAATAACTGCCCGGTTACGTAGAAACGGTCCGCAAGACCATCTTCAAGCAGTCGAATAGAAAAAAAAGGCGAGCTAAACTATGTGGGTTCACACCGAAACCTAAGGACGGAAGGGCGAGCGAGCGGGCGGGAGAGCGAGTGGAGCGTTCCGTCTCATTGTCACTCACGCGCAGTTCCGATCAGCAGAGCCGAGCGAGCGTCGTTTCACCTCTTTTCATACTTCGGTTCACACCGCGAACTACAGAGCTTAGCTACGCTAATGAGGTGAACGAATAGCATCGCTGGCATCGTCGGATATTTCGTTCGCATCGTTTGTATCGCTGACGTAGCTTATCTCTGTAGTTCGTGGTGTGAACCGAAGTATGAAAAGAGGTGAAACGATGCTCGCCCGGCTCGCTCGCTCGCTAGCTGGCGGTGTGGCCTGCGCTTTAGCTGTGTTGTACTGTATCCTTATAATTATGGTAGACAAGAGTTTATCATAACTTCGCCATTTTTTCATTTAATTAGTTTCTAATATTTTTTCAGGGTCGTGTATAAACAGCTGTCTCTCTCCATACCTGGTAAAAATCGTAAAATGCTTTTTTAAATTAAAGGAGAAAACAGTGTATTTCTGTTATTATCTCTGAACTTTTAATGTTTTGTTTAATTTCGTTAATTGTTTTAGGTTTAGGCGAAACTGAAACTCGCCAATCCCTTTTGTCAAGATTCTTGGCTGCGTTCTTTGAAAGGGTAAGGTTGAGCCTCCACATACGACAACTTTTTGCAGCGATGCAAACGCGCTACTGCACCGCGTTTTCATCGCGCATGACCGTTTCAAAAGGCGGACTGCCCGTGAGTGTTTCGCGGCTGCATCGCGTTTGTATCGCGTTTGCATCGCTGCAAGCAGTCATCGTATGTAAAGTCTCTTCATTAATTCACTGACCATCGTATGAACCAGACAAATTACTATAATAACATCCGTTATGAGTAATTTTTAGAATAATTTTAATACACACCGAACTTCTCAGGATGATTTCCCGCCCAAAACTCACCAGGTTCCGCCATGACACCTAACCAAATGTTGTTCTTGTAGGCCCTAGATGGTTTAAGCTGGGTTGCCAGCGAACGTTCCATACTCGAGCGCCTGTTAAACGTGGAGCTGACTACTAGGGAGGCTGGCAACACCAGCACGCTACTGTACGACCCTGATGACAATACGCCTTCATGCTTCGCTGTAACTTGGTAAGTAGAATTGTGTATAACAATATATTATAAGATAATTCTGGACAAGTCGGTACCGTGTCTAAAACCCCGAAAAATCAGCATCGTGTGTATAAAAAACATAAAATGTTACTGTTGTTTTTTATTATTGAACGGTTTTAATTAACTTCACTTCGTATACAAGGTTAGTCAGAAAGGGGGTACTAAGCCGCGGGCCGCTTAATTTATCACTGATGATTGTTTTAAAGAAAGTGTTAAAATTTAAAAATTCGGTAAAAAAAAACAATGATTTTTTTTTTATTTAGTTTTTTCAAAAAGTCTTCATCCCTGCTTTAGTTATGAATTCAAAAAATGGAGTTTCTAATCCGTGACCCCAAATGTACCGTAAAATGTAAACAAGTCTGATCATAGCTGAGGATAGATAGAATTTAGTGTATTTTTTATGAAATCTTTGAACAGCTATTTCTCTCGAACTATTCATTGACTTTTGGGGAAAGTTGTAGAACAAAAGTTATCCATTATTATGGGTACTTTAACACCCTTTCGGCTTAGTACCCCCTTTCCGACAAACCTTGTATATTTGGTTGTTTGTTTGATTCAAATCTTGCGACAGATTTTTCAATTACCTACTTCTGCTTAACCGATTCTCCTGAAACTTTGTACGCAAATTCAGTTCCCAGTTCAGTTCCAGACAGTACAACATTATAATAATTTCTACCTTCAATCTTTAAATCCTGGTGCTGCAGGGGTACTGCAAGATAAAACCGTTTAACTAAAAAGTTATTGTTTAAGGGATTTTTTTTATGTTTCTCTAAGGTGGGGAGAAGAGTGGAGTCTGGCAACATTTGACGCTATGCTCTTCAGCTGCGTGTTGGTAGCGATAGATGACGCTCTGGTGGCTGCTCTAGCAACTCTTATAGTATGGCAGGTGAGAGGAATGCTATCCTAATAGAAAAGTTAGCACGACGATACAATACGAACGCCTGGCTACCAGTGGCGAAGGGTGAATTTTCTTAAAAGGGAAGCCGAACCAAAAAATGCTTACCTTGCTCAAGTGTGATGCATGAATTCCAGTAACTACTCGTATAGCTGTGGCCCTGTGGCTGAAATCTTGTACAGATGAATTGGCTTTAGCTCACTTTCACTATACATGTAAGCACTGATACATAGAAACAGTGTCTTGCAAGTATAATAAAAGTGGCTTTGAGAAAAGCCGTTTGGGGATGGATATGAGAAGAACATCAGCAGTCCGACTGACACTAACGTCATAGAAACCAAGAAAACGTTCTTCGATTCCAGTTTCAGATAAATACCTAAATATTACCGTTAGTTGCTCCCTATGACTAACATCGGGCGTTTCGTCAATCATGACCGATACAAACTGAGCCTTATTTATTTCCAACTTTAATTTAAAACGAATGCGATACTTTGTATTAAATCATTTTATATATCACTCGAAAGGCCAGAGAATGTGGGATTCTGTGTTGAGGAACATTGTTCCAAATGCGAATCGATTACGGTATCATACTTACTTAAATATAACAACGTTTCGATATAGGTAGTTACCGCGGTTATCGGATGCCGGATATTCGTGGTGGCCGCGAAAAGCTAATTCTTTTTTACCTAGCAAAATTACTGTGTCGATGAACCGTTTCATTAAACTTCTATTCCGATCTACTTTTCTATTATGAACTTCATACGTATTAGCAAAAAATGTTTCTATCCTACGATTTCCGAAATCATGCAAAGATAAACAACTTCGGATATGTTTTTCGGTCTGAACATGTTTTTTGGACGAATTTGAAAGATTATTAATATCTTTAAATCCCGTGTGGCTCCATAAGCTACTAGAATCTGAGAATAATATGCAAGGAAAACAAAACAATTTATTTAATTTACAACTTCACGTAAGCCAAGGGTATTTGTCGTACTTACAAAGAACTGGTAAAATGTTTGAAAAAACCATCGCGTCGTTTGTAATTTATAATCATGTCAGGGCGAGCACGGCCTAACTGAATTACATGTTTTTTATTTTCAAAACTCAACTTTGAAAAGGATGTTTCCTCAGTCAACAAATAATCTGTCAGACAGCATTCTACGTTCACTAATGCCGCCATGGTATCGAATTTACTCAATAATAACAAAACCACTACTTAAATAACTACTTTCTAATAAAACTACAAAATAAAAAAACTATCCTTACTTACCTAAATACCTATTTAAATAGACGATCACCAAACAATACAACGCCACTAACCTTGTTTTTACTGCACTATCACTTCGCAAAACTATCACTAGTTTACACAAATAAATCAATTTCAACAATAATACATGAATAATGCTATAAGATTCTAAATTATGATACGAATATATCAAATCAAATGCAAATGAACAAGTGAAAACAATAATCTAAATAAGCGCGAAAAAAATCTGTTGTGAATCTGTCATCCAAATATTACTATCTAAACAAATTACGAACTTCAGTAGCATTATTTCCATCTCGTTCTGGCGTACGCATTTCCTATCTCTGTCCTTATCGTAACTCGATGAATCGCGGGTTTCCATCGTAGCTATATCTAGCGGTGTTATGTTGCCTCAAGGTCACGATCGCTACAAGTGAAACTATGAATTAAATGTACTGGATTCCTGCCGCGCCTGACCGGCTTTTCTTTTGCGTCGTTTCAAGTTACGTTGCTGCGAAAAAAATTGTAGGCGTTTATTTGTTTCTTTGATTGTTACTTTCATAAGCAAATGTTATACCTGCAATGTAACTTCGTAAATACCTAATTATTTGTTTAAATGATAATTGAAAATAATAGTTACTAGTATTTGCCATATTTCGAAAGGGAAGCCGATAGGAATCGAGTTGTATGGAGCCTTCGCCACTGCTGGCTACAACCATTTTGTCCGTGGACCAGTAGATCATTCCCGTTTCTTCACTCTAATTCATCTTTTGCACATACAATATTACTCTAGCGGTCGCAAACCCAGCTAATAAACGGGAGATCCTAGGAACAGCAGATGGGTTTAATTGGGCAAACGCTATTGATTAATTCTTCTTCATAAAGTAGAAATCTAAGTAGGGGTAAAGAGTGTTTTTATCAATAACAACACTTCATAAACAGATATTTAAAACTTCAGAAATCCCTTTTTATTGCGAGCAAAAACAGATTTATCATAGGGGAGGCCAGAATATACCGGGTAGTGAAGTTAATGCAAAGAAAACCATAATAACTGGAGTAGCAGCATTCATTTTATAAGTAAATTGGATTCAGAGAAAGTTATTTCTAAACCAATAACTTTAGCCAGTAAACATGTTGGGATCAAACGGAAACTTCCATGGGGTTGGTTCTATTTGGACGGTAACTTACTATGTACTACAGGGAAAAATGTTTTTTTCGATCAATCTTTTGTCTGACCCAAATTACTCACAACTGGTCCCCACGACACAGGAGATTCTAGTGTGAGGTCCAGTGAACCTGATGTATGTATTTGTAAAAAAATTAAAACAATTAAGTACCTATTCTTATTCTCTTTATTCTTAACTTAGATGTGCACATCTAGATTACCCAAGCTACTTTCTTGATTTATATGTTGTTTGATTTTTATTATTTTAGTGTATGATCCAATGGCGTAGCCAGGACTTCGTTTAAGAGTGGGGGGGGGGCAGGCAAAGGAAAATTTATGATATATGAGTAATTCTACAAATACGTTTAAAAAAAAGCGAATGTAAAGCGAATAAATTTTTGAATGATTTTAAATGCAACATTGCTTAAAATTATTTACCCTTCGGTTCAGGAGCACTGCGACCGAGCGCTGAACCAAACCCTGCCAGGGGGTGGGCATATGTCCCACCTTGCCCGTACCTGGCTAAGCCCTTCTAGTTATCTGAGTTCTAGATTTATTTCAACCAATTTCTCAATCAATAAAATGTATATCAATCAATAAGAAGTAAAACCGCATTCGGACTGCTACCTAGTTAACGTGTTCATGTTCCATTAACATGCATTTTCTTTAAAAAAGTATGTAGGTACTTATATATCCTGATACCTAAAAAAAAAAAAGTGATTTTCAACTAGTTTTCAGCATTCAATTCAATATGTTTATTATTTATTTTACAATACAGTAAAAAAACTTTAAAAGTATCCAGGAAAAAAGCGATAGTGGGAATCTAAAAGCACATGCCTCTTCCTTTTATTTGAGACACAAAATAAAATGTATTTAATTATTTTCAGATAATAATGCAAGTTAGAAGATGGTTCGGAAATAAAAATCAAAGAGAAAAAACAGAAACCGAGTTATATTAGGACAACCCTGAAACGCTACAAACAAAAAACATTACTCACTCAGCCACTGGTTGTGATAACATGTGGGAGCAAACCGTGTATGTTTTAGTTTGTGCAATATTCTGCGATGTCATAGTTTCTACTCGGCACACCGAAGAAACAAGCGAAGATACAGACACAAGTGAATATGATAGTGGAACCGCAATAAATGTTTTAAGAAATGGTAGTCACCGTGAATCATCATGTGCATCATCATCATCAACTGAAATTAGTACTACGACAAGGGCTCCATGGGTTACCCCGAAAATTGTGATCTTGCCCAATGGACCTTACTTCGATTTCCTTACAAACATTTGCAATGCACTTCTGTCCACTAAATATTCACGTTTATACGTTGGTAAATATTTTGGAATACTAAGCAAAAGCCTCAAAGGTTTGGGAATAGATTATTTACAGAAATTATGGATCACAAGATTACGAAAGTCATTGTACAAGTACTCCGAATACAATAAACGAACACTAAAAATTAAAGTGCGTAATTTTTTGGCATTCATATCTGATGGTAGGCCGAAAAAGAATGAATACTTTAAGGCAATGAATGCTATATATACAGTGAATGATGAACGGAAAATGGATGATTATGTTTATGCGCTCAAGAATTACGGGAAACGAGTTTCGCGGCACATAGCAGATAAAACAAGAAAGGTGTTCCTGGATATCATATTTGCTAGATATCGTAGACAACGTGATTATGTAAAAGAGGACATCAAATTGAAATTAAAATCTGCCGTTTTAGAGTATTGGGAGGAAAGATTAAATCTAACTGCTTTTAATTTCACATCGCTGTTTAATCATACATCGAGCAAACCGTGAAATTGACTCATTTTATGTTCTTTCGTTACAATAGAATAGAAAGGAGTAAAGGAAACATGTATTCGTTATATACATTGATATTATATTATACATTTTCAATAGGTTTAGGACTATCTGTAAACTTACAAGGAATAATAACTGAAGAGCACTCTGATAGCCCGGTATTGAAACAATATAGATTTAAAAAACTAGCCGGAGGCAGAAACGAAGGTATCTTCGAAAGGTTCATAAGGTCCTACCTTGATATGTTGTCAACGGCTCTTACAGGGCAACAGCTATTAAAATACTGTAAAATGATTTCGAAAGAACTGAAAAAAATTAAACTTCCATACACAGCAAGACTGGCAAAGCAATTTAGACGCCTGTCAAGAATGTATGATGATGAAGTAGTTGACGAAATGGCAAAGTATCGAAAAGAGTACGACGAAAAATTACCACACCGACAAAATTTCCTACAAGCATTCAATGAAGTATTTACTTTACGAGAAAATTTGCAGTTCCAAGATTACATACAAGATTTACTAGAATATGCAAATGAACATAAATTATTAATTCAAGATGAAACCAGAAAACTTTTGAACGATGTTATTGTGAAAAATGTTAACAAGTTGGGCAAAAGAGACAAAAGATACTTGAAGGTAAAACTAATGTTGGCTATTGACGAATACAATCATTAATTAGATAACGTGATGTTGAGTGTTTATACTTTAAAATAAGAACGACTTCGATGTTAAATTAAATCTTAGGATTGTTTAGAAACTAAATAAATTTACCTTTTGAGAACTTAATTATTTCTACCTATCTATACTAATATTATAAAGAGGAAAGATTTGTATTTTTGTATGTAACGAATAAACTTAAAAACTACTGGATCGATTTCAAAAATTATTTTGCCGTTAGAAAGCTACATTATCACTGAGTAACATAATCTACGGGCGAAGCCGTGAGGACCCAGCGTCACTAATATCTCAACAAAATCTTAGAAATCCGTGTCCCGTCTCGGAGTGCAGAATACACCAGGATGTCGCTTTCTCGCGGTCCTTGAATAACAAAGAAGATTTACAACTAAAAGCAACCCTTTTTTTTGGTGTTTTCTTGACATGGGACCCGTATTTCTAGGTAGGTAGGTATCTATACATCTATACGGCATACCTACTTACGGGTAATACCAAACCGTAACATACCATTTAGTTGCGAGAAAAGAGTTCGACATAGCTGCATTTCTTTTTTACATGCTCAACCACATCACAGACCAAAGTATTGTGAAATTGTATTGATATGGTATTGATGTGTAGCAGTAGGTCAATATTATTACTCGTTAACAAAAGGCCTGGCGTCTGGCACATTTGTTACACCCCACGCCAGCGCCTGCCCACGTATTCATCAGAACTGGTGGAAATAAATTATGGTGAACAATCACACGTCTGTGTCTTTGAAAATTTGATAACTAATTTAAAATATAATTTAGTGCAAAGTAGTCAGCCATACTAAAATTCAAAAACCGTAAATATCCGAAAGTAAAGGAAAACATACTACTTTTCCATAAACAACAGCAATATATTGGCAACACCAAGATCATCGACGAACAAATGAAATACGGCAACGTCACGCACGTATTGAAGTGGAAGAGTGATTGTTCATTCGGCGTTCTGAAAAACTAGTAAATTTATAAATTGTAATTTAATTTTTATTAAAAATGGCAGATAGTAAAGGGTGAGTGTATAATCATGCATTATATTCGTATAGGACATAATTCTATGTATTGTTTCGCAATAAATCGATGCGCGACACTGCAAACGAATCTTCAAAAATTGGCTTGTCATCATGTCTGAGTTACAAACCGACTCATAGAAATCGAATTTTGCAAGTTCATTATAGAATAGGATTAGGATTTTATGAACGGAGCTTGATTTAGTCGATATTTAGAATGCCGATGTCGTTTGGGGTGCATTAGTCCCATTAGAACAGAACGCTTTGGTTATTTTTAGGGTGATTGATATTTTTTCTTGTTTGGCAGTAATCCTGATGATTTATCGACCGCGATCCTGCGCCGCAAGGACAGGCCCAACCGCCTCATCGTGGAAGAGGCGGTCAGCGATGACAACTCTGTGGTGGCACTATCACAGGTCTGAGCTCTTTGTCTTAACCGGCGGCGGCGCTAACAAAATGCGTATTTGCCATTAATTTCATGGTTACCATAATATGCTTTGTCACCATCATGCAATTTTAATGTCATACAAATGTCACTAATATTCTGGTTACACTAAACTTGGTTTGAATCTATTGATATGATTATGATTTAATGCAATTTCATGGCATGAAGCTAATTGCTTTTCTGTCAAAATATTTTTTTCTGTAGCTAGAACACATCATAACATGTTAAGACAAATAGCATTATACTTACAGTTCAATGACATTGTCTGTCTACTGGTAATTATGTGAATATAAAAAAAATAGATACTTGCATAATATATCTAAAACCAAATTAAAATCATCATCATCCAATCTTTACTGAACACACTTTCTTGTATCATCAACAAAAAAATGGCTCACAATGTTAAAAGTCTACATCCATATAAGTCCCATTTAATATATCATTGCAAAAACTCATTGTTAAACTATATTCTTTATTAGAAAAATGTAATGTGTTATCATTATTTTACAAAAATTACATTATGAAAGTTGTGTTATGAAAATCAAATAAAGAAACAATTGCTTTTTTCATTTGAATTTTTTTAAATGTCTGTCATATACAAAAATGTTTAGACACTTGTTAAAAATGTGTATGTCAAACTTCATACATAAAACTAAACAACTTAAACACAATTTTGTGGTAGGGCAGTACATGTGTAAATTCTTATATTGCTAGTACACTTATGTCAAAACTGAATAAATCCAAAACTTATTTCTAATTTCTGTCTATGAAAATCCAAACAAACTATCTCATCAATTATAAATATATTAGGCTTCTGATAGTAATCCATTATGCTTTACATTCATAGACTAAATCTAGTTATTTTCCCAGATACATGCAACAAATTGTTGTTTTGTCTATCATAGACATGCTGTACCATATCAATTTTATTTTGCTTATGACTAAAAGGTTAACTTTTCTAATGTAAGGGTGTTTGAAGTGTACTATTTTTCATATAGTTTGAAAACAGACCTGCTTGCACAACAACTCTAAATATATTTAGTGCTGGACATATTAAAAATGTCATTCTGTCTATAATAAACAATTGACTGAAATACTATGACATTCTAAATGCTTTTAACACTAATTGTATACAGCAAGCTGATGTGCAAGGCGAAAATAATGCCTTACCCGGTTCTCTGCCAACTCTGCATGAAAAAATTAAAAATCTCATGTTATATGGTGATAGCATTCAAAGTGCGACTGAATAAACTTCATGAATTATATTTCAAAAATAAATAATCAGTCTTTCATTAGGCATCCAAGAAAATGGTGCCTAACCTTTAAATGCTGACTCATTCAAACTTAAACTTAATATGAACGGAAGGATAAATCTACCTAAACTAATTAGGCAAGTTATAATCTGTAGTGGTTTGTTTGGTATAAGGAAACAATCTGATGTGAATAAATTATTTCTCTAATTAGAGAAAATCAAAATTTGTTTTAAAGATTTCCTTGGTTATATTTCATCTGGGACATAGATAGGGCTTATGACAATGAAAGTAAAAGATTATAAGTCACTAGCGGCATGTCCCGGCTTCACATGGGTGAACATTTATTTTAAACATTTTGGGATATAAATATAGCCTATGTTACTCAGTGATAATGTAGCTTTCTAACGGCAAAAGAATTTTTGAAATCGGTCCAGAAGTTTTTAAGTTTATTTGTTACATATAAAAATACAAACCTTTCCTCTTTATAATATTAGTATAGATTGTTTGGCCATTTATAAGTTCTGACATGTGAGATTGGTCCCTGATACTTATCTAATCTTGTTTGATAATAGTTTTTGGACAATACAAAGCAAAGGTAGGGTCGCAAATCAATTATATTAGACCTCTCGCACTTACGGACCTTATGAAGCTTTACTAGTCTATTACTACTGCTTAAAGCTAAAGTCGACTGTCATCTGACCAATCCTCATATTTCTACAGGCGAAAATGGAGCAGCTGCAACTATTCCGTGGAGACACAGTTCTCCTCAAGGGTAAGCGACGCAAGGAGACCGTGTGCATTGTTCTCTCAGACGACAACTGCCCCGACGAGAAGATCCGCATGAACCGCGTGGTGCGCAACAATCTGCGCGTGCGCCTGTCCGACGTCGTGTCCATCGCGCCCTGTCCGTCCGTTAAGTACGGAAAACGTGTGCATATATTGCCCATAGATGATTCTGTTGAAGGATTGACTGGGTAAGTTGAGTTTTGGTACTTAAAGTCAGATAATTATAGTCGCCGGCACGTAACTTGGCAAGAGTAGAGAAGACAATTCCTCTCCTTTCTTTATTTCTTCTAAAAAGACATGTTAAAAAATAAATTATAGCAATAACCATAGAGTAATGTGTAATAAAAGAGACCATATTTGTTGCACTAAGTGTACATGTATAAACATGCTCCCACTTCGCCTAAACCTTGCCAACTTACGTGCCGGCGACGATTATTCAGCTACAGGTTAAGAAAGCGACACATATTTGAGTAAGAATTAAGATTGTGAATAGGCAGTAGTTAAAAAAAGAGTATATTTTAAAGACAATAATAGTAATTGCGGTTAAAGTCCATACATTAAACTCGGCTGCATAATTAATAAACTTGTTGACTAGTAATTTCAAATTTGAAGCTTAGTTCTACATGTAAACTGTCTTGAAATTACTTAACAATCATAAAACAATGTCTCTTTTGCCCACAGAAATCTGTTCGAGGTATACCTGAAGCCTTACTTCATGGAGGCTTACCGGCCCATCCACCGCGATGACACCTTCATGGTGCGCGGAGGCATGCGCGCCGTTGAGTTCAAGGTGGTGGAGACTGACCCGTCGCCCTACTGCATTGTGGCGCCCGACACCGTCATACACTGTGAGGGAGACCCCATCAAACGCGAGGTGAGTAGTCACAGCAAGAGTGTAGGCAAAAGATCGTGCCATCTTGAATTTAGAAGCTCTGAATACACACAAATGTTCAGATAAAGCCGTTTAAGCACTTTCGAACACTAGTCACTATGAACATGTTCACCAAACACACTGTTTGGTAATGGTATATGCGAACAACATGATGGGTGGACGCACGATGGCTCGCTTTTATAATTAATTATTTTCTCCGCCAATCGAACACGAGTCAGCGTGCATTAGTAGATTCACCTGGCATCATTGAATTGCATAATCATTTTCATGATGTTGGATGACTTCCAGCTAGGATTTCCTCGTCACCATAGTTGGCTAGCAGAGAGAAGGGACATTTATTTTAATGGTCTTATTTGAAGTAAATATTTAGCATGCACTATGCGTCGGTATGCTTAACAGGGGAAGTGTCTATCTACACTACATAGTTATAATTTAATTTTAACATAACTTCATGTATATTAAAATGTAGTGAAACAACTCGCATTGTTTATTGTGTCAATTATTTGCAGTTACACAATTAACAAATTGTTTAGTATGTACATATCGACGCTCGGCAGTGAAAACCTCGTAAATAAAATTTTCTTCAAAAACGTTTTATTTGTTCTTTAGATTAATAAACTCGTCATACACGTACTAGTTCAATAAAGTTTCAATTCAAATACTTCTAAGCTATCTATGACGTATGACGACAAACTTGATCATACATTTGATATGAAACATTTGATCGGTCATTTTTTTGCAGGAGACAGTTATTTCTATCTCTTTTAAAAAAATGTATTTTACACATACCTACGTGGTTTTCACTGCCGACCGACGATATTCAAATTATCGCTTTTTAGTATCTTGCATCATAATGATGCAAAGTTAAAACCAACACAACCAATTCTTACAGTCTTCATAGTATTTGTTACTATTCAATAAACCGCGCAAAGATAGAATAAAAACATTTTCCCACAAACACATTACGTGTTTCGCCTTATCAGTGGTGCCTAACACAGTTTTTTTAATCTCAGAGTGGTTTGATACTGCTTGCAACAGTTACTTCTCACAATTGCCAGTAGAAGTTTTATTCGTATTATAAATTTTGCTAAAAGTGTGTTTGTATAATAAGTTTGCGGCCGCCATCTTGTTTATGTTCTAGAGTTATTTAACGTTGCCTAAAAATGAGGTTACTATTGTTCTTTATTGAGTTACTATGTGTTTAGTATTTTGCTATCGTATTATTTTAGGTTGTATTTGTTTTAATAAAAAACCGAATGGAATTATGACAATGGTAGAAAATACGACAACTGTAGGATACCTATGTTTAGTGCTGTTCGCACTGGGCAAATGAGAAATAAAAAAAAAATGTATGACGAGAGTATTATACTCTTGCCATACAAAATTTGTATTTTGCAAAGATGAGTGTACCGACACTGGCGTGGAGGTGGGTTGAATTAATGCATAATGTTGCAATGTATACTACCATAAACGGGCGTGTTTATCTGATAGTCACATCTGGTTAGACTGACCTGAAGCAGATCACTGCAAAATTGGGAAAAGGCTTGGGTAGTGATGAGTAACAGTTGCAGTGTTTACCCAGATTCTAAATGTTTCTTGTCTTTATCTTCTTTACATGGTATAAAACAAAGTCGCCCCCGCTGTCTGTATGCATAGATCTTTTAGACTACGCAACGGATTTTAATGCAGTTTTCAGCAATAGATAGTGATTCAAGAGGAAGGTTTATATGCCCCACATTAGTATCTACATTGTACCCGTGCGAAGCCGGGGCGGGTCGCTAGTAATTAATAAAACGAAAAAGATTAGCTAGTCAGCAAAGTTGCTAGTGGGGTTGACCGCCCAGGGTGCGTCAGACGTATTTATGTATAGTTACTCGTATGTGATTATGCCACTGTAACGTAGGGGATTTTGTAAATTAAATTATTAGGATTAGATAAAAAATAATTATTTATTTTACAAAAATGTGAAGGTAAAAGAAATGTTAAAAAAATATAAAATTGTCGGTTAAGCCGGAAGTGAGTTCGATAATATCGAGCGCATGTAAAGTTTCTAGACGACAATAGAAACACCACTGTCCTGCGTTAATAGCCGGATAGCGCGGTGTGTAGCGTGGTAGGCAGAAATCAGCTCCTCTTAGCGTCGTAGGCTCGGTGTATCTTGCCCGAAATGTAGCCGTAGTAGTAGTGTAGAAGGTAGGAGAAGAAACTCTTGAAGCCTCATTTGTCACCTAAATTCTCACGTCAACAGGAGGAAGAAGAAGCTTTGAACGCAGTCGGTTACGACGACATCGGCGGCTGCCGCAAGCAGTTGGCTCAGATCAAGGAGATGGTGGAGCTGCCCCTGCGGCACCCGTCGCTCTTCAAGGCCATCGGAGTCAAGCCTCCGCGCGGTATCCTCATGTATGGACCCCCTGGTACCGGCAAGACCCTAATCGCTCGCGCTGTAGCTAATGAGACTGGTAAGTGATGTACAGGATTACTTCGAATTAACCCTGTGAAGGTTCACCAGTTAATTTGAAGTAACCCTATATTATAGGTGTAGTTATAAATTATTCTGTGTTTAGCTCGCCGGAAACTGTGAAATTGTCATTTGGCGTGGCAACTGGCAGAAAGGGAAACGGTTTCAGTGAAAAACTCCCATACCAATTGTTGGTTAGCTCAATTTGAAAGCAAAACATAACAACATCACGCCTTGTATTCCCCAACGGGTACGGCAGAGGTGTTTTAGTACACCCTAGTTTCGCCAGTTATGTTGAAGTTGAAGTCCCATGTAATAGAGGGCAAGCCTATTGCCATTAACCGGACACAAATCTAGACACCAGGCTGATACTGCGAAATTCCTAACGGAAAAACCCAATAACACTACCCGACCTGGGGATCGAACCCAGGACCCCATGCTCAGCAGTCGCGCTTGCGACCACTAGACGAACAAGGCAGTCCATCAAAACATCGTGTAACAATGCCACCATCAGTAATGCTTAGCCGACAGGCGTGACGTCTCTATCAGTATAGTCAAGTGGATACATTACTGTCATGTTATATGTTATGTACACCCCTAGCAAGATAAATTGAGACTAACTCCTGTTATCTGAATGGGTGAGCTCATGTCAACTGCTGTGATTGGTTGACGAAAATACTAGAGTGCCAAAATTGTAACTAGAGTGCGCGCAAGATAACTGCGCGCGACGGAGGGCGTGCTAAATGTTGCTATGATCGCAAAAATACAAACTCCTACTTTTTAAGGAAAAGTAATATATTCGTGAACATCAAAATTGGGCATCCCTTTTTTGCAATTTATTATATTTTAATTGAGCTTAATTATGTACGTTAAAATTGACTACCTATCTATTAAATTAATTAGTATTTTTACTTAATTTGCAAAGGAAAAGAACTAAGCTTATAAATGTGCCGTGAATGAATACGAATGCATTATAATTATTATCGTCTGATGCGATCTACTATAATCTTTATTATTATATTTTCTTTTATTCCTAAAATCAGGTTAATCTAGTGACAAAGTTAAGAAAACAGCAACACTATGGCGGACCATGATTAGTTCTGATTTTGGCCGCGCGCAGAGTTATCTTGCGCGCACTCTAATCATGGTCCACCACAATGTTGCCGTTTTATTAACTCTGTCACTAGATCTACCTGATTTTAGGAATAAATGAAAATATAATTATAAAGTTTATAGTAGACCTCATCAGACGATAATAATCATAATGCGTTCTTATTCATTCACGGCACATTTATAAGCGTAGTTCTTTTCCTTTGCAAATCACGTAAAAATACTAATTCGTTTAATTAGTAGGTAGTACATTTTAACGTACGAGGGGCTCGTGGCTAAATAACAACCGCGCCGATCGTAAGATTTGCGAGGTTAAGCTGCGCTTGCCGCGGTCAGTCCGTGGATGGGTGACCATTTGTTACACATCGAGACCCCTCCGTGCCTCGGAGAGCACGTTAAGCCGTCGGTCCCGGGTGTCATACGAATACCTATGACAGTCGTTACGGGTAGTCAGAAGCCCGAAAGTCTGACAAACGGTTTAACCTTAGGATATCGGCATTGCCCAGTTACTGGGTTGCGGAGGTCTGATGGCAGTCGCTCCGTATAAAATACTGGTATTCAGCCGCATCTGGTTAGACTGGAAGCTGACCCCAAGATAATTGGGAAAAGGCTAAGAGGAAGTAAATTTTAACGTACATAACTAAGCTCAATTAAAATATAATAAACCGCAAACGAGGGCTGCCCAATTTTAATGCTCACGAATATATTACTTTTCCTTAAACAGTAGTACTTTGTATTTTTGCGATCATGGCAACATTTAGCACGCCCTCCGTCGCGCGCAGAGTTATCTTGCGTGCTCTCTAACAACCAATCACATCATTTGGCAGCTGATTTTTTAAGTTTTGTTTTAACCGGTGCTTATTATTTATAGCCAAAGATAGCATTAATAACATTATACAATAAAATAACTAATTCATCTTTTCCAACAGGCGCTTTCTTCTTCTTGATCAACGGACCTGAGATCATGTCCAAGCTGGCTGGTGAATCCGAGTCCAACTTGCGCAAGGCTTTCGAAGAAGCTGACAAGAACTCTCCAGCTATCATCTTCATTGATGAGCTGGATGCCATCGCGCCCAAAAGGGAGAAGACTCACGGAGAGGTGGAGCGTAGGATCGTGTCTCAGCTGCTGACGCTTATGGATGGTGAGATAATGAACACATAATATACCTTTCACGGAGAACCTCATGGCTAATTACCAAGCGCGCGGATCATACGATTTGCGAGGTTAACCTGCGCTTGCTGCGGTCACTTTTTGGATGGGTGACTGTTCGTTACACATCGAGACACCTACGTGCCTCGGAGAGCACGTTAAACAGTCGGTCCCGGGTGTCATACGAATACCCATGACAGTCGTTACGGGAAGTCAAAAGCCTTAAAGTCTGACAACCGGTCTATCCTTAGAATATCGGCATTGCCCAGTAACTGGATTACGGAGGTCTGATGGCAGTTGCTCCGTGTAAAATACTGGAATTCAGCCGCATCTGGTTAGACTGGAAGCTGACCCCAAAATAGTTAAGAAAGCCTAGGCAGAACAATATGCCTTTCACCTTTAATTAGATTTGTTTGGTCTGGTTATGTTATACAATGTATAATCCAAGATTTACGAATTCCCCAGTGGCTCTACATCTGTACCAAATGTAACATTCAAATCATTGAAATTATAAGGCGTGTTTGACTAGAATCAGAATATATATTTGTAAAACAAAGATATTTACATAAAGGTGTTAGGTTAACATATTTGGGCGCTATGTTTTGCCGTGAAGGCGTACAAATATTAATTAAAATGTAATTAAAACTAAAAATAACTTAAAAATGGAATAAAACAAACAGTAAAAACAAAACCAAAATTAACTAAAAAAATATTAAAAATTATCATTTATAAAATCTGGAACAGTATAATAACATTTTTCAATTAATAGTGAAGTGAGAGCTTTCTTAAACTTTGATAGGGGCAGGCATATTTTTTTATACTATTGGGTAGCAAACATAATTTACACAATATTAGCTATTTATGTATTTCCTATAAAAACGAAGCTTATAGTCTGGCCCGGAATAACAATAACTTAACATCACCATTATTCTCCTGCCTTTATTCCAATTTTTTTGAGGTTGATGCAGCATGTGTCTTCTATTAATCTCCATCAGACGCCATCTCGAGTGTTCAGTTTCTTCTTTCAGTCGAAATAACACGAAATAATAGATTTTTGTCTCAGCATTTATGAATAATGCTGTTATTATTGATTCTAATGCTACTTGGTTTTGTCAGATAAGAAAATGGCAATGACTGATATGCATGTCAAGTTTTACGAGTATGTGGGCTTGTATGTTGTTGTGATAACACATGCATAGTTATGTTGACAAAGTTGTATAAAGAACATTTATAACTAATAACATAATTTTACAAAGCTACAGTTCGTAATTAGTAATCAGTCAAATCAAATATAAATGAATTTAAATACTTTAAAGTTAGTGCGAGTGCGTACTGCGATGCGGTGTCTTGCGATACGTTTTTTCACTGCAATGAATAAAATAAATACAAGTAAATCAGTATGCGGTGAATTATTCGCTTCACCGCTTGTGAATGTGGTGAATGCTTCACAGATTATTTGTTAACAAAACGCAAGGCAGTGCACGCTAGCCCTTAGAGCAACTGCTGTCTTGCTTCAGGAACTCGTTACCAATATCCTAAGTTTAGACCAATTGTCAGACTTCCAGACTCTTTTTGATCTACGTAAACAACAATCACCTCTATTCGAGGCATAACTTACTTAACTATTGACTTCATAGATGAATCGATTTTTGTTAAAAAGTTTACGACTGCTAAAAATATCTATGTATAACAATGACGTTTAATATGAAAATCTAGGAGAAACTTCCAGTGGCCTTCCTGGCTGACATGATGACGAATAATGATGACTGTCTTTACCCATAAGGTATGAAGAAGTCGTCTCACGTGATTGTAATGGCGGCCACGAACCGCCCCAACTCGATCGACCCAGCTCTGCGTCGCTTCGGTCGTTTTGATCGCGAAATTGACATCGGTATCCCCGACGCCACTGGCCGTCTGGAGATCCTGCGCATCCACACTAAGAACATGAAGCTGGGTGATGATGTTGATCTAGAACAGGTGAGCATTCACCAACATTTCTTATTATGAAGAATGTACACATTTCTCTATGATTGAATATTAAACTATTGAATTTACATGGCCATTCAAGTATTACGTAAGCAGAATTTTAGTAATTTTTGACCCACCCCTCCCGCTTATCAGCAAAAGAAAGCAAAGCTTTTACCCCCCACCCTCCTATGCTTACGTAAACATTTTTTTTTAAACTGGTCAGGTTTCTTTATTGTTATTCATGAGCAGCAGTTTTTAAGTCTAGAAAAATAAGTAAAAATTGCTGACGTAATCATCATCTACACACCTCCGTCCCCATGTCATCAAAAATAAGCTAAGCAAAGACCCCCTCACCCCCCTTTCGTGCTTACGTAATACTTGAATGGCCCCATACATCCAACCTTAAGTATTGCAACAAAACAAAACCAATATCTTCTTCAGTTTCCAGCATTTTATTCAGTCAGTCTAATTTACATACATACACATACTCACGCCTATAATCCTCGAAGTGGTAAGCAGAGGTGATCTCTTATACAGGAATCTGCATACCCACGTTTCGCTTCTTGTATTTAATCCCATGAGATAGGTGGCGAGCCTATTCCCATTTTTCGGGCACAATTATGGTGCGAGGTTGGTCGCCTATTACGACTCGCTTGCCCGGCGACGGAGGAGACGGAGAGGATTCTCTTTTATTTATCATTATAAATCGTGATTTTTTATTTTGCCTTATTATGCTCGTTCGTAGTACGTATACCGCCTCGTTGGTCTAGTCGTGGCAAGCGCGACTGCTGATCGGAAGGTCCTGGGTTCGGTTCCTAGGGCAAAGTGTTATTGGGTTTTCCGTGTGGAATTCCTCAGTAGCAGCCCGGAGTTTGGATTTGTGCTCAGTTGATGGCAAAAGGCTCGCCCACTATTACACGGGACTTAAACATAACGGCGAAATGAGGGTGTTACTATACACCTCTGCCCAACCCTTCGGGGATTGCAGGCGTGATGTTATGTTCTGTTTACTACGTAATGCTGTTCTCTATTGTTTTTATGTGATTATGATACAAAATATAGCATTGTCTTTTATCTCTTTTGTGTAGATCGCCGCCGAATCTCACGGTCACGTGGGCGCTGACTTGGCGTCACTGTGCTCGGAGGCAGCTCTTCAACAGATTCGTGAGAAGATGGACCTCATCGATCTTGAGGATGACCAGATCGACGCCGAGGTTCTCAACTCTCTCGCCGTGTCTATGGACAACTTCCGGGTAAGGCACATTTATTTATCATAGTTGGGTAAAACAAGAAAAAAAACATTAAATAAATTATTAAATTGAATTTGTACATGGCATTCAAATTAAATTTTGAAAAAGAAGCTTCTGTCGAAATAAAAAAAGAATTACTAGGGTTTTTGACTTTTAGAACATTGTGTGATATAAGTCATATAAGGTTGAAATTGAAGGAATTCACGCGTCATTGTGAAATGCAACAACTGATTGCTAATTGCGTGTTATTAGTTACTGCATTAGTTAGTTATTACTGTCTAACTCATTCATATTATGAAACATGCATATGCACATATACATGAAGGAAAATAGCTCGACCCAAGGATCAATGCCAATAAAATATTCCATGGTCCACCTAAGTGGACAGAACAGATGGACCGTGGGCCATACCGCCCTTTACTTAAGGAGAAAAATCTCTCCATTTCAAACAGCATCCTCAAAATACAACTTTTTTTTTCCCCCAGTACGCGATGACAAAATCTTCACCGTCTGCTCTGCGCGAAACCGTGGTGGAGGTACCCAACGTGACGTGGGGCGACATCGGAGGCCTTCAGAACGTGAAGCGCGAGCTGCAGGAGCTGGTGCAGTACCCAGTGGAGCACCCCGACAAGTTCCTCAAGTTCGGCATGCAGCCCTCAAGGGGTGTGCTGTTCTATGGACCGCCTGGTTGTGGTAAGTTGAAATCACATTTGTTCTGTCGTATAGAAATATAAAACTCATGAGAAAAATCTCTAAACATGTAGTAGAAAAAAGTATCTAGTAAGGTTTCAGTAGGCTAGCTGACCTCTAAGTTATTTGTTTGATGTTAATAGTGTACTTCTTCTAAAGACTGGTTCAGAGCTCCATCAGTTTATAATAACTGAAAACATCAAATTGAAATTAAAATGGCATTTTAGGGTTTTTTTTCTATTGAACGATGTTTGTGTATGCCTATGTGGGTAGTTGTTTTGTGCCGAATATTGAAATAAGGTTTGTAATAAAACGGACTATCAATGAAATCTCATGATCTCAGGTAGCGTGGGCGCATTGACCTGACGCCAGCTTATTCAAAACAAAACTAAATGTTTGGGTTAAGATCGTCAACTTTGAGGGATTGATTTAAGAGATATATAGGGTGTCCCTGCATAATGTACACAAATGAAAGTGGGTGAAACTAGACCATAACTTATCGACAAAAAAAATGGAAAAAAAAAAACAAATATTTTACATTAGTAAAATAAGTATTCAAAAAATCACAAAGAAAAAAAAAACTTCAAAGAAACGCGTTTTTTAATTTGTTGACTGTTTTTAAGGATTGCTTTTTAATTGCTATGCAACATCACTGAATGATGAAACGAAATACATGCAATGAAGAAAAGTTATTAAATTTTATTAATAAAAAAAACTAAAACACCGTTCTTTTTTTGTTTTTTTTTTTGTCGATAAATTGTGGTCTTCTTTCAGCCATTTTCATTTGTGCACATATCCAGGGACACACTGTATATAATGAGAATGCTATGATGAGAATTACCATAACTTTCGTCTACGGAATGTTTTTATCATAAGTTGTTCACTTGCTCAGGTAAAACTCTGTTGGCGAAGGCTATCGCTAATGAGTGCCAGGCAAACTTCATCTCGGTGAAGGGACCCGAGCTGCTCACCATGTGGTTCGGAGAGTCCGAGGCCAACGTGCGTGACATCTTCGACAAGGTACGTCCACACCACCCTCTTTTATAATATATAGTTTTATCGTCATTGTTCAAGGCTACTTTGAATTAACACCTGTTAACATTAAGCGCGCCGCGTTGCACCCGCCCTTGTCACATAAAAGCAAAGATTATTGCAACAAATGAGCGGACAATTCTGTTGTAAGTGCAATGAATAAGCGTATATAAAATATTAAATTATTTTACTACTGTCTAAACGACGTGCGCGCGTTATTGTGATGTTATTGCAAAGGACTTACACCCATATTCTAAGACGTTCCTCCAAAACTTACTCGACTCAGGACGGCCTTGAAAACACCTTCAAAATTGTATTCTTAGTCGCAATTTCGAGTGAACTTTGAGGTTCCTCGAGAAGTCATTACGTCATAATTTGAATTATATGCATCGCGAAAATAACGCCGCGATAAATACTTGTAAGGATTATCGTAAGCATATTCAATAAAGTCTTCAAAATTAATTTTTATTACATACGAACTTTGACACTTCCTTCCTTAAGGTAGGTTCCAAGGTACCTTGAGTTTGACAGGTGATTCCTTACCTCGACTGAGGAAAAATCTCGAGTCGAGGACGATTATGTCAACTATAGGCTGAGTTGAGGTGGAGTCGAGTCGAGTAAGTTTTGGAGGAACGTCTTAGAATATGGGTGTTATTGTAGTTATCCCAACTTAATAGCAAAACAGAAAGTGAATGATTAAGAACCTGACATCCCAATTAGAATATTAAGTTTAAAAACCAATATGCATTATAGCAAATTTTTTACTTAATTTTATTGAACATAATGATATTGTTTGAGAAATCAGCATTACATTTAAATTCAGTCTAAATCCCTTGACAGTTTTAATCTTATTATATCCATAGACTGATTGGTTTGAAACAATTTTTTTTAAGAGATCCTTTCATGCTACTTTCATATTTCTGGTTTAATTGTTACACGTTAAATATGCTACTATAATATTATATACTTCATCCTGCTTTGTTTAAAAGTGTTATAATTACATATCATTATACTCCGCCCGAAGTCAATCATTGAACACTTTACATTCCACCCGCCTGATAAGAACATCTTCCCTTTTCATCAAAGCAACACCACACCTACTTCTTCTACAGTATTTTATAAAATTTCCCTTGTCCCCCAGGCTCGGTCAGCGTCCCCGTGCGTGCTGTTCTTCGACGAACTGGACTCGATCGCGAAGTCCCGCGGTGGCTCCGTGTCGGACGCGGGCGGCGCGGCTGACCGCGTCATCAACCAGATCCTCACTGAGATGGACGGCATGGGAGCTAAGAAGAACGTCTTCATTATTGGTAAGTTATAAACAATATGGCAAACTAAATGCAAAGAATAATTATTCGAATGTTGTATAACGCAACTTGTGAAAGGCCTGTTTAGAATAGAATAGAATATACTTAATTGGTCCCTATACATACTATCGAAACTACAAAATCTCAGTTTTTATTTTATTTGCTTAAAATGTGTGAAATTGAAAAAAATGTGTGAATATTATCTTAAAAGTTATAAATTAAAAAAGTTAAAATATCGTATTATTTCGTGTTTTTCAAAACGTTAAGTTGAAAATATTCAAATTTTCCTCAAAAGTAGTAATTTCCGACTTTCGGTAGTTTACGTAGGGACCGTCGTATAGGCTGAGTTGACTTACATTTTGAATGACCTTATTTAAGATTTGGTACCTCTGTTTTTTATAGAGGCATATGTGCAATAGTCTATATTTTGGCAGGCCGTTGTCGGTGGTTAAATACACAAAGGCCCAGTTGCACCAACTAACTGTCACTGTTAACTCGCCATATTTATGTCAAATTTGTACTGATTTGACATACATTTTGGTATGGTTACGGTTTATAGTTAGTTGGTGCAACTGAGCCTTATAATCACCGGCACGTAACTTGGCTAGAATAGAGAAGAGAATTCCTCTCCTTTCCTTTCCTTCTTTCTTCTAAACGGACATGTTTTAAAATTAATTATGGCAATAATCATAGAATCAAAGTGACAATTTTTTGGTTGCACTAAGTGTACATGCGCAAACTTACTCCCAGTACGCCAAAACCTTGCCAAGCTACGTGCCGGCGACTACCCCCGTAACTTGGCTAGAATAGAGAAGAGAATTCCTCTCCTTTCCTTTCCTTCTTTCTTCTAAACGGACATGTTTTAAAATTAATTATGGCAATAATCATAGAATCAAAGTGACAATTTTTTGGTTGCACTAAGTGTACATGCGCAAACTTACTCCCAGTACGCCAAAACCTTGCCAAGCTACGTGCCGGCGACTACCCCCGTTTTCTGAACGGCTGAATAATTTAATCTGCCGCCAATGCATGTGTTGATTGACCAAACAACCAATCACACTACTTGACATGAGATTTGACAACTGATTCGTTAGTTTTTGCGGTGGTTAGCCTTTCGGAAACCAGCGGTCACTAAAGGGTATAAACGAAATCATGTAATTCCTTCAAACCTCGTGATGTACTGCTGACATAGATTAACACTGCAAGGGATAATTTTGGATTCAATAAAAAAGTAATTACAAGACGTAAACATGATTGTGTTCTTAACATGAGACATTTTAGCGCCCAGAGTGAATTGCGCGGCTATCGTTTGCCGCACGGTCATTTAACAGAAGGCGCTAAAATGCCTCGCGTTAAGAGCACAAATGTTTAATTCTTGTATTTTTTCAAATTGAATCCAAATATTTCCCGTGCAGGGTCAATCTATGTCAGCAGTACATCACGTGGTTTGAAAGAATTACATGATTTTGTTTACACCCTGTATACTAAACGTTAAAGACGTTAGTTTAACTAACTTGTTTGTATAAGACTAATTAATACTTAAATGCAAATCAATAATACTTGTTTGTCTTCTAGGTGCGACAAACCGTCCCGACATCATCGACCCGGCCATCCTCCGGCCAGGTCGTCTGGACCAGCTGATCTACATCCCGTTGCCCGACGAGAAGTCGCGCGAGGCCATTCTGCGCGCTAACCTGCGCAAGTCGCCCATCGCTAAGGATGTCGATCTCACATACATCGCTAAGGTAACCATCATCTGCATAGTTGCCTTGTTGAAACTTGAAGTTTACATTCCCATACTAGCACATATATTTGATCCAACTCTGGTTGTATTTAATCTGTCCTAATCCAAACTAGATAACCTCATTTCTTGGTACCAAATTCCAGCCATACTTCGTTCAAACATTACGAAATGTTTGAGTAGCGTACATTTAATCTTCACCATTTCGCAGTTTTTTATATTATAGTTGGATTATGCATAGTAAGTATGTGGTTCTGATTATGTATTTGATGACATGTAACTTGTTTGCAGGTGACGCAAGGCTTCAGCGGCGCCGACTTGACAGAGATCTGCCAGCGAGCCTGCAAGCTGGCCATCCGACAGGCCATCGAGGCAGAGATACAGCGTGAGCGCACACGCCAGCAGCAGCCCGCCGCCGCCGTCATGGATGTTAGTATTACTGCGTTATAATAATACTACATGTTACGAACAGACTTGCACGCTATTTAATTTACGTTGGCTGGCAACGCGCCATAGATCTAGTTGCTTATTGTATCTGAGACTCCTGCAATAAAAATGGTAAGGGATGTTGCGCCCAGACCACGTAGACGCCCGACGTAACTTAAAGAGAGAACAACAGACTAGCTTAATTTTACATCACTGTATAAGTATTAGGATCATTTATTACACATTATGGAGAAGGACCGAGTGTTGTGGCGCAGGTACTTAGGAGAAGCCTATGACGAGCAGTGGACTGTGATAGGCCGATTTAATTGCTTACAATAATTGATGACACAATTTAGCGATCCCAATAACAAACTTATAATAAAGTTTGACGACACGTTTGGTGCAGCGGCTAAGCGATTGGCTTCTGCGTTGCGGGTCGTGGGTTCTATTCCCTCACGGAAAAAATATTTGTATGGCCTACAGATAGTTGTTCCGGGTCTGGGTGTTTGTGCATGTGAAGATTTGTGTCTGTAAACGCACCCACCTTACAGGAGAAATCCGTGTGGGGCAACAAAAAAAAAGAAAAAGTCTAATAAAGTTGCTACTTACGTGTTGGCCACCTTTTTACTTGCTAACTGGACTATTACATCTTTTCGTTATCGCCAGATGGACGAGGAGGACCCCGTCCCAGAGATCAGCCGCGCCCACTTCGAGGAGGCGATGAAGTTCGCGCGCCGCTCCGTGTCCGACAATGACATCCGCAAGTACGAGATGTTTGCACAGACGCTGCAACAGAGCAGGGGATTCGGCACTAACTTCAGGTAATACATTAAATACTGATTTTTTATCAAATTGTAGTTGGCGTTCTATAGTTTCTGCCTACCCACATGGGAAAAAGGCGTGAGTTTATGTATGTATGAAAACAAGCGTGCCACATTTTTTTACGCACTATTATGTGAGCAATTTATTGATGGGAAAAAACAATTCACGCCCCGGGCGCGTTATGGGAAGTAGCGTGCACGCATCCTGCGATCGTTTGTGCAGGCCGAAACTTGAACCGTCAAGAAGAGCGATCTGAACTTAACATGGGAATACGTTGGAGAATTGCTCCAACCTTAGTGCATGCATAGTATAATGCGCGTAATTTTAACTGTGCCTCTCTGTAATCGGCAAACAGTGAATCGCAAAGGCTGGAATTTTAAACTTGTTAACTATTTGATATTGTAAGTTTAGTAATGTGCAATGTGTTGTTCAGATTCCCAGCGAGCGGCGGCGCGGCGGGCGGCACGGGCCCGTCGGGCGGCGACCAGCCGACGTTCCAGGAGGAGGGCGGCGACGACGACCTGTACAGCTAAGCGGGCGGCGCCTGGCTCAGCTCCGGCGGCCGCAGGTCTCTACGACTGACCTTTACTACTTAAGATTTATCGGTTCAGTAATATGAATGGGTGTTTCGGACTCGGCGAGCGAGCGAATGGTTCCGGCGGGCAGCCCCTCTACTATAAAATACTATAAAATCGGCGCGTCAACCCGTGCGCGTCGCGGTCGATTAAATTTCTACCAATCTGTGTCTAATAATATGTAAATGTATTTATTTTATAATTGAATCATTCGATAGCATTTGTTTCTGTTCCGATTTGCTTATGTTTAGTTGTAATTGAATAAATAATGTTTGTGTATGTACCGCTCGCCCCAGCGGCGGGCATGTAAGATCATTATGATATAGAGTAATTGTTAACTTTACTGTATTTGCCAGATCCTGTGCGTAGGCGGTGTCGGTGGGGATGCCTCGGCAACCACGCCGACCAAACACAATATTACAGTGATTTTTTTAATAAAAGATTTTTATAGACTAGACTTTAGTTTACTTTTATTCAATTTTACCTGTACACTAAAATATACTGCACAACAAGCAGCTATTAAAAATTAACTGAAATTACAAGGTTAGTCAGAAAGGGGGTACTAAGCCGCGGGCCACTTAATGTATCACTGATGATAAAGAAAGTGTTAAAATTATAAAATTAGATTCTTTTTTTCTTGAAAAGTTATTTAGTTTTTTCAAAAATTCTTCATCCCTGCTTTAGTTATGGATTCAAAAAAAATTGTTTCTAATCCGTGACCCCAAATATGACTTAAAATGTAAATACGTCTGATCAATGCGGAGGATAGATAGAATTTAGCGTATTATTTATGAAATCTTAGAACAGCTATTTCACTTGAACTATTGACTTTTGGGGAAAGTTGTACAACAAAAGTTATCCATTATTATGGGTACTTTAACACCCTTTCGGCTTAGTACCCCCTTTTCGACTAACCTTGTATTAACACAACAAGACTTGCCTATCAGTCAACTACCGGACTGCCTCTGCAGAATTGCGCCATGCGCCATTTACGTAACAATAAAAAAGAACACACACTGAATGAAAACACTCCTTTTTTACCCGGGAGCGTCTCGATAGTTCTATTTATGAAAAAAAAATAGAAATACCTATTATGTAGAATTCCTAATATTATCAGTACCTATTTCATTATGTGAATAGCAGACTTAAACCATTTTCTTGGTCGGAATAATAACTAACCATAAAGGACATCCTTCAATTATGACATCAATAGATCTCAAATTGCATCAAGCACTTGGTCCAGTCAGCTATTACTCTACAACGCTTGTTTCTTGGTCCGGTCAACTTCTGACCTTACAAGATCAGTCCTCTGGTCCGGCAATTGTTTTGCCCTTCAGGTGTGTCCCTACAGATAAACTGGACCGGACCTAGCTAGGCCGAACAAGTGTTGTTCCTTTAGCTTAATTAACAAATAGCTCAATACTTCGGTTGGTGTATAGTTGCTGTTCGGTGGTTATGAAACTATTCTACTCGGTGGAAGTACCTTTCATAACGTGTTCTACATCAGATAAATCTAATTCAACAGGAACGTTGCTAAGAAGCATATTTCGTAAGCAATATTGTGGGTAGGTACTTATCTTACTATATATATATAGATATATATAATATTATAAAGAGGATAGATGTGTTTTTGTATGTAACGAATAAACTTAAAAACTACTGGACCGATTCCAAAAATTCTTTTGCCGTTAGCAAGCTACATTATTATCACTGAGTATATATATGTTACTCAGTGATTCGGCTACGGGCGGAGCCGTGAGGACACAGCTAGTAGGTTCTACTTCCAGTTAAAAATTTCAAAAGATAACGATAATCATCAAATAACTTTACAATGTTGAATGGTCTCATGTACTTGAGGTCCAATTTACAAAAAAAAATGTGGCAAATACCGATTTCTATGAGCTACAACTTCGTAATAACCACTGGGTTGGTCAGTTAAGCCACACACACTAAGAACTACCTCTCGTTATCCAAATTATCATCATTTTAGTCTCATCCTAGTCCTATCATAATTTAAGGTAGGGCCAACTTTCATTCTAACCAGATCTACCATTCACCATTGTAAATCGGGACTCATGACCTCGACCTACCTAATCGGATAACTTATCAAAGTTTGGAAATTAATAACCGATAAGGAATGGTCCGATCCACAAGTTAGGAAAAATCCAAGTCAATAGTAACAAATCGACACATTTTTTTACCAATATTACACCACAATGAATAAGCTCTGCGTACTCGAATTCATAAAGTCAGCGTAACATTGCGATATGATTTAGTCCTTTGATCATACGCACACAAACTACAAAGTGAACGTCCTCCGGTCACATTATAAGCTATCTGCGCACACACACAGATCAGAATCGCACCAACGATTCTGTGTTGACCCATCGCCACATGTGCTACAACACATGAGGTACGGTCAAGACTGAGTACGAGTAAGCAAACCTTTCACATTAAGAGGTGACTTCGCTACCAATATCTTCTATCATAACATTAACAACACAGGAACCTAGTAATTGGAAACCTCTCCTACACGATCATAGGGATTAAACTACTTTGTAACGAATAGGTAACCATCTTCATTCCCGTCCACTCCGCCTTCACAACGTTACGAATTGTAGGCACTATGATAATAATAAATTAAAAACTAGTACCCCTTTAATAAACAGAGCTATTTAACAATCTAACTACTATAAACTCCCAATACCTATCTCACGATCAAGAACAAAATCGTACTACACAAAATCGTGAGAACTTTCAACCAAGCCAACATGGTAGGGCAGACGCAGAATCACAATATCTCAACAGAAAATTTCAACAAAATCTTTCGAACCTCAATGATCTCAGAACCTTATCGTCATTTTTGTCTACGGGGCCTGTTCAGAAAGGGCCTTCAGAAATTATAGGCGTTTCGGAACTACGGTTGATTTTTGAAACCAACAAAGGAAAATAAAAACCGGCCAAGTGCGAGTCGGACTCGCGCACGAAGGGTTCCGTACCATTATCTATAAAAACGGCAAAAAAAATCATGTCTGTTGTATGGGAGCTCCCCTTAAATATTTATTTTATTTTGTTTTTTAGTATTTGTTGTTATAGCGGCAACAGAAATACATCATCTGTGAAAATTTCAACTGTCTAACTATCACGGTTCATGAGATTCAGCCTGGTGACAGACGGACGGACGGACGGACAGCGGAGTCTTAGTAATAGGGTCCCGTTTTACCCTTTGGGTACGGAACTCTAAAAACGACACGAATGAAAAATTACAACACGAACGCCATCTAGTACCTAATTTAACAACTACAGCCTATACGAGTAGATTCAACTAACCTACACTATCTTAATATTTCGACGAATAACAAATTGATATTTAACGAAACAATGAAATTAAAATTTCAACAGAGACCTATTCGGCACACACTGTAGGAACACAATAGTACGTACATAGGCATATTAAAATTGTTACGACTCACCGGATATAACACCTCTCGTTCTCAGGTTCTCACTGTTTTGTCAGTCAGTCTACAGGGAAACATCCCACGACAATAATTACAGGATGGATTTAGACATCGAAAATTTAGACAACCAAAAGTGGGGAGTGTTTTCTTTATCCCACTTCTGATGTCGCAGACACACCGTTTACAGAGTTTGATAGAATTGAGTATAGCATTACAGTTTAGACCAGTGTCTGCTTATCAGAAGGTAAAGCGGGTATTTCGTAAATAATACCAACATAGACTCTCCACCACTGAGAGTACTTGTATTTGGTTTAGTGGTTAGTTACAGAAGCTAGTTCACAATATATCACAGTATAACCCCGGCCACTCACATGCGTGCAAACATTCGTACAACGTACGAATGTTTTCAGTTTTGTATGGAAAATGTTCGCATAATCATTGCGAATGTCAGTCCTACACTTGTGGGTTCGCGTATTCGTGCGAATGTGAGTGACCCCTATAACAATTTACACAAGATCAGAAAATAAGGACAAGCTAGTCCGATATAAAAGGTCAGACTTCCTCAGCTGTTCGATATGGAATGCCCCGTTCCGTTTATTTTTTTTAGGTAGGACCACTCAGCATTTAAACTCATTTAAGGTTTCTAACTGCTTAACCGGACTTTTCCTGTGGTGGCCAAAAATTACTTTAAGGCCCCCAGCCAGGGCTTACAAACTAGGAAATAAATTAAACGACCGTTCACTAAGGGCACCCCCTTTGGGGTTAGAACCTCGGCTTAGTGCGTCGTTGAGGGGTATCTAGAGTCGGGCTAGGGCCTCGAATGACAACTGTTTTTATAATGTCGGGTACGTTGATTCATCTTGACGACTACCCTCCTTTATTTTGTAAATGATTTATTCTCAGACATAATATACAAAAAAAAACATACAGACGAATTGAGAACCTCCTCCTTGTTTGGAATTCGGTTAAAAATAATATTTATTAAACAACACAATACGAAAACAATATATCAAAATAACAATATTTTTCATTTAGAATGAATAAAAAATACGTGATCCCACCGTTCTAGTGTCCACTGGTTGGCATATTTTTAGTCTTAATATTGAAAGTCATAAAATATTTGGCATAAAAGTTTTTTCGCATAATTGTTTATTGCCATACTTTGTTTGTGAGCATATTGGTGTCATCGTCATAATTATTAGATGCTCTAATTTTGTTTAGCATAACTTTAGTGACCATAACTGTAGAAGTCATATTATTGAAACGTCTAATAGTAATTTAATCTAAATAGGTACGCAACTCAATCGGAAAAACCAAATAAATCTAGCGAGCTAAATGAGCTCAGGACTTGATGTAGGTACCGTAACCGTTGGCGCGTCGTTCGTGTCCTGCGCGCGCCTCTCGGAAGGATGTGGGGCAGGGGAGCAACTGCCCCACCACAGGAGAGGTCCACCAGAAGAAGCTGGTGGACCGAGACCTGCCGGGGTCGCGGTGCATGCAACAGCGAATCCCGTGACCCCGGCCTTTGGTCAGAAGGAGGGACACCATGGTGGTTTTAGCCAGTAAGAGTCTGGCACACCCCCCCGTCTTCCCCGGACGGGGGATAGTCCATGAGGATTTCCCCACGCTAAAAAAAAATGGTACCGTAACTGTTGGTTTCGCATGGCGTGATGGCGCACGTCATCCCCTTTGAACGTTATGCGAAATTATGTGTATGATAAGTAAAATTATGCAACTATAAATTATGACTTACAATTATATGCGACCCACTATGAACCCCAACGTTTGGGGCACTACACACATGTACAGTATTAGCACCGAGGACGAGCTCCAGTAGAAAAATATGTTTCTAACATACATACATTTTAATATTATAAGTACAAATTAACACATTAATATTATTATAAAATTATAAGTGTAAAAAAAATAGTCAAATGATCTACCTGTACGCTTAGTTCTTTATATAAGTACAGGTGGATTGTCGATCAAAGTCGTCAAGGACGTGGACGTGGCATTATCTAATGTTTCGGAAAGCTTGTCTGTTCAAACCTTTAATTTAGAACCTGCAATTATTCGTTTTTTAACAAACGCTGTAATTCCTTTTCAGAAAAACATTCGTATAGGTTTTCAAATTCCTGATTTTTATAATTATATTGAGTGGCCACGTCTCTGGTCTTGAATACTCTTTTTTTTATTGGCGAAGGCTGAGGAGGGCTTCCTCTCGCCTCTCTTACCATCTTCTTAAGCGTATCAAGCGGACATATTTCGTAGTTCAGCAACTGGGGTGCATCATAGACTGACATACTTCTCATATAGATCGGCAAATGTTCCGCCAAATGTTTCTTGGGCGTTTTGGAACATTCACACTTTTTGGGCTCAACGTATTTAAAATAACTCTCCCATTTTGGTTCTCTTAGGTGATCTAACTCCACGCTTCTTGTTTTAATCTTATTGCCAGTAGGCATTATATGGGAAACAGGTTGTAGTGATGTTTTTTCATGTGTATTGGTATCAAACACTTTTATTCTATCTTCAGTACTGGTGCAAGAGCAATAAGGCATTTTGCAAAAGACGCACTCCATAAGTAGTTCTCTTAAATTTGGTAGTTCTTGTTGTAATATTTGCATTAAAGATGTTTCTAAGTTTAGTTCTAACAATTGTTCTGAAAATGTATACTTTACCGGTACGTAATATTCATAGACATTGTCATCCGTGAATTCAACATCATATTCACGTTTATCGTTTATATAACGTGTAACTTTGTTAGTGAACTGTTCGAAATTATCACAAGCTGCGTACATACACCGCTTATTTATAACTATGACTGGCATTTGAGAATCACTAGACGTGCAACTTTTTGGACAAAGAGATTTTTCAATGTGCGTTTCGTATTTATGACTTTTATCACAGAAAAGATAGAAAGGCTGTGGTTGAGGAGTAGGACCTTCATAATATTCTTCTTCCTCTTCGAAGATACTTTCAGCGTTTGGATTTTCCAGGACTTCGTTAAACTGTAACAGCATCAATTTTTCCATGTTGATAAAAAAATCTGCAAATTCTGGCAGCAAGCTTAGAAAATACGATACTAGAGATTGGAAGTTCTTCACGATGCCCCAAACTTTCTTCTGCCACAGCGCGTCGAACTCCTGTCGTTGCCTTTTTTTTTCTACTTTGCTTTTAATTTCATAGTCTTTCCACGCTAAGTCGCCTGCCAATTTCTTAACTATTTTCTTATGCATCTGTTTCACCTCGTCTATTTCTTTTCGGCATTCTTCTCGCTCTTTCAATGCAACATAAACTTGACAAGCCACGTTTTGGCACTCTAGATATCTTCTCAGTTTTCCAATGGCTGCATGTTTCTCTATATTTAAATCATGTATTTTCTCTTGCATTTCGGTGTGTTTCACTGCTAACTTCTCAACAAATTCAGTTTTCAGTCTTGCCTTTTCTTTTATCATTTTATTTGTGTATTTATCATATAATGTCGTTGCTTGCTTTTTAATTAATATGTTGTATTTGTCTACCATTAATTGGTAAGCCTGATTTTGTATTTTTATAATTTCACTATGAGTTGCATCAGAAAGCAAGTTCTCAATAGTAGTGACAGACGCTCGCCACAAATGTGAAAATTCCTTAAAAGCATGTCGCATGTATTCAGTATTATTTCTTGCACCTTTTTCATAATTCTCGAACAACTTGCGACACTCTTCTTCAATTAATGTTTTCCATTTTTCATCGTTTGCTAACATAATTTTATTTACTTCTGCTTGCTTGAGTTTGATACTTTCTTGAAGCATTTTCAAACCAATTGTGTCGATACCAAGATAATTTAATTTTGACAAACATTCCCGTTTAATGGGTTTTAAGACCGTTCTACCTGCTAATAGTTCATTTGGTGGGACATACCAGTCGCCTCCACCGCCTTTCATTGGTGGTTCCAGCCCTACCATTACTTTAAGCTTCGGTTTCATGCTCTTAAAATATACTTTTGCAAGTGGTTTATTCATTTTCTTTTTTATAAGACTCTGAGTAGGAATCTCATTGGTTGTGAGGAAATGTTTTCTCAAACGATAGTTTTCACTAATGTCCATAGTTATGACTCATAAGAAATAAATACGTATTATAAAAGTAATATATTAACAAATACTACAAAAAATGTTATCAAATTGTTAGTACTGTCGTCAATTCGTCAATAGACATCATAGACAAAACTAGTGGTCAAAACAAAACATTTTTAAGATTCTGTCATTTATTTTTTTCATAAAATAAAAACCGAAGAATACCTAAGTTTTCTAATTGACACGAAAAAAGTATATGTTTGTAAAAAAAAGTCTTAAATTAAATAAATAAATTTAAAAATTAAAAAACCCGACAGTAACTAAAATAATTTAAAAGTAGTGCACTAAAAAGACCGAAACAAGACTGAGAGTAGAAAACAAAATTAAAACAAACTATAAACAAAGTAAACTGTACTTCGGTTTAACAGTCTATATTATGAGCTGAAAGCCTAACTTAAATACCCACATTAAGTTTAGTAGCACGGAACCCATAAATTTTCTTTGGGTTTATAAATTCGGTCCCTCCTGCTACTAAACTTAATGCGGGTATTTAAGTTAGGCTTTCAGCTCATAATATAGACTGTTAAACCGAAGTACAGTTTACTTTGTTTATACAAGGTTAGTCGGAAAGGGGGTACTAAGCCGCGGGCCACTTAAAGTATCACTGATGACTATTTTAATGAAAGTGTTAAAATTTAAAAATTCAATTAAATTTTTTTCAATGAGAAATTATTTTTACTTAAGTTTTTTCAAAAATTCTTCATCCCTGCTTTAGTTATAAATTCAGTAAATGGAGTTTCTAATCCGTGACCCCAAATATGACGTAAAATTTAAACACAGCTGATCATAGCTGAGGATAGATAGAATTTAGCGTATTTTTTAAGAAATCTTTGAACAACTATGTCTCTTGAACTATTGACTTTTGGCAAAAGTTGTAGAACAAAAGTTATCCATTATTATGGGTACTTTAACACCCTTTCGGCTTAGTAGGTACCCCCTTTCCGACTAACCTTGTAGTTTATTTTAATTTTGTTTTCTATTCTCAATCTTGTTTCGGTTTTATTAGTTCATTACTTTTAAATTATTTTATTTACAGTCGGGTTTTTTAATTTCTTAAATTATTTATTTTATTTTAGACTTTTTAGTGTCCCGTTACAGCACGAGGTCCGACACAAACATGGCCCATGTTTACGCTATCAAAAACTTTTTGAACTAATTTATTATTCCTAATTAAATTTAAAAATATAACATATATATTTTTGTAATCTCCTTTTAATTTCGTTTATTTTGATGCCCTACTCGATAGGTTTGGTAATTCTTTTTTTATTTACGCACCTATTACTATTTTGAGCCAAAAATCCGCCATTTTGATTTTTTTTCAAACATCTATCTAAGGATACTTGGGTTTTTAAGACGAATGTAACGATACCTTATTTATCGAAATTCATCCAGCCGTTTGAAAGATATGAGGTAATAAAGAAATTTACAAACACAAGATATGTACGCGCGAAAAACATAACCCTTCCTTGACACTCGGGTAATAATAAAAGGGCCCATTTGCAGAGCTCCCTAAGTCACAAAAGATACCTAATTAATAAAAATCACGAAAAAAATTGACTAGACATTTCTATTAGGTATAGAGAAGAAAAGAAACTTCAGTATGTAAGGATAAAATTAGGTACCTTATACAAGTTTAGCCGGAAAGGGGGTACTAAGCCGAAAGGGTGTTAAAGTACCCATAATAATGGATAACTTTTGTTCTACATCTTTCCCCAAAAGGCCAAAAGTCATTAGTTTAAGAGAAATAGCTTTTCAAAGATTTCGTAAACAATATGCTAAAATCTATATGTCCATAGCTATGATCAGCTGTTTTTACAATTTAGGTCATATTTGGGGTCACGGATTAGAAATTTAATTTTCTGAATTCATAACTAAAGCAGGTATGATGCTTTTTTGAAAAAACTAAAATAAAAATCTTTTTGAATGCAAATAAAAACTATCGAATTTTGAAATTTTAACACTTGCTTTAAAATAGTCATCAGTGATACTTTAGGTGGCCCGCGGCTTAGTACCCCCTTTCCGACTAACCTTGTATTTACAATATAAAACATCAGTAAATTAAAAAAAAGCATCTCAATAAAATCGGCTTAAATATCTCAGTAGCAGCCCGAAGTTTGGATTTGTGCCCGTTTAATGGCAATAGGCTCACCCCCTACTACGTCGGACTTAAACATAACTGGAGAAACGAGGGTGTACTAAAACACCTCTGCTGAATCCTTCGGGAAATACAAGGCGGGGTTTTATGGAGGATGTTATGTTATGTTATGCTTAATCAGAAAACATTACTCATGCGTGCTCACCATAAGCATTTAAAAGTTTATGGTGAGATTGGTGAGCAATTTTGCACACCTATATCTATATTTCCAATTAGAAAATAGGCGATTCTTTATCTTCTTCAGAGTCTAGGTCTTCCATCTGACTTGACACAGTATTTTTGTCAACCGTCATTATATCTCTTAAAAATATAATTCGTCATCATGTACAAACTTGAGCATGTTTATGAAGCCGTGAAAATCCACCTGTCACTTCATCAGAACATAGGGCACTCAACAAGAAAATAAATAAACTGGTAATACGCGAGCTCCGATGCTCTAATACACGCTCTACTGAGAATTTGGGCAGAATCAGGCTCGAAAATGTTTGTCTAATCTTTAGGAAGGACCCACCTGATGAGGTTGATCACATCGAGCGGAAATGTCGTCTTTTCCTATACCACAGGGCGTGAAAACTAAGGTCTTCGATCAGTACGCCCTGCTAATCATGACAAACGGAGCCGAGACGTGGACACTCACGGTATGGCTGGTCCACAAGGTTTAGGTCGCTCAGCACGCTTTGGAAAAGGCTATGCTCGGACTCCAGATGATCCGACAGAGTACCGAAGTAGTCACCATAGTCCACAGGATAAGCAAGTTGTAATGGCAAGTGAAGTGTTCTTGTGTGGGAATCGCGGATCGGCAAATGTAGTTTGGGACGCCCCCAGGCTAGGTGGAGGGATGATTTCCGCAAGGGGGCTGGATGAGAGAAGCCGCGGAGTGAGCTCAGTGGCATGCATTTGGAGAGGCCTATGTCCAATAGTGGACTGCTACAGGCTGAAGATGATGAACTTTGAAATTGTAAGTAACCGTGGAGTGCAAAATTATATGGATTATTTTATAAATATAACTTTTTATAAAAAATCTTTTTCAATTTTTATTTCTCGATTAGTTAATCAATATCTGCCATAATTATGTAGCTCTATCTTAGTCACCACAGATTAGTGATATACTTATGTAAATCATTATTAACGGTCAATATTAATAACCAATCTTAATCCGACATCTCTACGTTTTTGACAGAAATTCAATAGAAGTAATGTCATAAACCTACATCAATCCAGAGATTTTAGATTGAGACCGCGGTTATTGATATCGGCCGTAAATAACTGCACTTTCTGCCGCGTAATGGTGTGCCGCTTCTATAGAAGTAATATGGTATAAAGTCCTTGGCAGTTTCCTATTCTAAAGTGTTCCCCATATTTACACTGCGACATATTTTCAGCCCTGGTGTGTCACGGGTAATTTAAAAATAATTGCATAAGCATACATAAACCTTGGTAATAATTTTTTGTTCAATCTCTATGGATACCTACATAATCGTAGATGAGAATGGAGTATTACTTACTTACTCTATTCTCCGTCTGCGCACAAAATAGATAGGTATAGAAGTCAATCACATGTATGTACTTCACTTTTCATACCTACGCTCGGCGGTCGCTCTATCTATATATCTATCTCTCTCAAGCGCATAGCACTCGCACTGTAGTCCCAAACAGTCCGAGATATCGTGTCCGTGAGCAGAGTCTATGTGTGCGTTGCTCGAGCGCACTTGTATGTAGATTGACTTCTGTACCTATCTGTTTTGTGGTCTACGTACATAAACAATAATTTAAAATTAATATTCTTTTCCATTTTGATCAATGACAGCTTTTGAAAAATGATTCATAACATATTCCTTGTTGCTAAGCTACGCTTTTTGTACAATTATAAGCATGTTAGACAAAAACATATAGAAATATAGGTATTTAACAAAAAATATTTCCAATGTTTACTTTGAGCGAAGACTACTATTTAAGAGAATGCTACTTACAACGAGAGCAGACCCAGGTACCGACTCAAAGTATGATGAAGAAAAAAATGGGCCCTGCTCTTGCGGCTATCTACTTCAACTCTATGTCTCCGAGACTTAGAGAAATTGCAGGCCTAGAACCTTCGCTGAAAGGTGGAGGTACTGAATGGTACGTACCTCCAAAAGAATTACTAGAAGGCCGAGCAGTATTGAAACCCGTCAAAAAGGAAATACTGAAAAAATTAAACCATAATGGAATCGGTAGCGCTGGAGATAGATTATTTGTGATACATTGTAAAGAAATGGATTTGGAAATACAGGACGGAATTTTGCATGCTGATATTAATTGGAGAAATGCTGTCGCAATCACTGGTGTCCAAAATTGGGCAGACCTTACCATAAGTGTGAAAAGAAAGAATAGTGAAAACATGGCTAGTAAAGTTAAATATTTTTCTTATTTATATAAAATGTCTTTAGATAAAATTGAAACTTTATTTCATGAAGCAGCCATAACAGAAATTAAAAAAACTAGAGAAAAAGCACTTCATAAAATGCAAAACAACTACGCAGCTGCTTTAAAAACGCAAGCAACTACTCTCTATGATACATACAATATAAAACTTATGGAAGACAAAGCCAGACTAAAATCCGAGTTTATAAATAAGTTAGAAATTTGTCGCACCGACATGGCTGACAAAGTCCATGATCTGAAAGTTGATAAACATATGGCTTTACAAAAGTTAAAACAATTTCTCGAATGTCAAAATCTAGCTTGTCAAATTTATGTTGCCCTTAAAGAGCGAGAAGAGTGCATAAAAGAAATGGAAGAGTCTAAACTTAAGCACCGGAAAGAAGTGAAAAAAATGATTGATAATATAGCGTATCAAGGCGTGGAAATTCGTCTCGCAGAGGTGAGAGAAAAGAAGCGACAGGAGTTGAATAACGTCTGGAAAAAGAAAGTCTGCCATGTCGTAAAAAAGTTTCAAATCTTTGTGTCGTACTGTCTACGTATGCTACCAGATCATGCAGATTTCTTTATTAACATGGAGAAATTGATGCTATTACAAGTCAACGAAGCCCTTGAAAACCCAAGTGCTGAAAGTATTATTACAGTAGAAACGGAACAATTCCACACCCCTGTACCCAAAGCTAACTCTTTTTATCTGTTCTGCGACAGGGGTTACAAGGCTCACGTCGATCAAGATTTATGTCCAAAACCTAGTGGTGCTTCTAGCGTTTCGCAATTGCCAGTGATAATTATTAACAAGAGATGTATTTATGCAGCTTGTGACAATTTCGAACAATTCACGGATAAGATTAAGGATTTTATTCACGGTAATCGTGGAGACGACGCTGATATCAAAGATGACCGTATCTATGAGCATTATGTACCAGTGAAGTATACATCATCGCAACAGCTGTCAGAAATAAAGTTAGAAAGTTCTTTGTTACAAGTATTGGAACAAGAGATTCATACTTTAGATACAGAGTTGCCTATAAATCAAGTACCTATCAAGTGCAACTTTTGTGAATGGCCTCAGTGTTCATGCACTGCGGCCGGTTCTACATTGACAAGTGCAAATAACAAAACCAATCGGGCAACTCTATCAAAAACAATATCTACTGGCCCTAAATTTTCTTCAATTGTCAGAAGCATGGAATTGAAGCACGAAAATGAACCTAAATGGGAGAGTTTCTTTGGGCACGTCGCGCCCAATAAGTGTAGATGTGCTAAGATGGTCCAGAGACATTTAGTAGAACATTTACCAGTGTATATGAGACAAATGTCACGTGGACCACCCGAGATACCAAACTACGAAATGTGTTCGGTTTTAACGCTAAAAACCTTGGTTAAAGAAGCTAGAAAAGAACCCGTGGTATCCACAGTTAAAGTCTTATCTAAGACTAAAGACATTGGCACTCAGTGTTCTGATCTGGAATATGATTTGCTGTGCAATTGTTTGTCAGTTGGTGAAGCAGATTCTTTGCTTAATAGTCTTAGGATTGATTCTAGAATGATAGCCGCCTCATCGCGGAAAGATGAGCGTATAATATATGAAAGTGGTGATTTGTGGCCCACTTTTATGACACAACCAGCTGGTTCGTTTGCAATTGCCAGGGCACGTTCTTTGAGGAATCTTATCGACGGATATCCGGATATTCATGAAATATTTAGGAATAAAAATTGTGCATTCGAATAGTTATAGAATATTTTTCTTTTAATGTTTTTGCAATAAGTTTAGAGAAGTAAGTTTTTGAGTTTGTCTCAGATTTTCTAATTTTAATTTAGTTGTATAAAGTTCGTTTTATATATTTGACGTTTGCTTTTTATAGTTTTATGCGCGTCGTTATACCGCGGATATATTCGTGAATAGGACCTACATAGATCTAAAGACCTGCCCCCTGACACAAAATCCCCTTTTATTTATTTATTTTATTCTTTATGCACAAAATTAGGCATATTGCCTTTAGGTATTTTCTACCAGTCGACCTTAGGGTGATGCAGAGACAAAACATGGTAGGTGCACACTTTATTAAGAAAGAATAATATGATATCAAAAACTTTTCAAACGCTAACGCCTGCAGAAAGATCAAATTGTATTGAAATGACATTTGCTTACGCTCGAGCTAGTGTCATTTCCATACAATTTGATCTATCCGCTGGCGTTAACGTTTAAGGAAAAGGGATTCTGTCTAGACCCCTGGTCCAGAGAGCGTGGCTGGGTGTGTTCTGCACGTTGCGTCCTGATCGCGTGCTATGATATGATGTATGGAAGATGCCACGCAGCCACGCTCTCTCTGTCTGACCAGGCCTTAATAAGTATAATAAAAGCGTACAAAAACTGTACATGGAATATTTTAGGGAAAAATCATTACTACGCGCATTAGGAACAATACTGATGCCAAATCTCAAGTTGTAGAATTTTTGTCTGTTTGTCTAAAGTTAACTTAAATACCTACTACTGAACGGATGCCATTGAAATTTTGCAATATCATCATATTGGTGTATATTGGTTTGGTTTTTTACGTAGTCAGCGCTTATTTGTGAGTTCATCGGGACAGAATCCTTCCAATGTTGGTTACTTGGTTTTAAAATAGTTATTTTTCAAACAGAATCAGATTCGAGCAGCATTTTATTTTTTTCTCCCTCTTGTTTTCTATGCTGACGATGAGCTTTGTGTTTTCAAAGTCAGTGATTTAATAATAGTTTAATTTTATTAAATACTAGTTGCCCGATGAATTTCATACCACCAAAATTTTATTATTAAATTTTTCCTAAATTTATTTTTTCCTACACCACACCAGTATTGGAGAACAAAACAAAAAAAAAACAATTGAGTCATTTTAAAGTTTTTACGAGACTAACGCACGGCAATTGATTTTTTTATATAGGTAGATTTTCGATAGGTTTCATGACCACTCTTGTTCTACTAAGACTTCTTTTGGAGACACGAACCAATCACTTCCACCACCTTTCAGCGAAGGTTATAAGCTCATGAGTACTTTGGTCTTCGGAGTCACGGACTTGGAACAATACAGCTGCAAGTTTCGAGACATTTTTTGTTTAATCATACTTTGAGTAGGTACTTGTCCATTTTGCAAGTAATAATTATTTCCTTAGATGATTGTTGTCGCTGAAACTAGACATTGTGAGTAATCTTAATATACAAAGTTAGTCGGAAAGGGGGTACTAAGCCGCAGGCCACTTAATGTACCTATCACTGTAATGTGTTGTAAAGAAAATAAACATATTTTTTAAATTCATTCACATGTAATACCTATAGATGGTTAGGCATTATTTAAAACTATTCCAAATTTTAAGTCGGTGGCATTAGTAGTTTCTGAAATAAGCAGCTGTGACAGACATACAGACAGACGAAGTCGCACCATAAGGGTTCCTTTTTTACCATTTTGGTACGGAACCCTAAAAAATTACAAATTAACTGCCTATAAATTTTCTCTCCAGAGGTAGGTACCTAATTAGGAAAATTCTTATAGTTTATAGTCTACTAATGAATTATCGGATTAATTTTGTCAGGATTGTTACATCGCAATTGTATTGTCGAACGAGGTACTTACTTGAAACTTCTTGGCCGCATTTGTTTTACTCATTCCGCTTTTAACTGCATTTATCGCTTTTTTCAAGTATCTTCATCATTTTTTTTCTTTTTCGTTTTTATATCTGCAAAAACCAAATAAGTATTGGCATATTAGTTAGCTAATTTGTGGCACCCATGACAATAATTGGATTTAAGTTTATTGGCACGATGCCAAATATTGGAAAAAAATCTTTGTTTAGCTCAGTTTCAACATGTAAAGAAGTTTAAACTTCATTAAAATCAAAACAAGTTACAAAATTGTTAAAAAAAATGTTTCTTGTTTGCTAACTATGGCACTTATTGGAATAGTGGGTATTTTGACAACCATGTAGGTACTGGCACCAATTAATATTCTACGTTAATTGAAACCTTTTGTCTGCAGAAAATGTGTATAAAACGCTTGGGTAATCATATTTTACTACAAAAACATAATAGTTTACATGACAATGGAATTTAAGTTCATATAGACTTATTCAAAATTCACTAACCTTAGCAAAACTTTAAGAAATTGGCGGTTTCGGTTAGAGCAGTTTTTTTATTTACAGATTATGAAGCCACATTTAATTCAATGACAGTTTGAATGTTGCCCTTGATAAAAGTACATTTTTTACTCAATTTATCGATCAGTAAACTTTGTGTATACCTAGATTTGAAAATTCTTATTTTTTAGATTAAATAGTGTAATGTCAATAATTGGGTGGGTGCCAACGATTTGATAGTTTACCTGTAAAATATAAAATAAACCTTATAAAAATAAAAGTAATTTAATTTTAAAAAATTGTTGTGGCAATTTGCGCTTTTTATTTGCCATTATTACTCTTTGGCAAAAAAATCAAAAGCTTTTTCAAAAATGTATTACACAATGTGTTAGGTATTGAACTACCGAAAATTTAACGACATGTTCAACACTAAATTTTAACTACAAAAATACCTCCTTTTGTAATACCGACCCCCTCCTTACCAAATGGCAGCCATTTTTAATTTTGACCTGCTCAGTGATATAGTTATTAATTAAAAATGTTATATTTTTGGACATGGGAGTAGGTACTATTTATTTATTTATTCATAATTAATTACAACGGCTTGCGCCAATAACAGTAATTAACTGGTAACACTAAACATAAAACTAAACATATTACATATAATTAACATAATTCAGAAACAAATAACAAGTCAGAGATCAAACATACTTAAAACCAACTTTAAGAAGAGAGAAAAAAAAATCGAGTTAAGTGATAATAACTTATTTACCTAACAAACATAACTTTCACAAAACATAAGACAATTTGACATGATCACCCTGAGTGTGTCATTAAAAATGTCACATTCCGCGACAGTCTCCATTAAAGAGTTTATAGCACTATGCATACTAAAAGCTTCAACTATTTTTATTTGCAAGAAGACAATTTACTGTCCTCCCCTGTTTCATAAAATATGCTCTGTTATTGATTAAACTCATAAAACAAGGCAAATAAAAAAAAGTTGTTATAAAACTCTTCTTTTATGCTCATTCGGGAGTGTTTGAGTTTACCAATCAATCAATAATTTATTTGCTTAGAGCAACGCGGCCTCCATTGAGAGACGTCGGTAGCGGCGTTGCTCTGTTTATTTGCAAGATTATGGAAGATAGTCTTGGCAGAAGTAGAAGTAAATGTTGCGTTAAGTACCACAGTAGAGAACGAAAAGCGTTAGGTGGACCATGCAGCGGTTGTCACGGAAACTTACAGAGCCTTTCACACCTCAAGGTATCTTCGCGGTCCACTGATATACGTAGAAACCTATTGAATCCAAGTTGAAACGAACTAATTTTTGGAAAAAAATATGATATGATATAAAAACTATACCAATCGATTCTCCTGGTGATTCTCGACAAACTTTTTTCAGGTTTAGTGTACACTAAAAAATAAACTTTCATATTCATGGATATACCTATATATTCATTATTTTATTGATTTCTGAAATAGATAAATACAATTGGGTTTTAAAAGTCAACTGACAAATTGGTATAACCTTTATTTATGCGAACAAGTAAAAAAAGGAGACATGAAAAATTGGTCGAAAGTCAACAATCTTCTTTTTTATTGAATATATCTAGAAGTTCAGGTGAGTCGTCGATCAAACGTCTTAAAGAATGTGCTCTGTCAATTGCAAACGAACTCCACTGAGTTGTCATGTACGAGGGCGAACCGGCTCCTAAACAGAATTGATCATATCTTGATGCTTCGAATAGTTTTGGTACATTTATTGGATCATTAAATAGAACATCCGTTTTGCTACCAGATAAACATGTGCACAGCAAACCAAAATCATCGTTTGAATACTGGGTGCCCATATTTCTTGTCTTGGATGGGATGATTAAAATTGGAGGAGTTGTTTGTCCTCTCGTTTGTTTAACCAGCTTTTTTAAAGTTGCAACTGAACACTTTTCATAGTTTGGTAATTCCAGAGCCTCATACTCAGACATATTTCTCATATACACCGGCAAATGTTCTACTAAATGTTTCTTAGCCGTCTTGGCACATTCACACTTTTTAGGCTTGATGTATCTAATGTAACTGTCCATCTTAGGTTCTTTTTCGTGTTCCAATCGTTTGTCAATTGTTACTGCAGCTGCATTTGTAGCTTTGTTTCTTGACCGGAACGGGGGCGGCTCTTGTTCAATAATTTTCTCACTTGAAACAATCGACTTTTTAGAATCCTGTTCTACAGTTAGCACTTTCCTTATATTGGACATCTCTTGCTGCAATACTTGTAATAAAGAACTTTGTAATTTCAATTCGAACAGCTGTTGCGAAGATGTATACTTCACTGGCACGCAATGCTCATAGGTAACGTCATCATTAATATCAGCGTCGTCTCCACTATTACCGTAAACAAACTCCTTAGTCTTGTCAGTAAATTGTTCGAAATTGTCACAAGCTGCATATACGCATCTCTTGTTAATAATTATCACTGGCAATTTCGAAGTGATAGAAGTACTACTAGGTTTCGGACATAAATCTTGATCGACATGAGCTTTGTAACCCCTGTCGCAGAACAGATGAAAGGGCTTAGCTTTGGGTACAGGGGTGTGGAATTGTTCCGTTTCAACTATAATAATACTTTCAGCATTTGGGTTTTCAAGGGCTTCGTTGACTTGTAATAGCATCAATTTCTCCATGTTAATAAAGAAATCTGCATGATCTGGTAGCATAGGTAGACAGGACGACAAAAAAATAATTTTTTTTACGACATGGCTGACTTTCTTTTTCCATATCGAATTTTACATCCGTCGCTTCCTTCCCTTCTGTTCTGCGAGACATACAAATACTATTACTCTTCGTGCGAGACAAATCAATCCGCTGTCTTCTGTCAAAGTGTTATGTTTATTTTAGACGTTTCCATTTCATTAAAACGTAGTACCATGGAAGTAATAAGTAGGTTGTATTTATTGAATACTGGGGTGCATGAAAAGAGCCCCCACGAGTGACGATACTTACGGGGCTGACAAGCCTCGCGACCAACCTTGCTGACTGGCTAATCTTTTTACCGCGGCATGAGCTATACTCATATAGCTCATACCGACACAAGAGAAGAATAGTTCTTCTTGTCTCGCTAAACAGTTTAAAATAAATCATTTGGCAAGGCAAGAAGTAGGCTAAAAAGGAAAGAAAACTAGTTTTTATTCATATGCCATCTTATATGAGTTAAACAATAAATGAAATTTTGTTTTAACGAAATAGATGTGGGGAATTGTCAGTTCGCAAAATAAATAAAAACACAAAAAGCTTTTGATTTTTTACCAAAGAGAAATAATGGCACATACAAAGCACAAATTGCCACAACTAAAAAAAACAGTATTTGACAAATCTATCACTTTTAGATTTGTTATTAAATTATGTTTATTTTTATAAGTCTTTTATTTTATATTTTACAAATGGAAATATATTAAACAATTAGTGGCAATGTCTAGTTTCAGCAACAACTATCATTTAAGGAAATATTACTTACAAAATGAACAAGTACCTAGTCAAAGTATAATTAAACAAAAAATGTCTTCAAAACTTGCAGACGTATTATTCAAGTCCATGACTCCGAAGACCAAAGCACTCGTGGGCTTAGAACCTCCGCTGAAAGGTGGTGGAAGTAATTGGTTCGTGTCTCCAAAAGAAATCCTAGTAGAAGGCAGAGCGGTCATGAAACCTATCGAAAATAAATATTTAATAAAATTAAACCATCATGGAATCATTGACTTTGAAAAAACAGCGCTCACCGTCAGCCACAGAATACAAGAGGAAGAAAAAAATAAAATGCTGCTCGAATCTGATAATTTTTGGAATAAAACGGTTTTAAAAGCCAGTAACAAACATTGGAAGAATTCTGTCGCGATAAACTCACAAATAAACACTGACTACATAAAAAATGCTTTTGATTTATTTTCATCCATATATCGGACGTCCTTAAATAACATAGAGATGTTATTCCAAGAAGAAGCTATAAAAGAAATTAAAAAAACGCAGGGAGAGTCTCGTCGAAAAATGCAGAAACACTATAAAACCCTTTTGAAATCGCAAGCGATATTGTTAACCAATGAGTTCAGAACAAAACTTATACAAGAAAAAGAAAGGCTGAAAGCCATGTTTAATGAACAGGTACAAATAATTCGGACTCAAACGACTAAAAACATTCATGATCTAAATGTTGACAAACATCTAGCAGTAGAAAAATTAAGGAAATTCTTCGAATGTCAAAATCGAGCTTGTCAAATTTATGTTTCCTTGAAAGAGCGAGAAGAATGCATTAATGAAACGGAAGAATCTAAACATGAGCACCGAAAAAAAGTAAAAAAAAATATTGATAATATAGCGTTTCAAAACGTGGAAATTCGTCTCGCAGAAGAGAGAGAAAGGAGGCAACAGGAGTTCAATAACATCTGGAAGAAGAAAGTCTGCCAAGTCGTAAAAATGTTCCAAATTTTTGTGTCGTATTGTCTACGTATGCTACCGGATCATGCAGACTTCTTTATTAATATGGAGAAATTGATGCTATTACAAGTCAACGAAGCCCTTGAAAACCCAAGTGCTGAAAGTATTATTACAGTAGAAACGGAACAACTCCACACTCCTGTACCCAAAGCTAAGCCTTTTTATCTGTTCTGCGACAGGGGTTATAAGGCTCACGTCGATCAAGATTTATGTCCGAAACCTAGTGGTACTTCTAGCGCTTCGCAATTGCCAGTGATAATTATTAACAAGAGATGTATTTATGCAGCTTGTGACAATTTCGAACAATTAACTGACAAGATTAAGGATTTTGTTTATGGTAATCGTGGAGATGACGCTGATATTAATGATGACGTTACCTATGAGCATTGCGTGCCAGTGAAGTATACATCGTCACAACAGCTGTTAGAATTGAAATTACAAAGTTCTTTATTACAAGTATTGCAGCAAGAGATGTCCAATATAAGGAGAGTGCTAACTGTAGAACAGGATACTAAAAAGTCGATTGTTTCAAGTGAGAAAATTATTGAACAAGAGCCGCTTCCGCTCCGGTCAATAAACAAAGCTACAAGTGCAGCTGCAGTAACAAGTGTCAAACGATTGGAGCACGAAAAAGAACCTAAGATGGACGGTTACATCAGATACATCAAGCCTAAAAAGTGTGAATGTGCCAAGACGGCCAAGAAACATTTAGTAGGACATTTACCAGTGTATATGAGAAATATGTCTGAGTATGAGGCTCTGGAATTACCAAACTATGAAAAGTGTTCAGTTGAAACTTTGAAAAAGTTGGTTAAACAAACGAGAGGACAAACGACTCCTCTAATTTTAATCACCCCGTCCAAGACCAGAAATATGGGCACCCAGTATACAGACGATGAGTTTGATTTGCTGTGCACGTGTTTATCTGGTAGCAAAACGGAAGTTTTATTTAATGATCCAATAAATGCACCTAAGCAATTCAAAGCATCGAGATATGATCAATTCTGTGTAGGAACCGGCTCACCCTCGTACATGACAAGTCAGTGGAGTTTGTTTGCAATTGACAGAGCACATTCTTTACGACGTTTGATCGATGACTCACCTGTACTTCTAGATATATTCAATAAAAAAGAAGATTGTTGACTGTCGATCAATTTTTCATGTCTCCTTTTTTACTTGTTCACATTAATAAAATATATATAAGTTTGTCAGTTGACATTTAACATACAATGTATTCATCTGATTTAAAAAAATACAAAATTTTATAATTTTCAGATTTTTTTGCATGACAATCATGACGCAATTAGGCCTGCTAAAAACAAAAACTTATGAATGTACTGTAATCATGGCTATTTCTAGATGTAGCCATGACTACAGTAGAAAGTGAGAAGCATATATACAAAATAAGTAAGAAAACTGAGAAAAAGCATCGTATCATCCGTCTCATATGACGTGCCAGTTTTTCGCTTGGTGGCGAACTTTTTAATGTTAGCCATTCTTGTATTTATGAGAAATAGACTCTATTAGTTAAGTGTTTAGTGTATATTGTAAACTCTGCCTTGTCTTTCCATGTTGGTCTAGTGGTTGCAAGTGCGACTGCTGAGCATAGGGTCCTGGGTTCGATCCCCAGGTCGGGCAAAGTGTTATTGGGTTTTCCATTAAGAATTTCTCAGTAGCAGCCCGGAGTCTGGATTTGTGCCCGGTTACTGGCAATAGGCTCGCCCCCTATTACATGGGATTTAAACATAACTAGCGAAACGATGGTGTACTAAAAATACCTCTGCCGAATTCTTTGGGGAGTACCTACAAGGCGTGGTGTTATGCGATGTATGCTCTACAATGGGAGGATGCTGTATTTTTAGTTTTATATTGCTGTCTCATATAAGCCACGCGGTGACTCTATCTAGAGGTATGTAATCTAAGACAAACTGCGATCACCAAACGATCTGCGAAGCGTGGTGATTTATAACAATTTTCCCTTTTATTCTAGCAATAATTGGGAGGCCTATGTTCAGCAGTTACGGGCTGATATAGTCATGGTGACGATTTTAAGAGGCTTTGTCGCTTAAATAATAAATGTAACAGAATACTTGCTTAGAACTTACCTCAACGAAGCAGTATTCTTCTCCCTGCCCTTATCCCACACTAGGTGGGGTCAGCACAACATGTAATACGTAAATCCATGTTTTTAAAGATTTTTGCTTATTGTTTTATGAACGGCCGCCTGTCTGACATCAACGAAGCGGTATTATCACGCAAGCGAAGAGAGCGCGAAATTTTTTCGCATTTTTTGCTTGCCAATAGAACCCGGTTGATAACTTAATACTGTCATGGCATACGTGGCAAACAGTAGGTGTCCAACGGTCTACCTATCCTACCCCTTCAAGAATGTACTAAGCGTGACGTGGAAGCCCATGTTCATCAGCGGACGTTCTTCTTCTACTTTTCGTGTGGTTAAAGACTAATCTGGTGTCAGAGTTCATGCCACCCATGGGCCTCTGACTTGGCTTCACATGCCGTCGATAAATATCTCTCATGCATGCCGATTAACTCACGATGTTTTCGTTCACTGTTTAAAGCAAGTGATAATTATACATTACGCACATGAATCCGAAAAGTCAGAGGTGCGTGCCTTGGGTTTGAAATGACTTGGCAGTTCGACGGTCACACTACTAGGCTATCACTGCAGTGGACGTTTACAAGCTGGTACATTAATGATGACGTAGGCCCGTAGACGTAGATTGTTATAAAAAGCGAAATCAGTGTAAAGAATAAAAAAATGCTTCCGACATCTACACTCTTGAATCCACTGTTATGACATAAATGTATTTTCTTTAAAAACATCTATTAATACTGAAATATAATTTTTCAACACACTTGCTCGTAAAGTGGCTATTATTGCACAGCTTTTAGGTTCATAATGCAGCATATTAAACACGCGTACTTTTTACTTTACATAACCGCATTAGTGCATTTTACTTTTTTTTTTTTAATCTTAGCATAGCGTTTTTATATCTAAAAAAGTAGTAAACTTTTGCGAATAAATAAACTGTGTTAATTAAAATATGATAATTAAACAATTCATTTCATTAAATTATTTATTTTTGTCAACAAATTAACATTAATTAATTTGTTATAACACAAAAATATTCTTTTCTTTTTTAAATTATACTGTTTGCCCTTTGGTCTTTCACCTGCGCGCGCATAACTTATTCGGCCATAGGCACGGCGTGCGAAAAAAGAAATCCACACGCCATTTTCCACAAATACTTACTGTTCAAAAGAACCAACTCAGCTTGTATCATAATGTACTATTATGGTATTAGATACCTAGTCTGTATTTTCCTCACAAGTGTGTTGATAAAAGTCGTATGAAACGCGTGTGCATTGATCATTACACTCTCGGCTCCTTTATGGCGCTTGCCTGCGGCTCGCGCGCGTAATACCGCATCGAGAGTAATGACCAACATAGCACACTTATATTATAATGTACTATTTTTACTATTTTCATCCCAAATGAAGAACTGCTACCAACTTCATAGTAATTATACTTTAACCAGCGACGCTGCTCGCGACTATTGGTTTGAAGCCAGTTCATAATTCAACAGATTGAAATGTTATTTTTTATGAACACAAAAATGAAGCAAGGAGAAATACGAAAAGTAAGCTTGAAGTTGGGATTTAATCTGAGAACAAAATTTTGACTAAATTTAAATTATTTCCATTACACCACCAGTCTTATTTTAGGTAATAGCCGGTAATAGCCGTTCTTATTTTAGAACATGTCGCTTAGCCCCCTATAAAATAGCGTGATGATTATTATTTTACTATAATTTACCACACAGATAATGAATATACACTTGAATGAATATACATTGATTCTTTTTTTACATTTCATCAGTATCTGTTGTAGAAATAACGTTGGTGTACACGTGACGTTCTGCTAGTCACCTCCGATATAGAATAGCGTGATGATTTATATTTCAGATTTTGCCTAGGGCTCAAAGGTATGATGATATTGCCAAATTTCAATGGAATCTATTCAGTAGTAGGTAGGTATTTGCGTGAACTTTAGACAAAAAAGCAGACAAAATTTCTAAAACTTGAGATTTGGCATCAGTGTCGTTCCTAGTGCGCGTACCAATGTTTTTTTTTTCAAAAATGTTCCATGTACAGTTTTTGTACCATTTTATTATACTTATTAGATCCTGGTATTTATTATATGTCTGTCCTATTCACGAATATTTACGTGCTATAACAATGCGCCTACCCCCATGGGAAAAAGGCATGAGTTTATGTATGTATGTATAACGACGCGCATCTTCTTTACATAGTATAAAACAAAGTCGTTCTCGCTGTCTGTACGCTTAGATCTTTTAAACTACGCAACGGATTTTAATGTAGTTTTCAGCAATAGATAGTGATTCAAGAGGAAGGTTTATATGCCCCACGTTAGTATCTACACTGCACCAGTACGAAGCCGGGGCGAGTCGCTAGTAAAACTATAAAAAGCAAACGTCAAATACTTAAAACGAACTTTATACAACTAAATTAAACTTAGAAAATCTGAGACAAACTCCAAAACTTAATTCTCTAAACTTAATAAAAAAAAAACATTAAAAGAAATATATTCTATAACTATTCGAATGCACAATTTTATTTCTTAAATATGTCTTGAATATCCGGATAACTTTCGATAAGATTCCTCAAAGAACGTGCCCTGGCAGTTGCAAACGAACCAGCTGGTTGTGTCATGAACGTGGGCGACAAATTACCACTTTCATATATTATACGCTCATCTTTCCGCGATGAGGCGGCTATCATTGTAGAATCAATCTTAAGATTATTAAGCAAAGAATCTGTTTCACCAACTGACAAACAATTGCACAGCAAATCATATTCCAGATCAGAACACTGAGTGCTAATGTCTTTAGTCTTAGATGAGACTTTAACTGTGGATACCACGGGTTCTTTTCTAGCTTCATTAACCAAGGTTTTTAGCGTTAAAACCGAACACATTTCGTAGTTTGGTATCTCGGGTGGTCCACGTGACATTTGTCTCATATACACTGGTAAATGTTCTACTAAATGTCTCTGGACCATCTTAGCACATCTACACTTATTGGGCGCGACGTGCGCAAAGAAACTCTCCCATTTAGGTTCATTTTCGTGCTTCAATTCCATGCTTCTGACAATCGAAGAAAATTTAGGGCCAGTAGATATTATTTTTGATAGAGTTGCCCGATTGGTTTTGTTTTTTCCACTTGGCGATGTAGAATCGGCCGCAGTGCATGCACACTGAGGCCATTCACAAAAGTTGCACTTGATAGGTACTTGATTTATAGGCAACTCTGTATCTAAAGTATGAATCTCTTGTTCCAATACTTGTATTAAAGAACTATCTAACTTTATTTCTGAAAGCTGTTGTGATGATGTATACTTCACTGGTACATAATGCTCATAGATACGGTCATCTTTGATATCAGCGTCGTCTCCACGATTACCGTGAATAAAATCCTTAATCTTATCCGTGAATTGTTCGAAATTGTCACAAGCTGCATAAATACATCTCTTGTTAATAATTATCACTGGCAATTGCGAAACGCTAGAAGCACCACTAGGTTTTGGACATAAATCTTGATCGACGTGAGCCTTGTAACCCCTGTCGCAGAACAGATAAAAAGGGTTAGTTTTGGGTACAGGGGTGTGGAATTGTTCCGTTTCTACTGTAATAATACTTTCAGCACTTGGGTTTTCAAGGGCTTCGTTGACTTGTAATAGCATCAATTTCTCCATGTTAATAAAGAAATCTGCATGATCTGGTAGCATACGTAGACAGTACGACACAAAAATTTGAAACTTTTTTATGACATGGCAGACTTTCTTTTTCCAGATGTTATTCAACTCCTGTTGCTTCCTTTCTCTCACCTCTGCGAGACGAATTTCCACGCCTTGATACGCTATATTATCAATCATTTTTTTCACTTCTTTCCGGTGCTTAAGTTTAGACTCTTCCATTTCTTTTATGCACTCTTCTCGCTCTTTAAGGGCAACATAAATTTGACAAGCTAGATTTTGACATTCGAGAAATTGTTTTAACTTTTGTAAAGCCATATGTTTATCAACTTTCAGATCATGGACTTTGTCAGCCATGTCGGTGCGACAAATTTCTAACTTATTTATAAACTCGGATTTTAGTCTGGCTTTGTCTTCCATAAGTTTTATATTGTATGTATCATAGAGAGTAGTTGCTTGCGTTTTTAAAGCAGCTGCGTAGTTGTTTTGCATTTTATGAAGTGCTTTTTCTCTAGTTTTTTTAATTTCTGTTATGGCTGCTTCATGAAATAAAGTTTCAATTTTATCTAAAGACATTTTATATAAATAAGAAAAATATTTAACGTCACTAGCCATGATTTCACTATTCTTTTTTTTCGCACGTATGGTAAGGTCTGCCCAATTTTGGACACCAATAATTGCGACAGTATTTTCCCAATTAATATCAGCATGCCAAATTCCGTCTTGTATTTCCAAATCCATTTCTTTACAATGCATCTCAAATAATCTATCTCCAACGCTACCGATTCCACTATGGTTTAATTTTTTCAGTATTTCCTTTTTGACGGGTTTCAATACTGCTCGGCCTTCTAGTAATTCTTTTGGAGGTACGTACCATTCAGTGCCTCCACCTCGCAGCGAAGGTTCTAGGCCTGCAATTTCTTTAAGTCTCGGAGTCATAGACTTGAAGTAGATAGCCGCAAGAGCAGGGTTCATTTTTTTCTTTATCATACTTTGAGTTGGCACCTGTTCTCGTTGTAAGTAGCATTTTCTTAAATAGTAGTTGTCGCTCAAACGGAACATTGCGAATACGAATATTTGTTGAATATATTTCTACTTTATTTTTCACAAATAAACATTTATAAAACTAAAGCGTTACTTAGTTACTTAGCAACAAAAGTTGCGACATTCTTTTTCAAAATTTGCCATCGATTAAAATGGAAATAAATTTCTTTTAAATTGTGTTATATAAACCTCATTATGGAAATGATGGAAATTCGAATTATCAGTTAAACCATCGTGAAAATAGAATTTTAGGCTGCCTTTTCACCTAGGATGTGTGAGGTGGCTAAGCGGTGCAAGGGACCGAAGGTTATCTGTGAAACGATGTGTTCTTTTCCACCAAAGCTAAGTACTATGCGTACCAAATAAGAAGAGGATCGCGCTTGCTACAACTTCACACGATAGCTGTCAAATTAGTACCGCCAGCAAAAAAATACTATGAAAAAAAAAATGTTATATTTTTTTATTCATAGATTTCATTATTATTTACATTCATTTTTATAAAATGTTATTTATTGAATTCCATAAATATATAATTTTGGATAATTTAATAATATTTGAAAACAGTATTCATTAAAGAAATGAACCAATATATATAGTTAACTTCACAAAATGCTACTGGTCACCCTAATATGTCGCCATATCTGTGTAATTAATTTGACGTTAATTGATTAGACATACATACATACATAAACTCACGCCTTTTTCCCATGGGGGTAGGCAAAAACTATAGAACGCCACATGCTACGACTCTTACATACCCCTTTCCCTTATTGATTAGAAATACCAAAAAAGTGAACTAAAAATAATTAAACTGAGTATAATTTCTTTATTTATTTTTTTGCACACCTTACACTTTGGTAATGAAGTTCACGAGTATTGCGGAACAAAATGGCGTCTTGACAGAGCTATTCTTATTTGGCACGCATAGTAGTGTAGCAGAGCGGGTACGATGCGCGAGGTAGCTGTGCGAGGAAAATTTGCGTTGCAGTGCGGTAGCGGGGCGCGGTGAGGGGCAAGGGTCGGATGCTCCAAACCGTGCACCCGTGCTTTTGTCATGCCAGTAAAGGAGAAGGGCCATAATATATGGACCAAAAACACAAAAATCGATTCGTATTCGATACTAACAAACTGTGTGCCAATAGATTCCTTATAATGAACGAAATTGCCATACTAAGTTTCAACCCTCTAATCCATGAGGGATCGGTGCTATAGATTGACAAAGTATGCATAAAAATCACTATCCACTTGTGATTTTCATAATTCTAATGCCAAAATCAGTCATGCTGTCGATTATAGTGATATTAACCCTTTAACGGGCAGAAGGTTGGTCCTCAAGCAGTGTTAGGTATTACTAAAATGTAGCCATGTGCAACCTTCAGGAAGTCGTTCCAAATTAATCCCAGATTTCAAATATTTAAGGTTTAAAATCGTAGCTGCTCCCCTCTTCGATTGAGATATATCTCAAGGAAATCATACTTGAGCTAGCTCGTGAGCGAGGGTGCCCAGTTATACTAAATATTAAATACTAGATACAATTTTGAGAATAATAAATGTAGTCTTTATGATACCTTCTGGACATTGTTCTCAATTGATCTTAGATGTTGTAGTTTCGCTAAATTCCAATAGGTGGCGAAATCATGAAAGAGTTGATTTAAATGTTCATGTTATTCAGGCCTCATTATCGCTTGCAATTGAAAGCTTCTATTATATTAATATAAAATTTTGATATTGTAATATTATACATACATATAAATAATATTATATTAAAGTTTTATAAGAATACAATCTATACTAATATATAAAGCTGAAAAGTTTGTTTGTTTGTTTGAACGCGCTAATCTCAGGAACTAATGGTTGGAATTGAAAAAATATTTTTGTGTTGGATAGTCCATTTATCGAGGAAGGTTGTAGACTATCTATATAACATCACGCTACGACCAATAGTAGCGGAGCATATGTGAAAAATGTTGCAAAAATGGGAAAATATTGTTTGAACGCGCTAATCTCGGGAACTACTGGTTGGAATTGAAAAAATATTTATGTGTTGGATAGTCCATTTATCGAGGAAGGTTATAGACTATATAACATCACGCTACGACCAATAGTAGCGGAGCATACATGAAAAGTGTTGCAAAAATGGGAAAATATTGTTTGAACGCGCTAATCTCAGGAACTACTGGTTGGAATTGAAAAAATATTTTTGTGTTGGATAGTCCATTTATTGAGGAAGGTTATAGACTATATAACATCACGCTACGACCAATAGGAGCGGAGCATAAATGAAAAATGTTGCAAAAACGGGAAAAATGTCCACCCGTGCGAAGCCGGGACGGGCCGCTAATAGTGTATAATCTTACTGAGATTTTATGTATCATTTAAGATGGATGGAAGAAGAAAATGCTATCTCTCTGAAAATAGACAGAAGGTCTGCGGACCTTGCGGGAAAAAAATATTTTCGGAAAAAAGAAACCGAATCAAGAACAAAAGAAGAAAACTAGAAAATCGATTGAAAAATTCATATGCAATGATTATGATTTGAATAACGAAAAGTTTCCTTTGAGCATTTGCGGAACTTGCTATGTCAGCTTACTTAATGCCGAGAAAAATGTTTTCAAAAGACCATTTCAGAAGATGCCTCTTCTGAAATGGTCTTTTGAAAACATTTTGAAATAATACTCATCGTATATGAATTTTTCAATCGACTTTCTAGTCTTTTCATTGATAAGATATTTATTCGGTTTCTTTTTTCCGAAATTAATTTTCTTCCCGCAAGGTCTGCGGACCTTCTGTCTATTTTCAGAGTGATAGCATTTTCTTCTTCCATCCATCTTAAATTATACATAAAATCTCAGTAAGATTATACACTATTGTATTCTTATAAAACTTTAATATAATATTATTTATATGTATGTATAATATTACAATATCAAAATTTTATATTAATATAATAGAAGCTTTCAATTGCAAGCGATAATGAGGCCTGAATAACATGAACATTTAAATCAACTCTTTCATGATTTCGCCACCTATTGGAATTTAGCGAAACTACAACATCTAAGATCAATTGAGAACAATGTCCAGAAGGTATCATAAAGGCTACATTTATTAGTCTCAAAATTGTATCTAGTATTTAATATTTAGTATATCTGGGCACCCTCGCTCACGAGCTCGCTCAAGTATGATTTCCTTGAGATATGTCTCAATCGAAGAGGGGAGCAGCTTACGATTTTAAACCTTAAACATTTGAAATCTGGGATTAATTTGGAACGACTTCCTGAAGATTGCACATGGCTACATTTTAGTAATACCTAACACTGCTTAAGGACCACTGTGAATAACGATAATAGAAGGTTCAACCAAAATACCTGGACAAACTTTTACACATTGTTCAATACGGTTAACTAAATATATATATGCAAAAAAACGTGATCGATGTGTTTATTTTTAACTAATTTATTTTTCAATGTTAATTTTAATTATTTTTCCAACATTTTTCTCTTCGCACTTCAGGTAAAACATGGCGCGAAAGTGGCGGCGGTCGATGCATAAAAAATGGACGAGTTTATTCTTAAAGAGTACTGGCAATTTAAACGTTATTATTTTTTGGTTAGAAAAAAACACTTGGGACTCGTTTTTTTTGCATAGATAAGTTTAGTTAAACGTATTGAACACTATGTAAAAGTTTCTTCAGGTATTTTGGTTGGACCTGATTGGTTTGGTTTTTACACAGGCTGTAAAAGAATTCGTGTAATTCCTTAAAACGTCGTGATCTACTAGCGACACAGACTGACCCTGAAAGGGATAATTTCATAAACATGGTGTTCTTCTTCATCTTTTCGTGTAGTTAGTGACTAACCTGGTGTCAGAGTTTATGCAGCCCATGGACTTCTGACTTGGCTTCACATGCCGTCGAGAAATATCTCTCAGGCATGCCCCAGGCAGGTTTTAGGCAGGTTTCCTCACGATATTTTCCTTCACCGTTTTTAAGCAAGTGACAGTGAAGTATACAATACACACATGAACAGGCCTGGACTGGCCATACGGACAAATCTGGCAAATGCCCGATGGGCCGGTGTGGCCTGATGGGCCGGTCACACAGTCGGAGAAATCGAAAGAGTGAGGGGAACGGCAAAAAAAGAAACAAATAGGCCGTCCAACTATCGCTTGAAAAAGAAGCCGCAAAATTGTTTGTGTTCGTAAATGCACCCAAGATACAGGAGAAAGAGTGAAGGGAGTGCGGACCGTCTCTCAAATGCCCGGGCCGATTTCAGGTCCCAGTCCGGCCTTGCACGTGAATCTGAAAATTCAGGTGCGTACCTCGTTTTCGAACTCGAGTCCGACGGTCACACCACTAGGCTATCACTGCTATCGTGGTGTTCTTAAAGTTAACTGACTGCGCGGAGCGATATCGCGCTACTCTCGTGCACGCTGGCTGTGTCACCATGCTTCCATTCATGTATGGCATCGAAATGTTCTATCTCATTTTTTTATTCACTATCCTTTACCTACCACTATTGCAAACAAGAAAAGATTTTTTTTTTAAATTCAAGCTTTATGTTAACCTGGTAGGGAGGTTAATCTATATTAGTAATAGATCATGTGGTTTTAAGGAATTTTAAGAATTCGTTTACACCCTTTAGATGCTATCCAAGTTAATCATTAATAAAAATAGTAGCCCGGAACCAGGGCCCAAGCCACCGGTGGCCAGGGCCTTAGGGTCAATTTATACTAGAACAGAGTCGAAGCGCATCGAAGCGTCAATCTGAAACTTAACATAGCATATTCACCCTTATCTCCACAACATAGGTAATACACATATTTCTTCTAAAATAAAAAAAGACGCGCGAATTCTGTGGAATGCGCGTGATTTTTTTTACCTTAGAAAAAATATGTGTATTATGTTGTGGAGATAAGGGTGAATATGCTATGTTAAGTTTCAGATTGACGCTTCGATGCGCTTCGACTCTGCTCTAGTATAAATTGACCCTTAGAGAGTAACTTCCTAATAATGCGCGCCGTGTGCAGAAGTAGGTACCTAAATACCGCTTTCTGTACAAGACTCTTGATCCAGCCGCCTAACGAAAGCCTCATCAGATGTTGGTCGAGGTTATTTGCTATTAAGCCATTGGGTAATGACTTCCATGGTCGGGAGCGAGGGTGCGTGGGAAGCCATCACCTCCTTTTGCGAAGGGTTGATGGCGAACAAGGAGGGAGCGGAGAGTGAGAGCGAGCTGTCTGCTCTTCTTCCTTCCCGCGCCAGACGCACCGGGCGCCAAAGGGCGCGCGACGACCTCCGGCAACACTAGTGTGTGGCCTGCGGGCGGTGGGTTAGGGGACCCGCTAGTAACAGTCTAAGAAGGCGGCGAGCAATGTTTCGTGCGCGCCTCTCAGGAGGATGTGGGGCACGACCCCACAGAGGAGAGGTCCGCCAGGGCCTGGCGGACCGGGACCTGCCGGGGTTGCAGTGCATGCTTAAGCTGCGTATCCATTATGCGCTCCTGGCGCGCGTGCCATGAACACCCGCGCCGAGAGTGCGTTCCGCGGAACGCGCTCCAAATATTTAAATGATATCAACTAAGCGCACCTGGCGCGCGCGCCACAACTGAGCTTCCTTTGATGCGCGGTAAAAAACCGACTCTAGATGGAACGGGCCGCTCTAAGTTCAAGCGTTCCAACAAACAAATTGGCGCGCGTTCCAAAATGGTAGCCATTTCGCGCGGCCGGAACGCGCGCCGATGTTCGTCCTCTTGGAGCGCGAAGTCGATACGCGGCTTTATGCGAATCCCGCGATCCCGGCAGGCGGTCAGGAGGAGGTACACCGTGGGTTTTTAGTCCGGCAGACCCCCTCGGCTTCCGCTGGCGAGGGACATGAGGATTTTACCACGATATAAAAAAATGGGTCATGACTATTGGCACAACGATTGCCGAGTCATCAACAATCATTAAGCGGCGCTCTGATCGATCTATCCCCACTATATCAGGGTTATTTGCAACAATTCATTAATGTTATTCCTAATAAACATATTTAGTCTAAAAGCCGAGGTTAATGTGTTGTCGACTGTACATCGATAGTATTTTTTGTGTCTATAACCTGTCGGTAGCGTCACTAGAGTTATGAAAATCACAAGTGGATAATGTTTTTATTATACAAAAGATACTATCAGCTTATAGCTCCGATCCCCATAGATTTAGGGGTTGCAACTTGGGTAGGATTATTTCCGTCATTATAAGGAGTCTATTTGTTCGTATCGATTACTTATCGATTTTTGGGTCAATTATAATATTTGTGTATGTGGCGACATCTATCACGCCACATGTGAACTGCGCAGCACTTCGCGTGTAAGTGACAGTGACAGCACGACATTAGTCTCTCAAAAAAAACAAAAAAATAAAAGTCAAAAATAAATTTTTATTTATACAAAATTATAAATACTTTTTTCGCTTAATTATTAAATTCAGTTCTTCTTACAACTAAGTAACTTCACCAACAGCCATCTGTTGTAACAACGTCATCACGTGACAGAATCTCTCTTTGATCTCCGTGGCGGACCGGTGCGGGAGCAGCTCTCTAATGCGGCCGAACACTTGCTCCGAGCCGGCCTCACCTTTTAGAACTTGTAACATAGTTTTGTCCTCTTCCCTCGTCCAACTACAACTTCTCTCCTTCTTCTGCACCTTTTTAGGCTCTATACTCACCACCGTTTCTAATTTTGCCTGTTTAGCTTTTGAGCCCTCATCTTTTTTCTGAAATGTGTGAGTTTTACTGTCTTTCCTCTCCCGTTTTTGCAAGTTATCCGTTTTGTTCTCTGACTCCTTTTTACATGACTTACTTTTATTGTTAGTTTGAGACTTTTTGGTTGCTTTAGGGCTCATTAAGTTAACTGTGCAGTCTTTATGTTTAGTGTTGTCGTTGACATCTTTAACACTCTTCGTGGGGGACTTGAGTTGTTTTTTAGGTTTTTTAGGTGGGATCTTTGTGTTGTTCTTTGCGTTTCGTTTGGGGGAGGCTCGTTCTTCCTCAGAGTCTGGTGGGGAGAGGTGGCAGTGAGGGGGCGCGAGGCGGCGCGCGTGCACCCGGTAGGGCTCCTTGCTGTATGGGTACGTGACGCACGCGGAGCGCAGTAGTCTGCCGTGCTGGAGGAACACCCTCCCGTGCAGGTACTGCGGAAATAACGCCATTTTAGATAGTCTTTTTTTTAATGTTCGTTGGCTCTAGATATGCAGTGTTAGGGTGATGTGACAAGTTTTTCTTCGAACTTTATTTCAACATAAAATATTGTGAAACTTATGTACAACTTGAATTGTTTGGGTTCTTGACTGTGTACTAAACTGGGGACTTGTTTTAAGATTCTTCCTATTGCTGGTATACACTAATATTAAAAACATAAAGAAGAAAAACGAAAAACGTTTGGTACAATATAAATAATCAGAAAATAAACAGATGGACATGACAAAGTGAAAAAGGTCCATATTGATAAGCCACTCTCATATATAGTGCTTTAGGGTAATTCCGAACATGGGAATATTCCGAAAATTACGAATTTCTACTAAATCAGGAAATATTTTTTGCTCTGGCAACGTAATAATGCTAGAATGTGTAATGTAATGTTGCCAGAGGAAAAGACATTGCCTGGTTTAGTAGAAATTTGTATTTTCGGAATATTCCCATGTTCGGAATTACCCTAAAGCACTATATAAAATTGATCTTTAACGCAATTTTATTTGAGATGAGACATGACAGATGAAACATATATAACACATGCCTGAAAAGTGTATAAAATTATATCCTAAGATATCGCTGCAAAAGCGCTGATGAGAGCTGCTTATTAATATAGCTCTGATGGCCAAAGGAGTTGTTCCAGAATGAAGGGGCTCCCGGCCAAGTCCTTGTACGGTATATTAAAAAATAGCTAAATAAACTTAAAACAGATCTTCATTTTTGATTTTTTGGTAATGAACAAGAATGTATATTATGAATTGTAACACACAACATTTAATCCAATATGGCGGTAAGAAATATTTTGATCAATAACCAATCAATAACCGTCAATAACGTTACGTTAAACGTTAGATTTAGATGTTGTGACATTTGTTTGACGTTTCTGTGAAGAGGTTAGATTATACCATGACGACTATTTAGAAAAATAATTATTTATCGATCGAAGATACTATTGATATTATTCACGGTCATTACAGAGTACCTGTAGGTAATGACCGTGTATAATATCAGCCATTAGCGTCGCTTGCACTGGACTACTTTTTCGCAGTTGCTCTTTTAGATATCGTTTACCTTTACAGTCATTGATTACGCATAACGCCGATCCAACCCGAGTTAGTACGGGTAAATCAACATTTTGTCCAGTCTTCTTTACTGCCTAACTAATCTAACGACGAACAGCAATCGAGTAATCCGAAAAATGTACGATACATTTTAGTCTTAGAACGGTATCGCGGTCTTGTCGTTGGTTTGATAGCTGGGTCGGGGTGTCATTAAAATTGATCACCCTGACATCAAAACCAATTGAAGAGAGGAAATGCAGGAACGAGAAAAATGTTAAACTGTTTTAGACGTTTTATTCTCATAAAAAAAGATTTACCATAAATAATAGAAGCAGACAACGTGGGATTTTACAGTAGACAGTAGTTTTCTCTGTCTACGCATTTTACTGTCATTGTTTTATTATTATTCAATAGAATGAGAAATTCTGTATAAAAACCTCTATTCAGTGCTAATCTGTATCCTACATCGAAAATCTGTATAAATACGGAGAAATCTGTATATATCGCAACAGTGAGTGACAGACTGACAGCTCACTTCAATCTATGATCCATCTTTTTTTTTACCATAAAGTAGCTAATCAGTGTAAAGTCATATTGAAAATCAATGAAAATATTGATAACAATTAATTTTTCTACCACGAAAGTATACATTTAAACGAATTATTAGTATTTTTCCATGAATCTATTGATTTTTCTCGATTTTTTGAGGAACCGTACATGGACCTGGCCGGAAATGGAACATCTCCTTTGGCTCCCAAATTTTAAGTTGCCGTTTAAGGCCAACGCACACCGGGGACGGCAGGGCAGAGCATATTATCTTTACCCAACGTAAATGCATACGGATCTAGTGGTAACAATATACAGATTCCAATGTTTAGAGGTTGACCCCAAGACATCAAAGGGAATTTCCCTCCGCGGCATTGAAGAGCGCGCTAAAGGATGTCGCGGCGGGATGCGATGTAACGGCACGTTGCAACGGCATGCTTAAAGATGCGAAGGCATGCTGAGAGACGCCAAGTCATGCGACGGTATGCGCTGGAGTCCGCTAACACACGATCGCGGGGTGAGGTACTGCAAGCGGGGATGGACGCACACAAATTCGCGCCTCCGACGCTGCCCTATCGTCCCTAGTGTGCGTTGACCTTCGGCATGCCGCGGGATATCTCGGTAGCTGCCGGCATGCCACGGGTCAAAATCCCCTGCCCTGCCGTGCGCTGGCCTTAAGTCTCGTGCTTTCTATCACTTCGCCTGAAAGTGACAGAGACAGCACGACATTTAATAGCAACTTAAAATTTAGTAGCGTTTAAGAATTTGGCCATTAAATAGACATAATACTACAGACTCACCACTGTGTCTAAGCTCTCCTTGGCATCAAGTTTCCTCTTGTTGTCGCTCTCCTCCTCAAACTCCCACACGTCAAACCCTTTGTCGCTCGTAAGGAAGCTCTCGTTTATAATGTCGGTACCAGTCTCGTACGCACTGCCAAAGATAGAGACAGGAACTAATAAGAACTATTTACTAGATCAAGTAGAGCCCTTCTTTATGTTCAGATAATTCATCACATAATGTAGAATATTGAGTGAGATAGTGTTTTTCTTCAAAAATAGGAATTTTCTTTAGAAAGCACTAATAGTGCCAGTGCTTAGTGATCCACCAGTGTATCTGTTTGGTGAAACTGGATGCCTTTGCAACAGAATACTGTACCTAATCAACTAAATTTGGATAGAATGGAAGTTAAGGTCCTTAGGTATATGCGTCGACGAAAGCCAACTAAAAACTTGGGGTAAAATATTTAGGTGTAGAACCCAAGAACTTTACGTTTAGGAATTATGGGCAGCGAGGATAAACCAACTGCCTATTTTTCCGTACCTGTCAGGCGGCCTTTCATCAGGGAACAGCGACTTGAACATGGTAGCAAGGCGCGGGTTAGAGCGTAGGTGCGGCAACACGCGCGCGCGCATCTCGTCGCAACTGCCGCTATTGATGCCGCTCGTGATCGCGCGCAGCACCTTGCGTAGGACAGTCGGCTTACGAGATAACGTGTTCTGGGAATAAAAACCGCTAGTTAATTCGCGTTGGCTGTGGACTAAATACATTTTTTGGTGCGCCCACTGAAATTTAAATAAATTTCTGTGGGTCAAAATACGTCACTCCAAACAGATGGCCACAACTTCGTTATGAATAATCAGAACAAGTTCATTTGTTATCAGTCATTAATAGCGATGATACGAAATAGCATCGAATTGGCACCAATTTGGCATTGGATCCATTAGGTCTACATTTCTGTACACCACATTGTTTTGGTGTAGTCAAAACAAGAGGGTCTCTGCGTTGCACATACTTGTGCCTAAGACTTACACCCATATTCTAAGACGTTCCTCCAAAACTTACTCGACTCATACTCGACTCAGAACGGCCTCGAAAACACCTTCAAAATTGTATTCTTAGTCGCAATTTCGAGTGAACTTTGAGGTTCTTCGACGGAGTCATTACGTCATAATTTGAATTATCTGCATTGCGCAAATAACGCCGCGATAAATAATTGTAAGGATTATCGTAAGCATATTCGATTGTCTTCAAAATTCATTTTTATTACATACGAACTTTGACACTTCTTTCCTTAAGGTAGGTTCCGAGGTACCTTGAGTTTGACAGATGATTCTAAGGAATTATCTGTCGAGGTAAGCCTCGACTGAAGAAAAATCTCGAGTCGAGGACGTTTATGTCAACTATAACTACCGATGGTAGTGAGAAAGGCTGAGTCGAGGTAGAGTCGAGTCGAGTAAGTTTTGGAGGAACGTCTTAGAATATGGGTGTTAGTCTTATTTAGGTAGCACAGTGGCCTGCGTTGAGTCGCCTCGGTCGCCGCGGACGTGATTATTTACGTGGGCGAAGGTTTGATGCTTACGGCAAAGCTGCCTTCGCGAAGACGCTTCAAGCGCCCAGGTATGTACCGACTTCGCGAAACTAGGACTGAACTAGGGGTGAGCCACAAGCATATGCGGGCATGCGCGCACATGATACTTGACGATGGAAGTCCAAGGCCGTAGCCAGGAATTTTGTTCAGGGTTGAACCCTGAACAAGAAAATCAATTTCAATAACGAATGTATACATTTTAAAAGTAATTTAACTGTCTGAGATTTCGGGGCGGGTTTGAACCCCTAAAACCCCCCGTCTGGCTACGCCCTGGGATGGAACAGTATAATATTGTGGAGATCAACAAATCACTAGTGCAGTAGTGGTTTATGTAATTTTTTTTATGTGAATCATCTAATGCGGCTGTACGGGTGAAAGAGGCTGTTGCGTGGCGACGCTCGCGATGGCAGACACGACGGCAGACCTTCATAACTCGTCGGCTTTTTTCGGTTTGTTTCGTCCAGTTTTTTTACAAATTGACTTTCGATGTTTTAAATCTGCCAGACGTCCCACGAAGGATTATTTTTTTGTCTTTGTATTATAACTTTCGTGAGACACATTCCTGTTTCTTTTTAGTTATGGTTTATTCACGTGCATTTTTCGGGATTGTGAGTCGAACTCGCGACATCTATAATAATTTATTCAAATTCATTAGAACTAAATAAATAATATAATATAAAACCATAAATAGTAAAGGTCTTATCAAATAATTTGGTTGGGATACCAAAAATTTACTAACTAGCGGAACTATTTCTGTTGAAAGCCAGTATTAAGCCCATTTGTCTAGAAGTCTCCAAATCCGAAACAAAATATAGAATACGCAACTCTGTGCACATTGAAAAAAGTGATGTACATTTTAAATTGATAGTTATATAGTTAACATTCAATAAATAATGAAAGTCATATTACTAATCCATTTAATTTGGCTTATTGTCTTTGAACTAGGCAAATAATATTTTCTAAAAAAGTATAGCAATTGTCTATTATTATACCACTTTGATCATAGACAATTATTAGAATGATAATAAGATTCTACTAAAAAATGGTAGATTTTAGTAAAAGTTTTGAAAATAAATGTCGAAAGATATGAATATAATGCAGATTAATTTTCCAGTACTAAAAATAAAGTAATATGTTTGGAATCAATGTGTTTCCTTAAAGCAAATATAAAATACTGTACCAAGTCAAGGACCGAACCGATACACTACATGCACAGTTAAACTTACTGCACAATACAATTACGGTAAAAAAATAACAATATTGTACAGCGAATAAAAGAAAAAAACAACATACTATTGTCTATTCGCAAGCACAGCATTAACAATTTATATTTATAATTTATTTACATACTTACTTGCAACAATTCTATGAAACCAGTCATTTGCACTAACATGAAACGGTCCATGAATCGTCCTACCGTGGCTGCTTGCCCCGGCTTCAGGAACAAGAGGAATTCTTCCACAATATCCTTGTGTTCTTCACCAAAAATCTTTTCTATTTTCTTATACAATTCAACAGGTGTCTCTTTTGTGGGGTCAAATGACTTCAATATATTTTGAAACTGTACAAACTTGTTGGTAGGCACAGATGTGTTGGAAGAAAATCTTGATTGTACTTTTGTATAATAGGATCTAACTAAAGCTGAAAGAAAGGAATATATTTTTCATGTGAGCTATTTATAATGTCTACATTTTATAAACCTACTAACGGTAAATTGAGAATTGTACTTTATTGTCTTGGATACTGAATACGTAATACTTCGTCACAGCGGACTTTTCAATACAAAAATTAAGATAGGAAGTTGTATTAAATACCATTCATTTCACAGGTTATGAGAGGTGAGTTCAATCACTAAACATAAGTCAATTGATGTTATCTTGTGTTTTAAAATAATGATCATGAACGGTGATGTGTCAACAAGAACCTATCCATTATGAAAGTTGATAGAGCCACATCTAACATATTCAAGATTTAATAAAATGGCCTCTAAAACAAAATAGGTACTAACATGACATACTTAATGAGCATGTCTTTAATTAATTTCTTGACCTAAATATGTCTTAAAATATCACATATAACATTTCTAGATTACATAAGAGAAAATGTGGCTAAATGGCCTGTCACTGTGATGTTTTACCTGTCTCTAAAAGATTGTCATCAATTTTAGGCGGATCAACTTTTTTCTTAGCACTTGTTTTGGTCTTGGCTTCCTTCTGTACTACTTTCGTAACCTCCTGCGCAACCTTCTGTGGTGGCGGCTGAAACAACAACAACAATATAAGGTCATGTAAATAGATCATTTAATGTTATAAATAAAATATGGCGACACATTTGCATGTTCCTTCGTGCAGTTTTTATATCGTTTTAATGATAATTCTGTGGATCAATATTAAAAATATTGCATGTAGATTTACTACGAACAATTCTAAATGGTGGCATAGACGTGCAACTTTCGATATCTTATAGAAATTACATAAAATCGTCAACGACGTTGTCTGACTCACCTCTGGGTTGATAACAGGTTTTGAAAAAGAAATTGGATTGAAAAAGCTTGTGCTTGGTTCAATTTTGTTTCCGAAAGCATCCTGACTCTCCCTCGAGAACAGGATGGGCATAGAAGGCAGCATCTGGAAGATCTACGATATACTCGCGCAACGCAAATCTCGACAGCACCACGAATACGCAGAATCTTTACATGATATTTACACACAAACCAAACACAATAAACCCACGCTAACAACTTCACTATAAACAAAAAGAATTTAAGAATTATTTGATTAATACATTATTGTTTTGAATTTATACAAACAACACAAGCCATCGAAAGAATGGAAACATTTTTGACAGATCGAGGACGCGAAATCGGGCGGGCGGAGCGCGCGCACGTTTCATTTTATGAAATTCTCATCAAACTTTAAAAATATATTTTAACTTTCTTTTTTTATAAAAATCAATACAGGTAAATCTTAGACCAATTGTAATTGTATTTTTGTTCAATATGAAAGTTTAAACAACATAAATTTACCCATTATTTTAAGCGAACAAAGTTTTACGGGCAGTGCGGTGTTGTTTTCGAAGTTTCGCGTTTTAATTTGCAATACTTTGAATTGCGAATTTGATTCTTTCCTCTTGGGAAATGTATAAACAGGCAAACAAAACAAGAAATATACTGAGCAATGGACACAACAATTTATATTTTTTATGATTTAACAGCATAGGTATTATAATTTAATGAATTCCTAAACCTTTGAGGTTGAATGGTATGGAGGGTAATAGCATGGTAGGCTCATCAAAAAAAATTACGTTCAATGCGCCTCGCAAATATTTTCAGATGCTACCTACCTAAGATCTCAGTTCGAACCAGGCCCGCACCTCTGACTTTTCAAATTCACGTGTGGTTCAGAATTTGATTATCGTGAATTTGGTTAGTGGTGATGGAAAACATCGTAAGGAAACCTGGCACACTTGAGAGGGCTCCAAATAATTCTCAATGTTGTGTGTAGTCCGCCAACCCGCACCACCTTAGCGTGATGGACTAAGGCTTAAATGAAATTCTTCTCTTTTTAAGAAGAGGACCGTCCAGAAGACGTCCAGCTCTAGGACGGTAATGGGCTGCTAATTTATTTATTTATTTATTTATACTTCTATGCACTATTGTGGTACATAAGGCGGACTTAATGCCATAAGGCATTCTCTACCAGTCAACCTTAGGGTTAAAAAGAAAAGCATCAAAATACGTAGGTACAGGAAAAAGATGAGTTGACAATTTTGGACTAAATATATCAGGAAATCAAAAGTTAAATATAAATTACATAAAATACATATATACAAATAATAAAATATGTAGATATTATAATATATATATATATATATCAATTACAAAACGTTATGAAAAACTTAATGCAATTATGACGAAGACTAAATTAGATGATTAGGAGTGCAGCGACTTCAAGTAGTGTTTCCTAACTTTGCGTTTGAAGGAGAATTTACTAGGAGCTTTTTTAATATCAAGGGGGAGCACGTTCCAAAGTTTAATTGCTGAGACAGCGAAGGAGTTAGAAATGAAACCTGTGCGATGGGAAGGTATTTCAAGAAGTAAATTTTCAGAAGCACGAAGGTTGCGATTGTGAGAATTGCCCAACACTTGAAAATATATTTTCAGATAATCAGGAGCACATGAATCGTTCATAATGGAGAAGAGCATACAGAGAGATCTGAGGGATCGTCTCTGGCGGATAGGCTAATGCTTATGATACCTAATTAAAATTTAATTAATTATTATTTTTGACGACACGTTTGGTGCAGTGGCTGAGCGATCGGCTTCTGCGCTACGGGTCGTGGGTTCGATTCCCGCACGGAACAAATATTTGTATGGCCTACAGATAGTTGTTCCGGGTCTGGATGTTTGTGCGTGTGAAGATTTGTGTTTGTAAACGCACCCACGATACCTACAGGAGAAATCTTAGTGTCGGGCAACGTTTTTTTTAAAAAAAACACTATTTTATTTTTATAGATACATGGCCCTGCCTATCGAAGTAGGTATGTAGGTACTTAGGTAAGTATAGGTATGTCAGAGTTAACTGCGAACTAAGCATTTTTTTAATTAGGTAATTAATTCGACCAATTGTGTTAGTTGACATACATTTAGAGCTATTTCGGTGATGTTGATAATGTGCGCGGCGATAGGATAGGACTCAATGTAGTTATGTATTTTCAAACTCATAAATGAAAAAGGTGGTAAAGGTGGTGGTAAATTTATTTTGCTATCTTCTTAACCAAATAAATGATTAGAAAACGGATTTTACAGGTGCACGTGGCTTGAGAAGTATTATAAAAGAGCACCAAAGAAAGATTTTCAAAAAAAAATACATAGCGGATTTTGCAGGCGCAGCGACGATAGTAGTACCTAGAGCTCCTCGTGAAAGAGCTTGTCCGAGAAAGGACTACCACCATACCTACTTCTGCCGCCAAGCTATATTGCTGTGTTCCGATTTGAAGGGTATGGCTACCTACTGGTGAAATGACAGGCACATGAGACTTTTCAACTTTGTCTCTAAGGTTGGCAACGCATCAACAATTCTCTTGGTATTGTAGGTGGTATTGTAGGTGGTAACCACTTACCATCAGGTGCTGTCATCCTGAGTGCCAATAGGTATATTACCTACACTAAAAAAAACTATGATTTTCGTTTCGATTGCCGGGCGGAGCGGTGACACGACAGACTCCATGCTCCGCATACAACTCGATCATAAATTTATTGTTATTATATTCCATGTGGACGAGTTTTCCCAGTAGGTAGATCAGAAAAAAATTGGCTGAAAATACAAAAAATTGTCTGATGTGGGAATCGAATCCTGTTCGATCACTATCGTCCAAAAGAGGCTTTGAGTACAACAAAATTGTCCTTATATTGTAGAAATAGAAATGTAGGTAGTTAGAATAGATTCTATATCTTCCTACAACCGATAATTTCTTACAGAATTGCTGAATTCCATAAGTAGCCTTCCTTGTTATTTTTAAAATAGGAATAAAAGCTTGTATAGTACCTACTTAAAATGAGTTTTTTTTAGTCTCCTTTTGAGTATCCCTCTGCTGAACAAAAGCCTCCCTTTTTGCCTTCCAAACCTCTCTACTTTGTGCCGTTTCTAAGTATGCTAGACCCGTAAACACGTCTAGATCGTCACGCCACCTACCGGCCGCAATATAACATAATAGATGTAATTAAATTAATCAAAAAAATTACCACGTGGGTCGCATATAACCATCGTTTTACAATACCCACGCCACGCGACAGAAGAGGGTCGCCTATTCTTTGCCATTGACCTTACGATAATTAGCACACAACCTTTCGATGAGTAGATAAACATAGACAGATCTCTTTTTGGGACGTTGTTCAGTGGTAGACTGCCACAGATTCTGTAAGTAGGTATTCTTTATCATTCTCTCTACTTTACAAAATTGTGCCTCATCTACACCAGGTGTACTATAAGGGCATTTTCTGTCTTATTTGGGTGAGGATGCGGCCGGTGCGAGTGAGGATTCCGTCCGCACGCGATTTGGCCAAAGCCTCCATTAAGCATTGATCTCTGTTTGAAAATAGTTTTGAGTTGAGTTTTAATTTTAGAACGTTCCTCAAGCATAGATTCATTGATCATAGTTCAACTGAGTTTGGCTTTATTCTAGATCGTTACTCAGTTCGTAGATTCGACCCCAAGCAGTGATTTGATCTGTAATCAACAAATTGATCGGCTCGATTTGAGTCTCGTTGCATCTGAGTATAGATTGATTGCCGTTTTGGAATAAGACCGTTCCTCAAGTACTGATTCTATACTTAAACAGTGATCAACTGATTAAAGATCAAACTGGACTTGAGGAATGTTCTGTAATACGGACCTTTTAATATTTTACCGAGGCTTCGAACGCGAGGCGCTTTACAAGGGAGCTCCGTGCGCGGACGTGATCCAGGTTCGCAACCGTATCCACATAAGACTGAAAATGCCCTTCGGTTTATCCTGCGGTTCTGCCCTAGCTACACTAGATTCGGTTTCCCATCTCGTTTTGTCTACGTTTTTCATAATGAGAAAAAAAGAGATAACAATCGAAATCATTTGACATCTGACTTATCGACTATACAACATGTTACAAAAATACGCCTAAAGCCGAAAGGGGGTAAAAGGTCCCTTGTAAAGAGTCTATTATTAATATTTGAAAACCGTAGCATGACCCAAAAAAGGTAATTTGGATAAAACATAAAATAAGCATCATTGAAACGCAACTCTGAAAACATAAAACTAAAGAGTAGACTACCCAAAAAGTTATTTACATTCTTACCTAATTTCCTCTGAGAGGTAAATGACAACAACCATATAAGACTACTTCATTATTTACATTTGTAACACGTTGTATAGACCTTGTTACATAAACATACATATTTAGATTATTACTGTCCCACTGCTGGGACCGGGCCTCTAATCAGAATGAGAAGGGTTAAGGCCTTAGTCCACCACGCTGGCCTGGTGCGGGTTGACAGATTACATACGCCATCGAGAACTTCATGGAGCCCTCTAAGGTGTGCAGGTTTCCTCACGATGTTTTTCATTCACCGTTTAAATGAAAGCAAGACTTTGTTATTTTATTATATTTTGTAAGAAATCAAAACTATGCATGGGTTGTTTAAACTCCCACGCAAATCATGAATAATTGAAAGGAAATCTGTGATATATTCATTCTTGGTAGCTTTCACTACCTACCTACTTTTGTACATAAATTATTCTCTCTTTACAGAACTAACGAAATAACTTTACCCCTCTGAAGTGAGGAACAGAATACCTAAAGCCTGGTTTCAGAGCGGTAAAGTCATTTTATGCGTAGGTACCTTTACTAACTTTAATAGATACTTAGAGACACTCAGCATCGTAATTATTAATATTTCGGAATTGCAGGTAATTTAAGCTGACCGACGAACCTCACATAACATCACGCCTTGTATTCCCCAAAGGGTACGGCAGAGGTGTTTTTAGTACACCCTCGTTTCGTCAGTTATGTTTAAGTCTCATGTAATACGGGGCGAGCCTATTGCCATTAACCGAGCACAAATCCAGACTGCGGGCTGCTACTGAGAAATTCCTAATGGAAAAACCCAATAACTCTGCCCGACCTGGGGGTCGAACCCAGGACCCCATGTTTAGCAATTGAGCTTGCGACCACTAGACCAACAAGGCAGTTCGACGAAACTCATGAATTCCATAAATGGCGTATAATATTTATTAAACTAGGCATCCAAAATTAAATTTAAAATAAATAATATCCCAGACTCTGACGTGCGTGACTGAGGGCAGCGTCTTCATATTTAAGATATCTATGATCTGTACTGGACTGCGGCCAGTTATTGTTATATCTATGACTAGCTTTTTCCCGCAGCTTCGCTTGCGTGATTTATTTCACCCCCTTAGGGGAGGAATTTTGAAAAATCCTTTCTTAGTGGATGCCTACGTTATAAAAGGTACCTACTGTCAAAATTTCAAGTTTCTAACCCCAGCCGTTTAGGCTGTGCGTTGATAGATCAGTCAGTCAGTCAGCTTCTCCTTTTATACCTATATAATTATATAATTATGTAGATATATAGATAACATAACATCACACCTGTATTCCTCGAAGGGTTGCGCAGAGATAATAGGGGGCGAGCCTATTGCCATCAACCGGGCACGGCTTGGAACTCCGGGCTGCTACAGAGAAATTCCTAATGGAAAAACCCAAAAGCACTTTGCCCGACCTGGGGATCGAACCCAGGACCCCATGCTGAGCAGTCGCGCTTGCGACCACTAGACCAACAAGGCAGACAAAAATAATAAATTATTAATCGTGCTAAAATAGATTTTCTTTGTATTTTATAATATACAGGGTGTAAACGAAATCATGTAATTCCTTCAAACCTCGTGATCTATTGCTGACATAGATTAATCCTACAAGTTACACTTTTGGATTCAACACAAAAAAAATACAAGAAGTAAACATGTGTTCTTAACTTGAGGCATTTTTGCGCTCCGAGCGAATTGCGCGGCTATCGCTCGCCGCGCGGTCATCTAACTCAGGGCGCTAAAATGCCTCGCGTTAAGCACACATGTTTACTTGTAATTTTTTTTATTGAATACAAAAGTAGCCCGTTTTGGGTTAAACTATGTCAGCAATACATCACGAGGTTTGAAGGAATTACATGATTTTGTTTACATCCTGTATATTAAGCTATTAGTTAAGTTAAGAAACTAAGATTTTAGCCACTAGGAATAGGGTAGTTGACTACTATTAAAAATGTACAACAATTTAGTATTATTTTAAAGAAAGTATAGATACAAATTGATATGTGAAAAAATAAATAAAATCGATGAAAAAATAGAGGAGCTACACGCTTGCGAAGTTTGTGGAGGGGGTATTTTCTGTCCTTGTCACGCGAAACGGATATTGTACGGAGTGGTGTCAAATAATTATGAAGTTTGCAAGGTATGACGTCATTGTGGCGTCATGTTGTCTCTGTCTAGTGAGCAATTTTCAATCGTTTATAACTTGAGCATTTTATTAAATATTTCAGTAGTTTTTTCACTGTTGCCTATCATTTTTGTAATAGTTTTGAAATTTCTAATAAAAAAATTATAGTCACATACCCTATTGTGTTATTTTATCAATTGTTTTTATTACATTGTTTACGTAACCATTACCTTAGATTATTATTTTATATACTTAATAACTATGTGATTATTTTAGACTAAATTAGTTCTTCTCGCCTGAAACACAGGGTTCAGGCAAGTAACAACTGTGAAATAAGTATGACTTTGTATTTATTATTTTACGCGTAACGAATTTTGAATAAATTATTATTATAATAATGCTGACAGCGAACCTACGTTAATAGTAACTTATGTAATTATAATCAAAGATTACCTAATAAGTAGTTGCTATGAAATTATGAAAGTATGACGGTAACGTTCCGTGGTTAGATATTATCAGTACCTATTGTTTTAATGTTTCGACAAGTTATAGTAAACTTGTAGTAGGTACTTCAGAACCTTGAAAACTAAATCGGATTGTCATCAAACTTTCATATTCGTCATTTATACTTACTGAGATAGTCGATAGTTGTTGTGTTAAACCGTTGTCAGGTAACGCCATCGATTTTATTATTCTTTAACAGAACAGTAGCATCCACAGCTCGGAAAACCATTTTTTACGAGAAACGGCACTGTGAAATGTTTAATTTGTGTTTTAAAATTAGTTGATAGTGATTGCAGAAGAATATTTGAAACGATGGCGGCCATATTGCCTGCAGGATTAAGAGATGGGGTGAGGTTTAATAAGCTAAATATTTTTACTTTGCATCTTCTTTGTCCTTCGCTTGATGTGGCATATACAGGGTGTGGCGTAAATAGTGGTTCAGCGTTTAGGGGTCCACACACCCTGTATTAATCTATCACATACCACAATTTGAACGACTTTTTACCAAGGGTCTCAAAACGTTTTTTTTTAAATATCGACACTAATTTAGATTTTATAGCACATGTATTCACCAATTATAAACAAAAAACAAAAAAAAAGTCATTTGTTGAAAATACAGCCAAATTAGTAAGCAGTGTCGAATAAACAAAAATCTGAGACCTACGGTAAAAAATGGTTCAAATTATGATATGTGATAGATGAATATACAATGTGTGGACCCCTAAATACTGAACCACTATTTACGCCACACCTGTATGACAGAAAAATAAGCCAAGAGCGATTAGGTATTCAATTTGTTTTTTTAAAGAATATTGTGTTGCTGTAAATTAAGACACTGAGGGAGAACACATAAGTATTTGCAGTATCTAGGTAACTTCTCAAGTATACTGATGCGATTCTGAACGTTAGAATGTTATGATAATTCCTTATTCGCCTCCGCACCACCAGAAAGGTAAGGTAGGTAGAGCTAAAGACCACTCATAATTGTACAGTTACATACGTAATAGATATTCAATCATAGCCGCTGAATTGGCAACAAGTACTTATACCTAGCCCATACTGTCCCACTATTGGGCAAAGGCCTCCATTTTATCCCTCGGTTACTATTCTGACATCAAAATTGTGCCGCTATCTCCACAGTGGCGGTCTGAGGAAGGGGGGGGGGGGGGTCGTAGAGGTCATGACCCCCCAAATTCGTACACGTCAAATTGACATACCTCCTAAAAGTAAACAATTTACAAAAACGGTGCAATAAATGTGGTCAACTTATTTCACTGTTAATATTATGACCCCCCCCCCCCCAAAGTCTTTGGTTGCGACTGCGCCTGCATCTCTATCGTGGTCTGCCGCGACCCCATTTTGCTATCTCGGAGCATCATTCTGTACTCTAGCTCAGCGGGTATGCGGCAGATATGTTTTCTTTCTTTTCTACTACTTGTAGATGGTCTAGCGGGCCGTTTCTACGTAGGTACCTACCCGGGCAGTTATTGGCGAGACCTGAAGGGTCTCCAACCAATGGGCGGCAAACATGTTCTGCCCAGTCCCATTTAACGTGGGCAGCCTTTCCAGCTTGGTCAACAATTTGTGTCTCGGTGCGTAATACAATTTGTCGATCATTCTATATAAATACATAGAAACGTAATAATTAAGGTAATAAATTAAAATATTAATGACTGCAATTAGGTAAGTACATGCGAAATAATGAGGCATGTTTAGGTAGTGGTTGTGGCTGTAGCCTTGCATCAAGGATGCAAAGAAACGAGCTGCTTCCGTTAGCCCGTATCTTCGGCCATCGACCTGGTTACATTGTTTCTTACATGCGGTTCCCATACCTCGAAATAATACCTAGGTAATACCCACAAGTTTGATGAATACGAAAAATAATAAATTAATTGACATCTGGCTAATGTTTTATGGTGTGTAGTTAATAATTTCAAGGTAGATAGTCCTTTTCAGCTTCTTGATGTGTGGCTTGAAGTACATACGGAAAAAAAAAACCTAATTAGATGGATTTTTTTATAGACGATAATAGGCTAAAGTAAAAGCTTTGTACTAAGCGGTTAAGCCAGTGGTAGGCAACTAATTAATTAGTTATTGTCCTTCAAACATATTGTTAATTGGTTGTTAGACCAACATAAATAGATAATGAATCGATAACTGGTAATATTGATTGTCAAACATAGCTTTGAAATAAAAATAATAATAATAATAATAGCAGTTAAATAGATACCAATTGAAGAATTCGAAATTCAGGAAACAACTTGTGAAGAGTAATATTTTGTAATCGATTTCACAGAACCGATCAATTACAGAGATTGATAGATGATTAAATGATTACCGATATCCTTTGGCATATCGAGTGAATATCTTGAATGCGTTTTTAAGGAGACTTAATGTACTTTATTGATCAAATGTCTATCATCTGGCCTTGTTAGAAGGAAGTACCGAATAATCCGCAGTTTCTTACAATTGTTCTTTTGTATCAGTAGTAATCCGCACGCGATCTTAGCAGCACTTCAAAATTGATCGTTTTGTGTTGAGTTATTTTTTAATAAAAATGGAGGAGGGATCTAAAGAGAACGGTGTCAGTGATCAAAACTGTGATGAGATTGTGACCAAGGAGCAGGATGCTACTACTGAAATTGTGTGTGATGAAGTAAATATTGTTTCAAACGAGCCTTTGTTATGTATGCCTGAAATAGTTTCTAATTTATAATTAGCAAACAATATATTGGCATTTTTCATTATTACCGCAATGTAGACAAAAATAGATCTAAGTACCTACCTAATAAAACAATTGACATTATACCACATTACGCAAACAAAGTTATTTACAAAATTTGCAACAAAGCCATTATAAATTTTGCAAGAGGGCATCAAACTATTGATAAATGAATAGCGTATAAAATACAATTAAAGTTAAGTGTGAAAAGTTAGATATTTCTAAATATCATGAAGAGATTCTTCACGTGACCATAGGGCTGGCCTATATTTTGGCCAAAGAATCAGCATTGCCATACAACGTGGCAATGCTGCCAGCCTTTTGGGCACTTTTCCTGTTGACAGCGATGCGGACGAATTTTTTGATGCCCTTTGATTGTTTTACGTTATATTTGTATTATAGTAGTTAAGATTTATATTCTATAGGTATATTAGGATAATTTTATCCTTATTCACTTACATTAACATAGTTGGGAAAAGGCTAGGCAGTGCGAAAGAAAACATTATTATAACTTCTGGAACGGCTAAAACATTAGAATAAATAATATAAAATATACTTACTTTGGGCGCTTATTAGACACATCAAACATCATGAAGAGAAGATTATATGCCAAAACGAACAATGCCGTCACTTGTAGCTAACAGCTTTTCTCAAGGTACAGGAACAGCTGGCCAGGACTTAGTTTAGGGGAGGGGGGGAGGGCAGGCAAGGGAAAATTAATGATATACGAGTACATGCTACAAATACGTTTAAAAAAAAGCGTGTGTAAAATGTGCAAAGTGAAGTAATTTTTGAATGATTTTAAATGCAACGTTGCTTAAAATTATTTACCCTTCGGTTCAGGAGCACTCTGGCCGAGTGCTGATTCAAATCCTGCTAGGGGGGGCGGGGGGCTACCACCCCGCTTTGCCCGTATCTGGCTACGCCCTTGGCTTTTCTGGAGAACTTCCTGTACCCTCATCTTAGGATATAATATCTTCACGGCAAAGTTCAAGTTTCGCTAGGTCAACATTATAATTATTATACCTTGTAGTTACCATGGGCAGAGGGAAGAATAGTCTAGATTAAATCAATTCCTCACCCATGTCTGCTGAAATAGGCCAATAACGCCCAGCTATATTTATTTGGGCCCCATATCCCTATTCTGCGCCTCCCAGAATTAGTAGATAGATAAATATTTACTGTTTAACTAAGGCCCGAATTTACCTACGTCGGATAGCGTTTATCCTAGGAATAAGTTAGACGTTTTGACGGAATTTCTATACAAAAGTTGTCCAAACATCAAACTTATTCCTGAGATAAAAGTTATCCGACGTTGCTGAAATCGACACTAAGCTGCTTTGCGCCACTCTGGGCAAAATCCTGGGTATGCCTAGCTCTGGTAGTTTAGTTCAAATGCTTATTATACTGTACTTTTAGATCAAAGGCCTGGACGCGAACCGGTATGCGACGAAGAAGACAGTGGCACAGGGCATGCTGGACATCGCCCTGCTGACGTCAAACGCGTCACAGCTCAAGTACGTCCTGCAAGTGGGGCCCAAGCATGAGTTCTATACGCTGCTGGTCGTGTTGATCTCCATATCGATCGTTCTTCAGGTGACATTCTAAATTACTTATTTATGAACAAAAAAAAAATTGCTGGGAATAAGTGTGCTTAGTCTGTCTACAGGGTGTAAACGAAATCATGTAATTCTGCTGATATAGATTAACCCAGCAAGTAATACTTTTGGATTCAATAAAAAAAATTATAAGACGTAAACATGTGTTCTTAACGTGAGGCATTTTAGCGCTCCAAGTTAAATGACCGCGCCGGGAGCGATAGCCGCGCAATTCACTCGGGGCGCTAAAATGCCTCGCGTTAAGAACACATGTTTACTTCTTGTATTTTTTTTTTTATTGAATCCAAAAGTATCCCGTGCAGGGTTAATCTATGTCAGCAGTACATCACGAGGTTTGAAGGAAGTACATGATTTCGTTTACTCCCTGTATAGTAGGTAACTTTAGGATATCGGCATGGCCCTGTAACTGGGTTGGGATGACTGATGGCAGCTGCTCCGTGTAAAATACTGGAATTTAGCCGCATCTGGTTAGACTGCAAGCTGACGCCAACATAGTTGGGAGAAAGCTGTGCAAATGATGAAGTGTGCTTAGTCTGATTGGGTGTGAACTTATTTTTTATAAAACTAAGGGCCTGTTATTGTGAAACGTTGGATAACTTTTACCCGGGAGATAAATATGATAGCCAGACAGACAGACATAGGCTTTAAAGTTATAACACCCTTCTTTTTTCGTTGGGTGTTACAGGATTTCTAGAGAAACTGTCAAACCACAAACACAATTAAAATTAGTTTATAATAAACTATATTTTTTTATTTAGTAGGTAGTATTCTAATTGAATAGTGTACGTAACATGTTTATTTATTTATTTGTGTCGTTATTGCCCGTGGCATCACTATGGTCCTAACTGAAAACCAGCGTTGCGACATTTTGTTTTTTTTAAAATGTCGCAGATTTATGCTGAGATAGGAGCCCTTTTTGGTCTCGTGCAGGTAGGTAGTTTAAATTCTCATCCTTTCTTTTTTGTAAATATTGTTTTTGTTTCTGTAACTGCCTGCGTGAGTCCAGAATAAATAATTTTCTTTCTTTCTTTCTTTCAAACCACCATATTTATCTCGCAATTAGGGCCTTAAAAAGTCTGCGTTCTACGTTCTACTCAGAACAACATTTTCACATGAGAATAAAAGTTCTATCAAAGGTTACACAGGTGTCCATATGAAACCAGCTTTTCTCCCCCCTCTTGAACTCCTCAAGCGACATCACGGCTCTTAGGTGGCGATGGGGTTCGTGCTCCTCTCCCTGAATCTGTGGCGAGACTGCTGGTTCCACCGACCGCGCCACCGAACCTCGGCCCTGAACATCAATTACGGGACCACCGCCACGGCTTTCGTCGTCACTGTATTGAACGTCCTCGTGTCAGCCTTCGACTCCTCGCTCGCTAGATATCTAGAATAAGTTAGATTACTCAGCCGAATTCACCTGCCACGCCGCATAACCCGATTTCGTCTACAGAGGGTTCAATATATTTGGTTGTCTATGCCGCGGCGCTGTTTGCAAAGACAAATGACAATATGTGTGTCATATTTTAATACATTTTTTAATTCTCTATTTCACTTTGACACATCATAACGTAATACACAAATAACATGTCCATCTTACCATTCGATTGTGCAATCGGAAAATAGGGTGTTAATTTCGAATGTACGCAAACATGGCCACTATCTGCTTAAACAAGATTGTAACGCGGCCGCGTTATTTGCGTGTTTTTGTTAACTTTATAAACTTCATAGGGGATAAATCCCCTGCTTATAAGAGCGCTTGTGCACTGCATCTGAACCGAATCTGAAAAAATAAGATCCGAATAACTAGCAGTACTATTTGTATGAACGTCTGTGCAATATATCTGATCCGAATTTCATAGATTTGCAGCAGAGTTTCCTCGGATCACATTTACTCGGATTCGGATCCGACGCAGTGTACAAGCGCTCTAACTGGACTCTCTGTATAGACTTAGCCCGCATAGTGCAGATAATTATAATTCGCCTGATTGACAATCCACTAAGTTGTAATTTGTATAAAACCTACCTACCTAAATAGGAACAAGGTTTTTAGAGCGGAAAGAGCTCAGAACGAATTACCTTCAGTCAGTGTTTAAAAGGAAACCTCATTTTATATCGCTATAAATTAAAGGTAGATTGTATAGTGACTTTGTTAACCTTATTTTATGGCATACCCAAATAAACTTTAAGGGCCTATGCACACGACGTCTTTTCTACGCGCCGACGACGCGCGTTAATGTCAAACTCCATACTTAAATGTGTGTATCGTTTTTTATGTATAGAGTTTGACGTTAACGCGCGTCGTCGGCGCGTAGAAAAGACATCGTGTGCATAGGCCCTAAGGGCTAGCGCGCACTGCCTTGCGTTTTTTTAACATATAATCTGTGAAGTATGGAGTGTCATAGAAGAGCGCGCACTGTGAATTATTCACCGCATACTGATTTACTTGTATTTATTTTATTCGTTGCGGTGGCAAAACGCACCTCTAATCACCGCACCGCGGTGCGCGCGCGAGCTTAGCATCGAGTAGCAGAACCAAAGCCTACTTGTAGGTTGAATTTCTTTGGTAGGTACCTACACTATTGTACAGGTGTTTCCAGAGTTTAAGAGTCGATTTCTTTTAGATAAGTATTATTTTATTTATATAGGTAATAATTGTATATAGGTTGGTAACGAAATTATGTAATTCCTTCAAACCTCGTGTTGTACTGCTGACATAGATTAACCCTACACGGGATACTTTTGGTATTTTAGCGGCCCGAGTTAAATGGCCGCGCGTCAAGCGATAGCCGTGCAATTCGCTCGGAGCGCTAAAATCCTTCCCGTTAAGAACACCATGTTTACTTCTTGCTATTTTTTTATTGAATCCCAAAATATCCCGTTCAGGGATAATCTATGTCAGCAGTACATCACGAGGTTTGAAGGAATTACATGATTTCGTTACCACCCTGTTTCGTTTACAGCCTGTATAGATCATCATAGATCATATATTATAAACGCGAAAGTTTCTAAGTATGGATGTATGGATGTTTGTTACTCTTTCACGCAAAAACGGCTGAACAGATTTGGATGAGATTTGGCACACAGATATACTATTTATTTTCATCGCAACTTATTTGTGATTCAAATAAAAGGAAATATTCTTGCAGAAGTATGAATTTAACAATAGTAGGTAGGTACCTACCTAAGCTGTTCATGCTTGTTACCTATGATTTGCAGGTAAAATTGTAACATGTTTTATACAGTAGGAAAAATACCGTTTTTAGTCTAGATTTTTTTAAAGGGAAGCAAAAAACATTGAAATAAACTTAGAATTTTTGTTTTAGCTTCTCGTTGGATTGCTATTCGTGGTAATCGGTGGTTTGGACCTGAACGATCATCAGGATCAACCTTCAGCAGTCGTTCTCAATGACGTCATTGTAATATTTATATTCATCATATCCGTCATCAATATCGTCAATTCCGCTTTCGGCATTGAGTATTCAAATAATCCTTTAGTATTAGAACGGCTAAATTATATAAATAATCAATATTTAAGAGATGGTAACATTACTGGAACCTAACACCAGAGATGTCATAGCATACCTTGTGTTCATGTTATTCTCGTACTATGAATAGACAACCAAAGACAAAAAAAAAGCTAATAAAATGCCAGAAATAAGTTTAATAATTTAGCCCGCATTGCGGAAAATGTAATTAGGAAGTTAAAACACTTTGTAATCGACATTGAGCCATTTCCTTATAATAACACTAAGGTGACTGTTAAATTATAATATTAAATCCTTGATTTTTGTAATATGCAAATACTCATAATATTAGGCAAATGGTTTGTAAGCCACAACGGTATGAGTAGGTAAACGGGCTGCAAGATAATATTATTATGACGCTAATGACAGTCACACTAGCGCTGAAGCATAGGTAAGTTAATAGATAGGTAGTCTTTTGAATATTAAACTGTCAAAAGTGAGTAAAACTTAAGAAATATGACGAAGTTAGTTTAACTATATTCTATTTAATACAACAAAAATAGGACCAATATTAGCAACTTAGCAAGGAAATCTATAGAAATAAGCAACATGTTTGCTTCTTCCAGTAGGGATTCAACACAGTATAAAAAGTTAGTAGGAATAGGGTTACTTATCCGCGGGCCACCTAAAATGACACTTTTAAAGCAGTTGTACAATTTCAAAATTCGATAATTTTTATTTCCATACCAAAAGGATGCTAATTTTAGTTTTTTCTAAAATTCTAGTTTTCAAAAGTTCTAGCTTTAGTTACGAAATCAGAAAATGGTGCTTCAAATCCGTGACCCCAAATATGGTCTTAAATGTAAACACAGCTGATCACAGCTGAGGAAAGATTCAACGTCTTTTTTATGAAATCTTTGAACAGCTATTTCTTTTATACTTGACTTTTGGGGAAGTTGTAGACCAAAAGTTATTCATTATTATAGGTGCTTTTACACCCTTTCGGATTAGTACCCCCTTTCCGACTAACCTTGTATAGTATTATGCTTAGAAACTTAAAGGTCAATCAAGATGAGCTGAAACTCTACTGGAAGAAATGGTTCAAAAGATTTTCGTGTCTTGGTGGACTGATATTAGTGTTGATTCTGTTGTGCACTTTGACAGGACTAAACTAAATTATGAGTGTTTGTCTCTTTCTGCTCCAATAGAAAAAGAAAGTGACAGTTGCGTTTAGTCTAGTTTAGTACTGTCAAAACGTTCAACAGAATCGACACCATTGTCTAATGTTAGAAAAGAAGAAAGTTAGTTGTCCATAGATTATAAAAACGATCACGGTATCTAACCCTACCGTAGCCGGGTATGTAATTATAATTAGACGCTAAGTTCAAATCAATTTGACACAGTACCATAATTATTATCTTTTCTATTCCTTAGTGGAAATATGAATTTTAAAGCTAAAAATATTTTATCGATTGCTAACAATTGTCTTTGCTTACGCAGGCAAGCGCGGGAGTTCTGGCTCTAATCATATCCTTTTTGGACGGTGCAACAAACAAACACAAGCATAAGAAGATCGCTGACTGGCTGTATCACACGTCAGTCGGTATGATGACCGGGGTAGTGTTTTGTGACGTCATCAAAATGACTTTTGGCCTTGACCCCGCGCTTTCCCTGCAAGACTATCTTGGGAATAAGAGTTCGAGTTTGTATGACACGTTCTTTAGGATTAGGAATGAAACTCATTAGTATTAGATCAAGTGCCATTCTAACATTGAATTAGAATACAACATAAGATATTAATAACATAATTATGTATTAATGTAATTAATACATTTATTAAATGTATATTCCCTTACTAATCATATAAGTACCTATGCCATTTATAACGCCAGTTTTATCATATATTTAATTGTATCGATGTATAAGCTGGATTTAACTTTATTTATTGTTTATTAGTAATACGGGCTACGTAAGTAAGTTAATATCAAATATAATTTAATTATGGTAAATATTCTTAGCTATGATATACGTAGAACTATTTTTTAACAACATCAAGCAATCAAGATTCTTCTACAGACTAGAGACGATGGAAAGGTTTCCTAACCAAGATACCAACTTTTTCAAGAACGAATGATAGATTATGAGCTGATGAAATTACAAATCTTCTATATAAATAAAAATGAATCGCCAAATGTGTTGCTAAGCGCAAAACTTGAGAACGGCTCGACCAATTCGGTTTCTTTTTTTTAATATATTCCTTACGGCACAAGGAAGGTTCTTATGGAGAGAAAAAACATAAAAATTGCGTGGAATATAGTAAAAACAACACTTTTCTTTTCCCACTACAAGCCAATAACTTTTGACAGAACGAAGTCTGTCCGGGCAGCTAGTATGAAATAAAAATTAGATGCTTAGTATCTATTTATTCGAAAAGGTCACCTTTCGTCGTCTCGGAATAACCACCCAATCAACAGCCTTCATGAACAACAGACCGCTTCTTTTTATTTATTATTTATTTTGCCAAATTTTCACAGCATTGTCTTTAGCTTAGAAAAACATACCTACCTAGCACTGGTGTGTCTTCTCTTTTCACTGGGGGCCAATTCTATAAGGTAACAGAAACTTTGATCAAACCAATCCCAACCGAACCGGAGCTGAACCGTACATTCAGACAAAAACTGCCAAATTATTTGACAACAAAAACAAAACGAAACATTTTGACAGGAAACTGATTAACGGTTGTGTGTTCGTTTGCGGTTTGGCAACAATTTTGTTAGTAGAATTGACCCTCTAATCTTATTTTGTGTTTATTTTTCATTGTCTATGTTTGTTTTTTTATTTTATTTATGTTTTTTTTTTCATTTTTCATATAGGTGATATCAGCAGTAGTAGCGGTAGTGCTCAGCTTCATTTTCAACATTAATCGCCAACCAGACCATCGGAAAGCCGAAATATTAAATAACACCAGTTTGGTTTTCAAAGTATTTAGTATCACTATTAACATTATCATAAGCATATTTTATTCAATACAAATTGATATGGATGCGCGGTTACTCACACAGTAAAGAACCTACCTACATTTGATAATTTTTCAAACATTTTGCAAAAGAAAATCAGATTAAATAGGTAGTACATTTTTATAAAAAAAATTGGTACCTACAGTCAGCATGATAAAAATATTTTGTAATCACGAAATTATATAATTAATAATTCAGGGTCTAATTTTATTATTCTTAATTTATCATTACCGTCGCTATCCTTAACTGTCATATTTTTTTTTGCAAAAAAGAAGTTTTCATTCGTAACCACAAAGGTAAAACCGGTAAAACTGGAGACGAGACTACGAAAACCTAATTAAAATCGAATCCGGGCTTGATGATTTAGTTTGGAGGTCTATTTCTTTCTAAATAACCTATTTACAAAGAGATGGATTTCGAAACTAAATATTATACCTTTCCTTTATTTTTAGCAAGACAGAATTTTTTAAAGTTTAATTTTTCGTCTTCGCTTAGGTTCGTAGTGTGGCCTATATCTATATATAGTTTTTACCTATATCTACCTTCATGTTCATAACGCACTTTTCAATCTTTGCGCATTTTTTGCTACCTTACTTTTAATGCTGACAGTAGGTACCTATGTCCTACTTATTATGTTTAAAAGATTTATTTTCACTCTTAATGATGTTTTTATTTTAAACTATGTCTAAATATAAATACCTACTCGTAAAATAAAAATGTATGGATAGACTGCAACTGTGTTATGATATTAAAATGATGATTATATTGATAAGAAATCAATACTTATTCATGTTTAGTAATATTATAGGCACTACCTACTTATGTAAAAAAGGTGATCATTTTTATTTGTAAATATTTTTTCTATTTCTAATTACAACACAATAAAAACTTATTTGTGTTTTCATTATTTTTTACTTCTTGTTGCGTTAGTATCCAGTGTACCTACTACATACAGTAACCTATGACTTAAGAAATGTAATTTGTGCTAAAAAAAACTACATAACCGTGCATCCGTAATTTTGACGTTTGACAAAACAATGCAAAGGTGTGGTTACAGTAGTCAGCAGTTCAACCATCTTAGGCCTGGACTCCACCAAATCGGAGAGGAGAGGAGATGTCTCGATCAACCAACAGGATCGTGTTATTTTCACATCTCTCCGCTTAGCTTCAACCCAAAACGAAATCCTATTGGTTGTTTACGAGACATCTCGTCTCATCTCCGCTTTGGTGGAGTCCGGGCCTCATCCTGGCATTTCTAACAAAGCGCCCTCGAAAATAACAACCTTGATTGCAAATTGTCATAGCCATGGAAATGTGAAATGAACGAAAACCATGGAAATGTCACCCACGACAACTTATTTGAAATTTTCATAGCCGTCATCTTGAATATAGATTTTGAGTTCATTTTCAGTATTAGCACCCCCGAAAACGATGGAAATGACACCCATGACTTTGTATTTAATTTTTTTATAGCCGCCATCTTGGATTTTGATTTTGACCTCATTTTCGGCAATATAATTTCTGAAAACCATGGAAATGTCCCCATGAAGGGTAATTAGAAATTTTCTTAGCCACCATCTTGGGTAGGTACGGATCCTGACTTCATACTCGGTGTCAGTACCCCTGGAAACTTTGGATTTGACACCCATGACAACTAATTTGCTAATCTTCATGGCCTCCATCTTGGATTTGGGTTTTGACCTCATTTTCGGCGTCAGAAGCCACGAAAACTATCAAATTGACACCCATCTTCTTTACATAGTATAAAACAAAGTCGCTCCCGCTGTCTGTCTGTCCCTATGTATGCTTAGATCTTTAAAACTACGCAACGGATTTTGATGTGGTTTTTTTTAATAGATAGAGTGATTCAAGAGGAAATTTAATATGCCCCACATTAGTATCTACATTGCACCCATGCGAAGCCGGGGCGGGTCGCTAGTGATGAATAATTCGTAAATTTCCGTAGCCACTATCTTGGATTTCAAACTCGATATTCTTAATTTTGGCATTAGCTCATCCGAAAACTTTGGATACACCCACGAAGAATTTCTTGAAAATTTATATGGCGGCCATATTTGTTTTCTGAACCGACCTCATATTACCTCCATTTCATAAAACGTGATCATAGTATGTACGTCCTCTCCTATAAACTAATTTACTTGTATTCGAAATTAGACAGTGAAAGCCCTGGAATTTAGGTCCCGAGCTGCTGTGTGGCAGTAAGCTCCGCCCACTTCCCCCCGCACGATTGCTCTGCGACAATGTTTTAAGTTGACCGAGTGTAAGGAGTACTATATGGGTAGACTGTGCTATTACTATTACCCATTCAGCCTATACTATAATAATATTATGAAAATACATAGAGAGAATTAAAGGTTCGTGACCGTAAACAAAGACCCACGGAATATTGGAAAAAAACCTACTTCAGTATATTATTATTCATATATGTATTATGCATAATAGTTTTTATATGGTTTTCATGCATCAGATCTCCCAAGGTTTGGTTGCGATACGACTTCGTACAACGCCCGCATGCATTGTGTTTCTGTGCCAAACTCGACATGGCTTGACAAAATAAAAGCCGCATAAAGTGCCGTGACACTTCCATGCTAGACATCATACTTTTAAGACCGGATCCTGGTTATCGAGATCCGTCACAGGACTGAAGTCGAAGCTGTCGGAAAGCGCATTACGAATTTAAAGTGTAGGTGGGCAGGACAGGTTGGACAGGACTTGGGTAGAATGGAGAATGGACGATGGTGGAAAGCGATACCTAGCGAAATGGTGGCCGAGACTGGGTGAAAACTGCGCACGCACCAGCATGCACGGCGGCAGTACGGACGACGCACTGCGTCGCGTCAACTGTATGTACGAAAAAACAATACCGCGGCTGCAGTCCGATACCAACCGTCTAATTCCGTCTAAATTGAAACTGCCCGTATTTCGAATTTTCGCCAAACATCGCACGCCACGAGTTACCTGATCTCACCATTATCAACAAATTATAAAAACCATAGTACATTATGATACAAGTATGCTATCTTGGTCATTACACTCGAGGCGGTATTAAGCGCGCGAGCTGCAGGCGTGCGCGATAAGGGAGCCGAGAGTGTAATGATCAATGCACACGAGTTTTATACGTTTTTCAACACACTTGCGAGGAAAAAAACTGATTTTAGGTAACTAATACAATAATACTAACAAGCTAAGTTGGTTATTTTGATAAATATTTGTGAAAATGGCGCGTGGATTTCTTTTTTCGCGCGCCGTGTCTGTGGCCGGGTTAGCTATGCGCGCGCAGATGGAAGACCAAAGGACAAACAGCCAACTATAAAAAAACCCTGAATATTTATGTGTTTATAACACCAATTAATTAATGTTAATTTGTTGACAAAAATAAATCAATGAAATGAAATGTTTATTTATCATATTTTAATTAACACACTATTTTTTGAGTTTAGTCGATTATGCTACAAGTACAAAACAAAAGTCCAATCTGTCACTCCATAGTGTCACTCTATCAAATGAATATTCTTGCTTTTATACACTGTCAGTCTGTCAGTATAGGTATGTGTTTAAAATTATAGTTTTCAAGTTCTTAATGAAAATGTCTAAGACAGGCGAACTTGAGGCTTGTTACTTTACTTTCACCTCTAAGGCCATTTAGTTCGTTCTGTGCTGTGATAGCCGTAAGAAGTGAAAATTATGGCCAGCAGAAAGATCGTTGTGTATGGGGGACGAGGTGCTCTCGGAGCTGCGTGCGTCAACCACTTCAAGTCGGCCAACTGGTGGGTCGCGAATATTGACTTAAATCCTAATCACAAAGCTGATTTCAATATCGCCGTACCTAAAGACGCTACTTGGGTCCAGCAAGAGGAACATGTCGTAAACGAGCTAGCCAGCGCTCTGCAAGGTCAGAAAGTGAATGCCGTTATTTGTGTGGCCGGCGGCTGGGCTGGCGGAAATGCCGCTAAGGACCTCAGCAAGCAGGCGGATTTAATGTGGCGCCAGTCTGTGTGGAGCTCGTCTATTGCCGCTGCTGTTGCATCTAAATATCTCTCTGCTGGAGGCCTGCTAGCCTTGACTGGTGCTAAAGCTGCTTTAGAAGGCACCCCCGGCATGATTGGCTATGGAATGGCCAAAGCTGCAGTCCACCAACTTACAATGTCCCTTGGTTCCAAAGATTCTGGTCTACCAGAGGACTCACTGGCTGTTGCATTACTTCCTGAGACATTGGACACAGAAATTAACAGGAAATGGATGCCTAAAGCTGACTTTACTACATGGACACCGCTGACTGTCGTGCCCCAGTTGGTTGACAAGTGGATCATGGGTGACCAGCGTCCACCGAGTGGCAGCCTAGTTGCCCTCGTAACAAAGAACAATGTTACACACCTGATTTTGCAGGAAACATAACGACGGTGAAGTGCCAATACCTCCTAACTGACATTTTTCGAGAAATTCACTTTTTTATTGTTTTGAATTTAAAGGCGTTATTCGCATGTTTTAATGAAATCTCCGAAGTGTAATTTTTGTTACAACAGCTTGAATTATAAGACATGGAAATATCTCCCAACTAAACGAAAGTGACTATTTTATGGCGTTACCTCCTGTCTAACCGAATACCTACTACACTATCATAAAATATACGAATTCAGCATAATATATAAAGCAGACATTATTAATATTATAAATTAATAAATATATCAACAATTTTTTAACTAATCAAGAAATTAAACGTTTTTTCATTTTGTGTAAATATTTGACTTTGTCAATTAGGAGGTATTGGCACTTCACCGTCGATAATATTTTTTTATTTACGTAGTTAGAGCACTTGATAAGTAAACCATTTAAACGTATTGCTGTGTTGTATATGTACCTACAGTCCGGCCATTTAAATTTAGCATGAAAGGTAAAAAAAAAGGTTTGATGGTGAAATATTACACTTAAATATAAAATAGGTACTTACTTAAAATGACGTCATGTTTTCGCAGAAAATGCAAAACAGTTTCGCGCTAGCTTCGCTCGCGTTGTTAATTCACAATGAGTTCCTCTTTGTTGACGTATATATTCAAAACAAATATTCTGGCTGCTTGCAAAGGAAAATGTCGATAACAATACAAAGACATTCAATACTATCACCCATGTTCCTCCAAAACTTACTCGACTCGACTCCACCTCGACTCAGACTTTCTCACTACCATCGGTTGTTATAGTTGGAATAAACGTCCTCGATTCGAAATTTTTCCTCAGTCCAGGTAAGGAATCATCTGTCAAACTCAAGGTAGGTACCTCGGAACCTACTTTAAAGGATGATTTCCACCAAACGTCTCGCATCACATCGGGTTGAAAAGGATACGAATGGATGCGGGACAGCCGATCGCGTCCGGCAAGATGTCGGCGCATACGATCGGCTCCGTATCGTCGCTTGCGGACGTATCCGTTTCTGCGCCAAATAGTTTCATTTCTACCGTGTTGACAGCCGAAAGGATCCGATCGGATACGACGACAGGTGAACGGAGCCGATCGCGCGTCGCAGCATAATTTTGGCTACGATCGCGTGTCGCAGATGACACCCGCGGTCAAGCGGCTGTGCGGGGCTTGGTAATATAGACTTTAAATACTGTGTACACGATTTAATATCGTTTAAAGATTGTAAAATCCGTTCCTATCCGATGCGATGCGAGCCGTTTGGTGGAAATCATCCTTTAGGCATCCTTAAGGAAAGAAGTGTCAAAGTTCGTATGTAACAAAAATGAATTTTGAAGACTATCGAATATGCTCACGATAATCCTTGCAACTATTTATTGCGGCGTTATTTGCGTGATGCAGATAAACAAAAATCCTTGAAATTATAACGTAATTAATCTACTCTACCTCGACTCATCTGAGGATCTCTCGGTCGAGGAACCTCAAAGTTCACTCGAAATTGCGAATAATATGAGTAAGTAAGTTTTGGAGGAACGTCTTATAATATGGGTGTATGTATTATTTAATATCTTTGTACTTAATAATATTACGTCAAATGCGTAGTAGAACCTCAAAACAACTCACTCAATATAACTGATATGATAAAGAAAAGCATGACAGTAAAAACAAGCATAAAAAAATGCACTTTCTAAAGAACATCGTTAATTTTGGGCTGAATCTGAATGTGCCAAACAGAAATAATGTTATATTCCGTTAGTACCTACCTATATGTTATTGTACCTATTCATTTGTTATTATGGGATCAAAAAGATTACTATTGAATGTCATGGGACGAAAGCTGTAGGTCATTCTCCGCCAAGTTACAGAAGTTCGAAAAATATTTTTTTCATACTTTATAGATAAAAGCACAACAGTGATGTTCTGTTTTGCCTAGCCTTTTTCTAACTATGTTAGGGTCAGCTTCCAGTCTAACCAGATGCGGCTGAGTACCTGCCAGTATTTTACGCGGAGCGACTGCCATCAGACCTCCGTAACCCAGTTACTGGGTAATACCGATTTCTTAGAGTTAGACCAGTTGTCAGACTTTCAGGTTTCTGACTACCCTATCGACTGTTATAGGTACCCAGGACCGACTGCTCAACTTGCTCCCCGAGACACGGAGGGGTTTCAGTGTGTAACGAAACGGTCACCCATTCACAGACTGACCGCGGCAAGCGTAGCTTAACCTTGCAAGTCTTATGATCCGCGCGGTTGGTAATTAGCCACGAGCCTAATTAGGTACAGCTGTGTGCCAAGCGGCTGCGCATTCGCATTGTTGTAAACAGTTTTTAAAACACGGCAGATGTCACAAACATTAAGGTGGACTCAAAGCGAAATTTTAGTACAAATACAACTAGTACAATGGACTCACAGACTAACTAGAGATATGAATGGACTTCTCAAATAAAATAAATCATGTTTATGATGATATTTCCCTGTATAAAAATCAATTTATTTTATTACATCACTGTTGTCATATAATCTAAAAAGTACGGAAAATTAATTTTTCCATCTTATATAACTTGACTGAGAATGATCTAAAGCTTTGTGATATTCTAACGGAATAAACCATTATTTTTGTTTGGCACTTCAGATTTAGCCCAAAAATGAATGATGTTTTTTAGTTTCCTATTTCACCACCCCCCTAAGATATACTGGGCACACTGTAACAAAGTGCAACGTCAATTGGTCAACTGTCAGTGTCACCGTCAGCAAAGGAAAATAGTGATGGTATACTTTAGTTCGACTAATTCGTTTCTTTTTTATTAAAATGTTCATTGTTATAAACATAAATAAGATACGTTTATCAATTTGCAAAACGATAGCTTTTACTAGAAATACCCAAAATTAATATAACGCCGTAAAATAATACGTTAAATCCAAGATTTATTAATTTAATATTTTTACTGTAGTCGATTTAGCTACAGGTGTCAATCAAAATAAAACTTTTATAGCTGTCAAAAAAATGCTTTTAGCTTTTGAGTTTATTCACATCGTTTGATAATAAGGCTTCATGGTATTTGATAATAAAATGTCATTTATGTATGAAATGTACTTCAATAATTAATTTAAACATCATTGAAACACGCGATGTTACGGAGCTGCACGTAATTACTTACCCAGAGAACATTGTCCTTCATTGTCTCTTGGTTATCCGAATCGAACGACAATAAGTGAGAGCCGAGGTTACCGCGCTGCGCAAGTTATAGCTAGCATTACTTTTACCAGTCAGTTCAGTAACCCACTATTCAGTTGGTTCTGTGCTGTGATAGTGGTAAGACGTGAACATTATGGCTAGCGGAAAGATCGTTGTGTACGGCGGGCGAGGTGCTCTCGGAGCTGCGTGCGTCAACCACTTCAAGTCGGCCAACTGGTGGGTCGCGAATATTGATTTAAACCCTAATGAAAAAGCTGATTTCAATATCACCGTACCTAAAGACGCTACGTGGGTCCAGCAAGAGGAACATGTCGTAAATGAGCTAGCCAGTGCCCTGCAAGGTCAGAAAGTGAATGCTGTTATTTGTGTGGCCGGCGGCTGGGCTGGCGGAAATGCCTCTAAGGACCTCAGCAAGCAGGCGGATCTAATGTGGCGCCAGTCTGTGTGGAGCTCGTCTATTGCCGCCACTGTTGCATCTAAATATCTCTCTGCTGGAGGCTTGCTAGCCTTGACCGGTGCTAAAGCTGCTTTAGAAGGCACCCCCGGCATGATTGGCTATGGAATGGCCAAAGCTGCAGTCCACCAACTTACAAAGTCCCTTGGTGCCAAAGATTCTGGTCTGCCAGAGAATTCACTGGCTGTTGCAATACTTCCTGTGACATTGGACACAGAAATGAACAGGAAATGGATGCCTAAAGCTGACTTTGGCACATGGACAACGCTGACCTTCGTGGCTCAGTTGTTTGACAAATGGATCAAGGGCGATGAGCGTCCACCCAGTGGCAGCCTAGTTGCCCTTGTCACAAAAGACAATGTCACTGAACTACTTGTCCAATAAACTTGCCAACTTATAATAAGTCAATGTAATGTCTCAAATATGTAGTAGATAAGTGAACCATTTAAATTATTGTTCTGTTGTATTTTTCATCTTGTAATAAACAGTACCTTAAACATTTAATTTGTTTTGTTAAGCTGCATTTTATACATTAAGTTAATCAGTGTAAAGCATTGTTTAAATATTTCATACAATAATTGCAAAAATTTTATTTGAATTATAAAAAAAAACTGTTACCTTCTTTCTCAAAAATGTGTAGAATTTTGATTTAAAACTAAATAATTTAGACAATAAGGGAGCAATCTCAAGTGTATGTGTAGTCTGTCATGTCATATATAACATGTAAAATATATTCATATCGTCATCAGAGTATAATCTATGTGATATTCAAAAAAGATATAATAGTAATTAAATGTTGAAGCATTGAACTTGTTTTTTATTGAATGTCTGATGTAATGGTTCATTACTGATTAAGGAGGTCAGTAAGAACAAGTTATCATGGAGTAAATTATACTTTATTGATAATGAATATTGAAAAATTTCAACATGCAACAGGTACCTATCTTTATTGGAGTTATTGGTTTGTGTTGTAAATAGGTTGTTTCATTTTAATCATGGATGTTATAACCATTATTTGCTAAGGCTTTTATGTTTGGAAGATAGTGTCACTATATTATTTGAGGTGAAATCCTACTGTATTAAATTGATTAATGTAAAAATCTACATCTAGTATATAATATGAAGGTAGATTTTTTTCACTACCACATCTATACTAATATTATAAAGCAGAAGAGTTTGTTTGAATGCGCTAATCTCAGGTTGGAATTGAAAAAATATTTTTTTGTTGGATAGTCCATTTATGGAGGAAGGTTATAGGCTATATAACATCACGCTACGACCAATAGGAGCGGAGCATAAATGATAAAGTTGCAAAAGCGGGAAAAATGTCCACCCGTGCGAAGCCGGGACGGGCCGCTTGTTATTGATATTCTTAAACAAATCTCTGATGAGTATACTTACACCTTTTGAGAGGAAGTTTTCTATGCTATCAAAATTTACTGACAATTAACTAGGGACTTAATACCTGAGTGAGGTAAATCCCACATTACCCAGAATTAGGAATATTTGAATGAATCACTGCATAGTGGTATTTCCCATACAGACGGGTAGCAATTATCTTTTCCTGTTAAATGGAATCGTACGCTATTAACGATTTTTGATACTGGTAACTGGTTATTTTCGAATAAGACACAGTTATTATGTTATTCAAGTAAATTTTTTAGAGGGTTCGATTTTTAAACTAGTACCTACTTTACGCAAATTAAATTTTATTATTTAACAAATACAGCGTTGTTTAGTTGATGTTTCTATTTTGTATTATTCGGCTGTTTAATTCTGGAAGTTAGTATATTCGTCTCAGAGAAGAAAATACGAATACGGGTCTTGGATTGTGTTCCCGATTCAAGTAAAATTACCCAGGTCTGGAAATGTTGATAAGTTCGTACCGCTTCAGACTTACTTAACACGGGATTAACTTAACGACGTTTTAGGTGAGCTGAAACAAAACTTGAGTTCATTCAGATCCAGGTAGACTGGTCAACCGTAAAAAGTGTGTCAAGAATGTTGTCGAATTTGGTATGTCCCTTAAATTCAACCAATTTTTAGACAAACGCCTTTCAAAATAGTTTAGCAATCAAGTGCCAATGCGGAACTTCGTTTCATCATGATCAGGCATCATCATCTTCAGTAGAGACTTGGCCTTCTGAATATGGACCTTTTAACCTGCTTTTACCTGCTATAGTGGATATTCATCAGATTATATTGATAAAATCACCACGCTCGGACATAGGACTGGTGTTCGCAGTATAATAAATTGTTATTAAACGTCCAGACGCTAAGGCAAAGCCCGTTTAATAAGACCATTTAAAAAAGAATAATAGTCATCATTTTAAGAATATTATGTAATTCCCTTCCGTGGCCGGGGAAGAGTCGTAAGAGGCAGCGTACCTGGCACCATAAATTGTGTCCAAAAATGGCTATAGGACCATGGATAAACAAACTTCTGTAACAGGAGAATACCACTGCAATACCTCTTCGGGGATTACAGGCGTAAGTATATTGTAGGTACTTACGTATGTATGAATAAAGACGCTTCTTCAGAATTACTCTTTCCACATTATTTACAAATATATTTTATGACACCTTTAGGTACCGCAGTTATAAAATTAGGTGTAGGTATTGTTTCGGCACCTACATAGGTACATAGTTTCATAGGTATCTACTACCTATCATAATTATTATTATCACATTATGTGCTGGAAGAAATATGTACCTGCCTAATATTTATCATGTCGTTGATAAGTTATTCTGACCATCTTGACCACACTGAACAATTTATTACTTTAGTTTAAAAGGTTTATTGATAACAAAAGGTACTACCTACTAAAATCGCAGGATGATAAATTCAAGCACGAAGCAATTTTAAAAAACCGGCCAAGTGAGAGTCGGATCGCGCACGAAGGGTTTCGTACAATTAGGTATCTATAAAAACGGCAAAAAAAACCACGTTTGTTGTATGGGAGCCCCCCTTAAATATTTGTTTTATTTTAATTTAATTATTAATTTCTAAAGTGAATATATAACTAAATATTCTGTAAATATTTCAACCGTCTACCTGTTACCGTTATCAGTATCGAGCAAAAAAATCACGTTTGTTGTATGGGAGCCCCCTTAAATATTTATTTTATTCCGTTTTTTAGTGTTTGCTGTTATAGCGGCAACAGAAATACATCATCTGTGAAAATTTCAACTGTCTTACTATCATGGTTCATGAGATACAGCCTGGTGACAGACGGATGGACGGACAGACAGCGAAGTCTTAGTAATAGGGTCCCGTTTTACCCTTTGTGTACGGAACCCTAAAAACGTATGTAAATAACCTGTCTTCTTATCTAAAATTGTTAGGTATTAAAATTAAGGTACTAGATACATACATACATACATAAACTCACGCCTTTTTCCCATGGGGGTAGGCAGAAACTATAGAACGCCACATGCTACGACTCTTACATACCCCTTTCGCTTCATCCACATTCATACATCTTGTCATACACGCACTAGATACTTATTGTTTAAATCAAATCTGATTGATGGAGTTAGACAGGAAACAAGTTAAAAGTATAAATAAAGAAGCATTTATTAAGTCACAGTTTGACTTACAATATAAAAGCTTAGTGCATAATCACAATATGTAATTAGCTTAATTACTTATAATATCGACCTAAGTATAAATAATTTAACACTTAAAAATAATGACAAATTATAGTAGGTCTAAGGTTGGCGTTCATCAACATTAATTATCTGATTAAACAGCCGTTTACTTGAAAAATGTACAAGACATAACATAGGTAACATCACGCCTGTATTCCCCGAAGGGTTGGACAGAGATGTAAAGTAACACCCTCATTTCGCCGTTATGTTTAAGCCCCACGTAATAGGGGCGAGCCTATTGCCATCAACCGGGCACAAATCAAGACTCCGGGCTGCTACGGATAACCCCAATAACACATTACCCGACCTGGGGATCGAACCCAGGACCTCACGAGTCGCGCTTGATTATAAAATGTACCAACATTTTAATTAAACAGTAGTTTAAATACAGAATTAATGTTGGTAAACACCAGCCTAAGTTTTTATAATTATAATTACCTACCTAAATTATACTTATGTAGTATATTTCTTATTTATTATAATCTCACAGTAAAAGGCTATTTCAAGGATATTTTTCATCGAAACGTCGGTGGTATTTCCACTACGACAGATTAACAATTTTTATAAATTTTCCTTACAGCCAACTCATATGAACGTAATTTATGATAATGTCGACACCAATTGCGACAGTGCATAAAATGGGGAAGGCAACGCAAAACGAAAGCAGATAGCAGCACCTCCATACTTAGTTATTTCAACCAATCAGAACCATCAGGATGATATTAACAATAATGTCAAACACATTGCAACCAATAAGATTGCATTGGTACAATCGAAAGTGGCGCCATTAGTTCCACAGTTGCCTACCCCATTGATGCAAAATATTGTTAAGGCTGGCCTACACTAAATGCAGCAGGAGCAATGAAGCGTGCGTTGCAGTAACGGTGGTAATGTACCTAATGTTTATCTCGTAGGATACACGGAAAAATCGTGTCTTTGCGATAATTCCAGGACGATTGCAAAGGACCGCCTATTTGGAATCTAAGACAGATTTTCATAATAATACGAGCTATTTTCAGGATCATTGAAAAAATCCGGCTTATTTTAGGTAAGTCGCGAATACAACTCACGTTATGAGCGCTGTTTGTTGTGAGCCATGTTCTGACCAACCACAATAAAGATGATATAAATCGACACTTAGATTAGCCAATCAGCGTTCATGTTTCCAATCCTTCTAAACAAACTGGTAATTTTGCAAATTATTCTGAAAATAGCGTGAATGATTCCAAAAATCTGTTGTAGATTACAAATATCTGGTCCTTTGCAATCGTACTAGGATTATCGGAAAGATTCGATTTTTCCGATTATCCACAAAATGGCGTACCTACCGTAAAATGGGAGCTACAGGTACTTGATTTGAAAACCACGAGGCTTATTTGAATTCAAATAAGGAACGTGCTTCTTAAACCATTACGGTCACAGGTGCTATGTATTTCAGATTCCAATGTTATTGTACTTATATTTCAATATTTGGAATTATAGATAGTTTAAAAAATATTTCTACAAAATGTTCTATGCCATGTTAATGACAAAGTCCCGTGATTTTCAAATAGCATTTTACCGGTGCTTAATCCAGTGTGTTTGCAACAATTGCAACACGTATCATACAATGCTGCTGCTTGCTGCACACCTATTGCTGCAACGTGCTGCATTCGGTGTAGTAAAGGTATTGATTGCTAATAATCACTAAACCCTATTCACAGAACGAAAAAAAAAGTATCTAAACAACATTTGACTACTCTTAATATTGATATTTTCTGTAAAATATTTCATAACATTAATTTCTAACAAAAAGAAATTGTGCAATGTTAATCTATTTGAAGCACTTCTTATTCAAGTAGGTAAGTTTCTAATTTTTCATCGATTTTATAGAAAATGTCTCTAAGAGTAGTCGAATGTTATTTTTACGTTCCGTGAATAATAAATGTTTTTATTTTAAACAAATCTTTATGAATGTTGATAAGCCTTTTGACTCCATTTACTTTTGCTTAGTAAATTCATTGTTTATACCAAAATTTTGATTCCAAAAAAGTGACTTCGTCACTGGCACTTGGCAGTCAAAACGAAATCTTGACACGTATTATTGAGCAAAATGTTGTTTTCCACTGTCGTTTTATCGGCCAACGACAGCCCTCACTGTGTTCCTCAATAAATCGGTGACGAGTTCCGTGGTCCTTATAATTTTGTAGCCGATCTGGTCGATGAGCGTGATCGCTGTGGAGTACGGCGGTGGGAGATCCGACACGGGACGCAGGGGAAAACGCGTCGGCATCGTGTTGGATGCTGCTCCCGCCCATGTCATCATAGTCGGTCTGGAAGAAAAACATGTATCAAAATCTGTATAACAGTTATTTTCAATATGTCGTAAGTACCGCGGGTAACTGTTTAGTGCTTAAATTACTCCATAGATGGCGCTAATTTAACAGAATTTTATGATTTTGAGCCAAGAATTTTATAGTTTCATATTTCATCTCTAGAACCTTTATCCAACTGGGATTGGCTTCCAGCCTTAATGCGGGCTGCAACTGTACATAGGTACCTACTGCCAATTTTCAACCAATAACGGCAAGCGGGGGGGGGGGTTACTTATTTTTTTATATTATCAGAAATTTGACTGCAAAAGATATAAGAGGATATAATAGTTTCCTCATTAAATTATTTAAACAATTATTATTCCTCAACAATGTATTGCGCTATTGCACATAGATACATAGACACGTGAATCATCTTAATTAAGTGCATAAATGATAAAAAATCTGCACTAGGTAGGTACATCATACATAACATTACGATGGTGACTTCATACTGTATGTTATGTGGAATTAGTTATAAAAAATAGTTGAATTATAGAACCCATAAGTTAGTAGTCTTATCTACATGTTATAGCAATAGTTGCAAATCATTACTGCTGCAGTCATAATTTATTGTTTTCAAAGCAAAAACAGACAATATGCAATTAGTGCATACCAAGTAGGTACCTACCTACGTACATTTGTAATCAACAAGTGATCTGTATTAACAAGCAAAATTAATATCATTAAGGGCCCGTTTCTCAATCGTCGATTATCTCCTAAATGGGAGATAAATATGGCGAACGGTTTAACAGTTTCTAGATAGATACCTAAGAGTTATCCGACGATTGTGAAACAGACCGTAACACACTTCCTGCCATAAAATCATGTATCATGCGAAATTACGAACATGGAAATATTCCGAAAATTACGAATTTCTACTAAACTAGGATATATTTTTTGCTCTGGCAACGTCATAAGCCCTCGTCCGCACGAACGCTTTTTCAACGCGCGTTGAATAAGCGTCTCACCGCGCGCAATAGATAAACTGCGTTAAAAAAGCGCTATCTAGTCAACACATATACGATTTGCTATTTGTTGTATTAGAACGCTTTTTAAACGCGCGTTGAAAAAGCTCTCGTGTGAACGAGGGCTATGTTAGAATGTGTAATGCAATGTAATGTTGCCACAGCAAAAAATATTGCCTGGTTTAGTATAAATTCGTAATTTTTGGAATATTCCCATGTTCGGAATTACCTAAAGCACTTAATAACAATAATAATTGTTTAAGTATTTGCCAAGAACAGTGCTTTACATTTCCTTAAAGTCGACAATAATAACTAATAAAGACACAAAGGAAACATTTTGCTTATGAACTCCACACTAGGTCGAGCAGGCTCGTAGAGTCCATGGGTGGTATTACCATGTAGAAACGTGCATTACGGTACAATAGTATTGGATTATTTTCTTTATTAATTAAAATTAAGTATCAAGACTTGGCACACGATGTTGTAGACATGTGGGAGGTTGACTCAGCAGTCGTGCTGATAGTCGTTACAGCCATTGGCTTAATAGCCAGGAGCCTCGATCAACATCTGATGAGGCTTTTGTTGGGCGGCTAGGTCAAGACCCTGATACAGAAAGCAGTACTTCTGGACAGGGCGTTTATTGTTAGGAAGTTCCTCTCTGAGAGGCCCTGACCACCGGTAGCTTGGACCCTGTTTCCGATGCCGGTGGGCTACCTACTATTCTTTATATTTTTTGTTTTTTATATTTTTTAACTCCACACTAAGTTAAGCCTGCCTCGTGGAGTCCATGGGTCGTATTACCATGTAGAAACGCGCATTACAGAACAATAGTGTTGGATAATTATTGTTACAGTCAAGAAGCATATGAAAGAATGATTTTATTTTATAGTATTCTTCATCATCTCCCTGCCCTTATCCCACACTAGATGTGGTCGGCACAACATGTACCTACCTATTCCTTTTCCATTCTCCTCTATCAGCCATCATCTCAGTACTCACTCCTTTCTTACCCATATCGTCCTTCACACAATCCTTCCATCTTTTCTTTGGTCTACCTCTATTTCTATATCCACATTCATATTGAACACTCTTCTTCTTCTTCTATTCGTGTGGTTAGTGACTAACCTGGTGTCAAAGTTTATGCCGCCCATGGGCCTCTGACTTGGCTTCACATGCCGTCGAGAAATATTTCTCAGGCATGCCGGTTTCCTCACGATGTTTTCCTTCACCGTTTTTAAGCAAGTGATAATTATAAAATACGCATATGAATCCGAAAAGTCAGAGGTGCGTGCCTTGGGTTCGAACTCGAGACCTATGACTCGGCAGTCCGACGGTCACACCACTAGGCTAACACTCTTCTAGTAACATGACTTATTTGTATGTAGGTAAGTATAATCATAATTTTAGTTTCACGCCCACCTTAAAGATAAAGATCCGAAAACAGAGTCATTATGTGTGTATCATTACTCACACACGATGGCGTATCTATGACAGTTCAATATATAAGTAATTCGTTCATATTGTAATAACGCCCACAATCATTTAGCAATATTAAGTACCTACCAGTTAATGCCCGGTTCCTATAAACAAAAACGGATCGTTTTGCTTACCAATGGTAAAAAAAATTATTGCTAAACTTGGCATATAAATAGACTCGTAAACTGATTACATGTGATAGCTACTTCCATAGGGTCTACTATACAAATCAACGCCTTGAAGTCTTTGCTTCTGTTTCTTATTGGTAAAGATACAAGAGTTTCAATTTTAACCAATAACGGTCCGTAAATAATAGGAATATGCCATAAGTAGGTACACACCAGATAATTCTACTAACAAAGTTATTAGAAAACGCAATCAAACCACACGGTTCGATTTTAAACAATAACGTCAGTAACCTCCTGACTGGGATTATAGGATGCTAGTTCGGCTCCGGATCCCGTAGATTCATTTTAAGATTTTAAGACAGTCTTTCTGTCAGTCAGTTAATGAATTATCACGAAACTGTTTCATTATACAAGGTTAGTCGGAAAGGGGGTACTAAGCCGCAGGCCACTTAATGTATCACTGATGGACGTTTTAAAGAAAGTAAAAATTTCAAAATTCGCCAAAAACAAATTCCTTGAAAAATCATTTTTATTTTAGTTTTTTCAAAAATTCTTCATCCCTGCTTAAGTTACGAATTCAGAAAATGAAGCTTCTAATCCGTGACCCCAAATATGACCTGAGATGTAAACACAGCTGATCATAGCTGAGGATAGATAGAATTTAGCATATTTTTTATGAAATCTTTGAACAGCTATTTCTCTTAAACTATTGACTTTTAGGGAAAGTTGTAGAACAAAAGTTATTCATTATTATGGGTACTTTAACACCCTTTCGGCTTAGTACCCCCTTTCCGACTAACCTTGTATATTTCTACATATACAAGGTTAGTCGGAAAGGGGGTAGGTACTAAGCCGCGGGCCACTTAATGTATCACTGATGATTGTTTTAAAGAAAGTGTTAAAATTTCACAATTCGAAAAAAATAAACTAAGCAATTGATTTTTATTTTAGTTTTTCAAATATTCTTCATCCCTGTTTTAGTTATAAATTTAGAAAACGGAGCTTCTAATCCGTTACCACAAATATGACTTGAAATGTATACACAGCTGATCATAGCTGCGGATAGATAGAATTTAGCGATTTTTTTATGAAATTTTTGAACAGCTATTTCTCTTTAACTAAACACTTTTGGGGAAAGTTGTAAAACAAAAGTTAGGTATCCATTATTATGGGTACAGTCAGCAACAAAAGTATGTTAATACTTCAGTTTTTTAAATCATAACTGAACACAATAATATTCAAATTTAATCGGAACACACATGTAACAATAAAATAACACAAACTCTTGACTATTACATGAAATGCTGAAAAGCAGTGTAACGAATAATTTTGGGTCAATTTCGATGTTATGTAAAGATAACAGTCATAAGTAACTTTCGTTGCTGACCGTACCTACTTTAACATCCTTTCGGCTTAGTACTCCCTCTCCGACTAACCTTGTAGAAGAAGACAGATTTAAAGTACGTACCTATAAAAACATAACTGAGCTAATTTTGCTGTCTTCTTCGCCATTTATTTTAACGAAACTGAGGCCATTGATAAAGGAGGATTCTACAAATATTTTAAACAGTTCAATGTCATATAATTTCATAAATCACGTTTTATTATGGCGTCAATGATTAATTAAGCGTATGATGGATGGTTAGCAGCAGCCGTTGTGTTGCGCCTCATTTACTTAATGATGCTACAATTATAATCAACTGTCAATTATAAAAATATGTTGTACTAATCATCGCGAAGTATTACAAGTGTGTCGGCAATAGGAATTTTAACCTTTTCAATGTCAAGTAGGTAATATTTTTTTAAAGTCTACATTTTTTAGGTTAGTGTTTACCAATATTAATTCTTTGGTTAACCAACCGTGTGCTCGAAAAAAAAATCTAGTATTTTAGGTAACATAACATGTTTTTAGAACACCCTCGTTTGGCCAATTATGTTTAAGTCGCATGTAATAGAAGGCGAGCCTATTGCCATTAATCGGGCACAAATTCAGACTCCGGACTGCTACTGAGAATTCCTAATTGAAAAACCCAATAATACTTAACCCGACCTGGGGATTGAACCCAGGACCCTATGCTCAGCAGTTGCGCTTGCAACCACTAGACTAACGAGGCAGTGTTTTAGGTAAACGGTTGTTTAACCAGAAAATTAATGATGAACGCCAGCTTTAAGGCGCTTTCAATTTAGACGTATCGTGTCGGACCGTTGCGGTGCCGAAAAGGTGCGTTTGTCGTATTGCGCACGGACGGTTGTTTGTTTTCATACAAAGCACGCGTCGCGGCAGCAGTGCGGCGTCGGTACCGCGAACGCTCGACAACACGCACTGTTGCCGTACCGCGTTCTCTGTATGAAAACAAGCGACCGTCCGTGCGCATTACGACAAACACACCTTTTCGGCACCGCAACGGTCCGACACGATACGTCTAAATTGAAAGCGCTCTTAAAGATACACCGCGTCTAACGTTAAACTTCATATATAAAAAAGGTATTTAAGTCTAGACAACTATTAAACACGATTTTTTGGTAAGTCAGCTATATTATCTGCCTAGCTTTTTCCCAACTATGTTGGGAACAGCTCCCAGTCTAACCAGATGCGGCTGAATACCAGTATTTTACATGGAGCGACGGCCATCAGACCGCGGCAACCCAGTTGCTGGGCAATGCCGATATCTAAGGTTAGACCAGTTGTCAGACTTTTTGGACTTCTGACTTCCCGTAACGATTGTCGTAGGAGGGATCTCGATGTGTAACGAACGGTCACCCACCCACATACTGACCGCGGCAAGCGCAGCTTAACCTCGCAAGTCGTAAGATCTGCGCGGTTGGTAATTAGCCACGACACCCTCTTTTTAGTGAGGCACCTATTTATTGATTTATTCGAAACATTTATAATATCTTCACAGGGCATCCTAAAACAATATTATAAGCTAAAACTACACAATGGGTTTAGAAACGCAAGAAATGCAACTTTGCGCTATTTCTGTAAATTTCGGTAGGCTACAGTGATATTTATGGTCTAACCAAAATACTTGGACAAACTTTTACACAGTGTTCAGTACGTATAACTGAACATATCTGTGCTTGTTATTATTTGGTTTGAAAAAAATACACTTGGATCTCGTTTTTTTACATAGATGTGATTAGTTAGACGTATTGAACACTGTGTAAAAGTTTGTCCAGATATTTTGGTTAGACCTTATATATCAACTCTAGCAGCAATTAAATTAGGTACCTAATGAACCGCGTGGCGCGTGAAAAGGTTTAATATAGTTGGTACAGAGGAACTCCATAGGCTCAAATCGCCCAATATGCATTACCTACCACAAGAAGCTCAATTGAGGATTATTTACTGTAGAAATACTACTATGTATTAATTTTGAACCCAGTTTACAAAAATAAATAAATAACAAACTGCTTTCGGTTTAAAATATACACCAAGGTTGTTTAATTATGTCAAACTTTCAATAAGTTTAAGCTATACTTATTTGGGGTGTGAATGCCAAAATGTCAACTTTGTAAGTATACAGTCGGGTCTCCTGCGCATGTGTTGCTCTACACACATTACACAAAAACATCTGCCCAACAATATATGCATGCCAAACTCGACCGAAAACATGTTTTGTGTAATATGTAGAGCTAAACATGCGCAAGAGACTCCGGTTTAAAAAAAATTAACGGTGAAGCAAAACTTCTCGTGAGGAAACCTGCACACCTAAGGGTCAATTTACACCAAAGTGGTAGCGGCTGGTAGTGCAGCGACTGGCAGTTTTACGGTCAAACCAATTTCGACTTTGTCCCTATCACTAAAATGCATAGTATCGGTTGAAAGATCTGCATAAGTCGCGCGGTCGCCCGCGACGCCGCGAGCCGATAAGCGCCCACAAGCGGCTAATTACCGATTGCCGTCCTAGGCGGTACCGGGCCGCTGCCGGCCGCTGCCACTTCGGTGAGAATTGACCCTAACAGGGCTAAATAAAGTTCTCGATGGTGTGTGTAGTCCACTAACCCGCACCAGGTCAGCGTGGTGAACTAAGGCCTGAACCCTTCTTATTCTAATGCCCGTGGCCATCAGTGGAACAGTAATGGTTTCATTATTTTATGTATGTGTAAGAAAAGTTCATCTTTACCTAGGCGGTGCAGGTCTTGTAGTAGCCGGCCTTGTGGTGGCCGGCCTCATGGTGGTAGTTGGTCTGGTGGTGGCCTGCGTCATCGGCCTGGGTACCATGCCAGCTACCGACGGACTGCCCATCATTAGCTCGCCCTCGTCACCGAACCTGGAAGGCAGAAAAAAATTGGTTTTAGTTAATCAACATAACATAAGATCACGTCTTTATTCCCCGAAGGGATAGGCAGAGGAGTAACCCTCATTTCGCCGTTATATTTAAGTCCCATGTAATAGGGGGCGAGCCTATTGCCATGAATCGGGCTCAAATGCAAACTCCAGGCGCTACTGAGGAATTCCACAAGGAAAAACCCAATAACACTTTGCCCGACCTGGGGATCGAACCCAGGACCTCACGATCAGCAGTTGCGTTTGCCACCCCTAGACCAACGAGGCTGTTTTTAGTTGGGAAACCAATAGAGTACTATATTCGTACCTACCAATAGAGTTGTTTTATCGTAGGTACTAAAGTTCCACAAATACCGCTCTCAAAGAATTAACTTTCACAAATTTATCTGCGCGATGTTTTTATGTCGAATCGGTGAGAATCCGGAAAGAAATAAGTCGGAAACGTATTGTTAATTTACTACTATAGAAATATAACATAAACGCCTTGTATTCCCCGAAGGGTTCGGCAGAGGTGTTTTTAGTACACCCTCGTTACGTCAGTTATGTTTAAGTCCCATGTAATAGGGGGCGAGCCTATTGCCATTAACCGAGCATAAATCCATCCGGGCTGCTACTGAGAAATCTCTAATGGAAAAACTCTAAAACATTTTGCCCGACCTGGGGATCGAACCTAGGACCCCATGCTCAGCAATCGCTCTTGCGAGTACTAGACCAACAAGGCAGTCATTGAAATATCTCTTACAAAAAAAGTAATACAATAATTCAATGTTTATTTTAAACTTCAGACCACAGAAAAGAAGAAACGCTAACAACGTGCAACTGGTTAAATGATGTCAAGTGCTTATTCAGGTAAATGTTTGGATAGAACTCAATGTTTGAGAAGGCTTATGATGATAAAACTAAAATCATAAGTGTAATAGAGAAGTCCACTTAAGTACCTCTCTTAAAGTTGATACTTTCTTTAACACAAATGTCAAGACTAGTAAAGTAGCTGAGGCATTCTATTTAGCGCATCAATTTTGAATAGGACTAATTCAAATTACACGAATAGTATACCTATTACTGTCAGTTACTTTGGTGTGATTAGAATTGGTGCTATTCAAATATGTGCGCTAAATGGAATGCCTGAAATAATCAATTGTGTTGATAAATAACGTAGGAACTGCGATACTTCTGAATTTGAATGAGTAAATCTGCTTTACATAGTATAAAACAAAGTCGCTCCCGCTGTCTGTACGCTTAGATCTTTTAAACTACGCAACGGATTGATTCAAGAGAAAGGGTTATATGCTCCACATAAGTATCTAAATTGCACCCGTGCGAAGCCGGGGCGGATCGCTAGTTGTAAATATGGTGGAAAATAAAAGAAAAATGAAGACCCGACGTTTTGCGTCTGCGTCCTCTTGCTTCCCGAAAAAATGAAACGCCGATCAGCAATCCTTCTGGCAAGTGTGGTGATCATGATAGTTTCCCTTTTGGATAGTGGGAGGACTTTGTTCGACAGTGGAATACGGTGATATGAATACGATATGAATTATAATAAAGGACACCGACTATCTCCCATACATCGTTGGGTCCACAATTTGATGAACCGTTACAATTTTCAAATTAGTGTCATTTGTTAGATTAAAATATAAACGTTAAGCCGCCTTAGTTTCAGTTCTATTGACAATGGCATAATCAAGATATATGGACTCGAATCTAAGGTTAGGTTATATTAGAGATTGTGAGAAGAAGAATGGGCAGTGTCCTTTGTAAATTCGCCTGCTCTTGACCTCGATCTCGCCTGATGAAAAGCGATGGATAAGGTCTACGATGGAACGATTAGACCCAGAAGATGTTAAAGTGTTGTAAGGTAGTAAGGATCACAGACGCTGACAGGCTATGACGACTGTCATAGGTATTCGTATGACACCCGGGACCGACGATTTAACATGCTCTCCGAGGCACGGAGGGGTCTCGATGTGTAACGAACGATGTGTTGATAATTGAGGAATTTTAGAAATGCAATGTAATGCATCTGGCTCTTACTAAGATGTGATGGTTCATTAACGGTTGTTTGGTCAAAGTCACGACTGAAAATAGTATGTAATAGGTTTGTAATGTGACGAAATGAAACAAAGACTTATAATTGTTGATTTGATCGGCTTGTGGCTACAAGAGAGCTACTAGAAGATTCTAAAATGGTAAATAACCTTATCACCAGAAGTTCGTGACCCCGTAAACTCCTTTCTCGAATGCTTGGCGCATATTAGCTCAAATGCCATCACAAATTAGGAGTCTCTAGCGAGTCTGTAACGGTTATGACCAATTTTGTTGAAATATTAAGAATTTCAAGGTGCTGTAGCACTTTTTATGTAAATGCTTGACTTTTTCGATGATTTAAAGAATAATCAAAATAGATGATATTGGAACTCAGTTAATTTAATTGTAAAATACATGTATAAAATGGAAAACCATAAATGATCAGAAGGCGAAATCCAGCAGGAAAGTCTTAGCCTTAGGGCTAAAATTCTTTGAATTATCGCAAAATAAAAGTAGGTAGATACCTAACATAAGTAAATAATTGATATTATGATTGAAATAAATACTGAGTAGGTAAATCTACTAATATTATAATGCTGAAGAGTTTGTTTGTTTGAACGCGCTAATCTCAGGTTGGAATTGAAAAAATATTTTTGTGTTGGATAGTCCATTTATCGAGGAAGGTTATAGGCTATATAACATCACGGTACGACTAATAGGAGCGGAGCATAAATTGAACTTGTTGCTAAAACGGGAAAAATGTCCACCCGTGCGAAGCCGGGACGGGCCGCTAGTAATTGATACGATTGTTTCAAAAATATGAGGTTAATTGTTTACGTTGTACTGTGCATGTACTGTTCAACAGAAACTGACTAAGGCCATTTTTACACGGTGCACGCACGATCACGAAACGACACGACAAAGTGGTGATGACTATTTACCGTGTTATATCTATTAACCGTTTATTCACGGAACGACATGGAACTACACGCCAAACGGCACGTCCGTCATGGCCTGGTCAGACAGAGAGCGTGGCGTGGTGTGGCAGTTTCTGTGTGGCGTCTTCCACGCCAAGAGCACGCGATCAACACGCGACGTGAATATCACACCCAGCCACACTCTCTGTTTGACCAGGGCCTTAAAACACTTTGAGTCTCTACAATTTGTCGTGTCGTGTCGTGGCAGTGAAAGAAAAGCTTAAGACAAAATCTCTCCACTTAACTCTAACAAGATAATTGTTATCCGTGGGAATGCATGGGAAAGTAATTTTTCTATGTGTATTGTTATAGAAGATTAGTTGTAAGAAGTATGCTATAATCAAAGAATTACTTGGAATGTAATTATGTTAGGAGATTCATGCGATAAAAAACAAAACAAAGTGGACGATAATATATCGCTGTTTTGCGTTTTCTTTAATTTGATCCACCATTGTTGGGTACTAATTATGTGAATGACACGTCATTGATAATAGGCTTAAATTGATTTTAATGGTGATTTCCTATAAAGTTATTAATAGACTCTTCATGCGAGTCTTCGATTTATGGAGCAGGTAGAAAACGAATCGGACATTAGAAGTTTTTTTTTCTTATTTTAACCAAACCGTGCTGTTTTTTGTGTATGCTTGGTATTGGTATCTGTTATACATATTACACACTAGCTGTGTCCTCACAGCTCCGCCCTATGTTACTCAGTGATAATGTAGCTTTCTAACGGCAAAAGAATTTTTGAAATCGGTCCAGTAGTTTTTAAGTTTATTCGTTACATACAAAAATACAAATCTTTCCTCTTTATAATATTAGTATAGACAGTATAGATAACATAACATCACGCCTTATATTCTCCGAAGGGTTCAGCAGACGTGTTTTCAGTACACTCTCGTTTCCCATCCTCCCATGTAATAGGGGACGAGCCAATTGCCATTAAGCGGGCACAAATTCAGATTCCGGGCAGCTACTGAGAAATTCCTATTGGAAAAACCCAATAACACTGCCGGACCTGGGGATCGAACCCAAGACCCCAAGTTCATCAGTCGCGCTTACGGCCACTAGACCAACAAGGCAGTCACAACAAGGTATTTGTTATATTCTACCTAGCTTTCTCCCAGCCATGTTGGGGTCAGCTTCCAGTCTAACCAGATGCGGCTGAATACCAGTATTTTACACGGAGCGAATACCATCAGACCTCCGCAACCCAGTTGCTGGGTAATGCCGATATCCTAAGGTTAGACCGGTTCTCAGATTTTCGGGCTTCTAACCTCCTGTAACGACTATCATAGGTATTCTTATGATACCCGGGACCGACTGATTAACGTGCTCGCCGAGACACGGAGGGGTTTCGATGTGTAACGAACGGTCACCCACCCACGGACTGACCGCGGCAAGCGCAGCTTAACCTCGCAAATCGTATGATCCGCGCGGTTGGTAATTAGCCACGAGCCCCTCTGGTATTGGTACCTGTTCTCGTCATAAAATATAGTCAAGCACGTTTTTGCTTTCCAAGCTTCTTCTCCGAGAAAAGTAACGTTTTAAAAAAATCCTTTAGCCACTGATAAGAGTGCAATGAGGTCTAATGTCCATATTATTTATCAATTTAACAAACAGTGATAGCCTAGTGGTGTGACCGCCGGACTGCCAAGTCATACACCCATATTCTAAGACGTTCCTCCAAAACTTACTCGACTCGATTCCACCTCGACTCAGTCTTTCTCACTACCATCGGTAGTTATAGTTGACATAAACGTCCTCGATTCGAGATTTTTCCTCAGTCGAGGTAAGGAATCATCTGTCAAACTCAAGGTACCTCGGAAAACCTACCTTAAGGAAGGAAGTGTCAAAGTTCGTATGTAACAAAAAATTCTTTTGAAGACGAGTTATTTTGAAGTATCGAATATGCTTACGATAATCCTTACAAGTATTTATCGCGGCGTTATTTGCGCGATGCAGATAATTCAAATTATGACGTATTGACTCCGTCGAGGAACCTGAAAGTTCACTCGAAATTGCGACTAAGAACACAATTTTGAAGGTGCTTTCGAGGCCGTCCTGAGTCGAGTAAGCTTTGGAGGAACGTCTTAGAATATGGGTGATAGTATCGAGTTCGAACCTCTGACTTTTCGGATTCATGTGCGTATTGTACAATTATCACTTGCTTAAAAACGGTGAAGGAAAACATCGTGAGGAAACCGGCATGCCAGAGATATATTTCTCGACGGCATGTGAAGCCAAGTCAGAGACCCATGGGTGGCATAAACTCGGACACCAGGTTAGTCACTAACCACACGAAAAGAAGATCAATTTAACGGGGATCTAGACTTCCAACTCAGCGAATCTTTCAATTACAGAATTAGATTTCGGTAAGCCGTAGTAGATCGATTAGCATAACGTTGCAACACAATGTGTTACCGATTGTTACCGAGCAATTAATTCTGCAATCAGGTCTCACACTGAACCAGTCCATCGGAAACCGTGTTTATAGTTAACGAAACATCGATTTTATTAATTGTGTGAACACGCGATTCGCGAGATATAATGTACGTGGCACGTGATGGAATTTGGCACAATACCTTTGTGTCGTTGCTTACATTTTGATGTAAATAAAGTAACACGCTCTAAGGTTTGCTTTTAGATAACTCATTTTTGAGTTAAGCTCCCTTTGTACATTAATTTACCAACAAAACCGTATTATATATTATTTTTTGTGTATGTACAATAAAGAATAAGAATAACATTTTTTTTACAAAATTCTTCTTCTTTTCGTGTGGTTAGTCACTAACCTGGTGTCAGAGTTTATGCCACCCATGGACCTCTGACTTGGCTTCATATGGTGTCGAGAAATATCTCTCAGGCATGCCGGTTTCCTCACGATGTTTTCCTTCACCATATTTAGGCAAGTGATAATTATACAATACGCACATGAATCCGGAAAGTCAGTGGTGCGTGCCTTGGGATCGAACTCGAGACCTATGTATGACATGGCAGTCGGACGGTCACACCACTAGGCTAAATGGCCAAAGGCCAATGTAGATACTAATGTGGGGCATATAAACCTTCCTCATGAATCACTCCATCTATTGCTGAAAACTGCATTAAAATCCGTTGCGTAGTTTAAAAGATCTAAGCGTACAGACAGCGGGAGCGACTTTGTTTTATAATATGTAAAGAAGATGTAGCTTACCTGTTAAGCACAACAGGTCTCGGCTCCGTGGGCTCCGTGGGGCCGGGAGGCGGGCTGGTGACGGTCGGAGCTATCGAGGGTAGTCGAGGCGGCACCAGAGGAGATGATGTGAGGATCTCATTTCCTGTGGAAATTCAAACATTAATGTAAAATACATGGAAGAGGTGACATGGTCAAGATTGACTCAGTCCCTTTAGGTTAAAACTGTTAGGTTAAAACTAATTTAGAGATCTGGAACTTATGGGGGAGGCTTTTGCCCAGCAGTGGGATGTTACAGGCTACCTTTTTTATCGTTGGAAAATCCTCATGGATGTCCCTCGCCGAGGTAGGCAGGGGGGTCTGCCGGACTCTTACCGGCTAAAAACCAACGGTGTTCCTCCTCCTGACTGTTCGGCCGGGGTCGCAGGATTCGCAAAAGCATGCACCGCAATGCCGATAGGCCACACACTAGGGTGGCTGGAGATCGTCGAATACGCGCGCCCTCCAGCGCCCGGTGCATGTGGCGCGGGAAGGGAGAAGACCACACCGCTCCCTCTCCCTCTCCGCTTCCACCTTGGTTGCCATCACCTCCTCGCAAAAGGAGGTGATGGCTTCCCACGCAGTCTCGCTCCCGACCATGAACAGAACCACGGCTGGAAGCGAGAGGTTACAGGCTACCTAACAGTAACAGTAATTTCAAGACTGACCGCGATTAATCCCAGTTGGTTCTCATCCCAGTTGGATTCCACCAAATTACAAATAGAACAAACTAGAAAAGTATAATAAAATTGTGCTTTTTATAGTAATTTAAACTGCCTCGTTGGTCTAGTGGTGGCAAGCGCGATTACTGACTATACTATACACCTCTGCGTAACCCTTCGGGGAATACAGGTGTGATGTTATGTTATAAAGTAATTTCTAAGTTCTTGCCCAGATTGAGTTCTGTTACCTTGTAGGACAATTCCGAATGCAAAGTAAATGTTGCTCTAACTTGTATTTAAATTAAATCTATACAAAGGATCAATGCAAGTACAAGTCGTGTAAATGCTTATTTATACTACGACACAGGTTGCTTAAGTCACCTCAAGGGCAACCACAAAGAATCCCGTTTTGAACAATCGGATATATTTGACTATTGACTGATCTTGTACAAAACAAATGATCGCTGCAATGTCAATCTATTCAGACCATAGAGTATCTATATTCAGACATTAATGTTCGACCATTTAAATCAAAAGACACGTTTACATTATACTTCTTTAGGTGGTTTAACCATTAGGAAGACACAAAAAATACCATAGCCAAAAACTTTTGAAACTTCTTTAATAATCTGCAGTTTAGATCTTTGTTTTGTGTTCGTATTTTTAAAATGTTTGTTCTTTTTTTAATTATTTGAATATTGTAATAGTATTATTTCGTTATGGAAGCTGTTTTGTTTGTTTTTTTAAGGATATAAAGTTCTGTTGTTATTATTATTAGTGTATTCTTTAATCTCATTATTTAAGACTTGTCTGCTTAAAAACCACGGACCTCAGGTTTTTATAAATACCTTTTAGCAAACTTCGGCAGCTAGACATGAAAATATTTTTTTAAACGATTTATTCTTCATTTTTGCTTTGAAATAACAGGATTAACTCGTAAACAGGTTATGTTGTGTTCATAGGTTGTTGATCTGGCTACCAGGTCACTTATCATTACTATAAAGAGTTTAATAGGTAGGTATAAGATTTCTACTGTTATGATGATTGTCTGATCTGCTACTTTTATATCTAATTATTCGGAAAACTTATAATTATCTTGACGACGTACAATTTAAAACAAAACTATTTTGAACGGTATTGTTTGTCGATCAAACTGAAAACCGAAAAGAAGAAGAAAGATAGAAAGTTGTTCATTACCTGATCCAGGAATAGTGTTAAAGTGTTCTTTAGCTAGAAACTCTTCGAAGTATCTGGTGAAGTCTCCGGTGGGGTCCCACCGGGAGGATAGCTTGGCCCACTCGTCAGGGTACTCATATTTTAGCCGCTTGATCACCTTCACTGCTGTTCTCTTCTGCCTCTCTGTGCAGCGGATGCATTTCGTTCTTAACGCTTCTGGAAGTATCCCTGGAAAGAAGACAAAAGATTATGAATTGATGTCGCGATTTTAATAAAGATTACGTTTTTATAATTCTTAGGACGGTATTCTAAAACAGTGCTTAGTTATGAATCTCGATTAGAGCACAGATTTGAATACAGATTTCTATAGAAATCTAGATCAAATCCAGTGAAATTGAATAAAGAAAAGACGTGCCTAAAACTTCGTGTGATAAACAAAAAAAAATATTAGGTAGGTACGTATCTACAATTTTTTTATTAAAAAAAAGCGTAGTCTTTGGTATAATTCATAACGTCGCTGGGGGGCGGCGGAATAAAGGTGAACGCACACTTATCAGAGCCGGAGGAAGCGAAAGAATCGAATTTTAGAATTACTTGTATGAAATCCTATGAAACCTCGCACACTTATCCCGCTCCAAATCGGACGATTCGGCCGATATGGGTTCGTTGATAAGTGTGCGTTCACCTTTAGAATACCATTCCCCTCCATCACCGGGAAAGTAAGTCGTAAGTGGCGACGGACCTAGCACTATCATTGTTGCCCGAAAAATGGCAATAGGCTCGCCACCTATCACATGGGACTTAATACAAGAGACGAAATATACAGACTCCTGTAATAGGAGAACACCTCTGCTTACCCCTACGGGGACAAAAGACGTGAATATTTTGTATGTATGTTCGTTCTGCCTAGCCTTTTTCCAACTATGTTGGGGTCAGCTTCCAGTCTAACCAGATGCGGCTGAATACCAGTATTTTACACGGAGAAACTGCCATCAGACCTCCGCAACCCAGCTACTGGACAATGCCGATATCCTAAAGTGGCGTAGCTTGCCCTAAACTGGCTCTGTATCAAAATTTGTCGGCGAAGCCCAAATAAAGGAAACCAAACCAAAAACCATGGTCCATGGTTGTATGGAGTGTCTGGGGTGTGCTAAGGTTAGTGTTTAAGAGTCTTGAGTTTGGCGTACGGCTTAAGAGCTTGACTGAGATTATGGATAACATTTTACGAATTTTTTGCATACACACATTTGGGCCCCTGTAGCCCGTGGTCCTCTAAAAAGGGTTGCTTATCATAATGACAAGAATTGTTTTGGTAAACTTGGTGAAAGGCTGGAAAGATCTTAACGCTATAGACTACCGAGCAGTTTTATTAATTGTTAATTAAGCGTATTATTTGCAAGTGCTATATGAGGTTTCAAGTACAACAGTTTAAGTTTCGCAATTATTAAGTACTTACTTACGTAGCATTTTGAAGGTGAACTGAATGTTATTGAAATTATATATTTTAAGATAGGTACAGTTCGGGCGGCGAGTCGTGGCCACTCTGAACTTAGGCTTTGCGAACTCTCGCGCATGTACACTCGTGAAGAAAATAGTTACTGTAAAAACTATTAAATTCGTCTTTTCGAGGGGTTAGTAACTAACCTGGTGTCAGAGTTTATACCATCCATTGGCCTCTGACTTGGCTTCACATGCCGTCGAGAAATATCTTTCGGGCATGCCGGTTTCCTCACGATGTTTTCCTTCACCGTTTTTAAGCAAGTGATAATTATACAATACGCACATGAATCCGAAAAGTCAGAGGTCCGTTCCTTGGGCTCGAACTCGAAACCTATGACTTGACAGTCCGACGGTCACACCACTAGGCTATCACTGTTGTCATGAAAGAAGAAAAGTTCATTTAATGTGATGCTGCTATTAAATGAACTATAATTAGCTAATGGCCAATCGATCGTAGTAATTAAATGTTAACTAAAAGCTATTTTGTTGCTAAAAAATCTATTCCGTAACCACCTGCACGATGTTCAGAGCGGCCAAGATAAATTGGCCGTACCTACTGTAGGTAACTGTCAAACAGATCGGTCTGACCTCCGATTTTTAAAATCTATTTTTTTTATTTGAAATGGGTTTGCTCTTGAGTCTAGTCTAGGTCAGAGGAGACAGAGACAAAGTCTACGATGGAGTTAGCTTACCCAGAAGAAGCCTGTTAACTCTAACTTTGAAGAGATTCAGGTTGAATGCGTTCGGGAACACAGACGCAGGTAGTGAGTACCACTCTTTTGCAGTACGCATTATGAAGGATGTTTGGAAGCGCATAGTGCGAATTCAAGCTAAAATTAAGAACAACCTTTCATTAGTAAATTCTTGATATTTTTGCACTAAATAACAAAAGTCCTACTAATTAGTATTGTCTCTTATTCCAAGCCAAAAATTTCAAAATTCTAACGGTGAAAATCTACATACCATATTGTTTTTCAACTGGAATTAAGTAAAACGAGGTGGCATTGTTATTGTATTTAAATGATGAAGGACGCCCTTCACTTTAAACTATTCGAGAAACACGTTCACCCCAACGGTTCATTTAAAACTGTTCTTTGAAAAATATATACATACATACATAAACTCACGCCTTTTTCTCATAGGGGAAGGCAGAAACTATAGAACGCCACATGCTACGATCCTTACATACCCCTTTCGCTTCATCCACATTCATAAATCTTGTTATACACGCACGCCGGTTGAGAGTACTACGCACCTGTCGATTTTTTTTATTTAATAATGTCATCAATATACCCATTTACCTACGGCCGAAACCAATAACCGATCTCAATTCGAATTTTTGACATTACACACACATATAACATCACGCCTGTATTCCCCGAAGGGTTGGGCAGAGGTGTATAGTATAATACTCTCATTGCGCCGTTATGTTTAAGTTCCGTTAAATAGGGGGCAACCCTATTGCCATCAACCGGGCACATATCCTAACTCTGTGCTGCTACAGACTGTTTTTGACATTACTTCTGTTGAATTTCTGTCAAAAATCTACATCAATCTAGAGATTTTGGATTAAGATCATGTTCCTATAATTAAGATCATGTTCCTATAATTAAGATCATGTTCCTATAATTAAGATCATGTTCCTATAATTAAGTATCAACACGAGGTTATCGACGTATGGGAGGTTAACTCAGCAGTTGTGCCGATATGCTTTAATAGCTTCTTTTGATGAGATGTGCCTCTATAGCTTCTTTTGAATTTCTGTCAAGAACCTATATATCAATCCAAAGATTTTGGATTGAGATTGATTATTATTATCGGCTGCTAGCGTACACTTATACAAGGTGTATCATAACTAACCAGAAACCTGAAACTGGTTTGTTTAAAATTGACTTTTTTCATCAATCAATTTCAGCAATTTTTAATGGGTAATTAAAAAATCATGTTTTTTATTAATCTATCAGTAGATTTGATTACTAGACTAGACTTTACCTAGAGCAATAAAACTGATTTATTTTATTTTTATATTTAAAAACTAAATCATACATCAATCCCTGTCAATTATATTTAATGGACAAGTGGTAAGTGAACTTATATTTTTTTACGCTCACGGTCTGAAGAGACCTGATCTGGAAATCTTTTAATAGCTCAAAAAAGATACAAGGATTTTGATTCTGAACCTGTTAGTTTTTTACTTAAGCTAATGTTAATCTTGTAATCTACATATATAAAAGGAGAAGCTGACTGACTGACTGATCTATCAACGCACAGCCTAAACGGCTGGGGTTAGAAACTTGAAATTTTGACAGTAGGTTCATTTTGTGACGTAAACATCCACTAAGAAGGGATTTCTCGAAATTCAAGCCCTAAGGGGGTGAAAAAACATCACGCAAGCGAAGCTGCGGGCAAAAGCTAGTCACATTATATGGGTTTATCCTAATAACATAATAATTATAGAAGAACATATAAAACCTAATTACAGCTTTGCGAAATGTACTTTTTTTGGTCGTAAGTCTTTGGAGGTCCATTATCAAAATGTATTTTAAGAATTGCGAAGGCCACGATTTTATAAAGTAACAGTAATATAATATAAGTACTTAATAACACCATATTTCTTATTATGAATATCGTTATAGGTACGATGGCACTTAAGATCGCTTCTGTTGAAAAATGACTTCGATATCCTGACGCCATTAGCAGTACGTACCTACCAACCAATGCAATCAATCGGACAGCGTTTTCTTTTTTTGAGATCGTTTTTGACAACGTTTTTTTATTTTTTTCTCCACGTTCATTATGAATTATTTTATTAATAATTGCCTAGATGTAGTATTGCAATGTAATGTATTTACCTTTTCAAACGTTATATTTTCCTGTATTTTTGTCAATTATGATGATATACTTAGGTACAGCTTTTCTTTTGCTGAAATGATTAGAGCATTCTTAGAACAGTAAAAAAAAAATTGTAATGAATGAATTTCCTTAGAACAATTATGTGAGCTTGATGTAAGCAGTTACCAATCAATGTTACGTTACTCTACGAATGTCGGACGTGAATTAGCGTAACGTTATTTTACTGGCAAATCATGATTTCCGCATGCTTACGTAATAAGTGCCCAGTACCTAAGTCTAGGCAAGCTGCGAAGTAAGGAATTTTTTTTCCTCCTATAGCAATTGTTTTTTACAACAGAAGCCCAAGCTTATTGGTTCATCAGTAGCTATGACGCAGTAAGGGATAGTCACGTGATCTAGCTGCCATAGGAAGAGATTATTATAGGTGTTATATGCAAGGAAAATAAAAGTAAACTTGAATACGTACCTACAGATAAATTAAGGAACTTCAAATATGAATAATATATCCTTTTAACAAGGTTCAAAACCGTTAAATGAAACATCGAGAGAGATTCCGGTCTTGCGAACAGCACCCCGAGATAGAAAGAGACAGACGGCTCCCAATATCGGACCGCATTTCATTCAGCCATGCGTATTCCAGTTTGATTACTAGCTCCTTGTTTTTAAGGGTTCCGTACCCAAAGGGTAAAACGGGACCCTATTACTAAGACTCCGCTGTCCGTCCGTCCGTCCGTCCGTTCGTCCGTCTGTCACTAGGCTGTATCTCAAGAACCGTGATAGTTAGACAGTTGAAATTTTCACAGATGAAGTATTTTTATTGCCGCTATAACAACAGATACTAAAAACCAGAATAAAATAACTATTTAAGGGGGCTCCCATACAACAAACGTGATTTTCTTGCTCGATATTGATAACGGCGACGCTTGAAATATTCACAGAATATTTAGTTATATATTCACTTTAAAAATAAATAATTCAATTAAAATAAAACAAATATTTAAGGGGGGCTCCCATTCAATAAACGTGTTTTATTTTTGCCGTTTTTATAGATAATGGTACGGAACCCTTCGTGCGCGAGTCCGACTCGCACTTGGCCGGTTTTTTTCCATTCGACTGCTTGTACAAGCAACGTAGAAAGGTCCGCAAGACCAGATGGACCGTTTCTACGTAACCGGGCAGTTATTGGCGAGACTTGAAGGGTCTCCAACTACTACTAACATAATGACTACTAGCAACAACAGCACTAAGGGCGACCCCTAATGGGACTCTGACCTCGGCTTAGGGGGTTGCGGGCGAGAGGACTGGGAGGGAGACAGCTTGATGAGGGCTGAATTAACGGTGTGAACTAGTTCCTTGGTTGTACCATGGGCTTATTTACTAGTGCGTAGAAAAACATCGCATAACTTCCACAGATTATAAAGAATTTAAAATTAATTCGCAATTTGTATTCAGGGTGGACTGCGTTCATTCGATCACGTTCGCTCGATGACGCCATGTGCTAATAATTTCCTTGTTTATTATAAACAAAAGAGAAAATTGCTTCTTCAAGCGAGTCGAATACCGTAGCTTTTTTGTTTTTGTTACATATTGAAACGACGGATTGGGCGGGTCACGTCATCCGCATACATAACGACCGCTGGGCAAGTCTCCACGCATTGGGTGCTTGAAGATGAGCGGAGCCGCCAAGATCAGCATGAAAAGTGGTGACGAGACCTGGACCTCCTGGACCTAACTGTACGCGCAGTACCGCGAGGGCTGGTTTGAGGTTGCGCAGAAAAAGAATACATGGAAGAACTTGGGGGAGGCCTTTGCCCAGCAGTGGGACAGAATAGCTTGAAAAAGGTAATAAAAAAAATGAAACGACGCTGATGTCATTTAATGCGATAAGGCTAGTCAATCAAAAAAAGATACATAACAACACGTCTGTATTCCCCGAAGGGTTGGGCAGAGGTGAATAGTGAGAGTGAAATCCTCATTTCGCCGTTATGTTTAAGTCCCATGTAATAGGGGGCGAGCCTATTGCCATCAATTGGTCACAAATCTAAACTCCGGGCTGCTACTGAGGAATTTCACACGGAACACCCCGTCCTGGGGATCGAACCCAGGACCTCACGACCAGCAGTCGCGCTTGCCACCACTAGACGAACGAGGCAGTTAAAAATTACATCACTATACCATTCAAAATTTCACTTATCTATACTAATATTATAAAGCTGAAGAGTTTGTTTGTTTGTTTGTTTGAACGCGCTAATCTCAGGAACTACTGGTTGGAATTGAAAAAACATTTTTGTGTTGGATAGTCCATTTATCGAGGAAGGTTATAGGCTATATAAAATCACGCTACGATCAATAGGAGCGGAGCAAAAATGAAAAGTGTTTCAAAAACGGAAAAAATGTCCACCCGTGCGAAGCCGGGACGGACCGCTTGTTATAAATTATTTGTTTAGCGAATTCATACGGTCCCGATGACGTAATAACGGTTTTCTAACAATTTAAAACAACATTAGGTACCACCTTGCATAAGAAAAATAACAATGAATGTAAATTCGTTAAGAGCTAACACAAAATACCTCGGTTATTTATAACACAGATTATGGAACACGGATGAGTGCGATGACCTCAGACAGCCTTAAACTGACCAATGCCAGTTTGCGGATTAAAAAAGGTTACATATTCGATAAAAAACATACGATGGCTTTGGAAAATATAACCGTAATATATAATAAATTACTTATGACATTTTATGGCTCAAAACATTAGAATTCATTCTAATTAACTCTTGTTATTTCTTCAAGACGGAGCCGAGTATAGAGGTAGCCAGATAGTATGTTCGTAAAGTCAGATATAATTTGAAAGAAAAGTCGGGAGTATCTGGCTCTGCCGGGGTTGCAGTTAGGTTTGCCAACTCTCCCGGATTGCCCGGGAGACTCCGGTAATAATGGTTGACCTCCCGACTTCCCGGGGTACAATAATTTCTCCGGATTTTCAAAAGTTATGCGCATCCGTCGTCGCTCGCAAGTCGCTACTCTTATTATCCTCTATGCGCTACTCGCTCGCCATGCCGCACGCGCACTAAACCGCCAGGTGGAAAACCCCCCCCAGCTTTCTTAAATTCTCCCGGGTTGGTCCTTTCGAGAGTTACAGAGAGAGGCAACCATAGTTGCAGTGCATGCTTATGCGAATCCCGCAACCCTGGCAGACAGTCAAAAGTAGGAATACCGTGGGTTTTTAGCCAGTAAGGGTCCGGCAGACCCCGTCGTCTTCCCCGGGCGAGGGACATCCATGAGGATTTTTCCAAAATAAATATGGCTAATGAACAAACGACAATGGAAGAGGCAACCGCTGTGTAAAATTGTTAAGTGTTTGAAGTTGATAAGTGAAATTCCTCAAAAAAAAAACATATTTAAAAATCTAGTCCCCGTAATCAAATCCGAGCTACGCGTAATACCATGCGGCGTGCAGCGAGGCGTTACCGCATCAAGATCTATTTTTATTTACTACGCAAAGGCATAAAAAGCGTGACAATAAAGCATAAATCTATTGACTTATGTAACGACAGTTAAACTACGCACATACACGTATAATAGCCACCGTTTAATAGCAGCATTAGCCGTGGAAAACAATCTCTACAAGAAAGCATTGTATTAAAATGGCCATTGCGAAAATGGCCATTGTTACTCGTATAGCTGATTTTCCATTAATGTCTTTATTTAAAGTATCTGATTATAATAGTGAAAATGTTTAAGGTTTTTGATCATTTCATTTGGCATACCCCTTAATAGGACATAAGGTATTAAGAAATGTAAATAACAAACAATTTGGCAATTTTTTATAAACAATAAACATAATAGTTTTTTTTATATAGGTGCGTGCCTCCTTATTTTTATTAATAAAAATACTGCTAGCTTAAAAAATAAAAATATAACAAGGAGGATTTCGCGACATATTCCAAAAAGGTTGGTGGTAAATTATATTTCCTTTGCCTTATTTAAGGGTTATGCCTTTTACTAGTTTTGACGTCTGTGTCAAAGTTAATAATATTTCGCGAATGATATTTCCATTTTTGATTCTAGTATTTTGTAATGGGACTTCAATTGTTTGCAAGCCCATGGCTTATTGCTAGGGCGTTCATAATCTGTAATAACATAGTATAACGACTTGTCCGTTGGTATCCGTCTTTGCGCCTAGAAACGTGTCTACATCTAGAAAACTAGTTATACTAGATTTGATGTTGTTTTTGCTTGCAGTTATTTAATTGCCATAAGGAAGTTTACTGGACGAACTATTCAATAAAATTAAAGTTTTAAATGCCAAGTGTATAAATAATACCAGTCTATAAAAAAAAACCGACTTCAAAAAAACGATGAAAAGAATAAAATAATTACCATATTTTATAATTAACAGTTTCAGAAGTAGGTGCCTTCTATCTGGTTCAGCGTGGATTAGCACTGACTTCTAAAACTGTTAATTTTATAATATGGTAATTATTTTATTCTTTTCATCGTTTTTTTGAAGTCGGTTTTTTTTATATTTTTTTTCATAATCACATCATCACATTATGCGTACTGTCCGTCATTGAGGAGTTCTATTGTCTATCTCCGAAGTTCTTCATCAGATCTTCACCAAATTTAAATGGGACCAATCTGGAAGTATATCCTTTCAAATTTTTTTTTTATCTGAATCGGTTTATAAATGGCGGAGTTATAAGGTAACAAATATTTAAAAAAAAAAGATTAAAAAAAAACATACAGACGAATTGAGAACTTCCCCCTTTTTTGGAAGTCGGTTAAAAATCCACTTTTTTTAAACTTTTTTCACCCTAGAATTACTCCTGTATCGTGGGTACGTACCCACAGACACCAATCTCACATGGACGAGCTCCCAGACCCGGAACAATTATCTGTAGGACATACAAATACTTGTCCCTTGACCCGCGGAGTAGCCAAGCTCTAAGACCCTTTTTTTTCTCGTTGGAAAATCCTCATGGATGTCCCTCGCCCGGGGAAGGCGAGGGCGTCTGCCGAACTCTTACCGGCTAAAAACCAACGGTGTTCCTTCTCCTGACCGTACGGCCGGCGTCGCGGGATTCGCAAAAGCATGCACCGCAACCCCGGCAGAGGCTCTAAGCCCCTGCGCCAATCGTGATGTCATACAATATTGAACATTGTCCACCATTGGCTGTTAATGAGAATGTTCTAATGAATATCTTACACTCTAATAATACACGACGTGATATCGAAGTTTAACTAGGCAGGGAATTAGTAATGCCAATGAAGGATCTTAGATTTCCTACATGAAGAAGTAGATTCCGCGTCTGTGCGATCTTTTTCTCTAACTAGATTATATTGATTTATGTTATTTTGCACCATATCGAAGGCAGCACGCGTGGCTTGTGGCTAATTGCCAACCGCGGGGATGATAGAATTTGCGAGGTTAAGCCGCTGTCAGTCTGTGGGTGGGTGACGTTTGTTACACATCGAGACCCATCCGTGCCTCGGAGAGCACGTTAAACAGTCGGTTCCGGGGTGTCGTACGAATACCCATGACAGGCGTTACTCATAGTAAGAAGCCCGGAAGTCTGACAACCGGTCTAACCTTAGGACATCGGCATTGCCCAGTAATTGAGTTGCGGAGGTTTGATGGCAGTCGCTCCGTGTAATATACTGGTATTCAGCCGCATCTGGTTAGACTGGAAGGCAGCACGCTTGGACGCCATAAATGTGCAGCAATGCCATTATATATTTCTAAATGCGCTAAATCATAAACTGTTGACACCATTTTTATAACTACTACAAAATCCATGTAGGGTCATGAACTCGTCTAATCATGGAGTGCTCTCGTCTACGAGACTAAAGAACATACATAACATAATTAGCCCATTACTGTACCACTGCTGGGCACGGGCCTCTTCTCAGAATGAGAAGGGTTTTAGGCCTTAGTCCACCATGATGGCCTGGTGCGGGTTGACAAACTACACACCCCACCGAGAACTTTATGTAGCTCTCTCAGGTGTGCACGTTTCCTCACGATGTTTTTCCTTCACCGTTAACGCAAGTGATAATCAAATTCTGATCCGCACATGAATTCGAAAAGTCAGAGGTATAGGCCGGGATCGAACTCAAACCCTCCTGCATGGAAGGCAAGCGCTCAAGCGCTAAGCTATCACGGCTTAGTCTATTAATATTATAAAGAGGAAAGATTTGTATTTTTGTATGTAACGAATAAACTTATAAACTACTGGACCGATTTCAAACATTCTGTTGCCGTTAGAAAGCTACATTATCACTGAGTAACATAGGCTATATTTATTACTGGAATAAAACTTCTTACGCGGGCGGAGCTTAGGACACACCTAGTTGTAATAATAAAAATATATCTCGATACCATGAAATAATTTATCGCCAGCAACATTTGCGTGCTAGAAATACCTACCTATCGCAATACTAATCTTAAGAAACCACAGCTTGCTTATTGTAGGGTCGAATAAGTACTAATGTTCATGTACTCAGATTATTGCAATGCATCTATTGTTGTTGTGTCATCAATAAATAGGTATCTTGCGTTATCTTGTAGGTTAGCAAGGTTTAAGAGCACAATTAAACTGTAATCATCATCTTCCTGCTCTGGTCCCAAGTTACTTAGGGTCGGCGCAATATGTTTTTCTCTTCCACTCTTCGCTGCCAGCCGTCTCATTATCATTTACTCCTTTATCTTTCATATCCTCCCTCACACAATCTATCCATCTTTTCTTAGATCTCCCTCTCCCCCTCCATCCATCAACATTCATATTCATCACTCTCTTAGTCACATGTGTTTCATCCCTCCTCATCACATGCCCATACCAAGACAAACGCTTTCCTTTCAACTTTTCTGTCACTGGTGCCACTTTCAAACTCCCTCTAATAAAATAAATACAATTAAACTGTAATATTGATTAATAAACATAGCGTGTATGAGCAGTGATAGCCTAGCGGTTGAACATTTACCTTCCACGCAGGAGGGTCAGAGTTCGATCCCGTCCCGCACCTCTGACTTTTCGAATTCATGTGCGGATCGTAATTTGATTATCATTTGCGTTAACGGTAAAAGAAAACTGAGGAAACCTGCACACCTGAGAGGACTCCATAAAGTTCTTGATGGTGTGTGTAGTCTACCAATCTGCACCAGGCCAGCGTGATGGACTAAGGCCTAAACCCTTCTCATTCTGAGAAGAGGCCCGTGATCTGCAGTGGGATGGTAATAGACTAATTATGTTATGTATGTTCATCAATATTATTAATAAATTGCTTTATTTTTGACCGACTTCCAAAAAAGGAGGAGGTTCTCAATTCGTCTGTATGTTTTTTTTTTTTTTTAAATGTTTGTTACCTCATAACTCCGCCATTTATGAACCGATTTCGATATTTTTTTTTTTTGAAAGGATATACTTCCAGATTGGTCCCATTTAAATTTGGTGAAGATCTGATGAAGAACTTCGGAGATAGACAGTAAAACTCCTCAATGACGAACAGTACGCATATTGTGATGATGTGATTATGTTACGAGCAGCGTCTTTAGTAGGTCCCACCATATTTTATAATTAAGGCCACTAAAACGAAAAAAAAAAACATTTTAACAAAAATAAAACCGACTTCAAAAAAACGACGATAAGAGTAAAATAATTACCATATTATAAAATTAACAGTTTCAGAAGTCGGTGCCTTCAATTTGGTTCAGCGTGGATTAGCACCGACTTCTAAAACTGTTAATTTTATAATATGGTAATTATTTTATTCTTTTCATCGTTTTTTTGAAGTCGGTTTTATTTTTTCTTTTATTAAATGGAGAGATTTGGAGGAAAAAAGGAACGGGTTTTGATCAGTTGTGGGATGTTATTAAATTATTTTTAAACTTTAAAGGCTGTTTCCATTATACCGATACAATTACCACAAGTTATGGATATATAAATTACACATGATAAGGGTCGGAAGATGCGTGAGTCATTGATGTTTGTAACTGCGCAAGGGTCATTAAATAAGGGTCATTTTGGGGCCCTTCCTTTGACAACTAAATCTAAATCGCCAAATCAACGGGCAGGTTTTACTGCGCAAATTTACTTCCGAAGACTTTCAGACTATGGGGCTGCCTATCCATTGGAACGGAGAGGAGCGGAGCGGTGCGGAGCTAACCAATAGAAATGCACATTATCACAGAGCAAAGCGGAGACGTGAATTTTATGCAATTCTATTGGTTAGCTCCGCACCGCTCCGCTCCTCTCCGCTCCAGTAGACAGGCAGCCTTAGGCTTGTTTAGGAATTACCCACGCTTCAGCATATAGTAAATTACATAGGTACATATGTAAGTACTTATAAGTTCGTGAACTCTATTATAAATACTATCAGCTAAGTAATGTTGACAGCTGACCACAGACTATTTATAGTGAAACCACAGAATGCGCATGAGCATCAGCTCAACTAGAGCAACGATATTACCCGTATAATAATAATAAATAATAAACTATTATTACAGAGATGAGACCACGACATCCATCATAATAAAAATAATTTATTCAAGTGATGATTTGTATTTGTTATTAAAGTTTGTGTCATGATCTGTGAAGTAATACGAGAACTGGTGATTATACGAAGTTACTTGTAACGTCCTAATTGGACAATGTACTACGGCGTCTACGGCTGAAACCAATAACGGGGCGTAGCCAGGATTTTGTCCAGGGTGGGGCAAACTCAATCAGACAGTAAATATTTGTCTTTTCAATAAATCTGGAAATCGTCGCTTAAGTTCTAATACCGCGTAACTCAAAATATTTAACTTTTCAGGAAAACAAAAAATATAAATTTTTCTACATAGCATATAATTAATTTAATCTACAATATTCTATTTTATTTTGGTTTTTTCGACGGAGCACTTTCGCGACACGATTCAGTATGGAACTCACTTGACTTACCTACACGCTGTTTTAGCTGTTTACATAGCTTGATGGAAAAAATATTACATACGCCGTGGATTTTGTTTTTGAAATAACGTGTTACTATTGGATCTAACCAATGATTGTGATTGGTCAAACGATGCGTTTTTCGATTCCCTATCGAATGACGTGCGTAACTCAAAACTACTATTTTTCGAGTTACGCGGTGTTAGAACTTAAGCGACGAAATGCAGAATGGGATTATGGGGCAATTTTGTCCCATAACCTTAATTTTGAGGTCCTAATAAGTATAGACGGAGTCGGGCATTGGTCTGCCTATTTTGGGTAATTGTTCACTGGACATGGGTGGCAAGTTGACTGAATCTAGAGACCGTTTACCTATTCTTTCCTGTGATAGGGTGGAGCACTTGCTCATATGTCCCACCCTGAATACGCTTATAACCAATAACCTATCTATCAGCGGTTTGCCTTACTAGAGTCAGAAAGACATTATTTCTATGGAACTTGTATCAATTTTGTATCTGTAGTTTCGGCTGTGAGTAGCAAATAATTAGGTATGTAGATCTTCAAAACAATTATTGATGTGAAATATCTAATGTCGCAGTACGGACGTGAGAGCGGCTGTTGCGTGGCGACACTCGCGATGGCAGTCACGACGTCAGACCTTCGTAACTCGTCGGCTCTTTTCGGCTTGAATCGGCAATTATTTTTTTACAAAATGAGTTTCGTTGTCTCACATCTGCCTGGCGTGACGCGAGACGGCTTCATTTTTAACCGACTTCCAAAAAGGAGGAGGTTACATGTCCGTCTGTATGTATGTTTTTTTTTTTGTGTATGTTCATCGATATTTTCGCCAATTGTGAACCGATTTTAATGATTCTTTTTTTAATAGATAGGGTATACTTCGAAGTTGGTCCCATTTAAATTTGGTGAAGATCTGATGAAGAACTTCGGAGATAGACAATGGAACTCCTCAATGACGAACAGTACGCATATTGTGATGACATCATCACAATATGCAAAGACATCACAGTATGTAAAGACGCTGCTCGTAACATAATCACATGATTATGTTACGAGCAGCGTCTTTAGTAGGTCCAACCAAGTTTTAATTAAGGCCACTAAAATGAAAAAAATAAAAACTTTTTTACAAAAAATTTAAACCGACTTCAAAAAAGAATAAAATAATTACCATATAAAATTAACAGTTTCAGAAGTCGGTGCCTTCAATTTGGTTCAGCGTGGATCAGCACCGACTTCTGAAACTGATAATTTTATATGGTAATTATTTTATTATTTTTTGAAGTCAGTTTAATTTTTTTTTTAAATGTTGTATACATTGTTCATTAACTGTTAAAAACAAGTAGGAAACTACTTTTAAAAAGACCTCTGAACAATTTGTTTACTACTTTTAAGTAACACAATTTGTTTTTAGGTGTAAACGACGGGTCTAAAGTCATCTTTAAATCGATAAGAAAATATTACTGCCCCGTTGGACTAGTGGTGGCAAGCGCGACTGCTGATCGTGAGTTCCTGGGTGCAATCTCCAGATCGGGTAATGTGATGTTGGGTTTTTCCGAGTGATATTCCTCAGTTTAGATTATTAGCCCGGAGTTTAGATTTGTGCCCGGTTGATGGCAATAGGCTCGCCCACTATTACATGGGACTTAAACATGACGGTGAAATGAGGGTGTTACTATACACCTCTGCCCAACCCTTCGGAGAATACAGGCGTGATGTTATGTTATGAAAATATTATGAATATTAAGATATTTGAATGAGCCTTGGAAGAATCGCATCCTATTCGTACGCGTATCAGTTAGGACGAATGTCTTACGTTTTAGTTTTTGGCTTGGAACCCCGTGTGCGCGAGTGTCACTCGCACTTGACCGGTGACATCGAACCGAGAGCAAAGACGATTTTCCCAATACCTTTTTAGTGACAATAACAAAGTTTACAACAAAACAAACAAAAATATTTTGCAACAGCGACCAGTTATACATTGGTATCCTGTCGTTAAATAAGCAAAATCTATACTAATATTATAAAGCTGAAAAGTTTGTTTGTTTGAACGCGCTAATCTCAGGAACTACTGGTGGCATTGAAAAAATATTTTTATGTTGGATAGTCCATTTATCGAGGAAGGTTATAGGCTATATAGCATCACGCTACAACCAATAGGAGCGGAGCATAAATTAAAATTGTTGCAAAAACGGGAAAAATGTCCACCCGAGCGAAGCCGGGACGAGCCGCCAGTCGAATAATAAAAAAAATACACATTAAAAGAAGATTCAACTTAAAACTATTATTAACAGATTGCGTAATTTAAAATTAGTTTCCCTAAAGCATACGACGTATATTAATTTCAGTAAATTTCCCCGAATCTTGTTCTATTATATAAGATTACCTATGTAGTATATGATTTAATTATTTTGTTATTTCCATATCTAGGTAACCGCAAATTAGCATATTATTTAACATTTTAATCTAAAGGTCAACTTTGCCATTCGTTGCTATTTTTTTTTTAAACTTGTTTTGTATTTATAAAAGAGGTTTTAGTACCTTTTAATTTAACTAAGTTAGTTATGTAGGTATTACATAAAATATGACCTTCTTGGATCGTAAACTAATACCAAAATATTGACGTAGTTGAATTTTAACAAGGTATGAAGTTTTGTTTATAATAATTATTTTTAATAATCAGATTCGTTTTTTTTATGTCAGTCATAATCTGTTGTAGATGTTGGTATTATTATTTATAACCCCCGACAAAAAAGAGGGGTGTTAAAAGTTAACGCGTGAATCTGTGTATCTGTGTGCCTGTCTGTGGCATCGTAGCTTCCAAACGAATGAAATGATTTTGATGCGGTTTTTGAAGATGTTGGTATTATAATTTTATAAATGTTAGTTCACAACTGCAAAAGTAGATTTAAAATTAAATATTATCAGGGAAAAGCTAGGCTGATGATATAGATTTTTGTTTATATTTCCATGTTATTGATATGATCGAGTAGTTAGGCCTTTCTTCTCTCGAGTCGGCACGAGCTATTGCTCAAGCCGTGGTGAAAAGATTAGCAAGGTTAGTAGTGGCCGTAGCGGAGCTGACCGCCCAGGGTGTGCCGGACCAGCCGGGGTTGCGGTGCATGCTTTTGCGAATCCCGTTACCCCAGCCGAACGGTGAGGAGGAGGAACACCGTTAGTTTTTAGCTGGTAAGAGTCCTGCAGACCCCCTGAAAATACCCCAGAAAAAAGGGTGCGCCGGACGTAGATACTTACCTATCGTCACTCGTGGAGTTCCTTAATATTATAGCAAGATATTAACAGCAGTGATAACCTTATGGTGTTACCGTCGGACTGCCAAGTCATAGATCTCGAGTTTGAACCCAAGGCAAGCACCTCTGACTTTTCGGATTCATGTGCGTATTGTATAATTATCACTCACTTGCTTAAAAACGGTGAAGGAAAATATCGTGAGGAAACCTGAGAGATATTTCTCGACGGCATGTGAAGCCAAGTTAGAGGTCCATGAGCGGCATAAGTTCTGACAGCAGGTCAGTTACTAACCAGACGAAAAGAAGAAGATAGCAAGATGTTGTAGTAGACGACAATTTGGTTACACAAAGCTTAGTTATGATGAAGCACACTGGCGGAGTTTAGAAGACATTGTGTTAGCGCAGCGTAGGGTGGTGGTGTAAGTAATAGTGTGATGATTAAGTAAGTAGGAAAGATACGGTTGAATTGATTAGTGACATCACTCTGTGCGGTACCCTAAACCACAAGGTAAATAAACCATTACAACATCCAACATTGTCAAGAACCAATTGCAATTATTATTGAAAGGACGCGAGTTTATTATAACCGGAATTTTTGAAGCTGGGGTCGTTTTTGAAGTCTCACGACAAAAATTGTCTGTTCGGGGTTGGGGTGAGAAAAAGATAAACTCGGATAAAAGTTAATAAAATCACTGTAATTCCAAGTAAGACAATTAAAAGATTAAGATTAAAATTAATAATGAGGTGAAATGAAAAGGATGGAATTTGAGTCACACGCACGGTATGACGTCAAACGGTGAACTAACGTAATTGCTACATAATTAGTATTATAAATACATGATCGAATCATACAGTGCGGTGTCGCAGTTATGATCCTAAGTAAAACAATGTACGGTTGACCCGTACATTGTCTTTGAATTCGACCGTTATCTCTACAGGGTGTAAACAAAATCATGTCTATCCTTCAAACCTTGTGATATACTCCTGACATAGATTAAATCTGCATAGAATACTTACATTTGGACTGAATAAAAAAAAATTAAAAGAAATAAACACGTGTTTTTAACGCGAGGCATTTTAGCGCTCCGACGAATTGCGCGGCATCTTTCGCCGCGCGGTTATTTAACTCGGGGCGCTATAATTAAACTACTTAACAAAAAAAAAACCGACTTCAAATTGTCTATCTCCGAAGTTCTTCATCAGATCTTCACCTGGGACCACTTCGAAAGAATACTCTTTCAAACAAAAAAATAATAATTAAAATCGGTTCACAATTAGCAAAGGTATCGTGAAGCAAACATACAAAAAAAAACACAATTGGATTGAGAACCTCCTCCTTTTTTGGAAGTCGGTCCAAAATGTCTCGCGTTAAGAACACAGTGTTTACTTCTTGTATTTGTTTTTATTGAATCCAAAGGTATCTCGTGCAGGGTTAATCTATATCAGCAGTACATAATGAGGTTTCACGCAATTACATGGTTTCATTTACAGCCTGTATAAGAAAAAAGTCAAATGACAGTGGTCCAACTGCGATTCGATTGCGATTATAAAACAATTTTGTTAGTAAAATTTACTTCCTACACCAGTTACAATTCTTTATTCTACCGTTTATTTATTATGGTCCCATTACAACAGTCTATTGACGTCTTTATGTGTCATACCTAAATACTCTATGTACTTTGTACGGGACATGCATACGTATCTATGTATATCATGTTGTTTTTCCTTATAACTACTGAACTTCCGACAGAATATGCATAGGAACTGCTTGATACATAACTACGGTCTAAGGAACGGTAATGATTAAAATATAAATATTATAATTTAAATATTCTTAACTAAGACTTGGAGGCTGACCCTAAATACCAAAAAAAGGACGATCATAAATTTTATAACAATTATTGTTGGCACAATGTAAAAAAAATGTGCCATAATATTTTTTGCTCTGGCAACATTACACTACATTGCATTACACATCCTAGCATTCAGTGGCGTGCCTATAGGGCAAGCCCGATATTTTTTTGGTACTTATTTTGATGTGCAAGATAAATTATTACAATATATTTTATGCTTAGATATCATTAGTAAACCATCTTTCAATCTTCAACTATTTGTTATCAGACGAATTATAAATATCAAAATAAGTACCCAAAAAATATCGGGCTTGCCCTATCGGCACGCCACTGCTAGCATTATTACGTTGCTAGAGCAAAAAAGATTGCCTGGTTTAGTAGAAATTTGTAACTTTCGGAATATTCCCATGTTCGTAATAACCCAAAAGCACTTTTTTTGAGAATCGCGATTGTTGATGTTACTGCTTACACATTCATAAATAATCTATATAAAACTTAAACGCTACTGGTATGACAGAAAATGAAAAAAATACACTACCTATGCGAAGATTCTACAAACTGCATTTTTTCTGATCTTACCCACTCTACATTGTACAGTACAGTACAGGTAATAGTTAATTTTAAGTTACCGTTAAGTCTCGTGCTGTCACTGTCACTTTAAGGCGAAATGAAAGTGACAGCACGAAATTAACGGCGACTTAAAATTGAATAGCGTTTGAGTATTTGGCTATACAGGTGTAAACGAAATCATGTAATTCCTTCAAACCTCATGATGTACTGCTGACATAGATTAAGCCTGCACAGGATACTTTAAGATTCAATAAAAAAATAATTACAAGAAGTAAACATGTGTTCGTAAGTTGTGCCTCGAGTTAAATGACCGCGCGGCGGGCGATAGCCGCGCAATTCGCTCGGGGCTCTAAAATGCCTCACATTAAGAACACATGTTTACTTCTGGTCATTTTTTTATAGAATCCAAAATTATCTCTTGCAGGGCTAATCTATGTCAGTAGTACATCACAAGGTTTGAAGGAATTACATGATTTCGTTTACACCCTGTATAATATTCTTAGGATTAATAAGCATGATGTCAATACAATGACTGATAGGTCCCTTCGTAGCAAAGCGAACAATTTATTTAAAAATAAAATACTGAAGTTCATGCTGTAAACAGATTTATTTAGAAAAGCAATAGAAACTATTGTGTGAGGCCTTCACGGTTCAAAAACACATACCTACCTACTCAATAATGACTCATCTCTGTTAGTTCTTAAGCAAGGGAAATGAGTCACCCTTGTTTATATATCTAGCCCCGTATAAAAACTAATCGGTCATTATAGTACTTAAAAGTAAATAGAGGGTTATTAGTTTTACCTACGTAACAATACAAAATTAAAAAATCCCCCGGCCTTGATATGGCTGATGTGATTATCATCAAACAGAGCTAAGACTTAAACCATTCTAATTAAGCCAGCTATTAAACAACAAAAACCGCATTTAAATGGGGAAGCACATGCAAAACGAAAGCAGATGGCAACACCTCTGTTTGTACCAATTACAAACAATCAGAACGGGTTAAACTAACATTAGCAATAATGGTGTCGATTTTGTAGTACATTTTGACAGTACTAAACTAGACTAAACGCAACTGTCACTTTCTTTTTCTATTGAAATAGAAAGAGACAAACACCCTTAGTTTAGTTTTGTCCTGTCAAAGTGAGCAACAGAATCGACACCAATGTCAAACAAACTTTAACCAATGAAATTGCGTTGGTACCATCGATGGTGGCGACAGTGTGCCACTCTATTGGTTCATCTGTTTGGGAGCTACGGTGTAACAACCAGATATAGACAAACCGACAAGGGGTTCCTCTTTTGACCGCGATTCCGCCCTCGCCGCCGAGGCCCCCCGCGTCCCCCTTGTAACGTCACAGACCGACCCTTGCTCGCCACGCCAGCCCGCGAAGCTGAGCTTGTAACGCTAAATCAGCCCCCAAATAATTTAACCCAGCCCGAACCTAGTTGCCCACCCCTCAATGACCCACTAAGCCGAGGCCCGAACCCCACAGGGGGTGCCCTTAGTGCCGCGTCACTTAACTTAAAACCTTAGTTTTTAAGCCCTGGCTGGGGGCCTTAAAGTATTTTTTGCCCACCACAGGATAGTCCGGTTAAGCAGCAAATTAAACCTTAGCGAGTTTAAAGCTGCGAGTGGACACATCAAAAAAAATAAAAAAGGTTCCTCTTTTGCGAGGGAGGGCAAAATAATTACTTATGTATAATGTTTTTCTCATATTTACCCGTTATTGTCAACGAGGGGCTCATGGCTAATTACCAACCGTGCGCAATCATACGATTTCCGAGGATGAGCTGGTGAGCGTTCGTTACACATCGAGACCCCTCCATGCCTCGGAGAGCATGTTAAACAGTCGGTCCCGGGTGTCATACGAATACCTATGACAGTCGTTACGGGAAGTCAAAAGCCCGAAAGTCTGACAACCGGTCTAACCTTAGAATATCGGCATTGACCAGTAACTGGGTTGCGGAAGTCTGATGGCAGTCGCTCCGTTTGAAATACTGGTACTCAGTTGCATTTGGTTAAACTGGAAGCTGACCCTAACATACCTAATTGGGAAAAGGCTAGGCAGAACAACCAGTTATTATCAACGTCAGACAGGCTTACATAAAGCAAAAATGCACAGAGGAATGTATCAAATAAATTAATAATTTAAAACTGCATCGTTGGTCTACTGGTGGCAAGCGCGGCTGCTGATCGTGAGGTCGACAAAATGTTATTAGGTTTTTCCGTGTGGAATTCCTCAGTAGCAGCCCGGAGTTTGGATTTGTGCCCGGTTGATAGCAATAGGCTCACCACCTATTACATAGGACTTAAACATAACGGCGAAATGAGGGTGATACCACAGTGATACTATACACCTCTGCCCAACCCTTCGGGGAATACACGCGTGAAATTATGTTATGTGTTGTGTAATAATTTAAATTTAAATGCAGATGGATGCAGCAAGATACAACAGAACAATGAATAGTAGAAACTATTCCATGAAAACGAAATGTGTTAGTATTCATACTGTGCCTATCATTGCGGGATTTCTTAGCATTACCGTTAAGGCAAGTATGATTCAATTGATTCGGGCTCTTACGTGATCTAAAACCTATTCAGCGTTTCCGGTGTGTAATGTACACTTACTCATCCTTTGCCATATAGCTTTAGTTTTAAGCTCCGGCCAAACCTGCGGGACCAAAGTGAATGCGAAGCGGGAGCGTCAGTCGCGCGGCGGACGCTACCCACGGTATCTTATGGCGCCATGTACACATACGCGACCACAGCGCGGGACGTACGCGTCAGCAGAGCGGCACGCACGCGGGTAGTGTCAACTTGAAGTTCGCGATTTGCGCCGTAGTCGCGCAGGTTTGCACGTCTAGTTTCGCGTTGTAGACGCTCCCGCGCCGCTCTCGTGTCGTTGACGCGTAGGTTTGCCCAGAGCTTTACTAGGGCTCTTATTTAAATAGGTCTCATTTAAGAGCTCTCTCTAAAGTGCCGGTTAGATATCATATATTGTGGTGATGCTGAGTATTATTTGCGCGATCTTTTTTTTAACTGCCTCGTTGGTTAATTGGTGGCAAGCACGACTGCTGATCGCGAGGTCCTGGGTCCGATCCCCAGAGCAGGCAAAGTGTTATTGAGTTTTTCCGTGTGGAATTCCTCAGTAGCAGCCCGGAGTTTGGATTGTGTCCGGTTGATGGCAATAGGCTCGGAGAACACGTTAAACCGTCGGTCCCGGGTGTCATACAAATACCTATGACAGTCGTTACGGGTAGTCAGAAGCCCGAACGTCTGACAACCGGTCTAACCTCAGGATTGCCCAGTAACTGGGTTGCGGAGGTCTGATGGCCGTCGCTTCGTGTAAAATACTGGTAATGAGCTGCATCTGGTTAGACTGGAAGGTGACCCCAACATACTTGAGAAAAAGCTAGGCAGAACGAACATACAACAAGGACAACAGTCAGATTCCGATGAAGCGTAATGTGGAAGGAAGGAAAATGGAAGGTGTAAAATACGTTTATAAGAAAACGTCCTAAGAAAAAATTAATAATAAACTTAAGGTAAGTAAGTATAGGTATGTATCTTGTTTTTCATAATTATTAAGATTTTATATTCTATTTGACTGCTTCTAGATGGTCCTTGGAGACCGCTTCTATGTAACCGGGCAGTTAATTGACGAGACCTGATGGGCCGACAACCAACGGAGGCTATGTAGGTAGATACAAGTACGGGTGTAAAAATAACCTGAACGAAGCCGAGAGCCACGTATTCTTCCCATCATTACAAGATTTTTTGGTATTCGGGCCATACCTGAGAACCGACTGGTTACGGAGATATTGAAGGTCAAAGTCACCATATTTTTGAACGTTTTTCACTTACCTAGTTTAAATGTTATTACTAAACATTCTTCTATCACATTATCAACATTTTCGAAATGTAGGCACAGTCTGCAGCGCGTGCGCTTACATTGCGCGCTACAATTAAAAGCTGTTTTTAATACCAAAAAATAAAAGTCGTTTCCCAGCAATTATTTTTGCTGTATGTTACTTAGTTTTATGTACAGTATGCGTAGACTTCGGCTTCGTTAAGGCTATTTTTACACCCAGCATATTATTACTTAGGTATATGGCTACTTCGCACAGGTCAAATAGGATCTAAGCTTATAAAAGGTATGTTTAACCAATAGCTAATTCATGTTTGGAGGACGACTACATTCAATATGTGTTCATTCTCCATTTTATAATATGGAATATTAAAATAAATGGACAAACGTTTAATAGCAATTTACGAAATTGTTTATTCCTATTTGTATTGGTTTTATTAAATAATGGAATCAGATGTTACTTTGCGGAAATCAATGACATACAAAATTATTATTTCTTTGGTTTTATTAATTAGCTTGTGTAGTTTTATAAGACCCCCGTGTGAAGATAGCGCCGTAGTAGACCAGGCAGAAGACGGCGCGAATCGCGAAGTCCACCTCTTCAACAAGAGGGAAGACTTAGGGAAAGACCTTATCCAATAAGGGCCGTAGCTAGAGGTTCTGGGGCCAAGGGGCAGCAAGTGATTGAGCCTCTTAACGGGGCCCTTTGTCTACTATTTCCAAAGCCCCCGTATGCCCGGGGCACTGTTCTGACTGTCCTAGTTATAGCTATAGCCCTGATTGCGACAGCTCGGGCTTATAATTATAAATGAAGCTGGGAATAAATTTTTGTCTTTACAGTACAATACAATACAATACTCTTTATTGTACACAAAACAAACAAGAAACATAACTATAAAAATAGAGATGTACAATGGGCGGTCTTATCGCACTAGGCGATTTCTTCCAGACAACCTTTGGATGGACATGAAGTGTAAGAAAAAAAAGAGAGAGGTAGTTCTCAGTGTAACAATTAATGAGGAGACATTAAATTATTACTTTAAATAAACCTAAAAACACAAATAAATAAATATTATATACAATAAATATGAAATAAATATATATATAAATATATATAGTGTAATGTGTATGTAATACATAATATAACCAGACAATAAATAACTATACATAAAGATGCAAACTTAACTATATTGATAGGTAGTGATCCTTGACGAGTCTTTTGAAAGTCACCAAGGATTGCGCACGTCTAACTGTAACTGGCAAAGCATTCCAAAGCCGAACAGCCTGGACTGTGAATGACTTACCAAAGAAGTTGGTAGAATGCAGTGGCATTTTTAACGTCAGATTCTCTGATGACCTTAATGATCTCGAATGTGTGTCATGGAGGAACTCGAAACGTTTTTAAGGTAGGAGGGAGTAGAAGGATTGTACAAGATATTGTATAGAAGGTGAAGAATATGTGAATTCCGGCGATAGCGTATTAGAAGCCACTTGAGCTTAGTACGAAACTCAGACACATGATCATACTTGCGTAGACCAAATATAAATCGTATACAGAAATTTTGAAGACGATCAAGCTTATCAAGTTGGCCCTCGGAGAGATCAAGATGGCTGGTGTCAGCATAGTCAAGGATAGGAAGAAGAAGGGATTGTGCAAGCGCAGTTTTGGTGCCAACTGGCAGGAAGTTGCGTAGTCTCCTCAGAGACCCTGCAGACGCGAACATTTTTCGACTGACTTCCTTTATTTGTGGTTACCAGGATAGGGTCTTTTGACAAAATCCCCCGCTGTAAAATCCTTTGCTAGCGTCGATAACTAGTTGGCTTAGAAGAAATTATGCTTATGCTCAGCAAAAGAAAATTGTAGATACGGGTAGATTCTTTGTGGCATAACCACCCGGCCGCCATATTTATTTTCGAAGTTTCGGCGCTCGTTGTTACTGTTATATTATATGAGTAGAGGCCACTTAAACAAACAAAAAATGTCAGCGATATGGTGCCCTAAAGTGTCACGTTGCCGAGATATTTGGAGGTAAAGATTGCCATATAAGAACAATTACAATCATTAAAAAAATACTAATTATGTATCTATATGCCAACTTGCACCATTGTGTCACTACAGTAGCCAAAAGCGCTGTTTTCTTTTAATATGTTATGCAAAAATTAAATGTTAAAGTTTTAGAAATAAATACGATTGGCAACAAACTTGTGGTTAGCCTTCACTCTTTCACCTGAAGAAGACTTGTATCATCTGTATGTAAATTAAGCGACTAACTTCTTGCTTGTGCAAATTTTCTAGAAAATATGCTCTATAGTGTCTAAAATATAATAGGCCTGTTTTGACAGCTGTCAGATCAGTACATTTTATGTCGAAATTGACATAACATGTTCTAGTCTGACAGCTATCAAAACGGGCCTATTAAATTTTAGCCACTATAGGCTGAATGCGCATGGGCCACCAAGTTGCTCGAGACATAGTTGATCGCCATTTGTTTTAGCTGCAGTACCCCTATTAGAAGGACATACATCGTTGTTATTGGTGATGTTTTTCACAAACGACAGATGCGTAGTGCAACCGGCGTGCGTATATAACAAGATGTATGAATGTAGATGAAGTGAAAGGAGTATGTAAGGATCGTAGCATGTGGCGTTCTATAGTTTCTGCCTACCCCATGGGAAAAAGACGTGAGTTTATATATGTAACTGCCTTGTTGGTCTAGTGATCGCAAGCGCGACTGTTGAGCATCCCCGTGCTTATTCATAATGTAAAAAATAATTATCTTATTCTTATTGTATAATGATCACTTGCTTAAAAACGGTGAAGGAAAACATCGGGAGGCAACCGGCACGCCTGAGAGATATTTCTCGACGGCATGTGGAGCCAAATCAGAGACCCATGGGCGGCATAAGCTCTGACACTAGGTTAGTTACTAACCACACGAAAAGAAGAAGAAGAATAAACAGCTCTCATTTGAGAGATCCCTCTTAAGTATAGTTTTAAACTGCCATGAGGGGTATTTAAAAAAAACTGTACCTATATACATATATACAGGGTATAAACGAAGTCATGTACTTCCTTCAAACCTCGTGATGTACTGCTGACATAGATTAACCCTGCAAGGAATACTTCGATTAAATAAAAAAATATTGCAATATGTAAAGATGTGTTCTTAACGTGAGGCATTTTAGCACGCCAAGTTAAATGACCGCGCGGCGAGCGACAGCCGCGCAATTCGCTCGGGGCACTAAAATGCCTCACGTTAAGAATACATGTTTAACAATTGTATTTTTTTTTTATTGAATCCACCCTGTAGTATATGGAATTCTACTTTATGGTAGCTGCTGTTAGAAGGTCTCTCAAATGACAGCTGTTTATTAATACGGGCCTTAGTAGCTCATGTGCGGTCAGTCTTAGAACTAGGCGTCCTTTATGCTGTACCTAAATCCTTGCCCTGGTTTTGTAGTAAAATCCGGTTATAAGGTTAACAACTGCTGCTTAGAAATGACCTTTAATCGTCCAATTCTCTAAACAAAACTGTCCATACTATAACAAAATATACGGAGTTAAAAGTGCCCTTCAAAAACATTATCTTTTTTTGCATTAATTTATTCTCATTTATTTGGACGTCGACAATTTAAATCAATCAATTTTTAATGAGAAAAATCTATTTTTATTCTTCAATTTATTGTCCAATTAAATTAAACGTTTTGAAGCGACTTTGTGCTCATAATTATTATTGTTGCTTTTTTTATATAAAATACACTTCAGCCATTCAATTAGTGTATTACGTATGTATTACTTGTACTTTTTGTATGAGGAGTTAGACAAATATTTTAATTGGTTGGCTCCTCTCCCTGTCATATAATGGAACCGAAGAATTAGTGAGTTATCACCAAAATCTACAAGCAAGTCATTCACACAGTCATTCAGTTCCTTCACACAAAAACCCACACCAACAACTCACCACCACACTGACACTAACACTCACTCACACGTACACTCACACACCCACCCCCAGACACACACTATAACATTATTTAGAAATATTTATTGTTCAATTTATTTTATTTTATTTTATCTTGATAGTTCCCTACCCTTATTTAATTAAGGATTCTGTCAATTTTAAAACATCCTGAAATTAAATTTAAGTTAACGCAAACATTTAATGTCTCGAATTAAATTTAAGATAACACAACTCAGGCCCCCAAGATACAGGCGCTGCCTAGTTTGGGGACCACCATTTAAATACCTATGTTAAATATTCTAGTTACAGTACATAAGCATACAATATTATTATTTTAGAAATTTATTTTGTAACAATGGACCAATAAATTATTCTTATTCTAATTAATTAACTTGAAAAATATAGGTACTGTTATCAAATTACGAGACAGATTTCAATGACACAAAAAACAAAATGAAGAATCAAGTCGTTTTTGCGCTTAAATACGTCATCATATTATTTTAAACTGAATTCCTTTCACAGAACAACGATGTCAACTCAACTAAATAATCGCGTAACCTTGGCTCATTATATTTTTTCCTGTGCTCACGATCAGTACCTATTTCATTTCTGTTGTCTATGGCGCTAAAAACGTGGCCACAGAAGGTCTACCAATCTACCATACTCTTCATACAACGCGTGCACGCTTAAAAGCTAAATTAATTTAAAATATTTCTTTGCAATTTCGGTATTCACGACGTTGACGGGCTGATATGATGATGGAATGCACGTTGACGGTCTTATAAAATAAATAAATATAATGGTGATGGAATGGACCTTGACGGACCGGTATGATGATGTTGGAATTGATTTTCTGTAGGTTCTTTTATATTGTGTCTAGCCTAGCCTGTATGTATTGAAGGTAGACCAGGAAGATCGTGACATTGACAATATATTATATTCATGCAAATGAGTTTTTTATAGTACCTACAACATTTAGATCCTATGAGATCTATTGTCTATTTTTTCTAAACCTGAGACTACCATGATGACCTCTAAAGCTCATGAATTTGTAGGCTTACATCACTACAACCGTTTGAGGGGCTCGTGGCTAATTACCAACGTTAAGCTACGCTTGCCAAGGTCAGTCTGTGGATGGGTGACCGTTCGTTACACATCGAGACCCCTCCGTGCCTCGGAGAGCACGTTAAATAGTCGGTCCCGCGTTTCATACGAATACTTAGTGACAGTTAGAGTAAGAAGCCCGGAAGTCTGACGACAACCGGTCTAACCTTAGGATATCGGCATTGCTCAGTAACTGGGTTGCGGAGGTCTGATGGCAGTCGTTCCGTGTAAAATACTGGTATTCAGCCGCATCTGGTGGGACTGGAAGCTGACCCCAACATACTTGGGAAAAGGCCAGGCAGAACGAACATGACTACAACCATTTCAAATTTTATCTATATCACAAATAAAGTGAACCAATACACACAATAGTAAGCTTTGAAACTGTAAAGTGCTACGTAATATTCGTTAATCATCTTGCGTTTTTGTCTATGCCATGACCTTTACCATAGACGTGCTAATCCCTTATTGAGTAGAGGGCATCGCCCGAATGACTCACTTGTGAAATTCGGCCAACAAAACTGTCAAACAAAGTGTCACACACGTTATTAGGGTTGGCAAAATCATAACTAAGTATTTAAAATGATAAATTCGGTTTGACTATACCTGACTGCCTTGTTGGTCTAGTGGTTTCGAGCGCGACTGCTTAGCATAGGGTCCTGGTTTCGATCCCCAGGTCGGGCAAAGTGAAATTGGGTTTTTCCATTAAGAATTTCTTAGTAGCAGCCCGGAATCTGGATTTGTGCCCGGTTAATGACAATAGGCTTGCCCTCTATCACATGGGACTTAAAACAACTGGTGAACCGAGGGTGTTACTAAAAAGCACCTCTGCCGAACCCTTTCGAGAATACAAGGCTTGATGTTATGTTTATACCCATAAAATCGACATAACTGGTGCAGTTATTTTGCTAAAGCAATTTACAACAAAATGTAGTTTTGTTACAAAATAAAATATAAAAACTGAATGTAATTAGACATTCGCCGTAAAAATAAATTAAGAAGAGTATGTTTCTTTTAAATCGTAATGGCTTGTAATTAATTAGAAAATACATCCATGATTTAGGAGCGAAATATGAAAAATTAAAAATTTATTCAAATTAAGAACATATTTTTTTACATCAGACTTACACTTATTTTTATTACTATTTATATCGAACAAAAACTGGCATGACAAAACTTATCAATAAGTTAGTACCGGGAAATGCCAGCAAAGTACCTCGTTTGCCTACTTCCGCGTAAAACTTGGTGACTTGCCAACAGGATCCACTTTCTACTACTTTATTTACTAAACCTCATTGGAAAATTCGCTTCTAAAGCACGTTTGTGGACACTTTCATTTTCTACACTGAGGGTTACTCACATATAATTCAAATCAATTTTTTTTAAACATTATGATTTAATCGTATTGCAATATAGTTTTTAACCATTCTTTTACAATCTATACTAATATTATAAAGCTGAAGAGTTTGTTTGTTTGAACGCGCTAATCTCAGGAACTACTGGTTGGAATTGAAAAATTATTTTTGCGTTGGATAGTCCATTTATTGAGGAAGGTTATAGGCTATATAACATCACGCTACGACCAATAGGCGCGAAGCATAAATGAAAAATGTTGCAAAAACTGGAAAAATGTCCACCTAGTCATTAAGAATATCACATTTATTTCCCAAATTCTAAAAGCTGATTTATTTGTATCATGTTTAGAATAATAACCATCGCGTATAAAAAGCCTAAACATAATAACATCAGCGGAAGTGTCAAACAACATTATGTTAATCCCATTTGTTATGCGAGTTCGTCGCGGGCTCATGTCATGCTTTTTTTGTTACGGTAATTTGAATAATGAATGGGTGGGTAATTAGTTATCTCGCCATTTGTTCAACATTTGTAAAGACGACCTTGTAATCACATTCTTAGTCTATTAGTTCACTTTAAGAGGTACCATGTTCTAATTCTTCTGTCAAGATCATGTACATGGCATAGAGAAAAAAAAATATACCATTGCATAACATCACGCCTTGTATTCCCAGAAGGATTCGACAGAGGTGTTTTTATTACACCCTCGTTTCGCCAGTTATGCTCAAGTCCCATGTAATAGGGGACAAGCCTATTGCCATCAACCGGGCACAAATCCAGACTCCGGGCTGCTACTGAGAAATTCCTAATGGAAAAAACCAATAACACTTTGCCCGACCTGGGGATCGAACCCAAGACCCAAGAGCTCAACAGTCGCATTCCGTAGCAATTTGTTAGTAATTGATAAAATTCAAACAAAATACTATTTGTTATTTATCTCTACATGTCGCTAACAAGTCAACTTAAACAACAAAAGCGAAATAATAGCGACTAATGCACTATGGTTACCATAAACCCAAAAACAGCTTTTACACAATCGATATCCTCAGCTGGTAGCAACCCTAATCTAATAACACATTTTACATTGCGCCTGCGATCAATGATCGGCTCCAATGATCAGGCAGCGTGACGCGCATGCGTAACACGACGACCTTACATAGAACTGTGTCAGCCAACGGTCGCTTTATGATCGGTTTAAAAGTAAACAAAGGATTTAAGGACTTTTTAGATACAAGTGATATTCGTGACCACATGTTAGTGATTATCGCATAGGTACGTAATAATACCACAATTCCTATGCGGTATGGGTTTTCCACTTCTGGTAAAGACACTATATTGTGTAATTCTGTCTTCTACTATATTGTTTGACGACACGTTTGATGCAGACACAAATCTTCACATACACAAACGCGCAGACCCGGAACAACTACTTGTAGGCCATACAAATATTTGATCCGTGCGGAAATCGACCCACGACCCGCAGCACAGAAGCCAATCGCTCAGCCACTGCACCAAACGTGTTGTCAAACAATATAGTAGAAGACAGAAGTACACAATATATAATAGTGTCTTTACCAGAAGTGGTTAGCCCATACCTCATAGGAACTGTGGAATTATTACCCACGATACCGGAGAAGTCCTAGTGTGGGGCAGCGACATAAAAAAAATATTATTTAGTCTATAACTCTTCTGTGGGACTAGTATAACTTACTTCGGGCCTTTTTTTCAATCGTCAGATAACTTTTATCTGAGGAATAAATATGGCGGTTTGACATGTTCTTCTTCTTCTTCCCTGCCCTTATTCCACATTAGGTGGGGTCGGTACAACATGTATTTCATAAATCCATGTTGTTAGAGGTTTTGGCTTATAGTATTATGACCGGCCGCCTGCCTGTCATGAACCCTCCTTGGGAATAAATATGGCGGTTTGACATATTTCCTATAAAAAAGCTGCCAAACCGCGATATTTATTCCTCAGATAGAAACTATCTGCCGGTTGAAAAATCGGCACTTAAGCGATAAAATGCGGACCCAGGCGACATTCGCTCTACACAAAATACCAAATGCAAAACCGCTACCATAGGCAGAAGCTTATTTATGTTTTTTTTTTTCTATTCGACTGCTTGTCGATGGTCTTGCGGACCGTTTCTACGTAACCGGGCAATTATTGGCTAAACCTGAAGGGTCTCCAACCATTGGACGAGAGTAAAATACTTAACCTAAGCTAACTACTACCTACTACTACTAACATCATGACTACTAGCAACAACAGCACTAAGGGCGACCCCTAATGGGACTCGGACCTCGGCTTAGGGCGTTGCTGGCTAAAGGACTGGGAGGAGACAGCTTAATCAGGGCTGAATTAACGGTATGAATTTAGCTTGTATTTGGACATGCTTTTATATTTGTTAGAGTTTCTGTCAGTCACGTACCATACGGTATTTGTAGCGGAACAAATACCGGAGGTGTGTGTGGTAGCTTGCGAAAAACGGTGCTTGATCGGATGAGTCGATTTCACTTTACGGAAATTGGCAGGTCGCCATTTTGGCAGCACATTGTTGTTAAAAATTGAGCGCATACGCGTTTATGGTATGTCTCTGTTTGACTTCGCATTTGACACTTTCTTATTTTTGTGCTATTTTTGCATTTTGGTTTCGTAGTTTTTTTTTAATTTACAATGTTTTGTGTTTGGATCTCTAGCGTCTAGTTGCAGTTTTAAACAACAGACGTCTATAAAATAAAGGAAATCATAAATCAACATTGTAGTTACGTACAGCTTATGCTATTGCATTTTGTACAAACTTGACCACTGAATATAAACTTAATTACAATTATGTTAGAGTAACATGTTACATTTCCGACAATAAAACAAAGGACAAACAAGATTCGTTGTTTGCGTAGAGATAATAATGAACGGAACGATGACATAAGTGAACAGCAAAACCTAACGGAGGGTAAAAATAAAATAATCAGGTTGTTGGTAATTGATGACACGTTTGGCGCAGTGGCTGAGCGATCGGCTTCTGCGCTACGGGTTGTGGGTTCGATTCCCGCACGGAACAAATATTTGTATGGCCTACAAATATTTGTTCCGGGTCTGGGTGTTTGTGCATGTGAAGATTTGTGTCTGTAAACGCACCCACGATACAGGAGAAATCCTAGTGTGAAGCAATGCATTTCTTAAAAAAAACAAAAATGCCGTAGGTACCTAAGTACGTAGGTGTTAAATAATAAGTAGGTATAGTGTCTTATAAAACGATCATCATACGAATTGTGAGGTTAAGGCTGCGCTTGCCGCGGTAAGTCCGTGGATATACCGTTCGTTACACATCGATACCCCTCCGTGCCTCGGAGAGCACGTTAAACCATCGCTGTCGGTCCCGGGTGTCATAATCTATGACAGTCGTTACGGGATAGTCAGAAGGCCGAAAGTTTGACAATCGGTCTAACCTTAGGATATCGGCATTGCCCGGTTATTGGGTTGCAAAGGTCTGATGGCAGTCGTTCCGTGTAAAATACTGGTATTCCGCCGCATCTGGTAAGACTGGAACTGATCCAAGATAATTGGGAAATGGCTAGGCAGAACAGTGTCTTATAAAATATATAAAACTGTGGTTATCTCCCGAAGACGAGCAGTTTTTATTGAAGTTAATAAAATTGTTACTGGGTTTAAATATAGACGAGCAGACAGATTAATAGTTTGATATAACGAAAATAACGATGTTATTGTAGGATTAATTGAGGGAATTTTATAACCACGGCTAATTAGCTATTAACAGATTTTTGAGTCACAACACAACTAGCTCAACAACTAGATTAATAATCTAGTCTTCCGTGTTTATATAGGTAAGTTATTTGTTGATTTGCTGCTGATATTTTATTAAAAAATCTAGAATATTTATATAATTATAATTCCTATTTATCATTAGGGCTACTTGTTTTCTATATTCAAATGCATTAAAAAAATAAATTAAAAAAAGCAAGGAGGTTAAATATTAACTAGGTATTACTGTTGAATTCCTTTGCTTTTAGGACATAGAGTATTTAATTAAGATGGCTGAAAGTCCGTATCTCCGTTCCTCGGAAAACAAGTTAAACAGTCGGTCCCGGGTGTCACACGAATACCTATGATAGTCGTTACTTGAAGTCAGAAGCCTGCTTCCGGGCATATGACTTCTGAGTCCTTCTTAGACCAGTTGTTAGACTTTTCTGACAACTGGTCTAACCATAGGATATCACCATTGCTCTGTAACTGGGTTGCAGAGGTCTGATGGCAGTCGCTCCATGTTAATTACTGCTATTCAGCCGCATCTAGTTAGAATGGAACCTGACATCAGCATAGTTGGGAAAATGCTAAGTAGAACATGACAGAAAATCATCAGGGTTATCTTTTGGCTGCCACGATCCCTCGCGATTTGCCGTAAATAGGTATCTACGGATACGTGTTCTACGTCGTTTTTTTTAAATATGTTGGATTTTTTTATAAAATATTGATCTCAATGGAAAAACACACAAGACATTATCCTTGAATTTAAACAGGTAGGTACATTTTTGTACGTTTTTGCTAAAATTAAATTAATTTACTGTAGGAAAAGGATTATAAAATGGTCCGGTTATCGGAAAAAAAGGGATTTTAGAAATAAACCAGAAATTTTATCGTTGTTTTTGTTTTTAACTGGCAACCTATAGCAATAAATTATTTTTATCTGTGCTAAAATATGTGAGGCTGGTGATCGCGTGCGGGTAATACCACCATGCCATAATATTTTACTATGTAGAAGTATTTAATTTTATCTACGGTAATAACAGGTTACACCTTTATTTGCATTTATATGTATTATTATCTAATTTATGGTTATACGTTGTTCAATAACAAACGTAAACGTGTCAAATATTAGCTATTTTGTCAAGATCTATTATGATTTATAAATCGATAAAATATTATTATTAAAGATTGCAATAAAGAGTATTATTATTTGGCAGTTTTGTAGATTCTAGAAGAGCTAAATGATTTATTAGTAAGATTAAAGTTTTTCTGCTAACATTGTGTTAAAAAAACATGTTTTTGTTGTAAATGAATTACTAACCTAATATACTTGAGATTATTATCTTATACGGAATGATGTTTCAACATGAACCGTATAATTAATAACGTAGACAGATATCAGACATCTATCAAAACGTTAGCTACTAAGCAGAAGACACAAAGGCTGTCAAATTAAATCGATCATAAAAAAAACAAAGCTTCTGCGTTTCTGACCTTTGCCCCAAATATGACGTTTCACTTTAAAAGGAAGTTGTAGAATTTGGAACATCCTTAGCATGTCTGTCACGTAGGTACCCCACTAAGTGGAGCCCAAGAATATAGAATACCGGTTTTACGTTTTTTTCTTGTTATTAATCTGCAAATAAGTACTGTACATATTTTTAGACGGTTTTAATTTTCTGTTTTACGATGACGTAGGTTGGTTTAATTGTTACGATAACAATTTTAGCTTTATTTTAAACATGATGTTTATCAGTGTTGAAACTCAAGGTTGATCGCAAAATTATTGTAGAACATTATTTAGTTTGGCCCAAGACCGGTTATTGACAACATTGCAAATAATAAAAAAAATACGGGGCATTGCAAATGTAAAGAATGAGAAGCCAAAAAAACAAAATAACAATAATGTAAAATTAATTCAAAAACCTATTTTGCATCATTTTTTTTGCTTCTCTGAATGTATAATGTACCTTTATGTCTAACTGCCTTCATAAATTGAAAGACTAGTTCATCCGAAATATAACATTCGCTAACTACAAATATAAAGTAGAATTACGAAATTGTTGGCATTTGGTACGAAATCAGCCTAGAGCACGGGTCGGCAACCTGCGCCTCGCGAGCCGAATGCGGCTCTTTCGATGTAAAGTTGAGGGTCTCCAGTTCCATAGGCAAAAATTAATTATTTAAATATCAAAACCCTAAAAATCGTGCAATTGATCCATAATTGAGTACTATAATATAGTCTGACTGAGATATAGAGAGATAGGTATATGTTAGTAACTATATCTATCTGTATATAAAATACTAGCTGTGTCCTCACGGCTCCGCCCGTAGCCTATGTTACTCAGTGATAATGTAGCTTCCTAACGGCAAAAGATTTTTTTAAATCGGTCCAGTAGTTTTTAAGTTTATTCGTTACATACAAAAATCCAAAAATACAAATCTTTCCTCTTTATAATATTAGTATAGATATTAGTATAGATATTGGATTAACTATTTTATTTCTAACTAAAATAGGTTTTGTGCTAAAAATTGTTGTTTTTATATGAATAAATATGATTTCGTATTTGAAGTCGTATATTTTAAATAAAAAATCAAACATTCATAAGCAAATACTATAATATTTAAACGATCTTTTTAGTGCCTCTTTAAAATCTGTGAAATTTTGTAAATTGCAAATTCTGGCGCTTCCGTCTCAAAAGGTTGCCGACCCCTGGCCTAGAGCAACGAAATCGGAATTAAAATCAACAATTTTTCTAATTGGAGGCGACATGAATAACCAACTTTACCTAATTAAAGAAAACCATTGTCCGAAGGTGTACTCAGAGTTACGACGGCAACTAAATAATAATTTCGTACGGACACAATTACTGTGGGTTTCACAACGAATTCTATGTGTTTTTAGGTTTTTGGTTACAAAATAAAAAATGGATTCTATAAGTACTTAAGTATATAGGTACCTGCCTCGTTGGTCTAGTGGTGACAAGCGTGACTGCTGATCGTGAGGTCCTGTTATCGATCCCCAGGTCGGGCAAAGTGTTATTGGGTATTTCCGTGTGGAATTCCTCAGAAGCAGCCCGGAGTTTGGATTTGTGCCCGCTTGATGGCAATAGGCTCGCCCCCTATTACATGAGACTTAAGCATAACGGCGAAATTAGTGTGTTACTTACTATACACGTCTGCCCGTCCCCTCGGGGAATACAGGCGTGATGTTATGTTACTGTACCTAATTACTTTATAAAAATAGGAAGAAACCACAGAAATCGAAATAATATTATTTAGATTTCTGTGGAAGTACCTAATTGAATCAGAGTGCAGAAATCTCATACACAAACAATTATTTATTTTCTGTGGTTAATGAATCAATCATTTCTTGCTAATATGATGATTGATTGATTGATTAGTAACTCACCACGCATTCTATCGGTACTTCTTTAGCATTACGTTCACACGTTACGTGACTTACGTTTGTTCGCTCTACCTACGTTATTATTCGGTGAACAAATTGAGATTTTCTTAAAATAACGGGGCGGCCATCTACAGTGTACGAGACATGTCTGGGGGGCTATGGGGGGCCATAGGGGGCTTGAGGGGTCAAGTTGTGTATGTATTCATTTGTAAAAAAAATGTTTATAAACACTATCAGAAACAAGAGTTTACGTGTTTCTGTAACATTATACATGTTGCGGTAAACATAACTGACAGCTTTTATTGGCATTTCTATGAACACTAACGTGGTGTTTCAGGGTCTGCTGAAAACTTGTAGGTATCAGAAATATTGAGATTGGATTTAAAGCAGCACAACAATAGAATATCAAAGCATCTAAGTACGCATTTAAGTGACTACCTCGTTGGTCTAGTGGTGGTAAACACGACTGCTGATGTGAGGTCCTGGGTTCGATCCCCAGGTCGGGCAGTGTTATTGGGTATTTCCGTGTGGATTCTTCAATAGCAGTCAGGAGTTTTGATTTGTACCAGGTTGATGGCAATATGCTCGCTTCCTATCACATGGATCTTAAACATAAAGGCGAAATAAGGGTGTTCTATACACCTCTGCTCAACTCTTCGGGGATTACAGGCGTGATGTTATGTTGTTAAGTACTATAATTTTGTTTGATACGGTCACAGCGATACTCTTCCTCCTAGCTTTTTCCCAATTATGTTAAAGTAAGCTTCCAGTATAATCAGATGCGACTGAATACCAATATTTTGCAGGGAGCAACTGCCTTCAGACCTCCGCAACCCAGTAACTAAGTAATGCCGATATCCTAAGGTTAGACCGGTTGTCAGCCTTTTGGGCTTCTGATTACCCGTAACTAGCACTAGCCTATTATGTACCTACGTCTTCATATAAAGCCATTGTTGTTTTGCAGGATTCGTACAAGTGTGTCTAATCGCTAATTCCTTGTATGTACCTATTAGGTTTAGTGTCTGTCTTCGACAAAAACTTGTTTACTTAACGATTATAGATCGCAGTGATGTAAATACCTTTATAACAACATCACGCCTTGTATTCTCCCAAGGGTGCGGCAGAGGTGTTTTACTACACCCTCGTTTCGCTAGTTATGTTTAAGTCCCATGTAAGAGGGGGCGACCCTATTGCAATTAATCGGGCACAAATCCAGACGCGGCTGCTACTGAGAAATTCCTAATGGAAAAACCCAATAACACTTTACCCGACCTGGGGATCGAACCTAGGACCCTATAGTCAGCAGTCACGCTTGCAACCATTTAGACCAACAAGGCAGTTGACACCTTTCTTTCTTTATTAATATTAAAAGTCAGAATTATTAAACTTTACTATACTTATTTAAATTTATGTAACGTCTATCTTGATCGAGGCATCCAAAGACAACGATTGATGGAAGTTACCATAGACAATCTTACATGAATACCTACAATCGTATGATATTCTCGATATCTCAACATAACTTTTATAGTGATAACTTCCACGTATCGTTCAAAAGTCGGAGTTTTTAAACATTTACTCTTCGTATGTAAATGATGTAGCTACGAGTATGTACGTACTTATAGTTAATAGCTTATAGGAGGTATCCGAAAGTCTTTTGTCTATAAACAATGACTGTATGAGTTTTTATCACAACCATTATTAATTCACAAACTACAATAGTCGCCGTCAGTTTGCCCTCATTTGAATTTTTCAAATTTTTACATTCCAAGAGCCATCGTGTTTGTCAGGTTTTTGAAGCGGTATATTCTACAATAACGGTATTTTTTAAATTTTCGAGTATATTATAGAGCTGTGTTTTATAAAATTTCCGTTTTATTAAAAGAATGAAGTTAAAAAAATAAAATAAAATTGTTCCTGTTCGGTTCAACATCTAACGCAATCAAATCACAGACACTAGTGATAATTAAAAACTAGAATGTCTTCCAACGCTTCATAAAGCCATCGTTAAAATTACCTACGTATGACTATTTATAGCGTATCCAGCAAATTACCATACAGCAGATCGCAATATCAGCAGTCTATCATTAACGTATCAAGCAGTCTACGCGTGTTAAACGAGCATGGCGTTTGATGGCGATCCATTTTTAAAACAGTTTAATTCCTATGCACTATTAATTTTATTGGTCTAGGGTACACCCACAAATAACAGTACCTAAATGATTTTTATAAAGAAATTGTTTTTTTTTATTTGCATATTCTTTTTTCAAATACTCTCGCTGCTACTACTACGCTTTTCTTATAAGGGTGAGTTCAGATGTTTGCGCGGTAACTCACTTTTTTCCGTTTTGTATGAAAAATGTTCACATAGTCATTGCGAATGTCAGTCCCACACTTGTGGGTTCGCGTATTCGTGTGAATGTGAGTGACCGGGGTTATAGGAGGTACTTCTTCCTTTTGCTTGTCGAGCTGTTTGAGAATAGCTCATGCCGCGGTAAAAAGATTTACCAGTCAGCAAGGTTGATAGTAGGGCTAACTGCCCAGACTGGACGTATTTAAATATCATCACTCGCAGATGCTCTTTTAAAAACGACTACTTAAAAACTGGATTCTTAATTTAAAAACACAGCTCTCAGATCTCAGTATACCTGCTTTTGATTTTTTAATCTTGTTTGTAGTCTACTTTTTCTTGTTCAAGGTCAGGTATTGCAAATATTGCAATCTAATTAGTTGTTCCGCAATAAGGACTACTTGAAATAAAGTGGTTTAATTAAATAAGTGGAAAATTCCTCAGTAATTGAAATTATTTTTTGAGACAGTATTTAAAACTTACAACATATTTAAACATGAAGACCTTGACATAGAGATCATAGAGACATCTGCATACAATTAACCATACAAGAGTTCGCATTTACTAGACACAGAAAGTGTCTAACCCACAGTAATATAATATCGGTGAAGGGAGGCGATGTATTAGGGTCTCGGCCTTGCAGTACCGGTCGGTCCCTTTAATAAACCACCGTTATACAGAGCGACTAGGTACTCAGAAAATTGTATTTACTACAAAGAGGTTACATTCAAGAAACATTCTGATATAGACAAGTTAACTTATTTTGAAAAAGCGGGAAATAAAACGTCATTTAGAGCCATCGTTTCGCGCATCATGTTTATAATTATATTTAAATATAAAAAAACCTGGCAATAGTGATTTTGATCGCGTGCTAACTTATTTTGAAAAAGCGCAAGTAAGTAATAAAACGTCATTTAGAGCCATCGTTTCGCGCATTATATTTTTAGAATGTATCATTATATTTAAATATTAAAAAACCTGGCAATAGTGGTTTTTATCGCGTGCCAATTATATATTTCTTTAATTCATAAAGAATTAATATGTTTTATTTTATAAATAAAATACCTAAGCTATCTACACCTACAAAATCAATGCTAACTGGACGCTGACATTTAGCTGGCTAGACCAACCAGCAATGTTTCATAAATAAACAAGATGATATCTGTAATTTATGCAAAATACATGTAATTTATAATTCGTTTTCAATAACACTAATGCGAAATATGCGCTTGCGACGTTACGGACACCTGCATCGGCTGACAGGTGTAGGTTATTTATCTATGCACATATTGCTATAAAAACATCGAAATTGATGAGGATAATACAATGAATCTTCACACATTATCATAATTATCCATTAGTATAGTACCTACTTAGGCTTGGAAACTAAGTAGCGTGTACCTAGACGTCGATTCGTCGTGTGCGCAGTGCATACGAACTGAGAACGTAAATGACATTCTTAACACAAATCCCTAAAGGGAAAGCCGGCTTCGTATGCTTGCAAACTTTCACTTCAGTAGGATTTTGACTACACAGTTGATGATACAGCGATAATGTACTTTGTTGATATGGTAAGTAGGTGCTAACTGGGCTAGTGACGTCACATGCAGTGTATCATATTATTTCGTATTCGTATCGTATCATATTCGTAACCATAACTGCAAGTGGGCCCCACATACATTCAGCAGTTGTCAAGCAATTGCATTGACTGCATCTTAATTGCATTCAAGCTGCATTTGGTAGTTGCATAGTTTACAGTCAAAGGCGGCCTTTGGAGGTGGCGACCAGGACAACCGCCCGGGGCTCCGCTCTTGCAGGGGCCTCCCGCACTCGCGCAATAACTCAAGTACGAAAATATTAGGTAGGTATTAATAGAACTAATGTTATTTAAATTTCGTGCCTTACGCCGCGCGTCATAAAATTTTGCATTGCTCGTCAAGCATCATCATTAAAACTAATTCCACAAAGACAAGGACCTACCCGCCCGGAGCCTCGCAATGGCTAACAGGGTGTCCTGCGTAAGCGATAAACGCGACGCGGTGAGACGCGACGCGACACGACGTGGAACAAATATGCGTTACGTCGCGTCTCGCTACATAGGCCGCTAGTAGGGAATGCCGTTGTCTTGATCGCGTTGGTCGCGTTCGTCGCTTGCGCAGGACAACCCGTAACGCCCCGCCCCTGTTTGCAGTTGTGATTACTAATATGAAACGAAATATGATTCAACAAATGTTTTTAACCCCCTAAGTGTCTCTATACAAATTAATCAATTTTGCCAAATACTCAAACGCTACTCAATTTTAAGTTGCCGTTAAATCTCGTGCTGTCACTGTCAGTTTAAAGAGAAGTGACAATGACAGCACGAAATTAACGGCAAGTTTTGAGTAGCGTTTGAGTATTTGGCCATAAATGTGGCCACAATACATTATCCACAGAACCCAGTAATTCAAGCATCATTGTGCGTAAGCGCATTGTGATGGGCGTATGTTAGGTGTTGTGTGCATAATTATAAACGATTCCCCTGAACTAATCAGTATTTATAATAACAGCTAATTCATAGCGGAAACTTTGTACACTTATGGAGATTTATCGATATTACATTATGTAATAAAATTACGAGAATAATAATTATTTGTACCTATGTAATATGTATGTGTGTATTAAGTAGGTATGTCATGTTGTGTTTGTAGACATAATAAACTGAACTTTTGTTAAGATTGTCCCGTGGGCGCAAGCGCGACTGCTGAGCATGGGGTCCTGGGTTCAATCCCCAGCTCCGGCTAAGTGTTATTGTTTTTCCAATAGGAATTTCTTAGTAACAGCCCGGAGTCTGGATTTGTGCCTGGTTACTGGCAATAGGCTCGCCCCCTATTACATGGGAGTTAAACATAATTAGCGAAACGAGGGTGTACTAAAAACACCTCTGTCGAACCCTTCGGGTAATGAAAAACGTGATGTAATGTTATGTTATTTAGAGTAAAACTTTCACTGTTTTCTGGCAGAAAAGTGACAGTGTTATGTGAAATTATAATGTTACGTAAAGATTGAGTGATAATTTTAAAAAGCATAAGCAGAGCCAGATAAGAACTCTGTGAAATAAGATACGGTACCATTACCCAGTCTACAACTCTACACTATAAATAATACATGAAATACTAATCAGTTATCTTAAAATTCTAATATAGCACGACACAACTAAGAAATCACATCGGCAAACTTGATCAAACAACCAATGGCAGTCGCTCATTTTAATGCCACTGACACTTACACCCACATTCTAAGACGTTCCTCCAAAACTTAATCGACTCGAGTCCACCTCGACTCAGTTTTTCTCACTACAGTAGTTATAGTTGACATAAACGTCTTCGAATCGAGATTTTTCCTCAGTCGAGGTAAGGAATCATCTGTCAAACTCAAGGTACCTCGGAACCTACCTTAAGGAAGGTCAAAGTTCGTATGTAACATACATGAATTTTGAAGACTATCGAATATGCTTACGATAATCCTTACAACTATTTATCGCGGCGTTATTTGCGCGATGCTGATAATTCAAATTATGACGTAATGACTCCACTATACCTCGACTCATTTGAGGACCCCTCAATCGAGGAAACTCAAAGTTCACTCAAAATTGCAACTAAGAATACAGTTTTGAAGGTGTTTTCGAGGCCGTCCTGAGTCGAGTATGAGTCGAGTAAGTTTTGCAGGAACGTCTTAAACATGGGTGTTATTGCATCAATGTAAAGATCGTTTTTTACTGCAGTACTAATAAATATTCTTGATTTAGAAGTCGCACTCAGTTCGGAAGTGATCGGTTTTACGAAGTTTGCCGATGCGAGTTCTAAGTTGTGTCGTACTATACTTAAGTACTCCCGTGTGCATTGTATCATTTGCTTAATTATACAGATGTACTAACAAAAACCTTCCGTCATATAATTAGTAGAGTGCCTTTCGAACGGTACTAGTGTCGAAACCGTTAGTAGGTACCTACATGGTAACTTATGCCATGGAGAAATAAGAAAAGTAGAGTAAGTTTAAATTGTAACCTTCCCACGCAGTTGCTAAAGTCAATAGAAATTATTTACAAGAATACTTGTCGCCGATAAACTACTAACCTGGTACATGCTCCACTTGATATTACACATTTATGAATTCTAAGTATTTAGGTAAGTACTTGAATTATGGATTCAAGTAAGCAGAATATATGTAGGCAACTAGGCAGTCGCTCCGTATTAAACAAGAATTTCAAGAAAACTATTTCTTTTTTAACTGTTTTGTTGGTCTTGTGGTGGCAAGCGCCACTGCTGATCGTGAGGTCTTGGATTCAATCCCCAGGTCGGGCAAAGTGTTATTGGGTTTTTCCGCGTGGAATTCCTCAGCAGCGCGGAGTTTGGATTTATGCTCGATTGATGGCAATAGGCTCAGCCCCTATTACATGGAACTTAAACATAACGGCGAAATGAGGATGTAACTATACACCTCTGCCCAACGCTTCGGAGAATACAGGCGTAATGTTATGTTATTAATATTATTAACCTTTTGACCGCCACAGTCACAAATAGATGACATGCCAAATTGGTCGCAGCATGCCAGGATCATGACTAAAAACAAAGACCGCGGCGTGCTGAACACAATTCGGCATGTCATCCATTTGTGACTGTGGCGGTCAATGGGTTAATATATCTTCTATTAAGAACTTGATGTAACAGAAAAACCCAATCGCATTTTCCCGATCTGTGAATCTTACCTAAGACCTCATGGTACTCACGACTTATATCTACTGAGACTCACCTTTTTGCTCCTCGTGGGTGCTAGAAGAGGTGAACTGTTGGTAAAAGCTATGCTATGTAACTTTTTGTTCTTTTTACTTAGGAAAAACGCTACGATAAATTAAAAAATAATCCTTTATGAAAACCTTTTAAGTTAAACGGTTTTATTTTGCACTACCCCTGCAGCATCACGATTTGAGGATAGAAGGTTGAAATTATTATAATGTCGTAGTGTCATAGGAATTGAATTTGTGTGCGAAGTTTCAGGAGAATCGATTAAGCAGAAGTAGTTGAAAAATCTGTCGCCATATTTGAATCAAACAAGCAAATACGAAGTAGAGAATGTACCTATGTAATTTATGAACTAATCTATTGGACCTTTCGTATAGTATTTTACTTGCCGACATTAAAGTACTAGAATAGAGACTATATTACTGAAATTAAAAAAAATAAAGGGCCTCTGCGTGTTGAGAATCAATTGATATTACATGCATTGAAACTTTACAATAGTCCTACATCTACATGGGATAACATACAAAATAACATAATCAGCCCATTACTGTCTGGGCACGGGCCTCTTCTCAGAATGAGAAGGATTTAGGCCTTAACCCACCACTCTGGTCTGATGCGGGTTGGCGGACTACACACCATTGAGAACTTTATGGAGCTCTTTCAGGTGTGTAGGTTTCCTCACGATGTTTTCCTTTTAGATGTTAACGCGAGTGATAGTCAAATTATTACCGAGGATAACATCTTCCTATATTTATACCTTCACAAGATACGATGGATGAGGTCTACAATGGAAATGTAGAAAGGGACTCTTTCCCTTTCCACATTTCCATTGTAGACCTCATCCATCGCTTTTCATCAGGCTAGATAGAGGTCAAGACCGGGCCCATTCAATATAAAAAAACAAAGATCTGTCCTAGATCCATGTCCTCTCATAAGTCTCTAGAAGGACCACCTTTCGAAGTTAGAACCTTTGCGATAATTAAGTTCTTTTTCGAGCGATTCGGGGTACTATCCCGTTTTGTGTACAAGAAAAATAATAATAAACTGAAAGGGTCGACAACCCTGCTCAAGTGGAGATTCATTGACGATTCCAGCTTGGAGTGTAAATGTGGTGCTGTTCCACAAACGATGGGACACCTGACATCATGCCCTGCGTGCCCTGATACCTGCACGTTACAGGAACTAACGCTTCTGATAACGCTATACTCGTAACTAAGTTCTAGGCCGACTCAATTTAGATAGCTGTCGATACGCTAAGTAGAAGAATGTCGACAACCGACCTATCGAATAGGTTTCAAATACGGAAGCAAGCAGGTTCCTCTTTGCACTGCCGGGGTTGCGGTGCATGCTTTTGCTAATCCCGCGACCCCGGCCGTACGGTCAGGAGAAGGAACACCGTTGGTTTTTAGCCGGTAAGAGTCCGGCAGACCCCCTCGCCCCCCCCGGGTCGAGGGACATCAATGAGGACTTTCCAACGAGAAAAAAAAAATGGTTCCTCTTTGCAGAAGATGATAACCCGTGGCATACACACATGAAATAAAAAATGTATCATCAGGTTGTTTCCCTAATTACTCAATTACTTAATAGCGTGCAGATTCATAGGTTAATAACAAGCTCTTATTATCATCCGTTTATTATATCTTCTTGATAATAAGAGGTCAAACTGTATTAATTATTATTGTATTATTACGTCGACTGACAGTAGCATTTAAATAATAATTAGGTATTTATTATTATTTTGTGTGTCTGTTTACCTTTTGTAATAGTAAGTTGTAAAACGAATTTTATGTAATAATTAGATGTTATTTGTAATTAGGTATGTACAAAAAACATAGTTTAAGGTTTAATGATGATAGTGGCAATAAAAATATACTTAAGTATTTAGTTTATATTTTGACTAGATATATAATTAGTAGTGAAAGTATCAGATTAATGTGTAGGTAGGTACCAACTGTATATCGATATTTATACATATAAGTATGTACAACATTAAATATTTATTTAAGTTCTTAAACTATAGAATCGATTTCTTAATGGATTCAAGAAGATACAATTGGAGTACCGATCTAATTAGTTTATTTTAAGAAAAAAAAACCTTGTCGGTTACTTAAAAAAGACAACCTTCTGAATATTTTTCTAATTAATTTAGCACTAAAATTGTAAATTTCACCTTGTAAATGCTAAATTCATAATTTTCGAACTAAAAATTCATTTGCTTGACCTTCCGCGCCGTAATGCATTATGTTAAGGTGAAGCACCCACTTGCTTGCACTACATTATTATTAATGACAACGGAAATATACTAGCTTTTGTAAAAAAAAAAATCTCCTGGAGGTTTTAAAAATTAAATAAAAAATCAAACAAAAAAATAAAAATTAAACTTACTTTTCAACGCTTTTCCTTCAGGCGTGCACCGTACGGCATTTATCAAACAATCCACATAGTTCCTGACTAGTCTTTTATTAGTGAAAATGGCATCAACGTCTAAGTAATCATACCTCTGATCGTATTTAGGCATATTTCCCATATCATTGACATCTTGTCCTACCACGGCATACACAAAAACACAGATGAACAACACTAAACGCATTTTTAATCTATTGTTTACTAAGAACTATAAAAAAAATTATTCACATAATACAATCTCGGAGGAAAATGGCGCGAATTCGTTCGGCGTGACCGTGCGCGCGCGCCGGGCAAGCGTGTTGTTGTGTTCCGCGCGTGAGAACCACCGCGGTTATAAGGTAAAGCTGCGCACGCGATGATCGAGACGCTTTCTTTGGTGCACCTCTGAAACAAAACGGGTTCTTTTCAAGGGTATGTTTTAGAAGTTGTAATTTTTGATGACAAGAAGATGAGCAGCGGCATACTATTGAGGTGGATCGAATAGACATACCATTTCACGGCTAAACGGCTAACTGTTAGATTATTCGGGCATTCTTATTGGAAGAAATATAATGTTAAAAACATAATAAGTAATTAAATACATCCGTACAAATAAGTACCTAGGTAGGTATATCATAATTATCCAAATTCAGTGGAAAAAACTGACTCATTTTCGAATTTCAATTGTTTCAAGAACAAATAAAAAGGTCAATAAATAAAGATTTCTCCTTTTTCTGCGTATTGCAGCTTGCAGAATACATTTCCGGAGGAAATGACATTAAAAAAAACATAAAAATCACATCACTTTGATAATTTATTCCAAATTTAAATAAGGTTTCATGTCATGTCAGCTTTTATGGTGCGGTGAGCTTTCAAGAAATTTTAATTTTACTTGTCTGTACCAACTTTTACTCATTGAATAAACAGTTAATTTGCTATTTCCTTTTTTAAGCTCTCTTGAGAGGGACTTTCACACGTGACCGACGATAAAATGATTCACAGAAATCAGTTTCAATGATTTTAATTACTTACGTTCGCTTTATATTTTTGTTTTGGTAACATCAAGTAAGGTTGTGTGGATTTTGAGTTCCTTTTTCGTTTTCTAGGTCGTGATCGGGAGCAAATGTGTACCTAACTGAAAAAAATAACATATACTGGCCTGCAAAAATAAGTACTACACTTTTAATGATATTTACTTTTAAAGTGTGATACTTATTTTTGCAGGCCAGTGTAGCATCACGCCTTGCATTCCCCGAACGGCTCGACAGAGAAGTTTAGTAACACCCTTGTTTCGCCGTTATGTTTAAGTCCCATGTAATAGGGGGCGAGCCTATTGCCATTAACCGGACACAAACCCAGACTCCGTGCTTCTTCTGAGAAATTCTTAATGGAACAACCCAATATAACTTTGTTCCACCTAGGGATCGAACCCAGGACCCTATGCTCGGCAGTCGCGCTTGCGACCACTAGACCAACAAGGCAGTCAAATTAAATAAAGCGGGCATTAAGTAGATACTTGAGATAAGATTATGCCAAATGGAGACTCAAAGTAAAACTCTTCAACGAACTGTAGGTTAATTCACCGTAAACGAAGACTGCACTATTAAAGAAATCTGCAGATACCTTGCAAGTGCAAGATCCATGCAAGGGTATACGTAAAACACGATTTTCTGATTCCAGGAATTGGAATATAATTTCGATTTTCCCCCACAGTTACAATCTGGGTGTCTTCAAGTCACGAGTGAATCGGTTTCTTCTGGGCAAGCGTGCTCCATCGTAGACCGCATCATCGCTTAACATCAGGCGAGATGGCGGCCAAACGCAGGCCTAGTAACAAATAAAAAAATGGGTAATAGAATAGAATAGTTTATTAATCACTCTTCATATTACAAATTTCTCTTAGTCTATGGTACCTACAAAATCATGGCAATGATATTTATAAGAGATCACGTTGACGACTATACTAATATGAACTGTGTCACAGTCGTCAGCGTCTTCCACACCATTTTATTAAAGCACAATTCATTGTGTTTATATAAAGAACCCAATACCAATTTCTCGAAATATTGAAATAATAAAGAATTGCATATTAATATCAGTGGTTAACGACAGCGCATCAAAAAAGATTGCTTCGGTCCAATCTCAGCTGATCATTTATCACTAAATCGCAGTTGCGTTCGTGCACAGTTTTGAAAACACTTAAACGAGGAAGTCCCATTGTCCGCGGGCAGCGGTTCGGAACTCGCATGTATTTACATAAATTAGGCTAGTGTACTGTGTGTCGACAGGTCTGCATTGTGTATGAATATTGCCTGAACGTCATCTAGCATGGTGGTTGCGAATGGGAGTATATCTTCACCATGTTGTCGTAAGAGATGTGATTCCTTCTTTGGTTTAGTCTATAACAGTCCGTTTCCCTCAGCTGATAGTTAAATACCCGGTTTCTATAAACAAAAACGAATCGTTTTGCTTACCAATGGTAGCACTTTTTATTGCCAAACTGTGCATATAAATAGACTCGTAAGCAAATTTTACCTGTGATAGTCTACTTCGACATGGAAGGGTATATTATGCAAAGCCATGAAGTCTTTGCTTCATTATTGGTAAAAATACAAGATCAATTTTAACCAATAACGCCCCGTAAATTATAGGAATCGGATATAAATGGCTCTGGACACAGTTGATCGCTTTTCGTTTTCAGCTGCAGTGATCGTTTCGTGCATGCAGCCACCCGTCTTGATTGCTCGAGGATTTCCAGACACAAATTATTCTGGACCCGGCCAATGTGTGTTTAACTATCGATCTGGGTCGTTTCGTAAAAATCTTCTTCTTTTCGTGTGGTTAGTGACTAACCTAGTGTCAGAGTTTATGCCGCCCATGGGTCTCTGATTTGGCTTCATATGCCGTCGAGAAATATCTCTCAGGCATGCGTTTCCTCACGATGTTTTTCTTCACCGTTTTTAAGCAAGAGATAATTATACTTATAATACGCACATGGATCCGAAAAGTCAGAGGTGCGTGCCTGGGGTTCGAACTCGAGGCCTATAACTTGGCAGTCCGATGGTCACACCAATAGGCTATCACTGTTTTCGTGAAAATAATTTTACGTACCTATAGAAAAAGATGTCAGAGAAATAGGTTAAAAAAGAAATTAAAAGATGTAGCGCAATAAAGTACTTATATGAATTAGCCTAAAATTACTCGACCATAAATCAAAACCTTCATCCATCATCTTTCCACATTTTTTTTTGTAGTGACCTTTATTCATTAATATAACAGTGTCTGCAATGATATTCTATGGTGTGAGTACCTATTAATTTAGTCCAAAAACTATGACCATTGATAAAAAGTAAAAACGGCCCGTTCACACCTTGCGTAATTTGTCTCCGTCTAAATTCACGCAACCTGCATTTTGTTTTATCGTCATCAACAGTCCATTGTAGACATTGTAATTTACCTCTTGACATAGGCTTTTGATAAGACCCTTTTCCCCTCCGTCGCCGGTCCAGCCAGTCGTAAGAGGTGACGAACCTGATACAATAATAGTGCCCGAAAAGAGACAATAGGCTCGCCATCTTTTACATGTAACTACAAGAGGCAAGACGGAGGTGTACAGATTCCTATTATAACAGAAGAACACCTCTGATTACCCTTTCGGGAATTATAGGCGTGAATATATTTATACAATGTAGGTATGTATACGTACATTGGCTGGTCGGAGAGAGGTGGTCAGGTATGTGTAGCTGGCACCCTTAGGATAAATAATTATAAAAAAATCGACAATTAAAAGAAGCAGGTGGCCTAGGTTAGGAAGTTTGGACCACCTCTTGACTGAGGTATGTACACGCTAAACGCTGGATCCACCACTGCATCACGCTGTTCATTAGGCATTTCATTTGATCACAAAATACTACTTGCGAATATACAAAAGACGGAACGTGTAAAGGGTTTTAAGCTAAAAAACAAAAAACGTAGTTAACTCACTAATCAATCAATGATAATAATATACCTTAGTGTACCGTTTAATGTTTTACAAAGCGTGTCAGTTCGATCAATGATCTTAATTACATTTGTTGAATGAATGCCTGCTTACTTTCACTCTGAAGCTAAAACTATTTTAGAGACCCGTACAAATATTTAATTGTGCACCTCTGAGGTAGTGTTTAAACTTAGCTTTTGTTCTGTATATGCTATGTTTATTCTGTGCTGTTTTGCCTAGCCTTTTTCTATGTTGAGGTCAGCTTCCAGTCTAAGCAGATGCGGCTGAATACCAGTATTTTACACGGGGCGACTGCCATCGGACCTCCGCAACCCTGTTACAGGGCAACGCTGATATCCTAAGGCTAGGCCGGTTGTCAGACTTTCGGCCTTCTGATTACTCGCAACGACTGTCATAGGTATTCGTATGACACCCAGACCCACTGTTTAACGTGGTCTCCGAGGCACGGAGGGTATGTTTATTCTATGCTATAATTTTTAATATAAATTATATTCTGGAGCGCATTGTCATTCACGAGGAAATAATTAGCAGGTCCTCATGGATAAAAAACGGTTATTTTTAATCATTCACCCATTGAACACTGAAATGAAGTGCTTAAATAATTTGCGTAAATATTTTATCTGTATATCATCATCATCATGATCCTCCTGCCCTTATCTCAACTTATTTGGGGTCGGCGCAGTATGTCTTCTTCTTCCATACATCTATATTAGCCGTCATCTCAGTAGTCACACCCTTTCTAGTCATATCATCTTTCACACTATCCATTCATCGTTTCTTTGCTCGTCATCTACTCTTATAACCATCCACATTCATACTCAAAACTTCCGACGCGTCATGTTCCTCATTCCTCCGCATCACATACGCCATACCATAATAAATCCAATTATTTTCTCTTCTTTCTATTTTAGTTCATTGGTTAATTGCCTCAAAGGCAATTGCAATAACGTTTTCAGGTGAATCATTTACAACAGTTCACAGCTTTCGTCATGGGCGTCATATGGTCAAAAAGATTCTATACTTAACTGGGAAGTGAGATTCGCATTTGACATTTTGGACGGAGTTATTCAACGTGACAAGCCGTTGAAAACATTTAGCACTTGGTCGTAAATGAAGAATTCCGTTTTTTAGAAAGTTGGCGACATAAGACAGGCGAAACATGTTTACCGAAAAAAAAACGAGTCGTTTTCTTTTGCAAAACCAGAAATACAATTTATTGTGCACTGATAAAGCATTATAAAAATACTACGGAGCGATTTTATTGTGTTCACTGTATTTCTCGTAGACGGAGAGTTAATGAGATAATTTTTAACCAATACGCCCCTACCGGTTTAAGTTTATTTTTTTGATTAAGATATTCTATTTGTTTTCATAAAAGTGTGTCTCATAATATCACTTCTCATACTGGATACTCATAATAATCATTAGTCATAATACTCATAATATGTAATCGAAATAAATGGACACAGGTCACACACTCAATAAATAAGAATTTAAAAAATGCAAATAACTTTTTTGAATTTGGAATTCGTAAGATGTTTGTGCCAATGTGCTTTCGAGTTGTTAAAAGAAATCTTCTGGATGATAATAAAATTATTCAATGGATCGCGTATATTTTAAATTAAGAAGGGATATTGTTCTTTTATTAAACTTGCAATTTTGTTTTGACACAAATAAAAGGGATACGATGTCGGACGGTCATCACGGTGATCAGTTGCTTTTTGTTTTCTCTGGGCTAATCCCACATATTTTATGCATTATTGCATCAAGGACGCATCAATTTATTTTTATTGTTCTGCCATGATCATCCCTCTGCAGGGCAAAGGCCTCCCTACCCTCCTTCCACTCCTTTCGGTTTAAGGTTTTCTGCGGCCAGTCCTTCCAATAAGTATCTAGTTCGTCCCGCCATCTCCTTCTGGGCCTGCCGCGACGTCGTCTGATGTCGTGTGGGCTCCTCTCAGTGATGAGTTTTGCCCACAGCTCGTCCGACGTCGGACGTGACCAGCCCAGTTCCATTTTAAGCTTGCGGCTTTCTGATCAACGTTGGCAATATGAGTTTTGGAGCGCAGTACACTATTCCTTAAAAAATCGATCTAAAAAAAATATATTGCAGGTTTAAAATTCTGTTATAACTCTACAATTCTACAAATAAGTACAATCACTTTCTGTTCTTTAGAACAGACATAAGTACGCTTCAATATCTATCTACTTACATAAATTATTTCTACACAGTTAATTTTTATAGGTACCTACTAGATTTACTTACCTCGTTTTAGTTATTGCCCATTTTTTATGTAACTACCTATGTAATTAAAGTCAGCTCCCAAAAAATAACTCACGACATTAGGATTTTCCCTCTGCAATCATTTTGTTCGGTCTCTTATATTCCGTCGTCGTTTTTTCCTATATAGGTTTTTATTATACGAATGCTGGTTCTCAGAATTTTAACATTTATTATTGGCAATTTTATTAAAATTCATCCTTATTAAATATCCCAATAATTGATTATTCATTTCATTGCTTCAGAAAAAAACGCAACACGAAATACGAAATTTCCATCTTGAGGATTTGACTAGAAAATTAACAAACAATACCTATTTCGACGAAATTTGTCTATTTATTTTAATTTTTAGATAATTTGTATAACGCGTCATCAAGTGGTTTTAGTTATATGAAACAGAACAATATGTTACTGTTTGTAAGTGATATCAAAACGAATATTGAGGTTCTCTCAAACGAGAACGTTTTAAAACGAGCCATAATAAACAGCTCTTGTTTTAGAGATCACTCTTAAATGTACCTTTAACATGATTTGATAAGTTTTTTTTTTAAAAGTGGTCAAATATAAGGAATTCTACTTTATGGTAGCTCTGCTGTTGGAATATCTCTCCAATTAGAGCTGTTTATTACATACATACATAAACTCTCGCCTTTTTCCCTATAGCTGTTTCTTATAGCCAAATACTCAAACACTACCTACTCAATTTTAAGTTGCCGTTAATTTCGTGCTGTCACTTTCACTTCCCTTAAAGTGACAGTGACAGCACGAGACTAAAGGCTCATTTACGCGGAGCAAGTTTCTTGAAGCAAGTCTCGTGCTATCTCTATTTTTGTCGTAGAGAAAGACAAAGGCAGTCTTGCTTCGAGAGACTATCCTCGTGTAAATCAGCCTTTAACGGCAGCTTAAAATTGCGAAGCATTCGAGTATACGGCCATTAGTAACCTACGTTCGCATTGATGTTGTTGCCTGAAATCGCAGATACCAGATTTGACTGAAACTGTATAAGTACTCAACTACTGAAAAGTGCCGTGGTATTTTCTGTCATTTAGGGTGAAGCCAGACGAGCGTAATTTTTTGAGTTGTGAGTCGGGTAATTTCGCTCTCTTAATTTCTGCTACATTCGGTTTCATACAAAACTCCTGTTTCGTTCACACGGCGACGCAAAATGAGTTGTCGTGTTGTATTGTGTTGAAATTACGCGACTCACAACTCAAAAAATTACGCTCGTCTGGCTTCTCCCTAAAAATCTATTGCTGCGTTCATTTACATGGATCATAAATATTATGATAATATGCAAATTAGTATATTGACCTGTTGAAATAAATTAATCATTGGCATCGTTAAGGCTCTCAAAATGACATGTAGTGGCCAACATGGCGCCGGACGACCGTAAAACGGTGTTAAAAGCTCAAAGACACATATTGATTTTAATACAAAAGAAGTAGGTACGGGAGGAAAGTTGTTAAGTGTTGCTAACATCCTAAGTTTACCTGCACATCGTAAAAGGATGTTTGCGTTTGGAGTAGTTTTTTTGTGTGGTTGACCTTTGTATGCATTCAGGTTGCTATAAGAGCTCACGTATGAAATTACCGCTAAATAACAAAGACGGTTGAAAAAATACACAAATTAAAGAGTAACTAATTAATAATATTAACGATCGTGTGCAAATGTTTAAGAAAAAATCACACATTGTGTTTTTATACGACATCTTCCAAAAAAGGAACAAAAAAGCTACAATCAAGTTTCAAAGCAATGTCATAAGTTATTTACAAAAAGTTGGCCTCGTGGTGGCAAGTGCGACTGCTGATCGTGAGGTCCTAGGTTCGATCCCCTGGTCGGGCAAAGTGCTATTCGGTTTTTCTGTGTGCAATTCCTCAGTAGCAGCCCGGAGTTTGGATTTGTGTCCGGTTAATGGCAATAGGCTCGCCCCCTATTACTTGGGACTTCAGACATAACTGTGAAATGAGGGTGTTACTATACACCTCTGCCCTGCCCTTGGGGATACAGGCGTGATGTTATGTGTTTATAATTTAATAATTTCATACTAATAGATTGTTTGAATCAAGAAATCCTGCTAAACCGCTATCGTGTTACATTTATTTCTCAGATAAGAGTTATCCGAATATTGAGAAACACGCTCATAGTAGGTATCTACACTAGGGAAATTTAACGAACACAATCAATGTAATTTAACAACGTGTCAACCATTTTTGATGCAAATAAATGATTATTATAATTATTACATAGTAAGATCGTATAGTTGAATTTATTTATTTATTTTATTACTAAAAAAATATGACAGATTCTCGACAAAACACACATTCTTTAAGAGATTAGGGCCATCAGGGATGTTTGTCAAGTTTTAGAGAAAGCACAAAATAACTTTTTACGGTTTCTATATTTGGAATGCAATTAAAATGCATATTTGAGCTTTAATTAGTGGAATATCAATAATTATTCTCACTATCAACATTTATTTATTATTTGCATACTGATCTGGAATAAAAACTACATTCACATTTTTTTATTTCACTTTAATTTCTACAGGTTATAATAAATTAATAATTTTATTTCAGCTTTATTGATTTTAGCAGTGATAGCCTAGTGGTGTGACCGTCGGACTACCAAGTCATAGGTCTCAAGTTCGAACCCAAGGCACGCACCTCTGACTTTTTGGATTCATGTGCGTATTGTATCCCTAATTATCACTTGCTTAAAAACGGTGAAGGAAAACATCGTGAGGAAACCGATAAGAATGCCTGAGAGATATTTCTCGACGGTATGTGAAGCCACGTCGGAGGCCCATGGGCGGTAAACTCTGACACCAAATTAGTCACTAACCACACGAAAAGAAGAAGAAGCTTTATTGAGGTAATGGTACCTCAACACATAAGACCTGCCACTCGATTCAGAACCTTACGATAAGTCAGTTGTCGATCGGGGAACGGACTTGTAAGAATCAAGAGATTGCAAACCATACTCCATATGAACGTCCATCACAAATTGCAAGTATTTTTTGCGTCAAAACCGTGGGTCAACTAATTAATAGACGAAGTAATACAATAGGCCTAGCACAAATGCTGTGGAGTTACTAACGTAAACTTATCGTTAATAATTGAGTTTTGAATCGACAATACTCGTTTCGCACACACTATTAAATTAAATTGAAAACTTTATTCATATATATGTATACAATACAATTGTGCATGTCGCAAAAGAATAAACCAACATTTTATAGGACAGTTGTATTTTGGATTCATTTGCTCACATTAGCGATACGTTAAAGATACCATACGTCAAACGTTCGTCCTAGGCCTACAGATTATGCTTCGTGGACAAATAACTAAATTTTGTTTTTCTTATACCAAAGACGACCAGTTATCATCTTTTGTCGACTCGATTGGTGCAATGGCTAAACGACTGACTTCTGCACTAGAGGTCGTAAAATCTATTTTTGTATATAGGAGGTACCTAATGAGGCTTCCATAGTCACGCAGTGAACCAATGTCTGGAGGATAGTTAGAAGAAAAAATGGAAAAGAAAAACGATGACCTACAGATTAGTCTTTCCCGGTCTGGACAATATAAACACTAGGAAAGGGTGAAGGGAGGCCTTTTTTGGGGCTGGTAATTTTAGTATAATTTGAATAAATAAGTTTTGAAGATTAAAATATTTGATGTTTGTGCATAAACATAAACAAATGCATGTATGTAAATAAAATAAACGCACCCTAGATACAGGAGATATCTTAGTGAGGACCAATGCTTTTATGAAGAAACAACGTTAAATACATTACTCATTGGTCTGTGGTCACTTTGGTGGTTTTGGTGGTTTACTTTTTGTATTTTTTTTATTGTATCCAAAAGTATCTCGTTCAGGGTTAATCTATGTCAGCAGTACATCACGAGGTTTGAAGGAATTGCATGATTTCGTTTACACCCTGTATAGACATCATAGCCATAGATTTGACCTTCCTAACGTAACACAAGTGATTTGGCAAAAAATTCGCCGAATACTTGTGACGTAACTTGTCGCCATACAAATGGTGCACATAGAACGAATGAACTGATCCGCACACTTTCCCCGGTTCGGGTGTCCGTTGTGACGTAATAGTCCGCCGTTTACCTACCTACTAATGCTTATCTAACTTAATTATATCCGTTTAGTAGTTCCTACAGCATTTATCTTAAGTATTATGAAATATGATTTTTGATAGATGTTCTGCCATTTCCCAACTATGTTGGGGTCAGCTTCCGGTCTAACCAGATGCGGCTAAATACCAGTATTTTACACGGAGCGACTGCCGTCAGACTTCCGCAACCCAGTTACTCGGCAAATGCCGATATTCTATGGTTAGACCGGTTGTCAACTTTTGGACTTCTGACTTCCCGTAACGACTGTCATAGGTATTCCTATGACACCCGGGACCGACTGTTTAACGTGCTCACCGAGACACGGAGAGGTCTCTATGTGTAACTAACGGTCACCCATCCGCAGACTGACCGCAGCAAGCGCAGCTTAACCTCACAAATCGTACGATCTGTGCGGTTGGTAATTAACCACGAGCCTGATTTTTGATGGATCTGGATCGAATTTAATATCTACGCTAACCTAGAATACGATGATTTTATTTGAATTTTAAATTACAAAAAGTATGCCTATTGAAATAACACGTATAAATAAACGGGTTGGTCTCAGTTGGGTTCAGTAGGCCTTTTTTTATCGTTGGATAATCCTCATGGATGTCCCTCACCCGGGGAAGGCGAGGGGGTCTCTTACCGGCTAAAAACCAACAGTGTTCCTCCTGACCGTTCGTTCGAGGTCGCGGGATTCGCAAAAGCATGCATCAGTTATTCAGTAGGCCTAGCATGAACGTTTGACGTATAGGTTAGGTAGGTAGTATCGGAAACCTATCGCCAATGTAAGCGAATTTTGAATCGAAAATACAACTGTCCTATAACATTATGGTTTTTTGCGGCATGGACAATTTGTATCATACATCTCTACTTACGTGAATAAAGTTTTCAATTTAATTAAAAGTATATGCGAAACGAGTATTTCCGATTCAAAATTCATTTACATTAACGTTACTTTTGCGTTAGTAATAGTATTCGTATTAAACCTACAGATGGCAGTCGCTCCGTGTAAATAGCCGCACCTGGTTGGACTGGAAGTCGACCCTAACATGGGAACAGCTAAGTGGAAAATATTAAACTTGCCACATGGCTTGGTGATCGACAGCATTCAAAGAAGCGATCTTCTTTTCATGTGGTTAGTGACTAACCTGGTCTCAGAGTTTATGCCGTCCATGGGCCTCTGACTTGGCTTCACATGCTGTCAAAAATATATCTCAGTAATTCCGGTTGGCTCATGATGTTTTCCTTCGCCGTTTTTAAGCAAGTGTATAATTATACAATACGCACATGAATTCGAAAAGTCAGAGCAGCGTGCCTTGGGTTCGAACTCGAGACCTTTGACTCGGCAATCCGACGGTCACACCACTAGGCTATCACTGTTGAAGAAGCGATAAAAAGAACATAACACATTTCGTAATAACTGCTTATGTAAAAATAGTTACAAACGTAGATCATTCTAGTCTGTCTGCTATAAAATTAAAAACGAATTATCTACCTAGAGCAGTTTTAAATCGGCTGGGGGAAACTAGTCGGGTACAAGACCAGTGCATAATATAATAATTGGCCAGCCATATTTCCACTTTCTATGTTTTATAACCTGTGCGGAAATAATATTTGTGGAACTTGTAATATTCTTAGGTACAGTCAATATAGGGTTGCGGTGCATGCAATAGCGAATTCCGTGATCCCGATCATAGGTCCGTTAGAGGAACACCGTAGGGTTTTAACCGGTAAGAGTCCAGCATAACCGCAGAATTAAGAAAGAAGAGCATAACCCTTCGTTCTGCCCATGGTGGAAGGTATCCATGAGTATCTAAAGCGTCACGAAAAAAACTAAGTACAACAAAAAACGAATAGCCAACATCAAAAGTACTCAAGAGATGCTTGTTCAAAGTTTCAAAAAGGTTTTATGAATTAAAACTTCTAAATTATTATTATTTTGTTTTAAAACTTGTAGAGTAGATACAATTTTAAAGACTTGTACGTACCTATTATTGAAATAGAAGAATAACGAATTAAATTACCATAACATACCATCACGCCTGTATTCCCCAAAGGGTTGGGCCGTGCCGTATAGTAACACCCTCATTTCACCGTTATGTTTAAGTCCCATGTAATAGGGGGCGAGCCTATTGACATTAACCGGGCACAAATCGAACCTGCGTGCTACTACTGAGGAATTCCACACGGAAAACCCCAATAACACTGCTCGACCTCGGGATCGAACCCAAAACCTCACGATCAGCAGTTGCGCTTGCCATCACTAGACCAATGAGGCAGTAAAATTTAATGGTCATTTATTTTAAAACCCACGCAATGACCGAGAAAGCTGAAACCCTATCTTCGTAAGCCTTAAGTTAGAACGTGACCAAAGTGCGGACTGCTCGGCTAAACGGTAATAGGTTCGTAGTTTTCCAATAAGAACTGAAAGAAAATCTTTACAGCCATTTTTATTTGTTTATACCTACCTACTTTGACTTGGTCGCTTGGCCCTAGTCGTATCTGATGGTAAGCGCAGACAGGGTCTAAGAGCACGCAAATACCAAGTAATAAAGATATAGAAATATTCCCCTATACCCCTCTAGCTCTTACATACATATGGCGGAAGTCCGGCGGAACACTACGACTTAATGTGAGGGTGGTAGCTAGCCATGCGGAACGTATAGAAAAACCGATCTAGTATCTAAGAGACAAATTTCTAGGGTCGTGTGTTAGGAACTTAAACTTCAAAAGTGGAGCTTGAAGCATATAGAGGTTCTAGGTATCATGAGAAACTCACAGTTGTCCACTTTAGTCATATGTTAATCAGGGCTAAATAGGCTTAAGCCTGGGGGCACGAGATCCTGCAGGGCGCGACGTGACCTGCAAGGCGCAACGTGACCTGCTGGGGTTGCGGTGCCTGCAACAGCGAATCCCGTGACCCTGGTCATAAGTTTGCAGGGGGAACACCGTGGGTTTTAAGCCGGCGGAGAGTATCCATGAGGATTTTACAAAGATAAAAAAAGGGTGCGACGACACAGGTCAGGCGGCCGGCGCGGGCCCATTTCTCCCCTAGGGCGGACGCAAAGTTTAGTGCCTTGCTTATAATTACAAGCTTAATATTAGGGGCGGTTCAAACTGTAAATCAGAACCTGTGTATAAAAGAGTCGAACATATCGCCAATAATTTCTCACTCCTAGCTATAATTAATTGAAAAATAATCTTTGTCCAAGCTGCAGGTGTTCGATCCCAGGTCGAACTCCGTTTGGCAACAGTATGCATTACCCATAAGATGATTTATAATATTTTAAATTAAAGTTATTAGCTAGTTGTTAGCTACCTAAAAATTATACTATTATTTCCAAATAAAAGAGCCAATACTCATTTATTAGATTATTGGCCTCAGCTCAGCAAATCCAGTTAGTCGACCGATCTAATTGTCTTGTTATGCGAATTTTAGCTTCAAATATATCGAAACTTGTTCGAAGCGTAACAACATGTTGTTCAGTTTTTATCACTTTATGTCTGTAATCAACTCGCCTTTTAAAATTACTTTGAAAATTAAAAGATACATTTTTGAACTATATACTTACGTCTAATAAAATCTGCATGATAATTTACAGATACTGAAAAACAGGCTTACAAAAAATATTTAACGAATAACATCAAGTCAATTAATCGAATATTTTTTACTCAAGAAACAATTATAATAAGGTTTTTAAACAGATCATTGGAAGATTCTCGCTTTACCGTTGTTTTCCACACAATCAGTCCATTACTGTCCCACTTAGGGTTGACAGGTGTCCGGCTTTTTACAGTCATGTCCGGCCAAATATATAAAAGTCCGGCCTGTCCGGCTTTTGTTAGGCTTTTGGTCAACCCCGCCCTGCCATAAGATGCCAAAAAACGCGCGATCGACTCACGCGGACACGCATCACACGCGCATCAAATCTTTTTTTTTCTTTTAAAATCCAATATTTCAGGCTTTCAGGGCAAAATGTCCGGCTAATTATGAATCGCTCTCAATCACTCGCAATCAATTAGCTTTCATTTTAATAATATTCATTGCCTGATGTAATAATTGTGGACTATTTGTTATACCATGGTTTGTGGAGGATTCGGATTGCGTACGTTGCCATAGAAATTGTGGACTTATCAAAGACAAAACTATTAAGGTGTGTCCAGACCTGGCGAATGGGCCGCGAATGCATCGCTCGCGAGCCGCTTGCGAACTGCGCGCATGCATTTCATGTTCGTACGCAGTACCTGCGCCGTCCGCACGCCGCTACGCGCTGTACTCGAGCGGCGCAGGAGGTGCGCGCGTGCCGCCCGCGGTCGCCTCCCTATGTGCCCGTCCGTGTAGATAGGAACGTTGGCTCATAGTTCAAACGCGAAAGAAGCTATGTGCGCACGAGCTGCTCGCGCGCCCCACTCGAGCCTTGCCGGATTTGCACTAGAGCGGCGCACCAAACATAGGCTGTAACCACACGCGAGCAACACGCGCGCAGTTCGCAAGCGGCTCGCGAGCGACGCATTCGTCAGGTCTGGACACACCTTTACGTTTGGGAGTGTGCTACGCAACTACATGAAGGTGACCATTCTTTTAATTGTGCAGTACATCATAATAAAATATACCTATAAAAATCGCCGATCTTGATATGAACAGTCGAAGTACCTATTTGTTTTCTTAAAATTTCAGAGCTCATAAAGTCCATGATGACATAATATGGCTAGATAGACCCGTTCCGTGGTTCTCTTTATTTCACACGCTTATTAAATCATAAAAACTTGTTTACAATGCTCGCAACATATCTTTGATCAGTCTGTCACGTGGGACTGTCGCGAGATTGAACAGATAATATATTCCGAACACCTGCATTATTAACTTATACGCACAATCATATACTCATTTATCCATTGTTTCATTAGATATACGGTATATAACCATTTGTTTATAGGTACTTACCTGTCTATCAAGACAATAATAAAACTGACTCAAGGCATTACGAGTACCTTCGAGTTTAAGCTTCCTGCCTTCGATCACGTAAGCACATTTTAGAAATGTTTTAGAAATTCCTTTTCTAATAAATATCCTTGTGTAACAGCTATGTCATGAATTTTAATGCCCAATGATGTAAAATACAGAACTAGATAAAATAATAATACAAGATAAACAATCTAAATCTAATAATAATTTCTTAACTTTTCACGTTATTAAAAAACTCCGTACGCTGCGCACAAATTAAGTTTTGCCTCCTTATTTCGAAAATATTTTACTTCTAAGTTTTAATTTCTTAAAGGACGATGAGAAGAAACGTCCCCACCATCCAACAGATTTGAAATTAGTGTCATTTGAAGCGTCTAGTAGGATATATAATTTTTTACTATGGCGACGTTCTTCAAATATGTGGGGTTTAGGTTTTATGAGAAGAAATGTCCTCACCATCCAACAGATTTGAAATAAGTGTCATTTGAAGCGTCTAGTAGGATAGATAATTTTTTACTATGGCGATGTCCTTCAAATACGTGGGGTTTAGGTTTTAATGAGAAGAAATGGCCTCACCATCCAACAGATTTGAAATAAGTGTCATTTGAAGCGTCTAGTAGGATAGATAATTTTTTACTATGGCGACGTCCTTCAAATACGTGGGGTTTCGGTTTTAATGAGAAGAAATGGCCTCACCATCCAACAGATTTGAAATAAGTGTCATTTGAGGCGTCTAGTAGGATAGATAATTTTATTATTATTATTTATTCATCTTTTATTCTTTTTTTTTTTTTTTTTTCTTTTTTACTAACACATTTACTTAGTGGAACTCTTATGAAACTCTTAATAATGAAGCACCGACAAACATCGTAGCCAGTAATTGGTCGTCACGATCCATACTCTTCGCGTATTCTCGGCAAACTGAGCTATGGTGGACGCGCGCGAAACAGATGAAAAAAAAAACATAAATACATTACAAAAAAATACGAAAAAATTCTTGTGCCGTTAGAAAGCTACATTATCACTGAGTAACATAAGCTACGGGCGGAGCCGTGGAGACGCGGCTAGTAATAAATATGATAAAAGTAATAAAAAAAAAAAAAAACATAAATACATATATTTTTTTGTTTAAAATAAATACATTTTTGCCGAAAAGTATTTTTTTTATTATAAATAAACCCAATAGCTTTTGGAACTAATACAGGAACATAAAAAGGTAGGTACTACAAAATTTTGGCTCGATATGGAGTACATGATCTGTATGCTCTATATCTAGCTAACAGGCGAGGATAGGGATGACGTCCTCAACTCAAAAACCTGTTATGAAAAAGATTTAGATGTAGAGACAGATAAGTCTTATGGAGTCTGTTTACGTCATACAACAAGATATATTATGTAGGAATATTACACTTAAATAAACATGTAGGTAGGTATAGACCGGCCATTAAAATTATGGCCATTGAAATAAAAGTCGTTTAAAAAAATACGTATTTTTAATGGATTCTTAAAGAAAAATGAATATTTTACATTCAAAGTTTTTGTTTACCTTATATTTTAATGGCAGGATTATAAATAACATTACGTCACTGTATTCCCCGAAAGGTTGGGCAGAGGTGTATAGTAACACCCTCATTTCGCCTTTATGAGATGGGCGAGCCCATTGCCATCAACCGGGCACAAATCAAAATTCCGGGCTGCTACTGAGGTATTCCACACGGAAAAACCCAATAACACTTTGCCCGACCTGGGGATCGAACCCAGGACCTCACGATCAGCAGTCACGCTTGCCACCACTAGACCAACGAGCAGTTAAAGGTTGCAATTCTACATAGTCATACGCCGTTACTTTTCGCCAAGATTTGTTTGCTGCGCAGAATGGCACGGGTGTAAACTAACCGAATCTCGCAAAAGAAAATAATAAAAAGCTTTTAGATGCTACATTTATGCGTTTTTGTACCTACAAATTAATATTCATTTTCAAATATTTCTACAAAAAATAAACGTTTAAAAATAGATATAAAAAATACTAACCGGCATCGGAAACACGATCTAAGATGCCACTTGCATGATTAATTGACATTAAAGAAACTCATAATTATAATTCACTACTTAACAAAGTCTAGGTAGGTACCTAATAAGCCAACTTTACCAACCTATTTAAAAAAAACTCTTTAGAAAAAGTACTGGCCACTAAAATTTGTAAGTGAAGAATTAAACTACATTAAATTTATTATTGTTCGAAAGGACCATGGGGGATTTTGTATGAACCCCGTCCCCACCCTACAAAAGTCATGGTATACGTGTCAATTTGTTCATTGGGACCCAAAAAAGCCTAAAGTTCCTGTATTAGTTCCAAAAGCTATTGGGTTTATTTATAATAAAAAAAATACTTTTCGGCAAAAATGTATTTATTTTAAACAAAAAAATTAGTAGTATTTATGTTTTTTTTTTTTTTTGTTACTTTTATCATATTTATTACTAGCCGCGTCTCCACGGCTCCGCCCGTAGCTTATGTTACTCAGTGATAATGTAGCTTTCTAACGGCACAAGAATTTTTTCGTATTTTTTTGTAATGTATTTATGTTTTTTTTTTTCATCTGTTTCGCGCGCGTCCACCATAGCTCAGTTTGCCGAGAATACGCGAAGAGTATGGATCGTGACGACCAATTACTTCAATTGAAATTAACTCATTGGAATGGTAAACTTGACTATAATGTTTCTCTAACTTTGAACTTCTTTAATCATCATCATCATCATCTCCCTGCCCTTATCCCACACTACTTAGGTAAATTCATGTTGTTAGAGGTGTTCGCTAATTGTTTTTTTCTTCTCTTTTTTTTTAAGACCCGCCGCCTTTGAACTTTTTTAATATCCAATTGAATGAACCGATCGTCAATCACAATCATAATATCGAGGGGTGCAAGGTAAAACCAAATAAGTACCAAAAAGTTACTTTTGAGAAAATTTTGTTTGAAATTTTGATGACGTGAAAGTAAGTGTCATTATGTTAAATTAGATGCAAATTCTTAACAATTTAACTGTTATATACTTATACTTATTGGGTTTTACCTCGCACCCCTCGATATACCCCTTCGAAGTATCATCTGGCATTCAAGAAAAGCTTTTGAATCCGGTTGACCACATCATGTCTCATTTTGCCGATCCGCGTGCACGGGTAATCATTGTACAGTGCGCGTCAAACAACTAAAACCAAGATTGCGTCGACTGCCAAACTTGAGGTGTTTACTAGTAGCCACTGTAGAGTTCCACTATCAACCTCCTAGCTCCATCATCAGACCCTGAACACCAAGTGCAATCTATTGGACTCATCAAAACGAATCATATGACCCGAACTTCACATAGATCACGCAGTGGATGCGATCTTGGTTCTAGTTATGTGACGCGCATTGTACGTTACGTGTTGACGTATCGTTACCCGTCCATACTAGCGATCATGTCACGCATTGGTTATACGGATACGATGATCGCATTGGCAAGATGTTACATATGTGGACCCACCTTAAGCCTCTTCAATTCAGTCGGTCGTGCTTCATATACAAGGTTAATAATTTTTAGTATAAGTACTCTTCTTCTTCTTTTCGCGTGGTTAGTGACTAACCTGGTTTCAGAGTTTATGCCGCCCATAGGCCTCTGACTTGGCTTCACTTGCCGTCGAGAAATATCTCTCAGGCATGCCAGTTTCCTCACAATGTTTTCGTTCACCGTTTTTAAGCACGTGATAATTATACAATAAGCACATGAATCCGAAAAGTCAGAGGTGCGTGCCTTGGGTTTGAACTCGAGACCTCTGACTTGGCAGTCCGACGGTCACACCACTAGGTTAACACTGCATTTATACACACTAAACCTGAAATTAGTTTATTCAGAATCACCAAGAGAATCGATTAGTATAGTAATTTTTATACCACGTAATATTTTTTACAAAAATAAGTTCAAAATAAGTTCGACGCCACGTTTGGTGCAGTGGCTGAGCGATTGGCTTCTGCGCTACGGGTCGTGGGTTCGATACCCGCAGGGATCAAATATTTGTATGGCCTACAAATAGTTGTACCGGGTCTGGGCGTTTGTGTTCTACGCATATCAGTTGACCGCGAATAGATACCTTGAGGCTTGAGACTGTCGGTTCGGTAAGTTTCCGTGTATTAGATAACCCCTGCATAGCTCACCTCACGCATTTCGTACTCTACTGAGCAAATTAACGCAACATTCACTAACATGTAAGTAACCTGGAGATTAAAATTTTTTTAGATGAAGACTTCGCGTGTCTCCTGGCTGATGTGAAAAATCGAAACTCATTTTGTAAAAAAACAACTGGCCGATTAAAACCGAAGAGAGCCGACGAGTTACGAAGGTCTGCCATCCGCACCGCCGCATTAGATGTTTCACATCAAAAAAAGCGTTGCATACTGAGTATAAAACTACTGCATGTACTCGGATAATAAGTGAATACTAGAAATAAAATAGGGTCTAAATGCCTAAAACCAAAAGCGGAGGAATTTATGTTTTTAATAATAAACCATCATAAACACACAATTTGTTTAATTTCTAATTTACATTATTATTATTATAGTAATATGCTTTTATTAAACAAAAATTAAGTATCTCGACTTATTAATTAGTACAATAAACTTAAATTTTGTAATCAATCCAAAGAAAACTTAAAGTCCACTTCTAATCAACTTAATTAAGGCTCTATGAGCCTTGCACTACATCATAAATGAAGGCTTAAGTGACAAGCCCTTTTGGTATAGGCACTTAGGCACTTGCTTTAAATAACATTATCTAAAGCAAGACTAGTGATGTGACAAACATAAAAGTAAGCAATCATTTTTTCAAATCTTTACTAATATTATAAAGAAGAAAGATTTGTATTTTTGGATTTTTGTATGTACGAATAAACTTAAAAACTACTGGCCAATTCAAAAATTCTTTTGCCGTTAAAAAGCTACATTATCACTGAGTAACATCTATGCTACGGGCGGAGCCGTGAGGAAACAGCTAGTTATTAATAAAGAAATAAAAGCGGGTAGTATCATAACAATGTCATGTATTAGTTTAGTTCAAAATAGTTTTCCTTTAATGCTTTTTTAACAGTTTGCACACTTTTTTCGCCATTTTTACGCCTTTTTCGTCCCGAGCCGGCAGCAATAACAGGTGTAAGGTCCGCCATTTTCATAACTTCATAAGACTGCCGTCACGCGACAACGGGCTTAAACCCTTTTAAAGAATTACGCCCCCCGCGTCTTACACCTCTGCTCTCCTTAGTAAGTGCCAAGTAAATAACTGCACTATAGTCGTTTAGTCCCTATTTTAGGATATTGGCGAGGGAACATACTACCTTGATCAGTAATAAAAACGAAGCAGGATTTTTGGCACTTAGACCCTTTTTTATTTCTAGTATTCAAGTATCCTATAAAATAGAATAGAATATACTTTATTGTACACCAAAATTGTAACACAACTCTTATACAATAACAAACATTAACAACCCCGGCAGAGGTAGCCGACCCCTGGTCTATGGTAATATTATTAAAGTCCAATAGTGAGGTGCCCTAAAACATCTGCCGGGGTTGTGGTGCATGCTTTTGCGAATTCCGTGACCCCGGCAGACGGTCAGGAGGAGGAACACCGTTGGTTTATAGCCGGTATGAGACTGGCAGACCCCATCGCCTCCCCGGGCGAGGGACATCCATGAGGATTTTCTAACGATAAAAAAGGTGTCCTAAAATAGAATTATCGGTGGACACGTCAGTTAGAAAGTACGTATCAAAATGCCAAAATAAAGGTTTTTACAAAATTCGCAATGTAAACATTTGCAGTGAAAGTATCGACCGAGGCGTGGCGCACTCAACCGAGACCCTTTCTGTTCCGGTCGATGTGTGCAGACGCACATCAATCCAAATGCATATTATGAGCTCATTGAATAGTATTATCTCTTTGGCTAATTCTTTTGTTTTATAATAGTAGTAATCCGAAAATTTGAATTTTGTGAATATAACAATAGTAAATACTAGCTGTGCCCGTAACTTCGTCTGCGTAGTAGTCGGAGAAACAACATTACTTGCTTAACTAGAAATAAGGTGGGTATTTTTTAAATCTTTTATTATTTTAACAACCATGAACAAATACATAAAAAACGGTGCAATATACCTGTCTTATCATTTATTTATTTATAAAGAAAACTCACATAGCTTCGACTGCCCTATGTCTTTGCCAACAGTTTAGGACATACATTAATACTCATAGCATAAAATAAGGTGACCGAAAACTGTACACGTTTAAAACTAAAAGGAATGTTGATTATTATACAATTCTTCTCCTTTTCGTGTGGTTAGTGACTAACCTGGTGTCAGAGTTTATGCTGCCCATGGGCCTCTGACTTGGCTTCACATGTCGGCGAGAAATATCTCTCAGGCACGTTTCCTCAGGATGTTTTTCTTCACCGTTTTTAAGAAAGTGATAATTATACAATACGGACATGAATCCGAAAAGTCTGAGGTGCCTGCCTTGGGTTCGAACTCGAGACCTATGACTTGGCAGTCTGACAGTCACACCACTAGGCCACAAAAATTATAGGTACAGAAGTCAATCACATGTATGTACTTCACTTTTCATACCTGCGCTCGGCGGTCGCTCTTTCTATATATCTATCTCTCTCAAGCGCATGGCACTCGCGCTCGCACTCTGGTCCCAAACGGTCCGAGATATCGTGTCAGTGAGCAGTGTCTATGTGTGCGTTGCTCGAGCGCACTTGTATGTAGATTGACTTCTGTACCTATCTATTTTGTGACTAGGCACTGCGGCTACTATGCGATTTAAAATACTCGTAACGCCATCTATTGCGCATATAAGGTACAAATTATGATAAGTTCTTCTTGATAACTTTAAATTTTAATATCTTTTGATTGAGCGAACCGATTACGTTGAAACAAAAACTAAATGTTACTTCAAGATATTATTCTCTAAAAGTCAACCGCACTGAATCAGTATTTAACTTTTTAGTAACTTTTTACGTACGGCATGCACAAACAAACTTTGTTTGTGCATGCCGTACGTAAAAAGTTATGTTTGAGTGGATATTCCAGTGATCATTTTTTTAACGAAAGTTCAAGTACTGTGTGTATATAATTGTGTTATGTTAAATAATTTAGTTTGAGTGTATCTATCTATAATTTTGTAATATAACTACTGAGGATATCGGCATTGCCCAGTAACTGGGTTACGGAGGTCTGATAGCAGTCGCTTCGTGTAAAATACAGGTATTCAGCCGCATCTGGATAGACTGGAAGCTGACCACAACATAGTTGGGAAAAGGCTAGGCAGAATGTGGTTACTAAGTTAAACGTTAAATACTACGCTTTTCGCGCATGCACTGACTCTTTCTATTTAAACCGCCTTGGACTGTGGTTAAACGGGTTGAATGCTGTGAATGACTCGAGTGACTTCTAATGAAGATGGATCTATAAATAATAAAGCAGGATACCTTTTTAAGGATAACGTACTACACTGTTACAGTGTTGTCTAAAATCTGAAAAATATTAATTAAAAACATTGATATAACATGTACCTACGTATTAAGGATGATTTCCACCAAACGGCTCACATCGCATCGGATCGGAAAGGATACGAACGGATGCGGCGACAGCCGATCGCGTCCAGCAGGATGTCGACGCATACGATCGGCTCCGTACCGTCGCTTGCGAACGCATGCTATTCTGCGCCTAGTCAAATAGTTTAATTCCTACCGTGTTGACAGCCGAAAGTATCCGGTCGGATACGACGACAGGCGAACGGAGCCTATCGCGCGTCGCAACCAACATACTTTCGGCTACGATCGCGTGTCGCGGAAGACGCCCACGGTCAATCTGCTGTGCGCGGCTTGGTAATATAGACTTTAAATACTGTGTACACGATTTAATGTCATTTAAAGATTGTAAAATACGTTCCGATCCAATGCGATGCGAGCCGTTTGGTGGAAATCATCCTTTAGATGCACTATTTAGAAGAACAACAACACGGCATCAACAAGTTGTGGTTCCGGAACCACAGTGCCATATTGAACCTTATTGCGTCAATGCATTATAGCGTTACTCTTTCAGATTGAGTGTCTATGTATTTCAACGTCGTTGATTAAAAAGAATAATCATAGAATAGAGATATTTATGATTACTGATCACATTTAAATTTTTTCTATTTTACACATTTTTTGTGATTTATTGTTTTATTGTGACTACGATTTGGTCACTTTTTTTTAAACTTTTATACTTTTATAGGTACTTTATTTTATATCCGTTATGAAAATAAAAATCGTTTCAAAATAATTAGTAGCCCACCGGTACCGAGAAAAGGGTTCCAGCTTCAAGGTCAAGGCATCGAAAGGCCCTGACCGCTTATTTTATTATTCATTATTCTTACTTAATTATTAAAACTTGAATGAAAACGTCCAAAACCCATGTAAGTTCTTTGAAAATTCTACATTTTCGTTTTGTCTATTTTCCACGTACCGTACCTACCCAATGCCAAATTCTGCAATAAAAAAAACTTATCGACGAAGACTTATCCTGAACTGCTTATTATTAGATGTTATTCTTAAGCTGTCAAGGATAACGGACTGATAATATTTTGTGCTATTCAAATCCTGAAAGGAGGATAGCATTATCAGCATTATGTTGCAATCACACATCCTTGATTGAAGACCGCAAATCGGTAAACGTAGCGTGAACTCAGATGGCATCTGAGTCAAAAACCAAGTGTTGTGGCGAAAGAGGCCTACAGGCCCATATCAATCACTCAACTCAGTCCTAGGTCTGAGTTGAGTAATTGGTATCACTTGCTTACGTCAATAACAAAAAGAGACGGTGGGATAGGACACTAAAGGCCTGGTCAGACAGAGAGCGTGGCTGGGTTTGATATTCACGTCGCGTGTTGATCGCGTGCTCTTGGCGTGACAATGTATGGAAGACGCCACACAGAGACCGCCACGGGAAGCTTGGCGTGGTGTGCCAGTTTCTGTGTGGCGTCTTCTATTGTCATAGTAATTCGCACGCCAAGAGCACGCGATCAAAACGCGACCTGAGTATCACACCCAGCCACACTCTGTCCGACCAGGCCTTTAGTATCCTATCCCACCAGTCATCAGTCAGTCACTGTCGGGGATAGGCGAAGATTGCCGAGGCCATATAAATTATGTCGGGGCACTGTACCTAATTTTTCCCCTCTTTCATTCTTGTTGTTTGTTAAATGTTTTATTACTATGCTGAATTTTAATTTTCTACGGTGCATGGTTTCTAAAAAAATCGTCTGTGACAGGACAAACACGCGAGTGATCTAATAAAGTTTTTCTTTTTTCATTTTTAAATATGGAACCCTTTAATGTTTATAAAGCCCCGTATTCATGGTAAACATGCGTTTATAAACAAAGTTTAATCAACATGTTGCTGAGTGGATGTTAACATGTTGCAGAGTTGATCAAGGCATGTTGTCAATGTTGTCGGTCTATCAACAATTATTATTGACGTGTTGGATGTGTTTGCAACCAGTTTATAAACATGGCAGTAGTGTTTTCGCACCCACCACCTTTTTTTCTTTTTTATAAAATAAATATACATTAGATACAGAGAACACAACAACACTACTTACTCGGGCAAATTTTGACGCAGACTGGCGTGTGGATAAGACATACTGATATATATATATACTTGTTTCCAGCAACTTTGTCGTTGCTCATCAACAAGTTGATCATCTGATGTTCAATAAAAGATTACCATGAATACGGAGCTTTACTGTAATATGTAGATAACTATATCTATACTAATATTATAAAGAGGAAAGATTTGTATTTTTGTATGTAACGAATAAACTTAAAAACTACTGGGCCGATTTCAAAAATTCTTTTGCAGTTAGAAAGCTACATTATCACTGAGTAACATAGGCTACGGGTGGAGCCGTGAGGACACAGCTAGTTATGTATAAAGTAGTAATAATTACTCAGTTTCTGTTACACCAGTTATTATGTCGTGCTGGGTGAGGAACCAGGAAGTTGTGCGCTTCATGATAGACTGCCTTAAGGCTGTTGGTACCAAACCCGAGCCGGCTGAGATTCATGCCTGCCTGCTGTTTGAGGCCGACAGACGCGGCCATTTGAGTCATGGACTTAACAGGTTAGGTATGTATCAATGATAAAGATCTTACGCACCGTGATTTACGTCACGGATGCCATTATGTGGACGAAGTAGGAGATTAATGTACTATTTGCCAGAACACAAAAAAATGTGAGAGGCCTATCTGAGTCAAGCGTGCTAAAAGTATACATATACAGTGGTGACCATATAATTAAAAACAATCATTACTGTACACATTGTTATGATAAAAAATCTCTAGAAATTTTTATCAGTCTATCATTGATGAGTTTTAACTACGACATTATGTAGACCCGTCAATAGTGTTTAATACATGAGAACAAATTGATGGAAACAACAAATTTCTAATAAAACTTACCATCATTTTGTAAACAGGGTGGCATTTGAAACGACCTGAAAGCTGGACAAAAAATTAATAACAATTATATTGTTACAAATTCAAAGTTGAAAATAGTTTTGCTTCTTGAATATTGGCGAGTGCTTATTTCTGCGTCATTATTAATCATTTTTGTATCATAACTTTCGTGAGACACATTCATATTTATGATTAGTTACGGTTTATCCCACGTGCATTTTTCGGGATTGCCCGACTAGTTTCGGACCCAAACGGAGCCCTTAATCATGAGCTGATCACGCGGCGAGGTCGCGAGTTGAACTAGCGCTGCACCGCGCCGCGTAGCGTTGCTCCCGCGACGAGAAGATTTCCATAGATCAGTTGTTGACCTATTCGGTTATTTAATGTCGTTTCGAGTACGATTCTCGCAACGAGAGGACATGAAATAAAGAAACCCCCAAAATATAATGAGACAAAAAATAAATAACAACCAGCATCGTTCCATAATATCCAGCGGGCTGTGCCAGTTAATGTCAACCGAGTAGAGGGAAATTCAAGTTTTCCCGTTCTGTAGGTAATAATTATACCATTAGGGCGTTTTCAATTTAGTCTGTTGGTATCGGACTGCAGCCATGCCACAGCAGAGCGGCTGTAGTGCTGTAAACGGGCGGCATTCGGACAGTTTTATTTTTCATACAGTTGACGCGACGAGAGACCAGTGCATCGCCCGAACCGCGCACGCACTGCTCTCTCTCAACTACTTATATAAAAAACAGAACCGCGCGTCCGCAGCACGACGGCCGCACGACATCCTCACTGCAGCGGCACAGCTGCAGTACGACACCAACCGTTTAAATTGTAAGCGCCCTTAAGAAACGCGATAGTTTAAAATGTACCACTAACGGGGTGTCCTGCGTAAGCGACCAACGCGACGCGACGCGATGCTACGAACGCAAAGAGCGCGATGAAAACATCGGCATTCCCTACTGGCGTCCTATGTAGCAGTCTGCAGTCAAACGCAACATAACGCGTACTATTCGTCGCGTCGTGTGTATGTGTGTGTGTTTATGGCTTACGCAGGACACCCCGTAACACTTGTACTAATTCATGAGTATACCTATGTAATTTCTTTGTGCAATTATTTCAAGAACTCTACATAAACAGCATTATGAAAGGTTTGTGCGAGCCAAATAATAAGCCGAAGATATTGAAGGAAACCGTATCGACAGCATGGGTAGATGCTAACAACTCACTGGGGTCTACTTCCGCCCATTTTGGAATGGACTTAGCTATGCAAAAGGCTGCGGACACAGGAGTGGGATGGGTGGCAGTAAAAGGTAACAGAGCTATTAACAAATGTGTACTAATAAAAAAAGTAAAATATAAAACAATATTTGGACAAAATCTGTGATTATTTTTGTCACGTTAGCCCGTGCTAAGCCAGCAGATTATCTGCCCGATATTACAGTATCCTCCCTGACGATTCTGAACGGCTAGGTAATAAATTAATGTTTTTATGTCCGATCAAAATAAGGAATGTTCCAGGGTGCAATCACTATGGAATTGGTGGTTACTGGGCGGAAAAAGCAGCAAACTGCGGGATGATTGGCATAGCTTTCACCAACAGTTCACCTCTTCTAGCACCCACGAGGAGCAAAAAGGTGAGCCTCAGTAGATATAAGTCGTGAGTACCATGAGGTCTTAGGTAAGATTCACAGATCGGAAAAATGCGATTGGGTTTTTCTGTTACATCAAGTTCTTAGTAGCAAATATAATAAACATAACTCACGCCTGTACTCCCCGAAGGATTGGGCGGAGGTGTATAATAACACCCTCATTTCACCATTATGTTTACGTCCCATGTAATAGGGGGTGAGTCTATTGTCATCAGCCAGGCACAAATCCAGACTCCGGGCTGCTAATGAGGAATTCCACAAGGAAAAACCCAATAACTCTTTGCCCGACCTGGGGATCGAATCCAGAACCTCACGATCAGTAGTTGCAGTTGCCACCGCAGGACCAACGAGGCAGTTAATTTGATAATATTAATCCCCTCTTAATTCTTACTAAATTGCTAGCTAGTACTCGCCCTGTAATTTTGTTCCGAAAACTTCACGATATAACATCCAGGTGATTAGTAGTCAAAACGCGAAGTCTCATGTTTTCCTTGTATTGGACTGGCTGCCGTTCCGGTCAGCACCGTGCAGACACGAAACGGGGTGCGAGAAACTTGCGGCACGCTCTGTACTAATACATCCCTGTGTTCAGCCCCGGATTGGCCATACGGGCAAATGCCCGATGGGCCGGTGTGGCCTGATGGGCCGGTCACACAGTCGGACAAATCGAAAGAGTGAGGGGAACGTAAAAAAAAAAAACGTCGTCCGTCTAATCACTTGAAATGTTTTTTTTTGCCAGCACTGGACCGACCGTCTCTCAAATGCCCGGGCCGATTCCAGGTCCCAGACCGGCCCTGCCTGTGTTATGCATAGCAGTTCTTTAAACGTAGCTTGTGAACCCACAGATAGCGTTGACGAGATACCAAAATACTTGTCAACTTGCATCTGGTAATTTACGTAGTGTGGAGGAACGAGGTAGTTCGCATTTGAGCTTCTGATATATTTATCACTAGCTGTGTCCTCACGGCTCCGCCCGTAGCCTATGTTACTCAGTAATAATGTAGCTTTCTAACGGCAAAAGAATTTTTGAAATCGGTCCAGTAGTTTTTAAGTTTATTCGTTACATACAAAAATACAAATCTTTCCTCTTTATAATATTAGTATAGATTAGTACTACATAATTATATCTTTCACCTCTTTGGCGTACGATGATTCCAACTGTCTCATAATATAGGTAATTGAATTTCGTTGAGTCGTAGTAAATTATTACTATTTATTAACATATAAGCGTTATTTTATAATGTTCCAGGCGGTTTTGGGCACTAACCCTATAGCAATATCGGCGCCGGCTTCTGGAAAATGTGGACACTTCTACCTCGACATGGCTACTACTGTGGTTGCTCTTGGAAAGGTACCTATAGAGACCGTGAACAACTGTTATAATACCTTCTGTACACAGTAACATTAGAACTTTTTATTCTTTGATATATTCCCACAAGACTGTTTAGGTTCACTGGAAACAATATTAACTTCCGAATTCCGACCGGGATTTGAAAGACGATTCTCACCAGAATTGATGACCGATTATATTCGGACCTACACGAAATATAGCGTGAAATGGTGGGGCAGGAAGGGCATATAAGTGGAGCAGTCTTATAACGTTTTCCTGTAGTTATAACGATAACAGTCTCTCTTACTGTCCCATCTCAAATCATCCTGTAATACCGTCTGCGACAATATATTTTTAGTAAAAACTCTAATAACTCAGTTGTAAGAAGAGCGAAAAATCGTTTATTAGTTAAGAGAAAAATTGTCACGAGACACATATCGCGAAAGTCATGTCAAACGTCGCCAAACAATCTTGATTATGTCACGAGACACATGTCGCAAGAGACATCGTGCGACGTCGCCAAACAATCTTGATTATGTCACGAGACACATGTCGCGAGAGACATCGTGCGACGTCGCCCAACAATCTTGATTATGTCACGAGACACATGTCGCGAGAGACATCGTGCGACGTCGCCAAACAATCTTGATTATGTCACGAGACACATGTCGCGAGAGACATCGTGCGACGTCGCCAAACAATCTTGATTATGTCACGAGACACATGTCGCGAGAGACATCGTGCGACGTCGCCCAACAATCTTGATTATGTCAAGAAACACATGTCGCGAGAGACATCGTGCGACGTTGCCAAACATCTTGCTCCGCGACCATTTTCGTGTAATGACATAAATATCTGGCAGTCGGGCAACGTAAAGTATAATTGACGTGAAGTGCGATTTCGCATGACTTCGTTGGCGACATACATGGACGTTTTGTCCCCTAATAAATACGTGGCTTTAACAGAAATAAATAAGTCAGTGCTGTTCCGCAAACGATGGGGGATCTATCTACATGTGCTGCATGCCCTGACGCTTGCACGCTAAAGAAACTTATGGACGTTACTGGAAATGTGCTTGCAGCTACGTTCTTAGCTGACACAATTTAGATTGCCATCGACACGCTACAGGTGCAGTTACACGGGCAATTTGTTGAGCAATAATTGCCCGGCAACTATTGCCGAAGGTAGTGTAAAATTGTGGCGATTGTTTCGGCAATATTGCTTCTACTTCCTCCATTATTCAATATTGCTCAAAGTCGCCAATATGAATTGCCGAATATCGCCGAATATGGTATGGTAAATTTTTGGCAATTCTTTTTTATATCTCTTTTGTACGTATAGCTACGTCTTGCTTTCGTGGGGAGAGCTAGTATTAGTTGACAGGCGCATCGTGGCGTGGCGGGGTGATGCGCTGACCGCAGTCCGCAGCGCCACCCAGTCAAGCGCAAAAAGTAAATAGGGGAAAATGCCTCTCGTCTTGCTAGAAACGTTCGCCTCCAAATCCTATTCTTTTTCTTTTTTTCGTTGATGACTCATGATAATAAAAGCACTTCAAGCCGCCGCAAAAAAAACCTCGTCCATGACCAACGATCAACTGAATTGCTAGCGTATGAACGTATTGCCTAGTTTATTAAGTTGCTCCATATAGCTCGATATTGGTGTGGCTGTATCTCTAGCAACAATTGGTAGTTACGTGTTGACAAATATTGCCCAGGATAGAGCAATGTCAGTTGCCCGTGTATCTGCACCTTAAGAAGAAGATTACTTTTTATTGTTTATGGTCTTACTTGGAATTAATTTCTAGATTGAAATGATGAGGAGGAAAGGTCTGCCATTGCAGCCAGGCTGGGCGCAAGGACCCGATGGAAAAGAAACATTGGACCCTGTTGTCGTGAGTACCTATTATTTGTACAATCCAAGAAAACAGCAGATTAAAAAAAAAAATTGACTGTCCCCTTTTTGAAACGTCTCCTTTATCTTCTTTATAAAGTCGCTCCCGCTGTCTGTACGCTTAGATCTTTTAAACTACGCAACGGATTTTAATGCAGTTGTCAGCAATAGGTAGAGTGATTCAAGAGAAAGGTTTATATGCCACACATTAGTATCTACATTACACCTGTGTGAAGCCGGGATGGGTCGCTAGTATTCTAATAAAAACCAAAACCGTATTTTTATAATTTTCTCATTGTCATGTCATAAATAAACAATATTCACGCTAATTACGGGATTTTTTAAGTAATCTCAACCCTATATTGTGACTTCACTACCAACCTTGAGTGAGTTGACTTAAGACTATCGAAATACATTGTGCGCGTCCCAAAGACCTAACATTATGCCAAATTGCTAACTATTGATATAAATAAGGTCCGAGATTCAAACTCTCTAGTATAATGTGGTCACATAGCAAACGTCCAAAACCGTCTGTTTGTGACACATTATGGGATGTTTCATTCGAGATTCTTCAAGCGCTACTATAGTCTGTCTACTTTAATCAATAGTTCTCCAGGCGCTCTCTGTACCTACTTTAAGCAAATTTTAGGATTGTTGTCACGCCTATAAGGAGATTATTTGATAGATAATATGTCCCTCGCCCGGGAAAGGCGAGGGGGTCTGCCGGACTCTTACCGGCTAAAAACTAACGGTGTTCCTCCTCCAAACCGTTCGGCCGGTGTCGCAGGATTCGCAAAAGCATGCACCGCAACCTAATAATATAATCCTGAACATTTGCTATTATACAATCTTTTGGTGCTATTTCTCACGAGTTTGGTCTTCGACATGTCCATCCTAAGCTCAATTTCGAGCTTTGTCTTGTTCAAATCTTCGAGTACGTTAGCAAAATCTTCTGCTGATTGAGAAGAAAGTACAATGTGGTTAAAGTTTGATAGTGTCTTTGTCTATCCAGTTCTATGCCAAAGTTCTGAAGACTTCTTATAGATTTGTGGCGGCATCTATCACGCCACATGTGAACTACGTAACACGACGAATGTCTAGCAGACTACAGCGACAACAATGACAACCCTCAAATATGATATTTTAAATGTGTATTTTTTTAAAGTGTTTTTTACAAATCATTCTTTTAATTGAGAAAATAAATGCCTTATGTCAAGGCTATAAGACTGAATTTTTAATGAAAAAGTAATTCTACTTAAATGTATTATGATTATAACTGAATATTCTAAGTGGGGTGTTTGAGTGTTTACGTTGTGGCGGCATCTATCACGCCACACGCGAACTACGCAGCACAACGAAGGTCTAGCAGACTACAGCGACAACAATGACAGCTGTCAGATGAAATGTCACAAATCCTGCATCGCGGTATCAAAATTTGACACGGAGTTAGACCTGATTCGCACGAACGCTGTTTTAGCGTGCGTCAAAGAGAGTACCTACAATAGATAAGCTGCGTTAAAAAAGCGCTGTCATAAATATGAATTTTATTTGTTGTATTTGAACGATTTTTTTAACGCGCGTTGAATAAGCGTTCGTGCGAACGGGGGCTTAGTATATATATAGGTACAACTTCCCAACATCAACCGTTGGGCAGTGGCCCGCCAGGCATAAGACCCGCCTGGCAGGAGGATCCTCCCTTTTCGTAGGAGGAACACCATACCTCGTTCCCCTACAACGTTATTCCTGTTACAAAATTCAGCCATTATCGTTTCTTTTATCCGTTTTTCAGGCAATGAAAGACCCTTGTCTGATGCCCCTAGGTGGCTCAGAAAAGACCGCAGGCCACAAAGGATTTGGACTATCGGCTGCGGTGGAGATGTTTTCTGGAATACTATCAGGTAAGCACTATTAGCACGTTGCTAGAAAGTCTTCCAGCGAATCTTGGAAGAAATCTACATTTATGCCCAGTAGTAGAATGCGATAGGTCAAGTTAATTAATATTTTTTGCAGAGTTATACTAGTATAACCTGGTACCTAGGTACCAGTGTAACTTGTAAGGAAGAGATATACCTATAAAATAGATCTACATTATATGTATTATTCCTGTACACACTGATACCACAGTGAACCTACTACACACAGTGGCTTAACGCCCACACATTTGACAGGTCTTAAAAATTATCAAAATTTGTAAAGCGGGCTACTCACACACCTGCCGCAGGGGCAATCTAGGGCCTAATGGCACCAGTATTATCGAAAAATCAAAAGATCGGTATTAAAATTGCCCCGATCACGCTACACACGCGGCAACGTAGCAGGGCGGCAGGGCCGATTTAGGGACCAAGGATGGTCTCGCGCCCCTGCTGCCCCGCTGCAGGGCCAATCTAGGAAGTTGCCCCTGCTTGCCTATACACATTACAATTAAGGAGGCAATCTAGGGTCCTCCCCACCTCATCGCCCTAGATTGGCCCTGCTGCAGGCGCGTGAGTGGCCAGCTTTACACTTGTCAAAGGGTTGTCACATAAAACAAATTACACAAACTTTATCAAACAAACGTCCAAATTAATTAACGTTTTAAAACAAAAGTGCCGCGCTGAAAAAAAAGCTACATAACAGCGTATGCGTAATTTTGACGTTTGACAAAACAATTCAAAGATATGTAACAGCAGTTCAACCATGTTATCCTAGCATTTTTCTAACAATATCTTATATTCGGCATCAGAACCCACGAAAACCATGTTATTGACACCCATGATGAATAATTAATACATTTCCGTAGCCACCAACTTGGATTTCAAAATCGGTCATATTTTTAGCATTAGCTCATTCGACAACCTTGGATACAACTAGGGTTCCCAACCCTCCCGGATTGCCCGGGAGACTCCGGTAATAATGGTTGATCTCCCGACCTCCCGGGGTACAATAATTTCTCCGGTTTTTCAAAAATTATGCGCAACCGTCGTCGCTCGCAAGTCGCTACTCGCTCACCATGCCGTACGCGCACTAAATCGCCAGCTAACAACCCTAGATACAACCATGAAGAATATCTTGAAAATTCACAAGGCCGCCATGTTTGTTTTCTGAACCGAGTTCATACCTATTAACTTAATTTAATAAAACGTGATTATAGTAGTTACGTCCTCTCTAATGAACTATTTCACTTGATTCGTAATCAGACAACTAAAGCCCTGGAATTTGTCCCGAGACTCCCGAGCTGCCATACTGCAACTCGGGACATAAGCTCCGTCGGCTTCCTCCCGCTATCCTCCGCGTAATTGTTCTGCTACAATGTTCTACGTTGACCGACTATAAGGATTAATATATGGGTAGACTACGCTAATACCATATTAAAGTACGTATTTTATCGATTTATTTAACATTCGGTTTCACAGATAATTCACAAATCTATTGACAGGCACTTAACGGCCATCACGGTTGATATCACTCAAGCCGCATTGATGAACGTTCTTGTTCAAAATTCTGTCAAAATAATCAACTAAACTTGTTAACATAAAAGTTTTTCATAACTTATCGTTCCAAAATCCGTACAGGTGCCAACTTCGGCCACCACGTGCCTCCTTGGGGCAAAACCAGAGAAAAACCCAAGCCGCCCAACCTGGGCCACAGCTTCGTCGCCCTTGACCACAAGTGCTTCGCCCCTGGCTTCAAAGACCGCGTTGCCGAGTGTATTAATTATTGGCGGGCAATGGATCCTGTATGTATCTTTGTAATTATTTTACTTATAATTTTAAGGATGTAAAAGTTATTTTTCGACATAATTGCTCGTAAAGTGGCTTTTATTGCACCACAATTAGATTTTTAATGTAGCTTATTACGGACTAGGCCGGTAAAATCTACCACAGATGAATGATAATGTCTACAAATATCACTTTCATTTTTTTTTATTTTATTTTAACAAAGCTATTTTACGCCTAAAAAATAGTAAACCTTTTTATTATAAAAGTAAAATAAATAAGCTGTTTTAATTAAAATATCATAAATAAACAGTTCATTTTATTGAATTATTTATTTTTGTCAGCAAATTAACATTAATTAATGTAGGCCACGCATAAAATTATTTGTTTAATGTGTGAGGATGGCCAACCGTCGCGCCACCCCGCGGCATTGTTGTCATATTTTTTCAGTAATTTTATGTTTGCACACTTATTTTCTTTCGCCCTCCTATTTTCTACCATTCATTGCATCCTGCTGTTTTCCTTATAGCGAGGGGCTTACAATTAATTTGTGTTATAAACACAAAAATAATCAGTTTTTTTAATATTAGGCTGTTTGCCCTGCGGTCTTTCACCTGCGCGCGCATAGCTAACTCGGCCACGGGCACCACAGATTAATTTATAATATGTTTACAAAGAAACCCACGCGCCATTTTTCACAAATACTTTTGTATTAAAAACTTATAGTCTCTTATTTTCCTCGCAATTGTGTTGAAAAACGTCGTATGAAACGCGTGTGCATTGCTCATTTACACTCTCGGCTCACTTATCGAACTCGCCTGCGGCTCGCGCGCACTATACCGCCTCGACTGTAATGACCAACTTAGCACACTTATATCATAATGTAGTATTACAATGTGTTCATGTTACTTACCTATCTCGGAAGCCAGGATTATACACAGTCCCTAAATGATAGTCCAATGTTACTTTGTTGGCCAGTCTGTCTGTCCGTCCGTCCGTCGATACCCTTTGTCTCAGGCACGACTAGTGCTATCGAGTTGAAATTAATATCCAATACAAAAATCTACAGCACCATTCTCTTGTAAAAAAAATAAGTTTCTAACTTAATGTAGGTAATAAAAAGATACGGTCTTTCAAAGTGTATTGTCCTACTGGACTAACTCACTGCCAGAAACATTAAACTTATTGAGTAGGTACATCCCGTTGACCAACCTCACCTTTGCAAATTTGGCACAAAGGCAAAATCATTGATTTCCAAATATTCTATGTGGAATTATTACACGACTAATTATTATACGCAATGATTCCACTGTACGGTTATGGAACGGAACCCTTAGGGCGCTAGTCTTACTCACACTTGTCTTAGGTACTTACTTTTTTAGATATGACTAATTGGCAAATTTGTATGGCGCTTGTCCCATCAATGATTGGATATTTTTAATAGACGTGTATGTAACTGTATGTTACGGTTCATTTTCTAATGATTATATAATCATAACTCTTTTTTTAATTTCATAATGTATTCCTAAAGAATACTCGCTGTGTTGACTCTTCGCTTCACTCGCACTCTCGCCCAGCGCTCCTCCTTCGCAAGCTTCTGGGTCCACAATTGAAGATAGTAGGTACTCTAGTGGTAGGACACAGTCTGACCAGATGGAGATGGGGTGCTTTGATTCAGATTACCATTTAGGTTTCGACTATTATTATTTAATTTATGTGACGCGGAGGTATTACGGAGGTGTATTTTCTTTTAATGCGTAACATTTTAGATAATCCTAGCTTTATCTGATTACGTCTGTATAAAACTATGATTATCAAATAGCAGCTAGATAAAGCTTAAATACGGTATTTTATTTGTTAAATTCCGACTTAATCCAAAGGCCTTGAGTAGATTAGCCTTTATCTAAATAAATCGAATATAATTAACTTTTTTGATTTATCCCTTTTTTAAATATTCCAGGCAGATCCCAGATTTCCAGTGCTTGCTCCAGGAGACATGGAGAAGAAGAAAGCAGCCGAGACTGACGCCGACGGCGCGTTACAGTACGTCCAGCAACAGATTGACTCCAGCGCCGCTCTAGCCAAGAAAATCAAAGTTAGACCCTTGGATGCAAGTAGTGAAAAACCCAAGAAACTATGAAATTTTAAGATTTTTTAGTTGCTAGAAGAAGCGTCGGGCGGCGCGGCGGCGCGGCATTTAGGACGCTAATCATACGCTCGCTAGACAAGCGTCAAACGCGACATAGTGGCCACATTTTGCTGCCAGATCTACCTATATCTTTTTATTATGATTTTTTTGATTACGTGATAAAAATACAAATCTTATAAAATTGCACCTAGTCCCAAAATAATTAAACATTTAAGAAAAAAATTAAATAGTAGTTCAATTTCAGATATACCTAACTATAGTTAGGTTATTATACAATCTGTTCCATCATCATTACCTATAGAAAATTCAGAAATAAAATAAAATTCAGAATATTTTATTTTATTGTTGGACAGTAATAAAAACAGTTTGTATTATTGTGTTTCTATTTCCAATATGTATTATAATCGCCATAACTTGTTAATTCAATTAAAGTCATCTGCAAACATGTTTAAAAACTGATTTTGTTTGTATTAAGTAATGATTAAAAACCAGTTTTTTTTTTCAAGTCCCAATTTTGTCGTACCAGTCCCGACTTTTTTTACAAGCTTTTATTTAAGAGGAAATGCGGGCATGTGTATCGATCGTCTTCTGGTTTAAAAACAACATGTTACGAACCTTCCGATAAATGCACTTTATTTATCCTACTATTAATATCCAGAGCTAAAATCGCTTTGAAAGTTTCGTCCTGATTCGCCCCTGCTTATGGTTGTGGTTATAAGTTGTCTAAGTATAAGTTGTGATTATATGGTTGTGATTGTGGAATAAGAATTATTATTATGACCACGTCATAATGAAGACACTGTTTGATGAGTTTAACACAGTCAATGTAAAACTTTTTGAGTGTGTAGGGAACATCATCGAAACAAGAAAGCGTACTCATTGAATGTATGAAATGAGATGTGTCCAATCTTACAAAACAGGATGGTACATGATCATCAACATTTACCTCTAATGCCTTGAAACACTTCTCCACATAATCTTTCGTAGAAGACAATTTAGTAAAGACTTCAATGGCACTAAGGGCCGGTTGTTTCAAACTATCAGAGTATGTTACGTTAATCAAATATTAACTATTACTACGTAGGATGTTTAACTTCCATGTCCGTAAGGATTGAGGAGCCACATCAGATTTTTAAAATCTGATCTCACCATTATTTAGCAGCAATGTAGCTTATTTTGCAGTACGAATTCTAGATTTAGCAGCAAAATATATCACTAGTTATTTTAATGCAAAAGTGGCTCCTCAATCTAAACGTCTGAATTGAGGAGCCACCTGGAACTCGTTAAGTAGGTACCTAATAGATTAATATTTATGAAAATTTTGTATCATTTAGTAGCAATTTTGCATATTACCGTCTAAAAATTTAGCTTCTGTAGCCCTAAAATGAAAGAAAATACAATACTTATAATATGGCTCCTCAATCTAAACTCAAGAGGTGATTGGATGTGAGCGATCAATTAATATATTCGACATATTGATAATTTAGCTGGTGTTGTGTTTGTTTTTGCAGTATAGGAGTGAAATAGTAAAACAGAGTAAATTTTGTATATGAACGCATTTTCTTTGGCTCCTCATCCAGACGTTCTAATTATATATGTTTGACTGTAGCCACCTGAGATCTCAACGGAATCTAAAGCCAGAGATACTAACATTTAGCAGAAATTTCTGCTAAATATATCTGCATAATTCAGCAATGTATATATTTTGGATTCCGATATTCCAATCTTACAAAACAGGATGGTAAATGATCATCAACATTTTCCTCTAATGCCTTGAAACACTTCTCCACATAATCTTTCGTAGAAGACAATTTAGTAAAGACTTCAATGGCACTAAGGGCCGGTTGTTTCAAACGATCAGTAAAAGTATGTTACGTTAATCAAATATTAACTATTACGTAGGATATTTAACGTCCGTCAAACGCAGAGCGTTGTATGTCTTTTGACGTATGTCAAGAACGACAAAGCGTGAAACAACGCTAATTTTTATTTAACCATCGTTAACGCCATTTTTAACTGTTACCCGTTAGTAATGTAATCGTGAAGAAACAACCGGCCCTAATAAGTCAGAGTACTTTTATGTGTATATAATTAATAATTTAAATGTAGGTATGTAATAAGTGCCGCTGAATCGTCCCGAGATAGTTTTATTTGGTGGACGTATAGAGCCTATCCACGATTCAAGCCATCGAGCTATACTTTCTGTAGTATGAATTTCTGATAACATTTGAACAACAGGGACACTGATATAATTTTCTGAATACACGATTCCAGTATACAAAAAAATGTGTAGAATAATCTGGTCCTCAAAAGTTAGAATAATCTGGTCCTAAAAAGTATTTATCTGTTTCATCACTGTGACTTATATTTTTACATAACGAGCTAGTTGCATCGATGCAAAGACATGCTTTCTTTCTTTTTTACCGACTTCAAAAAGGACCGATTTACGTGATTCTTCTTTAGCTTGATGCGGAATAGTTGCCATTTGGCCCCATAAAAATAAAAAAAATAAAATAATAAATTTATTTTTCAGAAAAGTTGAACGAATGATCGATGAACTCTGGTTCCCAATGTAAGATTTAACTTGTGTTGTGTTATGGTAATTTAACATAGTTTGGCCCAGTAGTTTTAATTTTATGATCATTTCTTTTTTTTAAGCTTTTTATAATACATGATTTGTGATTGAGACCAATAATATAGGAAAAATGGCCTGACCGATATCTGTTGAATAAATGTAGAATATGTCACCATATTCTTGATTGTAGATAATTTACAAAGGCTCAAGACTGGATTTTTGTGTAGCACATTTTCTTGGCGAGTTTCATATTTTATCTGCGACAATTGCCATAAAGTTGGAAGGTGAGGTGGTTCTGGTGCCACGTTTTCGTCGAATAATTCCTTTTCTGATATTAATTCATTCGCTATTTGGTTTCGCACAACTAACGCAGATTTTTTCTAAAATTCTTTGGCTAATTCAGTCCTAGTATAAGAAGTCATTCTATTTTTTGATTTGGTGTTATGCAGATGTAGCCGAAGACCTGCAATCTTGTAGTCAATTTTAACATCTTTATAATATAGATTCGGTGTCATAGACACCATCAAACGCGCTGAGCATTGATAACAATAACCAACACATTTTACAGATCCATCTTTATATATGTATGTACTTGGTGTGATTTCATACACCAGGTACATGGGAGCTTAGTATGTTTCAAAATTTCCAGTGATAAAATACTGGACCATTTTCGCTTTCTAACGTAGTATATATCGATGCTTTCGAAAATTAGAAGGTCTACACGACGACATGTCAAGCTACATTTCCAGTATAAGCTGACCTCTCACTGAAGACTCAGTCGGTGGCCGTATTGCTCTATGATCAAAGAGTTAAGTAATAAAGCGCAGGCCACACACCGCGAGCTAGCAAGCGAGGCGAAGGAAACTATAAACTACTACTACTACTACTAAACTATATTGGGTTCACACCGAAAACTACGGACGGACGGGCTAGCGAGCAGGCGAGAAACCGAGGGGAGCGTTTCGTCTCAAGCGCAGGCCACACGGCGAGCTGGTGGGCGGGCGAGCGAGCAACGTTTCACCGAGCCTAGCTACTTCAGCGACTCGAACGATGTGAACCAAAGTATAAAAAGGCTCGCCCGCCCGCCCGCCAGCTCGCGGTGTGGCCTGTGCTTCATACTTCGTTTCACACCGCGAACTGCAGAGCTAAGCTACGCTAACGAGGTGAACGAATAACATCGCTGGCATCGTCGGATATTTCATTCGCATCGGTTGTATCGCTGACGTACCTTATCTCTGTAGTTCGGGGTGTGAACCGATGTATGAAAAGAGGTGAAACGCTCGCCCGTCTCGCTCGCTCGCTAGCTGGCTGTGTGGCCTGCGCTTGACTCAGATCAAAAGAATACGATCTTTTGGTCTGAGAGTAATAAGGACTTTGTAGTACAATTGCTGTCAAGGAGACACCCTCGGCAACGTCCTCGAGTAGGGAGGCCAGCAGGCACGAAAGATACCTCTGATATTTACCTTTGCCTGTCTCACAAACGTGGTTTGACATTCGAAAGCAAAGACATGCAATAGTAGTGGTTTCGAAAGACGTACTTGGGCATCTATTTACTACTTATTTATACTTTATTCGTCGCAACTAAATTAAATAAAAAAATATTCACAAACGTACTTTACTATTAAAAAGAACTGTAGGTACAGGAAATGGGGTAAAGTTGGTACCTGCACTAATGAAGAATGCCCGATTCCTATAACTTAGGTACCTGCAGACGAGGAGAGCAAAGGTAGAATACTGTGAACGCACTACGCATGTATTATTACTTCTATTGAGACTTCTATGGCGTCAACCAATCTGCCATTTCTCAGAAGAGTTGACCAATCTGTACATCTATAGTCATTGGTAGTAGCCGTTAATCTATGGTCGGATCATAGAGTACTATTTTGTATACTGAAAAACTGAAAGCTTAAAAAGTCCGACGTCCGATCATTCAGATTCAGCACCAATCAGTCAGCAGAGTTGTTATATTTTATTATTGTAGTGATATTTTTTCTGACAAGGTTTATTTGCTAATTTTTACTATTATGAAACTTTATGTTACAAAAGGACACTTCACGCGTGGGATTCGATCCACCGACATCGTGATCCGATGGACATGTAAGCCGGCCGCCGAGAGCTACTGACAAACTTGCATCAACTTTAAATGTGCTATTATGTAAATAAGCTGTTTTTCCGGTACATTTTTCGATCAATCCGTGAACCCTAGCCAGATGTTAATGTTAGCTTCGGATAGACTACTTCTTTGTTTATAAAAGATGTAGTAAATATTTTTATATGGCATAGCCACCATTTTGTTTTAACGAGAAGATAATAACGCTATGTACAGGGCCGGGCTGGGATCTGAAATCGGCCCGGGCATTTGAGAGACGGTCGGCCCAAGCTATTACACGGACGACGTTTTTTTTTTTAGACGCTCCCCTCACTCTTTCTCCTGTATCTTGGGTGCATTTACAAACAATTTGCGGCTTCTCTCTCAAGCGATAGGCGATAATTGGACGACCTTTTTTTGACGTTCCCCTCACTCTTTCGATTTCTCCGACTGTGTGACCGGCCCATCGGGCATTTGCCCATATGGCCAGTCCAGGCCTGGCTATGTGTGGGCCGTCTGCATGCATGTAGTTGACCTATAAATTCTGCAAATGCGGTCTTATGGTCCGGCTACTCGCAGCGACTTGCATGCGCCATCGGTTTGTGCAAACTTTGCCCAAACGGTATTGTTAGTAGGTAATAAGACAAGCATCTTTTTGCCCTCTTAACGTAGCTTATTACCGGACCACTAAGGTATTTAATTCCTGCTTCCTGTTGCCGGATTCACATTTTTCTGGACGTATTCTTAACTTTTCACGATTCGTGAGCGTGTGAATAATACGGTCGTAGGAGTTACTGTACCACTGAAAGATAAAAGCCATTCGTGTTATTTTACGATACGGAATTTATCGGAATTTGTACCGAAAAACAGATTATTTATAAATAAATATGTAAATATACCCTTAAATGAATTCGTCGGTAGCGCTTAGGCTGTACGATAGCCACTTAGCAGTTGGTAGCTAGTTCCAATTTAGTGCTATTTACGTTTTCCTAAACTCAGTAGGTACCGACGTGAAATTTTAAAAATCATTCACATAGAAAATGGAAATAGATAACTTTATTGTTTAGGAATTCTTAGAATAGTACCTAGCTAGTTACACTGTTACAGTAGGTATAACACAGCGCCGGGCGATGGCCGTCAAGGTGATAGGGGGGTACCTTACGATCTCCTTCGAGGCAGCGAGCCTCCTAGCCAGATCCGTGCCCTAGGATCTGGCGGCGAGAGCCCTCGCGCTGAGATGTAGTCAGCGCGAGGAGGCGCCGGAGCGGAGCGAGTTTTGCCACATCCTGGTGGCTGAGTGGAGAGAGTGATTCGCGCAACCCAGCGAAGGGCCCGCCGCAATAGCGACGGTAAGACCCCTGATGGAGAAGTGGTTGGAGAGGCGGCATGGCGACCTCAGCTTCCGGCAGATCCGGGGAAGGCGAGGGCCTTCCCCGGACGAAGGACATCCATGAGGATTTTTCCACGATAAAGGAAAAAAATGGTATAACACAGCGTATGATTGATTATGGAGATTATTATTCATGTCTTCAATTTCAGTGTATTTTTTTAATGTGTTTATTGATTACCTTATGTAGTTTCGATTTTGTTTTATTTATTACTTCTGGAGTATCAACTTTTGATGCCACTTTTACGAAATTTAAGAATACAATTTTGACGTCGTTTCTGAGGTCGTTTTCAAGGCGTCCTGATAGAGTATCAGTCGAGTAAATTTTGAAGGAACGTCTTAGAATATGGGTGTTAGTTCTCCACTGTTCGGCTCTGGACTGTGAGGAGTTGATTGATTAAATATGCTCCATGTATGCTCGGTGATCACTCGGTATTTCGCGATTACATTGTTGTGGATTTTGAGCGTTCTCGATGTAAACTGTTGAATGGGAAAAGCTTTGTCGAACTTAGCACGAATTCTGTTCACGTTAGTAACGTACCTAAGCGTAATGTTATCACGAGTGAGTTTTGATTTGGAATTACTCGTTTCGCACATACTATATTATGAAATTGAAAAAATATATATATCTAATACCTTTAATGTATATATATAATCTGAATCTCGGAAACGGCTCCAACGATTTTCATGAAATTTAGTACGCAGGGGGTTTCGGGGGCGAGAAATCGATCTAGCTAGGTTTCATTTTTAGAAAACGTTGATTTACAAAAAAAAAACGAGCAAAGCTCGGTCATCCAGGTACTCTATGTATGATACAAATTGTGCACGCCGCAAAAAAAGTAAACCAGAATTTTATAGGACAGTTGTATTTTCGATTGAAAATTTGCTTACATTAGTGATACCTAAGTTTACGATACTATACGTCAAATTATCGTGCTAGGCCTACAGCTCGGTTTTCAAATGCATCCTATCTACTAAATTTATAGTGTTGAGGCTGATTTATGCCAGTGCCGAATCTGCGTCTCGGCCGAGCCCGTGGTCTTTGTTGTTCAGTCAACTCGGATTCGGCTCAGGCACGGTCTAGCATTAATGATCCTTTAAACGTTTGAATTACAAATTATTTTACAATAAACTTGTTTTAGCTGCGGTTTGCAAGCCTGCAGTGAAGCTAAATGAGGTGCGCCGGTTCATGGAGGAATGCCTCAAGGCCGCGGGGGCTCCGCCCCAGGCGGCAAGGGAACAAGCTGACCTATTGCTGCATGCTGACACCGTAGGACATTATAGCCATGGACTGAACCGACTTGGTGAGTTTGTTGAAGTCACCACGAGCGAGGGTATCGCAGCGATACAATTCAATAGAAAGGCTAGCTGCCCACCAGAGGAAGGAAAGAAAATTTTGTAGGTTTTGGAGCGGTGAGCAAAAAAAAACCACCAATAGTATTGCTTCATTTTCCTAGCCTTGCACAGCGAAGCTCTGGTGGAAAAACACTTAGCAGAGCGAGGTTTTTTGCTTATAATGCCAGCGAGAGATGTGTGCGAAGAATGTGTGCGAGGCGGTGTGGCTAGAGCTAACTAGACTACAGCCATTAAACGTTAAAGTAGACGAATAGAGTCCGTTGAGCGCCGCTACGCCTCCTCGCATCGAAAAGCTTACTCACGCAGTTTGGTAGAAAGAGTCACACCGTTATACAGATCCGCTGCGCCTCCTCGCACCGCTCAGATTTCTCGCACAGCTCTGGTGGAAAACTATCAAACTATAGTCATCATTTTTTCCTCAACAGAGTACTACATAAACGACATCAAGACTGGAGCGTGCACGCCAGCACTTATACCTAAGATCCTGAACGAATCATCGGCTATTGCCTGGGTAGATGGAGCCAACGCTCTTGGCGCAACTGTTGCCGGCTTCTGCATGAATTTGGCTATCGCGAAGGCTAAGACTTCCGGTGCATCATGGATTGCCGCCAAGCGTAAGTTTTTTTCGTGGAAATATACTTTATAAGTAACGAACGAAGGTCCATCAAATACGTCTTACACTATCAGCTATAGTTTTTGCTGAAAGCATGCTCAAAGTTATTTACCTTTTGTATCTTTCTAGTTTAGCTTCGGGTTGTTAATATTAGGGTCTGATTAATAAAACTGAATTTAATGTACGAATTCGATTCTTCTCATTGTTTACGTTTAAATTATTTTGGTTTGTCGTTTAAGGTCGAGTAGTATAGACCGCGGCGCGTGCAGCGTGACGTTGTAAAAAGCGAGGTGAACGAACATGCTCATAGATTTTCTTCACAATGCTACACTGCATGCGCCGCGGTCGCGATAACGCGGTCTATAATAAACAGTTTTCCCCACGAGAACGATATCTTAATAGCATTGTATTAAAATTCTACAAAAATGAATATTGATACACCAAAACACTATCATATGGGTCGCAGAGGTCTGATGGTAGTGGCTCTGTGTAAAATACTCGTATTCAGCCGCATCTGGTTAGACTGGAAGGTGACCACAACATAATTGGGAAAAGGAGTAAAGTGAGGACGATACGTTTGGTGCAGTGGCTGTGCGATCGGCTTCTGCGCTACGGGTTGTCGGTTTGATTCCCGCACGGAAATAATATTTGTAGGGCCTACAGATAGTTGTTCCGGGTTTGAATGTTTGTACGTCTGAAGATTTATGTCTGCAAACGCACCCACGATACAAGAGAAATCCTAGTGTGGGCAACTTTTTTTTTTCTAAAGTCAAGACAGATAATAAACACTATCTAATGCTCACGTGGGCACTATAGGCACTGCATTAAATCTAAAACCTTTATCTTAATAAAAGCTTAAAAAATGCACGATGATACCTATCGTTTTTGGGGATATGCTAATCACAGTTCAAACATTGGATTGCCATAAAATAAAACAATAGTTTTTGTAAAAAATATATGTTGTTCAGAGTGCAATCACTTCGGCATGGCGGGTTACTGGGCGGAGATGGCTTTGCGCGACGGTCTCATCGGCTTCGCGTTAACCAACACATCGCCCCTTATGGTCCCCACCAGGTCTAAGAAAGTAAGTTGATTAGTTACAGATAACTATGAATGACTAGAAATTGAAAGTTCGATTTCAGTTATGAATGTTTGTTGCTTGATCTGCGCGAGACTGTTGGTTTAATTCCAAATCCTGGAAAGTGGTGACTTCAACCACTTTACACGATTTGGAAGACACTCTCTTGGGAAGCGGTGAAGGGATGGCAAATCACTTCTTCTGTCATATCGGCACAAGTTATACGACATTAGCTCATGTCGTGGTGAAAAGATTAGCTAGTCGGCAAGGTCGGTAGCGGAGCTGACCGCTCGGGGACCGCCGAACACAGTTAATACTCGTAGAGGCTCGTTTTATTGGCCTTAAGCGCTATTTTTGCAAGTTGTGAATGAAGTTCATCATAACTAACTAGTTCCTAGTCCAATTTGAATAAATTATTTAGACTGGGACTTTATTGACGCTGATTTGAAAATAATTAAAGTGCGGTATCATTGACTGCAACTTGTTGTTACCTTTTAATCTGGAATATTTTTAGATTTGGAAATAACTATTGATACCTACTAATGTTCTATGGTATCTTTTGATGCCAATCTGTAAGAGTTAAGCAATTCAGATGTTTAATATTAGGTATATATTTACATAGTATAAAACAAAGTCGCTCCCGCTGTCTGTACGCATAGATCTTTTAAACTACGCAACGGATTTTAATACAGTTTTCAGCAATAGATAGAGTGATTTAAGAGGAAGGTTTATATGCCCCACGTTAGTATCTACATTGCACCCGTGCGAAGCCGGCACGGGTCGCTAGTATTTAATAATATTTTGAATCGATCCGAATCTCAGTTGCCTTAATTATATGTTTTAGACGGCTCTAGGGACAAATCCTATTGCAATGGCGGCTCCAGCGGATAAAGGTGACAGAATAGTGGTCGATTTGGCGACTACCGCTGTTGCTTTAGGGAAGGTAATTAAACTTTATTTTTTTTAACAATGAAGTCCCCTTTATTTAAAATTTGCTTTTAACACCAATAAGGTTCTAGAAAATATCTATATAGCTACGTATCTACTTTTCTTTTAATTCTGCCACTCTGTGATCATGGATTAAAACAGCATGTAGCACTCTAACATTTTTCGGTGAGTGCGGTGTGGGTAAATCCTAGCGTTCACAACGGGAGACTACAATCCATCATTCTCAGCTACAATCGGAGTTGACTACAAATGTAAAGTCATGGACGTGAACGGTGAACCAAAGTCTCTAGCAAAACTGAATGAGTGGGTCGTGGAACTGACCCAGTTTATAATATCAGCAAGCACATTGGGTCACCCGCGCGACGGCGCAACGAGTATTCCCAAGGAGGGTTGACGTCAGGCACGCGGCTGGTCATAAAATAATAAGCCAAAACCTCTAACAAGATGGGTTTATGAAATACATGTTGTGCCGACCCCACCTAGTGTGGGATAGGGGCAGGAAGAAGAAGTAGCACTCTAAACCAACAAGCATGCATGAGAAGGTTAATGAATGCAGATGCAGCAAAAAGGGTGTGTCAGGATCGTAGCAGGTGGAAATCTAAATTCTCTGCCTACCCCAATGGGAAACAGGCGTGATTGTATAATATGTATGTATGTAATCATGGATCAGACTCTGAAGTCAGTTAATGAGTTGAGAAAATTGAGTTACAGTAAGAAGTTATGTTTAATTTACAGATTGAAATACAAGTTCACAAAGACGAGCCATTGCCCGCTGGTTGGGCACTGGGGCCTGATGGACTTCCCACCACCGATGCCAAGCTAGTAAGTCAGCAAACGCAGGACCTTTTTATGTACTACTAGCAATAAAGCGGGTACGAGCAGAGCGGTGACACGATTTTTCACAAGGCTTTAAAGGACACAGAAAGTTAGTTTTATATGGTTGGTGAAAGGCACGTACTGTGGTAGTGGCGGTCCGAGGGGAGGTGGGAGGTTATAGGGGTCATGACCCCCCCCCCTAACGTACATGTCAAATCGAAAAACCTTCTAAAAATAGATAAGTCACAAAAAAACAATTGTGCAATAAATTCAACAATTGTGCTCAACCTATTTTGACCCCCCCAAAGTCTTTGGCTGAGACCGCGCCTGGTCTGTGGGTCCTTTAAAAAAAAACTTTGTTTACTGCTATCAAATGAATTTAATTTCTGTACAAAACTTAGACAATAGACAAGAATAATCGGACAAAATGTTGTAGGTTGACTGTCCCGCGTAACATGCAAAATAGTTTTATATACTTACTTAGAACATAAAATTGTGTATATTACGACGTAGCCCGCAGCCACTCGACTTTCGGTGACGTTGTCCAAAAATATTGGTAGCTTTAGGTTGAAGGATTCAATTCAGAGGACGGGATCAGCAGCTGTTGTAGGCTAGCAGCAATGTCCATTCTTCGTCTTTAGGTGTACCACCCGCGTGGCCCCATCACTCCAGGGTGGGCTATGGCGACACGTCCATTGGAACGTGCTGAGGACGAGTCTTTCCACTGACAGCTGCCCTGTTGGTTACAATAATTAACTTCAGCAGCTTGAAATATTTTCATATTTTCAAGGAAAAGGTTTATTTTGTTTATTAAGGTTTGTGTTTTTTTAAACCTATCCAATCCCGATTGGATAGGTTTAAAAATGGCTGACAATGGTCTTCCCATAGCCTACCATACTCTGACTATTCTGAGGTTTTATTTGACAGGCATTTAAAGCAGCTCACCTTATGCCGTTGGGCGGAGGGGAGAAGACCAGTGGACACAAGGGTTACGCCCTAGCCGCTATGGTAGAGATACTGTGCAGTGGACTATCCGGTAAGAATGCTATGTTCCGTACAAAAATAAATAAGACATAAGTATTTTTGATGTAATAATTATGGTAAACTGAACACTGCTTTTAAGCAGTGATAACCTAGCGGTTAAACGCTTGCCTTCCCGGCTCATATCCCTGAGTTTTTTGATTTCATGAGCGAGTCAGGATTTTATTATCACTTGCGTTAACGGTGAAGGAAAACATCGTGTATAAACCTGAACAGGAGAAGAGCTCCTAAACGAACTCGTGCTCGATGGTGTGTGTAGTGTGCCAACCCACACCTGACCAGCATGGTGGGCTAAGCCCATTAACCCTATTCACTCTGAGAAGAGTACCGTGCCCAGCAGTAGGACAGTAATTAATTGGCTGATTATTATGGTTAATTTGGTAAAGTTTATAATTATAATATTTCAGTAAAGTGTATGTAAATATTTTTTTAAGTTTCTTGCTGCAATACCCGTCTCCCTGAGTAAAATCCAAACTACCCAACTTTAAATGAAACATTTAAGGGTCCAAGTCTGGATACAAAATCCGCGCCTGGGTCAGCGAAGATAAGAGTCCGCCAGACCTTGGACAGTGCTTTGCAGCGATAGACCCCGACTGTTTCGGACCCGACTTTACGACGCGAATAAGTGAGAATCTCAATACCTGGAGGAATTTAGACCCGGTATGCAATACTACGTTCCATGTGGTTAGAATAGGCTACCTCCACCATCAGTAGGTGCCGTAATAGGCGACCTAACCAGTACCTCAAGAGGGTGGGCAGCAGCGCCCTCCTGTCTGTTGATCAAACTGCGATCACCGATCGCTGTAACTCTCCTCTTACAGTCCATTATAGTGGTTATTGGATGGACATGTTCAGCTGGTAATATTTACGGTTTGATAATTGTGGTGATGTTACTGAAATCATATTATTTGTCCCTATTTCATCTTTGATCCTAGTATGTGGCGTTCTATAGTTTCTGGCAAACTCCATGGGAAAAAGGCGTGAATTTATGTATGTATGTATTTCATCTATAATGGGACGTATACACCTTTTTTTTCTCATTGGAAAATCCTCATGGATGTCATGTCATGGATGGGAAAGGCGAGGAGCTCTGCCGGACTCTTACCAGCCAAAAACCAACGGTGTTCCTCCTCCTGACCGTTCGGCCGGAGTCACGGGATTCGCAAAAGCATGCACCGCAACCCCGGCAGGTCCTGGTCCGCCAACCCTCAGCGGACCTCTCCTCTGTGGGGCCTTGCCCCACGTCCTCCTGAGAAGCGCGCACGGAACACTGGGCGCCGGCTTCTCGGGCCTGTTACTGGTCGAGCGACGGGTCCCCTAACTCGCCGCCCGCAGGCCACACACTAGGGTCATCGCTGGAGGTCATCGCGTAAGGGACATATACACCTAGCCAACGAACGCCAATAAACATTCGTCATTTAATTTTAATTTTACCAAACTTTTTTTACAACGAATCCGGTCTCATCAGATAGGTATAAGCCATTTCGAACATCGTTCGATACAGCTTCGTGGCCTTCGTTGATGTTCGTTGGCTTGGTGCGTCCGTACGTACCATTAGTGTCATATCTGGTATCGCTAACCCGTTCAAGCGGCACGTTACGCCTTCGCAAAGGCCGCTCAACGCTAAGGACGAAGCGCGTTCACGGCAAATGTTTGTTTTTAGGGTTCCGTAGCCAAATGGTAAAACGGAACTCTTATATATTCGTCCGTTCGTCCTTCCGTCCGTATTTCACAGGCATTTTACTTGGAGACTATTGGGACTACATAGTTGAAATTTGGCAAGTAGGTGCTTTCTATAAACCGCCACGCAGGCGCATACTGAGAGTACGAAATCAAAATTCTTTATTTTATTCTTTAGTTATTATCGTGGCTTCTTTGTATCTCTCTTCTTCCTGCCCTTATCCCACACTAGGTGGGGTCGGCACAACACGTATTTCATAAATCCATGTTGTTAGAGGTTTTGGCGTATTGTTTTATGACCGGCCGCCTGTTTGACTTCTTTGTATCTCAAAATATTAAATTACAAAACTACTCTCCAGGTTGACCCATTGCTACCAGTTTTGGTTCCCGGAGACAGAGAGCGAGAAAATAAAGAGAATACCATAGAAAAGGGGACCATCAGCTACGCTCCCAGGCAAATCGAATCCGTGAATAATTTGGCCAAGAGGCTCGGTGTTAAACCTATAAAAATTGAACTCTAGATACATCTGATAGAACTCTAGCATAGAATGCCTATAAAGCCATTTTCGATCTCATAATTTTAATTTAGTCATAGATCAGCGTTAAGAAGAGAAAAAGCAGTGATAGCCTAGCGGTTGGAGGCTTGCCTTTCATGCAGGAGGGTCTGAGTTCGAGCCTAGCCTGCACGGCACCACTGACTTTTCGAATTCATGTGCGGATCGAATGTGATTATCACTTGCTGTAACGGTGAAGGAAAACATCGTGAGGAAACCTGCATAAATAAGGGTAAAATAATATTTTCTCGATGATGTGTGTAATCCACCAACCCGCACCAGGCCAGCGTGGTGAAGTAAGGCCTAAATCCTTCTCATTATAAGAAGAGGCCTGTCACACTGTTGTAACTATTACTACCCGTACAAACTGCGTGGGGTCTGGTTGCTGCAAGTGGTAACATTGGAACTAAATAATGTTTTAGTAACTAAGTATGTGCTGTTGCTGTATCTACGTGTTACGTACATTATGTTAGTTAGTCAATTGCGGACATTGGGCATTTTTGTATGGACCTATTCCCAACGGCGGACAAAACTGAAACATAACTAGAATAATAATAAAAAGGCTCTAGATTATTACAGTATGGCTCGTAATATTGTGACCGACGGGATTATAACCACCATTGAAACCACAATTAGAATATTAAATTAAAAGTACAATACACTAGTTATCGTTAACCCTTTGCATGCTTGGTGGATTGATAGAAATGACGCCGCATACTTGATGGACCCGTAATAGTTTTTTTTTATATGAAGTGATATCCTTTGAATGTTTAGTTTAACATTTTCTGATATTTTTATTTGTTAGATATATTTATAGGATTTAAATAAAAATTACCTACAATATTTTTTGTTTTCTTTTTTGTTTAAAAAACGCTGCCCCGCACTAGGATTTCTCCTGTATCCGTGGGTGGGTATGGTTGATGCTTTTAACTTAATGTCCGAGGCACTGTAGCGCTTCGGGCTTGTCGCGTTTGACGCTTGTCGGGCGAGCGTATGATTAGCGTTAGCGTCCAACAAGCGCTCGACGCTTTCTCTAGCAACTAAATAAATCTTTCTTGGGTTTTTCCAACTTCGATTTTCTTGGCTAGAGCGGCGCTGGAGTCGATCTGTTGCTGGACGTACTGTAACGCACCATCGACGTCAGTCTCGGCTGCTTTCTTCTTCTCCATCTTTCCTGAAGCAAGCACTGTAAATCTGGAATCTGCCTGGAATATTTAAAAAAGGGATATATTAAAAAAGTTAATTTTATTCGACTTATTTAGATAAAGGCTAATCTATCCAAGGCCTTTGAATTGAGTCGGAATTGAACAAATAAAATAGCGTATTTAAGCTTTATCCAGCTAATATTTGATAATCATAGTTTTATCCAGACGTAATCAGATAAAGCTAGGATTATCTAAAATGTTACGCATTAAAAGAAAATACGTGGATTTATAGTACGAACTGCCACCGCGTCACAAATAATATAATAATAGGTCGAAACATAAATGGTAATCTGAATCAAAGCACCCCAACTCCACCTGTTCAGACTGTCCTACCACTACAGCGCTATCTTCAGTTAGCGCCAGAAGCTTACGAAGGAGGAGCGCTGGGCGAGAGTGCGAGAGGAGCGAAGAGTCAACACAGCGAGTATTCTTTAGGAATACATTATGAAATTAAGAAAGAGTTATGATTAATCAATAATAGCTAGATAATTTCATTATGTCGTTAATAATAACCCCAAGGATGGGGAAATAGTAAATAGCATTTGGGTCAAATATTTCAACAACTTAAGATCTAAGTCGCATAGAGGTGTGATTCTTTTACAGGTGTGTTTTTTTTATGTTGAGTTGTTCTACTCAAACACCAAAAAAGTAAAATAAATATATTATTTATTTTATTTTAGTAAAAGTGAAAATGATGTATAAGATTATGTATGAAACAAATTTTTTTCGTTGCGTTCATTCTGGGCAAATTTTATCTATTTTTCTCTTGCAATATTGATTAGCGGAAACCTAAAATCACAAATACAAATTTAAACAAACCAATTAAAAATTGATCTACTGATAGCTAAATAAACATGATTATATTTGCACTCGACTGTTTTCAGTGTTCCTTTATTATTTCCCTCTTTTTATCGATAGTACTAATCGATAGGATACACATCTCTATAATAGTTACCCAAACTGTTCTCGTTTGAATACAACGACATTTATTGTTGAATAGTTCATTACAAAATTGACATTTTCCAGGATTCCATTTTCAACGTCATATTAATATTTTATTGTAATTACAAACATGTTACCTACGAAAAAAAGCTGCAGACACGTTCCGTTTAGACTGGTTCGAGATTTACAGTACCTAAGTACGCAAGTCAGCATTTTTTATATAATAAAGGCACAAAAACATTTTTTGAGCAATGACAATGCAACCTCTCACGGGAATTATTGAAAGCTAAACTAGGACCAATTGTCCTCTAATTAAAAAAATCAAGGAACACGAATTTTGACTGATGTCCTGTCTATATAGTATTATGCGTAGCATCTCTAGTACGTCTGTGATAGTATTGAATGTCTTTGCATTTAAATGAGATATCAGAGATTTATTTATTTAATTACAACGGTTGTCATAACAACCATCATCTTCCTGCACTGGTCCCAAGTTACTTGGGGTCGGCGCAATATGTTTTTCTCTTCCACTCTTCCCTGTCAGCCGTCTCATTATCATTTACTCCCTTATCTTTCATATCCTCCCTCACACAATCCATCCATCTTTTCTTAGGTCTCCCTCTCCCCCTCCATCCATCAACATTCATATTCATCACTCTCTTAGTCACATGTGTTTCATCCCTCCTCAGCACATGCCCATACCAAGACAAACGCTTTCCTTTCAACTTTTCTGTCACTGGTGCCACTTTCAAACTTCCTCTAATATACTTATTTCTTACTTTATCCATTCGCGTCACTCCACACATCCATCTCAACATTCTCATCTCCGCTACGTGTAATCTTCTTTCATCCGTCTTCTTCACGGCCCAACACTCTGATCCGTACAGCACGACAGGTCTTATAATGGATTTGTAGATTTTGCCCTTCAGCTTGAGGGGCATCCGTTGGTCACAAGTTGTCCCTGTGACCTGTCGCCATTTCATCCAACCTGAGTTGATCCGATGCGTAACGTCTCGGTCAATTTCACCATCCCCTTGGACGAGTGACCCAAGGTACCGGAAGTCGGAGCAGACTGGTAAGGATATACCAGCGAGAGTAATAGGCATAGGACTGGAGAGACCGCCGAAATCGCAAAACATATACTGCGTTTTGCTTCTGCTCATTTTCAAGCCAACACTCTCGAGTCTTTGCCACCATTCCTCCAATTTTCTCTGGACCTCTAGGCCACTCTCGGCAACCAGCACAATGTCATCGGCATACAGCATACACCAAGGAGCCTCTTCCTGGATTTCCGACGTAAGAGCGTCTATTATCACCAGAAAGAGGTAAGGGCTGAGAGTTGACCCTTGGTGCAAGCCTACAGCCACATTGAAACTGGCAGTCGTGCCCACTGCGGACCGGACTTGAGTACGGCATCTACCGTACATCGCTCGGATCAACTGCACATACTTTCCAGGCATACCTTTCTTCTTAAGGGCCCACCACAAAACCTCACGGGGTACCCGGTCGTATGCCTTCTCAAGATCAACGAAAACCATGTGCAGATTTTTGTGAGCACCTCTGTATTTTTCACAAAGTTGGCGAATAGCAAAAATGGCATCCGTTGTTCCTCGACCAGGCATGAAACCGAACTGGTTTAGTGAAATTTCACTCTCCTCTCTCAGTCGTCGCTCAATAACTTTCTCCCAAACTTTCATACTATGTGACATTAGCTTTATTCCTCTATAGTTGTTGCACTCCAGCACATCACCTTTGTTTTTAAAGATGGGCACCAGCGAGCTGTTACACCATTCGTCAGGGATGGCTTCTTCCTGCAACAACTTATTGAAGAATAAAGCTAACCACTTCCAGCCATCCACACGCAGTAACTTCCACACTTCAACTGGTATTCCGTCTGGTCCTATTGCTTTCCCATTCTTGTCATAACAACCAATTACAGTAAATAAATATAAAAGAAGAGACCGTTAACAACGCTCTCATAAATTCCTCTCACAGTACTTCTGACGTACCAATAAAATCTTCGTCCATCCATCCGCAAACAGATCGCCTGTTGGATATTAATTAATGATATTTGGAAACATAATGAGATGGTGCAGCAAGTTGGCGCTAATAGACCGCAGGAAGGCCTCCATGCATGTTATCGACAATATTTGTCAGAACCGTTACTGGATCGAAAGGATGGTCCAATAAAATATTGGTCAGCAAGAAGAGTCGTTTGAGGTGTATTGAGCGATACAGCGTTACGCTACCTATCCGTTTTAGGAACATCTGTCCCATCCGAACGTCTCTTCTCGGTGGTCAATCACACGTTGAATGAAAGTCGGAATCGTCTCGATCCAGCACGATTGTAGAATTATTATTTCATCGCACTTTACATTTTAAGGATTGGCAAATGTAATCAGTAATCAGAAGCTATGTTTTATATACCTTTTTTTTGTTTATTAAAATTGCGTATTATAGGTACTGAAACTTCTTTTCTTTAAAAAACTTGATACGATACCGGATCGATCCACTGGATATCATAATCATTATTCTGAGGCTGTAACGTAACATGCAATGTAACATGAAAGGTACGTAGTACGCACGCGTAGTGTGCACGGTTCGTGCGCGCAAAGCCTCCACACTATGGAAATTCTGTTACATTGCATGATACATTGCGACAATTGGACGGCCAAATCTTTCATTGCGTGTTTCATTGCATGTTACATTTCGTAAGTCTGTACCCGGCTTGAGGTTTGTACACGTAACACGGAGCGTGTAGTTGGTAAAACTGTATCACGCGCAAATCCCACAGCACGGCTTGCACACTTTTCGACTAGCTTGAAATTTTGCTGGCGCAAGCCCGGCCTGCGCGTACTGTGGGTGTGGTTGGGCGTTCAGTGTTCAAGCCACATTTTTTTAATAGGAAACACTTGAAAAATAATAGCTTAAGAACTGTTTCATCATTGGGAAACATTGTTTCCACGCCAAGGGTTTCGACATGAATGTGGCTTGTGCGTAGGTACTTAAATGTGCCGTGTGGTAAGATACGAAGTGTTCAGTTTTTTCGTGCGAGAAGCTTGCGCAGACCAAACTGTGGTGAAGCTTGTGCGTGTGGTAGGCCCATTAAGATTTTGTAACATTTCGAAGCACAGTAATTCTCGTGACAGTGTCACGGTACTTGTTTGACAATTCAACCCCGACAACGCTGTCGGGGTCGAGTTGTTATAACACGTTTTAGAAGTTGGTGCTAATCCACGTTGACTTCTGAAATTGTCATTTGTGATAATGAAGATAAATGCACCCACGAACAGGAGAAATCCTAGAGTAGGGCAGCGTCTTTTTATATAAAAAAAAAAACAAAATCGTAGATAATATTATTTATTTAAATCCTATAAATATATCTAACAATAAAAATAAATCAGAAAATGTTAAACTAAACATTCTAAGGATAACACTTCATATCAAAATAAATACTATTACGGGTCCATCAAGAATACGGCGTCATTTCTATCAATCCACCAGGCATGCAGAGAGTTATCGTTAACTAGTGTATTATGCTTTTAATCTAATATTGTAAATGAGGTGGTTTCTGGTTATTTTTGTTACGCGTTGTAAATACCTGCTCAAACTTTACCAACATTAAGTTAACCGCTTAGTTTGGGAAAGTATTTTGGCAGGACATTATACGCTTCGGTTGCTTGCTTATAGCTCATAGTAATCAATTCTAAGGAAAAAAAAAACTATAGCAACTTTGAGAACCACTCTCACAGATGGTATTTTTAGATTTTACATCAATTTTTTTGAGTTCCGTAACATTAACTAAACTTTTATCCAACAAATATTTTCTTTATAATAGTTTCTTCCCGTCGCTCACAATATTACGAGCCATACTGTGATAATCTAGAGCCTTTTTATTATTATTCTAGTTATGTTTCAGTTTTGTCCGCCTTTGGAAATAGGTCCATATAACAGTGCCGAATGTCCACAATTTACTAACATAATGTACGTAACACGTAGATACAGCAACAGCACATAGGTACTTAGTTACTAAAACATTATTTAGTTCCAATGCTACCACTTGCAGCAACCAAACTGCCACGCAGTTTGTAGGTGTAGTAATAGTTACAACAGTGTGGCGGGCCTCTTCTTATAATGAGAAGGGTTTTAGGCCTTACTTCACCACGCTGACCTGGTGCGGGTTGGCGGACTACACATATCATTGAGAAAATATATTTTTACCCTCATTTATACTGGTTTCCTCACGATGTTTTCCTTCACTGTTACAGCAAGTGATAATCACATTCGATCCGCACGTGAATTCGAAAAGTCAGTGGTGCCGTGCAGGCCAGGCTCGAACTCAGACCCTCCTGCATGAAGGACAAGCGTCCAACCGCTAGGCTATCACTGCTTTTTCTTTTCTTTATCGCTGATCTATGACTAAATTAAAATTATGAGATCGAAAATGGTTTTATAAGCATTCTATGCTAGACTTCTATTACATATATCTAAGGTTCAACTTGTAAAGGTTTAACACTGAGCCTGACGGCCAAAGCTTTCACGGCTTTGATTTGCTTGGGAGGGTAGTTGAGGGTCCCACTTGCCTTTGTATTCTTGCCAATCGATTGCTCCATGTCTCCGGGAGCCAAAACTGGTCGCGATTTATCAATCTGCAGAGTAGTAAAATTTTTATATTTTTAGATACAAAGAAGGCATAGTAATAGCACCCATGAAGAGAACCTTGTGAAAGACGAGAAGGATAAAGACAAGACTTCGCACACGAGGTTGTCGACATGTAGGAGGTTGACTCAGCAATTGTTGTGCCGATAGTCAAGCCAAGAGCCTCGACCTACATCTGATGAGACTCTCGTTGGGCGGCTGGGTCAAGTCAAGGGCCTGAGACAGAAAACAGTACTTCTGGACACGCCGCATATTCTTATGGTGCGTCCATACCTGACGAACGCGCCGCGAATGCGCCGCTCGCGCGCCACTCGCGAGCTGCGCGCGTGCATTTCATGTTCGTACAAAGCTACGCGCGCCGCTCGCACGCAGTTCGCGAGCAGCTCGCGAGCGGCTCGCGAGCGGCGCATTCGCGGCGCGTTCGTCAGGTCTGGACGCACCATTAGGAAGTTCCTGTCTCTGAGGCCCTGACCAACGGTAGCTTTGACCCTGTTCCCGATGCCAGTGAGCATTTTTTCATATTTTTAATAGATATATTTTGAAATGTAAATAGTATGTATAGTAAATGATAACTAAAGAATAAAATAAAGAATTTTGATTTCGTACTCTCAGTACGCGCCTGCATGGTGGTTCATAGAAAGCATCTACTAAATGGGTGTAATAGTACGAACGAACACACCAAGCTAACGAACATCAACGAAGGCCACGAAGCTGTATCGAACGATGTTCGATATGGCTTATACCTATCTGAATGACACCGGATTCATTGTAAAAGAAGTTTGGTGAAATTAACAAATGATGAACGTTCATTGGCGTTCGTTAGCTAGGTGTATACGTCCCATTATAGATCAAATACATACATGAACTCACGCCTTTTTCCCATGGGGGTAGGCAGAAACTATAGAACGCCACATACTACCAGCTGAACATGTCCATCCATAACCACTATAATGGACAGTAAGAGGAGAGTTACAGCGATCGGTGATCGCAGTTTGATCAACAGACAGGAGGGCGCTGTTGCCCACCCTCTTGAGGTACTGGTTAGGTCGCCTATTACGGCACCTACTGATGGTGGGGCTAGTCTATTCTAACCACATGGAACGGAGTATTGCATACCGGATCTAAATTCCTCCAGGCAGAGAGACTCTCACTTAGCCGCTTTGCAAAGTCGGGTCCGAAACAGTCTGGGTTTATCGCTGCATAGCACTGTCCAAGGTTCGGCGGACTCTTATCATTGCTGACCCAGGAGCGAACCTTGTGTCCTACCTTGGACCCTGAAACGTTTCATTTATTGTAGGATCGTTTGGAATTTACTCAGGGGAGCAAGTATACTGGGTGTAAAAATAGCCTTAACGAAGCCGAAGTCTACGCATACTGTACATCAAACTAAGTAACATACAGCAAAAATAATTGCTGGGAAATGACTTATTTTTTGGTATTAAAAAACAGATTTAAATTGTAGCGCGCAATGTAAGCGCGCGCGCAGCAGACTGTGCCTACATTTCGAAAATGTTGATAATGTTCGTATAAAATAATGTTTAGTAATAACATTTAAACTTAGTTTTCGTGAAAAACGTTCAAAAATATGGTGACTTTGACCTTCACTATCTCCGTAACCAGTCAGTTCCCAGGTAAGGCCCAATACCAAAAAATCTTCATAATGATGGGAAGAATACGTGGCTCTCGGCTTCGTTAAGGATATTTTTACACCCGATATATTGCAGTGCGAAGAGATTTTTTTATTTTATTATATTAGCCTCGGATTCAAAACCACTGAAACCTCATCGAGCTATTGTAGGTAACATATTACAGGATGGTAACATTTTAGCAACAAAGATAATAAGCGATCTGGATATCTGTGGTAAATGACATTGAATGTTCCGCCTAGCCTTTTCCTAACTACGTTGAGGTCGGCTTCCATTTAGACTGTCATAGCTATTCATATGAGAGCCGGGACCGATGGATTGGCACAGTGGGGTCTCAATGTGTAACGAAAGGTCACCCATCCACGGAGTAACCGCGGCAAGCCAGATTAACCTCGCAGATAGTACGATACACGAGGTTGTTAATTAACTATACTATATACAACTATATAGTTTACCATGTTAACCATAATAATCAGCCCATTAATTACTGTCCTACTGCTGGGCACGGTACTCTTCTCAGAATGAGAAGGGTTAATGGGCTTAGCCCACCATGCTGGTCAGGTGTGGGTTAGCAGACTACACACACCATCGAGCACGAGTTCGTTTAGGAGGCCTTCTCCTGTTCAGGTTTATACACGATGTTTTTCTTCACCGTTAACGCAAGTGATAAAATTCTAAATCGGTCATGAAATCAAAAAGTCAGAGGTGTGAGACGGGATCGAACTCAGACCCTCCTGCATGGAAGGCAAGCGTTTAACCACTAGTTTATCACTGCTTAAAAGCAGTGTTCAGTTTACAATAATTACTACATCAAAAATACGCTTTTAACAAACATGTGTAAATCTCTTCTTTATTTTTGTACGGAACATAGCATTCTTACCTGATAGTCCACTGCACAATATCTCTACCATAGCGGCTAGGGCGTAACCCTTGTGACCACTGGTCAACTCCTCTCCGCCCAACGGCATAAGGTGAGCTGCTTTAAATGCCTGTCAAATAAAACCTCAGAATAGTCAGAGTATGGTAGGCTATGGGAAGACTTTTGTCAGCTTTTTTTAAACCTATCCAATCCAACGGAAATGGATAGGTTTAAAAAACACAAACCTAATAAGTAAAATAAATCTTTGCCTTGAAAATATGAAAATATTTCAAGCTGCTAAGTTAATTATTGTAACCAACAGGGCAGCTGTCAGTGGAAAGACTCGTCCTCAGCACGTTCCAATGGACGTGTCGCCATAGCCCACCCTGGAGTGATGGGGCCACGCGGGTGGTACACCTAAAGACGAAGAACGGACATTGCTGCTAGCCTACAACAGCTGCTGATCCCTTCCTCTGAATTGAACCCTTCACCCTAAGTGCATAATACCTCCAATATTTTTGGACAACGTCACCGAAAGTCGAGCGGCTGCGGTCTACGTAATTTTGTAAAAATAAGTACTTGTTCATTATAACACCCGACAAAAGAGGGGTGATAAGTTTAACGTGAGTATCTGCGTGTCTGTTTGTGGCATCGTAGCTTCTAAAAGAATGGACCGATTTTAAAGCAGTTTTTTCTGTTTTAAAGTTGATATGATCGAGATGGTTCTTAGCTATAATTTATAAAAATCTGTTCAGGCGTTTGAAAATTATCAGCTCATTTCCTACTTGACAAAAGGGTCTTGTCTTACCAACATTCCCAGGCCCGATTGATTTGAAATTCGGTGTACTGTTACTTCGGTGGTATTTCCAAGACCTGGCAACTTTGAACTGATGCTGCAGCATCAAGTAGTCTGCCAACCCCTCAGCAACTTACAGCAGTTATAGCGGGTTTGGGCTCATAAGAATGTTCTCAATAAGTAGGTGTTAGATAGATGATGATGTCTGCTACTAATGTAAAAAGTATGAAACAAAATTAAATTAAAAATTTAAATAGCTCCCGACTTAAGAAAAAAACCTCTAAAAAGTAAAAAACAATAACGTGTTTGCCAGCCCTTTAACTTTATTATGTGTAACTAGTAATATTCTGATCCAAACGTCGCGTCGGCGCGTCGGGTGACCGTTTTGGGGGTTAATAAAATAAAAACAGAATACAAAAAAAAAACATAGGTAACATAACATAACATCACGCCTTGTATGCCCTGAAGGGTCGGCAGAGGTGCTTTAGTACCCCCTCGTTTCACCAGTTATGTTTTAAATCCCATGTAATAGGGGGCGAGCCTATTGCCATTAACCGGGCACAAATCCAGACTCCGGGCTGCTACTGAGAAATTCCTAATAGAAAAACCCAATAACACTTTGCCTGACCTGGGGATCGCACCCAGGACCCCATGCTCAGTTGTCGCGTTTCCAACCACCAGACCTACAAGGCAGTCAATACAAGAAAAGAAGCTTGGTAATGATAATTTACTTAATGGTCCCCCGACGCGACGTCGCTAAATAATATTATAGTCCATTTTTTAATCTCAGAGACTGAATTGACAGCCACAAATGTCATATTTGAAAATTTTTGGTACAATATTTTAAATTTTGACATTTGTGCCTGTCAATTCTGAGATTAAAAAACTGACTTTAGGTACCTACATAATTATAATAAAGTTAAAGGGCCAACAAACACATTTTAAGTAAATATATAAAACTATTTTGCATGTTAAGTGGGACAGTCAACCTACAACATTTTGTCCGATTATTCTTGTCTATTGTAAGTTTTGTACACAAATTAAAAACATACAAAGTGATTTTTTTAAATGACCCATAAATCTGCCGTCCTTACAGTACGTACCTTTCACCAACAATAAAAAACATTAACTTAGTGTGTCTTTAAAGCCTTGTGAAAAATCGTGTCACTGCTCTGCTCGTACCCGCTTCATTGCTAGTAGTACATAAAAAGGCTGTTCAGTTTGCTGACTTACTTTCTTGGAATCGGTGGTGGGACGTCCATCAGGCCCCAGTGCCCAACCAGCGGGCAGTGGCTCGTCTTTGTGAACTTGCATTTCAATCTGAAATTAAATATGACTTCTTACTATGTATAACTCAACTTTCTCAATTCATTAACTGACTTCAGAATCTGATCCATGATCACAGATTGGCAGAATTAAAAGAAAGTAGGTACATAGCTATATGGGTTATTTTCTAGAATCTTAGATGCATAGAAGCATGTATGTACTTAATTTACTTAAAGCTCTACCCACACATATCAGGACCGGGACCGGGCCGGACATCACCATCGCATACATTTTGTACCGAAGCAAGAGCTCCGTCGCTTCCTGGCTGGTCACTGACGCTAAATAACCAGCACTGTGCGACTGAGGTCTTGCTTCGGTACAAAATGTATGCGATGTTGATCTCCAGCCCGGTCCCGGCTCTGACACGGCCGTGATATGTGTGGATAGACCTTAAATCTGTATGGCCCTGAGATGTTCGTTCTGATTTTGAATACATTATAGGCCCCTATCATAGTTTTAAAACAGCATACATAACAGAGCAAATACAAATGAAATAGCAAATTTTACTGAAAGGGGACTCCATTTTTTATGTTTAATTACCTTCCCTAAAGCAACGGCGGTAGTCGCCAAATCGACCACCAGTTTGTCACCTTGATCCGCTGGAGCAGCCATTGAAATAGGATTTGTCCCTAGAGCCTTCTAAAACAAATAATTAGGCAACTAAGAGTCGGAACGATTCAAAATATTATTAAATATACCTAAAATTAAACATCTCAATTACTTAACTCTTACAGATTGTCATCAAAAGTTACCATAGAACATTATATCAATAGTTATTTCCAAATCTAAAAATATTCCAGATTAAAAAGTAACAACAAGTTGCAGTCAATGATACCGCACTTTCTAGTCTAAATAACATTCAAATAGGACTAGGAATTAGTTTTGATGAACTTCATTCACAACTTACAACGATAGCACTCAAGTAAAGTCCAATAAAACGAGCCTCTACGAGTATTAACTACGTTCGGTGTACCCTGAGCAGTCAGCTCCGCTACCGACCTTGCTGAATAGCTAATCTTTTCACCACTACATGAGATAATTTCGTATAACTTGTGCCGATATGACAGAAGAAGTGATTTGCCATCCCTTCACGCTTCCCAAGACAGTGTCTTCCAAATCATGTAAAGTGATTGAAGTCACCACTTTCCAGGGTTTGGAATTAAACCAACAGTCTCGCGTAGATCAAGCAACAAACATTCATAACTGAAATCGAACTTTCAATTTCTAGTCATTCATATTTATCTGTAACTAATCAACTTACTTTCTTAGACCTGGTGGGGACCATAAGGGGCGATGTGTTGGTAAACGAGAAGCCGATGAGGCCATGGCGCACAGCCATCTCCGTCCAGTAACTCCCCATGCCGAAGTGATTGCATTCTGCACAACATTTTTTTTTACAAAAACTATTATTTTATGGCAAGCCAATGTTTGACCTGTGATTAGCGCATCCCCAAAAACGATAGGTATCATCGTGCATGTTTTAAGCTTATTAAGATAAAGGTTTTAGATTTAATGCAGTGCCTATAGTGTCCACGTGAGCATATGATAGTGTTTTAACTGTTTTATTATCTGCCTAGCCTTTTCCCAACTATGTTGGGGTCTAACCAGATGCGCCTGAATACCAGTATTTTACACGGAACGACTGCCATTAGACCTCCGCTACCCATATGAGTGTTTTGGTGTATCAAAATTATTTTTTGTAGAATTTTAATACAATGCTATTTAGATATCGTTGTCGTGGGGAAAACTGTTTATTATAGGCCGCGTCATCGCGAGCGCGGCGCATGCAGTGTGGCATTGTGAAGAACATCTATGAATGTTCCTTCACCTCGCTTTTTACAACGTCACGCTGCACGCGCCGCGGTCTATACTACTCGACCTTAAACGACAAACCAAAATAATTTAAACGTAAACAATGAGAAGAATCGAATTCGTACATTAAATTCAGTTTTATTAATCAGACCCTAATATTAACAACCCGAAGTTACACTAGAAAGATACAAAAGGTAAATAACTTTGTTTGACCATGCTCTATGATTTTCAGCAAAAATTATAGCTGATAGTGTAAGAGGTATTTGATGGAGCTTCGTTCATTACTTATCTTCTTTACATAGTATAAAACAAAGTCGCTCCCGCTGTCTGTTCTGTACGCTTAGATATTTTAAACTACGCAACGGATTTTAATGCAGTTTTCAGCAATAGGTGGAGTGATTCAAGACGAAGGTTTATTTTATGCCCCACATTAGTATGTACATTGCAAGTAAAGTAAATTATATTAGTAAAGTATATTTTCACGAGACATACTTACGCTTGGCGGCAACCCATGCTACGCCGCAATTCTTAGCCTTCTCGATAGCTACATTCATGCAGAAGGAACCAATAGTTGCGCCAAGAGCGTTGGATCCATCTACCCAGGCAGTAGCCTCAGTTTCTCTCAGTATCTTAGGTGTAACTGCTGGCGTACACGCTCCAGACTTGCAGTCGTTTACGTAGTACACTGTTGAGGAAAAAGATTATGACTCTTGTTCGATAGTTTTCCATCAGACCTGTGCGTGAAATCTGAGCGGTGCGAGGAGGCGCAGCGGACCTGTATAACGGTGTGACTCTTTCTACCAAAGCTATAACTATGAGGAAGCTGATCGGTGCGAGGAGGCGTAGCGGCGCTCAACGGACTCTTCATTTACTTGCTAACGTCTAATGGTTTTTGTCTAGTAGCTCGAGCCACACCGCCTCGCACACATTTCTCGCTCACATCCCTCGCACACGTCTCTCGCTCGCATTTTATATAAAAAAACCTAGCTCTGTTAAGTCTTTTTCCACTAGAGCCGCGCTGTGCGAGGTTAGGAAAATGAAGCAATCCTATTGGTGGGTTATTTTCGCTTCCTACAAACTTTTCATTCCGTCCTCTGGTGGGAAGCTAGCCTTACTATTGAATTTGACCGTTCGAGACTATCGCCGCGCTACACTTGCTCGTGGAAACTTAACACACTCACAAAGTCGGTTCAGTCCATGGCTTGAATGTCCTACGCTGTCAGCATATATCAACAAGTTGGCGTGTTCCGTTGCCGCCTGCTCCGGAGCCCCCGCGGCCTTGAGGCAGTCCACTATGAACCTACGCACCTCATCTATCTTCACCTTCGTCATGGTAACCGTAGCTAAAACAAGTTTATTGTAAAATAATTTGTAATTCAAACGTTTAAAGTATCATTAATGCTAGACAGTGTCTAAACCGAATCCGAGTCGACCGAACAACAAAGACCGCGGGCTCGGCCGAGACTCTGACTCGGCATTAGCATAAAGCAGCCTCCAACACTAAACATTGAGCTGTAGGCCTAGCACGAACATTTGACATATAGTAAATTAACCAGAAAGGTCACAACTTCGATGATCAGTTGCTCACACACCCCAATGTTTTTTTTATAAGCATCTATCTAACTAATAAACTTTGGTTGAATTTGGCAAATGAAAACGCTCCTTTTACTCGTAAAGATATTTACTCGTATTAGAGTTAGAACTCAGCTTTTAACTGACGTGAAATTGATGCTGTATCATCATCATCTTCCTCTACGAACTATCTTATTTTGTAAACATTTTGCATTCCGTACTAGGTCTACCTAAATTTTTTTAATTTTTTTGTTAAAAAAAAGAATAAGTAAACAGTGTTAATTAAAATATGATAATAAACATTTAGTTATATCAAATTATTCATAATCCACAATAACTTATGTTATTAATACGAAAATATTAGCTGCATTATATTTTTAATATTGGCTGTATGTCGATGTTGTTCGTGCACTTGCTCCAAACTGCGCGCGCATCGCTGGCGCGAAAAAAAAAGAAAAAGAAACTCAAGAAACTTGCACGCCATTTTCCATAAATATTTGTTAACGTTTTCGCTGTGTAGTTGATTATTATCAAAAATGATGACTTTAAGTAGGGAAGAAGAGTACCTAATACGTAATTGACGCCGCCGAAAATACTAATCGAGACACGAAGCGCATGTGACAGCCTGTTGCCACCAAAATCTAGAGAGAAATGGTGGTAATGGTGATAATGGACGCTCTTACGCCGGGCATCCAGGAAGAGGCTCCTTGGTGTATGCTGTTTGCCGATGACATTGTGCTGTTTGCCGAGAGTGGCCTAGAGGTCTAGAGCAAATTGGAGGAATGGTTGCAAAGACTGGAGAGTGTTGGCTTGAAAATTAGCAGAAGCAAAACGCAGTATATGTTTTGCGATTTCAGCGGTCTCTCCAGTCCACCTTACCTTACCAGTCTGCTCCGACTTCCGGTACCTTGGGTCACTCGTTCAAGGGGATGGTGAAATTGACCGAGACGTTACGCATCGGATCAACTCAGGTTGGATGAAATGGCGACAGGTCACAGGGACAACTTGTGACCAATAGATGCCCCTCAAGCTGAAGGGCAAAATCTACAAATCCATTATAAGACCTGTCGTTCTGTACGGATCAGAGGGTTGGGCCGTGACAAAGACGGATGAAAGAAGATTACACGTACCTAGCGGAGATGAGAATGTTGAGATTGATGGGTGGAGTGACGCGAATGGATAAAGTAAGGAATAAGTATATTAGAGGGAGTTTGAAAGTGGCACCAGTGACAGAAAAGTTGAAAGGAAATCGTGTCTTGGTATGGGCATGTAATGAGGAGGGATGAAACACGTGTGACTAAAAGAGTGATGAATATGAATGTTGATGGATGGAGGGGGAGAGGGAGACCAAAGAAAAGATGGATGGATTGTGTGAGGGAGGATATGAAAAGTAAGGGAGTAAATGATAATGAGACGGCTGACAGAGAAGAGTGGAAGAGAAAAACATATTGCGCCGACCCCAAGTAACTTGGGACCAGGGCAGGATGATGATGATGATGTTTCCTTGCGGTTATTTATGCAATGTATTAATCGTTATGGCGAATTATATTAAATCCCGATTCGGTTTGTAAATGTGAACGTCTATTCATCTTTAACGAATCGTCAACGACTGATGTATGTGTGAATGGGCCATTACTAAATCTTTTTCTGTCAATCCGCTTTAATTTTGTACTTTTATGCAATTTCATTAGGTAGGTACCGTACCGGTCCCTCGCCAGAATTAGCTGACGCTATTCAGAATAATTATACAAGTTTTCATTCTCCAATTTGTTGAAATACCTTAATGGTCTGGTAAAATTTTAAACTAGTGGAAACTACTGAAATCGTATTTAGTGGGGCAGATTCCACTGCAAACTTTAAGGCATTCCACTCTTTGCCCCACCAGTGGGGCGGCTTGGTGGGGCAAAGTGGAATAATTCGACCTTATAATACGTACGTAAGCTACGTTAAGACGGCCAAAAGTTTGCGCAAACGGTAGTTGTCTTATTACCTACTAACAATACCGTTTGGGCAAAGTTTGCACAAACCGATGCCGCATGCAAGTCGCTGCGAGTAGCCGGACCATAAGACCGCATTTGCAGAATTTGGAGGTCATATTACTGGTTATATTACTACATGCATGCAGACGGCCCACACACAGCGTGTATATTAAGAGGCCGTTCCCATATCACAGCCGCCTCGCACTAACTTTCAGCTTTTTCTAAAGAGATTTTAGGCGATATTGAAAAATGTATTAAATAAGCATCCTTCACGATAACATTATAATTATATTTGAAACATATTTTCGTCTTGATTTATTGCCCAGAAAGAGGAGAAGAAAGAAAAATTATTTTATTTTTTCTATATAAATCATGTATGGAAATAAAACTATTATTTAAATATTTGTGATGACACTCAGAAGGTGGATACACTGAACTTCTATTGATTACATTTTTCAATATCACCTAAAATCTCTTTAAAATCTTTAAAAAAGGCTTAAAGTTAGAGCGAGACGGCTGTGAAATAGAAGAGGCAGCGCCGCAAATTTGAAAAACAATATGGCGGCTATGCCATGTAAAATATTTTCTCCACCTTTTACAGACACAGGTGTAGTCTATCCGAAGCTTGCATTAACATCTGGCTAAGGTTCACGGATTGATCGAAAAATGTACCGGAAAAACAGCTTATTTACATAATAGCACATTTAATGTTGATGCAAGTTCGTCGGTAGCTCTCGGCGGCCGGCTTACATTTCCATCGGATCACCATGTCGGTGGATCGAATCCCACGCGTGACGTGTCCTTTTGTAACATCATAAATTTTCATAATAGTAAAAAGTAGCAAATAAACCTTGTGAGGAAAAATATCACTACAATAATAAAATACAACAACTCTGCTGACTGATTGGTACTGAATCTGAATGATCGGACGTCGGACTTTTCAAGCTTTCAGTTTTTCAGTGTACATAAAAGTACTCTATGGTCGGACCATAGATTAACGGCTACTACCAATGACTATAGAGGTACAGATTGGTCAACTCTTCTGAGAATTGGCAGATTGATTGACGCCATAGAAGTCTCAATAGAAGTATAGGTCAACCAGAATCTCATGGCATTAAAAATTAATAACTAGAGTGCGCGCAAGATAACTCTGCGCGCGACGGAAGGCGTGCTAAATGTTGCCATGATCGCAAAAATATAAAGTCCTACTTTTCAAGGAAAAGTAGTATATCGTGAGCATTAAAATTGGGCAGCCCTCTTGCTGTTTATTATATTTTAATTGAGCTAAGTTATGTACGTTTAAATTTACTACCTATCAATTAAATTAATTCGTATTTTTACGTAATTTGCAAAGGAAAAGAACTAAGGTTATAAATGTGCCGTGAGTGAATAAGAATGCAGTATGATTATTATCGGCTGATGAGGTCTATTATAATCTTTATTATTATATTTTCTTTTATTCCTAAAATCAGGTAGATCTAGTGACAAAGTTAATAAAACGGCAACATTATGGCGGAACATGATTAGTTCCGATTTTGGCCGCGCGCAGAGTTATCTTGCGCGCACTCTAATAGTGGTTTTCATATGGCAATGTCAACATGTCACTTGTCAAAACCAGTATGACTGTAGTTGATACATTTTCCAGTTCTGATTGTTTTCTTATTCAAACATTTTTAGTAAACATACTTATTTTAACAAGGTTTCCTTTTTCATTACAATAAAATTGCAAAAAACCATATATCAGCATATCATTTTGGGACCCAGTGCATAATATCAATATCAGCAAGCACATTGGGTCACATAAAACAATAAGCCAAAACCTCTAACAACATGGATTTATGAAATACATGTTGGGCCGACCCCATCTAGTGTGGGATAAAGGCAGGAAGAAGATGAAGAAGAAATAAAAGAAAAAAATTACAAGTATCAAGACTTTTTATTCAAATAACCCTTGTGTTACCCACAAAAAAATGTAATTTCCCTATTTGCCATCAGATTCTGGTAGACCTATAATAATACATGCGTAGTGCGTTCACAGTATTCTACCTTTGCCCTCCTCGTCTGCAGGTACCTAAGTTATAGGAATCGGGCATTCTTCATTAGTACAGGTACCAACGTTACCCCATTTCCTGTACCTACAGTTCTTTTTAATTGTAAAGTAAGTTGTGAAAAATGTTTTTTTTAATATTATTTTAGGTATTTATCATTTATTTATTTAATTTAGTTGCAACGATTCTTCTTTACATAGTATAAAACAAAGTCGCTCCCGCTGTCTGTCTGTCCCTATGTATGCTTAGATCTTTAAAAATACGCAACGGATTTTGATACGGTTTTTTTTAATAGATAGATTGATTCAAGAGGAAGGTTTATATGCCCGACATTAGTACCTATCTACATTGCACCCGTGCGAAGCCGGGGCGGGTCGCTAGTAAAGTATAAATAAGTAGTAAATAGATACTGAAGTATGTCTTTCGAAACCACTACTATTTATCTTTGGTTTCGAATTTCAAACCGTTCTGGCGAGGCGGACAAAGGCAAATGCCAGTGGTATCTTCCGCGCCGGCTGGCCCTCCTACTCGAGGACGTTGCCCAGGGTGTCTCCTTGATAGCAATTGTACTATACACCAAATTGTTCTTATTACTCTCAGACCAAAAGATCTTATTCTTTTGATTTGAGTTATTACCAAGAGCCAAGAGCCATGGTTATTGGTATAGGTTTTACCCTATAAGCTTCTGGGTTATATTACTCTTTGATCATAGAGCAACACGGCCACAGACCGAGTCGTCCGTGAGAGTTCAGCTTATACTGGAAATTTATAGCTTGATAATAGTGTGTACGAATTATCGTTTAAATCATGATCTGATAAATAATAATCTAAAAATTATTATACAACGTGTTACATAAATCCCCGTGAAAAATGTAAACAATCAAGTAGTCTTATATGGTTGCTGTCATTTACCTCTTAGAGGAAATTAGGTAAGAATGTAAATAACCTTCTGGATAGTCTACTCTTTAGATTTATGCTTTTAGGGTTGCGTTACAATGATGATTATTTTATGTTTTATCCAAATTTTTTTTTTTGGGTCGTGCTACGGTTTTCAAATATTGCCTATAGACTCTTTACGAGGGACATTTTAACCCCCTTTCGGCTTTAGGGGTATTTTTGTAAAACGTTGTATTGTATTTATTTCGTTGTAATTAAAAAAAGGAAGTTTTTTGGTATTCGATGTTTTATTATAATGTTAATTCGGAATTTGTAGTGTTTCAACACTAACTTAATGTATTTGGGTTCAAAATGAAAATGGTCTTGTTTACTTATGTAATTATAATTATATAGTTTAGCGAAGAAAGACATGTAAATGTTGTTTCAAACAAAACTTGTTTAGAATAATTATACAATTACCAAATAAATACTTTATTAATGCATCGTTGCGAAACGACAATGTGTTAGGTAATCAAATAAGAATTTTAATAAATGAATAATTTGTCGTGAAATGATACGTTGACATAGTGTTGTCTGCGTTGTAAACATTTTTGCTGTTTGTTGAACAAACGCCTGTCGTTTGTTCAACAAACATATCAAATGTGTGTACCGTTGAAAGGTAATAAGTACCTACATTATGTAGATTGGAACATGATCTGAATGACGTTCCATTTTGTATTGTAACTTGATTTATTTTTAAACGGTTTTCATTAAAAGGTTTTAATTAGCTTCACTTCGTATATTTGTTTGTTTGGTTCAAATCTTGTGACAGACTTTTGAACTACTTCTGCTTAACCGATTCTCCTGAAACTTCGCACAAAAATTCAGTTCCCATGACAATACAAAATTAGCGGATTTTACTAAAAGGACGCTTTCATTTATTTTTAAAGTAAGAAATACTGCATTCACATTTTTGCCTGACCCGAGAATCGAACTGACAAAACTGCGAAATAGTAAGTACCATCCCATACCACAAATTTCTAATAATGTGGTGATCAGGCTTAGCTCGACAAGAAAATCTGCTTTCTGGAATTCCCTAGTTCAAATAAATATTAAGTAGTTGGTTGGTGGTTTACCGAGCGATATAAAATTAGGACTCTTGTATCTTTACCAATAATGAAGCAAAGACCTAATAGCATAGGCGTATTCAGGGTGGGGCAGATGGGGCGCTTACCCCACCCTGGCACAGGAAAGAATAAACAAATAATCTAGATTCAGTCAACTCGCCACCCATTTCCACAGAACAATTACCTACCCAAAATCGGCAGACTAATGCCCGCCTCCGTCTATACTTATTGGGGCCTCAAAAATAACACCCATATTCTAAGACCCTCCTCCAAAATTTACTCGACTCAGGACGGGATCAAAAACACCTTCAAAATTGTATTCTTAGTCGCAATTTCGCGTGAACTTTGAGGTTCTCGACTCCACTCTACCTTGACTCATTTGAGGACCCCTCAGGTCCTCAAATCAGTCAAGGTAGAGTGGAGTCATTACGTCATAATTTGAATTATCGGCATCGCGCAAATAACGCCGCGATAAATAGTTAAAAGGATTATTGTAAGCATATTCGATAAAGTCTTCGAATTATTTATTTTTCTTACATACGAACTTTGACACTTCCTTCCTTAAGGTAGGTTCCGAGGTACCTTGAGTTTGACAGATGATTCCTTACCTCGACTGAGGAAAAATCTCGAGTCGAGGCCGTTTATGTCAACTATAACTACCGATGGTAGTGAGAAAGACTGAGTCAAGGTGGAGTCGAGTAAGTTTTGGAGGAACGTCTTAGAATATGGGTGTAAGTTGATGGGGCAATATTGCCCCATAACCCCATTCTGAACTTCCAGATTTATTGAAAAGACAAACAGTATTTGCCCCATCCTGCACAAAATCTTGGCTTCGCCCATGCCTAATAGATTTGCGCACCACGTACTCTCATACGTTAATAGCTATCACAAGTAAAACAAGGTCACGTGTTCATTTATGTGCCAGTTTGGCAATAAAAATTAGTTCCATTAGTAAGTAAAACGATTAGTTTATTGCCATAAAAGCTAGTGTACTTAACACATTACCTCTAAGCGGACAAGTCCAACAGATAAGGAAATCAATTAGAGTAACTGACATACTTATACAGGGTGTAAAACTTCAAACCTCGTGATATACTGCTGACATTTATTGGTGAGGCATTTTAGCGCCCTGAGTTAAATGACCGCGCGATTCGCTCGGGGCGCTAAAATGCCTCACGTTAAGAAGATATGTTTACTTTTGTATTTTTTTTACAGTTTCCAAAAGTATCCCGTGCAGTGTTAACCTATGTCCGCAGTAAATCACGAGGTTTTGAAGGAATTACATCATTTCGTTTACACCCTGTAGAGACAAACATACGGACAGAAATTAATTATAAAAAAAAATAAATTCATGTTTTGTTGCTTATTTCTATACTTCTGACAGGTTTTCATCGATATTTCCTGTTATTATTTTTGTATATGGTACAACAACAACAATAATGGTACCTATTATACACTCATTTGCAAAAAAAACGGGCGGTTATGATTTTTTTTCTGCCTGAAAAAAATACAATACTTAAAAGCTTTTAATCATTTGAACATGTTACTGGCCGGTTATAAAAGTGCCATGATGTTTAAAAAAGTAGGTACGTTCCAAATTCAAATTTTTGACTGAGGCTGGTTTTTAAAGAAAACAACTTTTTCCTACATTTTGTGGCGCGAATTCCCGAAAGTTAATATCGACTCTAAATAACTTTAAGTCAATTTTTTATTGAATTATCTAATTTCCTTGACATTTTGAAGTATTGTAACTGCTGTTTAGCGGTCTCGAAAATGGTAGATAAAGTGATAAATGCTAGCAAAATGATTGCGCTGCTTGATGAGGGTTGCAGCCAATGCTTCGTGGGTCAGAGGCTAAATGTGATTCGTTCGGCATTCCAAAGGACCTTGCAGCGCTATCAAGAGACCAGTTCCGTCAAGAGAAGGTCTGGTTCTGGAAGAAAGCCATGTACCGAACCATGGGATGATCGTTTTCTGGTGAGTCAAGCGTTGAGAAATCCCAAATCTTCGCATGTGAATCTCAAAAACCACCTCGAAGAGGTAAGAAATGTGCAAATTAGTCTATGGACGGTCAGGAAGAGGCTTCTCGCTGCCAATATAAGCAGTCGTCGCCCAGCCCGCGGCTCTAAATTACTTCGTGAGCACCGAGTTGCTAGGCTTAGTTTCACTCGAAATTGTGTGTCCTGGACTCAAGACAACTGGGATATGTTATTGTTCTTCGATGAAGCCAGGATATTTCTATACGATGAAGACCGACGTCGGCGAGTGCTACGAAGACGATGAGAATGCTTTGCGAAGGCATGTTTTGAAGAAATCACACCTTATGGTGGGGGCTCTGTTATGTTTTGGAAAGGAATAAATTCGTTGGATCGTACGGAGTTAGTCTTCATCGAAAACGGCACACGGACTGCACACCAATACATAACGGAAGTTCTTATTCCTCATACACAACCCGCATTGGCCGCTCTTGGAGAAAACTCAATATTTATGGACGACAACGCCCGCGCCCATCGGTCTGGCGATGTGGAAGCATATATGCTAGAAGTCGGGATTCGTCGTTTGGATTGGTCAGCTCGAAGTCCCGACCTCAATCCTATAGAGCATGTCTGCGACGTTCTGAAGCGACGATTGAGATCAGTGCAGCCGGCTCCGCAGACCATCAGAGAGCTAAAGAATGTGATTACCGCAGAGTAGCAACGTATTTCGCAAGAAACCATAAGAGATATACTCGCTAGCATGCCCAGACGAATGCAAGCTGTTATTTCAGCAAGAGGAGGTCACACTCCATACTAAACTTTTATCTGCTTTTACTTTATTAAAGAAAAAACAAACAAAAAACGTGTTTCATTTTTACTTAGCGAGCTGGTACACTACGATCGCTTGGAACTTTAACATTATTTCTCATTAATTTAACCAAAATGTTATGTTAAAACTGACGATAAACATTCCTTGCTAATTAATTTACAAAACTCTGAGGATAAAACTACCTAAAAGTATCAAACAAACTAATAGTAACAATAAAATTGATTCTTTGCTTAGGTGCCCGTTTTTTTTGCAAAAGAGTGTAATTATATTATAGAATGAACTTAATTATTTATCCTCATACTTTTCTCTCCTCTGTTGTGTCCACAGAAATCTAAATTCCGAATAAATTTAAACATGTAATAGTTCATCGTTCTTGTTTTATACTACTAAGAATTGGCCCGATTTGGAATGACGTCAACATCCATCGTATTCTTATACAAGACTACATAATTATAAAAAAGTAAGACTCCACTTTTTTAGAGAATTAACTATGGTGAACGCCAACCTTAGTACGTTAATTAAGATTGTGTGGGTTGGGAACAATTTATATTGAATTCTTTTGCACTACAGGACTTAGTAAGTACAGTGAAACTGCCCATACTTTAACTTAATAATTAGGTACTAACTTAACTGCATATCGACGGTCGGCAGTGAAAACCACGTATGTGTAAAATACAATTTTTTAAAAGAGAGAATAACTGTCTCCTGAAAAAAAAATGGCCGATTAAATGTTAATACACGTTTGTCATCGTACGTCATAGATACCTTAGAAGTATTTGAATTGAAAGTTTGTTGAACTAATACGTGTATGACCAGTTTATCTATCTAAAGAACAAATAAAACGCTTTTGAAGAAAATTTGATTTACGAGGTTTTCACTGCAGAGTGTCGATATAGGGTTACTTCAAATTAATTGGCAAAACTTCAAAGGGCAGGTTTACTAGGTATCATTAAAAGAACACATTTAAATATAAATACTTATACTTTTGTTAATTAGATAACAAGATGCAGACGTACTGCATCTTGTTATCTAATTAACAAAAGAAAGACGCACGTGCGTCTGCGCACTCTTCGCTACTGTTTGATTGTGCTGTGTGCATGCACAAGTAGGTAAACGTAGGTACGCCAATTTTATTATTATCTATAATTTCTCACGCAAACAAATTACCTATTTATCAAATCGACCGCGGCCACTGTATTAAACTCAGTTTACCGGCCCGCGCCGTCGCGAGCGCACGTTTTGTATAATCTGTGATGATAAGAGTTCCACTATCAAATACATTATAATATTTAAAACAAAAGCATCAATACGATAGAGAACAAGTTATTTTGAAGACAGAAACCTCTTTAATTATGTAAGTATGCAAATTATACGCTTTGAAATGATTTTTATGTAACTGGGTTACAAGGTTATGTTTTGTTAGTAAATAAAAGATAAACTACGAACACATTATCGCTAATCATAAATGTGTTTTGAGTGAATCTGGTCGCGTAACAACATATTTATGTGAAAAGTAAATTCGTCGAAAAAAGATGACATATTTATTACTTATATGGATTTTTCATCCGACCCTAACACATTGGTTACCTTGAGTTTGTTTTGCGGTCTGCCATAATGACTCTCTGTTTCGCGTGCACTCGCCATAAAGGCAAAATAAATAATGCAAAATCTTTGGCACTCGCATACATACCTATCTATTTATATGACGTAGTATTCTTGTTATGACTAAGGCTGTGAGCAGACGACGGACTGCCGCGGACAAGAATGACCGTGGTTATCGTCCGCGGTAATCTGTCCGTCGTCTGCTCAGGGCCTTATAATCAAATTAATTCTAATATATCCACTTAGAAAATTTGCAAATTATCCGTCACTGTTGTCAATTCCATGGTTTTTGGGGCTTTTGGTGCCGGAAAAGAGGGCCTTTGAGCGACTGCCATCAGACCTCTGTAACCCAGTTATTGGGCAATGCCGATATCCTAAAGTTAGGCCGGTTTTCAGACTCCGGTTGTCGACCGGTTATCGGGCTTCTGACTTATCCGTAACAACTGTCATAGTTATTCGTGTAACCGACCGAGACACGGAGGGGTCTCGATTACTCACGAACTGATCGCGGCAAGGCAACCTTAACCTCGTCGATCGTACGAAGCGCGCAGTTGTTCATTAGCCACGAGCAGACACTGAAAAACCCGAAAATTAAGATAACCTTTAAAATACGGTATGACGTCATACTCCGAAATTATGGTTACCTGAATATTAAGATACTACTAAATATTTAGGGGAACGAGATATTGTGTTCCGCCTACGAAAAGGGAGGATCCTCCCACCAGGCGCGTCTTATGCCTGACGGGCCACTGCCCAAAGGTTGATGTTGGGAAGTTGTATATATACTAACTCCGTGTCAAATCTTGATACCGCGATGCAGGATAGTTCACATGCGGCGCGATAGATGCCGCCACAAATATATTTCGGAACCGAAATATAGAGTCTGAAAATGCAAAACGGTATATTCCGGTATCGGTACCTAAACCTTTATAAAAAACGGTTTTCATTGATGAACTGCCGCGCCAGCCTGTCCTTCGCTATGAAGCGCCAGATGGCATTAGTATGATTAATTCATCATTCGATGTTTTTCGGTACTGAAATCGTAACAAGGTTAAATAAAGGTATGGCCTAACCATTATAAGAAAACGGTATCCTTATATTTTAAAGGTATCGAAACCTCGTACCTTAACCGCTTTCTGTCCCTGGCTACGAGGCCTAACCAAATTACCTAAGTACCAACTTAAGTGTACCTAGTGTTTCTATCTATGCCCGACGAAAGACGACAAGTCTTTAATAACTGAATAAATAAGATAGAATAAAAGATATTATCCCGTTAAATATTTTATCCCGTGTGGGAACAGGTTAGAATATGAAAGTTCCTCACGCTGGAAATAGACGCGTGTTATAAGATTCAACAAATCCCTACACGCTTGGTGTAAGGATCTGTATTATCTACCTGGCTAGCCACCACACTCACATTAAAATCAAGCAGCCAAGTAATTTACTGTGAGAGCCAGAGGGGGAATCCCTCCCTTTGTTACTTGAATTCCTGTGGTCCATCTTAGACTCTATCTGCGCTCTCCATCAGTCAGGTGTGAATAGAGTGAATTTTAAAACTAAACGGAAAACTGATTAATCTATTTAACATACACGTAACGCTATCTATTGAGCAAATATGTTACAAACAAATAATGATAATTTCTTCTTGATAACTTTAAATTCTAATGTCTTTTGATTGAACGAACCGATTACGATGAAATAAAAACTAAATGTTACTCCGAGATACGCACTATATTTTTCTATAAAAGTCAACCGCATAGAGTCAGTACTTTTTACGTGCGGCGTGCACAAACAAACAGATAAACAAACAAAAAATCTAAAAATTATCGAAGTGGATACTATTATTTATCTTTTAACCCTCCGCTATTTATTTATTATATTTCCTTTGTACAGTCACGTTAAGTCTACAGATTTATTATAATTTACTATTATTATAATAGGTATGTATAGATTTATTTTTAGTTGCCATTCACTACGTGTTTCCTTATGGTTTCCCATTTGTCCGTCATTTTTATTGTACTTACTGGATTATTATAACATTATAATGTTATTTACAAATAATATCCTCATAGAATAATTAGGTAGTTAATATTTTTGTACTGGTAAATCCTCTATTCAGCTGACTTTTCACTATGGTACCTATTCTATTTAATATTAGGTCCTTACCTATGAAATTGCCGATTTTTGATACTGGCTAGTGTAAAGATCGATATCTTTCATTCTATTTAGAACAAAACTCAAATTAATTTTATTTACTTATAATAAGACTCTTTTTTTCAAGTTCAGATGGTCATTTATTTTCCCGCCGTTCGATTTTTCTTGGAATGGCTTAAAAATCAAAATTGCACGCTATCGTCGAATACGAGTTCCGTCGTGGCACCAAAGACATTAAAAATATATGTAGGTATATAGGGGCTATACTACACTCTTTTGCAAAAAAACGGGCACCTAACCAAAGAATCAATTTTATTGTTATTATCAGTTTGTTTGATAATTTTAGGTAGTTTTATCTTCAGAGCTTTGTAAATTAATTAGCAAGGAATGTGTATCGTCAGTTTTATCATAAAATGTTGGTTAAATTAATGAGAAATAATGTTAAAGTCCAAGCGCTAGTAGTGTACCTGCTCGCTAAGTAAAAATGAAACATGTTTTTTTGTATGTTTTTTCTTTAATAAAGTAAAAGCAGATAAAAGTTTAGTATGGAGTGTGACCTCCTCTTGCTGAAATAACAGCTTGCATTCGTCTGGATATGCTAACGAGTATATCTCTTATGGTTTCTTGCGGAATACGTTGCCACTCTGCGGTAATCACATTCCTTAGCTCTCTGATGGTCTGCGGAGCCGGCTGCACTGATCTCACTCGTCGCTTCAGAACGTCCCAGACATGCTCTATGGGATTGAGGTGGGGACTTCGAACTGGCCAATCCAAACGACGAATCCCGACCTCTAGCATATACGCTTCCACATCGCCAGAGCGATGGGCGCGAGCGTTGTCGTCCATAAAAATTGAGTTTTCTCCAAGAGCGGCCAATGCGGGTTGTGCATGAGGAATTAGAACTTCCGTTATGTATCGGTGTGCAGTCAGTGTGCCGTTTTCGATGAAGACTAACTCCGTACGATCTAACGAATTTATTCCTGCCCAAAACATAACAGAGCCTCCACCATAAGGTGTGATTTCTTCAAAACATGCCTCTGCAAAGCGTTCTCCTCGTCTTCGTAGCACACGCCAATGTTGGTCTTCATCGTACAGAGATATCCTGGCTTCATCGGAGAACAATACCCTATCCCAGTCGTCTTGAGTCCATGACACACAATTTCGAGCGAAGCTAAGCCTAGCAACTCGGTGCTCACGGAGTAATTTAGGACCGCGGGCCGGGCGACGACTGCATATATTGGCAGCGAGTAGCCTCCTCCTGACCGTCCATAGACTAATTTGCACATTTCTTACCTCTTCGAGGTGGTTTTTGAGGTCCACGTACTAAGATTTGCGATTTCTCAACGCTTGACTCACCAGAAAACGATCATCCCGTGGTTCGGTACATGGCTTTCTTCCAGAACCAGACCTTCTCTTGACGGAACCGGTCTCTTGATAGCGCTGCCAGGTCCTTTGGAGTGTCGAGCGACTCACATTTAACCTCTGAGCCACGAAGCATTGGCTGCAACCCTCATCAAGCAGCGCAATAATTTTGCTGGCTTTTATCACTTTATCTACCATTTTCGAGACCGCTAAACAAAAATTACAATAATTTAAAATGTCAAGGAAATTAGGTAAATCAATACAAATTGAGTTAAAGTTATTTAGAGTCGATATTAACTTTCGGAAATTCGCGCCACAAATGTACGCAAAAGTGGTTTTCTTTAAAAACCAGCCTCAGTCAAAAAATTGAATTTGGAACGTACTTTTTTAAATATCATGGCACTTTTATAACTGGCCAGTAACATGTTCAAATGATTTAAACTTTTTAGGTATTGTATTTTTTTCAGGCAGAAAAAAAATCATAACCGCCCGTTTTTTTTGCAAATGAGTGTATATTGGAGCCATTTTCAAAGAAAAAAATTGTACCCATTCTACAGTACAGCCATCTACCTACAATCCAGAAACAAATTTAAACAAATAGTAAAAATAGCTATAGTTACTGATTGCTAAATAAACATGATTATATTTTCACTCGACTGTTTTCAGTGTTCCTTTATTATTTCCCTCTTATTTTTCGTCGATAGTACTAATCGATAGGATACACATCACTTTAATAGGTACTCAAACCGTTCTCGATTGCAAACAACGACCTCCCTTGTTGAAAAGTTTATTACAAATTTAACATTTTCCAGAATGTTCAACGTCTTAATAATATTTTATTGTAATTATAAACATGTTACTTATGAAAAAAAGCTGCAGACACGTTCAGTCGCTTGACTGGTTCGAGATTTACAATACCTCAGTACGCGTCAGTATTTTTTCTATACTAATATTATAAAGAGGAAAGATTTGTATTTTTGGATTTTTGTTTGTAACGAATAAACTTACAAAGTACTGGTCCGATTTCAAAAAATCTTTTGCCGTTAGAAAGCTACATCATCACTGAGTAACATAGGCTACGGGCGGAGCCGTGAGGACACAGCTAGTATATAATAAAGGCACAAAATCATTTTTTCGAGCAATATCAATGCGACCTCTCACGGCACTCATTGACAGCTAAACAAGCACCAATTGTCGTCTAATTTAAAGAACCTAATTTTGACGTGATGTCCTGTCTACAGCTATTAGTATTGAATATCTTTGCGTAGCACCAACCACAGAGGCACCAACGCAACCAAATGCAGCATAGACAGCACGGAATATTATTATCGACGTGTTTGAACAAGGTACCGTAAGTGAACGCACGGTCGGTTTTTGGTTTGATCGCTTCCGTTCTGGAAATTTTGGTCTCAACAATGAGCCTCGTGGCCGACCGGAACCGAAAGTCGATACCGATGAATCGAAAGCCTCGGTGGAAGCAGATTCATCTCAAACCACGTCGGAACTTGCAGCAACCTTCAACCTAAGTGATAAATCGATTGTTAGGTAGGTTCATTTACGTCAAATTGGAAAGATAAAGAAGCTCGTAAAGTGGGTTCCTACCGTATGAACTCGCTAAACAACAACAAAGTCGCGTCGAAGCTCGACTTTGCTTGTTGAATAGGCACACAAATGAGGATTCTGAATCGAATTGTCACTTGTGATGATAAGTGGATCCTGTTTGGCAATCGAAAACGTCCGTCGCACTGGTTGCACAGGGGAGGCAGCCAATCCCAAAACGTCCGTCGCACTGGTTGCACAGGGGAGGCAGCCAATCCCAAACGCAAAGAAGAAGTCAAAAGAAGCTGCTTGTGAATGTATGGTGGACCTGTGCTATTCATTACAGCTTCTTGAGACCAGGCACAATGATTACTGCAGAGGTGTAGTATGAAGAATTGCAACTGTTAGACAAGCTCGCTGTCAAACAACCGAGACTTGTCAATTGCTCCAGTCCACTCCTTCACGACAACGGTCGTCCACACACCACACAACGGATCGTCTCAAAACTACAGGAGTTACCCACCATACTCACCAGACCTTGCTCCAACTGATTTCCTTTTTTTTTTGGAATTTAGACACCTTCTTGAGGGAAAAATTTCAATTCCAACGAGAAGATGAATAACGCAGATTTCTATAGCAAAGGCTTCAACAAACTTCCATTAAAATGGCAAGTGCATCGATAATAATAGCCAATACTTAGATTAATTAAATATACAAGGAGTAAAAAGACCCTTCACCAAGCCATCAACCATGCATTCAGTACATCAAACTAAGTGACCCTACGCAAAAATTGTCGCTGGGAAACGACTTTTTTTTGGGTGTAAAATTTCGTTTTACTGTAAAGCTAATTGTAACGCACTCAAAACACTGTGCTGATAGATGCAATGAGTAGTAAACGGGTAATGGGGGTATTTCAAGTACATTTGCAACCTTCAAAACTAGTTTTTTTTTTTTAGTTGTGAAAAAGTTTGACCTCCAATATCTCCGTAACTAGAAGGTTCCCAGGCATAGTCCAGAACAAAAAAATGATCGCAATGACGTGGGGAGTGAGTGCCTTTCGGCTTCGTTAAGGGTCTTTTTACACCGTTTATACTTTTCTTAAAAAATAAATTGTTTGATTTTTTCTGTGTAAAATGGCAATTTGATAGATAAGGACCTAATATTATATTCCGAGATAAAAATAACGTGTTGTACTTCGTAGCACGACCATGAACGCATTCATTATAACTTTAGATGGTAATAAAATCCTTTTAATTTGTACTCTTTCATACCACTAATTAGAAATTTTATACCTCTCAATTATCGCAGATATACAGGTCATGCTGGCAAAATTCCTTCCCAGCACGACCACGCTAAAATTCCAGCTAAAATTCCAATGACTGGAATATATTTACATTTAAATGTAGAGTCGATGAGCGATAGGTATTATTTTTATCCCGGGATGTTGTAATATTTATATCCCATAGTTTAAAACCGCCTTAAGCCATGTAGGGAAGTCCTACACGTAAAGTACTACTTCATTTTTAATACTCGCTCGTGCGTATGCGGCTTTATATTAGATTATCGGCTCTGTGTAGGTACCACCCAGTGACATGTTTTTCTTAATTTACGTTTAAGATCACCATTCATGATTCCAGTCATGATTGCTCAGAGAGATTAAATATAAATGTAGGTACTAGGTATTGAATGTCTTTGTGATTGCTCTACAAACAGGCATCAATCTGAATTGAATTTATTCGGTTTTCATTTTACCTACTTTATAAATGACTAGCTGTGTCCTCACAGCTCCGCCCGTAGTCTATGTTACTCAGTGATAATGTAGCTTTCTAACGGCAAAAGAATTTTTGAAATCGGTCCAGTAGTTTTTAAGTTTATTCGTTACATACAAAAATACAAATCTTTCCTCTTTATAATATTATAGATATAGATAGATAGTATAGAAGTATAGATAATATAAATGTGGTCAAATCTGGATATGTGGTCTCTCCGCGGAATGAGTAGTCTTTTCAAGGTTTCGCCACATGTTATTGATACTGAGGTAGTGAAACTGGCACAAGAAGTAGCTGAATGACGTTCTTCTTTGATATCTTCTGTAATTTGGGCCTTCTTTCTTCCAGGTTTCAATCAGATAAAAGTAGACATTTCCAACCGTATCGTTGAGGAGTTTGTCCCTTGTCTATTATGGTGCATGCATCATTTCGTTTATTCGTTAACTTACATACTAATTACATTTTTAAATATTTCTATAAAAAATATAAAAAAAAACATTTAAAAATATAAAAAATAGTAACACACCTGCATCGGGAACAGGGTCCAAGCAACCGGTAGTCAGGGCCTCAGAGAGAGGAACTTCCTGACAATAAGTGCCGTGTCCAGAAGTACCGCTTTCTGTATCAGGCCCTTGATCCAGCTGCCCAACGAGAGCCTCATCAGATGTTGGTTGAGGCTCTTGGTTATTAAGCGATTGGCCGTAACGACTATCGGCACAACAACATGTCGACAACCTCGTGTGCCAAGTCTTGATACTTAATTTCTTTATCTTTCTCGGCTTTCACAAGGTTCTCGTCATGTGGGACAGTGATATCAACAATCATTGTGAGACGTTCTGATCGATCTATCACCACTATGTCAAGCTTATTGGCAACAATAGTCCTGTCGGTGATAATAGATCGATCCCAGTACAATGTGATATGATGGTGCATGCATTATTATTACAATACATCATTTATTTCATTAGATACGAACATGATGCGTAGGTACTTATTTCCTTACTCTCTCCTTTATTGTAGGTAAAATATTGTATAAAACTTTACCATCAAAGAGATTACTACTACTATTGAATGTCTTGATAATAATTCGTGTCGACCATGATAATTTGCCATTAGTGGGTGTTTTTTTTTACAAACATAAAATTTCAAAAACGTTTTATTAGAAGTCTGAATATAATTTCTCGTACTTACAATTATGTCTAACTAGCCAAAGGCCGATTTCAATTATTAAGGTCTCAACCTTTGACTGACTGAACTCGTCAATTCTAGAATTAACCAAAAATTCATTAGTCTAAGGCGGAAACACAATAATTTTAGACTTTGACTAAGGTCTCCAGTCAAATCTAGGAGCAACTGGGCTTCGGGCTCTGAGTATAACACAAATACATAATCTAGAAAGTTCTTTGACTTTTGTTCATTTCGTGAAACGTAATTTTGTTTATTAGGTAGTCATTAATCTTTGAATTGATAGCAACAAATATAAACAAACAGATAAAAATAAATTACGTAATTTTAAACTGATGTAATCTTTATCTACTTACATAATTAATTATTTATACCAATAAAAGCAACTTCTTGTAATGTCGGGGGAAATTTGAAATTGTAAATTATATTAAGGGTTATAGAAAGATCATAGTAGAGAACAACACAACACCACAGTTGTTCTTCCATGAGAAAGACTAAATTCAAGTTGATTTAATGGAGAACAATCCAACGTTTGCAAGATATTCACTTGGTCATATAGAACGGAGGCAACGTTGTAATTGTGACCTATTTAATTAAAACTGTAATAACTCGATCACATAATGGCGTTATAACATAACATCACGCCTGTATTCACCCGAAGAGTTGAGCAGAGGTGTATAGACACCCTCGTTTCGCCGTTATGTTTAAGTAAGTCTCATATAATAGGAGGCGAGCCTATTGCCATCAACCGGGCACAAATCCAAACTCCGAGCTGCTACTGAGGAATTCCACACGGAAAACCCCAATAACACTTGCCCGACCTGGGGATCGGACCCAGAACCTCAAGACTAGCAGTCGCTTGCCACCACTAGACCAACGAGGCAGTCAGTAAATAATGGCGTTATATCTACTCGATTTCAGATTCAGCAATCATGGGCAAGGTAGCGACGGTAGAGGCTCTGCGGTTTATGACGGACTGCCTGAAGGCCGTGGGTGCCTCAAGCAAAACGGCTCAGCAGCAGGCTGAGCTACTAATACAAGCCGACAGGTTCGGACATCCTAGTCATGGACTAAATAGATTGGGTGAGTGGACAAGATGCGAGCGAGGAGAGGGATACCCCTTAGTAAAATTCAGCACGATCAAAAAATAGTTCTGCCTAGCCTTTTCCCAACTATGTTGGAGTCGGCCTGCAGTCTAACCGGATGCGGCTGAATGCCAGTATTTTACACAGAGCGACTGCCATCAGACCTCCGCAACTCAGTGACTGGGCAATGCTGATATCCTAAAGTGAGACCAGTTGTCAGACATACATAAGTAAGTATGAAAAAATAGTAAGTAAGTATCTTAGACAAAACTAGCGGCCCGTACCGGCTTCGCACGGGTGGGCATTGTTCCCGTTTTTGCAATATTTTTCATTTATGCTCCGCTCCTATTAGTCGTAGCCTGATGTTATATAGCCTATAACCTTCCTCGATAAATGGACTATCCAACACAAAAATAACTTTTCAATTCCAACCAGTAGTTCCTGAGATTAGCGCGTTCAAACAAACAAACTCTTCAGCTTTATAATATTAGTATAGATAAGGAGAGAACATACCCCACAAAGTTTTAGAATGTTTTGAATTTGCGGGTCACTATATTCACTTGTTACTCACACTGCGAACACTGGCGGAGTGGCGGTGTACTTGCTTTAAATATATTTACACCTTTTCAGAAGCATTTTGTTTCCATACCTCTTTTACTAAATCATTTTAATATTTTTAATTTCCAGAACTGTATGTGAACGACATTATAAGCGGTACATGCAAGCCAAACAATATACCAACAGTGCTGAAGGAAACCCAGTCGACGGCATGGATTGATGCTAACAACGTGCTGGGGGCTACTGCCAGCCACTTCGCCATGGACATAGCTATCAAGAAGGCTAAGGAGACAGGAGTGGGATGGGTCTCAGTGAAAGGTAGTGTAAATGCAAGGACTATAGTAAATTAGGCTGCGTATTTTTAGGGGCAAATGACGCAGCTGTTTCCGCGACATTTTCGTGTCATGCGATGTTACCAGACGTTTCGTGCGATGTCACAAACTGGCCATGGCTGGCCACACATGTCGCGGGTCATATATTCCCTAATGAATATGCATTTTTATGGTTTACTAGCTGCCCGGACAGACGTCGTTCTATCAAAAGATATTGATTGACCTGTAGTGGGAAAAGAAAAGTGCTGTTTTTACTATTTTCCACGTAATTTTTATGTTGTTTCTTTCCATAAGAACCTTCCTTGTGCCTTAAGGAATATATTTTAAAAAAATTGCCGAGTTGGTCGAGCCGTTATCAAGTTTTGCGCTTAGCAACACATTTGGCGATTCATTTTTATTTATATAGAAGATAGATTAAGTCTACTTAAATTTTATTAAAACTTTCCTTTTTGTCTGGAAACTTTACAAATACCTTAGTTCGGGAACAGAGTACGGAATGCATGAGGTGTGCCATGCAAGGGTTGTCTGATACACAGATCATATCGAGCCGACCGTCCCAAGCGTTATGGTAGGTCCCCAAATATTGGAAGTCAACTGATATGTTCCAAGTTCAATCCAAGTTGGAATATAAACTTCTTTTTGGAAAAAATATAACGTTGTAAAAAAACTATACTAATTGATTCTCCTGGCGATTCTGAACCCACTAATTTCAGATTAACCCACGGAGTACAGAAATTCTGTACACCGTGGGTTAAGTGCAAATATTAATAACTAGCTGTGTCCTCACGGCTCCGCCCGCATAAGAAGTTTTATTCCAGTAATAAATATAGCCTATGTTAGTGATAATGTAGCTTTCTTACGGCAAAAGAATTTTTGAAATCGGTCCATTAGTTTTTAAGTTTATTCGTTACATAAAAAATACAAATCTTTCCTCTTTACAATATTAGTATAGATTACAGATAACCTTAATTAACACTCGCACTAAAAATGTTCCAGGGTCCAATCACAACGGCATGGCTGGTTTCTGGTCCCAAAAGGCAGCTGACAAAGGCTTGATAGGCATGGCCTTTACCAACACCTCACCTCTTTTAGCTCCCACTAGGAGCAAACAGGTCAGTCTACTCGTGATTACTCTCTCTCTCTGGTCTTGGATGCAGCATTCTCTCTGATCTTATGATTCATAGATCCAATAAAGTGTTATTAAGTTGGCAGTGGCGTAGCGTGGGGGGGGAGCATGGGGTCCACGACCCCGGGCAACTCAGGGGGCTGCACTGGCTGCAGCATCAGGTCATAGTCATCAGATCAGATAACTATGTATATTGTCATCGGGACAACCATAGGTACTTATTTACGCAAAATTCCAAGTCAATGGGATTAGTGGAAATTGTTCAAATTAGAATTGCAAAATTGATGATTATAGAGTTTTATTTTGGATCCTTTTGCAATCAACACATCAACAGAGTCTCAAAGAATTTTCACCGATATTTTTGCTTAGTTGCGAAAATAGAGTTGGGGGGCGGCAAATTTGGCGATGGCCCCGTGTGGAAGAAATACACGCTACGCAACTATAAGTTGGCCATTATAAAATTCTCAGCCAGCTCCACGTTTCGATTTATGAGGTATGGGTGGTGGACTACCACACTAACATCATTAGTACGAGTAGTACAGCATTTCGGAAACACGAAATCATTATTCACATGACCTAATAATCGATCGATCTGTCTAGCCTTTTCCCAACTGTGTTGGGATCAGCTTCCAGTCTAACCAGATACGGCTGAATACCAGTATTTTACGCGGAGCGACTGCCATCAGACCTCCGCAACCCAATTACTGGCCAATGCCGATATTCTAAGGTTAGACCGGTTGTCAGACTTTCGGGCTTCTGACTACCCGTAACGACTATCATAGGTATTCGTATGACACCCGGGACCGACTGTTTAACATGCTCTCCGAGGCACGGAGGGGTCTCGATGTGTAACGAACGGTCACCCATCCACGGACTGACCGCGGCAAGCGCAGCTTAACCTCGCTAATCGTATGATCCGCGCGGTTGGTAATTTGCCACGAGCCCCTCTCTACATGAGCTAATAATTATTGTTTTTGATATATTAACACTATTCTTTAAAGTAGGCACTTTACTATCATAATTTATTCCAACAAATCTTATTTCGTTCCAGTCTGCATTGGGTACTAACCCCATATCTGTAGTCGCGCCGGGTTCTGATAATGAATCCTTCTACCTCGACATGGCTACTACTGCTGTTGCTGTTGGAAAGGTAAATAGAATATAATAGCATTCCATTTTTACCAAAGATACTACTATTGAATGTATGATTTTTACTAACTTTTTCGCCTAGTCCTTGTTGAGTTTGCGCCCTTAAAAGCTGTCAAGGATATTGTATGACTTTATAAAATACTAGCTGTGTCCTCACGGCTCCGCCCGTAGCCTATGTTACTCAGTAATAATGTAACTTTCAAACGGCAAAAGTATTTTTGAAATCGGTCAAGTATTTTTTGTTTATTCGTTACATACAAAAATCCAAAGATACAAATCTTTCCTCTTTATAATATTAGTATAGACTAACTGTTGCCCGCGGATTCACTCTCATCCTAGGGGTACTTCTTCATGTATCCGGATAAAAAGTATTAGATTGCCATTGATATAATATGTACTTACGTACTATTACACTGTTTAGAGGAATTACATGGTATCAACGAGTTGTGGTTCCTGAACCAGTGCCATTGAATTCAGAATTCTGTCTAGCGGTAGTTTGAACCTTATTGCGTCAATGCATTTGGCACATGTTGCATATATGATAGCGCGTCTAGTTATTTCAACGTCGTTGTAGATTGCCATAGGATTTTGACAGAAATTCAATAGAAGTAATCACAGAGTACATTATATAGAAGTAATAATGTCAAAACCCTACATCAATTCTGATCACAGAGTACATATATATACGGGAAATTCTGATCAATACAGAGATTTCGGATTGAAATCAAAACTACAATACGTGTTATTATGAATATTCAGATTGAGATGCAGCGTCGGAAAGGTGAGCCGTTGCCGAGCGGCTGGGCGCAAGGACCCGATGGAAAGGAAACACTAGACGCGGACCTGGTGGGTTTTGACAATGATGTAAATTAATACTTCAAAGTCTTCAAAAATGATCAAGTATGCATTAAGGGAAGACACCCGGTGGGTATAATAAATGGAAACTAAGGGAGCTTTTGTGGTGCTATGGCGTGATTATATTCGATAGTTCTGCCTAGCCTTTTCCCAACTATGTTGGGGTCAGCTTCCAGTCTATCCTGATGCGGCTAAATACCAGTATTTTACACGGAGCGACTGCCATCAGACTTCCACAACCTAGTTACAGGGCAATGCCGATATTCTTAAGGTTAGACCGGTTGTCAGACTTTCGGGCTTCTGGCTTCCCGTAATGATTGTCATAAGTATACGTATGACACTCGGGATCGACTGTTTAACGTGCTCTCCGAGACACGGAGGGGTCTCGATGTGTGACGAACGGTCACATCGACAGACTGACCGTGACAGACTGCAAGCACAGCTTAACATCGCAAATTGTACGACCCGCGCGATTGGTTATTAGCCACGAGCCCCTCCTCGATTATAGCGGACTGTGGAAGAACGAGATTTGGTGTTCTTCCAACGAAAAAGGAAGCTCTTCCAAGTAGGCGGGTCTTGTGCCTGCCGGGCTACTGCCCAACGGTTGATGTTGGGAACTTTTATATATACTTCTTCTTCTTCCTGCCCTTATCCCACACTAGGTGGGGTCGGCACAACATGTATTTAATAAATCCATGTTGTTAAAAGTTTTGGCTTATTGTTTTATGACCGGCCGCCTGCCTGACATCAACCCTCCTTGGAATACCTATTCGTTGCGCCGTCGTGCGGGTGACCTAATGTACTTGCTGATACTGCACTGGGTCCCAAAATTATTTTCTTGTCAATTTTATTGCCGACAACTAAGCAGACTATGTTCTTAACTTTTATACATATACTATCTGCGTGTCAAATCTTGATATCGCGATGCAGGAATTGTGACGTTTCATTTGACAGCTGTCATTGTTGTCGCTGTAGTCTGCTAGACAATCGTCGTGCTGCATAATTCGCATGTGGCGTGGCAGATGCCGCCACAGGACAATAAACTCGAGTAGAGGACTGCGAGCTTATAGGATAATATTTTATCTAGGACGTATTTCGCCAACCTAATTAAAGACACCATCATTTTTCTATCCGTTTTCCAGGGTTTCAAAACTGCTTGTCTGATGCCTCTGGGTGGTGGTGAGCTGACGGCAGGATACAAAGGATTTGGACTAGCAGCTATGGTGGAGCTGTTCTGTGGAATATTATCAGGTTAGCACTATTTAAGATTCAAGCTATCGTCTTAGGAAAGTCTTCAACCAGAGAGTCTTACATTTGATGACCTACAGGACCGAGACGTCGATACTGACAGTTGGGTTAGTCTGGAATTTACTCCAGCCAGCTATGGAGCAACCTGCGCTCGGAGTTCATTTAATTAACGACATTATATTTTATTTTATTCCTTTATTTTATTATATTCCTTTATTTTTGACGACACGTTTGGTGCAGTGGCTGAGAGATCGGCTTCTGCGTTACGGGTCCTGGGTTCGATTCCCGCACGGAACAAATATTTGTATGGCCTACAGATAGTTGTTCCCGGTATGAATGTTTGTGGGTGTGAAGATTTGTGTCTGTAAACGCACCTACGATACAGGAGAAATCCTAGTGTGGGGCAATGCTTTTTCTAAATAAAAAATAAAGGATAACCGCAACAAGATTATCTAGAAAGAAATAAAGACAGGAAAACACAGAAAACAGCTACATATATGTATTTACAACTGGGCCAACTTAGCAACAAAAATATTCACAATTCTCAAATTCCGCACAGGTGCTAACTATGGCCACCACGTACGCTCATGGACACTCAAAGAGGACAATAACCCGGCCAACCTGGGTCACTGCTTCGTCGCCATCAACCCCGAGTGCTTCGCCCCTGGCTTTGGAGACCGACTCACCGACTGCATACAGCACTGGCGGCAGTTAGAACCGGTGTGTAACTCTTTATTTTATTTTTATTCTCCTTGGTCAAATACCTGGTAATATTGCATATCTTACATACATCATACATACTCACGCCTTTAATTCCTGAAGGGGTAAGCAGAATTATTCTCCTATTAGGCCGCCAATACACTTGTAAGTTGCTTCCGTATTTAGGTAAGTGACTTATCGTCGCTTAAGTTCTAACACTGCGTAACTCAAAATAGTTAACTTTTCAGGAGAGCAAAAAATAGTTTTTTTTCTACTTATCATATAATTGTTTTTAATCTACAATATTCTATTTTATTTTGGTTGTTTCGACGGAGCACTTTCGCGACACGATTCAGTATGGAACTCACCTGACTTACACGCTGTTTTAGCTGTTTACATAGCTTGATGGAAAAAATATTACATACGCGGTGGATTTTGTTTTTGAAATAAAGCGTTGCTATTGGATCTAACCATTGATTGTGATCGGTCAAACAATGCGTCTTTCGATTCCCTATCGTATGACGAGCGTAACTCAAAACTACTATTTTTCTAGTTACGCGGTGTTAGAACTTCAGCGACGTTATGACAATTAATTCGACTCAAATCAGTCGATAAGCTACTTAGGGAACGTACCCATACTATGTGACCCATTTTTTACAACTTTTTACCCCCCCCCTCCCCCCTCTCGGTGACCACCCGTAGTATATGCCAATACCCCCCCCCTCCCCCTCTCGTTTTCACGTAGTAATTCATAAATATGGTTTTAATTATTTTTTTTGCAAAAAGATAATTATTTGGCTCAATGTACGTCAATGTTGCCACCTGTGAGTTTAAAAAGCGCTAAACGCTGCGCGCTATATTTGAATATAGCTGGAAAAAGCGCGAGATTTGCCTGGAGGATATTGACCACGTGACGAAAACCTAAGTCTCTCCTCCCCCGCCCCTGTGACCGAGCGTGGTATTTTGAAGACCCCCCCCCCCCCCTGAACGGGTCACGTAATATGGGTACGTTCCCTTACAAGAGAGTTTACAAATTTATCGTAAGTTAATTACGTAAGGGACTTACGTGAAGAAAACTTACAGGTGTAAAGTTGGCCTTACAGGAGTCTGTACACCTGCGTTTCGCCTCTGGTATTACGTATCTTGTAATAGTTGGCGAACCTATTGCGATTTTCCGGGCACAATCATGGTACCAGGTTAGTCGCCTCTTATGACTCGCTTGCTCGGCGACGCAGAGGCATTACATTCTCCCCTCGAGACTAAAAATATTTATACAAATAAATAAAATTGAAGTCTGTAATGTCAAAATAACCGCTTTTTACTAAATGCATATCGTCAGTGGAAAGGTAAAAAGATTATAGCGCCATTAAACCTACTTTACAATAAAGAGATTCAAAGTATTTAAAAAAAAATAACATAGTTATTTTTCTTAAAGTATACATATTAAATAGATAGTTAAATTATCTATTTAATATGTATACTCTAATAAAAATAACTATGATTATTTTCTTTAAAAAATACTTTGAATCTCTCTACTGTAAAGTAGGTATATTGGCGCTTTAGTCTTTTTACCTTTCCACTGACGATATGGAAGTATATACGGGGCTTAAAGTTTTTTTTTTAGATTTTTTTGTCTGTTTGTTTCGGCTAATCTCCGAAAAGGCTGGACCGATTTTAACGGGACTTTCACTGGCAGTTAGCTGATGTTATAAGAAGTCACTCACTTAGGCTACTTTTATTTTAGAAAAGGAAAAAGAAAATTGAAATCCAACCGACTTCTATGTTGACGAAGTCGCGGGTACAGCTAGTAATAAATAAATCTTGACGTTGAAGTCTCCGGAAAATTTGTAGAATCTTTGGTTTTACACCTTATCGTTTAGGGTGAATTACGGCAACACTCGTCGTCAGACATTTTTGTTAACCGAATGTAGGTACTTCTTGTTTAGCGCTTAGAGCTACGAATAGTGTTGGATCACTCGTTCTGATCAAACAAGAGTTTTTTTTTTTTGTTTATTATAATTAATAGCGGCCCGTCCCGGCTTCGCACGGGTGGACATTTTCCGTTTTTGCAACATTTTTCATTTATGCCCCGCTCCTATTGGTCGTGGCTTGATGTTATATAGCCTATAACCTTCCTCGATAAATGGACTATATAACACAAAAATAATTTTACAATTCCAACCAGTATAAATAACTTTATACAACAACAATATAGCTTTATAATAATAAAGCTGAAGAGTTTGTTTATTTGAACGCGCTAATCTCAGGAACTACTGGTTGGAACTAGTATAGATTTATGGGAAATTTATCTTGCGTATTTGACTCGATGTTTAGCTTTTTTATCTTCCTCTTTCTTCATTTTTCTAGACGGATAGCAACCTGCCCGTGCTTGCTCCTGGAGATAAAGAGAAGAAGACAGCAGCCGAAACTGACGCGAGAGGCACAGTTCCATACCTCAAACAACAGATTGAGTCCAGTGCCGCTCTCGCCAAGAAACTCAACGTTACACCCATGGAAGTGATACCTAATTGAACAACAGTAGGTAGAAAAATATTGTGTTCAAGTGGAACAGTTTAAGAATAAAGATATCGATATTTTATTAATTAATGTATAATTTAAAAAATCGGATTAAATATAATATATTTAAAAAAGGTTTTTTTATTTTTTTCGGAAGCTGTAAATATCTAAATCTTTGTTGTTTTCCTCTTAAAATGTAGCAGACCTTCTATGGTATTATTGGTACCTACACAATATTATAAAGTTCACAATTTATTTTTTAACCCCGCGTACCTAACTTTGTAAAGGATTTTTGCCGATTCCTAAACTGTGCTAGTTACAGACATCATTTTATTTTTCCGTAATATTTACATAAAACTCTATCATACCCTAATTTCAGATTTTTCGCTTTGCAAACTTCGGAGATAAGGAAGGAACTTTATTTTTTAGATATTTTTCATCATAATTCAAAAACTACTTAGGCTTAAAAGGAAATGAAAATATATTTTATAATGTGCAAATGCAATTATATTCACTTTAATATGATACCCCCTTGACCTAGTAACCTTACTTTAAAATTTCGAACCCCATATAGACCCCTTTTGCACCTAAAATAAAATTTTTTTTTTAATTCTTTCATTTGCAATAAAGGTGGGCAAGCATTATTTAAAAATATACCAAATATCAAGTCGATCATACAGACGGACGAAGTCGCAAAAAAGGGAACCCTAAAAAGTAATATTATAATTATGTAAAATAGAAATTATGATGCCTAATGTAAAAAAATGTTTACCCTGCCTATCCTAATTCCTAAACTACGGTAATCAAACATGATCGTAGATTGAGTCTCAGAAGTTGATATCAAGGTTTTTCAGAAATGGAGCGCATTATCAATTATGGAATCAAGCTCACTGTCCGGGCTCGCAACACAGATACCTACTACCTAAAGACCAGGATCATCGATTTAGGGAAGAAGTTTGCCAGGATAATGTGGAAGTGCCCGAGCCACGTATTTAGGGCCAGCGCACACCAAACTCCAAAATGCTCTCGCATGGTCGAGCAACATTTCGACTGTTCGACCATGCAAGTGGCATGCACGCCCCTCCGTGAGCAAGCTCCGTTGAAAATGCTCTGGGTTGCCCGGCGGGCGTGCATGACCAGTTTGATACCATAATCCGACGTTGGCAGACGTGTTCAATATGGTTGATTAGGACTTAATTATCGCCCTTTTGCCAGAGGAAGAGGAACATGAATTTCTCGAGCGCGCTCGCGCGTCTTGAACGTATACTCGAACACGCATTTTGCAACCTCGAGCATGGTCGAGCATCAAGTATGGACGTGTATTTAATTTTGCACTGTATGCTATAGTCTTATAGTATTTTTTCAGTGGTCTCAAAAAATGCTCTGCTCGGCTCTCGGTGTGTGCTGAGCCTTAGAATGCAACCAGAGAGGTGGGCTAGCTGTAAATATGGATATAAAGTTGCCGCATTCAAGGAGCTATCGTTCTTAGGTATACCGGTGTCTAGTTGAAGCGCAGCGGAGATTAATATGTATAATTAATCTAAGGATTTTTGTCATTGTTAAAATGTAAGTTAAAACTACTGGGTGCCTATAAGTCCAATGTATCAAATCATATTTCATATCGGTTCCCAATCAAACATCGGATTATATTGATTTCAGCAACCGTTTTCACCACATTCAAACAACCACGAAAAAATATCGATTTCAGATTCACCAAACCAACCAAACAGTGAAATCGTAATAAGCAGATAAGTACAGATTTACATTCATCTAAACCATATAAAGCAACCTCCAGCACCAAACAACCGATAGATATTCGCCTCCTCTCTTTTCAACTTTACATAGTCCCAGCCGTGAGAAAGAGATGAAGCGAATATTAAATCCGGTGGACTACGACGTTGCCGTAAAAAATGTAAAAATCTGATCTAAAATCTGACCAAGTTATCTGTGAATTGAAGAGCGTCGCTCTGTTCGCTCTTGTGTTGCCATTATATAAATAATGATCAAGTACTACGGATATCTAACCTGACTTATCACACATATTTTATACCTATTACGTCCCATTTTCTGCCACTTTACAGATGACTTTGTAGCTCAGATAGCTCTTTCTGTACAATGCACTCTCAAGTCGTAACAAAATAATCGTACGTTGCCAGATACGGGCCGTTTTGACAAGACAGGCATTGTTAAGGCCGACTACACAGTTTATAGTCAAAAAAATCCCGATTGTTGAGATAAAATCATTTTCGAGCATTATTGTAGAGGCACAAATTCTTCATTATTAAGTACATAAAATCACGCCTGTTTTCCGCGAAGGGTTGGGCAGAGATGCATAAACACCCTCATTTCACCGTTATGTTTAAGTCCCATGTAATAGGGGGCGAGCCATCAACCGGGCACAAACCCAAACTCTGGGCTGCTACTGAGGAATCCCACACAGAAAAACCCAATAACACTGCCCGACCTGGGGATCAAACCCAGAACATCACGATCAGCAGTCGCGCTTGCCACCACTAGACCAGTGAGGCTATTACCTATATATTATTGAATTTATAATAAATGCATGGTAAAGATTTTTATCATCCTAGCAACTAAAATATAAACTGTCTATGTCACAAGTTTCGTCAATTTGCCATTTCACAGAAAAGTTGGTTGAACAGTAGAGTGCGCGTCACGAAAGAAGTCCTGCGGTAAATTGTCGAACTACATCTTTTTGAATGCAATGTGATGCAATGGCATAGACACTAGCGCCGCGTCAAAGGGACTTCATTGGTGGCGCGGACTCTACCCATCTCTACTGTTTGGCAACCACAGATAATAAATATTCTTATAAATGTAGTTCGCCACAAGCCCAAACTCAATAACTTGCATCATTGATTGTTAAATCCCTGTTCCTGTAGCTCCATTATCAGAGCAGCTGAATGGTACCATACGATTATATAATTAGTTGGAATAAGTTATCTGTGAATTGAATAGCGTCACACTGTTCGCTCCGGTGCTGCCATTCTGTGAATATTGATCCATTACGAGGAATATCTAATTTGACATGACACACAATTTATGTATAGGTAGTTCATTGTAAAGTGTTTAAAAGAGGCCAATATGAAAAAATGTTTTTATTACTAAAGGTCTCACGGACTGACGCAGCCTGTAGTGGCGATCAGATTATATTCTATTTTAGAAAAAGAAACAATAAAGTATTCTTCATTCTTTACGTACACTGCACTCGCAGGCCGTAACAAAATCATGTCCCGATTGTTAGGATAATAGTTATCATTTTTGAGCATTATTGTATATGCACAAATTCCCTAATCAATATATTTAATTAATGCATTAATACGATTTTTGTCATTCTGGCAACTGAATTAAACTGTCAAAGTCACAAGTTTCGTCAATTAGCCATTTCACAGAACAGTTTGTCAAAAAACAGTATTTTATTTATCTCCTTCTGTAACATGTTACAAAACTGTCGAAATACAACTTGTAAAAATCAGTTTTCAAGTTTTTGAATAAAAGTCCGTTTTCATCTGTATTATTCTAAATGTTATTTAATCATCAATTTTTCTCAGCAGGATCTAAAGCGGTTGTTTCTCAGAATTTAACGAGATTTATTTGTTTTTTTTTTTACTTTAAATCGAATGCTGCACACATATATTTTTCGAGAAATTGTCGACCACTTCATAAACTACATGGTACATAACTGCCATCGCTTTTATTCGCTTGCTATTCGGCTCCGGAACCCTAAAGGCGACTTTACACGCTTGCTACTGTCACACAAGTCCCAAGCCGCTCGCCATTGCCGCCCGGCAATTCACAAATGTGTGTATGCATAGCAAGCGCTTGCCGCATGCTTCCTTTGATTAGTGCACAAAAACTGACACTAGACCGGATCGGCAACAAATACCTGCAAACTTACGCAAGTCAAGACAAATACCGTATCCACACGTCTGTGCTTGTGGGTGCTTGCCGATATTTGGCAAGCGTGTAAAGCGGCCTTAATACTTGGTCCAGGGATGTCATATCATTATTATTACTATGAAATCAATATAATACCTACTTAACCAAATGATAATTAACTAATTGATAATTTGGAACTCCGATGACATTGACCGACTATTATCAAGTGGAACATTTTTTAATAGGTATTATGTACCTACTGGTATTTAATTTTTATTTGTATGATAACAATCTGTAGTGTTTACTGTTTTATAATCACCAGTAGCGGCAGGAGCGGTCATCTGGCGGTTTCGCGCTTTCGCGCTGTCTTGTTTTCTGTCTCGTTCATACTTCGTACGTCCTTAACTACGCAAAAAAAAAACCGATGGATTGCGCTCGCGTGCGCGTTGTAGTAGGTCCTGTGCTTGCTTATCTTCTTTTTTAATCGTTTTAGAAATTGTTTATTTTTATAAAAAAGTGGCTACAGTTTTGTATATTGCTTTAACGGACCGTGTTATTCTAATAAAATCATAAATAAAACGTGCTACTTTCACTTTTCCAACGATTTGTCTGAATATTTCTATACAGTTGGGTCGTCTCTGTCAAAATTATGTCAAAAGCCTATTTTTGTTGTTTTGACTACAACCGTGATTTTTTATTTTGATTTGTAGTATTTGGAACAATTTGTAATCAATATAAGTGATTAAATAAAATAGTAACGACGAAGCAAGTGAAAATTGGTGCAAAATGAAATCAGTCGATGTGAGTTCTAATATTTTTCTGCAATTTTTAAAATCCTAATGTTGCGTTGCGTTCGTCTCCTGATTCTTCACAATCCACTTGTGTAGGTGTGGAGATTTGTGTCTGTGATCATTAAACAAAGAAACGAGTTCTCTGGATTTTATTTAAGCTACATGTATGGTAAGTTTTAGAAAATATTTTTTTATATATTGACTTTTGTGACCATAAGTAGCATGCTTTACTAAAACCTATAACAAACAGTTGGTTATATGCTTCATATTGTCCAGTGATATTGTTTATCTTTCAGGTTTTTATCTTGTTGAACTTGCACAATGTCAAGGGAAGTCATATCATTTATTCTCAGTAGATAACTATAAGAAATCACAACATTGAACAATAGGTACCTGACAAATCAACAATTTACTTGAAGAATATTCCTACAGCATCACAATGATCCTAGTTAGAAATTTTACTGTACATTGCTATTATGCCTAGGTTAGAAGTATCAAATGATGATCCTGTGCTATGTAAGTACATACTAGTTTGCCTAAAGTACTTAATTCCCCTGTTAGAAGCAATTATTTATTACAAAAATCTACTTCTAATTTTTGTAAAATATTTAACAAACATAGTTATGTATTGTGGAGTTGATGTCGACTTAATACTTATAATTTTTTCTTAAGGTTGATATATAAAAGGATGGAAAACCTACAACCAATCATATCTTTCATTCCATACAAAATACTGTTCAAGAAATCTCAACAAATGTAGTTTTTAATTTTTAATTTAACTTATTAAATGTAATATTGATTAAATTATTCATCAACCATATTGTGCAATAATTCTTTGGTCTTACCTGTAAGTAAAAGTAGTAATAAGTATCTTAAGCAAATCATAGGTAATAGTTAAAACTTTTTGGAAGGAAAGGTGGTCCAAGCTTAACATCTAAATATGTTCCCAAAACAAATACAAGGTATATAATTGTTTCAATTTTAATAAGCTCATAATTTGAAAAGCAAGATTTTTGATTACGAATCCTACCTTGCCTACTTTAAATCTGTTATATAAAAATGAGTTAAGATCAATATTCTTACTGATAACTCAAACATATATCATTTCTATTATATATTGATACATATTGTCAAAAGCGTAGCCAAGTACAGGCAAGGTGGGGCAGCTGCCCACCCCTAGCAGAGTCTGGTTGAGGGGTCAGTTGTAGAGTGATCCTATACCGAAGAGTAAATTATTTGAAGCAACATTGCATTTAAAATTATTCTAAAATTAGAAAGAAAAAATAATTTTATTTGGCACGAAAGCAGTCAGACACAGACAAAAATGTATAAGAGAGAAAACAAAAATAATGTAACTGTGTGTCTAGCAGCTGCGCCAAATAGGTTCAGTTCAGCATAAATGTCAGACCACTAGTACCTGACACTGGTTTTCAACTGAACCTATTGTGACGTAACTTATGTAAACCAGTTCCAAATAGATAAATAGCGTGCTTAAATAAATAAACAAATAAAAAATAAATACTATTGACCTTTAATTACGGATGTAATGTAATTAATTTGCTTTGCACGTTTTACACTTGCTTTTTTCCTTTAATAAATGTTTTTGTAGCATGAATATTATTAGTATTCCCTTGCCTGCTCTCCTTTAATTTAATCCTGGCTATGCCATTGCATATTGTATGTATAACAACATAATAATAAGCCAGTCATTAAGATATATAAATAATTATTTCTTTTAAATTTGTTATCATAAAATATAGGTATGTAGGTACTTACTTGTATATTCTGTTAAAATATGTTATTTTACCGACATAACGTTAGTACGGAAATTCCGTGCAATGAGAGGTCAGCAAGATCTGGAAATATATAGCTTATTTTGTTGTTGTGTGTACATAGTTTTTTCTGAATCATGGGTGTTACATTTATTTATACATATTAAAATTGGCTTAAGCATACAATTGTAAGGCAACATTGCCAGTGCTTGCCTACCTAGTCCGAAAACCAATGCATGCCACTGATATAAACTACAAGCATCTCCGGTTTTGTAAAAAAAATTATATTTTATAAATCACCATTACCACTAGATATGTTGAGATTTTTTTCCCTGTTATGTTATTATAAGTTCTTCATCATTAAGCTATGTACAACTGCATAACATTATGTAGGATTTTTATAATATAAAACTGTTGAAAATGTTTCATATTTATAAATAATTAATCAAAGGATAATCACCATTGTCAAGAATGTTTATGCAGCAAGGTGAATTGTTTTTATATACTTAGCTAATTAAAGAATTTCCACATTCAAATGATTGAAGCGTGGGAATAATCAAAATACTTAGGTACTCATATATGAGGGGCTCATGGCTAAATAAAAACCGCACTGATGTTATTTAACAATTTGCGAGGTTAAGATGCCCTTGCCACGGTCAGTCCCGAGGTCATACAAATACCTATGATAGTTGTTATGGGTAGTCAGAAGCCCGAAAGTCTGACAACCAGTCTAACCTTAGGATATTGGCATTGCCCCTTAACTGGGTTGGGAGGTCTGGTGGCAATCGCTCTGTGTGAAATAATGGTATTGAGCAGCATAATATGGTTAGACTGGAATCTGACCCCAAAGTAATTGGGAAAAGGCTAGGAAGAAGTGACCTAGGTTACTGATATTTCATAATTTCCATGAGTTATAGCTAAAAAATACATAACATAACATCACACCTGTATTCCCCGAAGGGTTGGGCAGAGGTGTATAGTGACACCCTCATTCCGCTGTTATGTTTAATAAGGGACTGCTACTGAGAAATTCCACACGAAAAAACCCGATAACACTGCCCAACCTGGGGATCGTGCCCAGGACCTTATGATCAGCAGTCGCGCTTGACACCACTAGACCAACGAGGCAGTTAGACTAAAAAATATTGTAACTAATTCAAAAACTACAATAACTTGCGAAATTATTAACTACTAGTAAGTCTCATAATACTGCATTGAAGATGTCACAGTAACATTCTGTAACCTGAATAACAATAATATAATCAAAACAGTCTGCTAAAACTAAAGTATGGTCCAGATGACACTGGTTGATAGGTATTATGCCAAATGAATTTACTTAGGTATTTAATGCAACACCATGTTACTAAACCAAACACCATGTTACTAAACCAAACCATGTCATACTGATTACAACCAGAAGACAATGGCCGCCCTCTGAGAAGATCAAGGCCAAAGAGGCCACAAGTTTACAATTGTGAATCATCACTTTAAGGTAACATAACAAAATAATTAGGTACTTTAAGTTTTTAATAAATTTTCTGCCTTTTATTAGTATAATTTAAAAAAAACTGCCGAATTGTCGCCAACTACAAAAGAGGCCGGATAACCTGCTTACCCGACTAGCCAGTGAATACTAACTTAGGCCCATCGCATTGTTAGTACTAATTTCATTAATTTAGGCTCGCTTCTTACTAAATTATTGTTTACTTTAGCCACCATGTAAAATGTTGTACAAAATCAACCAAACTAAGCTAAATAAAATTCTCCAAAAAAAGTTGTTTGGTCTTTTAAAAATGTACATTTAAGTACTTAAATAAAATGGAGAATTTTATTTAGCTTAGTTTGGTTGATTTTGTTACCTTCTTACTAAAAAGTAAAAACCTTTTTTTTACTTAGTAAATTTCTAAGGTTTCATACCAAAATGGTAAAAAGGACCCTTTCCAGTCCAGTTCCAGTCTATCCGTCTGATCGATTTGGTCAGTTTGGACAGTTTTAAATAATGTTTGCCCCACCTTTGCAAATAAAAGTATTTTTTATTTTCTTTGCAAGGGGCCGAATTTTAAAGTTGGGTTACTTCGAGGTCAAGTGGGGTATCTTACAAAAGGGCTTCATTTGCACATTATAAAATATATTTTAATTTCCTTTTATGCCACTGTTTTTGACTTTGATGAAAAATATCTGAAAAAATAGGTAAGTACCATTCCCCCGTTAGCAAAGCGAAGCGAAGCTGAAGTTATCAAAGCGAAGCGAAGCTGAAGTTAGCAAAGCGAAAAATCTGAAATATTAAAGGCTGATAGAAGTTCATGTAAATATTATAGAAACGATGTCTCTAACAGCGCAGTTTTTTTATAAATCGTCAAATTTCCGTAACACAAGATAAGACAAGCGGCCCCAAAAAAATAATTGACCTCTATTGTGTACTAATAATACCATATAATGTCCACAGTATTTAAAGGGAAAGTAATATAGCCGTTTGTTTAATAAATATTTCATACCATCAAGGGTGTAATTTTGCATTCCTACCTAACTACCTAGTTAGTTACTTACGACTAATTTAATTAGACTATTTCGCATTTAGGTATGTAGGTCGGTATGTACTTCAAAAAATTATGCTGAAACAATTAATCACATTAACATAAAATATTTAAAAAAATTGAACCTTGAAATAACTTAGAAAATATGTACTTCGATAGCTACCTCGGTAACCAGCTAACCGCAATATTAATATTATGCGTCTACAAATCGAAATTGAATTGTAGGTATATAACATTTCTATAGGTTTCCTGATTAAATACGGTACCTACATATACAGGGTGCCGATTTAATCACGTGCTATACTCCAATGAGCACGTGACTTATACCTATATCTAAATTATTATATATTATAGACATTATAGCTGCCTATTTTTCGCGGAGCGCCGGGATCACGCGCGGGGTGAGCTAACGAATCCTGTGTTGCAATTGGCGCACGGGCGACTAGGGAGACATTGCGACCTTATGCGCCGGAGCTACTGGGGATGTTTGGTACCTACATGTGCCTATGCACCTACCACCCGAGTGTATGATCGGCGCATGAGGTCAACGCAAGCGGGCTCTTTAGGATTGACTCTGTCTTAGAAACTGAAGTCGATGTTTTGGTGAAAAGTTACATTTTTTTTAAAGATTTAGGACTGATATCGTTGACTGATTAACTTCCTTAAATGCTGCAAGTGATTAAATCGGCACACTGTATAATTCCATTTTTTTTCCTATAAATCTTTGCCCTCACCCAATTGCAACTGGTGGAGTTACTGAAGGTAAGAAACTCCCAGTAATTCTATGAGGATGGAATTTGGAGTGGACAAATGTTCATCTTGCATGTAAGCCGAGGATATGAAATCCGAGGGCCTACAACTTTTGGATTTTATACACCTCGGACCGTTCTCCACCCTGCCTACAAACCTGGGTATGTCGGAGGGGCTGGGCATCAGCGAGGCCGACATGAAACACAATTATTGTTGAAATGTTGACGTAACATATCTTGACTTAGCATAGGAGGTTCTCGAAGGGATCTAGATTCGGTAACCAATGTGTTTATAAGTCGAAACGGCCAACGGTCTCAAAAGTCAAGAGCTTCAACCAACACAGCAAGAGGCTCTCGTTAGGTGGCTAAATCAAGGGCCTGATACAGAAAGCGTCTCTTCTCGACACGGAACGTATTGACGAGGTTCGTGTCTCTGGGGCCGTAACCAACCACCGTTAGTTTGGACCTGATTCCCGATGTATGCCGGTGGACCTCTATTTTTATTTTAAATCTAACATATGAATTGCAATAATATGTAATAGACATTTTTAAATGAAACTGTCATAGTTAGTTAATATTGATATTACAGTAAATTTTTAAGCCATTTCCGTGGTCCTCACAGGATGTAGGGCGATATCTCTCTCGTTTGCATCAAGTTAGCTGGTAGCAACGCACTGCGACTGCGATACGCGCGAAGCAGCCCATTTCCTGCTTCACACGCAACTCTATTTGTTGAAGTTATACGACGCCAAATTTGATGCCGCCGTGTTTAATACTCACTGCTTTATTATTGCATTTCTATTTTTATCTTTTCTACATTTATGAATCACTACTGAGATTGTTAGTGCAAAAATAACTACGACGAGAAAATTACTATTGTAATTAGTGTTTGAAACCTATAGTTTTGAAGTGAAGGTGCGAATTCGGTGTTTAACGGTGCAATAAAAAATAACAGTTAATTGGATGTGATCTTATGAACATCGAGATACAACCGCGCGTCGTAACGGTACTCCATCGGACCCGAAGTGAGTAATAACTGGGTCATTTTTGTGCCAATGTGTCAATTAGCGAAGCTTATTAAGTCAGGCGTAACTTTGACCTGCGTACAAATGGACGACACGCCCGTGTTGTTGAAGTTGAGTCATTGTAATGGTGCTTTTTAGGGTTCATTCATCAAACTTAGACCATGTCCGTCTGTTTTTCTGTATGTCACAGCCGTTTTACTCGCAGACTTTTACCATACTTACATTACGCTTCATTATTAAAACATCTTATTCCGTACAGAGTACACTATGCGTGGTCCGACAAGAACTTAGGAAAAGTATTCCGAGCAGGTGTAATTAGATTGAATGTCACATTTAATATTCAATTTGTTAGTCTTCACTGTCTTCAGCGTAAAGAAAATATCATGTAGTTATTCTGTAAAAAGAGGCCAAACACCTGACACGTTTTCTTATTCCTTAGAGAAAAAATCTGCCACTTAACACTCGCCTAACTGTACATAGAGTTTTTTTTCCAATGAGTACCTACCTAATAATAGTAGCCTTTGATCTGGCATAATTCGTTCGGAGCATCTCTTTTCCACCCATTGGGTGTCTCAAAAGGCAAACTAAGGATTATGTTAAGAGGAAAGGTAGCTGTCTTCCTGTCTACTAACAACAACATACTGTGATCACCGATCCGCCTGTCAAGCGTGGTGATTTTAGTAGATGCGCAAGGGTTATTGAGATTGGGACGGCCATGTTCAGCAGTGGAAGTTTGCCGGCTGGTGAGACAATTTTTTTTAAGTGGGCTAATAAAAAAAGGCCTAATGCGAGTCGGACTTGCGCACTAAGAGTTCCGTTGGAGTTTGGGTACTTTGGCGGCGGACCAGTAAAATTACAAAAAAATGTCATCTAAAACAAACTGTTAAATTTAAATATTATTTATTTTACGTATTCAAATAGCAAAACAACGCTTTTTATAGACGCAGAAGCGATGAGAGTCATCCGATACTGATATCCCGAGTCGTATTGAAGATAATTATCCGCGATTGAATGCACGAACAGTTGTTAATTACCTGTTATCATTGACATGATGATTAGCGCCGTGAGTGCCGTGACCATCACACGTGAGTAACTCTGGTGCAGACACAGCATCGCGTTTATCTAAGTACACGTTGAACACGCACGCGATTTTGCCAGCATGACACTTTTCCTTGTATAAAAAAAAGCTTCAGTTTCATGGAATTACAATTTAAAAATGTTTTTTCAAAAAGTATGTGTTTGGTAATATATGATAAATCAGCTCGTGCTCGGTCCTAATTCTAACAATGTGTCATTTTACATCTTACTAGAATCAGTCTACAATGAATCACTGAAGATAGTGCAGCATTTTGTCAAATCACCAGATTTTTTCAGCAAAATACGGTAATCTGTTGGCATATTCGACATTATCCGTGATTTCGTGGTATTCCTAGGCATTTTACGATACCAGATCTTGATTTCCCTACCACACAATAACCATTAACATCTAGCCTATATTAAGTCCTATCCTATGAAATAGGAGCGGGCTTTCTGTCTTCTTCTCCTGGTGCCGCTCCACTAAGTACTGGTGGAGGCCTCCAGTCCAGAGTTGCGATACCATCTCTGTCCCTAACATTTTTGTCATCAATCGTGTACCAATTTAAATTTCAGGTTTTTAAGACTTTTCTTAACGAAAACCCTGGAACCCAAGATCTCAAGTTCGACGGCCACGATAGTAATTATTAGAGAATAATTAAGTAAATCCTCTAAGCAAAATTTCCTGTAGGTACGAGTTCGACAGTCAAGGTGTTTCAACTCACGACCTCTATTGCGTCATGTAAGTCGGTCACACATGTAACCATTGTTGCTATTATTTAATTGTTGTTACGTACGACTAAATAATGACAAACAGACCAACAGTAACCACAACAATTTTATTTCTCTGACCCATTGTACCTACTTGTCTTCGTATTGCTATTATGCTTTGACGTTTCATTGCGAGGGATCATTATTTTGTTACCCAATGAATACGATAATCTTCTTATTTTCTCATTGCTCTAAAAACACAAAATATAAAAATTTTACCTAGTCAGTCAGTACATTACTGAGTGAATTGTAAATTTTCCTACTTTTATATAATTTTTCTGCATGTTCAAGTATTTTCTTCACAAAAGTATATCAATAAAATTCGGATCTAAGACTTTCAGTTACTCTCAGACATTCAGTCAGCTTTTTGAGCTCTTTTTCTTTTGTCTCGAAGTATAGTAAATCAAAGTTTCTTACCGCCTTCAAAAGTTCTAAAGTAAATTCTGTATACCGTTTAGATATTTTCATCTGAATCGCTTAATAATTTAACACCAAACACTCATCGCACGTTCAGCTCAATTCAATGCGTCAGATAATTTTAACTCTTCATGAGTACATCTTGTTAAATTATTATAATTTGGAGCGTAAGGAAAAGCGATGTGTCGCTATCACAAGTTATAAGATATGTACTAGAAATCGTTACACTAAATTAGGAATTACCATATTAAAAAACATCGAAAAATAATTAAATGCCTCTTTAGTAAAATAAACTTTCTCGAAAAATTTGTTTCACAGCGCCATCTATACGCGGTTTGTTAGAATACACTGTCTGAAGGGCGGCTAGCAGTTGTGTAAAATTGAAAGCTCCCGAAGCTCGCAAAGCTCGTATTTCCTTTAGCTAAGTAAAAGCTTATGAGTGACGTCACTGGATGGCGCTACACGTTCTCTCATAACTTCTTACTGTAGGTACAATTTATCAGGTTTTATTAATAGGTAAACAAAATTAACTTTATTGAGACTGTAATTTATTAACACCATCTATAATGTCGATGTATTTATTACCGTGGCGCAATTTAGAGATTTTTTTTCTGAAATCCTCTTTGTCCCCATCAAAACGTCTTGCCATGGCTCATGTCAGTTGATCGCAACTTACCACTTTGAAAAATATGGTGTTTCTATCAGTTCTTACACACATTTTTGTACTATTCAGAGATTTGTCTAATAAAGTAGGAGAATGATGTATTTGTAAATACCATCAATCGCTTGGAAGATGTAGTTTTAGAAAAAGCAACTTCCAATATTTTACCACTAAGCGAAGCGATACTGCTTCTTAACTTTTTGGAGTTACAGAGGACGCAGTTCCTATAGTCGCCCAACGCTCTACTCAGTCGACAGAAGAATCTGCATGGATATGCGGTAGTCTGTAGATCTACTCCACTGTCAGTGACGCCGCTGACTTTTGATGATAAAAAGATCTAGATAGCCAACTAAAATTGCTCCACAGCAATAGAGCAGAAGGACACAACGGGGGCTTTTATAGTATAAATACTTCAGAAGGTCATTAAATATTGTCAGAGTATATATTTATATTGTCCAATGGTGCCAATTGTTAATCTGGAATGAGAACCTCAGGCCTATTTATTCGACCTTTTCTTACCTACCGAAGATGTTATCATTTTTAAATAATATTAAAATAATTCAAATATTTTTCCGAAATCAAGACAGCCAGTACAAACTTTTTCATGTGGAAGTATGACCAAAACGAACCCATAACGATTATAGCGTTAACGATGTTCCAATTTCTAATTTAACTTTAACAGCGTTCCCATGTTGTTGTGGCGTTTAATGAGAATTGCGGACAGTTGCCATCTAGCGTGCCTAAACTAAAAGTAGGGCCGCGATGCGACCGCAAATTATAAAACTTGTTTTGAGCGCAGTTTCGACAATCCTCTGCGGTTCAGTGTCAATTGGAAAGTGACCATTGTCGAGTACAAGGCTGCATTGAATTTTAATTGAAGAGGCGCCACTTTGCACCATTTACTATTGAACTCTTATTATCAAATGGATTAAAAAATCGTGATGTATGTTGTCTTTTATTAACTGAATTCTTAATTACGGCATTTATTCGGATTAATCAGTTATCTCTTATACAATATAGCTTAATTTTTAATGCGTTTTAGTGCTCATACAGTTAGTATACATAATTAAATAATCTGAATTTATAACAACTTTTGTACCTTCCTGTGTGTACACGTGCTTACGTATCTCTAGACTATTAAGTTGGATCTACTGCGACCATTTCTGTTAGAAATACCTACTGTGGTTGCTTCAAGCGTTCAATAAATAAATTTTGTTAGATTTTTTTCGCAGCAGACCCAGCTTTATGCTTAAAGATTCTGCATCAAAATTCGCAATTTAATATTTGCTTAATAAACAATTTTAGAGAACACTATAGGTGGTAGATATACCTAGGTACTAACATTTTCCTTTGCCCGGCCGCAGCTTATATTAAATTCGTCGTTCAACACTTAACCACGTCATGATTATTCAAATACTTGGCCCACGCTAAAGTAAAGGCGATTAAATCATTTCCATAATGTAGTCATTTTTATTGAACTAAAATTTGGTAAGTACCTACTTATTTTTAACTTGGTATCAGTTGTGACTGTATCAGGCGCGGTCGCGGCCATAGACTGGGGGGGTCATATTAACAGTAAAATAAGTATAGCCTATTAGAATTTATTGGAATTTTTTTGTATATTACCTATTTTAAGAAGTTTTGTAAATTTGACGTGTACGATTGGGTCATGACCCCTACGACCCCCCCCCCCCCCCACCTCGGGCCGCCACTGAACCGTATGAAATAATTTAAAGCAAAGAAGTGCGTAATGAATTAAAATAGTTGTCCACAGTAACCACATTTGTTCTTTTCTCTACTCGTATTTTATAACGAGTTCTAAACAAAGCTTAATTGTTAGATAATTCCTACTTATGAAAATGCGGTGTCACAGCAAAGCAGGATTCATGGTATTTAGAGTGCATACTTCTTACCTAGGAGCTAGCCGAAGTAATTCTTTATTAAGAATATTAAATTAAATACCCAACTCATGTCAGCTTTTAAAAATGGTCGTGCAGGAACTAAGTTACTACTGCTAAGTTTTAGGAACTAAAAAACGTAAAGTCTTGTTATGTTGATCCCAGAAGTGTTCTTAATTTTGATTATAAAGAAAACTTACCTTAATCTAATAAATCACACTTGTCTACGTAGTTACTATTAGTAACTACGTTAGACAAGTATTACTTAGTAACTTATTAAGTAATTTTTGCGTTTTGTTTAGTTTTGAAAAGATAAGTCCCAAATCGTACATGATCCGACTTCCTCTAACGATTTTACACAAGTAGCGAAAAATACAGAGAACATAGCAATTGCATTTTAAGGTAGGTAACATAAAATAACGCTTGTATTCACCGAAGGATTGGGCAGAGATGTATAGTACCACCGTCATTTAGCTGTTGTGTTTCAAGTCCCATGTAATAGGGGGCGAGCCTATCGCCCTCAACCGGGCATAAATCCAAATTCCGGGCTGCTACTAACGAATTCCTCACGGTAAAACCCAATAACACTTTGCCCGGCCTGGGGATCGAAACCAGGACCTCACGATCAGCAGTAGTTTAAGGTAGGTATCTTAAAATATTTTGTTATGCATTTTCTCACAAATTTTCTACATTTCATTCTCCTGTGATACGAATACGTAGGTATAAATAAAGTCCTATATGAAAGACATAAGCAGATTAATTTCTCGGTTTTATTACTGCTCGTAATATCCGGTTGCTCTCGATAGCAAATACGACTCTTCAAATATAATAAAATATGCCATCTGCGCGGTGTGACGTTCGTCTCAAAATTATACGTTGTAGTTCGGCCTAGGCAATAAACAGAGTTCACTTACGTAGTTTGTATAAATACGTGATACTAATTGCATGTAGTTAGATTTTTAACAAAGAGTTCTCTTACCCGTTGTCCTAGGTGAGCGATGAGACGCGATACGTAGCGACTCGACGCGACGCGACGTAATGCAATAATGCTATTCGAAAGGGATTTCTAAGCAAATAACTGTGTATTAGTTACAAAAAGATTGATGTAGATCTCCTTATTAATGATGAAACTCTCCAAACTTATTTATTTCTAAATATATGATATTTGTTGTCTTCCTTCTTTTTTTATAAAGTTTTTGGTAGGCCTAAGTATTTAAAATACGAATTTTCGAGTAACAACACAGTGTACATGCCCACGGTTAAAAAAATAATGAACTGAGATCGCCGCATTTGCCGCTCACGAATGACTACAAAATAGGACACACGTCGCGTGAAGTATTGGTCGCATTACGTCGCGCGAAGTATTGGTCGCACTACGTCGCGTGAAGTATTGGTCACATTACGTCGCATCGCATCGCTACGTGTTGCGTCTCATCGCTCACCTAGGACAACGGGTTTAGCGAGTCTGCTTTTGCGTCTTCTCAAGTACAATTGCTGTTATCGAAGTAATATCCTGTTATTTCTTACGTATCAGTCCGTAAACAATGTTGAACTCACTTTTCACACTGTTCCTTGGCCGCACTCACATTACGAAAATCCTGAACATAATACTACAATACTATAGGACAGTTACTTTGACCTATAAATGACCACCTTTTTCTATTTATAGTTTGTTTTTTTAATACTCAATAAAAAATAACTAATAAGTGAATAATATTGTATTGCCATCAGAACTATTTTATCTAGGTATATGCAAAATTTCAGCCTTTTCAGATAACAGGAACTGGCTCAAAATTGACTTGCAATATTTGTACCAGACAGACAAACAACAAAGCAAGTTAAATAAAAGCTTTTAATTAACTTTTGAAACACATTTATGCCCAGGATGGCGTGGCGTTATAAATAATCACCGAATCATTGATTGATTGAGGCAGTAGACCACAATTGAAATGTTAGAAAACTCGATTCGGCGAGTAGCATTTGAAATTCATTGGCACGGTTATAAAAATGAATAGCAAATAAAACCGTTTATGGCGAGTTGTTTATCAAATAATTTTTATTACCCATGCACAATAGTTCCATGAATTTCGTTGACAAACAACATTTTTAAGGCTACAATTTTACAGGTTGGAAGCCAAACTATAATTGGTAATTCTTTTTGGGAATGTATTTAAAAGCACTTTAAAATTAATGAATATACCTAATAACAAAAAATGTTTCAGGCACCTTTCAAAAATAACAGTTCTTTGCACTTTAATTCTAATAGGTACTTCTAACTTCACAAAATAATGGTTCGCACCATGATCAATAAAAACCACTTGTTTCTGGATGCACCCATTCAAGGAATGGTGGAAGTGATCGACAAATCGTTTCTGACCATTTCTGACTGTGAGTAGTCGCAGTTCATAATATATTCAACATAACCTAATCTACCTTTCAGCTGTCTGTTCGTCATTTTATTTTTATTGCCGGGGGGGACTTGTAGTTAGAAGCATTAAAAGTATACTGCACACAATTATTTTTAAAGTTGAAGGATTAAAATTAAAGTGACAACTATTAATTTTAAAGCTAGAGCCTTTTAAAATTGGAACTATTATAGTTCATTTATATACCATTCTCTTTTTCTAGTTCTACTTCCATTTTCCAGCTGTGATTGTTTATGGGTCGCCACATTTAACATCTGAGTCGGTCAATCCCTATTTAAAAAGGGTTGGAAGTTATAACACTTTGTATATCTATTATTATAAATTATCTGTGGACATCGCAGGAGATAAATGAAATGTCTCTTCACACGGTACTCTGCTTCGCGTCATATTTCATACCGGCTGACCCTTCCAGCTCACGGCGTCGGTTAATAAGACCGCACTGTTTTATTATCTGCACAAAATTAACGATTTGTTTTCAAAGTTCTAGTAGCTATTTATGAAATAGAAAAGACAATAGATATTAAAAATAGAGTATTTGTCACTTATAACTCTATTTAATATAACAATAGACAAATACGAGCATTTTAGCAAGGAATAATGTAGAAATCAATAACATGTTTGCTTCCAGCAGGGTTTCAACACAGTATTATGTTTTTAGGCTGGTTTTCCACCAGAGCTGTGCTAGCAAGCAGAGCGGTGAGCAAGGAAAAAATCCACAAATAGGATTGCCTAATTTTTCAAGCCTCTCACAGCGCAGCAATTCTATTGTGGATTTTTTCCTCACTCACAGCTCCACATCGCACAGCTTTGGTGGAAAACCAGCCTTATGAACCTCAACGGTCAAACAAAATGAGCGGAAACTCTATAAATTGGTTCAAAAAAAAATTCGTGCGTTGGAGGGTCACTTTTGTCTAGTTACATGAAATGTAGTATAGGCCCGTGCATAGATATGTGAACAGGAATATTTTACACACTTTACTCTGCTTACTAGTAACTTTTTCAATTCGTTCGAATCTAATAAAATCAATTATGTTAAGAATCTATCTATTAATAATCATGTGTATCAACAACATGATTTTGCCTAGTGAAATTAGTACGACGGACGCCATCGCGTCGCCAGTTGCAATTGAGCCCCGGAAAGTACCAGGAACTGCGAACGACGTTTAAAAGTTTTAATGGCTAATTAACTGGATAACTAACCAGCTATCAGCGTACCTACTACGTACCAAGTGTGACATCCCATTTCCTATTTTTAACAATATTTTACTGTCAAATGATAAACTGAACGGTGGAAACTTAAAAAGCGAGCAAATTTTAACTTTGCTGGGACCAGACGTCATATCTGAGAAAGTTTGGAGTTTGTACATTAGTTCATATAGTGTATCTTCATCTCCAGCTTCGTTAAACCAGAATTTTCTGGCATCGTATTCTACAATCAAATTGAGAAATACATATTTCAAAATATTTAGGCTTTTTTTTTAATTATTATTTTATATTTTTTATAAGTAGCAAAGTATACATTAACTCTGTGCATGATTACAAATTAGGTTTCTTACTCATAATTTCAATTCAATGAATGTTCGTAAAGGTCGTTATAACCTATGAGCGTGACTCCAATAATATATTTATCTTTCATTTTTGTGGTTGTATTTAAAAAAAAAGTATAACTATCTGATGAACTACACGCAGTTTACTTAAACACGTGTAGGTAATATATCTAATAACATTAATAATGTAACGGCTCGTATAATCGGTAATCATGTTATTACAACATTTTCTAACACCTTTTAAGTAGTAAGTACATAAATGCATTTAATAATAAATCGAGAGATAAATGTTAGTACAGGTGCCTGTCTGCCAACCCGCTCCAGGCCAGCGTAGTGGATTAAGGCTTTAACCCTTCTCATTTTGAGAAGAAACTCGTGCCCAGCAGTGGTACTAAAAAATAATCAAAATTATTTTTTGAGAGAATCCTAATTATGCGAGCAGGTCATCCCTTTTCATTTAATACGAAAATACGAATCTGTTCTTTTTCTAAACATACCTACATTTAAGTAAATCATTCAATGAAAGCAGAGCATTACCTGATCAAAAACCTTGTGAAGCATTCTCAAACTGCGGGAATATTTGCTTAATTTACAATTTACCTCGGTTTGGCTCGTCGGCAAGTGCTGCACTTGAATTGAATATATTTCCTTTTTTTTGCGAAACTCATGGCAATGGCCCTTCAGTTTTCTGCCGCTTGATTTGCGAATGGGCTGTGAAGAGCCCACGGCCGGATGTCCAGTACCGCTCATAGCTTATTCGTGCAAACTTCCACATTTTATTTACGATCGATATTAAACCGCGTAAGTAAACTGCACAAGATATACTTACTTATTCTATGACTGTCAGTTTAATTGTATAACTAATAATACCTAGACTTGAAGAACAATAATAACGTTTTGGTAAACAACAGTACAACAAGCGTTCTCACTTCATTCTGAATATTCTGCAAAACTGATGCTACAGTTCTGCACTTGCAACTCCCGAGTCCCGACTCATAAGTTCACAACCTCGTTCAATGAATTGCTTATCAGATTAAACTTACAAGTTGAGTTGGAGCTATCTTTCATCGTATCGAACCCGACGCGACGGCGAGAATACCGACTTTTTTGAATATAGCTACTTTTAAAAGAAAGATGGTGATGCCTCGGAAACTTTGTAATGTGATCTAGATAAATAGGTACCAGAGATGTGGGAGCTACTTTGTAACTTTTTTAAACATTTAAATAGGTAGCTAGATATGTATGTTCGTTCTATGTTGCGCTTATTAATTTGCATTGAAGTTAAATTCGCCGGCTCTCCAATCTTCGCCGCAATATAGAAGCAAGATAATATTGGCCATGAGGAAGCATAGGTTACAAAATGCAATAAGAACAATAACATGCCCTGGACAACTTACGAAACGTGGATTTCAACGTCATTCAGCACTAAGCGCTGCGCTCGCGCTGTGTAAAATTATTCCCGATAATTCTTTGTAAACAAACTCAAACCCATAAAACCCGTTGCTAGCTTTAGATAGTCGTAATTTTCCCACCTAAAGCTAGTCGTGACCCTCCTAGTATGAAGCGCACTATGCAAACATAATAAATGAGGCTTTCATAAACGACCATGCGCAAATGACTTATGAATTAGTTTTTATTTAAACCAACAATGCTTTTCTTGTGTTTTCGTTTGGCGAACAAGGCGACTGCTCCTGATGGAAAACGCTTACCGCGCCTATTATGCACCTACACCTACAACCATAAGAAGATTGCTGATGCGTTGCCAAGTCTAGAGACAAAGTAGAAAAATCTTATGTGCCTGTTATTTCATCGGCATCCTTACCGCTTTAAACCGGAACACGGCAATGCTGCTTGGCGGTAGAAATAGTTATGGTGATAACTGGTAGCAGGTATTTTCCCAGGAGAACTCATTCAAAAGCCCCGCTACTACTAAAACTGTTCAACTAACTTTTTTTGGACTTTGACGTAGCTAGACACTTCCTCCTCGGTGAGGTGAATTCGAAGCAAAAAATTTAAAGCAAAATTGTACAGTTTGCATTATATGTACATTAATTTACTTCACGTTCATATACTAAGGAACTTCTTCTCAAAGGCATTTTTTGTTTCAACGTGAGCAAGTAACACGGTTACCTAACGACGTACAAAACATACCTACATTTTAAAATTAAACTGTTCCCAGAATTGTTATTGTTATATGCGGCGTAATTAGTTTCTAGCGACATTTTGTCATGCTCTAGCGCTGTTAATGAACTCTTTACTATGAAAAATACTACTACCGGGTAATTTTCTGTTGTTCTTTTTTATCTGTGGAAAGACTTGCCTATGGTTAAAAAGCAATTTTAAACACTGTTTTAAACTTTCACGGTTTTTAAATATACTTAAACATTCACTTACGGGATAACTTCCGTGATTATAGTTTGATTTGAGTTCCCGATATAATTATAATTATTTTATTTTAAGTTTTCATCCACCCGCATTCTCCAGTTTACCCGCGATCATGGCGCTTGCAACAGCGTCGAAATATCGGGAACTCAAATCAAACTATAACCACGGAAGTTATCCCGTAAGTGAATGTTTAAGCAATTTTAAAGTTAAAGGTGTGCATAGACTACGACATTAACTGTGACTAGGGTTGCCAGGCCCAAAAATAGAAAAGCCGTACACAGATTCACATTTAGCTGGACATTTTTCCCTGAAAGCCTGACATAGGTTTTTAAAAGAAAATAAAAATGTTGAGACTTTTATTTGTATATTTATTACTGTTTGACTTAACTCTACTCTTAATAATTATATGTTATTATGAATCATGGGCATCTTTTGGCGGGGCGGGGTTGACCAAAAGCCGGACAGGCCGGACGAGACTGTAAAAAGCCGGACACCTGGCACACCTAACTGCGACACATAATTATGTCTGACACTTATTCCGTTCACACTTGGACCACTTGGACACTGCGGGCACACAGCGCTCGGCGCGACACTGCGTGCTGTCGCAATAAAAATCGCAGACGTGTTCACACACGGACACTCGTTTTTTAAATCGAGTGTGTAGTGTCATAATCTAAACCTACTTAATCCTGGATGTAAAAGTTGTAAAGAATGCTCATCTACCTATTTTATATAATGTTGGAGATATGTCTAATCCTTCATTTAATACCTGGATCATAGTAATACATGAATTATTTGTCACCATGATTAAGTAATAATCTGATTAACTACGTAAGTACTTGTAAATGATAAGTATGACTTGTCCGTAATATATCATCCTCTCAAGAAGTTTGACCCATTTATGTAGGTATGTCCTTAATAGTTTCCTACAACGCGTTTTCTTCGGGCATTATCGGAGACTACTAGTAACTTTATATTTAGAATGCACTCTTAGCAAACTAATGTTGCAGCGTGTCGCCATTCCATTAGTGGTAGGTAGGTAGAGGTCATTACGAAGATCCTCGCAGATGAACCGAAGATAGCAAGCATCTACCTCAAGCAATTCGTAGCAAAAAAAATATTGCACATGAGGAAAGTACAAATCAGTTTCTCTACACAACATCAATAAATCAATTTAATCCACAAAATGCCTGGAACTACTTAAAAATCTTATAAAAACTGGCCAGTTAAGTTTTCCAACCAAATAACACGAGTAAATAAACGTGAATTAAAATGCAGAATTAAACATAAAACGGAGCACGTGTACAGCATGAAAAGTGGCGTGTTTCGAACGAAAGTAGTCTCCTCTACCTGTAAATAAGGATGCTTAAAACACACAATGCATGCCCGAGGCCGCCCCGGGGCGTTCTACGGGCATTGCCCGTCCGAAGATCCTGTTAGTTTGCGTTTCAGGGTGGGGCATATGGCTGCATCAGGAAAGTTTCTGCCGACTATCTCGAATTTGTCGCAAAATTTTGGCATTCCGATTATTTCGTGTGTAATTTATACATTTAACGATAAAACACAGTAACTCAGTTAAATACCTTCTCGCACCAGTAGACGTCACGTCATTTAACGGAAATAATTGCCTTTAGACTCGTTAATAGTGAACATAGAGTTACAATACAATCTCGCCATTGTGTTGTTTTCTATTAAATAGGTAGTTTTATGCAAAAATAGCACGAGAAAACTGTAAAAAAAGTACTTAACTCTTGTTTTATAGAAAGTGCTACGGTGAACGAGACCATTTGAGACTTTTAATCACGTATCGATCCGGTTCAAGGAAACCTCATTAATCATGGACATCGTTAGCAGTCATTCGTACACTGCTGATCTCATAAACCACGCCAGTCTCATTCAAAACTCGCCAGTCGCCCGCTATTATTTTCTTTTTATTATCTGTCGTATTTTTAAAATGTTTTTTTATTCTTGTTCCATTACCGTTATTTTACAACGGCTTTTTTAAATTTCGAAATTCGAGTACGGTTTTGTATGCACTAGACTCGGTTCGGACGCTTATTGCCAATTTTCTATTCCGATGCACCGGAGATACCGGACAACGGACATCGTATCGAAAATTGAGAACAGCTTTTATATTGTGTAAACAAAAACTTTATTAAGCTATTTTTGGAGTGATTAACTTTTTGATGAAAAGCTATGACGTAATCTGATGATAATCAGATGATGTGATATAACCTGTGTGCATCTATTGTTTTCTAACGCTGAGATAATCAATGCCTAACAATGCCATTATACGTTCGTAAGAAGAAAGCATCTTTTATATCGTTGAATCGTTTATTGAATACTTATTAACAATCAATGCAAAAACCCTTTATAATCATAATATTTACCTAACAGAAATCGTAGAGAAATACCGAATTTTCGTCAATGGAACTGTGCTATGAAAAATAAATAAAGTTTAATTGACTCATGTTTTGATAAGGTAATCGTTGTATGCTCATAAATCACCACCATACGTAACTGATAAGATTTTTTTAATAGGTTCTTAATCGTATGTGAAATTGGTATTGATATTGGTAATTATTGGGTTTTATTCGATTATAAAGTTGTAGTTTAGCCTTTAAGACTGTTGTTTCTTCTTAGATTCAATAAAATTAAGATAATATCACACAGCATACATAATATTTATTTTACTTTTTATTTATTCGTAAACTTGTTAATGACATCATTTTAGCGAACGTGTCAGTGCAATGCTATAACCAGTGTTGCCAACAAGAATTTTTAATTTCCGCTGAGATTGTTACATATCTCCGTCAAACCAAGCTATAGTTGGGCGACCTTTTTTTAGATATATGCCGCCCTAGGCCCTAGGCGTAATATAATCAGGAGACCTATTAACTGACCGAAAAAGTAGTGGTCGTAGTGTCCATAGACGTGACAGAAATAAAATGCGTTCGTAAATCTTGCTAAAACAGCTCTAAATACATAAAAAAAAATAGACACGATTTGATAAAAATCGTAAAATTTTCGTTTAAAAAGCCGTCAGCCGTTAGAAATATTTTATCCCGTTTTTACCTCCTCCTAATCCGCTACATCTGACGAGAAATCCGTTAAGTTGGCAACACTGGCTATAACTACTAAAATTATTGTACCTAATTGCCAATTTTCAATGCATTTCAATCCACTTCCGTGAAACTCAAGAGGCTCTGATGATGTCACACTGATGTCCCCTGTTTGCGTATAACATACATACATAAACTCACGCCTCTTTCCCATGGGGGAAGGCAGAAACTATAGAACGCCACATGCTACGATCCTTATATACTCCTTGACGTTACTCATTGTTTGCGTAATATTCTAATATAATTCCTTCATCCCGATTATGCACCCACACAGTAAAGATAGGACCTATTCCTAAAGTCTGGTTCAAACTGGGTAAAGTCTAGAAAACTAAACTCTGCGTTGTCTACATAAAGGGACTAAACACATTTATCAGTATCAATTAGCATTTCACTCATAGAAAATAGGCATTTTATATGAACACTACGCACTGTACACTTTCACCTTTTTAAGCGACTTCCAAAAAAGGAGGAGGTTCTCAATTCACTGTTTTTCTTTTTTTTTAATGTTTGTTACCTCATAACTCCGCCATTTATAAACCGATTTAGATAAAATAAAAGTTATTTGAAAGGATATACTTCCAGATTGGTCCCATTTAAATTTGGTGAAGATCTGATGAAGAACTTCGGAGATAGACAATAGAACTCCTCAATAACGAACAGTACGCATAATGTGATTATCTTACGAGCAGCGTCTTTAGTAGGTCCAACCATATTTTAATTAAGGCCACTAAAACGAAAAAAATTAAAAACATTTTAACAAAAATAAAACCGACTTCAAAAAAACGATGAAATAAAATAATTACCATATTATAAAATTAACAGTTTTAGAAGTCGGTGCCTTTAATTTGGTTCAGCGTGGATTAGCACCGACTTCTAAAACTGATAATTTTATAATATGGTAATTATTTTATTCTTTTCATCGTTTTTTTGAAGTCGGTTTTATTTTTGTTATGTATCGCGTCAGCTTACTTCCGCACAGTTATGCGTTTACGCGTTCCATAGAATGTTCCTGCAGTTGAAAGCACACGATTTCAGAAGTACTGACCATCTAGCTATTAGTCCCTAATGTTAAAGGAAATGCATTACATATTTGGATTTGGAACTCAAATGACCAAATACTCAAACGCTACTCAATTTGAAGTTGCTATTAATTTCATGCTGTCACTGTCATTTCGCCTTAAAGTGACAGTGATAGCACGAGACTTAACAGCAACTTAAAATTGATTTGCGATTGAGTATTTCGACGCTCGGCAGTGAAAACCTCGTAAATGAAATTTTCTTCAAAAGCGTTTTATTTGTTCTTTAGATTAATAAACTCGTCATACACGTACTAGTTCAACAAACTTGCAATTCAAATACTTCTAAGCTATCTATGACGTACGATGACAAACTTGTATTAACATTAGGTGAGCCATTTTTTTTGCAGGAGACAGTTATTTCTATCTCTATTAAAGATTTGTGTTTTACACATACGTGGTTTTCACTGCCGACCGACGATTTGGCAATAAATAATAATAGTAAGTACTGTTGTGTGAACAACCATACTACAAGTATGCGCCCGATCCAGTTTTCGAGAATGGTCTTGTCACCAATATCAATAAAGAATTTATGAATCTTTTCGTATATTCAAAAAACATAATACGTACAACTTTTGCATCGATAACAGAAACTCCGTCGTATTGATTCAATCTCGTGAACCGTGATTACATTGCATTGAGTTTACGTTTATTTCATAAACTTGCAAATTGCTCATATCCTGCATAGTTTCCGGTCTTCGGAATCGGTTCCAGGGGAGCTCGCGAAATTGAGGAAACCTTGCTCGTCTATTAATAATATAATCCTCAACTTAACGATCGAGTGAATATTACCAGTAGGGTAACTCTACTAAAAAAAAAGTTGCAAAACCGCAAACGAATTACAACTGGTCAATCAGTTTCATTTACGAAAACTGTCAAAAATGTTGACATGTACATTCACAGTTATTTTCCCTCTGATATTTGCCAACGGCCTCTAGAGGCCCTTGCCCTTCGAAAGACAAGACATTAAGCATATATTTATTAGTTATTTACTCGTCGCAAATAAACAACAAATGCGCGATTCCTATAATTTACTAACCGTTACTGATTTAACTGCGAACGCACTATAGTTTTATTTGTGTTATCAAATAATTTGACAATATTTGGTAAACGCAAGTTGAATGAACGTTTCAGGTTCAATCATCGATTGATCAACATTTCTGTTAGTAGAACTGGCCTGTCGATGTGTTAATGTCAAGTTACTTCTTTCTTTCTTTTTCGTGTGGTTAGTAACACACCTGGTGTCAGAATTTATGCCGCCCATGGGCCTCTGACTTGGCTTCACATGCCGTCGAGAAATATATCTCTCAGGCATGCCTGTTTCCTCACAATGTTTTCCTTCACCGTTTTTAAGCAAGTGATAAGTATACAATGCGCACATAAATCCGAAACGTCAGAGGTGCGTGCCTTGGGTTGGACCTCGAGACCTATGACTTGGCAGTCCGACGGTCACACCACCAGGCTATCACTGCTGTACAAGTTACTACATTTGTATAAGGTTTCTATAATATATTGGTGTCGATTCTGTAGCGCACTTTGACAGGACTCAACTAAACTAAGGGTGTTTGTCTCTTTCTGTTTCAATAGAACAAGAAAGTGACAGTTGCGTTTAGTTTAGTACTGTCAAAATGTGCAACAAAATTGCCACCATTATATCAACTGCCATTGTTGAATAATGCCAGTAAGAATGTCATATCCGACTGTACAATATAAAATGATGCGAGTTATGTTTTACAATATGAATCCTTGATAATACTAATAGATAACCTACATTCTATGTGCAGAAAATATACAACATTAGTCGCATGTCAGTATATTTTGTAATGGCTGGCTAACATGATATTAAAACTGGCATTATAAAATTAAAGTTGTCAAAACCACTATCCTCTATTCTACTACGAAACCCTTTGACTTTATTCGATATTTAAATAGGTGACTAATCAAATTCGCGGTTTTTGTACTTTGCAACCTTGTCACTTCTCTATTGCTAAAGACATGTTTCACTTGTCAACAATTTTCAGATAAAAGGTGCCAGCTATTTCTGTGTTTCTAGAAACAATGTTTCGGAGCGTTTGCTCTCAAAAACTTATCAGTAGTGTTTATGTTTACCGCAAGATCTATCAGTGTTTTAAAACATGTAGATTTTTGTTTCTAAAACACTGTTTATGAATACTTAGCTTAATCAGAGAACACAACAAAACAACTTCCTGGACCAACATTTTGACGCAGACTGGCATGTGGACAAGACATCTTTATCTTTACATAGTATAAAACAAAGTCGCTCCCGCTGTCTGTCTGTCCCTATGTATGCTTAGATCTTTAAGACTACTCAACGGATTTTGATGCGGTTTTTTTTAATAGATAAAGTGATTCAAGAGGAAGGTTTATATGCCTCACATTAGTGTCCACATTGCACCTGTGCGACGCCGGGGCGGGTCGCTAGTATTGATATAAACTTTGCTTCCAGCAACTTTGTCGTTGCTCATCAACAATGTTGATCAACTGTTGCTCAACAAAAGTTTACCATGAATACGGGGCTATGTTCGTGCTATATTGATTAGCTGTGTTGTTACTTATTTGTACATGATTGTTGGACATTCATATGGTGTATGTTCAAGAATTTTCTTACAAGACGTTACAAAGGGTCCTGGGTTTGCAGTTACACTTAGTGTTTACATTCTGGCGCAATAATTTTATTCGTTAACTGTTAAAATATTTACACATTGTCTGCATTAATTGGAACATTAGGGATATTATTTTAGGCTCTCAAAATATAGCTCTATTCCTGAATCCGCTCTCTCGGTCGACCTTTTCGTAGTTTGCAATGTTTGTCCATCAACTTGCTAACCAGTATTATACCAGTTTGAACCGGTTATTTGCCTTAACAGCTTTGATGCCAAACGAATTCTTGAAGCAACTTCGCTAAGCTTCCGGGGTGGTCTGTTTTAGACGTCTCGCTAAGTAGTGCGCATTTTAAGGAATTTTTATTCAAGTAAATAATTAAAAGGTTTTAATATAAACGAGGCAGCAGTACTGCCTCATTTGGTAGTAGTGGCAAGCCCGACTGCTGATCGTGAGGTCCTGGGTTGGATCCCCAGGTCGGGCAGTGTTACTTGGTTTTTCCGTGTAGAATTCCTCAGTAGCTGCCCGGAGTTTGGATTTGTGTCCGGTTGATGGCATCAGGCTCGCCCCCTAGTATATGGGATTAAAACATAACGGCGAAATGAGGGTGTTACTATACACCTCTCCCCAGCCCTTCGGGGAATACAGGCGTAATGTTATGTTATGTTTAATATAAAGTCATTCCTGGTAACATTACATAATCTGTTAACCAATTAATTTTATTTTGCACTTATGATAGTTTTTCCTAATGATTTCCGTCGAATACTTACCTTCATGCAATTATAGTCTATTGAAACGCGATAAAAATTTTGATGTGACTGCTTATTCAGCTGATGTCACTCCAATATTAGACATAAGGCTCTTAAGGCTTTTAGGATGTGTTTGTGTCTTGTTACCCAAATAAATAAAATAAATAAATTATAAGCAGTGATAGCCTAGTGGTGTGATCGTCGGACTGCCAAGTCATAGGTTTCAAGTTCGAACCCAAGGCATGCACTTCTGACTTTTCGGATTCATGTGCGTATTGTATAATTATCACTTGCTTAAAAACGGTCAAGGAAAACATCGTGAAGAAACCGGCATGCCTGAGAGATATTTCTCGACGGCATGTGAAGCCAAGCCAGAGGCCCATGGGCGGTATAAACTGACACCAGGTTAGTCACTAACCACACGAAAAGAAGAAGACCCAAATAAAACGTTTACCTTGCATACAAACATTGTATCTAACTGCACTGAAAACTGAAGCCAATCACAATGTGACAGTATAGCAGCTTCCAATTAGATAATAATACCTTTTTATTTATTTTTATCGTGGGAAAATCCTTATGGATACCCTCCGCCCTGGGGAAGGCGAAAGGTTACACCGGACTCTTACCGGCTAAAAACCCACGGTGTTCCTCCTTCTAACCTATGGCCGGGGTCACAGGATTCGCTTTTGCATGCACCGCAAACATAAATGATACCGTAAAACGGGGCTATTTTAAATTCATGGGGTTAATGGGAACGAATAAGATACAGGAGATTTTTCGATACATGTTTTAACTAACTATGAATAATTTCAATTTTAGTATTTATTTTTATAATAATAAATATACAATTTCATTGAAATCGTAAATACGTATAAGAAATACGTTCCATAACTGAATTCCAATTACCCTCGTGGTTATCAAATAGCCCCATTTTACCGGTACGTAACTTTTTTAAATGTATTATGTTCACGGTAATGGTAGGTTGAATATTTTCGTAATTTATCAAGATATTTATAATATATACCGAAACTTCCCTTTAACGACATTCGCTAAAAATACTTTATTAAGACCTGTCATATTTATACTTCGCATTCTTATTGAAAGCCTGGCCCTAAAGTCTTCCTTTGTGTACATTGTCAAGAATATAAATTGATGTTATATTTTAGTATAAAAACTCTAAATACAATGCAATAAAGCATACAATAGAATAACCTGAATAATATCTTTGATACTATAAAATTTAAGAAAGAAAATATTCGGTTACGTTTCGTATCCATTGGCGTTTTACCTAAACGTTTCGCTGGTCCTTTTATAGAAATGTCGCAACGTATTATAGAGAAAACTAAACGTATGTACAGTAGGGGAACGACAATGTTATACAACTTAAGGTCTATTTTAGCTTACACAGTGCAAGAAACAGCCTATTTTACCGACTACGTATTGCCAACATTATAGAAATGAAAATACAACTATTTTTGACAGGATATTAAAAAATATAATGGTGACATGATGACAACCACTAGTAATGTCAATTTATTTAATCATCGAATTGATTGATGTAATGGTTTTTACAACAAAACTCCTTAAATTAAATCAAAGACATTACTACGTCATATGGAGGCAAAAGGCAATATTGATCAAAATAATTAAACACAATTTTCCATGCATTGGTCTGTTCTGTTCAACAATTTGAAAAGGTAACATGGGCCCCTGATGTGGGAAAGGAATGAATTTGAAAACTAACGAACCTATTTATTCCCCTACTGTAGGTACATCGTAGATGTTTTGATGTTTAAAGCAATAACCTTTTTATCTTCACAACAAATGTTTAACGACATCACATAACTTCAATATTCGGTTGGGACGTGCGACATATTTTATTCAAACTCGAAGGACTCATGTTATATCTCTTTGACTAAGAACAGCATACAATTTGAATGATGTAGTTTACTTTATGATCGTGAATTGAGTTGCGGGATGCAATTTACAAAGAAAGCTTTTATTGTATCGTTTACATTACCTTTCCTTTTTAAATTCCATTAATATGCAGTAGATAGAGCAAACTTTGTTATTTTACCATGCAATTTCTGTATTGTAGATCTCTTTACAGTAATGTTTTGTTTCATTTCAGGTATATCTATGAGATGAACATCTACGGGCTAATTCTTTTACAAAATTTCTCATAGTAAGTACACTTCTCATATTGACCTAGCCTTGTACAGTAGGGGAATGAAAAGATTCGTCAATTTTCAAATTCTTTCCTTTCCCACATCGCGGGCACATGTTACCTTTTCACACTGTTGAACGGAACAGACCAATGCATGGAAAATTATGTTTAATTATTTGGTAGCAAAGATCAATATTGCCTATTGCCTGCATTCACATAGTAGTACCATGTAATGTTTTTGATTTTAATGAAAATGTTTTGTTTTAAAAACCTAGATCTACCAAATCAATGGTTATATGAATTGACATTACCTTCTAGTGTCTGTCACCATTATAATTTAATATCCTGTCAAAAAATACTTGTATTTTCATTTCTATAATGTTGGCAATACGTAGTCGTTAAAATAGTTAGTTTCTTGCAAAAATGAACCTTAAGGTGCATAATTTTATCATTCCCCTATTGTACATAATGACGATACCTAATACCCTTTATTATATATAATATGAGAAGTTAAACGAAGGAAAAAAATGGTGAACGAAAAAATTTACTAGTATCCTGTAAAACAATTTTGATTAGCAGGAATGAACATGCGCAGACATAATAATATGCAGTATTACAAAAAAATATGTGTTTAACACTTGTTAGGACGAAACAGGGCACCTTTTTATGTATGGAGATTGCGATTGGACACGATTTTACGAGTGTTTAATTTTTTTTAGTATAACCCATAATTTTTATGATTCATACAGATGCAAATAAATAAGACGAGGAGGGGCTCATGGCTAAATAACAACCGCGCCGATCGTGCGATTTGCGAGGTTAAGCTGCGCTTGCCGCGGTCAGTCCGTGGATGGGTGACCATTTGTTACACATCGAGACCCCTCCGTGCCTCGGAGAGCACGTTAAGCTGTCGGTCCCGGGTGTCATACCAATACCTATGACAGTCATTACGGGTAGTCAGAAGCCCGAAAGTCTGACAAACGGTTTAACCTTAGGATATCGGCATTGCCCAGTTACTGGGTTGCGGAGGTCTGATGGCAGTCGCTCCGTGTAAAATACTGGTATTCAGCCGCATCTGGTTAGACTGGAAGCTGACCCCAAGATAATTGGGAAAACGCTAAGAGGACAGATGCAAATAAATAAACATTACCCCTACTAGCAGCAGTGATAGCCTAGTGGTGTGACCGTCGGACTGCAAAGTCATAGGTCTCGAGTTCGAACCCAAGACACGCACCTCTGACTTTTCGGATTCATGTGCGTATTGTATAATTATCACTTGCTTAAAAACGGTGAAGGAAAACATCGTGAGGAAACCGGCATGCCTGAGAGATATTTCTCGACGGCATGTGAAGCGAAGTCAGAGGCCCATGGGCGGCATAAACTCTGACACCAGGTTAGTCACTAACCACACGAAAAGAAGAAGACCCCTAGTAGCCGCGCGCTTGCGGGCTGTTGTACGATTCGGACCACTTCAACGTAACGAAAGATCCAAAACTGTAGTGCTATTAATGTGTTCTATTTTACCTTAAAAAACATTATTTACTAGCTGTGTCCTCACGGCTCTGCCCGTAGCCTATGTTACTCAGTGATAATGTAGCTTTCTAACGGCAAAATATTTTTTGAAATCGGTCCAGTAGTTTTTAAGTTTATTCGTTACATACAAAAATACAAATCTTTCCTCTTTATAATATTAGTATAGATGATGTCGGTTGATTAAGTGTTAACAAAATGTTTACATGCCCTGCGTCTTAAGTTCAATAATCGATAACTGGAATATACTCTGTGGTTGCTTCTATTTACCCTATCTTATGAGCTTGCTGAAATACGTCAATAAGATTATTCGATTTCAAAACGTTAATACATAAAAAACCTTTATCGACATTTGTTCTCAACTTGAAAATAGGTAGGTAGATGAGTATTTTAAAATAAGAACGTCACTTCAGTAAATATAAAATAGTCTGATACTCTTCTATTTAACCAGCTGACGGTTGGCTGTTTAACTATGAATTATTATGCTCCGTTAGTTTATTATCATAGTCTAATTAGCATAGTATGTATTTAGGTTTGTGCATTTAAAATACTCTCCGTCCCTAAAGTAAAATTATTTCTGTGAAAAAAAGCTACATACTCGATAATTTCCAATTAACTATTCTGTTCTAATCGATTCTAAACAACGCTAGTCAAGGTGTCTTCAAAATGAAAGCCGAAAGCCGAAAATGCTCGTAAATCGATCACTTAGGAATGAATATTCATAAAAGTCGTTTGCGACCCCATCGTTATCCTTCACTGTGGCTAATTAAAACGGACAGAGAGTAGGTACTCGGTAAGCTCAAAATGCGAACTACACTTCGCCCGAGATACTCAACCTGTCTCTTTTGCTGTAAACGACGAATGCTTTTTGTTTGAGAATGTACCTTTAGTGCTAAAATTTACATAAAAATACAAAATATCAATATCGTTATCTAGTCTAACACACTGTACTATTTTTTTTATCTAATTTGCAATAGTTAGTTAGTTAGTTGACTGCCTTGTTGGTCTAGTGGTCGCAAGCGTGACTGCTGAGCATAGGGTCCTGGGTTCAATCCGCGAGTCAGGCAAAGTGATATTGGGTTTTTCCATTAGGAATTTCTCAGTAGCAACCCGGAGTCTGGATTTGTGCCTGGTTAATGGCAATAGGCTCGCCCCCTATTACATGGGACTTAAACATACTTAACGGGCGAAACGAGGGTGTTGCTAAAACACCTCTGCCTAACCCTTCGGGGAATACAAGGCGTGATGTTATGTTTTTGCAATAGTTATTTTTGTTTATACAAACGGGTTACTAGTAACTAATAATCCTGTAAAGTACTTCGTATGTATTTTCCCGCGTTCTACATATCAGAAATGTTAGTCTGCCTACTAGCGGAATGTTGAGTACCGCTGGACCACTGCTTACAATTTTTTTTTAGTAGCCTATGTAATGTCCCTCTTCTGAGCAAAGGCCTTTCGTTTTGCCTTCCAAACCTCTCTATTTTGTGCCGTTTCTAACCATGCTAGCCCCGCAAACACGTCTAGATCGTCACGCCACCTACGCCGCGGCTGACCTCGACGACGATGTCCTCCTTCAGGCGTCCAGTGAGTGACGATCTTTGCCCATTGCGTTATGCAGCGCAGGGTGGTGTTTCTAACACGATCGTTTAGTTTATGCTTACTATAATTAAGTTTAATTCATACTTGTACAATCGTAAGGTTGTGAAATGGTCCGCCATGTTATACAGTTACCTAAGCATTATCACAAACGGATGTCTGCTAATTACCAGTAGCTGCAACTACCTGTTTTTATCAGCTTTTAATTAAATGTTAGGAACTAATTGATAAGCAGTTTTAAATTACACACATTTGTCAGGGATTAATCATTCAATTAAACGATATGAAATTGAATATAAAATAACATACATAACATCACGCCTGTATTCCCCAAAGGGATGTGCAGAAGTGTATAGTAACACCCTCATTTCGCCGTTATGTTTTAAGTCCCATGTAATAGGGGGCGAGCCTATTGCCATCAAGTAGGCCCAAAGCCAAACTCCGGGCTGCTACTGAGGAATTCCACACGAAAAACCCAATAACATTGCTCGACCTGGGGATCAAATCTTTTTTTTTTTTTTTTATCGTGGGGAAATCCTCATGGACTATCCCCCGTCTGGGGAGGGGGGGGGGGGGGGGGTGCCGGACTCTTACCGGCTAAAACCACCACGGTGTCCCTCCTACTGACCTAAGGCCGGGGTCGCGGGATTCGCTATTGCATGCACCGCAACCCCGGCAGGTCTTGGTCCACCAATTACTGGTGGACCTCTCCACTGTAGGGCCCCACACCACGACCTCCTGAGAGGCGCAGGGGGCACCCCACATCACTGGCGCACCAGAACACATGGTACGCCGTGACCACCCCGGGGACCAAACAAGTACATGGGCGCCAGACTACCCCGTGTCTGGGCACCCCTGGTCCCCCTGCGACGGGTCAGGTTAGTGGCCCCGTCGCCTACCACTTTTCGGCCGCAGAGGATAGGGAGAGCGGCCAACTAAACACCGACACTCCTCTCTCCCTGCGGCCCCACCGCGTCCGCCATCTGACGGTGGCGGCCCCGTCAGGCCGCGGAAGGTAGGGAGAACGGCGCACCGTAATACCGGCACTCCTCTCCCGCCGCGGCCTCCACCCTTCAGCCGCAATGCCTCTGGGGATCAAACCTAGGACCCCACGATCAGCAATCGCGCTTGCCACCACTAGACCATCGAGGTCGTTTATAGAATCGGAGACAAAATTATGATAATCATACGGATTTCAATACCTCAAAGCTTAAGCGATGCGAAAAGCATGCGTACGCAAAGATGACAAGATAAGTCATGTACTTAAGTGAGACATACCAAGAATTGCACCCGGTAACTCTTGAATGTTTCGCAAGGTTTGGCAATTCTGAAGCACTTTGCGCCAATCCGAGTGGAATGCAGTGTAGCCAACCGTCCAATCGATACTCTGATATAATCGAGTACCTCTTAAATATGTATCGAGTCAGGTGTTGGCACAGATATGGATTTCATCAAATCTGCACAATTTTTTTTCACCATCTTGTCGTTTTTCTATTAAAAGTTTTAAGTTATTCGTTGGCGGCGGCACAATATTAAAGGCCAGAATCACTATCAAGTTACAAGTTGGCGACCCTAACTCAAGTGGACTGTTAGTGAGTGCCCCCACTAACTACGATGGTCAGCCGATAGTTTGATATTTTGAAGTTTGACGCATGCGCTTTATATTTATAATAGCCCTTTTATATGCTTTCCATAAACCTAGCATGTATGTCTGTTTTAATATTAATTTAAATCAGTTACCATTATTAAAAGCAGATAAAAAGTGCATACTTAATCCATCCACAGTCACACGTACATAATGACAGGTGTCAAAGCAAAGTGACACTTGACGTTTTATTGTTGCGTTCCATTTCAACAAATAATAGTACTGTAATAAGCGATAATCCATGTACTTATGGAGAAAACTAACCGAAACGCCGAAACCAATGTACTAATTTATATTACACAATACATTTGTGTCAACTGATACAACTTAGATGTATGTAATTCATTAACAACATGTTACGACCACTGCTGATAATAATATGTAACTCAATATGCGGGCGGAAGCCGCATATTATAATAATATCAACTTATTAATCATTAAAAATGTCAAATGATAATGACGTCATACTATTGTGTTCCAATATTAAATCGTAGCGTTCAGTTATGTATGGCAACCGCAACTGAAAACGTAGTTTCGTTGTCAAACTCATGTTACAATGGGGTATAGAGGAGTTGCTACTTGGGTTCCTGGATCCTGTCCTCGCTTACCAGTGCTACTAGGATCAATCGCGAACAAGTTGAAAGAGTAACAAAAAAACAGCAATTCCCTGCAGAGGAAAGGTCGCTTTCAAACAGTTTCCGACAAAAACAGGTGTCGTAACTACCAAAGGATTATCACAAGAGGATGCTGCAACGCCCTCCTGTCTGCTAAATACAACATACAAGCGATCACCAATACATCTGCTTAGAGTATTGGTACCTAATGGCTATAATATACAAGGTTAGTCGGAAAGGGGGTGCTAAGCCGAAAGGGTGTTAAAGTAACCATAATAATGGATAACTTTTGTTCTACAACTTTCCCCAAAAGTCAAATTCAAGAGAAATAGCTGTTCAAAGATTTCATAAAAAATACGCTAAATTCTATCTATCCTCATTTATGATCAGCTGTGTTTACATTTTACGTCATATTTGGGGTCATGGATTAGAAATTCCATTCTCTGAATTCAAAACTAAAGCAGGGATGAAGAATTTTTGAAAAAACTAAAATAAAAATAATTTTTCATTAATCGAATTTTTAAATTTTAACACTTTCTTTTAAATAGTCACCAGTGATACATTAAGTGGCCTGCGGCTTAGTACCCCCTTTCCGACTAACCTTGTATATCCCATATTATATACAATTCAAACTAATGACGCCAAAAGTTAAATTATTCTTCTTTTATTTGTTATTACTTTTCAGTTTTTAAACAATCCTTCTCCTTGCTGTATCAGTAACAAACTTCACCAAAATATCCATGCCATTTCAAAGCACGTTGTGTATCGAGCCGGCTTGTCCCGTCTGCCATGCATGCCGTGCCGGTGCACAGCGCGGCAGCCGGATCAGCCCTGTAGCCGTGTCCCGTATTGTGTAGTTGCCTAACAGTGTTGCAAACTCCGATTTGGCCATATAGATAGCTCCGATACGGATTAGTATCCTTGTACAGTCAACAGGAAAAGTCTATAAATATATTGGAATTTTACAATAAATTAGATCCGCAGTAAATTGGTTATTTTAAAATCATATTACTATTCTTTAAATAATTCTTATATGTTAATTTTAAAAAAATGGAACTTTGAGCTTACTTTTGATGTGGACTGTACTGCTAAACGGGAACGCGCTGTCTATTTTATTTTCAATTTTGGTTGTAAAGCCTTAGGTACCTATGCTATCAGTGAATTCTTGGAATCATGTCGGTTATCTGATGGGTAGGTTAGGTAGATTCATAGACATTCCCTCAATTGGTCATATTTTTCCTCCAAGAAATAATTCGTAAATGGGTTAAGAGCTTACATTTTGAATACAACTCTGCATTTTTCCCGCTCTAATCTATACTAATATTATAAAGAGGAAAGATTTGTATTTTTGTATGTAAAGAATAAACATAAAAACTACTGGACCGATTTCAAAAATTCCTTTGCCGTTCGAAAGCTACATTATCACTCAGTAACATAGGCTACGGGCGGAGCCGTGAGGACACAGCTAGTACCTTGTATAGAATTCTAAGAACTTTCACAAGCATGTTGTAATGTCAGAGTGTAATTTTACTATTGTTCTGAGTTTTACATCTATTTTAAGGACTTTGCTTAATTAATTGATAAATAATCCTGGATTACTTATAAATGAAAAACCAACACAATTAACACTTGGGTTTTTCCGTGTATGGATTACTTATAAATGAAAAACCAACACAATTAACACTTGGGTTTTTCAGTAGCAGCCCGGAGTTTGGATTTGTGCCCGGTTGATGGCAATAGGCTCGGCCCTATTACATGGAACTTAAACATAACGGCGAGATGAGGGTGTTACTACACACCTCTGCGCAACCCTTCGGGGAATACAGGCGTGATGTTATATGTATTTATGTAACTAAATAACATACGGTTCCTACGAACAGAATCGTATAAGTAATTAATGGTTTTCTATTTGTTATTGGTGGATCGATGATAAAATTTGCAAATGCTTGAAATTAAATCAAAATAATGGCCAACGCAAGTTTACGCGAGTATGTTTGTCTTTATACCGACCTGACAAAAAGATCTAAGTACATCTATATATATAAAAGGAGAAGCTGACTGACTGACTGATCTATCAACGCACAGCCTAAACGGCTGGGGTTAGAAACTTGAAATTTTGACAGTAGGTTCATTTTGTGACGTAAACATCCACTAAGAAGGGATTTCTCGAAATTCACCCCTAAGGGGGTGAAAAAAATCACGCAAGCGAAGCTGCGGGCAAAAGCTAGTCTAATTCATGTGTTTTTAGTAGGCTAGAAAGAAGAAGTATAAAATCTTTAAAACCCAATATCGTGACAAGTATTATCTGTCCCATATATATATTTCTAAGCAGTGGTGCAAAGAAAGTGTTGAAGTGTACTCGGCTCGTAGAGTAAAATGAATAGCTATAGCGCGTTCATGTAGTCATAAACATATTTTTTATTTAATCAGTATGCATATAATTCGACGGCCCACCTGATAGAAAATGGTTACCAACAACACTAAGAATATGCTGATAATAGCGTTATCAAAATTGGAAAGTCCCATGTAGTAGGGGGCGAGCCTATTGCCATCAACTGGGCACAAATCCAAATTCCGGGCTGCTACTGCGGAATTCCACACGAAAAAACCCAATAATAAGGAGCTCTACTTCTACTAAAAAGATGTCTTTTAAAGCTAGATACATATCCGGTGCGATGTATTACCACACGGAAAGAACCGACGGGGAGGGGATGCATCCGCTTGGCGTGCTGTGTGATGTGATCCATACTGTTTCCTGTGTTCTGCTCATGTTTGATGAAAAATTAAGAAAGAAAACTTTATTGTATCATGGGCCGATAATAAATACAGGATGTAAACGAAATCATGTAATTCCTTCAAACCTCCTGATGTACTGCTGACATAGATTAACCCTGAAAGGAATACTTTGGGATTCAATAATAAAAAAATACAAAATGTAAGCATGTGTTCTTAACGTGAGGCATTTTACCGCCCAGAGCGAATTGCGCGGCTGTCGCTCGCAGCACGATCATTTAACTTGGGGCGCTAAAATGCCTCACGTTAAGAACAATTGTTTGCATTTTATAAAAAAAAAACCAATAGTATCCCATGCAGGGTTAATTTATGTCAGCAGTACAACACGAGGTTTAAAGGAATTACATGATTTCGTTTACACCCTGTATATAAAAGCTTTTCTTCTCCGTAAGGCGCTCTATATTGTTTAATACACAGAGACTCGGATGCCTCCCATTGTCGGCGCGTGCTTGACACGAGTGGATCGAGAGGGATCGCGCCCTGCTACTCACTAGCATCGATAGTACCTACCTACCATCACTTGAAGTAAAAAATAGTTATAAAACCTGTAACAGTAAATCCAAAATTAAGATTAGTTTATGTTAAAAGTTATTAAATTATTTTGAGATTTTAGCGGTGAAGCGAAGTCATTAAACATAGTATCCAAGAAATCCTTTGTACTAACTTATAATTAAAATATACTGCGACCATCAATCCACCTACCAAGCCCTATCATTATGGCAATATCACCTCTGACTGGTATTTGAGAAACCCGTGAAAAAAAAAACATTTCAATAAATACACCGCATAGCAAGAACAAGAAAATTTAAATGTATAAACAACAAATACTTTATTTAACATTCTTTCTTCTTGCATACAAAAGCTCAACTGAACTGCAAAAATAATAGTTAACTACTTACTAATTAATTTTAACTGTAAGATATTCTCACAGAAGCAATTTGTAAGCGCAGTTCTGCACGCATAAATAATACTGGTAGCCGACAACAGCTGATTCGTATTCATGGCTGATTCCAAAAGTGGTCCATTTTACGGGATCGGAACGTGAGCAACACTTTCTGACTAGTTTTATTTTTCTAGACGTTAATGCTAGTTTAACAACGCCTTTGGGATACAAGATGGAGGTTACCCATTTTTCAGAATTATTATAATACGAATACTTACCTATGAATGTTTTATGGTTTTTGGGAAATCTCGGAAAATGGTTTTTTTTTTTACATTTTGTATTTTTATTAATCTTCTTCTTTTCGTGTGGTTAGTGACTAACCTGGTGTCAGAGTTTATGCCGCCCATGGGCCTCTGACTTGGCTTCACATTCCGCATCGAGAAATATGTCTCAGGCATGCCGGTTTCCGCACGATGTCATCCTTCACCGTTTTTAAGCAAGAGATAATTATACGATACGCACATGAATCCTAAAAGTCAGAGGTGCGTGCCTAGGGTTCGAACTCGATACCTACGCTATTACTGCTATTTCATTTTTATTAATGACTAGCTGTGTCTTTACGGCTCCGCCCGTAGCCTATGTTACTCAGTGATAATGTAGCTTTCTAACGGCAAAAGAATTTTTGAAATCGGTGCAGTAGTTTTTAAGTTTATTCGTTACATACAAAAATCCAAGAATACAAATCTTTCCTCTTTATAATATTAGTATAGATTAAACATAAAATTATGATAACAATTAATCCTTACACTATTGCGAGATGGTAACAAATGATCACGACTGTTCCTTTTTACTGTCTATTATATTGCCCATATTTCACATAGGAGTTTACGAGTTTATGTGATGACACTTCTTTACATAGTATAAAACAAAGTCGCTCCCGCTGTCTGTACGCTTAGATCTTTTAAACTACGCAACGGATTTTAATGCAGTTTTCAACAATAGATAGAGTGATTCAAGAGGAAGGTTTATATGCCCCACATTAGTATCTACATTGCACCCGTGCGAAGCCGGGGCGGGTCGCTAGTTGTTAATAAAATAAAGTTTGTTCGCAGTTCGCACACTCTTAGTACATGACGTTACAGTATTCTTAAATACAGGTTAAAACCATCTATAATAGCTATCTGACCCAAGAAACCAGAATATATACAAGGTGTAATAGAAATAACGCAAAACCTCTTAAGGGCGCATTGTAGTCATAATTATCAACAACCCTGAAATCGCGAAAAAAGACTACTGCTCCATACATTTATGTTCGCATAACTCGACAAAATGTAGGCAACAGCTGATGATTTTCGCGATTTCAGAGTTGGTCCCTAGTAAAAGTTGTTCATAATGATTAGTACAATGGGCCCTTAAGAGGTTTTGCGTTATTTCTATTACACCTTGTATATGTGACTATGGATAATACGGTCATCCGTTCTATAATAGTCACATACATGAACTGTTCTATCCATAGTCAGCTAGCTATGATGGTTTTAAACCCTAGCTAGACCGATATTGCTTCTGACTGTACTTCACTGTACCATTGATTTTAATCTTTCCGTAAAATAAAAGATCAGCCGGCGCATAATATCCTGATACGATGTGCTGACAGTAACAAACCATAGCTTAGTTAAAAGTGTCTTGTAAATATTATCAGTTGGTGACGAAGATACTAAAGAATGTTAAACCATGTAATCGCTTTAATAAGTCAAGGAAAAACCACTCTAAAACGAATACCTAAAACACACAATAATTGAAAAATAAAAAAAACATTAGCCAATAAAGTTGCAATGGGAATTCCACGCCTGAATTCCAAAGAGTTTGATTAATATTCTGAATAGAATGTTAAACCATGGAATCGCTTTAATAAGTCAAGGAAAAACCACTCTAAAACGAATACCTAAAAACACACAATAATTGAAAAATAAAAAAAAACATTAGCCAATAAAGTTGCAATGGGAATTCCACGCCTGAATTCCAAAGAGTTTGATTAATATTCTGAATAGAATGTTAAACCATGTAATCGCTTTAATAAGTCAAGGAAAAACCACTCTAAAACGAATACCTAAAAACACACAATAATTTAAAAATAAAAAAAACATTAGCCAATAAAGTTGCAATGGGAATTCCACGCCTGGATTCCAAAGAATATAATACCTATAGGCGATTTTATTAGTCGATTCGAAGGTTATAGGCGGAATCATCAAATATTCGGCAGTCCGTCACCGCCGCCATACTGTATTCAGTATTTACGTGAAAGCATTGAAAGTTGAAATAGCGGTTTTAAAATATTCAATTCGCAAATTGCTATACGTTTTTTTAAAAAACAATTTTTAAAAGTTTTTTAATAATACTCACGTGAAAAGTTACGACATGTGTGTGACAATTAAAACTGTTATCGATATACATGGTAATTGGAATATACAGGGTGAAAAATGTCATCGAAATACAGGGTCATATAAAAGGTGTGTAGATAATTTGCGGGTAAATAGGATTATCCTCGGTTTCTGAAAGCCTAATCAATGTAATCTGTTTTAAAATCTCATGTCAACTAATTGTGTTTGATTAGCCAAAATACTAACAGCCAACCACGACAGTTGACATAAGATTTCACGATAGATTATTTAATTTCTGCATTGATCTATTCTGAATATTTTTAATAGTCACCAAAGTCTGAAGTGTTTTAGTTTACTAGTATTAGGATGCGCCGAAATGTGACGGGCTTCTTAGCAACATAAACACTTAGTTTGTTTCCCTTATTTGTTTGAAGAACCGTTAGTTTTAGCAAGGTTACGCTGTGCGTGGTTACAAGTAGTACGTAAATATGCTCATTATCGAGAGCTCTATCTACTTTACACTGCAACTGTGTGTGTTACACAAATAATACTTACATTATTGAAAAAAGTCAGTACATCGAGTGGCGAGAGTGGTGAACAAACGCTAACCGCATCGGAGCACATCAGGGAGCGCATTAGTAAATTAAACGCAGTTCACTCAATATTGTGCTTGCGTCGAAGTATACTCGTAAACAATCATATAGAAATCGTAGCACAGTTTTATTGTGTGGCCACGCGTTTAATCCCTGGAGTGACAACACATGGTATGGTTCCAAAATAACACTGAATTTTTAGATTATTTTATAGTTGTACGTAAGTTTAACTTAATATTGTGGTCAGTGCCGTAGTGTGCCTTTGCGGGGCCCCGTATAAAAAATTGTTTGGGGGCCCTTAGGAAGGGTAAAGATTTCTCACAAAAGAAAAAAAAAATGTTTGCATAAAATTAAAAGAAGGAAAAATTTATTCATCATCATTATCTGTCTGTCACTTTTTCCAAAATTTTTACAAACAATTCAAATTAAATATACACTCTCCTTGCCTATTTTTCGGCAAACTGATTTATTAAATCATTTATAGATGATGATGACTTTAGTTTTTCTAAACTTTCTGCCTCTATGGACAATATGTAGTGACAGGTCTGACAGTTTTTATTATTTTTTTGCTTACGCACGTTGGAGGCCCCGTATAATTGATACAGCAGATAAGGCGGTAGCTACGCCCCTGATTGTGGTATCAAATGAAGATGAGAATAAACTTATTGAAATGGTCGTATTAATTTAATCGTCGGTAACAGGGCAAGGCACCTACTACTATTTCTCATTTAGTCAGTTCAGTGAATACAGAATACCGATCTTAGGAACATTTCTCTTAACATACTCCTTAGAAGGAATTAGCGTTGTCATTCAACGTGGCAACGCTGCCGGTCTTCTGGGCACGCTCCTAGATGACAGTGTTGTAGAGAAGAATTTCAACGCCTATATAAATGCGTTTTTAAACATGTAGTTTTATTTTTTAACTATGTTTTAAGACATATTTTGTGTGCATATCGTAAAGTTATACCCTCTTATTACGGAGAGATGGTTTAAAGCAAGTCTAAAGGTTAACCCAGATTTAAAATATGATCATAATTTTTAACGTCGTATCATAATAGAGACGGGGTTATTTTAAAACTTGGGTTTTACATAGACCATGTCTCGTAAAAAAGTATATAATTAGATATTAGAATAAAAATCAATATAAGGAAAAGTGCCTACTTATGTAAAAAAAAAATCTTCCTTTCGATTGTTAATGTTCTATACATATTGCTAGCTGTAAGGGTTTTCGTTTACCAGGTCTCAAAGATTTCAATTTTCTTGATTTATGTCCAATTCCTATAACTTACGGAGCGTTATTGGTCAAAATTGAGACTGAACCAATAATGAAGCAAAGACCTCATAGCTAGGCATAGTAGACCCTCCCTAATGGAAGTAGCTATCACATTTAAAATTAGCTTACGAGTCTTATTTATATGCCGAGTTTGGCAAGGTAAAATGCTATCATTGATAAGGAAAACGATTCGTTTTTGTTTATAGATACTGGGTATTAATCTCTGGGATTATAGCCGTATTTTCCTAATTCTCTTTCCTTGCCTATTATTAGCTGAACCGTGCCCATACATTTAGCCTACACAGTTTATATGAAACAATGAAACAATTCTGTAACATAGCTTAATTGCCGAAGCACGCGTGAGAACTAAATTCGATTCGTCGTATCAAGTGTTTGCTATGCTGATGTTACTAACTAATAATTCGTTGATATATTTATTTTTATACAGGTTGTAAAAAAAATCATTTAATTCCTTCAAACCTCTTGATGTGCTGCTGATATAGATTAACATTGCACGGGATAAATATGGATTCAATAAAAAAAAAATTACAAGATGTAAACATGTGTACTTAACGTGAGGAATTTTAGCGCCCCGTGCGAATTGCGCGGCTTTCGCTCGTCGCGCGATCTTTTAACTTGGGTCGCTAAAATGCCTCACGTTAAGAGCACGTTTACCTCTTGTATTTTTTTTTATTGAATCCATTATTGGCCCGTACAGTGTTAATCTATGTCAGCAGTACATCACGAGGTTTGAAGGAAATACATAATTTAGTTTACATCCTTTATATGGTAGGTAGATAACGAGGTAGGTACAGTTATTGAAGGTAATTTTCTGGCACAACGATTGATGGCTGACTGGCACACATCATAATGTACACCGGACGTTAGGTATAACAAAGGCGATTAATAATATTGGTGTCGATTTTGTTGCGCACTATGACAGGACTAAACTAGACTAAAAGCAAGTGTCACTTTCTTTTTCTATTGAAACAGAAAGAGACAAACACCCTTAGTTTAGTTCTGTCAAAGTGCACAACAGAATTAACACCATTGTCGAAGAAACTAATTGACTATGCCAACTTATTTTAATTAATGTCTATCTTATCAAGTTTCATGAAACAATTTTTATTGTAATTACTTGGTTCGTTAAGCAAATAATGAAACAAAAATTTTATAACAGTTTATTATCCTGTACCTATAATCTAAAATACAGTGAAACAAAACACAATGAACGTTATAATTCTAATCAACTATACATAATAAGGAAATAGATTGTGCATTTTACGTAACTGATATACTAGGAATAAAATTCAATATTCGTACATTTTCGTCAATTACGATGTCACTAAAGTACAAAGAAATGTGTTTGAGATGGCAGGGTGAGATAATGCTATACGACGGCAAAAGAGCTCTCTATACCAGGATTACTTCAAATTAACTAGCGAAGCTTCACAGAGTTACTAGTGCCCATGCAAGCCGTGACCCCAGCCATAGGTTAGAAGGAGGAACACCGTGGGTTTGAGCCGGTAAGAGTCCAGTACAACACCCCTAGGGCGAAGGGTATTCATGATGATTTTCCCACGATAAAAAAGGGTTATTAAGTACCATTAATAGAACTCATTTATATTTAAAAAATATCTAAAATTTAGTTAATTAGATAACAAGGTGCCAGTAGCGAAGAGCACGCACGAAGTAGCTATCTTGTATTTAATTAACGCAAGTATTGAATTTTTTTTTTGTTCGAATGAGTTCTATTTATGATACCTACTTAATAACTGAATTTTCACATATTAATTTGAAGTAACCCTGTATACAATGCAATTTGTATTTTATTGCACTAACTAAACCAGGCCCTAATAGTTGAATAAAGTACCTATAGTCACTTAGTGCACTAAATCCTAAAATGAAAAGAGCTCACTCTAAATTTCTCACAACTCGTATGCCAAGACTGTAGTCTGGTGCACTAAATTGCCTAGGGTAAAGACCGCTAAGTGTAACGAAACACAATACCGAAATTATAGAGCCTAACTTCCGAAAACCATGAACTCTGCTCATCATTGTATGCAACTTTTACTGTGGGACAAACTCTGAATTCTTGAAAAAAAAATCAGCTGTTCCATACATTTTGTACCTTTTAACCGCTAGTCGCATTTCTGCGACAAATATTTCCGTGCCCTTACCGCGCGTGTCGTATTTCTGCGACAGAGAACATGCATGGTTTTTTTGTTCTATTTTCGTCCTATGAACTGCGTGGTACAACTAAAACGATTATTCAATAGAGATATGATTTACAACAATTACTTAAAATTGTTTCATAGCTCTAAGTAGTAGTTTAGTCTTATAAGGTTAAGCAACATTGATTATTTTGTATAGAACATAGTAAAAGTTGTACAGAATGATGAGCAGAGTTCATGGTTTTCGAATGTAAAGCGACTAACCTGTCATGCTGTATAAAAAACATTGTAGGCATAATCAAGCCGAGAATTTCGACTGCGTAATTTCGGCTTGGTGTGTCGCGACCCTAACGGCGGATATTAATAACCGCTCTCAATTCCAAAATCTCTGGGTTGTTGTATGTTTTTGACAGAAATTCAATAGAAGTAACCAAAAAATTACATGTATCTATCTCAATGCATGTATCCAGAGATTTTGGATTGAGTTCGGTTATTAATATCTGCCCGTTATAAAAACATTACGCAGCCATCTATCATGAATTCATGAGTAGATAGGTACCGTCACACACTGAAATGTTCTACCTGTAGTAACAAGTATTAAATTGTGACTTTACAAAACTTTTTATTTTGCGCGTAGTAAATTATAAGAAACTACATTATTTACATTTAATTTAATACACTATCACAGCACTGTTACCTACTACTAATTTATTTATATTAGTTTACGTTTAATAGTATGCGATTCGCGTATTTAATAAAAATGAAATAGAGCTGCTCAGTCATAAAAGTAAATTGTATTTTTATCAAATATAGGAAAAAAAGAAACATTATTTGCCAATTATTTATTCAATAGACCTAAGTATTTCTGAAATTACAGACAATTATAGCTGAAATCACTAAAATTATTAATTTAACTTATCGCAGACATATTGAAATAAAACAATATATTTCATTATGAATACGGCAAATCAAAATGTCCTTATTAAATCTACACTGTACTGTTCAATCAATTACAAATATAAGTAATATTTTTCTTATGCCTTAATTTAATACTTTTTACTACAATTATTATGGTTCCGTTATTTTTACTTTTACTAAAAATTTGTATCCATACTTTTTGGTATTCTATTTTATTTTTTACATTTAAATAAATTATAAAATATATTTAATTTACATAGGTATTATTTAAGTAACAATATATCTAGAAGTGTAAAAAATGTGCAAAAAAATAATTAAAAAGTTTATTAATTAAAAGTTGCAGTTTGCAATACAGACAACATTCTAGGGGTGATACTCTGCTGCCGATGGCCTAAGATGATCCTAGTCCTGGTCTGTAAGATATGCATTATATTTGCTGTTCTATTATTGCAAGTAATAATATAACAGTAACCTAAGAAGCAATATTACGTCACTGCTTAGCATATAGCAGGGTTATTTTTCTTGGTTATCTTAATGACAATAGAATCATGTGAATTGTGTCATGTTTTACTACAGAGTAGTACATTCAATCTAAAAATTATACATGTACCTATTGATATATTATTTCAACTTATCTATCTAAATGTGTATGATTACTGTACTAAATTAGTAATTATACACCGTGCTTTTTCGGTAACCATGATTTTTTTAGAGGAGATTTTTTTTTATTAATATTTATAAACAACCAAATATTTTAAAGAATGTCGGAAAATATAAAAATATGTTTTTTCATCTTCCCATACAAACTCGACAGTGTTCGATAACTTTTTTAATGGAAAGTGTTTTTTTTTTAATTTGATTAAGCAAAAGTTATTAATTATAATGATTACCCCTGTATTATTAGTGTATATTTACCCCTGTAATTTTTTGTAACCGCTCAGAAGTAAGAACACGGTATATAATAACTTTCGGTTTATCATTAGGCCACCCTAAAGGCGGTAGATTGATATCGATTTTTGTATTTAACGAGCGTACAAATACTTTTTTTATTATTTACTGTTACCTATATTATGTATATGCTTATCCTATTCATAAGACCCCGTCTGAACATGACACATACTGGTACAATAAGGCTAAGTTTAGACCGTGTGCATTTAACGACCGTGTTCGTGTCTAACGTCCGGCCATTTTAATTTTGAGGTTCCATGCTAAAGAAAAATATTCGCATCAGTACAGTCGCGAAAAATATGGATATCCTCAAAAGAAAATCAGTTGCACTTTTGTTTGTAATTGTACCCAAGAGAATTCATGTGTGTCGACGTTTAATTACAGAATGCGTTTATTGAAAAAAAACGTATTATTACAAAATATTCCTTGCTTACTCAATTGAAATATGAATTTAATTTTCACATTCTGAGAGCAGAAATAATAACCGAAGGTCAGTATTTCGTTTAAAATAGTGTAATGTTTTTCTTACAATTAATAATACGCAGTGTTGACATGCAGTCTATGTGAATCGTATCTCTTTACATCACTAGTTAATTAATGTAGACCTGTCTTTATCTTTGGTCGTAACATTTAAAGCGCAGAATCCACTGGCAAATTTTACTTCGCAAGTTATTGCGCTCCATTGCTCGCTTAAATCGTAAAACTTGCAGATTTCGACTTGCAGCAGGTGTGTCCATAGTTTGAAAGTCGGTTGCGCAAGTCAACTAAAACTTGCTAGTAGATTTGGCGCTTAAGGCGTATGTAATATTTTCGAATCACGCTAAACCAAAGGCACGGGTAATCGTAGGGGTCTCCCCTATCTTAAACAAATACATCTGTAAACCTTTGGAAATAAGCTTTTACTGCTTCTACAGGCTGCTTTACTCGATATACTTACTAGTCATTGGCAAAATATTACGAGTACGAGTACCCCAGTACGAGTTTGTTGCATATTACGAAACGACAACAGCAGAGACAAATAACTCTAAACCCCCCCCCCCCCCCCCCCCCCCCCCGCCATTGGATATTGACATAAAAACCTACATAAGTATTGTGAAAGAATCATTTGTCAAATAAAGAAGCTTATAAAAATGCACGTGCGGCCGTCTGAACTGTCTCCAACTATGTATGGTCAATATCCCGTCTCAATCCTCCATCTTTGTTGAATAGCCGTCACGGCTGACAAAGAAGGATAAGACTGACGCAGAGAAGTAGCTTTAACCCTTGTCCTACGTGACAACGAGACGCGCTGCGATTAGAAAATATGAAATTGTTCTCATGCTACGCGTCCTACGCAGACTCGAATTTCAGTAAGCAAAAAGATACCACACAGTTCGAATTTTATTTACGCGACGTTAGGTAATTTTGGCGATTGTTTCTCATCGTATCTCGTTATTTATTTATTTATACTTTCGCACAAAGTTTGTACAAAGGCGGACTTAATGCCTTAGGCATTTTCTACCAGTCGACCTTAGGGTGGTGCAGACAAAAAAACATGGTAGGTGCACTGAGTAGTGTTGTGTATGTGAGGCAATACCAAATTAAAAATAAACAAAGCTTACTGTGAAACATTTGAAAAATAATATTTACACATAAATTATACGAATATATTAAATAAACATAACATACATAAATATATATACATAGTATTATATAATACCTACAAAAATATAGTAAAGAATAAATCAGTGCTGAGATGATTCTGCCAATTTCTTGTGGAGATGTTCACGTAATTTAATTTTGAAGGAATAGCGACTGTTGGCCATCCTGATTTTTAAGGGAAGCGCGTTCCAGAGAAAAATAGATTGGACAAAAAAAGAAGAGTGTATAAAGTCAGAGCGGTGAGAGGGACATTGTAAAAGACGATTATTCGAGGAGCGAAGATTTCGGTTGTGATTAGAGCATATATACTGAAAATGAGGGGTAAGATAAGTAGGGGAAGTAGGAGAGTCGAGAAAAGAGAACAAGGTAGTCAGTGCCCTCATCACTCTATGCTGACGAATAGGCATCCATTTTAGTAGGGATCGATATCACGAGATCAGACACGTGACTTGCGAAGGTTGAAAACGAATCGAATGCAGTTATTAAGAAGGCGGTCGAGTTTGTTGAGAAGATCTGCATTCAGGTCATAGTTAGCACACATCCCCATAGTCAATTATGGGAAGGATTAAGGTCTGCAATAACATTGCTTTTGTATTAGATGGGAGAAAACTTTCCAAGCTATGTTAATGAGCGTCGCATCGCTTTTATCGCGTATCACATAGGACGATGAGTTACAGGCCAACTGAGCTGTGAGAACATTCTTTGAGCTAGGAACGTAAAATCTCTTTCATTGTACTACAATGCTAACTAGTTACAATCACATGCCGTTCTGAACCTTATGCCGTCGAAAGATTGTGTAGAAAAATTAATCTAAGATAAGTTTTAATTAAGTTTGTATGCAACTGAACAACACAGAAACACAGACGTAACACAGAAAATTAATTAGAAAATTTTTTGTTGATAAATAGATTGCTACAATTTTTTTTAAGCAATCAATATTAGCGGTTATCGCACTATTCGATATTTATGAAAACGTTAGGACTTAGAATTCTCATTTAGTATCTATATTAAAATGAATTGGTCAAACATTTAATGACTCACAACAATTAGCGTTTGATCAAACAGTATTAATAGGTAATCAAATATTACGATTACAATCGAAAACTAATTTTCCATTTAAAATTAATTAGGTCAATTGCTATAACACGGTTGGATTCCTACTGACACTTTTGGGTTAAACAATTTAATCTTAATTCAATAACTATTAATTCATCCACTCTTGAACCTATTTATAAAAAATATTTATAATAAAACGTGATATTTGACTCGTCTTAATTCGACTCTTTTGTATTTTCTTTTTAAGTTTTCGGTGGGATTATAACAAAATGGGTAAGAGAGACCTCTATCGCGTACGCTCTACTTCTTCCTCAAGGCATTTTTACTTGGTGCTTCTTAAAGGCCATATAATTTGGTGCTCCCGGTGCTTCCTAAGGGCATTATAACTTGGTGTCGCGCAACAGGACGGCTGCCTCGTACGAGGGCAGACCGCTGTCGCAGCGCACCTCTACCTGGCACCGGACACACGGCTCCGTCGCCACCTCCTGGAAATATTGCATGGTTTATTAATAACAGCAACGAATATACAATATTAAGTAGATCTTCTAAGAATAAGTCACCTTTTCGTTTCGTACAGCTGTCATAATGCTAGAAATAGATTGAGCAATGTGTGGCTGCATGATTAAGTACCTGTAATTATTTGCTGTCTGTTATAGGTTCAGCGGCAGCCATACTCGGTAACACATAATACCAGCAATATTGCCGGGCAACTTTTCTATGTTGCCCTAATATTGGTAACACGATCATATTGCCGTAACATTGCCGACGATGCTTGCCGGCCACACATTACAGTAAAATTTTGATCGTTATCCAACCCCTTGATAGATGCTTTAGCGATTATAATATCATGTAGGTAGTTAGTAGAGTCCATCCACAAGTTTCCCTGATGACTTCGACCACTGAATGCGATTACCAATTTATCTGTATAGCGTGGTGTTATGTACTCTGAATCAGAGACCCGATCTTGGCACCTAGAATCAGTGACATCGTTCTAAACTGAGTTATGATACAAACCGTATCTAACATGCTCTCGATGTAAAGTTTTCTCAAGCGTGCCTAATAAGATTTATGATAAATTTAAATTATTAATATGCATATTGATATAATTTCTAATTTAAGATGTTTGTTTTCATGTTCATTCACTTCTGCCAAGAAACTACAACGCTACGCTACGAGTACATTATATCATTATCTAAAACTGTACACTCTGAGTTTCAATGAAGTCTAATTAATAGTGCCAAGACATCGACTTCTGAACTCGACCGAGTGTATATAGGTCACAGTAACTCAATCCCTTCGTTAAACAAGTTACAAAAAGAACAAACAATAATATTTTGACGTGAACTAAAGTGAACCGGTGTTGTGGAATATCGTGGCCAAACTAATGTGGGTCATGGGTCATGGACTGCCTCGAAAGAAAACTCACACCTAATGGAAATACAACATAATATTATTAAAGTACTGGCTATTCCGTGGTCAGCACAACGCCGTTTTAGAACGACGTTTGACCTCGTATATCCACTTAAAGTCACAGCCGTCAGAGTTCAAACATACACCCACTTTAATAATGTGAAACCCGGATTTAAAAGACAATTCGTAAATAGAAATATTACTAAAAATAAACTATCTAGTATAGAGAATCCACACAAAAGTTGCTATTTCCAGTACCACTCTACTGTCTTCATCTATTTCAACACAAGTTTGATGGACACCCGCCGTCACCGGTTTTGGCGCGCAAATTGATTGATCGAATTCAATTCGTTCGATTTTCATTCATTCATGAAAATTTAATCGACTTGTAATTTATAACGAACTGTAGATAACATAACTATGGCTTACGATTACAAAAGGTTTATAAACTAACACCAGTTTACAGTTAAAATAAATATAAACTGCCTCGTTGGTCTAGTGGTGACAAGCGATACAGCTGATCGTAAGGTCCTCGGTACGATCCCAAAGTAGGGCAAAGTGTTATTGGGTTTACCGTGTGGAATTCCTCAGTAGCAGCCCGGAATTTGGATTTGTGCCCGGTTGATGGCAATAGGCTCGCCCTCTATTACATGGGACTTAAACATAACGACGAAATGAGGGTGCAACTATACGCCTCTGCCCAACGCTTCGAAGAATACTGACGTGATCTTATGTTATGTTATAAATTCCAATAAGTTTAATAATAAAGCCGAAGACCGTTTAAACTATTTGCTTACAGACTCTACAAACAGTTGAATCGATCGTTGGCGCTGGCCCTTAACTCACTTGTAATGTATGACAGTCCTTCGGGAGTCCTTCGACAACAGTCTCGTAGGCAGGCGGGGGTCCTGGCATTTCTATCTGCTCCTGTACAAAAAGGTTTTATTTATTAGAACTTAAGAAAAGACATTAATAGACATTGATTGAGGTCATCATACAATTTACGAGGTTAAGCTGCACTTGCCGCGGTTAGTCCGTGGATGGACGACCGTTCGTTACACATTGAGACCCATCCGTGCCTCGGAGAACACGTTAAACAGTCGATCCCAGGTGTCATACGAATACCTACGACAATCATTAAGGGAAGTCAGAAGCCCGAAAGTCTGACAGCCGGTCTAACCTTAGGATATTGGCTTGCCCAGTAGCTGGGTTGCGGAGATCTGATGGCAGTCGCTCCGTGTAAAATACTGGTATTCAGCCGCCTCTGGTTAGACTGGCAGCTGACCTCAACATAGTTGGGAAAAGGCTAGGCAGAACAATAAAAGACATTGAGAAACGAGATGATTGACGATGGTTTAGAGCTGTATCGGTATGGGGGACGGGACTGTGAAAAGATCTACAGCCTACGTAGGAGATCAAGGCAAAAATAAAGAAAATAACTAAAATAAATCAGCTCGACAATCGTTATTAATTATTAATCTACATAACTCCGTAACGCTACCCATAAATCATATGAAAATATTGAATAAAGATATCAAATCAAAGTTGACCCAATTTTCAAATAAATTAACATGAATTTCTTCCTAGAAGCGAACCGAAATAAACCCATTCATTTAATATTGATAGCGACAAAGGCTATCAATTAACGTTGGGAATAGCCCACTTTATTTTAGGTTAGTAGAGAGTTTACGATGATGTAACCTATTCCTTAATTTATAATGTTATTTGAATTTAGAATATACCTATTATTACGTTAAATGAAAGTGAAATATCTTTGCTTGGCACAGCAACACGAGGACAATATATTATTAGGTAGGTACCCGCCCCGGCTTCGCACGAGTACAATGTAGATCTACTAATATGGGGCATATAAACCTTCCTCTTGAATCACTCTATCTATTGCTGAAAACTGCATTAAAATTCGTTGCGTAGTTTAAAAGATCTAAGCGTACAGACAGCGGGAGCGACTTTGTTTAATACGATGTAAAAAAAAATGGATAAGTAAAATATGCGAACAAGTTGTTTTCCTGCCCAGGACGACTGGGTTTTTATATTTTTTAAGTACTACACCATAGACAAGTTTTTTTTAATAGCAGCTATGAGTATTGTTTCTAATGGGAAGTAACGTAGTACGCATAACTACTATTACGATAAATAAAAGCTCAACAAAAATATAGTTTACCGAAACCACATAGGTACAAAGAAACCATAACAATTGTAGTTTACTTCGAGGACACAAACATGGGAATTAATTACATTATGAAAATACAAGGTTCGAAGCCCTAAAATAATAGTGGGCAAATTGAACATCCGGCGGGTAGGCCAACTTACAAAGTCGCAAGTTTACAGACATTTGAGGTGAAACATTTCTGTAGAACCGTCGCCTTACCACTGTTGCTAGGTGGAATTGTTTTCTAAAAATAGACGATATTTTGTTTATTTTGAGGCACAAAACTCCTGTCTGACGACACAGACTACTTTGTAGTAACAGTAGAACAGTCTTTATCGTCCTAGAAGCTCGTAGCGACTTTTGGCTCTTCATCAATGTCTGCCCTAGATTCAGAAAGTTTCGATAAGTAAACTGTTGATCGATTATCGTAGCGAGATAACAAACCGAATCGTTCGACAACTGACTTGTCGAAAAGTTCTGAATCAAGGGGCTGATTAGATTAATTGACCGTACGACGTACAAGTTTGAGATTAAAAAAAAAAATTGACAACTATATTTTGTGTGATCATTTGAATAAAAACCTAAAATAATATTTTTTTTCTTTTTCAGATGCTCTAACACAAGTGAAGACTGTCATCAGGCCTCATTGACGTTGTATGTTATAAATGTAATGGTAAGTTCATTTCGATAAACAATAATAAGCATAATAATTTATCAAAAAATAATGTAGATGAACTTATTAAGGAGATACAGGTAGAATGGATTCCTAATGAAATGAAATGAGACGATCAGAAAATATCTATATGAAAATTATAAAATTCCTATAAATGAAACCATATTTAACTTAAAATACTGATGGTTAATGATTAGTGGTCATTTTATTTGGTAATATAACATACGTATGATAAAATTCCTAAGCCACAATTTTGACCAAACAGAGTAAAAGTAAAAAATTCGGTGTTGCTCATAATTATGAGTCTATTCTAAGGCGTTGCCGAGTTTTTGCCAAAAAACTTCTTTCTCGTCGTCCTAGCGTTTACCCTACTGTCTGTTCGGTAAAAAAAACTGGAATTGATCGACTGAACCCTCACTTAAAACAGTTCTACGGACCAACCTATTTCACCTAGACATATTTCTGCCGTTTAACATCATTGGTCATCTGGTTTGAAGGGTATGGGTGCCGGTGAAACTACAGGCACATGAGATTTTCCAAGTTTTTCTCTAAGGCTGGCAACGCATCAACAGTCTTGGTGTTTTAGGTGTATACAGGTGGCGGTAATAACCACTTTCCATCAGATGGGCCGTCAGCTTGTTTGCTAACCTATTAAATTAAAAAGAAACTGCCGTCTGTCCTTCTCGAAAAGGAATCAATAACATGTTCAGTAGAAAACGTTATTGTTTCCACCATCAGTTTCTGCGAAAATACTAATGACAATATCGCTAGACATTGGTATGACGTCACATCACTGTATATCGTAGGATATCACTGATAGTTAATAGCTATTCAAACTTCAATATTTTTACGGTAGAGTAGTCATATTGTACGCAAATAGATTTCATCGCTTTTAACTATGTATTTCCAATGTCAATTTACATACCTATTTAAAATCGCTTTTAAATATGTAAATTCCAAATTCCAAAAAAGGGAACAAAATGACGGACAATGACGCACATCATTTAGTACAATTGGAATCTGATATAGTGAAGTTATTTGTGTACACATTAATGTTCGGTGAATCGTGAAATATTTCTAAATTCGTGGGCCAATGTTGTCGAATAATGGAGTGCTCTGGATGTGACAGTCATTGATGATATGATTAATTTTGTTAATGTATTTTATGTGTAGCTACTGCATTGAAATTTAACATCGCTGTTTTAATACAGAACTTTTATAACTTCGCCCGCATTAACTAGCTTTTATATTAACCAGACATTTACGTATTTTTTTTGTGGTGTATTATGAAATTAACAAAACTAACATAATATTTTATGTCGCTATAGAGTCATAATCATCACAATTTTTCTTTGGTCGTCAATATCGATTTGTATAATCGAAACCGCTGACTGGAACTGAACTCGAGTCGCATGGTACGTCGTAATCGAATGGAGCTCGGTATTCGTTGGAACTAGCTCAAGACTCTCGACAGCATGTAAGCTGTAGGCTCTAATTATTCTCACTACGTTAGCCTCGGATTGGAAAACGAGCGGTGTTTGCAGTTAATTGAGCATACATCTCGAATGCTGCCGTAATCAAGCTTGGCATTCAACAAATGTCAATAGCTATGCATCTTATTTGAAAAGCGAGGAAAAGCATAATTAAATTATAAAGGTTCAATGAACGACGCGCCTGACATCCCCAAAGGTCAAGCAATAAGCTACCTCCAGTAATTACCTCAATATTTTTCCACAAAACTATAAACATGATAGGAAAAATAACTTCTATTGACTAGAAAATCAGAAACGATCGCTCATTTAGCTAGTCGAGCATGTAAAACCGCGCTCAGTTCGGCTCGCCGGGCCGAAACCAATTATCGCAAATGCGATTTTTATTTCTAGCCAGTCGACGTCGGCCATTAAATCCAGTGAGAACGAATCTTAAGTCCCATGGGGTTGCTCCTCGACGCCCGCTATTGTGATTAGGCAGAACAAAATAAGACACATCGATGTGTCGTGATTTTTGGCGTTATGGCAACCAATGGGAGTAGTAAAAATATGCAATAGTTTTTTTTGTCGATATCGACGGTCGACAGTGAAAACCACGTGTGTAAAATACATTTTTTTAAAAGAGATAGAAATAACTGTCTCCTGAAAAAAAAATGGCCGATCAAATGTTAATACAAGTTTGTCATCGTACGTCATAGATAGCTTAGAAGTATTTGAATTGAAAGTTTGTTGAACGTGTATGACGAGTCTATCAATCTAAAGAATAAATAAAACGCTTTTGAAGAAAATTTTATTTACGAGGTTTTCACTGCCGAGCGTCGATATGAGAATTGATTATGGGGGAAAGTCCACAGGCTGTGCAGAGTCGGCTCTGATCAGATCATGTCGATTTTCTTTAGTCCACGAAAATATTTTGGATGTGGCCTGGAGGTTCTGGTCTAACTGCCCAGGTAGTATCGACGTGGATCATTCAGCTGATTTTTCCAATAATATTTAAAATGGGTTACAGAGGGGTTATGGCGACTTAAGAACAAAGACCGTGGTATGGTCATGAGACAGCCTTCATCCAGCAGTGGATACGGGCGGAAGACACATAACATCACGCCTTTATTCCCCGAAAGGTTTGGCAGAGGTGTTTTTAGTACACCCTCGTTTCGCCAGTTATGTTTTTTCTTTTATTTTTTTTAAATGAGTTTATTCACCGCGGACATTTCGTCCGCGCTCTTTTTTGCTGTTATTTAATTGTTTACTTTTTATTTTATTTTACTTATTTGATACTCCTGTATCGGAAATACAACATGTATTATTTATATATTACTATAAATATTACTTATTCTACTTAAGCTATGCGAGTCCATCACATTATATATATGATTACTTATTTAATATTATTATTATTGTTTTTTTTTTTCTTATAATATACACATTTACATTATTTCGTTGTTACTGGTGGTACATGCATTGACTCAATAAAGTCGATGCATGTACCGGCAGGCATCATTTTGACATGCAGGTATAACTTAGCTATGCGCTGATGCATGCGCCGACTCAATAGAGTCGATGCCTGCATCAGCACACACACTTAAGACTATGTTACTACTATAAATATTATTTAATGATTTTAATTTTACATGCTTATAGTTGATAACGCAGAATGCATCATCAACATAATTATGTTATGGTTTGTTTGATTTCTTGGTATCTCTCATGGAGATACCGGTTATGTTTAAGTCCCATGTAATAGGGGACGAGCCTATTGCCATTAACCGGACACAAATCCAGACTCCGGGCTGCTACTGAAAAATTCCTAATAGAAAACCCAATAGCACTTTGCCCAACCTGGGAATCTAACCCAGGACTTCATGCTTAGCAGTTGCGCTTGCGACCACTAGACCAACAAAGCAGTCAAAGAATGGAGTAATTTTCGGTTTTTATAGATTTAAAGGAAGTGCACACGCTCACTTAACTTATTTTCTATTAAAACTTGTGCAAAAACAAATTTTACAAGTGCATGCTGCACAGCTTTTTTACCGGAAAAGTCTGGATAACTTTTTACTTTTCACCGAGTTGCGGAAAAGAGTTGCCTTTTTTTCATTAAAACTGGCTGTACAATATGCATTTGTAACTTTCATGTTGTTGTACAGTCACAAACATTAGTCGTTATGTAAATAAAACATGTGAATAGGTACGTGTAATTACCTGATCATGATCAGTAGATTACATCTACATTCCTCCATGGCAAAATAATTATAGGTAGCACACATCAAATAAAAAAATAACATATCCAATTACCCATCATATGGACTGAAAATTCTCTATTCCTAAACAAATATTTCTTAAGTCGGGTACAGACTTACGAAATGTAACATGCAATGTAACACGCAATAAAAGAATTTGCCGTCCACATTGTCGCAACGAATCACGCAATGTAACGGAATTCCCATAGTATGGACGCCTTGCGCGCACGAACCGTGCACACTACGCGTGCTTACTACGTACCTTTCATGTTACATTGCATGTTACGTTACAGCAGTCTGTACCCGCCTTTACAAACAGCTCGCAACGAGCGTAAATCTTCAAACTGTAAATGCAAACTTAAATTCGAGTCAAATGGTAAATAGCTTCAAAGTTAAAACGCTTTCGGTGTGACCAGCCAATCGGGGGCCAACTGTTTATTTGCACACGCTTAAATGGTTGACAGTTTAACCACAGAACAGATAGGTACAGAAGTCAATCACATGTATGTACTTCACTTTTCATACCTACGCTCGGCGCTCGCCCTATCTATATATCTATCTCTCTCAAGCGCATGGCACTCCCGCTCGCACTCACTCGCACTCTAGTCCCAAACAGTCCGAGATATCGTGTCCGTGAGCAGTGTCTTTGTGTGCGTTGCTCGAGCGCACTTGTATGTAGATTGACTTCTGTACCTATCTGTTTTGTGGTTTAACTGCCACTGGTCCCTACGGACGGCTACGGTACAGATGAGTCATTTCACGTAGTATGTGATTCTGAGTAACGATCAAAATAGATTTGAATTTGACAATAATATACCAACGTGGCACAGCAAGTAACCGGCTATGTACATGGGATTTTTTACTGGCTAGGATTACTTTTTCTTTTTCCTATTCGACTGCTTGTAGATGGTCTTGCGGACCGTTTCTACGTAACCGGGCAGTTATTGGTGAGACCTGAAGGGTCTCCAACCAATCCCGACGAGAGTAAAATACTTAACCTAAGCTAACTACTATTACTACGTCTACTATACTAACATCATGACTAGATAGCAACAACACAACTAACGGCGTCCCCTAGGATTACCTTTATAATAGCACATACTTTTTATACCACACAAATTCAACTATAGCATAATTGAAAAAGAAAAGTTTTGCTGTTGACTTTGTAGTGCAAAAATCTTTTTTTTTTAATATTCATAAGAGCCGTTACACAGGTGTAGTTTGTTAAATTGAGTATGACACCTTAAAAGATTTCTTAGCAAAAGAATACGTCGTGTATTTGTAAAGTATATTCAAGTAACATATAAACACGTAACCGACTGTACTTACAAGGAAATAATTCAAAAACCGAATGGACTTATACATAGTATAAGTATTTCTAGGAATGAAATAACAAGATGTGATAGCAGCGTATTACCACCGTTGGAATGTAATTAAATTATGTTTCGAGACTTTGTTTTATACCGTACTGACAACTACATTGTATTTATTTAACTTGCTTTATAAACTAGGACTGTCTTGTGGACTGCTGAGCATGGGGTCCTGGGTTCGATCCCCAGGTCGAGCAAAGTGTTATTGGGTTTTTCCATTAGGTATTTCTCAGTAGCAGCCCGGAGTCTGGATTTGTGCCCGGTTAATGGCAATAGGCTCGCCGCGGGACTTAAACATAACTGATGAATTGAGGGCGTACTTAAAACACCTCTGCCGAATCCTTCGGGGAATACAAGGCGTGATATTATGTTATTTTAGGCCCTAAAAAATGTCACATTTTACTTTATTTCTATCAGACAAAAGAAAAGAAATTTATAAATCAAGATCGACAAAAATACAATTTTTACTAACTCTAGCCAAGTGTTACGACTCAACAATCAGCAGTAACTATCTATTTCTATTTTACTCCAGAGAGTGAAAGAACTGATTTCAATATTCGCACCAAATATTAAACAAGAGCGTGTATCCTCGAAATTGAAACGCGTTACCTCATCCTATAATCATTACAATAACGTACGCATTACGCGTTGTATCCAGAATCCGAGCTGAATACCAAATCAGAATCTCTGTGTACTTAAAGATCATGTAACATCACCTGTCTTGTCTAACAGAAGGTCGTTCAAAACTTGATCAATATCTACGATCTGTTAAACATAGTCTGCTTAGTTATCGGCAATAAGATTGTCAAGCATACCATTTTGGGACCCAGTGCATAATATCAGCAAGCACATTGGGTCACCCGCGCGACGGCGCAACGAGTATTCCCAAGGAGAGTTGATGTAAGGCAGGCGGCCGGTCATAAAACAATAAGCTAAAATCTTTAACAACATGGATTTACGAATGACATGTTGTGCCTACCCCACCTAGAGTGGGATAAGGGCAGGGAGAAGAAGGAGGATCTACGATCTGTTAAACGTTAAGGAGTAGCTGAAACCGTGGTTCATCTCATGAAATGTTCCGCTATGAAAAGTACGTGTGCAGGAAAACATTTCTCTCAGTAGCTCCTTAATTTAAAAAAAATACTCCAATACTACTGCTTGAAGCTCAAAGCCGTGCTATAAACTTTTTTTTCCAGAAACTGCCCGATTCGATAGTAAAAACAAAGTCATAATTGCATGAGAGATGCAGATTACAAAAAAAATTGCTTTCAAAGTATAATAATTTCCGTAATCAAAAGTTATCAGTTGCTGTCTAGGCTAAATAAACATACATCTTATTAATGTACAAGCTTTCGCATCCACACTAATATTACAAGTGCAAAAAATATATCTGTTTGTTACTTCTTCACGACTTAACTAGCTTGCACAATGCTATTCGATCTGGTAACTTTAGAAGTCAGCTTTTTGCTACCGAATGATGAAGGCGTGTTAATTACCAATTATCACATTTATTGCTTCTCTTGTTAAAGATTGACGTAATATCTGAAGCTTCATAAGGTTGTGTTATGGTATGAAGCTGATGCTGATTGTTTTGGCATAGTATACGCGTTACTTCCTATTTTAGGCTCTCCCAATAGGCCTCTGCCTTTGTCTAGAAATGGATTAATGATGAAATAGTTCGTAGTACGAGTATTTTGACCGTTTATTATATCATTGGGAGGCCGGTAACAGTGGTTTCTGAGCTGATATGATGATGAGTATACAAAGTGACAACGACGTTTTTCGCAACGATTTTGATTTAAACAGGTGACTAACACTTCGCGTAACTTCGTGTAGAGATATTAATATGTGTAAAATTATTAAATCGTAAGAAAATTCTTGTGACTAAACTATTGCACAGTCGTAGCACACATTAAAGAATACGTTGTATCATTTAAGTCATTATATCATCCCCACTGTATATCCAAGGATCCAGAGTGAATTTCCAGTGCTAGAGATATAAAGTAGGAGCAGTAATACTAAAAGATTTCGCTCATAACGCTAAAATTACATTTTAAATACGAATCTATCTATATAAATAAAAATGAATCGCCAAATGTGTTGCTAAGCGCAAAACTTGAGAACGGCTCGACCAATACGGCTATTTTTTTTTATATATTCCTTAAGGCACAAGGAAGGTTCTTATGGAGAGAAAAAACATAAAAGTTGCGTGGAAAATAGTAAAAACAACACTTTTCTTTTCCCAATGGCCAATAACTTTTGACAGAACGAAGTCTGTCCGGGCAGCTAGTTAGCAATATTACTAATTTAATCAATACAAAAACACTAAAATAGTCCTTATAGTACCTAAAATAATGATCTTTAAATAACTAGACAGGGTAACTGAACCATCACATTAAATTGAACAGTGCAGTCAAAGTTGTGCCAGGTGCCAACTTGCAATCCAGTGAGCTAGTCGACGTAAATAGGTAAACAGATTAACACTGCCAGAATTGTGAGCGTTTTGACGGAGTTATGGGCTCTGCGGGCACAACTTGAACACTCAGGGATAACACGCTATCAAGCTGAGAGTTATACAGTACCTAGTATACGAAGTGGGGCAGAATGGAGAATTTTCCAAAAATACTCGGTGATATAAAACCATTTTTGCATTCTTTCCATATTGTATTAGGTAAACGATACAAAAATAAACATTTACTTATTGTATTGAAGGCATATTTTGTCTCCAGAAGTAGAGAAAAACTAGCTATGAAACCTAAACAATATATAACATCACGCATAGTAACACCCTCATTTCGCCATTATGTTTAAGTCCCATGTAATAGGGGGAGAGCCTATTGCCATGAACCGGGCAAATCCGAACACCGGGCTGCTACTGCGGAATTCCACACGGAAAAACCCAATAACACTTTGCCCGACCTAGGGATCGAACCCAGGACCTCACGATCAGCAGTGGCACTTGCCACCAACGAGGTAGTCCTTGAAACCTTAAGTTAGTGTAAATCCGCAGCACTTTCTCTAATACTGTTAATAGTAAAATTGTTAAATTCCATTCCCGAACGGCCAACGTCCACCACGACAGCTGACATCCTAGTAGGGATGCCAGAGGGAGGAGGGAGGGGTTATTTACATAATTGCACTCATGGGCATTCCGGGCGGCAAGTACCGGCGAACAAAACCGGGCCACTATATCGGACGAAAACGACCGAAGACGTTTTAAAATTCAGACATTTTAGACATTATGCATAATTTTATTGCGGTAAATTTTATTCTTTTGGCGTATCTTAAGGGATTTTTGCATACAGGAAGAGAGTTCTATGAATTGTTTTAAAATGGACCATACCGTAACGAATTCCTATCACTTATGCCACAAACATATTGTTGATGTTCTTTCAAAATTCTCGGGTAGCCTAACTAATAAATGAGTCAGACATCACCTCCGATACATTTTTACAAGTGCACCTTGGGAGCCAACTTATCCAAGCAACTTTTTTTTGTGATTTATTGAGTTACAATAGGTTAAAAATATCTGTTAACTTAATTTTACCAAAAATGTTACTTGGATCAGTTAGCTACCCAGGTATCCATTATTAATCTTTTCTTTAAAGACATACACTTAAGAATTTAGCTATTTAAGGATTTCAAGACAGTTAAGTAATGGATTTAAAAAAAACTAGAATCCAGCCTAATACCACATTGTTACTTACAATAATTTCAATCGGTTCAGAAATCTCATAGTGATCAGTTTAAAAAGAAACATCAAATTGAGAACCTCCTCTTTAATTTTATTTCCAAGTCTGTTAATAATGAAAAAGATCGTACTTAACCATCAGACCGAGCTCTTATTTCCATGCTACGAATCCATGACCAGTCCAGAACACTGATTCATTAAAATTCACTGACCTCTTCGAAAGTCGTAGTAGCGCTACGAACATGCTACGAGCTACGCTACGAAAGTACAGGGAGGCGATTCAATCCATGTACGCTCAATAAACATCTTATCGCATGTAAATGCTAGAAAATCTCAGATTTACTATTAGATGTAATCATTTAGGATAATGTATTAGTAGTAATATAGATTTGTAACATTTCTGGTGAGTAAGGGGTGTTAGTTAATACACAAGGCACGTAGCCAGAAAATATATCGAGCGCGTGAGTTACGCCCTTATAAACTTTCTTATTGCGTTTGAAAAAACTAATGTGTTATGTAGATTCTATGTTTCACTAATGTATGTTCATAAGAGCAGTGTAAATGCACTATTTTTTTTTTGCAAGATCCCTACGATTTATTATCATTAAAAAAACATACAGTCAAATTGAGAACCTCCTCCTTTTTTTGAAGTCGGTTAAAAAGTAACAACGTATTTTATAGAGATATCTTTAAAAAAGAACTCCTTGTTATTTGTTTTTATAGAAAGATAAAAAAAATGTTTTCGTATTTCCAAAAGTTGATAAAAACTGGTTGCTAAATGACCTGTACTGTCTTATCATAAAATTGTGTTTAACAGTTATATAGAATAAACATAAGACAGGGGTTAAACACCTTTTAATGTATGGAGTTTGACGTTAGACACTGTTGTAACAAATGTCTAAACTTTTGTCGTACCGCTCTTTATGTTTAAATACACCCTTATGTGTCTGATTAGAAACTGAAACAACAAAGGAGGAAGGAACATCAATCAAACCTCTAACCTTGACCAGAGTTTGTGTAAAGTGACGGTCAAGGTTACTAATCCCGTAGAAGTTGTAAAAGTAAACTGAGCTAAAAAAATGCTTTATAAGGGACTTATACTACTCCGGTCACTATATGCAAGGTTAGTCGGAAAGGGGGTACTAAGCCGCGGGCCACTTAAAGTATCACTGATGACTATTTTAAAGCAAGTGTTAAAATTTCAAAATTCGATAATTTTTATTTTTCAAAAAAAAAAAACATTCCTGCTTTAGTTATGAATTCAGAAAAATAAGTTTCTAATCCGTGACCCTTAATATGACCTAAATAGTAAACACAGCTGATCATAGCTATGGACAGATAGATTTTAGCATATTTTTTACGAAATCTTTGAAAAGCTATTTCTCTTAAACTATTGAGTTTTGGGGAAAGTCGTAGAACAAAAGTTATCCCTTATTATAGGTACTTTAACACCCTTCCGGTTTAGTACCCCCTTTCCGACTAACCTTGTATAAGGTGTTAAAAAATGAACTCTTAAGAATTATGTGGGGTTACTCGGTAACGTAAACTGAACAACTTTTCGAGATTCGCGTTTTTTTTATGGTTTTCCATACAAATCAATCATAATTATTTTTATTTGTATTGAAAGTAGTAAAAAATATACGCGAATTTCGAAAAGTTGTACTACGAAAGTTGTTCAGTTTCCGATATCGAGTAACCCTACAAAATTCTTAGTTAATTTTGTAACAGCCTCTATAATAGTCCGGCCAGTTGAATTTTATATAAAAGGTAAACAAACCTTTGATCGTGAAACATTGATTTTGCTTTAAAAATCCATTATACTTAAGGGTTACTAAAAAAATGGCCGGGCTTCATCTTTCGTGTTGGCACGAGATATACGAAAATAGCTCATGACGTAATGTAAAGATTAGCCAATCGGCAACCTTGGTGGCGAGGCTGACTGCCCAGGGTGCGTCGCCACTCGTGGAGGCTCGTTTAATGCACCCCAAGGCTGTACTCATAATATCTCCGTTCCCTATCTACTTTACATGGTATAAAACAAAGTCGCTCCCGCTGTCTGTACGCTTAGATCTTTTAAACTACGCAACGGATTTTAATGTAGTTTTCAGCAATAGGTAGAGTGATTCAAGAGGAAGGTTTATATGCCCCACATTAGTAACTACATTGCACCTGTGCGAAGACAGGGCGGGTCGCTAGTATCATATAAAAGGCTACTGAGATAAACGTGTAAGTACCAATACACAACTATTCAATTCAACACATTATTTGAAAGTATCTTCCAGGGATGTTCTGTTCTGCCTAGCCTTTTCCCAGCTATGTTGGGATCAGTTTCCAGTCTAACCAGATGCGGATGAATACCAGTATTTTACACGGAGCGGCTGCCAACACATCTCAGCAAACCAGTAACTGGGCAATGCCGATATCCTTTAGACCGGTTGGCACACTTTCGGGCTTCCGACTACCCGTAACGGACCGACGGTTTAACGTACTTTCCAAGGCACGGAGGAGTCCCGATGTGTAATGGTCACCCATCCACGGACTGACCTTGGCAAGCGCAGCTTAACCTTGATAATCATGTGATCTGCGCGGTTGTTTATTAGCCCCTCGAAGTATGTTCAAGGGTAAAATATATAAATGCACATTGTTTTTCTAAAGCTTGAGCTTTAATATTCCATAAAGGAAAGATACATTACAATACATTATCCTGAAAAGATATTATCATTTTCATGACATTGAAATTTATTTTCCACCAAGGGCAAGTGTTTTATATTAGAAGAACACCCTTGAAAAGAGTTTTAATTATTTAAAACAAGTTTTCAGTTTATCATTTAGATTAATCTGACAGTTTGTAGTACTTAAACGGGCAGAATACAAAACATTCCTTGTCCTAGATGCCTCAGTTCAATCGTATGGAAATTGACGAAGCGAATTATTTTAACGATGTTGATACTTCAATTTCGAACTTTCTTCTCGATTGTAGCAATCCATTGTTTCATTTTATAGACAATTTGACGCAGTTTAAATCAAATAACAGCTTTTATAAACTTCTTAATTACGTAATTAAATCATCACTGCCTTATTTATAGTAAATATAATCAGAATATTGCTGAGCTTGGAATTTATTGAACGGTGAAGTCGTCCTACAGAATGGGGACTAATTTTAAGCTGAAAATCCGCCAGGCGGCGCTACTGTGGACCAAGGCAAAAATTACAGAAAATAAATTAAAACAGATATTTGGATTGTAAAACTGGTCCGAAATATAGTTTTTTACTAAATTGTATCTCGCTTTGGTCATGACTCAACGTCCGTGCGGAAGGAGTCCGGTCCTTTGGAAGAGGCATAAGGGGAAAACGGATGTAAACTGTACTTATTTATGTCCTTTATTCATTAAATATAGATATAAATTACATTTTTAAATATATCTATAAAAAATATAAAAAACATTTATAAATATAAAAAATTGTAGCCCACCGGCATCGGGAACAGGGTCCAAGTTACCGTTGGTCAGGGCCTCAGAGAGAGGAACTTCCTAACAATACGCACCGTGTCCAAAGTACCGCTTTCTGTATCAGGCCCTTGACCCAGCTGCCCAACGAGAGCCTCATCAAATGTTGGTCGAGGATCTTGGCTAATAAGCCAAGCCGTTTAAACTGTTATTATTATGACGGTAAATCGCAAGGAATTTGAAAGTTTTGACATTTTTTACCTCGGTTTTCAGTGGCGCCGCCCTGGTCGCAGAAAAAATCATGGATTGATCTCAACAAGCGCGATTATTAACATCGGTAAAACAATAAGATAGCACATTGCTATTCTATTCCTGAATGCGGTTACAATAACTATCACGTAAGATTTCCCCAGCTAAACGATAATTCGCGGCGGCAGTCTCGCGGGATGCGATCATCTGTGCAGAATCGCTGATAAAAATCACATTAGCCTAAATTGGTCCAGCTGCGATTAGTCGGCCGCTCGTGTGTAGTTTGGCCGCTGACGCACTTTATAGACTGTTTTTATTGTATCGCAAACACAATAAACGTACATACACGAAAATAATCTACTTTTATATCCAGAAAGATCAACAGATGAGAAATTAAATGACAGGGTCGTAAACTGGGGTCGATATAAAAAACGAGAATATCATACATGAGCACGAAATTGCCCTAAATTAACCTTCATACTTTTAATGTTCTTGTTTACCTTTTCTTTTTAAAATACAAAATACATTATCTTCAATTGGAGTTAATGGTTGATTCATCAACTTTTCGTTTTTACCACTTTTGTTCCATAATTTTTTAATTAACCCTAGCGTTTCTATTTGGCCAGCAATACCATTACACTGTCGAAAAAAAAGGTAGGTACCTAATAGCATTAATTCACTGTAGTAAACTGACAGCTAATGTCAAACAACAATGCGCTGCTGTCAAACAACAATGGTAGCACCTGTCAATTTACTCCAGTGAATGAATAACCCTACTTTAATTGAAGCCGACACTATTCTATTCAGCGTTCATGCGAGGTATTGGGCTAACAAATGGCGTGAGGCCTCGTGTCGGTGGCCAGTACACGCACCTTGTCACGTCACATGAGCGAGTGCCCCAAAACATGCGACTCTGTACGAAGTTACGAACCTACGTGGATCGATCTCATTACGATGTTTGGACATTATTGCACCGTAATTATTAGTCTGATTAGCTGCATCTGGTTAAACTGGAAGCTGACCTCAACATAGTTAGAAAAAGGCTATTGATTTAGGTTGGTGTCCACCAATACTAATTCTCTAATTAAACAACCGCTTACTAGGGCTGAGCTATTACTAAATCGTAAGAACTGCTAATGAAACGTGTGAAATTATAATTTGCATTAGTAGTTAGTCGTTACAGATCAATTACCGTTATCGATCAATATCAGTCACACAAATAAGAATAATTTATTGGTCCATTGTTACAAAATAAATTTCTAAAATAATAATATTGTATGCTTATGTACTGTAACTAGAATATTTAACATAGGTATTTAAATGGTGGTCCCCAAACTAGGCAGCGCCTGTATCTTGGGAGCCTGAGTTGTGTTATCTTAAATTTAATTCGAGACATTAAATGTTTGCGTTAACTTAAATTTAATTTCAGGATGTTTTAAAATTGATAGAATCCTTAATTAAATAAGGGTAGGGAACTATCAAGATAAAATAAAAATAATTGAACAAAAGATTTTTTTTCTAAATAATGTTATAGTGTATGTGTGTGGGGGAGGGTGTGTGAGTGTGTGTGAGTTTATGTGTGAGGGTGTGTGAGAGATAGTGTATGTGTGAGTGTTAGTGTCAGTGTGGTGGTGAGTTGTTGGTGTGGGTTTTTGTGTGAAGGAACTGAATGACTGTGTGAATGACTTGCTTGTAGATTTTGGTGTTAACTCACTAATTCCTCGGTTTCATTAATGACATTAAATGAACATAGTAATGGTCAAAGACCCGGCCTGGCACCCGATTTTCAGCCTTCAGCATTCAGTCTACCCTCAGGGTCGATCTTCTTAGTGGTACGATACCCAGTTCGTATCTACGTCACACAAGAAGTTGAGCCCAACAAACAAGGCTGGTGTTTACCAACTTTAATTCTCTAGTTAATCAACCGTTTCCTTGTGTACTAGAATATTAGTTAAACGGTTGTTTAACCAGACAATTAATAATGGTGAACATCAGGCTTAGAAAGGGACAAAATAATTATTGATTGAACAAGTGCTAGACATAATATGCATTTCTTGATTTGCAACGTAATGTACTCTAAATAATCACTCGAACAACTGTAAACGTGCCCTATCGCACAATAAATTGTCAACCGAAATATATTGTTATTGTCGCTAACGAATTACGACGCATTTTCGAAGATACGTCTTCATTGATCGTTAACTACTGTTCCATCCACGCAATGGGATCACAAACGTCTTGGGGAAGCCACTTAATTTAACTGGTAGCTCTAACCAGCATATGCTTAAACAGCCTAATAAAGTCCTATTGCTGGGCACGGGCCTATTCTAAGATAGAGAAGGGGTAAGGCCTTAATCCACCACGCTGGCCTGGTGCGGGTTGGCAGACTAAACACACCATCGAGAACATTATGGTGCCCACTCAGGTGTGCCGGTTTCCTCAAGATGTTTTTCCTTCACCGACAACGCAAGTGATAATCAAATTTTAAAATTCTGATCAGATTCTATTTATAAATTAGACATAGACGTTTGTGCTATAATTTTGATATTCTTATAATTAACTAAGCTACTCGCTATTACATCGTGAACGAAGAAACTAACATTTGTAAAATGAAACTTCTTCTTTGCATGTGGTTAGTGAGTAACCTGGTGTCAGAGTTTATGCCGCCCATGGACCTCTAACTTGACTTCACATGCCGTAGAGAAATATCTCTCAGGCATGCCGGTTTCATGACGATGTTTTCCTTCACCGTTTGAAAAAATTAAACTAACATTTGTAAAATGAAACTAACATTTGGAAAATGGAATATAAATTCTCTATTGTGGATCGTGGTTTATGCAAATAAAGATTCGAAATCTAAACAGTCCTGATGGCGGGAAAGAAATACTACGAAACTGTATAAATACAAAATATCGGCATAATTATCAGGCATATCAGGGTTATTATCTCGACACAATAATTAGTATTGTATGTGGCGAATAGGATAACAATACATCCAAATTGCCTACAATTATTTTGTAGATAATGTATTGCGGGTTGTGGTCACGTCAGCCATAATTTGACGTTTTAGAAATGGACACCACAGACACATTCGTTCAACAAAACGATGCACATAATTAACAGACGGTTAGCGACCGGCTCGGTTTAATAAAATGCGTGTCAACTAATTAAAGCGATGCTAAACGCCTATAAAATCTCTTTATTGCGTCCGAATGAGTCAACAACATGTAGCTGTACTTACATGTAAAGTGGATTTGGGTAGGTAGTGATGAGAATTAACGTATAGCAAAGGTACTTAATGTGCTGACATTGCACTTTTATCCCTTCCCCTAAATAAGGCTGGTGTTCACCACCATTAATCCTCTGGTCAAACACCTTTTTACCTAAAATTGTAGTACATTTTCGAGTAGTCTGTTGTTTAACCAGAGATTATGTTGGGGAACACTTAGGGCGGACGTAGCCGAACGTGCGTCGCAGCATACTTTCGGCTACTATCGCGTATCGCGAAAGACGCCCGCGGTCAATTTGTTGTGCGCGGCTTGGTAATATAGACTTTAAATACTGTGTACACGATTTAATATCATTTAAAGATTGTAAAATCCGTTCCGATCCGATGCGATGCGAGCCGTTTGGTAGAAATCATCCATAAGCTGTGTCTTCACAGTTACTTTTTCCCTAATAAGTACGTGCCTTCCGACATAGGTAAGTGCGTTTCAATGATGTGAAACATGAAACTCAAATATTACTGTATTTCATATGTTCCTAATTCATATACAATTTGCTAACTTTCTGTACGCCTACGAGGAATTCACACATTACATATTATTGTTTGAGGAGCGTGATGTACCACTGAAGCCATTAGAAAGGTCAATGTACTCTCAAGCTCAAAAGAGAATTTAGTTTTCAGTAAGATTAATAAAAGTGATCCTGTTGTACCAACAAACTATAGTACCTAGCAGAGCTATTAACTTAACTTTGCATCATAGGTATAGTCGCAAGTAACTTGGCAAGGTTTTGCCGTAATGAGAGTAAGTTTGCGCATGTACACTTAGTGCAACAAAAAATGGCCACTTATTGCTTGTCATTATTCTATGGATTAGAAGAAAGAAATAAAGGAGAGGAATTCTTTTCTCTAGTCTTGCCAAGTTACGGGCTCTACAATCATGAAAACCAACTAATTTTACTTCTCATTTATTTTCCTCTATCCGTCGATTAGTTCAAACAACTTCGTATATCAAAACTTACAAACTTTGTAAAAATTAAAAACGTTTAACTCGAAAATCTGATAAAAAAACGTTTATTGGCCTATTGACAGAGTGTGGCGAGGAACGGAATCGGAACCGGAACAACAATCCCGCGCCGGAAGCGCCGCCGGCTAAACGCATTTCGCGCCGCGCCGCGCGTCTTGCTATTCACTGTACAACTTGTCCTACACGACACTTGTATTAAGTTCCCGAACCTTTAAGAGTGACATGACAATATAATTCGATTTTATTTTTTTCGTATGTTCTCTGTTATACCAGGTTCACACGATTCGATTTTAGTTGATCAACTGCTAAATCGCATGCGATTTGAACCGTCTGAACAGACTTTCAATCAAATAACCCTAAACACAAGTTAATCTTATACTGGGTGCCAGAGTTAATCGAAAACACTCTTTTCTGTTGTAACGCTGCATAGTGTCTATAAAAGTGTTTTGTACAATGGAAGTGAAGAAAAAGTTTTTTTTTTTTAAATTTAAGCGACATTTATACGTTTCAACTTTTGTTGATCAAGTCATTTGTTGAAAACGATTCGACCCGTCTGAACCTGTCTTTATTTGTATTCGTTTTCGATAAGTACCTAGGCACGTGATAATGTCTTTACAACGAACTAGCAACAACATTGAGGTTATCTTAACGTAACTAAATGCTTATTTCGTTTCGCTCATTTGGCACCGGTGACATAATATTGCGATAAACTGACGCACATGAGCAACGTTCTTCGAAAATAGTTCGGTGTGTGGTAATAGTTTGAGCACCGAGAGTTATATTGGAAATCAGCAAAACGTTGAAAATCAATCCAATTTCCCCTCCGGCCCCGAAATAAAGTTAATACAAGCTTATAGGTAATTCAAAAATGTAAGGGTGCACTGACGCTTATTTGGACCTAACTTTTTTAGTCTGCGTTAATTTTTAAGGGCCACATATCGCTTTTTACTCTTGTCAAACTTTTAATTCGTAACTCTCCGTGACATCTGATTTTAAATAACTATGGTTTGCTTAGGGCCGGTTGTTTCACGACTACATTACTAACGGGTAACAGTTAAAAATGGCGTTAACGATGGTTAAATAAAAACAAGTGTTGTTTCACGCTTTGTCGTTCTTGACATACGTCAAAAGTTTGCTTTGGCCTACTAGGCTCCCTAATAAGTTTGACGAAACGTCTTTTATGCCATGAAACAACGCTCTGCGTTTGACGGACGTTAAACATCCTACGTAATAGTTAATATTTGACTAACGTAACATACTTTTACTGATCGTTTGAAACAACCGGCCCTTAGTGGTTAGAAAAACTTTCAGGGGTTGTACTCACACATTATAGTACTTATTATAACCCGCGCCAATAAAGAAACGAATCTAAAATGGCGGCACTAATCGTTCCCTCTCACTCGTACATTATTCCTGTCTTTAGTCACACACATCGGTACAGCACGCAAAAAAAATACTGTCTCTGGATCTGCTTGATCTGATTGTTATTTGTTACTACCTATTCTTTATTTTCTGTTAAGTTTTCTCGTTGTTATTGACGTTCGTTGTTGTTTATTAATAACATATTTGGTGGTTATGTTAAAAAAATTTGCTCGCATAAACGAGTAAAGAATCTTCGAAATCGTATAAAATGTTATAAAATACTATGAAGAAGAAAATAATCTTGAATGATATCATCCATTTGACGACCAAGTGTGAGTCCGTCTCACGCAAAGGATTGCAACCACTATTCAATATAATATTATATTTTAATTATGTGCTCAGAAATAGGTGTTAGGTTTTATACGTTTGAGGAAAGTACGGAACTTGCGGTTCGCGAGTCCGATGCGTACTTGGTCGGCTTTTTTAATAACTTGCTTCATAACTTACTACTTTTCAAACAACAAAGGTCTAAAATGAAAAAAAAAACACCTATCCGGAAATAGTTTTGCTGACGGTCCGATCTGTCATTACAAGTACAAACCGCCATTTTAGATTTGTTTCTTTATTGGCGCGGGTTATACCCTTCAAGATTACCCACATTTTCCTAGCCAAAATAAAACATATTTTACGATACTGATACTCTGTAACAATGATGTATAATGTATATAATTATTATGTATTTAAATAGAAGCCACTACCGATTTTGCCATCATTATAAACATTATATTCTTATGTTATTCTCGTAAACATGTATTTTATACTGAACTAGATTCTAAGCACAAATAAGGAAATAGAATAATGTAGTGACAACTGTAACTACTTCTGATATGATAATATATCTAATGTAGGTACTAAAATATCCGTACCCCGTGCCTCGGAAAGCACATTAAACAGTCAGTCCCGGGTGTCATACGAATACCAATGGCAGTCCTTACGGGAAGTCAGAAGCCCGGAAATTCAGATTTAGAGTTTTCCCTTAGGATTCCCTTAGAGTATCGGCATTGCCCAGTAATTGGTTTGCAGAGGTCTGATAGCAGTCGGTCCGTGTAAAATACTGGTATTCAGCCGCATCGGATTAGACTGGAAGCTGACTCCAACATAGTTGGGAAAAAGCTAGGCTATACAAGGTTAGTCGGAAAGGGGGTACTAAGCCGCGGGCCACGTAAAGTATCACTGATGACTATTTTAAAGCAAGTGTTAAAATTTCAAAATTCGATTATTTTTATTTGCATGCAATAAGATTTTTATTTTAGTTTTTTCAAAAAAAGTTATACCTGCTTTAGTTATGAATTCAGAAAATTAATTTTCTTATCCGTGACCCCAAATATGACCTAAATTGTAAAAACAGCTGATCATAGCTATGGACAGATAGACTTTAGCATATTTTTTTACGAAATCTTTGAAAAGCTATTTCTCTTAAACTATCGTGTTTTGGGGAAGGTTGTAGAACAAAAGTTATCCCTTATTACGGGTACTTTAACACCCTTTCGGCTTAGTACCCCCTTTCCGACTAACCTTGTATAGGTACCTACTAAAATATTATATCCATAAAATGATGTTCAAACTTCAATAAATATGCAATGAAACTGGGGTGTTAAATTGCAATATGTATACTTGTCTCGACAGTATTCTGCGCTGACACATTCTCGTAACAGTACCTTTTACTTTATTGTGCATAGGAATATTACTTACAGCCACACTGCAAACTATGTAAATTTTCTTATTTACAATTTATTCAAAACAATAAAGAGAAAGTTTCAGTTTGTTCCAATAAAAACTGTGTGTCATACAATAACTGTTTATTGGATTGACATGTAACCGTTTTAACTTGATTTGGATTGTCAAGAAAATGTGTAATAACCATAGATATAGTTTTTTTTTTGCTACAACTAAGATCAATAATGCTTTTGCCTTCACATGATGTTTTGACATCTGTAGACTGACAGTACATAGCACTATTTTTTTTATTCTGTGTCCACAGCATAACTTAAGGTGGAAGCGTGTTTTTAGTGTCAGGCGGATGCATGAAAAGAGCCTAAACGGTACTTAAAGTACATCCGGCGCAACCTGGGCAGTCAGCCTTGCTGACCTGCTAATCTTGTCATCACGGCATGAGCTATTCTTATATGCTTCGTGCCGACACAAGAGAAGAAGTGAGACGGATCTAAGATTTCACGGTGACCAATTGGCTTCTAAGAAACATCCTACATTTATCCAAGAACTCAATGATTTACCATAATTCGTGCACAACTTATAAGTCCTAAGGAAACACAAAGATGTTTGATGGCTACCTGAGTACGTATACATTGAGTTGTCAGAATGCATTGTTGTGTTGATCCCGCATACATTCGTGGCAGTCGACTGCGAATGTATTGGCTTCAAGATGCACCTCAATCTATGCCGGATACAAAGGAATTGCAAGCAGTAGTCTCCGCAATAATAGTGGAAGCCATCTTTGTTGGGGCTCGGAAGTTTGAAGGATATTAAAATGTATTTCGACTGAATTTAAATGAGTAAATCTCTTGTCTATTTTCTGTCTGTGATTCGATGGTGATGAGGGTGAAGAGTGGGAGGTAACTTAAAAAAAAGTCTGAAGGTAAAGTTATTCATTACGGATTAAGTAAATTTTCGAAGGACACTGACGCGCTTAAAAGTCGTTGCTTCAACCAATTTCAGAAATGCTTCCTTACTATGACCAAAGTAATTTAATATTTATCGTATACCTACTAATATCATACCACCTATTTCATACAACCTACTCGATAATTATGTTCTCTGAACTGGAATAGAAAACTCGAAAGCTGTTCAAATATTCAAACCAATATTCAAGTATTTCTTTGCCTCTATAATTTCAGACGAATTGTTCTAAATCCATGCCTTGTGTTGGACACACGTAAAATTGTCATGAAATAGTAAAGAATTGTCAGATTAACTAGTTAACCAACTCGGGACGTTAAGGTGTTAGAACTTCCTTTAAAAGAACTTAAATAAGCTTTTACGGTTGTGGTTTAAACGGTGTAGGACTTACAAAGCCTAGCCAAGCCAAGGTTTAGGACTTTAGCAGCGATTGTTTATATCCTAGGAAATAAAAGGATACTGGCGTTTCAGAAACGCTAAGCTAAAACCGATAAATTCGTCAAGGGAATATGAACTATATCACCAATCCAAACAGTTTAGATGTGCATGCTGTGACATACATAAGTATGTCATAGCATGCACACATTGATGGCACCATGAGATTATTGTGTGGATGCCAATACAAAAAAAAAACTTTTATTGTTATTAGTATCCGTAGTGTGTTCAGCTTAATTCTTACGTGAATTGTATGAGAGTTTTGATTTGTAAATAAAGTTTTTTTTTTATTCGTACGAGTCTTTACAGACGTAACCCATTCGCTACATCTTGTGTTAGGAGTTCCTATAAATCAGGCTTTATGAACGCTTCAAACAGATGAGCCTTTTTGTGAAAACCCTAATCTGCCGATGTGCAGCGACCGCTACAAACAGTCGTATCGTTGCATTGACAAATAAATGCTACCTACCACAGTCACTAACCTTTGAGACAAACCCTGAAACTCCTATAAACCAGGATGTACACTGGCGACCAACCAGAAAAAACAATGAAGTGACGTGTCTAAAGACTTAAATTGTCTTTGAGTCCGCAACAAAATCAATCTGGGAAAAAAACGGAGGCTTTATTTCCTACTCCTCCGGTTTTTGCGAGTCTGTCACTAACCTGCACTAGCCTGGAGTCCCCGCTGACGGTGTACACTCCGTGGCAGTCAGCGCCATCCTCTGGCTTGTCGGATGCCGGCGACCGTCGCCAGCAGGCCGCACACACCGCCACCAGCACGCCACAAAGCGTCACACTGCCCAACAAATATATCTGTTAGGAAATATTTATACAGTTGTTCAGGCCCATAGGTCGTGGAGGGCGATAGAAATGTGATAACCATCAGGATGATGGAGCATTATAGTCTAACCTTGATTACTGAGGCTCAGGTATACGTTTTGAAAAGAACGCTACTTCTGTGGGATATCTATTCATGACAAATAAAAATAATATAACATAACATCACGCCCGTATTCCCCAAAGGGTAGGGCAGAGGTTCATAGTAACACCCTCATTTCGCCGTTACGTTTAAGTCCCATGTAATAAAGGGCGAGCATATTGCCATCAACTGGGCACAAATCCAAACTCCAGGCTGCTACTGAGGAATTCCACACGGAAAAACCCAACAGCACTTTGCCCGACCTGGGGACCGAACCTAGGACCTAACGATCAGCAGTCGCGCTTGCCAACACTAGACCAACGAGGCAGTCAAATAAAAATAACTGAGTTGTTAAAATCAGAAGGCGGTCCCTGGGTGTTAAACACTGACGTTCGGTGACATGCTGCATGATTAAACTGGAAGCTAATCTCGACATGAGTGGAAAAATTACTCTACTGTGTGGAGAGGGATGCGTGTCTATACAAAGCCATAATTATAACGCTTAACATGGCATATTTTGTCTATCATTATCAACCTACATGTTGTACAAGTCACAAGGTACATTCAAATAAAAAATACCTTAAGTTTATGTAATTTGATAACAAGTACACTTCGTACACGCTCTTCACTATTGTATTACACTATTTGCGGTGTAGCATGGTGCGGGTGACAGCTAGTATTTTATTTTATTTATAGACATTTTTTTTTGGCAGGGTACATTTATTTAATTTACTAAGTACAGTCATTACTGATTCCGTATTTTACGACTGTGATATTTAGGACAACTGAAATATTAAGTCATGATTGTAAAGTTAGTCTAATGTCACCCGCACCATGTTACACCGCAAATAGTGTAGGTATCTTGTTATTTTATTAACTAAAGTTTTTTTTTTTATTTGAATGTGTTCTATTAGGTAATAATATTAGGTCCCCACCTATGAAATCAGCGTTTTGTATGGAGAATTTTAAAGAAGTTGCATTTTTCATACTAACATTTTCTTAATTTATTTAACAACTATGAACACTAATGTTTTAAAACTTTTATGCACTAATGTTTAAAAACTAAGTTAACGTATGCCACTTAGATTAATTGACAAAAATAAGTTTTGGCAAAGTTAAAACAAAAATAGTGGTCATTTCTGCTAACAAAAAGAGGAGTCATTTTTAAGGTATTTTTTATGTTTATAAAACTATAAGTAATAAGGTTTTTTTAATATTGGTAGTTGTCTATGATGGTCATGATTCGATATAACACCAAGCAATTGATATATATTTTAAATCATAGAAGTGACGAGGTTCTATATTTATGAGAAAAAAACGCCAATTTCATAGGTGGGGACCTAATACATAGTAACCCTGTGACGTTTTGCCAGTTAATTTGAAGTGACCCTGTATATATGTCGTGGCCAGATCATAATTCATGATGTGGCCAACCATTTCATGAAATGGTTGTATTTCATGAAATGGCCAGCTAAAACTGGCCTTATCGTTTAAACGTCAACGTACACTTTTCTGTCTCGAGAACCGTTATGACGGTTTATGTTTAGGGGAAGACTTTCTTTAGTATGCGTTTGTCAGCTGCTGCTGACGATAATACAAAAAGTTTGTTTCTAAGTCAAAATTTAAGTCAATCCTTAAACAATATTGCTGACTTTGTTTGTAAGACATAACCATGAAAGTTAACTTGTTTAAAATCGAATATTGAAGTATGTATATTTTTTTCGGTACACCAAATTGTAAAAAGCTTTATGCTATTCTGTGGCTATGCGTTATTACAAGACATGTCGGATAAACTCGTTAAAACATTTATATAATACAATTCTTAGGAATGTCCTCTTAGTGAAAGGTCTAGAATATTCCAGATAGCTTACATATAAAGATCGAGGTAGAGACCCGATACAAAACACTTCGGTGAGAATAAAATATCACTTTAGCTTCAGCGAAACCGAAACTTATTGTGACTTGAACCCGAAATTCCTTCCGGTAACTTGAAGGTATTGTCTAAAATAGGTCACAGATTAAATATTTTGTAAGCTATCAAGCTACAACATCGCCCCCCTCTGCTTTACGACGTTCGCCTCTGCTCGTCTCTGCTCATTACTTTTGAGCGCGATAAGCACTGATAACTCAATACAGGTAACTCTTAATACGTGCGTAAACTTAACACCACAATGTTCATATATTAGAGGTTAAGATGCGCTGTAATTTTTTATGACACAATTTTGTGTAACCTCTTCGTGTTTGGCTTGCTTGCAGTTACGAATTAAACTTCAACGTGTTTAATATAAAACTTTACTGGAAAGAAGATTTATATTGAACACAAAATCGAGAGAAGCGTTCGCAAAGTTAATTTGATATTATTTTCATGCTCACCACTACCATATACCTACATAGTCGCTTTGTAACAAATCTTCTTTTTCCTGCCATTATTCCACACTAGGTGGGGTCGGCACAACATGTATTTCATATATCCATGTTGTTAGAGGTTTTGGCTTATTGTTTTATGACCGGCCGCCTGCCTGACATCAACCCTCCTTGGGAATACTCGTTGCGCCGTCGCGCGGGTGCCCCAATGTGCTTGCTGATAGTATGCGCTTTGTAACAAATATTTATTATTAATGAAAGATTAACTCTAAAACTCTGCCTGGCTTCGCCTATTATAGCGATAATTACTGTAATTACAACATCTGACACTATTTTCATATCACACGGAAAATTTAATCGTTTATTTGTGACATGCCGGATATTAAAGTTTCTGTTAGTTAATTCAATAAATTAAAAAAACACGTTTATCTCAATTCGAGTTTATTTAACAATACCGAAACTTCTATCAAATTTCAAAAGTCATAAGAATGAACCAAAGGGTTGTTGAAATTAGTTATCGTCAACCGTTTCGCTTATTATGCTTGGCTAGACAAAGAAACCAAATCCATAACGCTAATTTAGCTGATATCAAATTAGAATAAAAAATACGTGACCAAATTTAAAAAAAAATATCGGCTCATTATTAATTTTAACTACGCAAGCAAAGTCTAGGGGTACCTCAAGTACAAAATACATCACCGTCAAATAATTAGAGAGACGTGAAATTAAATTTTTCACAGTATCTCCGCTGGTAAATTAATTCCGTCATCGACGTAGATTACAGGGAGAGATAAATCCGGCGCGATCGGCTCGCGATAGCTTAATTAACATCACTATCTAAACTATATAGTATCTGTGGTATCTGTGGCTTCGATAATGTTAAAAATTGCAATATTTTTTATACTTTATTCTACTTTATTTTGTATATCGCTGTGACGTATTTTCATGTTTTAGTTTAATATTTAAACAAAAGCTGGAGAATTCCTTTCCCGAGTAATAATATTTTTTCTCAAAAAATCTATTCGAGAGGTTTCCCCTTAAGGGTGTGATACTCACATTCCTTCCCCTTAAATGATTAGGAAATCATAATTATAAAAATCAGCATTTGACTTTAGAAGTGCTTAGCTTAATAATCCCTTGAAAAATATTTAAAAACGGTTTTATCTTGCAATATCTGTGCAGCATCAAAATTTGAGAGTTCTTCCTCTTAGCCTTTTCCCAATTATCTTGGGGTCAGCTTCCAGTCTAACCGGATGCGGCTGAATACCAGTATTTTACACGGAGCGACTGCCATCAGACCTCTGCAACCCAGTAACTGGGCAATGCCGATATCCTAAGGTTAAACCGTTTGTCAGACTTTCGGGCTTCTGACTACCCGTAACGACTGTCATAGGTATTCGTATGACACCCGGGACCGACGGCTTAACGTGCTCTCCGAGGCACGGAGGGGTCTCGATGTGTAACAAATGGTCACCCATCCACGGACTGACCGCGGCAAGTGCAGGTTAACCTCGCAAATCGTACGATAGGCGCGGTTGTTATTTAGCCACGAGCCCAAAATTTGAGAGTTGAAGGTTAAAATTATTATAATGCTGTATGGGAATTGAATTTATGTGCGAAGTTTTAGGAGATCAGTTAAGCAGAAGTAGTTGAAAAATCTGTCGCAAGATTTGAATCAAAAAAACAAATATACGCAGTGAAGCCAAATTAAAATAGTTTAATAATAATTATTATGCATAAATATAATAATTATAATGTTTTTATTACTTAATGGCCTACACTTATCGAAGTGTAAACCGGTAATTAAATTTAATGTCAAGAGACTAGACTGCTTTGTAGCCGACTACATTTCATTATCGTCGTCCTCGTCTAATTTATGGTTGACACATTGTAATGAATAACATTTTACAACTTTTTTTAAATGTGTTAAATTTTTTGTCGCGTGACATCCAGAAATTTGCAGCTAAAACACTATTTTTAACTACATTTTTTAGTAGTTAAATAGTGTTGTAACAGCCATTTACTATGCTTATTACGAATCGCAGGGTTAAAATTCCTATAACTTTATTTCCGCGACAAAAAGCATGATACTGCATGTATAGTCGCCGGCACGTAATTTGGCAAGGTTTTGGCGTAGTGGGAGTAAGTTTGCGCATGTACAGTTAGTGCAACAAAAAAATGGTCACTTTAATTGCTTGTTATCGGCATAATTTATTTTTAAACATGTATGTTTAGAAGAAAGAAAGGAGGGTAATTCTCTTATCTACACTTGCCAAGTGATAGCTTAACAGTGATAGCTTAGTGGTGTGACCGTCGGACTGCCAAGTCATAGGTCTCGAGTTCAAACCCAAGGCACGCACCTCTGACTTTTCGGATTCATCTGCGTGTTGTATAATTATCACTTGCTAAAAAAGGGTGAAGGAAAACATCGTGAGGAAACCTGAGAGCCTGAGAGATATTTCTCGGCGGCATGTGAAGCCAAGTCAGAGGCCCATGGGCGGCATAAACTCTGACACCAGGTTAGTTACTAACCACACGAAAAGAAAGAAGAAGACTTGCCAAGTTACGTGCCGGCGACCATACATTCTGTTAAAATAAAGTATATGTTGTGTAGCGAATTTTCCGAATACTTTTACGTAAATATTAGTTATTAAATGAATGAACAATGTTGAACTCAGAAGTATTCAGTTTTGGAAGCCTTCAACTTCCTTGCGAACCCATCCCGAAATAACTTTTGGCACAGTTTTAGCTACGACCTTGTCCTGTGTGGGTTCATATCCGTTGCAACATAGTTTATGTAAAACTTGGGTAGAAGAAAAATAAACTTTATAAATACTATCGCAAAGTATTCTTCCGATGCAAACTTGAAGGCTGCGTTGCGCCAAATAAAGATAACCATCGAAACTAGGTCGGGCAAAGTGTTACTGGGTTTTTCCGCGTGGGATTCCTCAGTAGCAGCCCGGTGTTTGAATTTGTGCCTGGGTGATGGCAATATGCTCGCCCCCTATTACGTGTGACTAATACATAATGGCGAAATGAGGGTGTTACTATGAACCTCTGGCCAACCCTTCGAGGAATACAGGCGTGATGTTATGTAATAATCACTAATAATACTTATTTTCTCTTCAAACTTGTAACTTATTCTCTGATTGTTTTATAACGGTAAGCTTGTCGTATTGTTATCTCAGCTCTTAATTATATTAAGTACAACTACTTACACACACAACAGCACAGCAGCACATTTCACGTTTAATTATATTAAATGAATACAAATTAATTGTTAGAATTATCCCCTTAACGTCGATAATAAATTCCTGCGATTCGCACCCGAAGCTTGGAAACTGCAAATGGATCCTTTTAGCACACAACGTACGTAGATCCTTATCGCTTTTATGGCCGTTTACGCTAAAATAAAAAGTACACGTAATATTTTTCGACTTTTAGCTCATACTGTAATATGTATCGGGGGAATACATGTCAAATATACAGACCCCGCAGTATATTCTTGAACGTATATTTTAATACTTAACCCTTGTAGATTTACAACACACGTTATAGTTGATACGATTTTTACATAACTTATTTTTATTTTAGGTATTTTATTTTTATAAATCCTAAAATAACCGTAGACGGTTCACGTCTTTTGACGACTATTTCCTAAAACTCGCAATTGGGTCAAGTGATAAAAATGATCTCTATTTATAATTTAATTGGTGCGCTCCGACTTATGCGAACCGATCATTTTAGTAAATTATGAAACCAATTAAAAGCCGATTATCCTGTCTCGTGAAATTCATCCATAATGAAGAGCGGCATGAAAATTATGTGATCTATATAAATAAAAATAAAATCGCCAAATGTGTTGCTAAGCGCAAAACTTGAGAACGGCTCGACCAATTCGGCTTTTTTTATATATATTCCTTAAGGCCCAAGGAAGGTTCTTATGGAGAGAAAAAACATAAAAATTGCGTGGAAAATAGTAAAAACAACACTTTTCTTTTCCCACTACAGGCCAATAACTTTTGACAGAACGAAGTCTGTCCGGGCAGCTAGTTATAAATACCTACATATAAAGAAACCATTTTCGATCACTTTGATAATGATATATTTGTAATAAGGTGTATCGTTTGATGTCAAATCAAGTCAATAGATAGCTATTAGCTGAAGTATACATTAATTGGTATCACGCGTCAAATTAGCGAATACGTAACGTCGGATGAACTGGAACTAAGTTCGAGAGGTATTCCCTTCGGCGACACGTCATAACCGATACTTGGGACAGATGGAACTTATATGGACTGGAAATTATACTCTACCCAATTATGAGTCCTCTACATAATATACAAGGTTAGTCGGAAAGGGAGTACTAAGCCGCGGGCCACTTAAAGTATCACTGATGACTATTTCAAAGCAAGTATTAAAATTTCAAAATTCGATAATTTTTAATTGCATACAAAAAGATTTTTATTTTAGTTTTTTCAACAAAAATAAAACATACCTGCTTTAGTTATGAATTCAGAAAATTAAGTTTCTAATCCGTGACCCCAAATATGACCTAAATAGTAAACATAGCTGATCATAGCTATGGACAGATAGATTTTACCATATTTTTTACGAAATCTTTGAAAAGCTATTTCTCCTAAACTATCGAGTTTTGGAGAAAGTTGTAGAACAAAAGTTATCCCGTATTATGGGTACTTTAACACCCTTTCAGCTTAGTACCCCCTTTCCGACTAACCTTATATAGGTAGTTTCTTAGATAACCTTGTTAAACGCGGTAAGGGCCTTACGGAGTTTTGGAAAGACGAAATGTGTTAAACGTCTTATAATTAGATTTTTATAATACGTGAAATCGATTTGGGGACTAAGAAAGCGACGTACATTACTAGATTCTAGATTATTCCATTTCCTGAACTTTTTCTCGGGACCACATACTAATCAATAGTCTATGTAAGTAGGTAGATAATAGCTGGGAAGTTTAGGGAATTGTAATATTTTTGTTCATTATACCTACTTACACACGGTGTTAAATAAAAATATTTTTAATAATTAATACAAGTAAGTGCTTTAGAAATCCCGTTATGAATCATAAAAAAGTCTCTTAATCCAAAAAAAACTCTTGGATTTAAAGTATAATTCTGAAAGGTCGCGGGCCCCACCTGGCGGGTAACATCAAAATGATACAGAATTATCCCCACTTGCCCTTTCGCTTGAGCCTTCCATAAATCCTGAAATACAGTTTAGAAAGTTCGCTCAACTTTATAATCATGATTTTGTATTTAATTTCAGTAAATTACTACTTAATTAAAGTAAGCAACGAGTGTAAATATCAGTTTATCATAATATTTTAGCTATCTAAGTCAGAGTTAATGACCTAGGCAGGAATAACAATTCCTAGAGCTTTCCTATGTAATTTTTTATAGAAAAAGAAGAGTTATTTGATAAGGAATTTATTGGTCCTACATACAAGGTTATTTTTACTCTACACTAAACCTGATCTAATTGGTTCAGAATCGTCAGGAGAATCAATTGATATTTTTTTTTATATCATGTTATATTTTTTCTAAAAATAAGTATATACTTACTAAATATATAAGAACTTACATTCAATAGGTCACGAACTTTGCATCTTACTGGGGAAGTTTAGAGAGAGTTCTTTTTTATCAAGCATTTTCGAAACCTTTTTGACGTTATTAAGCTATTGTGTATACTAATAAACAAGAATCACGTAAATCGGATCATAAATCTCAGCGTAATCGGTGTACATACATAAAAAAACCAATCGAATATAGAACCTCCTCCTTTTTGAAGTCGGTTAAAAATAGTGTTGTACAGACACGATGGTAATCATAAAATGGTTAGATGAGAGAAACTGAGGCAAACTGCAACCGTAAAAGTTTTAAAGGTGACCAGTCGTTATCGAAGATTGAAATATGGTGGCGAAGTCTCGTTATCACCATAAACGGGTTACGAGGTACTTGTAACCCAAGCTTTACTACTCATATACACGTTATAGTTTTAAATTACGGTTCAATCACGAAGAGTGTAGAAGCTTTATGAGTTTAGAATTTATTATAGAATGTTATACCGACCTCTTCACTTATAGGATTTGAAATTGAAGCAGTTTAATAGGATGTGTTTTGCTTGACGCCGTTAAGTGACTTAACATTGAATATTCTCTACGATTAAGTATTCACCATAGTCGCGAATACTCCATTAGATACTAGAATTACCTTAATTTAAATTAATCGCATAGATATAGTTAAATATCTATGGTTGATCAATAATATGTTTACATAAACCTACCTGACGAAGAATATATTGATATTAAATGACGAAGCCTCCGTCTGCACTACGTTGGATTGTGTGTGATTGTAATAGTGTCTCGCGTGTGAGACGGCCGCCACTGCGGCTAGCCGTTGAGAGCTGCCCATCGCCCAGCTGAGCGGGCTGCGCTGAGCGCTAGCAGCACCCGCGCCCGCCACCAGCCACAAGCGGCGCCAGCGAGCCACAACCGCACCACGCGGCGCCGCCTGCGCGACACCCGCGACTAATTTCGTGCGTTCTTTTTTCAAATTTCTAAGTGTATTTACTTTTCTTATCTGTGTTCTTTTTCTTAGATGGCTTTGACCATGTTCTTTTTAGCCAGTCTTCATTGAATTCACAAGGATTTTATCACCTAGGCATCTTTTTCAGAGACGTATGGCCGTGGCACATCTGAAACAATATTTGTACTTTGCAGATTCCATTTAATTTCTATCCAAAACACAAATCATCACCGGCAAGTTTAACTAAGTTGATAAAAGAATTTCAGTGTCGAATAGTGATTGATCTAAGCGAAGAACAGTGTTACTGAATATCAGCGTTACTACCAATCAAAGAAAAACAAAAAATGTTAACTAAACAGTCCGTCGTTGTTTATATCGGAAAATTATAAGTAACTAATACAATATTTAAATGATTTATAATACCTATTTGTCAACATTACATATACATACAACTACCGGTGTAACTTTTATAACTTCAAAAATGTTTAAACATACAGTTGAATGTGTACCAGATACTCAAATAATTAATTACGAATTTATTTACGTGCGGCATACAAAACGTTGAAAGTGTACGAGTTACGATATCTGTTAACGTATATTTTAGTTGTCTGCCAATATATAGCTAATGGTAAAGCAAGAATATTTAAATATTAAAAACACTATTTCCTTTTATTTTAATATCATACAGAATTATTTTCTTATATATTTTAAATATTATGCTGCAAACTTTTAATAAAATATAATTTTGTAAAAGGTTTAAATTTAAATAATTATCATGTAGATTCTATGAATTAAATAGAGAAAGACTGTAATTACTAGAAAGATAAGACAAGACATACACTGGCCTGCAAAAATAAGTATCACACTTTAAAAGTAAATATCATTAAAAGTGTAGTACTTATTTTTGCAGGCCAGTATATATTCATAAAAACTGAAAGTAATAATTAAAAATATAAATTTAATTCACAAAATTTAGAATTAGAGATTGAAAGTCTTCATGAAAAATCTACGAGACTACGTCTGTACTCTTCGGAGCAACAAACTGTACGTCTTCCGATAACTGAAAATTCGTTTCTTTTAGTATTCATTTGTGTTTCCAATTTACTAACAACTTGTTATCTTTTATCGTGTCAAAACGAGTAACAACACATACCTTTTAAAGTTCGTCAAACTTCCGCTTACAATCAACGTAATCGAATTAAGTATCGAATACGAGTCGATTATCAATTTCACTGCAGTTTAGTTCACAATAATTAAATTTAAGCACGGTCCACCACATTGATCGCGAGAGAAGTTTGTGCTGGGCAAGCGGACGCGACGCACACCCCCGACGTGAACTAGTGAAATGAAGGGAGGCTCTGCCGCCCGCCCTAGCCCCAACATTGGCCACACACGCCAACATTAGTCCTGCCCTGGCCGTAAACTTCCCCCAACTGTTATCATCGGTTTTACAAAGTAACTACATCTGTGTACGGTTTGTTTGCAGTGGAAATAGCGATTGCGGTAGGTATTGTGTTACGTTAATTTTATGTAGCGAAGTGAACATATTGAAATACTGAAGACCGTTTCCGTTTGAACAGGTATTGCTTTTTTTTTTACAAGAAACAGATTTTTGTACAGTTTACTTATTCACAAATATTAAAATAGATAATTAGCAATCTAGTTTTAAAGGAAAACAACTTCCAAAGATTCCTTTCAACGTTCTGGAGTCGGTTAAAAACAAGCCGAGTACGATCATCGATCGACTAAAATAAAATATAGCTTAAATAAATCTTTTACTATAAAATTAAATATTTTCATATTTTTTTATTAATACTGTTAAAACCATAACCGCTCCACGCACGATAACGATAACACGTAATTGATTTTGTAAACATAAACTATTGATTTATACGCGACGAATCATGTTAAAACAAAAAACAATCCAAATGCCAATTCAGCCCAACGTTGGGCCAAACATTCATGACATTAGCTGTCCAATGTTGGGTCTTTCCCGTCACTCCCTCGACCGTGGTCGTCCCGTCACGCCGCCAACAGGTTCGTAGTTTTTCATTTATTGTTATTTGTCACGCGAATTTACACCTTATGCCAAAGGTATTACATTTTTGAAGGCCACTCGCTGACATTTCATTTGTGTTTATTTTTTATCTGTACTTCAGCGCGGGAAGCGAAATGTCATGAACCATAGATACTTAATTAAGATCGATCTATTGCATCAGGACAATTTCTGAATTTAGAATGATGGATTTATTTATTTGAATGAGTACTTTCAAATTAAATAAATAAATACGTACCATCCTGTTTTGTTTACTTAATATTGGTATTTAAAAATAAAAGCCACAATTTTAATAAACGAGTGTAACAATTAACTGAAGATTTTTTGCTTAACTCAATCTTTAAAAAAACCTTAAGCAAAGTTATAAAATCTGTCAAAACAGTTTTAATTAACTTCAAACAACTTACATTTTTATTAAGTGGGGTGGGAGAAGGATTCTGGTTAAAACGTGCAGTTATAATTTAGCCGGACAACTTAACAAAGATAAAACTGTACGGTTTGCAGTGGCGTGTCAATCGTCATTATCGATTTCTATGGTAATAATGTCGTACATGAGACGATCAATGGCTATCTGTGACTGTACTACTTATGCGTTTTTATGGTTTAGTTTGTTTAGGGTTAATTACATGGTAAACAAAAAATTGGCTATAGAGTAAAGGGCAGATAATATAAGACTTAAGACGGTTTTCATAGATAGATTTTATTGTGTTTCTAGACCGCGCTGTTTTTTTTTTGTCGCGGAGAGCCATCTATGTTATTATAAAAATCAATTGATGGGCGTTAGTCTCGACGGATTTGTTTTTTTTTGTTTTGTTCGCCGCATTACTGTGGTTGTTCAGGAAAAAAGAAAATTAGGAAACAAAATTTTCGTGGTACGGAGTTCACCGGGCAGCTAGATACAGTAACAACGTGCCGTTTTTTCACCGAATTAAATCTCTTTTCGTATGTTTAGTATTAACATCGTGTTTAAGTTATAAACAAACTTAAAAAAAAAACCTAGTATATTTATTTTGTTCTGTGAACATGGCCTTAGGCCCCTTGCATACATACAACTAAACAGTTGTTCAATAATTTAGTCGTATTGCTAGTCTTAACGCTATGTACGGGAGTACGCATACTAACTCGACTCAATTCCTATACCAAAATGAAATCGTCCAACTATCGCACAACTGTTTTGTTGGATGTATGCACGCACCCTTAGACAACGTTTTTTTTAAAATTAAATCTCCTATTTCACATACTTACATGCATAATATTAATCAACCAATCATAATTTTCATAATGGTAGTTTCTTAGCAAGATAGACTAGTACAGAATAATAAATGGTACTACTTACGAACAGAAACTTCCCAAACGAATACTTCAAATACCTACCAGAAAAAACGTGTCCCACTCATGCGAAATTGAACTTTAGTGTTATGTGAGAGCGCTCTTATTCCACTATGCATTATTTCGCTCTTATTTTCAGTTCGTCTTCGGACCTCTCCTTAATTCACACGTTTTACCTAGCTTTTTCTCAACCATGTTCGGGTCAGCTTCCAGTCTAACCAGATGCGGCTGAATACCAGTATTTTACACAAAGCAATTGCTATCAGACTTCCGCAACCCAGTTACTGGGCAATGCCGATATCTTGAGGTTAGACCGGTTGTCAGACTTTTGGGCTTCTGAATTCCTGTAACGACTGTCATAGATATTCGTATGACACTCGGGACTGACTGCTTAACGTGCTCTCCGAGGCACGGATATATCTCGATTCCTTACTCCACACACGCGAAGAAAACGTATTTTATCGTCAAACCACAGAATAAGTAGTCAAACTAGCGTCGGTCGGAATCATTACCGGTACAATTCAAATTATATTGTTTTCAGAAAGTCCAAGTTAACGATTTCAGATATTTTGAAAGGCTAATTTTGTTGACATAATTTTTAGTAATCTTGATTTATGATATCCCTACATATCGTAAAAAAACTATAGTTTATTATGAGATTGTTACTAACTATGCAATATTTTTAGTTTAGTAGGTAGTCCAAAACACATAATTTAGGTGATGTTCCAGTAATGACTCCGACCGACGATAGATTCTGTATACCTTCTACTTTGTATGTAACTCCGTTGGTACATCTGTTTGTTTTAATATTATTTATTAACATAATATTGGCGATTGACGGTTGCGCCAGAAATTCTCACGTAACCTATTTTGCGGGCGGTAGCGAACTTTTGCGTTTACTAGGGAACCATGAGTCCCTAGAGATGCAACGAACGAAACCTTAGATCCACGCAAGCGAAATCATATAAGGCACATACATTGTATATGCATACACGTATCTTCTCTTCTAGTCTCTAATAAAATGGCAGTGAGAACTAGAAGCGTGTTTAAAGAAAAACAATTTTATTATCATAAAAAGCTATTATTATAGCAGTGATAGTCTAGCGGTTGAACGCTTGCCTTCAATGCAGGAGGGTCTGAGTTCAGTCCCTCCCGTACCGACTTTTCGAATTCATGTGCGGATCAGGATTTAATTATCACTTGCGTTAACGGTGAAGGAAAAACATCGTGAGGAAACCTGCACACCTAAGTGGGCTCTATAAAGTTCTCGATGGTATGTGTAGTCTGCCAGTCGGCCTGATGGATTAAGGCCTAAACCCTTCTCATTTCTGAGAAGAGGCCCGTGCCCAGCATTGGGACAGTAATAGGCTAATTATGTATGTATGTATTATCATTCTGCACAAACAGGGACCCAATTGTACTCACAAAGACGTTGATCAATCGCAACCGAACGGAAGCCAAACCGTTCATTCAGACTGTTTTCGTTTATAAAAACTGTCAAATTATTTGACAACAATAACCAAACCAAACATTTTGACAGTTTTCGTAAACACAAACTGACTGATGGTTGTTCCCTTACAAAAACTGTCAAATTATTTGACAACAGAAACAAAACCAAACATTTTGACAGTTTTCGTAAACAGAAACTGACTGATGGTTGTTCGTTTGCAAAAACTGTCAAACAGTTTGACAAAAAAAACAAAGCCAACCATTTTGACTGTTTTCGTAAACAGAAACTGACTGGTGGTTGTTCGTTTGCAAAAACTGTCAAATTGTTTGACAACAATAACAAAACCAAACATTTTGACAGTTTTCGTAAACAGAAACTGACTGATGGTTGTTCGTTTGCAAAAAACTGTAAAATTATTTGACAACAGAAACAAAACCAAACATTTTGACAGTTTTCGTAAACAGAAACTAACTGATGGTTGTTCGTTTGCAAAAACTGTCAAATTGTTTGACAAAAAAAACAAAACCAACCATTTTGGCAGTTTTCGTAAACAGAAACTGACTGATGGTTGTTCAATTACAAAAACTGTCAAATTATTTGACAACAATAACAAAACCAAACATTTTGACTGTTTTCGTAAACAGAAACTGACTGATGGTTGTTCACTTACAAAAAACTGTAAAATTGTTTGACAAAAAAAACAAAACCAAACATTTTGACAGTTTTCGTAAACAGAAACTGACTGATGGTTGTTCGCTTACAAAAACTGTCAAATTGTTTGACAAAAAAAACAAAACCAAACATTTTGACAGTTTTCGTAAACAAAAACTGACTGATGGTTGTTCCTTATGGTGCGTCCAGACCTGAAGAACGCGCCGCGAATGCGCCGCTCGCGCTCATAGTTCAAACGCGAAAGAAGCTATGTGCGCACGAGTGGCGCGCGCCCCACTCGAGCTTTACCGGAGTTGCACTAGAGCGGCGCACCAAACGTACGCTGTAACTTCACGCGAGCAGTACGCGCGCAGTTCGCAAGCGGCTCGCGAGCGGCGCATTCGGCAGGTCTGGACGCAGCATTAGAAAAACTGTCAAATTATTTGACAACAAAAACAGAACCAATTATTTTAACAATTTTCGGAAACTGACTGATGGTAGTGGTTCGTTTGCGGCTTGGCAACAATTTTGTTAGTGAATTTTTATTTATTTTTCTATTAAAAAAATAAATTATAATAATATAGATATTATACTTAATACAAATTTTAAATTGGTCGCCAATAAAATGTAAACCGGCTGAAGAATGATAGAGAAGTATTTTAAGTGCGTAATAGGTACCTAAGGCGTCATTGTCTATTCTTATATCTACGAATACAATAATGTTATTCTCCTTATTCTAACGAAGCGTTCTAAATATACCGTGCTAACAGGCGTCTATTCAGGCGTCCGTGTTGGGCGCCAGCATAGCTGGTCAGTCTTATGTTAATTGAAACGTGAAACCGCACCGCATTCATTGAAGTACAAAAGATACCTACGAACACACGTACGTACTACCCTTCGTTCGTAATGACGCGTAAAATACCTTGGATTTTATAATGTCGTAGAGGAATAACACAAGGTTGATGGTACTGTTTGAATTTTAAATTGTACGTGAATTATAGTGTCTTGATGTTCTGTTTTAATCTCGAGTTTGCATACAATTTAATAGCAGCAGCTTTGTGTTACTTATGCGTTGTAATAAACTGCGACTGAAACAAGAATAATGCAATTAGGTACTGTATAACATTACATAATATCACGCCTCGTATTTTCCCCGAAGGGTTCAGCAGAGGTGTGTTTTAGTACACCCTCGTTTCGCCAGTTAAGTTTGAGTCCCATGTAATAGAGGCGAGCCTATTGCCATTAAACGGGCACAAATCCAAACTCTGGCTTGGAAAAACCCAATAACAGTTTGCCCGACCTGGGGATCGAATCCAGGACCAGCTCAGCAGTCGCGTTTGCGACCACTAGACCAATAAGGATTACTGTACTGTCCTTTATATCGATAAATATACCGACTGTGATCGAATCGATTCTAAATTTCCTGAACTCATCAAAGAAAAGGAACACCAATGAGAGAAATAATGATGAAATATGCCAGAACTTTCTGCTTGATTCCTTCATAGAAGTTCTTATGACACTTCTGAACAATGAGGGTCTATTTATCAAAACTGGCTCTTTGTAGCCACATTGTAGCCCAAAATTCCAACTAAACTCATCTATATGACGTCATCTGTCATGGCATAGTCTCACACCCTTATTACATACAATAAGAAAGTACAGAAGGCTCACTGCGAATGATAAGGAGTGCAGGGAACCTTAACACGTCATCGGCACATTTTATACGCATGGTCCTAAATCTAGTAAATAAAGTATAAAACAGTCTTCTTAGGGTCTTTCCGTCTGAGCCAGATTGCATTGCAACAACGAGAGCGACGTCCAAATTTAAAGCATTTAAAATTGATCTTACGTAGACTATTTAGGCGGCTAATAACGTCACATTTGGTGAATCATATTTCATTTCATATTCGTAACCATAACTGCAAATGGACTCCACTGCACTTCTTTATAGGGCAAAGAAAATATTTTTACCACCAACTTTTTTGCAAAATGTCGTGAAAGCCTCTTTGTTATATTTTTATTTTTAAACTTGGCAATATAACTTAATTTTTTTTTTTGATTAAAGAATATACATGACAACCATTTTTTTTTGCTTATTATAAATTGCCAAATTGTTTGTTAATATATACTTTCCTAAAACCTTAATATGCCCTGTAAAGGGTAAATAATGGAGTACGAGGTTAAAAGTTAACCGTTATGACTTAACGACCGAAATCGGTCATAAAGTGATCTGTATCGAGATTGCAGCCCGTGAACGCTTACAGTCACTAGATTATGGTTGAAAAAGCCTCGAGTTTAGAATCCACCATCCCTGTGTACAATACCTTTTTGAGTTGACCTTCTGTAACCTATTTATTTAATGTCGTAGGGTTGGGCGCACCCTTATAATGGTTTATGTAACGACACAGCGAACACAAAGGTTTGCTAGTGATGTGACTACATAAATCTCGTATTACCGGCAATCGACGGCAAGATAAAGTAATGACAGGTTTAAAACCGGTGGATGGCGGTGGGAAAAGGACACCATTTAATACTACATATTAAAACTATTATGGCCGGTGTTCATCAACATTATTTCTCTGGTTAAAGAACCGTTAACACCATTCTAAGTTTGTATTTTATCTTCACCCTTGTATTTTATTTAAAATTATGTGGTACTTTAATTTGTTATTGCGTATTCATTAAGTGCTGTACATAAAGTACCTATGTCCAATTAGTACGGTAACGTGAACAAAAAAAACAGTTATATCTCCAAAAAAAAAACACAACGTACCAGTACGCATAAAATAACTTTCCCGCTCTGAAACCAGGCTTTCGGCGTTCTGTTCCTAACTTCAGAGGGGCAAATTTATTTTATTCATACTGTATTTCTATCCAGGTATGTTTGCTTTTTTGACATACATAAGCACTTAATGAAAAATAATTAAAAATAATGGTGTTATATTTTTCTTTTTGAACACTTCTCAGAATAATAATGCCGTTATTATAATTGCATCATCTGGTTATAACGTTTTCAAACAATAGAAAAAAATATTGTGATAACCAAACAATAGACGATTTTATAGTCGGATCGATGTATGAGGTGTTGTATGCATGACCTATCGTGTGATGAGTACAGCATGCTGAAAAATGTAGGGAAGTCACCAGGGTGCGGCGGACGTAGGTACTTGAGTATCGACACTCTTGGAGATTCTTTTAATTCACCCCAGGGTACCGGTACCCATGCAAGTATCTAGGCCAATCGAAGGTCAGAGTATGATGATGTTTGCTGAAAGGAATTTGAAGTAAAAAAACTGGCCACGTGCGAGTCGGACTCCCGCACGAAGGGTTCCGTACCAATATCTATAAAAACGGCAAAAAATCTAATGTCTGTTGTATGGAAGCCCCCCTCAAATGTTTGTTTTATTTTAATATAATAATTTTTTTAAAGTGAATATATAACTAAATATTCTATGAATATTTCAAGCGTATACCTGTTGATGTTATCAATATCGAGCAGAAACAAGCAAAAAAAGTCACGTTTGTTGTATGGGAGCCCCCTTAAATATTTATTTTATTCTGTTTTTTTTGTATTTGTTGTTATAGCGGCAACAGAAATACATCATCTGTGGAAATTTCCAACTGTCTAACTATCACGGTTCATGAGATACAGCCTGGTGACAGACGGACGGACGGACAGCGAAGTCTTAGTAATAGGGTCCTGTTTTACCCTTTGGGTACGGAACCCTAAAAACACATCGTCATAAAACGATGTTTGGTGACGCCATTCATATGTATAAAGCCTTTTGTTGACCGTTTATACGAACATTTGACACAGTTTTGAGGCGATACTTATGCTAATAAGTATGCAAATATACAGAATACAAGTTGGACCAGAGGTCCCCAAACTTTTTGTCTCTTAGACCACTTGCCATGTCTTTCGGTTTTAGGTAGACCCCTGCTTAGCTAATATTGCATTTTAGTAAATACATCGACTTCAAATGTATTTTTGACTGATTTCTAACTGTAGTGAGGTGTAGAGCGAAAAACAATAAAAAACACGTTAAGTTTTATACATTTATTAATGAAATTTAAATTAAAATTAACCAAAATAATAATTAGTATGTACCTATTACATAAAGGTTAAAACTAAGCAACAAATCATCTGTGTAAGTGGGTTATTCCATTAATGGAAAGTCAAAATTAAAGTCACGACCTGCTTAAAAAAGATTCACTATAATAGACCCCCATTTATATCTCACGGACTCCCAATTATTTTTTTTCCTTCACGTAGACCCCTTGTAAGTCGTCGTCAAACCCTGGGGGTCGATATAAACCACTTTGGCTATCACTGGGTTTAACAGACAAAAAATCACAATAGGATATAAGTATATTATAAATTATATACTAACGCGGCGGCCCGTCCCGGCTTCCCACGGGTGGACATTTTTCCAGTTTTTGCAACATTTTTCATTTATGCTCCGCTCCTATTGGTCGTAACGTGTTGTTATATAGCCTATAACTTTCCTCGATAAATGGACTATCCAACACAAAAATATTTTTTTTATTCCAACCAGTAGTTCCTGAGATTAGCGCGTTCAAACAAACAAACAAACTCTTCAGCTTTATATATTAGTATAGAGTTATTGTACAATGCATGTCAACGACACAGGGCGACGACTCACGCGCGTCACGCGAACCAATTTGCTAAGGTTCACGTAGGGTTGTCAAGCTTAGATATAGGACATATAATGTAGGGAACCTCACATGTCAAGGTTACAAGGCCTTAGTAATTCTGAAAAGGAAATTGCGAATAACGGCGTGCAAAGATAGAACATCTTACCCGGGAAAAGGTAGAGTTATGGACGTTAAAGTGTCGTACACACCTACGTCAATCTCTATAGATTAATACATTGTATTGCTTTACCTTATGGGCCTAGATAGCATGACAATATTCGATCGCCAGAGAATAGATAGGTACGCTAATTAAATGTATGGGAATGACGTTACAGGTCACGTGACCATTCGAAAGCTTATAATGGAGCCAATTCTTTGTCACACCAATCATCATCATCATCATCTTCCTGCCCTAGTCCCAAGTTACTTTGGGGTCGGCGCATTTTTTTTTAAACAAAAACGTTGCCCTGCACTAGGATTTCTCCTGTAACGTGGGTGCGTTTACAGACACAAATCGTCACATGCACAAACGCCCAGACCCGGCACAACTATCTGTAGGCCATACAAATATTTGTTCCGTGTGGGAATCGGACCCACGACCAGTAGCGCAGAAGCCAATCGCTCAACCACTACACCAAACGTGTCGTCAATATGTTTTTATCTTGTCACACCAACCATACTTCACTAAAAAATATTGCTATCTTTTGTTAACAGGCAAAACAAGAAAGAGATGGAAAATTTTTAGACCTGTCAAACTAGTTTACTTGTTGAATATCACCGTGTTTTTAGGCGACATATGCGGAGGTGTCTAAATCTGTTTGACTGACGTCAACTTAATGTGACAGCTCTAATATTCTTCCATCTCTTTCTTGTTTTATCTGAAAGTGAAGAATAGTAATATTCTATTAATATCGTTCCAATCCATTCATTTTAAAGCACTCGGTTAATTTCGTAAAATTCAGTTCTCAGTTTATGTCTACCTACGTTTTGATTAATTCAATTTTTTTTCTTACAACCCTATTAATGGCGGATCGTTAAAACGCCGTCCATTACTAGTGAATCGCTAGTAGTAACATATTAAGAAAAAATAATACTTATGGGAGATTTTCTATTATCAAACAATCCGACGATTTTACGATTCTTTGTAAGAAATAATATTATTGAATTTCAAGAACATCGTTTTTGTTACAAAACAGCCCTGCAACACTTTCGAATTAATTAAAAACTGCAGTGAAAACTCTGTCTGCGATTTTAAAGCAATACACCTAATTTTGAACACACAAAGTTAGTATGTTTTTTTTCAGTTGCCGTTTAGTGTCCCACTACTGGGCAAAGGCCTCCCCTTTTGCCTTCCAAACCTTTCCATTTTGTGCCCTTCCTAACCATGGATACTGTAGCATGCTTATTTTCTTGATAAAGTATGGAAAAGTACTTAATATTTTCAAAATTGCGATGACGTGTCCATATTATCATAACATCTCAGTTCATTGACCTCAAATAGCATTTCCTAGCCGACCACTATTCATTACATGTTCACAAATTTATAGTTAGTTAGTTATACGAGGTGTAGTTCATAGGTACTGCTTCTTCCCTCGTGTACGAGCTAAGAAAAAATTAGCCAGGTTGATCGCAAGACTGACTGCCCAGGGTGCGCCGGATGTTGTGGTCTGCGGGCGGTGGGTTAGGAGACCCGCCGCCCGAACAGTAAAAGGCCCGAGAAGGCGGTGCGCAGTGTTCGGTGCGCGCTTCCCAGGAGGATGTGAGGCAAGACCCCACAGAGAGGTCCGCCAACCCTTTGTTCCCGGGGTGGTCACGGCGTGCCATGTGTTCTGGTGCGCCGGTGATGTGGGGTGCTCCCCGCGCCTCTCAGGAGGTCGTGGGGTGGGGCCCCACTGGGGAGAGGTCCACCAGAAGCTGGTGGACCAAGACCTGCCGGGGTTGCGGTGCATGCTTTTGCGAAACCCGCGACCCCGGCCGAACGGTCAGGAGAAGGAACACTGTTGGTTTTTAGCTGGTAAGAGTCCGGCAGACCCCCTCGCCTTCCCTGGGCGAGGAACATCCATGATTATTTTCAAAAGATAATAAAAAAGGGTGCGCCGGACTTGTGAGGGCCCTTTTAATGCACTCTACAATACTATATTGCTTCTTCTTCTTCTTTTCGTGTGGTTAGTGACTAACCTAGTGTCAGAGTTTATGCCGCCCATGGGCCTCTGACTTGGCTTCACATGTCGTCGAGAAATGCCGGTTTCCTCACAATGTTTTCCTTCGCCGTTTTTAAGCAAATGATAATTATCACTAAAATACAATACGCACATGACCTCGATACCATGACTTGGCAGTCCAACGGACACACCACTAAGTTATTATACTACTTAACAAACGCCATATAGCCTCCCCAAATAGAAATATTAAACACATACGATTCATCTTCGTGAATACGCATTTATTTTATAATCCAACGAAAAATAATGATGTCAGCATCAAAAGCATCTTTGTCACTAAATATATAGTAAAAGACACGATTTTGATAAACTTCAAAGCCTTTTATGTGGCCTAAAATAACTCACAAGTGCCGGAAACCCTGTAATAGGGACCATAACGAGTCACGACGATAAAAAGGGGTGGAAGTATGAGTACTACGTCTACTTGACATTCAAAACTTACTTTGACTTAAGCCCGATTTACACACACATAAGTTCAGTAGCGAGTTAACTTGCCGATATGGCCCCGATTCTGTTTAGCTCCGACTGAACTTAACTAAAAATATTACTATTCTCTACTTCCAAATAAACCAAAAAATATAAGAGTATAAGAGCTGTCAGATTAGGTTGAACTAACACCAAACAGATTTAGACGACACCTCAGCATATGCCGCCAAAAGATATGATCTTATTTTCGTGTGGTTAGTGACTAACCTGGTGTCAGAGTTTATGCTGCTCATGGGCCTCTGACTTAACTCCACATGCTGTCGAGAAATATCTCTCAGGCATTCGGTTTCCTCACTATGTTTTCGTTCACCATTTTTAAGCAAGTGATAATTATTTAATACGCACATGAATCTGAAAAGTCAAAGGTGCGTGCCTTGGGTTCGAACTCGAGACCTTTGATTTGGCAGACCGACGGTAACGCCACTAGGCTATGACTGCTGTAAAAACATGGTGATGTTCAATAAGTCAACTAGTTTAACTGATCTAAACATGTACCGTCTCTTTCTTATTTTGCATGTTAATAAAAGATAGCAATAGTTTTAGTTAAGTTTAGTTGGCGCGCAACAAAATCGTCATATTGGCGAGTTAAATTCAGTACTTGCTCAATTAAATTCACTCGATAACATAACTCGCTATACGTGTGTAAATCGCCCTTTACTCATAGAGAGTTGCAAAGGGAATTTAGATAAATTGTAAGAGAGAACGCAGATGACAGACTGCTTGTAGGACCCATGATCATCCAGGCACGAAACAGAGAGGTACAGAAGTCAATCTACATACAAGTGCGCTCGAGCAACGCACACATAGACACTGCTCACGGACACGATATCTCGGACTGTTTGGGACTAGAGTGCGAGCGCGAGTGCCATGCGCTTGAGAGAGATATATAGATAAAGCGACCGCCGAGCGTAGGTATGAAAAGTGGAGTACATACATGTGATTGACTTCTGTACCTATCTGTTTTGTGATCCAGGTGAATTCCTTTTTAAATAATCTCGCAGATTCTTTATTCGAAAATTTCCAGTCTTATCGGTCAGACGATATTTCGCCGATTTTGTAGACTACGGTTAGCAGTACCTACAGAATTTATTTTCGTGTATTTCCGCCGATAGAAAATCGGACACCGATTGTCGGTCGTGTGTAACCTACTTAAACCTACGTAGCTTTGTTTACGTCTAAATAATATGGTCACGTAATGTATATTAGTTTTTGCACGTGGCCCTATTAAGCTCCTTACTTGTGTTCTACGTGTAATCTCCTAGACAAGCCTCAACATAGCTAGTGTACTGTCAAAGAACTGAACAATGTATTTAATCTATTATAATATCTAGGTTAAAGTTAACCTGGAGTTTCTTGCCAGTTCTCGTTCTATGAGAACAAAACAATAAGTCTTAATCTTGTCCTCATCAATGCCTCGAGTGAATAGAAATAGGAAACTTTAGGATTAATTTTCATCATGATCATTCATTATGCTACATGTACCTTCAGGCTATTGGTCATCAAGACTCATGATCCTTAATGGACGTTCCCTCATATTGTATTGAAGCAGCATGTTTAACGATTGAGGAAAGGTCTGATAATTATATCATTAAGCTGGGTGAGCTGCAATTAGGGTTGCCAGCGCCAAAAATAAAATTGAAAAGCCGGACACAGATTAATATTTAGCCGGACATTTTGCCCTGAAAGCCGGACACATTGGATTTTAAAAGAAAAAAACATTCGCTCCCTCGCTTTCGTTCGGCATCTTTTGGCGGGGCGGGTTTGACCAAAAGCCGGACAGGCCGGTCTTGTATACAGGGTGTAAACGAAATCATGTAATTCCGTCAAACCTCGTGATGAACTGCTGACATAGATTAACCCTGAACGGGATAGCAATGGAACCAATAAAAAAAAAACAAGAAGTAAACACGTGTGTTCTTAACATGAGGCATTTTAGCGCCCCGAGTTAAATGACCGCGCTGCGAGCGATACCCACGCAATTCGCTCGGGGTGCTAAAAATCTCACGTTAAGAACACACATGTTTACTTCTCGTAATTTTTTTTATTGGTTCCAAAAATACCCCGTGCAGGGTTAATCTATGTCAGCAGTACATCACGAGGTTTGAAGGAATTACATGATTTCGTTTACACATACATACATAAACTCACGACTTTTTCCCATTGGGGGTAGGCAGAAACTATAGAACGCCACATGCTACGACCCTTACATACCCCTTTCGCTTCATCCACATTCATACATCTTGTCATACACGCACGCCGGTTGAGAGTACTACGCACCTGACCTTTGTGAAGAACATCACCAATAACATCGATGTATGTCCTTCTAGGACGTCCTCTACCGGCGTTCCCATTGACATCCATTGATTTCGTTTACACCCTGTATATTTGGCCGGACACGACTGTAAAAAGCCGGACACCTGGCAACCCTAGCTGCGATCACATTTTTGTTAGAAATAGCCCCTAACATGTTTTTCTAACAAAATTATGGCAATGCCTAACTGTTTACTGTATTATTATTGGTCCGAGTGTTCACTTTTGTTTTTGTCGAACCCGGTTTAAAAAAAAAGAGTTGTCTATAATGTAAGTAAAGCTAAACTGCGCCGCGATGAATGAATGTATGACGTAGGTAGTAGTAATGAAGGCACTTGATCGATTTCATTGAATTATAAAAGAGTTCGTAGTGAAGCCCGTTGGGCCACGTTCTTGTGACGTAGCCAGTACCTACTAAGTCATCGCAACACGCGATTGGCGGAAACAAACAGCTTTTGTGCGTGTAAGGTGGAACCACGTAATAGTGAGTAGAACACCACGTTTGTTTATTTTTTATTTGTCTATACATATATAAAAATTAGGGCCAACCCACATCTGACGGAAGATACGTCGCCAATCTTCCGTCGCGTAATTTACTCGAGGAATTTTAGTAACGCATCTTCGGTCAAATGTGTACGGTGTGAGATGTTTATATGGAATTATGTGTATCGGCGGAACATTGGCGACGTATCTTCCGTCAGATGTGGCTTGGCCCCTTGGCGTAACTATACCATCAGAGGCCCGTGGCAAAATTAATTGGATGGGGCCCCAGTAAAAATCGTCACGTTGTAATTAAATTTTAATAAATCACTGAAGTAGTTACCCAACAGAATTACAAAGGGCAATGTCCATTTTAGGCTATAGGTCAACCAGAATCTCATGGCATTAAAAATTAATAACAAATAGTGGTTTTCATATGGCAATGTCAACATGTCACTTGTCAAAACGAGTATGACTGTAGTTGATACATTTTCCAGTTCTGATTAACGTTTTCTTGTTCAAACATTTTTAATAAACATACTTATTTTAACAAGGTTTCCTTTTCCACTACAATAAAATTACAAAAAACCTATGCATTTTGTTATGAGAAATAAATAAGACAGGTTGTAAGTAGTCAGCTTTGCTGTACCCTGTCTGTCTCTTAATTCATGTAGGAAGAACCGATATTCATGCGGTCTATAGTAAATAATATATTACTACAGGAAGTGAATAAAAACCAATAATAATTACAGAAATTAAAGAAGCGCACGGTGCTGTATTAGGTTACGATGTGTCAGAACCAAAGCCCCTAGCAAAACTGAATGAGTGGGTCGAGGAACTTCAAGTATACTCCACCAAGAAGAACATAGTCTGCTTAGTTGTCGGCAATAAGATTGACAAGCATATCATTTTGGGACCCAGTGCATAATATCAGCAAGCACATGGTCTCCTATTCCCAAGGAGAGTTGATGTCAGGCAGGCGGCCGGTCATAAAACAATAAGCCAAAACCTCTAACAACATGGATTTATGAAATACATGTTGTGCCGACTCCATCTAGTGTGGTATAAGGGCAGGAAGAAGATGATGAAGAAATTAAATTACAAGTATCAAGACTTTTTATTCAAATTACCCTTGTGTTACCCACAAGAAATTTTAATTTCCCTATTTGCCATCAGATTCTGGTAGACCTATACGCGTGAACATAGTGCTACAAAATTAATAATTTTAACAATAATAATTTCATATTTTTTTCAAGTCTTTCTGATTATATCTTTGTATCAATCAACACTTTTATGAATATGAATTTTACCAGTATTTTATTTGATTTTTATGATTATAATACCGGTCGTCTATGAAACAAAGGAAATTGGCCATTTTTATGAACGTATATCTCCACCTGCCCAGTTTCTAGATAACATATTGTTAACTTATGAATCAGAATAAAATAAAAATAATTCATAAAATGTCTTTTATTTCACATTTGTAACCTTATTTGTCACATGTAATAGATTCTATTTAAACTCTTTTGATACTAAATCATATTCATATTCTTTTTCTTAGGACTGCTAACTAATTAATTATTGTAAAAATATATTTGTCAATGTTTGTTCATGCCAGGCCAAAGTCTCATACTAAATGGACAATCCCCTTTATAATTTTTACTTAATTTTGTTAAAAATGTTAGGTTACTTCTGGGCTCGGGGCCTCTCGGACTGGGAGCCCCTGGCATTTTGCTAGCCCTCCCACCCTATAGCTACACCACTGCTTGGCCCTAAGGGATTACGTCAAGAGAATGGATACTTTTAACACCAAACTTCGATCACCAATCCGTCCGCCAAACCTGCTGGTGATCATGGCAATTTTCACTTTGACCATTGTCATTGGGAGGCCCATGTTCAACAGTGGACGTCTAAGGGCTGATGATGATGATGATGACTTAACATCATGTACTTGTTCGAGCCATTCTATTTATAGATTTCACTGATAAAATGTTATTACGTGAACTTATCTAATAAACTAAATGAGGGGCTCGTGGCTTAGTACCAACCGCGTGGATCATATGATTTGCGTCGTTAAGCTGTGCTTGCCGCAATCAGTCTGTGGATGGGTGATCGTTCGTTACACATCGAGACCCCTCCGTGCCTCGGTAAGCACGTTAAATAGTCGGTCCCGAGTCTCATACGAATACCTATGACAATTGTTACGGGAAGTCAGAAGTTCGGAAGTCTGACAACCGGTCTAACTTTAGGATATCGGCGTTTTCCCAGTAACTGGGTTGTGGAGGTCTGATGGCAGTCGCTCCGTGTAAAATACTAGTATTCAGCCGCATCTGGTTAGACTGGAAGCTGACCCCAATATAGTTGGGACAAGGAAGGAAGGGTAGAAAACATCTAATAAACTAAATCTTAGGGCGCTTTCAATTTAGACGTTTCATGTCGGACCGCTGCGGTGCCGAAGCGGTGCGTTTGTCGTAATGCGCACGGACGTGGTGGTCGAGCGTTCGCGGTACCGACGCCGCACTGTTGCCGCACCGCGTTCTCTGTATGAAAACAAACGACCGTCCGTGCGCATTACGACAAACGCACCGCTTCGGCACCGCAGCGGTCCGACATGAAATGTCCAAATTGAAAGCGCCCTTAGGTCTGAATCGAAAAGTTTACCTAGCCGAGTTAATGCACAATGGCATCGACCGTATTCTCCTGAAAATGATGTTTAATGGAGTTTCGCTTCATTATAGTTTGAGCATATTGTCTAACAAGTTCTATTCCCTATCTGTGAGGCGGCTGAAATAAGCGTTTGAATATATTGACTGGCAACACAGGTGGTGTTTCCCTAGAGAGAGCCCGGGCTGGCTCCCTGCGTCACGAGTCACGGCTAGACACGTATAAATAAAATAGTCACAACAACGCGACTCGGCAGCAATGGCGACGCCTTCTTACTAAATATGTTGTCCTGGTAGGTGCGCCGAACTTTTAAATTTTAATAATATTGCTAGTTTATTGTACACAGATTTAAAAGAGACATTAATGTGCTAGGTAGGTAGGGCTAGGTATAGCCAACCACATTAGTATCTATCTCTTAATTTAATAAATATCTGCCTAGCCTTTTCCCAACTTTGTTGATGTCAGCTTCCAGCCTAACAAGATGCGGCTTAAATTAAATACTGGTAAGTATTTTACACGGAGCGACTGCCATCAGACCTCCGCAATCCGGTTACTGGGCAATGCCAATATCCTTAAGGTTAGACCGGTTGTCAGACTTTCGGGTTCCTGACTACCCGTAACGACTGTCATATTATGTATTCGTATGACACCCGGGACCGACTGTTTAACGTACTCTCCGAGGCACGGAGGGGTCTTGATGTGTAACGAACAGTCACCCATCTACAGACTGACCGCGGCAAGCGCAGCTTAACCTCGCAAATCGTACGATGCGTGCAGTTGGTAATTAGCCACGAGCCCCTCTATCTCTTAATTTAATAAAGGGTTTCAATTATTAAGTATAAGTTTAAATGACACATCAATAGGTACCTGTGAAAATAATCGATTATAGCTATCCAAGATTTCATTTGTTACACATTATTGATTCATTGATGTTTTTATATTACGAAATAGAAGTTAAATGTTTTAAAATTATATATAAAGCTTCGTTAAAACAAAGATTACTGTAGTCGTACAACCCAATACTTGACATTAATTTTATAAGCGCGCTACGTCACTACTACATACTCGTGAAACTTACCTTCCGCTACCGTTACATACTTTATGTACGCCTGGTAACTTTCTCACAAAAACCTATGAATACCCCATTATAATAGGGAATGAAAAGGGGTTGATGTATTCATGGAAAGTTTAACTTAAAAGAGCCTTCAGTCCCCCATTTCCCAAAAAATACCAAGTAACACACACTTTCAAAGGAATACTTTAAATATTTAGTAGGAGAAAGGCTTTTCAGGTTTTTAAATATATCCTAAACTATAGAATAACAGCTAATTTTATATCCAGATATTTTTGATTGAAATAAAGAATGCTTTATCCAATTATGATAACGAAAATAGCTACGCTCCCACAACCTTAATAATGTCCATTCTGTATATAATTTCGTACAGATTATTTCCCCATTACAGGAAATTGAATTAAATGCTGCAAACGTATGCCAAACATTGTCAAGAATGATCCTTATTAATGTGGAATAAGGTTGAGGTTACGCTGCATAGTTGGTATTTGTAAGTTGGCAGAGCAGCAGCCGTACAGGCCGGGGTCAGTGAATTCGGCTATCAAATATGCAACTTCGTAGACTCTCCCAAACCACTTACACCAATTGCAAATGTTGAAAATGTTACGTTCCACCGAAAGTTGTAATAGTCGGTGCAATACATTCTGAAGACAACTAAATATAACATGCAATCATCATTCCGCCACAGCGAACAGTATGACAAGTTTAATAAAAAGAATGATGGAATTGTGTATTTAAGAACTCCCTGCTACGAGTTACGACTGTCTTGTTATTTTATCAAGAAATGCACTTATATAACATAGAGTTGGCCAGAGATGTTTAGTAACACCCTCATTTCGCCATTATGTTTAAGTCCCTTGTAATAGAAGGCGAGCCTATTGCCATCAACCGGGTACGAATCCAAACTCCGGGCTTCTACTGAAGAATTTCACACGGAAAAACCCATTAACACTTTGCCCGACCTGAGGATCGAACCGAGGACCTCAATATCAGCAGTCGTGTTTGCCACCACTAGACCAACGATGCACTTGTAATATTGGTTTCAGATTCTTTTACATTTATAAAATCACGTTAAGAGTTAGTAAGTCTGCACCTTGTATCCATCTAAGAATCTTGTTACTTATACCTACTAAACTCGGCTCCTTATCAACATCTCTATAAAACTTTCTCACGTCGATAATAAACTGTAGTAGAAACTAGCACGACTGGAGAGCATGTAATATGGATTCTTCAGCCATACACAGTCTAATTAACCGCAGTGAAGTGTTGTATAATTATGAACCCTGGCTTCGCTCGCTGCCACGTAAAACGTTAGAAATGTTTTTAACTTAGCTCGGAGTTAAACGACTGAAAGAGAACTTTACGTGGAAGAATTTAGAATAGATACAACGTATCGTGATGGTATGTACCTCAGGTAGCAGAATATATTTGCAATCAGATTCGGTCACATTTTATTCATGGAACGAAAAAATAAAATGTAAACAACATTTGACTACACTTAATAGAGATATTTTTTGTAAAATCGATGAAAAATTCAAAACTTACTCGATTAAGAAGTGTTTCAAATAGATAAACATCACACAATTTCTTTTCGTTACAAATTAATTTTATGAAATATTTTACAGAGAATGTCTCTATTAAGAGTAGTCAAATGTTGTTTAAGTACATTTTATTTTTTCATTACGTAAATAGGGTATTCTAGAAAATATTACACATTTTTACCGGTTACCATATGTCATCTATGATTACAGATTTAACATTTTTACGAAGAACTATTTTTTTGTCTATTTATTTGCTAGCTACACTTTTTTTTCATTGTGGCAGTGAAATGATTAGCGTAGGTAGATTTAAATACATATTCGTCGAAAGTATCATTACGTTCTTAGCTAGTACAGGTTTACCTATTAAAACTAGACAATATGCTTTGATTTTATACCTCGATTACATAATTACATATTATTTGCTCTATAGAATAATAATAATTGAAGGTTGCGTTACATTTCACTTTTCTACTTTCGAGAAAAACTTGCCTAAACAAACCAATAGAAAAATAAATGATATCGCAATCGCGTAGATATACACATGCGACATGGTATAACGAATTGGCGTATCAATCTCCACAACATTGAGGAAACCTTCCATACGGACCGGATACGTGCAACCCACTACAATATGTACTTTTAAATAAAAATTCCCGGTTTTCATCCGACTCTATTGACAAACTATTCAATTCTAAACTACTATTCAAAATGATATTGTAAAAATATTTTACATTTAGAACTGGAATGGCGTGGTTTTTTATAATAAAATACTTACATATTCCATTGTTACGCCATTTTAAGACATGTTGTCAATCCATTACTGTATCGTTTTTTATGTTTAGGTTAAGGGCTATCTATGGACCTTTGTAGCCTTACATAAAAGAATAAATAAATAAATTGTGTATTTGTTATCGACCAAGTAAGGACATCTATACTAATATTATAAAGCTGAAGAGTTTGTTTGTTTGTTTGAACGCGCTAATCTCAGGAAATAATGCATAACATTGGTTCCGCAATACTTACATTAGGCCGCGAACATTTTTATTAAAAAAAAAGGCTTGTCGAATTGCTGCAGATCTTCTTCTTCTTCTTCTTCCTGCCCTTATCCCACACTAGGTGGGGTCGGCACAACATGTATTTCATAAATCCATGTTGTTAGAGGTTTTGGCTTATTGTTTTATGACCGGCCGCCTTCCTAACGTCAACCCTCCTTGGGAATACTCGTTGCGCCATCGCGCGGATGACCCAATGTGCTTGCTGTTATTATGCACTGGGTCCCAAAATGATATGCTTGTCAATCTTATTGCCGCCAACTAAGTACACTATGTTCTTCTTAGTGGGGTATACTTGAAGTTCCTCGACCCACTCATTCTGTTTTGCTAGGGACTTTGGTTCTAACACATCGTAAACAATATAGCACCGTGAGCGTCTGTGTAAAAACTTGAAACTTCTCGTACTCGACACTACACACTACTATTCGACATCGTTTACGATAGAAATAAACGGCGATTTATAGTAAGAAATCTTTTTTTTTAAATACTCGAAAAAATAATGTTATAAAATATCAAATTGATATTCGGTTGCCACGGCGATGACCGAATCTGAATTGCTGCAGATAACCATGATAAATTAATATTGCATATTTCAATGCTTGACGAATAGAAAGTAAAGTACGTAATAGATTTTTAGACTATTTTCAAAATAGTTTTTTTATCATAACACATAACATAACATCACGCCTTGTATTCCCCGAAGGGTATGGCAGAGGTGTTTTTAGTACACCCTCGTTTCGCCAGTAATTTTTAAGTCCCATATAATAGGAGGCGGACCTATTACCATTCAAATTCATTTATTTGCTATAATGTAGGTTTACAGTGTATGATCTTAAATCTATATTCGCCCCTTTACATTCTACCATAACATCATTATGGTGTGCATACCTATATTTAATTTTATACCTATTATGCAATGCTATTACTTATTTTGGTTAGATTAAACGAGAAAAAAAACCTCATCAACAACAATGAGAGCATTAGGATTTATCAGGAACAAAATAATTAATTGATGTCAATGTTATACCTATGTATAACATTAACCGTTATTGTTATTAACATTAACCGAGCACAAATCCAGACTCCGAGCTGCTACTGAGATTTTTTTAATGGAAAAATCCAATAACACTTTGCCCTACCTGCGAAGCTAGATTAAACCAAAAAGGCAGTCAAGTTTTTTTTTATCATCTTTTTATATTACCCAAATACAGTTAAATAAATAACCATTTACACGGGCACAGCCAGGAAGGCACAGCTAGTCAGTTAATATAACAGCAACAAGCAAGGCCCTGGAGTGAAGTGACCTAAAAGCTGAGCGTCTGGCGCCTTTTAACTCGTCTCGCTTTGGAAATAGACACCTCGCTGTCTCGTAAAACGAATGCCGATGCCGGAGAGGTTTGTTTTAACTGCATCAACTAGTTTTACGAGTGCTATTGTTATTCTTCCTTATAGACTAGAAAGAAAGAAGTTTTAAACATGAGCTTTGAATCTAGAGCGGGGTTGATAATTTTAACTTTTATGACTTACCTATGAGATATGTCGTGCTGGCCCGGAGGTTACGGACTCGCTTCTTAAGCACCAGGTTTCGAGTTCAAACCCAGGCAAGTACTAATGTGTCGGAGAATAAGTCATTTAGAATATAAAGGAGGCTAGTCGTCAAGATGAGTCAACGTACCCGACGTTATAAAAACAGTTATTATTCGACAAAGCAGCATTCAGCTTTCTCTATCGATCAGCAGAAGAAGTCTGACCGTTCATATCTAATTAGCGTGTCCTTATTTTCTTGATCTTGTGTAATATAAATTATTATTATATTATATTGTGATATACTAAACTAGCTTCTGTAACTAACCACTAATGTAAATATAAGGACTCTCAGTGGTGGAGAGCCTATGTTGGTTTCACTTACTTTATTTATCATGCTCGCAATCCTGACAGACCGATATTAGCTTTAACTGTAATGATAGATTCACCCCCTACACGATTCTGTTTGCTGTCTTTTACAAATTTGACTTCTTCAATGTCATATGTGTACATTCTTAGTTAATCTAAGACACCAGTAGAGACATACGGTGAAGGAAAACATCGTGTGGAACCCTGGACTTATTGGCCTGAAATCGCCAACCCGCAGTGAGCAAGCGTGGTGATCAAAGCTCGTTCCTTCTCTGTACGAGAAGAGGCCTTTGCCCAGCCGTGGGACAGTTGAAGGCTGATAGAAGGCTGAAGCTTTTTGGCCGTAATTTCGTTTGTGTAGTTTATAATTCACAACCTGCTTTTCCCGAATGAAGAGAACCCTATGTGCCAGTCAGGATAATTATCCTGATTGGCACATAGGGTTCTCTTCAATGTAAATTAAGACTATAGATACGCAGTCAGAATATAATTCTGACTGTGTATCTATAGTCTTAACTTACATTGTAACGTGTACATTGACTGCCTTGTTGGTCTATTGATCTGCAAGCGCGACTGCGGAGCATAGGGTCCTGTGTTCGATCCCCAGATCGGGCAAAGTGATATTGGGTTTTTCCATTAGGAATTTCTCAGTAGCAGCTCTGAGCTCGGAATCTGGATTTGTGCCCGGTTAATGGCAATAGGCTCGCCCCTTATTACATGGGACATAAACATAACTGGCGAAACGAGGGTGTTACTAAAACACCTCTGCCGAACCCTTCGGCGAATACAAGGCGTGATGTTATGTGTATAACGGCTAAAAGTTTATAAAGCGTCAAATCTACTAGCAAGTTTATTGCGCAAGTTATCGCTTTGTTCGTAAAACTTGCAGAAGTCGCCTTGTTGTGGGTGTGTCCACAGTTTGAAAGCCGGTTGCAGAAGTCAACTTGCGCAGGTTTGGTGATTATTGAATAGTAACAAAAAAAACAACTTGTGGGGTATGGACTGAAATGCCTAATAGTTTAGTCCTTGGAATATGTCAATTTCTTCTTCCAGTCTTCAATGAAAAGTGATCGTTATTTACAAATTCTACTGACGTTAACCTTTTGAACACCACGCTATAGACTTAATAGCACTTCCCTCCACGCCACGTTACAAATTCATCGTCCTTTATTGACGGCTATTCAGTCAGAGGCCCATGGGCGGCATAAACTCTGACACCAGGTTAGTCACTAACCACACGAAAATAAAAGACTGCTTCTGACGTCGTTGGCAGTCTGAGCACATTTTCGTTTGACGACAGTAGCCGTCGATGGCGTACAAAAGCAGTGGCGCAGCTTGCCCTAGACAGGCCTTGTATCAAAATTTGTCGGGGACCCTTCTTCCCGACTGCGACGAAACCCAAATGGTGAAAACCAAACCAAAAACCATGGTCCATGGTCGTATGTAGTGTCTGGGGTGTGCTAAGTTTAGCGTTTAAAAGTTTCGAGTTTGGCGTACGGCCTAAGAGGTTGAGTGAGATTATGGATAACATTTTATGAATTTTTGCTTACACTCGTTGGGGCCCCTGTAGCCCGGGGAACCCATATCATTAAAACGACGGATACGGCGGTAACTACGCCCCTGTTCAAAAGGTTAAATTTGCTCGCACGAGCAATATTATTGATAATATTGTAGGAAGCCAGACACGCGCAACTCCTTAACAATAATATTGTCATTGCGTCTGGCTACTTAAATGTAAGCATGGCCAAAACAGGAACATACTCAAAATATTTTTTTGAATAAAAAATAATAATATAAAAAGAATGTTTTAGAAAACCGTTATCAGTAACAGACAAATAAAAACGGAAGGGATCCCGTTAAATACCTGGCCGTTTCTGGCAACGATTAAAAAAGGTTTTTAAGCTAAGATAGGCACATAGAGAGAAATACCGGTAACGTTAAGCCGGGTACAGAATTCCCATAGTGTGGACGCCTTGCGCGCACGAACCGTGCACACTACGCGTGCGTACTACGTACCTTTCATGTTACATTGCATGTTACGTTACAGAAGTCTATACCCGCCTTTATAACAAAACAGTTCACGGGGTACAAAATAAAATCTATTGACAAAACTGTTCCGGTCTAGATCGCAACCAGCTTGTGCCTGGTTAAACAGGTTTATTAAAATTACAGTTACGTGTAATGACCTCATCATGTGTTACCAAAATGCTACACTTTTATAGTATTTGATTGACCCGACTGCAAGAATAACGTGCGTAGGGGTTTGATTACGTTAATTAATAAATGTAGTCTTGAATCCACTGGAGAGCATGTACAGACAGACTATTATACCTATATAATATTAAAATTGCTCCCAGGTCTTTCCTTCGTATGTGGGTCTATTCCCAGTCTTATATATGAAGTAACTGTTGTATTATTACGTCCTCAACTTCACCTAGTAACCGATATCCAAAGGTTAGAGCAGTTGTTAAACATTTTTAGGAACAAAATATTGTACAAAGATATTTGTTAGACAACTGGACGACCTCTGTGAGAAATGAAGACATCTCGATGTGTTACCGACCCATGATCCTCATTACTCGATCGATAAGTGTGGTGTCCATTTTACCTGTCCTCCTCAGAAACAATTATAACCAGGATTTAATTTTAACCATTTTTTTCAGGTCCGTAGATAACCATCGCGATGAAGTGGTGGGGCGAGACTCGTCGGGAGTTCACGCGCGTTGGGCGCATGCGCCGCGCCATGCTCCTGCTGGCGGCGGCAGCGTGCACGGCCGCGGCGGTGCTGTACTGGCGGCAGCAGAGTGACGACCGCGCGCACAGACCGCTGCACGCTCTGTACGCGTAAGTTGTCCTACCTACCATCCAACTTATGTTAAATAATGGTCAACGAATGTGCGGTATCCGACTTCCCTGATCCACCGTGTTCACCCGCCGCAGCCGCGGAGCCGTTCGTCTTTTCTGACTCCGCAGTCACACCGTTAATTCAACCCTCATCAAGCCGTCTCCCTCCCAGTCCCACCCCAGCAACCCCCTAAGCGGAGGTCCGAGTCCCATTAGGGGTCGCCCTTAGTGCTGTTGTTACTAGTCATGATGTTAGTAGTAGTAGTTAGCTTAGGTTAAGTATTTTACTCTCGTCCTCATGGGTTGGAGACCCTTCAAGTCTCGCCAATAACTGCCCGGTTACGTAGAAACGGTCCGCAAGACCATCACCAAGCAGTCGAATAAAAACAAAGAAAAAGAAAAGCGGTTTCTGATGTTGTCCGATGGCCTTTCGAGACTTTTTTGGCGATCCCTAAAATATCTAAACCGCTCGACTGGCCCAACAAATAAACCATTCCTCTAGAACGTTGTAGGTGCAATCAATACCCCTAATGGGAGTATACAATATCGCGGTTGGTGACCTAAAAGTTAACCCTCTTGCAGTGGTAACCTCGCTGCACTTCACCAGGCTGGGCCCGGCCAGCTGGGCTGGCAAGGTGGATACCGTTATTTATCAGCTCTCGGAGTAGAGCATCTTTTGCCGAAAGCAGTTTGCACTACGCTCAGTGAAGTTTTGTGTGTACGCTTTACCAAATCGCCGTGCTTAGCTCTTCTTGTTTTATATTCTGAACAAGATTGGCTTTGGATAAAATACATTCTGTAAATCGACGGTCGGCAGTGAAAACCACGAATGTGTCAAATACTAATTTTTAAAAGAGATAGAAATAATTGTCTCCTTCAAAAAAAATGGCCGATCAAATGTTAATACAACTTTGTCACGTATTTGAATTGAAACTTTGTTGAACTAATACGTGTATTAAGAGTTTATTAATCTAAAGAACAAATAAAACGCTTTTGAAGAAAATTTTATGTAAGAGGTTTTCACTGCCAAGCGTCGAAATGTAGTTATCAGTCCCAAACCCAAACTTTTAGTTACAATTCAATTTTCATAATTTCTTCCACAGAGGCGTCGAGCCGCAATGGACCTGGGTGTGCCGCAACTATCGCTGCGAGCGCCTCCTCGCTGCGGAGACGTCAACGCTGCAGTCGCTGCCGACGTGCAACATGCTATGCGACTCGACGCAGCTGTGGCCGCAGCCCACGGGGCCCGTCAGCCTTGCCACCGCCGTGCAGCCCGTGCGCGCGGAAGGCTTCAAGCTCCAGATAGTCTCATCACCCTCGCGAGATGTCTCTGATCACCTCGTCGAGGCCTTTGAGCTCATGAAAGAAGATATGCGAGTATTGGAGCGAAGTACCGAGAGCGACACTCGACCCACCGACTACGGGTCCCCTCGCGAAGTCCACGTGCGCGTCGCCATCAACGGCAGCGGCGACCCGCGCATGCGTCTCGACACCGACGAGAGCTATAAACTGACGCTGAGGCCCGCCAGAAAGAAGCTAGTCGCTGATATCACTGCTCATTCATTTTGCGGCGCCCGCCACGGCTTCGAAACTCTGTCTCAGATAGTATGGATGGACCCTTACGCCAGCTCTCTACTCATACTAGAGGCTGCTACCGTAGTGGACGCGCCGCGTTTTCCATACCGCGGGCTCCTTCTCGACACTGCGCGCAACTTCTTTCCTCCGATTGAAATTTTACGAACGATAGACGCGATGGCCGCGTGCAAGATGAACACGTTCCACTGGCACGTGAGCGACTCGCAGTCGTTCCCGCTGCGGCTGGACAGCGCGCCGCAGCTGGCGCAGCATGGCGCATACGGGCCCGGTGCCGTGTACACCCCCGACGACGTGAAGGCTATCGTGCGCCATGCTAAGCTGCGCGGCATCCGCGTTCTCATGGAGGTGGATGCGCCCGCGCACGTGGGCCGCGCCTGGGGATGGGGGCCCGCCGCTGGTCTGGGACACCTCGCGCACTGCATCGAGGCCGAGCCCTGGAGCGCCTACTGCGGCGAGCCGCCCTGCGGACAACTCAACCCGAGAAATCCTCACGTGTACGAGCTACTTCAGCAGATCTATAAAGAGATCATTCAGTTAACAGAAGTCGATGACTTGTTTCACCTGGGCGGGGATGAAGTTTCTGAACGGTGTTGGACACAGCACTTTAACGACACGGATCCGATGGACCTATGGTTGGAGTTCACACGGCGTGCCATGATCGCACTGAAGCACGCCAACGGTGGGCGTGCGCCCGAGCTGACGCTACTGTGGTCGTCGCGCCTCACGCGCTCGCCTTACCTGGAGCGGCTGGACTCGCAGCACCTGGGTGTGCAGGTGTGGGGATCCTCGCGCTGGCCGGAGTCGCGTGCCGTGCTGGACGCTGGCTTCCGCACGGTGATCTCGCACGTGGACGCGTGGTACTTGGACTGCGGGTTCGGTTCGTGGCGTGACAGCTCGGAAGGTCACTGCGGGCCTTACCGCTCGTGGCAGCAGGTGTACGAGCACCGGCCCTGGACGGAGGAGAACGCGGCACAGATGGCGCTAGAGTCCGGCCCGGGAGACATGGGCGCAGGGGCCCAAGGAGGGGCCCCCGCGCCCCAGACGGGCGCGGCGTGGCGCGTGGAGGGCGGCGCGGCGTGCCAGTGGACGGAGCAGCTGGCGCCGGGCGGGCTGGACGCGCGCGTGTGGCCGCGCTCGGCGGCGCTGGCGGAGCGCCTGTGGTCGGACCGGCCGGAGGGGGCGGCGGCCGACGTGTACCTGCGGCTGGACACGCAGCGCGCGCGGCTGGTGTCGCGCGGCGTGCGCGCGGCGCCGCTGTGGCCGCGCTGGTGCTCGCACAACCCGCACGCCTGCCTCTAGCCGCCCTAGCGCGGCAGCGAGTAGTCACCGCACCTAGTTAACGAATGAGATTCCTGGTACGAGTTACTTGTATGCGTGATCTTGGAAGTATTTCTGTTGTACATAGTAGCATTTAATCGTTAGTGTAGTCAAGTAGGTAGTAATTGTACAGCGCTTTTTGTTATCGTTTGAATTAGCTAGCTCGCGAACTTAGCACGTCGGCAACGATCGGCGGCTCTGTCCAAGCCCGAATACGTATTAATACGAATGTTGTGTATACCGCGACGAAAGTTACTGCCATTGAGTCACAAGTATTCGATCGTTAATGTTCGTATGTTATATAAATAGGTACATAATAAAACGTGTTACATAGCTAGGCTGATGATGTATGTGATAAGAAACTATAACTTATTAAAATGTATTGATATACTTACAGCGAAATATGGTGACGAATGTACGCGAAAATGCGTGAGCTGAGAGATCTGTTACCTAAAGTGGATCCTAAATTATTGAATCACCAATTTAAATTAAATCGCATTTTATAACGTGTTGAGCTTTCTCTTTTAATATTAACGAATCTATAAAAATTGCTTTGTTTCTGTAATCAGTCGTTTAATAATAAACTTAGAATTTTGTCTATAAATCTTAAGATCGACTATGAAGTTATAACGGAAATTATTCATAAGTTATAAATGAATTAGAATAATTTTGCTAGGGCTATCAGCTCCTATAAGCGGATTTAGTGTCAAAAGTTTTTGCTTGCTATTGTAATGTAATTAACCAAGGAGATAATATTATGTATCTGTAAATCTGGTGGTAGCCCTGTTTATGATGACTTTCTTTCATTATTACTAAAGTTACTTATGAAACCCAGTGAATGGCAAATACCAGAATATTCTAGTAAATCCTAAAAGTATCAGGCTAGCTCAAATTGGGTACTTTTGTATGGACCAATTCCCCACGGCGGACAAAAATGAAATATAACTAGAATAATATTAAAGGGTCCTAGATTATCACGGTATGGGTCCGTAATATTGTGAGCGACGGAATTCTTGAGAAACATTTTTTTTTCGTATATTTTTGTAAAACCTTTTGGTTTTACGCGATACATATACTGTGTAATGCTATGTTTTCTTCGGCGTAACACAAATCTTCTACACGACGAGACAACTGTTTTGCATTTCCATTTTAAAACGGGGATCAAATCGGCGCGCAACACCAACTAGTACATGCAATAAGTTTATAGAAGAAAAGGACAATTTGTGTTCTGTTTATTTCTTGCATCCCAGGCCGGTCCTCGCGAAAATATTTATTCCCAAGTTTTGGTCCTCTACACTTTAATGTAGTATGGATATTACACATTAATAAATTACGCTTTTTCAGGTATCCCGTAGAATCCCGAAACAAAAATAGAAAAAGTTAAAACTAGTACTTTAACCAATAATTTCGTGCTGTTTTAGTTTTTGTCCAGGAATAAATCAAAGGCGGGCCGGATTGTGCCCAATGTCTTTTATATCACACTTCAGCAATGTACAAAAATAGTACATACTTACACATAAAAAATGTAACCTTTGCTTTTTTTCTTTTTAGCCCAGTTGATTGGGCCAGACTTGAATGGTTATTTTAATTCAACGTCAAACGACTTATTTGATTAACAAGTTTTGCCCGCGGAATAAAAATATTATTTACAGAGTTAGAGAAAATTACTATGATCAAGATAAACAATAGTGTTGATTCTGTAGCACGTTTTGACAGTATTAAACTAAACGCAACTGTCACTTTCTTTTTCTATTGAAACAGAAAGAGACAAACACCCTTAGTTTAGTTTAGTCCTGTGAAAGTGCTCAAGAGAATCGACACAAATATACATATAAGTATATCTTAGAATTTACTAGAATTTCTTAGGTTAAGCCGTTGATCGGGCTTTTATAGTAGGATTTACACCGAATTTATAATGTAGCACGCTTCTCTCCATTACAGGACAAGCAAAGCTTTCAACAATTATTTGATGTGATAACAATTTTATTATAATTATGAAATGACGTAAACGCACAGTTATTATATTAGTTAACAATTGTTAAGTACTCAAAATTGTTTTATTATAGTAAGTTATAGACGCATAGAAATTGTTGAATGAACGTTTGTGGTATTCGTGCGAGTTCATAGTAACTTGAGAATGTGTTTAATAGGTAGGGAATGCTTAATATCTTGATGAATACAAGCCCGAAATTCCACGACGAAAATTAACTGTTAAAGAAAATCACACCACTTTACCACAGTAAATATTAAGCTAATGGAAGCGTATGGAAACTACGCGACCGCCGCTTTGGGTCTCGTCGATGCGCGCGCCTGAGTGAGTGTGCGTTTACAAACGTTTGTACGTACTTTCCATACTGCTTTAGCTTATATATTTGCTGTGACTTTACAATAAAATCATTGCTTTTGTATTTCGTGTAATTGACAACTCCTTAGAAATTATTTGAAAAGTGGGTAGTTGTATGTTTAGATTTAGTCTTTTGCTACCTTGAATTTAGTATATAAAAACTAAAATTGTTTAGGACATACTGAAATCTATCGATTTTTGTGTGACTATAAATAATCGTGTGTCGTAAAGCGCCAATTCCAACAAGTTTAACTGCACAAGTTTAAGCACTCCATTGCTTGCTTAGTTCGTAAAACTTGCACAAGTCAACTGCGCATTAAAATTTGCTGATGGATTTGGCGCGTATCTCTACCTACGCGTTATCCGGGTACGTACCTACCTATATACTCTTGTAAACTTTAGTAGTGATATTCTGTATCAGTATATTCTTGTCGTGGTCTTTCCGCCAAATAAGAGCACAGAGCACTAACCAATCTGCTAATCATAGTCATAAACGTAGTGTTCAAGCTCATCATAAATCAACAATATTTTTTTTATTTTTACTTTTACACATTAATTCATTATTTTTGTAATTTCATTTTAAAACAGTTGATGCATATTTTTTCATCCTTCATCTCAGAACAATAAAATTATTGTTTAGTCTCATGCTCTGAAAGTGTGTCATTGCTTACCTGAAAAGCAAGAAGAAAGAGCGCCTTTTCATCCCTAGGGCAGAAAAGTAATTTTAAAATTGAACTAAGATTTTTTTTTACTCTGTCTACATAATTCATAAATGTTTGTTTAATCCTCAGTTTTCATACTCGATGGTAATGGAACTACTTTAGACAACCTTATTATTTTTGTAAAATTCCTAATATTATTAATTGATTTAAATATTTAATTAGATGAATAATAAAATGAAGACATTTTTTCGGTCGGAATAATAAATAACCACAAAAGAAAATTGCAAATAAAAAGAATAAAGAAACTGAATTTTCCTTCATAGGCTGTATGGTTTTAGGACCTTTGCCTGGCACATTGGCTGATAATATTACAACCATCATTCGGAGTATTTTTGGTAGGGTTGCATATTATTCTTTAATTTTAGTTTTACTTTCCTCACACTCGAAAAGAAAAGCAGTACGTTAATGTCGGGTAAAAGTGATCAATTTCAGACGAACTCTTTGTAAAATTGATCACTATCTACTCTAGGTAGTACTAGTACAGTACATCTACTATTAATTTACTATTGAGTTTTTTTGTAAATAAATCGATTATTTTGTATATTACGATCATATTTATGATTTTATATTTATTTTGTAGCTTTTTAAAGTCGATTTTCTAAATAGCAATTGATTGAATTATGAATGTATTCAGACTGGCTCGTTTACATCGTGCGTGACTTATAGTGACCGCGTCAGCACGAACGTCGCGCGTGCAGCTTAACGTTCCATAAAACGGGGAATCTGCTGTAGTTTCACAAAGTCCGATTTTGAGACTTTTACGTCTCTGACATAAGCTTTACATTGCAATGATTCACCGGACTTCAGTGTGATAGAAAATCTCTAGCACATTTTCTATACGCCACGCTGCACGCGCCGCGGTCAAAACGCTGCTTGTTAGTAAAATTAACGATGACTGGAGGTATTCAAATAATACTTATTACGTGGCTTTTGCTAGACGTTTTCCTAATATTGGAAAATATCTAGCATACGAGATATAAGTTTAACGCATTGTGTTTATGAGCTAGATTTCATTCCCCCGATAAATGTGATGAGTAAACTGGCACAATTTTGTACATTTTGTATGTAATGTTTGGTGCTATAGTGATTTTTGTGGTGTACTTCTATGAATTAAAGAAAATATGAAAACATTAAAGTTTCTCATTTTATATTATGCATTTGTATGAGCGAATTTTTACGAAGCATACGGACGCAAAGAATTATTACGTACGCTGTTTCAATAAAACAAGGCACTAAAAATGCAATAAATAAATTTATTTATTAACAATTTCCTTTTCACAAATCGAATTTAGTAAAAATAAACTATTTCTTTCGAAAAATGTTACTTAGCCTTCTGCTTCTTGGGGTTGTTCCCTGCAATTAATAGAAAATGTTGAATTAATAATTACACTTTTTATAGATATTGATGATAATCGAATTACATACAATACCCTTATTGCGTAACGCAATCGCAATAGCTTAAATTTTTACAGTTCAACAGTATTCATTACGTGGTGCACATTGGATAAATCGGATTGTCAATTCATATGTTGCTATGAAAATTATTAATGTTGACCTGTCAAAATATGTTAATGCATAACGCAATTAGAGCGCGGGTTTCCCATTTAAATGGGTCAATTAATAATAATATAATATTTTATTCAGTCATGAATCTCATTGTACGGAATCCGTACAATGATTCAGGTCAGTATTAACTGGGAATGTATAGCTTGATGTCTTTGTGTACTATTTTAATACTGAAAAAATAAACAAATTGACAAAAGAGGTCGTAACAAATATTGTTCTGCCACAGGTAAGGAGAAAAAAAAGGTGCAATGAAGTACTTTTAAAAATAAAATAAATTGTCTTTCAAGTATAGATCGATATTTTCAGTTTTTAAAGATTGTTTAAAGCTTTCTATTCCTTTGAAACGGGAAACCCAGTATAAGTTAATAATTGACTAGTGTCAAGGTACTCACTTCGGCGGTATCATTTCTGGAGGATCGGAAAAGCGAGCGGATTCGGGACGGAGTGCTAGTCTTGCGGGACGGTTGCGGCTCGGCCTCCACGCGTAAGGACTCGCGCAGCTCGGAGTCCTGCGTCATACGTTGTTTTGAAATAAGGTTAGACATGAACATTGCACACAGCCATGCGTGTAGCCAGAATTTTGCTCACAGTGGGGCAAAGTAGCTCAGTCAAACAGTAAATATTTTATTTTTCACTAAATCTGCAAGTGCCGAGCGGGGTTCTGGGGTAATCTAGTAGATATGATATGTGACGACACGTTTGGTGCAGTGGCTGAGCGATTGGCTTCTGCGCTACGGGTCGTGGGTTCGATTCCCGCACGGAACAAATATTTGTAGGGCCTACAGATAGTTGTTTCGGGTCTGGGCATTTGTGTATGTGAACGCACCCACGATACAGGAGAAATCCTAGTGTGGGGCAACGTTTTATTTAAAAGAAAAAAAAGATATGTTTTGAGTTGAATTAATATAGAATATTAGCTTTTACCCGTCGTAGCTTCGAATAACTCCCCTAGGAGAGGAATTTTGAAAAATCCTTCGTTAAGCCTACGTTATAAAAGGTACTGTCAACAATTCGAGTTCCTAACCCTACCGGTTAGGCTACGCGTTGATAGATTAGTCAGTCAGTTTCTCCTTATATATAGATTTACCTATTCTTTGAAGCAAATATAGTGTTGCTTGTATATTTGATGATTTCATCAAATATCATTCAATTTCTTTGATCAAAGTGACATTGGACAAAGATATTTGACGAGTGGCATACCACCCTAACACAGGTACACGAAAAGAGCTTCCACGAGATACGATACAAGTGCGTCCGGCGTACCGTGGGCAGTCAGCATGGCGATCATAGCAATTTTCCAAAAATATTTCTTTCATTGTAATACTTACGGTAGCGGAGAGTCTTCCAGCCTGCTTGCTGGGTGTGGGTGGTCCAGGCTTCTTGTAGGCGGTGATGCCGACCTCCTTACGCTGCGGCTTGGCAGCTGCGCCCGACATGCCCACACACTGGAATATTTTCTCTATCTATTTAACACAATTTCAACAGGTTCATTTTAAATTTGAGCATGGGGACCTGGGTTCGATCCCCAGGTCAGGCAAAATGTCGAGTTTTTCCATTAAGAATTTCTCAGTAACAGCTCGGAGTCTGGATTTGTGCCCGGTTAATGTCAATAGGCTCGCCTTCTATTACGTGGGACTTACATAATGGCGAAATAAGGGTGTTACTATACACCTCTACGCTTCCCTTCAGGGAATACAGGCGTGATGTTATGTTCAATTTAAATGATTAGTGTCGGACTGCAGCCGTGCCGAATCAATGCCGTCTAAATTGAAAGCGCCCTTAGGTTTTTTTGCTAGGGGGTGGTTAAGTTTATATTGAAAACAAAAGAACTATTTACTATTATTATATTCACTAGGGATATGCATGTTAATAGACGTACTTTTTTATTAATTTGCTTTTATTTATTAGTTCTACAAATTTTTTGTGAGTATTCAAACTCTTAAAGACTGATTTACACGGTGCAAGTTTCTTGAAACAAGAGTCGTTCTGCCTTTGTCTTTCTCTACCACAAAACAGAGATAGCATGAGACTTGCTTCAAGAAACTTGCACCGTGTAAATGAGCCTTAAGGCAAAGGACTCGACTTCTTGTGCAATTATCTTATGCTCAATATAGGCGAAATCACACATGTTCGCCAAAATCGACGCTCGGTCAGTAACAGTAGTAGTATTTTATTTATTCGTAAAATTCACAAGTTTGATCATCATTATATTCAACAATGCGTGACAGCACAAATCCAGTCCTCAATCTAAGCTGACGTGGTAACAAAACGGTAGTGAGGCCCGTATTAATAAATCGCTCTTACTTGAGAGCTGCCTCTTAAGTATTATGTTGACAACTCTTGAGATGTTATCTTTTTAGTCAATCATAATCATTGTTTTTGTTGTCAATTAAAATGTTGTTATATTTTTACCGCAACTCTTGGGGGATTCTATTTCTCAGTACCACGATGTGAATGGTTTTTTAATACTGGTCTTAGCGAAAAGCAAAATCCTACCTTAATATCTTCTTCATCGACTGTGTGTGTAAACTGCGTCTCGGCGGGGTAAGAGCTCTTGAGATGCGGCGGACACAGCGAGTTGCGCCAGCGCAGCTCGGACAGGCGCTGTCCGGGCGCTCCGGACTCGCGGCGCGGTGTGCCGGACAGCTCCTTCAGCCAGCGGTTGTCGAACACCTCGCCTTCTTCGTCTGACATGTGTAACCCGCGTCCCTCTGATGACATATTATGAACAAAATAAGTAGTGTGGACCCCTCCCCATCTATTGTCAACAGGATGGGCAGCGATGTGTCCTTAGCCGACTAACCACTAAATGCGATGATCAATTCACCTGCTAATCATGGTTATCATGGCATCGTCTCATTTTTTTTTTAAACGTTGCCCGCACTAGGGTTTCTCCTGTATCTTGGGTGCGTTTACAGACACAAATCTTTACATGCACAAACATCCAGACCCGGAACAACTATCTGTAGGCCATACAAATATTTGTTCCGTGCGGGAATCGAACCCACGACCCGTAGCACGGAAGCCGATCGCTCAGCCACTGCACCAAACGTGTCGTCAAATGTCCTATGGTCGGTAATCGGGAGTTCCAAGCTCTTCACACCTTCAATTTATTTAAAAAATGCTCTCTTGATATTGTGCGCGAAAACTACACAACAATATATAAATGAAAACTGAACCTTTCTTTTTTGAATATTTATTTATAAAATAAAATAACTAAGTTTACCAAAAAACAGGTGTAAATTTAAGCTGTCGAAATTATACAACACTAGCGACCCGCCCCAGCTTCGCACGGCTGCAATGTAGATACTAATGTGGGGCATATAAACCTTCCTCTTGAACCACTATCTATTGCTGAAAACTGCATTAAAATCCGTTGCGTAGTTTAATAGATCTAAGCGTTCAGACAGCGGGAGCGACTTTGTTTTATACTATGTAAAGAAGTGTCATTACATAAACTCGTAAACTCTTCTTCGTTAACCTTACCTCGTTTGGTGCCGTTGTTATTGACAGGGAGAGATCGGAGAGAGTGCGAGTCGGACGGCCGGGGGACATACTCTTGAGCCGGGACGAGACCAGACTGCAAACAAATTACGTCAAGTTGTAATAAAACACTTGTTGACTTGACGAAAAGGTATTGGCAAATAAACGGTGTAAATAGAACCTTAACAAAGCCGAAAGGCACTTATTCTCCACGTCATTGCGATCATTTTTTTGTTCTGGACTATGCCTGGGAACCTTCTAGTTACGGAGATATTGGAGGTCAAAGTTCCATCTTTTTCACAACTTTTTTTTTAAATACTAATTTTGAAGGTTGCAAATGTACTTGAAATACCTCCATTACCCGTTTACTATTCATTGCATCCATCAGCACAATGTTTTGTGTGCGTTTCATTGAGCTTTACCATAAAACGATATTTTTCACCCAAAAAAAAAAGTCGTTTCCCAGCGACAATTTTTGCGTAGGGTTACTTAGTTTGATGTAATGAATGCATGGTTGACGGCTTCGTGAAGGGTCTTTTTACACCTTGTATGTTAATATTTCCAATAAAGCACTTTTTGCTATTAATAGTTTTTTTTCCATATTATTCTACTCTGTATAATATAGCACGATATTGCACGTGCTACAACAGAATAAAAAAAAGCTGTTTCTGTTTTGTGTTCGCTACCGAAAAGGTTTTGAGGACACACATTGCAGGATAAAGGTTACCGCTCGCATGTCAGCACCGATAGCGCCGAACGAAAATGAATGTTCATGAAACAGTGATAATACTTACGGAGTGCACGTGCTGCAGTGACATGAGCGAGCCGGAGCGCTGCTTGCGCCGCAGCCATTCGGCCTCATCCTTCTTCATGAGGAACTTCTCCCCGACGCTCCACAGCTCGGTGGTGAGCCCGCGGATGTGTTCCTCGTACGCTCGCGAGGACGCGGCCAGCTTCTCGCGCGCGCGGCCTAGGTCTCGCTCCAGAATCGCTATCTCCTCGCGCTGCTTCTCTTTGAAAACCGCTATTTGCTCTGTATACAGTTGTTTCTGAAAAAATATTTTTATTTATGTTGTTGAAATTTCTGTTGACATGCAACGATATCAAGGCGTGCAACAGGCCATGCATACATAAATAGATACAAATATATTACCTTCGGAATCGGCTTCTAATTCTAATCTCAAAACTACTAAAAAATGTTTTAATGAACACTCAAAGCATATAAAAATCTATAAATAAAACAAAAGCATCCATTAAAACAATTTATTTGACAACATAAATAAACCGACTTCACAAGTCATAACTCAAAAAAATTAATCGCTAAGCCACACCACTCAGTTATCCATGAGAAGGTAGCACCACCACACAACCTGGTATAGCAATATCAACAACAGTATGGGGAGGATACTGACCATTTTAGCCTTCATTCTGTTGAGTTTGTCCTCGTACTCGGCGCGCACCTCCATGACGGTGCTGGCCTGCACGTCTCGCGAGCCCTCGCCCCTCTGGGCCCGCGCCACATCCTCGAGCAGCTTCTGGAACGAATTCTCTAGCTCGTCGAGCTGCACCTCTAAACCGGCGTTCTGGAAGCTGGTGGCAGCGAGCGAGGCTCGCTCGTTATCCGTCAGGAAAGCTTGCTGCAGCTTCTCGCAAGAGATGGTCCTGGCGATGCAGCGCTCCACCCAGCGCTCGAGGTTGAGGGCGCACTCGGCCAGGTCCTGCAGCACGGCGGCGTAGGCCCGCTCCAGGCGGCTCATGCACGCGTCACTAACTTGTCCGTCTAAGCTCAATATCTCGCGCCTCACCGTCCGCTGAACAGATATCACTCGGCTCAACTTTTGAGCATACAAATCTTTGACGGAACTAAAGGTTTGGAAGCTGACAGACAGCTCAGTCAAAAACTTCTTCAGATTTATGATCTCAGTCTCGTTGATCATGTTCACTTCATTCAGTCTGTCTCGTTCTTTTTGTAGAGCGAGCTGCTTCTCTGAGCATTTTCTCAGATGTCTATCTGTAGTCTCCAGGAAGTTTTCCAAGTCTTCCATAGTGATGGATCCAGCGTTGAGGCCACGTTTCACTTCGTGGTCATAGTTGTTAGAATTGCCGAAGTTAGTCAGTTCCTTGAGCACAGTGTTGGTCTTTATTTCCGCGATCCTCTTGAGTATGATCGCCTGATACTTGGCAGACACTTTGATGATTTGCGTGGCTCTGTTCTCGGTGACACTCATTTTGGTCACTTGTTTCTTAAGATCGGCAATCTCCTCGTTTTTCTGGTGTACTATCTTCTTCAGCTGAGTAGATAATTGGTGACAGTTCTCCTTGCTAACCTCGAGTTCTTTGGTCACGTCGAGGAGTTTCGTTTCGGACTCGGCAATTAATGTCTTGAGGTATGTGACGTCGCTGTGCAGCGTGGTTATGCTGCGGTTCTTGTCGTGGATGATCTTTTCTAAGTCTGAGATGGTCTTTAAGCTTTCCATGGATGAGTGTGTGATGTCTGAAGATGTGTTATCTACCTGATGGTGGAGGTCACGGAGCTCCTTCTCCGCTTGACCAGAGCGCTTGTGGCTCGAAGTACTTTCTTGGCTCAGTAGTCTTTCTTGGTCTGCAACTGTGAATACACATGTTAAGTCAAATGGTAGTTTAATACAGAAGTAGTTAGATTAATAAACTTTTCGTCTCGTGATTTTAGTACAATCAAACGTTATTTTTTACTCCTAATCTAGTTAGGTCCGATTTTACCAACGTCGAATAGCGTTTATCTGAGGAATAAGTTAGACGTATTGACAGAATCTCTATGCAAATGCTGTCAAAATGGCTAATTTATAAATGATGGAATCAGGCGTTACTTTGCGGAAATCCATGACCTACTATTTTCATCATCATCATCATCAGCCTGAAGACGTCCACTGCTGAACAAAGGCCTCCCCCTTACCTACCATTTTACCAACAACAAATAACTTTTATCCTAGGAATAATTTAGTCAGAAATATACAATAAAAATATTTAGTGTTAATTCCGCGAAAACAGTTGATCAAGCCTGAATGCAGTATGCAGCACCGCCCTCCCGCCCGCAAATATATGCAAATGCAGAAGGTGCGATTAATAACATGTGCATATTATTAATCGCACCTTCTGCAATCGGTAAAATCGGCCCTTAGTAAAATATAAGCATGCCCAAATAATGGTAAGCTACATACATGTCTCTCTGAGTTGAACAGCCTTGATCAACTCTTCATTTTCCTTCTTCAGAATATTCAATGCTTCTCTCTCAGTATTAATTTCTTCTAAATTCTGTTTCAATTCACTGATAGTCGCCATCTTTTCTTCTATTTCCTTCTCGTACTTTTCTTTAATAGCCTTTTCTTCTTGGAGTTCCTTGCTTATAGAAGTTATTATAGCATCTTTTTCTTTACTCATTTTCGATACGATCGCATCTTTAGCTTTGGACTCTTCTTCGCATAACCCCACTTTAGACTGTAAGGTTTGAAGTTCTTTCTGTAGGGATATAATTTCCTTCTGTCTTTCTCCAAGTTCTACTTCAGCCTTATCGTGATATTCCTGCAAGATGGCGCATTTGTTGACAAGATTCAGTTTGTCATTGGTGATGTTTTCACAGAGCTTCTTGTTTTGCTGTTGACTTTCCTTGACAAGCTGTTCCAAGTTTGATATTACTGTAATAAAAGAAAAAATATAAGTATCTGAAAAATATAATATCCTGAAAAAACTGCCAAAGTGGTGTGATTATTTTATGTGATTTCGCCAAACTGCGAGTGCTGCTTGCTCAGCCTTTCGCAGTATTATGTTGGGCATGGTCCTTTCTCAAATTGCGTCAAGACACTTTATCATCACTTTCCGCATCCTTTTCACCCCTAAATACCATCTTCAGGTCGTCGGGCCGTCTGCATTTATACCATAATAGTAGTTTATTAAAAAAAAGTGTACATACCAACTTTGTTTTCTTCAACGATTTTAACTAAATTCATATTTTCATTATTAACTCTCGCATTTTGTTCACTATATGACGTAATATTTGAATCTAAATAACAAATATTTGCGACAAATCCTTTATTCTCAGTAATCAAAGCATTTCTCTCTTCTTCTAATGCGTTTTTATCTTTTTCCAACACATTTATTTGTTCATGAAGTAATTTGGCATTTTCCTCCATTTTTTTAATATTGTCTGTCTTTTCTTTGAGCGTGCATTGTAAGTCCTTATTCGCTTGTGCACGTTCTTGTAAGGTTTTTTTTAATTTCTTGATGATGCTTCGTAGTCTTGTTTCAATGGCGTCCTCCTTTACCCTTATGTCACTATTTTGTTTTTCTAATGAATCCACTTCTGAAAATGTTGTAAAATGGTAACTGTAGGCTAATTTAGGTATGATTTTGAAGCGGAAAAAGTGCAGGAATCATGCAAGTTTCTTTAATAGTGCAGTTTCAGTTGACAATAATAGCTCAAAAAAATCGTTTATGCTAAACGGTTTTATCTTGCAGTACCCCTGCAGAATCAGGAAGGATTGAAGATTGAAATTATTATAATGTTGTATTGTCATGGCAATTGAATTTGTGTGCGAAGTTTCAGGAGAATCGGTTAAGCAGAAGTAGTTGAAAAACCTGTTGCAGGATTTGAAACATACAAAGTGCAGCCAGTTAAAAACGTTTAAAAACTGTGAAATAGTTTGACAACGAAAACAACTAACTAAAACTTAGTGAATGTTTACTTTACTAGGTTTTAGTTATTCAATAAAGCAACATCTTGTTCAGATCCTAGTGGTTGATTGTTGGGTGAACTGAACAACAAATTCAAGCAACAAGAAATATCGATATGTCAACCTGTGAAGAGTCCCTGTGGACATAGGCCTCTCTAAATCAGGAGGTAATGAATGCTAAAGATGTCTATAAGTCTCATTCCAGGCAAGACAAAACAAAGAAATTTCGAGAGACACCGAAAATGCCTGGACGGGTTATTGATCCATGAAAAATCTCATGAAGGGCAACCTACCTCTACTCCTTAAGAGGAGATTAATGGACGTATGTATTTCTCCCATCTAAGAAACGGCTGAGATCAATCCTCGAGGTATTCCGGAGAGCAATGGGACAGAGTGATCTGGATATGAAACTTGTAGACCAAATCAGAAAAACAATAATCCGTCCCATTACAAATATAACTGAAGTCACTTGTAAAGCTGCCAAACTAAAGTGGAATTGGGCTGGACACATGTGCCAAATATAAGAAGACCAATGGGTCAAACTGACGACCCAATGGATCTACATGGCAAACGCCAACGCGGAGGTGGCGAGATGAGCTGGACTCCTTCCAAAAGTACTGGTCCCTTGCTGCTAGAGAGAAGTAAAAGGAGAGCAGAAAGGCTATTCCCTACCAGTGGGACAGTTTTTTGCCAGTTCTTCCCCATAGAAAAGAACAAATTCGAACTGTGTACCTAACTTCGACCTTTAAATGCCTGTAATAGCTTGCTTTTTTATTAATTGGTTTGATTGATTTTTAATGCTTCAGTGGCCATGCCAGGCAAGAGGGTAAGGTACCAGTGGCACCAGTGATACTAATTACTAACACATTTTCTACCTACATACTTCATCATATCAGCCTCGAAATGTATACTGCGAAACATTGAACTTCCATACTTACCATCTTTATATTTTTGTAATGTGATTGTAAGATTTTTATTCTCCTCTTGCAATTTCTCAAATTCAATCTTTACATTTTGCAATTCAGCTTCAAGTAACTTTATGTTTTTCAAAAATAGTTCTTTCTCTGGGTTCATTTTTTTTTCATCTTTCATATCAGCTATCTGTTTCAATACTGTTTCCAACTCAGTTTCTTTTTCGTGTAATTCTGCTACTAATTTTTTTCTTTCAGTTTCTACTAATTCTTTTTGGACATTTACTTCTTTTTCAATCCTATCTTTTTCAAGTCTCACTTCTGCTATTTCTTTAAATAGAGACTCCAAGGAATTTTCTTTTTCTTGTAGTTTTACTATAAAATCTTTCCTTTCATTTTCAACCGTTTCCTTGATAGTATTGATCTCTTCTTGCAACGTCTCATTGGCTCTCACATGTTCCAATATAATGTTGTTTAGAGTTACTTTCTGGTCTTCCATGATAGATTCTGTGACCGTCACCATATTTTTAAATACTTGTCTTTCCGATTCGAAATCGTTTATTATTTTTTCTTGATTTTGTTTCTCATATTTAACTTCCTCTTCTAAAGCCTTTATCGCTGTAAATTATTGTTTTATATTTATTCAATAACTGTTAATGAGTTATGGACCTCAAGAACCGTTATTATCATGTTCAACAGTCTTTTTTTTATAAAATGTACCAGCTTAAGGACTTAACTTTATAGATATAAATAAAAAAGGCCCCATAGTAGAACCCTGAGAATCCCCTTGTTTGAGAACTAATAGTTCTCTTTTCAGACCCGATTTTGAAATCTTCAGATATCTTTCTCAGAGAAAATCAATAACTGGATCAACTATGAGCACTTGAGTGTTTAGGATAAGGGACTAATCACATTAATCAGCATCAATTTGCAAAAATATGGATGGTTTTAAGACATACTTATCTGCATCACCTGTGAAATTGTAGGCTTTCAGTGGCATGTGAAAGCTGAATCGATGTGAAAAGTTGAAAGGACGCATATTCATACAAAATAACGATTACCTATGAGCGACATAAAAATTGATCAGGAGTGTATTTCCCTAAGTATCCAACATAGAATTGATCAATATGGCCAACATTAGCTGTATCTAGTCTAGCTAGACTAGCTTATAGCAGGATCGTATAGATAAAAACGTACGAAACAAATATTTTATCGATATTACTCACAGAAACACTTAGATCATAACTAAAGTAAAACACTTTGATAATAATGAGGGATGGATGAAAGATAGGAGTCGGTATTACAAGACAAAAATATATTACCTTGATTGTTTTCTTCAACAGTTTGCATTACCCGCTCTTTTTCTTTTCTGTTTGTGTCCATCTCAACAGTCTTGTCTTTCAAATAATTAGTCAGCTTAGTGATCATAACATTCAAGTTATCTATCTGACATTCATAAGTCTTCTTAAGTTTGTCCGTCAAATTCTCGTTGTCAATAAGTTTTTCCTTAAGAGAATGCACTTTGACCTCTAATTGTAGTTTTACATTGTTCAGATCATTAGTAAGAGATTGATTCTCTTGCTTTAAAACGAGCATTTCTCTTGTTTTTTTGTCTAACGCCGTGTTGCAAGCCTCAGTTCGCTTTGATAATTCTACAAATAAATATAATCCTAATATTATGAAGAGGATAAGCGCAATACATTTTAGCATAGTAATTGATTGATTATAGGCAAAGCTGACCACAGTTATAGGCAGGGAAAAGGTTAGGATGAAATAGATAAATAATGAAAAGAAAGTTTAGTAGTAGTTCGAATAATTTTTAGGTTTCCGGTTGTATGTTAAGGTCCACAGTGTCGAAGAGGCGTGAGATGATTAGTTAAACGAGCAAATATAAATGTTTGAGAACATTGCAGTTCTCACGAGAGCCCCCTGCAAGTATGAACGCTGCAAAGTCTACAAAGAATTACTACACAATTTATATAGCAGTCAGGCTTGCTATCAAGATTTGAATGGCAAGTTGACTAATGCTTTGATTAGTAAAGGACATGAAGAAATGGTTGACGCTATTAATTTATTACATGATTTTTATGTTCATAATAAGTTAAACAAAACATATGATCAATAATAATTCATAGTAAGTGCTGGATCGAGATTGAACACTGACAATGGAAAATATGTTCCTGACACCTAGTCACTCAAGAATAACATTTTTAGCAAGTCAAAATTCAGGATAGTTTTTATTTTATTTTCAATAAAAAGCTTTTATATTAATTTTGTTACTCACCAATGTTGTTTTCATTGACGACTTGCTGCATCTGAATCAACTGCATCTCTTTCTTTTTCAAATCTTCTCTCAACTCTGCCAGTGAGCTATTACCATGTTCAAGAGCTTTCTCTAAATTCTGTCTCATCACCAACTCGGTGGCTAATGTATTAGCAATGTTGATAAGCAAATCGCACTTGTTACTAGCAGGAATATCATTATTTTCAGATGCTAATAATATTTCTAATACTTCGTTGGTAATTCCCTCCTTCTGAATGCCTTGGACCAGTTTTTCTAGACCAACGCTTATAGTTTTTGTAAATTGGTTGTTCAACTCTGCTTGAGCTGAAATATTAAAAAAATAATCAATAATAGTTTTGTGTTTCATATTACCTCATGATATCTGATTTACGTACACAACATTTAAAATCCGAGAGGTTTATTAAATAAAAATAAAAAGGTTATAAAATTATCTTACTTTTTAAGTCAATTTGTAAATGATTAATATTTTCCATAACCTTGTCAAGCTCCGCTTGTGCATTATTAGCTTTAGATGAATAACTTTCATTCAAATCACACAGTTTTGTAACCAATTGATCTTTCTCAGTTTCAATTTGATCACGAGCTGATTTTTCAACACTCAAAGATCTCACAACTCCTTCTTTTTCAACAAGTAATAACTCTTTGTCAGTTATAAGAACTTCTTGAATAGATTTTTGTTCAAGTAGATCATGTTTTAGAGATTCATTTTGACTAATCAAAGACTCATTTTCTTTGAGAAGCACACCTTTAGATGACTTCTCTTCTGTCAAGTCTTGCAGCAACTTAGTTTTTGCTTCTTTCAAAGCCACATTAATAGATTCCTCTTGTCTGCACTGTTCTTCTAAAAGGCTATGCTTTTCAATTAGATGGTCTATCTCTTTAGTCATTTCTTCTTTGTTATGTTCAACTTCTGTTATTTTCTGTTCCATTAAATGTTTCTCTAATAGAAGCTTTTCTTTTTCTTTCTCTGATTGTTCTTTCGCAGATTTCTCTATGACAAGCTGTTGAGTGAGACATTCTTTATTTTCTAGTAAAGTTTCTGTCATTGCTACTTGTTCCAATAACTTCCTCTCATTTTTTGCCATATCAGCTACAAGTGCATTCCTTTCTTCTTCAAAAATATTCCTAACAGATCTTTCCTCTGCAAGATGCTGTGTTAGTATAATCCGTTCATTTAGAAGCTCGTTTTTATCTGCAACAAGAACCTTAATGTCTTCACTTTGTTGTTTCTTTTCTGTTTGTAGACCATCTCTTGCAGCTTTTTCTTCTATAAGCTGGTTCTGTAGAACTTCTTTCTCTTTCATACTAATAGCACTTTTTATTTCTTCGTGAGCTAGTGTCTCTACAAGTTTACGTACTTCATCTTCTTTCATTCTTTCGATATCTATCATTTCATTGGTCATCATTTCAAGCTTTTTGGTCATTACATCTCTTTCGGTTTTAACGTCCAATAAATGTTGCTGCAATGACACGACTTCCTGTGTTAATTTACGGATTTGTTCTTCCTTTGCTTCAAGATTTTCTTTGGTCTCCACCTTGTATTTCTCCCAAGTTAATGTTTCATTTTCATAGTCTTTTCTGATGGATTCTAGTTGAACAGTGAGCACTTTAAGTTGTCTTTCCAATCTGTCAATGATACAGTCCTTTTCTTTCAATATAACTTCATGACTACTGTTATCCTCTTCAATAGCAAACTGTAACTGTTCGTTTTCCTTTTGCAATGCTTCTATTGCTTGTTTCTTACAATCGTATGCCTTTTTAACTTCTTGTTCCAATTCATAATTTAATGATTGCAAATCATTAATTTTTTTTTGAAAATCTTTGGTTTCAACATTTTTCTGATGAGCCAATTCTCTAATTAATTGATCTTCTTTAGACAATCTCTCCCCTAAAGTTCGAATTTCTAAAAGAAAAAAAATATTAGATATAATTGACTGTTTAGTCTAAAAGTCAGGAAATAGGTTTAGACACAAATAAAACCAATACCTACCTTTACATTTCCCGTCAACAGTTTTCATAGCCAATTCTAGTTCCATTTTTAACGTTATTATTTCACCATTCTTGGTAGAAATTTCCTCATTCAGTTGAGATGTGATATTTTCCAGCTGTGTGCACTGATTTTGATATTCTTTTTCAAATTTGTTCTTATACAAAATCTCTTCATTCAACTTTTGAATTAAAGCCTCTCTTTCCTTATGTATTGAACTCAAATTTTCTTTATCTATGTCTAAAACCCTTTTGATACCTTCAATTTCATTATTAAGAGTGTTAATTTCATGGTCTTTGGCTTTGATTGCTTTTCTATAATTGACGCTACGTTCTTTTGCAGTTTTTTCAGTATCATTTAGTTTTCCCATCAATTTCGATATTTCTGTATCAAAGGTCTTCTCAAGTGCTGCATATTTTTGTTTTTCTTTAGTCATGTTCTGGTCTAAACTTCGAATTGCTGAAAGGTTGCATAAAGCTTTAGAAGTAACTAACGGCAAAACCGATATACATGTTTAAATAGTTATAAAAATACTTACCTTTCCTATTTTCATCAATGGTTTTGGACATTCTCTCGCATTCTGCCTGCAGTTGTGATATTTGCTTACATTGTGAGACCAAATCATGGTCTAGTTTAGCCTTTTCCATATTCAATAATTCTATTTTGCTCTGCAAGGCTTCTTTCTTAGCGGTCACATTAGCTAGTTTACGATTATTATTATCAATAGTTTCATTTTTATCAGAAAGTTCATTCTCAAAAGAGCTTTTAGCAGTTTCAAGTGAATTGTTAAGTACTTCTATACTTTTGTTTTTGTCACCAATTTCATTAGACATTTTCATCAAATCTTGATTTAGTTTTTCAATATCTGCTTTTAGCTTTTCATTTTTATTTTTCTCCTCTTTTAAGTACAAATCCATCGACTCAATAGTCCTTTCTTTTCCTGTCAACTCTATTTTTACTTTTGAGAATTCTACATTCTGTTTATTCAATTCTTCCGACAGAAGTACCTTGGCCGTCTGTAGTTTCTGTAGTTCCTCTTGCAATCCGATCTTAAAATGTATTTCGTCTAGTAAATGTGTTTGCAGTGTATTTATTATAGCATTTTTCTTATCTAAATCAAATTTAAGTTTCTCAGTTTCCTCACTGAAAGTATTTTTGAGATTTTCAGTCCCCTTTAATAATTCTTCAAATCTAGCTGTGTGGGTGTCTATTTCAGATTGCAATAACATTTTACATTGTTCTAATTCCCTGCAATGGTCTTGCAAATTTGCCACTGATGTTTTAAAATGATCGATTTCTTTCAGTATTGTTGCAATATTTTGTTCCAAACTTTTTTGCATTGCATTCATTTCTTCGGTTTTATTTTGTAATTTATTCTCAACTTCACGTTTCTGTTCTTCCAGCTGGCGCACGTTAATGTGATATTTATTTGAGAGCTCCTTTTCTTTTCTCAGATCCATTTGTAGAGTTTCAACCATTTCACCCTTTTCAAAAACGTTGTTTTGTAACTCAACAAGTTCATTATTTCTGTTTAATACCTTTTCATTTAACTTCATCGTTTGTTTCTCGTAGCCGTCTCTCATATTTAACTTTGCCTGCTTCTCTGTTTCAATTTCCGATTTTAGCCCCGCTATTATATTTCCTAATTTGGTAGTCTCATTGGTAAGACTCTGCAGTAGAGAGAGTTTTTCTTCCTGCAGTGTTTTAATTTCTTGCATCTTTTTATCGATAATTAGCCGTGAGTTGTCATTGTTATCTTTAATCTTTTGTTCAAGTTCATTCATCTCGTTATTCAATTTGATAATTTCATCGCTGTACTGAGACTTTAGAATATTTTTCTCTTCAATTTCTTCATTAATACGATGTTTTAGATTAAAAATCTCGTTTTCTCGCTCTGACAGTACTATTTCAAAGGTATTTTTATTACTCTCAGCTTTCCAATTTAGTTCATTCATCTCATCCTATAATAAAAATGATACATATAGTTCGAACATACGAGCGCTATGTAAGCCTAGGTGGCTACAGAGGCGTAGGCCGCACAGGAAACATAGTCCAGACACAGTTTTACAAACGTTGCAGTTGGGCAACGCCTTTGACGTACCACATGTGCCGCATGTCCCGCATGTGTTTGATGTTTGTTGGCCTACGCCTCCATATACGCCTAGGCTTAGGGTTGTAAATCAATTTAGTCGGACCTCACGCTCACACTTAGGGCCCTTATGGTACTCCATTCTTGGGCTACACTACACTAACGAATACTACTGTATTCGTTAGTGTAGTGTAGCCCAACCGTGGTGAATATAATAGCCAATATACTTCCATCGTATAGTAAAACGCGGTCAGAAACAGAAAGGTACGGTTATTTTTTTGTTTACCAAATAGATTCGAAATTTGCCAATACAGGGTGTAAACGAAATCATGTAATTCCTTCAAACCTCGTGATGAACTGCTGATATAAATTAACCCTGAACAGGATACATTTGGATTCAATAAAAAAAAATTACAAGAAGTAAACATATATTCTTAACGTGAAGCATTTTAGCGCCCCGAGTTGAATGACCGCGCGGCGAGCGATAGCCGCACATTTAACTCGGGGCGCTAAAAGGTCTCACGTTAAGAACACAATCATGTTTACTCCTTATATTTTTTTTTTTTGAATCCATCCATTTTCCTTTCAGGGTTAATCCATATCAGCAGTACATCACGAGGTTTAAAGGAATTGCATGATTTTGTTGACACCCTGTTTAAGGCAAATAAATACGAAATATTTATTTTTAATATATTCCCGCGAATTATTGATGATTAAACATTTTTTAAAGTGAAATGATCAACGACGTATTAGAACTCGCGTATTGCTCGGTCAGCGCACTTATCACGATTGAGCCTCGCGTAGGGTTACCATTTAAAAATGGAGGAATGCCTGTTTAGAGTGCCTTAAATGCATTTTACAGAAAAATGCCTGTAGATCTCTCTCATGTCGGCCAGAGAATAGCTCATGCTGTGTCATGAAAAGATTAGGCTGTTAGCACTTTTGATAGCGGGGTTGACTATACAGTGTGCTCCAGTCCTGCCAATTGCGGGGAAAATCCCCGATTTGTGGGGAATTGGGGGTCCGTGTGGGGAAAGAGCGGGGAATGAACAAAATCGGGGAATTTCGGGGAATTGGGTGCAGTTCCAATATTTTCGGTTTCGTGTTCGTAAATGCACCCAAAACACAAGAGAGCGCTAAAAAAAAAGGGTCGTCCGATTATTGCAAGAAATGGAAAGAGCGAGGGGAAGGCCAAAAAAAAAGGTCGTTCAACTATTGCTGGAGGAAAACTATTGCTCAGGGATGAAAAAAGAAAAGAAGCGGGGAATTTCGGGGAATCGACAACACTGACGCGGGGTATTGAGAAATTTTAATTGGCAGTACTGGTGTGCTCCGTACGTACCTACTTAAGGGGGGAGATACCTTTACAATTTTCACAAAATAGTTTTTTTTCATCATTCGAATGTGTTAAAAATATACTGTTAAAAAGAAAAATCGAAATATTGAATATAAATGGAGTTATTGTCAAAAACGTCAGAGGCCGCATACCGTCATTACATTAACTCAGGTAGTCGGAGAGCTTGGGTCGGAGCTTTTTTCACAGTACTTTTGTATATTATTTTGTCTCATAAGCAGCTGGAAGATAATCAGCTTTTTGAGGAGATCGAAAGTTTATTGCGTGGATCCGGAATCGACGATTGATCGGTAAGTTACTTTAACTTATAGTTATACCGTATCGAAACTTTGAACGCGATTATCTCGATACTGTATTTTCAAAAACTGCTCGTGCTGTAACTCAAAAAGTTATTGACCGATTAGGCTGAAATTTTCAGAGGTTTTTCTTTATAGTGCTATCGGAAGGATGTACTTAAAAGTTTAAAGATATCGGGTTATTAAATAAATTTTTTTGGGGTCTAAACTGTTCAGAAATTGTCAAAAATCTGGACCTCTGATTAAACAGCCGATATAAATTTTAATTTTTAACTTTTTTATTATTTTATCAGTTTATCCTTCCCTTTAACACAGGGTGTAAACGCAATCATGTAATTCCTTCAAACCTCGTGATGTACTGCTGACATAGATTAATGCTGCATGGGATACCTTTGGATTCAGTAAAAAAACAATAACAAAAAGTACACGTGTGTTTTTAACGTGAGGCATTTTAGAGCCCCGATCGAATTATGCGGCTATCGCTCGCCACGCGGTCATTTAACTCGGGGCGCTAAAATTCCTCACGTTAAGAACACATGTTTACTTGTTGTAATTTATTTATTTATTGAATCAGGTATCCCTTGCAGGTTTAATCTATGTCAGCAGTACATCACGAGGTTTGAAGGAATTACATGTTTTCGTTTACACCCTGTATATCAGTAATCGAAAAAAAAAACTTTTTTATTTCAGATAAATAGAAAAAATTTGACAGCTGCAGCAGTTTTCGATGTCTCCCAGCAGACGCTTGAAGAAATATTCTGCAGAACCGCCATTTTGTAAAGAAAAAACACGTGTTTTTTTTACACTTTAATAATATATCAAAAAGATGTCAAAATTAATAAATGATCAAATTATTTAATCACCTTGAAAATAATTCATTTAAATTGACTGATTGCACCCGTTCTAAAGGTATGTCCCCCTTAAGTATCGTCACTCATAGAGGCTTTTTGAACGCACCCTTATGCCTGTCTTATGGTAACCCTAGCCTAAAAATGAGATGGTAACTAATTGGTTTATCAACAGCCCGTTGTAGTTATCTGCTGAATATGTGCTTCTTTTGGTGAGGAAGCTCCACAGCAGAGGCGTAGCTGGGGGGGGGGGGCCTTGCCATAGTTACTACACTAAGCAAGCAGTTTGTTAACCACGAAGGCAAACCTCTCGCAGCAATGACGCTGCTGACAACCTTGCGTGTTTAAACTGACATGTTTAGTCAAGAACGTTGAGTTGTTCCCTTTTACGTATAGGTGTATAAGTTTATAGTTATCTACCTGTAACCTTTGGAGTTGCTGTTTGAGAGCGTCAACTTTGGATCTTTCTTCACTGAGCTGCACTTCAACGACGTTAGCGCAGGCCTCGCTACACACAGCTACAACACGAAAAATAAAATTTGAACTGTAAAAATCCCCTTACATCTGCTTATAGTTGCTGAACTGATTGCGATATAAATTACCTGCCATACAAAATATAATTAATGTCTATGAAACTCACATAAATTTTGCTGCAAGGACCGGAAGCTGGAGTCAGGATCATCACATTCTATTTGACTGGAGTCCAGTCCATTGAGTCTGTTGTGTTGTCTAAGCTCGTTCACCAGCTCCCTAAATGACTGCATATGACAACGCTCCGTCTCCAACTCTTCGGCCAGTTGGATCGCGCGGGCGCTCTCTTGCTGGCTGAGAGACAGCCATTTGTCGCGGTCCTGTTTTAGCTCCTCCATCTGGATTTTCGGTAATTGGTTATAGCATCTCATGTTAATTTAAGGTTGCAATAAATAAACAGTATTACAGCAATGTTTATACAGAGTGTAAACGAAATCATGTAATTCCTTCAAACCTCGTGATGTACTGCTGACATAGATTAACACTGCACGGGATACTTTTGGATTCAATAACAAAAAAATACAAGAAGTAAACATTGTATCTCTAACGTGAGGCATTTTAGCGCCCAGAGTTAAATGACCGCGCGGCGAGAGATAGCAACGCAATTCGCTCGGGGCGCTAAAATGGATCACGTTAAGAACACATATTCACTTCTTGTTTTTTTTTTTATTGAATCCAAATGTATCCCTTGCAGTTTTAATCTGTCAGCAGTACATCACGAGGATTGAAGGAATTACATGATTTCGTTTACACCCTGTATATTAGCAGGTAAGTCATAAAAATAGTAATTACAGATATCAAAATGTAAACCTGAATTAGCATGAATCATCTACTTAATTCTACATGTGGTCTACAGTTTTTTTAATTTATTTATTTGACTATCAAGTCATACAAGGAAATTCGATAACTACTGTCCTGGATCCTTTCGAACATTACATAAGGAGGGCCATGCAGCTCTAGTACTTGATAATGTAATAGTTCCAGAATAAGTGACTGTTGTATTGGCGCAATCGAACCATAGGCAAACATTTGAGATCTTCTTACTTTCGTTTTATAAGTGTCTCTCTCAAAGACGGCGTCATCATACATCTCCTGCGTGCGGACGAGGCGTTCTTCCGTGTCCTGCAGTTGACGCGCCAGCTTCCCGGGGGACTCAGCCTCGGCCTTTGCCCCCCGCGGGTCCTGCTCCTGCCCGCAACACATGGATACCTTCGCCTTGAGATTCATTATGTCCAGCTTGTATTGCTCCTTGTCCTTTACTGTGAACGGAATTTAGAGTAATGACTTCTGTATACAATGGCAAAACATCATCTGCCCTTTCATAAGTATGTTGGAAGACAGAAAAAAGCAGTCCTTCTAACCTATGAAGAAGTATAGTCCGCGCGGTACTAATTGGTCGCGCCTTAGGTATGTGAGTGGCAGGAGGGGGGTGTGCACGGTAGACAAGACAAAGCAAACTGACAGAGCGCGTCTATGTTTCGCACCCCCCTCCTGCCGCTCACATACCTAAGGCGCGGCCAACTAGTTCCACGCGGACTATAGTAGAATTCCTTGTAAAAGAGTCTGTCTAGGGAAGTATATTAGTTGCTATATTCCGGTTTCGATGATATGGGTGCCGGTGAAATTACAGGCACATGAGGCTTTGCAACTTTGTGTATCAAAGGTTGAAAACGCATCAAAAATCTTCTTAGTGCTGATGGTGTACACAGGGTGTAAACGAAATCATGTAATTCCTTCAAACCTCGTGATGTACTGCTGACATAGATTAAGATCGGACGGGATACTTTAGAATTAAATAAAAATAAAAATACAAGTAAACATGTGTTCTTAACACGAGGCATTTCAGCGCCCCGAGCGAATTGCGCGGCTATCGGTCTCCGCTCGGTAATTTAACTTGGGGCGCTAAAATGTCTCACATTAAAAACACATGTTTACCACTTGTATTTTTTTTAATTGAATCCAAATGTTTCGCATTCAGGGTTAATCTATGTCAGCAGTACATCACGAGATTTGAAGGAATTACATATTTCGTTTACACCCTGTATAGGCGCCGCTAACCACTTTCGACCCGTTAGGCTGTCTGCATATTAACAAAGCGAGGATATAAAAAAAATCTAGTCAATAAATGTTATCTTATAAACGCCATCTTATTGTAATAGACAAGATTAACAAAATACAGGGTGACCACCACCGTGACCACGGCCGGTGAAATTCGGTCGAAACGTCGGGATAAATAAGATATTTTTCTGCCTTATAAATTTTCTACGCGATTAGGACCCGATTTAGTATTTTTATAAAATACAGGGTGTAAACGAAATCATACAATTCCTTCAGACCTTATGATGTACTGCTGACATAGATTAACCCTGCATGGGATACTGTTGGATTCAATAAAAAAATTGTTTACTAAAAGTAAACATGTTTTCTTAATATGAGGCATTTTAGTGCCCCGAGCGAATTGCGCGGCTATCGCTCGCCGCGCGGTCATTTAACTCGAGGCGCTAAAATGCCTCACCTTACGAACACATGTTTACTTCTTGTAATTATTATTTTATTGAATCCAAAAGTATCCCATGCAGGATTAATCTGTCAGCAGTACATCACGAGGTTCGAAGGAATTACATGATTTCATTTACACCCTGTATATGGCGTCACTACACACCAATTTTGGTCATTACACCAAAACCGCAACCAGAGCAGTACGCAAGCGTCTATAATTATTTAGATAACTATTTATTTAATTCTATAGAGAGGAAAATGTTTGTTTGGAAGCGCCGTGAAACAATTCGAGGACGAATTAACGACGCAACCTGAATTTAAATATATTGTTATCCAGTATTTACTCTGATGGACCAATCAAGTGGTCTTCTTTTCCGGACAAGTACCTCATTACACTATACATTGTGATTTATTTAACTGGGGCTCTATAGGGAAGTCGTAATCCAATCGTAAGGAGATACAGGAAAAGTTTCTATGGAGACATTTGCTTGACATTTTAATGAAAAGAATATTGGCAACTGTTTGGCTAGTCTAGTGGTGGTAAGCGCGACTGCTGATCGTGAGGTCCTGGGTTCGGTCCCCAGGTCGGGCAGTGTTATTTGGTTTTTCCGTGTGGAATTCCTCAGTAGCAGCCCGGAGTTGGAATTGTGCCCGGTTGATGGCAATAGGTCGCCCCCTATTACATGAGACTTAAACATAACGGCAAAATGAGGGTGTCACTATACACCTCTGCCTAACCCTTCGGGGAATACAGGCGTGATGATGTGTTTATGTAATTTTGGCATAATTAAATATTTTGGTCAAGTCTGAACTTTGCATTAAAATTAATAAAGTTGGCAATTTTTTTATTACACTAATCAGCTCAGTTTCATGTACGGCTGAATTTATGGTGTGGGAGAATGAAATCTGAGCACCAGAAGTTGGTAGCCGGCAGTCGTAATACGGTTTAAGAATTTTTATTTCTCATAAGAATAACATAAGCTTTCACTTACATAAGAAACGGACAGTGGGGGAATGAAAATGTTATACACCTTAAGGTCTATTTTTTGCTTCCACAGTGCAAGAAACGAACTATTATACCGACTACGTATTGCCAACATTATAGAAATGAAAATACATTATTTTTTGACAGGATATTATTTATTTATTTATTTATTTATTTAATACTTCAATGCACAATGGTGGTACATATTATGGTGACATGGCGACAGACACAAGTAATGACAATTTATTTAATCATCGATTTCATAGATGTCATGATTTTTACAACAAAACTCTTTAAATCAAAGACATTATATGGCATTACTACGTCATATGGAGGCAAAAGGCAATTTTGATCTTTGCTACCAAATAATTAAACGTAATTTTCCATGCATTGGTCTGTTCCGTTCAATAGTTTGAAAAGGTAACATGTGCCCGCGATGTGGGAAAGGAATGAATTTGAAAACTGACGAACCTTATCATTCCCCGACTGTACATAACTAAACAAGTATAAAATAAACATAAAAACGCAACGTACAAAAATTATGAAATGCCACTTTCATTATGGTCTTCTTCTTCTTGTCGTGTGGTTAGTGTTTAATCTGGTACCAGAGTTTATGCCGCCCATGGGCCTCTGACTTGGCTTCACATGCCGTCGAGAAATGTAATGTCAAATGATGACGACACGTTTAGTGCAGTGGCTGAATGATCGGCTTCTGCGCTACGGGTCGTGGGTTCGATTCCCGCACGGAACAAATATTTGTATGGCCTACAGATAGTTGTTCCGGGTCTGGATGTTTGTGCGTGTGAAGATTTGTGTTTGTAAACGCACCCACGACACAGGAGAAATCCTAGTGTGGGGCAACGTTTTTTTAAACGACAAAAAGAAATATCTCTCAGGCATGCCGGTTTGCTCACGATGTTTTCCTTCACCGTTTTTAAGCAAGTGATAATTATACAATACGCACATGAAGTCAGAGGCGCATGCCTTGGGTTCGAACTCGAGACCTATGACTTGACAGTCCGACGGTCACACCACTAAGCTATAACTGCTGTTTCATTATGGTCTACCGTCTACACTAGATTATAAAATACATTGTTTAACATTTAGTTATCATCATAAAATCAGAACCAAAGAACACACCAATAAAGTTGAGCGTAAAAATTTGAGGTAGTTGCGAAAAAGTAGTAAGTACTTTACGCCCTACACGAACGTATGACATAATTATACAAGGTTAGTCGGAAAGGGGGTACTAAGCCGCGGGCCACCTAAAGTAACACTGATGACTATTTAAAAGCAAGTGTAAAAATTTCAAAATTCGATAAATTTTATTTACATGCAAAACTATTTTTATTTTAGTTTTTTCAAAAAAAATACCTGTTTTCGTTATGAATTCAGATAATTAATTTTCTAATCCGTGACCCCAAATATGACCTAAATTGTAAAAACAGCTGATCATAGCTATGGACAGATAGATTTTAGCGTATTTCTTATGAAATCTTTGAAAAGCTATTTCTCTTAAACTATCGAGTTTTGGGGAAAGTTGTAGAACAAAAGTTATACCTTATTATGGGCACTATAACACCCTTTCGGCTTAGTACCCCCTTTCCGACTAACCTTGTAGTATCGTGAACGTATCGCTGATGTAAGTGAATTTTGAATCGAAAATACAACTTGTTTATTTTTTTGCGACATGCACAATTTGTCTCATACATAATATCACGCTTGTATTCCCCGAAGGGTTGGGCAGAGGTGCATAGCAACACGCTCATTTTGCCGTTATATTTAAGTCCCATGTAATAGGAGGCGAGCCTATTGCCATCAACTGGGCAAACTCGGGGCTGCTACTGAGGAATTCCACACGGAAACACCCAATAACATTTTGCCCGACCTGGGGATCGAGCCCAGGACCTTACGATCAGCAGTCGCGATTGCCACCACTATACCAACAAGGCAGTTATATAGTTATAACTGGGCCGTGTTAAACAATATTTTTTTTTTTTTTTACATGGTGAAATCCTCATGGACTATCCCCCGTCTGGTGCAGACGGGGGGGTGTGCCGGACTTTTACCGGCTAAAACCACCACGGTGTCCCTCCTTCTGACCTAAGGCCGGGGTCGCGGGATTCGCTATTGCATGCACCGCAACCCCGGCAGGTCTTGATCCACCAATTGCTGGTGGACCTCTCCACTGTAGGGCCCCACCCCACGACCTCCTGAGAGGCGCGGGGGGCACCCCACATCACCGGCGCACCAGAACACATGGTACGCCGTGACCACCCCGGGGACCAAACAAGTACATGGGTGCCAGACTACCCCGTGTCTGGGCACCCCTGGTCCCCCTGCGACGGGTCAGATTAGTGGCCCCACCGCCTACCACTTTTCGGCCGCAGAGGATAGAAAGGGCGGCCAGGTACCCACCGCCACTCCTCTTCCCCTGCGGCCCCACCGCGTCCGCCATCTGACGGTGGCGGCCCCGTCAAGGCCGCGGAATGTAGGGAGAACGGCGCACCGTAATATCGGCACTCCTCTCCCGCCGCGGCCTCCCGCACTCAGCCGCGATGCGTTCCAAACGACATCGCGGCCCGCCTCAGTTGCGATGTCGCCGAAGCGACACCGCAACCTACTTGGCCGCTACATCGAGGGCTACCAGACCCAAGCCCCGACGAGCGGCCCCTCCTTGAGTTCCTCTTCGCTTTACCGTGGGGTTCAATGCCACGGCTACTAAGCCCCCCCGCAACGACAATGCGGGAACCCAACCGGGGGGGGTGTTATGCAATAATGTGTCAACCCACAAAAATATGAATTTTGTGTTAAAGTCATCTAGTTCTTGTGGTAGGTCTATACTCAACGCTTGAAAAAATACCCAGAACTGTAGTAAAATTAATAGTGTCTATTAAAAAAATCTTAATGCAGTTTGCATTTTTTCAAACGTTGGGTAGACCTACCACTATAACTAGATGGCGGAATATTTTTGTGGGTTGACACATTACTGCCTAACACAGCTCAACTATACTTTGTATCATACATAGATATTAATAAAGTTATCAATTTAATTAAATACCTAGTATGTGTGAAACGCGTATTCCGATTCAAAATTCACTTACATTAACATTATCATCCATATTCTAAGACGTTCCTCCAAAATTTACTTTTTTTACTACTTTTTAATTACTGTAAAAATCTTTGCAGTGTCGTCATTATTCTAATCAGAGTAGGCTCTGCCGGGCTAGGTAAATAGGTATGGATATGGCAAAGCCAACTCTGATTGGAATAATGACGACACTGTAAAGACTTTTACAGTAATTGTTTGCAGTGCTGCAATAATTCCTCTGCAGAGTTAGCGTGGCCAGACTCTATGCACGTCGGGTTGAGCGTAGCTGCTATTGCAAAATATTTATTTAATTTTTTTCTTTGTAATATACTGTTTTAATTGTTAAATATTTGTAACGATTTTGCTTCTTTTATATGCTTCAGTAATTTGTTATACAATGTGTCCTTTCATGTCCTATTACAAAAATTGCTTAACTTATGTATGGCAGTTTAATACTTTTTTAGGTTGTCTATGCTGTAGCCTTTCAAATGACATTAAATTTACAACTCTGTGAGGCCTAGGTCTTAAGCCATGGGTGTCGTTTTGAGTATCCTTAAAAATTATGTCTTTGGACTGACCAACAAACAGGTATCGTCAATATAATTATCTAACTCGAATATGTTTTTATACACTTATACCATATTCACTGATGCTTGCAACAAAATGTAAACAATATACTACCTACTCTAAAATTATCGCTATTGTGTTTTGTTTGACTCCTGCTAACAAAGAAATTATTTGAAAGATGGGTAGTTTTGTTTAAATGTTGTCTCATGCTTTAGGGAATATGACAAGACACAAAAGTGGACCCAATATCAACCCCTGTGGAATTCCACATGTGATTGATTTCGATTAACTTTGGAACCTGTCACTTTTAATCACCTGAAACATGTCCGTAAAGACAGGTTCAGATGGGTCAAATCGCTTTCAACAAATTACTTGATCAACAAAAATTAAAACATTTTTTTGCTTCAATTTGATTGAAAGTCTGTTCAGACAGTGCAAATCACATGGGATTTAGCAGTTGATCAACTAGAATCGAATCGTGTGAACCTGGTATTAGATACGATTTGTACATGTCAAGACAATTTTGGTTACACCAATGCTTTTAACTTTTTTAGTAGAAGATAATTTCTACCATTTTACCTGTTTACATTTTCTTTTTTGCATTTCTCCTGGCAATGTTTCTTTTCAAATAAGGAGTACCTTTGTATTTAATATTATAAACATTGTTTCTCTTTAAGTAATACATAAATAATAAATAAGTAAAAATAAAATATGTAATTAAATATCTAACTCATACCTGCAAGGTAAACCTTTACAAGAGGAAAGTTCCTGTTTTTTTGATTGGTTGAAAAGGAATATTACGGGTTATTCTTATTGCTTTTTTAGTTGAAATATGTAGCAATATTTACTATCAAACAGTGTTCTAATAAAACCAGCTTTCATTCATTTCACAAGGTTATAGTACATTTTATATGTTTATAGTATCTTTAAAGTTGTAATCAATTATCATTTGATTAATCTATACATATAAATAAAAATGAATCGCCAAATGTGTTGCTAAGCACAAAACTTGAGAATGGCTCGACCAACTCTGCAATATTTTTTTCTAATATTTTCCTTAAGGTACAAGGAAGGTTCTTATGGAGAAAGAAAACATAAAAATTGTGTGGAAAATAGTAAAAACAACAATTTTCTTTTCCCACTACGGGCCAATAACTTTCAAACAGAACGAAGTCTGCCCGGGCAGCTAGTGTTATATAAAAAAAATAGATCATAGCATGTTTTTCTACTAATCGTATAAGTCCCATCCATTTTACTTTTTGTTTAGTATTATAGTGATCTACAACTATTGAAAGATTTCTGTAATGCACACTATTGGAAAGACTGGGTCCCAAGTTATATGCAATCTCAATATCTCCCTTTCATCCACATCTGTTTAGCTTTTTATGCGTGATTGAGTAACAAATATCCATCCATCCACACAAACATTCACATTTACAATATGTGTGTTAAATTAAATAACATTCTGATTAGATAAGGACTGAGAATTAAATAATATTATTGTGTAAGCTGCTTACAAAATACTCAACCTTGATGCAAACAATAATAATGATAAACACATTTGACATAGGGGCTGAGCATTTATCTTTCTGTGCTAGGGAAGGTGGGTAAAATTCCAACACAAAAAAAAATGTAATGCCCACAGATCCAAGTGTGGGTGGGTGATTGTGCTTGTGAATATTAATAAAAAATATACAACTTACATAATTTTTCTAGCTTCAAGTTGGTCCTAGACAGTTCTTCCTGCAGATAGTTACGGTCAAATTGCTCTGCATCCAGAGCGGCTTGCAGTCTCCGTACTTCTCCGTGCAATGAGCGCAGTGCTGGAGGTGTCTCCATCACTTCTGCATGTCCCGTAGCCATGTCTAAACCACATGCCTCTGTAAAAAAGCAAAGTTATTATAACTTGATAATAACTATTCTAACTGCTATGGGACAAAAATATACAAATATTATTCTCCCATAGCATTTAGAATAATCATAAATTGAATTATATAAACAAAATATATTTTTAAACTATAAAAATTAGCAGTTTGGTGAAATGAACCAACATGCAATTTGCAAGAGACTAATATAGGCTTCCTTTGTTGTCCTTGGAGGGGTTAATGTGCCGCTCCCCCTCCCCTATAAAACAGCTGCTACTTTCAACAAGGCAGCTGTTGCAACATAAGAAATTGCAAACACATTTTGTTTGACAATTATTATTGCCTTCATGGTGTATTATATACTTACCTTTAGCTGATCACCCATGTGAGAATTTTCTACCCCTATAGAATAATAATAATACTATCAAGTTACCTGTAATAGCTGTTTGTACATCCCCACACGTAATAGGGGAACAGTCCAAGAGGCTCTTACTGAACTTCAGTATGATCTCCTGATCGCCACCACTCAGCTTGCTACACATTGCACTCTTTATATCCACATCTTTAGAATTTACGCAAACAAAGAAAAGTAGCAATGATGCCACAAGGTATCTCTCGTCCTCATTTGTTGCCTCGACTGTTCCATTTTCGAATTTAAAGTCTGGATACTTTTCCAAAACGAACTCTGCTACGGTATGAGCTTCTAATTTAGACGACTTGGATTCGTCTAAATTCAAATTTTCACGTAAATGAGATATTATGTTCAATAACGATTTTAGGTTTACGGTGCGCTCATCTTGGTTGCTTTCATTGAAATAGCAGTTGATCTAAACAAGAACAACAGTCGGTTTTTAGCTAAGTAAGCTACAAAACAATAATCATCAACGACATTTAAAAAACATCTGCTACTTACCCAGTTGCTAATAATATGTTTCCATTTTTGTAACATGGTACTCGAAATATTTTATATTTACCACTTTATTATTACTTTTATTATACCCAGTTTTTAATCCCATGTGAATGTAATGAAAATACTAATAAACAAACAATTTCATAACAGTCGTTTCAATGAAAATGTTGGTTGTTATTCACCGTTGCGGTTGCAGTTTGAAAACTTTGAAATGTTTGAATTCTTGTTTTTTTAAATCTTTGTCTACGAAATGTCATGTCAGTATTGCCAGTGCGAGTAATAAGCTAAATTAAAAAAAATGGTTGTTTGTAAAGTCGGTTTATGGACGATAGTTTCACGTGACAACGTCATAACAAAACATCGTGCCTCTCCTTCGCTTGTTTCACGCTCTCGCTCGCACGCCCGCCTCAGACGGAACGTAACAATGAGGCACGCTTTTTCGTGCAAGCTATCGGCGTTCATCGTTTTATTAGACGTTGTCACGTCAAAATGGCCCTTGTTTATTTTTTTTAATTTTTTTTTCGTTGGAAAATCCTCATGGATGTCCCTCGCCCGGAGAAGGCGAGGGGGTCTGCCAGACTCTTACCGGCCAAAAACCAACGGTGCTCCTTCTCGTGACCGTTCGGCCAGGGTCGCGGGATTCGCAAAGCATGCACCGCAGCGGTCCGCCAACCCTCGGCGGACCTCTCCTCCTGAGAAGCGCGCACGGAGTCAAAATGGGCCTAGCTCATTACTAAAATAACAGTTTCTTTGATAAGAATAAAAAAAATCATTAAATTGTTTTAAGGCAATTTTCGTAACTTTTGAATAATTGAGAAGATCAAATAATTATTGAATTGAACTCGAGCTGTAAATAAAATTTGTTTTTGCAAATAGTGTAGATATGGTTAATGCCCAACTTCTATCCACTTAAGACTTTCCCGCAAGTTGCGTGGACACGGAGTTGCAAGTTAGTTAAATTGGAAAAACATGCTATACCTATTTAGTGATTTGCGTAACAAAATTGGCTTTCAATATAAATAGAAAAGCAAGCACTTCCTTTAATTACTTGCGCAATAAAATTGACAGTGGATTAGGCGCTAGTCTTGCGCATAGTAGTTCGCGATGGAGATCGCTTAGTTTAGTTCGCCGCTCCTAAACGAACTAGTTCGCTCTTCTAGTTCGTCAGCTCCCAGCTCGAATCAGAGGAAGGCAGATCGTGCCCCGAAATTCCCCGCTTTGATTAATTCCCAAGCGATAGTCGGACGACCTTTTTTTTAGGCGCTCCCCTCACTCTTTCCTGTATCTCGGTGCATTTACGGACACTAAAAATTTGCCGCGTGTTTTTCGAACGATAGGTGGGCGACGTTTTTTTCTAGGCTTATTGGTGAAGTTCTGAAAATAATCAACAATTACTTAAACATATTATTCTGTTCCTTGACAGATTAACACATTACAAAAGCAAAACAAGTTATAATCAACTTTAATAATCAAAAATTTTATATCGGTCACGAACTAACGAACTATAGACCGGGGAATGGCGGAACTAGTTCACGTAGTTCATCTGTGGGAGCGGTCTTACGAACTAGTTCGTTCGCGAACTACACAAGACTATTAGGCGCTTGAAACGCTCATGAACTACAAGTTAATTGTAATGTTTTTACAAAAAGCCCAAAACTATTTAACATAAGCTATGGTCGCGCTGTTATTCCACAGTCATTACCACTTAGCTAGGTTGTATTCAATGTAACTATTCCGTAAAATTTATTGTAATAAAACAAAGCCTAAAACTCTCTTAAAAATGAAGGGATCAGGGGAAGAACCACTTTTGTCACCTAATGAACAAACTGAGATATTACTAAATAAAAGATAAGATCTTGATGATCTTACGGTTGTATTTTTCCTGAATGGTCCGGACATTGGATGTTTTTTCCCTGTATCGATAGTTTAAAAGCATGAAAGCTCGGAGACATGGATGTTATTGCCCTGTTGTTTTTGACAGAACATAGCGACAGGTATAACCATTCAGACTGCATTGCCAATTGAAAAAAATTAAAAATGTGACCAAGTTGTTCTTCCCCTGATCCCTTCAAAGGCACTTACATGAGTTAGATGACGTCCATTACTAAGAGAAAACTAAAAAAATTAAAAATGTAATTTTTGTTGTATAAATGTCACATTTCATTTAATGGAACTCGGATAGGATTATTGGTCCGGGTAATGGAATATAATAACTCAAGGGCCCTGCTCTAGCAACAGTGGCAAGTGTGGCAACACTGAATGGATGATAATTGACAATTGACAAATTTGACATTGACAATGATATAAACAAATTAACTACCTACCTACTTAAGTAGATTAATATTATTTTTACTTATTTAGAACATCATTAATTTCACAGAATTATAATTTTACATAACGTTGGCAGAATTGTCGACAGCATCGACTGAATTGCTTAAAGGAAGAAAAAAAGAAATAGCCTAAAAAAAACAATCTATAATTTAATAATCGTGAAACTGCGGTACCTACTTAGTGTACTGTAAATAAAGCCTTACGTACTGTACTTCGTTCTATAATATAATAATGGCATCTAAGCGTGCTGCTGGGATAGTTATCTTTAGGAATATAAATAAAGCTGTAGAGTTTTTAATGTTACAAACTTCCTACGGAGTCCATCACTGGACTCCTCCAAAAGGTAATTTAACAACTATTTTCTAAAAATTCACTCAAACTGTTGCAAGTAGTTATTTCCTCCTATTGTATTTTATAGTGAATTTTAAAATTACCAAAAACAAATAATATTTGTACTTAATTGTGTAACTAATTATTATTGTTTACCTAGGTCATGTTGACCCTGGAGAATCGGATTGGATAACAGCTTTAAGGGAGACAAAGGAAGAGGCTGGCTTGTCAGAAAATGATTTAGAAGTAAGTCAAACAAAAACATAAATTTGTAGTCAACAATTTTTTTTCTACTATATTTTATTTCAGATCTACAAAGATGTGTCAAAAATATTGAATTATCAAGTGGATGGCAAACCAAAGGTGGTTGTGTACTGGTTGGCACAGTTGAAGAATCCAGAGACAAAGGTAAAGTTGTCTGATGAGCACCAGGACCTAAAGTGGCTCCCACTGCAAGAAGCACAAGAAATATCAGGTTATGATGACATGAAGCAACTTTTAGCCGAGTTCAATGAGAAAGCCAAAATGTTATCTTGAAATTCATCTGATGTAAAGTCAACATCATCATGATGTCTACATAATAATAATTATCATCACTTGTATATTGTTGTAGAATTATAGATATTTATTAAGTTTCATGTATTGTTTCATTCACATTTAGGATAATACTGTCTTTTTGAATGACTAGCTGTGTCCTCACAGCTCCGCCCGTAGCCTATGTTTTTCAGTGATAATGTAGCTTTCTAACGGCAAAACAATTTTTGGAATCAGTCCAGTTGTTTTTAAGTTTATTTGTTACATACAATAAAAACTTTTTTACAAAAAATTTAAACCGACTTCAAAAAGAATAAAATAATTACCACATAAAATTAACAGTTTCAGAAGTCGGTGCTGATCCACGCTGAACCAAATTGAAGGCACCGACTTGTGAAACTGTTAATTTTATATGGTAATTATTTTATTCTTTTTGAAGTCGGTTTAAATTTTTTGTAAAAAAGTTTTTATTTTTTTCTTTTTAGTGGCCTTAATTAAAACTTGGTTGGACCTACTAAAGACGCTGCTCGTAACATAATCACATCATCACAATATGCATACTGTTCGTCATTGAGGAGTTCCATTGTCTATCTCCGAAGTTCTTCATCAGATCTTCACCAAATTTAAATGGGACCAACTTCGAAGTATACCCCATCCATTAAAAAAAGAATCATCGGTTCACAATTGGCGAAAATATCGATGAACATACACAAAAAAAAAAAATACATACAGACGAACATAGTAACCTCCTCCTTTTTGGAAGTCGGTTAAAAATACAAATCTTTACTCTTTATAATATTAGTATAGATGTAGGTATGTTGAACATGTATGGGTTTTTTGAATTAATTTAACAGCACAAAGATTTTGCCCAACTTATGCTGCTATGTGCTGGACCAGTTTAATAATGGATTTCGACTCAGAATTGAGAAAAATTATGCTCCTATCAGTCCTATCTGTGCTCATAACTCTGTGCTCTTCAACCGTCTTATGTTCTATGCAAGGCTGTCCTGACTGGAGACGTTTACGAGCCAATAAATATTACGAAAACAACTGGCGTGCCGTAGAAACTAAATAATAATCAGTACAATTAAGCGTTTTTTTAAATACCAGCTTAAAATAATTATGACCATCACTCACCAAATGGCAAAGGATTTTTCACTTCAAATAATTACAAACCTTATTTTAATATCCTTGAGCACTCGTATTTACTTTACCGCGGAATGCTAAACAAATACTAGTGCTAAGTATATTAAGTTAGGGTTTAAAATAATTTGAGCCTAAAAGATCCTTTGCCAAAGAGAATGTACTACGCGTGCCAAATAAGAATAGCTCTGTCAAGACGCCATTTTGTTCCGCAATACTCGTGAACTTCATTACCAAAGTGTAAGGTGTGCAAAAAAATAAATAAAGAAATTATACTCAGTTTAATTATTTTTAGTTCACTTTTTTGGTATTTTTCTAATCAATTAGGGAAAGGGGTATGTAAGAGTCGTAGCATGTGGCGTTCTATAGTTTTTGCCTACCCCCATGGGAAAAAGGCGTGAGTTTATGTATGTATGTATGTCTAATCAAATAACGTCAAATTAATTACACAGATATGGCGTCATATTAGGGTGACCAGTAGCATTTTGTGAAGTTAACTATATATATTGGTTCATTTCTTTAATGAATACTGTTTTCAAATATTATTGAATTATCCAAAATTATCTATTTATGGAATTCAATAAATAACATTTTATAAAAATGAATGTAAATAATAATATAAAAAAATATTTAAAAAAAATTTCATAGTATTTTTTTGCTGGCGGTACTAATTTGACAGCTATCGTGTGAAGTTGTAGCAAGCGCGATCCTATTCTTATTTGGTACGCTTAGTAACTATAACTTTGCCATCACTTCGCGCGCCACACTACAGTAGAGGTGTGACGAATATATTCGTAATAGGTATTATAATACAACGTCACACCTCTAATATTTATTAAATACAACGCATGTATATTTACATTAGGTAGGCGAATATAAAGTAAATAGGGTACCAGGTAGTACCTAGTCAATTAATAGGGAAGGATGCGTCGTAATAGCGAGCCGGCGACTCGCCCCGCTGTTGGTCGCTATTGGTCATGTGAAACGGTGATTGTCTCGTTCACTCGTATCAGCCGAGTGGGCGAGACAATCATTGTTTCACTTAGGTAATAGGTATACGTGAATATATGCATATTTACGAGAATCTTGTATTTCATATTCTTTATTATAGAGAATAGGTACGTTTCATAATTTTCAATTAGATTGAGTACCAAATATGAATCGGTTCACTAATCTTCAACTAATATCCAGTAATAGGTATGGTATCATAATATGAGTTAACGAATATATTCAATATTAGGATTATCTAAAAATGACCCTAATACTTATACTAGCGGCCCGTTCCGGCCTCGCACGGGTGGACATTTTTTTTTAACATTTTGGGATAAATAGAGATAATTTAATCACCCCTCTCCCGCACTTCGGTGCCCCCTCTTTCGCCGCGTTGCTCGCTGCGCTGCGTGGAGCTACACCATAGACATCACAAACTATATAGGGATATGATAGACATATAAAAAATGTTTCTATCTCAATGATCTACACCGACGAGTCTGCGTGTATTTTTAACCGACTTCCAAAAAAGGAGGAGGTTCTCAATTCGGTTGTATTTTTTAAAAATGTTTGTTACCTCATATCTCCTTCATTTATGAATCGATTTAGATATTTTTTTTTTATTTGTAGCATACACTTCCAGATTGGTCCCATTTAAAGGACATGTTATGAAATGGGCTTAAAATAATTTTATATTTGAACCGCTTACATGTGCGGTTTTTCTGATAGGGAAAACTGTCTAGGACGTGCTTACAAAAACATTTTTTTTAAAAGCACCATTTTTTAATTATAAAACATTTCAAATCCTGATTTTTTTTTATTAAAAAACTAATAAACTGATAAAAAACTAGAAATAAAAATGATATATATCATTTTTGAAAGCATAATATTTATCCTAATATTAAAATCTAATATCTTTAAACGAGCAATTCTTGTATATAAGGTCTAACATTATTAATCCGAAATATTTTAAGACGTACCTACATCTATGAATGCTAAGGAACTCATATCAAATATTAAATTTCTTATTTATCCATTTAATTGTTAATAAATAAATAAATTTTAAATGACTTGAATAACGATAAATTTACTGGCTCTTTATTATTTTTTACATCCATCCACGCCAGTTACTACGTAGTACCTACACGCCATTGAGGCGGCGGCGCGGCGACGGCGCGCGCGCGCTGTTTACCTATTTTGATTGATCGTAGCCGAAAATCAAACGCTAGCGACGCGGCGGCAATAGTCCCCCCGCAGGCGCCCACGCGAGCGCACGTGTTTCTAGGCTTCGAGCGCGACGCACGGCACAGAGACGTACGACTGCCTGCAACGAATGTACTTCCAACATGATGCAACATTATGATAGGCGCGTCAGGGACTACCTAACAAACGAGTACGGAGATCGTTGGATAGGTCGAGGCGGCCCTGTTGCCTGGCCAGCTCGCTCGCCTGATCTAACGCCATTAGATTTTCACGTGTGAGGTAGGGCTAAAGACCTAGTTTATGGTAACGGTGGCCATACAATGTCTAGTGCCGAGGAACTAAGAAATCGGATCGTGAATGCTTTCGCAGTGATGAATAGTGACAGAGACACTTCAGTGCGCGTGCAAGAACATGTCATAAAGCGTGCCGCCCTCTGTGTCCAACAGCAAGGCGGATATGTGCAGCAATTAGTGTAAATAAATCATTGTAAATAAGACTGATTCAATTTTTTAAACACGCCAAAATCATTGTTGTAAAAATTTGTAAGCCTATTTAACCTACAATGCAGTAAAAACCTATAACAATTATAATTTTTTACGACTTCGTAAAAATGTGTGACAACGCAAAGTACCTATTTATTATTATACCCATTGACGCATTGTCCGACGCCGCGACGTGAGTGAGCGACAAATGCAGCAACGCGAAACGATATGACGCGACTCGACACAGCGCGAAACAAATGAAATATCAAAAAGTAGATGTTACTACACGTGGCCTACGTTGTCGAGTAGTCTAATTAATAATGCGGATTGTTTTTTACGCAACGATATGCGTACACGAAGTGGTAAAGTATAATTTTATTGTGTTCTAATAACAACGCTTGAAAACAGTACCTTCTTAACCATTGTTACAATAAAAACGCACTACCTACTTATTGACATCGCGGCAGTCAGTTGTGCATTGTGTCGCGTCGCGACTTGTCTCTTTCCATTGCTAACCTAGGACAACCCAAGCGAGGCGAACTCTAAAGTTAAATTGGGGAAAAAAAAAATCTCTCACGAGACGGACTTGAACCTGCGACTTGGTTCAGAACACCAGTCGATTTAACCGCTAAGCTACCGTGAACTCTTTATCCTGCTCGTGAAAAAATTATAACTAAGTAGGTAGGTACAAATAAACACGACAGGTAGGTAGGTATCTAAATCAAATTATTGTGTCAATAATTTGTTAGTCCAAAGCCTGATAAAGTGTGATGGAGAATTTGAATCGGACAGTAGGACGTTTAGTACCTAGATAAATCATAAGTAGGTACTAAGGGATACAGTCAGGGGTACAGTAGATAATAATTAAATAGGTTTTATGAAAGACCGTCGTTTGCACGCGGCCTCACTCGACAATTGCGAATTTGCGACCGCCCTAGTCGCGCCAAGCCACTGTACCTACTATGCCGCTATTATGTTGAGTACGTACCTATGTACTTACTTAGGTAGGCTAATGAGTGAGTAGGTAACTAATTAATCAGTCGAATTATCAATTTTAGAAATAGGATTTCTGATAAGATCTATCAATGGTACGTACTTCGAATCAGCTGATCTGAGTTAATGACCTACGCAGAGCGTTTGTTTTTTTACGCGGGAACCGGAGTTTGGGCGGCACTATGTACTTACTTAGGTAGGCTAATGAGTGAGTAGGTAACTAATTAATTAGTCGAATTATCAATTTTAGAATTAGGATTTCTGATAAGATCTATCAATGGTACGTACTCCGACGCAGCTGATCTGAGTTAATGACCTACGCAGAGCGTTTGATATTTTTACGCGGGAACCGGAGTTTCGGCGCGGCGGTACGACGATGCACCAGTGCCGCCCGCCACTTGAGAACAGAGTAAGAGAGAGAGAGGGAGACTCAGAACTCGGACGACAAGCACTAGAGCCCGCCCCCGCGCGCGTTCATTCATTGAGGAAACGTTTCATGCCAAGTGAAACCAACATTATTAAAATTAAATTTAGCAAAGGTGTAATTTTTTTTTATTATATTAATTATTATTAACTACAAGGCATGTTTCAAACCTATAGATTCACCTCCTTAAATATTTCGGATTAATAATGTTAGACCTTATATATTATAACGTTAGACCTTATATATGTATATACATATATATTCTGAATCTCGGAAACGGCTCCAAGGATTTTCATGAAATTTAGTATGCAGGGGGTTTCGGGGTCAATAAATCGATCTAGCTAGGTTTTATTTTTAGAAAACGTCGTTTTATCCGTGTTTTCAGGCAATGAAAAACTGCTACAATATCATTAGAATACGAAGGTAAATTTCGCCATCACCTACAAGGTTATGATAGCTCAGGTGGGAAATCGGGCGGTCCTAAAACCAGAAGACCTCGGTTCGAGTCCAGGTGATAATCTTTTTTCCATGTTCCTTCTTTTTCCCTTTTTTTTCCAAAAACACGATTTACCAAAAAAAAAAACCGAGCTAAGCTCGGTCATCCAGGTACTAATATTAAACGGCTTAAATTAAAATAAAATCAATTAATTAACTTAATGTTTTGGATGTATGGCATTGATTCCCTTGCCTTGTCTCAATAGAATAAAAGAAAATATTTACTGTATGTCAGCAAGGTTGTCACTTGTCATTGTCAGTAATGTCATCAATGTCTAATCATGTCAAAGTTGTCACACAAAATCGCTATCTATTGTTGCTAAAAGCCAGGTCAAATAAAAAAAAACTCAAAACAATGGTACATAGTCAAAAACACAGGAACCACAGTCACAATAACAGACAACAGTTGAATAAGTTGAATTGAATTTGACTTTTTGACAATGACTGACGTTGACAATGAGAATAAATGTCATCCAATAGAAGTGTGGCCAGAATTAATAATTATGGGTTAACAACTGTGGGTTGCAACTTTATTTTTTAATTCTAATTAAATAAATTTAAAAAAAACAACAGAATTGCGCTTTAAAAAAAAAAAATATATACGAAAGCTCCATATTTTATGTACTTTCATAAAAAAATATCTCTTCTCTGGTCACAGCCAAAGCCCAGCTTCCATACAAAAATATAACATGTCCTTTCATGACATTAAGTTAAGTAGAACATGACGTACACGTGTTTGAAACTGTGAAGCGCTCTCCTGTAAAATGTTTCATTTATAGTTGGGGGATTATTCGTAGGGACCGTCGATGTGTTCCCTCTCTAACTTTCCGACCGTGTCATCATAAAATCTAAATAATCACATAATGAACATATGCAATAAAATTGTTTTGTAAAAGATACGTTAATAGTTGAAAACACAGATTAATGATATATATAGATAGTAAACTTGGAAGTACAATTTTAAACCTGACTTTTTGACCTAATTTTTGTGTTCATAAACATTATTTCGTTTTGTTTATTTTGTGACAATAACTTTTTATTTATGTTGTAAAAGTTATCCCATCAAAAACATAAATGTGAAAATGGGAGCCAAGTTCAATAATAAGAATATGCGTGGTTGACTTTACCGACAAAAGAATTGAGATCTAAATGGGTGCCAAGTTCTGTAGATAATCATGATGAAGCTCAAGTTTTACTTGGCTTGTTTTTACCAGCAAACCAAATTTTTAGAAGAGTAAGATGTTGACCTTACAATAGGTATAAAAACAGTAACTTGCTTATACCATAATGAAGATAAGTTGATTAGCCAAATATAAGATAACTTGTATATGAAAACTAGTCAAGTCAAATCTTGAGCTTCATCATGATTATCCACAGAACGTGGCACCCATTTAGATCTCAATTCTTTTGTCGGTAAAGTCAATAACCACGCATATTCTTATTATTGAACTTAGCTCCCATTTTCACATATATGTTTTTGATGGGATATCATTACTTTTTGTATAGTAATTATTATTATACATCATTCAAAATTGATCTGTAAAACGTTTACGCTGTAGGTAGTTTTCTTTTTTGTGCTATTTTCTACATTTTCTTGAACGTTAGAAATACCTACTTATATATGGAAAGTCCTCCCTTTAACTTTTTTTATCATTTGCCTGTTAGGTATATTTTTATTTCCCACTTGAATCAAATAATCTGGTATACAAAACGATAAAAGCGACCTTTCATCATGGAATCATGGAACCTATTCTTCTGCGAAAGAAAAAGTTTGTTGCTATTATAATTTCGAAAGGCGCTAAGTAATAAAAATAGATTGTTTGAAAAACAAAAACAAATCGTAAAAATTCACTGTTTTCTGATTTTTTCCTTTGTATACACATAATTACCCAGCTGGATGCCAAATTTCAACTTTCTAGGTCATCTGGAAGTGGGTTAGGTTTTTGATCTATATGTCAGTCAGTGTTAAATATTTAGACGTTAAAATCTCAATAACCGTTTGAGCTGTATTTATGAAATTTGGGATTATAGTTAATCTCAGGGGTTTTAATAAATAAACCAAATTTCATTTGTTTATGTTGAATAGATTTTGAGTTATTAAGGGCTCAAAAGTGGCTTCAAATGGTTCGTGTAACAACACACGGCTGCTGCGTCGCTAGTTCCTTTTTCTTTGAACTTGGCTTGACACGCTACCGCGTGTCTAGATGATGTGATTACAATTTGTTTCTGATGTTACTACGCAAGAAATCGAGACCCATATTGACAGCATCGATTGCCGTGCCGGGGGCAGTCATGACCCCATAACCGCCATGCCCATAACAATGCACAACCTTAACGCCATCGATAAGTTCAGGCTCAATACGAACCGGCATCCTATGAGGCCGCAGCCCAACTTTATGGGCGATTACCTCAGCATTTTTCAGATTAGGGAGAAATTCACAACAACGCTCCATTATCGACGCCGCGTCATACTTGCAAACGTCCATATTGTAACTGTCATATCCTCTTACCCCACCCAACGTGACTACCCCGTTAAGTCCCGGAATAATATACGTATCATAATCCCCGTAAAACGCTGATTTCACCCATGGCGCCTTAACTTTTATCACTTGACCTCTTATTGGTACCAAATCATAATCATTGCATAAGTATCTGGCACCTAAGCCTGCACAATTAAAAACAAGATCGTAATTCGATAGTGACTTGAAACTTTCCACCTTTCTATTTATCATCTTTCCGTCTCTTTCAACTATTAATTTTCCCATCCATGGTAAATAATGCTCACATTCAACTTTTAGAGTTGAAAAATAGGATCCATATTTGGTGCCCTCAGGGGCCAGCTTCAATTCGTCATCAGTGACGGCTCGATAGATTGGTACCAAATCTTCAATAAGATGATTTCTAGTGACATGGTAGTTGTCCCTTGAAAATATGTAAGAGCCAAGAGTCATAACGCCAATGCGCTCAGCGTCAGGTGTCTTGAGTATATCTTGCCAATGTTGCCACGAGTCGACAAGCCATTTCTTCGTGATTTCTTTTGTTGGTCCTTTAAAACTAGTTCCCGGTCTAAATATACCAGCGGCTATGTGGCTTGTGGTATCTTCTGTATATTTTTCTGCGAGAACTGTTACCTGCGCGTGATTTAGTCGATCTTGAAATAGTTTCGCCACTGTTATGCCCACCACTCCTCCTCCAACTACGGCTATATTCAACTGGTCACGCATCCTTTGATAATGTTACCTCTAGAATAAAAAAATCTTAATTAAACAAAATTGGACTACCTGCTATCTTATTTAGTACAAGGAAGTGTTATCGTTATCTACACACTCAATATACACACACATACAGATAAATTGATAAAATCTGAATCATCTTGAACTTTATACATATACATTGATGTATTTACGTAATATTAATAATAATAATAAATAAGTTGCTCAGCAGTCATTGTGCCGATAGTTGTTACGGCCAATGGCTTAATAGCCAAGAGCTTCGACCAACATCTGATGAGGCTCTCGTTGGGCAGCTGGGTCAAGGGCCTGATACAGAAAGCGGTACTTCTGGACACGGCACGTATTGTCAGGAAGTTCCTTTCTCTGAGGCCCTGACCACCGGTAGCTTGGACCCTGTTCCCGATGCCGGTGGGCGACTATTTTTTATATTTCTAAATGATTTTTTATAGAAATATTTAAAAATGTAAATTATAATTATGTATAAATAATGAATAAACGGAATAATAATATTAATTTAATTCAGACCAATTGATTTGTCCATAAATTGTTAGTTACAAAGGTCTTAAAAACTATGTTAGTCATCAATCACAAAATTAAATACAATTAATAATGTCAAAAATAAAATAAAATCAGTGTTATCTATCATTCATACAATTACAATGTCAAGAAATAACATAAGTGTTAACTCATCACATGAAGCTGAATAAGCCTACCAAGCACTGCAGACTCTGGCCTCTCAGAGATCATCTTTAGGATTCCGTTGGCGGTACCCCGAATCCTCCGCATCAGAGAAGCTGTTTTCTTGCGCATAATGGCGTAAAAGTCGTCGACTCTTGCGTCAGCCAACATGCCCGATGCGCTGCAGAATCGAGGGAGCCTCACCAGAATCCTAAAGGCGTATTTTATGCGAAGAGCGTTGTAGGCCCGCTGGGTGTAGTTGAACCATAGAGCGCTGGCGTAAAAGTTTTAGCACTAGGTTCTAAAAAGTGTTACTTTTACGTCTGCAATACACCTTGCGAATCTATGAACCAACATGTTAGCACGCACCGACAACGATCTCCGTCCCCGCTCGATATCCGCATCATCATTCAGAGTCTCTGTTACAACGTGCCCTAGGTACTTCTTTTTCTTTCTTTTCTTTTTTAAAAAAACATTACCCCACACTAGGATTTCTCCTGTATCGTGGGTGCGTTTACAGACACAAATTTTCACATACACAAATGCCCAGACCCGAAACAACAATCTGTAGGCCATACAAATATTTGTTCCGTGCGGGAATCGAACCCACGACCCGTAGCGCAGAAGCCAATCGCTCAGCCACTGCACCAAACGTGTCGTCAAACCTAGTTACTTGAACTGAGCGACACGTTCCAAAGGCACTCTGTTCAGATAGACAGGTGGTACATGTTCCGGTTGATTATTTTTGCCTCTAATGACCATGCACACGCTCTTCTTCTCGTTGTACCTTAGACCGTGAGCCACAGCATATGACTCACAGATATCGAGCAGTTTTCTTAAACTACTGAGCGATATTAAATACTAAACATTGATAAATGACTTTGATAAGAATTTGTTGAAAACTTACCTAACACTTATACAGCGCCGTGAATTATGATGAATTATTACAATAGGTACAAAGTTAAAAAAATACTCTCTCAATACCGAGCCCAATGAGATGTGAAATGAATTTAATTACGCGACTCAGGCGTCTCGTTCTATATATGTTCTGTGTCTCGTTCAACACGATATTCTCTGTCACAGAGTACATAAATATGTATAATAATATATGATATTATGTAACAAAAAACTGCGCGTATCTCCCGGGCGGCGTGGCGCGGCGGCGCGGCGATAGCCGCATCATCTTGAGTATTAGGTATGTTCCGTGGTCGCATCACACCATTCACATGGCCGACACTAGTCGCTACCTAATTAATGATTTGCGGCCAATTAAAATACAAATATCTACATAATTCTCGCACTAGACCTCAAATTTTAAGACCTCATAAACGTAGTGGATTTATTGATATTCAAGGTACACAGTCCATTCATTTTGAGGGTTTTTGGCGCGAAAACATAAAACTATTCCAAAAATGCGACATAAGGGATATCTAAAAAGAACGTGTCCTGACTGAGTAATTCATCGACGCCAAGCCGTAACCTCTGGGTCTAGAAACTTGAAATTCTGCACAAAGGTCACTCTCACTAAGAAAAAATATTTTGAAATTCAACCCTTAGAGCGTTTACGCACTGCATCCGATTCGAACCCGAGAAAATACGATCTTAAAAGTTCGGATCATATGAAGTGCACAATCGTTCATACAAAATAGGATACCGACTACTTCGAATCGGTTTTTCTTGGATTCGAATCGGATACAGTGCGTAAACTCTCTTATGGAGTTATATAAAGTAGTGTCAAAGTTATGGGAGAATCTTATAGCATGACCGGATTAACTCGAAACTTGGTACATACAAATAATCACTTACACCGGGGAGTGCCATTACGTGTTTTATAGTAGAAAAGGCCACCTCTTAGGACCTCCCTGAATGAAATAACAAATCACGCTATGATGTGGCTGTATGGTCTAACGATCTTAGCCTGCCTACATTGGCGAATATTACAATACCAACCAACAATTGACATCAATTTGACATTGACAAGAACTTTTGATTTATTTGGTGTCAGGCATGGTGTCAGGTGTCCATTACCTCCCTCCCTCCATCCCGCGCTCACACGCACACTATAAATACATATTTATAACATTGCACCTTCAATTTGTTACATTTAAAAACCAGATAAAGTATTACACAAAAACATGTCGTCGAAAAGTCTCGATTTCATATTACAGCACTAGTTTGCTGTCCACAGAACACTTATACTCAGAGAGCAGGTGTCAGTTATGTCAATGTCATCGATTGAAAATGTATCATAAACATTTCGTTAAAAATACTTTTGAAGAATTTAATTATTTCATTATTTGTGTAATAATAGGATACCATGGATAAAAACGAAGAGGACGGTAAAACTGCAACAAGTGAAAATACTGGTTCTAGCAAAGAAATGAATTCTGCGAAGAGTAAAGCAAGGAACCGCGGGAAGAAACGAAAACGGTATTTTGATATCAATTAATATCAACAATGCTGTAATTATATTTCGTATTTCAAGATTATTGTAAGACATACAGTGTTTTTCTCGGATTGTTCCGGTCTAAACTTATGTTTGTACTGAACATAAGTTTAACATTTAATGTATACTTTACAATACTAGAAGTAATTTTTTACAAGCACCCCTATGGAAGACGTCTTATACAGCAAAACTAAATTATAAAAAAAAAAAACTATTATTCAGCCATGATCATCCCACTGCAGGGCAAAAGCCTCTCTACCTTCCTTCCACTTCTCTTGGTTTAAGGTTTTCTGCGGCCAGTCTTTCCAATAAGTGTCTAGTTCGTCCCGCCATCTCCTTCTGGGCCTGCCGCGACGTCGACTGACGTTGTGTGGACTCCACTCGGTGATGAGTTTTACCTACTGCTTGTCCGTCATGCGCAAGACGTGATCTGCTCAGTTCCATTTTAAGCTTGCGGCCTTCTGACCAACAACAGCGATCTAAGTTTTGGAGCACAGTATACTATTCCTTATACGGTCTGATAACCAGAATCCTAAGATACTGCACTCCATGGCTTGCTGGCAAACTCAGAGTGCGGACTTCTGATGTTTTGTCAAAGACCAAGTTTGAGCACTGTAGCACAAAAAAATATTCAGAATAAATTAAGTGTTATGTAAATATAAATCAAGTAATATGGTTCTGCCATCAATAATTATCTTATTAAATTATAAAAAACAAAATTAACCATCTTGTACTTACCTTTCAGTCAAAACAGTGAGAGCAGCAGCGAGTATGGAGATGTTCTTCCAGAGAATTCACTGGAGGTGGAGAGGAACCTCCATGCATCTGCTATTAAAAATAATTTAGATGAAACTAGTGTCCGAAAAATTATAAAGGTATGCACACTGTTTGTTAGTCCTTAAATAATATGAAAGTTTTAATAAAAAAAGAAATACGTAATTGATAATACAATACATCCACTGTGTGTGCTGCTTTGCCAGAAATCCTGATCATGACTAATGTGTCCATCACCACAGCAAGTATATTTACTGTGCTGGTAAAAGTAAATAAGACCGGTTAATAGCTGCATTGATAATCATCCAGAATGGATTGAAGAAATTTCTGATGATATGCTGTCCCATCGCAGTTTTTGTTTACCATTTTCACGTCATAATTCCACCTTATGGATGAACTAAACTATTTGCGGTACAGCATGGTTTGGGTGACAGCTGTCAGTATTTGATTTTAATTGTAGACAAATAACATTTTGGCAGTGTATGTTTATTTAATTTACTAAGTACAGTTATTACTGATTCTGTATTTGACGACTGTGATATTTAGGGTGCAACTGAAATATTAAGTCATAATTGTAAAGTTTGTCTATTGCCACCCACACCATGCTATACCGCAAATAGTGTAGAAGCTCCACATTGTAATTGTGGTTGATGTAGAATACTTATATTTATTATTATGAGCATACTTTGAACCTAGCATTAATATTAAGTCCATGTGGTAATATTCTAGAAAGTAGTGACCAATGACCGTGTGTTGGCGCTTGTCAAAATGCGTGAAGAAGAAGACTCTGGTCCTGAGGAGACAAGTCTAAGGCCAAAACTCACAAGGGCTAAGGTTAAGTGAGTATATCTATAAATCTATTATCTATCTATGCATAGCATGATCACTCTAGACAAGGGTTTAGTTTAGTTTATTTCGGACAGATTTCTGCAACTCCATGTCAATGCACATATTTTGCGTGAACTTTGAGACAAGGGTTTTGTCAATGGAAGAATAGACAAAAAGACATATTCACAATGAAAATACGTCATTTCATCTACTCGTCTGTTGACAAAACCCTTGTCTATGGTCATCATGTATCGCCTGCTGTTGTTATTGTAACTTTAGTAAACAAAAACAATATGTTTGGATGTGGTTTGGTTGCGTTTTGTCCACAATTTTGTTACTAGGATTGGCCTGCTGCCCTCCAGGTATCCTATCACAGGTTTATTACAACATTATCAGTTATCCAACTTTCTACTTGCAGGGAGCTTATGAAAGTGTCTTCGAAGACTGCACCATGGAACTTGGATAATTTGGAGTTAATGCCCATCAAGCACATTCCAGTAAAGACGAGGCCCGAAGTGAAAGCTCTAATTGCGCAGGACTTGCCCGAAGATGAGGATGATGATGAGTACGAACCCACACATGACGATGTTCCGGTTAGTTGTTTTGGAAATAATTATTAAAAAAATCTTTTGAGACAGTAGTTATATTCTCTTTTTCATTGGGTTGTTTAAACTTCTTCTAATAACATCTCTATGGCCAATATAGAAAGATCTATTGCCCTATGGACTCCCTAAAGCGTCGAAATCACTTTGCTTTGGTTGGTTTAGCTTGCCTTCCATACAATGATACAATCTATATAGCATTACACGCCCTCTCAATAATGACAACAATTAAGTAATAAAAAGTACCTTTTAAGTTGCCAAAATTAGTAAAAACTGTCTACATTCTTTTGTCGCTTTATTATGCGCAAGCCCGCACTGACGGCTTCCATGCAATAATACGCAAAAAAACTGCGTCACTACTGAGGAGAGTGAGGAGCAGTCAAAACAGCATCCTGAAAACTGTAGCCGAGAGCATCGGCTCTCCGATTGTACAGCAGTTTGTGCGGAGGCTGATTTTTACTAACACTAGACAATACGCTATTTTTTGTATGTTACTAACACTATATGGATACCTGTGTCCGAAATAAAGAAATTCTAAAAAAAAAAAAAAAAATATCCTAGCCCGTAATAAACTCCACTGTCGGCATCATGCATACCGACCTTTCTAAGAAATTCCTTCTTTTGTTTACAAATTGGGATTGCTTGCACGTGTAGACTGTTGTTGACCATGACTAATAAGTAGGAGCAGTGCCGGACTGGGTCCTGAAATCGGCCCGGGCATTTGAGAGACGGTCGGCCCAAGCGATTAGACGGACGACGTTTTTTTTTAGGCGCTCCCATCGCTCTTTCTACTGTATTTCTTTTTCAAACGATAGGCGATAGTTGGACGACTTTTTTTATATTTCCCTCACTCTTTTGATTTCTCCGACTGTATGACCGGCCCATCATTAATCCGGCCCATAGGGCATTTGCCCGATTCACCCGTATGGCCAGTCCAGGCCTGAGTAGGGGTCATGGATTATCGATACGTTATCATATTCTTAGTTACTCACAAACTTTCAAACTGTAGGTAAACATGGCTAGCAAAAGAAAACCACTGTGTATTGACGAAAAAGTTTTACTGATACGCGGAATAGAAACGGGAGAGACGATGAGTGATGTTGGCAGACGCTTTGGATTTAGTCGCTCTACCGTGTCCAGAATATGGAAATATAACGAAAAAAATCTTCAAGTAGAGAACGAGGGGAAATCTTCCAAAAAATTAAGGAACCTAAATACGAAGATTTGGATCAAGCTGTACTGTCATGGTTTCACCGACAGCGCCAGAATAATATGCCTATCTCGGGGCCGACCGTGAAACCTAAGGCGAAGAATTTTGCTGAAGAACTTGGTTTAACTTCTTTCAAAGCATCAGAAGGATGGCTCGTAAAATTCAAGCGACGTCATAATATTAACTTTGGTAAAATAAGTGGAGAAGCACGAAGTGTGGATACGAATGTTACTCATGATTGGATTAGGTTTAAAGAAATTTATTCTCATAAAAGACTACAGTCACTTACATGAGAAATACAATTACAATAGTGCTAATTACTAGGATTTTTCGTCGTTTATTTTTATTTATGTAAGTAGGTATTTCTATAATGTATTCAGTAGTTATAGTTGGCTGCTATTGGAGATTAACTATATTTTTCGACTACATGTCGAGCAAGTTGTACTTTGAATACATTATAGGAGCTTACATTTTTAATGGTCGACGGTAGTTTGTTATAAATATCTGCGCCCGCATATGTAAACATTGATTTGCCGAGCTTCGTTCTTGTCTTGGGTAGAACTAAAAAATCTCGCTCGGCGTGAACTTCGTTGTTTGTTGTTTGACCATTACAAAGGATAAGTTAGTCTGGAGAGATTTATTTAATATTTTCCGGACAAGTATGCAAGTTTGATAAATATATAATTGTTTTATGTTCATTAGTTTTGTTTGTTCATATACTTTGTGAGTGGGTGTTAAAAATTGATAATGAAAGAGTGTCTTTATAATTTTATTTTGCATTATTTGAAGATCGGCTAGACTAGTCTTGGTGGCATTACCCCAGATTTCGATTAGGTATAACAGGTGTGGTTTTACAAGGGAGTTATATATGGAGTAGCGGACCCGACGCGGCATGCATCGGACGATGCGTCGAAGTGATCCAAGAAGAGACGAAAATTTTGTCCTGATGTGTTCGATCTATGCCTTCCACGTCAGGGCGCTATCCATTCGTAAGCCAAGATACTTCTCGCAGTTTTTCTTTTGGAGGGGTATATTATTTATATGTAATGGTTGATGGGGTGGGATATTTTTATTTTTAGCTTTAAAAATGACGTAGCAGGTTTTAGCGATATTGATTGTTAAGAGGTTATATTGGAACCAGGAGAATAGCTTGTTGAGGTCTTCCTAGGCTTTTGTAATTAAGTCTTGTATAGAGGAGCCGAAGTAAAAAAGACATGTATCATCCGCGTAAAGAGCTACATGACCATGTAGGCCCAATTCGTGAATATTATTAATGTAAATTGCGAAAAGCAAGGGGGCTAATAATGACCCCTGCGGAACCCCACATTGGATCGGTAATAGTTGACTTTGAGCGTTTCCTAATTTGACTACTTGATATCTGTTTGTTAGATATGATCGGATTATCTCCAGTGTCGGACCTTTGATGTTGATGCTTTCTAATTTTTTTATTAGCAATTTGTGACTGACTGTGTCAAAAGCTTTTTTTAAATCAATGTAAACTCCGAGCACAATTTTTTTTTATCTATATTTGACTTTATTTTCGAGACTAGGTCTATAGTAGCTGCAAGGGTGTTGCTTTTAGGTCGGAAACCATACTGACGTTCGAAAAAGAAGTTAATGCCACAGAGGTGTTTTTCTATACGCTTGTGTAGTACTTTTTCCAGGATTTTGGAAAGTACAGGGAGTACTGAGATTGGTCTGTAGTTTCCGGGGTCAGATTTAGAGCCTGATTTATAAATTTGAGTTACTTTTGCTATTTTTAGGGTGTTGGGGAACTCGCCATTTAGTCATAATTTGTTGAGGCATGTGGTTAGGTTATTGACAATAAGGTTTTTAATACTCTTGATGGTTTTGGTGTTGATACCATCTAAGCCTGCACTGGAGTTTGAGTCAAGATTATTGATTATTTCGGCGTTAGTACATGGTTCAAGAGTGGATAGTTCGGAGGTAAATAGGGAATGAGGAAGGGCTTCGGTAAGGTTATCATGAAAATGCTTGGGAATATCAGTGGCTAGGGTTGAGCCTATGGTGGAGAAGTATCGGTTGAATTCTTCACAGATCTCTCTTAAGTCATTTATTTGTTTGGATCTTACTATAAGCTTCGGGGGGATACTGCTTTGCTTAATTTTGTTGTTGGCCAGGTGATTTACCAAGTTCCACATCTTTTTCGGCTTTTTGATACATTGAGTGAATTGATTATAGTAGTAGCGGTCCTTTGTGTCTTTAATTAGTTGTGTTACGTTGTCCTTGATTGATTTGAATTCTTTTTGTATTATTTTATTTTCCGGTTGTTGTTTTAGTTTTGTCCATAGGTAGTTTCTTCGATTAATGCCATGAATTATATCTTTGTTTATCCAATCGTTTTGGGGCAGGTTTAGTATCTTTGTTTTGATTATTTTGCAGTCTCTAATATGGTTTTTTAGAGTATTTTCTAGTTCTATATATTCCGTGCTAGTTTCATTAAGGTTCGCTTTTTCGAGCGAGGCACCCAGTTTGATGTAGTCGATGGCTTCGTATGTGGAATATGTTTTTGCAGGAGGTTTTATTTTTTTTAACTCGACATATATCTGTTTGTGGTCCGACATTGTAGATTCGATGACTGCCATGTGGAAAAGGTCGTTTTTTAGATTAGTACTAACGTGATCTATGATAGATTTTCGTGTGGATTAATACAGTGTGGTCAAAATTGACAGAAAAATACGCCCCAAGTGACATTTTCAATGCTGATGAAGCATTATAATATGACTCCAGGTAAAACTCTGAAATTTAAAGGGGAAATGTGTGTGGGAAGAAAGCTCTCCAAGGAATGTATCACGGCGCTTGTGGCTGCTAATATGGATGGCACAGAAAAAAAAAGCTGATGGTAATAGGCAAATTGAAAAATCCGCGCTGTTTTAAGGCGGCCACTCACACACCTGCCGCAGGGGCAATCTAGGGTGTAAAAGTGGGGATGGCCCTTAATTGCCACCTTAAGCCGGCCACTCACACACCTGCCGCAGGGGCAATCTAGGGTGTAAAAGTGGGGATGGCCCTTAATTGCCACCTTAAGCCGGCCACTCACACACCTGCCGCAGGGGCAATCTAGGGTGTAAAAGTGGGGATGACCCTTAATTGCCACCTTAAGCCGGCCACTCACACACCTGCCGCAGGGGCAATCTAGATTGACCGTAGATTGCCCCTGCGGCAGGTATGTGAGTGATCGGCTTTAATAGTGATGTGTATAAGAAGGGGCAATTTCCTAGATTGGCCCTGCGGCAGGGCAGCAGGGGCGCGAGACAATCCTTGGTCCCTAGATCGGCCCTGCCGCCTGCTACGTTGCCGCGTGTGTAGCGCGATCGGGGCAATTTCTTAATGTGTTGGGTAGTAACTGTCATACGGAGCGATAATACTGGTGCCATTCTCAACGCGTGTGTTAAGCTCACCGTATACCCGAACACTGAACGGCAGGCATGTGTGTAGAGACAATTCCGATATTGCCGCAACCGTCGTGCGCCCTAGATTGCCCCTGCGGCAGGTGTGTGAGTAGCCCACTTTAAGAACATTAAAAAATTTGCCAGTGACGTAATATATCAGCTTGGACGACCAGTCAACTTTTTGAACAACAAAATTACTGGTGCAACAAAAGACGTCAGACAAAAATAACAGACTATACGCAATAGCGTTCAAATAAGATTGTTTTTTATGTACATAACTACTAACACTAGTCCGAAATTAACTTTTTCTTTTTATTATTCTGATTTTTCCTTTCTCCATTTAACGACTACTCACTATAACGCCATAAAATGTACAGTCCCTTCAGTGTCGTTATATAGAGTTTACACTGTATGTATTTATCAGCATATGGCTTCACAGGTATCAAAATTTCCTATTATAGATTTTTGTGCCGAGAAGTACCATGTGGTGTATCTAAGATTATAAAACATCTCATTTATAATAAAACTAGCTGTGTCTTCACGGCTCCGCCCGTAGCCTATGCTACTCAGTGATAATGTAGCTTTCTAACGGCAAAAGAATTTTTGAAATCGGTCCAGTAGTTTTTAAGTTTATTCGTTACATACAAAAATACAAATCTTTCCTCTTTATAATATTAGTATAGATATAGATAAGAATCAATTTTCTGTTTTATTCAGAGTGACGATGAGCAAGGCCTGGAGTTCTGCAGTGACATAGATTCGCAGCCGCGCACTCCGGCTACACCTCGGAGCCTACACTCCACCAGTCCTAAGGTCCTTAAAGATGGACCTTTCAAAGTGCCACAGGTAAGTTTGTCGTGACTGTTTAGATAAGGAACCCCAGATCTTTTCGATCTCACAACCACTGGGACCAAATGCTGTCCGCATGCAACGTCGACCAATACTTTTATATCCTGTAACACTTTAGGGTGGCTTTTTGAATTTAGCAGGCGTGTACTTACGGGAGGATAAAGAATAACACTTGTAACCGTACACTATATATATTTAATCAAGAATTTACAAAGAGAACAACAGTGCGTGGTTCGTACAATGCGAGCAGTCCAGGTCTTCTTCAGCAGGTGTGACACTTAACTGGGCAACTGCAGCGGCGCGAGAGGGCAGATCTGCAGTGTGCCCGACCTTTTATAGGCTCGGACTCCCGCCAGTCAGCCACCACCCGTCACAATCCATTAATTCATCTTAACAGTCAAATTGAAATAAGAACGAAAAATGTCATGTCCCGAGTTCGGAGAATATTCGCGATGACGCGTATAGCCGCTTCCCGACTGAGCGAGCGGCATTTGAGGCTGTCTCGGGAGTATGCCGCGCGACGATTGTCGTACCAGGCATTGTCGGTTTTCGCAGTGCATGCAAAAGCGAATCCCGCGACCCCGGCCTTAGGTCAGAAGGAGGGACACCGTTGGTTTTTAGCCGGTAAGAGTCCGGCATACCCCCTCGCCTTCCCCGGGCGAGGGACAACCATGAGGATTTTCCAACGCAAAAAAAAGGCATTGTTGGTTTAAGGAAACTCATGCATGAGGCAACCGCGCGAGAAAATACAGCGCCAACCGGTGACCTGAGTATCTTAATATAACGCTAAGTAATGAGACCGCAGGTACGTCCCGAGTCCTGAGTGAGTGAAAGCGTGTCCAGAAATCGCGAGGCAGGCGTCGTGAATGCCTCGCCACACACACCTTGAATTGAGGCAAACGAAGTCCAAACAAATGGGCCCTGCTCAGGTCATATGCTCAGAGCGAGTTGGCAAGCCATCACGTTCAAAACCCGCTCACGCCACACGACCCGACCGTGTCAGGTGCAGAATGCTACTACCCGTCCACACAGAGCGCTCTACTGACAGTATTCATTGAGAGTCTGTCGCCATACCGAGCACGTACGCGTCCACACCATACGAGGCATGCTTAATGAAGCATTCGCTGCGCATGCCTCGCGTTGTCTGGCTACGCCTTATTTTTTATTATTTGACAGGATGTATCAACGCCCACCCGACGGAAACTGGACCTTGAAGAAGAAGCGACAATAGCTCTCCGTACTCGCTCTAAGTTGAGCCTTTCTGCCACTTCCATAGAGCATATAGAGAGTACGTTCATCCCCCCCGACGATCTACCGATGCCAGCCGTCGATGATCTGTGGAACCAGTTCCTGAACGAGTGCCTCAACCCCGCATCTATGTCCAAGAACGAAGATGATGATGAGACAGATCCTGAGTATAATGTAGCCGCTGATCAAGATGCGCGTGAGTTTGAAAATATATTGTACTTTTTCTATGTAGGGTACTTCTAGGGTTGCCAACTGTACTATATTATATAGTATTGTACTATATTTCGAGTCGGCGTACTGTATACTGTTGAAGAAATATATAGTACGCAAAAATACTATATTTTCAGCACCGAACGAAATCTAACAAACAAATATTTATTTTCAAAAATAATTAACGCGCCTTTACATTAAATTTTGAGTGAGGCAAGTTCCAGACTCCGAACGCATCTACAATCTTTTGTCTTTGGCTCCCACTGCACTCTATACTAACTGGAGGCGCTGGCAGCACGTCAGTTGTCAATATCAAATTGACAACATCTAAATCTATTATAGCATATGACACTTTTATTTCAGACAAAACATTGCTTAAAAAATGCAAGAAGTGCAAGGAAATATAGTTTTTATAAAAATAAATAAGTAACAAATACATCTTTGTCTATTTTTTATTTTTTCCATAAAATACTATATTTTTTAGAAGTGTACTATATTTTTTTATAGCTTATTTTGAAAAATACTGTATTTCGCTGAAAAAATGTTGGCAACCCTAGGTACTTCAGTTAAATGTATCATTTCCCAAAATATAAGAATTATCTATATTCATTGTGTTGTCTAAGGCTGGACATCCACCAGAGCTGTGCGAGGGAAATGTGCGGTGCGAAAATGTGTAGCGAGGATGTGAAACGGTGTGACCCTTTCCACCAGAGCTGTGCGAGGAATGGGTAATGCGTAATGTGTTAATGTGTACAAATGAGCGGTGCGAGGATAGGTAGCGGACTGTTTTCGAATATGAGGGTGGTGTGGTACACATCCCTCGTAACACATTCCTCGCAACACATTCCTCGCAACACAACCCTCGCTCGCATTTCTCGCTTGTTTTGTATGAACAAAAACCTCGCCCCGCTAAGCCCATATCCACCAGAGCTGCGCAGAGCGAAGCTAGGTAAATGAAGTGATTCTATTGGTACTTACAAAACACATTCCTCGCTATGCAACTTAGCACAGCTCTGGTGGATGCTCATCCTTAAGAGTCTTAATTCACCCACCTGTGATGTTATGATTTTAAGATTATTTAACCTGACAATTTGAATAATTATTTCGCCATCTGTCAATGTGTGTCGCTAGACCTTATAGGTCGCAGGCAGAATGCAAGATTAGGAAAGCTGCGCGCTCAATGCATTCTCGAAGTGCTGAATGTTCGTTTACCTCATTTGAAGCGGATATTAGGCTTATTAGAAATCAGTACATAATTAGCTACAGGTGACTAAAACATTTAGTAGAACCAATTTTTGAAAATTCACGTTTCTCTGTTTCATATCTAGATGATGAAGACGAGGAAGCTCTAGGTAACAGTATTATAAAGATATCCAAGAAGGAACTGAACGATCTGGTGACTGAGCTGTTCAACATTATGCCTGAGGCGACACCTGAGGAGCAGCTGATGGCAGACAACCTGGCCAACAGCGTGCTCACTGACAATAGCCAGACTGAGGTCAGTGACTAACACCCATATTCTAAGACATTCCTCCAAAACTTACTCGACTCGACTCCACCTCAACTCACCCTTTCTCACTACCATCGGTAGTTATAGTTGATATAAACGTCCTCGACTCGAGATTTTTCCTCAGTCGAGGTAAGGAATCATCTGTCAAACTCAAGGTACCTCGGAACCTACCTTAAGGAAGGAAGTGTCATAGTTCGTAAATAACAAAAATGAATTTTGAAGACTTCATTGAATATGGTTACGATAATCCTTACAACTATTTATCGCGGCGTTATGTGCGCGATGCAGATAAACAAAATTATCAGTCGAGGAACCTCAAAGTTCACTCGAAATTGCGAATAAGAATATAATTTTGAAGGTGTTTTCGAGGCCGTCCTGGCCTGGCGATTTTTCAATTTTCCTTGATTTTTATTAAAAACTGATTTTTCAATAATCTAAAAATGTATTTTTTTACGTCGGGATAAATAAGGTATTTTTCTGCCTTATACATTTTCTACACGATTAGACCCGATTTAGTATTTTTATAATGTATTTTTTTATCTTAAAAAGCTCAGTTTTCCTTTGACGACTTCCCTCTTTCTCCAATCAGGTGTCCACCCACTGGGAAGGTAAACAGGAACCACTTTCTGACGAAGAAAACGGTAACAAGCAAAATCTCTCAGACAGAATAACATTTGAGAAGAAGAATTACTCGAGCGTCTCTTTAGGAAAGAATGAGCCAGTAGATCCTGAAGAGAGAAGAGTGAGTGAGACACCAGCACCTGAAAAGAAGGATACCACTAAAGAAAAGAATAAAGAAGCAGTGGTGGCTAGGTAAAAAATAAATGTGTTTAATCTATACAAATAAATAAAATTGAAGTATCTGTTTGTATGTCACAATAACATCTTTTTACTAAATGCATGTTCACATATACAGGGTTACTGGTAACTCGACATATTCCATGCAGGACATTATAGTAGGGTTGAAATGCAACAAATTAAGCCACCAAATGTTCTACCGAAGTTCAGTAGTTTTTGAGATATTAATTATTTTAGGTTTTTATTTAAAAATCCAGATTCAACCATATTTGCAGATGTTTGGGATTTTAATTATTAACGTAGATCTGCTATGGCATCAGCTATGATAAAAACTTAAACAATAAATTCGCGCCGTACACTATTTTTAAATAGGCTTCAAATGGTTGAAAATGGGATATTTCAAAAAATATAAAAATCTCAAAGCTACTGAATTTCAGTAGAACATTTGGTGGCTTAATTTGTTGCATTTTAACCCTACTATGACGTCCTGCAAGGAATACGCCGAGTTACCAGTAACCCTGTATATACGGTACTTGTAACAAAAAAACTATTTTTAAAATTTTCGTTTGTCTGTCTGTTTGTTTGTTCTGGCTAATCTCCAAAACGGCTGGTCCGATTTTGACGGGACTTTCACTGTCAGATAGCTGATGTTATAAAGAGTAACTTAGGCTACTTTTATTTTAGTAAAAGAAAAAGAATTAAGGTGCCGCGCAAAAAATTTAAACCCATCCGACTTCTACGCAGACGAAGTCGCGGGCACAGATATAGTAAATAATATGATGAAAAAAACGTTGATCTACAAAAGAAATACGTACTGACTATTCCTATAGTGCTGTCTATTTTATTTAGAACACTGTTTGACATGGTTCTCTGTCAAAAAAATGGCCCTATTCACCAGACTATGCTCAGTTACGAGTTCGTAATTGCAAAGCTTATTCATCAGAGATTGTCAGGCAATTTTATACAGGGTGTAAACGAAATCATGTAGTTCTTGCAAACCTTGTGATGTACTGCTGACACAGATTAACCCAGCATGGGATACATTTGGTTTTTTTTTTAAATGACAAGAAGTAAACATGTGTTTTTAACTTGAGGCATTTTAGCGCCCCGAGCGAATAACGCGGTATCGCTCGCCACGCGGTCATTTAACTTGGGGTGCTAAAATGCCTCACGTTAAGAACACATCGATGGCCCCATCGAATAAACGTGCAAGTGAAGAACGTCAACTTTACAGGAGAAAATAAAAACATTTAGTCCTTAATATCGCGGGTCTCTTTGTAAGCAGGTTTATACAATGTATATTAAAATTGAAGGTAAAAAAAATATCTTTAGACAGTTATAATTACTTTTAAGAAATCGTCATTCATTTTAATCATTTTGTCTTGTGACAAAAAATATATTATTTCCGTGCAAAAAAGGAATCAAGTACGATTGCAGACGTATTTATGGACCGAAATTTATTTAAAATATTAGGGGGTAGGAGGATAGGCTAAGAAAACGAAAAAACGAAAAATACAATTGTGCAAGTGACTCTTGCACGTTTATTTGATGCGGCCATCGACATATTTAATTCTTGTAATTTTTTATTATTGCACCCAAATGTATCCCTTGCTGGGTTAATCTCTGTCAGCAGTACATAACGAGGTTTGAAGGAATTACATAATTTCGTTTACACCCTGTATATATAATTGATTTAATAACATATTTAGAAAATCTTTTTGAACTGTGTGTGACTTAAAAACATTGAATGTTAGCAGGAAGACTGCTACGGTAGTGAAAGTGGCAGTGGAAGAACAAGAGGTCAGGTCTTCGATACACATGGCGCCACTGCTGCTGCAACGGCATCTGAAGCCCGCAGCCGTGAGAAGCGAGTGCGTGCATATACAGGTCGACCAGGCCGCTTGTGTGAGTACAGCTATAGTACATTAAGCCGGGTACAGACTTACGAAATGTAACATGCAATGTAACACGCAATGAAAGAATTTGCCGTCCACATTGTCGCAAAGTATCATGCAATGTAACAGAATTCCCATAGTGTGGATGCCTTGCGCGCACGAACAGAGCATATCAACCCGTGCGCGCCGCGATGCGCCAGTTGTCGGATTTTTTGCCGAACACAAAGGGGCGCGCAGTGTGCACGGAGCGCCAGTGTGTGTCTGTACTGCGGAACGCGCGCGAACAATGGAGGAGGAAGACACAGTTACGACAGAGGCTACGCCACCGACGTAGATGTCTTCGGCATTTTTTTATCACATGATTCACTATAAATCATCATAGCCAGTAATTGGTCCTCACGATCCATTCTCTTTGCGTGTTCTCGGGAGACTGAGCTATGTTCGCCGCGCACATGCCGGAAACAGATGCGAGCATGTATGCTCGGTTCGTCCGCGCGCTGCGTCCACACTTATGAAATGCTCCTTTCCTGTTACATTGCATGTTACGTTACAGCAGTCTGTACCCGCCTTTATATTCATGTCAATTTAAACGACAACTATTTTTCACGATTGAATGCGTCCTCGGTCTTTTTTATAGAAAGAAAGAATATTTTTTTTTATTAGTTTTATACCCTGCTCAGCTTGGCTTGAGACAAAGTGTAAATAACATTTGACTACTCTTAATAAAAAGATATTCAGTAAAATATATTAAAACATTAATTTCTAACAAAAATAAATTTCTTATTGAAGTAATTTTCGAATTTGTAATTGCCTAGTTTCATATTTCACCACAAAAGGACACAGTAAGATTGTTTATACTTTTAACCTTTTGACCGCCCCAGTCGGATTTCTACGACAAAGGTTTTCGTGCCCGTATCGCCTCAGTTGTATAAATATGATTGAGGACACGCGGGCACGAAAACATTTTTATTTGTCATATAAGTCCGACTGGGGCGGTCAAAAGGTTAAGCAAAGTTGAATATCTATCTTCTTCTTCTATCTATCTTCTTCTATACTTATAAAAGGAGAAGCTGACTGACTGATTGACTGATCTATCAACGCACAGCCTAAACGACTGGGGTTAGAAACTTGAAATTTTGACAGTAGGTTCATTTTGTGACGTAGGCATCCACTAAGAAGGGATTTCTCGAAATTCAACCCCTAAGGGGGTGAAAAAAATTCACGCAAGCGAAGCTGCGGGCAAAAGCTAGTAGTATATAATAGTCGTAATAGAGTTCCTTGTGAAAACTTTCGTCCGGGGAAGTACTACCACCATTCCTATTTATGCCGCCAAGCAGTATTGCTGTCTTCCGGTTTGAAGACATAGGCAAGGTATGATGGGTGCTGGTGAAATTACATAATAATATGCATCAGCTATCTTCTTAGTTTTTGATGTTTATAAGCGGCGGTGACCGCTTTTCATCAGGTGGTAGGCCGCCGGCTTGTTCGCCAACTGATCACAGTATAGGAATAGGAGTACACGGTATAAGAATAATAAATAACAAATACCAATATGGACTTTTGTTTAAAATAAATAAATAAAATTAAACTTAACATTGTTGATTGTCAAACTATCTAAGAATCAAATAGTCATGTAGCGTTGACGAATTATGTCAATATTATAATCATGGTATGTTGGTGCAGGTGCTGCCGGATCAAATCCAGATCCTGCAGCAGCAGCTGAGGCAGCACGTGCAGCTGGCGACGTCCTCCTACCTTCAACTGTTCGTGCATCCCGTGCACTGGAGCTATGCATCTAAGCACAAGGAGTATTTAGTTAGTATTTAATACTTTGCATTGCAGAAAGCCTGCCTTTGTTTTAGCGTAATCCAGTAAAAAGCGTCGTTTTGACATGTAGAAGAGAATAAAAAAATTACGTCCCAAAAAAAAATCTGTTAAAATTTTCCGCTAAACAAATTGCAATGGGGAGGTACAGGCAAAGCTAATTTCAGATGGCGCCACCCTCGCTGGTATCAATTACAACCAATCGGAACGGGTTAAATTAACATTGGCAATAATGTCAAACAAACTTTAACCAATTAAATTGCGTTGGTACCAGCGATGGTGGCGCCATTAGTTACCCAGTGTGCTACCCCATTGCTTCCCCCTTAACGCCTTACCATCGTCTCATACCCAACCAGATAATGGATCTCTTCCTTATGTATACAGCATAATCAGCCTATTATTGTCCAACTGCTGGGCACGAGCCTCTTCTCAAAATGAGAAGATTTTAGGCTTTAGTTCACCGCACTGGCCTAGTGCGGGTTGGCGGACTACACACACCATCGAGAAGTTGTGGAAGCCCCCTCAGGTGTGCAGGTTTCCTCACCATGTTTTTCCTTCACCGTTAACGCAAGTGATAATCAAATTCTGCAATAATGTATTCGAAAATTCAGTGGTGCGGGCTGGGATCGTTTCAGACCCCCCCCCCTTAAGCCTTATATGAAGTTTGACGCCATGTTAATAATATGTATATACCTACAGGATACGTTTATGAAGCTGGTGGAATCGAACCCCAAGTCAGTAGCAAACGTATGCAACCTGAAGCCGGCCATCGACCTGGTGACCACGTGGGAGAAAACCATGTCTGTCAACACTCCTGAGAATAATGACATGATACAGTGAGTCACATTATAATGAACTATGGACCCGCCCCGAGTTCTTACGGTTATTTTGTTATATTTGTATCTGTAACTCAACGTAAGCCAAGAAAACAGTTTCAGTTTTTTTTTAAATTACGTATGTTCGGCAACTATAAACGGTGTAAATAGACCCTTAACGAAGCCCAAAGGCACTTATTCCCCACGTCATTGCGATAATTTTTTTGTTCTCGAACCTTCTAGTTATGGAGATATTGGAGGTCAAAGTTCCAACTTTTTCACAACTTTTTTTTTAAATACTAGTTTTGAAGGTTGCAAATGTACTTGAAATACCTCCATTCCCCGTTTACTACTCATTGCATCTAACAGCACGGTGTTTTGAGTGCGTTACATTGAGCTTTACAGTAAAACGACATTATTCACCCAAAAAAAAAAGTCGTTTCCCAGCGACAATTTTTGCGCAGTTTGATGTACTGAATGCATGGTTGACGGCTTCGTGAAGGGTCTTTTTACACCTTGTATAGGTATATAGGCCGATAACATATTTCAGATTAGTCTTGTCAACCTATCTCGCTCGAACACGAATCTACGACAACTTAAGCCCGAGTCGCCTCGACCCGGACAGCTCGTCACAATGACAGCTCCACCTATAACAACTCAACCCTGACAACGCGACATAGGAACAATAGTTATTTTAATCAGTTAAACTGAAAGTGATTGACGAATCGTTTCTGCCATTCGCCGACCGCTAGAACGACACTGCTCGCTTCGCTCGTTCGACTCGTTCGTTGTGTGGTCACAGTTCTAACATAACCTACCTTTCAGCTAGCTGTTTTCCCCCCGAACCCTCGAGCTCCTCGTGTTGTCGGGGTCGTATGGTCCGGGTCGGGTGGTCTGGGTCAAGTTGTCATGATAGTTACAATTTAATACGATGCTCGCTCTGACTTGCGTCGTCGTAGGGAACCGCCTTACGCATTCTATAGAATGTTATCACAGCTGCAAGCACACGATTTCACAGATGATGCGGATAAGTTTGTCTAAAACCAGCCAACATTGTTGCGAATTGATGCTGAATAATGTGATTTGTCCCTAAGTGATAATGGTGTCGATTCTGTTGCACATACAAGGTTAGTCGGAAAGGGGGTACTAAGCCGCGGGCCACTTAAAGTATCACTGATGACTATTCTAAAGCAAGTGTAAAAATTTCAAAATTCGATAATTTTTATTTGCTTTCAAAAATATTTTCATTTTAGTTTTTTATAAAAAAAAGCATACCTGCTTTAGTTATGAATTCAGAAAATTAGTTTTCTAATCCGTGACCCCAAATATGACCTAAATTGTAAAAATGGCTGATCTTAGCTATGGACAGATAGATTTTGGCATATTTTTTTCGAAATCTTTGAAAAGCAATTTCTCTTAAACTATAGAGTTTTGAGGAAAGTTGTAGAACAAAAGTTATACTTTATTATGGGCACTTTAACACCCTTTCGGCTTAGTACCCCCTTTCCGACTAGCCTTGTATAAATATACAATAAAATATTTAGTGTTAATTCCGCGAAAAACAGTTGATCAAGCCTGAATGCAGTATGCAGCACCGCCCTCCCGCCCGAAAATATATGCAAATGCGGAAGGTATATATTTGTGTTTGCAGGCTTGATCAACTGTTTTTTCGCGGAATTAACACTAAATATTTTATTTTATATTTATAGATCATGGATTTCCGCAAAGTAACGCCTGATTCCATCATTTATCTGTTGCACATTTTGACAGTACTAAACCAAACTAGACGCAACTGTCACTTTCTTCTTCTATTGAAACTGACAGAGACAAACACTCTTAGTTTAGTTTAGTCCTGTTATAGTGCGCAACAGAATCGACGACATTGTAATAAATATTGCATTAATTATTAGAGCATTTATGTTAATATAAGTTTTATTTTTTCAGGTTCATTCTAAAAGAATCAGATAGATGGTAAGTGATAATCAAACAATGAGAGCGGTGGTGGCCCAGTGGTAACGGCCCCGACTTACGAGTTGTATGTCGTGGGTTCGAACCCAGCCAGACGCATTACTTTGTGTAATTTATTTCATCACCACTGCTCTCAAAACGGTGAAGGAAAACATCGTGAGGAAACCGGCATGTCCTAGAACCAAAAATTCGAAGACATGTGACATCTACCAACCCGCACTGGGCCTGCGTGGTGGATTACGGCCCATTCCCTCTCACAGAGAGGAGGCCTGTGTCCCAGCCCAGCAGTGGGAACATTATAGGCTGATGGTGATGATGAATCAAACAATCTTCTTCTTTTTCTCTTGTTTCGGCATGACCTATATGGAAATAGTATGTCGTGGTGAAAAGATTACCCTCTTAGGAAGTTGTCAGCGGGTCTGACTTAGGGGTTTTCAATACCGGTATTAATACCGTATATAAATTTTCCAATACCGGAATCCCGGTATTTGACATTTCAATACCGGTATTGAAAGTTGTCAAAAAATGTCCGGGATCCCGGTATTAGTCAATACCGGGATCCCAGTATTGGAAGCCCTAGTCTGACTGTCCAGTGTGCGCCGCACGTACTTAAACACCCCATCAAACAATATACATATTATTAATATTAACTGCCTCGTTGATCTAGTGGTGGCAAGCGCGACTGCTGATCGTGAGGTCCTGGGTTCGATCCCCAGGTCGGGCAAAATGTTATTTGGTTTTTTGTATGGAATTCCTCAATAGCAGCCCGGAGTTTGGATTTGTGCCCTATTACATGGGACTTAAACATAACCGTGAATTGAGGGTGTTACTACACCTCTAGCCAACCCTCCGGGGAATAACAGGCGTATGTTATGTTATTTAATACAAATCGATAAATCGTTTACATTATTTCCAAAAAAAGCTACAACTATATTTTGAATAGTCGTTGAAACCAAACCAGACTATTATTGACGATAAAATTAATTAAAATCAGCAAGTTAGGGTCCCTATGCTCGGGGGCCTCAGGGCCCAGCCCTAGCTGCCCTGCTTTAAGTTAACTTTTTGCTATTGTATTGTGCTTCTAATATTCTAATTAGGGTGTCTGAGTTTTTAAGTCGTATACAAAACTAGCGGCCCGTCCCGGCTTCGTACGGGTGGACATTTTTCCCGTTTTTGCAACATTTTTCATTTATGCTCCGCTCCTATTGGTCGTAGCGTGATGTTATATAGCCTATAACCTTCCTCGATAAATGGACTATCCAACACAAAAATATTTTTTCAATTCCAACCAGTAGTTCCTGAGATTAGCGCGTTCAAACAAACAAACTCTTCAGCTTTATACTATTATGCGGGTCACTCACATTCGCACGAATACACGAACCCACAAGTGTGGGACTGACATTCGCAATGACTATGCGAACATTTTCCATACAATACGAATGTTTGCGCGCATGTGAGTGACCCGGGTTGGTATAGATTAAATATTTTAATGTTTTTTTTCGACATTGTTAGCAAGCGTCGAAGTGCAAACAAGAGCCTGTACCTGGGGGATTTCCACGAGACGTTCAAGAAAGTAGTGGCTAATAGCCCGGTGTTTCTCTACCCGTACTTACTGCCGTCCATGCCGTTCCGCGGCGACTCCCCGGGACGCCGATTCTGCTACCTGCAGTCTGAAGACGAGTGAGTATATTATAAAAATATTATTATTATTATTAATGAGTGAACGGCGATTTACAAAAGGAATTTATAAGGCGGATCTCGATGGAAACGCCTGTAGAGGACGCCCTAGAGGGACATACATCTATCTTATAGGCTGGGGCGCAGCTACCGCTGTATCTGCCGTATCAATTATACGGGGGCCTCCAACGTGCGTAAGCAAAAATTAATAAAAACTGTCAGACCTGTCACTATTGTCCATAGAGGCAGAAATTTTAGAAAAACTAAAGTCATCATCAGCTATAAATGATTTAACAAATCAGTTTGCCGAAAAAAGGCAAGGAGAGTGTATTTAATTAGAATTGTTTGTAAAAAAATTGGATAAAATGACAGATAGATAATTATGATGAATAAATATTTCTTTTAATTTTAAGCAAACATTTTTTTTTCTTTTGTGAGATATCTTTACCCTTCCTAAGGGCCCCCAAACAAATTTTTATACGGGGCCCCGCCAAAGCACGCTACGCCACTGGTTATTGGTATGTTCTTCACAAACGACAGATGCGTAGTACTCTCAACCGGCGTGCGTGTATGACAAGATATATGAATGTGGATGATGCCAAAGGAGAATGTAAGGGTCGTAGCATGTGGCGTTCTATAGTTTCTACCTACCCCCATGGGAAAAAGGCGTGAGTGTATGTATGTATTATTATTATGTATTTATTAGCCCGAAATATGGTACTTACAGGTATTTTTTTTATTGTAATTGCTTGGTAAACAAGTTGACGGCCCACCTGATGGAAATTGGTTACCGCCGCCTATACCAATAACACATAGAAGATTGCTGATGCGCTGCCAACCTTTAGAGACAAAGTTGGAATGTCTCTCATGTGCCTATAACTACGGTTAAAATAATAATTGGGGTTATCGACGCTCGGCAGTGAAAACCACGTAAATACAATTTTCTTCAAAGGCGTTTTATTTGTTTTTTTTTTTTTTTCTTAAAAAATACTTTGCGCCACACTAGGATTTCTCCTGTATCGTGGGTGCGTTTACAGACACAAATCTTCACATGCACAAACACCCAGACCCGGAACAACTATCTGTAGGCCATACACATATTTGTACCGTGCGGGAATCGAACCCACGACCCGCAGCGCAGAAGCCAATCGCTTAGCCACTGCACCAAACGTGTCGTAGTGTCGTTAATGGCCAAATACTTAAACACTACTCAATTTTAAGTTGCCGCTAAGCTGGGTACTGACCGGCGTTACGGAACGTAATGTAACGTGTTACACAGCGAGCGTTCGTGCAGTCAGTACCGGGAAACAAGGCGCTTGTGACGTATTGACTGCACTAACGCTCGCTGTGAAAGGCTGGCCATAGACGGACCGCATGTTGCAGTCGGCCTCGACTACACTAACACTTTACATTACGCCCCGTAACGCTGGTCAGTACCCAGCTTTAGGTCTCGTGCTGTCACTGTCACTTTAAGGCGAAGTTACTCCTAAATATTAAGCATACCCTTACCAGCCCTGACAGGTATCTTCGAAGCCTGACAAAAATTGACTTAGATACTCCCTCCGGCAGACTCATAGCGCTCGGCTTGGAACAGTTCTGGCAGTACGTGACGGACAACCCATCCATTTACAAGCCTCGACCTGTGGCGCGGAGCCAGCACCGCTGGGGACTCAGCGTTACCGTAGAACTGATAGCCAAATACATGTTCCCCTGGATACCAGAGAAAATCTTGCACAGCCACATACACAGTGTTAGGAAGACTGCCGCCAAGGAAAATCCTATTTATGTAAGTATTTTTTGGTAATTGTTACGTGGGAATAAAATAATAATTGTTATTTTGATAGAAGAGCATTTTTTTTGACGTGACAATGTCTAATGAAACGACGAACGCCGGCAGCATGCACGAAAAAGCGTGACTCATCGTCACGTTCCGTATGAGGCGAGCGTGCGAGCGAGAGCGCGGAGCAAGCGATAGAGAGGCATGATGTTTTGTTATGACGTTGTCACGTTAAACTATCGTCCGTAAACCGACTTTACAGACAACCAATTTTTTGCTTATTTTTTATATACACGGTGTAAATGCAAAAACTGAAAACCTCTTAAGGGTTCATTGTACAGTCGCGGAATGATAATGTTATACACCTTAACGTCTATTTTCGCTTGCACAGTGCAAGAAATGAACTACATATATTACTATACTCTTTGATGAACTATTTTACCGACTACGAATTGCCAACATATAGAAAAGAAAATACTAGTATTTTTTGACAAGATATTATGGTGACATGGTGACAGACAAGTAATACCAATCTATTTAATCATCGATTTGATAGATGTAATGGTTTTTACAACGAAACTCCTTAAATCAAATCAAAGACATTACATGGCACTAATACGTCATAATGGAGGCAAAAGGCAATTTTGATCTTTGCTACCCAATAATTAAACATAATTTTCCATGCATTGGTCTGTTTCGTTCAACAGTTTGAAAAGGTAACATGTGCCCACAACGTAGGAAAGGAATGAATTTGAAAACTGACGAACTTTATCATTCCCCTACTTTACATATCATTATGAACAACTTTTACTACTACTTTTTTTTTTTTTTTTCTATGACTATTTATTGGCGAACAGCGTCTTTTTGTGTCCACAGCGACCGCAGAACAATGTTATTGTCTGTGCCTCGGAACTTTATGTGATGTTTTTTACTTAGTAGTTCCGAGACAGCGACACGCCGGCTTACGCGGAAAACCAGCGCCGTGGTTCCGTACTTTCGTGCACGGGGCACGGCATTATGCTGAGCGTCGGCCGTTTCGCGCGGTAGTGGCGCATAATATATTTCTGTGCCAGTTATTTTATTTTTATATACTTTTTTGTATTTGATTTCTTGGGGTTATGTATAAAAAAAAATATGTTATGTGCGTCACTCTCACACGTGAATAAACGGTTTTTCTTTCTTTCTTCTTTACTATGGAACCAATCAAGAAATCGCGAAAAAAAAAACTGCTGTTCCCAACATTGTCGAGTTATGTGAACATAAATGTATTGAGCAGCAAATTATTTTTTCGCTATTTCTTATTTGGTACCTAGTAGAAGTTGATCATAATGATGAGTGCAATGAGCCCTTGAGAGGTTTTCAGTTTTTGCATTTACACCTTGTATAAGACGATAGGACAGGGGTGGCCGACCAGTCGATCGCGATCGGCCAGTCGATTGCGACTCTTAAACCAGTCGATCATAGCAAGGCAAAGAAAAATATAAGTTGAATGAAGAGGTGCTGATTATGTAATTGGTAGATCGCACAGAGTCTACTCAGTAAACAGTAGGTCTTGGGTCGAATCAAGTTGGCCACCCCTGCGATAGGATATCGTTAGAGCCGGTTCTCACTCTGTCGTGACGACAGATAGTCGTCCTGCTTAAAGTGTCGTTTGCTTGCATGTTTTTGTGCGTAACTTGACTTCTGCAACCGGCTTTCTATGCGCACACCCACAGCAAATCGAGTTCTGCAAGTCTGACGAACTTAGCGACCACTTGCGTACAATAACTTGCGCAATAAAACTTGCAATAGTTGGGCCGTTTTGAACTGAGTCGTCGGGCCATCAATCTTTTTTGTCTATCTGTCTCGCTTGCACCCGTTAGGCTCACGGAGCGCGCTAATGATGTGGTTAATAGTAGCGAATGGATATCGATAAGTTGTGACGTTGTGATTTTTTGTACAACCAATCAGTGATCAGCGTGCGTAATGAGGGTTATTAACACCCATATTCTAAGACGTTCCTCCAAAACTTACTCGACTCGACTCCACCTCGCATTGACATAAACGTCCTCGACTCGAGATTTTTCTTCAGTCGAGGTAAGGAATCATTTGTCAAACTCAAGGTACCTCGGAAGTTCAGAACCTACCTTACGGAAGGAAGTGTCAAAGTTCGCATGTAATAAAAATTAATTTTGAAGACTATCGAATATGCTTACGATAATCCTTAATTTTTTTTATTGCGGCGTTATTTGCGCGATGCAGATAATTCAAATTATGACGTAATAACTCCGTTGAGGAACCTCAAAGTTCACTCGAAATTGCGACTAAGAATACAATTTTGAAGGTGTTGTCGAGGCCATTCTGAGTCGAGTATGAATCGAGTAAGTTTTGGAGGAACGTCTTAGATAATGGGTGTATGAATCAGACCGCGAGTAAGCAGGTTGCATTATACGTGTTTTTTTATATTATTGATTGTTTTTTCAGAAATATTTTCAGACCCGTACTGTGTCGCCCGTGAAACACAAGCTGCTACCTTACAACCCGCAGCTGACGTTATATGAACAACCGGAAAACGAGATGCCTCGCATATGGGTCCGCTACCTCGCTAAAACTAGCAAGCGGTTTAGAGTACGTGTTAAATTATTTTTAACCCAGTTAATGCTTTAGATCCTTGAATAATCACGCATAACACTGAAGTACATGCACGCGAAGTGAAATAAGAAAAATAATAATTCATTTTGCTGAGAATACAGGTGTTACTAGGTATACAAGGTTAGTCGGAAAGGGGGTACTAAGCCGAAACGGTGGTAAAGTACCCATAATAAGGGATAACTTTTTTCTACAACATTCCCCAAAACTCGATGGTTTAAGAGATATAGCTTTTCAAAGATTTCGTAAAAAATATGCTAAAATCTATCTGTCCATAGCTATGATCAGCTGTTTTTTCAATTTAGTTCATATTTGGGGTCACGGATTAGAAAATTTATTTTCTGAATTCATAACTAAAGCAGGCATTTTTTTTATGAAAAAAACTAAAATAAAAATCTTTTTGCGCAAAATAAAAATGATCGAATTTAGAAATTTTAACACTTGCTTTAAAATAGTCATCAGTGATACTTTAGCTGGCCCGCGGCTTAGTACCCCCTTTCCGACTAACCTTTTATAAATGGTATAATAGTGTACGATGCCTAAATCTGTCTGTATAAGGAATCTTCATCATCATCATCATCCTCCTGCCCTTATCCCAACTCATTTGGGGTCGGCGCAGTATGTCTTCTTCTTCCATACGTCTCTATTAGCCGTCATCTCAGTAGTCATCCCCTTTCTACCCATATCATCTTTCACACTATTCATCCATCGATTCTTTGGTCTTCCTCTGCTCTTATAACCATCCACATTCATACTCAAAACTTTCCTCACGACATGTTCCTCATTCCTCCGCATGACATGCCCATACCATGATAACCGGTTTCCACACAACTAGAGTCACCGGCGCCACTTTCAGACTTCCTCTTACATACTCATTTCTAATTCTATCCATCCGCGTAATACCACACATCCCTCAATGCAAAATCTTGAATATAGGTAATGAAATTTCATTCATAACCAATCTATACAAATATTATAAGATTTGTATTTTTGGATTTTTGTATGTAACGAATAAACTTAAAAACTACTGAACCGATTTCAAAAATTATTTTGCCGTTAGATAGCTACATTATCACTGGGTAATATAGGCTACGGGCGGAGCCGTGAGGACACAGCTAGTAATTAATAAATCGAATTCCAAATACAAGCAAAGCCAAGCAATTAAAACCAAGTCATAAATGGCATAGTTTGTAAGGCGGCTCGCCGGTGTTCAAGGTCAAGTCTGTTCCTCTTTGTGAACATTAACAGCTGTAACCTAAATGCCGCGTATTTTTTTATTGCCTCAACTTCCTAATCTCGAATGCAGATGCCTCTCAGTTAGGTAAACAAATATCCTCTAGAATCACTCTCAATATGACGGCCTGGGAGCAGGATCCCTAATTGAACTGTCAAAATATAAACGACTAGCTGTGTCCTCACGGCTCCGCCCGTAGCTTTCTAACGGCAAAAGATTTTTTGAAATCGGTCCATTAGTTTTTAAGTTTATTCGTTACATACAAAAATACAAATCTTTCCTCTTTATAATATTAGTATAGATTAGTATAGATAAAACAAAGTGGCTCCCGCTGTCTGTACGCTTAGATCTTTTAAACTACGCAACGGATTTTAATGCAGATTTCAACTATAGATAGAGTGATTCAAGAGGAAGGTTTATATGGCCCACATTAATATCCACATTGCACCCGTGCGAAGCCGGGGCGGGTTGCTAGTTTCTCATAAGAATAACATAAGCATTCACTTACATAAGAAACGTACATAACTAAACAAGTATAAAATAAACATTAACGCACGTACAAAAAATTATGAAGTGCCACTTTCATTATGGTCTTCTTCTTCTTTTCGTGTAGACAACTGAATTTCAAGCATGTGACTGCATTTTTTTTAAATTATCCTTGTCTCGATATTTGTCATGTCAAGAAATATCTAAACGACACTAACAGGCTGATATGGTGATGATGAATATGTTTATATATTTTTTTCCAGAGCTATTTGTCTAGACGTACGAACACGACGGGTGTAGCTCCGCGCGGCGTGGACGTAGAGCTGGGGCAGGTCGTGGCGCAGCCCAGCAAGGCGCCGCTGCCCATCGACTTCACCAAGCAGATCGTCAGTAACCGGCACAAAGACACACCGGCCGTAGCCGACAAGTTCGACATACAAATCACGAACAACGCACAAATACAACAACCACCACTTGTGACCAACTTGTACAAGTTTGTTGAAACTAGCACCGGGGCGTATCTAGTACCTTTTACAAATGCTACTACGACAGTCGATTCTAATTCCGGATCAATAACGACCCCAATAGAACTAAACACCATCATTGGGAATTCTAATTTCGGACCAATAACGACCCCAATAGAACTAAACACCATCATTGGGAATAATCTTCCTGAAAATTGTGAAACAACACAAAAAGTTAAAGAAAATGTAATATATCCGGAACACTGCACATGTTGTATTGTGTTAAGAAAGATCTTTAAACAAAGACAAACATTTATAACAGATTATTTTGGTACAAAAAAAGAAAACAAGGGGTGTGGGTGTAGAAAAAAAACATACCCAAAGGTATCTAATAGGTTAAGATTATTAGTTAATAATGCTAAGTACAATTATACGTGCGCGTTGCAAGCGCTTAAGGCGAAGATAAAGCTAAAGAAAGGGACAAAAGATATAAGACTGAATGAGACAAATAATAGTGATACTGAATACAATGATAGTGATTTAAAAGATATAGGTAAGTGCCATCTGCTCTTTTATATTTTACTAGCGACCCGTCCCGGCTTCGCACGGGTGCAATGTAGATACTGATATGGGGCATATAAACCATCCTCTTGAATAACTCTTATCTATTAAAAAAAACCGCACCAAAATTCGGCCTCGGAGCTCCCAAGTGTAGGGGGTCCGAACAGGTATATAAATAGTTCCTCGTGCACCTGATGGCCCAGAGCTCAAGCTATGGGGTCCCTCGTGCTCTTGCTGCCCAAGAGCCTACACCTATGGGGTCCCTTGTGCACTTGCTGCCCAAGAGCCTCTAGCTATGGCCCTACCCAGCAACGGACTTCCAGTACAAACTGCAACTCGGCTCACTAATTTATTTACACTCTTCGCAGCTTACGTAACAAAGTTCCATCTGAAACTCCTCACAAGGATGAGTAAGGGTAATACCACCCACACAAAGAGGAAAATCCAGACCCTTCTCTCCAACTTCAACCCATTCGAACACGATCCATTGAAGTTAGCTTCGCAGCTGGACCAAGTCTTCGGTCATCAACTCGTGGATATGTACAAGGAATTCCTAGGCTTCCTCACACCTGAACAGGCGGACAAAATTGATGCATTCAAAGATTATTTCATAAGAAATTGCATCACAGATTTGGTTAAGAAAGTTGAAGTGAGTATTGCGTATATTTTTCTAGTTTAAACAAAAATCAGACAACATATCTAAGATAGATATTTACACCAATCTTGTGTATTGTCGGCTTTCTGTGCATCAGGAAGCCTACTCCGAAAAACGTACGTCGAAGTTTCGGATCCAAATGAAACAATGACGAACATGGCACTTCAAAATATTGTCAAACAACGAACTACTAGATGTCAATTAACATTTGGGAGATAGTGTGAACGAAAGGCAAAATGTAAAATCGGCAAGCTCTTCCCTGTATCGGGAAGAATATTTAATTGGTCTACAGGCTTGGATCGTTTATTTACTCATTTACTTCACAGGAGGAAGTAACAGACGGAGAGAAACGACATAAAATCCTAGAGGAGTTACACAAGGTGTTTTCAAAACGCATGCCGACGGCGTGTGAGATCTGCACAGATATACTGTCCACTCTGGAGGGGTACCCCAAACTGGCGCATTATGTTCACTCCTTGTTCCCGCACCGAAAGGAGCAAACGTAAGTTAATGATTCATTGGATTGTTACAGCGCTCACAAAATTAATTTAACAATATATCAATGATGAGTGTGTCTATTGTATCTTGGTATACTATATGGGTACAAACTCAAATACATAATGGGCAAATGTCAACAATGTGTTTTGTCGTTTACCCGGTTCGTTCTAAAATACAATTCAAAATTTTGAATATAAATCTAGGACCTTATACTTAGCCGCGCTGTTACTATAAGGGTGAGTTTCCACCAAGCGGAAAAATCCTCGCGCACTTTTTTGGATGGCACTATACATATAAAGAACTTTATCAGTATTGCCTTTAAGTGTAAAATTCGACGCAGACATCAAGCGTGTCCTCGCGCATTCCTGAACATACCCGAGCGTCGGGTTTTATACCTTAAAGACAATATTGATACAGTTCTTTCTTTAGTGACATTAAAAAAGTGTGCGAGGATTTTTCCGTTTGATGGAAACTGACCGTAAGGCCACTCACACACAGGCCCCTCGCCACAGCCACAAGTGGCTGACAAAAAGAAGTTTCCATACATTATGAGTAGCCGCCACCGGCCATACCAGTGCCGCGAGTCCCTGATGGAAAAGTTAAGGAACGTACCCATACTACGTGACCCGTTCAGGGGGGGAGGGGGGTCTTCAAAATACCACGCTTGGTCACAGAGGCACTTGGTCAATTTTTTTTTAAATGGTTCACGTAGTATGTGTACGTTCCCTTAGTTCGCAGCTTGTGAGACCAGCTACTTATTATGCCGAGTGGCCCGTGTACAGGCACCTCTAACATTATAATAATAGTATGAATGTTATAGCCCGGAACAGTCAGTTGTGCCACCGGCCCCTACGCCGGCACTGCCGCAGCCGACAGAGAAACCTCTGGCGGAGACGGCGCCTCGTGATGACACAACCATGGTAAAGGAGACCACCGCGGACTACGAGGCTGACCACTCTATGAGGTACATAATATACTACAATTATCTTTTACCGAAATTAGTGACTCTTGATTACCTGTCTTCCTTGTAAATGTTCTTCTACATCAGGGATGGCGAACCAATGGCACGCGTGCCATTAATGGCATGCGACACAATATTTTGGGCACGTCACTGATCACAAAATTCATTATGCACTACGAAAAAAAGTGTGAAGTATGTATTATATGACGAGCGAACGCGAGTGATCCCTAATTCAAAATTATTTGATGGCACGTCTTTAACCTCATTAAACATTTCTTTAGAAAAATGGCACGTTGATACGTAAAGGTTCGCCATCTCTGTTCTACATTATTGTATGTTAGCCTCTTTTTTTAACCGACTTCCAAAAAAAGGAGAGGTTCTCAATTCGACTGCATGTTTTTTTGTTTTTTGTACGTTTGTTCCGCGATATATTTGCTAATTGTGAACCGATTTTAATGATTATTTTTTTGTTTGAAAGAGTATTCTTTCGAAGTGGTCCCATTTAAATTTGGTGAAGATCTGGTGAAGAACTTCGGAGATAGACAATTTGAAGTCGGTTTTTTTTTGTTAAAAAGTTTAATTATTTTAAACGTAAAGTAACCACTGCTCTGTTTCTAATATATCTGTAATCTTAAAGATTTATCGTACAATATTTTGGAATTTATAATTTAGTAAGGGATGCCGGTGGTGTTGATCCAGTTGCATATTTTGACAGTACTAAAATAAACTAAACGCAACTGTCACTTTCTTTTTCTATTGAAACAGAAAGAGACAAACACCCTTAGTTTAGTCCTGTGAAAGTGCGCACCAGAATCGACACCAGTGTCGAATGTAGTTGTCTTTCTTCTTCCCTCATTACGGCACTTGTTATACGAAAGTAGCTCATGCTGTGGTAAAGAGATAAACCAATCAGCAGTGAGGCCCGGACTCCACCAAAGCGGAGAGGAGACGAGATGTCTCGTAAAACAACCAATAGGATTTCGTTTTGAGTTGAAGCTAAGCGGAGAGATGTGAAAATAACACGATCCTGTTGGTTGATCGAGACATCTCCTCTCCTCTCCGCTTTGGTGGAGTCCGGGCCTGATGGTAGCGCAGCTGACGCCCCAGGGTGCGCCATACCACAAAACAGATCTACATACAAGTGCGCTCGAGCATCGCACACATAGACACTGCTCACGGACACGATATCTCGGAATGTTTGGGACTAGTGCGAGCGCGAGTGCCATCCGCTTGAGAGAGATAGATATATAAACGGTGTAAATAGACCCTTAACGAAGCCGAAAGGCACTTATTCTCCACGTCATTGCGATATTTTTTTTGTTCTGGACTATGTCTGGGAACCTTCTAGTTACGGCGATATTGGAGGTCAAAGTTCCATTTTTTCACAACTTTTTTTTTTAATGCTAATGTTGAAGGTTGCAAATGTACTTGAAATACCTCCATTACCCGTTTACTATTCATTGCATCCATCAGCACGAGGTTTTGTGTGCGTTTCATTGAGCTTTACCGTAAAACGATATTTTTCACCCAAAAAAAAAGCGTTCCCAGCGATAATTTTTGCGTAGGGTTACTTAGTTAGATGTACTGAATGCATGGTTGACGGCTTCGTGAAGGATCTTTTTACCTTGTAGATAGAGCGACCGCCGAGCGTAGGTATGAAAAGTGAAGTACATACATGTGACTTCTGTACCCATCTGTTTTGTGGCCATACGTTCTAAACTATCGTCACTCATTGAGACTCTTTTAATGCACCTTAAAATAGTATAAATTGTATGAACATAAACTGCCTCGATGGTCTAGTGAACGCAAACGCGACTGCTGATCGTGAAGTCCTGGGTTCGATCCCTAGGTTTTGCAGATGTTATTGGGTTTTTCCGTGTGGAATTCCTTGGTAAGCAGCCCGGAGTTTAGATTTGTGCCCGCCCGTGTAATAGGCTCGCCCCCTATTACATTGGACTTATACATAACGGCGAAATGAGGGTGTTACTACACGTATACACCTCTACCCAACCCTTCGGGAAATACAGGCGTGATTTCATGTATGAAATTCCGTAATTTTGTGTTTGCTATAATTCCAGTGAGGAAGAAGACAATGGTAGCAGCAAGACCAATTCTGAATCGGAGAGTAAGAATGATGGCAGCCGACCGATTAAAACTGTACGTATTTGTATCTAACATCATAATATCTTATGAACTGTGGTGCTCAACCCCCGCTCCAACGCGACTTTGAACGCTCTTGAGCTTATGATGGTATTAGTGCAGACACTGACGTGGATGTACTAGCAAACCCCCCCCCCCCCCCCCACAAAGTCTGGCTACGACCGCGTCTGAATTCTACTTTATTCTAGTATCGCAGAACCTATAGTCAGAAAGGGGTACTAATCCGAATGGGTGTTGAAGTACTCATAATACTGAACAACTTTTGTTCTCAACTTTTTCAAAACTGAATAGTTTTAGAGAAATAGCTATTCAAAGATTTCATAAAAAATATGCTGAAATCTATGTATCATCATCAGGTGTGTTTACATTATAGGTCATTATTTGGGGTAACAGAATGAGTTGCTTTTTTGCTGAATTCGTAACTAAATTCAGAGTTGTCGATATTTTGAAACAAATAACAAAATTTTATTTTTGTATGGAATTAATAATAATTTAAACTTCCTATAGAACAGTCGTCAGTGATACTTTAAGTGGTTCGCTTTAGTACTCGACGTTCCGACTAACCTTGTATAAATCCAAACTGATTTCAGAGTTAATTAAGTGAATAGTTTGTTTTAATTATAGGCAAATAAAGATATTTAAATTTTAGGAAAACACTTCTACGGAGTTTGTAACACCAACGTCGGAGAGTGTCGCACTTGTGATTACCGTGAGCAAAACTGAACTACAAGACTCCGACGAATGTTCCAACTCATCCCTGAAGCTCATGTTCGAAGATGAAATGGTCAAGATAGAGGGCCCCGAGTGGAAGAGGGACGAGGACAAACTTATATTAGAAGTACTAAAAGAGCATCTAACTCCCGAGGAACGTGAAGATAAAACTATCGTGGAAACCATCAATGAGAAAAATATTATAGACATGATCTACGAAAATTTGAACCATAAATCGAAACAAGATATTAAAACACGCGTATTTTATTTATTACAAATTTGTTAGGATTTAGCCAGGTCCACATGAGCGGTTATGAACACAATGAGCTAAATACCGAATGCAAGATGAATTGTTCGATTAAAAAATTATGAAGATATTTGCAGAGTATGACGTGCATTGCCACATGTGTGTACCTGCGTGAATTGTCCTTTATATTATTTTATATAAATATAACTTTATTTAATTTTACATTTAACATAGATTGAATAGTTTTATTTAACTCCATTCAAATGAACCCATTTGATATAATTAGGAGAGAAAAATGAGATGAGATTGAGAGATGAAGGGCTCCTGGTTAATTATTATTAACAACCCCGTCGATCATACGAATTGCGAGGTTAAGCTGCGCTTGCCGCGATCAGTCCTCAGATGGGTGGCCGTTATTTACACATCGGATCCCCTCCGTGCCTCGGAGAGCACGTTAAACCGTCGGTCACGGGTGTCATAAGAATACCTATGACAGTCGTTACGGATAGTCAGAAGCCCGAAAGTCTGACAACCGGTTTAACCTTAGGCTATCGGCATTGCCCACTGGGTTGCGGAGGTCTGACGGCAGTCGCTCCGTGTAAAATACTGGTATTCAGTCGCATCTGGTTAGACTGGAAGGTGACCCTAACAGAATTGGGAAAAAGGCTAGTACGAAGATGAGATGAGATTTATAGAATGGATTCTATCGTCCGAAACCAATAACGGATCTCAATCCAAAATCTCTAGGTTGATGTAGGTTTCTGATAGACATACAATTGAAGTAATGTTAAAATCTTACATCAATCCAGATATCGTCGCTCGGCAGTGAAAACCTCGTAAATACAATTTTCTTCCAAAACGTTTTATTTGTTCTTTAGATAGATAAACTGGTCATACACGTATTAGTTCAACAAACTTTCAATTCAAATACTTCTAAGCTATCTATGACGTACGATGACAAACGTGTATAAACATTTGATCGGCAAATTTTTTTCAGGAGACAGTTTTATCTACCTCTTGTAAAAATGTGTATTTTACACATACATGGTTTTCACTGTCGACCACCGACTTATATTGGATTGAAATCGGTCGTTGATTTCGCCCGTATATCTAAATAGATTATTAAAACTTCAAGTAACTTCAGTACCTTCAGTTAGTAGAACTGCCTTGTTGGTCTAGGGGTCGCAAGCGCGACTGGTCCTGGGTTCGAACCCCAGGTCGAGCAAAGTGTTATTGGGTTTTTCCATTAGGAATTTCTAAGTAGCAGCCCGGAGTTTGAATTTGTGCCCGGTTGATGGCAATAGACTCGCTCCCATGGGACATGGGACTCAAACAACGGCGAAATGAGGGTGTTACTATACACCTCTGCCCAACCCTTCGGGGAAACTTCAGTATACAACCTACATTTTTCCTAATAATTCGTAATTGCAAAAATAGAATAGAATGTGTCTTCCGAGAGAAATATGCTGATCCTAGAATAATGTAAGTTATTATTAGATGTGTATAAACAATCATCTATGATCTATCTAATAGAAGTAGTAATAGACCTATTGTAAGATGAATGATGATGAATCCGTTGCTTCTTGGCGCGGATCCAGTCCTTAAAAAAGGTTGTGGTCACAGCCACCCGAAAATCGGCTAAGTACGAGTCGGAGTATGAACTCGCTCATGATCGATATAGTGCATTCGTACAAAGGAGATGTTTACAAAATATTTATGAAGTCCTGACCACGATTTTGTACAGTGTATGGTTCCAAGTGGGCAAAGCCGTGGGGCGAACACTAGTCTATACATATAATAAATCTGTAGACTTGGCGTGTCTGTACATAGCAAATATTTTGAAAAAACCTGGTTGGGGTGGTAAACGTTAACCAATAGAACCCATTTTTAACATTTTTGGAATTTTTGTCTGTTTATCTGTTTGTTTGTTCAAGCATCACGTAAAAACAACTGATCCAATGTTGTTGACTTTTATAAACAAATATTGTGCTTATCTCCGTGTAATACATCGTTTTTGTTTCATCGCAATCGGTTCACGCAATCAAAAGATATGCGAATTTTAAGTTTTCTAGAAGAACTTAGCATGTGCATGTTTATACCATTTATTTTCAATAGATGGCGTTACGTGTACCAAATCACGTTGTGAGGAAATATATTACAACGAATAAATCCACAGATTACCTAATATTAATTGTTGAATTGGTACCTATTCTCAGTCTACGGAAGGTCTATTGAAATGCTATCTTTATGAAAAAGGTACTAAGCTTTTATAAAAAAATATCGAACATATTGTTATTTAGAATTTATTAGGTACCTATCTATATAAATGGTAGTGGAAGAGAAATACACTCAATTTCATAAGTGAGTGTATTCATAATTGTTAATAGTGCAAGGCAATACGATAGATTAATTTGAAATAATTATCCAGTCTAACCTTACCCGGGTCACTCACATGCGTGCAAACATTCGTACATTGCACGAATGTACATTGCACGAATGTTTTCCGTTTGTATGGAAAATGTTCGCATAGTCATTGCGAATGTCAGTCCCACACTTGTGGGTTCGCGTACCTATTCGTGCGAATGTGAGTGACCCGCATTAGGATACCGGCAGTGGCCAGTTACTGGGTTGCGGAGGTCTGATGGCAGTCGCTCCGTGTAAAATACTGGTATTCAGCCGCATCTGGTTAGACCGGAAGTTGACCCCAACATAGTTGGGAAAAAGCTAGGATGAAGAAGAAGAATTTGAAATACTCATATATTTTATTAATACCTATTATCATAAATCTGTGGACTTGCCGTGTTTGACTATTGGAAATACTTTTTAAATAATAGTGGGAGTCGTTAAAAGATAAGAAAAAAAATCCATTTCGATCATTTTTGGAATTTTTGTCTGTTTGTCGGTTTGTTTGTTTCAGTGTGATTGACTTTTATACACAAATATTGTGCGTATCTCAGAGTAACATTTAGTTTCTGTTTCATCCTAATCGGTTCGTTCAATCTAAAGTTATTAGAATTTAAAGTCATTAAGAAACAAATTAGCATCATTTGATGTAACATATTTGCTCAATAGATGGCGTTGCGTGTATACTAAATTACGTAATCTATTTTCCGTTCAGTTTTAAACGTGTACAGTTTCCGGTTAGCTTATGTTATGCTATGAAGCTATGAAGCTGCTTCTCGCACGATTAGCTCTCTCCCGTATACCTAAGCAATCACAGCTATCTTTATGCACACATCCCTTTTTTATCGTTGGAAAATCCTCATCGATGTCCCTCGCCCGGAGAAGGCGAGGGGGTCTGCCGGACTCTTACCGGCTAAATACCAACGGTGTCCCTCCTTCTGACCTAATGCCGGGGTCACGGGATTCGCTATTGCATGCACTGCAACCCCGGCAAGTCTTGGCCCAGCAGCTTCTTCTGGTGGATCTCTCCAGTGGTGGGGCAATTTGATGAATAAAGTTGTAGTGTTGTTAATGTCTTTTGATGAATAATGTTATTATTATTATAGATTGTCACTAACAACACAAAAAAAAACAATAAAAAATTGTCCCCTGCCCCACTTCCTTCTGAGAGGCGCACGCGGAACACGGCGCGCCATCCTTCCGGGCCTGTTACTGGTCGGGCGACGGGTCCCCTAACCCGCCGCCCGCAGGCCACTCACTAGGGTTGGCCAGAGATCGTCACGCACCCTCCGACGCCCGGTGCGTCTAGCCGGAGAAGGGAGGGAGAAGACGCCTCCCTCTCCCTCTCCGCTACCTCCTTGGTGACCATCACCTCTTCGCAAAAGGAAGCGACGGCCTCCCACACACCCTCGCTCCCCGCCATGGACAAAACCACAGCCGGAAGCGAGAGGTCACCACCCACTGCCGCTACCAGGTCACGGCGCCCTGCTCCCCACGCAGCGCACACTTACAGCGTCTGCTGCGCCGTGTCCTCCTGACAGTCCACACAGTGGTGACGTCCGAGCGTCTGCTCCCGGTCTATACGACACAGGTACTTCCCGAAACAGCCATGTCCCGAGAGTACCTGCGTCATCCGGACGCTGAGGGCGCCATGACGCCTCTCCAGCCACATGCGCACATCCCTGGTGTTTCTACTACTAACATTGTTCACAGGGAAACCTTATTATAATGGACCTGACTACTGATAGAAATACAACATATTTTGTTTAGTAAAAATCCTAATTTTCAAATCTAACAACTAAACATCTACTCAGCCTAAACCGTTGGTAAAAACATAGAGCACCCGAAGCTATGTGAGGTTCCCGTTTTTTTATGTATTTTTTCATAGTTGTTAGAATAAAGAAAGATTTTAAGAAACCCATCTAATCTATACCTAATAATAATTACATAATAATTTCAGTTAAGCAAGTAATGTTGTCCTACGACTTCTATGCATACGAATTTGCGGGCACAGCTAGTAAATTAATAAACCTGTAATATAATGTTAGTTTGTTCGCTCACGAACTCGTGCAAGATCAAACGACCCCAAATTCGATATGTCTACTAGTAGGTAACCGCCAGGGGTTCCTGCACCCATCTTCCGGCTCCATCATAAGACCCTTACCGCTATACGTTTTAAATATAACTCATCAAAACAGATCAAACGAGCCCTAACTCTCCGTGAGGCGTTCCAGTACCCACCTTGCGGCTTCATTATTACATCGGCTCAAAGGTAAGTACCATACTATTGTGTGGTTATCAGAGCTACCGCAGTTTCAATTGATGCGATAGTTAAAAGTGAGTGAAAATCGAGTTCCAAGGTATTTTTACAAACATAGTTTGTTAGTTAGTACTAAGCGGTGAAGCTATCAACCTAACAATAAAAAACCGGCCAAGTGCGAGTCGGCGCACAAAGGATTCCGTACCATTATCTATAAAAACGGCAAAAAAATCATGTCTGTTGTATGGGAGCCCCCTTAAATATTTATTTTATTCTGTTTTTTAGTATTTGTTGTTATAACGGCAACAGAAATACATCATCTGTGAAAATTTCCAATGTCTAGCTATCACGGTTCATGAGATACAGCCTGGTGATCGACGGACGGACGGACAGCGGAGTCTTAGTAATGGGGTCCCGTTTTACCCTTTGGGTACGGAACCCTAAAAATTAGCTTGTTAATAAAATAATCGCAATGTGATGTGCCCTCAGATGTGCCACTCTATTTCTGAACTGTTCAAGAGACGTTAATACCTAATGTATTTATTACTGAACTGATCAAAAGACGTCAATTTTAAGATTACATTCCAGGATCTAGATTAGCAACGTAAATAGCATTTAGTTTCGCCATTTCATTCACACCTCTAACAAAAGGTTCGAATCAAGTTCCAATTCGCACTAATGTCAAAAAGGCAAAACAATAAAACCCATTGATATATATAAACTCAATGATAAAACCTATCTTTCATTTAATTGCAATATATATCAAGGTATTTTGTTGTAACATTTAACACAGTACCCCATAAAAGATGTCTGTACTTTAGATAATTTGAAAAATGGTCGATCTAGTTTATCTTTATTTCTAGTATTAGAATTATGTCTATCGCTTATTTTATTATAAAGATGTAGATTTTTTCTTACATACATAATATTTTTAAATGAATTGGCAAGATACCGTCACAATATTAATCCCTTTAAATAGTTCCTTATGAGATTCGCGGTGACGTAGATTATAAATGGCTCTGACAGCCATTGAGATATGTGTACTTTAGTACATTATACCTCAATGCTGACAGCTCTCTTTTGCAAAATAAAGATGGAATCAATGTCAGCAGCCCGACCCCACAGTAAAATGCCATATGACATAATGCTGTGGAAGTAGCTAATGTAGACCAAACGCGCGGTTTCTACATCTGTTAACTGTCTTATCTTTTTAACAGCATAAGCAGCCGAGCTTAGCCGTCCCGCAAGAGATGTTATATGTGGTCCCCATTGTAATTTCTCGTCTAAAGTGATTCCTAGGAAAACCGTTTGACTAATAAATTCCAGTTTTTGTCCATTCAATATGATATCACATTCACTACTTCTAACATTGGGTAATTTAAATCTAATGCATTTGGTTTTAGTTTTATTTAGTACCAAATTATTTACCGTAAACCAATCTTGGACTTGAAGAATAGAGTTATTCACGTCGTCAAGATTTTGTGATCGTCGGTCTATTTTAAATATCAAAGATGTGTCATCTGCAAATAACACCATTTTTGGTTGATTTTGATATAATTGGGGTAAATCATTCATGTAAACTAAAAAGAGGAATGGACCCAATATCGAACCTTGAGGAACGCCCATTGGCATTTCAGACCCCAATGAGTTCACGCCGTTTATTTGAACTTTAACCTTTCTATCTTTCAGGTATGATCTTAGTAAATCAAGAGCTGTATTCCTAATTCCATAGTGCTCTAGTTTCAGCAGAAGTGTCTCATGGCGCACGCAATCGATCGCCTTAGAGAGGTCGCAAAAGATTCCAACGGCATCTTGTGCTTCTTCCTAGGCGTTAAAATGTTCTTTATTATGGTGACACCGGCATCAGTGGTACAACGCCCTTTGGTGAAACCGTACTGTTGTTCATGAAAGATGGAATTTTATTAAAGTGACGTAACATTTGATTGAGCATCAACCTTTCAAACACCTTACTGAGAACAGGCAGAATTGACACAGGCCTATAATTGTTGGGTTCTTTTCTATCACCGGATTTGAACAGAGGAACTACTTTACTGTGTTTCATGAGATCCGGAAAGGATCCTTGGTCCACACTGGTGTTAAATATGAAAGCCAAATAGGGCGCAATGGTTTCGATGATAGGGTTTACTTAACATCCCTTCTGAATATCCGACGAGCGCGATTTTTTTTTATATCCCATTTTCAACGCTTTCATACGGCCACCCCACCATGCAAACCGGCAGATTAATATTTCTCCGTTATCAGAAACACATGGGGCGCATACATTATTAATATCTGAAGCGCTCAAGTATTTCTGTGTGACTCTTGTTTTTTACACTTGAAAACCTGTACACGTTCCCCCCACCAGTGAAAGGGCATACTTCATAACCTTTTTTTCTTTTTAACATCTAATCTTCACAATACAAAAGATCCCCGTGACGCTCGAGTAAGTTCCCATTTAGCATCTTGGGCTCCCCTAGGTATGACTATGACCACGAAAACGCGTCACGTCGCGGTCGGGGCTGAACAAAATATTAGCATTTTACGCGGATTAGTGTATCAAATTTCGTTCATATTCATAATTATTGCAAGTGGATTGCACATGCAGTAGCAACTGTAAACTATGCAACTGCCAAATGCAGCTTAAAGGCAATTATGATGCAGTCAGTGCAACTGCGTGACAAGTTACAACTGCCGACTGGCTGTGCAGTCCACTTGCAGTTGTGATTACGAATATGAAACGAAATTGATTCACGAAATGTGACGCTATTAGCCCGCCTAGCCTGGTCAAACAGACGCGTATGAGCGTTACGGCGCATGGTGGGCTGAAAATCGCCTTTCATAGACATAGAGACTTGAATTTTGAAGGGTCCTTTTTTTGGCTAGAAATGGATTCTGCTGATCATTACTATACTATAAAATTTCGTATGAGACAATTGCGTGTACAAATGATGGAGTTACAATTTTTTGAAGAAAAATTTGTATAGTGCTGACATGAAAAATGAGGCTATCTCTGGAATCATAAAGTTGGCCATTATATTGTTACACACAGATATAGTAATATTTATTTGTAATTTTTTGACATACTTCGGATTGTGGCACCATATGCATTTTTTTAAATACTTTAAATTAAAAAAATATATATGTTGATGATTCATTTTAATGCTTAAATGCTTAAAATATGAGTATGCCAAGTCTAGTTTACAATCTTTTTTTATACAATAGGCCAAAACATCCTAAGAAATCACAAAAGTTCGTTTTTATACCTATGTGGGATATCTACCTACTATTCATAGTAGATATCTAGTACATTTAATTGTATTGGATTGTATGATTAAAAAACAGTTGTACTTACATTTAATTTGTATTTAATTAAAAAAACATCATCAACAATAAAATCAGTAACTAAATAACAAATTATTAAAAACAATTAAATTGTAACTGCGATTAGTATTGATATATGTATAAAAAATAATTATAAATAAACGTCAGCCAAAAGAAAAAAATACAATATTTAAGAATCTATCTACCATAAACAATAAAAGTTAACTTATTCTAAACTCCATCAGAATCCACTTCAGAATCAGGCTCTACAATTAACATTACATCTAAGAACTCTATCGGAGCTTCCTGATCCTGAATTTTAAGTAGGTCTAAAGTTTCCTTAAAGTATGTCTGCCTCTTATGGGCATCCAATTTTGGTCTTATTGAAGTAATATAAGGATCAGAAGAGACGATAAGCATATTGAGAACATCCTCGTTTGATGCTTGTCTGCTCTTCTTACTCGAATGGTGTTCTCTGAACCTCCTAAAATCGTTGTTTCCGGCCTCTAAAGCTTCTTCCGAAAGACTCCCAATTTGCACAATAGCATTTTCTGCGATTATGTCCACTCCATGAATTTGTGTACGGTCGATGTCACGTAGTACCTACCAATTATACAGTTCCGCGTATTTTTCCGCGGTTATTTTAGTGTGTTGTTTAAATTTAGGCACATCTATAAATGTGATAGCTTGCAGAATCACTGCAAACCTGCGGATCAGGTCTTCATCTAGTCCAGTGATCGCTGCAGTTTTATCAGGAAACTCAAAAAGCCTCCTCGCTGTGTTACCATCGTTAGTGTGCCTGATCCTTGCTTAACGATATCGATCAAAGGATTGAGATCATCTTTAAATCGAATTTGGATAAGTTTTTTCCTTGACTGTAACAACTCTTTGTGATCTTCTTGTCTCGCAGACCACTTCTTGAAGTCCACTTCTCGAGAAGATAAGCTATGCTTAGAAGACATTCCATCACATTAATGCGGGCATGTAATGACGATAACCCATACACCAGGAGAAACGGTTTTTAACGGAACGGTATTTAACTTATTCATTTCATTAGGCTTAGCCAAACACAGGTAGCAGGCCGCATATGATTTAGCTTCAGAAAGATACCTACAAATTTTGCCGTTTATTTATTCACATAAAAGTTTACTATTTTTTGGACATAAAAACGCTTTGCTAATATTTAAATAGAAATGTAAAGTAAAATGCACTAATGCGGTAATGTAAAGTCAAAATCACGCGTGTTTAATAAACTGCATCATAAACCGAAAAGCGGTGCAATAAAGAGCTGCTTTACGAGGAAGTGTGTTGAAAAATGTATTACTTAATATTTAACGAAAACCCTGCTGGACCAGAAACGGGCGTATTAATACTTCCATAGGATAAAATATTACCTAGTTATTTGAAACAATTATCAGAAAGTATCAATCGTAATATAATCTTTTTTATGGTGTGGCTATACATGGATTATCTGGACATTGGCGCATGTAAATCCATTACTATTGCAATGTCTTTCACTCGTCATTTGTCTCCCTATAATATGTATTATCTATGTCATTTTTCGCCGCGGTGAATATTGACTTCTTCTTTAAGAACGTTTGAGTGAAGTACAGACGGTTATGGAGACCATTATTTTGTAATGCTGAATGTGTGTTGCTTATATTTGAGCGATGATCTTTATACTCTTTAAGTATAAGCTTAACTATTTCTTCATTCGTCATTGTGTCATAGTTCGCAAAACGGGAAAGATAACTAAAATTATCAAGTACCACAGAACTTAACTTGGATTTATCAATTTTTCTAACAATATCAAGAAAATATATTAAAAATTCCTTACATTCATATGCACGAGCAGTTAATAATACTTGGGTCGTTGCAACTATTTCGATAAATTCATCCAAGTTATTTTCATTTAAACATCTTTCAGATATAGATGTGAATAAAAACAGTAAATTATGCAACCGTCCCGACATAGCGCTTATAAACCATGCAGTTATTATCTTGTCCTCGTTCTCATGTTTTGAGTCAGAAGTACTTTCTGTTTCCTGATCAGAATCAGAATAATGAGATTCTTTTTCCATAGTATAGTAAAAGTTAAGCAAAAATTCTGAATGTACTTTTCCCTGTTCTATTAACCACTGGAATATTATTTGTTCTTTATTTTCTAAAACACTCATCAGAGCCTCGTCCATTTTAAGTTTATAATCAAAAAATTCTGGAACGTTGGTATAAGGAAAAAAAATCATCACATTCAATAGAAAATGCATCCATGACTTTTGCAATTCACCAAAATTATCGCTTTTTAATAAATCGCAACCATATTCAACTGCAAAGTACTCGGTGAATGTCCTGTGTACAAATATCGGGATACCGTTTGCTATACTATGTATGAGGCCCGTCTTCTCTCCTTCCTTTTCAATTAATTTTATCATATCCTTGATTTCTTTCAGTTCTTCCGTAATAAACAATTTATGACTATGTTTATGAAAAATGGCATACGCTGCTAATTTTTTATGCTTTTTCATAGACTCCGTATATTCTTTGTCGTAAGATATCATTATATCCGGATTATAGATGTCCATTTTATTCTTCTCTTGAAACCGTATTGTTTTCAATTTCTTTTCTAAAAATCGTTCGTAAATGGTGCAGGTATTACTGTCTAGATTCCATTTGTCAGTATTTTTATCAAAGTCTTTCAATTTGTTTTCGAAATATTCTGTTATAAGGTATAAATGTAAAGGAGTCCCATCGCGGTGAAAGGCGTAAAATTGTTTCTTAAAAAAAATTTCTTCTGCTTGAACATCATTAAATGTCACATCAATATTTTGATTATACGTCCATAAAGGAATGTATGTATTTTTAATCTTGTTTTTCAAAAAATAAAAAGCGTTGATATATACATAGTTTAACGGAAATGCAAAATCTTGAAAAAGGCGATTTTCTGTTTTCGACAGGAATTCAAGAAAGTCATGTACATTTTCGAGTTGTTTGCTATTAAACTCTTTTAATATCAAATTGGATTTCCAAAATTTTTCCAAATATATATCCGTATCATGACGAGAGAATTTTTTTATTTGATAAGATGTTCCGAACTCTCGTTGTAAAATAGATTTTACTTCGTTATACGACCTGCTTGTGATCCACATTCTATGCTTTAGAGGATGGTTACTGACAGTTTTTAGACATTTTATGACCTCATTCGTATAATGCGGACAGATTTCGTCGAAGCCATCAAATAAGAATATCAGCTTTCCTCTATTATAAAAGTGTAGGAACAATTTCAACTCGAACGCAGTCCACTGATCGCCTGTACAGTATTTTAGATGCACAACACCGTTTGCTTCTTCCAGCTCAAATTTTACTTCGTTTTCTTTGTCAAGTTTCTCGTGAAGGATTACTCGACACATAAAGTTTAAAGTTTCCAATGAATCGATGGCTGTTTTATCTTTCTTCAACTTGTTGAATTCTTTCGAATATTCCAATAAATTTGTTCTTACAATCCATACTTTTGGATCTAGTTCTTTTGTTTTAAGTGATAAGTGAGTCAGTAGGGTTGACTTGCCCATTCCGGGTTTTGCTGTTACAAGTACAACGTCATCTACTATAGTGTGAAGATTTTGTACAACTATCTCATCGTAGTCATCATCGTCATCCTCGTCAGCATTCGTCTTCTTAACACGTCTGACAACATACAAGTGTTTCTGTTTGTCATAATGTGAATTCCCAAGTGGTTTACCAACTACAATCGTTTCTGTGCTAACTATTTTATTCAACACATCTCGTTCCACATATGCCATTGATTCGTCATCTACGATAAGGTTTAAGCTTACTTCAATACCTTGGAATATCACTCTGGCGGTCTTCAAGATGCTCTCCTGTGATTCTTTACTCATGTCAATTAGATTATTTTTGTCATCGTACAGTTCATTCTCTGCTTGTAAGAAATATTTATCTATTATTCCAGCAGACATTTGGTTTGTAATAACAATTGTTTTTTTGTTATGAACAGCTTTTGCAAGGGTTTCTAAAGTTTTATTCCCGTTTCTTGAGTTTCCTATTTTCTCACATACAAAAATCAGTATTTTTTCATTATTTGTATTTGTCAACTCTGTACATAGCAGGTTACGATCGTACGGTGGTAACTTTAAAATATATTCTAGATCTAACACAACATGGTCTTTATTTTCCAAACATTGTATCACTTTAGTAACAGTCAGCGCGCAGTTCTCTGAAGTGATAACAGTTCTCAAATGCTGATCGTGCAATTTCAAGGACTTCAGAGCATTTTCATTGAATGTGTAATTATTATGTGCAATTTTATACATTTGATTTATTACGCTCATAAGTGGATCTTTTAAAATTTTGTTCATTGTATTCTCAAACATTTTGCTTTCTTTTGTCAGATATGATGCCTGTTTAGGTAGCTTCCACCAATTCAGTATATTTTCGTGAAATATAGGAAATATTGCGTCAGTTCTAACTTGATAAATGTTCACGTGATTACACTGATCATCTTCTATTTCTCTCCTTAAAATTTCCTCGACGCCCTCCTCATTAGCTTGATTAGTATAAAATAGCAGTTTGTTTAGGAAACTCTTAGCTAAAGCCGTTACATCTTTATAACCAACCGCATACTTCCCTCCTTTCAGAGCTGTTTCACAAAGATACCTTACGTTTTCTTCATTTATGTAAGATCTCTTGACAATACCACCCGTTCCAATGAGATTGTAAGGATAGCCACTTTTAGTCAAGCTATTACCAAAGTCGTCGTTTGCGGTCGTGTAGATAACGAATAAACATTCTGTTTCCTCAAAATACCCTTTAAATATTACGTCTTTACTATTAGGTTCGAATGTGCGTCTAATTTCCAAGTAACTTTTAAAATATTTAGCTAAATCGATTTCGAGCGGTAGTTTATCGTTCTCTCTATGTTTGGCTTGTATAAACACAGTGCGAGGCCTATCAAATCCCTTCACTTTTGCTTTAAAACAAATGTCATCGAAACTCCCTACCTTGTCAACATTTGTTGCTAAATGAAATTCTTCAATAGTATCGTCATGTGTCGCTCTAAAATATATTAAGCTAATTAGTTTTGTTTCATACAGATGTCCGCGAATCCCGGATGTTCCTGGACGCTTGTTATACATTGTACAGCTCATAGTTTCTGTAGAGGTCTCTTAACTTAGAAATCAGGAATCAAGACAGAGGCAAGCGGCACTCACAGTCCAGGGAGTAGGCAGCAGTCAGCAACGGCACCAAAATCAAACAAATATATGACTGTTGACCTGAACCTGAAAACAAAGAGCAATTTGATGTCATTGATACTCCTGGGGTTTCCGAAGGGGTAGGCAGACTAATGTCACCAATGTTATGGCGGTAATCATTCCCTATAACTACAAGATTAGTCGGAAAGGGGGTACTAAGCCGAAAGGGAGTTGAAGTACCCATAATAATGGATAACTTTTGTTCTACAACTTTCCCCAAAAGTCATTAGTTTAAGAGAAATAGCTGTTTAAAGATTTCATAATAAATACGCCAAATTCTATCTATCCTCAGCTATGATCAGCATTTTAGGTCATATTTGGGGTCACGGATTAGTAGTTCCATTTTCTGAATTCGTAACTAAAGCAATGAATGAATGAAGAATTTTTGAAAAAACTAAAATAAAATTCATTTTTCATGCTTTTTTTTATCGAATTTTGAATTTTTAACACTTTCTTTAAAACAATGATTAGTGATAAATTAAGTGGCCCACGGCTTAGTACCCCCTTTCTAACTAACCTTGTATAATTCGACTTGGAATGTGGCTCAGGGTGGCGATCGGCACTCGGCAATGACTAGTAGTATACCCATCGTGTTTCTGCTCGTATGACTTGTTATAGAAAGCACTTTATCACCGCATTAATAATAATCACTAACAAGGATCGAAAACCACATTACTAAGTGAGTTTCTAAATATAGTTTAAGATTTATTTTATATGGCATGAACGATTTTTGATTCAAAGATGCATCATCATAATAATAATTTCAGATTAACGCTATCCACAGCTGGATAGATAGGTAGGTGTACTTCAAATTAACTAGCGAAACTTCACAGGGTAACTAGGTATCATTAACTAAACGGTTTTATTAAGCTTCACATCGTATATTTGTTTGTTTGATTCAAATCTTGCGATAGATTTTTCAACTACTTCTGCTTAATCGATTCTTCTGAAACTTCGCACACAAATTCAATTCCCATGACAATACAACCACAAAACAGATAGGTACAGAAGTCAATCACATGTATGTACTTCACTTTTCATACCTACGCTCGGCGGTCGCTCTATCTATAGGTATATATCTATCTCTCTCAAGCGCATGGCACTCGCGCTCACTCGCACTCTGGTCCCAAACATCTATGTGTGCGGTGTGTCTATGTGTGCGTTGCTCGAGCGTACTTGTATGTATATTGACTTCTGTAACTATCTGTTTTGTGATACAACGTTATAATAATTTCAACCTACAATCCTCAAATCTTGATACTGCAGTGCTGCAAGATAAAACTGTTTAACTTAAAAAGTTTTTTAAGACATTATTTATTTCACACTAGCGACACGCCCGGCTTCGCAGGGGTGCAATGTAGATACTAATGTGGGGCTTATAAACCTTCCTCTTGAATCACTCTATCTATTAAAAAAACCGCATCAAAATCCGTTGCGTAGTTTTAAAGATCTAAGCATACAGGGATAGGGACAGACAGACAGCGGGAGCGACTTTGTTTGATACTATGTGAAGATTAACCAAACAGAATATCGTGAACTTGGCTATTAATATAACATTAAATATGTGTTTTCCTGAATTTGACAGACAGAACCATATGAAATATTTACACTATATTGAGCGATTACTACATAACATAACAACATCACGCCTGTAATCCCTGAAGGGATAGGCAGGTGTATAGTAACACCCTCATTTATCCGTTATGTTTAGGTCCCATGTAATAGGGGGCGAGCCTATTGCCATCAACCTGGCACAAATCCAAACTCCGGGCTGCTACTGAGGAAATCCCACACGGAAAAACTCAACAACACTTTGCCCGACCTGGGGATCGAACCCAGGACCTCAAGATCAGCAGTCGCGGTTGCCACCACTAGACCAAATCAAATCAAATCAAATCATTTATTTGCGAAATATGGGTAGTTCATAAGGTGACAATTTTATACAAAGTTCTTAAGACCATATCCTACCATGGCAGGTGTGCAAAATATTAGTAAAATAAATTAAAATATTACATTATCAAATTACATATTAATTAACAATTGCATTATTTAAACATTATATAATTTTATTATTGAACAATAACTCAACTTATTATTCATTTACTTTATTATTTAAATAATCGTTAGCAGAATAATAGGCATTTTGGATTAGATACTTTTTTAATTGGTTTTTAAATAAATTGAAATTATTAGATTCTTTTATGTATGTACTTCGGTAATTTATTATATATTTTAGGACCCATACAAAATGCACTCTTATCAAACATAGCCGTTCTATGGCTTATTGCACGAAGTGTACTGGCAAGTCTGGTACTTTTTAAGGTTGCATATTTATTAAGGTTATTTCTTATGTCTAATGCTAGTTCATAGATATATAATGATGGGAACGTCAATATTTTTAAATTAATAAAGTGCAGTTTACAGGTTTCAGTTGATTTTAATGCACAAATAGCTCGGATACACTTCTTTTGCGCTTTAAAAATAGTTTCTCTCTCAGTGGCATTCCCCCAAAACATTATACCATATTTAAGTGTGGAACCAACATATGCATGATAAGCAGACAGGAGAGTACTTTGATTTACAACTTTACGGAGCATATAAATAGCATAAGAATAACGACTTAGTTTTGTACATACTTTTTCAATATGTCTTCCATGTCATGTCTGAGTCTATGTGGAGTCCTAGAAATTTTGTAGTGTTTAATTTGTCTATTTTTATTTGTTCATAATTTATGTTTAATGTCCTTTGTTTTGAATTTTTATTTTTAAATGTCATTATATATGTTTTAGTTAAATTTATTTTGAGATCATTTAGGTTTAACCAGTTAACAATTGATGATAGCGTACAGTTTATTTCATGTTCATATGTCTTAGGGTCTTCAGATACAAATATTGCTGTACTATCGTCAGCATATAGAACCATGGGGATTTGATTGATTTAGGGAGATCGTTAATATATATAATAAATAGTAGAGGACCCAGAATACTCCCTTGTGGTACACCTTTACAGATTTTTATTGGTGTTGATAGGTGTTTCTTTTCCATTTTTGTGATATGTGAAATGCTAGATATTTCAGTTTGTTGTTCTCTGTTACTTAGGTATGATTTTATGAGATCTCTAGCATTCCCTCGTATTCCATACGTTTCCAATTTATTCAACAACACATCATGATTGACGCAGTCGAAAGCTTTTGTCATATCCATATAGAGTGCTGTGACCTCTTTTTTGTCATCTATACCTTTTAGTACCATTTTCAGAAAAGTGTATAATGCGTTGTTAATTGATTTATTTTTTCTGAAACCCATTTGTTCTTCCGATAGAATGTTGTGTTTTTCGATGTAACTGTAAAGATTGCTATAAATAACTTTTTCAAAAACTTTCGATAAGACAGGTATTAGCGATATAGATCTGTAACAATTCATATTTTCTCTATCCTCTTTTTTAAATATTGGAATGACTATGGACAATTTTAATTTTGATGGAAAGACCCCAACTTCGATACATTTATTAATTATATGAGAGAGTGCTGGTGCTATTAATTCAGCCACTACCCTAAGTATTTTAGTGGTAATTCCGTCATACCCTGTACTATTGGTGTTTTTTAAGGATTTTATTATTAGAACGGTATTTTCTGGGGTAAACGGGTTCATAAAGAGTGAGTTTGCGATATTATATTTAATTTTATAATGCTGTTTATTGTTAATACATTGTTTATTTGGTATTTGAGCCGTGAAAAAATGGTTAAATTCGTTAGCTATAGCAGTTGGATCTGTGATTGGTACATCTTTTACATTAATTTTGTCAATTTTTTTAATCTGATGAACATTTGTTTTATAATTATTAATAACCTTCCATGTAGCTTTGGCTTTATTAACAGACGTTTTAATATAATAATCGTTTTGAGACTTTTGTGTTAATTTAATTATTGCTTTTAATCTTTTATTGTATATTTTGTATATTTGATGTTTTTCTGTATTTCCAGAGTAAATGCCGCTTGCGCTTAGAACAGACTCTAATGCCTTTTGATGACCAACGAGGCAGTCGATTACTAACCATAAATGAATCATTACAATTACATTGTAAACAACATACCTATTCCCAATATGACCACAATTATTGATAAATAAGTATTATTCGTCGGTCATTGTCATTATCCTTATTGTGTTATTAAAAACCATTTTACGAAAAATTTATTTAAAACTAAATGACCTAGGCGAAAAGAATGAAATTTTACTACTCCCCCCAGTGAACTTTATCCTTTACCTTACCCAACCTTAAGATTTATGGGCGTCAAGTCGACGATAAAGTACCTGAGACTCGTCATCGACAGCAGATGGTACCTACTTTGGGCGTCATTTTCAGCAATTGACACCTTAATTTATGGACGCCGCGGCTGTTGGCGCGGCTGCTACCCAATGCCTGCTGGGGCTCCCAATGGCTCCTTGCTGGAGGGCCCCAATCTGGGTTGCCCGCCGTGTCCAATTTATGCAAAGAAAGCAGGGCGTGATGAGCGTCTCGTGAGGGGGTACCATACGATCTTCTCCGAGGCGGCAAGCCTTCTAGCCGGATCGATACCTTTTGATCTGGAGGAGAGAGCCCTCGCGCTGCGATATCATCAGCGTGGAGAGGCCACCCAATGGAGCGAGCTCCGCAATATCATAATGGCAACATGGCAGAAACTACTTGCGCAACCCAGCGCAGGGCACGCCACAATAGCGGCGTTAAGACCCTTCATAGTGGCTAAAGAGGCAGTATGGTGCCCTCGGCTTCCGGCTGACGCAGCTACTCTCGGGATATGTCTATTTCGGGAAATACCTGAGTCGCATAGGCCGGGAACAAACGCCACAACGAGCATTGTCCCGAGAACATGGCAGGTGTGCCCTGTTACCTAGTCGTGACAGGTGGTGGTGACCTCTCGCTTTCGGCCAACCTTCTATCCATGGTAGGGAGCGAAAGTACGTGGGAAGCAATCGCCTCCTTTTAGGAGGAGGTGACCAAAGTAGCAGCGAAGGGGAAGAGGGAGGTAACTACTGCTTTTCCTACCCAGACATTGGGCGCCGGAGGATGCTCAACGATCTCCAGCCGCCAGGGCCGGGCTGGGACCTGAAATCGGCCCGGGCATTTGAGAGACGGTCGGCCCAAGCGATTAGAAGGACGTTTTTTTTATTTATTTTTTAAACGCTCCCCTCACTCTTTCTCCTACTGTATCTTGGGTGCATTTACAAACAAACAATTTGCGGCTTCTTTTTTGTTCAAGCGATAGGCGATAGTTGGATGACCTTTTTTTTGACTTTCCCCTCACTATTTCGATTTCTCCGACTGTGTGACCGGGTCATTAGGCCACACCGGCCCATCGGGCATTTTCCCGATTTGTCCGTATGGCCAGTCCGGGCCTGCCAGCCGTTGTAGTTTGTAGCCTGTGGGCGATGGGCCTCGAAGCCCGTTACAGACCGACCAATAACAGGCCCGACAAGGCGATGCGTCGTATTTCACGAGCGCCTCGCAAAACGAAGTAGGGTAAAGCTCCACAAACGGTTGGCTTGCAGTGCATGCAGTAGCGAAACCCACGACCTCAGTCACAGATCCACGGAGGAACACCGTGTGGTTCAAGTCGGTAAGAGTCCAGCATAACCCTCCACCTGCCCAAGGGCAGAGGGTGTCTATGAGGACACCCACACAAGAAAAAAGAGGGGTAGGTACCTACACGTCGCAAGTGACAGTGATAGTCTAACGGTTGAACGCTTGCGTTCCACGTAGGAGGGTTTGGGTTCGATCCCGGCCCGTACCTCTGACTTTTCGAATTCATATGCGGATCAAAATTCGATTATCACTTGCGTTAACCGTGAAGGAATACATCATGAGGAAACCTGCACACCTGAGAGGGCTCCATAAAGTTTTCGATGGTGTGTGTAATCTGCGTACACGCACCAGGCCAGCATGGTGGACTAAGGCCTAAACCCTTCTCATTCTGAGAAGGGGGACTCTGCAGTGGGGCAGTAATTGGCTAATTATGTTTTATTTATGTACATGTACGCCAGTTTCAGAAACCCTGCTTTAAAAGCCCATTGTATACTAAACAAGTTACTATCTCTCTGTTTATCACACCCCGGACGCACAGGTCGCCTGCCAATATCGGTAATCATCTCCAACGAGGATTTTTTTTAACTTCTAGTGGGCTGTTAGGTTTTTCAAATAAGTACTACAAATAAATAAGACAAAATATACATACCTTGCAATCCGAGACACAAGTAATATTGTTAACAATCTTCCAAGTTTCATTCCACATAAGAATATAAAAGTTAAAATTATATTAAGGGTACCTATTATTTAATTAACATAGTTTATCCACAGACGTCCTATGTAAAAGAGTAGCAACGTCTGTCTGCACGTCGTCAGCGAATTAATCAAACGGCAGTTCAAGGAAGCAGGAAGAAGTGTAGTGAGCGAACGCATAAGCGCGCTCCAGACGATACGATTTGATTAACAAAGCTCAATTGACAACTTACCTATATTATGTGGACGGCTGGTAGCGATTTATAAATTGGCTAAATCTAGCAAAATTAAATCTTGCAAAATAATTTTTGGATGCATCCGATTTATATTTTATTAAGTTCGACACTAATAACGATCCATTTTTACAAGCTTTTATTTAACTTGCAATGTTTGTATTTATGTATGTTCGGTTAAAATCTTGCAACTGAATTTTGAACCACTTCCTCTTATCCTACGGAGTTGAATTTCAAAATGTTGGTTCTTTTCCGATGACAATACATTTTTTTGGTAAGCATGACCTGAATCGACATCTAGGATTAGCTCCAGATAAAGGAACTCTTCAACGCTCAACAGCACAGACACGAAATTTTGTGTACGCATTTTATAATGATAGCCGTTTTTAAGTTTTACCGTGACATGGTTGCTGCACTCAGGGTTGGGTCCTGACTAAGGAACTCCTCAATGGTTAGCAGCACAGACACGAATTTTGTGTATGCATTTTATTATGATAGCTGGTTTTAAGTTTTAACGTGACATGGTTGCTGCACTCAGGGTTGGGTCCTGACTAGGGAACTCCTCAATAGTTAGCAGCACATACTATGCGTGCCAAATAAGAATAGGATCGCGCTTGCTACAACTTCACACGATAGCTGTCAAATTGGTACCGCCAGCAAAAAAATACTATGAAAAAAACTTATATTTTTTTTATTCATAGATTTCATTATTATTTACATTCATTTTTATGAAATGTTATTTATTGAATTCCATAAATAGATAATTTTGGATAATTTAATAATATTTGAAAACAGTATTCATTAAAGAAATTAACCAATATATATAGTTAACTTCACGAAATGCTACTGGTCACCCTAATATGTCGCCATAGTAATAATATAATTACTGTGTAATTAATTTGGGGTAAAATTGATAAGAAATACCAAAAAAGTGAACAAAAATAATTAAACTGAATATAATTTCTTTATTTACTTTTTTGCACACCATACACTTTGGTAATGAAGTTCACGACTATTGCGGAACAAAATGGCGTCTTGACAGTGCTATTCTTATTTGGCACGCATAGTACATGAAATGTTGCATACGCGTTGAATTATGAAAGACCGTTCTAAGTTTCAACATTATACAAGGTTAGTCGGAAAGGGGGTACTAAGCCGAAAGGGTGTTAAAGTACCCATAATAAGGGATAACTTTTGTTCTACAACTTTCCCCAAAACTCGATAGTTTAAGAGAAATAGCTTTTCAAAGATTTCGTAAAAAATATGCTAAAATCTATCTGTCCATAGCTATGATCAGCTGTTTTTACAATTTAGGTCATATTTGTGGTCACGGATTAGAAAAATAATTTTCTGAATTCATAACTAAGCAGGTATGTTTTTTTTTTGAAAAAACTAAAATAAAAAAAAAATTCATGCAAATAAAAATTATCGAATTTTGAAATTTTAACAATTGCTTTGTAATAGTCATCAGTGATACTTTAGGTGGCCCGCGGCTTAGTACCCCCTTTCCGACTAACCTTGTATACTTACCCACAAAAAAATACAAAATAAATTAATAAGTAGTAAAAAAAACATTTTTAAAAACAAGCTTTTATTTAGATGGTCTAAAAAGAAGAAAATAAATTTTAAATTAAATCGATCCCATCAATTTAATTTAAAGTTTATTTTCTTCTTTTTAAACCATTTAAATAAAAGCTTGTTTTTAAAAATGTTTTTTATACTATTAATTAGTATCAAATTTACAATTTTAACATGTCGACAATCAACATGAAATCATTGCAGCTAATTAGAAGTCATTACTTATTCATGCTACGGAAAGTTTATACACTTTGGAAACCTCGAAATAAAAAGACGGTAGGCATTACAGTTACAAGCATGTATATTCTGCCTACCTTTCCCAATTATATTGGGGTCAGCTTCCAGTCTAACCACATTCGGCTGAATACCAGTATTTTACACGGAGCGACTGCCATCAGACCTTCGCAACCCAGTTACTGGTCAATGCCTATATCCTAAGGTTAGACCAGTTGTCAGACTCGGGCTTCTGACTTCTCTATCATAGGTCATCATGGTCATAGGTATGCGTATGACGCCCGGGACCGACTGTTTAACGTGCTTTTCAAGCCACGGTCACCCATCCACGGACTGACCGCGGCAAGCGTACCTTAACCTCAGAAATCACATGATCCGCCCGGTTCGTAATTAGCCACGAGCCCCTTAGTAGGTAATAATGGATTGTTTTTTGTATAGAAAAATATGCAGATATTTTTCTATAACTTTTTATTCGTCCGAACTTCAGTTAGGATTTGCTACTTAGTGAACTTCCAAGCACCCTTCGTAGCGTTTGTGAGTAATCTTTGCACTTCTATGCTTTCACTGGTCTTTCCGGCTTTAATGGATATCAGCCTGAGGTGTCCCTCTTATTATGGCAAATACAACGTTCATCTGTAAAAGGACCTCATCATAATAGCCATAGGGCTCGTCGCTGTCTTCTTTGGTGTATTTTTCTGCGGTTACCTCATTTATATACGTATTCTGTCAAAAAATTCTCCGAACAGCTATGGATTCTTTTGATACCTAATCTTTTACTTTTGTAAAAAATCATACGTGGAAATAAAGCACAATTGTATTCCTTTAGGCCTCGTCCTCAAATCTTGCGGGCAGCGGGGCGGCGGCCCGGCGGCACGGGAGCAGGGCGGGCAACGCAGACCCGTTCTCGAAACCAGCGGGCAGATCGCGCGGCAGTTTAGCGGCGTAGTGTTGTGTGATCGTGGTTGTGTCGTCGAGATATTTGTTTTTATTCGCGAACGAAATGTCTGAACAACGGCGACAACATCTTTTTGATTCAAAGGACATGTTATGAAATGGGCTTAAAATAATTTTATTGTTGTACCGCTTACATGTGCGGTTTTTCTGATAAGGAAAACTGTCTAGGACGTGCTTACAAAAACATTTCTTTTTTAAAAAGCACCATTATTTAATTATAAAACATTTAAAATCCTGATATATTTTTTTGTTAAAAAACTAATAAACTGATAAAAAACTTAGAAATAAAAATAATATATATCATTTTTGAAAGCATAATATTTATCCTAATATTAAAATAATATTAAACGGCTTAAATTAAAATAAAATTAATTAATTAACTTAATGGTTTGGATGTATGGCATTGATTCCCTTGTCTCAATAGAATAAAATAAAATATTTACTGTATGTCAGCAAGGCTGTCACTTGTCATTGTCAGTAATGTCATCAATGTCTAATCATGTCGAAGTTGTCACACAAAATCGCTATCTATTGTTATTAAAAGCCAGGTCTAATAAAAAAAAACTCAAAACAATGGTACATAGTCAAAAACACAAGAACCACAGTCACAATAACAGGCAACAGTTGAATAAGTTGAATTGAATTTGAGTTTTTGACAATGACTGACGTTGACAATGACAATAAATGTCATTCAATAGAAGTGTTGCCAGAATTAATAATTATGAGTTAACAACTGTGGGTTGCAACTTTATTTTTTAATTCTAATTATTTAAATTAAAAAAAACAATAGAAGGGTCCTTTTAAAAAAAATAAAAAATATATACGAAAGCTCCATATTTTATGAACTTTCATAAAAAAAATATCTCTTCTCTGTTCACAGCCAAAGCCCAGCTTCCATACAAAAATATAACATGTCCTTTATTCCTAACGCTCGATTTATTTTGGCCGCGGGCGGTCACCGCTTGACTAGAGTGCACCGCTCGTTGCCCGCCCTCGCGCCGCTGTTTCGAAGGCCGTTGCATTTGATTTTACGCATATGATCCTGCCGCTCACGCGCCGCCGCGCCGGCCCGCTGCTCGTAAGATTAGGTACGTTGTTTTATTAACACAGTATTAAGGGAACGTACCCATACTACGTGACCCATTTTTTACAACTTTTTACCCCTCTCCTCCCCTCGGTGACCATCCGTAGTATATGACAATACCCCTCTAGTTTTCACGTAGCAATTCATAAATATGGTTTTAAATAATATTTTTGCAAAAAGAAAATTATTTGGCTCAATGTTACCACCTCTGAGTTTAAAAAGCGCTAAACCACCCCCCCTAAACGGGTCACGTACTATGGGTACGTTCCCTAATAGTTGTACTATCATTTTATTCTGTGGTGTAAGTACTAGCATTATGATATGATATAAACAGTGTGATTTTTTGTATGGTAAATAGAAAAACCGGCCAAGTGCGAGTCGGATTAGCGCACTAATAGTTCCGTACCACCACACATCATCATCATCTACCTGCCCAGGTCCCAAGTTACTTGCGGTCGGCGCAATATGTTTTCTTTTTCCATTCATCCCTGTCAGCTATCATCGTTTACTCCCTATAATTCACAATATTTTAATAGTAATAATTTACACAGGATCAGAAAATAAGAACAAGCTAAATAGATCCGACTTCTCCGGCTGATCGACACAGAATCACAGATTAATGATATAACACAGAATGCCCCGCTTTGTCAAATGACAACGCCATAATATCATTGGATGGGTTGATTTATATCCAAGACTGCCTTCTTTTATCAATATTACCCAGTGCTACCATCTACCGATAACAAGCAAAAGCGAGAAATAGAGAAAAGTGGTCAAAGGACTCAAGAATTCATAATCCTTTGACCACTTTTTAGGGTTCCGTACCTTTACCGTTCCATGTTGCCGGCCTGGCTGGAGACCGAGCTGACGATGCTGAACGAGCATGCAGCTTATTATAATCTACTTGGATGTGCCACTCTATTTCTGAACTGATCAAGGGACGTCAATACCTACTGTGTTTATTTCTGATGTTTCTGGTTTCTGAACTAATTATGAAACGTCACTTTTATTACATTCCAGGTTCAAGGATCTGGATTAATAGCAAGGTGAAAAGCATTTATTATCGCCGTTTCATTCACACCCGCAACAAAAGGTTCGAATTTGAACTAATGCCAAAAGACAGAACTTCAATAAAAGCTAAAATTTCCAAACATGTATGAATATGGATAATTGTTAGGTGGGTCAATTTTATGCAGAGTGAAGTTTGCGTTTATTTATTTATAAAATTATTTCCAAAATTCAAAACGAGTGTTAATACTTTTACTTTCACAATGGCACGTAATAGTAACGAGAATGCCGAGGACAATATTGACCCCGCATCCGTAACTTCTAATATAAAGAACACTCTGAAACAAGTAAGTTTTATGCATTTTATAATTATTCATTAATTTATATTATCGTAATAATTGATCTCCGACGCATGATATTTAAGTATTCCTGTAAGACTTATCGCTTGCTGGTTTGCAATTACTTAGTTGAGCTAATAAATTCACTATAAAAATCAACAATGATCGAAATAACAAATAAGTGCAAACTGAAGTTTCACATTTCTATACAAAATGTAAATAAAGAAACTTTTACACAATTTTTCTTAATTTCCAAAGTGAGAATCTCAAGGATGGCTGCAACATTAAAGAAGTGCCTGGCCTGGGTAATAATGACAAGTTTATAGGGCCTTTATTGCAAAATAAGTACAGTAGAATCTCACTAATCCGGCACTTCAATAGACACGACACCCTCCGCCCGCGTCTCCCTTTCCCCTCTACACCTCCCTCGCCCTTCTATGCCTAGGCTATTTAATTTATTATGAATTTTTTCTCTATAATCCAGTAATCCGGTCATTCCCATAATCCGGCACCCTGTTGTGGTTTTTAATAGTGCGGGATTAGTGAGATTGTACTGTATATCAGCTTTTTTGAAGACAGGAATCAAAAATTAGAAATGATTAAATTTTTAAATTGTGTTGCAGTAATTGCAAAACAGAACAAATTATGCTTAAATCTATGAAACGGTAAGTTTTTGCTTAAAAGTTTTACTATCTCTATACTTATTACGATAGTGCAAAAAATCAAAACAGCCTAATATAACAAAACCAATATAATTACATTTTCTGAAATACTACAAAAACTGCAGGCAGTAATGTCTCTTATGGTTGTTTGTTAGTCTAAGTTCTAAGAAACAACAAAAGTCACACCTCTGTCAGATCTAGATCTTGAGTTTGAGTATTTCAATACGTATAGGTTGAAATATTTGGTGCAAATAAGTATTCTATCTGGGTTAGGGAACGTACCCATACTACGTGACACATTCAGGGGGCAGAGAGGGTTCTTCAAAATACCACGCTTGGTCACAGGGGCACTTGGTCATATACTACGGGTGGTCACCGAGGGAGGGGGGGGGGGGGGGTAAAAAATTGACAACAATGGGCCACGTAGTACACAACAATGGGTATGTTCCCTTAGGGGAGATTTGTAAGTGGGGTTTCATCCTCATGTGTCAGGTGCTTTTGTGGATAAAATTGTGTAAAACTGTTTTCAACCTATTTGGACAAATATCATCCAATTTGCTTTTGTGTTAGTCTTATTGTGTTTTACAACTATTGATAAGATCCTTTAATGTATGCTAGTGAAAAGACTGGGTCTCAAATTACATACAATCTCGCCTTCCTCCTTTCCAGGAAGTAATCAAGGAGCTTCTAAATGGTTCATTCCAAGACAATAAAACAAAGCTGGGCAATGATGCATTGTCCCTGGTGGTGGAGGTGGCCAAATGTTTGGTGACGGAGACCTGCCTGCGTGCGTCCAGCCATGCACTGCGCGACAGTTGCGACAGAGTTGATATTGAACACATTGAGAAGTGCCTGCCACAGTTGGTAATGATTTTTTGCATACCACTTATATTTTATCATCATAACAGCTAACAGACTGATTGATGTCATTCAGTTTCTATTATTGACTAGCTGTTGCCCACGGTTTCAGTAGCATCCTAGGGGAACTACTTCATATACCCAGATAAAAAATATCCTATGTCCTAATCCAGGTCATGGTCCACCTGTGTGCCAAATTTCATCCAAGTTTGTTGAGCCGGTAAGGCCTGATTGATTAGCAAACATTCAAATCTACATTTATCATATACTAGACTTTTTACCCGCGGTTTCACCCGCATCCTAGGAGAACTACTTGATGTACCTGGATAAAAAGTCTCCTATGTGTTAATCCAGAGCATAGTCTATCTGTGTGTCAAATCTCTTTTAAATCCGTCCACCCGTTATTGCATGAAAGAGTAACAAACATCCATACATACAAACTTTCGCGTTTATAATATTAGTAAGGATTAGTATATGACATTATATGATGAACCAAGTGTCAATAAGTATTTTTGAAAACCCTATGCATAGGATAGTGACAGCAAATGCCTTCAGATGGCTGCTTAAGGGCTACGGCAATGCTTTTACCTGGATTCGTTCAGAGAATGACAAGCAGTAAATGCAACCTACTGTTTTCTGTAATATGATTGGTTTAAAGTACAAAGTTATGATAAAGCGATTTTTGTAGTAACCAACAATAATTATTTTATTTTACAGATGCTGGACTTCCCTTAGAGAAAATGACATAAAGATTTGGACCCCACTATTATTTATGAAGATCATGTACCTACTCTGAGAGTCAAGAACGAGTAATAATTTTAAACCTTGCTTGCTATGCCAAAAGCAGCTTTGCCCATTCCTACCTCCCAAGTATTAGCTTCGTGCATTGTAGGTATGTAAAAAGACTATTTTGTAAAAATTCTTCAAAATTGTTCACTAGATATACCTATGTATAAATTATAATTGTGGATTATATTAGGTACAAAGTTATCTAATGCTATTCAAATAATTTGGTGGTTATGAGTTGATGAAAAGCAATAAGAAGTATTTTAAAAGAAAACAATGTGTTTTTATTTTTTATCTACATTTTGTATAGTGAAGACCTTATTAGGCTGCATCAGCACCACAAGCAAATTTTTATGACAGAAGTTTATGAAGCAATATGGTGCCCTAAAGTGTTACGTTGCCGAGATATTTGAAAATATATTTGTGTTGAAAATGGCGGCAGGCTGGCTATACCAGCTTCCATAGAAAAATTTCGAATCCCTTTGATTACCGTTTTGAACGCCAATGACGGCTATAGACGTCAAACGAAAACGTGTTCGGGCCGCCAACGACGTAAATAGCCGTCAAAAAAGTACGATGAATTTGTGGGGTGGAGGGAATTGCTCATACGTATATAAAGGATGTAAACGAAATCATGTAATTCCTTCAAACCTCGTGGTGCACTGCTGACATAAAGTAACCCTGCACGGGATACTTTTGGATACAATAAAAAAAAATACGAAAATTGAACATGTGTTCTTAACGTGAGGCATTTTAGCGCCACGAGCGAATTGCGCGGTATCGCTCGCCGCGCGGTCCTTTAACTCTGGGCGCTAAAAGGCCTCACTTTAATACTTCATGTAATTTTTTTTATTGAATCCAAAAGTATCCCGTGCAAGCTTACTCTAGCAGTACATCACGAGGTTTGAAGGAATTACATGATTTCGTTTACACCCTGTAGATAGTGTAGCGTTCGAAAGGTTAAACCTGTGAAATCGTATCCTGGCCTGGCTGTCAGTACTAAATGGCATGTCAGCCTTTAGATGGATTGGCTGATAAAAGCAAGAGGAGACATGAAAACCTTTTCAGAGATAGGGACCTTGACCAGAATCTCAATGGGGGCTAATTTGAAGCTCAAAATCCGAAGAAGAATAAAGATGAAGGCAGCACCACTTTGGACAGAGGTGAGAAAATGACAAAACTGTCAATTTCCTTGCAATTAGTTGTAGCATTAGAGTTAGTTCTAGATCTGTAGGTACTTCATGGTTCGATTTCTGCACTAAACAAATATTTTTATGATTTATAATCATACCGATTCTGTTGTGCAAACTAAACTTAATTGAGGCTATTGCCATCTTTTTCACTCTAAAAAATAAGAAAGAGACGGACGTAAGTAAGAGCTGTCTTTAGTTAAACTACATACAAAAGACGCGTCAAAACAACGTGTCGACTAAAAACACTGAAGTGCAGCTCGTATTCTAGTTTGACATCTCTAACTTAGTTCTTATATATCACCATCCTTTACTCGAACTGTTGTCACACTTTAGAGGTCATGGGTGGCTTTAGGAGTCAACCCTCAACAAACATGTGCACATAAAATTTAGCAGGCGTGTGCTTACGGGAAGATAATGTACACGCACTTGTAACCGTACACTATTAGGTATATATTTTAATAATAATTACAATTAGATCAGCAGGGCGTGGTTCGTAACAATGCGAGGAGTCCAGGGTCTTCTTATACAGGTGTAGTACCCAACTTGGCAACTGCAGCGGCACGAGAGCGATTGGTTTCTTTTTTTTCTATTTGACTGCTTGTCTTGCCGACTGTTTCTACGTAACCGTAACCGGGCAGTTATTGGCGAGACCTGAAGGGGCTCCAACCAATAGGAACGAGAGTAAAATACTTAACCTAAGCTATACTATTACTACTACTAACATCATGACCAGTAGAGCGATCGGCAGCATGCCCGACCTTTTATAGGCCCGCACCCCCGCCAGTCGCTACCACCCGTCACACTGTCTGATAGTAAAAGATAGCAATTCTCTAATTTTAGTTGGTGAACAAGAGAATGAGGGTATTACTATACACCTCTGCCCAACCCTTCGGGGAATACAGGTGTGATGTTATGTTATGAACAAGAGAATCTGCACCAATGACCCGAAACTATTACTTCCGGGTGAATCAAAAGAGCATACATGACTGATAATACTTGAGTACGTCCGCACGCACCCTGGGCAGTGGGCAGTCAGCCTGGCTACCAACTGCTGACTGGGTAATCTTTTCACCACGACGAGATCTATTCTCGTATAGCTCGTCTTCTTCTTTTCGTGTGATTAGTGACTAACCTGGTGTCAGAGTTTATGCCACCCATGGGCCTCTGACTTGGCTTCACATGCTGTCGAGAAATATCTCTCAGACATGCCGGTTTCCTTACGATGTTTTCCTTCACCGTTTTTAAGCAAGTGATAATTATACAATACGCATATGAATCCGAAAATTCAGAAGTGCGTGCCTTGGGTTCGAACTCGAGACCTATGACTTGGCAGTCCGACGGTCACACCACAAGGTTATCACTGCTGTTGTATAGCTCGTGCCGACACGAGATATGACTTCCGGGTCTGGGTGTTTGTGCATATAAGATTTATTTTCTGTATACCGTCGCTCGGCAGTGAAGACCTCGTAAACCCCTATTTTCTTCCAAAACGTTTTATTTGTTCTTTAGATAGATAAACTGGTCATACACGTATTAATTCAACAAACTTTCAATTCAAATACTTCTAAGCTATCTATGACGTACGATGACAAACTTGTATTAACATTTGATCGGTCAAATATTTTTCAGGAGACGATTTTTTCTAACTCTTGTAATTTTTTTTTATTTTACCCATACGTGGTTTTCACTGCCGACAGTCGATACGCACCCACTGTCCTGGAGAAATCCTAGTGCTAGAGTCTGCGCCACGACTGAAGTCTTTTGGGCGCTGTATTGGCACCACTGATTTTTCATTGTAAAAGCGCTCGAAACAATGTAAAATCAGTAGTGCCAACAGCGCCCAAGAAACTTCAGTCGTTGCGCAGACTCTAGGCAACGTTTATTTTACTTTTTTTTGGGGTTACTAAATGATACAAAGTATTTTGTCTCAATTTTATTATACAAATTATTTCTGAGAGTCTGTCTATCAGTAACATCCAGTTCATTTTCCAACATCACAACAATTCAAAGCATCTTCATTGTAAAAAAAGACAGTCAGTACACTTTGAGTAGGTACCACAATCGCACAGACCTATTAGTCATTCAATATTACATACCTATCAATTGATATTTAACACAATTCTTAATATACACAACTGGTGTCAAACAGTTAGACCAACAATATTTATCACTTATCATACATGTATTAGGTAGGTACCTACTTACCTATTTCTTCATACTGACCGGCCTCAATTATTCCTAACTTTAGTCCACTTACATTAAATTTTGTGGTCAACCTGTAACATACTCAAGTAAATAATTATAGCACTTTTCGAGGCAAAGGATCTAAGAAGTACAGCAATACAATAGCTGAATAGGAAACAAAGTATTGCCACACACAATGTCATCCTGGAATCTATTGCCTTAAAGAAATAGTAAGCTATTTTTATTGTCTACTTCTACAGCTATTATACAGCCCAGTTAATGAACCACAGACAATCGGTATAGTAACAAAAATAATTTTATAGGCGGATATGAACACCATAATGCCCAGGTTTTATATTCATACACTGTGTCCGAGTATGAAGTAATAAAATTTTAAGGGCGGTATATACACTCAATTTTATCGATAAAAACACGCCACATGTGGAGTCAATTCCTTCCCCCCCCCCCCCCTTAGTATTTGACGTACGTATTTCGACCTCAACATAATCAGACACCCACGCCTAGGCCTGAGTAATCAATCCCTCATGTCGGGTGCTTTTGTCGATAAAAAATTAGTACCTGGATAACCGAGCTTGCACGGTTTTTTTTTGGTAAATCGACGTTTTCTAAAAATAAAACCTAGTTAGATCGATTTATCGCCCCCGAAACCCCCTGCATACTAAATTTCATGAAAATTGTTGGAGCCGTTTCCGAGATTCAGATTATATATATACAAGAATTGCTCGTTTAAAGATATTAGATAGATAGATAGATATATGTACCGCCCTTGAGAGTTTTATTATTACAAACCCGGACACATTGTATAGTTATACATAATTTTATAATATCAAATTGTTTATTATATGTTTTTCTACGTTCAAATCAAATTTGTTATAGTTTTTATACATATAATAACCAATGGGATATACATAAATGAACTTTAAAATAATAGATCCTATTTTATGCTAACTTCAAACTCCCCCGCAACATGATTGATTATATTGCGACCCATCATACATTTTTGTTGTGGAAAGCATTATTTTTGAAGTGTGCCTTTAAACATCTTTTAGTTGTTATTTGCATTAATTTTAAAGTGCTTTTAAATATATCCCATAACCAATTCCTCCACAGTTTTTGAGATCAAAGATAATTCAACTATAATAAATATTTGATATAGGATAAAAGAGTCAAAAGGAATAATCAAGATAGCTCTATACCTATTTAGGCGCTATTCACACAAATGCATGCATTTTATTATCACATAACAAATGGTTTTAGCCTCAAAAATCAACCTCGTCTAGTGGAATACAGTAAAATGTTTATAATACTTTAGAGACAGTTATTCATTTTCTAACCTAAAATGAAAATAACATATATATTTAGCCATATTTGCTGGAGTTTAAGATATTTGGTGATTGCAAAAACTTCAGAATTATTAATCAATATTAATATATTCTACATTTTTAAATAGGGCTATAAGAAAGCTGTTTGTCAATGGACTGTGTGCACGGCTTAAAAATTGTGAATTTCTCGTCAACCAGAATATTTCAAAGCAAAAAGAAAATTTCTTCAAGAATCATAAATAAATATTAGTTTCTGCTCAAATTTTCTCGAGTCGAGAAATCGCGAGAAATCAGTCCAACTTCGAGAAGAGAAAAAAATCTCGAAAACTTGAATAATCAGAATCTTTGCATTCTGGCTTCTAACCGTTCTCCTTACGAGGCGCGGAGGCGCGGGTATGTACCACAGAAAGCCATAGAGGCTGCAACTTCCATGGACAACATAGAAGCACAACAAATAGCTAGAAGTTTAATCAAAAAAGAACACAAACACCAAACTTAGAAAATGTATACAAGGCTTTGATGACAATAACGCCAAAATCGACAGAAAATGAAAGAGCGTTTTCAAATATCTGGAAATATTATTGTTTTTAAAATACGGAACAGGCCCTCGGATGACGCAATTATGCACAAATATCTTTGAAAGCCTATTTTATTAGGACAGGACATGACGTTTAAGTACCTAATAGCAACAGCTAGCTTCTATATTTTTTTAAATTGTTGATTAATGTTTTAAGTTTAATGGCAAACTGTTGATTATCTATAAAGACTGGTTAATTTAATTTTAAATATTCTTGATCTCTTAAACAAATGAAACATGTTGATTTTACTTTAAATTCTGTTTTTATTTATATTTATAGCTGACTAAGGGAGCGTTCAAGTATTACGTAATGAATTTGGGTGGAGGGGGGGGTCTTCTGAAACGTTACAATGCGTTACAGGAGCGGGAGGGGAGGGGGGGTTTGAACTACTTGTTACGTAACATTGTGTTAACCCTTCAGAACGGTCGCGTAAAGATTATTTTTCTCACGCATTTTTTAAACGTTTTTTTTTCTCAAAATTTCAAATGGAACGACCACTTGAACATTTTTTTGCCTTGACAAAATTTCTTGCTTGCTTTGCAGGATACGCCACATAATTGTGACTTTCAGGTAAAAATGGTCACTTGGTGGTGGTTACGTAACGTTTTACTACGGGGGAGGGGGGTAAAGAAAAACGTTACGGCGCATTTGAGGGGGGGGGGGGGGGTAAAGAAAAACGTTACGGCGCATTTGAGAGGGGGGGGGGGGGTAAAGAAAAACGTTACGGCGCATTGGAGGGGGGGGGGTCAAAATCTCCAATAATTGCGTTACGTAATACTCGTAATACGAACGCTCCCGAAGCTGATATTTAAGGTTTTTAAAATGTCTCGACCGACTCGAGGAATGTGGCAAGAGATTACTCGAGAAAAAAAAAATGTCGAGAAATCAGACACCCTAATAAATATTAACCTTTGACCGCCACAGACATCTATGGATGACGAATTAAATCGTGCCTACAGCGCCTGTCATGACGACATGACACAAATATAAAACCATGATAAAGTTAAGGTAGGTACAGTTTCTAGTTATTGATAAGTTTATAGCAACCCTTATTCCAATTTTATTTTTGCTTTTTTCTGGGCGGTGCTAGGTACATAGTATGTCAGAATTCTTTTTTCTATGAAAGATCAGCTTTCGTCATACGTTGGTGATAAATGACGTCACTGAAGGGAAGGAAGCCAAGAAAAGTGCAATGGTCTTAAGTTTTGTAGCGCAAATATTGCACTCCATTGCTCGCTCAGTTCGTAAAACTTGCCGAAGTCGACTTGCTACAGGTGTGTCCACAGCTTGAAGGTGGGTCGCGCAATTCAATTTGCGTAACAAAACTTGATACCAGATTTGGCGCGGAATATCAATGTTCGTACTTCAGTACGAATACTGTGGTAAGAGTTGATACCATTATTCAAAACACTGCAAGCGCTCAAACAGTACCGAGATACTTGACGCTTTTTATTTTCACGATTTTGTCACACCATTAGACATAAAACACTCTTGAGCTTTCAGAGTAAAGTAGTCCTTACACAATTATGCTTAAAAATTGGCAGTTTTACGTACTTACAACTAATACAAATGTTTGTAGTAAAAAGCTGCCATACCTTTTGCGTCGAAGAATTTGAGATGACCCAAGGAAACTCTTTCTTTCAATATCTTTTAATCTGAGGCCTAACTGATGAAACTCAATCATGCAAGTGCGAGACCAGCAAATATAAGGCAGTTGTTCAAATGCGACCCTTACAGTAAGTTAAAAAGAGTTTGCTTTAGTCATTTTTTGCCGCCTTACCAGTGAGGCCCCAGCTTTATACGACCATTTTAATAAACAAAGGCTTCTTCATCTGGCTGGTTATACACCATTGTCATCTAATTTGTAAAACTAGATCAAAGCTTGGTAATTCACACCGACTTATTTGGTTGACACTATCCGTCCAGGTTCAATATCTATAATTATTATTATTTAATATCTACAATTAGTAATAATAATAATTATAGATATTGCATCTGGACCGATAATGATTAATTACTGATAGTGTTTATTAAATACTTACTCCCTGTGTTTACAATAGAATGTGTAGGATCCACCAAAAACGTTAAAATTAATATCGTTCTTACAGTTACAACTGCAATAACTTCTAAAACGACTTATATAATTCATTCACTCACCCTTAGGAATAAAACAAGGATCGTCAAATGGGGCAAGGAGACGAGCACCAGGCAGAGCCTCATCGAGAGACAAACACAGCCGGTTACGAGCGGACTTGGAGTGCACTCATACCTTCCCAAGTAAGCGCTTATTCGAGTACAGGACTTTGGATTTACCGGCGACTTAACCTAAATTGGCAGTTCGCTGGAACTAACGTGCATCCGTTGTCATGACAATGTGCTTAGAAAAGGTCCATATCATCGTTGCACATGACCTCAAGGAAGTCATCGTCTTCATAGTCTTGTAGGCGGCGCGGGTCGGCCGTGTTGGACGTGTCGGTCGCATCGGCTGCGTCTGTCCGGTCGGGCAGCGGAGAGCGCGGCCGCGCGGGGGAGGCGGGTGCGTCGGTGTGCGCGTCAGTGTCACTGGAGTAGTCGCGCGCGTCGGTCGCGGGCGACGGCGGTGGGTTTGATCCGTGCTCCGACTGCACCGTCGCTTCGCCGCGGGATAGCAATGATGGTAGTTCCGAATCTGAGACGAATAAATTATATAACTGCCTCGTTGATCTAATAGTGGCAAGCGCAACTGCTGATCGTGACGTCCTGGGTTTGGTACCCAGGTTGGGCAAAGTGTTATTGGGTTTTTCCGTGTGGAATTTCTGAATAGTAGACCGCCGTTTGGATTTGTGTCCGGTTGATGACGATAGGCTCCCCCCTATTACATGGGAAATGAAATATAACGGCGAAATAAGGGAGCTACTGTATAGTAGCACCCTTAACATCACGCCTTTATTTTCCGAAGGGTTGGGCAGAGGTGTATACCTCTGCTCAACAGTATTTCTAGCTCTTCAGTACACCTAAGCGACACAAAGAAGAGGGCTTTAGTAACGCGAGGCTGAATATCACAAACCGCTAAGGTTTCATACATTTGGAGTAAACATGCAGAATATGTTAGGGAAAATCGAAATCTTAAAACTATTTCAAAACCCCCGAAATTAAACACTGACTACACCTACATTGATGATGGATGACTAACCTGTGAGACTCTGTTTGAGCTGCTCCATGACCTTCTGGCGGCAACTGGCACGCGCCCGCTTGATCTTGCGCTGCACCTCCTTCCGTTCCTCCGTGAAGATCTGGTTTACCATCTCCTGCGACACGTCACCGTCGCGTTTCAGGAGGAAAAAGTAGATGCCGCCCGGCGTGCGACGACGTGTACCGTTCTGATAATAAAGAATTTAAGTTTTTGAGATAGGAGTGGATGGTCAAATAAGAAACCATTAGGAATAGAGAAAAGTCGTCAAAGGAGTCGTGAGTACGATTTGAAAACAAATAACGACGGACGCGATTTACAGTTGCAAACGATTGTAGGACAGTAAATATAAGAGACTAGCTGTGTCCTCACGGCTCCGCCCGTAGCCTATGTTACTCAGTGTTAGTGTAGCTTTCTAACGGCAAAAGGATTTTTGGAAATTGGTCCAGTAGTTTTTAAGTTTATTCGTTATATACAAAAATACAAATCTTTCCTCTTTATAATATTAGTATAGATGTATCACTTATAATAATAAACCAATATTGTATTGGCTTACCTTTTCTTACGCCGTCCTTTACATGGCGACCTTACCTAAAACGCAAAAAGCAGCAATCTGCCTCGCAAGTCCAATGTTTACATTACATACCAAATAGAGACATCTAATTATAATGAAGTGAATTATGGCCATTTGTTCTGCGGGACTAGAAGCCCTTACACAATGATGTATCTGATCGGAGTGTTTGAACTTTTCATATATTTTGCTGACACATGAACCTTAACCATGTGGAAATATGGTTTTGGTTTTCTATGTCATTTTACTGTCTACTACCATTGTGAGTGGAATCAAGTCACTTGACAGCAGCGACATGCAATTAAGTAGATCTGTCTATGCCCAAAAAGTTTTGGATTGTTCTTACTTGAAGATATAGGTATGCTGTGGGTGTGAGGGCCGTCCACATGTAATAATGATTTTTAACCTATGCATTCTGTAAATGCAGGATGGTAAGTGTTTCACTCACCATAACAAGCATGCCTCCGTCTGCTTCTACTTTTTGTGTTTCTTTGTATATCTCTATAGCTTTGTCAGCACCTACCACTTGTACAATTCGACCTGAAATATTGAAAAAAGCACATCATAGCAAGGTCGTAGGCACGAATTTGTTTGAACACTGAGCAAAAATGTCAATCTTACAATAACAAGTGTATACATTTAAAAAATAATTCAACTGTCTGAGGTTTCGGGGGGGGGGTGGGGATATTGAACCCCAAACCTGTCCCCCCCTGGCGTAATGTAAGTAATGAAAAGGACGGGGCTGAGTTTCCCCCATGTGTGTAAATAAAAACAAACCAATTGCCAAGTAGAATTTCATTTCATTGTACAAGGCACATATGTAACAGGAATATTCGCAAGCAGCTCTGAGTATCCCATGCATCAGTGCTGGCACCAGTAGCACTGCTGCTGAATTTGCACACTAGCGATTAGCGATAGGTTGTTGATGGTTTTTTCCTTAACATAAAGAGACTTGATTTTTGGCCGTCAAACTAGTTAACGTGCCAACTATTGTCAACTTTGTCAAATCATTTGTGTGAGCAGATTATCTACAACGCCGCGTCGGTCAATGAGTGCCTACTGTGTTATTTTCAGACTTTCAGGGAACTATACATCAGTTAAAGAGGAGTTTTACAGTGGCGTAGTGTAGTGGGGGCGGCAGGGGCGGCCCGCCTCGGGCGACACTTTTTAGGGGGCGGCAAAGTTTAACAATAAATAATAAAAATATTTTGTAAATATTTGAACTATTTTATATTAAATAATCTATCCTAAATAAGACGGCGGCAAAATTTTCTTCCGCCCCGGGCAGCCGACACCCACACTATGCCACTGGGGTTTTAACATTGTTATTTTATTTGAATTAATAGTTAAACTTTCCTTATATTTTTAAACATAAATCATTGCAATATGAACCCTAAGTCAATGTCATAAAAGTGATAATGAACGAATGAACCAACAACATGTACAATTGGACATGTACAGTGCGACAGTTAACCATTGATACCCATTGATTGACAGGAGATTGATGTATGATTTATTTAGTTAGTCAATTCAACACTCATCACTACTAGCCATGGTTATTTGGGCTAGTTAGAGGTTGTTAAAAAACATGGATGTAAGACTATAAATTTAGTTGTTTTTGAATGGGAGAAGATACTAAAATAACAGGTATTGTCCCTGTGGCAACATACATTAGTTAATTCGGCATGCAAGAGAGGCTGTAGTTTGGGGGGAAGCTTTATGTTGTGGACATAATTCTAACAACCCAGCAAAACCAATAAAAAGAAAAAAATATTAACAATTACAAACCTACTAAATCCTTCTTATCTTCTGAAAGTTTATTTGCAATGTCATCTGCTATAACTTCTATAGCGTCATCGGCACTCACAATCAGATCATTGAGGATCCTTGGCTTCAACTTATCATTGTGATGGCTATTTACTCTTTTCCCCAACCTTAACTTAACATTTGATCGGTCCACATGCCTCCGTTTATTAGACAAACGTTCACTATCCTTATAATCATCATTATTGGTAAAAACCTTCTTAGATATATAGTTATCATCTAATCTATACTTAATAGTATAATCATAAGATTCAACGCCATATCTGCTTTTCTTTGATACATCACAGCTGACCATGTCCTCTGTTAACAAGTCCTCCTATAAAAATAATTAAAAACTGTGTAGGATAATCTTTATAACAATAGCTATAGACAACATGACAACATGAAGACACAGTGTGGAGTTTTTAATATGTAGAAAGACATAATTATGGAAAAAAAAATACAACAAACTTTAATTAATAATGATATAAAATGAATGTATCACACAATTAATGCATACAATGGGGTGTTAGTATTCTGTGTAGATAACTCTATTTTTTTTTATTCTTTCGTGTTTACCTGTAAAGCTTTGCACCAAATGTTGTACTTCTCCTTCTTGTCAGATTGTGGGGGCGGCCGGCGCGGTCTGAGCTTGGTGCGCTTTGCACGACGACGCGGCTCTTCGTCCGACTCCGACCCGGAAGACTCTTGCGCTGACGCCTCATCGCTCTGCTCATCCTGTATCTGCATGTGCACTAAAGACGGAGGGTTGAACGCCTCCGGCCGCTCCAGAGGAATATACGTGCCCTCTTCCACATCTGAATCGACTAACTGCAACGCAATAAAATCTCTCATTAACGCGTACGCCCTTAGACGTCATACATTTTCTTGTAGAATTTTATTAACGGATAAGTTTAGGGACTTTGGTCCCAGATCCTGCATAGAGGCGAAAGTAACTGTTATAAATCGCAAGCTATCACCGTAAAATTACTATGAAATACGAAGAAATGCACCAAGTAAAAGTTGATTCTAACCTCCCCGTCTTCCCGTTCATGGGAAACTTCAACGTCCAACTCGCCTTCTGTCGTTGACATCATACTCAAGACTTTGTGTTTAAAGATATAAACAAAAAGATCATAAAAGGATTGTAACGAAATACACCAATTCCACCTTTTAACAATCTTCACTGGTTGCTGTCATTTTTAATAATAGACAAGATAGAGTAGCCACTGTCAACAACCTGCGAATTTACAAAGTAGGTAGGTAATATTAATGTCAATATTAGGTCTTAGGCAAAGTTTGCACTATTACTAGATTACAGTCTGGCAAACGAAAGTAGACATAATAATTATTTTGCAAACTTTTTAAATGATAATGCTATACCATATAAAAACAAACAATTCTTAAGTATCTAATTAGGTTATTCCAGGTATTTCATACTAATTTTGTGGTTGCTATGCTGATATGTTTAAAAATTTGCCGCGCTTTTTCAGTCTACTTTCGTTTTGAAACTGTTAAAGATATTATTTTTAAAACAGTAACCATGGAGTTTCTTGCCCGCTCTTCTCCATAGGAAACGACTAATTGGAACCGTGCATCTAAATTCGACTTTTCATAAGCACCTGTATTGGTTTACGTGAAATAAAAACTTTTGATTTTGATTTGATTTGATTTGCCAAGCCAGACTACGTATATATATTGCACAAAGGGTGAACTCGAATTCGACGTATTCCCTTTCAGTCGTGATAGTGGGATAGACTAAACGCAACAAATTAGCACCCCATGTACCCTAGCCGAAAGTCAGTAGATTTCGAGAAACATCAATTTTGAAACTTTTTTGAAAAATACCCATAATTCGTTATTAAAATTTAACTTTGAAGTATCAAATTGATGGCTTTTTGATTTCTAATTAACTTGTAGCTGATACTTTACAGAAGCTTTTCCGTATTCAAATTATTTCAAATGTTCAAGAATACCAACCAGTTAAAGGTAATGATTAAATATTAATTAAATTATTAGGTAATCATCCAGGCACACGTTAAACAATATTGATTATAATAAAAACTTATTATGGCACTAAGTGTAAAAAATACGAGAAAATCATCCATAAATTAGTCCTTTGGGTTCAGATGTTTTTGTTCTAAATATTTGCCATGGTCGTGATAGAGGCCACAATAACACATAATATTCTGTAAATTCAACTGGCTTACTATTACGGTTAAAAACACAGAATAGATAAAAAAGGTCTTCGCATTTAAAAAGTCTCGACCCCCACATTTCCGCGGGATGTAATAATATATCCTCATCAAGTCATCACCGATGAACGTGGGTGATGCATTCGGTATGCAGTCAGCAGCGTACGGACCCTTCCTATCCAGGTCCTCAAGTTCAGTACAAGTCCACTTGAGTATGCCGAAGGAGTTCATCAAGACCGGCATGACCCAACCGTTAAAGGCGCGTACCTCATTTCCGCCTGACAAAAGACTTTTAAGTACTTTTTTCAGGTGGCCATAAAAGCGCTCCCGTAACGATTGCTTCATGTCGGCCTCATTGATGCCTAACGCTTCCGACATGCCCAAGTATTTGTAGGTTTCGGTTGAGGAGAGGGTTCTAAGGTGTATGGAATCCGAGAGTTGTGTTTCCACGGATTCCATAATACCTCCTCGCCTTACATGCATGACTGCACATTTGTCCACAACAAATTCCATCCTGATGGAATTACTGAAAGTTTCAGTTACTTTCAGTAACTTCACTAGTTGCAAATTCATTTATATTCATTAATTTATATTTATTCATTTATATTCATTCATTTGTTGTATTTTATTATTTTTATGAATTTCTTTGTAAGTACCCTGAAAATCTGTAAAAAAAATTACCTATGTCTATTTTTGTGGTATTATTTGTCTATTTCGGTTATTTTATGACATTAAGCTCAAGACATTCAAATTGGTCCTCATAGACAGAGTTCAAACTAAAAGTTTCCATTTCATACCTTTATCGATAAAAAGTAGGTACTTTTTGCTGGTGGCCATCTTGAATAACTTATTTTACTATTTTTATCAATAACTAGGACTAGAATAACCCAAATTAGTCGTAACATACGGTCGGAAAGTACTACTGTATAAAAATTTATATTATACTCCGATTAAAAAAAACCGCAGTTGTTCGAGAAATATGAAAAAAAATACCAAAAAAAACAAATAAATAGAGGAACCACTGTGTGGATATTACAGTTATTAGTACCCATTAATACCGTTCCGGAGTTATTTGATGTTTTCACGCTAACTCCATACTTTTTTTTTACATATGTGTTTTAAAATAGATGCAATGAATACAATCATCTCATATGATTTAGTAAAGCATAATAATGGTCAATAAATCCAGTTTTGGACAAAAACCTTGATTTGGGAAAAAGAAAGTTGAACTTCTATGAAACTCGAAATCCAGCCCACTGTGGGGCGGACGGAGGGACAGACGGCTAGGCTTGGTAATAACACAGTCTAGCCATTCCTTACAGTCGTCTATAGCGGGGATGTCATCTCCCGAACTGCCTTTAAAAACTGTCAATGTCAATCTCCCGACGAACCACTGTATGGAGTACGTTAGTTACACTGTGGTAATAGGGTCCCGTTGGCACCCTTTGTGTATACGGTACTTGGTTTTTTTTTAAGGCGGTGCCTTCTATCCGACTTTAGAAAATGAATATTTTATTATTATGCTGCTTAATTTTTTGAAGTCAGTTTCTCCTTCTCTTTAAAGTTTATTTATGTTTCCCTTTTGAGTTGAGTAAACTACACAGCCAGACGCAATATGATTCGATTGTGGTCTTCATTTTTGAAACAAATTGCAATAACCCCATCACGATACGAGTACTGTTCGTCGTGGCGAAATTTGATATAGCGGTGTTTACGACCCAAAAAAAACCGGTATGTGCCCAATTTCACTTGAAAAAAATCCTAGTACCTGTTATATCGTTGAAAAAAGCAAAAAAATTGCATTTATTGATGTCCCGACACAAGCTCGGACTGGCCATACGGGCAAATCGGGCAAATGCCCGATGGGCCGGTGTGGCCTAATGACCCGGTCACACAGTCGGAGAAATCGAAAGAGTGAGGGGAACGTCAAAAAAAAAGGTCGTCCAACTATCGCCTATCGCTTGAAAAAGAAGCCGCAAATTGTTTGTGTTTGTAAATGCACAAAAAAAAACGTCGTCCGTCTAATTGCTTGGGCCGACCGTCTCTTAAATGCTCGGGCCGATTTCAGGTCCCAGTCCGGCCCTATCCCGACATAAAGTCTAATTTTCTGCATAATAAGTTTTTAAATGTTGTTATCAGTTTGGGAAAAAAACAGTATTTTGCTTCTACTGTAAAGTTAGGTTTTTTCCCATAGCGGATTTTCCAAGCGCAACGACGATATCACGAACAGTTCGTTTTTACTGAATAAATATATTTTGTAGGTACTAGCTGCCCGGACAGACTTCGTTCTGTCAAAAGATATTGGCCTGTACCTGTAGTGGGAAAAGAAAAGTGTTGTTTTTACTATTTTCCACGTAATTTTTATGTTTTTTCTCATCATAAGAACCTTCCTTGTACCTTAAGGAATATATTTTAAAAAAATAGACAAATTGATCAGGCCGTTCTCAAGTTTTGCGCTTAGCAACACATTTGGTGATTCATTTTTATTTATATACCTAGCACAGAGTACATTATAATATGATACCTAGTCTGGCCATAAATACTGTTACAATTAAGAATAAGAAAGATATTACATTTGAATTTGGAATCTGTCATTTTTATACGATTGTTCATTGAATTTTCTAATTTTGGCGCCAATACATTGTACAATATTTTGCAATATTAAAATGGAGTGGGGTGATAAAGATTACCGAATCGCTGTGATTGCATTACACAAAGTTGGTATGGAGCCAAATGCAATTTTTAAAACTCTCCATACGCTTGGTATTAGTCAAATGTTTGTGTACCGGGCTATTAATAGGTACAATGAGACCTCCTCTGTTTGTGACAGAAAAGGATCTGGCCGTCCACGTAGTGTTCGTACGAAAAAGGTGGTCAAAGCAGTAAGGGAAGGAATTCGAAGAAATCCTGTCCGAAAGCAAAAGATTTTATCTCGGGAGATGAAGATAGCACCCAGAACCATGTCGCGTATTTTAAAAGATGACTTAGGACTTGCAGCCTATAAGAGACGCACTGGTCATTTTTTAACTGATAATTTAAAAAAGAATAGGGTGGTAAAATCGACACAACTACTGAAGCGGTACGCAAAGGGAGGTCACAGAAAAATTTTGTTTATGGATGAGAAAATCTTTACAATTGAGCAACATTTTAACAAACAAAATGACCGTATTTATGCTCAAAGCTCTAAGGAAGTTTCCCAATTAGTCGACAGAGTGCAACGTGGGCATTATCCCACTTCAGTGATGGTTTGGTGGGGTATTAGCTATGAAGGAGTGACTGAGCCATATTTTTGTGAAAAAGGTATCAAAACGTCGGCACAAGTGTATCAAGATACCATTCTTGAGAAGGTAGTTAAGCCCCTTAACAACACCATGTTCAATAACCAAGTATGGTCCTTCCAACAAGACTCGCCGCCGGGCTATAAAGCTAGGTCCACGCAGTCTTGGTTGGAAGTGAACGTTTCGGACTTCATCAGAGCTGAAGACTGGCCGTCGTCTAGTCCCGATCTTAATCCGCTGGATTATGATTTGTGGTCAGTTTTAGAGAGTACGGCTTGCTCTAAACGCCATGATAATTTGGAGTCCCTAAAACAATCCATACGATTGGCAGTGAAGAATTTTCCCATGGAAAGAGTGCGTGCTTCTATTGATAACTGGCCTCAACGTTTAAAAGACTGTATTGCAGCCAATGGAGACCATTTCGAATAAGCTTTTTTTATATTTTAAATTGTTTTATATTTATGTATTAAACTAACACACTGTAAAAGTAATAAATATTATTTGCAATAAAAAAAAAGTTTTTCTTCGTGACAATATTTATGGCAAGACTAGGTAGATAGATAATCCGCAGCTTTTACCTACAATAGTATACCGTAGGACAATCGTGTCGATTCTGTAGCACATTTTGACAGTACTAAAATAGCCTAAATGCAACTGTCACCTTCTTTTCTATTGAATGAGAAAGAGACAAAAACCCTTAGTTTAGTTTAGTCCTGTCAAAGTACGCAACAGAATCGACACCATTGTATCCCTGTACAGTTTGTGCGTAGGACATTACAGTGTGGAAATAACTAAAATAGATTAACCGAGCCGTGTCCAATTCCGTAAATTGTCTTACATTTTCTGACCGTGTAAGCAGCAGAACTGAGTCTTTCCGCGAGACAAGACCTGTGGAGCCTGCTGAAGTTTGGTATATACTGTAATACCTACATAGGAAGGAACACTGGTGTCACAGTCGATTCATACCCGTTGACACCATTGGTGGTGTCTTTTAATGATGTCAACGGGAATGAATGTGAGTCTACCGGCTTAGGATTCTCGTTATTAAGAAGAATGTTTGATGCGAAATATTTTACATTAGGCATAGTGAATTTAATACACTTCGTTTTCTTAGCGTTGAGTACTAAGCTATTTATCGTAAAACAATCCGTAACCTATGTGTGTCCTTATAGTCAAAATTTTGACTGTTCCGATCGACCTTAAATATAAGGGAGGCATCATCTACAAATAGTACAAAGTCGCAGATACTCTTTAAATAGTGCGGTAAATCATTAATATATACCAAGAATAAGAACTGCCCTAGTATTGAACCTTGGGGCACGCCTAATTGAACTGGCAGTACGGAAGATTTCGCACAGTCACACGGTGGGCTGAAAATCGCCTTTCATAGACATAGAGACTTGAATGTTTTCAAAGTTTCGCGATTTGTATACATAATAAAAATACTAAATCGGGTCTAATCGCGTAGATTTTTTTTTATAAGGCAGAAAAATACCTTATTTATCCCGACGTTTCGACCGAATTTCACCGGATGTGGTCACGGGTAGACAACCCGTGACCACATCCGGTGAAATTCGGTTTATATTTATTATTTAGTATTTTTATTATAGAGAGTTGAATTTTGAAGGGTCCTTTTTTTGGCTAGAAATGGATTCGGCGAAGATGAATGAAATGATGATGTGTGTGGTGAGTGAAATTCCAGGCTTCCGTTAGATATATTTACTAAGCAGGGCTTTACTTCTGCTTACACTACTAACACGATAACGACTCTACATACAAACGATAACGAGTTTACATAATTATGACTACTAACATGAGAACACCAGACGACTTGAAGAGAACTACAATTATGCAAAATACTGCCCTTCTTAATAATTTTACATCGTACAAGTTGTGTACGGCATGGGTATGGTGTAAAGTATGGCTCACCTTTGGACTATATTCTACGCAACCCCTAGGTTCCGCGGAACCCAGTTTGGAAATCCCTGCTCTAGACCATATTACAATCTTATTTCGTTACTTACTTACGTCTAAGGTGTAGTGAATCAAACCTAATCTGAGTTAAGTACATAATTGATTCCCTATTACCAAATAGTCTTTATTGTCAATAAAACATATAAAAGTTACAAAACATAATCACATATCGTCGCTTAGGTTTAGGTAACAATCGGTACTTAGTCGAAAATTGGGCATTTGACGTTTTATACGTTATTGGATAGATATTTTCGGCGCGCATCGAATGGTGTTAGAAAAAAAATTATCCAATCACAGCGAGTTATTCAAACAGTTCTGGCACCGCGCAAGTCGTTTGTTGTCTAATAATCAGTTTTTTGTCTCTCCTGAAAACTTGTCAAATTTAACTTGAGCAGTATTGTTACCTAAGCGACGATATTCATAATCACATTACATTTACATTATTAAGCTTCGACGTCTGTAACAACTCCTGTTACTAAGTAACTGACGACACGTTTGGTGCAGTGGCTGAGCGACTGGCTTCTGCGCTACGGGTCGTGGGTTCAATTCCCACACGGGCCAAATATTTGTATGGCCTACAGATATTTGTTCCGGGTCTGGGCGTTTGTGCGTGTGAAGATTTGTGTTTGTAAACGCACCCACGATACAGGAGAAATCCTAGTGTGGGGCAACGTTTTTTCTAACAAAAGAAAGAACAAAACTGTACAAAACAAAGTTTTAACAGGTCCGCATTCGCAATGGCGCCTACTGGTGTCGATTTTGGAACTATCTACCCAAAAAATACCGCCATTGTGAGGTACTGACCTCTATTTAACTAGGAGAAGCTATCGCTCATAGAATCAATTACGATATCACTATTAGCTTAGAAATGTATTAGGAATTAAGCACAAAATAAATAAAGTAATAAATATTTCAATAATAACCTTACCAACCAAGGGAGTTGCCAAGGGAGGACAGGAAGGGGCAGCTGCCCCCCCCCCCGAGATTCAAGAAATTGTAACCAAATGCAAAGCAACCTAAGTCCACTCAGATTACACGCTTTACCCATTGGACTTTGTACCGTTTTTATTACAATCACAGTGGTAAGACTCGCACCACAAGTGTAAAGCTTCATGTGCTCTTATCTGTACCTAAAATTCATACTTTTCCCATCCTCCACATATCAAGTAGACCCCCCCCCCCTGGACCATCGGCTGGCGACGCCCTTGTTACTATCCCTTCCCTCTTTCCACTTATTCCTGCCTACTGCTGTCTGGCTGACAAAAAAATACTTTAAATTAATATCTTCTTTCCGGCATTCCAGATTTCGATTCTGGATAGCTTCACCTTAAAAGGTCCTAATAGTGAATATTATTCTCTCTTTGATTATATCAATTAAAGTAAGCAAGACGAAAGTAATGGTTTTTGAAAGAGTTGCAGATGTATCTGAGTGTAAAGTATAGATAGGAGATGAAAGTATTGAACAGGTGAATAAGTTTGTTTATTTGGGAAATATGTTTACAAGAGATGTATTGACGAAGATGTGGAAAGGAGAGCAAATGCGGAAATAAAGTGATTGTTGCAATGCATGCGGTTGTGGCTAACCAGTCGATGTCCAAAAAGGCACAGCTGGCTGTCCATAATGGTGTGCTGGTACCTATGCTTATGTATGGAAGTGAATGTTGGTCGTGGCAGGCATTCCTTGCGAAGTATATGCGGTGTAACTTTGAATGATAGATTGAGCAATGATAAGTTTAGACAAAGTTGCGGTTTAAAAGATGATGTAGTGACGAAAATTGAAAGGAGTATGCTTAGGTGGTTTAGTCATGTTGAGAGAATGACTGAACGGCGATTAACAAAGGTATTTATAATGCGGATGTCAATGGAAAGGCCGGTAGAGAACGTCCTAGAAGGACATACATCGATGTTATTTGTGATGTCCTTCACAAAAGACAGGTGCGTAGTACTCTCAACCGGCGTGCGTGTATGACAAGATGTTTGAATGTAGATGAAGCGAAAGGAGTATGTAAGGGTTGTAGCATGTGGCGTTCTATAATTTTTGCCTACCTCCATGGGAAAAAGGCGTGAGTTGTATATATGTAAATGATTATCTTAAATCTCAACCATTCACAATAAAGAGAATTATGACATTCTACATCTCAATGATTACCTACAAAAAGCATAGTAATATAATCTACTAGCGACCCGCCCCGGCTTCGTACGGGTGCAATGTAGATACGAATGTGGGGCTTATAAAACTTTCCTCTGGAATCACTCTATCTATTGCTGAAATCCGTTGCGTAGTTTAAAAGATCTAAGCGTACAGACAGCGGGAGCGAATTTGTTTTATACTATGTAAAGAAGACTACCTATGTAAAGATAATCACTACGTTTATGCGGTTTATGATTAGGTAATCAAGACGTAGCGTCTACGAAACGTAGGTAGAGGATTATGCTCTTTGGATAATCACAAATTAATGATATAATGTCTACAACATTTTTGATCGTAATCTTTGATAATTAAAATGTCAAACGTAGAGTCAAAAGAGGGAAATTATTGGTTTATTTAAATTTACACGCGTATTGTTTCATGGATTATTTCATAAGAAAACATAAATTAAGAAGTAATGTGGCTGATTATTCAAGTTGTACCTGACAATAATAGTTTACTGATCCTTTTGTGTATATTATTAGCTTTTAGAACAAATATTTGCCAGACAGCTTTTATGACTAAGTAAGCTACTTTCAAATTAGTATTCCTTTATTATAATTTGTGTTTATAATGGTATGTTATTACGGCAATTATAAAAGTAATATATTTGGTCACACAGAAACACTTTGCCGTTATGGAATTGGGAATGCATAAATGAAAAATGTTTGCCACTAAAAGCAACGCATGTATCAAAATTACAGTCGCTGGAAACATGCAATATGCTATGTTCATCAATGCAGATTTGGCCACAACCAACCGGGTCAGTTAGCCTGTCTACCACAGCGGTGCCAGTGCGCTCAGATCTGTTTCAGTTGCAAATGGTCCAGGCGCCATCTAGGTCAGTTCATGAACATCTTCAAGATGCATTTGGAATACTCCGTGATGACTTACGGCGAATAGAAACCGGAGCGCGTGCTTTCGAAGAGTGGCGTAGTGTATCTGTGCGCATAGTCGTCAATGAGAGCGGAGATCCACGTATGCATGTCGATACTGATGAAAGTTACAGTCTATCTTTACGACCCGTAGAAGGTACGAGAGTTGCACTATTGGCAGATATTGCTGCACGCACATTTTGTGGCGCTCGGCATGCGTTAGAAACACTTTTACAACTTGTATGGCTGGATTCCTATTTGGGATCTCTTTTGATACTAGAAGCGGCGAGGATAGATGATGCGCCGCGCTTTAAATATCGAGGCATACTTGTAGATACCGCGCGAAATTTCTTTCCTATTACAGAACTGATGGAGAATATTGACGCCATGGCCGCTTCTAAATTAAATACGTTTCATTGGCACATTAGCGACTCTCAAGCATTTCCGCTGCATACAAACAGTGTTCCGGAATTTGCGAATTATGGTGCACATACCCCCGGTGACGTTTATACTCCTGACGATGTTCGGACAGTTGTACGTAGGGCGAGGTTACGAGGAATCAGAGTGCTATTGGAAATAGACGCGCCAGCGCATGTTGGCCACGCTTGGGACTGGGGACCTGCCGCAGGCCTAGGTGAATTAATATTTTGTCTCAATGTCGAGCCTTGGAGTGAATACTGCGGTGAACCACCATGCGGACAATTAAATCCATTTAATCCACATGTGTACGACTTGTTTGAACGTCTTTTTGTTGAGATAATCCAACTAACTGGGGTCGAAGACATGTTTCATCTCGGAGGAAACGAAATTTCCCATCGTTGTTGGGACGAAGCATTTCAAAAGGATCATAACAACTCTATGGATCACTGGCTCTATTTTACGCGCTCCCTTTTGAAGCGCCTTGAATATCAGACCGGAAGATTACCCAATCTTACAATTTTTTGGATGTCACATCTTAGTGAACGATTTAAAGGTGATATGAGAGATTACATTCAACATATAGGCTTTCAGATTCGAAACGTTGCACGGGCCCAAAAATATGTCAGCGGTATCCGAACAATAATGTCTCACGAAGATGCATGGGACTTGAATACAGGACACGGAGCGTGGTATGAAGAAAACATTGGTGCGCCATACAATTCATGGCAACGGGTGTACGAACATCGTCCATGGCTTAAACATGCCTTCGGTATCGTGGAAGGCGGTGAGGCTACAGTGTGGTCATCGGTACTTAGTGAAGGAGGTCTGATAGCGCGCGTGTGGCCGCGGGCTGCAGCGCTGGCCGAGCGCCTGTGGACTGACCGACCTGAGGGTGCCACCCGCCCCGTGCAAGCACGGCTTGATGTCCACCGGTCCCGACTTGTCTCACGTGGTATTCAAGCATCCCCGTTATGGTCTATGTGGTGCACCCAAAATACATATACCTGCAGCTAGATTTACAGCCAGGTTTTTAGCATGATGTTTCCTACGATACAACCCGATAAAAATGTTCAGATTGATCATTTTGGGTTCAAGGTTCTTTCATTGTGAAATTCTGAATGGAATTCCTCATTTAGTTATTAATACAGCTACAGAATAAAGCTGTGTAGGTATCTCATGCACATCAACGTACCTATTGTTGTAATATGCAATTTTACAAACAAGTTTGAACAGCAATATCTGTTAGCAATACTCAGGTTTTTCTCATTGTAATCAGCAGGAAAACTAAAATTATTATTTTTCCCTTTCGTAAGAAATAATAAATTCTATATAAACAGTTAAGATGAAAGTATTGTGAGATGCTTATAAAATAAGCATTAATGATATAAAACCTTTTTATGGACATGTTTTTTTAGAAAAAAATATTTTATACCCTTTTAATATCATTAAAATTTAATATACCTAAGTAATCATTTATTTTTCATTACGTAACAAACATTTAAGAGCCCCCGCAAACTACAGACTTTTCAGCCGATAGTTTAGTCAGTTTCTTAATCAGTATGAAGATGTATGCAAGTGCGCACATTATAACGACTCTGTTTGCTATAGAAAAAGAGAATCTGCTTACTATCAGGCGATAGTTTAGTCTGCAGTTAGGTACCTACAGGGTGTAAACGAAATCATGCAATTCCTTCAAACCTCGTGATGTACCTACTGCTGACATAGATTAAACCTGCACGGGATACTTTTGGATTCAATAAAAAAAAATACAAAAGTAATTAACGTGAGGCATTTTAGCGCCCCGAGCGAGTTGCGCGGCTATCGCTCGCAGCGCGGTCATTTAACTCGGGGCGCTAAAATGCCTGAAGTTAAGAAGACGTGTTAACTTCTTGTTTTTTTTTAAAATTGAATCCCTAGGTATCCCATGCAGCAGTACATCACGAGGTTTGAAGGAATTACATGATTTCGTTTACACCCTGTATATAAAATTATAATTAGGTATGTTATTATGCAAAGCTAATGAAGTCTACAAAAATAAATTATAAATATAAGATGATTTATGTATGGGATGTACCTAAGTATTTAAAAGCACTTTAAAATTTATGAAAATAACAACAAAAAATGTTTTAAGTACTACACTTCAAAAATAATGCTTTACACAATAAAAAAATAATTGCACTTTAATTTTAATACTTCTAACTTTAAAAATAATGGTTCGCACTATAATCGATCAAAAACGCACCCATGAAACAAATGATGGAAACCAGTGGAAAGTGAACAGCGAATCGTTTCTGGCACTTGTCGGCCGCTACCGAGGCATCGCTCGCTCCGCTCGCTTGGTTCGTGCCTTATGTGGTCATAGTTCTAACACTTCAACCTTTCAGCCCTTCCGCTATCTGTTTGTCATTTTATTTCTTATTGCCCCCGACTTTGAAGTTAGAAGCATTAGCATGATATTGCAAGCTATTATTTTTAAAGTTGAAGTATTAAAATTATAGTACAAACCATTAATTTTAACGCTAGAGCCTTTTACAGTGGGAAACATATTAATTTGAAAATTAATTTATATAAATATTCCTTTACGTATTAATCGATAAACAATAACGATAAAAATGAATACTCGAAATCGAAATTAGTACAGCCAATAAAATTAGGAAACGGAAAAGTAATAAAAAATATTTCCGTTTCCGAGAAGCTTCCACTTAAGGTACGTTCTGAAACTTTAAAGATTTCTGTTCAACAACTCTTGAAACAGTATCAAAATCTTTTATCACATCGCAACCAAAACTGATATGAAAATATAATAATGATAACATTATTGTAAATTCCATACATTACTGATAAGCTGTATCGTTAATTCTTAACACTTAACATGCACAAGTATATCTAGAATTTTAGCTTATGAAGTTTCCGAACAATTTACGTTCAGATATCTACATGAAAGAAGTTTGTTTGTTCTAGAAAGTTTTAAAACATGATTAATAGCTACCTAATAAATATTGCGAGTAGGAATTGCGCCCTGAGGATTTCGTACTGATATTTAACTATTAAGTGGAATTATTACGGGATGAAACATTATTTTGCTGTTTATTTATGTACTTACGCTGTATCCAACATCCAGGTTACCAAATAACAATTAAATGCACATAATATAAAATAACTATTCGTGTTTATTACCTTAGTTTTTATTTGATTGCCATTAATGCCAATATTATTACAATAAGAAGTTTCACCGCTTTTAAGAATTCAGTAATTTCGTACTTACGGTAAACGTTGCCGGAATTACTTTTTTAAATAATATCCATTGATTTTTCCCATAATTGTACATACACGTGAGGTAATATTGATTGAAAAAAGAAACACAAGAAAAGCAATTTCTTTCATCATTTTACTCCCAAAATGTCATATTTTAAGATTAATAACACTTAAAAAAGATCATTATAATCAGCCCACAAACGACCCCTGCTGGATACGGACCTCTCAATGGGTGTTTTAATTAACGACCGCAGGGAAAATTGCCTCAATTTAATCACCATTTTTGGCAGATATTGGTGATCGCAGACAGTTTTTAAACTGATAACATCAACATTGTGACTATCAATTTGCTCAAGGCATAAAAAAACTCAATTAGCGTCATAATAATTATATTCAGGCAAAACTTTATGTCCAAGATTAAGACTCCCACGAACCTCTGACTGCATAGCTAAAAAGAATATCCGAACCAATTTTTGCACAGCATGGAAAATTAGGAAAAGGAAATTACGTCACACTTGTTAATGGTTTACTGGTGTGTACTTAGCTTTACAATCACTTCTAAATATTTTTCATAATGCATCGGTTAGACCTGAACATATTTTGAATAAATTTTAATGTTTTTTCAGTCTTTATTTCCTAATAAATGTTACTGATATGATTAGAATTACAATTTGATAAAATATATCGAGAATTTAATTAAAAACTACGAAGATTTTTTGTAAAGGCTTGTCCATATGACAGTAAAAAATATATTTAGTCTATGGCCAACGTGGCGGCCGTGGTGTATGTAGTAGAAGCGTCAAGTTATGGCGTTTTGTGAAAAACACGTAAATATTTTTTAATTGTATTTAAATGTCAGTGTAACTTTTATAAATTAGAATTAATATGAGTAGATATTACGATTACGGTAACGCGATATCATGGTAAGTAAACTTTGATTTCAAGTGGTGACAACCATATTGTTTAAAAAAATTGTGTACGTTTTCTTTTAGGATTTATTATTGTACTTACTCAATTATGTAGCCATATAACTAGAAAATTATTAATACGAATGACCACTAAATACTGTTGACCTTCTTAGAGATTCCTGGCATTTGCCGGGATTTTTAAATTTAACTAACTTCCCAACCTACGTTTTTAACGTGGTTTTTACTATATAAATGTTATTGTAAAGACTTAATCGAGTTCATTAATCATCTTCAAATCTATTTACGAATAATTGTCATAACCGTCAGAATTAAGTAAAAATGTAGCAGAATCTTAACCCTATTATTGAATGTAAATGCGTAGGCTATTATCGATTTTTACAGGTTGATTTAGACTTTGGTACCCGGTACTAATTATTATGGGAAGCACCAAAATTGTATAACTTTATTTTTATTACTGAGATATTACAGACACTTTGTTTGTGCTTTGGTTTGTTGATAAACACATCAACATTTTATTCAGAACCAACTAAACGTTAAAATGCCTTTCAAATATAGCTATGCTAAAAGTTCAATTTCTAAATCATATTATAAATTATAGTATTACTTGTCAGTTATGGAAAATAACATTAAAGTTATTAATACTGTACAATTTAATATACAAATCTATTTTTTTGTTTATAAATCAACGTAACGTAATGTAACTCTTCTGCATTGGGTAAATTTAGATTTACTTTTATTAAAAAAAATATAAATAACACATCAAAGTAATCAGATTATTTTTAGGTTCTGGGTTTTTAGGTGTTCTGTAAACCAATACAATTTCATTTTATTTATTGCTAAAATAGCTTGAATATATATTTTATAACATATTGAGACAGCTATTAATAATGCATTATTTCTAAAATGAGTATGACGCAAATTGGAGTGGTCCTGTTTCCTCTGTTTTTCTATATTATTTCATAATATTTGTTGTCAATATTCTGGAAAATTTCATAAACAGGACACCCCTTATTTCTCTTACCAGTCAGTACCTGTCTCCCCAATACCCGTGGGTTTCTCATGTTAACAAATGGTTAATGTACTTTTCTCTCCTTAGCGATGCTCCTTCACAGCTGCAGTGGAATAATTGCTCAAATAATAAACTAAAGGATCACCAACAATTATTTTAAAACAATATCTTAGTTTAAGTACTTTTATGGTTTATCTAGTTGTTAAATTAAAGCTGTAAGACATGTTTTAACCATTGATGACTAAAATGGATAATTATTCAATTGCAGATGTTCAGTAGTTATTGTCCCTTTCCCTGTCAGTTTCCAGTCTGTTACGTAAGAGAAATAAGGAGTCCGCGTGGTGCCATTTCATTCACAACATAGAAGAATTTTTCCAGAAATCTCTTCAGTTTTATACAGTTAATTGATGATAGTTTGTCCATTTTTGGACTCGTGAATTTCAGTTGACATGAGATGGTTGTTTGTCAACAATGGTTAAAACACGATCTTCAGCGAGGGTAGGAAGTGCGGCCCCGAGTGCGCCCACCGAAAATGGAACCTCTTCCGAACTTAGAGCGCGGCTCAAAACTACTGAGAACGGTCACCGCTCACAAAGGTCCTACAATCAAACTAGGCAAGTTTCAGTTCTTGTCGCGTTTGCCTCAAATATAGCTGCTAGCATGACATCCCACTTCAGTTCAACAGTCAACATTGTTGTTTCTGTTTGCTACTGCAGTCAATGTGGAGAATGGAAGACAGTCGAAGCATGAGTCTTGCTGCTTTGGGTGATGGTTCTTGTTATGAAAGGAAAAATCAAATGTTAGCGACCAATGTGGAGTAATTTTTTTGCATGATATTCTAAGATTTTCTGTCCCTGATACAAATGTTAACATTTTACATTAGTATGTGTTTTGTAAAGTATTTGGTTAGAAATTAAAGTATTCATAATTTTGTAGGACCAATCAGGCGCTGCCGTCGGGCGGTGTGGGCCCGGGCAGCGGGTCGCAGGGCAAGGACCCCCTGGCACCCGCGCTGCCTGGCTCGCGCGCGCTCTACCAGCACCCCGCCGTTAGTGGCTACAACCCACAGGACTCCCGCGGTCAAGCTATGCCTGTCACGGTAATGCAGCAGCTTTTTTGTAAACATGAAAATATTTACAGACAAATTTCACATGCACAAGCACTATAGCTTTGCGACCTACAAACTTAGTAAGGCTTGTGTAGGGATCGCTAATCCTTACACAAGCCGCCCGTAGTTAACATTTCAAGTCAGAAACATACTAATAACATTTTAAATCTGGCTGATTTATCATTCCTTCAAATTAGCTGTAAGTGATGTTTTAGGCAGTGTTTCTAGAAAAAAAACTATAAAGAGTTTGAGTGGACGTTGATATGAATACCACCATAAAATACAGCTTTGTCCAACTTAATTTTAATCTTTCTAAATAGGGCTATTGCCTAGGTACACGTTCGTGATCGTTTGTAACTAACAAAATATAACACGAAAAAATATGTCCTGAGCTTTGTAGGCGAGGCTAAAACACAAAATGGACCAGTCAAGGTGCTTGCAGGCGCGGCAGAACCCGATATACCCAAGCAGCATGTACCACGGGTACGGCGGGGGCGGCGGCGGCACGCTCGCCCCGATGCCTTCGCCCTCACCCACGGCGCCGCTAGCGCCCTTCCCGGTACATCCTGACGTCAAGTTTAGGAAGTAAGTACTGTGATGATAGAATCTTTGTTTTAAGAGAAGAGAAAGAAAATGATTTATTTAAGTCTCGTTACAGACATACAAACACATTAAAAGACAAATAAAAAAAAACAACAAAATAAAAAGTTACATGCCTCCACGAGACTAAAAAAGGAGCCCATCTCACCATAATGCTGCTACACCGAAGTATAGCATAAGAGAAGAACTTCTTGGGGACTCGATCGACTTAGCATATAGCAGGCATCGTTCGCAAAACTATCACTACAGTTGCGCCGGAACACCATCTATTGCTGGAGCAATTTGCCGTGTAAAACATACGTAGGAAGAAAAATGATTTTATTCTGAACCCGCGATCCCTGGTGTGTCTAATGCGATAAGGAAGAGAGGTAGTAGCCTCCCTCTACCTCTCTGCCGCAACTTTAGTTGCCATCAGCTCCTCACTAAAGGAGGCGACGGACTCTTACTCCCAACCATGGACAAAACCACGGCCGGAAGCGAGACGTCACCACCGAATGAGCCAGGGACCTGAGGGCAATCACCTAACTCAGTCTCCTCACCCACGTTGCCTCCCACTTCAGCTGACGTTAGTCCATACTGAAGACATCGACGTCTTTTACTTGTCTATAAATTATTTTCTTCCCCAGGCTACCTTTCTACGACGTGCTAGCAGAACTGATGAAGCCTTCCACAATGATGCCGATGACGGCAGGCCGAATGCAGGAGGGATCATACGTGTTCCACCTCACGCCACAGCAGGCCACCGAGATCGCATCAGGGAAAGACATAATTGGAACCAGCAACAAACTGGATTATGTCATACAGGTACTTAAGGCCGCTATCAAGTTAAACGGTTGGTGTCGGTCTGTCGCCGTGGCTGCGCGATACGAACGACGCGCTGCTCTCTCGTCACGTCAACTGTATTAAAAAAACCGGCTAAGTGCGAGTCGGACTCGCGCACGAAGGGTTCCGTATCATTATATATAAAAACGCCAAAAAACGTTTGTTGTATGGGAGCCCCCTTAAATATTTATTTTATTCTGTTTTTTTTGTATTTGTTGTTATAGCGGCAAAAGAAATACATCATCTGTGAAAATCTCAACTGTCTAACTATCACGGTTCATGGACGGATGGACGGACAGCGGAGTCTTAGTAATAGAGTCCCGTTTTACCCTTTGGTTACGGAACCCTAAGATCAACCGTCCGTCCGCAGCACGATGGCCGTACGACATCGCACTGCTGCGGCACGGCTACAGTCCGAGACCAACCATCTAAATTAAAAACGCCCTAACAGTCTGCGATCCCTTTTACAATATCTTATTTTTAATCATTTATTTATTTCTACCTTCAGTAGACAAAGATGTTTTGTCGATGAAAGAATAGACAAAATTACATATTCACAATGACAATATACAAGATGAATTTTTCAACTGAACATGATTGGTCAAATCCGAAAGTAGGTATAGGAAATAGCGAGAAATTCTGTAAGGAGGATCGGGGCCGATTATGATAAAGACTAAAACTGTGGACGTTTCTGATGGGATGATAAGAAGTGAGATATAAAGCAAGTATTATTGTTCACAGGCACAACTCAGGTTTTGTCTTCTAGAAACTTCGTGCGAACAAGAGGATCACTTTCCACCTAGCGTTAGTGTCAAAGTTAATAACAAAATGTGTCCACTACCAGTGAGTATTTTTATACATTTTTATTTTTATATTAAATACTAGCTTTACCTGGCCCGGCTTCGCACGGGTAGCATTATCTACGGCGCACCTACCTACCTTACCCTACCTTAAGGAACGTACCCATACTACGTGACACATTTTTTACTATTTTTTTACCTCCCCCCCCCCTCCCTCGGTGACCACCCGTAGTATATGCCAACCCCCCCTCCCCGCCCCCTCCCGTTTTCACGCGGTAATATATAAATATGGTTTTAAATCATTTTTTGCAAAGAGAAAGTTAAAAAAGAAATATTTTACTCATATGTGCGAGTGTTGCCAACTGTGAGTTCAAAAAGCGCTAAACTCTGCGCGCCATATTTGAATATAGCTCGAATAACTTGAGATTTCCCTAGAGGATATTGACTACGTGACGAAAACCTAACCCCCCCCCCCCCCCGCCCCTGTGACCATGCGTGGTATTTTGAAGACCCCCCCCCCCTGAACGGGTCACGTAGTATGGGTACGTTCCCTTACCTGCCTACCCTATCTACCCTACCCTACCTACCTGCATACCTACAACTATAACAATAAAAACAGCCAAATCTGTCGACCCGTTCTCAAGCGATGCTCCGTCATATATAATGTCGCAATTGATTTTTATTTATATAGATAAACTCAAGTTCAAATCCAAAAATGCATGACCTTCAATTGATATTTTATTTTAGAATGTTTCCTATCTATTCTTTAGCAAGGTGTGTGTGTTGTTTATCGCTGGTATTCATATTTGACTGCGATTTCTGGCAAAGAATAACCCATCCTGTCTCTCCCTGTAGGTTTTTTAAATGGTAACTAAGAAATGAAAGGAAATATGAAACAGATGGTTAACAACACTTATTTAACAGTATTATGCGTCGTCTTCTTTATCTTTACCTTTACATAGTAAAGTCGCTCCCGCTGTCTGTACGCTTAGATTTTTTAAACTACGCAACGGATTTTCATGCAGTTTTCAGCAATAGATAGAGTGATTCAAGAGGAAGGTTTATTAGCCCCACATTAGTATCTAGATTGCACCCGTGCGAAGCCGGGGCGGGTCGCTAGTTTACGATAAGAAAGATTCTTGAAGCGAATCTCATGTTATCTCTGTTTTCCTCGCCGAGTAAGAAATAGTCAGAATCAGTCTCGGTCCTAGAAACTCTCTTAATGTCATCAGCAGAGGTCGTAAAAGGTGGTAGTGCTATTTTAGGTCAATGAACTGAAATCGCATGCGAATATGGACATGCCATCGCAATTTGAAAATAATATTGCACTATAACACATTTTATTTAAAAAAAAAACACGCTCAGTTACATATCTATAGTTATTTGCTGTGTTCATAATTACCGGTTATGCTTTAAAATTGCAAAGAGCAAAAAAACTGCATCGTCTTTTATTCAATTCAAACGTTACCCCTCGTTTACACCTAGGTATAAAACATGTATTCTACAAGTATCAGTTTTATTTTTTTCGGAATCATTATTACAAATATGCATACTTTAAATGTATGTAGATCTTTAAAACACATGATGATTAAGTGTTAAGACCAAGTAATTTCTTTTAAAACGACCTTTACACAAATTAAGTTATTGTTTTTAGGTGTAAACAAGGGGGACAGGGCTGTTTTATAACAAAAATATTTTACAAAGAGTTGCTTGATAACAGGGAATGCAGTCCATACCGTTCGCACGACAATTTATTAATATAGCACCTTTTTCGAACACTAGTAATCAGTCATAAGAGAACACGTGACTCGCGCGGTAAGCCTGTCCTCCAAGCTCTGACCTACGCTAATGACTTACATCTCATCATACCTCAGAAAAACTCAATTTACTTGTACACAGAATCCAATACCAACGAACAAACCAACACCAGAACCAAAGCGGCCACCGCGACCTGTGAACATATCCTCCTTAGTAAAGCTATCGCCCACCGTCCCCAACACCATACAAGTGACGTGGGCAGCAGACTTCACGCGCGCGTACGTGGTTAGCGTGTTTATGGTACGCAAGCTGACATCTGCCGAGCTTCTGCAGCGGCTCAAGAACAAAGGCACTAAGAACCCCGACTACACGAGGTCGCTCAGTAAGTAATCAGTACACGATTTTATGGAATTGAGTTTTATGGAACCATAGCTTTCTCTATCTCACATATTGTGTATCCTGCTTCTGAAGGTTCAACAACCATTTTATAATGGAATAATTATCCAATGTCTAAAATACCACAGGCTGGTGACTGTCAGGCAACTCTTCTATTCTGCATAGCCTTTTCCCAACTATGTTAGGGTCAGCTTCCAGTCCAACCAGATGCGGCTGAATATCAGTATTTTACAAGGAGCGACTGCCATCAGACCTCCGCAACCCTGTTACTGGGCAATGCCGATATCCTAAGGTTAGACCGGTTGTCAGACTTCGGACTTCTGACTTCCCGTAACGACTGTCATAGGTATTCGTATGACACCCGGGACCGACTGTTTAACGTGCTCTCCGAGACACGGCGGGTTCTCGATGTGTAATGAACGGTCACCCATCCATAGACTGACCGCGGCAAGCGCAGCTTAACCTTGGAAATGATATGATCCGCGCGGTTGAAAGTAAGTTATGAAGATAAAATATGGTGACATTACCACTTTTGTTGGAAGATAGGATATCGCAGTCAAGCAGTAACTTGTTATGTGTGGACTCAGTATTTGGTAAGAGATCAGGAAAGTGGGCACTCGGAAATCCAAATATTGAGTTCTATCCTAAAAAATGTAAAAAATGTAGTCATTTTATTTTTATAACAACAATCTTTTATTTAAATTCTCTAAAAAGACGAAAATAAACTTTAAATTAAGTCAAACCCATCAATTTATGACATACAATTAATTTATTTATATGATATAAAAGCTTGTCGCGAGATACTAAAAATTCAACTCCCTAGGATAAGAGGAAGTAGCTCAAAATTCTGTTGCAAGTTTTGAACCGAACACATACAAACATTGCAAGTTAAATAAACTGTTCACTGTTCAACAGTAAAGGAAAAGCTGTCAGAGGACTACGACAGCGAGATCGCAACGACTTCACTCCGCGTGTCACTAATGTGCCCGCTGGGCAAGATGCGTATGTCATGTCCGTGCCGGCCCGGTAACTGCCCGCACCTGCAGTGCTTCGACGCGTCACTGTTCCTGCAGATGAACGAGAGGAAACCCACCTGGCTGTGTCCCGTGTGCGACCGGCCCGCGCCTTACGACTCTCTGGTAGTTGACGGGTAAGACAATAAGCGTATTACATCATAGTTCACAGAGACGTCGCCTTTACATACGCATTACATTAAACCAGGGATGCACAGACCACGGGCCGTGGCCCTTATGCGGCCCTTCGTCAATATACGTGCAGTTTGTATGACAATAATGCAATGTTTTATAACAATAGGGGCGAGCTTAAGATGTTTGAATACATGTCTTTTATTTTTAAATACCCAAACTATTATAAATTTTTTTAGTTAACTTTATTTCAACCTTTTTGGTTATTTTTAAGTGGGGTGGCCCGCTTTTAGCAGATAATCTGCCCGAAAATCACCAAGCTGCTGTGCCCCATGTGGGACCTCTACACGTCGTCTTCCCTTTTTGGTAGTTAATGAGTGAGACAAGAGTTTACCAATTTTATATCATCCATTAAAAATTAGCCGATGTGTGATTGCCGAGGGCATTCAAGCTCGCAGGTAGTTGACTAAGCAGCAAACAAGGGTATAGGGTGTTAAAGTTAAAGACGACACGTTTGGTGCAGTGGCTGAGCGATCGGCTTCTGCGCTACGGGTCGTGGGTTCAATTCCCGCACGGAACAAATACTTGTATGGCCTACAGATAGTTGTTCCGGGTCTGGATGTTTGTGCATGTGAAGTTTTGTGTTTGTAAACGCACTCACGATACAGGAAAAATCCTAGTGTGGGGCAATGTATAAAAAAAAAAGTGTTAATGCCGATTTTTAATAAAATCTTAACATTTAATGATGATGTTTTGGACCATCATAACATTATTATTGAATGTTTAGATTGACTGTACTAATAGTGGATACAAGCCCGGCTGCCAAGCTTTAAGTCTTTCGTTTCAAAATACTACTCATATTATGGTACCGCTACCATTATAGAGCCCCAATTTTAATAACTATATTCTCGTTTATCAGGTACTTCCAAGAGGTGTTAACCTCGCAGCGCCTGTCAAGCGACTGCAACGAGATCCAGCTGCACGCGGACGGGAACTGGTCCGCGCATGCGCCGCCCGCGCGCGCCCCGCAGCTGCAGCAGCCCACGGCCGAGCCCGTCACACTCATATCTGATGATCTAGGTCAGTTCTACATCATCTACAACTCATCACAGTTCCCGCTCAGATATCCTCGCTAAATGTGATCAATAAGTAGACCGCAGAGGCGTGATTACGTTAGGAGAGTGGGTAGTTACATCTTCCGTCGGTTTAAAGATGTCCACAATCCATTTGTTTAACATGGCCTTGTGGTGGTCGGTGGTTTCGGCCTTTTAGAAGGGCCATGTTTAACTGTAAATATTAGCATGCTTGCTGTAACCTCAGCCCACACATCGATGGTTCCTACGTATACTATCGAAACTACAAAATCTCAGTTTTTATTTTATTTGCTTAAAATGTGCGAAATTATGTTATCTTGAAGGTTATAAAAAAAGTTAAAATATCATATTATTTCGTGTTTTTCAAAACGTAAAGTTGAAAATATTCAAAGAACAAACTTCAAAACACTCTCCTCAAAAGTAGTCATTTTCGACTTTCGGTAGTTTACGTAGGGACCGTCGATATGTCTCTTTGTGTTTCCACAGGAGTGATGATTAAGTTTAATATTATGGTGCCGTTAGCTAATGAGTGTTGTCGTACAGAAGTGATCCCGGTGGAGGGCGGCGGCAAGCGCGCGGCCGTGGGCGAGGCGCGCGCGCCGCGGTCGGCCGACGTGATGGTGGACCTGACGTCGGACTCGGACGACGAGCTGCCGCTCAAGCGCAAGGTGCCGCAGCCCAAGCCCACGCCGCCGCCCTCCGAGTCCAGCGTCAAGAGCGATGACAACTACTCCTCGTCTAGCGGTCAGTTGCCATTATTACCTATGTAATTCCACTTAAGTCCGTATTACAGAACATTCCTCAAGTCCAGTTTGATCTTTAATCAGTTGATCACTGTTTAAGTATAGAATCAGTACTTGAAGAACGGTCTTATTCCAGAACAGCAATCAATCTATACTCAGATGAAACGAGACTCAAATCGAGCCAATCGATTGGTTGATTACAGATCAAATCACTGCGTGGGGTCGAATGTACGAACTGAGTAACGATCTAGAATAAAGCCAAACTCAGCTGAACTATGATCAATGAATCTATGCTTGAGGAATGTTCTAAAATTAAAAGTCGACTCAAAACTAGTTTTAAACAAAGATTAATGCTTGAGTTTCGTTCTGTAATGCGGACCTTAGAGGCAAGTCTCTTTTCAAAGAGCGATCAAGCAATCCAAAGATTGTAAAGCCTATTTACCTTCATTTTCTATATAAAAGCTATTTGACGTTGATCAAATCGGCCCTTAGGATGGCAAGCTCGATAACTATATTTATTTACCTAGTTGTGCAAAATTATAACATTAATACGATTACCAATGCGCATGTCATATTGTCGTACATATTGCATTTATGTGATATTGGTGTCGATTCTGTTGCGCACTTTGACAGGACTAAACTAAGGGTGTTTGTCTCTTTCTGTTTCAATAGAAAAAAAAGTGACAGTTGCATTTAGTCTAGTTTAGTACTGTCAAAATGTGTAATAGAATCGACACAATTATCTTCCATCAATAATAGTACTAGATTCCCGATAAGCACTTCAAAAACGGCCCGAAAATAAGAGCACAAATCCTTTTGTGAATAAGAGATTTCAAATTAGTATGTTCCAATGATAACCAACGTTAAGACGTCAAAATGCCGCAGCTCGCGTTCAAAAATTGTGTAAATAACCACCGTAACACCAAGGTTTTGGAAGGAATATCTTTTTTTCGGTAAGTTTATATCATTAAGGCTGAGTTGCACCAACTAACTATAACCGTAACCATACCTAAATGTTTGTCAAATCAGTACTGACGTAAATATGGCAAGTTAACAATTATAGTTAGTTGGTGCAACTGAGCCTTAGTGTTTTTCATAAAATAAAAACAAAATTAAGTAGTAAATATAAATCAATTGACAAATATTATGATTGTTTTACTAATGTTTGTGTCAACTCGCCAATTATTGTAACAAACATCGACTGTTCTGGAACAGGGAATGCATGTAGTAGTATTGTTATTTTATATGTTATTTTTGTTTGTAGATGTCCTTGCGACCCATATCGCTGTATATTTAAAGGCCTACATTAAAAAAGATGTGTTTTCTGGGGGAAACGAACACAACCATAAAATAAGCTTGATAAAACTAATAGGCCATTTGACAAGTTTTCAAAATCCATTTAATATTATTTAGTAGAGGGTAAGGAACCCCGTAAAAGTTGTTTTTTTTTAATTCTGGTACGTATTTGCTGAAAAATATCAAATTAAAAATTCAATATGTAAAAAGCGCGCCAAAACGCTAGTTTGACATTGGGGGGGGTCTGTTACGTCACTTGCTTGTATTGTGATCTGTGGCACATGTCATAAACGTACATTTGTTCCAAACAGAAAACGAAAGTGCGATTGGATTAACATTATAAAAGTAATTTATGTAACAAAATGAATTACAAATGGTGTGCAGTTCCAAAATGTACAAATACGTCGATAAAAACTCCGGAAAAACTATTTGTAAGTGTTCCAAAAAATGTCAAAGTGCGCCGAAAGTGGTTGAAACTCTCTCGGAGGGATCATAATGACATAGCGAATAGTACAAATATTTTCTTCTGTGAAGACCATTTCGACGTAAGTAAACAACGTCATATTTATATTTTTTGATAATTAATTACATTCATAATATAATTTAAGTTACCACTAAAGTGTCACTATACTTTGCTGTTTTCACATTTTTTAGCTCCGAAGCATAAAAATCGGAATTATTTTAAAAAAAAAATCCGACCATGATTGCGTCGACTTGGGGCAGGTTTCTGCGGTCTGCTTTTACAAAATCGTTGTCCATAGTAAAAGCACTTGACAGAATTGTAAAATTTGGCAAATCAATCACACAAAAACAATGGATAATATAGGAAATAGTTTCGAAAGCCAATATAACACAAGTAGGCAAACGATGTGTACAGGCAGCTGACGTCATAACGTTCCCGACCAATCAAGAGCGTTTTGTGTCACGTGACAAACGTCTAAAAAAATGCATTTTTATTTACGGATTTTTAAATAAATCAATTATTATTTTCAACTTACGTTAATAAATAACCATTTTTAAACTCATAATATATACTTATAACAGTAATTGACACTTTATTTTTCGCATTCTCAAATAGCCTATTATAGAAAAAATCATTGATGTAAGATAACATTTGACTCTAAAAGACAGCTTTATAATAAGCTGAATATGTTTAAAGGTAATTAAACATACATTACGTTTAAACAGACGGATCGGGGGGCACGCTAGTGCCCCCGCCAAGTCGAGCGCGAAGCAAACACTGCTGTACCATCCTTTACTGGAACCATTTCGCCGCATTTTCAGGCCCCTATTTGAGAACCTCTGGATACGACCAGAACGCAGAAATTTTCGTCATCCAGTAAGCTATAATCACATACTTAAAATCCAAAATTTCAAGTCTGTAGGTCATTTAGTTCCGAAGTTAAGCGAAAGCAAAGTTTCGCATTTATGACACTCACTCACTCATGATCATCAGAATAGAACTAGTACTTCCCATAAACTCAGAGCTGAAATTTGGTACAGAGTTAGGGTTTAATGGCCACATAAAGGGAAAACTATAAAAACTAGGATAATCGAAGATCTGGAGTACCTGGTGACCCTGATTAGAAAACACAAGAGCCCAACCAAACTATTAGAGATCGACATACCGCCTTTACAAAAAATATTCAACTTGGTAGGCCGCTTCATTTGATGTCAAAAATCGAAGGTCTGAAGGTATCTAATGAAGAACCCTCAGCTGGCCTCAGCTGTATTAGAGATATGGTAATGCCCCCTTCTACTATTGGTACATAAAAAATCGACTGTCATTGCAAAAATCCAGCGTAGTGGGACACATCTTCTAATCTAATTTAATCTAGCCTATAGCGTCCCACTGCTGGGCAAAAGCTCAAACTTCAGCGATCACCGAATACAACCGGCTTAATCGTAAATACCGCGCCGAACGTTCAGAAATTAAACCGTCTAAAAAAATAAATAATGAACGCGAATGGGTAATACGAAAAACTGTTGCTACTGTACAAAAATCAGAACCGGAAAAAAAGAAAAGAAAGATTTGTAATAATAAAAAACTACTCCTAAAAAGAAAAAAACTGTGTCACATAAGAAAATCTAATAAAATAAATCAATATGCGGGCACGTTTCTACAAAAAGAAGTGAAATCCCACCAAAAACATTCTGTAAAAAACTAGCCAAGTCTCGATGGAGCTGCTTGTTTATCTCTAAAAAGTAATGAAATCTAGACAAAGTCGTGCCAAGTCTAAGGTTGCTTACTGCGATTTCTTTATTATTATAGTTAATGTTGTGTGACTTGGCCGTTGAAGGGTACACAAGGGTACAAAACCAGGTGCTCCATGACACCATTGCACCAATCTGTCGCCAGAACCGCTACCCATTGACGATGGAAAATTGCCACTTGGAAAACGTTGATCCAATAACAAGTCAATTGTAGGCTTGATAAAGCTGCGTATTTCAATAATACTTATGTATAGGCGAGCCTAAAACAAACAGTATAAAAAAAAATCCAGTACAGACTACTTCTAATCATTGATAGAAGTCCGTCTGTACCTGTCCCGTTGACTTGTACCCACTAACGTATAAAGAATGTTCAACGGCCAAGTCACACAACATTAACTATAATAATAAAGAAATCGCAGTAAGGAACCTTAGACTTGGCACGACTTTGTCTAGATTTCATTACTTTTTAGAGATAAACAAGCAGCTCCATCGAGACTTGGCTAGTTTTTTACAGAATGTTTTTGGTGGGATTACGATTGTCCAGATATATTATTTAGACCATCCACCTCGCATGCACCTCCAATCACGGTAGTTTACCATACACTCTTATTTGCAATTTAATTTAAATGAAAAAATAATTTGATTTATATCAAATTGATTTAATACAAATATTTTTTATAACTACTAAATCGCGTACATTAGTAAACGCATCCATTTTATAATACAGTTTGATTACAATAAGCCAACCCGCACATAATTAATAGCAATGTCTTAATAAAATAAGTATTGTACTATTTTAGTCCTACTACTTTTTTAAATCGGTCAAAAATACTTTAGACCAGGGCTGAAGCCTTTGAAAATGGTATAAAGTGAAAAAAAAATAGTAGGATGAAACCCACTAGAAAAGGAAGAGAATTTAACAAAAATGAAAGGAAAAATAATTTACGGGCGATCTGATGTCGGGAAGTGGAAGGGGGTGAGTTCTTAAGGGTAAAAAACGGTTTATCTCGATTTCTGGCAAAACTACAAGTCCTATGGAAAAAAATTTAATGGCAAAGTTGTAGTGTAGGTAATAAAAAGATCTACATCTTTTGTATTTACACTTTCTTCACATAACCTCAAAATTTATGAGAAAAATTCAAATAACCAAGTTTCTGATTTTTTATTTTTATCTTTTACGAAAATAAATTTATGATGGAATCAGGCGTTACTTTGCGGAAATCCATTATCTATAAATATACAATAAAATATTTAGTGTTAATTCCGCGAAAAAACAGTTGATCAAGCCCGAATGCAGTATGCAGCACCGCCCTCCCGCCCGCAAATATATGCAAATGCAGAAGGTGCGATTAATAACATGCAACACACAAGCAAAACAAACCGATACGACACGTGTTTCGCCCCTCCACGGGGCATCCTCAGGTGATGTTGACTCGTCGACCGCTTGGACGCGAATGGCACGAGATCACGTAGTCGTCTCAGCGCCCCGTCAGGGGCGCGAGGAAACGGGGTCGGGGCTGTGGCCCCCTTCCCGTGGTTTCGGTCGCGACTCACTACGGTGAGTCGGTGTCTGGGTCAGCTAGTATGCGCCTTATTATTATTTCGCCTAGGCCGCGAAGTCTCACTTCGCGGCGGCCGGTGAGTTTTTGCTATTGGTGTTTCTGTAGGGGCGCCTGAAGTGTTTCACGCCGCCCGTGCGACCTGACCCCAGTCAGGTGAGACCCCCAGTTACCTGGGGGAGGCCCGACGGAGGTCGATACTAGCAACAGGGCGGCGGCTTTGGTTGGCGCCCGCCTACAGAGGGTGATTGACCTATGATTACAACGCATTCAGAGCTAGCCGATTACGTTGCAATACATAGGACGTATGTATGTTTAAGGCGACTTGAGATGTGTGTACGTCGCCTTATGTAGACGCTATGTGTGTACGCTCACCCTCACGTGCCGCGTACAGCGTGTCAATCCCACTTTTGAGTGTGCAGTAGTGATTGTATGTTCCGCGCGTCACAGCGCCTAGCTGTTAACTAGTAGCTGCGCGCGCGGTGGATGCGTGTTTGTGATATGTGTGGAGTCTTTTTGCGTGAGTAGGTCGCGTGTAGCGTGGTTGCGACCTACTCAGGCGTCATGTCCGATGCCACCCGCGCGGGTCGCGCTTGTCCGGGCGCTTGGCGTCTGGTGGTCGCGCGTGGCAGGGGGCCAGGCCCTTAATGTGGGCCCAGGCAGATGCGTCGGCACGCGCGAACATTATGGCACGAGTGCGTAGCGCGCGCCCTTTATACATCGCCTCGACCTGTTGTTTGTGTTGAACTACCCACACAAATACGTAATAATGGGGATGAAACTAAATTAGTTTGGTCATTCGACAGTGTATATCTATCTGTATTATGTTTTAATATTTCCAACTGTTCCAACACACACAACCGGAAACTTTTATCACATACATGCAAAATACTATAACTATTATTAAACCATAATACAGATATTAAATATTAAACATTACATAATAAATATTAAAACATAATACAGATAGATATACACTGTTGAATGACCAAACTAATTTAGTTTCATCCCCATTATTACGTATTTGTGTGGGTAGTTCGACACAAACAACAGGTCGAGGCGATGTATAAAGGGGCGCGCGCTACGCAGTCGTGCCATTCGCGTCCAAGCGGTCGACGAGTCAACATCACCTGAGGATGCCCCGTGGAGGGGCGAAACACGTGTCGTATCGGTTTGTTTTGCTTGTGTGTTGCATGTTATTAATCGCACCTGCATTTGCATATATTTGCGGGCGGGAGGGCGGTGCTGCATACTGCATTCAGGCTTGATCAACTGTTTTTTCGCGGAATTAACACTAAATATTTTATTGTATATTTATAGAAAATAAATTTATATTTCACGAAATTTTGTGACATATTGCCTTTTTGTGTCCCAAACACCCTGTAATTTTTTTGATTTAAAATATTTCTTTTTCACCTTATTTTGACTTAAGACGACGAATTGAAAATATTGGCGGCAGGGATTTTAATATTTCTCAGCAATTACAAAACATTCTGTACTTATACACTTGTACTTGTACACTTCGTTTATCATGTCTTTAAGATCAATTTTATAATTGCTTTACATGATTGGATAACTTTTACAGCACAGAAAAAAATATCAAAAACTGCTCTTCAAAAACATAATTTTACAGGGAAACGAGACAGATTTCAACCTCAATATTTTGTATATAGTTTAGACTAAGCATACACTTCAAAATAATAATTCGATTTTATAAAATTAGCGATAGTCTTTATTTTAAACGAAAAATACTGTTTTGGCAGTTACGACCTTACGGCATAAGCTAGTTCGCGTGCGTTTTTGTATGCAATCAATTCCCTCTCAGTCCGCTGCTGACTAGTGTCCGCGACGGGTCTGTGTCGTTGGATTTCCCGCGCGCTATCGACAGTAATTGTATCTTGATCTGAGTGATATTTAGTTATTAAAAATGGGAAAAAAAACTATTAAAATTATGGCTACGTATGTGTGTATAGCTACAAAATAAAAATAAAAACACAACGTAAATAATATTTTAGAAAATAGTCGTCAGAACAGAGTCAATCCATGGAGTCGTCTTTGGACTTAGGTAAAAACAAAGCAATGTCAGTCGATTCTTTGGAAGGGTATTTATGTGTACATGGTACGAATCTAGTACTAGTCTAAATAACGCATCTGTTATATACATAGGCACTGGCCGCTATAGCTTTGTCGAAATTTCCCAGCGGCGCAGCGGTATGTCGGCTACTTTGAGTGAACGAGATAGTAGACAAAGTAGTAGCGCTAGCTCAGTGACTGGTGCCTACTTTAATGCGGTATCCTCGGCTCGTGAACTTTAGCAAAATAGCTGATCGGGAGCACTTTTTAAGTTTGATTTTCATAGCTGTTTTAGGTGATATTTATGTGTTTTTTTTTATCGCATTGGGATAGGCAAAAATAATGATTTTATCTATACTAATATTATAAAGAGGAAAGATTTGTATTTTTGTATGTAACGAATAAACTTAAAAACTTCTGGATCGATTTCAAAAATTATCTTGCCGTTAGAAAGCTACATTATTACTGAGTAGCATAGGCTGTATTTATTACTGGAAAAGAACTTCTTAAGCGGGCGGAGCCGTGAGGACACAGCTAGTACACTATAAAGTAAAAATATCTGCAGAAAAAAATTAATAGTAAAAAAAAAACATTTTTAAAAACAAGCTTTTATTTAAATTCTCTAAAAACAAGAAAAACTTTAAATTAAATCAAACCCATCAATTTGTTACATTATACAATAATTTTATTATGATATAAAAGCTTGTCGCGAGATTTACAATTTCATGAAATATATACATTTTTTCTTAGAATTACATGTGTCAAGGTCAGGTTATTATATTCTTGTTTATTTAGTACCTCACATTATAAAAATACTAAATCGGGTCTAATCGCGTAGAAAATGTATAAGGCAGAAACATACCTTATTTGTCTCGACGTTTCGACCGAATTTCACCGGCCGTGGTCACGGGGGGTAGACATTTTCTACGCGATTAGGCCCGATTTAGTATTTTTATAATGTGTACAAATCGCGAAAGTTTGAAAACATTTAGTATCTCACGAAAAGCTTTTATATCATATAAATAAATTTATTGTATAATGTAATAAATTGATGGGTTTGATTTAAATTAAAGATTATTTTCTTGTTTTTAGAGAACTTAAATAAAAGCTTGTTTTTTTTTTTTTTTGCAATTTTGAATGTCTAATAAAGCCTCCTTGAACACCTATACTAGTATACGTAGGTATATCAGCATCAGCCCATTAGTGTCCCACAGCACTGTAGAGCAAGTGCTTTCTCTCAAGAGGGGTTAGGTATATGAAGCCGTTGCCGACAGCAGCAGCCTTCGGACCATGAATATTATAGGCAGTTATATCTATTTAATTATATCTCCAATAACTTACTTACATAATCTCGTTTCTGCCTACCCCCATGGGAAAAAGCCGTGACATTATGAATGTACTTGTAGGGGAACGAGATATTGTGTTCCGCCTACGAAAAGGAGGATCCTCCTACCAGGCGGAGTCTTGTGCCTGGCGGGCCACTGCCCAACGGTTGATGTTGGGAACTTGTATATATACTATCTGCGTGTCAAACTCTGATATCGCGATGCAGGATAGTTTGCATGTGGCGTGATAGATGCCGCCACATACTTATGTATACATTGTGACATTTTCCCCATATTAAATATCCTAAAATCTGAACACACTTCTTAAAAAATATTTAAAATAATATTCCTACAAAAAAAAATGAAAGGAGACTCTATGACGTCTATGTTCCCGAGCGTGGCTGAGAAGCGCGCGAGTTAGGGCGGTCGCCCACGGCGACATTTAGCAACGATGCAGATACGATACAGTCGCAAAAAAAACGCGATACTTATACAATCGCTCACGTAATTATGATTCTGCATCGCGACTAAAGCAATACAGACGCGATGCAGCATTGCTACAGTCGCGATTCGACGCGCTGTAGTGACGACCTGTGAATGCCTTTGGACGCTACAATTGTTAGATGGACTCAGTCGACACGACATTGGTCGCGTTGTCTTTGTTGCTGCTTTTACGGAAGCAATCACAACGTAACCGTGGACAACATAATACAGAAGTGACGCTTAATCGACACCGTTACGCGTTTGCATTGATAATGCCGCGCGTATGCATCGATGCAGACGTGATGCTGAATCGATACGATCGCGCGTTGCAAATGCAACCAGCGGCCAAACATTGCTGCAAAAAGTCGCCGTGAGCGACCGCCCTTAGACTGCACGGCCGGTCCGGTCCATTGCACTACGTAAAGATTATCGCAGTGTGCGAGGATTGCGGGGCGCGGCGGCCGATTTGAAATTATTTGTTTATCACTGCGTCGCCTTAATATCGAAAAAGCACCCTAATTTTTAATCGAAAATTCTCGCGTCTAAATATCAACTTTTTTAAAAAAGTCAGTGGGCTTTTTGTTCGTTGAAATCTCTGCTTTCTGGTGTAAAAAAAATATACATTACATGTAAATGTTTTCAGAAAATGCAAAGAAATAAGGAATATAATAATAAGAAATAAGGTGAAAAAATTAATATTTTATATAAATGTACCTATGTGTGTGCAAAAGTGGCCACTTGAGCGACTTATTTTTATTTCCGATCCTTAATTTAGAACTGTTATTGATGGAAGGATATTATAGTATGGAAGTGAAAGACGACATGGGATTTCCGTCATTACAGGAGTTATGTCATGTACGCGTATGAGAACCATCATTATAATATAATACGTGTAATTGTGCGGGGGGGTGAATATTCGAAATTTTTTAACATTATTTTAATAACGGGTTAACGTTATAGTATTGTCAGATTGTTTTTATTCTTGTCTTATTGCTTGACGGCAGCGGTATAGTTTGAGTTTTCTTTATCATAATTATAGTATTAAACATCTGCATTCTTAACTTTGGGATGATGCTAATGACGTTCTCAATGTTTGTTAATATTTTTCGAAGAATGACCCGGGGGATGATATATTCTTTGCCGGAATCCACGACGAGGTCGATTTGCCAGTGCCTCGCGCTATTGAAATATGTGTGTATGTTATCAGCTGCGGAAGCTGTGTCGTCGAGCGGCTACCGGTCGCCGGGCGTGCCGGGCGCGGCGTGCGGCGGCGCGGTGATCTCGCTGGACAGCCCGTCGCCGCCCGCGCCGCTGTCGCCGCCGGCGCCGGCCGCGCTGCCCGAGCGCCCGCACCTGTCCATCACGCCCGTGGCCGCGCCCGCCGCCACCACCAGCGCCAGCGCGCCGCACCACATAGGTACTTGCACACTGCCGACCTTGTCTAAACATACAGGCACAAAGTCAGTACGCCGGACAAGGGGACTGGTGACCTCAACGACAGCAGTCTCGCTGCAGTGACAACGGGAACGGTCCATCTTGACCATACCGCCTCACCACTGACGCGTCTCAATAGGTAAACTGTTACTTGTAACTCCAAACAATCAGCACCATAAATATGAATACACTATGCCCGTCGCCGCCCGCACCCTTTCAGATCTGCTGTCCACCCTGCCGCACTTATCCATCACGCTAGTAGCGCCACCTGCGAACGCACTACAACCTATAGGTAAACTAAACGATCACTTATCTAACCTGTGTGACGCCTGGCTTAAAATATCACCCGCTGACACTTACTGACCTTGCTATGTTATGCCCATTGCCGCCTTACCCGCCGGCCGCCTGCAGCGCAACACGAGGTGATGTCGGATGGCCCGCACCTATCTATCACGCCCGTTCCGACCGCTGCGACTTCAGCGCATCATATAGGTAAATATAATCAACATTATCCGCCTCTAAACGTCCACTGTACATGGGTCTTCCCATCACCGCTAAGAATGTCGGTCATAAGGTATAATGACATAATCCTAAATACCAGTGGCGAAGGGTGAATTTTCTTAAAAGGGAAGCCGAACCAAAAAATGCTTACCTTGCTCAAGTGTGATGCGTGAATTCCAGTAACTACTCGTATAGCTGTGGCCCTGTGGCTGACTTCGAAATCTTGTACAGATGAATTGGCTTTAGCTCACTTTCACTATACATTTAAGCACTGATACATAGAAACAGTGTCTTGCAAGTATAATAAAAGTGGCTTTGAGAAAAGCCGTTTGGGGATGGATATGAGAAGAACATCAGCAGTCCGACTGACGCTAACGTCATAGAAACCAAGAAAACGTTCTTCGATTCCAGTTTCAGATAAATACCTAAATATTACCGTTAGTTGCTCCCTATGACTAACATCGGGCGTTTCGTCAATCATGACCGATACAAACTGAGCCTTATTTATTTCCAACTTTAATTTGGTCGCGTAAAACGAATGCGATACTTTGTATTAAATCATTTTGTATATCACTCGAAAGGCCAGAGAATGTGGGATTCTGTGTTGAGGAACATTGTTCCAAATGCGAATCGATTACGGTATCATACTTGCTTAAATATAACAACGTTTCGATATAGGTAGTTACCGCGGTTATTGGATGCCGGATATTCGTGGTGGCCGCGAAAAGCTAATTCTTTTTTACCTAGCAAAATTACTGTGTCGATGAACCGTTTCATTAAACTTCTATTCCGATCTACTTTTCTATTATGAACTTCATACGTATTAGCAAAAAATGTTTCTATCCTACGATTTCCGAAATCATGCAAAGATAAACAACTTCGGATATGTTTTTCGGTCTGAACATGTTTTTTGGACGAATTTGAAAGATTATTAATATCTTTAAATCCCGTGTGGCTCCATAAGCTACTAGAATCTGAGAATAATATGCAAGGAAAACAAAACAATTTATTTAATTTACAACTTCCCGTAAGCCAAGGGTATTTGTCGTACTTACAAAGAACTGGTAAAATGTTTGAAAAAACCATCGCGTCGTTTGTAATTTATAATCATGTCAGGGCGAGCACGGCCTAACTGAATTACATGTTTTTTATTTTCAAAACTCAACTTTGAAAAGGATGTTTCCTCAGTCAACAAATAATCTGTCAGACAGCATTCTACGTTCACTAATGCCGCCATGGTATCGAATTTACTCAATAATAACAAAATCACTACTTAAATAACTACTTTCTAATAAAACTACAAAATAAAAAACTTACCTAAATACCTATTTAAATAGACGATCACCAAACAATACAACGCCACTAACCTTGTTTTTACTGCACTATCACTTCGCAAAACTATCACTAGTTTACACAAATAAACCAATTTCAACAATAATACATGAATAATGCTATAGGATTCTAAATTATGATACGAATATATCAAATCAAATGCAAATGAACAAGTGAAAACAATAATCTAAATAAGCGCGAAAAAAATCTGTTGTGAATCTGTCATCCAAATATTACTATCTGAACAAATTACGAACTTCAGTAGCATTATTTCCATCTCGTTCTGGCGTACGCATTTCCTATCTCTGTCCTTATCGTAACTCGATGAATCGCGGGTTGCCATCGTCGCTATATCTAGCGGTGTTATGTTGCCTCAAGGTCACGATCGCTACAAGTGAAACTATGAATTAAATGTACTGGATTCCTGCCGCGCCTGACCGGCTTTTCTTTTGCGTCGTTTCAAGTTACGTTGCTGCGAAAAAAATTGTAGGCGTTTATTTGTTTCTTTGATTGTTACTTTCATAAGCAAATGTTATACCTGCAATGTAACTTCGTAAATATCTAATTATTTGTTTAAATGATAATTGAAAATAATAGATACTAGTATTTGCCATATTTCGAAAGGGAAGTCGATAGGAATCGAGTTGTATGGAGCCTTCGCCACTGCTAAATACACTGCATAAACAATGTGTTGTGGCTCAAAGTTCACAACAGTAAACGACTAATTAATTAAGACTCTTATAATAATTTTTACTTCGATTTATTAAGAGATAAAAATAAAAAACCCTCTTCAACATTCGGTTACCATCTTTTCTTAAGGTTAAAATTTGATCATATCATTATCCCAATGCCAGATCATTTCCTTGATGGGTTAGAATTAAACAGCTGAATTCAGGTTTAGATTACGACAATATTATATATGAACTGTACTGTGAATTAGAGAAAGTGTCCCGTTAGGGAAAGTGTCGACCCAAGGAAATTGTCAACATAGAAAATCGGTCGTAATTAACGGACTCCCATGTACTGTGAATATGTCTTTCCCCCAATTTCTTCCATACGTCTCTGGTCAATCTCTATCGATCGACAGCGTCTGCTCGGGCTGTCTGAGCGACTACGTTTTTAATAATGTAACTTAAATTTCAAACATTTTATAATATGGTTTAGGTTCTAGCACGAACGCTGAGCGCGACGATGTTGAGGCAGCGCCTGCGCACTGGGCGCCTTACGCTGATTCCGAAAGGGACGATAACTATAGGAAGTGAGTATTATATCATGGTGATAGTTCTATCGAGCTCATATGAGCTAATTATACCAACATTCCTCTACCTTATTCTTTAAATACTAGCAAAAACTATTGAACAATCATCAGAACTCTTGCTTTTATTAGGAATAGTATCACGACGTTAGTCAAACTGAACCCGATTTAAACTAAACATCACTACTGTCGGACGCGACTATGACTGTGTGTCTAAACTATGAATATCTAACAAAATATAATGTCTTTTATCTAGATACTGACTAAGGGAAAAGAGTGGCCGCACTTCATATACCAGCGGTCATTCTTCAGACGAAGAATCGGAGGCGTCGTACCCCGAGGTGCCGCTGCTGCCGCCGTCCTAAGCGCAGCACACAGCGGCGCTACACATTATACCAAACACTTGACTTGCTACGTCCGTCGGCCGGCGCACACCGGCAACGCTCGTTAACACGGGGATGATCGTACATAAAATTGGCGCCAGCGGCCTCTATACCCTGCCAAAGTAGATCTTCCAATGGGATGCATGTACGGGCTGCTATATCTGAACTTTGTACTATAGTTACTGATGCTCGAGTGTTACCGCGTGAGTCACATTCCAGATGACTTTCTGCTCAAACCCTCCACCATGGACCCTCCGTGTTCCACATAAACATTGAACTCTTCAAATAAAATATCACACTCTACTATTGTGTTTAACGTGCATTTTGTTCACCAAATATGTGTAGGTCTGTGAAATAAATCCTTGAGTATTGCAGAATAAGCTAACGAGATCAAATATTTAAGTTTTTAAGATCCTTGATTTGACTAAATTCATTGTAGCGTAGCCCTGTTTCATTATAAATAGAAAAATTGATTTACATAAAGAAAAACATAAATGTATTATAAAATCATTTTTACGAGATATAGTTTTAAAAGTATAAATATGTATTACGTGATCTGTATGTTACTTAATGAGTCGTACAAGAATGAAAATGATGTGATTTTTTGAGTGGACGAGATTGTAAAATAGTTTAAAATTTAAATAGAAGGCCTTAGGATTCAAAGTTTTGAATGCGCAAGTATTTCGTAATTTTGTATTTTTTTAGGTAAAGTATGTCGTGTAACGACTATTCATTTTCCTTATTAAAATAATATAACTTCACTCAAATGTTAGCAAGACTTGGAATTTTATATTACAGTGCAATTGCTACAAATTAGTGTAATTCTAGATTTTATTAAGACAGTCTTGTCACCAAAATTATCAAGCAAGATGTTGTAACACCATGTTTTTTTAATAGAATGCATGTTTGCTTTACGAAAAAATGATTGCGAAATGTTTTCCCAGAATTATTTGTTAAGACAGTACATGCAATACCAATGTGGAGTTGTGGAAATATTTTTGACTGACAAAAACAGTTTATAGTCAAATAATGATCCCATGTCGGTCATACGTAGTTCCACTTGTATATATAGCGTCATTTTCTTAGCCTAGATGTTGATTTATGAGTTGGTGTCAGATTGACGTGAGATTAGTATTAACTATTATTATTATTATTGAATTTGCACTCGCCTACCAGTTCGTACGAAATTGTTTGTCGTCAAAACTGAATTAAAAATGTTAACCGATTTTATGTACACCTCTATATACCGCGCTAGCTGCTTACGCCAGTAAAATGTAAATAGTATATAAAACCATTTTTTTTTTGTATTAAGGTCCTGTAATCTTAATGATACAGCTTTGATTGTTGACTGAGTCAGTTGGCAGACATGAAGACACAAACTATTTTTAAATTCCTATACTGATGCGATTTATTCATGTAACATACTGAATATTTTTGTTACAAATGTCGCTATTAAGAAAACTATGATACTAGATTTCTCGTTAGACTCAAATGCTAAGGTAACTCGTTGATTACATTATTTAGTTTAATAAAATAAAAACACGGCAATCTTCTCTGTGAACATTGCTTAATTTATACCCTACTATGTTCTTTGCCTTAGCAATGGTGATGTTTCTTTATAAATCATCTTATGATCATTAGATGCAATTAATCATTTTCGATCTTATGATTGATATAAGTATTCAAAGTTAATAATTTAATATCGATTGTTCAATCACCTTGCTGAGACAATACCTACTACTACCGAATAATATTAGTTTTTCTTACTTCACTTGGAGAATGTTCTAATTTATTTATTACTAAGGTGTAGTATAATATGTGTAATTGTATTATATTGAGGTGGATGTCGACATTGTTGACTTCAATGCGATACAAATTTAAGAATGTTAGGATAAGATATTGTCATTCAATAATAAATGTAAATATTGTCTTACTGCATTTTAATATACTATTAACACCTGCTCGTCTCCATCAATAATAATGACTAAATAACATGGACCTGCGACGACTAACCTGTGACGGAATGTATTCTATCAAACTTTTCAAAATTACAATCATAAAATTAAGTTCTAATACAGGAAGCAAGTAATAAAACAATAGTATAAAGTTATTGACCAGATTATATTACTGCTGCGGCTGTTAGTGAGGTACAGTAACAGAACTAAACGGCAACGACCTCCGTCGCAATATTTAATTGTCGGATAATTATTGTAATGAATGGGCGGCTGTGCCGATGCCGCTTCAAACGCTACAACAATCATTATCTATTCACTCGGTGGATCAATCCAAGATAGCAGTAGTCTGTAGCGTCGCCGATCGTGCTCTGTTCTGTATGTACGCGCCCTTCTCACATTTTTATGCCGCCCGCCTCATAAACCTCGCGGGCTCCCTGTCGCACTTGGAAGCACACTCGCTGTGCGTCTCTCTTTCTCGCACACCTCGCAGGGGGGACACGTAGCGTTGCTCGCCCGAATCGAGTTCCGCGGTCGTCCGCCGACTCTTAGCGGCGCTGACGTGCGTTACGCTCTTACGACAATTTTGTGTTTCTAGTGTGAAATCACCAGTGTTATTTGTTTATATTTTATAACATAGCCCATGGATTGAACCACATCGCTCACTGGATCTGCAGTTAGCAGTGTAGTGTACTGTACATGTTTGTGTGAGGCCCGAAGCGAATACTATTGTGAAACGGGTCGGCCGTGTTCGTTTATGTGCTGAATGGTGATTAAAAGTAATTTACTTCGCTTTTACGGTGTCGAGGGTCGGTGCGTATCGATCGTATATTGAAAGACAAAGCGGTGGATTGTTATTGTGGCGTGGAAGAGGCCGGTGCAGCGATAGGTGAGTGCTATGTGTTTTCGTTACGTTGTGGCAACGATTTTGGTTCGGACTGGCTATGTAACATGTAAGTAAACGTAGACGGCCGGCCGCGAGGATGCGGCGGTACGGCCAACACCAAGCCACAGACTAGTAATAACCTCAGTAAACCAACAACCGAACCTAAAACATAAATCGTACTTAGCTATTCCTAATTACAAGAACAACAACAGTGTCAATTCATTACATACTCTACTTATATTATATTCCTAAATACCTACCTATATAAGAGCAGTTAGTAATATTCCCCTAAGATAAAGAGCACGTGCATTTCCAAGATAGCTATAGCATTTATTTATTTGTATTAATATCAACGTAAGTAGGTATACTTGATCAAATATGTAAATATATATAATATAAAAATATTATTCAGACTAGAGATACGTACCTACCTAATCAAGGATTTCAGGATACTCGTTAAATCAGATTTTTTTCATATAAAACAATAACAATCCCTTATAACTATTTTTAATAAACACCGCTACAATTTCGCCAATCTAATGTTATTCATGATTGGTGCTTACCTATTTATTAGTGTATTAGCTATTCTGCTACGCTTCTTATCTTGTATCGCTAATGTTCTAAATGTGGAAGAACAGAAATACTTGTAAGTAGGTACTTACCTATTAACTGCGATCGTTAAGAGTTCGGATTATTTAATCAATTAGGTAAGTACCTAGGTTCTAACCCATAAAAAAAACGAAAATTTAAATCTCTATGTTTTTGGCTGTCATAAACTTTTGATGATTGTACCTACTTACTTCTAATAATTTGTAAATGCTAGATGACATCACTAAAAGCTTCACAAGAATCGTTTCCATGTCTATCAAATCAAACAGTAGCTAAGTACGTAGGTAGATGTTACACCTAAATCTATCTGTCGAATCCGATACGTACATTATTTCAACATACAATTGTAAGCTTTCGTTATCGATGGAGTCGAAGCAGCCAGCGGCAACTGATTCGTTGTCGTAAAGGTAGGCATGGCTATGTGAACACCGCCTAATAGCTTCACATTCTGAGTGAGTAATGCCCTTCCCTAATGGGATAATGGCAGGCCGCTGCTCACCGCGTTAGAAATATTTATAAAGCGGCCGAATCGCGCCGTGTCAACAACCATCAGACTGTTTGCTTTCCCATTTAGACGCAGTGGTCGGCGGGGGTGCCGATAAGGCGAGCTTCGACAGTCGACAATCTCAAATGACTTAGAAAGGGACATGCGGGCCCATTCATTTACTTCAGTATAAGTCATGTTAACTCATGTCTAAGTACCTACCTATTACGTAAATACACATAATAAAAGGATGTTGAGTTAGCGCATATCTAAGTTGTCGGAAGTCGAAAATTAGAATATTGCGAAAAGTAAGATAGGCAAATTAAAAAACACTAAACTAATCTGAAACTAAATATTCCTACACATAGGCACCTTGAAGGAAACAAGGCACCATACAAAATGTCTATAAAACATTAAGGCGACGATTCACAAAGGCACATTGAAGTGCCTTGAGGGCCCTAAACTGCGTTGTCGAGCTCAATGGCACTTAAGAATGATAAGTAAACACCCAACACCTACCTTCTTGAAAGATGTAACAAAACAGATTTATGTAAACAAAGACATTTACGTGTTTTCACCCCACTCGATGGGGTTAAGAATTACGAGGGTGTGATGAGTGACGACAGACTGACCGGACACGCGGCATGCTATACGCAACTCGCTTCCTTAACTACAGTTTTCTTATTTCCTTTTACATTAAACAGGCTTCACCGCAGCACTTAACTAAGGCATCGAAACCCGATATGCCGGTTTTTATTTCGAACTTAAAATTAAATATGAGCTACAAATAAACTAACAGACCCAAATAAAAACCAATTGAATCATTGTTTCAAAGCAAGACTATAATGAACTACTTCAATATAATTTTAGATTCTAGCTGATAAACCCGGCTTAACATTTCAGTATCGCTTACGATCAAACAAAACTAATGACAAATTGCTTCTAAAAGCGTGTTTTATGAAGTCGCGCGCGTGCTCGCTAATGCTAATAGAAAACCGGATTTATTATGACCACTACACCACTATCTGTGTTTGCCGACTCTAGTAAGGGCAATAGCATGCCGTTGTGTAACTAAACGCAACTAACCAATCATTTATTTAGCAAGATATTACAAAAAAACCGCTATTGTAGAGCCACAGAATAAAATAGTACAGGTAGAGTAGAGCCAAGTTAGTAAGCAATACGTCAGCATCTTAACCTTCTTAGCTATTAGTAGAATATAAATCGAAGTCGATGCTTGCCAACAAACGCAACGTTACTACATAATGCGAAGAAATATAATAAAATTGATTTTTCACACACCAAATGTAAAATTAATAGAATAGGTGTAACTGTACAGTCTCATTTCCACGGTTGTAACAAATGATTTGGAACAATGAGCTATTTAAGACGGAGCAAGTGGTAAGTTGAGCGAATGTTTAAACATTGTCGCTCGTTAGTGGTGCTCGTGGCATGCTCTTCGCGTCCAATTTGTAAGTTTTTTGGACGCTTGCAGCGCCGCGGGAGTCGCTGCGGGCGGTCCGCGAAACATTGCTCGCTTTGTGCACGAAATACGTTGTTCCCTTTCATGGCATTGGTTATTGTACACCGTACTTATTGCCTTGCTCTTTGTGGCACGAATGTTATTCAGGAATAGAATTGTGATAGCCCGCAGGCTATCCCAACATGCCTTTATTACTCTTCGCTTGTTTAACACTCCTATCTACCAAAATTATATTTCACTGCGCAATCTTTATTTCTTTAGCTCTATTAAAACCAATATTATCATCGGAGTTTATCAGTTGTAACGGTCTTCGACGAGATTCGATAATGATATCGGCTACGGACTGTGTAGGTATTAATTTAATAAATTGTTAACTAAACCGTTATCTATTCTCTTGTCAATCGTGGCGGGCCGCACTGGCTGCTGCTTGCTCGATCAGAGCAGCACTCTATTAAAATCACACTTGATTAGATCTCAGCGCGGTTTAATTGAACACTCCAGTCGTGGTATGCACGCCTGGTACACGCTGCACAACACAAACCGGCGGCCGCCGAGCGAGAACGCTCCGACGTCTTATTTCTTTTTGTACTTCTTTCATCTCGTCCTATTCGTTTTCGTATTTTTTCCTTTGTCCCTTTTGTTGGATTTTTCATATCCTTCTGTTTTCCAGATGGATTAATTTTAATTTGAATTCAAAGACTTCCAATATTTGCACTTTTATTTCCTTTTAATTTTTTTTTTGTTGGAGTTTATCAAATAATATAGGTAGGTACCTATGTATATATTGTAAATTTTTCATAGTGGAACGTATACGATCTTACACGATAGATAGAATATTTATCGTTGGGGTCGCGGGATCACGGCGCGCCGCCGCCCACTGGCAATTTGCCGTCCGCCCGCGGCGCGCCGCACTCACAGCTCGCCTGTAAGACATGTTCTCAAACTAAACGCTATGCTAATGTAATGGGGCTCCATTTGATCACAGCCCACGGCTAATTTCAAATTTTCAATGAGACGTCTGTGGCAGCAACTTTATTAGGTGATTAGTTTTATTATTAAAGCGATATAATCACAGGAAGGCTTAACGTTAAAATTGATCATTTTAATGCTGCGGCGTTTTAATCGCTGCTCTTACTTGTTCTGTTCAAGATGTTAATAAACAAAATACGATAAAGATAATCCTAAATTTTACCGTAACACTTTATCCTAAATGAACGATAATTTCATGAGTCACACTGGTCAAACGGTGCCTTTGATTTCGGGTGAACCTACCTGCGGAAACTTTAATGGATCTTCCCGGAAACACCGCTCCTATTGGTCATATTATGCCGTTTGACAAAGTCATTGTGTGTGGCGTAGTTTTGTAAACCTTTGTAAGAGTAGCGTTTTTATCAGTTACCCGTTGACGTTGCGACTTAGCATTGCATATTAATTTATGGAAAGTTGGTTTCTGAAGTATCGAAAGGTTTTTGATATTCAAGTTAGAGATAAAGATAATGCACCGGCAACCACTCAGTGTTTATTATAATCACGATTGCGCGCCATTCTGTATGACAGCCGATCAACCGACAATCTTGTTTAAGTTTAACCATTTATGCAACGTCTCAACTGGCATGTTTAGCACTCAATTCACGTCTGTTTCTCAACCAGGTTATGTCTTTTCGCTCGGTAAAACCGGTATAATGTGAGTTGGAGTGAGACTCGTATGTGTGGAGTAGGTAGCCGGATCGTAAATCACTGAACACGGCGGTAATGCGTAGATAAGAGCTCTCTCATTTGTTTTCCCATTTCCCCAGAGAAATTTCTTAGCGACATTACCGCGCGGCGTATGACGTAACGAGCAATTACCCCGGCTTCACGCGAATTCTTAGTATTCTTACATTTTCATAAAGTTCCGCAACCATGACACTTTGTTCTTTTATACAAAAACACATCAAGTATTCAGAGATTTGTCATCTCTGTCGACGGTAAAAACTTTCGCGGAAACAACAGCAATTTATTATGTCTATTTTTTGTTTTTTTAATATCCATTAACGTTGTATATGTATAATTTACGATATTAGCAGTCCACATACTTATATCAGATAGGTATCAAATACAATTAGAAAAATTATGTAAAACAATTCATTATAATTAATTATGTACCGATACCTACAATTGGTTGAACATAACTAAAACCAGAGCTGTGGTGCACGCCATCTCGCTTGATTAAGGCCAATTATAGTCTTCACGCGATTATACTGTCGCGATTTACATTACGGATAACCCCGCCATTTAAAGAGAGACGCCTCTTTCATTACCATGCCATGAATTGCCATGCCATTTCCATGTTCGAAAGCTTAATGACCACGGACGTGGATGAATTTAATCGTTGACTTGTATGATGAATACCTGAATTCGGAAAATTACAAATGTACAGGGCCGGGCTGGGATCTGAAATCGGCCCGTATAGCGTGGCAACCCACGGTTAGTAACAATAGCGCCCGCTAGAGCGAGTGGCGGGCGGGGACAGAGTCTTGCGACGCGGCGCGCGCGGTGTCACAACTCCCGCGCGATCATGGGTATTATTCATACCTACCGCCGTGTTATAATGTGTGTCATCATTCCTTTGGAGTAATAAACGTGTAAGGAGACAGAACTGTAGTTATTTCTTTCCGAAACAAGGTCCAATAGCACCTACCAACGCTATAAGTGGCTGCCCAACGTGTGTAGGTTATTTAACTTCAGTGAAAAGTTTTCGTGTGCCGTTACGATCACTACAAGTCACTATTGGGGACTGTCGTCGAACCCAGTGTTGTGTTTTATCGGTATTCAAGATTATAGCGTGTGTCTATCGTGTCGAAAATGCCGAGAACACGGTCGGAAGAAATCTCGAATAATGATGGCGGCGGCGCCGCCGCCATGAATATTACGATGTCTCAAGAAACTCTTACAAGTTTTATAACTACTATCCAGCAAACCCAAAATGAGTTCTGCCAGCAATTAATACGCGAGGTGCGATCATCGACGCCGCAAGGTAACGTCTCCGAGGTCCAATCATCGGGCTTCACATTTGGCGCGAACGGAAATTTCGCGAAATGTACGACACGTTATGGCGGACGCACGGACGAGTCGTTGGAAAACTTTATCGACGCGATAGTTACCTACAAGGATTGCGTCAGTATTACCGACGAGAATGCTCTCTGTGGTTTTTCGATGTTGCTGGAGGGGCCTGCTGCTGTGTGGTGGCAAGGAGTCAAAAGGTCGACTAGCACGTGGTCAGAGGCACTTACACGAATAAAAAGCGCCTTCGGTGAGCACGACCCACCACATCGACTTTACAGAAGGTTATTCACCCTTAATCAGGAGGAAGAGCACACGGACTTATTTATCGCCAAAGTACGAGCTCTGTTGGCAAAATTACCGAAAGAAGACTTATCGGAAAAAGTACAACTCGACATGGCGTTCGGCCTCCTCAGTCCGCGCATAAGAAAACGAGTAAGTAGAGAAAGCGTAAATAATTTCGATGAGCTACTTCACAAGTGTCGCGTAATAGAAGATTCCCTAAAAGAAACCGGCAAGGGACAGGCAAACAGCACGCCTCAAGCGAAGTCACAGGCCCAAACAAGTAAGCGCGCAGCGTCGTCGTCGTCGTCGCGGGATGTACCTACGGATACGGCCGCGCCGAGCGGCGCTGGAGCCGCCGAGTCCGCCGAGATTGCTGCCGCCACCAAGGGGAAGAAGCAATTTTGTTCATATTGCAAGCGACTAGGTCACGTTAAGGATATGTGTGAGAAGCTTAAGCGTAATAGTGATAATAATAGCAATAATAGTGAAGTAAAATCTAAAAGTGAAATAAAGTGTTACGGTTGCGGTGCCGCGAACGTTATCAAATCAAAGTGTAAAAACTGTTCGTCGGGTCAACAATCGTTTTATTCCGTCGACTACACGTCGCACGACGGGGCGTTGAGTACGTCTGCTAACAGTTGTGGCATAGCGGCCGCGTCGCCGCGCGATCCCTGCGCGCAGGCCGCGCGCTCGCGTAGGTATCGGCGCGGCCCGGCTGTCTCGGCCGCCGCCGCTGCTGCCGCGCAGCCTCCAGTTAACCCGTCAATGCAAGTGTCGGTGCGAGGTAACCCTACGCGTGCCGTAGGTGATTTATGTAACTGTTTTGTTAACGATAAAATTATTTGTAATGTTAACACGTGTGCATCCAGTTTCAATGATTACAATTGTTTATGCAATAGTTGTGAGTATGTCGATAAAATTAACGGTAATGCACCTTTTCGTCGCCCTGTGTTAAATATAAGCATTCTAGGGAATTGTGGCATTGCGCTCGTAGATTCGGCAGCTAAAAGCTGTATTGCCGGTCACACGCTCTACGCTCTCCTACTAAGGTTAGGACACCCATTATCGCCGTCAACACAAATTGTTAGGTTGGCGGATGGTGTAAGTAGGGAGATGAATGTATTAAGCACGGAGGTACAGGTGACGCTCCAACATAAAACGAGAGTCGTAAAATTCTTAATTTTTCCGGAATCTGACAGTAACGAAAGTTTACTAGGCATAGATTTTCTTACTATATTCAACCTTGTATTTAATTTTGGTGATAGCAGTTGGCACTTTGCCGAAAATAGTAAGCAAAAATTTGAAATGCAGTTTGAGAAAGTGTCACCTGTGTCTTCGTGTGCTGCTGTGGAGGTGCTCCGGGATGACGAGGCGACTTCGCTTAATGACAAACAACGTGAGGTTCTTGCCCATCTCCTTGTAGAACACGAGGATATCTTTGAGTCAGGGGGAGTCGCGACCCCTTTCGCCGAGCACATCATTGATACCGGCGACCACCCCCCCGTTGCTGTTCCACCGTACAGGTTGACGCCTGCTAAGAAAGAAGTCATGCGAGCAGAGCTCGAGAAAATGTTAGCAGACGACATAGTTGAGGAGTGTGAGTCCGCATGGGGTTCTCCAGCGCTTCTAGTTCCCAAAGCAAATGGTAAGGTGCGTTTTTGTGTCGATTATAGGAAGCTCAATGCGGTAACAAAAACCGACGTCTACCCGATGCCGTTGATAGACGAGCTTGTCCAGTCGACTAAAAAGAATTGTTTTATGAGTACAATTGATATGCGCAGTGGATTCTGGCAAGTTTCCGTACGCGAGCAGGACAGGGATAAAACAGCGTTTTTGACGCCGTTTGGTTCTTATCGTTTTAAGCGCATGCCGTTTGGCTTGAAAAACGCGCCGTCAACGTTTCAGCGTCTGATAGATAGACTTCGTACAGGCGCCTCGTTGAAGGATGTGACCCTGCTGGCATATCAAGACGATCTTCTGGTAATATCTGAAGGTAGCTTCGAGAAGCATACTTCGGATCTGCGTACTGTATTCGAAAGGTTACGCTTGTTCAAGTTACGCGCGAACAGAGAAAAGTGTGTTTTTGCACGAGACAAGGTAAAGTATCTCGGTCATGTCATTACACAGGATGGTGTATCGCCTGATGACGACAAGGTCCGTGCAGTCTTAGACATGAAGGCACCTTCTTCGTTACGTCATTTAAGAACCTTTCTCCAGACGTGTTCGTGGTTCAGAAAATTTATTCCAAGTTTTTCTGCAGTCGCCGAGCCGTTGACACGCCTACTCAAGAAGAATCAACCTTGGTCTTGGGATTCTGATCAGGCTCGTGCATTCCAGGAGTTAAAGACACGTCTGTCGTCGGCACCGATTCTCATCCAAGCGGATTATAGTAGGCCGTTTGTCTTACGGACGGATGCTAGCAATTATGCCATAGGTGCGGTATTGTTACAGGGCGAAGGTAAGGAAGAGCGCCCTATAGAATACGCTAGCCGTCTCCTCATTCCAGCAGAAAGAAATTACAGCACTACAGAACGTGAGGCTCTGGCTGTCGTATGGGCAGTCGAACGTTTCAGGGGCTACATCGAAGGTCACGAGGTCGTTATAGGTAGCGATCATCAGCCGTTAAAGTGGCTTCTTACCCTGAAATCACCATCGGGTAGGCTCGTTCGATGGGCCCTAAAGCTGCAGTGCTTTAACATCAACTTTCAGTACACGCCTGGAAAGGCTAATGTCATTGCGGATACACTTAGTCGTCCAACCTGTAAAGAAGAAGAAAAGGATCAGTGTGGAGTTTGCTCCGTCGTCGTAGACTTACCTGCTAGGAGTCCTGCCGATCTCCGACGCGCGCAGCTCGATGACCTGGAACTAAAGAAAATCGTGAGTGATCTAGAGGATACATCTGATGCAGAGTCTATAGGTGTTAAGCGATGGTCTGAAAGAGGCTATTTTCTGCAGCAAGGCGTTTTGTATAGGTACAATCCTGATGTAGACAGTGAAGAGCCACAACTGGTTGTTCCGGATCTTCTACGCCTTGAAATTTTAAAAGAATGTCATGACTCCGACATAGCTGGTCATCATGGAGTTGATAGAACATACAATCGAGTTGCCCAAAGTTTTTAATTCCCGGGTATGCGTAGGGCCATAACTGATTATGTCAAGACCTGCGCAACCTGTCAACGTTATAAGTCTTCAAACACGAAACCGTCCGGTCTCTTACAGACTCCTGTCTTGAACCAAAGGGGAGAAGTGTTGGCCATAGACCTGTTCGGTCCTCTTCCTACAGGAGACAAGGGAGAACGGTGGATATTGTTGGTAGAAGACACCGCGACTCGTTGGACTGAGCTCTACGCTTTGAAGGACGCTACTTCAGAGGCATGCGCTCGTACGTTGATTGAGGAATATTTTCTTCGTTATGGACTTCCTCGACGCATTGTGTCAGACAATGGCGTTCAATTTGTTTCCGCTGTTATGCAGCAATGTATGTTTGTTTTAGGTATAAGTCAAGAGCTGTTACCCTTGTACCATCCCTCAGCTAATCCAGCTGAGCGTAAAAATAGGGATTTAAAGTTTCAGTTGTCACGTTTAGTTGATGCAAATCATTCATCCTGGCCGCAGCACCTTCCGGCAATAAGGTTTGCCATGAATTCGGCGGTTTGTCAGACTACCGGTGTCTCTCCAGCTTATCTCACGTTCGCTAGGGAGCTTCGTTCACCACTCGACGTGCAACATGACATTAGGTCGATTCTTAATAAAGACAATTTTGTCCCTCAAATCACTCCCTATTTAAAAGGTTTTGTTAACTCTTTTATTGCCGTAAGAGAAAGAGTTGAAGCACAGCAGGATCGACGCAAGGAATGTGCTGACAAATCTAAAAAGCCTGCTGAAGTCTTTGACATCGGAGATCAAGTTCTTTTAAAATCCCATGTTCTTAGCAATGCAGCAAAGAATATTTCAGCTAAGTTTATTCCCAAAAGAGATGGTCCTTATGTGATTACGAAAAGAGCAAGTCCTACAGCTTACTTTATTGCAAATTTAGATAGCCCTGAGAGTGTTTTAGGTAAGTTTCATGTGTCGGAACTTACGCGATTTTATAATCGAGATAGTTCGCCTCCTCGTCCCGTAGTCCCTAAACGTCAGAGAGGACGCCCTCGAAAGCACGTTTGTCCTGTATGTAGTGTTTCTTATGTGCGAGTTCGTGAGCGGGGACGTTCTCAGGAACTCGAGGGGGAGTGTATAGCGTGGCAACCCACGGTTAGTAACAATAGCGCCCGCTAGAGCGAGTGGCGGGCGGGGACAGAGTCTTGCGACGCGGCGCGCGCGGTGTCACAACTCCCGCGCGATCATGGGTATTATTCATACCTACCGCCGTGTTATAATGTGTGTCATCATTCCTTTGGAGTAATAAACGTGTAAGGAGACAGAACTGTAGTTATTTCTTTCCGAAACAAGGTCCAATAGCACCTACCAACGCTATACCCGGGCATTTGACAGACGGTCGGCCCAAGCTATTACACGGACGACGTTTTTTTTTTAGACGCTCCCCTCACTCTTTCTCCTGTATCTTGGGTGCATTTACAAACAATTTAGGTTTAGGTTTAAAGAATTTTATTCTCATAAGAACTTAAATAACTGTTCACTTAAAATGAGATACAAAGTGCTTATATCTAAATAGAATAATATAATATTTGCCTCTGGGGCGTTAATGACGTTATAGGGTGCATACATGTTTCTTGAGTTTTGCTTTAAATATGTTTATATTATCACACTTCTTTAAATCTTCTGGTAAATTATTAAATAGTTTTGCTCCTTCAACCAATACAGTTTTTTTGCCGTAATTAGTCCGTTTAGTTTGCGGCTTCTATCTCAAGCGATAGGCGATAATTAGACGACCTTTTTTTTGACGTTCCCCTCACTCTTTCTATTTCTCCGACTGTGTGACCGGCCCATCAGGCCACACCGGCTCATCGGGCATTTGCCCGTATGGTCAGTCCGGGCCTGCAAATGTACAATTAGGGATAAAAAATGCGTCTCCTTCATCTCAAGAGTTGTAAGGACCCCCGTGTAACAAGTTTAATTCAGTAGGTATATAAATAAATGTCTAAATTTAATACCAGGGTCGCAGACTACATTGTAGTTAAGTTACATAAGTAGTTATACTACAAGGGCTTGTCCAGATATTGCGGCGATAACACGCATGCTATCTTGAATCAAGAATTATAAACTGATTGTCACTTCAGTTATTATTCGCTTGAAAAATAAACTCATCGACGCGTTGGAAACTTTTACTTCTTAACTAGGTAAGTAAATACCTAATTGTTGATCTACTGCTGGCAATACTGGCAATTTTTTTTATTTAATACAAGAAAAAAAGGTATGTCTTCAAAATGGATAAATCTAACAATATCTTTGTTATTTAAATAAAAAAGGTTACTTCATTTTAAGCTTGAATTGAAAAAAATATATTTGTGTAATTAATGTTTTACAAATAAACATGACTGATTTAATTAGGTTACATTAACTAGGTATCGAACATATTAAGTAGGTAGGTACTTGCTATAATTATTGCTGTATTGTTCTACATATTTTTGTTGTAATTCATTGGATTTAATAAAGCCCATTAGGTACCTATAAATAAGCCCACCCAAACCTTAGCCTAACCTTAATCATAAATCCAATTTATCTAAACAACAGTCAAGGTAATTATAAACCTTTATTAAATGAATCTCTTACTTCGTCGTGTAAGTAATTTATATTTTTATACAGCGTTATCATACCAGCTACCTACATTACAGTTCTGCTTACCTGTTATTAAAAAATCCGAATAGTATTAACATTCAATCAATCTTTCAAAATTACTGGCAGGTATTAAATCCATAATACCTAGCGATAAGTTTCCGATCGAATTGTAATAAAATCGAATCAAAATCAATCAAGCCTAGCGATCGACGGTACCAAGGCAGCATAGGCGCGCAGAGCGAGACGACACGAAGGTCGGCGTTGAAACCAGTTTAGCTGGACGCGGTCGCAAGGTGCCGCGGGCCAGGTTAAGTGCACTGTATTAGCATCATCGCCCGCCCTTTCACGTCTGCTTATCTCCTGGTCTAGGCGATCTAAATGGGCCTATTGAATTGTATCGTGAGCCTACGGCAAATGCTTTATTATATAATCTATAAAAAATATAAATAATCGTCCTATTTATACGCGCTCATTAAAATGGTTGAAAGTTAATAAAAACAAAAGCAATTTGTTTTTATTAGTAATCACTCTGTCTGAATAGATTCAGCGTGTTATCGTGATTGTTAACAATTTATCTACGATTTACAATCTGCACCTTTTTTTATACATTGATATTCATAATTTGTTATCCATAATTTTTAGTTGCCTATAAACCGCAAATCCACTTTTCCAATTGCTGGTAATAATTAATAAAAAGTGTGAAATTATAACTGAGTACCTACTTATAGATAAAAATAGGAATTATGTACCTAGTTAGTCAAGTAGCTGCTTATTGAATGGCTCTAGTCGACGTGTTCCATATCGTTTAACAAGATAATAGCCCTCCACAACAATATAAAGTTAGTTTCTACTTCAACTACAACAAATACTTCTTGTATTAGCGAAGTTAACTTCCCTTGTACAATGCCTTTGTACTTTTTAAACGAACGGTTTTAACCAATTAGTACCCATCGTTCAAAATTGGAACAAACAGATGTGGCCTACATCATGTGGGGGTGGGAAATGATGTCAGATGGTAACCGTTCGTTATATCACTGACCCATACATATCCGATGTAGACGAAATAAATTAAACATCTAAGTATCAAAATATATCTATTCTATTGTGTAAAAACTCAGCCGTAGTATCTTTTTAAATTCGTAAATTATTGTCTGTACTTATGTGTAAAGTTGTAAACGACGTGGTTCATGTTACGTAACTTAAACGCTTATTCTTTTAGCACTTCGTAGAAAATAACGCTTTATGTCACAGAATACTGCTTTATGTTTACAAAGTAACTGTAGGTACATAATGTTACTAGTGCTTATTTATTTGTACTTACATAACATAACAAAGGCGCGTTACTTTTTCAGTTGTCTATTTACTCGTTTCACATAAATATTCACTTGAAATTATTAAAGAGCGTTCAAAACTAAAATTGAATACTTTACACACTCATTACCTACCTGTTGTATAACGACGCAACAACACCATAGAAGTAATTTCCTCTTAAGATATTTTATATCAATGCTGAGATAAGACATAAAACGCGTCTAGTATAATTTAATAGAAGGTTTTTAACATAAATCTGATCCATTAAGATGCGGAGAATACCTACCTGAAAATAATATAGGTGATCTCCTTTGTTTAATTTACCGGTACTGTACAACCGACGAAATCTGGAGGCGCGAGGGTAGCTACGGTTTCCATAACAACACGCGCCTGGTGGTTGTACCCCTGCCGCGCCTCCCCGCGCGGTATCGATCCCGGTGCCCCGCGCTACCCCGCTCCACTCCAAATCAAATTACAGGAGCACGAGCAGGCGAGCGGTGAGCGGTGAGCGGAGCGGAGCGAGCGAGGGCCGGCCGGCGCGGCGCGTTGTCGGCCGCGCGTCGCACGCTCGCCTCCACTGAATAAACTTTGTATTGCCGTAATAGTATTTTAATTCTATTGGCGCGCTTTTGACTGCGAACCCCCTATAATAGCTTGTTTGCAAATTGGTACCTACACGTTACCACGTTGGCGGGCTATTTAGCACGATTTGATCGAACGATATAATTATTCGGAAATTTTAATTTGAACAACACCCTTTGTGGCTTTTTAATTAATAAAGCTTAAGGTTGGGCACTCTTGCCACTTTGTTATATTGTGTATAAAACATGTTTTAAGTATAACCACACAAATCTAAATACCTAGGTATTATTATTTAGACTTCTGTGGGTATTTAATAACTCTCCTATTACGTAAGTAGGTAGTTACGAAGTGAGGTAATCTTATCACTGTAATTTCGGAGGATAGAACTTTGGCGAATCACGTACCTACCTACCCGTCTATACATATATCGTGCGCGACTGACAAAAGTGTCAATTGCCTGACCTTTATTCTTGAAAGAGTGTATAAAAGGAAAATGAAATAGAATAACGATCGCATTAAGTATAATTTCAAGAAAAAAAAGGATCAACAACCTCCTGAACATAAACAAAATTCTATTTCAATCGAATGGCAGCAATACGCTCGACGTCGATTGGTTCCGCTTTACACAACAATCGGACATTGATTCTAGAAGTTCTCGCTCGTATTGCCAACAAATTAGAGCTGTTATTCACTTTATCGTCGGTAATGAATAACTCACTATTTAAATAGTACAGTGATTGAATCGCGACGTGGAATGTGTGACAGAACTAAAACAAATACGTTGAGAGATTTTATAGCAATCGGCAATAAAATCGATTATCGTATCGAATCGCTCGGGACCGAGGGGACCACAGTCAGGACATTTTAATGAGGGAATGCCGTGATGCCGAGTCGAGTAAACTGAACGGGACATTTGTCTCCCCCCGAATAATGGAAAAGCGCTGAAAGGATATTTATCAGAACCGTCGTAGCTCTTCGACGGTTTATTTTATTTGCGATATTTCGTCAATCGTTAAAATTGACAATAAACGCGGCGGATTGCGAGAGCCGCACGCACTTTTGTGAATAGGAGCGGAACGTTCACTATTTTATTATAAAATACGACATCATACATTGGCTCATTTAGAATAGTGAATAGCTATCATGATGGGTACTTTCTGTGACACAGTAAATTTGTCGTTAAATGATGTCGGCGTGTTGCGTGATTGTGATGAGCGTGTTCTTGGATCGTCGCCAGTTATGTTACAGACACTTCCACAAACATTCTAAAGAAAATGTTTTTACGCGACACGGGGTGATTCACTTCTGTTTCATTTATTACCTTGTACCGTTGTCAAACAAACCAGCTTTTGTTGTTAAATAAAGTATAAATTCGTTCGCCTACCACAAAAGTTCGAATAACGTTTTAAATTGTTCATGCAGTACACTAAATCAGAATTGTAAATGACGTTGGATTTCCGCCAATGTTACTTTGTTTCCAACTATCCAAGTATTCATAACTGCCTTAATCGAAATATGGTTTCGGTATCTTAGCTCGTAGACTTGTGGGGCGGCACATCATTCTGAAATTTGTTAAATTAGCAGTGGCATAATTATGTAAAACGAATTAGTTTAGCTCCGAAAGTGAAACTTAGATTAGAAAGTTTTAGTGTTTTAGGGGTAAATAATTGGGTCATAAATCGTAATTGTGATGGAGCAGTACCGACGGTCGTGGGAGCACGTGTCGACGGGAATTCGTGATCAGTGAAACGATATCGAGTGACCTCAGAGGGTCGCGGGGTGAGCCGGCAGCCGGCTCGACCGACTGTACACGATAGCCAAGTACACGTACGTATTAACATAGCTAGAGGGCGCTAATAAACACCTACGACGCTACGCACGTACAAAGCCACTTCGTGCGGACACAAATTGCTTTTGTTCGGCGAAGAACGTGCTGTGATGGAACCAGCTAGAATTATAGCCCTCTTATTGTGGTTCGCTGCTGATGGACTTACAATGAACAACATCTTTCGGTTAATTACTTGTAACTTTTACCTTTTCTATTGGCATTAAGTTGTTACGAAGGTGACGTGCCCTGAAGTGTTCTTTGAAAGTGATACTCGTAGGAGGCACGGTACGAGAATGAGTGAGCACTTAACTTATAGATTATGAATTATATAGCATAAAGATTATGAGTACCATTCAAACAACACTTAAGTATATGTACATACATTACAATTTCTATAAAACTACCTACTAGTAAAAATAAAAAATAAAACAAAATTTTAAACTGATCTTACTTTTATAACCTAATACCTAGATCCTTCATTAATATAACCATTAGATGATTAGACAAAAGTGGCCCACTAAGGCCAGCAACATATTTTGAACCATTTCTTCAAGTAGTAAGCTCATCTTGATTGACCGTTAAGATTCATAAAAGCATAAATAAGTGCTGGAAGCAAACATAATGCTTATGTTTAATACAGTGTGTCCCTGAATAATGTGCACAAATGAAAATGGGTGAAACTAGACCACAATTTATCGACCAAAAATAATATAAAAAAACACATAGGTAAGTATTTTATTTTTGTTATAAGTAATCGTATTAAAAAAATAATAAGGAATTTAAAATTTCTTCAAAGGAACGCGTTTTGTAACCTGATGACTGGTTTTTAAGGGTTTCTTTTTATTTGCTGTGCAACGTCAACTCTGTGCCATCATTATTGTTTTTATTTAAACGAAATACATGCAATGAATAAAAGTTTTTCTTTTTTAATAAAAAATCTAAAACATCGATATAATTTATTTTCCATTATTTTTGTGGATAAATTGTAGTCTACTTTCACCCATTTTCATTTGTGCACATTATTCAGGGACACACTGTATAATAACTTTGTAAAATGGGTTTCATTTGTCTGTTTTTGTAGGAAATAGAGTATAGTTGTGCCATACCACACTACACGTGTACCTATTACGTGTATTAAGCTCCTTGGTTTCGATTACCAATTCTGAATTGTCTGTGATCCCAGAAGGGTCAAGAAGAGGTATTATCACTATCATCCAGTTGAATTGCCTACCATTCGCTAGTAGCCTTATTAGGTTAGGACAATTATGTGATAAGGTGCAAAACTATTGCTGTTTACCCAAATCTAATCCCGTAACTTAACAGAGAATAATTCTTACAATTTTTTCATACTTTGCCCGTCCGTTTCGGGCCGTACTGGGACCCCTACCTAGTTCCATAGCTGTGTTTGCAATCAATAGGCCAATGCGGCGTCCGACGATCAATAACGCAACAAACGAATTCAATTACGCCGGTGATTACAAAGAGACTCAATCTTAAGAATATAGATATTTCGTAGATAACAACGATCATTATCCCTTTTATGAGCTGCTGTAAAACATGCAATCTCAGATAAAATTTATCCTTTATAAAGCTGCGTACGTACCTATCTAATCTTATTGAAATAGAAAAAGAAACAAGGTTACATATCAAACATGCGAGCTCGTTTCTTATTTTATTTTATCTGTGTCGAGATAGACAATATTTATGTGTGTTATCTGTGTGCCGCTGTCGCATCTATTAGTTGGGTACAAGGCGAGCATAAAACTAAAGAGAACGATTTGGCTTAATAATGTCGTTTGTGGCTCACTTGACGCGCGTGGGTGCACCCAGCGTTTGCTGTCAAACAATCGCTTTCTTTCTCAATATTTAGACTGGGAATGTATTGGAAACCGGAGTTTTTTTTTAAATAACACGAAACAAATACGTTGTTTCTCTTTAATATCATTTGTAGACTGAAATTGTAGAAAATGTTTTCCAATAGTACCTAGTAGGTTCAGACAGACATTGATAATGTTCAGTACCAGATTTTTTATCCCGGAGGCTGAATCAAATTGACAGACAAAAAGGTCAAACTTAAAATTTTTTCGAGTTTGACATCTGTGCTGTGCCTGTCAATTTAGTCTCTGGGATTAAAATACGGACTATACCATAACATAGAGATGTTCTCGATGTATTGTCTCTTTCATTTTAATGGCCAAACAGTAATAAATAGTGCGGAATTATACCCTAACAAAATTTTCCCACGCATCGGATAACCATCCGCTATGAAAGTAACCATCGTATGAAATACGTGCCATAAAAACTAAAGAGCCACTCACATAAATAAAGTGAGATTAAGTTGAGGCGAATTCGTGATTATTCAAGTTCGGTTGCCGAGCTGGGGACCACCGACCGTCGCGGATAAAGGGGCTTCTAACTCGCTCTCGTATTTCATTTCACTCAAAATGGATTCAGCCTTAGAGGCAAAAAATATTTATATTATATCAAAAGAAAGATCAAAAGTGTTCGCGAATATGAGCGAACGACCAAGAAGAACTCGAAGGAATGAGCGGAGGGGGGAGACAGGGAACGGTGAGGGATTTTTATCGAGTCCCGCATTGATGTTATGAGTTGACTTATACGATATAGCGCCGCGTCGGAAATATTGTAATCTAACATGAATACAGAATTCAGATATAGGTAATACGTTTTACGACGGCTCCGGAAGAAATAGCGTGGGAGTTTTTATGTCTCCGCCGTCATATTTTGTAGTAAATTGTTTATATTTTTGAACAAATTAACATGAGCAGACGTTGTTGACATTATAACGACAGTTATAAGTTAACTGGCATGATTAAGGCAAACACCTAGTTTAAAGTGTTGGCGACTAAATAAAGAATTCAAACATCATTAAGAGCTACATCAATAATAATTATCTTATGTATGCCATTACCATAAGAGTAAACGCTAAGTAAAATAATTCAATCTTAATTACGTCGTTAAGAATTATAATTATTGTACAAAGTATATATTTACTATGTTTGTATTATTTCTAGTTTATTTAATAACACAAGCAGTCGTAGACTCGTAAATAAAAAAAACAACATTATCTATGATATGAGAACGAGAGAGTTATTTTCATAATATAATTCTGCTCGATTATTTCGAGGCGGGCGTAAATGATTATGAACGTGAGTAACAGTCGTGTAGGTTGGAACGTACGTAGTCATTTCAAATAATCAAAAGAGGGGAATGTTTATGTGTGTACGAAACATCGTTATTTTTTACGCGGTAATAAATGAAGTAACGAGCGACTTACATGCAATGTGCACGCGTGTACTCACGACCACTTTAGCAGTACCAGGGTAGCATTAACTTGGTGCAGGTGACATTTTGTAACTTATAATTTCTTTTTGCTGATGTAAGTACCTATGCGGTTTTTATTTTAATAGCGCTCTAACCAAAGGGTTCCCTGGGTCTCTTGATACTTTATAGAAGGGTTTTGTGATCAGTTGTTTTATGGCTGCAGTACGTTCGCATTCCAGAGAAAATGTTTTTTTTTACGAACTTTAACATACTTAACTAATCAAATAAAAATCATTTTTTACAAAAAAATTAAACCGACTTCAAAAAAAGAATAAAATAATTACCATATAAAATTAACAGTTTCAGAAGTCGTTGCTGATCCACGCTGAACCAAATTGAAGGCACCGACTTCTGAAACTGTTAATTTTATATGGTAATTATTTTTATTCTTTTTTTGAAGTCGGTTTAATTTATTTGTAAAAAATGATTTTATTTTTTTCATTTTAGTGGCCTTAATTATAATAATAATAATAATTCTCGGAGTTCCATTGTCTATCTCCGAAGTTCTTCATCAGATCTTCACCAAATTTAAATGGGACCAACTTCGGAGTATACCCTATCCATTAAAAAAAGAATCATAAAGCGAAAATAACGACGAACATACACAAAAAAATACATACAGACGAACATAGTAACCTCCTCCTTTTTGGAAGTCGGTTAAAAAAAGCAATGATAGCCTAGTGGTGTGACCGTCGGACTGCCAAGTCATGGGTCTCGAGTTCGAACCCACGGCACGCACCGCTGACTTTTCTAATTCATGTGCATATTGTATAACTATCACTTGCTTAAAAACGGTGAAGGAAAACAACGTGAGGAAACCGGCATGCCTGAGCGATATTTCTCGACGGTATGTGAAGCCAAGTCAGAGGCCCATGGACGACATAAACTCTGATACCAGGTTAGTCACTAACCACACGAAAAGAAGAAGACTAATCAAATCCTAAACAAAATTTCTCGTACCTACAATTCAGTCACCAAATCTAAGATTCATTTTTCATAAAATATAATCTTTTTCCGATAAAATGAATACAAATCCCAGTAAACAAACTTTAAATTGGAATATAATATCACTGTTGTATAACAAAGAGAATAAACATCGTGAAAGCGATTATATTGATTAAGTTCTACACGAGGAGCTCAAAGGCCATACGTTAAAGCCAGCAAAGCTTTTACTTAGTTTTAGTATTTGTTTTTCGCCGAGACTGGGAAAACATTGTGCCACTCGAGGCTCTGTCTTCAAATTCTAGGTCAAATATGTATTTGTTATTTACCTTGTCTTGTATTGACATTCAGTGCAGGGTATCCAACATTATTAAACAGAATTGAAGGTTTAAGTAAACTAAAGACCAGCATTTTTTTATCGAAGACCGAATACACTGACACAATTATGAATTTGTATTTTATTTTTTCTTACCAAGTAGGTAAATAAGAAAAAAAAACAAACACATTTTTAAATTGTTAAAGGACTTTAATTGATCACCATAATAGGAAAAACGCGCAATGTTATAAATTCAAAATTAGACATAAACACGATCCTAATCAGAGTTGTTGCTTTTGTTCATTGAATTGATTATCCCACGCGCTCGGATTATTTCTTGTAGCCTATTTATCTCCGTTCCGATCTTATCGAATATGAATATCGATTCATCGATACTAATGGCTTATGGTAAATGTGTAAAGAGATTAAAAAGCGAGTAGATAAATATTAGCTAAGTGATATAAACATGCCAGAATGATCCACTGCTGCTGTAATAAATAATGAAGACAAAGACATTAAATTCAAAGAAGTTTCAACATTTTACATTACACAGAGAACAAAAGAATTGAGAAGAAATAGCGAGTGATTCCCGCAGCTCGGCGGTGCAATGTTTGTACAAGTTATTAACTAAGGCCCGTAGTGTTATCTCCCGTGTAAATTTATGCAACAATCTCATCGAGGCGGCCGCGGGTTCAGGGTGCTAGCGATAACATGAAATTGACACCGCGCCATCAATCACTTTGGAGTGAGTGGGCTGGCCGAGTGTACGGGTGTCGCGTTGCAGTTGTGGTTATCGGCTACAAATTGCTGTCGCTCCACTGATTAACAATGTACAACTCGTACGTAAACACGAATAAATAAAAAAGCAAAATAGATTTTAACAATCACACAACCGAATGAATAAAATCGACGTAACGCTCGCAGAGCGGCAACATAATACCAGGATAACAATAACGCATAAAGTATTATAAATCGTGAAATAAAATCGAATCGCACAATCCGAGCTCAGCCCGTAACCAATCAGAGCGGAGGTACTCGAATAGAAGTTGATAATAACGATCGGGTTAGTACCGTGCAGACAGGTTTACAAGTGAAGTAAAGGATGTGACAATCCCGCGTTTAAAAGTAAGCCCATATCGATTATAGTTTCCGGTATCTCTTACGTTCTATTGTGTGTATTGTTGGCGACCGGAGCTGTGAAAGCTCGGCTTCATCCGTCGGCTATAAGGTTGGTTCTCGGAAAGCCAGCTGGCGTGTCGTTCCCAACGCTCCCTGTCTCGCCGGGTTAAGATTACAATGTCAATAGAAGTTTCGGCTATTGAATCGCTCGCTTGGTTGGGAACTTGCGTCTTTTTAAACAACATTCTTTAGATTACGAGTAGTTAGCAATTCTCTAGACAATGCCAATGTCTACGAATTTTCGTGCATCATGCATTTTCTAGAAATAATATTTCTGAGAAATCGTTTCTACTGGTGTACGCTTTTCACTCTAACTCATATTATTATTATTTTACCTAGGCCATAAGTACCTGTATACGTTACAAAAGAATCATACGTTTTTCTTAATGAAGTACATCTATCAAAATTGAATAAAAGATACATTTACGAATCAATAAAATTGTCTTCACAATCTTTGTCCGTCGTATCTTATATCGGTTCAAAGTTCTGTAGTTAAGGATCTAAAAGTATTCCAGTTGTGAGAGCGACTTTTGAATAATGCTTCAGTTTTTCTTATTCAGTAAGTCTTCCTATAACTCAAACAACAAAGAGCCGGCTGGAGCGAACCTAACAAAAGAATATGAGAAATATCTGCGCCTCTACAATCCGAACCGCATCACTACTTCGGTTATATTGGAAAATATTTCTTGCTTCTCGAATACCCAGTTAAAATCTGTATTTTATCAAAGGCATGAATGTAAGTAAATGTTGATATTCGAGCCATATCCAAATAATACCGTTTCTGAACTCTCATGGGGTTTTTATGGGAAGTTTTATCTAATCTTTTAGTTTGCCGTGTGTTTAGTTTGAAGATAGACGGAGCCCATTCATAATTTAAGTCTCAGATGCTCTGATTAAATTTCTTCCGCTTCAGAGATCTCTTTGTTGTCAGTAACTTCTATTGCGACACAAAAGCACTCGTCTACGGCAGGATAATTTATTTTAAAGAGTCCTCTGTCTTACAGAGACTTTTTCGACTTATTACGCTGAATTGTACTTTAAAGATTGTTTTTGTCGTAAAATATGCTTCGTTGTTATTTTTTTCTTTTTATACGTCTGAACTTACTGGGGCCATTTGTAATATTAAACGGGAGGTGCCTTCACATAAACTTCAGAATGAATTTGTACAAGTTGTAAAATAGAATTGAATGTTTATAAAGCTATAATTACACTCTTTTATATTGATCTGTTCTTTTATGTAGATTTAAATCAGCCTTAGGCATTGACTTGCGTTTAATTCGTTTATGCCACAAATGAATTTCGAGGAAAACCGTAACGACAGCGTGGCCATCTAAATTTTGATTATTTAGAGGCAATTCATTGAAATAAATTATTCGTTCCCAACAAGCGCTGTAACTCGCCATAAAACGCTTTGTAATTATCCGTTTGTTTAAAGAATGTATTACACAAATAAACTTTACGATTCCAACGTTTAAACATAACTTTTTATTATCTCACATGTTTTCTTGAACGCACACACGGGAAAAAATGTTTTATCACCACCTACCGCGCGCCCGTGAACGAGCACGCGGTCTCATTACATGGTGTTCAATAATTTGTCCATTAAGGCCGTCAGTGGTCGACGTGATCCATCATTATAATACAGTAGGTATGTATAAATCGGAGCGGCATAATAGCGCCGGTATTTTGTTATCCCTTCATGCATAAATGTTTTTGTAATATTTTGGAAGCGGTGTTCCAACGTGGCCCCTTCGCCCCTCGCCTCTCTTGCCACGTTGCATTGCACGGTTTCATATTTCTCTTTCTAACTTTAGTTTTGTGAATACGGTGCGCTGCGAGCGACGCCCGGTTCATCACATTCTTTATAAGGAAACTTTACGAGCGTGTTCCTTGCACCACAATTTCAATGCCTCTAATTCGATTGCTCAGTATGTGGCTCTGAAAAATATTACCACAAGTCATAGAGTGATTAAAATTGGAAAATTTTGTCATACCTGTAAGTAGAGGCGTAAATATATGTTAGTATTTGCGTGTGATTTTACACTTTACTCTTCCACTTAGTGAAGTGTGAAATGATTGTTGCCGCGCGCTGAATATCACGATTTGAATGCCGCAGTCGGGCGCGCGGTCGCTGCCTGCCCAACCAACCAACAACCAACCCCAAGTCAGTATTCGTGTAGCGTGCGGTTACGACGCCCGTCTGTTTGTCGTCGCACGATACTGTCGCTTGTACACACCACTGCCGTGTATCGGCTGACTACAAAATTCATGTTTTGGTGTGCAGTGTGCTGATAGCTTCCTTTGTCTCTCCATAGGTGTGTCGTGTCCGGAGCGCGCCGCCAGTCTCGTGCAAGGATCGCTACCGGGATGCCAGCGTGTCTAGTGATAGTGCATTGAGGTCGTGCCGGTACCTAGCATAGTGTTAGTGTAACTATAGTGCATCAAAGTGCTGAATGGATTGTGTCTCTTTTGGATTGCCATCGAGAGTCATCGATAGACCAACTTGGGAACGGTGAGAGATTCCATTATGACATCTTTATTTATTCAGATAGCAGACGCGATAACATGCTAAATGTATTTATGTTTAATTAGTTTATTTGTTTAACACTTAATGTATCATAATTATGTTTTATTTGCATAATGTATCAACTCTTGCGTAGTTATGTAGATAATCTAGATTTTAACAAGTTATTCATTAACCTTTGAAATGCTTGGTGAATAACTTTGTTCATATTAGGTATTACCACCTGTAGATGGATACTTAAGAATAAGAATTGGTCTAGACTTATCAACATAGATCATTGTGTACCTACAGCGATGTATAAATAATGTAGGTACGTACATAAATGGTAAGAAGATAGTTATCAATACGAACTGCTTGTTATCTACAATAGGTACACAGCGATATTAAGTTACAAAATTATAATCTTGTCGATAAGTCCTAGGTGTTGTCGTATAACCCATTTTCGTGGCGGTTAAGCTTGGAGACCGCTCAATTACCGATTTCACAGTAGGGGTGCACCTTATTACAAGCCCTAAATGAGTTTTCAGTGAGTAAACGTCTCTCCAGATACGTTTTAGAGCCGAACACGATGCGTACATAGTGCCACAGCTATTTACCCTCGCCCTCAGACCAATAAATTGGTTTAGCCCTTGCCCTAATTTTATGAGATTATTATTAGAGTTTCTTATCTATTAAAATAGGTAATTACAACAAATAAACTTACCAAAAGTAGGTATAAACAATCGACTATCAAATCTAAATAGCTTTCAACAACCGTGAAGGTTCGAAATTCAAAGTTTACCGGTTTTAATTTCCTTTTTACCTGGCTGTGCACAGCGCTCATGACTGCCTTATAATGGATTATCCAGCATTATAAAACTGAACTAATACACTGAAGAAAATGAGGCAATATTTATTTTGTACAACAACGTGGATTGAAGACCAAGTCAATATAGAATGGTTCATGAATAAACCGTGCTACTTTTCCATAACTCTATGGCTGCATGCTATCATTGACAGCGGATTTATGACGTACATTGACAGATTAATAAAAACTTTTACTGACGTCTTCCAAACAAATTGTGCAATGAACATCACTAGAATGTGCCATTGTATACTAGACATTACTAGAGCCTTTCGTCACAAACTGCAAATACGATATTTACGGTTTGTTCTAGACCACCGATCGTGTCGTGTAAGAGTCCTAATAACACGTGGACGCCGACGGGGCAACATTTAAAATATACGATCACAGACTAAGGTTGGAGTACCAACATTACTTCTCTGGTTAAACAAATGTTTACTCTAAACGTGTACTTACTATAGGTAAATGGTTGTGTAAGCAGAGAATTAATGTTAGTGAAAACCAGCTTATGGAATACGAAAGAATTAAACAAAGATCCAAGCCACATGAAATGACACACAGTATTATTTGAAAGAAATGACTGACCGTCTCTAAATAAAATTACAAATCACGTTAAAAAACCCACTATCGGCACGTCACAATTAACATTAAGACATCCACGTATACAAAAACATGACAATACAAATATTTGACATTGGCTCCAGTAGGTGTTTTAAAACCAGGAGCTAATAAAACTTGCGTATAAAAAGCTTACTTATAAAAACTTTTTGTCGCCGGAACGTCAACAACGGACCCTTTTGTTTATTTTGAGACATCAAGTAGGGTCGGGACCCATTATGGTTTAGTGTATGGCGTCGTGAAAGGGCAGTATGGCTTATTGAAAAGGAACAGTACCATGACGGAGTGGAAACAGCTAAATTGATCTTAACAGGATTTTTGTTAGTTTAATGACATAACTAAGTTGCATCGGTAAACTTGATCGAACAACAAATCGTCGCTGCGCCTGCAAAATCCGCTGTGTTTTTTTTTTAAATCTGTCTTTGGTGCTATTTTATAATAGATCTCAAGCCACGAGAAACTGTAAAATTCGTTTTCAAATAATTTATTTTGTTATCTTCTTAACCAAATAAATGATTAAAAAACAGATTTTACAGATGCACGTGGCTTGAGAACTATTATAAAATAGCATCAAAGACAGATAAAAAAAAGCAGCGGGTTTTGGGGCGCAGCGACGAAATGGCAGTCGCTCAGTTTCACGCCACTCACACTTATTGCGTCAGCGTAAAGATCATTTTTTACTGCAGTAGTACATTTTCGTGGTCTGGAAGTCGCACTCAGTTCGGAAGTGATCGGTTTTACGCAGTTTGCCGATGCGACTTCTAAGCTGTGTCGAACTATACTACTTTTTTAAATCGGTGTGAGTCATGTCCAGAATGGAAACGTTGAGTGTCAAAAGGCCTTTACGTCGACAATATTGAAGATATTCCACCACTTAAATTGATACCAAAATTATATTCCAACGACTCCCTTGTTCAGACCAAGCTCCAAAGTCTTGAGCATCGGCGCAAAGTTGCTAGTCTATCGGTTTTTTATCGGACACATTTCGGAGAGTGTGCTTCAGATCTGCATGATCTAATACCCCCCTGCCCTTTTTTCTATCGGACGGCCAGAAGCACAAAAAAGCGCCATCGGTTCATGGTTGATATACCAAAAACCCAAACGAAGCGTTTTGATTCCACTTTCATTGTGAAAACCGCCAAACAGTGGAATGCGCGGCCCGAGTGGGTGTTCCCCGACAGTTACAATCTGGGTGTCTTCAACTCACGAGTGAATCGGTTTCTTCTGGGCAAGCGTGCTCCATCGTAGGCGGCATCATCGCTTAACATAAGGCGAGATGGCGGCCAAACGCAGGCCTAGTAACTTCCTCAAGCCTTTTCCCAATTATCTTGGGGTCAGCTTCCAGTCTAACCAGATGCGGCTGAATACCAGTATTTTACACGGAGCGACTGCCATTAGACCTCCGCAACCCAGTAACTGGGCAATGCCGATATCCTAAGGTTAAACCGTTTGTCAGACTTTCAGGCTTCTGACTACCCGTAACGACTGTCATAGGTATTCGTATGACACCCGGGACCGACGGCTTAACGTGCTCTCCGAGGCACGGAGGGGTCTCGATGTGTAACAAATGGTCACCCATCCACGGACTGACCGCGGCAAGCGCAGCTTAACCTCGCAAATCGTACGATCGGCGCGGTTGTTATTTAGCCACGAGCCCCTCCGCAACGCAGGCCTAGTAACAAATAATAAAAAAAAACTAAGTAAGGAATCAGAAATACGTCAATCATTATGTATGTTACGGCTAGAAGCCGAATTGCGGTTACACCTAGGTTTGGCTAGAATTAGATGTAGCTCATTTAATGACGGCTAAATTTAGGTCCACCCTATTAAATTAGCCTGAAGTCCGAGCACCCAGACTCAGTTAGTTTAGATAGCTAGGTTAGCAATGAAAAATAGATTTTTTTAAACATAGCAGAGAAGATAATTGTCGAAAAACTGATACAAACGTTATAACTTAACAGTATTTTAAACCTCTTTCAATAAATCGGCTAGGTACACCTAGTTATAACCAATTCCAATTTGTCACACCTAGTTGTAACCGCACTACGGTTTTTAGCCAATGGTTTTAGCACATATTGACAGTACTAAACTAGACTAAACGCAACTGTCACTTTCTTTTTCTATTGAAACAGAAAGAGACAATCACCCTTAGTTTAGTTCTGTCAAAGTGCGCAATAGAATTGACACCATTATGTAAATGTACCTACATTGCAGAACATGATGCCTGCCTCAGCCTCATAATAAGTTCAACGTTAGTTAATTTTATTTAACTTATAAAATATCGACTAAACTACGGTTAACTAACTGAAAACTACTTTTGGAAATATGTGTATTATAAAAAGTTTTCAGTTTCATAATGCCTACGGAATAGTGTAATGTTCGTTGAACACGCATTTGTCCAATTTTTTACAAAACTTCATATACGTACTTATAACTATTTATGTGAACATTCGACATACCGATGTAAAATAATGTTCTATTCTTGAGGTGAAATATTAAGTGTGCGTACGTGTACAATGTACCTACAAGTTACCTTCACGTAAACAGATGTACTTGAACAGAAAAATAAACAAACAACTACTATTTACGGAAAGTATCGATAACAAACAATGATTAATGTGAAATAGATTTTCGATTGTATGAAAATAGATATAATTATAAATAGGTACATACTTTTATAAGATCTTTTGCTCAAAAGGAAGTCTTTAAATTAAAACATTTAAAAATGGATACGCACCAAAATTTAGAAAGTATTTTTTTTAAGAGCCTGTTATTTCCTCTTTAGGGCAAAGACCTGTAAGCAAATTATGTAAACATATAACTATGTACCTTATGAGGATAGTAAACCGTTTACTACAAGATTGAGAGAACTAATGTTTCAATTTCCTCAACCACCCAATGACGCAGTATATGCAAGTACCCATTAATTACAGATAGATAAAGCTAAATATACTTATTATTAAGGCATTGTTGGCCTAAGTAATCTATCATTACTCAATTTAAAGTTGCCGTTAAGTCTCGTGCTGTCACTGTCACTTTAAGGTAGGGTTGCCATCTCTAAATTTTGCAACCAGGACAAAACGCGTGAAAGCCCCGGATTTTAGAGCCCAGAACCCGGACATATCAACAGGCTTTTTTAAACATAGTGTAATAAAAAACACGACACACAAATATGTCGCGGGCGACCCAAGACTTTAAATTTTTAAACCCGAACTACAAATGAAGCCCCGCCCGGATGCTCCCCGGATGCCCTCTAAACTAGGACAAATCCGGGGAAACCTGGACGGATAGCAACCCTACTTTTAGGCGAAATGACAGTGACAGCATGAGACTCCACGGCAACTTAAAATTGAGTTGCGTTGTGATTATTTGTCCATAAGTCATTCAATAAACAAACATGTAATAACTTACTTAATAATTAGGTAATATAATAACTTTCTTTCTTTCTTTACGCAATTACGTTACGTGTATACGTTTTTGCTTGCTGTATTTCCCATTCTTTATTTGTCCCACTTAAACTTGCTTACGAAATCGAAAAGAATCAAGTAAAGTATGCATGAAAAGAAATAATAAATCAGCATTAATGTCAAACAAGTTTTAACTAATAGACTGATTGTCCGTTACTACAAGTGAATTCATCAAAATTCGTATTGCAAACGGAAATATTCCGTTCCAGCAATGATGGGACAACGTAATACAATCGTATGTTCATTGTGAATGCAATGCTGGTTGGGAATGCTTCTCAAATTACAGCAGGTTATCCGTATTCGGGAATTAAGTATCCGTGGAATGACATTCCACAATTATTTAACCCTAGCTGCCCGGACAGACTTCGTACTGTCAAAAGTTATTGGCCTGTAAGTAGTGGGAAAAGAAAAGTTGTTTTTACTATTTTCCGCGCAATTTTTATATTTTTTCTCTCCATAAGAACCTTCCTTATACAGAATTGGTCGAGCCTTTCTCAAGTTTTGCGCTTAGCAACACATTTGGCGATTCATTTTTATTTATATAGATTTACATTTTGATGTCAAAATATAAACTAAATTAGTGTGGCCCTTTTATTAATTGTATTTAAAACATAATTCTGGAAGTATTTGTTTTCTCTAATGTTAAAAAATAGCCAGGAATGTAAGCTGATGCCATCAACATAGGTATCATCAATTTTCCAAAGTTCATTCAAATGTAAGACCGAGTAAGAAAATTGTTACCCAAGGGAAATTGTAGTCCAAAATGCTTTTCTTATTTGCTTATAGTACAAGTTAAACTTGAAATAACCTCTGTACAACTACGTGCCCTTGCTCAAGTAATTCGCTACGTCTATTCTACAGAGAATTGATTGAGAACCATTCGAGTTCAGCCACTCGAGTGATCTAATCGACTCAAGCAAAAAAATGTTATTCCAACGATTTATGTTCTTTTGGCGTGGCTCCGAATCTCTTGTACGAATTAAAATATTTTAGAATAATCAAGCGAACATTGTTAACAGTCGCAAGATATCAAGTTTTATGAGTGTTTTAATCAATTATTAGATAATGGATTCGATTATAAATCGAATGGCCTCAGCAATAGCTTAGCGGTATACGACTGATTTTATCGTTAATAAATATCTTCTAAATCACAATAGAACATTAGTGGTGTCTCCACGGCTACCAGATACTGTTACGCTTACCATTATGTGGGAAGGAACCGATGAAGCAATGATTTATAACCCATTCACTTGTCATAAAGTAATTACTTGTTTTATTTCTACTTTTTTTCCTTTGTCAACGTTAACTTCGTATATTTATTAGTTAGTACGTAAAACCAAGGTTACCGTTATTTGTTTCTATTATCGTATTCCATTCAACGTAATATTATATTTCAATATTTTCCTGTAGAGTATAATCTAAGTTGGTTTTTTTAAAAATAGCGGTTGACAGTTTTATTTTTATGTAAAATATGGACGTTATAAATATAAAGATTAAAGTGTCCCTAATATCTGACATTTAGGCGATATTTTAAAATGTTTAAGCTCATTTATTTATATTTGGGTTCTTTGAATGACTTATTATTAGCATCAGCTTACAAGGTGACGGATCCAATCCATCTAAATCAATTTACGTTCACCTTTTGAAAGAAAATAGTCGTGCCTACAGGCGTTATCTCATATAGCCCTTTCTCTTTTATCCTCGTGAAAAGTGTGTCAAATGAAAGGGATGGGTATAATTTATGTCTTACACCTTTTAGATTCGACTGCTTTTTGTATAAAAATCTTTATGAGAGTTTTCAATATAATCCTAAAGTGCTTATATTTGGATTATGTACTCATCACTCATTTTGTAATCTGAATCTTGTCACTCTGTTTGTTTTGTTGTTCGTTAAGTACTTTTACTAAATACTTAATGATGCGATAACTGAAAAAAAAGAACAATAATGAATTACTAACTCGGTATAACAAGCTTGTTTGTTGCAAGCTACATTTCAACTATGTACAAATACTTGTTAAGTACCTAACACATTATAGTCTTATTGAAATAGTAGACCGTACAGAGAATAATTAATAATAATATCGCTTTACAATACTTCATTCCAAACTGTAAAGTATGAGCATCATGCAGCTATTAGTGATACGCTTATAATCATATCATATTACTGCCTATTGTCTAGTAATATGAGTCTGTCATGCTCACTTAAATGTCTTGCTGATGGTGGCGTTGTTTATCCGGTCGTTGAGTTCCCTATAATATGGTTGAGCTGACCGATGCGGATGTGCACGTCATGCTCGTGAACGGGTGCCGTCTGTCGGGACTGGTCAGCTCTTAACTGCTATGGCAATCATAGAAGGCATATTTTTCTATTTGTTACTCTTATGTGAGTTTATTTGTTACATTAACCTGCATTATTCTCATTCTATTTCTCATACTACTGTAATGGAATTGTAATGAACTACTATTTTAAAAAGAGTATTCATGGAGTTTCTTGCCGGCTCTTCTCCATAGAACCTACCTTTTGGAACCGTGCACCTAGTCGTGACGTTTTAAAAGTGCCTGAAATCTGGTCTATTTGAAATAAAAAACTTTGACTTTGACTTTGACTTTGAGAACAGTCTCAAAAGTTAAAATTGCCAATATGAAATATTCAACGTAACTTCGATCAAATACAAACCTAATAGAATCGTGTATTATATTTCCCTCTGTTACTTTATCTTCACATACATATTCAAAGCGTTTTCCCGTTTTAATTAGTACAATGGACCCAGTACATGTGTCTATTAGAATATTCTCACACTTGAGCAACAGACTTGTACATAACAGTAGACGAAAATAGCTAACATACATTAATTGCCCCTATAGAATGATTGTAGCCGAATCAATTAACTATAACTAAGCAATAAAATTGCCCGTGCAAAAATACCTGCAAAATAAAACAGTAATAAATACTTAAGTTCCATAAAACAATAATAAATATTAATTAAGAAACAACGACTGGTTTTATAGGCGTTTTCAACAGCCCGTCTACAGTTTGTGTAAACCATAGAGTAAATCTATTTGATTATAATGTGCTGATAATAATTGACGCAGCATACGCTAACGACGTGGCAATCTCCGAGATATAAAGATACAGGAAGTAAGATAATAAACGAACTTTAGCTTAAAAGTTAACAGCAGTGATAGCATAGTGGTGTGACCGTCGGACTACCAAGTCGTAGTTCGAACCCAAGGTAGTACGCACCCCTGACTTGTCGGATTCATGTGCGTATTGGATAATAATTATATCACTTGCTTAAAAACGGTGAAGGAAAACATCGTGAGGAAACCGGCATGCCTGAGAGATAATTCTCGATGGCATGTGAACCCAAATCAGAGGCCCATAGGCGGCATAAACTCTGACACCAGGTTAGTCACTAACCACACGAAAAGAAGAAGTAGAAGCTTAAAACTTGAGCCTATGGTTCTTGTACACAAAAGCTCACATTGATCACACTTCAGTATAAGAGGTTTTTCATGGTAGTTGCACATCTATTAATCGATAAAGTGTATCCAGTTATCCAGCTATGTTATGATTTTATGAAGCGACCTCTTATACCCGACAGAGTGTGTAATGATCTCATATTTTTAACTTTACTACCAATTTTCCAAATTGACTATGTTACAATGAATTATAGTACTAGAATACCGTCCCAAACATCAGTCTCAACGAAGACAGGGAATGATTTTAAGTGACAGCTAATTTATCACCTAACATATTTTTGTCGCAAAACCAAATATTATCATTATAATCACTTTTTAACAAAAATAAAACCGACTTCAAATTGTCTATATCCGAAGTTCTTCATCAGATCTTCACTAAATTTAAATGGGACCACTTCGAAAGAATACTCTTTCAAACAAAAAAAGAATCATTAAAATCGGTTCACAATTAGCAAAGATATCGAGGAACAAACAAAAAAAAAACATACAATCGAATTGAGAACCTCCTCCTTTTTTGAAAGTCGGTTAAAAATTATCAAATGAAAGTTCTTGACACTGTTCCTTCACGAGCACCCTGATTCAGTCAGAACTTTTCGATAAATCAGTTGTTGTGTGATTCGGATTGTTATCTCGTTTTTTCTAGTTACGAGAAGCGTAGACAAAACAACCGACTTATCAAAACGTTCCGAATCCGGGGACAGGTACAAGAAGTAGGTACAAGAATACTCGTTGTTCAACCGAACTGGCACATTTTTGATGTGAAGCATCTAATGCGGCTGTATGGGTGTGAGAGTGGCTGTTGCGTGGCGACGCTCGCTATGGCAGACACGCGAAGGCAGACTTTGTAACTCGTCGGATCTCTTCGGTTAGATTCGGCCAGTTTTTTTTTTACAAAATGCGTTTCGATATATCACATCTGCAAGTCGTCCCGCGACGACTTCATTTTATTTTTGCTCAAAAGAGACTTATTTAAATTAAACTTCATATAGGTAAAGTTGTAAAAGAAGCGGAAAATAAAACCCGTTTCAATTACCAAGCTAACAGGAAAACATAATTATCACAAATATTAACGGTTATGTTAATGATCGCAGTTCAAGATTGGAGACATATTTTTTTCCTTGAAACCCGTAATCGGACTTGCGGCTGTAGAAAGTGCGTTTGTTTATGTAACTGGCAACAATATTACGTAACTAATAGCCGATTGTTTTATTTTTATGTCTCTAATTTAGTTTTTGGCATAGTTTCATTTTGTTTTGTAAACAGTATCTTTGTTGAATGACCGAAACAAATCATTTCTTTAATTGCTATCATTAGATAGATTTCTATTATTTTTTATCCGGTCTACTATTGCTTTCCGTTCAAATTAACTCCAATATTGCTACAGCATAATGACGTAGCTCTTAATTATGTAGATCTTTTGAACCGTGATGTCATGCCCGACGCCGTTATGAGATAATCGGTTTTAAACGAAATACTAATTACAAATTCATTAATAAGAGTCCTATAGACAAATTGAAATATCTGTTTTAATTATTTAAAAACGATCAATGTATTTTGAATTCTAAGAACAGTTAAAATCTTTGAAATATGAACGCAGTTAGTTCAGTGGTTTTCACTGCATCATAAAATTAAGATTTATATTTATCGTATTCATTGAATTTAATAATAACTCCGTTTGCACATAAATTCGATAATTCCAAGGCGATGACAATAAATCGGAGCGTCTATTTATTGAAGGCTAACTATCTGTAGATCTGAGTCGCTTCGGTAAATTATTCCGAGCTATGCCGTGTTCTGTCAGATGTGTATAGAGCACGCGAGCATCGCGACGGCCGATGTACGTTAATAATATCATTATCGTTCAAAATGTTTAACACGATGATGCACAAGGGGCCATTACTACCACTCATTATTGCTTCGTATAAACTACCGCAATTTAGACGCGCAACAATTTTACTTGTACCTATACGAATAGTTACGCCATTAAGCCTGGTCGTGAGATTATCTTTAAGAGATAGGGCTGCTAAATGTTCGTCGAACTAAGCCTATAAATTAAATTGTTCAAAGTTCTTTATAGCGATATCAAATTGGTTTTATTTCAGTGATTTTTGGCTCTTTTGCGGAATTCTATAACAGATTGATAGAGACCCAGATAGATTGTCGAAATCTTGCTTTGAGTTATAATTATCATTCCTGCTGTCATGTCAGCGTGATCTTTTTTTTCGTTATTGAATTAAATTCACTAGTTTATCGGAATTAAATTAGTTTTACGGATTATGTACCTAGTAGTTTATGAAGCTTTTTAAAGGATTTCAGATAGTATTTTTTTATAATTTATTTAGAAACAAAATAGAAATTCTAGGCGATCCAATGTATTTATACTAGTGAGGTGGTAACCCTACATGACCGACATTAACGTTACACATCGTGATTCATGTCGGATTAACTTGAGTTCTGTTATTTCTCGTCATATGGCAACACTGGGGTAGCTAGGTTTGTATGGTGTCAGTTTTTTAATTTATAAGAACTAATCTATTTTGTCGCATAGATTTATGATACTTCGTTGAATGAACGTCGAGCTCATTGCCAAGAAATATGTTCTCATTTTGTTCCTAATCTCCAGTCCATTTATACAATTGGCATTTTATAGATATACTAGCTGCCCAGACAGACTTCGTTCTGTCAAAAGTTATTGGCCTGTAGTGGGAAAAGAAAAGTGTTGTTTTTACTATTTTCCACGCAATTTTTGTTTATTCTCTCCATAAGAACCTTCCTTGTGCCATAAGGAATATACATAAAAAAATAGCCGAATCGGTCGAGCCGTTCTCAAGTTTTGCGCTTAGCAACACATTTGGCGATTCATTTTTATTTATTTAGCTTTATATAGATGAAATAACCGAGTTTATGTTCTTCAAAAATAAAAATATTTATATAGGTACCTAGTAAATTCTACTAAAGTGCTTGGTATAAAGTAGGTAATATGAATGATATATTTATTTCATTATTTTCAAAGACGAATGATACGATAATGCGACATTTTTATTCTCTTCGATTTATATTTTATGTGTACAAGAATGTCTTAAAAGCCCTTGTCTCCAGTAAACAAAAGGTTTATGACAAAATCGATTATCTGCTTATAATTTGGTAAATATTATAGCAATTATGTGCAGTTAGTAGCAGGCATAGATAATAAAGTAATAACTCATAGAGCTACATTAGCTCCATTGATATTACTCCAGTGGCGAATTTACATCTTTAATCTATAAGCTAAAAGGTAATTATGATCAAGCGGTGTGTTATTATTCATGAATGTAGATTAAATTCAAACTACAAATTACTTATTTGCATGTTAGATTAATGTTGTGAGTAACTAGGTCTGTAGTCACCTATTACTTTAATTAATAACCAGGTAGTAAAATAAGTCGAGTCGAATCAGTTTAAGATCAAAGTCAACCAAACATTCAATTGATGACATTGTATTTTTTTGAGATTGACATTTCAAAATTAGTTCCAATTCCTATTTCATAAATTTGCGATACGAACGAAAACTTTGTGATAAAAGCAAAGTATAATTGTTTGAACAACTTGAATTTTTTAGGTAAATAGAAAATAGAAACGGTATTTGCGAACTTGACGTTATGACAGTAACCACGACAGTGACATTATTGCTTCTGGGTCTGACACGATCCTATAATACAAGCCCGCACAAACATTGTTTCTTTTTTTCTATTCGACTTCTTGTAGATGGGCTTGCGGGCCGTTTCTACGTAACCGGGCAGTTATTGGCGAGACCTGAAGGGTCTCCAACCAAAAGGCATAAACATTGAAAACCAAGAGACCAATTTATGCCTTTACATTTTCCTAACATACTAGTACATTTCCCTTAATACGTGAATATTTTTCCAGGCAGCTTTACGGGTTAAGGAATAAATCGTAACAATTTTGACTTAAAACATTTTTGATTTCAACACAAACTAATGTCGGGTATATTGCAAGCGTACTTCCGCCCAACAAGCAATTTTTCTCCGGGTAGAGTGCACCTCTGGTCCGGGTTCGATGCTCGGGCAACGCGCCAAGTAGCGCGGCGGGTCGGTAAATCACCCGCGCGTACCAGGCTCGCAGCGCGTCGAGGAGCTCCCAATCAGCCGCCCTATTGACAAACATACGGCTGGAGTATAATGGAATCCGTCGCGATTTATCTACCACTGAGCATTTCATCTCTTTCCCGTGAAAATATTCTCTTAATTTAAGTTGACGTCTATAATTATTATACTAAAAAACAGGTTTGTTTATGAGTTCTGTAATCAGATACGGAGTGATTATTGCGTGAAATTCCTTTGAATTCAACACTTTTTCTGTCAGTTGTTTATCGTTTATCGTTGTTATTGAAATCTATGACGAGACATTAACCAGAAAAATGTTGTAGAGTCGATATAACGTGAGTGACTTTTGTTAGTACTAGTAATTATTTGTAAGGCAAACAAAACCGTTACTGCTTATAAGTCTAAAGTCACTGATTAAAATACACGTGATCCTCACGAAATAATAATATCGAACAACAGCATGGATTGATAACTGCAATAAGTTCTTCCCCACTCGACTATTATTTATACAAGTAAACACGAAACGTTAGGTACATTTAGTGGTCCATGCCACCTTCTAGTTACCTTACTACCCCATTAAATTCCTGTAAGTAAATAGTATTGATCAGTACATGTACGTTCAATGTCTTTGCTGTTTAAACTGTCAATTAATGTAGTAGGTTACCTACCTAGTTAAACTTTTAAACTGTAGTTAAAGATAAGAACCGTTTTTATTGTCATTGCTTCTACATAGTATTTTATGCTTAACACTCACTTAACTTTTTTTCATATTCAATCAGCGAAAAGGTCAAAACGTTTTTGTTAAAAACGTAAATAAACTTAAGCATTTAATTAATAAAGTTTCTCAACTCATCCCAACAACTGGTAATTTAATTGGTTTTAATGAAGTACTGTAAAATGCCGTGAATGTCGGTAGTGGCAAGGCGATGTTGATTATTGAATTGCACTAGTATTCAATTAAAATAAATGTAATTATCTTCTTTATTACATAGTATAATAAAACAAAGTCGCTCCCGCTGTCTGTACGCTTAGATCTTTTAAACTACGCAACGGAGTGGGTCGGGGCGGGTCGCTAGTGGGACTATAAAACTACAACTTTAAAACTATCATGTTTCATAAAATCTATTCAACAAAACGGCTTTTGATAAATTGTCATTGCAAAACATTAATAATCTAAAATAATACACACTCGACTTCGTTGTAATTATTGCAAGAGTATTGCATTGTAGTAACATCACTGGTCTGTATAAGTAATAGATTTATACAGCTATTCGGTTTTGATTAATTAACTACCCAATTTCAAGAGATGTACGCTACGTATTCTATTAGACATATAGGATTGCCCTCTGACAGGTTTTGTACCTACTCAACTAGATCTATTAAAATCATGTTATTATGAATTAAAATGCTATAATTAGAATGGAACTAGTTTTAAGTTTATTTTGAGGGAGAAATGCTCTCTTTGTTCGTATCCAACTAGCCATCACAAATTCACAATGGCTAAGTGGATTATTAGTATTCAATTTTGATCGTCAAATTCTTTATTCAACCCCATCGCATAATATCGGTGTTGGTACATCGGAAGCTATACGCTATGCGACGGGGTTTTCATTTCCCTACGCTTCGAGCGCTTTTCAACGCGAGACTAGGGGAAACTTGTTGAGATACCCCCGCGGATGGCATGCGAAAAGTGCTATAATCGCCGAAAAATGCACCGCTTAATACCAGTATCATTCTAATGTTAACATTTATGTTATTAAAAACCATTAAATATTTATTTTTTAATCTTTAGTCTTATAGAATCTATCGTCTTTCTTAACTTTGGTAATCAAAAATATTCTGGATACTAACCATAGATAATAGTATTACTACGTATAAATCGGCAATCTGACAAAGGCGATACCTAAAACGATGTCGTGATGTACGTAAACTGTTCACATATTTATACGATAATTATGTGTAGCAATGTCATGAATTAAAGTCGAAATTTTTCTATTCTTTTTTTATGTAAAAATTGTGGGATTTAAAAAAGATGAACGTAAAATAGAAACACACCTTTCGTACTTACCTTGCCTCGTATGAAATGTGAAGGTTTGCGCGTTTTCCTGTTTGGATGAGCTACTACACCCAAGCACTGCGCACGTCACCATTATTTATTAAAAGTAGGTATAATAAATTTAAAAAAATGTTGTTTTTTAAAAATAATTTCAAATTGTTACGTTCACGTCGTAAGACTGGCCGATACAGGCTTCTACTTTGCCGACATAGGTATGCCATTTGATGGACGAGTAAAATTAAATAGGTAGCATAACACTCTTTAGCCATTAAAGTGATCACTTATCCACAGGGGTTCTTTTTTCAATTCCAAGAAGGACAAATATGTATTAAAAGTTCACGTCTGGAACTGCTAATTAAGTGCCACTGTAATTGGTTTGGGTATTAAGTTAATTGCAAGCGTTACTTACTACACAATTTGCTTCGCCGTAATGTCTTGTGGTCGATGCTTACCCTTTAAAAACGTGTTTTAAATGAGATAGTAACGATTAAACCGCTTATTTGTACATTCATGCGTTTCTTTAACGTTTAAAAGGGGATGAGAGGTATTGGTACTCAGAATCGTGAAGGTGATGATATTCCTTTTTGTTACATGCCTAGGTATTTCACATAGTTGTAGTGTTAATGAAAACATAATACTGAGTAACTGACAATTCTAGGATATGAACGTTGAACCAGCCCAGCGGGCATAAAGTCGAAATATTTGTATTGAAAGATATGGCATGCAAAACAATGATATCGTCTAAGTATCGTTGCATATGCTGTGTATGAGATAAACCCACGTTATATCACTGATCTTAAATCAGTGCTCACCCTATTACTTCCCGCGGGCATCGTAACTCATAAGAGGCGAATAAGGGTCTCATTACTAAAAGTCCTGTTAATCCGTCTAACTAAGCTATATTTGCTTGAAGGTATTAGGTTGGTCTACTACAATAAATAGTTGAAAGAAGTTGAGAATTGAACTGACGACGATCCTTCAAATGGCATGTAACGCCCCTAGCCATGGGTATTGCCGTTTATATAAAATAATATGAATATGAAATTAAATTGAGGCAGACGGGTTAAAATGGCAACATTGGCTTAAGTTCTTCAAGAGCTTATTTATGCTGCATTTGACATTACGTATTATACGAGAAGAGCAATAGTCATAAACTGAGATGTATTTTCAAAACAAGTCTCAAACAAAACGATAGGATAATTTCTAAGCCTGTTTTTCATGTACAGCAAGGTACTTCTCGAGTAAATGCTGAAGCGTTTGTACCAGGCTCGCATAAGCACGCGCGTCATAAAAAAGTTACGAGGAGTTATCAAAAGGGCGCAGTAAAGCCGGCATCGTCGCCATCGCTATAAACTGCCCGGTCTATGTAGGGTTGCCTGCCATATACAAAGTTTTCCACACTACTTAGAACTTTCGAAAAGTGCTTGGGGACATAGTGATATTGTTCAGAAAAAATGTTGTGAAGGAAATCTTGTGTGCTATCTGTACGTGTTCATAGTTTTTCACGCGATTTGAAGGTTTCATATTATAGAGAAGAGAAGTAATAAAAACTATTTTATGTTCTGATTTATTCATTCTGAACATATTTTATCCAGCTCGTGAAATTCAATAGAAACAAATTACTTATGTCATTTGGTCTATCCTAACGTCGACAAAACCCTTGTCTACGGTGGTCATGGTACGCCTACTGTTCATTGTTACTAACACCAACTATCATCGAATGCAGATTATTAAATGTAGTTAGACGAATCTACTTGAAAATTTTTTGTCACCCCTAAAATAATAACACCCCTGTTGCGCTGTTTTGCTATTAAATTAGAAACTGCTCCATTCAGACATAAAGCGAGCCATGTTTAAAACCCTTTAAATTATTTGCCTCACATTAATGTACACAGTTAATCAAAGATGCTGTTTATGAAGACCTCATAATTTATTGTAATTATCAAATTGCACTTTACTGAATAGTAGCGACCAGTAAGCGAACAGTTAAATTGAAGATTTATTGATCAAATTATATCAAGGAAATAATATACACGATGTAAACTTACATGTCTATATATTTAGTTAAATAAGACATTTAGGTAATGTCGTCAGCTCGTTATTTATAAAATAAATTCTACGTTGTTATGGCTTGTTTGTTTTGTTTATTTATCATGGCAAACCATAAAATTTTGAGTTCGGGTGTTGGAAGGGTGTGTGATAAAATAAAACAGTCCCAGTTCTATAGATAACGCGATAATGGATTTCTAAATGGCACGCTGGCACGAAACGTACGTTACGTTTCGCTTTTAAAATTCTCGACATAAACTAGTGGATTTAAGCAGCAGGGCTCTGCGTAAATTTGAAATGTTTTAGTCATAAGCGCTGTGCAAACGCTAATCCCGTGGCAGTTTGCATCTTCTATTAATCTAATGCTCACAGTTGTAAATTGCAATAAATACGCATAGCTGTGGCACTAAGTACGCACCTAGTCCGGGTTTATGTTACGCTTTGTGAGAGTAACCGGGCTTATCTACGCTGTTTTATGACTATTTTACGATTATTGCCCCTTTGAATTGGTTATAACTTCGTACGATATGAAATTTCTATAAAGGAATAATTTTAAATGGACATGTTCATTTAAGTGGTTTTTACGGCGCTGTATTAATTTTTATAGCTCAAGAGCCGGTGAGCTCGCTATGCTGTTATTTAAATTTCATCTCCTATCACAGCCTTACATCGATACATGTCGATAAAAAATAATTAATCATTGCCTCGATCAATCGTTGCTCTATCGCGAATATTATAATGATGTATTTACTTATTGTAGATGGATAATTTTAGATTTCCCAGTATCATTAACACGTTACTTATCAGTAATTGTATTTATATTGTATCAGTATTTTTGATTTGAGGAAAATTCACCGATTTCTTGGACATCCGCCGATCCGGATCAGTTTATTTGTATTGCGTTGTTGTACTTGTTGTTGAAGAGTGGATGAGATGATGACATTGTTGCAGGGCTACAATGGTGTGTGCGTGTGCGGGGCAGCGGGGGGCGGGCGCGGGCAGCCGGCGCGCATGGCGGCGCCAATGAGGGAGGGCGCGCCGGCCGGCGGAGCTCGCCCCGCGCCCCACGCGCACCCCGCCAACTTCGAGTACGATGACAACGAGTGGGACATTGGCATCGGCGACCTCATCATAGACCTCGATGCCGACATAGAGAAGACAGACGAGGCGGGCGGCATGGCGGCGCGCGCCGAACCCGACGCACAGCGCACCGCGCTCAAGATGAAGATCAAGCGCACGAAGCCTGGCACTAAGAGCTCCGAAGCCAAGCACGAGATCGTTAAGTCAAACGAGATGAACGGCGAACCGAAGGCATCGGTGAACGCGCAAGCCGCGCCGCCCGCCGCCGCCAAGCGCGGATCCGGTGGGCACCGAAGAGACAAGGCCCGTGACAAGCACCACCACCCGCACCCGCCGCACGACGTTAACGGCGTAGCGCGGGTGCCGCCGCCGCCGAACGCGCCGGGACCGCCCGCACCGCCGCCGCCGCACCCGCCCGCGATTGCCGCGCCCGCGCCGCATACCGTGCACGCAACGCACCCCACGCCGGCGAAGCCGGAACCGCGGCCCGCGCCTGCGCCGCGACTAGAAAACAAACCCCCAGCGCCAGCGCCACCCGCGCCCACGGCACCTGCGCCTGCGCCCCCTCCGGCGCCGGCGCCCGCGCAACATGCGCAACACGCGCAGCACGCGCACCATACCTCGCATGCTACGCATGCGCCCTCCACACCTTCCAAACCTGAGCCTGACGACTCACGGCAAGAAATACACAGTTCGCAGCCTCCAGCCAAGAAGCAAAAAACAGAATCTAAGGTACCCATTTAACTTTTAACTGACATAAGGTAGACAAATAAGTCTTACACCCTATGGGTTTGCACGACGTGAATAACCGGTCCCAGTCAAACGAAATACTCTTCACCTGCCTCGTTAGTTAATTTTCGTCGGTCGTCATTGCTTTGTCGCATCGGTAGGGTCCCCCACCTTTTCTTTTGATTGTCGGTCCATATGGCTTGATTCCATGATAAACCTATCTTATATCATTCCCGGTATCTTAGGTCAGGCTTTTAAGCTTGCTGATTCTCCAAGACTCCCAAGCTTTATTGATCGGTGACTCAAGTTCTTCTCCGGATTATCTGCACGCATATCAATTCCTATCAAATAAATAAATATTTGAGTAACTGTTAGTGACCACGTCTTATCACCGTACGTATGACACGTGAACTGCACTGGATACAGACTGAAATCCAAATAGCTTCGCAATTTAGGAATTAGAACTAAGATACATCCGTAAATCCGTAACTGTCTCATCAGTACCTAATACTACAGCGCTGAAAGGATGACAAGAACATCATGATAAAACAGAGCAGTGAAGTCACTCGCAGTAATCTATCGATCACCAAATCGCCGATGATAACGATAATCGCGCGCTAATCGTCCGATTGCTCTTATCGCGTGTGTATCCGATTGTTTCGGAACAGTGTATTTAATTGTCCGGGCTTAGGGCTGTTTGCGAGCTTGATTGAGTGCAAACGGTCGTGGGGTGTAATCCGCGCCTGTCGCTTGCCGCATCGGTTCATTAAATCACCCCAACGGGCCGCCCCGCCTCCCCCCACTCTCCGCCGACGTCACAATACCCGCTGCACTCCACAAATTAATGCGATTGTGGCCTCCGTGGCAAATAAGGCTGTGTATCTTCGATGCAGAATTGCTAAAGCTAAATTATACAGTACAAAGCTACCAACACCAACACTTGAATTCACAGTCGAGCATTGTTCCATAATTTGATCTACATTCAAGATTTGTTACTTAAATACGAATTGTTAACTGTTAACGTTCAATTCGATTAAAAATTTTAGATTTCCCTTCGGCATTTCCATTTCCTAATATCAAATTGAATAATTGTAAATACGTGACACGAAAGTGATCACATAGAGATGCAAAGCTAGGCGTGTATTTAGAATTTAATGTTGTTGCAAGTTGTCATGCGCGGTACACATAGAGAACAGCATAAGTAATGGGGATCGGCTCGTTAACTCTTGGTAATCACCGGCCGCTTTCCCTGCCTCCAATAAAATAGCTAAGTTACTCCGTTAATAAAATACCTCCAGTGAAGAATCCTCGTCGGCTTGTGCACCTGCATGCAATGAACATCTTTCACAATGCTTAAGCGAATGCACGACACGCATCATTAATCATGGCGACGTGACTCCGAGCTATTGCCAAAGGTTTATGCAAACCGCGCGTCTCGTATGAACTCATCACGTTCAACCACATCAAATTATGGTTAGTTTGTTACATTAAAGTTTTATCAACGACAGCTGCTTGAGCAATACTGCGTCCGTAATATTTTATGGCACAAGCAAAATTACTGTACCGAATAAATGTATAGGGTGAATCTAAGATGGAGGGACGCTCCCTTTTGCTTTTCTTGTTATTATTCGCTCGAGGGTTGCGAACACATCACAGTCTCCGAAATTCCATTCATTAATCACTGTCGAGGGCTCTAAAAATTTCTAAAGTGCCTGTGGAATCAATTTAACGTTCGTCCCCTAACTGGAAAAGTTTGTGAGCGTGATAATTAAAGACGAGATATCAATTTTGAAGTCTTTACTCTTAGTCCAACAATGTTCAAAGATTTAATCCACTTACAGTCTTATTAAAATATGATAACGTAAAATAATAACGTAACAAAAAAAATTAAGGCCGTCTTCGAATTTCTTTTGAAGTCCACTGCAAACAATGAATCCAATTCGCTTTAAATGCTTTCGATTTTAAAATAAAATGTTTTGTAAGGATTTCTAAAATAAAATGGCAATAATTAAACGATTGTAGATATTCTAAATTCAATTCACAAGTAGGTATTACTAATGCGTAATGTGAAACCGGGTGTATTCAGTCAATCGTATGTATTTGCTTAGACAGTATCTGTGTACCCCTGACCATGGTCTGCTCTCGCGGTACTTAAACTGTCGTATAATACACTATTATTACGAGCGAGGTTAGAATGAGGGGTGATACCCTCGCCTCGTCATTTAAGTTTGAATTCGTTCGATTCAAACGTGTTCCCTGTCGTAATGTATTGTGTCCTTTTTTTGACAAGTACAATTTTCCCACTGATGTTGATTGTTAACGTTTAATAAAGTGAGAGATAAGCAGAAGATACAATTATTATTACTAACCTACAACACAATATAAAATTTTATATAAAAACATGTATAATTGATTATTATAAAATTAGAGTCTATTAGACTATTATCACACTATCTTCGAAATTGATAAATGTAATAATAAGTTGGTAAACGTGCTCATTTATATTAATAACTTGTTTTAAATGAACATAAAAAGATTAGACTTTTATTTATACGTACTTGAATAATTACCGTCTAATAAAGATAAGACAAAGACGAGAAACTTGGCTGGTTTAATAAATGTTTTATAGACAAAATAATAATACTTAGGCTATTAATCAATAACTTAGTGTCATTTTATTCGATCTATGAGATGATAAATTTCAATTCCGAAGCTATGATTACGCATAATAAAAAAGAGATCAGTAGTATTAATTTATAGCCGTGGCAGACATGATAAATTAATACAATTTCTATCAAAGTGACCAGGGGAGCATGATATGTCGTCACAAATGAGGTTAATAGCACCGCCGCGCTCGATTATACCGATCGCTCTGAATAAATTTACATGTTGATTGCCGGCTGATCAGTGTGTTCTCACTAAACTAACTGCTAACTGGCTGCCAAGCTCACCGCTTACATTAAATAAATATGTTAGAGCTTGTGCCGCAAGTCACGCCAATTCTAAAATCAATTTCTGTTTTGCCACTGATTGCATCGCTTAAAGAGTTTATGTTCTTGTTCATCTAACACAGCTACTATCAGCCTGCATCATAACGGTCACGTTATTAACTAAGACATAAAACGAGGTTTAATATCTGTGTACCACTTCATTAATCTGCCGCTTTGTAAATATCCAAAAAAACGGCGACTGGCTTTAGTGCATAACGTATCTAGTGGAATCTGTAAAATTGAACCATCTCTGACGTGAGTGATAAATACCAATGAATTTTGCGCTTCAACAACTTTATTTATACGTCGAACGCACGTATCGCGTTACCTGCCCCGGGCGTATCATCATTCATTTAAAAAAGCGTTATTGCTTCAGCCAAACTCCATGACTTCATGCCGTGAATTAAAATTTTAATAACCTATACACGAAGTAATTGATTGATGCGATAAAATAAATGGGCTATCGGACTCTGCCATAACTCCTCGTAGGGCCGCGGAACGAATTGCAATAATTACTATAAATGCACCACCATAATTATTTTACTCGTCCACAGTGATCGTGGCGGCAGGATACGCAATGGGAAAGCGAGCTAGCTATGTAATAAAGGTTTCCACATTACTAGACACCAGTAAATCGTTTTGATCCTATACGTAAGCCGTCTTTATAAATGTGTTATTATAAGTAAATAATTTTAGAAATGAATGTGATCTAGACAAGTAATTGTTTTTTTCTGTCTATTGCGAGTTCATTAAGCTATTGATCAAGACAGCAGCAGGCGCGATGAGGTAGTTCGCCAGCTGCCGGCGGCTACTGTGTAATTATTATTGGCGTAATTAGGATGTGAGGCCGGGCAAGGCCCGCGGCGCCGACAGCGCGCTCCACTCTAACAAATGCCATTATTATTTCCGCTTCGTATTATACTCGGCTGCGGTTTGTTACGTCCTCGTTTATTATGTCATGAACAATTGAAACGATAATAAATATTCGCTTCTGCAAAGCAAATTGATTCAACATTAATTGCAGTGATCTGTAAGTTATCACGATTCACGCTCCACTCGCTTCCACTCCATTCACGGCGTGCATAGTTTATGTTTACAGTTACTTATTTAACGGTTTTGCAATTTGGCTGAGTAACTGAATATTATTCTACTTCAAATGTTTGCTGGCCAATTGATAGCTGCCATATTGAGAATATTGGGATGCGTCGAACGTGTAAACGTATTTACTTCAATTAACACTAATCTTAATCTGTCATCACTAGAATAACAGATAACGTTGCTTTCGTTGTTATAAATTCCCTCATTTTAGTTGTCATAAACTCATTTAAGTTAGTATACGGTATTCAGGTTGTAGGAGCGTGTTGGGTCGACGGTAGAGTCGTTTCATATTTTAGTCGACCGGATCCGGGATCGAGTCGATTGTTTTGTCGGTCACGGCAGTAATCCGCAGCTGGCGTTTACCTGCGCGTCTCTTTGTTCTGTGGAAAGTTTCGCTGCGACAGACACGACGAACAGATTTGTCGAACCACACATCGTTCTCCAACAAACGTGTATAAAACGACATGGGATGTCTCGAAATTCGAATTTATCGTCGCAACAAGCCAAGTACTACCGAGTTTGAGTCGAGTACCTTAAACATTTTTTAAATGTTTATTCAGCTTTCTTTGTGTTGATATTAGGTATTATTCCAACCAGAATTTAAGTTTTACAGTTTCCGGCTTTTGCGTCAGCATGAAATCTACGATAGAAAACCATTCATCCCAATAAAACTACACGATTTCGGAGTTGTAGGTACGAACAAATCGCATCGCTCGACTAGTTCGTCGACTAATAAAACCTTCACAAACAAAATATAGGGGAGCTTGGGATCAAAAGCCGATTTTTTGTTACTTTTTTTATAAGCTGCTATTTTGCCCTCTTTTGTGCCCGTGTTGTTTACTAATGGTTTCTGTTGGGTTCGACTTAAGATAATAACTCGGGTTTTTTCTCGCCCATGTGTCGTGGCGGACCAGTTTTTGCCGCCGGAAATGCGAGAATGCTGTTGGGTCGGATTAAAATATATATTTGTTGATTTTTCGGCTTAATCTGTAAACGGGCGAGTGCCGCGTGCATGCGCGTCGTGTTTTTTTGTTTTATTTTTGTTCAAAGCGGGCCGATTACGGGCATTTCAATTCACTTTCATTTCGATGTCAGCGTTTGTTTTTTAAACCGATTCTGCGTTATTTAATCGCGCTCGATGCGCCCCTTTTCTCCCTTCATTTTTCATTTAGCCGCCGCAATATCCGTAATCGTTATCAGTGGTTAATCAATCACTGCTCTCGTTTAATTCCCCAATATCCTGCGGTATCCAACTAACAATTACATGTGAGGGTCCCGTATCACCGGCAGCCGACGGGCAGCGCGGTGCCAATAACATAAATTGTCACGGGTGGTCGGAAGTGGCCCGCGCCCTCCGCGTCCCGGCGCGCTCCTCGCGCCTCCTCGCATCTCTTCGCGTCTCCTCGTCGACGAGAGCTCGAGATTGCTGTCGACCCGACAATCGATATTCAATCTCTTTTGACGTTTTATACGCTCCCTACTTTCTTACTTTGTGTCGGCGTTTAGGGCAGATGATTGGGATTGAAGCAAGCATTTCCCTTTTCTTTAATCGATGTCTGGTATTTCTCTTCGCATTATGCCTTCTTACTTGCAGTTGCAGATTGATGTTTTTGATGTAGAATTTATTGTTTGAAGACTGAAGACACGTTACTATTATATTGCTACAAAGACTTGGTAATTATTGAAAAGACGTAGTCACGACATTTGTTTTATCGATATTTTATTACTCGATAAAAGCAATTAATTTATCATCGCAAATGTTTTTATTAAGTAGCTCGTCAAAATATTAGCATTTAAATCAATTAGTTTTATCCGTGAACTTTACTATTGCAACTTATTCATCATTAGCGCCGAGCCATCCTTCACACGTAATGTTCGCGACTACGACTTCGCCAATAAATTACTCGGCACTAATTAAGAAAATTCAACAATGTATGTACGTTGTGTGTTGACTGAGTGAGCTAAAAGCTTTTAATACCGTTTACGATTTCACAGAGCTCGTAATTACGACATAGTTGAACTAATTAGTGAATTCCGAGCGCGGAGCAGCCATCGGTCGGAGGTAATTACAAATCCAACCCGCGTCGCTTATCCTACCAAGTTATAATTGAAAGCTCGGTGGCCCAGAAGCCGAGCGCCTCGTGTATCGCGTTATTAGGTGCGCATACGTAATTTGTTTGTTAAAGACGGCACGCAGTTATACCCGCTGTGAATAATTTAAATTCATCCCCTCGATGGGACGCGGGGTGGCGGCCTCCCGTATCGATTCTGTGCTTTGTTCCGGTGTGTGCGTGTGTGTGTTGGTGATGTGCACTCATACTTTCGGCGGTGCTCTGTTCCCCTAGTATTAGTGAGCACGGATTCTCGGCTCGTTCGTTCGGTGTGCCGCAAAGCCGGGCTATCAGTTGACACTGAGACTAGGGTTACCGAAAGTAATCTGCCCGTCAGATGAGCAGTTTTATAGCCACCGGGGAAAACTTTAAATATACAGTGGTCTTTCAGCCCTTTTCATCACGTAAACGCTATAAAAATTAAAACTTTTTTATGCTTCACGTCGTAAATTATTCATGAGCACCTCACTTACTCGTGATGTTAACTTCATTCTAATTTTAATAATTATATTCAAAACATGTTGCATCGTCTAATGAAAAAGATTTGAACCTTTAATTGTATTAATAGACAACCCTAGAATGAAGGGATTTATTTGATGCCTACGTATCAGTTGTGGTCTAGCAGCGTGGGTAAATATTTGAGTGTATGAATTTACTTTGTACAAAATATTTCAATTGAAATGTTGTTGATTTAGCGTTCGGGCATCGTGTTTACATAATTATCGTAAACAAAACGACACGTTGACAGCTCGAGTATTAAGGGAAAATATATTATTAAAATAGGTATACATTCCACTTAATCTCTGTGGCTAATTTGGAATGTTTGTATCCATAATATTTAGATGTGATGGTCGCCCACGCAACTGTGGACGTCTATTTCTACACAAGCGAGTTTTCATAGCGGTGCGACTCTAGTTTGTATTTCTATCGGAATAAGTATCATTTGGCCGTCAGTCGGTGTATACTACAGTATTTTGTTGACAAGAAAACTGTACACCTACATTGAAATATACGATCCATTTAGATTTTTCAGCGGTCGTTAGTAGGTACCACGACCACATCGACACGAATGATTGCGTATCTAAACCTGTACAGCGTTTGACGTTCGTCCCACTTGCTGTCACTAACAATAAACAACATTGATGTTAGATTTAGAGGCTAATTGAGATAACACGATATACTAGTAACTCGTAAGTAATTCGTATATAGGAATCAGAAAATCTAGGACAATAATATCGTTATCTAGGACACTCGTAGTTGCCTTATTAAGACTTCGGCAGACGCTGGCACTACTTGGGTACTAAGTACAATACTTGCACGACTTAGTACATAACTTCGCAGAGAATGTACGTTACAATCTAGATGCACAAAGGCAATAAAGCTTTCATGTACTTATTATAATATTGTGCTCACGGGGAAACAATGTCTGCTGCCAACAATATTCTTTTTAATTATCGTTTCAAGTGACATGGAATTGTTGTAGATTTTTTGTTGAAATACTTCACCATAGTATAGTGTAACTGTGGCGTTCGTATTACGTCCACAGATGAAAATAAACCGACATTTTATTTTTATCAAGCGTGCAACTCGAAATGTGACGGCCTATCTGATAATACATGAAATATAACAGCTTGCTCCGCGAGCAAATTGAGTTAATTACGTATTTTATGTACTGCGCGATCTGTCTGCTGTTTTTAGAAAACAATTAATTATTTTGTTAATACATTTCTGTCGACTCTTGAACCAACTCGAGCGTAGAGGGTTTTTTTAGTATTCTGTTGCTAAAGTTATTTTGAGTAAGTATTGTGTCTGTATAAATATATTTTTATGAAGATCGTCTTACAAATTACAATGGGCTTTTGTAAAAGGCTTATAAAGTTTTTATGTATAGTAAATGGATGGGGTGAAGACTTTTGGAGGTACTGAGAGGAACCTATAGATATTGAAAGATGTATTAAAAAAATAGCACAATAACTCTAATTTTATTTATTTAATTAAATATAAATTGAAACAAAGTAATTATAAAGGGTAAATGCCATCATCTTTTCTTATTTAGACGTGTCTGGAGTCTGGAGCCTTGTATTTCTTTGATTTTGTTTGATTGAGAGACCCTATCTCATTAAATAATATAAACAGTTCTTGACATCTTTTGTGCTCTACAATATTAATAATTTATTCCATTAAAATTATATCTCTTGTAAGAGTAGATAGTCTAGACTTGAACTAATTTTAAACAAAGATTAAGTAAATTAATTGTGTCATATTATTACGTGCACACGATATCTAATCAGAATTCAGAAAATTTTCTAAGAAACATTAAAACTAATATCTTTAATACTATATAGTTAGACATAGGAAGCTTTTACAGCACCTTCGATAAAATTATCTCAAACAGGCTATTAAACAGCTGAATAAAACCCACCAATCAATGGAAGACCAACGTAAATAAGCGAAACTGTTTCCTTTATTAACAGAAGTGCAAAAGAGTCATACAGCGTAATAGGTACCAGGGTTACAGCGAGGCGAGATGTTAGTCAAATGGCGCGCAATACGCGACTTGGCTGAGAATAATTTCCTCAGCCATCACGGCCACGGCTCGCGGCGAAGCGACAACTGAATAAAGTTTTATACCGCGTTAATTGCCACCAGGGACTCAGACGAATGGCACGTCTTTAATGAGACGGCTTCTTTAATGAAAATACCAAGTGAACAGGGTTGTCATTTCACTATTTACGAGAATCTGGCTTTGTAAACGTGCAAATTGGAATAGCTCAAATTCAGGCATCGTTAAATTGCATAACTGTGTGCTTTCAGCCGTCCTTTTGGGATTATGTCCGCTCTTTATGACGTTAGGAAACACTGTTATTATATTTCTGTTCAAACCTCGGTCTGGACAACGAATTTTGATAAATAAGAGCATGTAAAAATAGGTGCGCATACAACTTTAGGTGCAGCGCCTGTTATAACTTTGTAAAAGGATATTGCATGTTGATATTTTTTGCTAGCGGATGTCTAAAAAATAGCTATTGTATTAAAATAGCTTTAGTGCACAAAAAAGGTCTCCGCTTTGAGACTGGAATACTAAAGTTAAAAGCCCAATAATATCAGTTTGGTTACTACCTATATCACCTAGTAATATCGTTTCAACTCTTCAACAATGTAATAATATCAGAGTTGTTACTTGTTATAAACAATATTTATACAGTTCACGGTCCATTTATATCTTGACAAGAAATCTTCCTGTCATAAAGAAAACAACACAAAGAAGTCTCGTATTTTTTACGAAATACAAAAACATCATTAAAATTCAATTCATGTTTTATTTTATGTTCCACTGACAATAAGTATGAGTTATAAACGTAATTAGTGTTTGATAGATGGATAGATAGAAATTACTTTATCTCTATATTTCTATTATCACGTGTTCAGATAAAATTTTGGAGGGTTGTTCGTGCTTAGTCAAAGATGTAAAGTAGATTTTATGTTTTTTTTTTAAATAAGCAGCATAACAGACAATAGATGAAGCTCGTTTAAAACATTAATTATCTCAAGCTATCAGATTTTCGGATCACACACAACAAAGGGCAACCCTATCTCGCCAGCTAATATGTGTAATTCTGCAACACCAGACTGTTCTCATGACTCGATATGGCGCACACAAACACATAGGAGTAAGTTTTTATAACACACCCGTTATAATTATACAGATTGGCATATAGATAATTGAAATCGCGTGAATAATCGGTTAAGATGCGGCAACACCGGCAACTGGCCGCCAACACGTCAGATCGCGTGCAACCGATCAACTACACAAAAAATAAATAAGTTATCGAAACATGACATGTGCTTCTCGGAACCGATCGGTTAGGAAGTTTTCCATAAAAATGTCAACTCGATATAAATTGCACGGTCGTTAAGAGGAAATAAACGTTACAGAAAGCAATATGAGAAACGTATATTTTTAACTGTAATTCTTAATGTAATTATTCATTTCGATTAACTGGCAGACCTTGGGCAAATTGTATCACTTTAGCAAGTAGTTAAATCTACGAATAAAGATACAAAAAAATCGGTTTAATCACCAAAAAAAATAATCGAATTGAAAACAGATTAAGACAAATGTTTATTGGAGTTTTTATAGAGTGTAACAAAAAGCTAATCGATAAAAAAGAAACATCAAATACAACAAGGTTCATTTTATTTTCCAACATTCATTATTATTATAGTGCAAAAATTATGAATTTTGTTTTGTAATTAGAAATTTTATTGCTGATATAAAGCTAACCAGAGCTAAAAGTTTTATTTTTAACACAAACTGATTCGATAACCGGTTTATTCGATTAAAACTTAAGGTGCTAAACGTCTAGTCCACTGTTATCTGTACGCATCTTCATTATTATGTTACAATTTTATTATTAAAGAGAATTTCCATTAATTATATCGCAAAGATTATAAAAGTTTAAAACTATTCACTCATTTACATTTAAATGGACGTTTAAGTTTGATTAATCCCATAATGTTATGCGAATTATGCGATTACGGCTAAAAGATTTGAGTAGAGATTTGTATTAAAATCTCTACTTTGAATCTTATCTTATATCGGGATTCATAACTGAACATCGTTTTAGAATATAGTCGTAGAACATAGTCGTTTTGGCATAGTGGGAGTCAGTTTACGCATGTACACTTAGTGCAACAAAAAATGGTCACTTTTATTGCTTGTCATTATTCTATGGTTATTGCCATAATTTATTTTTAAACATGTGTGTTTAGAAGAAAAAAAAAGTAGAGGAATTCTCTTCTCTACTCTTGTCAAGTTACGTGCCGGTAACTATACTGGCCTATGACTAAACGTAGGTACATTTTAACAACTACGATTTGAAATTTTATTGAAATGGTGTAGACTTGAATTTCGCTGATATCTTATCTGTTTCACGCATCGTAGTATTAAGTGATAAAAAATAGTATTTGGGTGCGATAAAATCAATAATTTTTGACGATATTCCAATCACACCGGCGCCTATTTAATTTAACAAGAAATACTGTTTAAGGAAATCAGTTAGATACAATCGTTTTTTAAATGAAAAACGATTATATCTTCAAACACATAATTATTTAATTAGGTATATCCAATAATCTAATGTTTGATAACAAAAAGAGTTATCTGTTACGACTGACAGAACTCCATAATTCAATATATTATGAACATCAACTCTTCCCGTTGTAAGTATTTATGGGCGATTTATGAATAAATCATATAATTTTATGTGTTTCGAATGTTCATCCCCTTATCGCGCACTCTTATCATAAACTGATATCTAACTTATGGTATGCATGGCGCATAAATCGACATACTATGACGTAATTTTATATACAGTTGCGCACATTCATAATTACGTACAGTTTACTGGGCACCTGGCACCACCGATTATTTATTTCCTGTGAAGTTCCTACACTCGCGTACGACAAGTTTTCGTATATAAAACCTGTTTGCTCCGTTAATTTATAAATTGAACACTTAATTATATCTAGTTGGTCATTTACGCCCGCGGCTGCTGGGATAAAAACTAATAGCAGGTAGTTGTATTGATAATTATACATAATTTAGATTAAATTTACTGTATAAAGCGGTCACTGGAATCCGCTGTATCCCACGATATCATTGATCGAGTATCAGCTTACGTAACGAAATGATAACCCGTCTTAATGTCAGATTTAATCATCACACATAATGCCTTTATTGATTGATGAATATAAACAAATTAATGTATTGAGAAGACATCAACAGCAGTTGCGTATTTAGATGCTAACAAAAATGTTTGAGAATAGATGTTTTGCAATCAGTATTTATTTGTGTAGGGGGGAGAGTTTAATAAAATACTCATTAGTCAGCAAGCGAACCGTCCCGGGGCATTTAAACAATGTAGGCGTCGGCGTCGAGTCCGCGATTGGCCATTATACCATAAATCAGCGTTGACGCGCCGCAGTAATTGGCTCGGTGACCGCGGCCCCGCGGCCCGCCGCTACGTCCGACTAGATTGCCTCTCCGTTTGATGGACCCCTGGTACTGCATAGTTTCGACACTAATGGCTATGCTCTTCTGCTGCCCTAGTCAAAACGATTGATTGATTTTGGCTCTCCACGATTTACAAATTACGACTACATACAAACATCCAGATGGCTCATTGATTTTATTAAGCTTATTTTGTTTTTATACTTAAAACCTTGAATAATATGCTAACTATGGTATAATCTACCTACTTTGGTTTGCAAATTGCATAAAACAACCTAGCATGAATATTATTTCAAGAACTGTTCTTCAAAAAAATTAAGTATTACAAGCATTGAAAATAACGGAAATTCTAAAACAATGGATCTACGTATGGTATGAATTATGCGATACCGATAGGTAGGTACGAAATATTCAACAGCTTGGATAATGTTTCTCAATAAGTTGACGTTGACACTGACTATAAAAAATGAGTGAGTAGGGTGAAGTCATCATGTAAATGTTTACAGTAAAATGTTTTACTATACTGTTACCTACTACGGTACCTACTCTTCGAGTGTCCCCGTGAAAAAAATATTATAGCAATTTGGACACTAAAAGCTCCTAATAGTGACATTTCATAAATTGGATCTGCAGCCGTTTCTACTAAAATGATCGTTATACTAAATGTTTCTATTATTAATGTGATTATTGAAATAATAACACATTTAATACCAACGTCGGCTAGCTAGTTAAAGTAGTTAAATTGAATACCCGACTATATTAAATTAACTATGTACTTACAGTAGCCATTTATTAACTATGTACTTACAGTAGCCATTTATAGGTTAAGAGGCAACTTTGTCGTCTTTACAACTACAACATTTTTAGCGAGCAAAGTCACGGGCTATTGCTGCTATTACCATAACAAAAATTATACATCTGACATTACTAAACGTGGTTTCCATTGAAATGTTTTATAAATAATGTATTTTTCTGAAAGTCTTTAATAGGTTAGTTCAGTCAAGTATGTAGGTATAAGTTAAACACTTGGACGAGTCGTGTAACTCGTATGCTTGTATCATTAGCATGCTTTCGTACACAATGAGTGACGTTGACATACGATCATAAATTACGCGTGAAAAGACGCCAACTTTCTTTAACAATTCATAAGACTATCGCAACTAAGTTTTACACATCAGCAAGCACAGTAATTGTAAAACATTCTAACAAAGAGGTTTTATTTCAAAGTTCAAAGGATTTCTTCGCTTATAAACAGTCTTATAAGAAAAATAAACCCATTACCACGTATTATTTTAATTAATTAATTTCTTACTATATGTAGAGAGATACTGTTTTGTCCGTTTATTTGCCACGCAATTAATTTTATTGTACGTAAATAACACTAATAAAGAAGGCACTAAGTAATAAAGATAAAACATATTAAGGTTGCTGATGAGTGATTGATTATTTATATTCATTTGTACTGATACACGATGTAATGGGTTTATCGATATCCGTTAAGTGGTCTATATGTCAGTAATTTTGCTGGCGAAAATATTTATGTTTCATATCCTGTTAGCTTTTGTTGTTTCTGAAGCGACATTTCATTTGTGTCACGTTTGCCTCGTAAACCGCGTTGGAGACTAATGTACGGAACCCAAACGTAAAACGAACATAACACGCCTAGTATAAGTGCCGATAAATCTTCCGTTTTCAAAGTGACAGCTGCTAACTTTGCTCTTCAATACGTATTCACAGAGTTATAAAGACTTCACTGTAATACATTTGCAGTATTAGGTACCTATTTTACGACAACAACCATTACAATAAATCGAGATAAACACAACGTATTTTGTGATTACATTTTGTTCAGGCTAAAAAATAAGTACGACAGTTGAATATAAAACGCAAATAAGACTCCTAAAACAGCTATATTTGTGTTTTTATTCAGTTGGAATGGCTCCAACGGCCGTCAAATCTATGTAGATGACGCCACGGTTCAACGTATCGAAAACTTGAGTACTTACTGTCTAATATAAAACCCATCGATTTCATCTTAAATGATAAAAATTGTCTAGCGTAGTTTAAAATAAATGGTTTCAGTGCTCTCGTTGGTTTAGTAGTAATTTTCCAAAAGACGTTTATACTGGCACGGGTACGAGCGAGTCGTGCCGGGTGACAAAAGCACTGCACTAACGGGCGGTCCATTTGTCGGCGAGCACGGAAGGCGCCGCGTTCCCCTTTATTTCTGCTGCTCAGAGCACCGCTGTGCCCGATCGCAATATCCTGGACGCCATGCAAATGGCGGCCCAACTACCGCGTGCTGCTCGTTTTTATGTTCGCCTGGTACAAACTGCTTTTGTTTTCAATGGTTTATAAATTTGGCCTTAACTTTTTACTGCGCTGAATAGATTTAATTAAGCTAATAGGAACTCAATTGAAATATAATCGCTTATAGATAGCTTTTTTCCTTATTTAATAAATTAATTATCATACCATTCCACTATCGTTGACGACAGAAATGATGTGTGATTCCTATGGTTATTGAATTGCCGTATTTTACAGTAAAAAAATATTTGTAATATTCATAATAGTACCTAGGTATATGCTTATAGTATGTTGCTTACTGAATGGGATTAGTATCATTTATCAAACGACAACAAATGCATAATGCGGCAAGCCATGCCTTGCGCATTAGAAGACATGTTTAAAAATATTTAACGCTAATAGTGCAACATTCACTAACTGTATATTTTATCTGTTGTAGGTAAGACAGGACTGGCCAGGCAGGTGAGAGTTTTATTCTCTTTGCGGTTCGCGGGCGACATGTGTGAACTTTATTATGGCCGCCTTTATTGTCCACGGACAAACGACGCGCAAGGCGACCACATTCCGCGGTTACGCCACCCTCCTGCTGAAACGTCACAAAAATCACCAGTTAATGCAGCAAACTAGACACGCTTGTTTGATGAGCTGGAAACACTTGCAAACAGTTATAAAAACATCACAAAAATGTAGTTTTCATGAGCAAGCGACAAGCGACATACCTATTTACACAAGTACTTATGTTATCGCAAAGCAAATTTACACGCTTGAGCAACGGTTCCGCGGCAGTAAATTTATTATAAATTACGAGTTGTGGTGTAAAAAAGTTATACCGTCTCATTGTTTGCGGAGTCGACGATGCGTGTGAACTTTAATGTCCGCGCCATTGTCGCGGTGGTCTCGCTAAACGACTTACATCAGCGTCCATTCAGCTGAACACAGCCACGCATTAGGCCAGCATTAAAGCTGACTTAGCGCATTAGCACTCATAACAATAACGGTCGGCTGAGGCGAATTACTATTTATTGCTGCTATTTTGAAACGACATTAAATTAAAGCCGGCACAAGGCGACGTGAGATACATCCTTATCTCGAACGTTATTGCCGCTTTGACCTATTCGACGCGGCTAATAGCCGGCACGAATTGTTTGTAAGTGTACTAGGAGTAGGTGTAGATAGGTATTCGCCGAAGCGGTGTTTCGGTGCGTAATAATCGCAGATAGAATCTGTGATTTCATCGTACCAATATGAACATGAGGCGATAAACCGAAAGTAAACCGTTGATGGCTGATTGATTCATTTTAGTGTAGATAAAGTCACGTTGTGAGGCGACAGGGTTTATTGCCGAAGATTTTATTGTCTCGTCGAGGATATAAAGAGGTCGGTCGCTGCTACGCGCCGCCCGACGACGTATACTCGCCTAATGGCTCTTGCAATATTTATTGCTCTAATTTAAAATAAAATATTTTTGTGGTGGATGTATAGCTTTATTTCGAGTGATAAAAGATTAATTTATTGTCTCTTGTTGAGTCACTCTATGAAGTCTATAAAGATAAATATTCAATTTGTTGCGATAATATTTTGAAGAAACGAGTCTGCAGTGCAGTTTGATTAAACGAGGTACTAAAATAAATACGAGGAGGTAATTTGGTTAGAGAGAAGTCGGCCATTTGCATTGCAGCTCGTCCAGGAAATTGCTATTGGAGCCGCGGCCGCGTGGCTTCAGCCGGTGTATTAAGTACTCTCTGATTATCAGCCACCGTGACGGTAACTGCCGACTTCCATCCTACGGGACATTCATTAATGTCGCAGTTATACTAATTTATTGTACAAACCTCTACAAGTTCAACGAAATGTAATAAACGACGCTATAAGCATTATATAATGTCTACCTGTCAACAAATACAACTGCAAAAGTGTAATAATACTCGATAAAATGCGATAATGTCTTGAACGAAAACATAGTTACAAAACGCAATTAGTTAAATCTGAACAGATAAAATCCATCTGATCTATTAGTTTGGTGTAATCTCATGAAATTATCTGTGTGGCGATGGCGAGCCTTCAATAGTGAATGGAATTATTTCTTGAATTCGTGTTTTATCTTAGCGGTGGTCCGGCTCTCTGGCGAACGGAAAAATAAATCATTATTCTAATACATTCCGTTTCGCTTTTGTTTTCTATACACCGCAACATTCTGTTTTATTTGGAAAGCTGTAACCGTAAAATAAGCGTAATATGTATGAAGACTATATGAAACGAAAATAACAGTTTATGAAATAAAGGATGTGTGTTATTTATTGTCTTAGGGTATTTTCGAGTGGCACAATACATGGGGATATAGTAGTATTAAAATAATTCAAGTTTACAGTCTGCAGCAATCTGCATCCTAATTGCGTAATACTCTCGCAATAGCAATAGCATTCGTTTTGACAAAAACTTTAATATTTATTGCGGGTGCAATAGTTATCGAGTAGACAATGACAAGTGCTAATGAAATGGACATTGTTGAACTGTCAAAACGATAGCTATTCGATTTTTCAATCTCGATTAAAACATTTAAGGTTTTTTCGTAATTAGAACTTTACAATTAAGTTTTAACTCGTAAATTGTATTTGCGTCGGAAGAAGTATTGTATTACAGAAAATATTCGTAATATTTCCACTGCCCGTTAACGTTGTCGGTGGGCTAAAAATCTTTTTCAACTCTAACAAAAGGTTCAAAGAGCCGCCCGTTATAAGTACTTAGCGATTACATTATAATGATCTCTTTGTAGTTGGTAGGTACGTTTATTTTCTAACAAAGCATTTTTGTTTTTGTTCCTAATCACATTGCTTTTATTATCACTAATCAACACTAAACATTTGCATAATAATGCTCTGATTACTGCTATTTGTTAACTAGGTCATATTACCCACATAATTATGTATTGTGTGTTTATTAGCAAGGTTGACAGATTAATTGACTAACATTTCATAAATATTTAATCATTAAAACACCTTATTCTTTCGCTGAGTAAGAGCTGTATAATCTCGTCGTGTGATCATGCTACACAAAGTTTTTAACAATCTGCTCCAGCTTGGATAGAACATAGTAAATGTTTTATGATCCGGCCGGCCCAGCACTAAAACAACAATGTACAACAGCTAAAGCATTTATAATAGTGGTTTTAAATTTTTAATACTGTAATTTGCGAGCTGCGAAACGTTCGTGCCGTCCTAGTATCGTAACATGGACGGTTAGTTGTGAAGTGATGTAATTCACTTTACCGCCGCGCGCCGCTACCTACCGCTCAGGTGTTTGTTTTCTATGACTTTTTCCACGGTTCCACGTTAAAACGGCTATTAGCGTGAGTGCACATGAGTAGTACGTTTTAATTATTTAATGAACGCGGCGCAGCGCGTCGGGTCCGACACATGGCCGGCTGGCGCGCCCGCGGCCCCGCCAAATGTGCTTCTAATTACACAGCCCTACTTTTAACTAATAACTCGCTAGTGGGTACAAATCGCTCGCTTTATTTTCAGTTACCACATACATTACGACTAGCCCACGTTTAATTCACTGCTATACAACACGTTTAATCATTTAAACGTAAATTAGGTACTCTACGCAATTACTCTGTCTATTTACTAAGTGGATTAAAATGGAATCTTTTGTTTTTTCCAGTGTTCTCATCTGAAAACTCTGAATCAGGTTTCGGGCAGGCCGACTTTGAAGTTTTATCTCTGTTAAATTGTATTAGTTAAATTTTCTTAACTTTGGCAACGTAACCGTTTCTACGAATTGAAGTTTCTTCGAAGATTCTTTGTGAAATTAATAAAGTTTTAATTGAATTCTGTAGAAAAGCAATTTTCGGTGGATGTCAACTCATATCTATCTAGTCTTTGGTTTTTAAAGAAAGCATTATAATTTAAATCGTAACACGCAACAATAGTTGGTTGTTACTTGTTGGTGGCTTTCAGCCTGTCGCCTTCTGGTCACGTGTCCACAATCCCTTTGTTCGTGTTTCAGACATTCTCTGAGCTTTGCGATCCGTCACGATAGCTATCTCAGCGCAGACACCCTGCAGAAGATTTCTTCCTAACTCAGCAATGTCGCCTTATTTATTTTAAAATGTTCGACAAGATATTGCCGACTTGTATTCGCCTTAATATTATTTAACACTATTCCATTAGTTATTAACGCCTCGGTAGGTAGTAAAGCAAGTTAGCAGCGCGTTCAATCCCGTCACGAGTGACGCGAACGTCGGTAAATCAGAGTTAACGCTTTCTTTGCTCCGGTGGATTTATGGCGGAAGGCTCGACACCTAGCTCGTGTATCTTCCGTAGCTTCATGCTCCCCTGGTACTGGTACCACCATCTGCGAACCACCGCAATTCGAATCGCTGTTTACGTTGCATTTTATTTCAATAAACTCACATTCGACTCGAGAGATAAAATAAACACCACCGATGTTTATAATACTTCACGTCCGCTTATAAAAACATACGTACCTATCTTTTTATCGCAGCAAATTCCTCGAGCAAAATAAAAACGCTTTGAATATGACAGGAATAAATGAGATGTCTTGTACTTGAAATAGTGCGACGATAGTGAGAGCAATCGATCACAGGGACTCGCACGAATTGCAACATTTATATAGATCCATCTCGAGCTTTCCCACTTTTATCCCGGCGGGAGATTTATATTCACGCGCGACACCTCCGCGCCCTTTGAAGTTGTTAGATGGGGGGAATAAATTCTTACCGCGCTCCGTCGTTGTTTTTAATTAAAACGCCATAAAGTTTAATACTTTATTATGTTTAGAACAGAAATGATAATTACGAAGAAAACAAAGTTGAGCTAACAAACACATCGTAATAAATCAGAAAGGTAAACACATAAAAGTCGGTGTAAATGTTAAAAGCCATTACCGGAAGCCATTGTCCGAGTGGTGAGTCAGGGCTCGAGTGTGATCTCCACTTAATCCGGTGTACGCGGATAACAACGCTAACAATGTGATAAAGCGGCTCCGGACACGTCGCACTCGCTCGCAATAACTATAAACTATCAACCGCAAACGTCTGCCATCTTGTAGCTGGAGTCGATGAAATATCCACCTCTCCCTCACACCTCCAGGGATGGCGGGAGCGCTGTCTCCCTCCGCCACCCTCAGGGCTCGTGCACACGAGCGTCATAAACGCAGCGTCATCTTCCCACTTGGAAATTCACATCTCGTACACAGATTTGATTGGAATAGTAAAAACAAACATAAAATGAAACGGATATATTTTTTCTGTTTAATTCACAACTTTTCGGTATTCCCACGTGTCAGCAGTAAATATTTCGGTTTATTTTTGTTACATGTTTTCCATCCTTTTTCCTGTTGCATTCCAGATCTCTATTTCCCGCTTATATCATACGGTTTACGTACATAGTTACTCGTCTGTACGGACGGTTTCACGTCGGCAAGCTGAATACCTACTCAGTTTCGTATTCTCTTGGTATTGGAGTTTAAATTACACGAATTAATCCAGTCGGGTACTCCGCCTTCCCTTAGGATGAATGTGTTTACGGGCCCCATCTCGCATGGTATTTTAAAAGCTTTTTTTAGCGTGTGTCGTCGTCTGTCTATTCGCCTTCTTCAAATTTTGCAAGTCAGTTTTGAGCCTGTTCTCTGAACAAGCTAAAATTTAACACACACAATATGTTCTGATGACAACGCAATAATATTAACTTTTTTATAAATTGTTAAATAGTAATCTTCGATCGTGTCAAGCAGCTGATTCTTTTTATAATGTAATCTGTATTTAAGAAAAAAAAATCTCAACATCTCCGTATTTGCGAAACTAAGCCCAATACAAAAGTATATTCCTAGACAATGAAAATATTTCCATTGTTGATATGTTTTATGTTTACTATTTTAGAGACTGACGTTAACATGTTATACTTAAACTAAGTTGTAAATCTATTCTTTGTTGTTTTTTTCAATAGAACTAAAGTGCCTAATCAATCGTTTTGCTAATAAATCCAAACAATAATGTATTGTGTGCGGTACTTATATATTGAATCGAGTATCACAAAGAAATGTTTTAGTGATTCAATGGTTGAATTAGTATGGCGATCACAGAGCACTTTCTCAATGGCGCGATGTCGCATGAATTATTTATTGATGTAGGGTGGAGCAGGCAGCGAGGCAGACGCGGCCGAACGCGACATCTCCGCACACCATTTTATTGTTATAAATTATTATTTTTCTTTCCGACCACTTTTATTACTACATCACACAATTCGCTAACTTTATTGCCCCTCATCACCCCTCATCACATTCAATACATATACACCGTTATTTATTTGTGCCAATTTACATGAACGTAATTTTATTATAATGTGCTTTAGTAATTTAATACTTAATTGAAATCTTGCCAAGAGAGAGCCTTTAACTTGACTTCAAAGTGGTTTCGATTAAATAAATGCACAAAACATGGTATGTAGTTATTTCCATTATTAAAATAACAGTTAATGCAAGTGAATGTAACTGAAACTTTGTTTCGCATCGTTTATTATGTTATAACTGGAAGTGAAATGACATGCATTTATTTAAGTATTAAGATTTTAAATCGCTCAACGAGGCTTTCCGGCGAGGGATGTTTGAGCGGCGCGTCCGTCACTCCTCGTCAACAGGTTCTCAAACTGTTAATCAATTACACACACCGTTGGTTCGCGCGCTTTTTCCTCGCCGTAATGGATACCGCAGTCCGCAACACACGTACCGGTAATAAGTACGTAGCCATGTATGTACACAGCGAGTCAGTTGGGTTCACGCACGAATGCCTCGCCGAGTGCGAGGGTAAGCTGAGCGGCCGGCTCTAGCTACACGCTGATATGCTCGTGTGCGGTTGCCTGTTTTTTATTCGTGCATGTGTGGCAGCTTTATACTCTGGTTGTGGGGCGAGGATGGCATCGCGGCGCGTCGCGTGTGTGCCCCTGCTATTTTTCGAGAGCCCCGCTTGCGTGTACGGTGTCGTTTTTGCGCTCTCTTTGTTTTATTGTTTTCCTTTGCGACTACAAAAATGAGCGGTGCCGTCGTTATTGTTCACTCTGCTCTTGTCTTGTACTGCCGTTTCGAACGATTTCTTGGAGCCGGTTCGGCTGCATTATAATGGCATTATTAAACGCTGTAATAGACTACGGTTTTTTCCTTATTAACGCTCTATTCATGTCTACTTTTTGTCCAGTCCGTAGACATCTAGGCATAAAGATAATTGTTTATGGAGTAGGTGGATGAAAAAATTGACACGGTAACTGATTTAAAAGGGATATTCAAACAATGTAAGTTTTAAGATACGGCTATCGGGAAAGCTCGGGGCATCTCATTTACATAAGGCCGTAGAGTTAACGTCCGCGGCCCAAATAAAGACGGAACGTAATTTGCATATGCAAATATCTTGTCGTTTTCATGCAAATACTTACTTGGTGTATTACAGACGGCTTAATGGTACTTACACAGCCTCTAAGATCCCCTGGGCGCTTCGGATACAACGTAGCCTTGTCCTATTTGTCTTCCTTTATACAATAAAATACGACAGATATTTAATTACCTTGCTTTTTGCGTGTGAATTTAATTTTTTATTATCTTTCCTCATAAAGTTGTAGCAATTATGGCAAAAAAGTCATTAAAACATTGTTTTTTACAATTTTCTTCCTAATAAGAAGCGTAAAAGGTTGCCTGGCTGTTCAACGTTGTGTTATTGGAATGTGTTTGTGTGTATTGTACCACAATCAAAAAGCTTTTGAAGCTGCAAACAGGTTTTCTGTCTGGAGGCATCAGAAATGTCAATCATCCTTTTGAGTCGAGATATATTTTTTGCCGTCGAGCTCATCTTGTTCGAGCGATGATAATAACACTTCTTGAGTACCTAATTGTGGTGTCATTACCTTTTAAGCAACTTGTTGTATTAGCATAAACACTTACCGTTGCTTATAATGACATATTTATTTTTTATATGTATAACTATTAACTTCTTTTATTCTGAAATTAGCGGTTGGATGGTTACTTCGTATGTTTTCACGTATCTAATTTATTTAAAACTGTTTATACAAGAATACTTGCGACATACTTATTTATTTACATATCATTTGTTTACATTGTAAATTTTATGAATGATGCTTAGATCTTCGGCTTATGTAAACAAGTTTTAATACTTGTTTTACTTGTACTGGTGTATTGTAATTTGTAACTGTCATGTAAATGTGACTGTCGTTCTAATAGCTGTATTAATTATTCACGATGATGCGACATTAGCTACGTTTGTAGAAATTATTATTGAAGTCGCTATAATAGATTAGGGGCGGACAGTTCCTTTGACTTTCAATTACATTGTATGAATGATTACGCATTCCGTAGTGCATTCTTCTATTCTCAACTACTCAAACTTATATTATTTTCGTTTAAAATTCTTTTTTTCTTTCGCATGAGCATTTCTAAACAAGTATTATGCAAAATTTAAAGTTACTATTGTAAGACTTTCTGTAGGTTTATTTTTATCAAACGGCTCTCTCATGACGCCGACAAAAGATAAAAACACCATTGTAAGTAAAGTTTATTTACAAATAAACCGCTAATACAAAACTTTATACGAACATTAGGTAACACGGAAGAAACGACACATGTTAAAACCAAAGTGTATTCAAATCGTTTAGTTGCTTGGAATTATTCCTTGTCGATGTAGACAATAAAATGTCCGTGTCGGTCTCGCAGCCGCAGCCTCCCGATAACATCTCCTCTCGCTATACAAATAGCGCTATTAACCTTAACACCGCTAAACGCGACATGTTGAGAAACGCTGGCCCCTCCGTCTCACTCACACATGCTATAAAGCTCTGCTATCGCGCTCTAACGTGAGCATTAGGAGCATCGCGTGTTTTAAAATAAAGGGCCAGATGAATTAAACTGATAAGTGAAGTGTACGAGTCCATACGTGACATAATGTGTGGTAATTGATAAAATAAACATTAGCTTGCGAGGCGAGGCACTAGTTTTTTTTAGTTATACGATTGGTTTTGTTTGTAAAAACACGTGGGAGATTGACAAGCTTTAGTTTTTTTAATACGCAAGCTGATCGAAATAAGTATTATCATACCTACTTTATAAGTTAATATCTACTAGTTGTTGACTAGTTTTTGCCTGCAGCTTCGTTTGTGTAGTTTTTTCAACATCTCAGGCACAGATTACTTAATAGTTACTCCTTAGAGGAGGAATTTTGAAAAATCCTTCTTTAGTGGATGCCTACGTTATAAAAGGTACAGCCAGCAACAAAAGTATGTTAACACTTCAGTTTTTTAAATCATAACTGAACACAATAATATTCAAATTTAATCGAAACACACGTAACAATAAAATAACACAACTCTTGACTATTATATGAAATTCTGAAAAGCAGTGTATCGAATAATTTTGTGTCTTTTAGATGTTATGTAAAAGTAACAGTGTTAACCAAGTTTCGTTGTTGACCGTACATACATACTGTCAATATTTCAAGTTTCTAACCCCAGCTGCTTAGGCTGTGCGTTGATAGATCAGTCAGTCAGTCAGTTTCTCCTTTTATATTACTTATACAGAAGATCAAACCTTTGTTTGTGAGCGATTCATGTATAAACATTTTATTGTAATTGTTAGCAAACTTGACTATTTTAGAAACATGGTTAAACAAGGCTCTATCTGCGTAAGAAACGAACGAAATCTCGTCAGTTATGATTGTTTTCCTTGTTTAAGTTTTGCATATAACATTTTTATTTTTCTGCGTTTCTACATTACACGATAGCTTGTTTTATAATGTACTAGCGACACGCCCCGACATCGTACGGGTGCAATGAAGATACTAATGTGGGGCATATAAACCTTCCTCTTGAAACAATCTATCTATTGCTGAAAACTGCATTAGAATCCGTTGCGTAGTTTAAAAGATCTAAGCGTACAGACAGCTTGAGCTACTTTGTTTTATACTATGTAAATATATGACATCTGGTAGTGTACCTGCAAACAATTCTCAATGAATATAATGCAATTAGACATTATGAAATCAATTGCTCACACTAACTAAATGTTTGTTTTTATTGGCGCATGTGAAAATACCGGATACTATAAAAATATATTGAGTATAGGAAGTACCGTTATCTTTTTTTTTACATTATAATAACATCATAATAACACGCCTGTATTCTCCGAAGGGTTGGGCAGACCTGTACATTAACACCCTCATCTCGCCGTTATGTTTTAAGTCCCATGTAATAGGGGGCGAGCCTATTGCCATCAACCGGGCACAAATCTGAATTCCGGGCTGCTATTTAGGAATTCCACACGGAAAAAAACCCAATAATACTTTGCCCGACCTGGGGCTCGAACCTAGGGCCTCACGATCAGCAGTCGCGCTTGCCACCACTAGACCAAGGAGGCAGTTAAGTTACATTATAATGGCATCCACGAAAGATTTGTTTTCTTAAAAAAAAAACCTGTCAACGAAATCTCTAATATAATAATGCAGACATTATAATAAGTTTTATGTACTTATTATACATGCACGGCAATTTACTGAACTTAGAACTCTATGTTTTACCTACTTTTGTTTAATAAAGATTTTACACTAAATTTCTACCACATTGTACCAGGACGTTAGCGGTCAAAAGAGTAACCTGCTGTTCCACTGAGCTTATTACTAATAATTAGTCATTTTACTACCGTACTGTCTTTAATGTCCGACTGCATTGGTTACCGTTTAGAGAACTCGCTGAATATGATTCACCTGGAGACCATAGATAATAGAGTTACTATGAATGAACCAATTAGCAATTATAACAACAAATAACTACTTACCTAGAATTCTCACGTTATTTGGCGTTAACGTGGAAAATGTTTTGGCGTTATTATTCAGAGAACTAATTATATTATCATTGTTTTGGTCTATAGCATTGTTAACGTACGAAAATTCTGGTCTTATTCCCAAACTAGCGGCCCATCCCGGCTTCGCACGGGTGGACATTATTCCCGTTTTTGCAACATTTTTCATGTATGCTCCGCTCCTATTGGTCGTAGCGTGATGTTATATAGCCTATAACCTTCCTCGATAAATGGTCTATCCAACACAAAAATATTTTTTCAATTCCAACCAGTAGTTCCTGAGATTAGCGCGTTCAAACAAACAAACAAACAAACTCTTCAGCTTTATAATATTAGTATAGATAACCTAACCGAAACATCACAAAATATGTAACATTAACCTAAAATAACCTTTATAAGCAGTGGCGTGCATTGGTTTTCGGACTAGGTAGGCAGGCACTAGCTATGTCGCCTTTCAATTGTACGCTTAAGCCCATTTCAATACGATTCTGACCAAAAGAAATCATAGCCATACACGCTTATTTTTAACCGACTTCAAAAAGGAGGAGGTTCTATATTCGATTGGTTTTTTTTATGTATGTTCACCGATTCCGCTGAGATTTATGATCCGATTTACGTGATTCTTCTTTAGTTTGATGCGGAATAGTTGCCATTTGGTCCCATAAGAAATTTACATAGTTTGGCCCAGTAGTTTACATTTTATGAACATTTTTATTTTTTTATGAACATTTTAGTTTACGTGGACGATGTAATTATTCAACCTAATGTAATCTAGAAAAATCCTACTTTAGTTTATAGAACAATCTATTACAGACACTAAAAAGTAAAAAATAAAAAAAAGTACGTTTAAAAAAGCCGATTTCAAAAACTAAAAAGTATAAAATAACTTAATGAAGATTTAATTTAATACACCTCTTATGCAAACTTAATATCTTTACAGTTTCAGAAGTCGGTGCCTTCAATTTGGTTCAGCGTGGATTAGCACCGACTTCTGAAACTATAAGTTAGGTATTTTATACTTTTTAGTTTTTGAAGTCGGTTTTTTTTAAACGTAGTTTTTTTATTTATAGTAAGTAATAGTTAAAGATGGAGTAGTTAATTAAATTTTATTAGGTAGGCACTGCTTAATTGCCTATATGCAATTCACGCCACTGTTTCAAAGCTAACCTGTCAGCATTTCAATGCCAATTTTGATTTAAAACACTTAAGAACAAACATTTCAAATTGGGGAAGCTAATACAAGCAATATAATGCATGGGGTAGCCGCGTCGCCCACGAGCAATGTGAACATGAGCATATGCCAGTAATTTAGGCGCGCGCCATCGTCGTTCAACGCCCGTGACATCAAAGGGTTCTCTCGATTTAATCAAATTTTAATTAGATTGGAATTGATGCTTAATGAGCTTTGTGCGTTCGCATCGAACCTAATTATCTTGTCTTATGTTTGAGATGCAATTACTCAGTAATACTAATTCCTCTATCATGTTCAACTACGATCCTTATAATGTAATCAACACTAATGTCTATTGGTAACGTATGCTTAAAGATATAATCTTACAATATCGGTACTATGTAAGTAAATAATAATATATCTACTTAGTGTTATTTCAAAAATATTTTCCAATTTCATCCGAGCATTCTGCTCTGAATCTCGTTCGCTCGTAAAAGCTGCACAAGAAAAAATTAGAGATGTCATGCCCGCTTTCTTTGCGCGGCTACGGTCATAATTTCATTTTCTTCGTCGGGGTAACATGAGGCAACGGAGCTCATTTTATAAACCCATAATGCGGTCGTTGTATCCCGCTCGCACTCCGCGAGAGTGAGCAGGAGAGGCACAGTTATAAAAGTGCTCCTCATCGAAGTTTGAGCTCTACGACGCTGTGTGTAGACACAGTTTTCGGTTAGATAAGTTGGCGGGTGATGTCTTCCGCCCTCGACAAACAGCACACTACATAAGTAGAAGTTTTCTGCTTCATTTATTAGCAGGCGAATGTCGACGTCGCCGAGCCAATAAACCGGCGTACTCGCCACCCTCTCCAGACGATTTATGAGTGAAAGTCGTACTAATTCCACTAACAGCGCTCCCCCAATTTGAATGTTAATTTTTAACAATTTAAGACTGTTTAGTGACTTTGTTATGAGTTGAGGCGCGTCTGGTGAATACGTAATATCCGTCGGTAGCTCATTCATTTGAGATTTACGCTCCGAATGGCAGCTGTAAGGTTGACGTAGTAATGCAATTTTACGATTATTGTATACTGTAACCACTCGTGTACTGTGAATTAATGCGAGTCTAACAATTCCAGTCTTGTCGCAATGTTATTCAAAAGTATTTTACCGAAAAGATATAAAATAAGAATTCGCAGAATAAAACTCAAACCAATATTCCTTTTGTGAATACAAACATTATCTGAATTACGTTTTATTGTAAGTAGTTCTTTATTCTTTGTAGGTAAGTTCGCAGGTTCGTCACAATTTGGGAGTTGTTCCAATCATGGGTAGTTATCTGCCCACGTACAACAGGTACCTATTAAGAGTAAATAAAGCAAAAAAATGCGAGAACAAGGATTATTTGGAAATCTCTAAATTAATATTCATAAAGTCATTAACATTAACATCGTAGGTAGGTTTTGCATAATTAAATGTTTTCAGTAACCTTTGAAAGTGGAGCTATCGGGCGACTATGTTAAATGATGGATTACGTCTGGCTTACATCAAGTGTCGTTGTCATTGATACGTTATTAGCAGAGATCGGATAATCGGATGCATATTTGCCTAAAGTTCAGGTGTTGACTAATATGGAATGCACTTTTGTATCGAAAAAATCCCGCAATTCCGGGATCGTCAAACTTAGTGTTCTGTAGAATGGAATCATATTTACCTAGAATTGGATGCATATTTATTTATTTACATACCTAAAGTTGTACCTTTTTTAAACTAATACAGACATGTACCCCTCACTTTCTTACACCCTACATACACATATATTTGAATCGGGGATTAAAAATAACTTTTAAGCATTTACGAGTATATACATTGATTAGTTATGTAATCCCGTGATACCGGTTTTTTTTCTAATACATTATTTTCAGAAGCAGTTTCCATACTTTTGTAGCGAAAAATTTACTTTAGGTAAATATGCATCCGATTATCCGATCTCTAGTTATTAGTTATATTTTATAATTTAAAGATTTCTATGAGAATGATTTAATTCTATAGTATTTCTATTTGATTCGGCTCATGTATTTTTTGTCAAGGTGAGATGTTCAAGGTTTGTCACGCGATTTTCCTTAGTAGCTACATTGTGATGTACATAAATAGGTACATTTGTTTAAACTTATAACGATTTTATTTCGAAATGCTTAAGGTTGGAGTATTTTGTTATCGCTTATCGTAATGAATCTAGTAATGAGGCTATGGAGTCGGTTGGTAAGGGAAACTACTTATATTATATTTATACAAATCTAAGGATATTAATATCAAAAGTAAACCTTAGATTAATAAAATGTCCATAATTTTAAACTTCTCAACTTCTTTTCGTGTGGTTAGTGACTAACCTGGTGTCAGAGTTATGCCGCCCATGGGCCTCTGGATTGGCTTCACATGCCGTCGAGAAATATCTCTCGGATACGTTTCCTCACGATGTTTTCCTACACCGTTTTTGAGCAAGTGATAATTGTACAATACGCACATGAATCCGAAAAGTCAGAGGTGCATGCCTTGGGTTCGAACTCGAGACCTATGACTTGGCAGTCCGACGGTCACACCACTAGGCTAACTTCTTAACTATTAGAAAATTTGTAAAACAACGATTCATCTGTATATTTTTATAAATTTCAATGTCACTAATTTCGTTACACACAAAAATCCTTGTACTTATTACTCAGCAAGATCTCAATCCTTTACACAAACCACCCTTGACTGCTCAACCTCAGGGTATAAAGTACTTGATGAAAATTTAAACATTCACGAGGGATAAAACCACGACATAAGAGTTTTTTCTTGTCACGCTCAAGCTTGTATTGTATTAAAACATTGACAGAACACTTTGGAACTCTATGAGGGGTGAATGGAGCTATTTTAGCCAAGCCAAGCTTATGTAGAAGTAAACCTTTCATTTAATACAAAGATACGACACATATAAAGTTTTTGGTGACGTAGACATGCTTTGTGCGGTCCGCAATAGTAAACAGATTCAACAGCTTCATGATAAGCCTTCAGGATCCCAATAATGCCTGTTATAAATCCACTTTACCCCTAAGATCCCTATAAACTCTCCATGTCGATCAAAAATAAATAAAGCTTAAATTGATACGTCACCCGTTTCGAAGTCGAAAACTATACCTTATTGACTCCACTCCCAAGAGCATACGTTCCGAGTTATTGTACCATAATTGTCCCCATTACGCCGGCTCCTCCGCTAGTTCCATTCATTAAATAATTAATTTGGATTGAGGTAAACCATGTCAATACCGCTACCCAACAGGTATATTGTAACCTTAGCAAATACCCAAATCCGGCGCGAGACTGCTATATTATTTACCCGAGGGTAAATTCTCTCCTTTGATCTCCTCCCTCCCGACATTTTCTTATACCCTCCGCTTTAATTATTTTGCCTTTGAGCCTCCCTCTGAGCTCGTGGAGCGAATTTTAAGAGGCTGTCACAAAATGGACTCTTAATTACGAGCCGACCAAGTTTTATTTGTAATAATTAATAAGTTTCCTTTAATGCAACGTTACGAATGTTATTGCGTTAAATAAAAGATAAGATGAAGCCATTACAACGCTTTTTACTTAGATGTAAATTATAAACACTGAAGTACCTACGTTAGTCTTCGTCGAATAATATTCCAATTAGAGTGTTGACCCAAGTAGAGCTTACACCCAGTTCTCGGTAAAATTACAGGTTCACTTTCTTGAAAACAATTTCTGCTTTTGTAAAGAAACGAACCTTTTCATTTTCTTCAGCGTATGCGAATTAAAATGATTACAAGGTAAAAGCTTCAAAGCGAAAAACCTTTTGTGTTTTCGTTATTACAACAGAACAGAGAACTTGACAAGTTTTATTATTATTTTGAACTACGTCACGTCACCCCGTATTTCATTATCATTCAAAGCATTTTTCCGTTTCAAAGAACTTGGCAGTTTTGCCGACTTTCTCGACACCCTTACCTATTTACTTGGATATTTATTTTATACCCCAAAACATTCGAGAATAACTTGATCTTTTCACATATGAGAAAGAAAATGAGATTGGAACCCTATTTCGTTACATTTGTTGCCCTTGTTTGTCCTCATTCAATAATAATGTTGTTTTAGATATAAAGGACAAGCGTTTGATTCCACTTCAATCCAAGGTCCAACCAAGGTCCATCGCTTCATTCGGTATTCGTCACAAGAGGTCCACGAAAGCAGTTAGTAGTGTATCAGCAGAATTTAGAAGTAGGTAACATAGATAGGTAAAGAAATTCAAGCTTAAAAACATCAATATTTCTGTTGTATAGTTTCTCTTCTCAAAAACGTAGTTTGTATCGTCAACATAGGAGATGACAGAGAATAATTTTATTGAGGAAGTAACCCCAGGTCCGTCGTTAAACACCGACTGTGGCGATCAAGTTAATCCATTACGATTTTATACAGTCGTAAATGTTTCATGACTCCCGTCAACTGCTAAAGGTTTATTTGCCATAATTATAAAATTAAAATTCTCAATTGACTTGGGAAGTTTTGAAGATAAAAACGAAGAACGATTTGGGAAAATTAAACTGAACAGTGTTGTGATTTGATGGAGCGTTCAATTAACTTTGATTGGATAAGATAAACGAAAAGCATATTTGAGTAGCCGAGACCAATATTTAAGTTTTATTAATCCACAGAGAGATCGTAAAAATATCTTTTATCTAGAGCTATTTATTTTGATCGAATCCGTCGTGTTTATTTACATGCTATCAACAAAGACGTACATCAACTTTCACCCGAGAGATAAAATATTTAAAAATATTGAGCTCTTATTGATAATGCGAGCTGTTATCAATCACCCTAGTGCACTTTGTACGGAACTAACTTTAATTTAATAAAACTTAATTCAGGAATAATCCGATAACCAAAAGGACAAATTATTACATTCCATGCACATGATATAATACGTTATTACAGACAATACGAGAAAGATTTGTTCATGCCTAAAATCTATGCATAATTAAAAGAAAATCTAATTAATTAAGTGCCGTGAGTAGTTTCAACGTAAAAGTAATAAGTGAATATCAAGCGAACTACTAGGAGAGCATTATCGTGTCGAAAAGTGTGGCGTGTGGGAAGTTTGCGTGCGAATTAGCCGGTAACAACACGGGAGGGCGCGTTAATCCTGTTATCGGCTAGGTATCCGTTACCCGGGCCGGGTTCGTGGTCGAAACTACAACTTTTACCAGCCACAGCTTCTTATCCCCTGGTACACTACACTTGATTGTTCTTCTTTGTAGTAAGCGCTTAGTAGTTGTTAGGGCGGTGGAATTTTATACAGAAACTCGTCATGGTTTTTAACTATTAAAGGAAGGAGAATTTGTAATATAGTACTTATGCATATAATATTTCGTTTACAGTTCTACATTTTCCACACATGTTTTCGTTTATTGCATAAAAGGTAATAGAAGCACCCAGATAAATCAAAATTTTCACTAAGTTCCAGTGGAAGCAATTTGTTTTTGTACAGTAAGCAGCGGAACAAAGGAAAGCTCGGAAAACCTTGTTAACTTTTTAAAGCATTCGTTGGCTTCTCATGCATTATTCAGAACAGCCGGTGGGTATACACACGCATCCGTATGATGTTGTGTGTTTGTCATGGCCGCGTACATGTGTCCGCCACTACCAGGATAACATCGGCGGGCCCGCTCGCTACCCTCCTCACAATTGACATTTCGCAAAGAGCCCAACCCTTTTGTTGCTCGGATGAAATGTGAATTTCAATGAAAACGAGGTTAAAATTGCTCGGCCCCGACATAGCCGTGAGCCGTAAAAAAGAGATTTCATTACGGTCCATTGTTGCGTTATGATTTTCACGTTCCATTTTATTTTTAAGAATTGCTAAAGCTCAAACACTTTTTCATGCAGTTTAACGTTTGTATTACAGTGTAGCGTCTCGAAAAGCTTTTGAAACGCTTTGTCGGTAGGGCAATTAACTCGGAGGGTTGTTATTGTGTTTTTCGCTTGCTTTTACTCAATTAAAAATAATTTGAAATAATAGCAACGGCACAAAGACAAGAGCGAGACGCGGCTGGAATAATTTAAGCTTCAGGCTCGCCCCACCCCACGGAGTTAGCATCTTGTTTCATTAACGTGCCGAGTGTCTCGAGTAATATTTATATGAGTCGCGGATCATGAATATTTACACCGCGGCCAGAGTTTTAAAAAGAGCAAATTTTGACAGTGGTTCTCTCGCTGTTAATAAAATACAAAGATTATTCAGTGGAGGGGCTGCGTAACGATATTTAATTTAATAGTTTTATTATTTGCGGCGGGAGAGATACACGCACACAAAGCCGTCGGACGTTAAGCTTCTTTTATCTCTCCCCGAGGCGGGATGAAAATCGAGCGTCGATATTGTGCTCGTAAAGGGCGTTTGTACGGGGATAAATAACACGTCGTCGGGCCGCGGCTGTGGCGTGCGGAGCCGAGCACGGTTTACTTGCGAACTGCACTCTTACTGAGCTCCTTGTTGCTTGTACACTTTTTGAGCAGCTGACGTATTTTGTAATTATTTTGTTGTTTCTAAACATTTTGTTAAATCACAGTTAACTTAGATCCATTTCATTTTTTTATTGCGTAATATAGGGGCATCAATGCCAAAATTGTCATCTATCCGCTCTGAGCTCTCTATATATATCCCCTGAGGGATGGGGAGGGTGAACAACAAACATTTGTGTCCTACCCCCCCGGACATTGTACGAAACTACCGCAACGTGCAGTCTGTATTCCTTTGTGCTATTATAGTTAAAATATTCATGTAAATACCATAACAATAATACTTAAAACTTCTAAAAGAATACAATCAAATACATAATGCATTTTAAAATAAATCATTCAAGACTAAGTCGAAAATAACTGGTAAAAAATCAAAATGTAAATGTTGATATTTTAAATTTAAAATGTAGATTGTATGTAAAATTAATCACTTGAGCACAGTAAAGTTTATAAATAAAATACCTAGTAATAATAAAACATCTATCGTAAATAGAAAGAAGCACTTAACTGAATTTGCGTGTTTTTCAACAAATTACGTCGGGTAGTGTGAAAGAGCGAATAAAGAAGAAATACGGCCTAGAGATATAAATCAGATTATGCTCTCCCAGCCCACTGTGCTTAAATTAAATGGCTTTGAACGAAAATTACGATGTTTTCGAAACCTTTTATTTTGTTTTTCATTCGTTTGTGGAAATTCAAGAAAAATGTGTGTTGAATAACATACAGAATACAGATGCGAGTTATGGTCCGAAAAACTAAGGTACCTATTATGTAGGATTTTTTTTGGGCACAAATTAATTGTCTTACAAAATATTTTATAATTGACTTATAAAATATTTTGTAAGCCAATTAATTAGTGCGTTTTTACTTAGCCATAGCCAAATTATGCATGAAAATTAAACGTAGGATTTCAAAATCGCTTATCAATCGTTTTTTATACAAGGTTAGTCGGAAAGGGGGTACTAAGACGTGGTCCACTGAATGTATCATTGATGATTGTTTTAAAGAAAGTGTTAAAATTTAAAAAAATGTTTTTATTTTTCCATATTTTTTTTTATTACTGTTTTTTCAAAAATTCCTTATCGCTGCTTCAGTTATGAATTCAGAAAATGGAGTTTTTAATCCGTGACCCCAAATATGACGTAAAATGTAAACACGTCTGATCATAGCTGAGGATAGATAGAATTTAGCGTATTTTTTATGAAATCTTTGAACAGCTATTTTTCTTGAATTATTTACTTTTGGGGAAAGTTGTAGAACAAAAGTTATCCATTATTATGGGTACTTTAACATCCTTTCGGCTTAGTACCCCTTTCCGACTAACCTTGTATATTGTTATTTTTTTTATTCAATCTATCAATTCTATAGAAGGATAAGGATCGTAATAAAAAGGATAATAAAAAGATCATCATTTTCGTTTTCGCCGCTGATCACGTATCGCTAATCAATTATTAGTTTTCACTGAACAAGTTACAATATAACGGCAATAAAAATTCAATATAATCGCTGGTCACTTAAATATCCATTTTTGTGTACCTATGTAAGATCTATAGATTTTATCTCTTCCTCTTTACTTATTTCTCTCACAGAAATACATGCTCCAAGCGAAACTATGTTGATAAAATTCAAATAGTGTAAACATCGATTGTGAACCATCAATTCTTGTTTTATCGTCTTCTTATTTTCAAAAGATCATAGAAATAAACCGGTTTTATACAAATATATTATGTGTACGTGTGCTGTGCCCACGCTATGATAATATTGAACGAACGAAGAATTCAATTATTTACTTGTATTGTATGGACGTGCCTTAACAAATATAATTGGTTTTAGGCTTCAATTAGTTTCATACACAACACAGTCAGTCTTTCGCAGTTATATATTATTTGGTAAACCATTAACCTCCAAATGTAAACGGCAACCAAATCACGATCCCTTCTTTTTTATTGCTTTATTTCTCGTGATATTTTATTTGATTGCTTTTTGAGAACCGGTCGTATTATTCCCTGAGCGCTGATTTAATATTGAATTAAATATTTGATGTATGTCTATGTTTAAATGTTAATTCCCATCGTGTTAAATGATTATACTTCGAGGCTATAATATATATTGACATTAGTGTTTTATGAACTCATTAGGCGCTTCCGTTACATGTAAATTATTCAAGATATTTCTTTTGAACAAATATGTTAACATGTTTTATTCAACATCATAAGTTATTTATTCGGTCATGGATTTTAAGGGCGATTATCGACGCACTGAATCTGTCCAACATGCCATCATCTATCAAAGAGAACAAACACGTTAAACTTCAGTGAATTTCATTTCCATACATACCAGGATTCCATACAAGCTCGGAGGTTGGAAATATAAAAGTCCCTTTGGCAACGATAAAGGCGTTCCAGATTCAATGCAATTTCGTCGTGTGTCAGTGTCGCTATTCCGTGTCACATCGTGCGCTTCCGCCAGCCATGGCGAGGCTGGGCTTTACGCGTTTCGCTTCTCATTTACAAAGGCCGCCTTGGAACAAAGTTACATTCTTTTAGTCGTGGCAGTTCCAGACAAGAATCGCTGCACAACCCTACTTAGGTTTTTACTGAGTCTTTTGTAATGAATAAACTCTTTGTTTTGAGAGAAGCGAGCTCGGCTCGATTAGCATTTTATTTTCATTGCACTTAAATTTAAATCATAAAAGGTACTTTTATGCAAATTCTTTTCATCCTTTAGACAGTGAGTTTAACATATTTGTTTTTTATGACGTCATGAGACCGTGTAATCGTGATGTTGAACTATCATCTCGTATATTTTGTCGTCATAAAACCCGTAGATGCTATTTATATGTCTGTCAATATGTGCAATGTAGGGTACTAGACCGATTCTGTAAATGCTCTATTTACGGCCTGAGCGGCTGCCTTCCTATTTCATAAAATCTATGGCTCCTTTTATATTCCTATTTAGGTGGAAGTTTCCCCCTTGAATAAAAGAGAGCGTTTCAAAGCGCCGCCCGGTATATTAAAAAATATTTTCCTTGCATTTTCTTTGCTCAAAGTTTATTTATTTACGAGCTCGGTATAGGACCGCATTTGTTTAGTAATTTTTCTTTTTGAAGGATCACTTTTATTAATATGTGGGATTCCGAGGCTGCGTATGAACCGAACGACCCTTGTTTATCTTTCTTTGCGTCGCTGTTGTCATATGTGAAGTGTAACTTAAATAAACAGTTTTAGATTATCGAAGTTCATAAGTTTAAAGATTAAAAGTTCACACCAATGATTGATAAGTAGTTAATATTGTAATAACAAAACACGATATGATTGCAACTGCATTGAGATGTTCACAACGATGTTTCGCTTTTAATTAGCGAACAAAAGCTAGAATACAGAAACATAACATTCTAGAATATTCTTTTGTTTCGCTCGTTCGTGTTTATATGTTTTAGAATAGAATAGAAAATTATTTATTGTGCACACATAATAATACAGTGAAAATGAATACATTCTGGAGAGAGACGATAACATAGTGTTTTATTAGGTAATTGTACATACATATTTGTAGAATAAATGCCGTGGAAATGCGTTCCTTGCGAAGTATGTGCGGTGTAACTTTGAATGATGTGATTAGACAAAGTTGCGGTTTAAAAGGTGATGTAGAGACAAAAATTTAGAGAAGTATGCTTAGGTGGTTTGGTCATGTTGAGAGAATGAGTGAACGGCGATTAACAAAAGGAATTTATAAGGCGGATGTCAGTGGAAACGCAGGTAGAGGACGCCCTAGAAGGACATACATCGATGTTATTGATGATGTTCTTCACAAAGGATAGGTGCGTAGTACTCTCAACTGGCGTGCGTGTATGACAAGATGTATGAATGTGGATGAAGCGAAAGGAATATGTAAGTATCGTGGCGTTCTATAGCTTCTGTCTACCCCCATGGGAAAAAGGCGTGAGTTTATGTATGTATGTACATTTTTCCCGCTAAGTAAAATTTGTGCGACAGTAAAATCTCATTGTGTAAGTTTAAGTAAGTTGTTTGCTTGCCACGGTCCCTTATTCAAAAACTAATTAGCGGGCTCTTATTAAGGGGAACAACCGCTAAAGAAGTTGTAAAAACTAAAATAGGGAGATTAAAGTACATTAAAACCCATCTTTCAACCTTTAATTGTAATTGAAACTTGAATTCGTTTTCATTTATTCCTGTTTTAATTACAGTGCCGGGGTGACGGGGAGATTTTATTTTTAATTAATCTCGTTCGAATTTCCGAGTGAGAGCGCGCCTGTATGAAATGCCATTTGATTGTTTTTCTATAGGTACCACTTTACTTCGCTTTTTAAACATCGTTGCCTCATTGTTCTTGGTGAGCACGGCTTTAGACTTTGAGAGCTGGTGTTTTCGATTCCCGCGTTGGGCAAAAAGGATGATTGGATTTCGCTTTTAGGAAAAGTATAACCCAGAATTTGTTTTTATTCACCATTCCATAAATGGTAACTGGTTCGTCCCCTATTATGCCTAAAACCATTGTAGATTTATGATGGTTTAAACGTCGGCCTTAATGGTTATATTTTTAAATTTTAGTACGGAAAGGCCCATAACTAAAAAGCCCACGTCATTTATTAGTTGTGCTGTATGTATTATACATATTCAGTCAAAAAATCAACGAACTCCAAGTGCGTATCCAACAGTAATTCGAATGAGTTTTTTTTATCTTCACATGAATTATATAGTTGCCTAAACTGCGCTATAAACTTGTTGATTATATCTGGATCGTGCGATTAACATTATCTGATACGAACAACATCCCAGGCGTGAAGTTTATTATTATTTTTATTACAAGGCCTAGCTGATGAGTATAAATACCAATGCCATTAACCAACTCTTTATAAGGGACGTTTGGGATTCAAAATACGAAGACCGGTTCCAATTTTTGGAAAGTTGAAGTAACAAACATTAATTCGAAAATAAGTTTTTAGTTTATTATTAGGGGAATTAATTACAATCTCTTACAGAAATGTTATGAATTATGTGTGTATAGTGAGTCGCTTATTACCGTGTATAAATGTAGAATATTTGTTCGTCAAATAATAATTATTGCGATTATTTTTCGACTCACGTTTGGGTTGCTTAATTTTAATTGATCTGTCTGATCAGTAATAAGTCTGCTAGTTACTTTTATTACTCATTCACAGATGTTTGCATATAGCTATGTAGGTATACAGTGTACCTCTTGCTATTTTCAGTAGCTAAATAATTTACTTACACAACACAACTAAGGTATTTTCTTTGTGAAAGCTGAGCTCTCTTAAATGAATTTCTTTTACAACCCTTTTAGCGTTTCTCCAAATTAGTTTCACGTTATTAATTCAGAAAGCAAATTCAACTTGAAGTTTTGTTTACAGATGTCGTTTTAAAAAAAGTAATACGTATTAAAAGTTGACGTGCACTTTTGGCAGTACCAAAATAATGAATAAATTAAAAAAGTTAACAAAACAACGAGGGTTGAGCGGCGAATATTGAAACAGTTGCGCATCAAATCAAATTGTACAAAGTTAATTACGCAGTGTCAGCCCTGAGTAGGGTACCCACGACCCTCCGCTACGCGCGGACAGTCCGTCCGGCCCCGTGCCTGATTGTGTTGCTTAATTATTATTTATAACTCGTTACCGCTGCTGATACGCTACTGGAACTATCTATACGCTTTTTATAGCACGTGATCGCATAAAAACCAAATAAAACATATATGCTAACAAGCTTCCATTGTTCACTGTCCATAAAAAAGCTTGGCAAGCTAAGTAATCTTTTGGATATGAAACCGTACTTAGGAGATAAAAAAACAATGTTAATATTATTATTTTGTATATGAATCCGAAATAAGCACATACTTATCATCAACATGGAAGTTATTTAAATAATTTGTCTCATAAATATTTTAACCTTTGATTTACATAATTTATTGAAAACACGAAGCTTCAAAGGAGAACACGAGAAAAACGGTATGATAATTATTTCCAGTGTTCACCGACCGCTTTCTTTACCTTTGAAAGTTCATTTAAATGATAATTTCCTCTACTAAGAGGGTTATAAGGCGCTGCAGATTTCCTCGCAGTTCTCGGTACAATTAGCCTTATCCGTAATTTTCTTAGCTTTTTTCTTTTCTTGGCTAAATTCTTATAAGTCGTAACACTGATGTGTTCTAGCCCATTAGCTGACACGAACACTCTTTGTCGCCACTTATTCCGCATAGCAGAAAATTAATGTTCCGTCTCGGGTAGGTGGTGTATAAACAAGATGGTGGGTGGCTCCGCCCCGGTATTTATTGCTTCTGGCACGCCGCGAGCGGCCCATCCACCAAGCTGCCATAAATGCGAGCACTAAAACGTGCCATTTCCCTAAATTATTTTAATGACGTATGTTCCCTCGGTTTAGTGGATTGTAATTCGGTTACACTGTTGGGAATCGTTTCCCGTGCTCCAGTGGACGTATCCGTTGCCAAATATTCACCAGTCAGTTTGTGAGATTTAGTCGCGATTTGTCACAGTCGACCGTGCGGAAACCAAATTGTTACAAGTTTTGGAAACGGTACTGTTATGAGTCAGTGTGCGGGCAGAGGGGACATTGTTTCAAGTCATTAGGCATGTAGGATGGTGTCGCTCGTTGAAACGCTTTCCTTTTGCGGTGCGAGTCGGCGGCGCGACTACAAATTAGTTCCTGCGAAGCCGCAATGGAAGATCTTCAAACGACTCCCTTCGGTGTCTTAATCGTACCGGGGCATGCCGACGCGCTCATTACACTCTACGCTCGGCACGCTCTTTTGTCCCTGTCGGTTGTGAATTGATTTACTTGCTATTGTGTGTTGCGGCCGCTACACCTCCGACTGTTGTTTGCGCTCGATATGCCCGTTGGCGTGCGCTTCACCTCGCTTTTATTGAAATGTAAATTCCGAGTCGCGATAATAAAAAAATCTAAGTTTCTGTTCGTGAGGCGAGTTCGTTTGTAAATATAAAACGGCAGCTGGTTGGGCCCGACCCCTCTTGTTTGCAGTCAACTAGCGGGAGAGCATTGAGCCAGCGCTCATAACTTCGGCCGGGCGTCCCCTCCGAGTTGCGCACAATGCCTCCCTCTCGACTGGCTCAACTTATAACGTTCACACCGTCACCCATAAAGGATTTAATAGCGATACGGCGTGCCGAAATATTAGTATATTTGTGGCATTATCGTTCTAAACTAGTATTGTCTCTGGCGTGCGTAGCGGTCGCGCGCTGTGGTCGAGTGAACTCGAGTGCCGCCGCGCCGGTGGGCGTAAGACTATCGCACATTTGTCACTCGACTAACAATAAAGCGTTTAATTTTATTTATAGGCGTCGCGTGGGTATGATTTAATCGATTATTTGCTGTTATCGAAGTTAAGATATTCAGACGTATGACTTCATCATGGAAGATCGGATTATATTAGCGAGAATCAGTCGCGGCACCTGATAATTGACTACCCATTTAGTTATTCAAACACTAAACATAGTTCAGTTAGTTGGTTTTATACTTAGGTACGTGAGTACAAAGCTATAAACTAAGACTCGAAGATTACAAATGTTTATCGTATTATTATTGGAGCGTATTGATACAACCCACTTCGTCGTTGTTAGAAACTAAAACGTGAAAAGATTATTGCTCGGCGATAATATCTGTCGATTCACATAAAATTTTGTTATTTTTCCAAAAGTAGGTACTCTTCGGAACGACATCTCTCGGATTCAACGTCGGAGTGCTTTAGTTCGCAATTTGTGATGCCATTAACCGTGTGCGTGAGCGAGACGGGCGATGGTGTCGCACCGTTCTCATATCGGGCGCTGAATGTAAATGGCTTCATTTGATTATGTTCTACGCCGTAAACGCTCTTTGAATTTATGCAATCCCGGCGACTTGGTACCGCGGTCGACTCGACAAACGTAACGATTATCTGGGTGAGAAAAACTATAATATCCGGGAGTCTCTCGATTTATTTTTTCAATTGGGTTTTATACTACTTGAGGCTACTTGGCTAATCGTTCATAACAAGTAATAGGACTTTACTAGAATATCCATTAACATCAATAACGTTTGGACACATTAGTATTCATGTGTTTATTTTGATGTTTTCATCCACTTGAAATGGTAAACTGCATATTTTATGCCCAGTACCATATCTGTAGATACATTACGCGTTCTGCAAAGTGCAATTCCAAGTCAAACTACAACTACATGGTACATTCCTCACCATTATCTGTGCAAACAAGCTATAAACATTTTAATTACACATGTATTTACCTCAACAGTAACATTTGTAAAGTAATTTCAACATCATTTGTGCGAGCGGTATTAAATTAATAACGGTAACAATAAGTTTTAATTAATAACACTTGGTTGAGCGTACTGCGGTGCGGGCGTGGAGCGCCGATTCGATATCAAATTGATTAATTAATACGCCACGGTTAACATGTGATTATCTTATGATGTACTTGTCTATAACCTTTTCAATGATATTGTATTGCTAACAGCTTTTATCAAGTTTTTTTTTGTACACTTATCAGTTTTTTTTTTGGTTCGCAGTAACTAGTTTTTTTAATGTCAACATTTAATCATAGCTTATAGCATGAAGTTTTATATAGCTTCTGTGGTCATCTTATCTCATACGTTTATTTTTGAATATTTTCACGCTTTTTATTGAATTTTGGTTTGAATTTCCGTATCATTGATAAGTTTACGTTTGCCATTTTAAAGATTTTGGTGTGATTGCAAGCAGTTGAAGTGCCACTAGTCACCTATCCTATAAAACATGTATTTAGTTTTCACTATGAATTATTATTCATTTGATACCTATACATTGTACACATCGCACATTGGAACGAATGTATGGGAGAGGTTGGACATAGGTAATTCCGAGAAAGAGTCTAATTTTGTAAAACACAGTGTTATCGTATTTAGTTATCAAATGCCTTCAAAACTTGTTCTGACAATTTTTTTTCTATCTTCCGTATTTCGGAAGTCATTTGAGAAAATGTAAAATTTTACTATGAAAATGACTGTACCGAGTTCTCTGCCGCCTGATTCAGACTTCGTTTCAAGTTGCGGTCTTTACTATCATAATACGCATACCAAGAACTGCATTTATTGCTAAGACACATGGTGCGCCAAACGTGCACCTTCTGACATACAGTAACAAAAAACATATTTCGTTCTTATTATTTTAAGTACACTGGTTTCGCTAGACTTATATAATTTGATTCACACATGGACTGTATTGTGGAATAGATATTAAGAGTATCGATACAAAATATAACTTTCCTAAGAACCCAATTAAAAGAGATATAGATTATTAAGAAAAGTGATTACGGAAATAGTTATTACTTAATGGTTTACACAGAATAACTAATGCAGTAATGAGCACTAAAAAACTGCTCGTAATAAACTAATTTACCATGCCTCATCAGCAAATAGGACCGTGTAATATTAGCAATTAATGAGGGTACCTGGATATAGTATAAATAAGTCGCCATAAGTAACTTTAAAATCAGTATTGATTTACACCTCGTATAGTCACGCTAATCTCGAAATGAATTTTCCAAATTTTACTACGTATCTTGATCTTTACGTTGCTTTATGTGCACGCGCACATAAAGATTTACGCGACTATAACTACTTGTTCAGTGTTTTAAAAGAGGATAGTTCTGTACAACTATGTAATAGTTCAGAATCAAGTTTAAAACACTGGTGTCGTCAATTTTGCTACCGCATTGTTGCAAAATGGACAAAATCTCGAAGAAGCACGGGTAATTTCCGTAAGAAATACGGAGAGTGGCTGCAAAATGCAATTCAGTGGCCAAATTTTCCAACGAAACAAAACGAAAAGATACACCGTTCAACAGAAAATGTAAGGGAAGATATCAAGCACATGATTTCCCCGGCTAAATCAGATGCTTCAACCTGTACAAATCCTAGTCCTCGTAAATGCTTTGAGGACCTTGGTAACCGACAAAAGAGAAGCCGCACTGAAGATGCTATTGGATGCAGTGGTAGCAGCAGCAGCGCTGAAATCGTGTTTTTGGCTGAATGGACACTTAGAAAAGCAGGAGAAATTGACACAGCTGATGTAATCAAATACATAATGAAAAATGCAGAAAAGGCTTCAAAAATTAAAGCCTATATTCATGGGAATACAATTCAGGTGAGGGAAATAAAAGTTTTGAAAGTATTGGCTCTGTATGTCTCGATGAATTTATCAAAATGGCGCTACAGTATACTTCGAGATTTTAACAATCAAGAAGGAGTTTAAGTACCCCAATTACTACATGCTGGTTAAAGTAAAAATGAAGTGTTATCCAGGCAAAGAAGATCTGACAGTTACAGAAAATTCTGCAAAAATAAAATTACATGCTCTGATGGATTTGTTATGAGATGACTTTAAGTTCGTTAAAAACTTGTGTTGATTCTAATCAACAGCTCGTTTTGACCAGCTAATGGGGATTTGATGGATCATCGAGCCAATATAAAACGCGAAAACTTTTTTTTGTATATGTATAATAAACCGCCCTATATATCAAAAAGTGTACTTTGGCGCACCATGTGTCGTAGCACTAAATGCAGCTCTTGGTATGCGTATTATGATAGTAAGGGCCGCAACTTGAAACGAGGCCTGAATCAGGCGGCAGAAAGCTCAATACAGTCAATTTTAAAGTAAAATTTCACATTTTCTCAAATAACTCCCGAAATACGAGAGATAAGAAGAAAATTAGAACAAGTTTTGACGGCATTTGATAACTAAATATGATGGCATTATTAGTTTTTCAAATATTGTTTTTTTTTTCGGAGATGCCATGTCCAACCTCTCCCATACTTTCGTTCCATTGTGTTGTGCATCGTGTCCTCAGCGTGCCAGCGCTGACAACCAAAAACAAATAAAAACTACTAACAAGTTTTGATTTATAGTAGGAAGTGAGGAACACCATAATAGGATACAACGGTACTGTCAGAATCAATAGCGCGTTGTTAAAGCTACGTTCAGTCGTTCACCGTTCACATCATGACGTCAGTTCGATAGTAAACTTCTGAACGAGCGGAGGCCCTCGCCTCGTGTAAGTTTTAGAGGTAGCTGACGCTACTACTGGGGTTTTCCTATTGTTCATGAATAACTTACATGCAGTGAAACCATGTGACAGCGTCAGCTGTCTTAAAAATGTACACTAGAACGTCCGTTGGTTAACAGATCCAAAAATGTACGACTATTTATTGGCAAATATAAAAAAACCTTGTGAATTTTTTTGAGAATATTCTTTAAAATGCACGATGACCACTGAAGTCAAAGCCGAACCCTTTTTTTCTGTGGGTGTTGTTCACACGCACTTGGTAGGTTTTGATGTTCTATGACTGCTACACATTGTGACTTAAAGTATACCTACAGATTTTGTCCTTACTAATAACAAAATAATTGCTACCCTACAAAATTGAACGCTTTATTTAAATAAAGCATTAAAATGTATAATATTTCATCTAATTAATGTATATGGCGTCACCGTTATTGCCTGCCAGTGTTGCCAGTGTTGGTTGACGAAAGTAATTTATATCGGCTTTCATATTTTACGGCGCATTGCATTCAATTTGATCAATCAATTAATGGAACTGCTGTTTAATATCGTAGTGGAAACAATCCGTGTTCCCGGGAACGGGAACAGACTGTATTACCAATGGAAATTACTGGCCATAGTTTACATACGAACATTATATTTGAATACGCTAAAATATACGAATGTACACCAACCTAATTGGCAGAATATTATTATCAATTCAGATTCAGATGAATATTATTTATATTCCGAAGGGCGTCCAATTTCTCTTATTAACATTTTTAATTAAATGCGGTCGCACGACAATTGGATATTTAACCCTATTTCGCTATATTTTATATTACAGCAACGTCAAATGTGTGCACAGCCAATAAATTAACGTGTTTGCGGTTACAATATTATTTATTATTTCGAGTTGTCCGTAATGAATGTTTTTTATATTTTATTGTTTGCTTATTCTGTACCAGTTTGAATTGCTTCACTCCGTTGTTTGAATATTGACAAAAGAATAATAAAATTATAGATATTGGTGATAACAAATAAAATAATTATGATAAACGTATTCAAATTCTTTTGTTAATAGCTGTAAAGTAATAAAATGTGACATTTAACCCGGTGTTTACTTTTAAGTGCTAACATGAAATATATGAATAGACATTAGTAAAGATTAAAAAAACAATGGTGATTAGAGATTCGAAGAAAACAAAGAAAACTCATGAATTCTTTCGTTTGTCTGCAGGAAACCGCAGAAGTATGCGTGGGCACGTCGGTGGGCACCATCACGGAGCCGGACTGCCTGGGCCCCTGCGAGCCTGGTACCTCGGTCACGCTGGAGGGCATCGTGTGGCACGAGACGGAAGGTGGTGAGTTGTTACTAGCGCACGAACGCAACGCACCGTAGCGCGCCCATCCCATACATTCTGCACGCTTATGCACGCCTGGTATACGTTCAAGCTTTGCGATTCATCATCACCATGTTTATTTTTGATACAATCGGTATTCCAATTTGAATAATATTCAAGTATTGATTACACATTACATCGCGAGATGTTTCTTACCCAACATTTACATAAAACGGTGTAGGTAAGTACCTACCTATTTATCAAAAAAAAGTTAGGTAGTGAATAGTTTTTTCCGCTTCAAACTAACTAAACTAACGCAATTTCCACTTTTATCAGGGGGTTATTCCCGTTTGCTCTAATACGGGTTTCAATTTAGTTCAAAATTATTTCAGAAGTACATAATTAAACTTTGTATTGAAATATTTGAACTCTGTTAGTTATGATCTTGAGTATTAATTTTGCGAAAGCCGTTAGCAGTCCAGTTTGGCATAGGCCTTCCTCACAAGGAAAGAATTACCGGTCCACAAGGCTTAAGGTTGTAGACGGGTTTCTGTTATTTTTCACTTCCGACGATTGACAGAACAACGTTCTTATAAGAAGCTTATAATGGTGTCGATTCTGTTGCCCACTTTGACAGGACTAAACTAAACTAAGGATGTTTTGTCTCTTTCTGTTTCAATAGAAAAAGAAAGTGACAGTTGCTTTTAGTCTAGTTAAGTACTGTCAAAATGTGCAACAGAATCGACACCAATATCAAATAAACTCAAACTATTTATTTGCTCACTAAGGTAAAATAATACAGGTCTTATTATATAAAGTCGGTACAGCTTAGCAACCTTTTCCAGGTGTTGCAATATTTGAGAGCTCTAAATAAATAAAAGAAAATATCTTTCTTATTGTACAAAACTATCAGGACTGGACATCGTTGAATCTATTTTGGTATATATTTACGGATTTTACGGCTGAAATTAATAATCGATTCAAATTCAAAAACTTTGGACTGATGTAGATGTTCAACATTAATTTTTAATATGCTCGTGGGATACGTCTAATCTTGTTACTTAAGGACAATAAAATATTATTCTTTACTTGAAAAATAAACACGAATGAGGTTTTTTTTTATCTAGAGACCAGTATGACGTCATTCGGTTGTAAAAATATAAAATACTAGCTGTGCCCTCACGGCTCCGCCCGCGAAAGAAGTTTTATTCCTGTAATAAATATACCCTATGTTACTCAGTGATAATGTAGCTTCCTAACGGCAATAGAATTTTTGAAAAATAGTCCAGTATTTTTTAAGTTTATTCGTTACATACAAAAATACAAATCTTTCCTCTTTATAATATTAGAATAGATTTAACAAAAAAGCGGGTTAAAAAATAATTGATAATTTTCAGCGATGGACTGATGAGACCTCTTGTGTGAACGCAGCATTGGATGCCGAGGTTACGAACATTGGTTTATACGGGAGCCATAATGAATTCGGAGAAATAGGGTTCCGTAATAAATAACGCCGGATATTTAGGCCAGCAATAAATATTTATGTGTTTCCTGTTATGAGTATCACGAACGATTATTTCGTGTCAAATTGAATTTTGATGAAACGCACGCTATAATATTAATCTTTTAAACTAATCGGAGGACATCTGATTCTATAATATATGGTTTTTAAACGGTAGTATTTAGCTTCACTTCATATATTTTTTCTTATGACAGTTTTAGCAAAATAAGTTCTTCGGAAAACTTAGTGTAAATGAAGTCAAGCTAGTGAATTATTAGGTCAAGTGGAGTGCTAAAATTTGCGCGTCATAAATGTCAATATAAAAATAATAAAAGCATATAATTAAGAAGTCCAATAACAGTAGCAATATTAATTCATTTACGACACCTGGCTCGGCGATTATGATTACAGATTGTCTTGATTTTTTTTGTCGTTCGTCATTCGTATTTCATGATGGCCATAATCATCTCGTCGTTTCTCAGTGTTTTATATTTATTTATAACTCCCAATGTGACTTCGGGCCGCTATTAATATTAAAATATTCAAGGCGCACATAAAACAGTGGAGTCAATGAGACTCCCCACATAATTACAGGGCGCTTATTAGCTGGAGATAGCATCGCAGAATATTTAATAACCCAGCCGAACCGATACGAGAGCCTTTACACCTTTTATGTTCTCCTGGTAATAAAATGCCCCGAAACTCTTCAGGGTAAGTAAATAAATTCCAAAATGGCCGGTAATCTCATTTACATAAATTATTATTATGTTTGCGATGAAATCAATTCTCGCTGCGAGCCTTTATTTATTTCTTATTTTATTTTCGGTATTCAGACATTTAATTTCAAGTCTGTGAAATTCGATTGCTCTCTCCGAATAGGACTGGAAACGCGGGAATCTTATGAATGCTTGTTTAATTTGTTTGCATGATTTATTTTATTTCCAACATCATTATGGGAGGGGCAATTTAATGCTTATCCATAAGAAGTGGTCGTCCATCATTAAGATGAAAATAAAACAGAACAATGTAATACGAGAGCACACGTCCCGAACGCCATTAGAGGGCCAGACAGACCACGCGCAATACAATGCCGCTCCCCCGTAGCCGCTCGTAATTATTATAAAACACGATAATAAATCACCATCTGCTCGCTTCTGTTGCCACTTTCCAAATTTATCCGGCCGATGGACGCGCACGGGGAGTGCGGCCCGCGGGGGAGGCAATTCACGCCCTTCCTCTTCAAGCTTATTTATTTTCGGCTAATGGCGCCGAGGAGCTTACGGAAATTAAATACTGTTTACTGTGCGACTCCAACCGCGTTATAATTTTATCACGGGCTCACGTGTAAAATAATCGAGTTTTATGAAGTTTCCCCATTTAGTTACTCTGGCGGTACCACACTCGGAATAAATTCTCCATAAGTCTAAAAGTCCGGGGTATATCGAGCGGCATCTGGTGCTCGGCTACCGCTCAAAAAATGTCCTCAGAGACAGGTTTACGAGGCTCTCTCGTACCACTGTACACTGTACGTGCTAACAATTAAGCGGACGCTACCCAGTACACACCGCGTTGCATTCCACTTCACTAATTAGTGGACGTATTTTAATATTTATGCTTCGTTTTCGAGTTTCGGTTTATGTCTCTTTTATGAAGCTTATTATGGAGCATTTTGTATCTGACACATAATAATCCAAAACTTTTTTGTGTGAGGAACACGTTAAACGAGTTTTATCATTCGAAATGTATGTGTCGACTACCATTTTAAGAAGGCGAAGTTTACTTTACCGGCTTGGCAGTCGGCCGCATTGAATGGATGTAAATGAAATCGCCGGAACTTTGTTTGTTTCGATGTGGGAAACAATGGGCAAGTCTGATTAGTGCCGTACTCGGACCAACGCGACGTTGCCGCTGCCGGCAGCCCGGCCCGCGTGCTCGACGCCCACTCGCCTATTTTGTGTTATTAACTCAATCGATTTAGTCAACAAAATAATGCTGGAGGTGAAAAACAAAACAATCAAGTTTGGTTTTTTTATATCGTACTTGCTTACAAGGCACGCGATATTAAATATTGCGTGCCTAAATCAAACTGTATTCTACCTATACTAGAGTTTAATCTCAAAGTTTAAGATTAACTTTATACAGTGTGACTTATACAAATATTGACGTAGGTAGAGATTTCTGAGCGAGGAAGTTAGCGAGGGGTGTCGTGAACAAAGCGGGCTGGCAGGGGCAAAGTGGGGGCGAGGGCACGGCAACTATTAGGCTGTTGATTACCGCGGCCGAGGTGTAATTAGCACCACCTAAATGAACCTATTTCAGCTCGCTGCTTTCCTGGTAAAATGATCAGCGACTTAATCAAACGATGGCCGGTTAATCTGTGGTTTAAAATGTTACACTGAAGATATTTATGCTATGAGATACGATACTGGCTGCTTGTTTATGTTAGTCGATAAAATAGATCTTATTAGGAAAAACACTAAGTTGAAAACGGGTTGTTGGGTTGTTGCATTCAAAATCTTTAATTATTTTATCAATAAACTAGCGGCCCGTCCCGGCTTCGCACAGGTGGACATTTTCCCCGTTTTTGCAACATTTTTCACTTATGCTCCGCTCCTATTGGTCGTAGCGTGATTTTATAAGGCCTATAACCTTCCTCGATAAATGGAATATACAACACAAAAATAATTTTTCAATTCCAACCAGTAGTTCCTGAGATTAGCGAGTTCAAACAAACAAACAAACTCTTCACCTTTATAATATTAGTATAGATAAATACTACTAACTATTAGAAGAAAATCTATTACGAGTATTTCTTTAAAACAGAATGTAAAAATAATGCAGACGAGTGTTATAGACTTCGGACACACTCGCAGCAACTCGGCTTGTGCAAGTTTTACGAACTAAGCGAGCAATGGAGTGCAACAACTTGCACAGTAAATGCTGGCAGATTTGGCGTTTCCTGTTAACCAATAACATGTTATTTAGACTCATATTAATAAGGTATTTGTTTCTGTAACAAGATCATTTCTCTCACGTATCTCAAGTTCAACAAAAAGTATCGAAGCAAAGGCACTTTTAACTTCTGAACGTTTCCCCCTGTCGTTAGCAGCGTAACCGGTAGGTAGGCACAGGCAACACGCGGTTGAGCCATTAGTGACGTTCCAACAAATCGAAACGATTACACGCAGGCAAACAGTGGACCGACGATCTCTAATTTAACTTTTCCGTGACCGGTCGGCCGTATTAACAATTTACAAGGGGATTTCACCCCTAAATAATAAAAGTGTGGAGCGCGTCCAACGATTTCCTCTAGGAAGTAGCGAGCACCATCTGCTCCGAGTTACTTTTTAAATATTTCTGACAACCTGGTATTCGTTTTATTAGTTGGCTACGTACTATGGTTACCGTATTTGTTCTTTCTTTATGACTCGCGTTTTATATTCACAGTTAACACTACGTTTTTTTAAACTAAAGAATTTATATGCGTACCTACTCGTAGCGTGTGAACGTTCTAAATGATTTATACGTTCACAATAGAAAGCAAACACGAGATTTTAAACATAAATAACCGTAGACAAAGTGGTAGCATAGCGCAGTTGTTCAATAATAAACTAATCATCGCCTCCATTGTCTTATTAGTCACAGATCACGTCTCCTTGTTACAATAACTCCACCATTTTATGCTAATGGCTTATAGAGAAATGCTTTATGTGTTCATTGTTTAGTGGAACAATAAATAATAACTATGAGTTATGAAGGACTTGTACCCATTTTATACGGGTCACTTATCAATCTTGTTATGTGATTTCGATTTATTTTTCCACGAAACAACTTTATTATTAAAGGTCGCTATCAATTTATTTGGGATCATATTTTTGGAAGGTAACGTAGTGTCTGTTATAATATTCTTAAATTCGTATTTAAATAGAAAAGTGTAGTAATATGCCATTGTTTATTTTAGACAGCAGTTTTTTGATGTTTATAATCAACTAAAATTATACGATTTTTGATCAATTCCGCTCTCCATTTTGTTATGGTTTAGTAAATTGAATTGAGGTTATAATAAACTATTTCAGTCTATATAATACGCGCAATATTGCGTCCACGACCAACGGACGGTCTTGGGTGTAATCATCAGTACCAAATGTGCGGCCAGCATTTGTGCTACCCACGTAATTCCATACAAAAATGGCCGCTTCACGCCAGCAGCAATAACGTCTGTGGCCGTAGTAGTGCGCATTTAGCCTGAAATAGCCCACCGGAGTATCACCGTTACTGGCATAAATCAAATTTCACACTCATTTACTAACAATGGCATTTTACGCTTCACAAATTAAAATATTTGCTACAAACGCAAATAACGTTTGCGTGTGTACAACAGTTTTACCTAAATATATTGAAAGCGAGCTACGGATGTAGTAGATATGTAGTGTAGTACTTGTTTACTATCGTTAACGTAGTTGTGTATGTTTATCAGTGTCTCTGTCAGTAGAATAATGTAAACTTCTTCAGTGAACATCATAAATTCCTGTAGCGAGCGCGGCCGAGCTATAAAAATGTATTAATATGCTGCAAACAATGTTAGTAGTATGTGATCATAACTTATGAGACGCACACTGCGCCGGATACTATGAAATTGTTGTTGGCAGCCGAGAAATATGGCGCACCGCTGTAATGGAACCTACTTTACGATATTAAAACTAAATAGAACATGTGAAAACCGAGCAGCACATGAAGACATGTCAGCGTACGCCCCACAAAATTTCATTATGTACCACTCTGCCATTTTTAAAAAAGATACATTTATATACAATTCAACGAGACCGCTACATAAAATCGAGTCAACGAAAAAGCTCGCCAGGGATTAAAAAGGGATTGTCCGGGGCTCTCACTTTTATCTCAATTTGTTACTCTTGTTTACGAAAAACATTTTGAGGACAAAGAGAAGATTAAATCGCTCTGAATTACAATGAGGTCCTAAAATGCGTTAGGTGACATTATAAATTCACAATGAGCCGTCGGTTTATACAATAAAAATTGTGATAGCGGAATGTCCTTTAAAGGCGAAAAAGTGTCGCGGATAGAGGGGTGAAATTGATTAATTAAATTTGCATAAGTTGGCACGCTAGCGCGATAAGCGGGCGAGGTAACGTGACGCGGGGCGCGGCGTGGCTAAATATGCGGCGGAGTCACGTCCGCGCCGGGCGTCGGGCCCGCGGCTCCTGCATCCCCAATATGCAAATGAGTGCTCCCGCGTGACAAATTGGATCCGAGGCTGCCGTCGCCGCCGATAACTTCACTGCACCAATTTCGTTAAAGCCGTATCTTCTTACACAGTTTAAAACTAATCCCATTACACGATCGACAGAACACGTATACAAGAAGCCATATATTTATTGTTTCGTGATATTGTTACAGGTGTACTAGTAGTGAATGTGACGTGGCGAGGGAAGACTTACGTAGGAACATTACTGGACTGCACGCGACACGACTGGGCGCCACCGCGGTTAGTATTTATGCGACCGTGCGTTCAAAATCTAATGTACACGAAGAGGGAATACTAATGCCGACGGGAATAACGCGTTGCGAGCTCACAAGAAGTGGCTCAATCTGTTACAGCGCTGTGTAATGGACGTGCTCAGTCACGTATGTCTAAAATGAGTCACAAAAACGTGAACAGAAATTCCTGAATAGAGAAACACCAGGAATATGTTTTCGTAAATGATGACGGTATTGATATTCATGCGTTTCCACGGGTTAGGTTATTCGGCCATCGCTCCATGTAAGGTTATATGCAATATTGAGTTTATTATTAAATTTCCATAGGTTTTGCGACTCCCCAACGGAGGAGTTGGATGCACGGACGCCCAAGGGTCGAGCGAAACGTGGCCGTGGGGCCGCGCCGACTGACATGACGAACTTTACCGAGACACGTTCTTCGGTACACAGCAAGTTACGCAACGGCGGCGCAAAGGGACGAAGAGCATTGCCTTCTCCTACACCTTTCACGCCTCCCAGACCTGACTCGAAACGAAAACGTACTTCGGACGCTGAGGAACGTCCTCCGACGCCAAAGGCTAAACGCCCACCTCCCACACCGTCTTCCCCTCCCCCTGATCCCGTCCTCCTTGAATGTCCAGAGCCGAACTGCTCCAAGAAATACAAGCACGCGAACGGACTCAAATATCATCGGTCGCACGCACATGGCTCTCCTGATGAAGAAGATAAGGATGGCTCGAGTTCCGAACAAGAAGAGCCGGCGACAGAGCCTGCTTCGCCAGCACGGCCGCCATCTGCGCCAGCCACGCCTGCTACTCCTGTCAAGTCGCCTACACCGGTGAAGTCACCCGAGGCGAAGGTTGACAAGTCACCGGAGAAGTCTCCAGAGAAGTCCGAAGTGGACGCGGAGTCACCGCAGCTACCTCGGTTCGCTGAAGAGTTCGTACCATCGTCTGAGCCCCCCGTGCCGGTAGACCGGCCGCAGACGCCGCCCCAGCCTCCAGCCACGCCGCCTGATGCACTACCCACGCTACAACCTACACAGTTTAAGGTAAACATGAAATACTACTGCTGAATATAAACAGGTGCTTTCTTTACGTAGCATTTATTGACTTATTTTCAGCCAATCACAGCCCAGTGATAAATATAGCATTCTCCCCAAAAGCAGATGTTATGGCCTCACTGTTTGGCAAGCATATTGGTAACCGTAGAACGAGTGTCACACGGTTGAGGGTTCGTGAAACAAATATGGCAAGATTGCCAATCTAGATACCCTATCTGGATTGGCGATCTCGCCATCTGCTTGTCGTCAGCTCATTTTTGGTTAGTAACAAGCTCCAACGCGTGCAAGTGTGGTTGACACATTTCAACGTCCTGAGGGATATTCGCGCTCTCTTTTCTTCAATGAAGCAGACAAAATCTTTCGAACTCAGAAAAACGTCTCAAATTATAATCTTTTATACGCTTACACAGGTGAAGCCTCGCTCAGCGCTAATGGCGGAGGAGCGAAAGTCGACGGAGTCTCCTGCAGAAGAATCTCCCGGCAAGCGGCGCGCGCGGCGCTCGCCGACGCCAGGCGTGCGGTCGCCAGCCTACTCCGACATATCGGACGACGCCGCGCCGCCCGACGCACCGCCGGACGACCCCACCCACAGACCCTTCCCGGTTTATCATCAGGTAAGGCGATTTTACTGTATATTTTGTAAGCGCAGCATTCAGGCCCGCCGCTAGCTGTTTGAATGAAAAATATTAATTCCCAAGCGATACTCGGACGAGCTTTTTGTTTTTAGATGCTCCCTTCACTCTTTCGATTACTCCTGTATCTTGAGTGACACAAGACCGAAAAAATTTAAATTGGTCTCAATCAGATGAGTCGGTCGATTTGCCGCCCACTGCGTGTGCCGCCCGCGTGCGGTGCACGCTTTGCACGCCCGCATACGGCGGCCCTGGCAGCATTGCTCGTCCAATATTTTACTACAATTAATTTCTTTTGTGCGGCTAATGTGTTTCATAGAAGAGAGATTTCTTTGAAATCACGCTGTGGTTACGTTTCTGTGGTATAGTGCGTTTTTGTCACGCCAGTTAATGATTGAAAAGAGTGACGTGCGCTAATGCCTTGGAACCTGACGACAAAGTGTCTTTCTACGGCTACAAACAAAACACAACAACGGAACATAAGCAGAATATAGAGTGTGACATAACTTATGGAGAGCAAATCACGGTTCCGTTAATAGCTTAACTGGCTCGTTGGTGTACTGGTGGCAAGCGCGACTGCTGATCGTGAGGTCCTGGGTTCGATCCCCAGGTCAGGCAAAGTGTTATTAGGTTTTTCCGTGTGGAATTTCTCAGTAGCAGCCCGGAGTTTAGATTTGTGCCCGTTGATGGCACTAGGCTCGCCCCCTATTACATGGGACTTAAACATAACGGCGAAATGTGGGTGTTACTATACACCTCTGCCCATCCCTTCGGGGAATACAGGCGTGATGTTATGTTATGTTAATATCTAATGTCCATTCCTAGATTGCCCAGCAATTGTAAGTAAACAATGTATTTTACATGGGTGTTTTATTATTTCAGTTCTACGGTCAGCCGTCGTACATGCCGCCCTCACATCCTCCCCCCGTACCTCCTCAGTCTTCCGACAAGGGCAAGGAAGACCTCTCCAAAGGAGACCCTAAGGGTGACCTTAAAGTAAGTCATTGCTTCAAGAGTACATATTGATGAATTTAGATATAGACGTTGAACTGCAATGAATTTGAGGCTGCAAATATATTATTATGGTCTAATAATACGCTACAACTAGCACTTGATGGACTAAATACCGCAGTACCAGGTTTACCGTTTCGATTCTCATATACATAAACTCACGCCTTTTTCCCATGGGGGTATGCAGAAACTATAGAACGCCACTTACATAGTCCTTTCGCGTCATCCACATTCATACATCTTGTCATACACGCATGCCGGTTGAGAGTAGGTACTACGCTCTTGCCCTTTGTGAAGAACATCACCAATAACATCGATGTCTGTTCTTCGAGGACGTCCTATACCGGCGTTTCCAATTATGTTTTTGTTAGTCGGGAATCTGGATGTTTGAGCATAATATTATTTGTTTATGAATCTTCCTCTAACCATATGCAGCTGAATACCAGTATTTTACACGGAGCGACTGCCATCAGACCTCCCAGTTACTGGGCAATGCCGATATCCTATGATTAGACCGGTTTTCAAACTTTCGGGCTTTGAAGACTACCCGTAATGACTGTCATAGGTATTCTTATGACACTCGGGATCGACAGTTTAATATGCTCTCTGAGGCATGGAGGGGTCTCGGTGTGTAACGAACGGTCAGCCATCTAAGGACTGAGCGCGACAATTGTTGTTAATTAACCACGAGCTCTCCTTTTATTATTTGTCTAAGAATCTATAAATAAATCTTTTATTCTTCCTAGGACGGGAAACCCGACAACGGACCTCAAAAAGTATTACCGCAGCACTTCTATCCTTACAACTACGTTCCAAACTTCCCTTATAACGTGGAACCCGGGGGCCCTCCACCTGGCCCACCTTTAGAAGACAAGAGTAAAGACAGTGATCGGTCTAAGACCACCCCGAGCCCCCTAGATAAGAGCAAGCAGCAACGACCCCCGGATGGGAAGGAGAACCCCGCGCGACCGAATGATAACCATCAGATATTGAAGGAGAGCATCGAAATGAAGGCGCAGATGGGACCCTACGCCTTCCAGAGACCTCCGCATGCGAGGGAAGAGGAATTGAGGAGGTTTGTATTGTTACTATTTAACTTTAAAACTTATATACAGTGATAATATTTTAATGTTTGTTAATTTACAAAACGTCGGTTTACATTTGTTTGGCTGGTTCCATAAGTATTGATTTCTATCACAATACATAATTATTAAAAAAAACTATAAATGCTTACATTGGGCGCTGTATACAGACCATATATCGCTATTTATATACATATTACCAAAATGTTTTTAAAATTTCATCTTCCATAATTCAAACGTTTCATTTTGTTTTCAGATACTACATGAGTTTAGATCAGAGAAGAAAAGAGGGGGGCAACGAGTCGAAGCCCCCCGGGTTAGCGGCGGGGGCGAGCGGGGGCCAGGGGGGCCGGCCGCCGCCGCAGCCCGCACACAAGCAGCCCCCCAAAGACAAGGACGATAAGCCCAAAGAGGAGGTCAAGGTGACTAGCGTTTTGCGATGGCTGCAGGGCTGCCAGGTTATTTTGTGTAATGTCTCGGTGAAAATTTAAAACAATACCTACTGAATGTCTGGTATTTTTCCAAAAGAAGTATACAACTAACCAGATTAAATTCAATGCACAGAAAAAAAATACTATTGCGTACTCAATGCTTTGCATTGCATGCTTTCTCGTAATCTGGCAACCCTGCATGATATCTTAAATTCATCATAACACTGTCAGGATAGCCTTCTCCCAACCTCGTTGGGAATCGGCTTCCTGCTAACCTAACCTAATTTTAGACGGAGCAACCGCCGCCTGAACTGCCCTACCCAACTTATGGAAGAAACCGATATCCTAAGGTTAGATCAGATTACAGACATTTAGACTTTGCGTGACGACGAGGGATCTCGATGTGGAATCACTAATAAGGATGTGTTTATGCGGCACCGTCGCGGGCAGATTGGCGAACTTGCATAGAATTTATGTGAGCAGTTTCACATAACGCTACGCCTCATGATGCACGCGCCGTTGTCGTGTAAACGTAGCCTAAATGGTCTTCGGACCAAGACTTGACCTCTGCAACGTTGCTTAACTTCGTAGATTGATCAATTTGCACGGTAGCCACGAGCCCCTCCACCTCTCGAAATGTTTCATATACGCACTGTCACCCATATAAAAGTAGCTTATTTTAACAAAGTCTTTTCATTCCAGGTGAAGCAAGAAGGCCAGAAGCCTACAACGGAGACCCAAGGTCCTCCGCCGCCGCCCACGTCGCAGTACTACCTGCCTCCGTACATGCAGCCCCCGCACTACGGGGCGCTGCCCTTCGACCCCGTGTACCGTGCCCCGCTCAGCCCTATGCTGGTCGGTGGTTTCGGGGGAGGCTGGACGGTACCGCGGTACCACGCGCCCGAGGACCTGTCGCGGCCGGGCGGCGCGGGGAAACTGGACCTCATGCCCGGGGTCGGCGGGCCTGGAGGTGGACACGGCCCGAATTTCGCGTATGGCGGGGCGCCCCATAAAATCCATGAATTGCAGGTAGGCATCAGTTTTTTTAAAGTTTTTTCAGCTAATGGTTTTTGTATGTACCATTTGGCTTTTGTTTTAATAAGTAGACGTTCCTCTTATCAGGAAAGTGGCTTCAGATAAGATGATCGTCTACTATTGCCTAGTATTAGTGAAAATAGGTCTAGTTCAATAGTTTGTATCCACATTCAATCTATGTAGTTGGCATTGAATCGGATTCCTAAAGACATATTAACATGCAGTAGCTAACGCGAACTCATATAAGCGGTAAGCCAGATCCCTGTGCAGTAGTTCCGATGTAACTGTGAGACCTGTTGCAGGAGCACGCGAAGTCTCCCCAGAACAAGCCGCGCGCGGACGCGCCCAAGGAGCCGGCGCCCCCCCCCCGCTCGCCGCGCTCCCCGCCGCCGCAGCGCCACGTGCACACGCACCACCACACGCACGTGGGGCTCGGCTACCCGCTCTACCCGCCGCCCTACCCCGGTGAGCCGCTGGCTGATGTGCCTAGGAGTAGTAAGCAAATGGGGGAATAGTGCAGGCGAATTCAAATGACGTGATGTCGGTTATTTTCTCTTTCTTTCTCGTGCGTACCTCAATGTTTCGTAAAAAGAAACTCACCAAATGAATGAAGTTCTCTTCCATTTGCTTACTACTCCGTGCGGCATGCTAATAAAAAGTGATGAAACAATTTAACTAATATCTCGATAATTCTTATTCTTGTCTAACGGTATCTCCTCTAACATGTTCTTCTCGATATCCTCCTTGAGTTTATTTTATGTTTATTCTACCTGATTTTCGATTACGTCCACTCTACACCCCTCGGCCTCGCGACCGCTTTCGGTCGCTAATAATGTAATGTGCTTGGTTGCAGGGGCCCGATAGCACACGACGGACGAGCGGGCGAGCCCCGCCCGACCCGTGTAGCTATCCGTAGAGAGATGATAGTCGAGGCCGGTAGAATGTCGAACAGAGACAGTAATGGAAGATTATGTTTTGCAGCGGCGGCCGTGCTGGCTAGCACGCAGGCCGTAGTCAACTCGTTCCCGACGCCGCCCAAATGAGAAAAACGCCATGACGTGTAGTGAGCCGACCGGGACCGCGCCATGACGTGTAGTGAGCCGACCGGGACCACGCCGGACGTGTAGTGAGCCGACCGGGACCGCGCCATGACGTGTAGTGAGCCGACCGGGACCACGCCGGACGTGTAGTGAGCCGACCGGGACCGCGCCATGACGTGTAGTGAGCCGACCGGGACCGCGCCGGACGTACGGCCGGACGAATAGTGACTCCGTGACGATCGAACTCTTGATTCGAAACTTAATCTCTATGCCAGTAGCCATAATTTAAACACTGTGATCTCGCGTAACCCACAATTGTGTATGTGATGTGCGCTTTGAATGTTATAGAATGTGTCCGGACCGATAGTTACCTTTTATAGTTGAAGAGTGTTGTGTTATCGAAGACTCCTCGATGGATGTTGTGAACGTTGAGTGTAGCGGGGCGCGCGGGGACCTGTGCGCTCCGCCAGTGTCTACTTTGTTTTATATGTTACTAGTGGAAGCACAAACTAGTTTTGTACATATTAGTGTTATGTGTAAAGTACCCTACGATTGTTAGTGTTCCATAAGGGTTATGTAATATAAACATCGAATTTTCCGATTCTCCCTCTGGGCATTGTACTGATGTTTGAAGCCCCGTGTCTAAAATTTATATCATTGCGAATACAGCCTAGTAAGATCTTTATTTATGATATCTGCATTCCACAAAACGAAAGCGAGCGTATCTAGTTTTAAAGTATAATATTAATTAAAATGTAAGTAATATAGTGTAAGTTTAAAGGCGTCAATGTGATCATTACAATATGAGTCGTAGCGTGCACAAATCGTACTCTGTCTCGATATAGTGAAGAATGACTTATTATTATATAATGTAGAGAGCATCCTATAGATTCGTGGAGTGTTTGAACATCGCTGTGCGTGTATGTATGTCAGGCTTTTAATCATAACTATAAAAATCTCATAGTCCGATATTCTCAGATACAAGGGATTAGGGTTTCTGTACTGCACAATAGATAAGAGTGGCGTTCTCCTGTGTTCTACGAAAATATTATTTCTATGCATTTAAAATACCATTGACTTCCTATTAGAATGACTCGACGGGAATGTAATCTATTGTTTCGTAGTCTTCCAAATGTGTTAACGTGGGGACATCTTAATTGTGTTGATGCATCTATTTTGTATTTTATAATAACTGACGATATGATTGTTATTTAATTTGTAACTGTACACACAGCGTGTATCGTGTGCGGTGTGCGACGACTAGTGCGGGGGGTGAACGAGAACATGTCGATTGCATTTCAAGTTTAGTAGAGAAAAACATTTATAACACATTTTAGAGAATTACTTAAAATATTTGTAGTTATATGGTATTATTTTCATGACATTTTAGTCAATGTACGCGCGTACCTGTTTCATAATAAATTAACAAAAATACAATATTTTGTAGAAAATGCGGGGCCTAAATACCTAAGTTATATGGTATAAGTGAATCAAGTCTGTGACAAGGAATTTTGGATAACCAGTGACTTTTAACCTCTTGTTATTAAATACTTTTGCTTCAAAGCAAATATCTACTTAACTATTTATTTTAACTGCATAAACCGAGACGGGTCTTAATGGTAATTGATTATGATTTATCAATGTTAAGTGGTCATAATAAAAGGTTAATAATAACAGAAGATAGGTGGAGTAAACAGTTGATAGAACTAACTTAATGTTGATAATCATAATCAATTATATTAGAACTCTTATTGAATAATTCAGTAGGAAAATATCTCTGTGCTACAACAGTCACTTTCATGATGAATTGATTAGAATATTGTTAATTTCAGTCAAATCTTATGTAGTCACTAAAAAAATTACAAGTTGGAAAACTTGTAAAGAACTTTATCTTAATTGGATGATTCTTTATTGTTGTGAGAATGTGTAAGCTATACATAAAACTGTACACGAGCATTAGGTGTTCTGAAGTGTGGGCCTGCTTACAAGAGCACTTGAAAAGCAATGATGACAAGATCGTGATAATCAGCTGTGATTAACGCTATATTGAAATATCAGAGCGTTATGTTGATTTGTAAGCCATTCGTGTGAACAGGCGCACTTATTTATCACCGCTCAAGTATTCAGTTAGGGCTTTGTAGCAGTATGCGGTATCTCGCGATACGATGCGTGCGATACGTGGCAAATAATTAGGTTTGAACCGAGATGCGATCGTTAGTAAATTGAGATGCGATGCACTGCATGGTACGTGAAGATGCGTAGCAATGTAATAGTAATGTTGCTGTGACGCCGCACGCGCGCAGGCACGCGCGCGGCGTCGTATCGCACCGCGTATTGCGCTCAGGTCGCGCGTGTAGCTACCAGGAGAGCATGGACAGGTCGGAGTTAGCATGATCTCATACGCGAAGCGCTCGGTGCATTGTCGACGGACGCATAGACTGATCGATCTTTTGTTTTTAACCCCGTTCGACCACGGACATTACGCTTTCTTTCATTTTATACCAGTCGCGACTTGGTATAAAACATGATCATTGTATTTATAATGTATCAATATTATATAAATGAACATTTGTGTATTTTTTTGATGTAACTAAAGCCAAGTTTGATTTTACTTAGAAAAGAATTCGAGACGTTGAAAAAAGGAATAATAAAGATAAATTATTTCTTAAAAAATGTGTTTTATTTCCTGCAAAAAACGTCAGTAAAATTAATGTTATGAGAGCTTATTGTGATGATTAATACAATACATTATGCTTACAAGTTACTGTATTAATGACTAGGAACAGAGTACAGAGCTCAAAAATACGTACATTTATCTTATTTATTACAGGTACTATAAGGCAATATAAATGCAACTTAATTCAAAACAGTGCGAGATATTTAAAGTGCAGTGGTAACTTAAATAATGCACGAGTTATAACGTGTTAAAGCTACTTATATTGACAAATAAATTATTCAAAATACTGATTACTAATGTAAATCTAAAATTATGCGAAATGTCTTATAATAATTTATGCGGAACCATAAAAACGTGAGTGTAGTAAACTTGTTGAGTTATAACAACTACATATTACAATTGTTTAGTTGGTTCTAAGGTGGAGCCAACAGATATGCGGAATCATTGTTATTTATTACGTAAAGTAAATATTTTTGGTTTCATTTAAATATTAAAGCTGTGAATATCGTCTAAATCGAGATTGACCAACCTAATTTTTTATTGGGCCAAAATTTTCCTACTTTGTGGCGACTGGGGGACTCCTTTAATAGGTAATTTACCATTCTGATAAGATAAATGATAATATCAAACACATGGGCTTATACAGAGTGGATAGTGAGATGGGGCACTAAGGGCAACTACCTTAACAGTTGATTACAGGAAAACATTCTTATAAGACTGTCTATTGAATATGAAAGATTTCGAACTTCAATCATCGATTTTGAAATTCCCGTGGCGGGCAAATTCAAGTGAGTTGGTCGGCCACTCTATGGCCCGCGGGCCTGGGGTTGACCTGCCCTTGTCTAAATGTTGGATATCACAAAATATTTCATAAGTATTATGAATAAAAGGAGTGCCTAGTCAGTATCATAGAAACCGATTGGTTTGATACGGTTTATATTGATCCATTCCACTGTGTAAGTCCAGGACACTTTATAACAAACAAAACCATTTTAAGTATTATCTCAAATGTCTCAATAAAAAAACTAGCTGTGTCCTCACGGCTCCGCCCGGGTAAGAAGTTTTATTCCAGTAATAAATAAAGCCTAGCTCAGTGATAATGTAGCTTTCTAACGGCAAAAGATTTTTGAAATCTTTCCAGTAGTTTTTAAGTTTATTTGTTACATACAAAAATACAAATCTTTCCTGTTTATAATATTAGTATAGAAAACACATTTCCCCAGTAAAGTTCATTATATCTGAGATAAGTCCCACACAGCTACTGGTGACTCCACCCCTTCATGAATAATTCTTTGGCCTTTGGTTTGTAACAGTAACACTCAACTGAGGTAAAATCTAAATACATTAAAGCTTACGAATGAATACATACTAAAGTACACTTAAAAATACAAAATTTACAATCAATCTAGATAACTCCGAAAATAAATATTGTCAAAATTCATTTAATTTAACGCAAGTATCTCACAACCAATAAAAAATATAGTAGGTACCCTACATCAGTCTAAATCGTCGGGTCTGAGTTGTCTTTCACCTTCGCTAAGGAAGATGAGCATTGCCTTGTAAAGGAGGTATAACCCGAGCATGCGACGTTCCTTTAGCGGCCAAGATGCTACCACGCCGTAATAATTACCTACTTTAAGGTTCTTCAAGGTCGTTACCCCGAGCGCGTCGATCATCGCCGCTTCGTATGTGTACGCTTCCGCTGGTATGACGTTTTGAAATATATGCAGACACACAACGCCTACTTTGTCGGACCAAATATCTAGGATATGTTGGACCTTTTTGTCTTTAGACGATTTGAAATCTTTCTTCCATAGTGAAAGTGCTTGGTATAAATGGGAGTATGGTCTGGAGCGTTTTCCTGAAAAGGGAATGCATATTAATCATTATAATATCTAATATTGGGAGAGGCGTGTGGCAATTTTTTTAAAATATACCTACAGTGTATTCCGCTTATAACGACATCAAAGGGACGGCGATATTTGGTCGTACTAAACGGACGTCGTTATAAGAGTCAATAAATACCAGATAAGAAAACCTAACTAAAGGCTGTACTTAAGCCGCTATAAGCGGCTGATCGTTATAAGCGAAGTCGTATTGAACGGATTCCACTGTAAGTCCTCACCCCACACTAGGATTTCTCCTGTATCGTGTGTGCGTTTACAGACACAAATTTTCACATACACAAATGCCCAGACCCGAAACAACTATCTGTAGGCCCTACAAATATTTGTTCCGTGCGGGAATCGAACCCACGACCCGTAGCGTAGAAGCGTATCGCTCAGCTACTGCACCAAACGTGTCTTCAAAACATTACCAACTGCACGGGTTATAAGATTTCAGAGGTTAAGATGCGCTTGCCACGGTGAGTCCGTGGATGAGTGAACGTTCGTTACACATCGAGACCCCTCCGTGCCTGCGAGCACGTTAAACAGTCGGTCCCGGGTTTCATACGAATACCTAATGAGAGTCGTTACGGGTAGTCAGAAGCCCGAAAGTGTGATAGCTGGTCTAACCATAGGATATCGGCGTTGCCCAGTAACTGGTTAGACTGGAAGCTAATCCCAATTTACATATGTAGTTGGGAAAAAGCTAGGCAGAACAATATTTATATATAGTAATTTAGATCCTACCATCTGTCTATTGATAAACACTACAACTTGAGGAGGATTAGTGTATAAGCTTTATTTTTTTTTTAAGACGTTGACCCACACTAGGATGTCTCCTGTATCGTGGTTGCGTTTACAGACACAAATCTTCACATGCACAAACACCCAGATCCGGAACAACTATCTGTAGGCCATACAAATATTTGTTCCGTGCGGGAATCGAACCCACGACCCGCAGCGCAGAAGTCAATCACTTAGCCACTGCACCAAACGTGTCGTGTCGTCTTTATTTTATTAATGCAGTTGGATGATATTTGACATCCACTTTGCATGATTTCTTCTCTTCTACACTTAAAGCGCCAAATCCACAAGCAAGTTAAATTGCGCAAGTTTTCCAGCAAGTGCTCGCTTAGTTCGAGAAATTTCTTGAAGTAGACTTGTTGCGGGTGTTTCCATAATCCAGAAGTCAGCTTTTGCAATTTAACTTGCTATTGAATTTGGTGCTAACAACACTTGCAGTTGGAAAAGAATGGACAGTTCTATGCCGAGAACCACACGGCACAAGGATTGAAAAATATTACGAAAGAAATTAAGTGTAAAAAACTGAAATTAATCATGTACTAGAAGATCTGCTAAGTGCTACCAAAAAGTAATCTTTACATAGTATAAAATAAAGTAGCTCCCGCTGTCTGTAGGCTTAGATCTTTTAAACTACGCAACGGATTTCAATGCAGTTTTCAGCAATAGATACGAGTGATTCAAGAGGAAGATTTATATGCCCCACATTAGTATCTACGTTGCACCCGTGCGAAGCCGGGGCGGGTCGCTAGTTTAAGTATAAAGTAATTGATTTACCTTTGCCCACGTAGAATACAGAGTTAACAAAAGTAGTCCATGACACATGTATATTCTGGTTCCCTGCCTTGACGGGCAGGTTGTTAGTCAGTCGGGGGTCCAGCAGTAAGTACGTAAAAGACGTTTTCGCAGTCCCTTCGCGCCATTTCTTGGTATTGTCGCTAAAATTAGTGCGGGCCTTATTCTCCAGGTCCACATATAATGTGAGATCGTTCATCCAGTCGGTATTGCGCAAGGATTTTTCTATTTCAATGCTGTATGCTGGAAATATTATTCTTTTATTATTTTAACACAGATCGTCTCCGAAAAATAAGTTTATTATCAAACTATTCAGTATCCAGAATGGGAAATTCTGTATAAGTAAATTGACTAAATACCTATGGTTTGTTTTGGATATTCACCAAGTCTATCGATGGTCTAATCTTGTGATAACATTGCACTGCTAGATTAGTATAGTGTATCAACTCAAAATGAAGCTTTACTCAGAATCGACAGAAAACTGATTATTTACACCCTGTTATAGATTACAAATGAAGTGAATGAAATGAATTACGTGCGAAGATTTGTGTTTGTAAACGCACCCATGATACAGGAGAAATCAAAGTGAGGCACAACGTTTTTAAAAAATAAAATAAAAGAGATCTCCAATTGATGAAATTTTGAGTTGAATACAGTACCTATTAATCTAGCAGTGCGATTATCACCTAATGGGGACTACTAATTCTGCTATCAGCTGTATCTGGCTAGACTAGAAACTGATATCAACATAGTAGGGAAAAGAGAGTAAGTCGATAAGTAAGTGTAGTATTAATTCGAATGTTTGATATTATGATTTTCGCTATTGTGAAAAAATATGTTTGAGTTTTATCTGTAGATGCATTAAAATTGCACCTAGAGACAAAGATAGCACCAATGTCAACATAACAAAAATACTGAAGAACTTATAACCTTTGCTCAGGCACAACTTGGCCACTTCTTTGCTTGGTAATTTTAATTTTAAAACCATTGTAATAATAAATTATAATACATTAAAAAGCATATAAAAATATAGAAAAATATCAAAATAAAAACATAATAAATTCATTGAGTCATGTCAATGAGTTGTCAAATTGCAAATTTATTTTTAATAGTTACGTCATTCGTTTTCTAATGAGGTTAGTGTTTATTAAAAAAAAATGCTTATATTGTGGAATGTTGTTCTATTGGACATATCATGAAAATGAGCAGCAGTATCCTCAAGTATGAATAGATTATTTAATTCAAGAAGAAAAAAACATAATACAAAGCGTGTACTCACTTTTCTTTTGCTTATTATTAATATTGAGTCCCTGCAGATGGCTAGTCAATGCGTCTACACCGTCTCTAGGTTCCTTCCTCAACTTTTGCAGTTTCTTCAGGTACAGGTTTCTTGTGGTATCTTGTATGGGTCCAGGGGTGAAGCCGAGGCGTAGTAACTCTGCTCTGAGGGTATTATCGTCGTATCGTACGCAGGCCGGGAGGGAGGAAGCAACTGAGATAGTGCTCTGGTCAGGAGTGATGGATTCTAGGCCGTCGTCCATTGGAAGCCTGCGAAAGTTTCGGTACATGGTGTTTTGAATTATAATATAACTTATTATTTAAATCACGGGTTTTTTGCTATTCGGACGCGTTTATTTAAGACTCGAAGTATAATTGCACTGATAGGGAGTTTTGATTCATAATAATATCGTCAATGGAAAGGTAAAAAGACTAAAGCGCCAATATACCTACTTTAGAGTTGAGAGATTCAAAGTAGTTTATAAGAAAATAAACAGTTATTTTTCTTAGAGTATACATATTAAATAGATAATTTAATTATATACATATTAAATAAAATTATTATTAGTATACATATTAAATAGATAATTTAATTATCTGTTTAATATGTGTACTTTAAAAAAAACTGTTTATTTTCTTAAAAAAATACTTTGAATCTCTCTACTATAAAGTAGGTATATTGGCGCTTTAGTCTTTTTACCTTTCCACTGACGATATGCACAAAATTATCATTACAGTAACATTGAAGTATACCTTTAACTGACGTTGTTTCATAAATAAGTAGGTTAATAGCTACTCGTGAAAAACGATATGAACTGTTGAGTATTACTATTAAAAAAATGTTTAATTTATTTATGTTAATCCTACCAAATCTATATTTATCTAGCTACTCAGTACCGTCGACTACTAAATACCGTTGTGGAAAAAGTGCGTTCTATAGAGAATAGCGCGATCCTAATCACATTGATAATGATCAAAAAGATTAATTATAAGATAATGATATTACAATAAATGGTTCCAAAGTCCCTAGCAAATCTGAATGAGTAGTGGGTCGAGGAACTTCAAGTATACTCCACCAAGAAGAACATAGTCTATTTAGTTGTCGGCAATAAGATTGACAAGTATATCATTTTGGGACCCAGTGCATTATATCAGCAAGCATATTGGGCACCCGCGCGTACGCTAAACGAGTATTTCCAAGGAGGGTTGACGTCAGGCAGGCGGCCGGTCATAAAACAATAAGCCAAAACCTCTAACAACATGGATTTATGAAATACATGTTGTGCCGACCCCACCTAGTGTGGGATAAGGACAGGAAGAAGATGATATTGCAATAAATACCACGCTTGGCTGACGATTTTGAATCACAATTTGACAGTTGGTCAGGGAGTTTCCTCATAGGCTATTGGGACCTCCTTTACAGCAGTGATAGCCTACTGGTGTGACCGTCGGACTGCCAACTCATAGGTCTCGAGTTCTAACCCAAGGCACGCATTTCTGACTTTTCGGATTCAAAGTGCGTATTGTATAATAATCACTTGCTTAAAAAAATCGGGGAAGGAAAACATCGTGAGGAAGCATGCCTGAGAGATATTTCTCAATGGTATGTGAAGCCAAGTCAGAGGTCCGTGGGCGGCATAAACTCTGACACCAGGTTGTAACGAAAAGAAAAAGAAGACTGGGACCCAATCTCCCTTTCTATGGTCAGTGTCGACCATGGGAGAGGTGCACGCTCCCCCTTGAATCCGCACTTCACGACTACTTTACGAAATCTCTTAGCAGGGGGCGGGCTTTGGGGCTGGCGAGTAGAGCCACCGCCCGGGCTTTGCTCTTGCAGGGGCCTCGCGCACTCGCGCAACAACCCAAGTAGAAAAATATTAGGTACTAATAATATTGTTTATTTAAATTTCGAGCTTTTCGCCGCGCATTATAAAACTTTGCATTTCTCGTCAAGCATTATCATTAAAAGTAATTCCACAAAGACAAGGGCCTACCCGCCCGGAGCCTCGTAATGGCTAACGGGGTGTCCTACGTAAGCGACAAACGCGAGGCGGTGCGACCAGACGCGACACGACGTGGAACAAATACGCGTTACGTCGCGTCTCGCTACATAGGCCGCTAGTAGGGAATGCCGCTGTCTTGATCGCGTTTGCCGCGTTCTTCGCTTAAGCAGGACACCCCGTAAGGCCGCCCCTATCTCTTAGTCGCATCTTGTGTTACCTAAAGGCACGGATGAAGGACTATTTTTGCCGAAAACCACACGTTTCAAAATGATAATAAAACATATACTTACACAACAGGCGACACAAGCAGTCTCTTCTCAATCAACACAACATCCTCTTCCCTATCCTCATACTTGTACTCTTCGTGTACATTCGCTATGACGATACTCCCGCCCGAGTAGTTGCTACTCACACCACTGCTGGCCGATGATCTTCTGGTATTGCCAGCTTCATCACCTTTACTTGTACATAACCACTCATTCGTCTTATTCTGAACCACAGCCAAAACTCTGTCCAGCTCTTGTGAACAATCACTTGAGATCAAACTACTTGTATTTGTATTAGATTTGGTATGTTTATTCCTTTGTTTTTTTAAACTGGTTTTTGTATTGTAGTTTTTATGAGTGATGTTACTCGGTGAGCCGGGTAACGAAAAGTTTTGATATACACTGATCCTTTGATTCATTACAGTTGAATTCTCAGTAGATTGTCTAGTTCCATCTGAAGTAAACTCTAAAGGCTGTATACCACTTATTTGTACATCAGATGACTTCTTTGAGACGCAGGACTTAAAGCTAGTGTTTGTTTCACTTGAGATCCTGTCTTGAGTGAGATCGAGTGTGACATTGTCTGTGAAATCTAAACAGGTACTTTTCCATGGAGCTGATTCGTTGTCTATGAGATATGTGTCGTTTATTATAGTGGGGTACAGTTTGTTTATAGCTAAGCTGTTATTTTCACACCATTTGTTGATCAATTCTGACTTGCGGACAGTGGGAGCATTTTCTTGTATGTTGTCGTCAACTATAAGTCCATATTCGGCGACTATTTGGTCTGTTGTCAATAATACCCTCTCTGAAACGTGAAAATGGATGTTGTGTTACACTATTTTAATTAAACTAATCCTAAAACATTGAATGTTAACTTTATTATTGGCTAGTTGTGTTTAATTATTTTTTTTCTAACTCGTTTTCCGGGTTTTTGTTTAAAATAATTAATGTAGGTATTAAGGCTGAGTTGCACCAACTATAACCGTAACTATACTTACATTTCTGTCATATCAGTACAAATTTGACATAAATATGGCAAGTTAACAGTTATAGTTAGTGCAACTGAGCCCTAAAGTATTATGCTAAGTGCTGTGCAGTGGTGCTACCATTTAAATCAGGTATTTCGCCTATAGTTATATCTGGAATAGCATGGAGACAATATGGCTTGCTATTTCAAAAATTAATAAGACAAATCTGATCCAAACAATACAATCCTGATGTGTAATATAGGTACACACAATTATTATCATAACTAGCGGCCCGTCCCGGCTTCGCACGGGTGGACATTTTTTCCGTTTTTGCAACATTTTTCATTTATGCTCCGCTCCTATTGGTCGTAGCGTGATGTTATTATAGCCTATAAACTTCGTCGATAAATGGACTATCCAACACAAAAAGATTTTTTAAATTCCAACCAGTAGTTCCTGAGATTAGCGCGTTCAAACAAACAAACTCTTCAGCTTTATAATATTAGTATAGATACAAAATACAGCTTACCCAAGTCCAAAGTATAAGCACATTTGTGACCAGGATTGGCGTCAGTCACGTCCACAACATTATGAAGGTAGTCAAACACCTCCCACTGCTCTTCTCTGGTAGCGTAGTCGAAAGCGGAATGTCCATCCAAGTCCCGTCGTGAGGGGTCCCCTCCACAACCTATCAGGAGCTTCAGGTTGTCCACACGGCCCCATATTGCGGCTATGTGGACTGGTGTTACTCCATCGTCATTACTAAAATTATATGAATAAAAATAACTTATATTCTCTTTGTCTCAATTTTACGCTGAGTTAAGACAAGGTCAAAAGAAAAAAAAGGCCACATAGATGCTATGTAATGGTCTAATAATGTACATTATTAGTATTTCTGTTAGACCCTCCAACCTCTTTTAAAATATGCTTGAAGTTTTAAATCATTGCTTGAGATGTTAATGGTTGGACTATTTCTATTTGCAGAAAAATTGTAACAATTAAATGAGTGGTAAAGTGTAGTTTGATAACACTTTCGGTGTAGTGGCTGAGCGATTGGCTTCTATGCTATGGGTTGTGGGTTAGATTCCCATATGGAACAAATATTTGTATGGCCTACAGATAGTTGTTCCGGGTCTGGGTGTTTATGCATGTGAAGATTTGTGTCTGTAAATGCACCCATGATACAGAAGCAATCCTAGTGTAGGGAAAAGATTTTAAAAACAAAAAAAAAAAAGTTGATTTGGGACTTTTAGCCACTGTGCTAAGGTAGATTTTGCAGAGCTGCCTTATCAACAACATTAGGCTGTCAATAATAATAAATCTGGCTAGAATGGTTGTCATACCATAAATTGGGATCTCCTCCATTCTTCAGGAGCAACTCAGTGCATTTCTTGGACTTCTCCTCTGGCTCGATACCCACAGCTAAATGCAGTACTCCAATACCTTTGCAGGGTATAATCTGATTGATCTGTATTTGTGTTTCTCTAAGAAAACTTTCCAAAGACCTGGAAATAATAATAAGTGATGTACAGGTAAAAACCGGCCAAGTGCGAGTCGGACTCGCGCACAAAGGGTTCCATACCATTATCTATAAAAATGGCAAAAAAAACATATTTGTTGTATGGGAGCCCCCTTAAATATTTTTTTATTCTGTTTTTTAGTATTTGTTGTTATAGCGGCAACAGAAATACATCATTTGTGAAAATTTCAACTATCTAACTATCACGGTTCATGAGATACAGCCCAGTGACAGACAGACAGTGTTGTCAAATCTTGGTTCTGTCGTTTTTAGTATCCGATTTTCTAATCTGAATCTAAAAGTTTTCTTTCATTGTCAACCCTTTTCTTATAGTACCATGCAACCTGACCAAGGAATTTATCAGCAGGTGATAATTAATTATTATGCAAGTGTATGGTAAATTATATAAAGTTGCAACAAGAAATAAAATTGTGGTGCAATTCGAATCTCAGTGGGGGGTAGCAAAAAGTTAATAATAAACTGAGAACAACTGTTAACTAATGACAAAATAAGAAAAATAATTGGCTATTCGATTTTTAAATTACGGACAGATGTTTGATAACACAAAGGTGTAATAATACTGGCTTCCAAATTCTGGTTTTCGCGAACGGCAGGTGTTCGCAGACATTGTAGCAAGAACCACTTTAGCTAATATTTATTAAAATTTATTTGTTACATACCTTTCAGTGCCATTCTGAATTATATCGTATAACTTGAAAAGCTCTTTGTATGCCGTACCCATGATTTTTGAAAGAGAACTGACTGTGTATTAGTCATCGGCTTCCTAACTCGTATTCATTTCCTTTGGAGTTTCCTGCCTTCACTTCGTAACAAGTTATGATAGATTGGCATTGAAATAATCTATCAAAAACACAGCGATAATGATTATCCTCATATTATCGTAACACCGAAGTTAAAACGCGCACAATCATTTGTATTTTGTTTATCTAAAATAATTTAAATTAACGTCAAGTTAACTCGTATTAATTTGTTTACGTTTGGTGGACGCTCCTTTCCACTTACGGAGTTATGCCAAAATATGCGTTCCGTTACAAGTTACAATATTCAAGTAGTACTGAACATTTAAAAATAGATTGATAGAGTAGGTACATACAATATGATTTAAAAATCAATTTGTAATATAATTCGGCAGAATTTTGTAGGAATAAATAACAGAATAGATTAAAATTATGCCTTTGACAGTTTGTATTTTGCAAGATAAAACATAGATGGCGCTGTGAACACCTATTTCTGTATTTTCTCATTTAATTTAAACTCCTCTCCTGCTGCGCGTGCGAAGATCAAAATCATTAATCTAAGCTTCTCTCTTCATTAAACCATGCGCTCTTGTATCTAATTTAGAGCCAAACAATGGATAATTAAAAGGCCTATAAGTATCGTCATACTGGACTCATGGCTCTAGATTGTGGAAATATTGACTATCTAATTGTGAAGCAATAATAATTATTTATTGGTAGGTACTGCCATAGTCTGATTTAGGGTTTGAGCCGCCCCTAGGCTTAATAAGCTTGGCGCCTCTTGGTGAGATAATTATATCTCACCTTTACTTTATAGCACTCCGTTGAAAAAATTATATGAGGAAAAATATAAACAAGTATTAACTTGTTTATAAATATTTTTCCTCATATTATTTTTCAACGGAGTGCGATAAAGTAAAGATAAACTTTTACTGAAAGCCTGAAATAGTATTAAATTGATCAATAATTACGACATCTAAACATTTCGGTAAAAAAAAAGATTAGCCAATTTGATTCTTAAGTCTATAAATATCGATTTGCAGCCCACTGTGCGTCGCGCTGTCCAGGATCTCGCGCCTCCAGGTTTCAGCGTAGGTATCTTAGGGTAAATCAGGGTCTGCATACTGGCTTAGCGTCTGGCTGGTACTGTATTCTGCTTACTTAACCATAATATAAACAGAAGCCCAGTAGACTGCAGATTTTAAATATCGTCGCTTAGGTAATAATACCGCCTAAGTCGAAAATTAGTCATTTGACGTTTTATACGTCATTGGAAAGATATTTTCGGCGCGCATCGAATGATGTTAGAAAAAAATTAAAATTATCCAATCACAGCGAGTTATACATACAGTTCTGGCACCGCGCAAGTCGTTTGTTGTGTCATTTTAAAGATAATAATCAGTTTTTTGTCTCTCTTGAAAACTGGTCAAATTTAACTTGAGCGGTATTGTTACCTAAGCGACGATATGCCGTTCATGAAAAACTTTTAAGCTATCTACATCAACACCAATGAAGGCTGGCACTAAAAGAGTGTTAGAAAAAGATTTGCTTAAAATAAAACCATTTTGCTTTGTGTAAAAATGTTTTATTTACATCATGATTTATTTGGGGTGAATTTGTAAAACTTCACACCTGAAAGAAAATAATATTTTATTAAAATAAAGAGCGAACGTAAAGTAAAATTAAAAAAAATAATCTTAAAATTATTCACTGACCTGTTGACTTTATGCAAAGTGTTAGGTTTTCGTTCGGCCTCAAAGATCTTTCATTTCCAGCGCTATAAAGATCCTGAAAGTCGATTTTAAGATAAATTATATTATATAGGCGCGGCTGAATGCGACTTTTATGAATCAGACATTTGAAATTTTAACGAAAATGCTACAATTAACTATTACGTAGTTTTGTTATTTACGCCAAAACATATTGCATTGTATTTACTAATTTAGATTGTAAAACTATTTTTTTTCTGAATTAAGTATACCTAATTATTAAAAACACTTTGACTGCCTTGTTGTTCTAGTGGTCGCAAGCGCGAGTGGTGAGCATGGGGTCCTGGGTTCAATCCCTAGGTCGGGTAAAGTGTTATTGGATTTTTCCATTAGGAATTTCTCAGTAACAGCCCGGAGTTCGGATTTGTGCCCGGTTATGGCAATAGGCTCGCCCCCTATTACATGGAACTTAAACATAACGGCGAAATGAGGGTGTAACTAAACACCTCTGCCCAACCCTTCGAGGAATACAGGTGTGAAATTATGTTAATGTGTATGTTAATCGCACCTTCTGCATTTGCATATATTTGCGGGCGGGAGGGCGGTGCTGCATACTGCATTCAGGCTTGATCAACAGTTTTTTTTTTTTTTTCGTGGAATTAACACTAAATATTTTATTGTATATTTATAGTTAATGTGTATGTGTTATGTACTTTTATGTTACCAATCAACTCATCACTAACTAAGTAGCCTTAATAGTGGTTCAGGTAGAGATTTCAGAGTATCTATACTGCGTAGACAACGTACCGTACGGCTGTCTTAAATACAATTTTGTAATCCTGAGCATCCTATCCATCGTTAGGGCTTACCTGCACGGTATACTTAAGTTGGGGCAGCTTCATGTCGTCGTGAGTGAACGTGACTTCCATATCGTCGTTGTGACGGTTCACGAACGCCAGCGCACGCGAGCCACCCGACAGCTCGCGGTGCCAAATCTCTTGGTGTGGTGGCTGTCGATATTAAAGCGCTTTATACACTATGCTAAATTCAGTGCACTAACTGAGTAGGTAAAGCCCGGTTTTACCAACGTCGGATAGCGTTTATCCAAAGGAATAGGTTAGACTTTTTGACAGCTTTTGTATACACGGTGTAAATGAAATCATGTAATTCCTTCAAGCCTCGTGATCTGACACAGATTAACCATGAACGGGATATTGTGGATTCAATTAAAAAAAAAATACAAGAACAAGAAGTAAACATGTGTTCTTAACGTGAGACATTTTAGGGCCCCGAGTTAAATGACCGCGCGGTGAGCGATAGCCGCGCAATTCGCTCGGGGCGTTAAAATGCTTCACGTTAAAAACACATGTTTACTTCTTGCAATCTTTTTTTTATTGAATTCGAAATTATCCCGTACAGGGGTAATCTATGTCAGCAGTACATCACGAGGTTTGAAGGAATTACATGATTTCGTTTACACTCTGTACAAATTCTGTCAAAACGTCAAACTTATTCCTTGGATAAACGCTGTCCGACGTTGGTAAAATCGGGCCTAAGCTTTCTAATTTAGAGTAATGTAAAGGGGCTAATAGCCCGACCTATGGACCCACATGAACTATTACTAAAGAGTGCAGTATACAACAGTATTTCATCAGATTCTGCTAGTAAACGTCCATTGCTAAACATGGGTCTCCAAATGACCGCAACAATGAACGGTCAATCAAATAACACTAATCACCACGCTTTATGATGTGAAACATCTAATGCGGCGGTACGGGTGTGAGAGCGGCCGTTGCGTGGCGACGCTCGCTATAGCAGACACACGACGGCAGACCTTCGTAACTCGTCGGCTCTCTTCGGTTTGATTCAACCATTTTTTTTTTTACAAAATTTCGATGTTTCACATCTGTCAGGTGTCACGCGACAGTATTTTTATTTTTCCACGCTATTGATGATATACACTAGGGAACAATGAATCCGGGTCACCAATATAAACCTTAATATCTCAGAAACCATTTTTAAACATTGTTTAACTTTTTAACATTGTTTTGAATGTTAGTGACCCGGATTCATTGCTCCTCAGTGTAAATAGCACATAGTATAGAAAAGGTACAGTATAATTACTACAGTAATAACAGTACCTATATAGTAGTAGTATACCAGTGATAGCCTAGTGGTACGGCCGTCGAACTGCCAAGTCATAGGTCTCGAGTTCGAACCCAAAGCATGCACCGCTGACTTTTCGGATTCATGTGCGTATTGTATACCTAATTATCACTTGCTTAAAAACGGTGAAGGAAAACATCGTGAGGAATGACTGAGAGATATTTCTCGACGGCATATGCAGCCAAGTCGGAGGCCCATGGGCGGCATAAACTCTGACACCAGGTTAGTCTCTAACTGCACAAAAAGAAGAAGAAAACTACAGCAATATTATTAAAACGACTGCGAGGAGTGCACGGAAAGTTAGCTGGGAACCATAGATATTTCTGCTGTAGAGCTGAGTTTGTAGTTGCAGAGTTGTACCTATTATTGTTATCGCCTCACCTCACCATAGAACTGGCTTCTCCAAACCCTCAACCCTTGTTTGCCGAGTTTGTCCTGGCTGACAGCGATGATGTCACGGTTGAGCAAGATTTGCTTGAATTCTGGCTGTATCTCGGCCAGGTCGACGCTCATCATCAGGGGAGCTGCCAGGATCGCCCAGATGGCCATCTGCACTTGAGCTTGGTCTACTGTTAGCCCGGAGTTGCCAATTACTAACTGAAATAAAAATAATTTGGTGAAAATGACAAATAAAGTCTCTTTTATTAATTTTTTACTAAAAGAGAATTCATTGAAACAAATGCGTTTTTATTGATACATTGTAGAAGTAACGAGCGACGGTTTTATTTGAAAATATGCCCAAAAATCAAAAAAAGGTACAGAAAAGTATAGATATCGCGTGTCTCGTTGGTCTAGTGGTGACAACCGCGACTGCTGATCATGAGGTCCTGGGTTCGATTCCCATGTTGGGCTAAGTGTTATTGAGTTTTTCCGTGTGGAATACCTCAGTGGCAGCCTGGAGTTTGTATTTGTGCCCGGTTGATGGCAATAGACTCGCCCCCAATTACATGTGATTTAAAAATAACAGCGAAATGAGGGTGTTATTATACACCTCTGCCCAACCCTTCGGAGAATACAGGCGTGATTTTATGTCATAGACATACAATCAAGTTTCAAGGATATAAAAATCTACAATCAAATCAAAAAATCTAAAAACCGTCAGCCATACCATGTCAGGGTCGTTCCAGTGTCCAGGGCCTGCGTGTGGAGCCAGTCGGTCTTGATTGTCTCCGATCCATGTCATCACGTCCTTGACAGAAGACCACGAGTTCCTGATGTCGTACCAGTTCCGCCATATGTTGCAATTCTCCGCCACCGCAGTGTAGTTTGACTGTAAAAATTAATAAAATATAATCAATTTTTAACAAAAATAAAACCGACTTCAAATCGTCTATCTCTGAAGTCCTTCATCAGATCTTCACCAAGTTTAAATGGGACCACTTCGAAAGAATACTCTTTCAAATAAAAAATAATCATTAAATCGTTCACAATTAGCAAACATATCGCGGAGCAAACAAAAAAATAAATAAAAAAATAACATACAGTCGAATTGAGAACCTCCTCATTTTTTGGAAGTCGGTTAAAAAGTAAAGTTCAATAAACCCTTCTTATAATTTATTCATCATTCATGGAATCAGCTTCCCATATAACCAAATGCGAGACTCCAAAATCAAATAAACATTCAACAGATTTGGGTTTAAAATCTTTTCTAAATTTAAATAAACTACAGAATCTTTTCTGAACGCATTACTTACGCGGACACCGTTGACTTCTTGGAAGAACGGCCAACTGCACCCATATAGAATGGGCCGGCCAGTCGCGTTCAGTAGTCGTCCAAATGCAGGATATCCTATACCAAAGTCTTTTGTAAATTAACTCATCATTGTTGCTAAATAATAAAAACAGCAGAGTTCAAAGTTTTTTTAAACAGACTTTTAAATGCAGAACTTTGTTACACTGTTCCAAAAAGTTCGGCTTTTGAAGAAGAGACGACAACACACTCTATGAGGGGAAACGCGACGCATCCAATTTCCTTAAATAGTATTTTTTATTGCTAAACTGGACATATAAATGGACTCGTAAGCTAATTTCACCTGTGATAGCTACTTCCATAAAATAAAAACAAATAAATTAAAAAAACCAAGTTATTATCCACCAACATACCAAACAAAAAAAAAACAAATCTAAACTTCATACTAAACTTCCTATTTCTTTTAAAATTTTAACTAATAATAATGATCCTCCTCTCTCCTACTTTGCTGTGCCCAACAGGGTCCACAACTGTAACACATTACATCATTTTCTATTACTACCACCTAAGTAACATTGTGGAATACGCAAATACACATTGAGTATATTATTATGGGAGGGTCTACTTTGCAAAGCTATGAGGTCTTTGCTGAATTATTGGTACACAAGAGTTCCAATTTTAACCAGTAACGTTCCGTAAATTATAGGAATCGGCCATAAGAGATTTTGTCCCCTCCATCACATTTTTTAACAAAGTAGACCTCCTTTTATTTTGGAAAGAAGTAAAGCGTTGTCCACTCTATTTTGTGTATCAATTTTTAGTTTTATATTCTTACTTTTTTCTCAGTGACAATTAAACTGCACTAACGTCCCTGCCGTCTCTCGTGAGAATAAGTGTACCTTTACTTTTGTTGGAACACTGGTACTCATAACACAAATTAGATCTTACTTTGAGTACCAGTTCAAAATACGCTAGTTTTATATTTTCTTAGTACCACTTAGCGCATAATAATTACTAGTGTTATTGTTCACTTCTTGCAAAATAAAGTTTTTTAAAAAAAAAATAGTTCTGTTACAGGGTCTTGTTATTATGAGGAAAGAATCAGTATCACCTTTACTCATTCCATTGATGTCAGCGTAACACCCATCTAGCTTGAGATAATCGGTCCCCCAGCCGGCCAGGGAATCAGCATCGTATAGTTCGTGTCCCGCAATACCAGGGTACCCCTCGCAAGTCTTGGTGCCGTAGTCCTCATACATGCCGAACTTTAAGCCTTTACTGTGAACCTAAGCAATATTAAATTGATCGTACCATGTGTACCAAAAAATAGGCTAAGCTGACCAGAATGAGGCGACTAAAGGATTATATCAAGAAGAGAGGCAGCACTTACCTCCTGTCTAAGCAGATAGGAGGTCGGTGCTGCCATGGACGAAGCCAGGATTTTGTCTAGGGTAGGGCCAACTCAGTCAGACAGTAAATATTTGTCTTTTCAATAAATCTGGAAGTGTAGATCGGGATTATGGGGCAATTTTGCCCCATAACCTTATTTTGAGGTTCAAATAAGTATAGACGGAGTCGGGCATTGGTCTGCCTATTTTGGGTAATAGTTCTGTGGACATGGGTGGCGAGTTGACTGAATCTAGATCATTTACCTATTCTTCTCTATGCCAGAGTGGGGCAAGTGCCCCATCTGCCCGAACCTGAATACGTCCATGTGTGCCGCCTGCCATATAATTTCAAACTGAGAAAAGTCTGAGATAAATAGGTACAGCGATCATCAATCAATCTGCAAAACGGAATGATTATAACCACATTCCTTTTGGGTCTCTGTTTGTAGCGGACAATTAGGAGGCTCAGCACTGATTGGAAGTTTTCTGCTGATATGGGAATAAATGAAATGAGGTTTTTACCCGGATATTTACTTTAGTTAGGATACTAACATAGTCAGCAAGTGCCGCCATTCCATTAGGGAACCGCTTCTTATCCGGTACCAAGCGACCATCGGGTCCTCGTTCCTTCTCCAGCCAGCAGTCATCTATCGTGATGTACTGGTACCCGGCCGCCAAGTAGCCCTCGCTCACCATCAGGTCGGCAGTCCTTCGAATTAGGTTTTCACTGTAAAGTAATAAATTATTTGATTTTAAAATTATATATTAAATAAAATTCTAAATTTAAACATTCGGAAACATAATTCCTTAAATAAAAATAAAAAACAATTTTGACAGGACTCTTTAGCGGGAGGTTAAAACTAAGTATGACATAGAATAACATAATTAGCCCACTACTGTCCCACTGTTGGGCACTGGCCTATTCTCAGAATGAGAAAAGAAAGTATGACCATTGCGTAATAAATACCGGGTAAAGCGGTCATTCAGGCAACCAGAGAGGTTTAAAGTTATCACCAGTTATGTCAACAACTCACCTTATACATTCTGTAGGTTTAGCGTTACAGTCGATGGTGCACCCGAACCGGAGCCAAGACAGCCAGCCCATGGGGGGAGTTAGTGCCAATCCATTGTCCAAGCCATGGGTCGAACCCACCAGCCCACACACGAAGACAAGCAATGCCGGTATAAACATCTATTTACATAGAACATTTAAATTGAAAATATTGTTTGCTATAAATATTGTTTATTACTAGACAAAAAAAATACAAAAAAATGTTTATTATAAAATAAAATTAGACACACAATGCCGGTATAAACACGTCCGTTACAGTCGCACGTACAACTCGGTTGAGCTAAGTTTTCACCTCACTTAGTAGAAATAATGTCAATCATTGAAATTAATCATATAAAATTCACCATCAACATAGACTTATTACAAACTAGCTGTATCCTCACGGCTCCACCCGTAGCCTATGTTATTCAGTGATAATGTAGCTTTCTAACGGCAAAAGATTTTTTGAAATCAGTCCAGTAGTTTTTAAATTTATTCGTTACATACAAAAATACAAATTTTTCCTCTTTATAATATTAGTATAGAATAGCGGCCCGTCCCGGCTTTGTACGGGTGGACATTTATCTCGTTTTTGCAACATTTTTCATTTATGCTCTGCTCCTATTGGTCGTAGCGTGATGTTATATAGCCTATAACCTTCCTCGATAAATGGACTATCCAACACAAAAATAATTTTTCAATTCCAACCAGTAGTTCCTGAGATTAGCGCGTACAAACAAACAAAAAAACTCTTCAGCTTTATAATATTAGTATAGATATTATTGTGTTTAAGGTTCCTGAATGTTTCCCATTGATCTCTTTTTGCATATCATACCCGAGTGTCCGAGTGACGTTATTCGCGCAAAGTGCAAACTTAATTCAACAGGGTTGTAACTTGGCAAGGTTTTGTCGTAGTGGGAGTAAGTTTGCGCATGTACACTTAGTGCAACAAAAAAATGGTCACTTTTATTGCTTGTCATTTTTCTATGGTACCTAATTGCCATAATTTATTTTTGAACATTTCTGTTTAGAAGAAAGGTGAGGAATTCTCTTCTCTACTCTTGCCGTCTTGCCATGTTACGTGCCGGTGACTATACCCACATAGAACATTTAAACAAAAATATTGTTTATTACAAATTACTAATGATGTGAATAGGTAGGTATCTACCTACTAGATTTTTCCTTCCTGGTGAGGATGGAGATAAGCCAGGAGGATAACCAGAGTTAGGAAACTGGCGAATTAAACGCCAAATCCACTACCTAACAAATTAAATTGCAGAAATTAATTTCTGCAACTGACTTTCAATTGTGGACACATCCGCACTGCCGTCCGATTTCTAAAAGACTGTTAAGTGAGTAAAGTTAATTTTGAATAATGAGCAAAATCTTAGAAAATGTTTTCCCTAGGAATTCTGAAGACATACAGCGTCGCTGGGCAGTGAAAACCTCGTAATTACAATAAACGTAATTTTACAGGAGGTGATAATAAATGCCTGTAAAAACAAAAGTATGAAGTGTAGATGTAAGGTTCTTCTGTTTTATTATCTATTTATCAATGTGTTTCATCTTAGAGCTGTGCATGTTCGTTCTAAATAAGCATTACAAGGTTTTTTACCCAACAAATGAATAACAAAAAATGAAAATGAATTTGTGCTTTACGAGGTTTTCACTGCCCAGCGACGACAGGTGTTTTTGTTATACCAAATTATTGGGCTACTTTTAAGCTTACATAGTAAATTTTACTGAGTTACGATACCAATATTGTTTTTAATTGTTTTTTACCAGTTTTGAGAGTTAACCGTATTTCAGGATTGTACAATACCAAAAATTATTAGCGGACAGATTTGACTTTAAGCCTTGTCTCCCAGTGGGGTGATGACAATCTGGTCTCTTTTAACGCCACCAAAACACAGGCGTGTCTTTTCTCCGTAAAAAGGAGTCGTTTCAATCGAACTCCTACTTTTCGAGGTACATCTATTCCTGTAACCGATAGGCTCGAGCTCCTCGAGTTGACATCCAATCTCAACTTCGGCGTCACCACTGAGCACAAAGCCCAAACTGCGGCCAAAAAACTGGGCATCCTAAATAGAGTGAGGCGATACTTTACGCCTGGACAGCTTGTGACTCTTTATAAAGCGCAAGTCCGATCCTGCATGGAGTATTGCAGCCACCTTTGGGATGGCTCAGCAAAATATCAACTTGCCGCGCTTGACTCAGTGGAACGCAGAGCTAAGAGGCTCATTGGCGACGAAAAACTGGTGGATGCCAAGCTTCACAGCTTGGCTCATCGCCCCAAGGTTGCCTGCGTGTCAGTCTTCTATAGACTATACTTCGGAGAATGTGCTCAAGAACTCCACAACCTCATCCCACCGCCCCCCTTCTACCATCGGACATTTAGACGCACTGCAAGTTACCATCCATACTTAGTTGCCATTCCACCAATTCGCACTAAGCGCTTCCAAACATCCTTCATAATGCGCACTGCAAAAGAGTGGAACTCACTACCTGCGTCTGTGTTCCCGAACGCATTCAACCTGAATCTCTTCAAAGTAAGAGTTAACAGGCTTCTTCTGTAAATATACAATAAAATATTTAGTGTTAATTCCGCGAAAAAACAGTTGATCAAGCCTGAATGCAGTATGCAGCACCGCCCTCCCGCCCGCAAATATATGCAAATGCAGAAGGTGCGATTAATAACATGCAACACACAAGCAAAACAAACCGATACGACACGTGTTTCGCCCCTCCACGGTGCATCCTCAGGTGATGTTGACTCGTCGACCGCTTGGACGCGAATGGCACGACTGTTTTTTTTTTTTTTTTTCTTATTCGACTATTGTAGATGGTCTTGCGGACCTTTTCTACGTAACCTGACTATTATTGGCGAGACCAGAAGGGTCTCCAAATGGCACGACTGCGTAGCGCGCGCCCCTTTATACATCGCCTCGACCTGTTGTTTGTGTCGAACTACCCACACAAATACGTAATAATGGGGATGAAACTAAATTAGTTTGGTCATTCAACAGTGTATATCTATCTGTATTATGTTTTAATATTTCCAACTGTTCCAACACACACAACCGGAAACTTTTATCACATACATGCAAAATACTATAACTATTATTGTCGCTTAAGGAATGGCCGGTGTCAAGTAAATGTTTGGCAAAATGAGATCTTTCTGGATGGCCATTCCTATATGCGGCAATATGTTCCTTATGTCTAACATCGAAATTATAAAGGGGCGCGCGCTACACAGTCGTGCCATTCGCGTCCAAGCGGTCGACGAGTCAACATCATCTGAGGATGCCCCGTGGAGGGGCGAAACACGTGTCGTATCGGTTTGTTTTGCTTGTGTGTTGCATGTTATTAATCGTACCTTCTGCATTTGCATATATTTGCGGGCGGGAGGGCGGTGCTGCATACTGCATTCAGGCTTGATCAACTGTTTTTTCGCGGAATTAACACTAAATATTTTATTGTATATTTATAGATCATGGATTTCCGCAAAGTAACGCCTGATTCCATCATATAGGCTTCTTCTGGGTAAGCTCACTCCATCGTAGACTTTGTCTCTGTCCCTTCTGACCTAGACTAGAGTCAAGAGAAAATCCATTTCAAATAAAAAAGAAAATGTAGTTAGCCATGTAAGTAGTCCCTGGATCTCGTAACTGATAAGGGATAGAAAAATATGAATCAGACTGATAGATAGAAATAAAGTTGCACTTTCACGTAGGTAGTATACAAAACTCAAATATGACAAAATGACACTTAATGGCCTTTTAGGAAACGGACGGCAGCGTAGCAAGTTACCTTTTGGAAGTTTTACGAACTAAGTGAACACTTGCTGCAATAACTTGTACAATTTAACTTGTAAGTAAATTGGCACTCTAGAAAAGATTCTATAGTACCTACGTAATTTTCCCTAATTCTGTCCAAAGGCAACTATTGGAGCTACGAGGATACTGTTATCGAGATGCATAAGGTACTGAAAACTGTCTGGCAAGAACATTGTGTGGTTTGGTGGTAGTTGAAAATGCACAAGAACCGAAGTACACATTAGCACCTTTTTCAGATTTTGTTTATCGAATCATTGGGCTATGAGATGAAGACGAGCATTAGAGAGAAATTATATTATTGTTTTACGCACTTACCTCAGATCTTTTTTTATTGAATTACTTGTTGTATTATATTTAAATACAATTTATTATACATGTATTCTCCTAATACACTAGTTGGAAAGTAACTGGCTAGATGCTCGATTAATGAATTAATTATTATACACCAGGGGTGGCCAACCAGTCGATCGCGATTCACCGGTCGATCGCGGCTCTTAATCCAGTCGATCATGGCAAGTCAAAGAAAATTATAAGTTTAATATAAGTTGAATGAGAAGGTACTGATTATGTAATTGATTGATCGCACAGAGTCACAGTAAACAGTAGATCTTGGGTCGAATCAAGTTGGCCACCCCTGTTATACACTGATAACCTCACCGAGCAATGGCAGGGTCAGCAGTCAATGGACTACTCTGCTAGTATATTGTTTACAATATTTTGCATAATAATCTTATTGCATATACAATATTATAATTTAATTAGAATAAGAGAGGGCTTTGTTGCTCTTGGTTAATTCCGCGAATCATACGATGTGCGAGGTTAAGCTGCGCTTGCCGCGGTCAGTCCGTGGATGGGTGACCGTTCGTTACACATCGAGACCCCTCCGTGCTTCGGAAAGCACGTTAAACAGTCGGTTCCGAATACTTATGACAGTCGTTACGGAAAGTAAGAAGCCCGAAAGTCTGACAACCGGTCTTACCTTAAAGATATCGGCATTGCCCAGTAACTGGGTTGCGGAGGTCTGATGGCAGTCGCTCCGTGTAAAATACTAGTATTCAGACGCATCTGGTTAGATTGGAAGCTGACCCCAATTTAGAAAGGGAAAAGGCTAGGCAGAACAGAGAGCTTTATTAAAAGGAGTATGAACTAGGAGGAAATCCTGGGTCGATCCCACTAATACCAAAATGCATATCCAAGTTCCATAAAATTTAAGCAAAAAATTACGTTGAAATGAAAAAAAGGAAGTAAAACCCCTCTCGGCAATCACATTGCTTTTTGAAAACCCTTCTCAAAGAAAAACCTGGTTACGCCTTTGTTATGGGTCAGAAACTTAACATAACAACTGAATTTGAGGTCTTAATTAACTAGGTACCGATAATATTGGGGAAATCATGATTCCAGGCCAGGACCGTAATATGTATGGTTCTAAACATAAAAAAGGAGCCTCTCAATCTTGGCAGGGGACAGTGATTCTGCCGGGGTTGCGGTTCATGCTTTTGCGAATCCCGCGACCCCGGCCGAACGGTCAGTAGGAGGAACACCGTTGGTTTTTACCCGGTAAGAGTCCGGCAGACCCCCTCGCCTTCCCGGGCGAGGGACACCCATGAGGAATTTCAAACGATAAAAAAAGGGGACTGTGATTGGGCAATTACACGTAAAATTAAACACATAATTATACTAAGGTGGTAATGCAAGTGAATTGATAATACATAATAAAAAAAAAAATTATTACCTTTGCGCGTACGCCTGTCTCCTATGCGCATAGATAAACTACAGTAACACTCGCCACGTACTAAATTCGCTACGACAATATGATCGTCGTCAACATTTTATTTATTACTAGCTGTGCCCTCGCGGCTCCGCCCGCGTAAGAAGTTTTTTTTAGATATTTGCGTAACTTAAACCGTTTACGCAACGCACGCAACGGAAGCTCTCAGAAAGAAATAATTTCTCCCGTTTTTGCAACATTTTTCATTTATGCTCCGCAGCTATTGGTCGTAGCGTGATGTTATATAAGCCTATAACCTTCCTCGATAAATAGACACAATTTTTTTAAAAATTCCAATCAGTAGTTCCTGAGATTAGCGCGTTCAAACAAACAAACAGACTCTTCAGCTTTGTAATATTAGTATAGATTAGTTAGCTTGTAACTAGGGTTGTAATAAGCCGAAGCACTGACTGGGTCGTTTTAGGGTTGATGGGAGACTTTATTTGTGAACCAAGCCAGGTGGTCCACGTCCCAGCAACAGCACTGTTTATCAAGACAAGCATGACGAGCTGGGGGCTAATAACGTTACATTTTGTGTTTTCGTGATCAGAATTGCAAGTAGACTGCATGTCCATCCATAGTTGTATCGGTAAAGTCGTAATTTTAACCAATAACGCTCACTAAATAAGTAATAGGAGTCCAATGCTCCAACCTTATTCCAAATTAGAGCAGGAACTCTTTATGAAAATGAGGATTTCATTTATATATTTTTTAGCCACCTACGCTTAGTCGGACCATAGTAAAGGCTGATTTACACTAGAATAGTTTCTCGAAGCGGGACTCTCCGTCTTCGTTCTTTCTCTACGGTGAAAACAGAGATAGCATGAGATTTGCTTCGAGAAACTATCCCGGTGTAAATGAGCCTTAAGAAAGAAAGAAAATTATTTATTTTGGACTCACACAGGCAGTTACAGAAACAAAAACAATTTTTAAAAAAAAAAGAATGGATAAGAATTTATAGTACCTGCTAAAACTACCTGCTGCGAGGCCAAAAAGGGCTCCTATCTCAGCATAATGCTGCCACATTAAAAAAAAACAAAATATCGCAACGCTGGTTTTCAGATAGGGCCATAGTAATGCCACGGGCAATAACGACACAAAAAAATAAATAAACATGTTACGTAAATATTAAATTAGAATACTACTAAATAATAGCAATTAATACTTTATTATAAACTTAATGTTACGTGTGTGTGTGTGAAATAATTAGTCAATAAAATAATAATAATAATAGTCAATAAAAAAGTAAATAATAGTCAATAAAACTATAATAATTAAGGGGGGAAATATGTAGATATAATCCCTTAAAAAACTTTTGTTTTATCAGGATTTGAGGATTAAATAATTATATATAATACATAGTTTCTGAAATATCTACCATTTTTTAAACACCAACATAAATGTGAATCCAATTACCATTTAGTATAGGTGGTGTTCAAACGTAAATCAATCAATATTAACATTCTTATATTATCGTGAGCTTGACTTAAATATTTTACATTCTAATGTTAGTTTTACAATCAGTATATAAGGTCTAGTTAATTGTTAATCATCTTTTTAACCCAGATTTATTTCTGCGATATAAAGGTAATTAAATTTTTATATATATTTCTTGGATACCAAGTTATAAATAGTACTTTTACATCTAATATTATCTTCTTCCGCCTAACCTTTTGCCCAACTATGTTGGGATCAGCTTCCGGTGTAACCAGATGCGGCTGAATACCAGTATTTTACACGAAGCGACTGTCATCAGACCTCCGCAACCCAGTTACTGGGCAATGCCGATATCCTAAGGTTAATAGACCAGTTGTCAGAGTTTCGCGCTTCTGACTACCCGTAACGACTGTTATTAGTAGTATTCACCCGAGACCGACGGTTTAACGTGCTCTCCAAGGCACGGAGGGGTCTCGAGGAGGAAGGTCACCCATCCACGGACTGACTGCGGCTGGTTGTTAATTAGCCACGAGCCGTTTCAAATTTACATCTAATATGTTTCACAAAATTAATATAATTTTGGGGGCATAAATAAGATGACACGTGTTGATGCACTTCTTGCATCATCACTACAGCCTAATCTTTTCCCAAACCATATTTGAATCAGCTTTCTGGCTGATTCAACTGCATCTGGGCAGGTCAGAATGATCTTAAATCTGTATTTTATACGGATTGACTTCCAGCAGAACGTACGAGTTAGCAAATTTTGAAAACGGCGACAGTTTTCGTGAGCTCGCTAAACTGAATAATATAGTCAGCACCGTATAACTACTACTGTAGTGACTACTGTCATCGGCGTAGCCAGAATTTTGTGCAGGGTGGGGCAAACTCAGTCAGACTGTAAATATTTATCTTTTCAATAAATCTAAGGGTAGAATGAGATTATGGGGCAATATTGCCCCATAAACTTATTTTTGAGGTCCAAATAGACGGAGCCTGGAATTGGTCTTCCTATTTTGAGTAATTGTTCTGTGGACATGGGTGGCGAGTTGAAGGCATCTAGACCATTTACCTATGTTTTCCTGTGCCAGGGCGGGGTAAGCGCCCCATCTGCCCCAACCTGAATACGCTCATGTAACTACTAACTAACGTTTCGAAATAAATATTCGCATAATTTTCGTCATACATTTCATAAACAATATTAAAACAGCTCCCAGGGAAACATATGCTTCTTTGCTTTGTTCTCTATTAAGTCTCCTACTCTTTTATCAACAATTACATGATATACAAGGTTAGTCGGAAAGGGGGTACTAAGCCGCGGGCCACTTAATGTATCACTGATGATTGTTTTAAAGAAAGTGTTAAAATTTCAAAATTCGTTAAAAAAACCATGCAATATGATTTTTTATTTTAGTTTTTTCAAAAATTCTTCTACCCTGCTTTAGTTACGAATCCAGAAAATGGAGCTTCTAATCCGTGACCCCAAATATGACCTAAAATGTAAACACAGCTGATTATAGCTCAGGATAGATAGAATTTAGGGTATTTTTTATGAAATCTTTGAACAGCTATTTCTCTTAAATGAATGACTTGGGGAAAGTTGTAGAACAAAAGTTATCCATTATTATGGGTACTTTAACACCCTTCCGGCTTAGTACCCCCTTTCCGACTAACCTTGTATATCTGTAAAACTGCATATTTTCTAGATGTTCACACAAGCACTAAATGTTTTGCTCTGTGGGTTGGTATCATCCAGTCAGGCACTGGACAACGGGGTAGCGTTAACGCCTCCCATGGGGTGGCTCTCATGGCTTCGATTCGGATGCAACACTGATTGTGTGAAGCAGCCAACTGAATGCATAAGGTAATTTTCGATGCTCATATTCCGCTCTCAATAATCCTTTAGCGCAAATAGCCTTAGTTATTTGGGCCTACTGGTTGCAATATAAGTAGGCTTATAGCCCGGGGACTACGGGTGGTAAATGGCGATTGGCTTATGCCCCCCCTATATGTGCCTTAATACCGTCATGTCATTCGCGTGCTATAATACAAAAAGCGACTTAGCTTATCTTCAACGACATGACAGAAGACAATGACATGATGTAATGAATCGCGTCTCGAGCTGTGCGAGGAATACAGAAAAAGGAAGAGTTTTTAATATTCCGAGGGTTGGTAAATCTTAAGCTAAAAGATTTTCGGTCCACAATCCAGGGTGACTGAAGTTACTCTTTTTTTTTTAGTGAAAACTTAATAAAGAGGACCGCAGATTCCATGGCCAGTGACGGCTACCTGGAGGCAGGTTATCAGTACGTGACAATCGACGACTGCTGGCCAGAGATGGAGCGGGACTCTGATGGCCGCCTGGTGGCTGACAGGGAGCGCTTCCCTAGTGGGATTAAGAATCTTTCTCAATATGTACGTAATTGGGATCTAGAGTTCGTGTCATCGAAAATGACTCCAAGTTCGAATGTAGTGATCGGCTTCAAGAATTGGTTGGAAGACAGCGCCTTCCCTCAGATTTCAGGCGTTCGGTAGCATATCGGTACCAACGCCTGAAGCCTGAATAGTTGGTACTATCAGCTGTCATGTGAATAACTATGTCAATCGCTATGGGCACTCTTTTGGAAGTTTGACCGTATGATATAGCTATGCCTTGACAAATGACTCTCATATTATCAATTCGTCATGTGTTGGTGTCAGCTAGATGCCACTATTTTAATCTGGCAACGTTCAAAGTAATGAATATTACTTCGAAAGCTTACAATATAACTGTTTCAGGTCCATAGCAAAGGTTTAAAGTTCGGAATATACGAGGACTACGGAAATGAGACGTGTGGTGGTTACCCAGGTGTTCTGGGCCATGAAGCCACCGATACTGCCACGTTTGCGGAGTGGGAAGTCGACTACGTGAAATTAGATGGTTGTGGGTCACCGGATTCAGAAAAAGGTGGGAATAGAGTCTGGCGTTGTGTAGAGGATGTTGACATGATTTTAAGTGCCCTATCGTTTGCGGAACAGTAAATCACAGTCTGCACTGCGATACTGCGAAAGCTTAATTGATCGATTAATGATCCATAATGTAACTTTGTCGTAAAAATGTCGTCGAGGTCGGCCGCGGCGTAGGTGGCGTGACGATCTTGACGTTTTTGTGGGGCTCACATGGTTAGAAACGGCGCATAATAGAGAGGTTTGGATGGCAAAAGGGGAGGCCTTTGCTCAGAAGCGGGATATTCCATAGGCTACATTTTTTAAACTTTATTTTTTATTTTTAAAGGTTATCCAATGTTCGGCAAGCTCCTGAATAAAACCGGTCGACCAATGGTATATTCGTGCAGTTGGCCAGCTTATGAAGCCCATGTAAGTTGTATCATCCGTCGTTTTCAGAACATTTTTTGTGATCCATCAAATTTATCAATTAATTTTTTGGGACAACACATTTACGAACGTCTCTCAAAAGCTCTAAAGAATTCAGATGTGTCCAAAGCTGAAAGATCTTCAAAAAATCTGTTGGGACGTAAAACAATGTACATACAACGAAAATGTTATACACCTTAAGGTCTATTTTTGCTTGCACAGTGCAAGAAACAACCCATTTTACCGACTACGTATTGCCAACATTATAGGAATGCAAATACAAGTATTTTTTGGCAAGATATTATGGTGACAGACAAGTAATGTCAATTTATTTAATCCATGGACGTATTATACCAACATTTAATCATCTAATTAATTGATAATATGGTTTTTACAACAAATCAAAGACATTATATGGCACTTTACGTCATATGGAGGCAAAAGACAATTTTGACATAAGTTCCCATGTATTGGTCTGTTCCGGAGGGGCACGTGGCTAAATAACAACGTACGATTTGCGAGGTTAAGCTGCGCTTGCCGTGGTCAGTCCGTGGATGGGTGACCATTTGTTACACATCGCGACCTCTCCGTGCCTCGGAGAGCACGTTCAGCCGTCGGTCCCGGGTGTCATACGAATACCTATGACAATCGTTACGGATAGTCAGAAGCCCGAAAGTCTGACAAACGGTTTAACCTTAGGATATCGGCATTGCCCAGTTACTGGGTTGCGGAGGTCTGATGGCAGTCGCTCCGTGTAAAATACTGGTATTCAGCCGCATCTGGTTAGACTGGAAGCTGACCCCAAGATACTTGGGAAAAGGCTAAGAGGAAGCATTGGTCTGTTCCGTTCAACATTTTGAAAAGGTAACATGTGTCCGCGATGTGTGTAAGGAATGAATTTGAAAACTGACGAGCATATTTATTCTCCTACTGTACCTATACTGAAATATAGTTGCTGCTTCTTTCCAGCCGGATTACACACCAATAGCGGAAGCATGCAACATTTGGCGTAACTATGGAGACATTCAAAATAATTGGGAGTCTGTAGTGAATATAATGACATGGTTTGGGGATCATCAGGACGAGTTCGTTAAAGTCGCCGGTCCTGGCAATTTTAATGACCCTGACATGGTAATAAACATACATAAATAATCAGCCCATTACTGTCCCACTGCTGGGCACGGGCCTCTTCTGACAATGAGAAGGGTTTAGGCCTTATTCCACCACGCCTTGGTCTGCACACCTGCACCAGGACATGGTAATATTATAATGTAATAGCCTAGGCACATTTTAGGGCCAAGCCACATCTGACGGAAGATACGTCGCTGATATTCCGCCGGTACACATACTTCCATAACAATAATTATAAACATCTCCAACATATGTACACATTTGTCCGAAAATGCGTTACTAAAATTCCTCGAGTAAATTACGCGGCGGAAGATCGCCGACGTATCTTCCATCAGATGTGGCTTGGCTCTTATAGTTGCAATTTCGTGATAACAACTAATAATAGAACAACAATATAAGATCGGAAACAGAATTCAGATCACGGTTTCACGACATTTTTTGTCCTTTCTTTTATCGTTGGAAAGTCCTCATGGATGTCCCTCACCTCGGGAAGGCGAGGGGGTCTGCCGGACTCTTACCGGCTAAAAAGCAACGGTGTTCCTCCTCCTGACCGTCGGCCGGGGTCGCGGGATTCGCAAAAGCATGCACCGCAACCCCGGCAGGTCCTGGTCCGCCAACCCTCGGCGGACCTCTCCTCTGTGGGGCCTTGCCCCACGTCCTCCTGAGAAGTCCGCACTGAATACTGCGTGCTGCCTTCTCGGGCCTGTTACTGGTCGGGCGGCGGGTTCGTTGTCGACCCCTGGGGGTCGATATAGACCACTTTGGGTAATACTGGTATAGATCCTACCACCAAGCGTGCTGGGTTGTGTTGAATCTTACAACACGTGTCTGTTCCCAGCGTGCGGTGAGGAAGTTTTATATGTATTTTAACCCGTCCCGACACGGTAAAATGTTCATTAATATAATTTCAGTACCTATCTATCTCTTTTTAGCTGGTCATAGGCAACTCTGGGCTGACAGTAGACCAAGCCCGGGTGCAAATGGCCATATGGTCAATCTTGGCAGCTCCTCTCATCATGAGTGTGGACTTGTCTACCATAAAACCGGAGTTTAAGGAGATTCTACTTAATAAGGACGTGATAGCCGTGAATCAGGACAGACTGGTAAAACAAGGGCTGAGGATTTGGACAGGAGCTGATAATGATCAGGTGAGTGTGTGTCAGTAAAATGAAATAACATAATACAGGGTGTAAAGGAAATCATGTAATTCCTTCAAACTTCCTGATGTAGGTACTACTGACGTACATTAAATCTATACGGGATACTTTTAGATTCAATAAAAAAAAATACAAGAAGTAAACATGTGTTTTTAACGTGAGGCATTTTGGTGCCCGAGCGAATTGTGGGGCTGTCGCTCGCCGCGCGGTCATCGTTAAGAACGCAAGTTTCCTTCTTGTAATTATTTTTTATTGAATCCTAATGGTGCGTCCAGACCTGACGAACGGCGCGCGGAGCTTTGTACGAACATGAAATGCACGCGCGCAGCTCGCGAGCGGCTCGCGAATGGTTCGCGCGCTGCGCGCGAGCTTCGCGTTCGTCAGGTCTGGACGCACCATAACGTATCCCGTTCAGGGTTAATCTATGTCAGTAGTACATTTTGTTTGAAGATTTTTTACATCCTGTATTATGTTATTTTATTATGTTTTATGTCAGCAGTAGGTACCTACATAACGAGGTTTGAAGGAATTACATGATTTCGTTTAAACCCTGTTTACGTTGTAAGATGTAAGTACCTACTCCGATAATAATACCTTTGATGATGTGACATCCCCCGGCATCGTATACATATATGGCATTCAAAAAATCGGAGCACGGGGCATTAGTGGAACAGATGAGCTTTTGAAGGTAGTGTGGAGCCGTAAGATGAGAGTGGCTCAGAGCATATCGTTTTGGAAATTCACGGAGAAGGCTGAAGCAGCCTTCTTACGGCTCCCCCAGACAGCCGATCGTTCATCAATACAACAGTTCAGTCGTAATTGATAAAAACATTAAAAAATATTTGCGATTGCACACACGGCACCAACTCTATTTTTCAAAATTTAACTGTTTGTGAACAGTCGGCCGCCTGCGATAGCTGATAGCCCTCACTGCTGATACGAACTTTGTCCTGTAATGTCCTTTGGTAGGCTTTGCTAAAAATCTCGTTTCATATTGATTTAATCCCAGGCGTTATCGCACTCAGATCTGGCACCGTGAGTTGTCAGACGAAGCGCGGGCGCTGGCGTTCGTAAACCTCGGAGACAAGGCGGCTGACACGTCATACACGCATGATCAGATGAAGCTACCGCAAAAGGACTATATCGTAAAGGTTTGTTGACAAACATATCGTCGCTGCGCCTGCAAAATCCGCTATGTATTTTCTTTTTGAAAATCTGTCTTTGATGCTATTTTATAATAGTTTTCAAGCCACGTGCACCTGTAAAATCTGTTTTATAATAATTTATTTGGTTGAGAAGATAGTAAAATAAATTATTATCAAAAGTATTTATTTTACAGTTGCACGTGGCTTGAGAACTATTAATTATTTAATTTTTAATTAACCGCTTTCATTTAAGAGCTACCTCTACCTCACACAGAAACTGTTTACAGGACCCATTTAAGGGGATCCGTTTTTATTTTGGTGATGGCGCCTATAGTTGTATGAGCGAGTTCACATACACGACAGTATTCCGAATCCAGTAAAAAATACTGGATTCGTTATTTTTATCGTATCCTGCCTGCCAGATGCAACGCAGCTGCCATTTGTTTAACTGATCCGTCGGTACAGATGTGAACAACACATCCAGTACCGACGGATCCGTCATAACGGATCCACTGTGTGAACGGGCTCTTATATGTCGTTTTGATAAGTTTTGAGATGCTGACTTGATTAATTTGTATAGTTTTATGTTGTCAAAAGTATGACATTAAAATGATTTGGACTTTAATAGCGACTCTTGGGATTCTGTCACTAGCTGCGTATTTATAGTACCTACATTATTTTTCTCAATGGCAAGCCGTGATAGGATTTATTGGGATGTTTGAATTGACTGCTGCTTCAGGCGAATCTACCATCTAAGGATCTGATTAGTATTTTACACGAAGCGTCTTCCGTCTGACCTCCGCAACACAATAGCTAGGGCAATACTGACAAGGGTGTCTAAGGCCCTAAGGCCCTGAGGCAGCAACTGATCGAGCCCTATATCTACTTGATCGGGGCCCTCTTCGCTGGGGGTCCGGGGCACCAATCCGTGTCCCCCCGTCGTAGCCATGGCCTTGGATACTGATATCCCAAGGTCAGACTTTGAGGTCTGGTAATGGTTATTTCTTTGGTATGTTACAGGACCTTTACGGAGAAGAAGATGACCGGAGTTTGAGTGGTGATGAAGATTTTGAAGTGAAAATCAATAGTACAGGTTTGTAATATTTACGTCGAAAGTACTTTTGACCATTTCGCTTACCCGTAAAGTTTTTACTTTTTTTGCATGTTGTCTATGACTAACCTGGTGTCAGAGATTATGCCGCCCATTGGCCTCTGACTTGGCTTCACATGCCGTCGAGAAATGTCTCTCAGGCATGCCGGTTTCCTCAGGATGTTTTCCTTTACGTTTTCAAGCAAGTGAAAATTATACAATACGCACATGAATCCGAAAAGTCAGAGGTGCGTGCCTTGGGTTCGAACTCGAGACCTATGACTTGGCAGTCCGATGGTCACACCACTATGCTAACACTGCTATAATATATACCCGTAAAGTGATTGCTGGGTTTATAAAAGGACAGTTATGTTTGAAACTTATATTTCATTTCCGTTTTCTAGGAGTAAAACTCTACAAATTTGTACTGAATCAACGTGTAGATGACAACGCATGTGAAAACGTTTTATAATAAAAACTTAATAAAATATTTTATTAATTAACGTTTGTTTGAATTCTTAAACTAGACCCAAGGGTAATAAATGCAAAAAAATAAACCATAAAGAATGCTTTCCAATTATTTTATTATTCCTGCCGTCTTCTTCTCTCTGCCCTTATCCCACACTAGGTGGGGTCGGCACAACATGTAATTCGTAAATCCATGTTGTTAAAGGTTTTGGCTTATTGTTTTATGACCAGCCGCCTGCCTGACATAACCCTCCTTGGGAATACTCATTGCGCCGTCGCCGTCGCGCGGGTGACCCAATGTGCTTGCTGATATTATGCACTGGGTCCCAAAATGATATGCTTGTTATCGACATTATTCCTGCCTATGCCTTGCATTTTAATACATTTTTCGTAATAAATTGGTACAAAAATGTAAATATTTCAGATAGTTAATATTAATGTCACTAATAAATCAACGTTTTCTTATCTATTACTATTTCATGCGGGCTGATTACGTGATAACTTTATGTTATCTGAGTGTGACTGTCCCAGATATTTGTCATTCGTTAGATTGTTTCACAATAAGAACGCTGCTGCACTGTACCTGATGCAAATCAGAGAAAATACGATTCAAGAAAACTGGGCCGCAAATCTATGAAATTCGGTTCGGATGTAACTGCTATTATAGCACAACCATTGATACAAATAGTACTGCATCTTGTTCGGGTCGTATTTTGTCAGATTCGGATCGGACGCAGTGCGCAAGCGCTGTTATTATGTACTGGTGCATTGCTGCCATCGCGTCGGTCCCGGATGTAATACGAATACCCATCATGATAGTCGTTACGGGTAGTCAGAAGCTCGAAACTCTGACAACCGGTCTAACCTTAGGATATCGGCATTGCCCAGCAACTGCGTTACTGAGGTCTGATATTTAGCCGCATCTGGTTAGACTGGAAGCTGACCCCAACATACATGGGAAAAAGCTAGGCAGAACAAACGAAAAGACTAGATAAAGTACAAGAATGCATGTTGGACCACATTCTTGTACTTTTTATCTAGTGTTTTTCATGTCAATTCCATAATTATAGTCATTAGCTAGCAGATAACGACCATTCGTCAAGTTTAACCTTGAAGTCAAAGCTTACTTTATTTGAAAATAAGTTACAAAATCAGCTGTCATCTACGCAACGCGGCAACGGTACGAGTAAAAACTTTTTAAGTCGGTGCTTTCAATTTGGTTCAGCGTGGATTAGCACCGACTTCTGAATCTGTTAATTTTAAGATATGATAACTCGACGGTCCCTATGTATATTATCGAAACTACAAAATCTCAGTTTTTATTTTATTATGAATGTATACCGATTACGCTGAGATTTATGATCCGATTTACGTGATGCTTCTTTAGTTTGATGCGGAATAGTTGCCATTTGGTCCCATAAACAAATATTATTTTATAACCTTTAAGATAACATAATTTCACACATTTTAAGCAGATAAAATAAAAACTGAGATGTTGTAGTTTCGATAGTATACGTAGGGACCGTCGAATTATTTCTTTCGGTTTTTTGAAGGCGGTTTTATTTTTGTTAAAAAGATTTTTCTTTTTAGTAGCCTTTTTTAATCCATAGTCGGTGGACCTACTAAAGACGCAGCTCGTAACCCAATCACATTATGTGTACTGTTTGTCATTGAGGACTTCCATTGTCTATCTCCGAAGTTCTGCATGAGATTTTCACCAAATTTAAAGGGAACCACTTTGAAAGAATACTTTTTCAAACAAAAAAAGAATCACTAAAATCGATTCACAATTAGTAAAGACATCGCGGAACAAACAGAAAATAAAAACATAGTCGAATTGAGAACCTCCTCCTTTTTGTGAAGTCGGTTAAAAAAAGCCTTCTAAGGCTGGTGCCAGTTTTGGAAATAGATGACCCCCAAATTAATTTCATAAAGTGTAAAATATGGTCGTCCAGACCTTACTGAGGCACGCTGGACACATTTTAGCTGGTCATCTTTTGCCGACCGGCGGTTGAATTAAAAACCTTTTATGTAATAATTATGTACTCTTATGGTGTCATTATTATCACGCAAGTCTGTTTCCGTATGTCCATTGTTCCTATAACAAGTCTACAGTTAGTAATTGATTCCGTTATCTATGCCTGCCAGAACGGTCTCAGAATGCGAGCCGGCCCCGAATCTTTCCTTATGAGAATGCATGTCCAGCACCTGATGACGTCTTTCAGCTGTGGGAAAGCACAATACCGGAAATTTATAGTGTAGTAAGTAGGCCTAAACCGAGCCGTAGGGGTGATGTGGGCTGAGATACTATCGTCCTATCGTTATCATGTTTGATATTGCAGACACTTAGATATCGTTTAACATTTTACACATAACCTGGTTAAATAATCTGTAATGATTGCCAATACTTAATATCCATACAAATTATTTAGTTATCTTATCTTTCTGTAGACCATACTTTTAATGTAATTCACGGCGAAGTGACGTTGATTTCGTTGAATGTCATACCATAATCATGCTTAACGCATAAAATAAATAAAACGCGTACATGTCAGAATTAAATTACACAGTAAAACTGTAAAATTGGCAGAATCATCTCAACGCTGATTTTTCCTATTATTTATTGTATATTTATGTATGTATTTATAGGTTTTATATTGTACGAATATATTCATATGTATTCCTATTATTAAATTATTAATATAAATATGATATATCATCAAACACATTGGGTCCACCGCGCGACGGGCGCAACGAATATTCCCAAGGAGGGTTGATGTCAGGCAGGCGGCCGGTCATAAAACAATAAGCCAAAACCTCTAACAACATGGATTTATTAAATACATGTTGTGCCGACCCCACCTAGTGTGGGGGAAGAAGAAGATGATGTATCTATTAAGGATGTATCTATAAGGGCAGGAAGAAGAAGATGATGTATCTATATATTTGAAATTTGTATATTTTTAAAGTAGTATATTAGTATTTCTAGAAAGTTTATAAATATACATAAGCTTCTTTTTGATATCATATTATTATATCTTAATAAAGTGTGCACCTACCATGTATTGTCTCTGCATCAGCCTAAGGTCGACTGGTAGAAAATGCCTAAAGGCATTCAGTCCGCCTCTGTACTAATTTTGTGCATAAAGAATAAAATAAATAAATAATAAAACTACAATTAAAACAGTCTTCATTATACAATATTGAAACAAGAGCCACGTCGACCTCCTTTGTATCAGTTCTACGTAAGTACGTAGCTTTTTCCCGACTATCTTGGGGGTCAGCTTCCAGTTTAACCAGATGCGGCTGAATACCAGTATTTTACACGGAGCGACTGCCATCAGTTATATGCGCAACCCAGTTACTGGGCAACGCCAATACCCTAAGAATAGACCGGTTGTTAGACTTTCGGACTGACTGCCCGTAACGACTGCCATAGGTATTCGAATGACACCCGGGACCGACTGTTTAACGTGCTCTCCGAGGTCGGAGGGGCTCTTGGCTATTTACCAACCGCGCGGATCATACGATTTGCGAGGTTAAGCTGCGCTTGCTGCGGTTGGTCCGTGGATAGGTGACCGTTCGTTACACATCGAGTGAGTCGATCCCCTGTGTGTCCCAACCTGGCACAGTAAAAAATAGGTAAATGGTCTAGATTCAGTCAACTCGCCACCCATGTCCACAGAACAATTACCCAAAATAGGCAGACCAACGCCCGACTTCATCAATACTTATTTGGACTTCAAAAATAAGGTTCGTTCTACCTAGCGTTTTCCCAAGTATATTGGGGTCAGCTTCCAGTCTAACCAGATGCGGCTGAATACCAGTATTTTACACGGAGCGAATGCCATCAGACCTCCACAACCCAGCAGCAGGGCAATGCCAATGTGCTAAGGTTAGACCAGATGTCAGACTTTCGGGCTTCTGACTTCCTGTAACGACTGTCATAGGTATTCGTATGACACCCAGTACACGGAGTGGTTTCGATGTGTATCTAATGGTCCCCCATCCACGGACTGATCGCGGCAAGCTTAGCTTAACCTCGCAAATCGTATAATCTGCGCGGTTGGTAATTACCCATGAGCCCCTCAAAATTGCCCCATAAACCAATTCTGCACTTCCAGATTTATTAAAAAGTCAAATATTTACTGTCTGAGTTTGCCCTGGACAAAATACTGGCTACGCCCATGTCCAATTCTATAACCGTGTCTGCGACATATTTACAAATTATATTATAATAACAAGATAATAACGGTGTTTACTAGTGTAGTAGCCAGTTCTGTAACAAATCACTGCGAGGGCGTTCACCTCGACGGGTTTTGTGATTAGATTGGATTATTGATAAATTGGCTCCTGGCTCGCTTCACCGTCCATTCGTAACTTGGAACTCGCTGCTTGGTAATCAATTGTATTACAAAAGAAAATGGTTTCATTTTTTTTTAATCCGTTGGTACCACGGTTAAAAAGTTGTCTATCAGCAAAGTATATCCTCAATCCTCATATTGTTTGATTGTCAACATAACATAACATCACGCCTTGTATTCCTCAAAGGGTTCGGCAGAAGTAACACCCTCATGTCGCCATTATGTTTAAGACCCATGTAATAGGGGGCGAGCATATTCCAGACTCCAGGCTGCTTATGAAATTCCTAATAGAAAAACCCAACAACACTCTGCCCGACCTGGGGATCGAACCTAGGACCTCATGCTCAGCAGTCGCGCCTACGACCACTAGACCAACAAGGCAATGATTGTCAAATCGGAAAAATATCTTCATAAATAATATATCACCACGGTCACATGCGCACAAACATTTGTACATTGTACGAATGTTTTCCGTTTTGTATGGAAAATGTTCGCATAGTCATTGCGAATGTCAGTCGCACACTTGTGGGTCCGCGTATTCGTGTGAATGTGAGTGACTGGGGTAAGGCTGGACATCCACCAGAGCTGTGCGAGGAAAATGTGCAATGCGAAAATGTGTAGTGAGGATGTGAAACGGTGTGACCCTTTCCACCAGAGCTGTGCGAGGAATGCGTAATGTGTAATGCGTAATGTGTTAATGTGTACAAATGAGCCGTGCGAGGATAGGTAGCGGACTCTTTTCGAATAGGGTGGTGTGGCGGGAGCGGTACACATTCCTCGTAACACATTCCTCGCAACACATTCCTAGCAACACATTCCTCGCAGCACATTCCTAGCAACACATTCCTCGCAACACATTCCTCGCATCACATTTCTCGCTTGTTTTGTATGAACAAAAACCTCGCACTGCTAGACCCATATCCACCAGAGCTGAAGCTAGGTAAATGAAGTGATTCTATTGGTACTTACAAAACACGTTCCTCGCTACGCAGCTTAGCACAGCTCTGGTGGATGCTCAGCCTAAGACTCAGCTTTACATGAGAACTCAGAACTTTTTAAGCCAAGAGAATTGGCATAATATTTTTTTTTAAACTAGGTTCTATCAAGTAGTTTTTTTTGGTATTTAAAGTACCTATGCAAAATGTGTGCAGATATAACGACACGTTTTTTGACGTAACCACGCGGCGACGGTTTAACGTGCCCTCCGAGGTAAATAGGGGTCTCGACGTGTAACGAATGACCACCCATCCACGGACTGACCGCGGCAAGCGCAGCTTAACCTTGCAAATCATATGATCTGCGCGGTTGTTAATTAGCCTATTAGCCTTTTCGTATGACCTAAAAATGGAAACCTCAATCTTAAGGTTCGCTTTCATATTAGATGGTATCTACCACGAACAAATCCATAAATCTTATTCTTATTCTTTATTGTACACAAGAAAAATTACAGCAATAAAACTACAATTAAGTGAAGTTATGTACAAAGGCGAGCTTAACTCAAAAATGAGTTTTCTACCAGCAAACCTTTGAGTGATAGAGAGAGAATGAATATGTGGTTGAGGGCAAAATCCAGTGTACAATTGTCTTATTTATTTATACTTATTTATGCTTTAAAATATAATATATCTAAATAAATATATAATAAGAAAATATATACATAAATATATATAAACCATATAATAAACCTACATAGATAATATTACATATTAATCATTCAGAAAGGTAATGCTTCCTAATTCTACTCTTGAAAACGTTAAGAGAAGGACTGTCGCGAATTGAGTGTGGGAGAGAGTTCCAAAGACGCACTGCACGAATAGTGAAAGAACCATCATAACGGCTGGAAGTGTGTCGCGGAGTACGGAGCAAAAGAGAAGCAGCCGAGCGACAAGGTTTACCCCTGGGGACAAGATACTCAAAGCGTTCTCGAAGATATATAGGAGAGTTAGAATTATGAAGAATGGAGAAAAGAAGAGATAGAACATGAGTATCTCGACGCTGCCGAATTGGTAGCCACTTTAGCCTGGTTCGAAATACGGACACATGGTCATACTTTCGAAGACCAAAAATAAAACGGATACACAAGTTCTGCAGTCGTTCGAGTTTATTTAGAAGTTCCTCCGTTGCGTCAAGAAAACAGACATCAGCGTATTCTAATAGTGGCAGAAGAAGAGATTGTGCAAGAGTAACCTTAGTTTGAAATGGTAAGAATTTCTGCAGACGTTTGAGAGACTGAAACGAGCAGTAAACCTTCCTGCTGACCTGCGCAATATGAACATCCCAAGAGAGGTTAGTATCTATAAAGACTCCTAAATTTTTAACGGTTTTGGAATACACTATAGGCACAGAGCTGTACACAACTGGAGGGAGAGACTGGTGATCTAATACGTTAAACATATATCTGCCACCAACAATGAGAGCTTGAGATTTAGCTGGGTTAACCAAGAGTCCGAAGGACTTAGCCCACTTGTTGATATTTTCAAGGTCATTTTAATGGCATCAACAGCTTCAGAGATGTCCCCTACTTTAAAGTGACGATATAACTGCAAGTCGTCTGCATAGAGATGATAGCTAGAAGTCAGGACCTTAGTGATGGCGTTTATAAAAACGGAGAAGAGAAGAGGAGAGAGAACACCACCCTGAGGGACACCCGCAGCCAGATCACACCACTCCGAGGAGACCTCATCTGAGCGAACGGACTGATGTCGAAATGACTGATGTGATCTTCATACTTATGTCGAAAACAAAATGTTTAAAGTCCAATCGCGGAGCAGGAAGAATTTCGTACAACGACCTTTGTGACTACAACCAATTGCAATCTGTGTTGACGGCGGTCACCGCATCTGTGTGAGCGCGACGGCAAGATATTTCTGCGCGAGCGACAGAGATAAGAAGTGACGTGTCATTGTACGAAGTTCTTCATGTACCGCGACCGCACTTTAGTCTTCTTCTTAGCGTGTTGATGGCAACTTAAATTGAGTCGGCCCAGAACTTAGCTACGAGTTTAGCGTTATCAGTAGCGTTCATTAGTTCCTGTAACGTGTACCTACCTATATCAGGGCATGCAAGGCATGATGTCAGGTGTCCCATCGTTTGTGGAACAGCACCGCATTTACACTCCAAGCTGGAATCGTCTATGAATCTCCACCTGAGTAGGTTTTTCTTGCTTCGACCAACCTGATCCGGACTCTGTTTAAAGACTTATGCCTAGTAAGTAAGACCTAGTTTCAAATGTCGATTATCTAAACAAAAGTAGATAATTTAAACCAGGTTTTATAGTTTTGCCTTCGAATTCTTCAGATATCTGATGATAAGACAGGCATTATATACATACAGGGTGTTAACAAAATCATGTAATTCCTTTAAACCTCGTGATGTACTGCTGACATAGAATAACCTTGCAAGGGATGCTTATGGAAACAATAAAAAAAATACAAGAAGTAAACATGTGTTCTTAACGTGAGGCAGTTTAGTACCCCGAGCATACATGATTTGGTTTACACCCTGTATATTATAAAATGTAAGACACACGCCTTGATACGTCTAAAGGGCATCCGCTACCGCCGTATTCTATCCAATTACTGAATTTGGGCATGGTATTTCGTACTTGAATCTACTTTTTAAAATATTCTTAAATGATTTAATTAGGTATTGGCTTTACCGACTTGACTAAATAGAGGAGAAGCAATGTGTGTTTGGTGGTTCCTTGGACTAAGAGTAAAGAGCATTTTTTAACCGACTTCCAAAAAAGGAGGTTCTCAATTCGGTTGTATATATTTTTTTAATGTTTATTACCTCATAACTCCGTCATTTATAAACCAATTTAGATATTTATTTTTTTATTTGAAAGGATATACTTCCAGATTGGTCCCTTTTAAATTTGGTGAACATCTGATGAAGAACTTCGGAGATAGATAATGGAACTCCTCAATGACGAACAGTAGGTACGCATAATGTGATGATGTGATTATGTTTTGAGCAGCTTCTTTAGTAGGTCCAACCATGTTTTAATTAAGGCCACTAAACCGAAAAAAATAAAAGTCGGTTTTATTTTTGTTAAAAAGTTTTTTTATGTTGCTATATAGTCGCCGGCACGTAACTTGGCAAGAGTACAGAAGATAATTCCTCTCCTTTCTTTTTTGCTTCTAAACAGAAATGTTTAAAAATAAATTATGGCAATAACCATAGAATAATGACAAGCAATAAAAGTGACCATATTTTAGTTACACTATGTGTACATGCGCAAACTTACTCCCACTATGCCAAAACCTTGCCAAGTTATTTGCCGATCTAATCGGCGGTCCACCCGAAGGAAAGTGGTTACCGCCGCTTAAATACACCTACATATAACACCTAGAGAAATGCTGATGCGTTGCCAACTTTAGAGACACAGTTGTGAAGTCTGATGTACCTGTAATTCATCGGCAACCATACCCTGTAAGCCGGAACACTGCAATGCTGCTTGGCGGCAGTACTTCCCCGGGCAAAGTCTTTCGAGAGGACCTCTACTACTGCTAAAAACATAGCATATTCGTCATGCGAGACGGAAACAGATTGGCTTCTTCTTCTTTTCGTATGGTTAGTGACTAACCTAGTGTCAGAGTTTATGCCGCCCATGGGCCTCTGACTTGGCTTCACATAGCGTCGAGAAATTTAATATCTCTCAGGCATGCCGGTTTCCTCACGATATTTTCCTTCACCGTTTTTAAGCAAGTGATAATTATACAATACGCACATGAATCTGAAAAGTCAGAGGTGTGTTTCATGCGAACTCGAGACCTATGACTTGGCAGTCCGACGGTCACACCACTAGGCTATCACCGCTGTACCGATACAGATTGGCTTATTACCACGGATTGAATAACCCGAAAACATAACATTACACATACATAACATTACACATACATAACACAACATCACACCGGTATTCCCCGAAGGGTTGGGCAGAGGTGTATAATAACACCCTCATTTCGCCTTTATGTTGAAGTCCCATGTAATAGGGGGCGAGCCTATTGCCATCAACCGGGCACAAATTCAAAATCCGGGTTACTGAGGAATTCCACATGGAAAAACCTAATAACACTTTGCCCGTCATGGGGATCGAACCCAGGATCTCACGATCACCAGTTGCGCTTGCCACCAGTAGACCAAAGAGGCAGTTCAACCCAAAAATTAAGATACTTTTAAAATATAGTATGACGTCATACCTCTAAATTATAGTTACCTGAATATTACGGTACTTATACAAGGTTAGTCGGAAAGGGGGTACTAAGCCGCGGGCCACTTAATGTATCACTGACGATTGTTTTAAAGAAAGTATTAAAATTTAAAAATTCGAAAAATAAAAAACCATGCATTTTTTTGACTGTAGTTTTTTCAAATATTCTTCATCCCTGCTTTAGTTATGAATTCAGAAAATGGAGTTTCTAATCCGTGACCCAAATAGGACGTAAAATGTAAACACGTCTGATCATAGCTGAGGATAGATAGAATTTAGCGTATTTTTTATGAAATCTTTGAAAAGCTAGTTCTCTTAAACTATCGAGTTTTGGGGAAAGCTGTAGAACAAAAGTTATCCCTTATTATGGGTACTTTAACACCCTTTCGGCTTAGTACCCCCTTTCCGACTAACCTTGTATATATTTCGGTACCGAAAAGTATAGTCTAAAAATGCGAAACGGAATATTTCGGTATCGGTACCTAAGCCTTTATAAATAAGGGTTTTCTTTGATGAACCGCATCTTTACCGTCCTTTTTATGAAGCCCCAGATAGCATCAATGTTTGATTAGCATGATTCATTCATCACTCAATGCTTTTCGGTACCGAAATCGTAAAAAAGTTAAACATAGGTATGGCCCAACCTTTATAAGAAAACGGTATACTTTCAATTTTAAAGGTATCGTCACCTTGTACCGTAACCGCTGTCAGTCCATGTTTATTACAATTATTATTCTAGGATCACCACACAAATGGCGTAAGTAGTGTATTCTTCGCTTGAGAGCAATAATTCTGGAATATCCTAAATATTTTTACACTGGCGGCTCGTCCCAGCTTCGCACGGGTGGACATTTCCCCCGGTTTTGCAACATTTTTCGTTTATGCTCCGCTCCTATTGGCCGTAGCATGATGTTATATGGCCTATAACCTTCCTCGATAAATGGACTATCCAACACAAAAATAATTTTACAATTCCAACCAGTAGTTCCTGAGATTAGCGCGTTCAAACAAATAAACAAACATAAACAAACAAACTCTTCAGCTTTATAATATTAGTATAGATAACATAATAACATCACGCCTGTATTCCCCGAAGGGTTAGGCAAAGGTATATAGTAACACCCTATTTTCGCCGTTATGTTTAAGTTCCATGTAAATGGGGCGAGCCTATTGCCATCAACCGGGCACAAATCCAAACTCCGGACTGCTTCCTGAGGAATTCCACATGGAAAAATCCAATAATAACACTTTTTTCCCTACCTGGGGATTGAAACAAGGACCGATCAGCAGTCGCACTTGACTTACGAGGCTAAATATTTTTATTATTATAATTCTTAATTTTCTCGTCAAGTAGCACTTTAGTCTCGCTTAAAGGACAAAAGGAGTCTTTCAGTCTTTACGGTTTACTAAAATAAAAAATAAAAATTCTTTTGTTATCCTTCGAGGCACGAAGCGGTATTAATTAGGTATTTCTTTGTTTTTTTAAGAATAATGTGAATGCTTTACCCTGCTCTTGAGGTACCTTACTTATTCCACAACCCAGATAACAGGTAGCCAAGCTGCGCTGATTGCATTTACAACAAGCTTATCATTTGGCGCCCAAACGTTGTTGGGTGCGCATAGTTGTACCACAGTATAAAGAAGTAGTTGTATGCTTTGAATGTGGTCGCACTTTCCGGTTCATATGTAATTATTTTATAGTGTGGTTGGTAGTGCGTAAAGTTTAATAAAAATAAATACAAAAGTTTGAATTCAAAATTGGAATAGAAATTATTTGGCGCGGTAAGTACGATAAAACTTTATTCTATTATTGTTTTTGTTTATATTGTCTATATCTATATCTATACTAATATTATAAAGAGGAAATATTTATATTTTTGTATGTAACGAATAAACTTAAAAACTACTGGACCGATTTCAATAATTCTTTTGCCGTTAGGAAGCTACATTATCACTGAGTAACATAGGCTATAATTATCTTTATTTATCCCAAAATGTTTAAAAAAAATGTCCACTCGTGCGAAGCCGGGACAGGCCGCTAGTTTAATAATAAAATGAAGACGCACTTTTTTTGTTGCGTATTTATTATTATCTACCCGATAATCTTGATACGAATGTTAACGTAGGTACCTACTATTTGTAAAAACAAAATAATAAACTAACATATGTTTTTGTTTTTCCTTATAATTTCAGTATGTAGGTAAAATAGTTTTACTTATTAATTTACCTCATAGTAGGTAGGTATATTTGCACTCGCGAAGTTATTTGAATTTTCTATAATCTCAAAGAGGTTATTTGTATATGAGCAGGTGTTATTCACCAGGTGTAGTGTACCTATATTCAATATTCTTTATTATATATTCTTATCTATATATCAAATGAATTGTATCATAGTGCCCCAGTTAATTTCAGTGCGGCTAATTATTATTCGTCCGCTGACCTAGTTATAATTTATATCAAACAATCGACTATTGATCGCGAAGTTATGCCCCGTTTCAAGATATTGAAGGCAAACTAAACTTACTGACTATGGTGTTACACCCGTGGTATGTAAAAACTATAACTTAGATTATGATTTTCACAACCGTGAAGCAAAATTAAGAGTATACGAGTATAACACAAAATGTTGTTCTGCCTAGCCTTTCCCCAATTATGTTAGGGTCAGATTCCAGTCTAACCAAATGCAACTGAATACCAGTATTTCACACGGAGCGACTACCATCAGACCTCCGCAACCCAGTTACTGGGCAATGCCGATACCGTAAGGTTAGACCGGTAGTCAGACTTCCGGGCTTCTGATTACCCGTAACGACTGTCATAGGTATTTTTTTGACACCTGGGACCAATGGGGGCTTAACGTGCTCTCCGAGGCACACACAATGAACTAAGAGCACAAATAATTGTGAATCGATGTGTTTTGTGAGTCAGTGCCAAGTTCAGCCTTTGGTTCAATTAAGGGTATCGAATCTGTGACCCTGAGCATTGCACAGCTCAGAAAGCGATCGCTTCGCCTTGCGGTATTTAGGCTATATTTATTTTCTTTATTCATTTCAATACAGTATTTACATAAATATACAAAAAAAAAATAAAAAAAATATTTCTATTAAAAAAATAAAAAAATGTAGACCACCGGCATCGGGAACAGGGTCCAAGCTACAGGTGGTCAGAGCCTCAGAGACAGGAACCTTCTAACAATATGCACCGTGTGCAGCAGTACCGCTTTCTGTATCAGGCCCTTGACCCAGCCGCCCCACGAGAGCCTCATTAGATGTTGGTGGAGGCAAGAGCCTTTTTTTTTTTTTTTTTTCTCACGTGGGGAAATCCTCATGGGCTATCCCCGTCTGGGGAAGACGGGGGGGTGTGCCAGACTCTTACTGGCTAAAACCCCACGGTGTCCCTCCTTCTGACCTAAGGCCGGGGTCACGGGATTCGCTGTTGCATGCACCGCGACCCCGACAGGTCTCGGTCCACCAGCTTCTTCTGGTGGATCCCTCCTGTGGTGGGGCAGTTGCTCCCCTGCCCCACATCCATCCGAGAGGCGCGCGCAGGACATGACGCGCCATCCTCCCTGGGCCCGTTACTGGTCGGGCGACGGGTTCCCCAACCCGCCGCCCGCAGGCCACTCACTAGGGTGGCCGGAGATCATCACGCGCCCTCCGGCGCCCGGTGCGTCTAGCGCGAGAAGGGAGAGAAGAAGCGGCCTCCCTCTCCCTCTCCGCTACCTCCTTGGTCGCCATCACCCCCTCGCAAAAGGAGGCGATGGCTTCCCACGCAGTCTCGCTCCCGACCATGGACAGAACCACGGCTGGAAGCGAGAGGTCACCGCCGATCGCCGCGACTAGCTCGCGGCGCTGCGACCCTCATGCCGGACACGCCTGCAAAGTGTGCAGCGCCGTGTCCTCGGGGCAGTCGCAGTGGTGACAACCGGGCGTCTGCTCCCGGCCTATACGACACAGGTACTTCCCGAAACAGCCGTGTCCCGAGAGTACCTGCGTCAGCCGGAAGCTGAGGGCGCCGTGACGCCTCTCCAGCCACTCCTCCATCACGGGTCTTACCGCCGCTATAGCGGCGTGCCCCGCGCTGGGTTGCGCAAGTCGTTCCCGTGGAGGCAAGAGCCTCCACCAACATCTAATGATAAGAGCCAAGAGGCTATTAAGCCATTGACGGTAACGACTATCCGCATAACGACTGCTATTATTATTATACTATTACAGTATATTATTATATTCATTTGAAATAGAAAGTTAACCAATCAATTCTGACCTTCGTCTTTATAACTCACGTTGCTATTGACAAATGACATTTACACGCAAATAGAAATTATTTATATACAATCTAAATTAATTTCAATTAAATCGATCGATCAGATTGCTAGTCAAAATATTACTCAGCTGGCGACAAGCGTCAGACCAGACCAGACACACACACATAATTAGCCCATTATTGTCCCACTGCTGGGCACGGGCCTACTTCTCAGAATGAGAAGGGTTTAGGCCTTAGTCCACCACGCTGGCCTAGTGCGGTTTGGCAGACTACACACACTATCAAGAACTTTATGGAGCCCTGACAGGTGTGCAGGTTTCCTCACAATCTTTTTCCTTCACCATTAACGCAAGTGATTAACAAATAATGATCCGCACCTGGATTCGAAAAGTCAGAGGCATGGGCCGGGATCGAACTCAGATCTTCCTGCATGGAAGGCAAGCTTTCAACTGCAACACTATCACTGCTTCTAATAGGCCTTAGATTTCTATGAAACATTCACTCATCGACTCATATGACACATATTAATGTCGCACGTAATAAATGGTCAATAAAAATACATTACATATGTGCTATATGTCGGAGTTATCACTACATTTTGCCGTGGAAAATGCCCTAAATCTTAGATATTACCGACAGAGTTCCGAGTTGAAATTATTGTTTGTCCTTAAATACATAATATACCTGCAATATATGCTTCTTCTTTTTGTGTGGTTAGTGACTAACCTGGTGTCAGAGTTTATGCTGCTCATGGGCCTTTGATTTGGCTTCACATGCCGTCGAGAAATATCTCTCAGGCAAGTCGGTTTCCTCACGATGTTTTCCTTCAGTATTTTTAAGCAAGTGATAATTATACAATACGCACATGAATCCGAAAAGTCAGAGGTGTGTGCCTTGGGTTCGAACTCAAGACCTATGACTTGGCAGTCCGACGCACACCACTAGGCTATCAGTGCTGTAAATTATGCTAAAATTCTATTAGCACCTATTAGCATCTCATTCTCGACATTTACTGTTCTTGTTTCTGAACGAACTTAGAATACATTCCAGATTGGTAATTTAAATACAAGAAATGTTAGAACGACCGTTAGATACACAAAATGGATGCTTTTATTTGAATACTGGTTCGGTGAAGGTGGTTGACACAGCTGTTCATATACCTATCTGATTGTTGGGGTCGATGACTTTAAAAAGTTCCATAGCAATAAATAGCGCTATTTCTTATTGTTGTCATTGTGTGAGCTATTGTAAATACAACGATAGATGATTAGCCAGTGTAGCCTATTGAAAATTTTAATTACTGATATTAACTTCGTTGTACAATGATAGTAATATAATAGGACAATCGCCGATAGTACATAGGGTATTGTAATCCGTCTGTGCTTTACCCAAAGTAGCATTGAGTTTAATGATTTGTGCAAAGTACGCTTTCGATAAATCAGGTTTAGGATTTATGTGTTTAGCTTTCTGTTTGTTCACACCTCACAGAAATCTAAATAATAAGATAATAGAAGTCGTATAGGTGCGAGATGTGTCTGTGTGTCTTGTAGGACACAGTTGACACGGAGCCACAAAACAGATAGGTACAGATGTCAATCTACATACAAGTGCGCTCGAGCAACGCACACATAGACACTGCTCACGGACACGACATTTCGGACTGTTTGGGACCAGTGTGCGAGTGAGTGCGAGTGCCATGCGCTTGAGAGAGATAGATATATAGATAGAGCGACCGCCGAGCGTAGGTATGAAAAGTGAAGTACATACATGTGATTGAATTCTGTACCTACCTATCTGTTTTGTGACGGAGCGTTGTCTGTACTACATATTTTAGATGCGGAGATGAAAAGATTGTGTTTTGCAGCATACCCAAATCCGGAAATACTTCCAATTTTTTAAAATTATACTAATGAAATGGTTATCATTTCATTAGTAAGCATTTTCTTTAAGTAATAACGCTGATTTCCAATAAAAATACTAAGATACATTTCGATCATTTTTGGATTTTTTGTCTGTTTGACTGCTTGTCGATTTGTTCGTGCACACTGCAGGTAAAAAGTACCGACTGCGGTTGAGTTTTATATGTAGATAAACTAGCGGTCCGTCCCGGCTTCGCACGGGTGGACATTTTCCCCATTATTGCAACATTTTTCATTTATGCTCCGTTGCTATTGGTCGTATCGTGATGTTATATAGCATATAACCTTCCTCAATAAATGGACTATCAAACCAAAAATATTTTTTCAATTCCAACCACTTGTCCCTGAGATTAGCGCGTTCAAACAAACAAACAAACTCTTCAGTTTTGTAATATTAGTCTAAATATTGTGCGTATCCCGGTGTAACATTTAGTTTTTGTTTTATCGTAATCATTAGTCTACTCTTACTATGCTATGACTAGTCTATAACGGCTTCAAGCTTAGGTACTTAATAATAACTAATCATTCAGATGCTGGTGACATATTTGCTGCTGGCGGGGGTGTCTTCTACCCTCGCGCTGGACAATGGACTGGCGCTGACTCCGCCCATGGGCTGGCTCACTTGGGAGCGTTTCCGATGCATAACGGACTGCAAGAAGTATCCTAATGAGTGCATAAGGTAAGGTCATAAGGTCAAAGTATTACAAGTTTATCAATGTAACATAGAGAAACGTGTATGAAGTGCATTACATTATATTACGACCTTTAAAAATAAAAGTAGGGATATTTAAATGATGCACTGTGCGCACAAACACAAGCTCCACTAACACACACACTCGCAATCATACATATGTGCATAATTATTTTAATTGGCATATAATCATGTTTCTGTTGCATGAAATAAGTAAAATCAGCAAATTTTTAATCCATAAAATTGCCTATAAGATTCGCTTATGTGAGAAATATTTTGTGATTAAATAAATAAATAAAATGTTTAAAGCGCGTGTAAAGCTGTCTACACACCGGCACGAACCCGGCGGGCAAGGCCCGGCGCGGCGGCCTGATTTTAACGATCTTGCCGGCGGCTAGCGCCCGCGCGATCTACCCCGCGGCACGCCCCTCACCGCTCTTCAGTTGCCCGCCGGCTTTTAACTTGCGCCTCTTTAAATTTGGCCTGATCCAACAGTTTCGCGTTTTGAGGGATCTACCTATAATAACCGCACAAGTGGCTAATATTAGATCACTTTCATCGTCCTCGTTCATGTCTAATACTGAAACGTCGTAATAATTCGAAAGACACGCGCGCACTCTCCGAGCACTTGGCAATTACTAATTGTGAACACTGCATGCCGCGACTGTCGTGCCGCCGGGAAAATTGTCCGGCTCGCAACTTCTAAAGCCGCGGTCCACCCGCCGGCACTAACCCGCCGGGTTCGTGCAGGCGGGCCGGTGGCTTCGGTGTGTAGACAGCTTAAGGCCAACTTCGGTCTGTCCGGCTTTTGTTAGGCTTTTGGTCAAGCCCGCCCCGCCACAAGATGCCGAACGAAAGCGCATGAGCGACTCACGCATGACTCGCGCATCAATTTTTTTTTCTTTTTAAAAACCCGTGTGTCAGGCTTTCAGGGCAAAATGTCCGGCTAAATATGAATCTGTGTCCGGCTTTTTTATTTTTGGGCCGGTCAACCCTAACTGTAGAACTAATAGTTAATGGATTCGTTCTACCGTTAGGTTAAATCTTTATGTATATCGGGTTCTCCTATACCGTTAACTACATTTATATTCCTTATGTAGGTATATGCTTGGACGCTGAGCATTGCGAACACCAAATTGAATTATAAAGACTTGGGATAATAGGAAATGTGATTCATCAAAATGTTTTTGAACGACACTCTTACTGAACCACTTAAAAAACACCTCAAGTGGAAGGATCGTGTACTGGGGTGTAACCGCCTGTTCACACAGCGGATCCGTTTTACTCGATGTGTTGTTGACATCTGTACCGACATATCAGTTAAACAATTGGCAGCTGCGTCGCATCTCATCATCAGACAGGATACGATAAAAATAACGAATACAGTATTTTTTACTGGATTCGGAATACTATCGTGTATGTGAATTTGCTCATACAACTACAGGTGCCATCACCAAAATAAAAACGGATCCTGTAAACAGTTTCTGTGTGAACTAGCTGTAATTTGGGAGCGGTATTGTGCAGCGGTAATGCCTTTAGTCCAGCTGTAGACTGCTACAGACTGATGATGATGTGCCCAGCTGTTGAGTGACATCACAATTCGTATAATCATAACATAACATAATTAGCCCATTACTGTCCCACACCTGGGCACGGGCCTCTTCTCAGAATGAGAAGGGTTTAGGCCTTAGTCCACCACGCTGGCCTGGTGCGGATTGGCAGACTACACACACCGTCGAGAACTTTATAGAACCCTAGCAGGTGTGCAGGTTTCCTCACGATGTTTTTCCTTCACCGTTAACGCAAGTGATAATCAAATTCTGATCCGCACATGCATTCTAAAAGTCAGAGGTACGGGCCAGGATCGAACTCAGACTTTCCTGCATAGAAGGCAAGCGTCCAACCGCTAGGCTATCACTGGTTTTCGATTCGTATCATCACAATCACAAAATAACCGTTATTACGTTGACTCGCTCACACATACTGCAACAGAACGGCAGAAGCGTTGTTGGGTGATGATTAAATGTATATCGGCTCGCGTGATAACAGTTTTAACTTGGAGGATGCTGGTGCCATTGTTCTCTGCTTCTCCCTTACGATATCCACTGCAAACAATTTTATTATTATGGCAGATTCCTATGATTTACCGAGCGTTATTGGTTAAAATTAATACTTCTGTATCTGTACCAATAATGAAGCTAAGACCCCATAGCTTTGCATAGGATACCTTCCCTTACGTAACTAGCTATCACAGATAAAATTAGCAAACGAATCCATTTATATGCCCAGATTGACAATAAAAAATGCTACCGTTGGTAAGCAGAATGATTCGTTTTGGGCCATAGGAACTGAACGTTAATTCACCAAATTGTTCAGAATATTGCTTTTATCTCCAAGCCACATTTGAGATCAGGTGTTCTCAATCGCTCTTAACACATCCACAGTGAGAATTTAATCAAGCGGACGGCGGACCTCATGGTGAACGAGGGTTACCTGGACGCTGGGTACGAATACCTGGGCATCGACGACTGCTGGCTGGAGAAGAAGAGAGGGCCTGATGGACGCATGGTGCCTGATAAGGAACGGTTCCCCAACGGAATGAAGGCCGTTGCCGATTATGTAAGAAGCTTTTTTTGTATACTTTTGAACATATTTGACAAACAGACCGATCTTATGGAAGTGGTTATTACCATCACCTGTGTGGTCTGCCTAGCTTTTTCCCATGTTGGGGTCAGCTTCCAGTCTAACCAGATGCGGCTGAATACCAGTATTTTACACAGAGCGACTGCCATCAAACCTCCGCAATCCAGCAACTGGGCAATGCCGATATCCTAAGGTTAGACCAGTTGTCAGACTTTCGGGCTTCTGACTACCCATAACGACTGTCATAGGTATTCGTATGACACCCGGGACCGACGGTTTAACGTGCTCTCCGAGGCACGGATAGATCTCGATGTGTAACGAACGGTCACCCATCCACGGACTGACCACGGTAAGCGCAGCATAACCTCGCAAATCGTATGATCTGCGCGGTTGTTAATTAGCCACGAGCCCACTACCACCTTCGTGTAAACCTACAATTCCAAGAGGATTGCTGATGAGTTACCAACTCTACTGACAAAGCTTAAAAGTCTCATGTGACAGTAAGTTAACCGGGTCCCATACCCTCCAAACCCGAACACAGCAATGATGCTTGGCGGTAGAAATAAGTGCCCTGGTACTTCTTCCCCGGACGAAGTCTTTCACTAGAAGCTTTGTACTGCTTAATTGCTAATAAAATCTCTACACTTTTGACGGTAAAAGTTTATATTTATTGGGAATTGTCCATAGCATATTTTTACCGGCTAATAACCCACGGTGTTCCTCCTCTTGACCGTCGACCAGGGTCGCGGGATTCGCATAAGCATGCACCGCCACCCCGGCAGGGTAGCATAATTACATCCTATTAGACATTTTACAATTCGAATTTCTCCCTCAAAACACACAAATCACACGCAAAGTGACGTCACTTTACCGACCGATATTAATAACCCATCTCCATCCAAAATCTCTGGAACAATGTAGATTTATGAAAAATTCAATAGAAGAAATGTCAAAAACCCACATCAATCCAAACATTTTGGATTGAGATCGGTTGTTAATATCAACCGTAAAATAATTAATTATTTTCCTCGATATTCCAGATCCATAGCAAAGGCTTAAAATTCGGCATGTACGAGGACTACGGGAACCTAACGTGCGCTGGATACCCGGGCGTGCTCGGCAACGAGAGGCTGGACATCGAGACTTTCGTGGAATGGGAGATAGACTATCTGAAGCTTGACGGCTGCTATATTGAGCCTAAGGAAATGGATGAGGGTACGTGTTATACTAAAAATAACATAACATAACATCACATCTGTATTCCCCGAAAGGTTGGGCAGAAATGTATAGTTACCTCTTAATTTTGCCGTTATGTTTAAGTCCCATGCTCCTATGTAATAGGGGGCGAGCCTTTTGCCATCAACCGGCCACGAATCCAAACTCCGGGCTGCTACTGGGGAATTCCACACGGAAAAACCCAATAACACTTTGCCCGACCTGGGGATCGGACCCAGGATCTCACGATCAGCAGTCACGCTTGCCACCACTAGACCACCGAGGCAGTTACTAAAAATGTTTATTAAATGTACTTTTCACCATCTTCTGTTTGGTGTGGTGTTTATTTAATAATGATTAGGTATCTACCTTTTTTACGTGGGAAAATCTTCATGGATACCTTCCATCCTGAAGAAGGCAGAGGGGTCTGTTGCAAGCTGACTGACTAGAACCACCGCAGCACGGTGTTCTTCCGAAGACCTATTGCTGGGGTCGCGGGATTCGCTATTGCATTTCCCGCAAAAGAACGATACTCAAATATCCTCATAATCCGAGATGCTCCATTAGCCCTGTGGCACCATTTCTATAATTAACGGCCGAAACCAAAACCCAATCTCAATCCAATCTGGGTTGATGTATGCTTTTGACAGAAATTCAATAGAAGTAATGTCAACTTGTAGTTGTGTATTGAAAATGACTAACTAGAAAATGGCCATGTCGACCTGTCGCGGACTGTACTTATGTAAAACTGAGATCTGCTTCGAATGGAGCAAAAGGCCGTTCTTGAATATTTTTATGTCGTCAATATAATTCCATCGTGTTACTTCTTTCAGGATATCCATCTTTCGGAAAACTGTTGAATGAAACTGGTCGGCCTATACTCTACTCGTGCAGCTGGCCTGCCTATCAAGAAGATGCTAAAATGCTAGTACGTATCTTATTAATTCCTTGTGATACCGGGATAGAACAGGCCCATACTCTTTTTTTTTGTGTTCAGCATCGTCCCACACTAGGTGGGGTCGGCACAACATGTATTTCTCTTCCATTCTCCTCTATCAGCCGTCATCTCAGTTATCACTTCTTTCGTACCCATATCATCCTTCGCACAATCCATCCATCTTTTATTTGGCCTACCTCTACTTATATATTCATCCACATTCATAATTATTAACACTTAGTGTCTCGGGGACACCTAAAGCCTCCTTTTTGAGTTCTAGGCTTTTTCAAACTGGTGGACTACAATAGGTCGAGTAAATACACAAAGGAATCTGTAGTGTATATTCCAATCAATAATTCATTAATAGCGTATCATATTGCATTATAACTAACTGCCTACCATAGCCAACTGATCCAAACAACATTTTTTTAAATTGTATATATCGTTATGTTTTTAAATTGAGTCCCAAAAGGGAAAATAGCTGGTTATTTATAAAAATAACTTGATTTGGTCGCGTTTGGCAAGCGCAGACAAGGTCGAACATGGAGCACACTAATCCAAGGAACAGAGATATAGAGGGATTCCTCTATACCCCTCTGGCTCCCACATACACACGACAGAACGCAGTAAACCGCTTGGAGCCGACTTTAATGTGAGGGTGGTAGCTAGCCAGGCGGACCTTATATATCCTACCACTCAATTTCACCAAAAATTTTACTTGGAACAGCTGTTGGCTTCCAAGGTTTGATAATATCTTAACGTAGTAAACTTCGATCATTTTTACGCCTACCGTGTCACTCTATCTTCCTCGCTTACGCGTTTAGCATATTGAGTAGATCATGTTTGTGTGTTAGGTTCACCTCGCCTCGTCCAATTCGACATGTTGCTAAACGTGCCACGGTCGCGACATCGTGGCCGTAGCCTTCCAGCCAAGAGGAGCCTTTTCCTCTATTATATGTGACGTAGGATATTCAGAAAAATCGAATCTTTGCGATAATCCTAGGACCATTGCAAAGGACTGGATATTTGGAATCAAAGACAGATTTTTTGTGATCATACGCACTATTTTCAGGATTATTGCAAAGACCCCAGTTTGTTTAGGAGGATTGGAAACATGAACGCTGTTTGGCTAATCTAAGAGTCGATTTGTATTATCTTTATTCTGGTTGGTCAGATCATGGCTCTTCACAAAAATTAGAGACAGAAAAGTGATAACAGCATGATAAAAAGCGTACATAACGTGAGCGATATTCGCGACTTACCTAAGATAAGCCGGACTTTTGGAATGATCATGAAAATACTTCGGATGATTACGAAAATCTGTCTTAGATTCAATTATTCGGTCCTTTGCAATCGTCCTAGGACTATCACAAAGATCCGATTTTTCCGATTATCCTACGACATATGCATTGATCAATGAGTATCTTCTTTACATAGTATAAAACAAAGTCGCTCCCGCTGTCTGTCTGTCTGTGTGTGATTTTGATGCGGTTTTTTTTAATAGATAGAGTGATTTAAGAGGAAGGTTTATATGCCCCATATTAGTATCTACATTGCACCCGTGCGAAGCCGGGACGGGTCGCTAGTATGCTATAAATTCAGATTTTAATAAATCTCGCATTCCTATTTTTATAGATTTGTCATAAAAGTAATATAATTTCTTGTTTTCTCTAGCCGAACTACGCATCTATAGCGGCGCACTGCAATATGTGGCGCAACTGGGACGACATTGAGGACTCGTGGGCATCGCTTACCAAGATCATGGACTGGTTCGGAGATAACCAGGAACGACTGGCGCAGCACGCGGGACCTGGACACTGGAATGACCCCGATATGGTGAGAATAATCATTACTTCCAAAGGAAGCGACTTTTTCAAAAGAGAAATATTTAGGCAAGTTGTTTGAGTATTAGTACGGTGTTGGTATCCATAGAGACTGGAGAGTGTTGGCTTGAAAATGAGCAGAAGCAAAACGCAATATATGTTTTGCGATTTCGGCGGTCTCTCCAGTCCTATGCCTATTACTCTCGCTGGTATATCCTTACCGGTCTGCTCCGACTTCCGGTACCTTGGGTCACTCGTCCAAGGGGATGGTGAAATTGACCGAGACGTTACGCATCGGATCAACTCAGGTTGGATGAAATGGCGACAGGTCACAGGGACAACTTGTGACCAACGGATGCCCCTCAAGCTGAAGGGCAAAATCTACAAATGCATTATAAGACCTGTCGTGCTGTACGGATCAGAGTGTTGGGCCGTGAAGAAGACGGATGAAAGAAGATTACACGTAGCGGAGATGAGAATGTTGAGATGGATGTGTGGAGTGACGCGAATGGATAAAGTAAGAAATAAGTATATTAGAGGAAGTTTGAAAGTGGCACCAGTGACAGAAAAGTTGAAAGGAAAGCGTTTGTCTTGGTATGGGCATGTGCTGAGGAGGGATGAAACACATGTGACTAAGAGAGTGATGAATATGAATGTTGGTGGATGGAGGGGGAGAGGGAGACCTAAGAAAAGATGGATGGATTGTGTGAGGGAGGATATGAAACATAAGGGAGTAAATGATAATGAGACGGCTGACAGGGAAGAGTGGAAGAGAAAAACATATTGCGCCGACCCCAAGTAACTTGGGACCAGGGCAGGAAGATGATGATGGTATCCATAGAGACTATTATTCACTCCCGAAGGGTCCGGCAGAGGTTTTTTAGTACGCCTTCGTTTTGCCAGTTATGTTTAAGTCTCATGTAATAGGGACCAAGCCTATTGCTATTAACTGGGTGCAAATCCAGACTCCGGGCTGCTACTGAGACATTCCGAATGGAAAAACCCAATAACACTGCCCGACCTGGGGATCGAACCCAGAACTCCATGCTCAGCGGTCGCGCTTGCGACCACTGGACCAACAAGGCATTATATATCTATACTAATATTATAAAGCTGAAGAGTTTGTTTGTTTGTTTGAACGCGCTAATCTCAGGAATTATTGGTTGGAATTGAAAAAAATATTTTTGTGTTGGATAGTCCATTTATCGAGAAAGGTTATAGGCTATATAACATCACGCTACGACCAATAGGAGCGGAGCATGAATGAAAAATGTTGCAAAAACGGGGAAAATGTCCACCCGTGCGAAGCCGGGACGGGCCGCTAGTAATTCATATAATTCCTCGTACGAGACAAGTTTTACTTTTTTATTTGATCTGAGAAAATATTTAAGTTTTTGTATTAGACATTCCTAACGCACATAGACGCGATTTGACTTAAAAAAACTAAATGTTAGATTTATTTCCATAGTACCATAAAAACATTTACTTTACAGTTGTTAATCGGCAACTTCGGTCTGACAATAGACCAGGCGCGCGTGCAGATGGCAGTCTGGTCAATCCTGGCAGCTCCTCTCCTCATGAGCGTAGACCTGGCTACCATCAGGCCAGAGTTTAAGGCGATCCTGCTGAATAAGGACATCATTGCTGTGAACCAGGACCCACTCGGAAAGCAAGGGTTGAGAGTGTGGAAGAAAACGGGTAGGGGATCTGTAAGTATTGTTATCCAAGTACTCACATAAGTTAAAGGTTCGTTCTGGATAGCATTTTCCCAAATAAGTTGGGTTCAGCTTCCAGACTAGCCAGATGCGGCTGAATACCAGTATTTTTTTTACACAGAGCGACTGCCATCTTACCTCCGCAACTCAGTTACCTACTGAGCAATGCCGATATCCTAAGGTTACACCAGTTGTCAGACTTTTTGGACTTCTAACTTCCCGTAACGACTGTCATAAGTATTCGTGTGACACCCGGGACCGACTGTTTAACGTGCTCTCCGAGGCACGGAGGGGTCTCGATGTGTAACGAACGGTCACTCATCCACGGACTGACCGCGACAAGCGCAGCTTAACTTCGCAAATCGTATGATCCGCGCGGTTGGTCATAGCCATGAGTCCCTCACACAAGTTAAAGGTGTCCCTATACTCCATTTCGTCTAAGTTTAGACAAAAGTGGCACATCAAGGCCACCATTCTTGTAAACTATTTCTTCAAGAAGAGTTTCAACTAATCTTGATTGACTACCTTTTCACCGCCAACGTACACAGAACGCGATGCCTCGCCAGCGCCAAGTTTTAAATGTATAACGAAATATATAGTACCTAAACCGTAGTGATGAACTGATAACCTGTTAAATACAGTAAACTTATTTTTATAACATAGTTAAAATGAAGAGCTTCTAATGAAGTTGTGGCGCTGGAAGCACGAAAATCTGGAACTTCTATTGAAGTCCGTGGCGGTGAAAAGGTAAAAGTTCATAGAAGCATAATAGTGTGTTGAATCCCTGCTGGAAACAAACATGTTGTTTATATCTATACATTTCCTTGCTAAGATGAGTCTTATTTGTCTAATGGATAGAAATCTATAATTTAGATTTCTGTGGTCTAATGTTATATTAAATAGGTGTATAGGTTGTGGAGGTGTGATTGCAGTGGCGATAGTTAAAGTATTCCTAACTTGCCGCCTCTGATAGGATTGGGAGTTGGAGTACGCACCAACTAAAACTATGGTTTTATGATGACGAGTTATGCTTTTTTATGTATAAGTGGGAACCCTTACGACATTCACGGATATTAATGAAGTAAACTAATTGTAGCTCTCATCATACAAAATGGCTCACATGTGCATGGCGCACACCTGATAAATTATATGACAGTTTGAAATGAGAATACACGAATGAGCGATCATTATTAAATTATCCTTTGTTTCTCAGAGAGCTCGACTGGAAATCTGGAGTCGCGAGCTGCACGACGGTGCGCACGCGCTGGCGTTTGTCAGTCAGCGCGACGACGGTATCCCATACGCCGCTAACTTTACCGACTACGACATGCTAATGGATGCGGGAGAATATGAAGTTCATGTAAGTTAATAAATATCTATAATATATTATTATCTACTTGGTAGGCTGATGCCTAATATCATAGTTCCTCCTGATCATTCATTGCTCAATGAAATACGTTAGGCGCTTAAATTAAATTGTTTGATAGTTAATTAGTTAAAGAGCTATCACGATATCAATATTCAGAATCAAGAAGATCTTACAAAATTTTCACTTCTTTTCTCGTGTCGGCATTAAGTTATATGAGAAATAGGTCATGCCAAGGCCGTAGCTAGGGGGAGGGGTTCAAACCCCCCCGAAATCTCAGAAGAAGTGTATACACTCGTTATAGTAATTGACTTTCTTGTTCAGGGTTCATCAACGCCCCCCGAACATAATTCCTGGCTACGGTCTTGGCTCATGCCGTGGTGAAAAGATTAGCCAGGCAGCACTTTTGGTCGCAAGGCTGAATGCCCAGGGTGTGCCGGACGTACTTACGCATCGTCACTTCTGGAGGTTCTTTTCAGACTCCTCATGTTGACTATTTAGTTAAATAATTAAATACTTATTTTACGTTTTTCAGGATTTGTACAAAGACGAAGGAGTGCGGCATTGGAAATCCAACCAAAACTTTGAAGTCCGGATTAATCCATCAGGTCGGTGGCATAATGAGTTTATAACTTGACCTATTAGTCTATTGCGGTGTAGGCTATTCTTTTAAGCTGATTGTACACCCGTAACAAGTGTTATAAGTACCATTTGTTATGCTTTATTGGATCCACAATAACATCCGACCACCGTAATATTGGTGTTACATTTTCTACATAACTTGTTGTAGCCAAAAAAGCGATAGAAAAAAAAAGCGACAGTATTTTAAATATTTTACCTATATGATAGAAATATCAGTTTCAAAAAATTACATATACATTCCTGAGTGGAGACAAAGGTGGCTTCCGATTTCGATTATTGGGAGACAGCGAGATGTAGGCTTATTTTTAACCAAGAACCACATGGCTTAAGTAGTAGCAGTAGTAGTAGCAGCTAGAGGCTTTTGGGCAGATTTAGCAAATCTAGGAGCTCTATATCTACTTATTTGGATACCCCATAATATGCTTGCGGGCCCCAGGGCACAGCCCCGGCTGCCCCGGTGGCAGTAGCGGATCCAGGATCTCAGGAGATGGTCATAGTTGGCCACTTGCTATTAGTAGTCTGTAGTAGTGACTAGAGGTAATAAGTAATACAATTTTGTTCGTATTGCAGGTGTGAAATTCTACAAGTTTATACCAAAGGCGACGAGCAAAGCAGATACCAAGACTGACAGTGTTAGTTCTGTTTCTGATGTAGCTGTCAACACTGTTCTTATCAAGAGTTAGTTGCCATAAGTTTATATTAGGTGTTACAATACAAAATAATATAAGGATATTAATATTAAAGTTTTACAGATATTCGGTCTATTTTATTTTTATACTTTTTGGTGCAGTTTATTGTTGGATTTGGGTGCTCTTGGAAAGGAGTAATTAATCCCTTTAGTCAGTAGGTATGTTGGTGATGATGGTGATTTCAGAGTCTGCTTTCCACGATACACCGCTGACGTTGAAGCTCTTCGCATCATGACCTCAAAACACCAGCTTTTTCTCTTGTATTGGAGAGATAATTTTATTACGCGACATTCTGGTTTGATTCAAGTACCTATATATGTTCGACTAATATCGAATTTCCTAAATTTAACCAGCTCCCTTCTTCGACTTTGATAACCAACTTACAGAATCATTTCCGTGTCTTGTTGGTGTTTGGGTACCGCGCGTGAGAGCTCCGCTGGAAATGATTGCATAGGTACCTGTTTTACTTATAGTAACTACTTTATTTACACTGAGTCAGGCCCGCCGCAAGCTGTTTCGTCGCCCGCGTGCAATCAGCAATACCGAATGAAAAAAAGACAATGACTTGAATTACGTGATGAGCAGTGCATTCCCCGCGTCAGTGTCGTCGATTCTCCGAAATTCCCCGCTTCTTTTTGATTAATTCCCAAGCGATACTTGTACGACCTTTTTTTTAGACGCTCTCCTCACTCTCTCCCTTTTTCGATTACTCCTGTATCTTGAGTGACACAATACCGAAAAAATTTAAATTAGTCTCAATTCCCCGATTTCTCTCATTCCCCGAAAGGGCCCCCAATTCCCCGCTGATGATGAGTCGCTCGATTTGCCGCCCCCTGGGTGTGCCGCCCGTGTGCGGTGCCCGCTTTGCACGCTCGCTTACGGCGGCCCTTCACTGAGCACACTGATTATGACAGGGCAGGACAGGTAGTTGCACGATATTTGAACTTCGCACATAGCATACCTACACGAAAACGTGAGTTTTCTAAGTAGACTTTCGCACAGTATTTATGTTTGGTTCAATAGATATCTAGGTTGAAGCTGCCGGTCAGAAGAAATAACGTAATTTAATATGGGAAGGTTTTCAGTAATTTAGCTTCAAACACAACATGGATGTGTTCGACTATTAATCAAACGAGAAAACGAACACCATATTTTGAATGAAAGTTTAGTAACTACATCGTTATATCAATTATGTACCTACTATTTATTGATGAACCTTCCTATTTCTTGTAAACTAAACTATGCTTATCTGGTTATTTTTAGTCAGTTAAGACACAGATAGATATAAAATCAGCAAGAATATATTGAGGTTAAAGTCCGATTTCGGGTCAATGCTCGAACAATATTTTGATAGTCTAAAGCAATGACCAACGAATAGTAGGTCTAAAGTCCATTAATAAGGGAACAACTGGTATGTCGCAAATTCAAGTTCTGGGTTACCGTTATATAAGCGAAAGTTTGTTTTTTATAGGTACGTTATTATTCATTTATTCATAATATGGTTTAAATGCCTAAAAACTTTATACCTTTTTATTTAAAAGTTACAGTTTCAAAACTAAATATTTTACAAATTCCGAACGCTACCTATAATTTGTGTTTGTGACATACGGTGACATATTAATTTTTGTCAATTTTGACGTAACCACATGATTTGATTGCTGTCAAAAATATGTCAAACACAAATTAGAATATTTAGAAATCAGAAATTTTAAATTGCTTGCTGAACTGAATTGCAAGCGGCATAATGGTTAAAAGTTGAATTAAAATATTTACACAAAATTAATGTAAACACAAAACGGACAAGTTGATCGTGACATTGCTATAAACGAGTACTTATCGATACCACGCAACGTAAATACTGTTATCGTACGATCGCGTAAGAGCGAAAGAAAGCTGGTTATTGGTATTAGGTCAATGGTGTATTCGTGCCGGTAATGTGAGGCTGGGTGCTGACGTCGGCACGGAACAAGACGCGGCGGGCGCGGACCCGCGGCCGTCAGTTTGCGCCGGTTACATCGCTCGGTTAACACGTCCCGACAAACTAACTAACGACGATCATATACTAAATCTTGAGCGTGAAAGTTACCTATAAAAATGGGCGGAAGAGTAGAAAATGTCGGTATACTCGCTATGGAGTTATACTTTCCTTCACAATATGTAGACCAAACGGAACTGGAAAAATTTGACGAAGTGTCCGCAGGCAAGTACACAGTCGGCCTCGGCCAGACTAAAATGGGCTTTTGCTCAGACAGGGAAGACATAAACTCAATTTGTATGACAGCTTTACATAGACTGATAGAGAAAAACAATATCAATCTTCATGATATTGGAAGACTGGAGGTTGGTACTGAGACCATCATTGACAAAAGTAAAAGTGTGAAGACGTACCTCATGACCCTATTTGCTGAGGCAGGTGCAACAGATATTGAAGGTATAGACACAACAAATGCTTGTTATGGAGGTACCGCAGCTCTGTTTAATGCTGTGAACTGGGTGGAATCATCATCCTGGGATGGCAGGATGGCAATAGTGGTGGCAGGAGACATTGCAGTGTATGGCAAAGGACCGGCGAGGCCTACAGGCGGTGCTGGAGCAGTGGCCATGCTCATAGGTCCTAATGCACCTCTGGTACTGGACTGTGGTGTACGTGCTTCATACATGACTCATGCATATGACTTCTACAAGCCAGATCTGGCTTCAGAATTCCCATTTGTAGATGGAAAGCTCTCAATCAAATGCTACCTCAGTGCTTTAGATAATTGTTACAATTTATACTGTAAGAAGATGAGGAAGATTGACCCTGATTTCAAAGGGTTGCTCAGCCTAGACGGTATGTTGTTCCACTCTCCATACAGTAAACTAGTACAGAAATCACTTGCTAGAGTGTGTTTTAATGATTTTCTGAATGCAAAACCAGACCAACGTGAAAAACAGTTTCCTGGCTTATCAAACTTTAGTTCCCATAAATTGGAAGAAACATACTTTGACAGAGATGTTGAAAAGGCATTTATGACATACAGCCAAGCATTATTTGATGAGAAAACAAAGCCATCATTGAACATAGCAAAGAATGTAGGAAATATGTATACTCCATCATTGTATGGGGGCCTTGTTTCATACCTCGTAAGTAAATCGCCTGAACAGCTAATTGGGAAGAAGTTTGGTCTATTTTCTTATGGATCAGGTCTTGCTTCCACAATGTATTCTATAAATATTTGCAACGACATTAGTGTTGGCTCAAAATTGGCCAAACTGATTAAATCATTGAACGAAACTGTGTCTTTATTGGATAAAAGGGAGAGTGTAGAACCTAGCAGGTTTTCTGACATCATGGATATAAGAACTATGAACTACCACACTGCACCATATCAACCATCGGGTTCACTAGATATATTGTTCCCCGGTACGTACTACCTCGTTAACATTGATGAACTAAGAAGAAGATTTTATGCAAGAAAAGTTTGAAATATTTATGTTTTATTAGAATAATTTTGTGTGAACTGGTGCAGGAGTTATTGGGTGTTTTTGGTTTAAAATTTATTATTTGTCTATTTTTGTTAGAAATTGAGACTGTTATCTATCTAGCTGATACATACTATGTTTGTGAAACATATTTCTCCTAACGGTTAATTAGCAAAGTTTATATTATTGTAACCTATTCACCTTGTTATAAGAAATCAACTTCAGGAAGTACACTGTACTTTGAACAGTGTATTTGCACACAAAATCAATAAATACTTGTATTTTAATTGTGCTTGTATCGCAGTCATTTATTATTTCTGTATTTTGAATACAAAATGTAGTTATGAATTGTGAGGGTTTAAATTTATAATGGCTATAATTATTTAAATGGTATGTGACGGGTAAATGTTGTAAAAGAAAGAGTTATAAGTATAAGTAATGAGTGTTAATTTATTCATGTTCCCTTTTTACATAATCTGTCACTTTCAATAAATTATTTCCTATTTATAGAATGTGCAAAGCTCAAATATATATAATTAGAATCACACCAAAGCTATATAGAGCCTATATAACAACATAGACGTGTTGTTCTGTCCTATGCAATTATTTAACAAGTTGGTATTTAATTTTGCAACTATAAAATGTAAATCATAAAAATCGTAAAATAAAATCTATGAAATGGACCATTATAACACTGCGTATTGTCAATAAACCTATTGAGAATTCATTTTATTGTTTCATTTACTTTATAAACTCTTATACCTTATACAAATTGTATTATGCATGAATTTTATGCAAGATAAATACTTACTTACGTGGGTAAATAATAATTTCAATATGTCTATATGCACGTCTGTTGTAATTATGACTTGGTTCACGTAAAGTTGATTACATAGCTCATGCAGCACGTAGGGATTTTCCATAAGCATAAGAATTTGGTATAGTGGCCGCAACGATACTATCAAGCGTGGGACTTGGGCCTCTGATGGTATAGTTACGCCACTGGCCCCAGAGGCCCGAGGCAAATATATTGGATGGGGCCCCAGTAAAAGTCGTCATATTGTTATTAAATTTTAATAAATCACTGAACTAGTTACCCAACAGAATTACTAATATTGTGTGCATTTTAGTTAAATATCTAATAAATTTGATTTTCAAAAGCCGTGGGCCCCGTTGGGGCGGGGGCCCGTGGCATTTTGCCAGCCCTGCCACCCTATAGTTACGCCACTGGCAGGGGCGTATCAATGATACGGGGCCCTCGGGCTACAGGGGCCCCGACGTCTGCAAGCAAAAATTCGTAAAATGCTATCCGTAATCTCACTCCAGCTGCACGCCAAACTCGAAACTCTGAATCGCTAATCTCAGCACATCCCAGATACTCCATACAAGCATGGACCGCGGTTTTTGGTTTGGTTTTTTCCATTTGGGCTTCACCGCAGTCGGGTAGAAGAGCCTCCCGATAAATTTTGTTTCAGGGCCCGTCTACGCCCCTGGTCCCAGGGTCGAAGCTCAGGTTAAGCGGTATTATTGAGCTGGTAGCCCGCATCATGGTATTGCTAGGAATTCTGTTAACAATACCCGTAAGTGGGCCTTTGTGGCATAATGTTATAGAAATTATTATATCAAATCGCACGCGTGTATTAATAAGGGGCATCTCATACCTACTAGAGCAGAGTCGAAGCGTCAATCTGAAACTTAGCATATTCACCCTTATCTCCACAACATAATACACAATACATATTTCTTCTAAGATAAAAAAAGACGCGCGCATTCTACAGAATTCGCGCGTCGGAGCGCAACCACCGCTGATTGGTTCTTAGCTTTACCTACTTGTGACGAATTTGACGCCCCGATGCGCTTCGACTCTGCTCTAATATGAATTGACGTGCTAACGTGCTTTTAATAATTATAATTACATAACATAACATCACGCCTGTATTCCCCGAAGGGTATGGCAGAGGGGTATAGTAACACCCTCATTTCGCCGTTATGTTTAAGTCCCATGTAATAGGGGGCGAGTCTATTTCCATCAACCGAGCACAAATCCAAACTCCTGGCTGCTACTAAGGAATTCCACACGGAAAAACCCAATAACACTGCCCGACCTGGGGATCGAACCCAGGACCTCACGATCTCACGACGCTTGCCACTACTAGACCAACGAAGCAGTTAATCTAATTATAATTATGTAACGATGATAAATATATTTAAAAAAAAGTTAATTGTTATTTCGTGAGATTGTATCCCACATAGTAATATTATCTACATCTACATTTCAGTAGTAGGTACACAGCTCAGTTCTCAGAATAAAGCGTAAATTAATACATCGTGGCTGCGCCTGCAAAACCCGCTGTATTTATTTTTTGAAAATCTGTCTTTGATGCTATTTTATAATAGTTCTCAAGCCACGTGCACCTGTAAAATCTCTTTTCTTTTTTTTGTGAAAAACGTTGCCCCACACTAGGATTTCTCCTGTATCGTGGGTCCGTTTACAAACACAAATCTTCACATGCACAAACATCCAGACCCGGAACAACTATCTGTAGGCAAATATTTGTACCGTGCGGGAATCGAATCCACGACCCGTAGCACAGAAGCCAATCGCTCAGCCACTGAACCAAACGTGTCGTCATCAATCTGTTTTTTAATTCAAAATAATTATTAGAAAACGTATTTTATAGTTGCACGTGGCTTGAGAACTATTATAAAATAGCATTTTTATTTATTTATTTATTCTTTATTGTACACAAGAAAAATTACAGCAATAAAACTACAATTTAGTGAAGTTATGTACAAAGGCGAGCTTAACTCAAAAATGAGTTTTCTACCAGCAAACCTTTGAGTGATAGAGAGAGATTGATTATGTGGTTGAAGGCAAATTCCAGTGTACAATTGTCTTATCTATTTCTATTTATTTATGCTATAAAATATAATATACCTAAATAAATATATAATAAGAAAATATATACATATAGGTATACATAATATAAACCATATAATAAACCTACATAGATAATATTACATATTAATCATTCAGAAAGGTAATGCTTCCTAATTCTAGTAGGTAATTCTACTCGCATTCTAGCATCAGACAGATTTAAAAACAAACAGCGGAATTTGCAGGCGCAGCGACGACATGTGAAATATTGGTTACCTTGTATTTTTTACCTGAAAGAAATACACTTGAATAAGAATGGGTACCTATTTCCTTTAAAGTTGTTAAGGATCATTCGTACTCTCAGTGCCCGGGAATGTCTGCCTAGTTACAGAGGAATGCATGCTAGGGCCCGCATGATTCGACTACTAATATAACTCCAATTATCGACACAAATGGCCTCATTACGTTTGTTTAGTAGAGGGACCGGGTAAGTACAAGGAACATGTGTTTATTTCAAAACGTTGTAGACTTACTTTTAAAATAATCAATGGTGTCGATTCTTTTCAAGTACTCTGTGATTCTTTTGCGCGCTTTGACAGGACTAAACTAAACTAAGGGTGTTTGTCACTTTTTCAAATCAAATCAAATCATTTATTCATTTGCGAATATGGGTACAAAAGCTCTTATACAAACAATAGTGACTATTAGCCATATCCTACCATGAGGCATGCAAAATTACAAAATATGTACCTATGAAACTATGCACGTATGTACCAATGATATAATAGAAAAGACAGTCAAAGTAGACTTACAAAAGTTTATGCTGTAAATATTCAGTTACAGAATAATATGCTTTTTTTACTAATAATGTTTTAATACTGTTTTTAAATATGTTTATATCAATAATGGAGAGGACCGAGTTACTTTCTGTTTCAATAGAAAAAGAAAGTGACAGTTGGGTTTAGTCTAGTTTAGTACTGGTGTCGATTCTGTTGCGCACTTTGACAGGACTAAACTAAGGGTGGTTGTCTCTTCCTGTTTCAATAGAAAAAGAAAGTGACAGTTGGGTTTAGTCTAGTTTAGTATTGGTCTCGATTCTGTTGCGCACTTTGACAGGACTAAACTAAACTAAGGGTGCTTGTCTCTTTCTGTTTCAATAGAAAAAGAAAGTGACAGTTGCGTTTAGTCTAGTTTAGTATTGGTCTCGATTCTGTTGCGCACTTTGACAGGACTAAACTAAACTAAGGGTGCTTGTCTCTTTCTGCTTCAATAGAAAAAGAAAGTGACAGTTGCGTTTAGTCTAGTTTAGTACTGCCAAAATATGCTACAGAATCGACACTAGTATCAAACTTCTTCTTTTCGTGTGGTTAGTGACTGACCTGGTGTCAGAATATATGCCGCCCATAGGACTCTGACTTGGCTTCACATGCCGTCGAGAAATATCTCTCAGGCATGCCGGTTTCCTCACGATGTTTTCCTTCACTGTTTTCAAGCAAGTGATAATTATACAATACGCACATGAATCCGAAAAGTCAGAGGTGCGTGCCTTGAGGTCGAACTCGAGACTTATAACTTGGCAGTCCGACGGTCACACCACTGGGCTATCACTGCTCAATATCAAAAACAACAGTTTGTTTGTTATTGTCGCAGTGGTTGAGCACTACGGGTCGTGGGTTCGACCCCCACATGAAATAAATACATTGGTCGACATATTATTCTTCCGGATCTAGTGTTTGTGCATGTGATTCGTATCAGTAAACACGTGTTTTATCCAATGATACTGGAGAATTGTGATTGTACTAAAAACGTATCCTCTATTAGAAGATTATTACACCCATATTCTAAGACGTTCCTCCAAAACTTACTCGACTCATACTCGACTCAGGACGGCCTCGAAAACACCTTCAAAATTGTATTCTTAGTCGCAATTTTGAGTGAACTTTGAGGTTCCTCGACAGAGTCATTACGTCATAATTTGAATTATCTGCATCGCGCAAATAACGCCGCGATAAATACTTGTAAGGATTATCGTAAGCATATTCGATAGTCTTCAAAATTCATTTTTGTTATATACGAACTTTGACACTTTCTTCCTTAAGGTAGGTTTCGAGGTACCTTGAGTTTGACAGATGATGCCGGAATTTTACTGGCTAAAACCCCACATTTTACTGGCTAAAACCCCTCCTTCTGACCTAAGGCCGGGGTCACGGGATTCGCTGTTGCATGCACCGCGACCCCGGCAGAAGTCTAACTCCCTGGATTTTGAAAAGCTGATTATCGCAAGAATTTACTAATCAGAAATCGTGGGTAAACGGGCCCCGAGCACTTCTTATACCTACCAGTTTAATTAAATTCGGTATCAATTGGTTGTCTAATTGGAGTTATTCTATCGTCGTTATAAAGAGGCCTTTCCGGTTTCACAGTTAGCTGTAAGCCTTTTTAAAAAAAATTAAGAGATTTTAGATGATATAAAAAAATGTAATCTATACAGGCTGTAAATGAAATCATGTAATTTCTTCAAACCTCGTGATGAACTGCTGACACAGAGAAACCGTGCACGGGATACTTTTGGATTCAATAAAAAATAAACAGAAAGTAAACACGTGTTCTTAATGTGAGGCATTTTAGCACCCCGAGTTAGATGACCAAGCGGCGAGCAATAGCCGCGCAATTCGCTCGGGGCGCTAAAATGCCTCACGTTAAGAACAAAATGGTAATTTGTATTTATTGAATCCAAAAGTATCCCGTGCCGGGTTAATCTATGTCAGCAGTACATCACGAGGTTTGAAGGAATTACATGATTTCGTTTACAGTCTGTAGAAGTTCAGTGTATCCACCTTCTGAGTGTCATCACAAATATTTAAACGATTGTTTTATTTCCATACATGATTTATATAGAAATAAAACAAAAGACATACATTTTCTTTCTCCTCCTCTTTCTAGGCAACAAATCAAGACGAAAATGTTTCAAATATTTATAATGATATACTGAAGGATGTTTATAGAATTTTCTTCCACCTACCCTTTTCCCAACTATGTTGTGGTCAGCTTTCAGTCTAACCAGATGCGGCTGAATACCAGTATTTTACACGGAACGACTGCCATCAGACCTCCGCAACCCAGTTACTGGGCAATGCCGATATCCTAAGATTAGACCGGTAAGGATGTTTATAGTTATTTTTTCAATATCGCCTAAAATCTCTATATTTTTTTTTAAAAGACGTTGGAGTGAGACGGATGTGAAACTGGTAGGCCTCTTAATGTACCAAACCGGCTAAGAATTTGGCCGTTGATGTCGAAAAACCGGAGGCTTAAAATTTATTCAATATATTATAATAACTTTGACGGTGAAATATACCTATGGCAGCCAGAAACGGTAGGTATTCAATTATAAAAATGTTCTAAAGCATTGCCAAATTATTGGTAAACTTAGCATAATCAACCCATTACTGACCCATAGCTGAGCACGGGCCTCTTCTCAGAGTGAGAGGGTGTAGGCCTTGGTAAACTCAGATTCACAGTTTAAGCAAAGATATAGCTTATGTAATCATACATACATAATTAGCCTACTGTCCCATTGCTGGGTACGGGCCTCTTCACAGAATCAGAAGGGTTTAGACCTTAGTCCACCATGTTGGCCTGGTGCGGGTTGGCAGACTACACGCATGCATTTATGGAGCCCTCTCAAGTGTGCAGATTTCCTTACGATGTTTTTCCTTCACCGTTAACGCAAGTGATAATCAAATTGATTCGCACATGAATTCGAAAAGTCAGAGGTACGGACCGGGGTCGAACGCAGACCCTCTTGCATGGAAGGCAAGCGTTCAACCGTTAGGCTATCGAATTTATGTAATTGGCATATGTAATCAAATTAGATTCTTCTTCTTCTTCCTGCCCTTATCCCACACGAGGTGGGGTCGGCACAACATGTATTTCGTAAATCCATGTTGTTAGAGGTTTTGGCTTATTGTTTTATGACCGGCCGCCTGTCTGACATCAACCCTCCTTGGGAATACTCGATGCGCCGTCGCGCGGGTGACCTAATGTGCTTGCTGATATTATGCACTGGGTCCCAAAATGATATCCTTGTCAATCTTATTGCCGACAATTAAGCAGACTATGTTCTTCTTGGTGGAGTATACCTACTTGAAGTTCCTCGACCCACTCATTCAGTTTTGCTAGGGACTTTGGCTGAGAGACATCGTAAACTAATATAGCACCATGAGCTTCTGTAATGTAATCAAATTAGATTATTTTATTAAATGGTAATATCATTCGGTTCATGCCAGCCGCGGTCGCAGCTCAAGTTTTTCGGGGGCGTCAAGTTGGCTCAAGTAGGTACCTACAGTTTCAAGGTCCAAAACTAATAAAACAAGTCATATGAATATTTTAAAAATAAAATAATACATTTATAATAAAATATTCTCTTAAACTGAATCATTGAATATTCGCCGATTAATCAGTACGTAATTATCCATTTACAGGCCCGGGAGGTTGGCGCGCCGTGCTCCGCGCGCGCCTCTCAGAAGGAAGTGGGGCAGGGGAAAAATTGCCCCACCACTGGAGAGGTTCACCAGAAGAAGGTGGTGGGCCAAGATCTGCCGGGGTTGCGGTGCATGCAATAGCGAATCCCGTGACCCCGGCCTTAGGTCAGAAGGAGGGACGCCGTTGGTTTTTAGCCGGTAAGAGTCCGGCAGACGCCCTCGCCTTCCCCGGGCGAGGGATAGAATCTGGTACTAACATTGTTTAAAAGAGTATCGCTTTGTTTATGTTGGAAAAAAACATTATTAAACTTACCATTACTCTCAAATGTAAGATAAAATTTAGGATGCATCCGTTTTATACACTTGATTTAATGTTTATTTGTTAGATCAATTTTGAGGTACTCGGCTATCGCTTGTTTGGATGATTTTGGGGGAATCACGAATTCACGGCCCCTATGGACCCCCCCCCCCTGCCTAGGACGCGTCTGCTTCATGCGGACAGTCAATCGTGTTGCCGGGGAATTTGTTGCGCTGCTTCTTTTTTTCAGCTAAAAAGTAGTGAAGTGTCGTTTTTGGGTGGCTGCTAGAGCACTGAGTTCGATTTTAATCCGAGAAATTTTATCCGAGGAAACTAGGTTGGAAATCTATGAAATTCGGATCGGTAGTGCACAACCGTTCATACATTTAGTACTGCAGCTTGTTCGGATCGTATTTTTTTCGGATTCGGATTCAGTGCACAAACCCACTTATACAATCACGACGTTCAAAAATAGGTATCTACTAATAAGATAGTCTATTTTGAACTTCGAGCAATGCAGTCGGCAAATGGCCCGGTCGACTTTCATCTATGGCCGCGTTGCTCTACGATTTTGAATAGGTATACTCGAATATTAAAGCACAGATTAAAGTCAAAAACCGTTACGATACGATAAGTGGAATACAAAATGATGGGTTAGCATCTGTCACTAACTGAAAGTTCAATGATTTTGAATGCCGTTAACTTTTTACTACGAAATGGTACTCCGTTAACTTGCATACCAAATGTATAATTAATTATTGTAGTTGCATGTTGAAGAGTCATTAGGTTTTATATTATTTTTGTAGTGGGTAGCCAAAGTGCCTCTTTAGCTTTAGTCGTTGAGCAATTTAGAAAAATGGATTACCCATTTAATTGACATAATATAGGTACTATACTAATATTATAAAGCTGAAGAGTTTGTTTGTTTGAACACGCTAATCTCAGTAACTACTGGTTGGAATTGAAAAATTATTTTTGTATTGGATAGTCCATTTATCGAGAAAGGTTATAGGCTATAATAACATCACGCTACAACCAATAGGAGCGGAGCATAAATGAAAAATGTTGCAAAAACGGGAAAAATTTCCACCCGTGCGAAGCTGGGACAGGCCGCTAGTTGTAAATATTTGGAGACTGTCTTGTTGGTCTAATGGTCGCAAGCACGACTGCTGAGCATGGGGTCCTGGGTTCGATCCCCAGGTCGGGCAAAGTGTTACTGGGTTTTCCATTAGGAATTGCTCAGTAGCAGCCCGGAGTCTGGATTTGAGCCCGATTAATGGCAATAGGCTGGCCCCCTATTAGGTACATGGGACTTAAACATAACTGGCGAAACGAGAGAGCACTAAAACACCTCTGCCGATCCCTTCGGGGAGTACAAGGCGTGATGTTATGTTATATTCGCAGACCTGTAGTCTACTAGATTTGTCTTCTCCTCAGCACACAATATCGCCGTCCTCGGAAAATAATTATAATGGCATTCGCAAAAACACAACTTTTCAAAACAAAATAAAAACCGATTTTTGACGACTGCTTGCCAGTTACTTAACACAAGTAGGAATTAAAAAGCTCAAATGAACATTTATATATTCATACTTATGTTTAGTAACTGGCAAGCAGTCGTCAAAAATCGGTTTTTGTTTTATTCCGAAAAGTACAATTAAATAATTTTGAATTTACTCGATTCGTAATGTTGTTTCTTATACCTACTACATTCAAACTCTATCCAGTCGGTGTTCCGACTAATTATAAAATAGTCTTAATTAGCTAAGATTCTATTAAAACATGTAGTCAGTAGATAATAGATCGGATAGAAAAATACTCTATATAACTCTAAAGCATATCATTTTGGGACCCAGTGCATAATATCAGCAAGCACATTGGGTCACCCGCGCGACAGCGCAACGAGTATTACCAAGGAGGGTTGATGTCAGGCAGGCGGCCGGTCATAAAACAATAAGCCAAAACCTCGAACAACATGGATTTACGAAATACATGTTGTGCCGCCCCCACCTAGTGTGGGATAAGGATAGGAAGAAGAAAAAGAAGATTTTGTTCCGAAAAGTTGTGTTTTTGCAAATGCCATTATATTCTCCGGGGACGGCGATATTAGGACACACGTTGGTTGAAAAAGGTCTGTTTTGAGCTGGAACCTTTATAAGTTGGACGATAATGGCGCCGATACTCTTGTTCATCAAATAGACTAAAAAAGTCGGTTAATTAGATAATTGCTATCTTCTACTAACAGACGACGTTAGAAACGGACGATGATAGATAAGAACTAAGTTAGAGAGGTCAAACTAGTTTACGCCTTGAACTTCACCGTGATTTTGGACGACACGTTCCGAAGACGTGTCGGCTTAAATTGTACCTATGGAAATTTTTGTTCAAATAAATTTGATAGCTTCTATTTATGTCCGTCCCTTTCTTATTTTATCCGAGTGAAAAAGATCGAGAGAGGAGGGGCTACAACCGCGTGGATCATATCATTTGCGAGGTTAAGCTGCGCTTGCCGCGGTCAGTCCGTGGATGGGTGATCGTTCGTTACACATTGAGACCCCTCTGTGCCTCGGAGAGCACGTTAAACAGTCGGTCCCGGGTGTCACACGAATACCTATGACAGTCGTTACGGGTAGTCAGAAGCCTAAGTCTGACAACCGGTCTAACCTTAGAGTATCGGAATTGCCCAGTAACTGGGTTGCGGAGGTCTGATGGCAGTCGCTCCGTGTAAAATACTGGTATTCAGCCGCATCTGGTTAGATTGGAAGCTGACCCCAATATAGTTGGGAAAAAGCTAGGCAAAACATCCGAGTGAAAAAGATGGCAATAGTCTAAATTGAGTTTAGTTGTACACAACAGAATCGGCGCCATTGACTACGTCTTCTGTCATGTCGGCTGAAACCTCGTATGCCAGCACCAGGACGCACCACGTGCGAGGCAGGTTGATGTATAGAGAGGAGGCTAGATGTACTCATTTGCAAATATTATATCAAAGGTGCCCCACACTAGTATTCAAACGCCCAGAACCGGAACAACTATTTGTAGGCCAGACAAATATTTGATCCGTGCGGGAATCGAACCCACGACCCGTAGCGCAGAAGCCAATCGCTCAGCCAATGCACCAAACGTATCGTCAAACCATTACTTGCCATTACTTTAGCACTGTGGAGCATGGGCCTCAAAGAAAACCAAATTCTGATCTGCACATGAATTCGAAAGGACAGGAGTGCGGGCTGGGGTCCATGTCAGACCCTCCTACATGAAAGGCAAGCGTTAGAATTGTGGGATGCTATCACTGCTCATGACTTCTCTTATTAAAATTTAGTGGTGGTTGCACGTAACTTGGCAAGAGTAGAGAAGAAAATTCCACTCTTTTCTTTCTTTCTTCTTAACAGACATGTTTGAAAATAAATTATGGCAATAACCATAGAAAATAAAATAACAAACAAGCAATAAAAGTGACCATTTTTTTGTTGCACTAAGTGTACAATTGTACATGCGCAAACTTATTCCCACTACGCCAAAAACTGACATTGGTTTACTTGATTGGTTTATTCGCATTGCGTAATGATTTCCACCAAACGGCTCGCAACGCATCGGATCGGAATGGATTTTACAATCTTTAAAGGATATTAAATCGTGAACACAGTTTTGTTTTTATTTATTTTTTAGTTTGTTTTACCTAGCCGCGCACAGCAGTTTGATGGCGGGCGTCTTCCTCGGCACGCGATCGTAGTCGATAGTATGCTGCGACGCGCGATCGGCTCCGTTCGCCTGTCGTCGTATCCGATCGGGTCCTTTCGGCTGTGAACTCGGTAGGAATGAAACTATTTGACTAGGCGCAGAAACGGATACGTCCGCAAGCGACGGTACGGAGCCGATCGTACTCGGCTGTCGCCGCATCCGTTCGTGTCCTTTCCGATCCGATGCGATGCGAGCCGTTTGTTGGAAATCATCCTTTAAACTTCATTTTCTACAAGCGTTTGTCATCGGAAACTACATGCAAATGAAAATCGACCAAAACATGTTTATTTAATAAAGGAAGTATAAATATGGATGAACAGACAACCGCGTTACCTACGTGTTTCATCGTCAGTGAATGTCTCCGATGACCGGGAGCGATTGCTCGGTTTGAACCCGTTATCAGCTGATAAACTTTACAACGAGCATAAACACAAAGCCGATTATCAAGATAAATTATGGCTGAACATGCTTCCCTATTGTGCTAAAGTGTATGGATATCGATGAGCGAAAACCGGACGTGACGTAGGTACCAGTGACGTAAGATAAGAGTAGGTAGGGGATAATAATCAGCAGGCCGCAGCATGTTTCTTAACATCATCTCATTTTTAATCATAAACTATTGTTAAAATCTTCCTCCTTATTTCCTGGGTTCCAGAAAACCGAGCAATAAAACCGGCCAAGTGCGAGTCGGACTCGCGCACGAAGGGTTCCGTACCATTATCTATAAAAACGGCAAAAAAATCATGTCTGTTGTATGGGAGCCCCCTTAAATATTTGTTTTATTTTAATTTAATTATTTATTTTTAAAGTAAATATAAAACTAAATATTCTGTGAATATTTCAAGCGTCTACTGTTGCCGTTATCAATATCATGCAAAAACGAGCAAAAAAATCACGTTTGTTGTATGGGAGCCCCCTTAAATATTAATTTTATTCTTTTTTTTAGTATTTGTTGTTATAGCGGCAATAGAAATACATCATCTGTGAAAATTTAAACTGTTTAACTATCACGGTTTATGAGATACAGCCTGGTGACAGACGCACGGACGGACGGACGGACAGCGGAGTCTTAGTAATAGGGTCCCATTTTACCTTTGGGTACGGAACCCTAAAAATAGGAAGTGTTATCGGTAGCTGGTAACACTGTACAATGTTGATAAAGGAATTACGTCAAGATGAATCAACGTACCCGAAGTTATAAAAACAGTGGTCATTCGACGGAGGATTCTATGTCGAACAGCCGAAGAAATCTGACCTTTTGTATCCGATTAGTTTGTAGCTTGTCCTTATTTCTGATCTTCTGTTAATTATTATATTGTGAACTAGCTTCTGTAGCTAACCACTAACCTAAATATAAGTACTCTCAGTGGTGGAGAGTCTATGTTGGTTTCATTTACTTTATTTACCATGCTCGCAATCCTGACAGACCGATATTAGCTACAACTGTAATGATAGGTTCACCCCTACAAGATTCTGTTGTTTTGTCTTTTACAGAAGTGAGCATTACTTATCACAGCTTTATTGATCGAAGTATCACAGTACAAAAAATAAGTCTTGAGTTTTCATTCAGCGCAATCGAAAGAGGATTCAACAAAACCTTGAAATTAATTCGATAAAAAAAAAAGAAATTGTTTATGCATATTTTTTTATCACACATTTTTTGCTTAAATTATGAAATTGTTTTTTTATTGTTATTCAAAATTTTATTTATAGAATTAAGTACGTACCTATAAATAATGTTGTATGCATAGTAGGTAATTTGTTATTTTTAATACTTAAGAAATCAAGGACATTATTTTTCAGTTCTGTAGCGCTTTGTAACTCGTTGGTCTAGTGGTGGCAAGAGTGACTGCTGATCGTGAGGTCCTGGGTTCGATCCCCAGGTCGGGCAGTGTTATTGGGTTTTCCATGTGGAATTCCTCAGTAGCAGCCTTGAGTTTGCATATGTGCCCGGTTGATGGCAATAGGCTGGCGGGTATTAAATGGGATTTAAACATAACGGCGAAATGTGTTACTAGGTATACACCTCTGCCCTACCCTTCGGAGAATATAGGCGTGATGTTATGTTATGTTAGTGCTTTGGGTGTTTCGGTATAGAATTATTGACTGAATCCCGGACATTGTACGGATGGCCGGCAAAGAGCTAAACTTGACAAATCACTTGGTGGTAGGATCTTTATAGTCCGTCTGCCTTGTTACCTCACTCACATTAAAGTCCGGCGCCATGCAGTTTACTGTATCCCGTCGTGTGTATGTTAGAGCCAGAGTGGTATAGGGGAGACCCTCTATATCTTTGCTTCTTGAATTCGTGTGCTCTATCTTAGCTTCTGTCTGCGCTTACCATCAGGTGGGCCTAAGGTCAAACGCGACCCGCTTAAAAAGAGACAAAATTCGAGTTTTTTTTCCCCAGTTCTTTCACTTGCAAAATACAAGGTTAGTCGGAAAGGGGGTACTAAGCCGCGGGCCACTTAATGTATCACTGATGATTGTTTTAAATAAAGTGTTAAAATTCGATAAAAAAAAACTCCTTGCAAAATGATTTTTATTTTTTATTTTAGTTTTTTTCAAAAATTCTTCAGTCCTGCTTTAGTTACGAATTCAGAAAATGGAGCTTCTGATCTGTGACTCCAAATGTGACCTATAATGTAAACATAGCCTCTTCGAGCACATTTGTAATGTCTGTAAAAAATTACAATAAACTACCCGAAAAATTAAAAAACGAAAATAAAATCCACATATTTGTAAAAAACCTAAAACAACTATTGCTAAGCAAATGCTACTACAATATAAATGAATATTTAAGTGATAAATTGTAATCGTATAATAACAGTAATTATGTTCCTACTAAATTCCTAGTACCTACTCCTAGTAGGTAATAAATAATAGTACAAAAGTATACATAAACAGTATAATCTAATAAGCAATAATAGAAAACACTAAAAGCAATGTGCAATATAAATATAAATTGGTTAGCCTTAGCACATTATTTTTTTTTTCTAATAGTTCCTAATAGTCTAATAATTATAAGATAGTATTAAATAAAGTGTACATAAATTAGTATTTAATCTAAAATAACTAAGCCAAATAAACTTGCAATTATAATATTTAAATAGATAAACAAATAAGTACTCTAAAAAGATAAATATAAAAATAAATAGTATAGTATAAATAAATGATTAAACTCCGAATATAATTTGAAATAGATAATTTAAATAGCATACAAAAATTAAATAAAAGCAAAAAAAACTAAACAAACCAAGTTAATCCAAAAATATAACAAAAAAAAGGAAACAAAACTAACTTCATACTACTTCATATAACTTCCTATTTCTTTTTTATTTTGTTAACTAATAATGATCCTCCTCTCTCCTACTTTGCTGTGCCCAACAGGGTCCACAATTGTAACATATTACATCATTTTCTATTACTACCACCTAAGTAACATTGTGGAATACGCAAATACATATTGAGTATTGAGTATAGATAGCATTTACTTAGCGTATTTTTTATGAAATCTTTGAACACCTAGTTCTCTTAAACTATCGAGTTTTGGGGAAAGTAGTAGAACAAAAGTTATCCATTATTATGAGTACTTTAACACCCATTCGGATTAGTACCCCTTTCCGACTAACCTTGTAGATGGGTAAGCATTATTTAAGACTATTCCAAATTTCAAGTCGGTAGCATTAGTAGTTTCTGAAATAAGCAGCCGTGACAGACAGACAGACAGACCGACACAGATAGACGAAGTGGCACCGTAAGGGTTCCTTTTTTACCACTTTGGTACGGAACCCTAAAAACGATCCGTATTATATAGATCTAAGGCAGTTATCAGCTAATTGTAAAAGAAGATACGGTTATCTTACTTAACCCGTGCGAGATCAGGTCAAAACGTGATTTTATGTAATAAATAATGTTTAGATGCAATCATAGTAGCACGATGTACGTGTATTTATATACCTACTATACTTATTCACAGCAAAGTAAGTACCTAAGTACAAACATGTTTAGTGTTATCAAAAACAAATAGCTGCTGTTATCCGATTACATCGGTAAATACTTGGGTTCGATATCACGCATGAGTTTAACTGAATAGCAGCCGCCGCGCCGAGTTGCACTTACTCAATATTTGTATAGTTTATGAAATACCTAGATATCTAAGCTAGGTTATAGCCTTCTTCCTCCTAGCCTTTTCCCAACTAAGTTGGGGTCAGTTTCCAGTCTAACCAGATGCGGCTGAATACCAGTATTTTACACTGAGCGACTGCCATCAGACCTCCGCAATCCAGTTACTGGGCAATGCCGATATCCTAAAGTATATCTGTACTGACGGATCAGTTCAACATAAGGCAACTGCGTCGCATCTGGCAGGCAGGATACGATAAAAATAACGGATCCAGTATTTTTTACTGGATTCGGAATACTGTCGTGTATCCGTTTTTATTTTGGTGATGGCGCCTGTAGTTGTATGAGCGAGTTCACATAGACGAAAGTATTCCGAATCCAGTAAAAATTACTGCTACACTTTTACTGTTCCGTTTTGTCATCAAAAACTGGATGACGGAACAGTATAAAAAACGGATCCGTACATGAAGATGTATGGGTGCGTTATTTTGATCGTATCCTACTTGCTAGATACGACGCAGCTGCCATTTGTTTAACTGATCCGTCGGTACAGATGTGAATAACACATCCAGTACCGACGGATTCGTTAAAACGGCCCCGCTGTGTGAACGGGCTCTTACTGCCTGTTTTTCAGATAACCTTCAGGAATAGATCACGGTTACGAAAAATTTATAAATTGCTATGAATCGTTAGCAAAATCATCACACGTTACAAAATTTGCAAGTCAATAGGTAGGTAGCAAATTGTGGCATTAAAAATTACAAGGCGTGACATTAAACATCCAAATGAGTTTTATGCAAGGAGGTTTTGCTCTTATCCGTATTTGCAAAATTATAGGTTAACCAGAATCTCATGGCATTAAAAATTAATAACTAATAGTGGTTTTCATATGGCAATGTCAACATGTCACTTGTCAAAACGAGTATGACTGTAGTTGATACATTTTCCAGTTCTGATTAATGTTTTCTTGTTCAAACATTTTTAATAAACATACTTATTTTAACAAGGTTTCCTTTTCCATTACAATAAAATTGTAAAAAAACCATATATCAGCATATCATTTTGGGACCCAGTGCATAATATCAGCAAGCACATGGGGTCACATAAAATAATAAACCAAAACCTCTAACAACATGGATTTATGAAATACATGTTGTGCCGACCCCATCTAGTGTGGGATAAAGGCAGGAAGAAGATGAAGAAGAATATAAGAAAAAAAATTACAAGTATCAAGACTTTTTATTCAAATTACCCTTGTGTTACCCACAAAAAAATGTAATTTCCCTATTTGCCATCAGATTCTGGTAGACCTATAATTACAAGAACTACCTACATAATGGTCATGGTAAACGGTTCGCTGTTTTTATTAGTTACATGTGACTTGAGCTTGACCTTCATACATCGGAACAAGAATGATCCCATAGCCGTAGCCATGGGCGTTTTTCAAACAACACATTGCTGGAAGACATGGGCGTAGCCAGGATTTTGTCCAGGGTGGGGCAAACTTAGTCAGACAGTAAATATTTGTATTTTCAATAAATCTGGAAGTGCAGAATGGGGTTATAGGGCAATTTTGCCGGGTACAAATCCAATCTCCGGGCTGCTACTAAGGAATTCTACACGGAAAAACCCAATAACACTTTGCCCGACCTAGGGATCGCACCCAAGACCTCACGATCAGCAGTCGCGCTTGCCACCACTAGAACAACGAGGCAGTTATAATGATGATTCATTAAACTATAAACGCACTATGAATGTAATACTCCAAACATTGTCTAGTTTTATAGGTAGGTACAGGTTACGAGCAGTGATAGCCTAGTGGTGTGGCCGTCGGACTGCCAGGTCATAGGTCTCGAGTCCGAACCCAAGCTTTTCGGATTCATGTGCGTATTGTATAATTATCACTTGCTTAAAAACGGTGAAGGAAAACATCGTGAGGAAACTGGCATGTCTGAGAGATATTTCTCGACGGCATGTGAAGCCAAGTCAGAGGCCCATGGGCGGCATACACTCTGACACTAAGTGAGTCACTAAACACACGAAAAGAAGATAGGTACATGTTTTTGTATTGAACTGGACCATGGTGAACAAAGAAAATTCTTCAATTAATTAACTAAACTACATAAAATAATGGTAAACACCAAACGGACTTACCTACTACAAAAAAAAAAAACATAATATTACGATACAACAGTGCTGTTGTGTTGGGATATCATCGTAGCGGATTGCGTTAGCTATGTACAGAATGAGCGGCGTTAACGTTATCAATTTATTGCATTTGATATGGTACCTATTAATAAAACCTGGTTTTTACATATTGATAACATTCAGGTGCTTAACTTTATTAAAAAATTGTCTTTATTTTAATTAGTTTCATTTTGTTTATTTGTTTGTTTGATTCAAACATATTATATACCTATGATAGCTGTGTCCTCACGGCTCCGCCCGCGTAAGAAGTTTTATTCCAGCAACAACTATAGCCTATGTTACCTAGTGATAATTGATAATGTAGGTTTCTAACGGCAAATGCATTTTTGAAATCGGTCCTGTAGTTTTTTAAGTTTATTCGTTACATACAATAATACAATTTTTTCCTCTTTATAATATTAGTATAGATATTGTTATCCCAAGGAGGGTTGACCTCAGGCAGGCGGCCGGTCATAAAATATAGCCGAAACATTTGTGCATTATGATATGAGACATACTGCGCCGACCCCAAATAAGTTGGGATAAGGGCAGGAGGATGATGATGATGATATGATATTGTGGGTAAGCTCACTCCATCGTAGACTTTGTCTCTGTCATCTCTGACCTAGACTAGAGTCAAGAGCAAACACATATCAAATAAAAAAAATAAAAAAAAAACTTGCGAATTAATTTCTACTTCTGCTTAACCAATTCTCCTGTAAGTTCGCACACAAAAATTCCCATGACAATACAACATTATAATAATTTCAAAAACCCGTTAAAACCGTTTATTTAAAAAAATATTAATTTTTATCTATATCTTCTAGTTCGACATACATTTATTTATCGTATTGTAGTATGTTACATATACCTACAACGTGATTTTTAGTATACGCAAAAACCGAAATACCCTAAGAAAATTATTATGAAAACTATTTGACAACATTTTTTACTTTCAAAATCACCAAATTACTTACATTCTTATTATACAGGGTTAGTCGGAAAGGGGGTACTAAGCCGAAAGCCACCAATAGTATCACTGATGACTATTTTAAAACAAGTGTTAAAATTTCAAAATTCGGTAATTTTTATTTGCATGAAAAATGATTTTTATTTTAGTTTTTTCAAAAAGAAATCGTACCTGCTTTAGTTATGAATTCAAAAAAATAATTTTCTAATCCGTGACCCTAAATATGACCTAAATTGTAAAAACAGCTGATCATAGCTATGAACAGATATATTTTAGCATATTTTTTACGAAATCTTTGCAAAGGTATTTCTCTTAAATTATCGAGTTTTGGCCCAAAACTCGATTTTGGGGAAAGTTGTAGAACAAAAGTTATCTCTTATTATAGGTACTTTAACACCCTTTCGGCTTAGTACCACCTTTCCGACTAACCTTGTATTGCTGCAAGTTCTCTGGTGTAGGTGTTGCCTGACCAACGGAAACTTACCCAGCTGATGATCTTGGGCCTTATGAACTTCTCCGCAATCGGCTGATATACCGTATCTAGACATTTTTTTAAACGGGGTAAATTGATATATGGTATAAAAACTATACCAATCGATTCTTCAAGTGATTCTGAACAAATTTTTATAGATTTTCAAATTACGTTTACAAAAAATAACGTTTTATACTGAATAGCTAGCAACACCAAGGAAATGTAATTCCTGTGGTTAAAACGTATATAACACAATGAAATTAGATCTGTACGCCAGCGGATTTACTCTTCCGATTTGATTTGTTTTCAAGATAAGTTTTAAACAAATTAAAAAGTCCAGCTGTTTTTGATGCATCTGTGTGCTAGATAGGTACTAGATATGTATAATTATATTTTATCCCCTAATAAGCTACCCCAGTGAAGCAGTGATAGCCTAGCGGTTGAACGCTTGCCTTCCATTCAGAAGGGTCTGAGTTCGATCCCGGCCCGTACCTCTGACTTTTCGAATTCTTGTGCGGATCAGAATTCGATTATCATTTGCGTTAACGGTGAAGGAAAAACATCGTGAGGAAACCTGCACACCTGAGAGGGCTCCATAAAATTCTCGATGGTGTTGTTGTCTGCCATCCCGCACCGCTAGCGTGGTGAGCATTCTGAGAAGAGGCCCATGCCCAGCAGTGGAACAGTAATGAGCTAATTACCTATTTTATGTAATAATAAGCTTTCCCAGTATTTTTGTCTTTGATGGGGACTTTAGCTAGAGTCTAGTTAAGGGCCCCATCGAAGACAAACATGAATCTAGTTACTAGACTCATGTTTAGAGGTGGACATCGACGGGTCGTTACGTAGGTATGTATGTTATCGGCCAAATTATATTACTCTACGTACCTTATTGCTACCAATTACGAATATAATAAAAAATAATAGTGCAGCTATCATTATCAATTTATTTGCATCATAAAGAAATAATTTTAACTCTTCTGATATGATAACAATTTGGTATAAAACTTGTAGTTTAAAAAGAAGAGGACAAGATTGCAATAGCATCTACTTGATCGACGCAATCAACAAAGGTAAGAAAAAACGAATATTTCTTAGTCTGGTTCCAATCAATTTGTTAAAAAAGTAAACAATAATTTTAATTTTATTTGAAAATATAACGTTTCAACAAAAAAACTAAAGACAATTAGAAATTTTGATTTGGTTTAAACAATTATAATTTAATATTTAATAGCAGTTTCAAACAAAAAGACTCAAAAAATTGTTTACTTTTTTAATCAAACTTTTTTGGGGCAGACTGTAAAAGAAAACCTCCTTGTAAATAATAATTTGCTTGCTCAATACATTTTGAGATGTTTATAAAACTTCTTGTAAAGTTAAATATTCTGGATTTTTCAGCCAAAAATGAAATTCTTCGTTGCCTTCGCTGCCCTTGTGGCCATCGCCGTCGCCAGCCCCGTGGTGAAGCCCGCCAACTCGGAACTCGCTGAGTTGGAGGCCATCGTGGCCGCCATCAACAGCCCCAGCACTGACCCCGCCACCGCCGCCCTCCTGGAGGAGCAGCTGCAGGAGATCATCGCCGCCGCCAACCCTGAGCCTATCGCCGTTGGACCGGCTATCATTCCCGAGCCCATCGCCGTTGGACCCGCTATCGTTCCCGAGCCCATCGCCGTCGGACCCGTTATCATTCCCGCGCCCGCTGTCGTTCCCGAGCCCGTCTCCGTCGGACCCGCACTAATTGACTTCCCCATGCCCGACGGTGGTGTTGCAACTGCCCCCGTTGTGCCCGTTGCCCCCGTAGTCGTGCCATCTCCTTCTCCCGTGGTCGTTGGCCCCATTGCCCCCGGCGCACCTGCTCCCCTGGTCCAGATCATCCTGAACATCAACCAGGCCTCCGCTGCGCCTTCTCCCGTCGCTCCCGCCCCTGTCGTCGCCCCAGAGGTTATCCTACCTGAGCCCGTCCAGGTTGTGGAAATCGCCCCTGCGCCCGTCCAGGTTATTGAGCCCGCTCCTATTGTCCCCCCCATCGCTGTTAACCCCATTGGTGTTGTGGAGGTCGCTCCTGAGCCCATCCAGGTCGTCGAGGTCGCCCCCGTGCCCGTGGAGCCCGTCATAATCGGTACCCCCGTCCTCCCCTCTCCCGCTGTCGTCCTCCCCGAGGAACTTAACTAAATGCTTGAGCATTGAACATAACACCTTTGCGATGATTTAACAAAATGCACAATTTCGCACTCAGTTGATGTAATAAATGATTTACTTATAATATTTTTTGTTTTATTAGTTAAGTTAACGGTGTGAACCTTTCCTTTTCTTCTGTGACAACTGAGCTGATGACTATACTGCCAATTTCGCGTGAAGCTGAAGATGCTGGCTATCTATGACAGAAAAAACAAACATTACTTAATTACACAAATAAAAACATATAATTTTATCTAAATAATATTACTCAGTTCATTAAAATTGTATTATTAAACTTAGGATTTGGATAACTTTGAGGGAGAAATGTGACAGAAGGGAATGCAAAGTTTATGGGAAATGGAATTTTGATTTAGGATAGTTTCGTGTAGAGGTCAAAAGAATTATAGTTTGCAGGACAAGAGAACATAAATGACCCAGTGACCGCCCATCCAGTCCACATTAACAGAAAAAGTTGTCACGAACACGGATCTTACAAAGAAACATTGGAGTGCAACAATAGTTAATTCTCAATCTACATAGAGTAGAATAGGTTTTTTGTCAATTTCTTACATATGAAGAACATATGATGGGTTTCTGTTGTATATCCGGTTGGATAGAGGCATATACAGCATGGATGGTTAGTCGCTTTACATCTGTAAACCATGAATTCTGCTTATCATTTTGTACAACTTTTACTACGAAAAAACTCGGAATTCGTGTAAAAACATCAGCTGTTCCATACAAAATAATAATATCTATACTTCTATATTAATATTATAAAGAGGAAAGATTTGTATTTTTGTATGTAACGCATAAACTTAAAAATTACTGGACCGATTTCAAAAATTCTTTTGTCGTTAGAAAGCTACATTATCACTGAGTAACATAGGCTACGGGCGGAGCCATGAGGACACAGCTAGTACAAAATAATCAATGTTGGTTAACAAAATGTAGGGAGCAGCTGTTTTTTTTTCACGAATTCAGATTTGTCCCACAGTAAGTTTTACAGAATGATGAGCAGAATTCTTGGTTTTCGGATGTAAAGTGACTGACCAGCCATGCTGTATAATACCTTTGTGCTTCAAGCTCTGTTTCCAAGCTGTAGGTTAATTTAAATTAGGATTTATTAGTTAGGTCACAATTTTCAATGATAAAATGGCTCTGATCATAGCTAGCAGAACAGAAAAAGCTTGATTAAGTAGTTGGTTGATTATTTCTGTTTCGTGAACCTTCTAATCATTTCAAAATACCTAACTACCTATAGGTACTAATTAAATTACCATTGCTTACTATATTACTACTACCTCTGAATGCACACATACGCTAAATTCACAGTTTAGTCACAGATTACTTAATAATTACTACGTAAGTTTAGTCCTGAGTTAAGATAAAGTGGAGGCCACACTAAACGCGGGCCCGCCAACGGCACTCCCCGCTCGCGACCCGCACTTGGTGTGGCAACGCACTAGCCGTTTCAAAAATACAGATTTTAACATCACGTGGTGATGTCAGCCATGTGGCGCTGACCGATGAAGCTCTGACTGTCGACATATAGCGCGATAACCATCCAACCGGACAGCCTAGTTTTCCCTAGATCCTCAGGCCAGCGTTCCTGGTAGGTCCGCCGAGGGTTGGCGGATCGGGACCTGCCGGGGTTGCGGTGCATGCTTTTGCGAATCCCGCGACCCCGGCCGAACGGTCAGGAGAAGGAACACCGTTGGTTGTTAGCCGGTAAGAGTCCGGCAGACCCCCTCGCCTTACCCGGGCGAGGGACATCCATGAGGATTTCCAAAGACAAAAAAGAAATGCCTGCTTTACTGGTGCGAGACGGCTGGTCCTTAGCACACTAAACCGCAGTTGTAACTTAAGTAGCAGTGGTAACTTGCATCGCAGTGGTTACTTGAAGCAATATACTTTTTGGGTGAGGCTAAGTTTGCCCAGCGTGGAGACGAGTTAGAATATAAAACTTCCTCACCGCACGCTGGGAATAGAGGCGTGTTGTAAGATTCAACAAAATCCAGTACGCTTGGTGGTAGGATCTATGAGGTCTGCCTGGCTAGCTATCACCCTCACATTAAAGTCCGTAGGGAGGGGTGGGATGGAAATAGATCGCAAAAACCTATTCAAATTATTAATCATTTGTAGTCCGCGTTTCCTCTTAATATTATACATGGATGCACACTAATTTACGGTTTTAAACGCCTACATTTCTTGTCATAGCGATGTGACTCAGGTAGGTGTTTTATTGTACGATTTTATTAGAATACATTTGGGATAAACGTCAAAAGATTTACATGTTAATACAGAAATACGAATACCGACCTATATGCGATATAGCAGGGTTTGTAATGTAAAAATCTGTTGGGCGGGAACTGTTCTCTGGGTTTGGGCAGCGGCCATGATCAGCGACCGTGATCTATTGAAGATTGGGCCGAAGCTGGAAGTGTAAAGCGGAAACATCATACAGATACTTTATGTAGGCGTTACAGGAGTTAAAAGTAAATTAAATATTTATGTATTCAGATCTGATATATTTGTTCATTTATTTAGTAGGTAGGTACGTCTGAAGTTCATAATAGAACATCTGCAAAATGTGATTTGAAATAAAATATTTCTTAATTACTTTACATGTATAAGTTGAACTATAACTTGAGGCGTTTGCTGAAATATTTAGTTGAGTTCCTCGGGAAGGACGACGGCGGGTGAGGGCAGCACGGGGGTTCCGATGTGGACGGGCTCGACGGGCACGGGGGCGACCTCCACCACCTGGATGGGCTCGGCGGGGACGGGGGCAACCTCGACCACCTGCACGGGCTCAACGACAGAGTCCACAACATGCACGGGCTCAGCGGCGGACTCCACAACGTTGACGGGCTCAGGCTGGGGAGCGAGCTCGCCAACGATGACTGGAGCGGCAACGATGGGGCCGGACTCAAAGTCAGCCTGGTTGATGTTCAGGATGATCTGGATCAGAGGAGCGCTGGCGGTGGCTTCAGCGACGGGGGCAGGAGCGACAACCGCGGGAGAGGGAGCGACAACTGCGTCTTCAACAACAATCACAGGAGTAGGCGCGATGACATCCTCGGCTAAGGGGAAGTCTACGATAGCGGGTCCGACGGCGATGGGCTCGAAAGCGTCAATAATAGCGGGTCCAACAGCAATTGGCTCGAAGGAGTCGATGATAGCGGGGCCGACAGCGACGGGCTCGAAGGAGTCAATAATGGCGGGGCCGACGGCGATGGGCTCGGGCATGATCACGGGGGCAGGGCCAGCGCCTCCAGGGGTGACCAGACCACGCTGTGTTGGCACAGCGACGGCCACGGCGATGACGGCAGCAACAGACAGTAGGAATTTCATTTCTGGAACAAACAACAGTAATTCATTAGTGTGTTCTGATGTTACTGTTATAACTCGATGACAGGATCTATCTAACGGTCACAAAAATTATAAGGTTGATATATTGTAAGTAAGTGAACGAGCACAAAACAATAGTCACGGTAATTTATTCGTTTTATGGAGCAGACCACTGTACTGTACTAGGTACCTACAGTTTAATGTCAATATAAACTGATGATACTATCAATCTACGGCAAACCCCATGAACCGATCAATGAAAAACAATTTGCTAGTTCGTCCAGCAACCCCATGGAATTTGCATATAGCGCCAATTAATCTTGTTTCCCATGGTTTGATCAAATAGTATTTTATACGACATATTTAAAGTTATCAATTTTCATTAAAGGATTTCATTTTTAGATGAGAACTATGTCCGTAATCAGCTGGTGCAAATAATTTCGATCATCAGTGTCATTTCATGGAACATGGGACTCAAACACCATCAACAACGAACTGTGGGTGTACGATTGTACTCCTATCTCTTCCTAATCTTTCTAAAGTGACAGGTATAGCAATTTTATTATTTAAATAATAGGTAATTATTTACTTACTTGTTATTTCTTGTACTTGCGAATACAAATTATAATTTTTGATTGGATTCACAGTATTTTATATGAAACTGTTATCAAACAAGATGATAACTGTTTTAATCCTGATTACTGTGCGTCTTAAATTTCTATGCCTATATTAATCGAAGAGATTGTAGTTAGTACCTATCAAGTATAAAACAAAAGAATTTGGTAACATTGAAATGTTAGTCAAACTTCAATTTATTTATAGGTCTAGCAAATATTTCTTCAGACCTTACAATTTACATAAGTTTAAAAATTCAAAAAGTATAGTCGCCATCGATGTTTCCGCTGTTTTAGTTGACTTTATAATAATCGATTTCTATCAAAAAAATCTTTGATCACAAGTTTTATTCAGCATCACCAAGAGGAAATGATCTTGCTGCATGTTTTCTGGACCAGTAATTTAGTTAATGATATGTGATCTACAGCTGATATTAATAATCTATCCCAATCCAAAACCTATGCATAGATTGAACAGAAAATTCAATATTAAAGCCAAAAACCTACATGAATCCATAGGTTTTGGATCGATTATTAATATCGGTCGTTTTTCTCCTGAACGACTTTTAAATCTACCATTGGATATTTTATTTTTCGCTTTTCTTATAGGAATCTACACTTTTGAACGCGGCAGTAACTTTGTGGTAATTCAAAAGAGCCTGTAAATGGTCTTATAGAAATAAATGCTATGATTCTAACAGAAAAGGCCACGCCATTCGAAATTAGCCGCACTTTATAAGTATGCAAAAGCTTGTTGAAATCATCATTAATTCAAAATTTTAGTAAACCTTTCTTTTGGATTTTGCCTTCCATGCATGTTTATTCCTCAATCTTCGTGGTTTAGTGCCATTGTTTTTGAGGGAGTCGCAGGTTTTTTTCAGTAGCATTTAAGTACTACTTCAGTGGTCTGAACTATACGAACAGACGACTTTTACCTATCTGTAGACCAGTTATTTGATGCCTAGCCATTAGTATTGAAAGGGCGAAAGCTGATGACACAAAGGAAAGTAAGAGAACGGCGTGATTACAGATATTTCCGAGGACACATTCACGTTTGTTTTATCGTCAAATTACACCTAATCTTTCTTTTTCGTGTGGTTAGTGACTAACCTGGTGTCAGAGTTTATGCCGCCCATGGGCCTCTGACTTGGCTTCACACCACTAGGCTATTATTGCTTTTAAAGTAGTAGTAATTAAGTTATAATAATCTGCATGTACAGTAAATCAATTTGCCCATATTGGTCAGTCAAAATACTGCCTCGTTGGTCTAGTGGTGGCAAGTGCGACTGCTGATCGTGAGGTTCAATTCCCAGGTCGGGCAAAGTGTTATTGGATATTTCCGTGTAGAATTCCTCAGTAGCAGCCCGGAGTTTTCATTTGTGCCCGATTGATGGCAATATGCTCGCCCCCTATTACATGGGACTTAAACATAACGGCGAAATGAGGGTGTTAAAATGAGGTGTAGACCTCTGCCCAATCCTTCGGGGAATGCAGGCGTGATGATGTTATGTTTATAGTCATAAAACAGCAGCAAACGTGATTGCATTGTATTGTACAAAGATGTCACATGTTTGCTGTTGCCGGAAAAGTTTATAATCCACCCGTTATATATTATAGATTGATTAAGAGTTGATATGTTATATTGTGTTGATAGTGGACGATAATACGCTTGCTACTTTATTCATTTATTACTTAATACCTTTGTTTCGTGCGAAAATCTTAACCATTTAGAATGTTATCACTATTATGTGCCGTGTGACTTCTGGTGTAGAATGAGCCGCTCCCCTTCATTCTTCCTCAGGGTATTGTTGAAAACGACTGAGTTATAGTCGCCGGCACGTAATTTAGCAAGGTTTTGCCATAGTGGGAATAAGTTTGCGCATGTATACTTAGTGCAACAAAAAATGGTCACTTTTATTGCTTGTCATTATTCTATTGTTATTGCCATAATTTATTTTTAAACATGTCTGTCTAGAGTTTAGCAGTATGAAAGAAAGGAGAGGAATTCTATTTTCTACTATTGCCAAATTACATGCCGGCGGCTATATATGTTAGAAAGCAGACTAGTATGCTCCTGATCCTGAACAGTACAACTGACAGCGATCACCTTGTCGCCAAGCATGTTGTAAGGTTCATATTTAGGATAGAAGAAAGACACAAAAGAAAGGAAAGGAAGAAATAAAATTCATTTATTCAAAGAGGGTATCATTTTTTGAACATCAACTACATAAAAACATTGTAACAAAAATAAAAACCGACTTCAAAAAAACGAAAAAAGTATAAAATAATTACCATATTATAAAAGTAACAGATGTAGAAGTCGGTGCTAATCCACGCTGAACCAAATTAAAGGCACCGACTTCTGAATCTGTTACTATTATTTATGCTTTTTTCGTTTTTTTGAAGTCGGTTTTATTTTTGTTAAAATGTTTTTTTATTTTTTTCATTTTAGTGGCATTAATTAAAACATGGTTGGACCTACTAAAGATGCTGCTTGTAACATAATCACATCATCATATTATGCGTACTGTTCGTCATTGAGGAGTTCCATTGTCTATCTCCGAAGTTCTTCATCAGATCTTCACTAAATTTAAATGGGACTATTTTGAAAGAATAATCTGTCAAACGAAAAAAAATTTCAAATCGGTTCATAGTGAGGTAACAAACATTAAAAAAAAAGAAAAACAAAACATACAGACGAATTGAGAACCTCCCCCTTTTTTTGGAAGTTGGTTAAAAACATAGCACCAGATGACATGTTGGTTATTACTTATTATGTATCCTCTAAAGTGCAATAAGCAATGTTGTAGGTACACTCTAGGTCTCTTTGTACGTACAAAGCAATGGATGTTGAACCTTGTCTAATAAAATTCTTGATCTACATATACCTACTCAAAAATACCTAGTTTCGGCTTCGTTAGACAACCAATTGAAAAAGTTATTTTACGAAAAAAAAAATGAATTGAATGAATTTTACGAAAATGGATGTATGAAAAAAAATCCTAAAGGAACAAGGCAGCGATTTGCAGGATGACCACTAGATAACGGAAAGTAGTTCAGTTGCTTCTAGATCTCTCATATAACTTAGAGTCTTCGCCGCTCTAATATTATCAGTTCATAAAATTCGTAATCCCGAGCAGAACTGCATTACAGAATTGCAGGTGACTGCACAACAAAACTGCCTCGTTGGTCTTGTGGTGGTAAGCGCGACTGTTGATCGTGAGATCCTGGGTTCGATTCCCAGGTTGGACAAAGTATTATTGGGTTTTCCGTGTGGAATTCCTCAATAACAGCCCGAAGTTTGAAATTGTGCCCGGTTGATGGCAACATGCTCGCCCCCTATTCAATGGACTTAAACATAACGACGTAATGAGGGTGTTACAATACACCTCTGCCCAATCCTTCGGGGAATACAGGCGTGATGTTATGTTGTTGTTGCACAACAAAACATATACTGCTCGGCTGCTATACCCTCTTATAGGAACAACTCTGCAGTTACTTTTCAGTGGTGTTGTAGTCGGTTTTATATCAGGCAAGTTTTTCACTTCCCACCATCTCCCGTAAGGTTTATGCCATATACAGAACCATTAAATTGTACGTTAATATCGCCATAAGGCAAATGTTCGTTTGGTCAATTGGATTTCATGTAATTAGTTTCACTATTAATTATAACGAAGGAAAACAAATCGTTCAAAAATAAGAGTTAGATCTGTATTTTAAGGTGCGATCCACAAGTCTTTTGTTTATCTTTACACAGCGTTAATACATCATGTAACAATCCCTGCCTAAATAATTTTATTATCTGATAATAATTTTGTATAAAAAGTAGTGAATTTGAATCGAAAAGCATAGATACCTTGTATCTTGCAGCTATAAACAAGCAGCAAAGTAAGTAAAAAACTAATTTGACATTTAAATTTAACTTAAACAAATTAAATTGTTTAATTATACGTGTTTGTGTCTTTTCTTATATCAATTCAGTTTCCAAAATCACTATTTTACATAATAATTGATGACTATTACTAGCAGTATCTCATTTCCAACATAAAATCAAGGAGCCATGTATACTCAAACATATTCTATTTTCAGATATGAAATTCCTGCTGTCTGTTGCTGCCGTCATCGCCGTGGCCGTCGCTGTGCCAACACAGCGCGGTCTGGTCACCCCTGGAGCTGCTGGCGCCGCCCCCGTGGTTATGCCAGAGCCCATTGCCGTCGGACCCGCCATCGTTGAGCCCTTCGAGCCTATTGCCATCGGACCCGCCATCATCGACGCCTTTGAGCCCATCGCTATCGGACCGGCTATTATTGACGCTTTCGAGCCCATCGCCGTCGGACCCGCTATCGTAGACTTCCCCTTAGCCGAGGATGTCATCGCGCCTACTCCTGTGATTGTTGTTGAGGACGCAGTTGTCGCTCCCTCTCCCGCGGTTGTCGCTCCTGCCCCCGTCGCTGAAGCTACCGCCAGCGCTCCTCTCGTCCAGATCATCCTTAACATCAACCAGGCTGCCTTTGAGTCCGGCCCCATCGTTGCCGCTCCAGTCATCATTGGCGAGCTCGTTCCCCAGCCTGAGCCCGTCCATGTTGTGGAGTCCGCCGCTGAGCCCGTCCATGTTGTGGAGTCCGCCGCTGAGCCCGTGCATGTTGTGGACTCTGCTGCTGAGCCCGTACAGGTTGTTGAGACCGCTCCCATCCCCGCCGAGCCCATCCAGGTGGTGGAGGTCGCTCCTGAGCCCGTCCAGGTCATCGAAGTCGCCCCCGTGCCCGTCATCATCGGTACCCCCGTGCTGCCCTCTCCGGCCGTCGTCCTCCCCGAGGAACTCAACTAAACGTTTACCAACTCGACGAAGCCACTGCGAATGACAAACTAACATCTAAAAATGTCTAAACGTTTCGTGGACTTTCTACCAACATCTTGAAACGCTTGTATGTCCTAAAACAAAGAAATATATAAGATCTGAAATGTAAAATTTTTGTTTTGTTACCTACCTTATACTGCCATTATATGACACTATTATTAAAATAGTGTGCATTGAATGATTTGGGTCAATTGTAGAAAATAATTTACCATAAAATATAGGTACCTTTCAAATATTTCCATGTCATTCAGACACTGATTTTAGAGAGATTTGATCCTTATTTTGACCCTATCAATATCTATGAACTATTAATTTAGGGTGTTAGATAAATATAATTGTGAAAAATAAACCCATAAAAACTGTCACAATCTACATGAGCAAAGCTTTACCTACGAGTAGCTGAATTTATTCAGAACATGAACGCAAAAAAATATTCAAATCGGATTGGACAACACTGGACAATGTTGATAAAGGACCCAGTCGTTAAGATGAATCAACGTACCCGACGTTATAAAAACAGTGGTCATTCTGGGTCATTCGATGGAGCAGAGGATTCTATATCGAACAGCCGAAGAAGTCTGACCTTTAATATCTGATTAGCTTGTCCTTATTTTCTGATCTTGCGTAAATTGTGTAAATTATTATATTGTGAATTAGCTTCTGTAACTAACCCCTAACCCAAATATAAGTACCTACTCTCAGTCGTGGAGAGTCTATGTTGGTTTCATTTACCTTATTTACCATGCTCGCAATCCTGACAGACCGATATTAGCTATAACTGTAATGATAGATTCACCCCAACAAGATTCTGTTTGCTATCTTTTACATAAGTGAATATCTTTAGTTGAGCTTTAGCGTTTGGTACCTAATAAACTATTGGGTCTAATTCCGCTAATTTACTTCGTTTGAAAAACGGTTCTCGTAGCTAGATTTCCTTTTTGATTACAAGCTTATTTAACTTGTTTCGTTCGTATGTGTTTCCGGTTCAAGTAATCCATTTTTCAAACACTTGCTGGCATGCGATTGAGCTGAAATTTGGCATACCTATCAGTAGCGAAGGGTGAATTTTCTTAAAAGTGAAGCCGAACCAAAAAATGCTTACCTTGCTCAAGTGTGATGCGTGAATTCCAGTAACTACTCGTATAGCTGTGGCCCTGTGGCTGACTTCGAAATCTTGTACAGATGAATTGGCTTTAGCTCACTTTCACTATACATGTAAGCACTGATACATAGAAACAGTGTCTTGCAAGTATAATAAAAGTGGCTTTGAGAAAAGCCGTTTGGGGATGGATATGAGAAGAACATCAGCAGTCCGACTGACGCTAACGTCATAGAAACCAAGAAAACGTTCTTCGATTCCAGTTTCAGATAAATACCTAAATATTACCGTTAGTTGCTCCGTATGACTAACATCGGGCGTTTCGTCAATCATGACCGATACAAACTGAGCCTTATTTATTTCCAACTTTAATTTGCTAATTCTTTTTTACCTAGCAAAATTACTGTGTCGATGAACCGTTTCATTAAACTTTTATTCCGATCTACTTTTCTATTATGAACTTCATACGTATTAGCAAAAAATGTTTCTATCCTACGATTTCCGAAATCATGCAAAGATAAACAACTTCGGATATGTTTTTCGGTCTGAACATGTTTTTTGGACGAATTTGAAAGATTTATTAATATCTTTAAATCCCGTGTGGCTCCATAAGCTCCTAGAATCTGAGAATAATATGCAAGGAAAACAAAACATTTTATTTAATTTACAACTTCCTGTAAGCCAAGGGTATTTGTCGTACTTACAAAGAACTGTTAAAATGTTTGAAAAAACCATCGCGTCGTTTGTAATTTATAATCATGTCAGGGCGAGCACGGCCTAACTGAATTAGGTACATGTTTTTTATTTTCAAAACTCAACTTTGAAAAGGATGTTTCCTCAGCCAACAAATAATCTGTCAGACAGCATTCTACGGTCAGTAATGCCGCCATGGTATCGAATTTACTCAATTATAACAAAATCACTAGGTAGGTACTTAAATAACTACTTTCTAATAAAACTACAAACTAAAAAAACTATCTTAGTAATCCTTACTTACCTAAATACCTATTTAAATAGACGATAACCAAACAATACAACGCCACTAACCTTGTTTTTACTGCACTATCACTTCGCAAAACTATCACTAGTTTACACAAATAAATCAATTTCAACAATAATTAATGATTAAACGAACTTACCTGTACGTGAAGTTCTATCATAATTATACGAAGGCTTCGTCCGAAGAGATAAGCAACACATGTAGTATCGCGTAGTCATACGCCGATCTCGCACTTATTTGAGATGTAATTTTTTTTTTTTTTTTTTTTTTGTCACTCGATATTCCTTCTACCTTCATTTAGTTTAGAGATTCCTGTGAGAAATATTTCACGACTTAGGGTTCCTGAAAGGAATGGGAGGGAGGGATGCTTATCTCTTCGGACGAAGCCTTCGTATAATTATGATAGAACTTCACGTACAGGTAAGTTCGTTTAATCATTAATTATACTTCAGCTTCGTCCTTCGAGATAAGCAAACACATGTAGACTTTTAGAGAAAATGTGAAATATTTATACAAATCATTTTTATTTTAGTATGATTGAGTAAACAAAAGACTCTACTTCTTAATTATTTTGATCAGGTACATTGTTCATGATTATTGATCTGGCAAAAGAATCATCATCAACTTCATTACATAAGGTTCTATTATAGAATCTAAAGAATGTGTTGGAACTAGCGGTCCAACCCGCGGTCCGTCGGATCAAGTCCAGATTGACGCCAAGCCGGTGTGCGGCGGAGGTGGAGGCGTGCCGTGTGCTGTGGGCACTGAATGTTGAGATATCAATTCCACTCTCACTCAAAGTGGATTTGATCCAACGGCTTAGCGTTTGCGACCCAACCGCTTTATGGGGTTTTCTAATACCGATAAACAATGAGTTTACATTCTTTCGAATCAGTTTCGTCATATTTAGATATGCAATAAGAGTCTTTCCTGGACATATTTCAGGTTTTTCTTCGAAGAAGGGTAATATGAGATTTGGTTGACGGGATGTAATAGACGATGTTTTAATTAAATCAGGAATTTTAATTGTTATTTTATTCGGATAAGTTGTGATGTTATTTATGTTAATTTTAGAAAAAGTCTATACTCGATGAGCGGTGATAAGAGACAGGAGAGTAATTAATTTTTTAGATATTTGTTCATGGTTTAGTTGCTCATTTGGATAGCTATTACTAAGGTAACTTAAGACAATGGAAATATCCCACGTCATGCTGTATTTAGGTAGCGGTGGTCGTAAACGAAATATGCCCTTGAAAAACCTCTTCATGCGATCATCTTGTCCCACGTGTGATCCTAATAATAAACCCAATGCGGACCTACACGTATTAAGGGTTCCGTATTGGGCCCCTTCTTCATAATATTTAGTTAAAAAATAAATCACATTAGGAATTGATGCCTGGTAAAGATTAACATTAAATGATTGACAGAACAAAAACCATTTTTTAAAATATACATCATATTGTCTCAATGAATTATTTGATAATGACGCTGTCATCACTTCGATTGCTGATGGCGGAATACTTCGTTTTAGCCACGCTGACCGGATAAGATTCCTGCCGCCAGGGTAAGTTTGTTGTGGATGTGGCGATTGCTGGAAGTACAAGATAAAATTGGGCTTTCATTGGGACTAAACATAATAGGTTCGGAAAGCAATAGTTTTTTAAAAATCGGATACCATGGCTGCGTAGGCCACACAGGTACTACCAGGACACCTTCAGCTTTATCAGAGACTATTTTACGCAACGTTTTCAATATCATGGAAAAGGGTGGAAATGCGTAAAAATAATAATCAGTCCACTGTATAGTGAATGCGTTGACGGCAAAGGCATCGGGATCTCGATGCCAGGCAACATATTTTTTACATTTCGTATTTGTTCTACTTGCGAATAGGTCGATGTCAGGTGTACCGTATTTTAAAACAATTGTTCGAAATGCTGCATCTGATAACTGCCACTCTATGTCCGGATGTACCCGCCTGGATTCAGCATCAGCAGTTTTATTACTTGCTGACTGTATGTAAGACGCGAATACGTGTAATCTACGAGATCACACCACTGCCATATATTTTTTGAAATTGCCGCTAGATGTGGAAATTGAATTCCACCCATCCTATTAATATAAGAAATCGCAGTGGTATTGTCAATGCGGAGCAATATTTGACAGTTACATAAATTTTTTGCGAATATTTTAAGGCCAAAAAATGCTGCTAACATTTCTAGACGGTTAATATGTTGCTTCTTTTCTTGACTGCTCCACTGTCCACTAGCCGTCTGATCCCCACACGCAATACCCCACCCAGTTGTTGAGGTATCTGTGAAAATTTCGAGGTCATACTGATCCTGTTTTATTCTGCTAACTGAGTGATCAATAGCATACTCCCACCATTTTAGATCAGATTTTAATGAAACCGGAATATTCATGTAATTATCATAATTGTCATCATTTTTTAAGCTTAAAAATTTTGTACGTTCAAATTCTTTCGTGTAAAGCCAACCATAATCAACTGCTGGACAAGCTGAGACTAGAAGTCCAACAAAACTAGCAAATTCACGTATTTTACATCGGGTCATCTGAAAGTATTTCTTAATTTCATTTTTAATGCGAAGCTTTTTCTCTTCAGGTAATCTGACCTCGAATTTTTCTGTGTCTATAATATTACCCAGAAAACAACAAGATTTGTTGGGGATTAAACAGCTCTTTTCTTCATTAACAATGAATCCAAGGGCAGTGAGTAAAGATCGAGTCGTATTCGCATTATGCATGCAGTCATCATAAGTTTGTCCTATTAATAGAAAATCATCCAGGTATATCGTAGATAAAAAACCTGCAGACCGAAGTAAACGTATCACAGGTTTCATAATCTTCGTAAAAATGTAGGGAGCCGTATTCAAACCAAATGGTAAAACGTTAAATTCGTATAGATTTTGCTCAAATTGAAATCTAAGGTACTTTTTTGACTCAGGGTGAATTTTAATTGAATAATAGGCATCCTGAAGATCCAGTTTTGTCATAAAGTCATGTTCATTTATTAACTTTAAGGCGGTTCGCAAATCTTCCAACTTAAAGTGATCGGTGTCAATAAATTTATTTAAATTTTTTAAGTTTAAAATAAACCTCATTTTACCATTTGGTTTCGGAATAAGAAATATTCTTGATAAGAATTGATTTTCACAAGGTTTGCATTTTGAAATGGCCCCTAGTGACAGTAATTTATGTATAGCATTTAGAAAATGCCGTTTATCAGAAGGTGAAAAATTTTGTGGTTTAAGAACTAAGTCCTGTTTAACTGGGCGCGCAAATGGTATCTGATAACCTTGTATACATGAAAGAATTACGGGGTCGTTTGTTATGAGCGACCACTGTTCGTAAAACTGTGACAACCTGCCTGCATAATTTACCGGAGTTATTGACGCCTGTTGCGATGCGGTCGATGCTGTGACGGTCTCGATGCGTTCGAATGCCGATATTTCGTCGGTGCAGGCTCCTTCGTCCTCGGAGGTTCCGGCTGCCTGCGAGTCTGGAACGGACCCTTCCAGTTTAAAGGCCTTGTGGAATGAGGTATTGGTTTTTTATTTACTGGCGGTTTCGGAGCTGGAGCGGCTTTCAACTCGGTACTCGATTTGTTAATCGCCTTGGTTGCCTTTAGTGTCTCTGCTAGGCCTTGGCCAAAGAGATAATTATCTATTTTAGTTGAAGTCTGTAGTGGATCTTTAATATCCTTTCTTAAAGCTGAAAGAACGAAACCTCTTCTTCTCATTGATTCGGAATATTGACAATCGCATAGAATACGGTTCGTGTCCATAAGTGTTTTTATCAGCTCAGCATCTCTGTCTTTAGCTGAAAATAATCGCGTCAATGCTTGGCCTAGTGCTGATATAGCAGAAGCCAGATGCGCTTGTTTTATTTCTATGGCCTTGTCGCGGTTTATCATAATCTCTGTGAGGGCGGCCTTTAGTTCCGCATTTAACACTGGTGCATTTATCATTTTACAATTGCTCGGAACAAGATATTGTTCTTTCAATTCTTTTCGGTTTTCTTTTGTTAAACCGTTAGTGGCATAATGTTCTAGCCGAATAGCTAACTCCTTTTGAATTTCCGCGCCAAAAATGTTTTGTTGCGTAGGGTCAATGCCGAGAATTTCTAAGATAGTATCATCTAATTCCGGTAATGCTTCGGTGTTCGCTAGAGTAACGACGTTGGTCGATTCTAACGATGCAGGTGTCACTTGTGACTGGCCCGGGCAGACGGGCAGTGGCGCCGCCGTCCCTGCAGTATCACCGGCGGGGGCGGTCGCCACGTCGGCTGACGTGGATGCTATCGGTTCGTCGATTAGCGTTACTTCTACCACGTTATCGGGTTCCTCGTCACATCGGTCTTCGCTTCCTAAAGTTGTGAAACGAATTTATAGCGTTAAGATTGGGTATTTATTACCGTAGTTATGAAACAGTCGTACAATACTGTTCGCAAAGCATAATATTGGGTAGTGACAGCCGCAAAGGGATGTCCGCAAACCCGTGCACCATTATAACGGACACTTGTTTAACATGTAAACAAGGCGTAATGATAAGAAACAGCCGCAAGGACTGTTCGCAAATCAAACGTCGATAAAGAACAGCCGCAAAGGAACTGTCCGCAATATCGTATATTTGTCCTATGCACAATAACACCGTAATGATAATGCACTAACCTCGTTGTGGTGTTGATCCTTGCGGCGGCGACTCGCTCGAATAGTAGGAACTAAGCGAGCGCGAGCGGCGCCGGCGGCGCTGGGTACGTGAGCGCGATCGATGGCGCTTACTTTTCTTCAACTTTTTTTCTAATTTACGTATCTTACGTTCTAATATCGTGTAATCTTCTTCTTCACTCTTCCTTTTAGGCATATTTTCACCAGAAATTTAAACAGAAATCACAAGAATTCGATTTATATCTTGGACGTATGTGCGATACGGCGAGGCACTAAAACGCGAATGAAGGTAGAAGGAATATAGAGTGACAAAAAAAAAAAAAATTACATCTCAAATAAGTGCGAGATCGGCGTATGACTACGCGATACTACATGTGTTTGCTTATCTCGAAGGACGAAGCTGAAGTATAATACATGAATAATGTTATAAGATTCTAAATTATGATACGAATATATCTAATCAAATGCAAATGAACAAGTGAAAACAATAATATAAATAAGCGCGAAAAAAATCTGTTGTGAATCTGTCATCCAAATATTACTATCTGAACAAATTACGAACTTCAGTAGCATTATTTCCATCTCGTTCTGGCGTACGCATTTCCTATCTCTGTCCTTATCGTAACTCGATGAATGGCGGCTTGCCATCGTCCTATATCTAGCAGTGTTATGTTGCCTCAAGGTCACGATCGCTACAAGTGAAACTATGAATTAAATGTACTGGATTCCTGCCGCGCCTGACCGGGTTTTCTTTTGCGTCATTTCAAGTTACGTTGCTCGAAAAAAATTTTAGGCGTTTATTTATTTCTTTGATTGTTACTTTCATAAGCAAATGTTATACCCGCAATGTAACTTCGTAAATACTTAATTATTTGTTTAAATGATAATTGAAAATAATAGATACTAGTATTTGCCATATTTCGAAAGGGAAGCCGATAGGAATCGAGTTGTATGGAGCCTTCGCCACTGATACCTATGTAATTCAATAATATGGTACCATGGAGTTGTTATGATGATGGAGCCGGAAGATAAAAGGGTAAGGCCGTAGATTTTACCACTTTGTAACATACGTGCACATTTGGCAGACTCCAGAGTCAACAAAAAGGCTTCTTTTTTATGGGTTGCCGGCACTCATGACGTAGCAAGTGCCATTATAAAATACTACTATAAACTGTTTTTAATTCCTCGAAGCCAAATTTGGATAACATACAAAATAGTAACATACAAGCGAAAATATGGAAACAAATCAATAAAAATCGCGTATTTAAAGACATGAAAACTATGATGTAGCAGCTTAACTTTTAGTCATTTTAGATAATCACAATGAATTAGGCTTTAGATGTCTTTGTACGTCAAAGCAATGAATGTTGAACCTTGTTTAATAAAATTCTTGATCTACATATATGTTACCTACTCAAAAATACCTAGTTTCGGCTTCGTTAGACAAACAATTAATAAAGTTATTTTACAAAAATGGATGTATGAAAATAATTCCTAAAGGAACAAGGTAGCGATTTGCCTAACTATCAGGATGACCACTAGATAACGGAAAGTACCTCGTTCAGTTGCTTCTAAATCTCTCATAAAACTTGAGACTCTTCGCCGCTCTAATATTATCAGTTTATAAAATTCGTAATCCCGAGCAGAACTGCATTACAGAATTGCAGGTGACTGCACAACAAATCTGCCTTGTTGATCAAGTGGTGGCAAGCGCGACTGCTGATCGTGAGGTCCTGGGTTCGATCCCCAGGTCGGACAAAGTGTTATTAGGTTTTCCGTGTGGAATTCCTCAGTAGCAGCCCGAAGTTATGGCAATAGGCTCGCCCCTTATTACAGGGACTTAAACATAACGGCGAAATGAGGGTGTTACTATACACCTCTGCCCAACCCTTCGGGGAATACAGGCGTGATGTTATGTTGTTGTTGCACAACAAAACATATACTGCTCGGTTGCTATAGCCTCTTAAAGGAGCAACTCTGCAATTACCTTTTAGTTTTTTTTATACTATTCAACTGCTTGTGTGTGATCTTGCGGACCGTTTCTACGTAACCGGGCAGTTATTGGCGAGACCTGAAGGATCTCCAACCAATGTGGACGAGTAAAATACTTAACCTAAGCTAACTACTATTACTACTACTAACATCATGACTACTAGCAACAACAGTACTAAGGGCGACCCCTAATGGGACTCGGACCTCGGCTTAGGGCGTTACTGGCGAGAGGACTGGGAGGGAGACAGCTTGATGAGGGCTGATTTAACGGTGTGACTGCGGTGTCAGAAAAAACGACCGACTCCGCGGCGGCAGCGGGTGAGCACGGTGGATCAGGGACGGCATTACCTTTCAGTTATGATGTAGTCGGTTTTATATCAGGCCAGTTTTCTACTTCCCACCATCTCCCATAAGGTTTATACAGTGGCGGATTATCCTTAAGGCAAACTAGGCATGTGCCTAGGGGCGCGAGGGTACAAAGGGGCGCGCGGGCGGAATTGTAAAATAAAGAAAAAATATACAATATACTTGGTTGGTCGTTACTCGTGTTGTGTTGCAGTGGCTTGAGTGGAGTAGGTATATGTTGTAATGTGTTTGAATTCCCTTGTAATCGTCTCGTCAGTTACACAACACAAGGTAAACAATTTAACGAAAATTTAAAAAAATAGAAGGCATAGAATTAGGACTATTTAACAACAGTTACAATTACAATGTAAACGCCGTACGGTCGAAACAAGTAATTGAAAATTTAACCCTGTATCAGTGTTTAAATAAATAATTCGTAACTTGTTTTTTTTTTATTTACCAAGTATTAATAAATTCTTAAAATTAATAAAAGTGCCAGACAATTCACGACGACGTTCGTTTCTCAAATTTGCCCGACCGAGAAAGAAATCCGGTACCTTCCGCGCTTACGGCAGACACCTAGGCCACTATCTATACTATCGAGGTCGGTTAGTTATATAAATGAAATATTAGATACACTGATTTAATTCATTTTTTATCCTGTTCAATAATTTAATTCATACGACTGGCGTGTAAAGCCAGATATTATTATATAGGGAATTTCATAATTTTCGGGTTTACATGCCAGTCGTACCTTAAAGCTTAAAAATATTGTAAACCGAAATCGTAAGATCTGTCCGACAATATCGATCTCATGGAAACTCATGCTCCTTTTTCCTTGGCCCCCATCTCACCGCGTTTTCCTAAGGAGCGGTACATCGGTTTCGGGTTTCGGTCAAACTATAGTACGAATTATTTTTAATATAGGGGCGCCGATGAGATGCTTGCCTACGGCGCTCTGAACGTTTAATCCGCCTCTGAGTTTATAGGATACAGCAACTTTAAATTGTACGTTAATATCGCCATAAGGCAAATGTTCGTTTGGTCAGTTGGATTTCACGTAATTAGTTTCACTATTAATTATAACGAAGGAAAACGAATTGTTCAAAAATAAGAGTTACATCTGTATTTTAAGGTGCGATTTAAAAGTCTTTTTTTTATCTTTACACAACGTTAATACATCATGTAACAATCCCTGCCTAAATAATTTTACTATCTGATAACAATTTTGTATAAAAAGTAGTGAATTTGAATCGAAAAGCATAGATACCTTGTATCTTGCAGCTATAAACAAGCAGCAAAGTAAGTAAAAAACTAATTTGACATTTAAATTTAACTTAAACAAATTAAATTGTTTAATTATACGTGTTTGTGTCTTTTCTTATATCAATTCAGTTTCCAAAATCACTATTTTACATAATAATTGATGACTATTACTAGCAGTATCTCATTTCCAACATAAAATCAAGGAGCCATGTATACTCAAACATATTCTATTTTCAGATATGAAATTCCTGCTGTCTGTTGCTGCCGTCATCGCCGTGGCCGTCGCTGTGCCAACACAGCGCGGTCTGGTCACCCCTGGAGCTGCTGGCGCCGCCCCCGTGGTTATGCCAGAGCCCATTGCCGTCGGACCCGCCATCGTTGAGCCCTTCGAGCCTATTGCCATCGGACCCGCCATCATCGACGCCTTTGAACCCATCGCTATCGGACCGGCTATTATTGACGCTTTCGAGCCCATCGCCGTCGGACCCGCTATCGTAGACTTCCCCTTAGCCGAGGATGTCATCGCGCCTACTCCTGTGATTGTTGTTGAGGACGCAGTTGTCGCTCCCTCTCCCGCGGTTGTCGCTCCTGCCCCCGTCGCTGAAGCTACCGCCAGCGCTCCTCTCGTCCAGATCATCCTTAACATCAACCAGGCTGCCTTTGAGTCCGGCCCCATCGTTGCCGCTCCAGTCATCATTGGCGAGCTCGTTCCCCAGCCTGAGCCCGTCCATGTTGTGGAGTCCGCCGCTGAGCCCGTCCATGTTGTGGAGTCCGCCGCTGAGCCCGTGCATGTTGTGGACTCTGCTGCTGAGCCCGTACAGGTTGTTGAGACCGCTCCCATCCCCGCCGAGCCCATCCAGGTGGTGGAGGTCGCTCCTGAGCCCGTCCAGGTCATCGAAGTCGCCCCCGTGCCCGTCGAGCCCGTCATCATCGGTACCCCCGTGCTGCCCTCTCCGGCCGTCGTCCTTCCCGAGGAACTCAACTAAACGTTTACCAACTCGACGAAGCCACTGCGAATGACAAACTAACATCTAAAAATGTCTAAACGTTTCGTGGACTTTCTACCAACATCTTGAAACGCTTGTATGTCCTAAAACAAAGAAATATATAAGATCTGAAATGTAAATTTTTTGTTTTGTTACCTACCTTATACTGCCATTATATGACACTATTATTAAAATAGTGTGAATTGAATGATTTGGGTCAATTGTAGAAAATAATTTACCATAAAATATACCTTTCAAATATTTCCATGTCATTCAGACACTTTGATTTTAGAGAGATTTGATCTTTATTTTGACCCTATCAATATCTATGAACTATTAATTTAGGGTGTTAAATAAATATAATTGTGAAAAATAAACCCATAAAAACTGTCACAATCTATATGAGCAAAGCTTTACCTACGAATAGCTGAATTTATTCAGAACATGAACGCAAAAAAATATTCTAATCGGATTGGACAACACTGGACAATGTTGATAAAGGACCCAGTCGTCAAGATGAATCAACGTACCCGACGTTATAAAAACAGTGGTCATTCTGGGTCATTCGATGGAGCAGAGGATTCTATATCGAACAGCCGAAGAAGTCTGACCTTTTATATCTGATTAGCTTGTTCTTATTTTCTGATCTTGCGTAAATTGTGTAAATTATTATATTGTGAATTAGTTTCTGTAACTAACCCCTAACCCAAATATAAGTACCTACTCTCAGTCGTGGAGAGTCTATGTTGGTTTCATTTACTTTATTTACCATGCTCGCAATCCTGACAGACCGATATTAGCTATAACTGTAATGATAGATTCACCCCAACAAGATTCTGTTTGCTATCTTTTACATAAGTGAATATCTTTAGTTGAGCTTTAGCGTTTGGTACCTAATTAACTATTGGGTCTAATTGCGCTAATTTACTTCGTTTGAAAAACGGTTCTCGTAGCTAGATTTCCTTTTTGATTACAAGCTTATTTAACTTGTTTCGTTCGTATGTGTTTCCGGTTCAAGTAATTCATTTTTCAAACACTTGCTGGCATGCGATTGAGCTGAAAGGACACCGCTCATCTCCCATACATCGTTGGGCCCACAATTTGATTAACCGTTACAAGTTTCAAATTAGTGTCATTTGATAGATTAAAATATAAGCTTTAAGCTGCCTTAGTTTCAGTTTCATTGACAATTGCATAATCAAGATATATGGACTCGAATCTGAGGTTAGGTTATATTAGAGATTGTGTTATTTAACAGTATATTTTGCATTAATCAATCTGGTAATGTCAGATGACTAATAGTCATAATCTTATCAAACATGGACATAGAAACACATGGACCTCGGGTCAGCGCTCAAAAATGTCCGAACCGAATGTAGACTAAAACGCGAAAAAGAAGACTAATTTTGTCAACGGGTGCAGTCGAATCTTCGTATGATGAAAAATGATCGTAAGCTAAATTAGGCATTGTTAAGACGATATAGAGTTTACATTAGTTTGTTGGTATTTCTAAGTTTATATGGCGGTGTGCCCTGGCGCGCTCTCTGAAGGCATGGTGGGTTTGTTCGTCGCAGTGCTCTAGCTGCCTGGTGGTAAACTTAGGACCCCTTTTTCGTGAATTTTGTACTAGACCCTTGGTCCATATGTTTCTACGTCAATGTTATCTATACCATCTATATTATCTATACTAATATTATAAAGAGGAAAGATTTGTATTTTTAGATTTTTGTATTTGTGTATGTAACGAATAAACTTAAAAACTACTGGACCGATTTCAAAAATTCTTTTGCCGTTAGAAAGCTACATTATCACTGAGTAACATAGGCTACAGGTGGAGCCGTGAGGACACAGCTAGTCGAATATAAAAGACGTAAAAAATATATCTATAGTAGCTCATCGGCATTGAGAAACGGGTCCAAGCTGTCGGTGTACATAGAGCTCTAAAGACAGGAACCTCCTAGCAATACGTGCCATATCCAAGAGTACTGCTTTCTGTATCAAGCCCTCGATCCATCGATCTTATCTAACGGGAGCCTCATCAGCTGTTGATTGAGGCTCTTGGCTATAAGATCATTAGCATCATCATCATCTACATCCCACGTGTCGACGACATCATGTGCCAAGTCAAGATATTGAATTTATAAAAGCTGAGAAGTCAGGTTTCACAAGATTATTAAGGATCAACAATGATTGTGCGACGCTCTAACCGTCCTATCATAACTATGTTAAGATTATTTACATCTATATATTACAAGATTATATACAATCATTGTACTCTGTAATTGTTAAAGATATTATTTTTAAAAGAGTAACCATGGAGTTTCTTGCTCGCCTTCTCCATAGGAAACGACTAATTGGAACCGTGCATCTAATTCGACTTTTCATAAGCACCTGTATTGGTTTATGTGAAATAAAAAAAAAAGATTTTGATTTTGATTTTACAACAACAGTCCTGTTGATGATGATAGATCGATCTCAGTTTGTACTGATACATTGTGATCACATTGTTGTGACATGACCATTTTCGAGTACAGTGTCAGGCACGTACTTGTAGTATGATACTTCTGCGTCTACAAGGTCGTATTTTCGAGCAAGTTGCTGGTAGATAGTCCAAATATAGTCCCTGTGCAAATATTCACCATTAGCAAGCCGAGTACAATGAGAAATTATAATTATGTCGGATGGATTCACCGGGATGGTGGCATGCCCGACAGATATCAACTATGCTTCACAATATATTTCTATATTACATAATTATTATAGTTGACTAAGTAGATCTGCTATCATATTTGTGTCGTCTAATGTTAATGGAAGACAGCTTCTTGTCGCCAGTTGACCATTGGCATCATATACAAAAGTATGCATCTCAATAATGAAAGAGTCAATTCACAAAAGGAATAAAAACAAACAAAAAAATTATAGCATTCATATCGTGTTTAATCTTTTATTTTAGGATGTACAAGCGTTTCATGTTAACAGTAGTAAATCCAAAAACGTGATTTCAAGTAATTTTTCTTAAGTACAACAACGCGAGCTGCGTTCTAGTGAGTATACATTTAGTTTAGTTCCTCGGGGAGGACAACAGCGGGGTAGGGGAGGATCGGGGTTCCGATAACTACGCGCTCGACGGGGACGGGGGCGACTTCGATGACCTGGATGGGCTCAGGAGCGACCTCCACTACCTGGACAGCTCGGCGGGAATGGCAGCGGTCTCAACAACCTGTACGAGCTCAGCAGCAGAATCCACAACATGGACGGGCTCAGGCTGGACGGCCTCAGTGACGACGGCAGGAGCGGGGACGACGACGGCGGACTCAGTGGCGGACTCAGCGGCGGCCTGGTTGATGTTCAGGATGATCTGGACCAGAAGAGTGCTGGCAGCGACTTCGGCTACGGGTGCGGGTGCTGGAGTGACAATGGCGGAAGAGGGAGCAATGACTTATAATAAACCACCCCTATGTTCTTGGGTATAACTTTAGATTCGAAACTGCAGTGGGGCCCACATAGATAAAATATCGAAAAGACTCAGTTCTGCAGCTTACGCGGTCTACAAGATACGCCAGCTAACTGATATAGAGACAGCCAGATTGGTGTATTTTAGTTACTTCCATAGTGTTATGTCGTACGGCATTTTGTTGTGGGGAACTGCTGCCGACGTTCAAACTATCTTTGTTTTGCAGAAGAGAGCTATTCGAGCAATTTATAACTTTAGTTTTAGGCATTCACTGAGGGATAAGATTAAAGAAGTTAGTATAATGACGGTCACATCTCAATATATTTATGGAAATTTGATTTATATAAAGAAAAATATCAGTTGTTTCTCTAAGAATAGCGAGTTAGCGATATCCATAACATCAATACTAGAAATAAAAATAAACTTATCCTACCAATGACTAGGTTCCAAAAAATTAGTAACTCATTTAGGTGCCAAAGTACAACACAATTCCAAGCAATATTCAAGACTTAATAAGTTTAAGTCCTATGTAAAGCAGAAACTATGCGAAAAGGATTTCTACAAAGTTAAAGATTATATGGACGATAAAAATGCTTGGAATTGAGCCGCTCGCTGTTATCACAGACACATCATTGTAACTATTGAAATTATTTTTATAACATGATATTATTTTTTATTTTATCCTATTGACATTTTACTATTGAATTATTTTTTCAATAAGAATTATTATTATTATATCATCGCCTTTTTTATTTTTTAAATAAATTGTGAATGTGAGTACCATGTAGGCTAGCTTTATACACGAATTTTGTAAACGTTCGGCGATTCTTGAGTATTTTTTTGTGACCCACGCAAATGTCCAGCTGATTGATAGCGTCGTGCAGCGGTCGGGTTGTTGAGCTTCCTAAAATAAGGTTTGAGCGCCGCGATGACTGATGCAGGTGTGCTGTCAGTTAGGACAGGTCAATTCAAACCTGCTATGGCACTTTTCTCAAAAGGCCATTCCAGACGTTGCCCTACATCGTTTCACTCGCATAGTTTTTATACTACAATGTCTGGACTTTAAAAGAGACCTTGATCTCTGAGTTTGTTTTAGCTTTTCTTCTCAGAGCTAGTCAGACAGGAATTGTCGGCGCCATCTAGTCTTAAAAAAACTTACATTGACTTGTAAAAGTGTCTGTAACAGATTTATTTACAGAAATAAAAATCATTAATCATTTATCATTTATAAAGCTGTGATAAAGTTATGTTGCGAAATTTACCGACTTATAATCCTAACTAAAAAGAGTAAAATAAATAAAGTTCATTTAAATAATCTAAAAACCTGACTGCGTAAAAAGTGAACTTTAAATAAAAACTAAAAGAAAAAAGCAAGTCCAGCAGTCTAGAATTCTGGAATAACTACACCGTTGAATTAGTTGCATGATCGATACACACATAAAACAAATAATAAATTCTAATTCGGAACATAGCGACTTTAACAGTCGGGACGACTTCACCATTGGCATGATTTGAGCCGGTCTAGATTTTCTCTTGTTCTCTGATTTAGCACTTTAGTGCACTTTCATAAAAACAGGTTTTATTAAAAAAAAACGAAATAACCGAAAAACCCGGAACACCGGTTTTGTGATGAAATAAGAATCATCAAACCGGTTTTCTAACATACATGCGGTTTTGCAACCCCTACTGAGCAGTCAGTCCCGCTATCAACCTTGCCGACTGGCTAATCTTTTCACCACAGCATGAGCTAGAGAGAAGAAGAAGACTTCCCACTATCTCCCGTAAGGTTTATGCCACATACAGCATCATTAAATGGTGCGGTAATATCGCCATAAGGCAAAATTTTCATTTGCTCAGTCGTAATTCACGTAATTAGTTTCACTTTTTATTATAATGAAGTTAAATCTGTATTTTAAGGTGCGATTTATAAGTCTTTCTTTTATCTTTACACGACGTTAATACACAATGTCACAATCCCTGCCTAAATAATTTTATTATCTGATAAAAAAATTGTATAAAAAGTAGTGAATTTGAACCGAAAAGCATAGATACCTTGTATCTTGCAGCTATAAACAAGCAGCAAAGTAAGTAAAAAACTGATTTAACAATTAAATTTAATTTTTACACATTAAATTGTTTAATTATACGTGTTTGTGTCTTTTCTAATATTAATTCAGATTCCTAAATCACTATTTTACATAATAATTGATGAGCAGTATTTCATTTCCTACATAAAATCAAGGAGCCATGTATACTCAAACATATTCTATTTTCAGATATGAAATTCCTGCTGTCTGTTGCTGCCGTCATCGCCGTGGCCGTCGCTGTGCCCACACAGCGCGGTCTGGTCACCCCCGGAGCTGCTGGCGCCGCCCCCGTGGTTATGCCAGAGCCCATCGCCGTCGGACCCGCCATCATCGACACCTTTGAGCCCATCGCTATCGGACCGGCTATTATTGACGCTTTCGAGCCCATCGCCGTCGGACCCGCTATCGTAGACTTCCCCTTAGCCGAGGATGTCATCGCGCCTACTCCTGTGATTGTTGTTGAGGACGCAGTTGTCGCTCCCTCTCCCGCGGTTGTCGCTCCTGCCCCCGTCGCTGAAGCTACCACCAGCGCTCCTCTCGTCCAGATCATCCTTAACATCAACCAGGCTGCCTTTGAGTCCGGCCCCATCGTTGCCGCTCCAGTCATCATTGGCGAGCTCGCTCCCCAGCCTGAGCCCGTCAACGTTGTGGAGTCCGCCGCTGAGCCCGTGCATGTTGTGGACTCTGCTGCTGAGCCCGTACAGGTTGTTGAGACCGCTCCCATCCCCGCCGAGCCCATCCAGGTGGTGGAGGTCGCTCCTGAGCCCGTCCAGGTCATCGAAGTCGCCCCCGTGCCCGTCGAGCCCGTCATCATCGGTACCCCCGTGCTGCCCTCTCCGGCCGTCGTCCTCCCCGAGGAACTCAACTAAACGTTTACCAACTCGACGAAGCCACTGCGAATGACAAACTAACATCTAAAAATGTCTAAACGTTTCGTGGACTTTCTAAAAACATCTTGAAACGCTTGTATGTCCTAAAACAAAGAAATATATAAGATCTGAAATGTAAAATTTTTGTTTTGTTACTTACCTTATACTGCTATTATCTGATAGGTACTATTATTAAAACAGTGTGAATTGAATGATATGGGTCAATTGCAGAAATTAAGTTATAAAATATACCCTTCAAATATTTCCATGGCATTGCACTGTCTTCGGGGAAGGTCCCCGATCGATGAGCCATTGATTTGGGGTGTTAGATAAATATAATTGTGAAAAATAATTTCATATAAAAGCAGTCATAATCTACATGAGAAAAGATTAAGCTGAATTTATTCAGAATATGAACGAAAATTTAATTCTACATTCGAAAGAGTCGAGAGCAATGAATCCGGGTCACCAACATAAACCTTGATATCCCGGAAAACATTGTTTAACATTTTACCAATGTTTTATTTATGTTGGTGATCCGGATTCATTGCTCTTGAGTGTAATTGGATTGGATGGAAGTAAAGTGAATATCTTTAGTTTAGCTTTTAGCGTTTGGGTAACAAATTATTGGGTGGAGTGCTGGGGATTCTACTAATTTGCAACGTTTGACAAAAAGTTCTCATAGCTAGATTTCTGAGCAACCTTTTTATTAGAGAGACAATTTCGACTCATTTAATTTTAATATAGCGTTCAAGGATCGCGTTAATGTTTTGATGAGCTTTAAAATTGGTTAATTTTTTTAAGTAGGTAATAATAATACATTATGATACAAGTGTGCTAAGTTGGTCATTACAATCGAGGTGGCGTAAAGCGCGCGAGCCGTAAATAAACGATCGCTATTCGGGAGCTGAGAGTGTAATGATTAATGCACACGCGTTTCATACGACGTTTTTCAACACACTTGCGAGGAAAATAACAGACTTTAATTCTCTAATACAAAAGTATTTGTAAAAAATGGCGCGTGGATTTCTTTGTAAACATATAATATCATTAATCAGAGGTGCCTGTGGCCGAGTTAGCTATGCGCGCGCAAGTGAAAGAACACAGGGTATACAGCCTAATATTTAAAAATAAAAACAGTTCTGTTTATAACAAAAATTAATTGTAAATAAAATAAAGAAAACAGCAGGATGCAATAAATGGTAGAAAATAGGCGAGCGAAGGAAAATGAGCGTACAAAAAACAAACGCGTACAAAAAAAAACTGAAAAAATATGACAGTACTAAATGTGACAACATAGCCGCGGGGTGTCGCGACTGTCGCCCTAATCTAATCTAGCATTTAATTATATACAAGGTGTAATTGAAATAACGCAAACCTCTTAAGGGCTCGTTACTCATCATTATGAACAACTTTTACTAGGACCAACCCTGAAATAGCGAAAACAAAACTGCTGCTCTATACATTTATTATGTTCGCAAAATTTAGGCAGCTCCTGTATAATAATATCTTATTCAATACTCCATTCTTTATTGAATTTAATAATATAATTCTAATAATAAATAATAATAAAAAAAAGACCCGTTACTAGTCTTAAGACTATGGGATCAGTTATGGAATCTGCCGTGCACAGCACAAATTTAGTAGGAGAGGGGAAGTACCCACCGGCACTGTGAAAAGAGTTCAAGCTCGGCCGATGTACATAGGGCTCTAGAGCGAAGAAACTTCTAGCAATACGTTCCGTATCTAGGAGTACTGCTTTCTGTATCAAGCCTTCGATCTATCGAACTTATCTAACGGGAGCCTCATCAGCTGTTGATTGAGGCTCTTGGCTATAAGATCATTAGCATCATCATCATCTACATCCCACGTGTCGACGACATCGTGTGCCAAGTCAAGATATTTAACTAATTAATTCTTCTCAGCTTTCACAAGATTATCGCTATGATCAACAATGATTGTGCGACGCTCTAACCGTCCTATCATAACTGTTAGGATTATTTACAACAACAGTCCTGTTGATGATGATAGATCGATCTCATTACAATGTGACATGACCATTTTTGAGTACTGTGTCGGGCACGTACTTGTAGTATGATACTTCTGCGTCTACAAGGTCGTATTTTAGAGCAAGTTACCTTAGTGCCTGTGCAAATATTCACCATTAACAAGCCAAGTACAATGAGAAATAATAATTATGTCGGATGGATTCACCGGGATGGTGGCATGCCCGATAGATATCAACTATGCCTCGCAATATATTTCTATATTACATAATTATTATAGTTGACTCATATTCGTGCTGTCTAATGTTGATGGGAGACATCTTCTTGTCGCCAGTTGACCATTGGCATCATATACAAAAGTCTATATCACAATAATGTAAGAGTCATTTCACAGAAGGAATAAAAACAAACAAAAAAATTATAGCATTCAGATCGTGTTTAATCTTTTTTTTAGGATGTACAAGCGTTTCATGTTAACAGTAGAAAATCCAAAAATGTAATTTCAAGTAATTTTTCTTAATTACAACAGCGAGCTGCGTTCTAGTGAGTATACATTTAGTTAAGTTCCTCGGGGAGGACGACAGCGGGGGAGGGGAGGACGGGGGTTCCGATGACGACGGGCTCTACGGGAACAGGGGCGACCTCGATGACCTGGACGGGCGTAGGAGCGACCTCCACTACCTGGATGGGCTCGGCGGGGATGGGAGCGGTCTCAACAACCTGTACGGGCTCAGCAGCAGACTCCACAACATGGACGGGCTCAGGCTGGACGGCCTCAGCGACGACTGCAGGAGCGGGGGCGACGACAGTGGACTCAGCGGTGGCCTGGTTGATGTTCAGGATGATCTGGACCAGAGGAGTGCTGGCAGCGGCTTCGGCTACGGGTGCGGGTGCGACAACAGCGGGAGAGGGAGCGACAACTGCGTCCTCAACAACAATCACAGGAGTAGGCGCGATGACATCCTCAGCTAAGGGGAAGTCTACGATAGCGGGGCCAACGGCGATGGGCTCGAAAGCGTCAATGATAGCGGGTCCGACAGCAATTGGCTCGAAGGAGTCGATGATGGCGGGGCCGACGGCGATGGGTTGAGGCACAATCACGGGGACGGGGCCAGCGCCTTCAGGGATGATGACGGGGGCGGCGCCAGCAGCTCCGGGGGTGACCAGACCGCGCTGTGTGGGTACAGCGACGGCCACGGCGATGACGGCAGCAACAGTTAGCAGGAATTGCATTTCTGGCAACAAAATAAGTCTTTAAGTAAATCAGGATTCAGGTTACAAACGTATTGTTAAAAAACAACAGATAAATTTCTGGGAAAGAAAGCAAGGATAAGCTTTGCTTAACTGTGTAAAAAACACCTTGACAATTAAAATAAATTATTACAATCATTGTCAGTATAAGAATTTTCAATTCATAATATTTAATATCGTATTTATAAAATGTACTTACTTGTGTTTGTTTTACTTGCGAAATACAAAGTATGTTCTTCGATTAGAATTCAATCCATTTTATATGAAATCGTTATCGAAATCAAATGCTTAAACTTTTTAATATTAGTAATCTTAGAAGATAACATTGCCTAAACTTGTTGATAATTACGCGGAAGTTATTGTTGTTTTAAGCTAATTTATGGCACCCGTCAATATTATCGGTCTATGACTTGATTCATTCATTTCAGTTGATTAAAACTTGTTTTAGTTAGACTTTAAATAATACCTATATTAAATATTATGTACGAGTATAGTGAGTGTTTATTATGTTTCTTTTTTGTTTTTGTTAGTCAACTGCATAGCATTTTATAAACCGACAGACCCATTTATGCAATTCCATATAGTGAGAAATCGAGTTAGTCTTCTTAGTTAATATATTGTTAGTCTACTTTAATTATTGGGGACTAGAAGGGCCAGAACACACTTATTAGCATAGCAATTCGTATTTTACTGATCGAAAATGGGTATTTTGGATTAAACACGCGTACGCACGTTTTCACTTTTTCACATCGATTCAGGGGGCCTGCTCCCTAAATCGAACTATGAAGTTTTGGCTGACGGATCGCACGTTTTCCAACCACGAAAGTGTTTCGGATTCGACGATCGATTCGTTTTCGCGATTTGACATTTTGTCTTTTGTTCTCCCTACTCCCAAATGTTAATCGAAATCTAATCGTTTTTTTACATTACTTTGATCCTTTATTTATAAGTTCGATGTTAGTCGTTGTTTCGTTTCGGTCCGAAACTTCGACGTTCGTTTTTCGGAGTAGGCCCTCTGGTTTCACATGCTTCAGCACGCTTACGCATTCTATAAAATACTTTTACAGGTGATGCGGACCATCCATAATTTTTGCCAATTGATACTGATTAGTTTCCAAATATGGATTTATGAAATACATGTTGTGCCGACCCCACCTAGTGTGGGATAAAGGCAGCAAGAAGAAGAAGAAGTTTCCAAACATGATTGATGATGATGTTACAAATAATGAATGACGATGTTATCTAAATAACCTGTTGATCGTTTGATTAGAGGTCATTAATGCATGTTAAATTCTCCTTAAAGCTTTCATCAAGGCATCCACTAGAATAGATCAAATTATTCAATCATCTACACGACAGTGACAGATGCTTTGCACAATCATTAGAAATAGTTTGAGTCATCAACAGCTCAAGTTGTATCGCAAAAAGATAATTTAAAATACGCGACATCACCTATACATATACAAGGCTGGAGTTCCTCAAGGTTCTATTTTAGGTCCTATATCATGGAAAGAGATAAGTAATGTAATAGAACGTAATAGTAGAATGTCAATAAGACCGATGATCATATAAATTTTTATCGCGCCCCTGACTCAAATTCATATGCGGATCATAATTTGATTATCACTATCACTTGTGTTAACGGTTAAGGAAAACATCGTGAGGAAACCTGCACACTTGAGCGGGCGCCTAAAAGTTCTCGATGCTGTGTGTACTCCGTCAACATGCACAGGCCAGCGTTGTGGACTGAGGCCTAACCCCTTCTCATATTGAGAAGAGGCCCGTAACCAGCAGTGAGACAGTAATGGGCTGATTATAGTGATTATGCTTAATATGATTGCTTATTTAGAAATCCTCCTGAAGTTGGAATTTTAATATCTTCATGAATTTTGGGTAATAGTTGTGGTCCTTGTTCGATTTTCTGTTCAAAATTTACAAGAGGGTATTTATTTCCTTAGTTCATTACGGCAATAAAACCCGTAGCAAAAAGTTACAAAGTCATTTACGTTTAGGTAGTATGTTTTAAAATATCAAGGTGAATATAAATAATGGCGAATAATCTATATTCGTTATTTAGTTTTTACGACTTATTATCAAGGTTTACGTGGTTCTCTACTTTGCAGATAAAACTGACAAACAAAATAATAAAACTTACATATTATGTTATTATAAATCTTCCTTAGGCCAATAGGTAGGAAGATATATACAAGTACATTGTCTGGCTAAAACGATTAGTTTTAAAACCAGTTTCGTAGAAAGAAACTAGATAAAAAAGTGGAACAATAAAATAATAATACAGTAAAAGTTTATTGAAAATGTCCTTTATTTTCTTGGTGTAAGTATTATTGGAGCTTGTGTTGCACATCACATTGTAATAGGCTTTGTACGATAGAATCTATAAAAACTAGATTAAATGAACATCTTTAAATAAAATTATGGACGCTCTTTACATATCGGTACACAATTTATGGTCCAACACAAAGCTGAATGATACAGAAAATTAGTATGTAGGTGTTATAAAGGCTGATTTAAATTTAGTTCAGTTCGTCGGGGAGGACGACAGCGGGGGCGGGGAGAATAGGGGTTCCGATGATGACGGGCTCAACGGGGACTGGGGCGGGTTCCACGACCTGGACGGGTTCAGGGGCGATTTCCACGACCTGGACGGGCTCGGGAGCAGAATCTACAACGTGCACGGGTGTAGGCGCGGGTCCAACCACACCAATAGGGGCGACAGGCGTGCTAGCGGCAGCGTTGATGTTCAGGATTATCTGCACGAGAGGACCAGTCGCTGAAGGAGCGACGGGGGCAACGGGGCCTGTGATGACAGGGGTAGGCACGGGGAAATCAACGATTTCAGGGCCAACGGAGATGGGCTCTATAGTGTCGATAATAGCGGGACCAACAGCGATGGGCTCGGGGACGATAGCGGGTCCAATAGCGATGGGCTCGAAGGAGTCGATGACGGCGGGGCCGATAGCAATGGGCTCGAACTCATCGATGATGACGGGCGCGGGGCCAGCGGCGCCAGGTGTCACTAGCCCATCGAGGGGCACAGCAACGGCCACGGAGACCAGGGCAGCGAGTAGTAGGAATTTCATGGTTCCTGTTGAAAAATATTTATGAATTATGATATGATGTTGCAGTTGAGGTTTCCAGGCTGCCAAACTAGTATTTTTTTTTTCAAAATCACAAGAGCTTTTATTCAAAAAAGTTAAAGCCAATTATCACATTCTGAACGTTGACAGCTTCCAAAATAAGCCTCCTTTTACTTAACTACTAATGGTTAACTTTAAGAATCATATATTAAATTGTGTCTGATCTTGGTATCAGTCAAAGTACTGTAGACCGCACATATACCCAACCTAACCTACATAGGATCAAATTAGTTTGCACTTGATTGAACAAAACATTGAAATCATTGCATTCACGAATCTAAAATCCCAAAATGATTCATCTCCTTTGTAAAGGAAAGGAACCCCTAAAAATATCTAATTAGAATTAATATTTATTTTAAAACTTATTCACATACCTGATTGTTTTCTTGTTTAGACAACAACTATAATGCGTTTTTCGAAAAATTAACATTTTATACAATTCCATTATCAAGGGAAGGTGCTGCAAAGGAAATAGATAATAAATGCATTATAAACATGAATGAGTGATAGTTACGAAATTATTATTGATTTATTGCATATTACGTAGATAATAATAATAGGCGCCACAGTAATGTTGCTTATTCTGAAAAATTATATCAAATATTTTCTTTGAAAAATCAAATAGATTCTGACCCCATCTGGGTTGACAGATGATGTTTTATCATATATCCATCCAAACGTATAAGTATCGTCGTAATTCTAGCTAGTCTGAAGTTATTCATTCAATATTTCTGAATTTCTACTATTACTATCAACACGTAGGTGATGTTTGGGGTTCATTAAAAGAGCCTTCACGAGTGACAATACTCAAGTGGGCCCGTCTGCCGCATTCTGGGTAGTCAGCCCCACTAGGCCACTACCAACCTTGCTGACTGGCAAATTTTTTCACTATGCACGAAGCGACCTATTGAGGGGATGGTCCTCCTCATAGACCTCCATAATGGACGATCGTCAAGGGTATTGGAATAATAAATTAATCATTCTTAGAATACAGACGCGGAATGTTCTGTACTACTACTGCATTCAGTGTTGAGGTTTTAACAGAAGATATTTTTACTCATTTTAAATGGAGGCCAAAATAATATAGATTTATTACTTGTCGTCATCAATGTCAGCCTTGTGCAATCCTTGGCCGAGTGTAGGACTAATCCCACTTCTGTTATACATACTTCCCTAGTCTGTGCTAATCGCATCAAGGGCTTCAAAAAATCTTTGTTGACAGCTATTTACCCACTACCATTATGGTTTTAGAAAATTGGTAGTTTCCTTATAAATCCCCTTGAATTTCGAACATTTTGATATTGTCGGTATTCGATACCGACATATTTAAAAAAAGAACATAATAAAAAAAATGCGGTCACGTTTTGGCAACCGTGACGTCAGAGTAGACAAAATTTTATCACAATTTATTGTTTAATGAGCCCTTATAATGCCTGCCGACTTAACTGAGTTTATCACGACGGCTTTTTATAATGTAATAAATTAAATAAATTAACTATGTGTTTAATCATCTTGATATCAATATATGACTGATATCGATAATGTGCGTTGTACTTTGAATTACGCAAAATTATGGTATTCAGATTTTGTTTGTTTGACTACTGAATTGGCTGAATCGTTGCAGGACTTGCATCAAATGTTTGGCGGTTTAACTGATTCTTCTCTACGCCATTGGTATTCGGATGAACTTGGGCAAAACCGAGATATTATTCAACGAACTTGTTACAGCTAGTTCACACCGAAATTGTTTATAGGACCCGCTTTAGCGGATCCGTTTTTATTTTGGAGATGGCATCTGTAGTACCTATGAGCGAGTTCACACACACGTCAGTATTCCGAATCCAGTAAAAAATACTGGATCCGTTATTTTTATCGTATTATGCCTGCCAGATGCGACGGTAGCTGGCCACTTGTTTAACTGTCCATCAGTACAGATGTGAACAACACATCCAGTACCAACGGACCCGTTAAAACGGATCCGCAGTGACTCCGGAACTAGTTGTAGTCAACGACGCGGCTGTGCTCCCAAGTTGTTTGAGATTATGTTTACCTTGGGCAAACTTCGCAATTTGATAACAAAAACTTCGAGAGAGACACCAACAGAAGAATACAGCTGGGCTGGGCCACACTTGGAAAGCTACATTGAATCTTCACGTCGCCTGTAAACAGAGTCTAAAGACATCTTTAGAATATTAAAATCTCTAATGAGACTCTCATGACTTACGAAGGTGAAACGTGAACACTCTCGGTACGGCTGGTTGACTAGTTGAAAGTAACTCAGCGGGCTATGGAAAGGGCTATGCTCCAAGTACTTCTTAAAACGTTGCCTTAGCTTAGTAGTTAATCCTGGTCGAAGAGTTTATACACGAGAACCTTTATGGTCAGTACGATAGCATTTTTTAAAGTGCGTTGGTTATTTTATATCTTATCTTAAATTGAATGTAACAATGGTTTCAACTGGATCACGGCCACTAGCACTTGCTGGCCATTTGGGAGGGCCTGGAGATCCTGATGTATTTTTCGAAGTCATGATCCTCTCCATTTTGAGTTGATAGCTTAGGACAGGGGTCCACAAAGTGCGGACCGCGAGAACACAGCAACTTGCACTACAGCAACCGCACAGAGCTATCAATCGCGGGGAAAACGTCAAAAAAAAATAGGTCGTCTAAGTGTCACTTGGGAAATCAAAAAGGAGCGGGGAAGACAACACTGACGCGGGGAATCGAGAATTTTTTTGTGCGGATCGCGATGGTCGTTTGATTTCTTAAAACGGACCCCGAGCGAAACTAATTGGTGACCCCTGGCTTAGAACATCGTCTTATATAAGCCCCTGTTTAAGGAGACGCGGAGCTTAGCGTGGAGCGTGATGCGGGGCATACATTGGGCAAATCAAACATAATTATGACGAGTATCGTGTTAGCTTTGTCCGTTGCACTATTCTATACCATCATCTGTGCCATCATTGTGCTTTATTAATCTACTATCTAACTGCCTTGTTGGTCTAGTGATGGCAAGCGCGACTGCTGATCGTGAGGTCCTGGGTTCAATCCCCGGGTCGGGCACTGTTATTGGGTTTTTCCGGGTGGAATTCCTCAGTAGCAGCCCTGAGTTTTGTGCCCGGTTGATGGCAATAGGTTCGCCCCCTATTATATGGGACTTAAACATAACGGCGAAATGAGGGTGTTACTATACGCCTCTGCCCAACCCTTTGGGCGTCATGTTATGTAATCTACTGTCATCGTAATTTTGTCTCTAAGATAACAAATAAAGTGTTTTTCTTTCAGTAACATAATTCCCATAGAGCTAACGCGGCCATTGATGGATCGCGTTGCTATAAATAAGCCGATGTAACTGGCTACATTAAATAGTGTTATAGTTTATCATCTATTAAATTTTAAACTGGATTAAATCTCTCATCAGTATCAAAAATAGCTGGACTTTTTAATTTATTTAAAGCAGGAAAATCCTTACGATATAATATATGAAAAAACCTAATGATTTCGTAATTAATATCTAAGTATTATGTTGAAGTAATTATCTTGTGGATTAAGGATTAATTATAATAATCCCTTATACATACTTTTTAAGATAATAAATGATATATCTCTGTACTTTCACTAATACTATCTTCCGGAGCAGATACATCAAAGATTATACTAATCATTATAATTATAATTATTTTATATTTATACTGTGATGACGAATAACTTACACATTTATTTATTTATTTATCACATGACATGTTTTCTTTGCCATTACTGACACGTACAAGTTTACATGTACATGTCATGTCTACCTACATGTTTTAATGACACGTGTATAACTGTTCAATATTATTTAAGTAACTAGCTGTGTCCTCACGGCTTCGCCCCTAGCCTATGTTACTCAGTGATAATGTAGCTTTCTAACGCCAAAAGAATTTTTGAAATCGGTCCAGTAGTTTTTAAGTTTATTCGTTACATACAAAAATACAAATTTTTCCTCTTTATAATATTAGTATAGATAACATAACACACAACATCACGCCTGTATTCCCCGAAGGGTTGGGCTGAGGTGTATAGTTACACCCACATTTCGTCGTTATGTTTAAGTTCCATGTAACAGGGGGCGAGCGTATTGCCATGAACCGGGCAAAAATCCAAACTCCAGGCTGCTACTGAAGAAATTCACACGGAAAAACCCAATAACAGTTTGCCCAACCTGGGGATCGAACCTATAAAACCTCACGATCAGCAGTCGTGCTTGCCACCACTAGACCAGCGAAGCAGTTTTGAAGATTTGAGTAATGTTGCTGTATTGATTCTGTAATAATGACTATTGAATTTATTTTACATAGCTTCATATAATATGTCGTTAGCTAAATATTTGAATGGGATCGTCTACGGAATACAGTAAATGAGAAATGATTTTTATTTCTGTAAATAAATCTGTTACAGACACTTTTACAAGTAAATGTATTTTTTTTAAGACTAGATGCCGGTGGCGTTCCCTATCTCACTAGCTCTGAGAAGAAAAGCCGAAACAAACTCACAGAACAAGGTCTCTTTTAAAGTTACATTGTGGTATAAAAGCTATGCGAGTGTGACAATGTAGGGCAACGTCTGGAATGATCTTTTGAAGAAAGTGCCATAGCAGGTTTGAGTTGACCTGTCCTAACTGCCGGCACGCATGCATCAGTCATCGCGTAGCTCAACCCTTATTTTAGGGAGCTCAACAACCCGACTGCTGCACGACGCTACCAATCAACTGGACATTAAATATTAAGAGAATAAGGAAAGTAAGAGATCTTTTTAATATTCCGAGGGCTCATCTCTTTCTCTACAGAGTTATGAGGTAACGTAGGTTTTATATAAACGTTTGAATGGTAAGGAAACTTCGCAGAAATGTTGTCTTGGGCGTAAATTTAAGATCATGTGCATTTTGGTAGCACTTCTTTCGAGCATTAACGAGTTTAAAGACAAACTAAACAACATAGGTAAGGGAACGTACCCATACTACGTGACCCATTTTTTACAATTTTTTACTCCCCTCCCCCCCTCGGTAACCACCCGTAGTATATGCCAATAACCCCCCTGCCCTCTAGTTTTCACGTAGTAATATATAAATATGGTTTTAAATAATTTTTTGCAAACAGAAAGTTAAAAAAAGAAATTGTCTCATATGTGCGACAGTGTTGCCAGTTCAAAAAGCGCTAAACTGTGCGCGCCATATTTGAATATAGCTCCAAAAATCTCGATAATTCCTTATAGGATATTGACTACGTGACGAAAACCTAAGACCCCCTCCCCGCCCCTGTGACTAAGCGTGGTATTTTGAAGACCCCCCTCCCCTCCTGAACGGGTCACGTAGCATAGGTACGTTCCCTAACTGTTTCTTTACACGAATAGTTTTAACCGATAATGGTTGCGGAATCGTGCAGTAGAAGGTAATCTGGTACACAATTTCATACATTACAACTTCCTGCATCGTAGGCTTAATGTGAACGCTCTGCCGCTGCATTTGGTATGGAAGAGCCATTTCGATCATACAGCATGGTATCAGAGCCATTAAACTTTTCTAAATCTAAAATAAGAAGAGCAAAATGGTAAAATACAAAGATGCGTGTGCATGATTGGTTTCCGGCCACTCTGACGTCAGAATGCAGGTAGTAATTATCTAAAGATTGGTAGCAAATTGCAGCGCATGGGTAGCAATTTTCGGCTACTGAATCAGTGCTGAATAAGATAGGCAACCAGCCATCTTGACGCACACAAAGAAACGGCAGCATGCGTCTGCGTAATTCTGCGGCCCAGAGTGGGCGGGTGAGTGTACCGCGTAGGTAGCGGGAGCATCTTGACTTGACTGAGGTGGTCCAGGTGCATGTAGCAGGACGGGTGGTGTTCACATTAACTGCTGACTGTCGGTGCTCACGCGATAGTGTTGTGCTGGAGATTGAGAATAACATACTAATTCGGGATCCCAGGATCCCGGTAAATCTTTGGTCCCGTTGATGTCGGGATTGAAAATCTAATTTGAATACCAGGATTTTCATATTGCGTGATTCAAATATACAACCGACCCCAGAAATACCAAAATCTACGTACATATTAATATTGACTTTCGGAGAAAGTTATAGTGCAAAAGTTATTTCGTTTATTCAGTTTATATACATATAAATTATATTTTTAAATATTTCTACAAAAATATAAAAAACATTTAAAAATATAAAAAATAGTAGGCCACCGGCATCGGGAACAGGGTCCAAGCTACCGGTGGTCAGGGCCTCAGAGAGAGGAACTTCCTGACAATACGTGCCGTGTCTAGAAGTACCGCTTTCTGTATCAGGCCCTTGACCCAAAGTTATTTATTATTATGGGTACCTACTTTAATACTCTTCTGGATTAGTACCACCTTGCCGTCTGACATTGTATAACCTTGACAGGAATGGTAAAAATAAAATTAAAACGTTTATATAGCAAATCACTTATTATATTGCATTACATGTAGAAAAAAACATTTTATATACACAATAATAACGAGATTGATGCTTCTGTGATTAGTTGAAGTCTTCGGAGAAACTACGTTATTACATCAACAGGGTGCGAAATTGTGCATTTTGTTAAAACATCGCAAAGGTGTTACGTTCACTGCTCAAGCATTTAGTTGAGCTCCTCGGGGAGGACGACAGCGGGAGAGGGGAGGGTGGGGGTACCGATCACGACGGGCTCAACGGGCACGGGGGCGACCTCGACGACCTGGATGGGCTCAGGAGCGACCTCCACAACACCAATGGGGTTGACGGCGATGGGGGGGACAATAGGAGCGGGCTCAATAACCTGGACGGGCTCAGGGGCGATTTCCACTACCTGGACGGGCTCAGGCAGGATAGCCTCGGGGGCGACGACGGGGGCGGGAGCGACGGGGGAAGACTCAGCGGCGTTGATGTTCAGGATGATTTGGACCAGAGGAGCAGGTGCGCCGGGGGCAATGGGGCCAACGACCACGGGAGAAGGAGACGGCACGACTACGGGAGCAACGGGCACAACGGGGGCAGTGGCAACGCCACCGTCGGGCATGGGGAAGTCAATCATGGCGGGTCCGACGGAGATGGGCTCGTACTCAGAGTCGACGATAGCGGGTCCAACGGCGATGGGCTCGGGAATGATAGCGGGTCCAACGGCGACGGGCTCAGGGTTGACACCGAGGACATCTAAGAGCATCTGTTCGAGGGCGGCGGCGGTGGCGGGGTTGGTGCTGGGGCTGTTGATGGCGGCGATGATCTCCTGGATCTCAGCCATCTCACCGCTCACAACGGTGGGCTTGATGTAGGCGGCCGAAGCCACGGTGGCGATAAGGGCGATAGCCAGGAAGAATTTCATCTTGATAGACTGAAAATTTAAAGGCAACGTTAGCATAAATAAAATGCGAAGACCTTTTACGGCACTGAGTAAGAAAGTATCGACAATAATTAAACTCAAATACTTGATTTTCTTTTAAAAAAAGCAGTACTTACTTTATTAGACGCGTTTCGAAGACGACTTGTCATATGCAGTTTTCGTAAACTATTTATATTGAAATTTATCTACAAATCTATATTACGAAGTTATCGTGCTTCAAGATTGTGTCTGGGGTTTTCAAAGTCTTTTACAGCCCCAATTGGATAAGGTATCTAGTCATTGTTTATTGCTGTATTAATGTGGATGTTCTTCACCAATTTTATTTGTCCGATATTCATTGTAGATGGACTAAGGTTTTTTACTTTTTTTCAGTTTGGCTTTCTTTAGGGATGTTATGGAGCTTTGACTTGAGTCTGGAATGTCGGACCCCCCGGTTCAAATTTGACCTCCGAATCCGATTCCAGTTCCGATACTATGAAAACTGAGGTTTACCAGAGAAACGATGTTTGTGAGACGTGTGAGTCGAGTTTAAAATGTTCAATTAGTGTTCATTAAACAGATAACTTGATATTACATTAATTGAATTTTATCAACCACGAAACTGTGTTATTAAATAATTTCAGTGAAATTGATTTGGACGCGGCGAAGTGCAATGTTTGTGAAAAGATAATCCAAACTAGGAGGCACCACGACTTCGTTAAAAGGACATTTAAAATGGCTTTATGTTGATAAATACCTATAAAGAACTTTTGTAACTTGGGAAAGAACAAATCGATTCACCTCCCGCTCCGAACAGGTCATTATGAGACTTCTGATTCACCTCCGCTTCTGATAAAACTACCTCTATAGGTCCCCTGGTTTTACAAGAAAACCAGGGAACCTATTCCCTGGTTTTCTTGTCTAATAGAAGTAACATTAGGACAGAATTGGACATAACTACATTATCTAAACTACATAAAAATAAATCATCAGCCTAGCCTTTTTTAATAAGACTCTCCTTTGAAACTTTTAACATTAATATGACATAAATTTCTCGGCATCTCGTATTCTCGGCATCGGTATGAAAAGAAACGTAAATTCAATTAAAATTATTATTATTTTTCAATATAATCCCTCATTACCTCAATGCATTTATTACAACTCGAAATTATCTTTTATATACCCTGTTAAAAATGACTTTCCTCCTTCTCTGAAAAATGCGCATTTATTGCCGTTTTGAGCTCTTCATCGTTAGAAAATCGTATCCCACGAAGGCCTTTTTTCATATTAAGGAACAAATAATAATCACTCATCAGGACAGCCACCAGTCGGTATGCTTACAAGTGAAAATTGCGGAGTTATTTTTCAGAACAAATAGTAAGAGTTGTCTCTTAATCCTCCTTTCTATTCTTTTCATAAGGTATATATTTTATATGTATATATATTATGTATGTGTTATATGTATAGGATTTTATATAGTAAATTATTCATTAATAAGTATGGAGAATTTTAATTATTTTGTACTTGTGTACATTTAAAGTTTTATTTACGCCTTGAGTTCTTTTATTTTTTTTAACCTCAAATTTTCATTATTTTATTCTTGAACAATAATTTGCACCTGCCATGTTATCTCTTCACCACCTTTGGTTGACTGGTAGAGAATGCCTAAGGCATAAAGTCCGCCTTTGTACTTTTTGTTGCATAAAGTTTAAATAAATAAATCACTCGAGGCTAGGGCCTGGCTTATAGGATGGGTGACTAATTTCTTCGGAACCACAATCTCGCACAGCAGCCTTGAAAACAAGCGCCGTGTGGACCGGGGCATTGTCGTGAAGAAGCAACACACCGGCGCGGCGGTCAGTTTATCTCGTCTTTTTTCCCTCGTAAAGTGGATGCGTAGGATACTATGTTTATGATTTCACCTTTTTTGTGTACTCAATCAGCGAAATTCCCTTTGTGTCCCAAAACAGCGGCCATGACTTTTCCGGCAGATGCAACGACTTTGAATTTCTTAGGGGAGGCAGTACCCATCTTGTGCCACTGCATGGACTCCTGCTTAATTTCAGGCTCGTAATGTTGAATCCACGTTTCAACTCCAGTAACAATTCGATCGAAAATACTTCGCACCTTCACTTCGAAACCGTTACTAATCAAAACAACAAAATTTTACGATTTTTGCATTACGTTATTGCGATGGCGAATTGGCGATATTATCTCACTTTCGTGAAAATTTCGTTTAGTAACGTTTTCGAAATGAAGGTGCGACTTGATAGAACTTCACTACAGAGCTCTAAAAACTATCTACAGCACTCGATTCACACTTGTTTTTGAGGCGCCGCACAGTGGGAAAAAATGACCTTTTTTGTTCAAAAATCTGCCTACACCACAATTTTTGACGTATCGCTGCCATTTTTTTATACACTCCTGAGATAACACACTTTGGTGTGTCACTGCGACTTTTCCTTAAAAGTCAATACCATAACGTATCAACGTGTATGGAAAAAAGTAAAATAAACCAAAAATACATTTTTTGGGCCGCAATTTTGTATCCGCCATTTTGAATTTTTACAAACAGACAATAAATTCATGACCAGGGACCAGAAAAACCTCTGGAAACTGATTTTTGTTAAAATTTATTTTTTGTGGTTATTTATGGTATTGACTTTTAACGAAAAGTGGCAGTGACACACCAAAGTATGTTATCTCAGGAGTGTATAAAAAAAATGGCAGCGATACGTCAAAAATTGTAGTGTAGGCAGATTTTTGAACAAAAAAGTCATTTTTTTCCCACTGTGCGCCGTGAGCATTCGCGGCACTCATATTGAAAGGTAAAGAAGGTCATGAAGAATAGTGTTTACGGTACTAACGGAGAGGTGGGTCATCTCTGCTATCATTTTCATCTTCATTCGGCTATCCTCCAGTATAAGCTTCTCAACTTTTTTCACGTTTTCTTCCGTAGAGGTAGTAACCGTGCCGCCCGAGCGAGTGTCGTCTTCAATACTCTCTCTGCCCCATTTAAATTCACTTTACCACTTGTTAACTGTAAATAACGAAGGTGTAGAATCTTGGTCAATAGCCACCATCTCTTCGTGAATAGTTTTTTGACTTTTTCCTTGTTTGGTAAGGAATTTACTCACAGCGCGGTGCTTTTCTTCAACATTGTCACGTTAGCCATTCCAGTTGTCGTTGACTAAGGATAACTAGCAAACTAATCACAACTATATGAAATTTTCCCTTTATACCCTCAGATAATTTAATTAATTAGCCAAATTACCCATATCATTAGTAAATCACCCCCATACCAAGAATACATTGAATGTCCCTCGCAGATGGCTGGATTTTTAGAATCATCAAAATATCGTGGTATGGTTTTATTTTATTCAGCAATCATTTAGAGTACTTCACTTTCGGAAGTATTTGAGGAATCACTTCTACAATTATTAACTCACTTTATTTTTTTTATTATTCACTTAATAAATATTTAAAGTTGTTTCTTTCAGTGGTGCCACATCCTACCCACATTTCTTCTAACCAAAGGATATTATTAAACAACATAACTGTTTCTTTACACGAACGGTTTTAACCGATAATGGTTGCGGAATCGTGCAGTAGATGGTAATCCCGTACACAATTTCATACATTACAACTTCCTGCATCGTAGGCTTAATATGAGCGCTCTACCGCTGCAGTTAGAATGGAAGAGCCATTTCGATCAAACAGCATGGTATCAGAGTCGTTAAACTTTTCAAAGTCAAGTAACAGAAGAGTAAAACGGTGAAATACGTGTGCATCAGGGTGTTTTGTTGCCAGCCATCTTGACGTCAGAATGCAGGTAGCAATAATTTATTTATTTATACTTCTATGCACTATTGTGGTACATAAGGCGGACTTAATGCCCTAAGGCATTCTCTACCAGTTAACCTTAGGGCTAAAAAGAAAAGCATCAAAATACGTAGGTACAGGAAAAAGATGAGTTGACAATTTTGGACTGAATATATTAGGAATTCAAAAGTGAAATATAAATTACATAAAATACATATATACAAATAATAAAATATATAGATATTACAATAATGTAATGATAGGTAGCAAATCGTAGCAAATGGGTAGCAATTTTCGGCCATTGTATCAGTGCTCAATAAGATAGGCAACCAGCCATCCTGACCGACACAAAGAAACGGCAGCATACGTCTGCCTACCTAAGCTGCGGCTCAGAAGCGGGCGTGTAAGGGTAGCGTCCAGCTGAATGTAGCAGAAGCGGGTGGCGTTCACATTAACTGCTGGCTGTCGGTGCTCACGCGATAGTGTTGTGTTGATTGAGAATACATACTAACTCGGATCCCAGGATCCCGGTCAACCTTTGGTTCCGTTGATGTCGAGACTGAAAATATAATCCTGAATACCAGGATTTTCATATTGCGTGATTCTAATATACAACCGATCCCAGAAATACCAAAATCTACGTACACATGAATAAAAATCGTGCATTTTGTCAGGTTTATGTCTCAAACCTTGACATTCGGGGAAAGTTGTAGAGCAAAAGTTATTTACTACTAGCTGCTCGGACAGACTTCGTTCTGTCAAAAGTTATTGGCCTGTAGTGGGAAAAGAAAAGTGTTGTTTTTACTATTTTCCACGCACTTTTTATGTTTTTTCTCTCCATAAGAACCTTCCTTGTGCCTTAAGGAATATCTAAAAAAAAGTAGCCGAATCGGTCGAGCCGTTCTCAAGTTTTGCGCTTAGCAACACATTTGGCGATTCATTTCTATTTATATAGATTATGGGTATTTACCTACTTAATACTCTTCCGGATTAGTACAACCTTACCGTCTGACATTGTACTTATAACCTTGATAGGAATGGTAAAAATAAAAGTAAAACGTTTATATCGCAAATCACTTATATTGCATTACATGTAGAAAAAAACATTTTATATACACAATAATAACGAGATTGATGTTTCTGTGATTAGTTGAAGTCTTCGGAGAAACTACGTTATTACAACAACAGGGTGCGAAATTGTGCATTTTGTTAAATCATCGCAAAGGTGTTATGTGCATTGCTCAAGCATTTAGTTGAGCTCCTCGGGGAGGACGACAGCGGGAGAGGGGAGGGTGGGGGTACCGATCACGACGGGCTCAACGGGCACGGGGGCGACCTCGACGACCTGGACGGGCTCAGGGGCGATTTCCACAACCTGGACGGGCGCAGGGGCGATTTCCACAACCTGGACGGGCTCAGGCAGGATAGCCTCTGGAGCGACGACGGGGGCGGGAGCGACGGGAGAAGGCGCAGCGGAGGCCTGGTTGATGTTCAGGATGATCTGGACTAGAGGAGCAGGTGCGCCGGGGGCAATGGGGCCAACGACCACGGGAGAAGGAGACGGCACGACTACGGGAGCAACGGGCACAACGGGGGCAGTGGCAACGCCACCGTCGGGCATGGGGAAGTCAATGATGGCGGGTCCGACGGAGATGGGCTCGTACTCAGAGTCGATTACAGCAGGGCCGACAGCGATGGGCTCGGGAATGATAGCGGGTCCAACGGCGACGGGCTCAGGGTCAACACCGAGAATATCGAAGAGCATCTGTTCGAGGGCGGCGGCGGTGGCGGGGTTGGTGCTGGGGCTGTTGATGGCGGCGATGATCTCCTGGATCTCGGCCAGCTCACCGCTCACAGCGGTGGGCTTGACGAAGGCGGCCGAAGCCACGGTGGCGATAAGAGCGATGGCCAGGAAGAATTTCATCTTGATAGACTGAAAATTTTAAGTTAACGTTAGTATAAAATTAAATACGAATATCTTTTATGGCACTGAGTAAGAAAGTATAGACAATAATTAAATTCAACTAATTCATTTTCTTTTATTTAAAAAACAGTACTTACTTTATGAGACGTGTTTCGAAGACGACTTGTCATATGCAGTTTTCGTAAACTATTTATATTGCAAATTATCTACAAATCTATATTACGATTAGAAATTATCGTGCTTCAAGATTTAAAGCCTTATACAGCCCCAATTGGATAAGGTTGCATTAAGGATAAGTCATTGCAGCTGCACTACGGAAAAAGAAAGTAACTGATATTTTTTTCATATTCAATATTTTTTTCATTTTTGGCACTTTTAGATAATAACGGATGTTACTGCATTCTTGAAACCATCAAAGAGCTTTAATTTGAGGGATACATTTTCGACAGACAAAGTAACTGCAGGCACTTTCCGAAAAGATCTACAGAAAAACAAAGAAAAACACAATTGCTAAACAAAAATGAAGTGACTGCATGTTGATTACTTTGTTTTGAAGTAGTGGATTGACTCACTTGGTTTTTTGTTCGGTAAAAATGTTTTTATTGAGACTGAGATTTAGCAAAAAAGAAAGTAAATAGCATTACTTGATTTTTGTATTGTAAAATGTCAAAGGAGGACGGGCAAAAATGTATGGACCCAAGCCTATATGAGCAATAACGTTATAACGTTATATGTCGTTTGAAAGGTTTTTTATATCCTACAACTTTTACTATGGCGGCAAGTCTCGAATCGCTGTGGGAAAAAAGTTATGGCCAAATAAATTGAAACTGTATATTAACGTTTTTATTGCTTTTTTATGGTTATTATCAGATATTTCAATGGATTTTAAACGTATTAATTATGTACATATTAATACATAAAAAAACTAACCTAACCTAAGTTTTATTTTATCTTGGGAACATCCTCGTGGATGTCCCTCGCCCGGGGACGGCGAAGGGGTCTGTCTGCATGCACCGCAACCCCGGCAGAAGGGTCTTGAAACGTTTTTTCTTTTTTTATCGTGGGAAAATCCTCATGGATGTCCCTCGCCCGGGGAAGGCAAGGGGGTCTGCCGGACTCTTACCGGTTAAAAACCAACGGTGTTCCTCCTCCTGACCGTTCGGCCGGGGTCGTGGGATTCACAAAAGCATGCACCACAATCCCGGCAGCTCCCGGTCCTCACCAGCTCCCACTGGTTATCGAGGACGAGTCCTAAGTACTTCATCGTCGACTCGATGCCGATGCGAACTCCTCCTACCACGATGTGGGATCCCGAGGGTGGTCCCCTCCGGGGCCCATGGAAATACAGGGCCGATTCGGTGGAACACCGTAGGGCGTCTCTCGCCGCCGACTCCATCCTTCCTGACCCGGGTAGATTATGGCCCTCTGTTTGAGATAGGCCCAAACAATGCGGCGGAGATAGGTCGACGGCACCCGATGGTATTCGAGTGCCGCCATGATGCAACTCCAGGGCAAGGTGTTGAAGGCGTTGGCGATGTCGAGAGACACCGCCTAGATGACCTCGCCCCGGGCGACTGCACTTATACCACAGCGAAAATCGTAAAATATCATACATTGAGTTTTTTTAACTTAAATCCATCGTTAAGTAAACTCGCAATTATCAAATTGTCGCCACAATGAAAAAAATAAAAACAGACGTAAAAAATAAAACTTATTCTACATCCGTAGGTATATAGGTCATACACACATCAAAAAAAGTTTGCGATCACTAGCATAAGCTGATATAATTTTTTAAATTGAACTTTACCAAGAAAAGTTCTTTGTAGTGTGTTTTCTTTAAATACAAATACCCAGTTAGAAATTAAAAAATAAAACTATTTCTTATTTTTTATAAAAAAAAATTGAGTAATTAATCATAATGTAATTGTAACAGAAATTTGATAGAAAGAAAAAGACTGTTTAACCAAACTTAAACAATAATTTATTAATAAAGGGTTTATATTCAATGTAATATAACTCCCCCCCTGGCTCGAACACATGCGAAGATCCTCCTGGGCATGCTGAGAATCAAGTTATCCAGTATTTCTCGGGGTAACCTGTCCCATTCTTGAATAGCGGCTTCCCTGAGCTCTGGCACTGTCTGGGGACGTGGCTGACGGTTCCAAACAGCTCGCATAAGAGCCCCCCACGCGTGCTCTATTGGGTTTAAGTCAGGCGAGCCAGCAGGCCAGTCTAACCTTGTGATGTCGTATTCTCGGAGAGCAGCATTGACTCGTTGAGCTCGATGGGCGCGCGCATTATCATCGACCAGTACAAATTGGTGCCCATGGTTTACTCGGAATGGTCTGACAATTCCATCAATAGCAACTGCTCTGTACATGTCTGCTGTCATGAAGCCTCGATACGGGATCAAAGGCGTTGTAGCGCCCATCAAAATACCACCCCAAAAGGACACCGATTTCCGCCTTGCTGAACTGTTCCAGTGGCAGATCTTTGCCTTTCACGGTCTCCAGGTCTTCTCCAGACACGGACACGTCGGTTATCTGGATGAGTACTGATTCGCGATTCGTCAACGAAGAGACAGTTTTGCCAAATGTTTTCTTCTTTATTTTGCCGAAGCCTAGCCCACTGTAATCTCCGTCGTTGACGTTGCCGGGAACTCAGAGGAGCGCGCCGAGACCTCCGTGCTCGTAATCCAACCTGGTGCAAGCAATTCCGAATGGTCTGAGTGCTAACTTCAAGCCCAGAGGCGGCCGGAACTTCTGCTTTTATTTTAGTGGCGTTGATTGTTGGGTCACGGGCTGCCAGCAATCTAATATAGCGCTTTTGGGCAGCAGTCAAAACAGTTGGGCGACCACTGCGGGTTCGGTCAGCTAAATTACCCATCCCGTGGACCTCTGCAACGTGGTCACGACACAGGATTGGGATATAGCAACTCTGCGTGCTATTTCTCTCGTGGTGTATCCTTCCTCCTCCCTCCCTCAAAGTTACTATTCTTGCTCGTAAAACTTCTGATAATCCTCTTGGCATTTTTCAATCACAACTTTCCGCGAAATCTGTTTTAAATCCGTTAAAATTGACTAAATCAGATTTCTGAATGAGCGTAAGCTAGGACTGAAAGCCTTTTTATATGGAAAAACAATTGAACTGTTTTATTGTTTTATATTCTAAATCTATATTTTTAAATAAAGAATCTAAAAAGATAAAGAAATCATAATATAATCTACCGTAACAAAAAAAAAATAGATTTTTCAAAGTGATCGCAAACTTTTTTTGATGTGTGTATAAATATAATCATAAAATAATATTTGTAATCAGTAATCAGTCTGCAAAAGATTTATTTATCGATAGTCATGCGACTCTTGGTTGACATCCACTTGACATCTATTATTAGGTTATTACCTTCGATCAATAATAGTACTAGATTAAGGATCAGGAACAAAAATAAGTCGCTGAAGTGGCCACGTTTGCACACATTTATACATTTATATCTCTTACTACGAAATGTAGAAAAACGTTTAATAATATTAACAACTTTAATTTATTATAAACCTTAACACTCAAACATAAAGTTTAATTAAGATTGCAAAATATTTATATTTAAGTCCATCTGCCATCAGAGAAAAGTAAAAACAAAAAAAATTAGAATATCACTTGAAAATAAAAAGTCGTTTTTAAATAAGTACAAAAATATTTATTCTAAATTGAAACTTAAAATCCAAGCAATTAGGTTTAAACCATTATGTAGACAATTTCGTGCTTACTCTATTTTGGAACTAGACGTAGTTCTTGGTATTATATTTCAAATTCAGAAACTCAGAACACAGTCCTCAGAACACAGTAAATACAGAAAGACATAGAGTTGCAGAATACATTTTTTAGGCGAAAGTTATATTAGACCGATTTAAAAAAATAGTAGTACAAAAATAGTACAACAGTTATTTTGCTATTAATTATGTACGGGTTGGCTTATTGTAATCAATCCGTATAATGAAATGGGTGTGTTTACTTATGTACGCGATTTAGAAGTTCATCATCATTTTCCTGCCGTTATCCCACACTAGGTGGGATCGGCACAATATTTATTTCGTAAATCCACGTTGTTAGAGGTTTTGGCTTATTGTTTTATGACCGGCCACCTGCTTGACATCAACCCTCGTTGCGCGGGTGATCCAATGTGCTTGCGGATATTATGCACTGGGTCCCAAAATGATATGCTTGTCAATCTTATTGTCGACAACTAGCAGACTATGTTCTTCTTGGTGGAGTATATTTGAAGTTCCTCGACCCACTCATTCAGTTTTGCTAGGGACTTTGGTTTTGACATATCGTGAACTAATACGGTATAGCACTGTGAGCGTCTCTGTAAGAACTTGACGGCAATGTTCTGTATCGCTCCTGTCCCACTGTACGCGATTTAGAAGTTATAAAAAATATTTGTATTAAATCAATTTGATTGAAATGAAATTATTTTTTTCATTTAAATTCAATTGCAAATAAGAGTGTATGGTAAACAATCATGAAAGTGCGTGCGAGGTGGATTCTTTAAATATTGTATCTGTACAATCGTAAACTGTCTGTTTAAACGGAATGTACGTTTAATTACCTTTAGACAGATTCAGCTTGTTATAAAGCTATCTTTTAGAATTAATTTTTATTTGAGCGGTTTCTTTTTTACAAATATAATGTTATCTTACATCAATGAATTTTTCTATAATTAGTTTCATGAAGCTTATTTTATGGTTGTGTTCATTTCGCCCAGAAAACACATCTTTTTAAATTTATGCGTTTAAATACACAGCGAAATGGGTCGCAAAGAAATCTACAAACACAAATAACATATAAAATAACAACACTACTCCATGCACTCCCTGTTTCAGAACAGTCGATATTTGTTAGAATAGTTGGCGAGTTGTCACAAACATTGGTCAAACAATCATAATATTTGCTAATTGATTTATATTTACTATTTAATTCTGTTTTTATTTTATGAAAAACACTTAATGATATAAACTTATCGAAAAAAAGACATTCCTTTCAATAACCTTGGTGTTACGGTGGTTGTTTACACAATTTTTGAACACGCACTACGGAATTTTGACGTCTTAACGTTGGTTATCATTGGAGCATACTAATTTGAAATAAGAGCACAAAAATATTTGTGCTCTTATTTTTCGGGCCGTTTTTGAAGCGCTTATCTGGAATCTAGTACTATTCTTGATCGAAGGTTATTATTACCTATGAAATCAGCGTTTTGTATGGAGAATTTTAAAGAAGTTGCATTTTTCATACTAACATTTTCTTAATTTATTTAACAACTATGAACACTAATGTTTTAAAACTTTTATGCACTAATGTTTAAAAACTAAGATAACATAGGCCACTTAGATTATGCGACAAAAATAAGTTTTGGCAAAGTTAAAACAAAAAGAGGAGTCATTTTTAAGGTATTTTTTATGTTTAGAAAACTATAAGTAATAAGGTTTTTTTACTATTGGTAGTTGTCTATGATGGTCATTATTCGATATAATATCAAGCAATTGATATATTTTAAATCATAGAAGTGACGAGGTTCTCTATTTGTGAGACAAAAACGCCAATTTCATAGGTAAGGACCTAATATATTAATCATGTAAAATACTAATATTATAAAGAGGAAAGATTTGTATTTTTGGATTTTTGTATGTAACGAATAAACTTAAAAACTAATGGACCGATTTCAAAAATTCTTTTGCCGTTAGAAAGCTACATTATCACTGAGTAACATAGGCTACGGGCGGAGCCGCGAGGACACAGCTAGTGTAAAATAAAATTGATTCTAGAAAGATGTCAAAATAAGTCGTTTTCAGATGCAGTGCCGCAAATTGAGCCATCACTGCGAGAATTAGCTGAAAAGCATTCTCCATTTGTAGAAAAATGTTCTTGCAAAAAATCCAAATTATTGCAAAACTGAAACATGTGCATGCAAAAAAACAATATGCTATTTTTAATTCGTTTTTTGTTTTCGTTTCTTCCTACCTTAGATATATTTTATACTAGCTGTGTCCGCACGGCTCCGCCCGTAGCCTATGTTACTCAGTGATAATGTAGCTTTCTAACGGCAAAAGAATTTTTGAAATCGGTCCAATAGTTTTTAAGTTTATTCGTTACATACAAAAATACAAATCTTTCCTCTTTATAATATTAGCATAGATTCCATCATATAACATATCATAATTAGCCCATTACTGTCTCACTGCTGGGCACGGGCCTCTTCTCAGAATGAGAAGGGTTTAGGCCTTAGTCCACCACGCTGGCCTGGTGGGATTGGCAGACTACACACATCATCGAGAACTTTATGGAGCCCTCTCAGGTGTGCAGGTTCACTCACGATGTATTTACTTCACCGTTAACGCAATTGATAATCAAATTCTGATCCGCATATGAATTCGAAAAGTCAGAGGTACGAGCCGGGATCGAACTCAGACCCTCCTGCATTGAAGGCAAGCATTCAACCGCTAGGCTATCATATAAGAAAGAAAAAATTCCCATCATATAAAAAAGAAAAATGTATACTGTGTTTTATGGATAGGGACATGTTAGAACATAAAACTTTCTCACTGCACGCTGAGAATAGCTGCATGTTGTAAGATTTAAAAAAACCCAGCACGCTTGGTGGTAGGATCGATACGATCTGAATGGCTAGCTACCACCCACACACTATAGCCAAGCAGTTTACAGTGTTTCGTCGTGTGTATGTGAAAGCCAGGGAAATATGGGAATCCCTCTATATCTTTGCGCCTGCACTTACCATCAGATGGGACTAGGGTCAAACCGAGAGCAAGACAAAAAACAAAAAAAAATGTCGGTACTGTGGTAAAAAAAGAAAGGGGCCTAGCATTTAACCTTGAGGTACACCTGTTTTATCTAAAGAGCATGAGGATGTCAGATCGTGTATTAGCTACCTAATTTTCGTCGTCTTAAGACAACATAGAGTTTTAGAATCATCTTTAATATTTCTTATTGCAGTAGTATAATTTACAGATAATGTGCGTATTATAAACCTGTGATAGATGTAATTGAAAGCATTGAAAAGATCACAAAATATCGTAAGAGCATTCTGTAAGCTTTTTCGGGTGTCTAAAATGCGAGTTTGACCTCGCTCCCGGTTTTGATTTTGGATTTAGTTTTGGAAGACTTTGTATCACGAAAACTCATATACATAGTATTTAAAATAGTGTGTTAGGTAGTATTTTATTTTAAAACTTTTCTCAAAGTTGATGCATTTTTAAACAATAATCATGAATGTAATCGTTTCTCGCAATAGTTTGAAAGTGAAAATGGGAGTGAATACAAAGTGTATTATTTTATGCATACTTCTGATGTAATTCTAATAGCTTAATATTTTGCTCGCGCTTTTAAACTTCTTAATTCTCATCTATGCGGTAAATCAATCACCATCGTATTTAATAGTCATATAATTCTAATATAAAAAGAAATTAAAAACGTTGATTTTTATAATTATTTTATTGCATTATTAAGTAATGTGTAAAAATACGGTTTGGCGTTTAATACTATGAGTATTTTATTTAGTTGAGTTCTTCGGGGAGGACAACAGCGGGTGAAGGGAGGATGGGGGTGCCGATGATGACTGGCTCGACGGGGACGGGGGCGACCTCGATGACCTGGACGGGCTCAGGAGCGACCTCCACTACCTGGACGGGCTCGACGGGGATGGGAGCAGACTCAACTACCTGCACGGGCTCAGCAGCAGACTCCACAACATGGACGGGCTCAGGCTGGACGGCCTCAGCGACGACGGCAGGAGCGGGGGCGACGACGGCGGACTCGGTGGAGGCCTGGTTGATATTCAGGATGATCTGGACCAGGGGAGCAGGTGCGCCGGAGGCAATGGGGCCAACGACCACGGGAGAAGGAGATGGCACGACTACGGGAGCAACGGGCACAACGGGGGCGGTTGCAACACCACCGTCGGGCATGGGGAAGTCAACCATGGCGGGTCCGATGGAGATGGGCTCGGGAGCGACAGCGGGCGCGGGAATGATAACGGGTCCAACGGCGATGGGCTCGGGAATGATAGCAGGTCCAACGGCGATGGGCTCAGGGTTGACACCGAGGGCATCTAAGAGCATCTGTTCGAGAGCGGCGGCGGTGGCGGGGTTGGTGCTGGGGCTGTTGATGGCGGCGATGATCTCCTGGATCTCAGCCATCTCACCGCTCACAACGGTGGGCTTGATGTAGGCGGCCGAAGCCACGGTGGCGATGAGGGCGATGGCAATAAAGAATTTCATCTTGATTTATCTGAAAATAGAGTAATTGTCAGCGTGAATAATCCATATTTTCATTATTTCACAACTCTGAACCTCTGGAGGTTCATTGACTTGTCAGTAAAATACAATATTTTAAGACGTTCGCTGACAGAACGTCGTTCGGCGGGAAATTATATAGTGCGTTATGACAGTACGTCTAGAGACGTCCTCGTCTGTCGACTTAGTGTCGCATTTGTCAGGGAAACACATGTCCAACATGACACAACGTCGAGAAACGTTCACGTCCATCGACGTAGTATCGAATTTCGGCAGGAAAACACATGGCCAACATGACACTACGTCGTGAAACGTTTGTCATTTAGTATGGAAAATTCTACTGCCGTAATGTGGTGTCAGGGTAAGTCCTCACTGTCAGCGAACGTGTTAAGCTAAGTATACTCACTTTGGCTAGTGCTGAACACGACTATGACATTGTTGGTTTTCAGAAACCTTTTATATTGTTGTTTATCTAAGATTTAGGGCAATTACAGATTATCGTACTATTAAATTGTGCTTACTTACTTAAAACTTAAAATTTACAACTGCGGAAGTATATAAATATCAATATTTTATCGATTGCGTATATATTTTGTATTCCTTACTGATTTCAAGTAGTCAAAATGCAAGTGTGAGGTACTTACGCAAAGCCGAATTTCCAGATCATAGTTGCCCAACTATCGATTCTGTATCTAAATATCTGTATATCTGTGTATTCAATTTTCATCTATACTATAATTAAACACAAAAGGAACAGATTTTCCAAAACTATCATTAAGTACTCATTAGGTACTAACAGTCTATAAAATCGATACAAAAGCCAAAACAATACTTTTTATGCGACGATTTTTATGGGGCCTTTGGTATAGCGTTACTTAGAGCCTAGGCCTAAACTGGTGTACACTATCTTCACTCTATTACTGATAGGAGCTATGCAGTGGTTTTTTTTAAATAATTACCACGGATGGTCATAATCTGTTATTATTTTACAGATTAGCAACAACAGAACATAACACCGCGCCTGTATTCCCCGAAGGGTTGAACATAGGTATATAGTAACACCCTTATTTTGCCGTTGTTTAAGTCCCATGTAATAGGGTGCGAGCCTATTGCCATCAACCGGAATAAAATCCAAACTCCGGGCTGCTACTGAGGAATTCCACACGGGAAAACCCAAGTCTGTGCAAAGTATTGAGAATAATATGGTGAATGTGCGAAATTTTTAGATTACGCATTATATATTAAGAACCTATCGAATGACTGTTTATGAGTGTAATATAAAGACAAAATAATCTATAACTTCTATAATTCATACTTTTCAGCTTAGCTATTTATTAATATACCCACTATAACCAATAATTTGGTATACTTCTCATTCTTATCGATTCTGGGTTTTTGGTTTATTTTGTCAATCTCTTTTTTGGGCGACTTGATCTATGCACACGTTTGAAACACTACTAAAATATCAGTGTATTTAAAAGCAAACATCGCGCCATGATGCTATGCTAGTTTTGATTTTCTCTTGTTACATTTTAATTAAATCATGGTAAGCAATGTTAGCCTAGCGGTTGAACGCTTGGAGAGTCTGTGAGTTTGATCCCGGACCCACACCTTTAACTTTTCGAATTCTTGTCCGCATCGGAATTAGATAATCACTTGCGTTACACACGCTGGCGTCACAGTAAAGGAAAACATCGTGAGGAAATGTGCAAAACTGGGCATCAAAATAAAATGTTCTCGATGGTGTGTGCAGTCCGCCAACTCGCACCAGGCCAGTGTGGTGGCCAAAACCCTGCTCATTCCAAGAAGAGGCCTGTGCCTAACAGTGGGACAGTAATGGGCCGATTATGTTATATATGTATGGTTTGCAAACGTGGGGTAGTTTTTCTAAAGGCAGACTTATGTGCATTAAAACAGCACTTACTTACGGTCAAGGAATATGCGAAGAAATCTGAACTTAATCGCCAACACAGTCAGCAAGCGCGGCGATTAGGGGATGCAAACCGGCCAAAATTAAAAACCGGTTTTTTTCGGGTTTTGTATAAAAAACCCGGTTTTCGGATAAACCAGTTTTAAAATAACTTTTTTTTATTCGTTGTCTAAATTATATTTTTAAGCTACATCTTGCATCTTTTCAATGATTAAATAGAAACGTATCTATTAAAAAGAAAAACATATTCAAAATATCAATGAAAGTGCAGAAATTTGGGTAAAAGGTTTATTTGCTTTTTGTGCTTAAGCTAAGTAGGCACAATATTAATCACCGGTATCAAAAAATCAGTTATATGTATCACGTATCAATAGAAAGTATTATAAAATACAAAATCAACATTTTATAATACTGAAAATCTGGCATAAAATTGTCCATATTATAAACTGCAAATATAATGGCAAAGCACAAGAAAGTCTACTGCGCTTTCATTGATTTGGAAAAGGCCTATGATAGTGTGTGGAGAGAAGAATTGTGGTCGACACTATCTATGTACGGGGTGAACTGGCGCTTGGTGCGGGCACTGAAATCGCTGTACAGTTATTCCAGTGCTTGTGTTAGGATAAATGGAGCGTTCACATACTGGTTAGGCACATCCAGGGGTGTTATACAGGGTTGTGTAGCGTCACCATGGCTATTCAACCTATACATGGATAGTTTTTGACAGATTTAAAAGGGACTGAGTGTGGATTGAAAAAGAATGAGTTGCCTGTCAAATGTCTTCTCTACGCAGATGATCAAGTTTTGCTTGCATCGTCGGTGGAAGAGTAGCAAGACATGGTAACTGTGATGAATGGCGCATATAAGATGAAAGGGATGAAAATTAATGTAAGCAAGACGAAAGTAAAGGTTTTTGAAAGAGATGCAGATGTGTCTGAGTGTGAAGTAAATATAGGAGATAAAAGTATTGAACAGGTGAATGAGTTTGTTTATTTGGGAATAATGTTTACAAGAGATGGTAAGATTGACGAAGGTATGGAAAGGAGAGCAAATGCGGGAAATAAAGTGAATGGTGCTATGCATGCGGTTGTGGCTAGCCAGTCGTTGTCCAAAAAGCCATGGCTGGCTGTCCATAATTAATGGTGTGCTGGTACCTACAATTATGTATGGAATTAAATGTTGGTCGTGGCAGAAGAGGCATGAAACTAGAATAAATGCAGTGGAAATGCGTTCCTTGCGAAGTATGTGCGGTGTAACTTTGAATGATAGATTGAGGAATGACGAGATTACACAAAGTTGCGGTTTAAAAGATGATGTAGTGACAAAAATTGAAAGGAATATGCTAAGGTGGTTTGATCATGTTGAGAGAATGAGCGAACGGCGATTAACAAAAGGAATTTATAAGGCGGATATCAATGGAAACGTCGGTAGAGGACGTCCTAGAAGGACATAGTTACATCAATGTTATTGGTGATGTTTTTCACAAAGGAGAGGTGCGTAGTACTCTCAATCAGCGTGCGTGTATGACACGATGTATGCATGTGGATGAAGCGAAAGGAGTATGTAAGGGTCGTAGCATGTGGCGTTCTATAGTTTCTGCCTACCCCCATGGGAAAAGGGCGTGATTTTATGTATGTATGTATAAATTCTTTAATAATTAACTCTACTTCTAAAATGAAACCATAACTCAATAGCGTCCAACAATAGCGGAGGTACTCAATGTTTTTCATAACTTCATGGAAATAAGTCTTTTAAAAGAGATCAATAATAATTTCAATCAGGTTATTTCTACTTTGTTCTAATGGCTGATATCAAATGCACTGTTTTGACTGACACGTGGTGTTGCCATTTGATAATAATAAAAAACTCGAAAAACCGGAACCGTGAAAAAAATCGTTTTTTTTAATAGTGTCAAATATGCCGAAAAACCGGGATTTTCAGCATATTTGAATTGGTTTGCATTCCCAGAGTAATGATTTTCTTTTCTTCTTCAACAATATGCTGCGCATTAATGTAGTATGTATTATATTTCGCTTTTCTTTGGTGTAGGCACGAGCTATACGAGAGTAGTTCATGCCGTGGTGAAAACAAGTCAGCATGGTTGGTAGCGGGGCTGGCTGCCCAGGGTGCGCTGGACGTACTTAAGTATCGTCACTCGTGAAGGCTCTTTTAATGCACTCCAATATTTACGTTGAAGTTCATCGATAGCCTATGCCAGTTCAATACAGAATTGCAGGCCTCTATCAAATAAAAAGTATTACCGGCATCCACAACACAGCCAGTGGCCCATTCACCACTAACACAGCTCTCTCGCTTAAGATGTTTAGTTATTGTTCTGCATACATATTTTTTTAGGAATAGTTTTTCTCAGATTTTATCGATTCTTTTTTTGTCCGAATCATTATTGAAGAAAAATCGACAAGTGCATAGATAACCTAATTTTTAGTTGGTTAAAAGTTATACCTTAGGAAAGACTGATGACCTAATTATAAAATAAACAATTTTTAAGGTCATACACTACTGGAAAAAATTAAAGAGAAAAAAAAAACGAAATTTTCGGTGATTTTTTAAATGGCTGTATCTTTGATAACAATGGTCGTATTAGATTAAAAAAAAGCAATTTGAAGCTTGAAGTTTCTAATTATTGGATCTTGAAAAAAAAGCCCAAGTAACACATTGAAACTCTGTAGGGCTTTTAGAAGTACAATAACCTGTAAAAGGCACACTTAACATTAGTCATTTTCCCAATATTCTCAATGTGGCATGTGATTTTCTAGAAGACCCCTAAAAGTCCTATTTTTTACGATTTTTCAAAGTCATGTAAAGGACGACAAATTTGTTTTTTCTAAAAATTCATGCTGGCACCTTGTAGAGAATTCATTCAAGTTTCTGAAACCCACCGTCAATTTTCTGTGCGATCATTGGTTTCTGAGATATCGATGAACAAAAAGAAAATGATCCATTTTCATTCAAAGTCCGATAGCTCAGCGAGAAATGGTCGTATCGAAACCAAAAAACAAACGAAATTGGAGGTAAATAAACAACCTATCTAATCCATAAGGTAAGTTGAAAAAAAAAATTCAAGTCCGTACTAACCCAGCACGCTCGCACAAGTTATGTTTAAGTTATTGTTCTGCATACTTATTTTTTTACGAATAGTTTTTCTCAGATTTTCATGGATTATTTGTTGTCCTAATTGAAAAAAAATTGACAAGAGCATAGATAACCTCATTTTCAGTTGGTTCAAAGTTATACCTCAGTAAAGACTGATGACCTATTAAAGTAAACAATTTTTAAGGTCATACACATCAATATAATATGAGGAGCAGAAGAGGACCGAATGGATCCGTTTTAGCGGATCCGTTTTTATGGATTCGTTTTTATTTTGGTGATGGGGCATGTAGTTTAAAGGGCGAGTTCACATACACGACGGTATTCGGAATCCAGTAAAAAATACTGGATCCGTTATTTTTACCGTATCATGTCTGTCAGATGCGACGCAGCTGCCACTTGGTTAACTGATCCGTCGGCACAGAAGTGAACAAACACATCCAGTACCAACGGATCCGTTAAAATGGATCCGCTGTGTGAACGGGCGGTAAGATCAAAGTTTAAATTATCGTTTACCTAAATTATACGAATTGGGAAAGCAGAAAGAAATGAAAAACATTATTCTATATAATAATTATTGTCTATTTAATTGTAGGTATCACGAGTATATTTCTTGGGATTAAAATTAATTAAGGATTCCATTTTATACTTCTTAGTTGAGTTCTTCGGGAAGGACAACAGCGGGTGAAGGGAGGATGGGGGTGCCGATGACGACGGGCTCGACGGGGACGGGGGCGACCTCGATGACCTGGACGGGCTCGGCGGGGATGGGAGCGGACTCAACAACCTGCACGGGCTCCGCAGCAGACTCCACAACATGGACGGGCTCAGGCTGGACGGCCTCAGCGACAACGACGGGAGCGGGGGCGACGACAGCGGGGGCGACGACGGCGGACTCGGCGGAGGCCTGGTTGATATTCAGGATGATCTGGACCAGGGGAGCAGGTGCGCCGGAGGCAATGGGGCCAACGACCACGGGAGAAGGAGATGGCACGACTACGGGGGCAACGGGCACAACGGGGGCGGTTGCAACACCACCGTCGGGCATGGGGAAGTCAATCATGGCGGGTCCGACGGAGATAGTCTCGGGAGCGACAGCAGGCGCGGGAATGATAACGGGTCCAACGGCGATGGGCTCGGGAATGATAGCGGGTCCAACGGCGATGGGCTCAGGGTTGACACCGAGGGCATCTAAGAGCATCTGTTCTAGGGCGACAGCGGTGGCGGGGTTGGTGCTGGGGCTGTTGATGGCGGCGATGATCTCTTGGATCTCAGCCAGCTCACCGCTCACAACGGTGGGCTTGATGTAGGCGGCCGAAGCCACGGTGGCGATGAGGGCGATGGCAATAAAGAATTTCATCTTGATTTATCTGAAAATAGAGTTATTGTCAGCGTGTATACATATCTTTTCGGAATGATTTTAGTAATTTCATTATTTTTCTTTTTCGTTGTTTCAAAATATTATTCTGAAGCTCTGGAGGTTCACTGACTTATCCGTAAAATACAATATTTTAAGCTAAGTATACTCACTTTGGCTAGTGCTGAACACGACTATGACATTGTTGGTTTTCGGAAACCTTTTATATTGTTGTTTATCTAAGATTTAGGGCAATTATAGATTATCGTACTATTAGATTGTGCTTACTTAAAACTAAAAATTTACAATTGCGGAAGTATAATAAATCTACTTTTTATCGGTTGCGTATATATTTTGAATTCATTACTGATTTCAAGTACCTAGTTAAAATGCAAGTGTGTAGTACTTACGCAAAGCCGAATTTCCAGATCATAGTTGCCCAACTATCGATTCTGTATCTAAATATCTGTATATCTGTGTATTCAATTTTCATCTATACAATAATTAAACACAAAAGGAACTGATTTTCCAAAACTATCATTAAGTACTCATTAGATACTAACAGTCTATAAAATCGATACAAACGCCAAAACAATGCTTTTTATGCGACGAATTTTTATGGGACCTTTGGTATAGCGTTACTTAGAGCCTAGGCCTAAACTGGTGTACATTATCTTCACTCTATTATTGATAGGAGCTAAGTAGTGAAATATTATTTTTGCATAATTACCACGGATGGTCATCATCTGTTATTATTTTACAGATTAGCAACAACATAACATAACATCACGCCTGTATTCCTCGAAGGGTTGAGCAGAGGTGTATAGTAATACCCTCATTTCGCCGTTGTGCTTAAGTCTTATGTTATAGGGGCGAGCCCATTGCCATCAACCGGACAAAAATCCAAACCCCGGGCTGCTACTGAGGAATTCCACACGGTAAAACCCAAGTCTGTGCTAAGTATTGAGAATAAAATGGTGGAACGTGCGAAATTCTTAGATTGCGATTACGCATTTTATATAAAAAACCTAACGACTGACCGTTTGTGAGTGTAAAAGACAAAATAATCTATAACTTCTATACCTCATACTTTTCAGCTTGGCAATGTATGGAGTCATATACCCATTATAACCAATAATTTGGCATACTTCTCATTCTTATCGATTCTGGGTTTTTGGTCTAGTAGGTCAATTTCCTTTTTAATCCATGCAACCGTTTGAAACACTATTAAAATGTAGTTTTGATTTACTCTTGTTACATTTTAATTGAATCATGGTATGGTAGCAGTGTTATCAGTAACTGGGTTACGGAGGTCTGATGGCAGATGCTCCGTGTAAAATACTGGTATTCAGCCGTATCTGGTTAGACTGGAAGCTGACCCCAACACAATTGAGGAAAGGTTAGGTAGGTGTGGAAGCAGTGTTAGCCTAGCGGTTGAACACTCGGAGGGTCTGAGCACTGAGCTTGATCCCGGCCCGCAACTTTGACTTTTCGAATTCATGTGCGGATTGTAATTTGATTATCACTTGCGTTAACGGTGAAGGATTGTGCAAAACTGGGCATCAAAAAATAAAGTTCTCGATGGTGTGTGTAGTCCGCCAACTCGCACCAGGCCAGCGTGGTGGCCTAAACCCTGGTCATTCCGAGAATCCCGTGCCTAGGCTAGGGCTTCTGGCCATTACTGCTAGCAGTGGGACAGTAATGGGCCGATTATTTTATGTTATTTATGTATGGTTTTGCAAATGCAGTAAAACAATACTTACGGTCAAGGAATATGCGTAGAAACCTGGATTTAATGGTCTTAATCGCCAATACGCAGTCAGCAAGCGTGGCGATCATTGCTCGTTCCTAATCTGCGTGGGAAGAAGCCTTTGCCCTGCAGTGGAATAATAGCAGGCTGGTATTTTTTGTAAATATTATTTCGAATCTGTGCAGCACCAGAGTAATGTTATTTTTTTCTTTGTCATCGATATGGCCGTGCATTAATGTATTATATTTAGCCTTGTCAATATTTACGTTTAAATTCATCGACAGCCTATGCCAGTTCAATGCAGAATTGCAGGCCTCTATCAAATAGAGCCTCGTTGGTCTAGTGGCGGCAAGCGCGACTGCTAGTCGTGAGGCAGGTCGGGCAAAGAGTTATTGGGTTTTTCCATGTGGAATTCCTAAGTAGCAGCCTGGAGTTTAGATTTGTGCTCGGTTGATGGCAATAGCCTCGCCCCCTATTAAATGGGACTTAAACATAACGGCGAAATGAGGTTGTTACGTACTATACACCTCTGCCCAACCCTTCGGGGAATGCAGGTGCGATGTTATGTTATGTTTGCTATGTTATATTATCAAATAAAAAGTATTACCGACATCCACATCACAGCCGGTGGCCCATTCACAACTAATTCAGCTGTCTCGCACAAGTTATGTTTAAGTTATTGTTCTGCATACATAATTATTGACGAATGGCTTTTCTCAGAATTTTATCGATTGTTTTTTTGTCCGAATCTTTATTGAAGTAAAATCGACAAGTGCATAGATAACCTCATTTTCAGTTGGTTAAAAGTTATACTTCAGTACTATTCAGACTCAGTTCTGACTTTGATGACCTATTTATAAAATAAACAATTTTTAAGGCCATACATATAAGGAAAAGAAGAGGACCGAATGTGCTCCCCTGAGGAATCCCTACATCAGTGTTCTGAACTATATTCTTCATTAATTACGTACGAGATAATAACGTAATATTACAGGATAATAGATATGGTCTCAGGAAAATCACAAATATCATTGTCACAAAAATGGCAAAGGTAAGTATTATTAAAATTTTGTAATTCTGACGTTTGCACCTTGCACCCAATTCAATTCAAGTAGTTACGTCGGTACTTCAATACTCATGTCTACCACAAAATAAGATCAAGGTTTAAATTAACGTTTCTTCAGATTTTCATGGTTTAGGTTCCTACCTAAATTATACGCATTGGGAAAACAGATAGGAATGAAAAACGTTATTCTGTATAATAATTATTGTCTATTTAATTGTAGGTAAGTATCACGAGTATATTTCTTGAGTTTAAAATTAATTGAGAATTCCATTTCACACTTTTTAGTTGAGTTCTTCGGGAAGGACAACAGCGGGTGAAGGGAGGATGGGGGTGCCGATGACGACGGGCTCGACGGGGACGGGGGCGACCTCGATGACCTGGACGGGCTCGGCGGGGATGGGAGCGGACTCAACAACCTGCACGGGCTCCGCAGCAGACTCCACAACATGGACGGGCTCAGGCTGGACGGCCTCAGCGACAACGACGGGAGCGGGGGCGACGACAGCGGGGGCGACGACGGCGGACTCGGCGGAGGCCTGGTTGATATTCAGGATGATCTGGACCAGGGGAGCAGGTGCGCCGGAGGCAATGGGGCCAACGACCACGGGAGAAGGAGATGGCACGACTACGGGGGCAACGGGCACAACGGGGGCGGTTGCAACACCACCGTCGGGCATGGGGAAGTCAATCATGGCGGGTCCGACGGAGATAGTCTCGGGAGCGACAGCAGGCGCGGGAATGATAACGGGTCCAACGGCGATGGGCTCGGGAATGATAGCGGGTCCAACGGCGATGGGCTCAGGGTTGACACCGAGGGCATCTAAGAGCATCTGTTCTAGGGCGACAGCGGTGGCGGGGTTGGTGCTGGGGCTGTTGATGGCGGCGATGATCTCTTGGATCTCAGCCAGCTCACCGCTCACAACGGTGGGCTTGATGTAGGCGGCCGAAGCCACGGTGGCGATGAGGGCGATGGCAATAAAGAATTTCATCTTGATTTATCTGAAAATAGAGTAATTATCAGCGTGTATGCATATAAATTCGGAATGATTTTAGTAATTTATTAGTTTCTTTTTTCATTGTTTCACAATATTATTCTGAAGCTCTGGAGGTTCACTGAATTATCCGTAAAATACAATATTTTAAGCTAGGTATACTCACTTTGGCTAGTGCTGAACACGACTATGACATTGTTGGTTTTCGGAAACCTTTTATATTGTTGTTTATCTAACATTTAGGGCAATTACAGATTATCGTACTATAAGATTGTACTTACTTAAAACTAAAAATTTACAACTGCGGAAGTATAATATATCAATATTTTATCGGTTGCGTATATATTTTGAATTCCTTACTGATTTCAAGTAGTTAAAATGCAAGTGTGAGGTCCTTACGCAAAGTCAATTTTCCAGGTCAATTTTAATTGCCCAGATTCTGTATCTAAATTTCTGTATATCTGTGTACTCAAATTTAATCTATACTATAATTAAACACAGTCAGCATTGCCATACAACGTGGCAATGCTGCCAGCCTTTTGGGCACTTTTCCTGTTGACAGCGATGCGGACGAATTTTTTGATGCTCTTTGATTGTTTTACTTTATATTTGTATTAGGTATAGTAGTTAAGATTTATATTGTATATGTATGTTAGGATAATTCTGTAAATAAATGAAACACAGTATAGTGTTACTTAGGAGCCTAGGCCTAAACTGGTGTACATTATCTTCACGCTATTAGTGATAGGAGCTAAGCAGTGGAATATTATTTTTGCATAATTACCACGGATGGTCATAATCTGTTATTATTTTACAGATTAGCAACAACAGAACATAACATCACGTCTGTATTCCCCGAAGGGTTGAACAGAGATGTATAGTAACACCCTTATTTCGCCGTTATGTCTAAGTCCCATGTAATAGGGTGCGAGCCTATTGCTATCAACCGGGCACAAATCCAAACTCCGGGCTGCTACTGAGGAATTCCACACGGAAAAACCCAAAACTGTGCCAAGTATTGTGAATAAAATGGTGGAACGTGCGAAATTTTTAGATTACGCATTTTATATCAAGAACCTGTCGAATGGTTGTTTGTGAGTGTAATATAAAAACAAAATAGTCTATAACATCTATACCTCATACTTTTCAGCTTGGCAATGTATGGAGTCATATACCCATTATAACCAATAATTTGGCATACTTCTCATTCTTATCGATTCTGGGTTTTTGGTCTAGTAGGTCAATTTCCTTTTTAATCCATGCAACCGTTTGAAACACTATTAAAATGTAGTTTTGATTTACTCTTGTTACATTTTAATTGAATCATGGTATGGTAGCAGTGTTATCAGTAACTGGGTTACGGAGGTCTGATGGCAGATGCTCCGTGTAAAATACTGGTATTCAGCCGTATCTGGTTAGACTGGAAGCTGACCCCAACACAATTGAGGAAAGGTTAGGTAGGTGTGGAAGCAGTGTTAGCCTAGCGGTTGAACACTCGGAGGGTCTGAGCACTGAGCTTGATCCCGGCCCGCAACTTTGACTTTTCGAATTCATGTGCGGATTGTAATTTGATTATCACTTGCGTTAACGGTGAAGGATTGTGCAAAACTGGGCATCAAAAAATAAAGTTCTCGATGGTGTGTGTAGTCCGCCAACTCGCACCAGGCCAGCGTGGTGGCCTAAACCCTGGTCATTCCGAGAATCCCGTGCCTAGGCTAGGGCTTCTGGCCATTACTGCTAGCAGTGGGACAGTAATGGGCCGATTATTTTATGTTATTTATGTATGGTTTTGCAAATGCAGTAAAACAATACTTACGGTCAAGGAATATGCGTAGAAACCTGGATTTAATGGTCTTAATCGCCAATACGCAGTCAGCAAGCGTGGCGATCATTGCTCGTTCCTAATCTGCGTGGGAAGAAGCCTTTGCCCTGCAGTGGAATAATAGCAGGCTGGTATTTTTTGTAAATATTATTTCGAATCTGTGCAGCACCAGAGTAATGTTATTTTTTTCTTTGTCATCGATATGGCCGTGCATTAATGTATTATATTTAGCCTTGTCAATATTTACGTTTAAATTCATCGACAGCCTATGCCAGTTCAATGCAGAATTGCAGGCCTCTATCAAATAGAGCCTCGTTGGTCTAGTGGCGGCAAGCGCGACTGCTAGTCGTGAGGCAGGTCGGGCAAAGAGTTATTGGGTTTTTCCATGTGGAATTCCTAAGTAGCAGCCTGGAGTTTAGATTTGTGCTCGGTTGATGGCAATAGCCTCGCCCCCTATTAAATGGGACTTAAACATAACGGCGAAATGAGGTTGTTACGTACTATACACCTCTGCCCAACCCTTCGGGGAATGCAGGTGCGATGTTATGTTATGTTTGCTATGTTATATTATCAAATAAAAAGTATTACCGGCATCCACATCACAGCCGGTGGCCCATTCACAACTAATTCAGCTGTCTCGCACAAGTTATGTTTAAGTTATTGTTCTGCATACATAATTATTGACGAATGGCTTTTCTCAGAATTTTATCGATTGTTTTTTTGTCCGAATCTTTATTGAAGTAAAATCGACAAGTGCATAGATAACCTCATTTTCAGTTGGTTAAAAGTTATACTTCAGTACTATTCAGACTCAGTTCTGACTTTGATGACCTATTTATAAAATAAACAATTTTTAAGGCCATACATATAAGGAAAAGAAGAGGACCGAATGTGCTCCCCTGAGGAATCCCTACATCAGTGTTCTGAACTTTATTCTTCATTAATTACGTACGAGATAATAACGTAATATTACAGGATAATAGATATGGTCTCAGGAAAATCACAAATATATATATTATTAAAATTTTGTAATTCTGACGTTTGCATCTTGCACCCAATTCAATTCAAGTAGTTACGTCGGTACTTCAATACTCATGTCTATCACAAAATAAGATCAAGGTTTAAATTATCGTTTCTTCAGATTTTCATGGTTTAGGTTCCTACCAAAATTATACGCATTGGGAAAACAGATAGGAATGAAAAACGTTATTCTGTATAATAATTATTGTCTATTTAATTGTAGGTAGGTATCACGAGTAGGTATATTTCTTGAGTTTAAAATTAATTAAGGATTCCATTTCACACTTTTTAGTTGAGTTCTTCGGGAAGGACAACAGCGGGTGAAGGGAGGATGGGGGTGCCGATGACGACGGGCTCGACGGGGACGGGGGCGACCTCCACTACCTGGACGGGCTCGGCGGGGATGGGAGCGGACTCAACAACCTGCACGGGCTCAGCAGCAGACTCCACAACATGGACGGGCTCAGGCTGTACGGCCTCAGCGACAGCGGCGGGAGCGGGGGCAACGACAGCGGGGGCGACGACGGCGGACTCAGCGGAGGCCTGGTTAATATTCAGGATGATCTGGACCAGGGAAGTGCTGACTGCGGCTTCGGCAACAGGGGCGGGGGCGATGACTGCAGGAGAGGGGGCGATGACGGGCACCTCAGCAACGACGGCACCACCGTCGGGCATGGGGAAGTCAATCATGGCGGGTCCGACGGAGATGAGCTCGGGAGCGACAGCGGGCGAGGGAATGATAACGGGTCCAACGGCGATTGGCTCGGGAATGATAGCGGGTCCAACGGCGATGGGCTCAGGGTTGACACCGAGGGCATCTAAGAGCATCTGTTCGAGGGCGACGGCGGTGGCGGGATTGGTGCTGGGGCTGTTGATGGCGGCGATGATCTCTTGGATCTCAGCCAGCTCACCGCTCACAACGGTGGGCTTGATGTAGGCAGCCGAAGCCACGGTGACGATGAGGGCGATGGCAATAAAGAATTTCATCTTGATTTATCTGAAAATAGAGTAATTGTCAGTTTGTATAGGTAAATATCGTTTCGGAATGCTTTTAGTAATTATATAACTTAAAAATATAACATAAATGCCTCGTTGGTCTAGTGGTGGCAAAAGCGACTGCTGATCGTACGGTCCTAGGTTGGATCCCCAGGTCGGGCAAAGTGTTATATGGGTTTTTCCGTGTGGAATTCATCAGTAGCAGCCCGGTGATTGGATTTGTGCCCGGTGGGTGGCAATAGCGCCTCCAATTACATGGGACTTAAATATACACCTCTGCCCAACCTTTCGGGGAACACGATGATGTTATGTTAAAAATAATCTCAAATCTGTTATAAAAATAAGTATCAATGTAATATGAAGATGCATTGAATTTTAAGTAAAATATAGCAATATTAGACAAGTATACTCACTTTTGGATGTGCTAAACACGACTATGACATTGTTAGTTTTCGCAAACTTTTTATATTGTTGTTTATCTATGAATTTGCAGGGCAATTAGATTTGACTATCGTAGAACTACGAGATTGTGCTTACGCTTTCTTAAAATTTACAACTCGAGGTAGATAAGGAAACTATTTTTTATTGGTTGCGTATATCATGTATTGTATATATCCTTATTGGTTTCAAGTAGATAAATAATAAAGTAAGTACCTTTGAACTCACAAATCGTTATGCCTAGTAGTTTTTCCCCAACTATGTTGGCGTCAGCTTCCAGTCTAACCAGATGTCGCTGAATACCAGTATTTTATACGAGCGACTGCCATCAGACCTCCCAGTAACCCAGTTACTGGGCAATGCCGATATCCTAAGGTATTCTGACCACCCGTAACGACTGTCATAGGTAGGTTCGGGACCGACGATTTAACGTGCTCTCCGAGGCACGGAGGGGTCTCGATGTGTAATGAATGGTCACCAATCCACGGATTGACCGTAGCAAGCGCAGCTTAACCTTGCAAATCATATGATCCGCGCGGTTGTTAATTAGCCACGAGCCCCTCTCAAAAATATGCGCGCAGAATTAAATGTAAGAAGGTAATATTAGCTGTTTGAAATAATTTAAACATCATTAAAACGAAATATTTATAATTATGGAAGTACAACTTGTCTCATATTACGAGTAGATTGTTATTTTGTTGTATCCAAGTAAGTAATATTGTATTAAATTATTTGAAAATCTGCGAGCATGTTTGATGTTTTTGAAAAGATTCCGAATGATGCAAAATTCAGAATTGTATGTTTGATGATGATGAAGAAACAGAAAATTTGTTGGTTGACATGTTTTTGTAGACGGTACCCTACGTCTTTGGGTATAGTGAGCGTCAAATAACTAGAACCAAAATGGCGCCGACTGCGTGATCTATGTGCGGTTCGGGTCATATAATTCGTTATGTCGATACCTCAGTTCCAAAGTGTAACAGAAACAGGTTCTTTAAAATAATTTGAAAACTAATAAGTACTTTGACCACTATATTTTTTAAATACTATTTAATTAATCTGAAATGCCATTCTTAATAATTAAATTTCAGATAAATTAAATAATGATTTAAAAAAACACGGGGAAACTCACTAGTCATTAATTATCTTAAAAGAAACCTGTTTCTGAACTATTACACTTTGGAACTGAGGTATCGATATGATATGTTCAATAGATTGCACTTGGTGTTTAGGGTTTGATGATGGAGCTAGGAGGTGGATAGTGGAACTCTTCAGTGGGTACTAGTAAATGCTTCAAGTTTGGCAGTCGACGCCATCTTGGTTTTAGTTATTTTACGCGCACTGTAACATGTGTAAACATGTTTCAAACATTGAATGTGAGGTTGACACTGTACCAGCTTGGTAGCATCCGTAGCGTCACATCTTACATCCACACCGATTACAGAGGCATAATCGGTGTTAAAGTCAACATGTTAATACCTAGATTTTCTGGTGGTTTAACAAACAAAGTTTGCGTACTCTGCATACACAATACACACATCAAAAAAAGTTTGCGATCACTAGCATAAGCTGATATAATTTTTTAAATTAAACTTTCAAGAAAAAATCTTTATTGTGTGTTTTCTTTAAATAGAAATACCCAGTTTGAAATTAAAAAATAGAACTATTTCTTATTTTTTATAAAAATATTGAGTAATTAATCATAATGTAATTGTAACAGAAATTTGATAGAAAGAAAAAGACTGTTTAACCAAACTTAAACAACAATTTATTAATAAAAGGTTTATAATTATTCAATATAATGCAAAATACGCGCTCAGACGTGGAGTTGCGGACACCAGCCCGTTATACCTTATATTCAATATAGGTATAATATAGGTATAACTCCTCCCCTGACTCGAACACATGCGAAGACCTTCCTGGGTATGCTGTGAATCAAGTTATCCAGCATTTCTTGGGGTAACCTGTCCCATTCTTGAATAGCGGCTTTCCTGAGCTCTGGCACTGTCTGGGGACGTGGCTGACGGTTCCAAACAGCTCGCTTAAGAGCATCCCACGCGTGCTCTATTGGGTTTAAGTCAGGCGAGCCAGCAGGCCAGTCTAGCCTTGTGATGTCGTATTCTCGGAGAGCAGCATTGACTCGTTGAGCTCGATGGGCGGGCGCATTATCATCGACCAGTACCCATGGTTTACTCGGAATGGTCTGACAATTCCATCAATAGCAACTGCTCTGTACATGTCTGCTGTCATGAAGCCTCGATACGGGACCAAAGGCGTTCTAGCTCCAATCATAATACCACCCCAAAAGGACACCGATTTCCCGCCTTGCTGAACTGTTCCAGTGGCAGTTCTTTGCCTTTCACGGGCTCCTGGTCTTCTCCAGACACGGACACGTCGGTAATCTGGATGAGTACTGATTCGCGATTCGTCAACGAAGAGACAGTTTTGCCAAATGTTTTCTTCTTCATTTTGCCGAAGTCTAGCCCACTGTAATCTCCGTCGTTGACGTTGCCGGGAATTCAGAGGAGCTCGCCAAGACCTCCGTGCTCGTAATCCAACCTGGTGCAAGCAATTTCGAATGATCTGAGTGCTAACTTCAAGCCCAGAGGCGGCCCGAACTTCTGCTTTTATTTTAGTGGCGTTGATTGTTGGGTCACAGGCTGCCAGCAATCTAATATAGCGCTTTTGGGCAGCAGTCAAAACAGTTGGGCGACCACTGCGGGGTCGGTCAGCTAAATTACCCATCCCGTGGTACCTCTGCAACGTGGTCACGACACAGGATTGGGATATAGCAACTCTGCGTGCTATTTCTCTCGTGGTATATCCTTCTTCCCTCAAAGTTACTATTCTTGCTCGTAAAACTTCTGATAATCCTCTTGGCATTTTTCAATCACAACTTTCCGCGAAATCTATTTTAAATCCGTTAAAATTGACTAAATCAGATTTCTGAATGAGCGTAAGCTAGGACTGAAAGCCTTTTTATATGGAAAAACATTTGAACTGTTTTATTGTTTTATATTTTTAAATAAAGAATCTAAAAAGAAGAAGAAATCATAATATAATCTACCGTAACAAAAAGAAATTCGATTTTTCAAAGTGATCGCAAACTCTTTTTGATGTGTGTATAACAAAATTAATGTGTAAAGTCAAAATAAAAAAAGTGGTTTATTTACATGTTGGTTATGTTTAGAAGTAAAGGACGAGGAATGGCTTTTAAAATGTCTGTTAGTGCAAAAAAGCAAGCCTCGCGCCGCAGCTATTCTGGATTTGAGTTCCTCTTGAGATCTAATCGGACCGTTACAAGAGATAGTCCACCATCCATACTACTACTACTTATATTTAATGAAATTTTATCAGTACCGGTACAACTGTCTTGATGAATAATAATTTAACTAAAGTGTGTTAGTAGTTCATTCAAAGGATACGTCACTTTTACGCAAATAAACTGAGCGACTAAAATAAGGTCTGTCGTACAAGACAACCAGATTTACGATTTAAATCATATAGTTTCTTTTGACCTCAAAAAAATAAGAGCCAACTATGCAAACATATCAGAAAATAGGTAGAAATGAAAAACCTTTATAATTATCATTATAACATTTTATTGCAGGTATTAAATACTAATAGGTGATTAAATAAATTCATTTTGTGCAGCTTCGTGGGATCCCCTCTATCACCTGATCGAGTTGAGGCTCAACAGGGGAGATCTCTATCACCTGGTCGGTTTGAGGCTCAGCGGGGGAGATCTCTATGACTTGGTCGGGTTGAGGCTCAGCGGGGGAGATCTCTATGACTTGGTCGGGTTGAGGCTCAGCGGGGGAAATCTCTATAACCTGGTCGGGTTGAGGCTCAGCGGGGGAGATCTCTATCACTTGGTCGGGTTGAGGCTCAGCGGGGGAGATCTCTATCACCTGGTCGGGTTGAGGCTCAGCGGGGGAGATCTCTATGACTTGGTCGGGTTGAGGCTCAGCGGGGGAAATCTCTATAACCTGGTCGGGTTGAGGCTCAGCGGGGGAGATCTCTATCACTTGGTCGGGTTGAGGCTCAGCGGGGGAGACCACTATCACCTGAGTAGACTCAGGAATGACCTCTACGGTACTGACGGGGTTGACAGCGATGGGGGTGATAAGAGCGGGTTCAACAACCTGTTCAGGCACTGGGGAAACCTCCATAAACTGGACGAGCATAGGGGCAGTCTCCACAATATAGATGGGTATAGGTTGGTCGGCTTCGGAGATGGGGGTGATATCAGTGGACTCAGCGGAGGCCTGGTTGATATTTAGGACAATTTGGACCAAGGCAGCGGTAGTATCGGCGACGTCACTACCATCGGATAAGACGAAGTCTACCATTGCGACGACGGGATCGACAGAGATGGGCTCGTACTCAGGTTCCGACTCGATGATTGCGGGGCTAACGGCAATGGGCTCAACATCAGATTCAATCAACGCAGGACCAACAGCAACGGGTTGAGATCTCAGGACACCGAGGGTACCGAAGAGCCCATGGATGCCTTTAGTAACGATTGCTCTGTCGCTAGACTTGATGAGGGTGGCCAAAGCCACGGTGGCGATAAAGGTGATGGTTGGGGAGAATTTCATCTTTAATAGATCTGAAAATAAAGAAAAATAGTTTATATACATATTATTTCATAGATAGAAAATCGAAAATATTTCGATGGCAGCAAATTAGATACGGATATATACATTTTTGCGAAAAAGCTTTTATTACAAAAATGAGAATCAACCCTATCTACAAGTCTGTATTAAAATTATTTCAAATTTCAAAATAATGAAGAAAATACTCGATTTTTAAAAAACATCGCGGCTAAAATAATGGCCACCATTTTTTACTAAACGTGTATAATTGCTATTTTGTAGATGTCTTCTTTTACTTTGCTGCCATCGATTTAAGGTCAGGCTCGCATGGAAGCTTAGGTCATCGGCCAATTGTGTAATAGGTCGGACATGGAACGTTTATTTCGTCGGCATTTTCGCGTTTTAATCTGGAGAAATAGGTAAGGAAGCAGGTATCGGTAAAATTAACTTTATTGAAATCCTTCGACAATTCCGTTGACGGAAGAACGCCCCGCAACTTAATATATTTTTTAAGTTACCTACTTATCAAGATTTAAAGTTTTTTATTTCGAATAGGCACAGTACGTGCATTTATAAAACGTCGATAATTTTGTTGTACGTTTCCAAAAAGTAGGACCTATGGAGAAGATCCAGCAAGAAATGCGATGGATAGATACTTTTTTAAAATAATGTAAAGTACAATCGGGTATTGTGAGAACAATGCAGGTTAGTGTAAGAAATGTACTAATTATAACTTACATTCTGATATGATGGCATATCAGCGATGCGAGGCTTGACTATAAAAGAAGGAAACACAAATACACGAAACTCAACGCCATCGTTCTGCCTAGCGTTTTCCCAACTACGTTAGGCTCAGCTTCCAGTGTAACCAGATGAATACCAGTATTTTACACGGAGTGACTGCCATCAGACCTTCGCAACCCAGTTACTGGGTAATGCCGATATGTTAAGGTTAGGCCGGTTGTCAGACTTTCAGATTTCTTACTCTATCATCAGCAATATATCTAATTGAACTCAAAGAAGTCAAAAATGCTACATTAATGACTGCATTGTGCTCACATTTACAAAATTTAGGCTGAGTTGCACGAACTAACTATAACCGTAACCATACCAAAATTGTTGTCAAATCAATACCATGTTCACAGTTAGGCCCGCCATACACGGACTGCACGAGCAGTTACCTACTGATCAACATACACGGACCGCTCTTGCAGTCAAGAGTCAACAGCTTGAGGCTGCCATTGATAACTACTCGAGCAGTTAGTTTAACAGCTCGAGTAGTTGGCAATTTCAAATCAGTAGAACCATGGATTTTGAGGAAGAAGCGACATGGAAAGAAGAGCGCGGGCGGAGGTAACTGCGCGAGAGCAGTCGACAGCTCGAGCAGTCAGTGTATGCCTGGTGACTGCTTGACCGCATGCTGAAATTTCACCGTGCTGCCAACCGCCCGAAGCAGTTGCAACTGCTTGAGCGGTTCGTGTATGTACGTACGTAGAAGTCTGTAGTTCACTATGCAGTCGCAGCTTCAAGCAGTCGATCCTGACTGCTTCAAGCTGCCCGTTAGTTGGTGCAACTAAGCTTAAGGCTGGGGCCGCACTGGTACGGCGACAGCGACGCGACGGCGATTTCGTATATAAATAAATTTCACTTGTCGTTTCTGCAGTGCGGCCACCGAGATATATTTATATGAGTTTGTTTTCACGATATCGCCGTCGCGTCGCTGTCGCCATACCAGTGCGGCCCCAGCCTTAGTGGTCCATTTTTGAATAGGTTAATATAACAGACGAAACGATCTAAAATTCATGGTTTTGAATAATAAACCATTTTTTATTCGTTTGAAAATAGATTTAACATGAGTTTTAAACTTTTACCGGTAACATCAGTGAAAGTTTTTGACCTAAAAATGATTTGTTTGCTTTAGTTAATCTGAATTTCGGGACTACTATTTTATGTTTAGTATCCATTAATGGGCAATAGGCTCGCCCCCTATTACATGGGACTTAAACATAACGGCGAAATGAAAGTGTTACTATACACTTCTGCCCAAGCCTTCGGGGAATACAGGCGTGATGTTATGTATCCATTAATGTCGTGAAAGTCACAATTGATATTAAATATGTGCGAGGTTTTTCGGACATTTTCAATAATATATTTTACTGATCCAATAAGTCGGCTCGAAATCGTTCAATACGCGCTGAAGTCGATCGTCAGAGGAAACCAGGGATGATACGGAGATTGTCGGGGTTGCGGTGCATGCTCTTGCGAATCCCGCGACCCCGGCCGAACGGTCGAAGAAGGAACACCGTTGGTTTTTAGCCGGTAAGAGTCCGGCAGAACCCCTCGCTTTCCCCGGGCGAGGGACATCCATGAGGATTTTCCAACGAAAAAAAAAGATATGTTACGGAGATGGTTTTCTATGGTTTTCTTAGAGTCGGCGCTGAAGTCGGATGTTTAAGTAGTTAGCTTTTATTCTTTCTCAAGTTTCAAAGAGACTTCATATTTATCAACATGAAGCGATTTTAAATGTCCTTTTAACTAAGTCGTGGTGACTTTATGTTATCATGTTATCTGTTACATTGTGTTTTACGTCACGTCATGTTATGTATTAACATTGATTGAATATTCAACACTGACTCGCACGTGTCATGCACTCTCATCAATTTTACATAAATATAACATCACATATGTATTCCGCGAAGGATTGGGCAGAGGTGTATAGTAACACCCTCATTTCACCGTTATGTTTAAGTCCCATGTAATAGCGGGCGAGCCTATTGCCATCAACCGGGCACAAATCCAAATTCCGGGTCTGCTATTGAGGAATTCCATACGGAAAAACTCAATAACACTTTGCACGACCTGGGGATCGAACCTAGGACCTCACGATCAGTAGTCGCGCTTGCCCATTGCACCACTAGACTAACGAGTCAGTCAATTTCAATGCACACAATAAATAAATTTAGACATCCATAAGTTCACAAACAACATATTTTCATCTCACACGCGTCACGGTGCATTAAGGCTCATTTACACGATGCAAGTTTATTGAAGCAAGTCTCATGCTATCTCTGTTTTTGTAGGAGAGAAAGACATAGCACGAGACTTGCTTCAAGAAAGTTGCATCGTGTAAATGAGCCTTTAGTCTTTTATATTTACCATCTCTTTTACTCATTTAAGGCGGTGCTTTGTGATCTCTAAGCTCCGGTAAGCCTCCGTTTTGATAGTATCGGAATCGAAGTCGGATTCGGAGGTCTTTGAACTGGAGGTTCCGGCATTTCGGTTTTGGAGTCGAAGGTCCGTAACATCCCTGGACGAAACAAACACCCATGAGCAACCAATTCTATAATCGGTCAATCACATCACAATCGGCCAATGACCTAAGCTTTCATGCGCGCCTGGCTTAACTCTCTAACAATGGCTGTACCTATTTCATCAAATTGACTTTGAAATTACTGCGGAGTTTACGTGCGTTGGATGTTTCGTAAATAAAAACTGATTTCTCACTTGTTTTGATTGCGTGCCTTTTTATATCTTTTATTATCTACGAATTAAGACGTAAAATTGCATTTTATCAATACCTATAATGCGGGTCACTCACATTCGCACGAATATGCGAACCCACAAGTGTGGGACTGACATTCGCAATGACTATGCGAACATTTTCCATACAAAACGGAAAACATTCGTACCATGTACGAATGTTGCGCGCATGTGAGTGACCGGGGTAAGAATATACTGAGGTCTTTTTGTGGCCCTCTGTAGCGTATTCTGAATGCCCTTTAGCATTGGCGTAGCGTTTATTTCTCCCACCCGGGGCCAACTCTAAATTTGCCGCCCCCCAATCCTATTTTGTCACCTAAACAAAAAATCGGTGAAAATTCTGTGATACCCCGTTGCTGTGTTGATTGCAAAAGGATTCAAAATAAAACTTGACTTGAAATTTTGCGTAAATAAACACCTACATAAGTAATGCCAATGATAATACAGTTACATGATCTGATGACTATGACCTGATGCTGCAGCTTGCTGCCCCCTAAATCTGCGCCACCCGGGGCCATGGCCCCCTTTGCCCCCCCCCCCCCCCCCCCCCCCACGCTACGCCACTGTTTTCTGTTGAAGGAGTACGTCGCGTCGCCGTCGTATCTTTTTTCTCACATCTGATATCAACAAAGATATTAGAAGGAAGGAACAGCAGTGATAGCCTAGTGGTGAGACCGTCGGACTGCCAAGTCATAGGTCTCGAGATCGAACCCAAGGCACGCACCTCTGACTTTTCGGATTCATGTTGTATAATTATCACTTGCTTAAAAACGGCGAAGGAAAACATCGTGAGGAAACCGGCATGCCTGAGAGATATTTCTCGACGGCATGTGAAGCCAAGTCAGAGGCCCATGGGCGGCATAAACTCTAACACCGGTTAATCACTAACCACACGATAAGAAGAAGAAGAATGAAGGATACCAATGAGCGAGTTCGTACGCCCAAATATATTAAGTACCTACACTTACTTAGATACAATTTGTAACTCAAAAGTCCTATACCTACTTATGAAGTGGTAGTAAAATGCTGAAGGTCTGATTTTGCTCGTTAATTTTATTTAATTATCATTGGGTGGATAAGAATGTTAAGAGCTATACCTATAACAAAATAAACACAGAGTAGGAACGAGGATTAGTAGCAAACAAAATATTCTTACGACCGAGGTGTTTCCTAATTGGTAAAACTTATCTTTTAATTTTCCGCTTAAGTTGGTCTAGTGGAGGCAAGCGCGACTGCTGATCGTGAGGTCCTGGGTTCAATCCCCAGGTTGGGCAAAGTGTTATTGGGTTTTTCCGTGTAAAATTCCTTAGTAGTAGCCCGAAGTTTGGATTTGTGCCCGGTTGATGGCAATAGGCTCGCCGTTTATTACATGGGACGTAAATATAACGTCGTGTAAACGAGGGTGTTACCTACTATCCACCTCTGCCTAACCTTTCGGGGAATACAGGCGTCATGTTATGTTAATTTTCCGCATTTTGCCAAGACTGATAAATAAAATAAACATTTTCCTTCCAAAGTTATTTAAACCAATAGTTCTGATATTAGACAGTACCAGGATAGACTGAAAGCCTACCTATCTAATTTTCAGCATATTCTGCACAGCACCTCCAAATTCTACAGGATTTGGACACAATAATTCAGCTATACGAAAGATAAACTATCTATTTAAATAGTTAGATATTATTTACGTGTTTTATTTATCTTAGTAGGTACTCGATCAGATAATACTTTTATACCAGTATTAAAGATACAATTACTAGTTATCAAATTCAGCAGTTTTATTTTACATTTATGGCAGGCTTACGAATGAAATATTACTTTCAAACTCACGTTTTTAGAAACAGGTAGGTACCACGTTTTTGCTGTGTATTGTTTACGCAACAAAGATATTTTTTTATTTTGATAAGTCAAAAAAATGCTTCTGTTGTGCGTATCTCGTGATCATTTTGGTGATGGGGAATTCTTTGCTAGGTTAAACAAATTGCCAAGAAAAGAGGCTTCCAACTGTCATTAGAGAGGGAGTAGGTTAGGCAGTGGCGTTACTATAGGGTGGCAGGGCTGGCACAATGCCACAGGCCCCCGGCCCAACAGGGCCCACGGCTTTTGAAAATTAAAGGACATGGACAAAAAAGTACATTCTATATAAGTATATTACTATTAGTACTATTTCTATTTTACAATACCTATTATTTACTATGTATAAGTATACATAGTAAATAATAGGTATTGTAAAATAGAAATAGTAAAATGAATTAATACGTAGTTTTTAGCCTCTCTGAACTTGTCAGTTTTTATTACAAAATAATAAGTAATGCAAGATGAATTCAAAGTACCGTTTGTCAACGTCCGCCATAATGTACCATAGAGAAAGATAAAAAATAATAATGGACGTTCCAAACCACTCTTACTACTTGTAAACATGTGTGATATGGATGACAAATGCTCTTATTAGGAACATTTTACTCATACGAAACTATCTTCATTGGTAATTGTTGCATTTAATAAAATTATCTTATCATAATTTATGTTGATGCGTAAGATAGTTTCTTTTTAATATTTCAGACAAAATAAAATACTTAAAACGGAACGCGTTTACTTGTTTGACAGTGTGTTTTTGTCTATGTCAAATGTCAATGTAATGCCATATGTCATTTCATTGCAAATTCTTCATTGCGTTACTGTTTGAATTTTTCGATTATTTTCTCAATTTGACCCCCGCTTATCTACTAACTGATACCTTCTACCACTCAATTACCTTGCTATTAACACTGGACTCTGATTTACATAGCGTTTCGGATTTGTTTTGTGGATCATTATGAAGTGCATGCATCAACTGCGGAATAGCCATGCAAAGGTTGCAGAGGCATCGCATATCCTCGCTTTCTGCACACCATCAAACATGACTTTCGCGTTGGATAACCAATGCTCAACCCCAGGTATGAAGTTGGAGTAGAAAAAACTGAATCTGATTTATTTTTATTTGTTTTCTCTAATAAATAAATAATTATTTATACCTACTCTTGTTTTATTTTGTGTTTTCCTTGTTAATTGGTAATGAAACTATAAAAATATAGATAAGGATAACCTGTAAAAATGTATTACATGTTATATTAAAATTCTATACACTTATTGCCAGCGATCTGATTAAAGGTTTAGTGAAACTATTTACGTCTAGTCTGTAGTAATAACAAGTTCTATGAGTTTTTTATTTATAGCAATTTAATGTGTCAATATTCACGAATATAAAACGCAAAAAATCATTGGTGTACAATAAATTCGATAACTATGCCGACGCCCATACAGAAATTGGCCATGTCCTTTATTAGATATTTAACTAAAATGCTCACAATATTAGTAATTCTGTTGGGTAACTAGTTCAGTGATTTATTAAAATTAAATTACAATGTGACGATTTTTACTGTGGTCTCCATCCAATACATTTGCCTCAGGCCTCTGATGGTATGGTTACGCCACTGAGGTTAGGTATGTATTTACAATTGTGCTGTTGGCGATTAGCGACACGAATCCCTTGCCACGAAGATCAACAAGTCCAAGCATCAACTACAAACTATTCTAAGTAGGATAGTAGTGTTTGGCGTAGGTAGGTAGGTAGTCTCACACTCACAGCATTCAAGACCTAATTATACATTTTGGTGAATTCTAGTTTCATATTCATAATCATAACTGCAAGCAGACTGCACATCTATTAGTGAGTCTTTTCGATTATCTGGATGTAGGTACCTACGTTTTATTGTAAATGCACAACTACCGTTTTTTTCCAATGGAGTACCTATTTATTTAGGTTAGCCAACAATTGTTTACACAATACATTAAAAATATTTTCTTAATACCTATAGTACCAGTGGTATAACTATACCATCAGAGGCCCGTGGCAAATTCATTGGATGGGGCCCCAGTTAAAAATCGTCACGTTGGTATCCAAGCGACTGTTGGGCGACCTTTTTTTTACACGTTTCCCTCGCTCTTCGTTTTCTCCTATATCTTGGATGCATCTACAAAAAAAAAATTACAAACACAAAAAATTTGCCGCCCTAAAATCGAATCTGCCGCCCTAGGCTCCAACCTACTCAGCCTGCTGGTAAACCGCCACTGGCCGGGGGCCCCTTCGGGCCATGGGCCCGTGTCATTTTGCCAGCCCTGCAACCCTATAGTTACCTACGGCACTGTATAGTATCTAGGTAGCTAGTGTAGCTACTAAGCGCAGGTGTTCCGATTTTCAGTTCATGGTACCTACATATAAAGATTGGCGCAGCATTGTGACGTAGGTATTATTTATTACTGAATGACTACACCTAATGAATTGCCGATAACTACTTACTAAACTTATCTATTACCTATATCTTAAACAGCATTTATCCGGCGTGACGCCCTGTGATTCTCAGAGGTGAGTTAAGTTCAATGTGAGCATAGCTTACGGGCTTGGCTGGCACTCCAGGGGACACGAATAACAGCTACTTACTGCTAGGAGTGTGTAAAAAAATAATAAAACAATTATAGCATAAAAATATACTGTTTGAATGAATCTGTAATCGCCATGATGATAACAATGATTTGATCTGAGTGCGCGCAAGATAAGACTGCGCGCGGCCAAAATCGGAACTAATCATGGTCCTCTAGAATGTTGCCGTTTTATTAACTTTGTCACTAGATTTACCTGATTTTAGGAATAAAAGAAAATAATAATAAAGATTACAGTAGCTCTCATCAGACGATAATAATCATAATGCATTCTTATTCATTCACAGCATATTTATAAGCTTAGTTCTTTTCCTTTGCAAATTTCGTAAAAATACAAATTAGTTTAATTAGTAGGTAGTAAATTTTTACGTACATAACTTAACTTATTTAAAATAGAATAAAAAGTAAAAGAGGGCTATCCAATTTTAATGCTCGCAAATATATTACTTTTCCTTAAAAAGTTGTACTTTGTATTTTTGCGATCATGGCAACATTTAGCACGCCCTCCGTTGCGCGCAGAGTTAAAGTGCGTGCAAGATAACTTTGCGCGCGGCCAAAATCAGAACTAATCATGGTCCGCCATAGTGTTGCCGTTTTATTAACTTTGTCACTAGATCTACCTGATTTTAGGAATAAAAGAAAATATAATAATAAAGATTACCCCATCAGACGATAATAATCATAATGCATTCTTATTCACTCATGCCACATTTATCAGCTTAGTTCTTTTCCTTTGCAAATTACGTAAAAATACGAATTAATTTAATTGATAGGTAGTAAATTTAAACGAACATAACTTAAGCTCAATTAAAATATAATAAACCGCAAGAGAAGAGGGTTGCCAAATTTTAATGCTCACGAATATATTACTTTTCCTTAAAAAGTAGGACTTTGTATTTTTGCGATCATGGCAACATTTAGCACGCCCTCCGTCGCGCGCAGAGTTATCTTGCGCGCACTCTAGTCCACAGATTAATGATATAATGTCTACGAGTCTAGTCTTTAGTGTAATAACACATCTATTATTCTGAGTATCACAGTGTAGGTACCTTAGACTGCGGTGTTATCTATGCTCTCAGTGATCTGTGCAAGTTGAGGTGCAAGGGTGCAAGTGATGAGGTGTGATCATGGACTACTGAAAAGAGCTCTACCTACATTTAGGCTAACAAAAAGTATTTATTTTTATTAATTACTAGCTGTGTCCTCAAGGCTCTGCCCGTAGCCTATGCTTCAGTGATAATGTAGCTTTTTAACGGTAAAAGAATTTTTGAAATCGGTCCTGTAGTTTTTAAGTATAAACGTTACATACAAAAATACAAATCTTTCCTCTTTATAATATTAGTATAGAAATAGACATAGATAAATCAGCGGTATTCGACCATGGTTAGCTGAAGGTTATGGGCCGTGGTTAAGGGGGTCAGACCGTGACTAGTCGCGTTTTCGAAGAAATATTTAGTAAACATGGCCTATAAAGTAGCTTATAAGCCAAATTTGGCAGTAGAAGTTTACGGGCTTTAATATTTACGAGAAGGCGAAAGTAGCAAAACATCCCCAATTGCTACGTCTAGCTTCTTAAGTGACGAGAGAGCACTACACACGGTTGTGTGGCGTCGGGTAAATGTTTGGGTAAGGCCTATCGCGCATTAGGCAGCTTGGCTGCCTGGCTTCTGTGTCGCGCGTTGGCCGAAATATTGAGGAATTCGTGGCCGCCTAGTGCGCGGGCTCCCATACGCTGTAATATGTTGGACTGGCTGCCTAGTGCACGGTGGGCCTAAATGTTTTTTTCTGCTACAATTATCTAGACACATGGCAATGTGTAAAGCCAAGTTCAAAATAATTTAATTCGAATTCTGAACGATTTCAAGTCTGTCACATTTTATTATGTCATGCAATGTCACTGGCCGTGTATTAGTATTCAGTCAGTTCATGACCCTGCTATTTAGTACAAGTTTGGCATATAAATTATTCTTTATCTCTACTGACATCACGAGAACGTGTATGTGACTATCTCTTTCCCACATCATTGCAATGTTTAGAGAGTCGGCTCCTCGTTGCCCTAGAACGCAATTATAACCTCGAAATTTCAATTTAGTTTTTAGAGTAAAATCTGTTTCTTTTAATATAAATTCGATAACTTTATAGTACAAAATGAGGCTATACTATACTTTAATGGCGAGAAAGCCGCAGAAAGAGACTGTCCCATTCAAAATGTTGTTACCATTGGAGTTGAAGAAGACCGTTTCTGGTAAAGGCGATAAACTCAAAGAAGCAGCTTGTATGCAAGAAATGGCTGTTATGTTTGCGTGTTTCAAGAAGTCTGACTTTGACCAGCAAGAGTGCTTGAAGGAAGTGGCGGCGTTCCAAGGATGTTATAAAGAATACAGTGAAAGAATTAACACCCAGAGAGAAAAAGGAAAGAAAGGTATCCTTGTCCCAGGAGAGAAGAAACTGACGCATAGACAACTGAACCAGCTATTGAAAAGCTTCCCTCCAAAAAAGCAACTTGTTTGAATAGATAGTTCGTATTTATAAATAATTAGGTACTTATAGAAATAAATAGTTAATGTTATACTTTCAAGATTTTGTTCTTAACTGACTCATTATTCCACCTGCTGTCTTATACGGGGTTCTAATTTAGGCCCTTATATTATAAATCACATTTTTCAGCAGATTCAACTGCATTTTTGACGCTAATTGTATGATTCCATATGAGACAGATAAACCTAGCCTATGGTGATCTATTGTGGTTTTGACTATTAACCATTGATGCCCTAGGAAACTTTATTTAATGAACACCAAACAAGAAATGCAAGTACAGTACCAGTCTTAAAAACAGGTACAATGAGTGGCCTTATCGCACCTGGCCATTTCTTCCAGGCAACCTTAGGATAAAATATAGTAAACTGGAACATCTGGTGTACAACATACATTATATTATATAATATACAAGGTTAGTCGGAAAGGGGGTACTAAGCCGCGGGCAACCTAATGTATCACTGATGAATATTTTAAAGAAAGTGTTAAAATTTCAAAATTCGATAATTTTTATTTGCATGCAAAAAGATTTTTATTTTAGTTTTTTCAAAAAAAAAAAACATACCTGCTATAGTTATGAATTCAGAAAATTATTTTTCTAATCCGTGACCCCAAATATGACCTAAATTGTAAAAACAGCTGATCATAGCTATGTCAGATAGATATTAGAATATTTTTTACGAAATCATTGAAAAGCTATTTCTTCTAAAGTATCGAGGTTTGGGAAAAGTTGTAGAACAAAAGTTATCCCTTATTATGGGTACTTTAACACCCTTTCGGCTTAGTGCCCCCTTTCCGACTAACCTTGTATACTAAAATACTAAACTAAAAATAAAATAGGTACTTATATAATTAGTAGATATAAAAATACCTACTATATATAGTCCAATCTTAGGATATTGGCATTGCCCATAACTGGGTTGCGGAGGTCTGGTGGCAGTCGCTCCGTGTACAATACTGGTATTCAACCGCGTCTGGTTAGATTGGAAGCTGACCCCAACAAAGTTGGGAAAAGACTAGGCAGAACAACCTACTATACATATAGTATTATAGAGACATGTCTTGTTGGGCAAGTGTAAAGATAACTGACTGTTCTCATAACACAAGCCTCTCTGATGCTTCTCTTTAGGTTTGAATTTTACTTCATCATCATCAGCCTGAAGACGTCCACTGCTGAACAAAGGCCCTTAGGCCGCCACATCGAACGACAATCCGCCATTTGCATCCATCGGTTGCCCGCGACTTTCACAATGTCGTCGATCCACCTAGTGGGACGCCTACCTACGCTGCGCTTTCCGATTCGTGGTCGCCACTCATGAACCTTTCTTCCCTATCGGTTATCGGTCCCTCGAGCGATGTGGCCTGTCCATTGCAACTTCAGCTTGCAAACTCTGACAGCTATGTCGGTGACTTTGGTTCTTCGGCGAATATCCTCGTTCCGGATTTTATCGCGCAAAGAAACTCCGAGCATAGCTCTCTCCATTGCCCGCTGGGTGACTCTGAGCAGAGGCGGCGTAAGGCGTGGGCGACGTGGGCCACCGCCTACGGCCTCGCGGTTTGAAGGGCCTCGCGCCTCGAAGAGCCTCGCGCCTCGAAGGTTTATGCTTTACTTAAAAGCCGTGAACGCGGCAAAATAATTTTACTCATCATAAAACGATAAATATATCTATTGACGTTTTTATTTAGTCTAGCAATATTTACTGGCGTTGTGTTGCTATCGCGGGGAATCCCCGCCGGCCAGATCTGTGGATTTCCCATTCTGTTTATGTACGTTACTTTCACGCTTCTCAACGGCTAGAAAGCCAATCAAAGTATCGCACGCAGTGTTGCGCCGTGCGTATGTGATGTCATTTTGTATTTCTGGTGAGAATAAGTGTGGTTCATTATTTGAAAACGATTAATAGGTGTTAAATAAATAGATAGTGTCTATTGATCGGTCCGGTACGTTGAACTAAAATTAATAATACTAAAAGTTAATTCAAAAAATCAAAAAACACGACTGCTTAAAAAGTAAACTTTAAAAAAATAACAAATTAACTTTAAATAAAAACTGAAAAGAAAAATACAAGTCCAGTAGTCTAGAATTCTGTTAAATAATTGAATAACTACACCATTGAATTAGTTTCATGATCGATCCACACATAAAACAAATAATAAATTCTAATGCGGAACATAGCGACAACGGTCGAGACCCATTCAAAATCTAGACCAGCTCAATTCTTCCCAATAATGGGCCCCGACTGTTAAAAGTCGCTAATTACTTATGTTCCGCATTAGAATTTATTACCTATTTATTTTATGTATAAAATTCCTCTTAGCCTTTTCCCAATTATCTTGGGGTCAGCTTCCAGTCTAACCAGATGCGGCTGAATACCAGTATTTTACACGGAGCGACTGCCATCAGACCTCCGCAACCCAGTAACTGGGCAATGCCGATATCCTAAGGTTAAACCGTTTGTCAGATTTTCGGGCTTCTGACTACGGTTTACTACTACTTATTTATTTTATGTATACCTAACAGAATTCTAGACTACTGGACTTGTTTTTTTTCATTTCAGTTTTTATTTAAAGTTCATATGATTTTTTACTTAAGGTTACTCTTCAAGCGGTCGGGCTTTTTGATTTTTTACTCTGTTTAGCTAGTACCTATTATAAGATGGTAAATTTCGCAATATAACTTTATCACAGCTTTATTATAAGTATTGAGAATGATTGCTAACCAACTTTAAATCGTTATAGATCCTAAAGATGTTATTGGGTTTTCCCATTAGGAATTTCTCAGTAGCAGCCCGGAGTCTGGATTTGTGCCCGGTTAATGGCAATAGGCTCGCCCCCTATTACATGGGACTTAAACATAACTGGCGAAACGATATTGTACTAAAACACCTCTACCGAATCCCTTCGGGGAATACAAGGCGTGATGATGTTATGTTCGATCTAAAATAATCATTCGAAATGAAAATGATAAGAGAAATCTAAAGATGATTTTCAAATAGGATTTAATGATACCCATACGATACCCCATTTAACATAGTTCATCGACTTGGTGACTTGACAATTTGGCGTGTGGTTGTCGCCATATTGAATTTTGAATACTGTCACGTTGATAGTGACACTTGCAAGATTAGAACAAATCGATTGACGTAAGAATCGTCAAAATCGGCCCACGCGTTTGGTCTCTAGAGCGCCACAAAAGAACAAACATACATACATAGGCTGATAAACACATTACCCTCCGTCGTCGGGTAATAAAAATTTGACAGTTTCAACTGTTTTTTATTTTATAAAATCCGCCTTCTTGCGCCACAAGAGGGCCTCGCGAAATGTACCTCGCCCACATCAAATTTAGGTCTTGCCCCGCCACTGACTCTGAGTTTCTCCAAAAGGCCAGCAGCCAAATACCACGTCTCAGATCCATATGTCATCACTGGCAACACACGCTGATTGAAGACCCTTGTCTTCAGACCCTTACCAATACATTTAAGCCTAGCACAGACCCGGGACAGTCCTTGGTGTATTAGGTCATTACAACTTGTGTTTGGATTGAGGTTGAGGTGTTAAACACCTTTTCGTGTTAATGTGATCCTAATACATACAATCATGCTGCAATCCGCATTGGTAAATCTAACAAAGCTTTTTCGATGCGCCGTTGCACTGTCCAATGCCATGAGTTTCTAAACTTACAAATGGCATAATTTGTAGGTTTGGCATTGATTTTAATTCAGCAAGGAAATGAGGCCTAGTGCCAGTACATTAAAGGGACTGTTTTAAATGGGACAATAGGCGTACTCAGGGTAGGGAACGTACCCATACTACGTGACCCATTTTTTACAACTATTTACCGCCCTCCCCCCCCCTCGGTGACCACCCGTAGTATATCCCAATACGCCCCCTTCCCCCTCTAATTTTCACGTAATTTATAAATATGGTTTTTAATAAATATTTTTGCAAAAAGAAAATTATTTGGCTCGATGTGCGTCAATGTTGCCTCCTGTGAGATTAAAAAGCGCTAAACGCTGCGCGCCATATTTGAATATAGCTCGAAAAAGCGCAAGATTTCCCTAGAGGATATTGACCACGGGACGAAGACCTAAGCTCCCCCCCCCCCCCCCCTGTGACCAAGCGTGGTATTTTGAAGACCCCCTCCCCCCCTGGACGGGTCACGTAGTATAGGTACGTTCCCGTAGGGCAAATGGGGCCTGGCACAGGAAAGAATAGGTAAATGGTCTAGATTCAATCAACTTGCCACCCATGTCCACAGAATAATTACCCAATATAGGCAGACTAATGCCCGACTATGTCTATACTTATTTGGACCTCAAAAATAAGGTTATTATATTATTATTTCGTTTATTCATTGTATATACGTATAAATTATATTTTTAAATATTTCCACAAAAAATATAAAAAAACATTTAAAAATATAAAAAATAGTAGCCCACCGGCATCGGGAACAGGGTCCAAGCTACCGGTGGTCAGGACCTCAGAGAGAGGAACTTCCTGACAATACGTGCCGTGTCTAGAAGTACCGCTTTCTGTATCAGGCCCTTGACCCAGCTGCCCAACGAGAGCCTCATCAGGTGTCGGTCGAGGCTCTTGGCTATTAAGCCATTGGCCGTAACGACTATCGGCACAATGACTGCTGAGTCAACCTCCCACATGTCGACAACCTCGTGTGCCAAGTCTTGATACTTAATTTCTTTATCTTTCTCGGCTTTCACAAGGTTCTCGTCATGTGGGACAGTGATATCAACAATCATTGTGAGACGCTCTAATCGATCTATCACCACTATGTCAGGCTTATTGGCAACAATAGTCCTGTCGGTGATGATAGATCGATCCCAGTACAATGTGATATGACCATTCTCGAGAACTGGGTCGGGCACATACTTGTAGTATGGTACTTCTGCGTCCACAAGGTTGTATTTCAGAGCAAGTTGCTGGTGGATAATCCTAGCCACTAGGTTGTGTCTGTGTAAATACTCGCCGTTAGCAAGACGAGAACAACCAGAAATAATATGTCGGATGGATTCACCGGGACAGTGACATGCCAGACAGATGTCAACCGTGCCGTCCTTCACAATATATTTCCGGTACCTAGTTGTTCGTCATCATAACTTCGTCCATAATTGCACAGACAAAACCTTCGGTTTCCCCAAAGAGATCACCGAAACGTAGCCAGGCTACGGACGCTAGGAAATCTACATCGGGCCCATGAAGGGCTTATTATATTATTTTATATTATAATCCCATTCTGCACTTCCAGATTAATTGAAAAGACAAATATTTACTGTCTGACTGAGTTTGCCCCACCTTGGATAAAATCCTGGCTACACCCATGGACAACTATAAAATACCTTGTAGAGAGAGAAAAAAACATTCATGTCACATTTCATATATTATTAAAAATAAGTTTTCAATTACAATCCTATATCATATTTTAGAACAATAGTAAAGTGTATAAATAAAATAGCACAGGTATCACTTGGAGGCAGTGTGTAACCATTGCGGAGAAGACACTTGTAGTTCGATGCGGCGCACAGTGATCCACTCATCATCTATTTCATGAACATTGTAGAACCTCTCCAACTGTTCTATGGCTTTGTCTTCAAGCTGTAAATAAAAAAAGAAAAAAATCATTACTATGGCCAACATTGGGCGTACCCCAGGCAGCCTTCTTCAAGGGGCAGGATAAGATGTGATTTTCTGACTAAAGGCATAGTCCTACAGAGAGCGTGGCTGCGTGTGATATTCACGTCGCGTGTTGATCGAGTGCTCTTGGTGGGCGCATTACTACCACACCACGCAGCTTCGCGTGGCAGTCTCTGTGTGGCGACTTCCATACATTGTCAGAGTAATTCGCTCGCGATCAACACGCGACGTGAATATCACACCCAGCCACGCTCTCCGTCGAACCAGACCTTTAGTGTTAGTTATTCATGTCAGGGAAGTCATGTCAGGCATTGGGTGGCAGAGATTAATGACAGTTGCTCCATTAAACTACTGAATGCTCCAGAGTGTAATTTACTTTATAGTACAAAAATTTAATTATTTCCCATTTACTTATATCAAAACTGTTATTTTAGTTTGTATGTAGGTATTAGCAGATGGCTCAGGAAAATATAGTTTTAGCCTTATACCAGAGGTGGCGAACTTGATTAAATTCAAGATCTGCTGTTTACTGAGTAGACTCTGTGCAATCTACCAATTACATAATCAGTACCTCTTCATTCAACTTATATCAAACTTATATTTTTCTTTGCCTTGCCATAATCGACTGGATTAAGAGCCGCGATCGACTGGTTGCCCACTCCTGCCTTATACTATGATAAATGCGAAAGTACCTCTGTCTGTCTGTTACCTCTTCATGGCTAAAGTACTGAACCGATTTTGATGAAACTTGGTACAATGTTAAGTGGACATAAGCTACCGCGATAAACAATATCTATGCTGGCGGACCCGTGGGCGACCTCTAGTTATTTATAATGTGGATACCCAGTAACATACCTGTGTCAAAATAAGTGGTTTGGTCATGATTCTCGAGTGATCCTCCTTCTGTTTTTTTTGATCAGTCAAAATTTTGTTGAACTCAATAGCTTTTGAGTTAGGGCTACTACTAGCGACCGGTGCCTCACAGATCTTCCACGGGTTCTTAGGCTTTTCAGGCGAACTGCTCACATTCAGCTTACCAAAGTAATTGTCAAAACTTTGGGCGGTTGTATCGTTTCCTTGCAATGCTAACTTTTTCCTTTGCTTCTGTGATAATTTTGGTCCCACATGACTTATAACTACGTTACCCTGTGGACCCCATGCAGGTTCAGCGATTGGAGAATCTTTGGGTGAAACAGAAATTCGTGATGACGTCGGCAACATTTCTTGTATTGTCATGGCACTTGACGAGTTACTCTTAGTGAGTTTTGTAAACGACTCGGTGGGAGTTTCATTCAAAATATCCTTTGCAATGCTTATGGCTTTCAGTCTCGCTTGGACCACTTTCTGCTGCTTCTGCTGCGAGGATGGCACTTCTATCCACTTCTCCTGTTTATCTCGCGTACCCTTCTCGGTGTCCTTGGATATCTTACTTAACGATAGCGTAATATCGCCGGAGACATCGTTTGATAGATCTAATGACGTCACCGAGCTTACAGATTCGTACCTCATTCTTTCTTTCTCACTGTCTGTATATTCAATCTTTCTTCCTTTCTTTTTCTTTACTATTTCTGTTATGCTGTCATCTTTCTTATAATCTTCGTCTGTTAGTTCTAAGTTTACTGGATGGGTTTTGCCGAATTCTTCAATGATTTCATCAGTAGGAGCGTTGAAGAAAGGAGTGATGACTCTGGAGGACATGATTGGATTGAACTTGCAATAATACTGAGTGATATCATCAAGTAAAGTTTCTTCTAGAAGATCTAAAGATCTGTTTTCAAGTACACTGTTCAAGTTAAGTGCTATGAATTCCATGCAGCACTGTTTAAGTTGCGTTGCGTTGTATGTGTGGCCAAACTGGCATAGTTCTGTGCAGTTTTTGAGGTTTATCAAGTTGGCTAAGGCGATCTCGCACATTTCTCTTAGACGAGTGATGAACAGCTGATCAGCGACTATCAGTAGGTTGCATATGAAGTCGATACTGTCGCAGTTCTCTATTTCCGGACAGGAGTCAGTGTAGAGGAAGTTGATAACTGGTAGTAGGATGCCGTAGTTTATTGGAAGAGTCACTTTTGATAGCATCTTACTCTGTAACAAAAAGGACTTGTGGTTAGTAAAAAGACAACATAATATCTAGAAGCCGGATTTATTCAATTTTTATTGGTTTTATTGAATTAGAACTGTATGATTCGCAAATTTCCCGATTAAATATTAGCATATACACCTTGCAGCAGAATTTCTTTAAACTATTGACCGCCCCAATCTGTTGTATACGACAAATGTTGTCGTGCCCATGTATGTCGCCTCAGTCGTATAAATAGGACTGAGACAACACGGGCACGAAAACATTTTTATTTGTCGTATAAATCCGACTGGGGCGGTCAATAGGTAAATGGCTACTTCAATACCTATTCAATTCTTGTACATTTCAAATATTTGTCAAACATTTTATAAGATTAGTTGAGTGAATAACCAAGTTATTACAAATATCGGCCGAGGCGATTCAAAATATCGATAAATAGCTCACATACACAGGCAACGTTCCGTTTTCCGATTGCTGAATAGAAACAAGAAACAGAACCCTTGCCCAGAGGCCGTAGTGCAGAACTATTAATATTAGATTAGCAGTGATAGTCTAGTGGTCTGACCGTCGGACTGCCAAGTCATAGGTCTCGAGTTAGAACCCAAGGCACACACCTCTGACTTTTCGGATTCATGTGTGTATTGTATAATTATCACTTGCTTGAAAACGGTGAAGGAAAACAAAGTGAGGAAACCAGAGAGATATGTCTCGACGGCTTGTGAAGCCAAGCCAGAGGCCCATGGGCGGCATAAATTCCGACACCAACCACACGAAAAGAAGAAGATTACTATTAGAACAGATTGGATACACTAACCTCAGTCCAAGAATGCATGAACATTCCCTGGAAGTACTCCAGCCGCGCCGCCAGCACGCAGCGGTGCGCTGCCACCAGCGCGCCGTCCTTGCTCACCACGCTCGTGTCCACCAGCGCAGGGAAGGCCTCCCGCTGCCAGCAGGGGGACGGGTTCCGACTGAACGTTGCGCTTTCTTTGAGGCGGATGGAGCCGTCTTTGTAACTGAAAATTACAGATGTCGTGAGATTCTCTGGGATTTATAGCACGACTGCAACTACTGCAGGAATTACTAGATTACCATTGCATAGAGGTTGGTTTGAGGTCAGATAGTTATTTTGAATTTTATATTGAATTTTTGGGTCGCAATCCTCATTATAAAGCTGGGTCTACGCTAAGCGAGTCTAGCACGACAGTGGCGGTGTAGCGTGGGTGTCGGCTGCCCGGGGCGGAAGAAAATTTTGCCGCTCTCTTATTTAGGATATTTTATTTAATATAAAATGGTTCAAATATTTACAAAATATTTTTATTATTTATTGTTAAACTTTACTGCTCCCTAAAAATTGCTGCCCGGGGCGGGCCGCCCCTGCCACCCCCACTACGCTGCGCCAGTGCATGGGAGAAGCCGGCCCCAAAGTAAAGGCTAGGGTGAGATTGTTTTAATAATAGACAACAATAAACCTACCTACATAGAACTACTGAAGGTGGGTTTAGACCAAAGGAACATAGAGATAGAGCTGGAACAGAGCACAGAACGTCGTTGTTTGTTGCTTTTTTGGTGTAAACAATAATTAGTTTTATGATAATTGGACATGACGTCATTGTTTATGGATACAAATTGATAATTTTGAGTGAGCTACCGCCAACGTCCATACTACGTTGAATACACCGGTTCTCGTCCGATCACCGAAGTTAAGCAACATCGGGCGCGGTCAGTACTTGGATGGGTGACCGCCTGGGAACACCGCGTGACGTTGGCTTTTTGCTTTTTAAAGTATTTATTCAAATAACGCGGAAATCAATTGCATATTATAAATATGAAAATTAATAAAATCTTGTTTTTTAATTAAAAAAAAAATCTCTGATGTCCTAACCACCGGTAGCTTGAACCCTGATCCCGATGCCGGCAGGTTATACTATAAGTATTTTAAATTTTTTAAATACTATGTTTTTTAATTTTTATAGAAATATCCAAAATGTGAATAGTATAAATAAAAGAAATTAATCCATTACTAAAATTAACTATGTTTATGTCTTGAACATGATGGCACAATTATACTGAAAGCTCCTAAATAAATAATGATTTGCACATGTTAATACATAATCATAGTAGAAGCTGACCCCAAAGTAAAGAAAAGGCTAGGATGAGATTGTTTTAATAGTAGACGGCAATACAGGTACATGGAACTAATAATATTGCGATAACTGTAAACCGTACTGATAAAAAATGATAATGAAAATGACGTCATTCTTCATGGGTACAGATTGATAATTTTAGATCAGCTATCGCCAACGTCCATACTACGTTGAATACACCGGTTCTCGTCCGATCACCGAAGTTAAGCAACATCGGGCGCGGTCAGTACTTGGATGGGTGACCGCCTGGGAACACCGCGTGACGTTGGCTTTTTGCCTTTTTATGATTGTTAAAATCTTAAATTATTTTAAATATAGAAAATACTAAATATTTTAACAATGGATTTCAATACGACTGTCATATTGACTTGTTCTTAATTCAAAATCATACTACCTATTATCAGAGTCTACCCTAAACGTAAGTGATTATAATTGGTCTACCCATTATTATGATTTTGAATTAAGATTGTGACTGGACGTGCAAAAATATAACAAGAAATATAATGTAGTAATACAGAACCACATCAATACAAGCCGTACTTAAAGAAAGAAAAGGCTTCGATGAGACTGTTTTAATAATCGACTGAGTTTTTCTTAATGCATGGTCATAATAAAAGCGTTTATAAAATGCGATGTGTGAAAATTAACGATCACAATGTCATCTACTTATACATGGGAGCAGTGGCGTAGCGTGGTTGTGGGGTGTCCGGGGCGGAAGACAATTTTGCCGCCCTCTTATTTAAGATATCCTAATTAATATAAAATGGTTAAAATATTTACAAAATATTTTTATTATTTATTGTTAAACTTTGCCGCCCCCTAAAAATCGCTACCCGGGGCGGGCCGCCCCTGCCGCCCCCACTACGCTACGCCAGTGTAGCACGAACGAAACGGACTTGGGAGCCGTCTATGCTACGCGAATTCGTGCTCCACTCGTGCTCGGCTCGCCTAGCGTAGACCCATCTTAAGAGAGCGCGCTCGCAAGCTTGTTCAGCCAGTTTCGATATGGCTATTGTAGAAACTTCATTTAGCGCTACAAGTACCATATTCCTATGTGCGAGCGCGCACTGCGGTGCGGTGACTTGTGGTACATTTTTTTTCAGCGCAACAAATAAAATATATAAGGTCCAACCAAAATACCTGGACAAATTTTTACACAGTGTTCAGTACGTGTAACTGAACATTTCTAAGCAAAAAAAAACGAGATCCAAGTGTTTTTTTTTCTAACCAAAAATTATTTTTCTAATTTAATTTTACTTTTTTCACTTCGCTGTTTAGGTAAAACACGGCACGGAATTAGCGCGCGCCCCGATGGCGGTCGATGCATAAAAAATGAATGAGTTTATTCTTAAAGAGTACAGACAATTTCAAACGTAATTATTTTTTGGTTAGAAAAAAGACACTTGGATCTCGTTTTTTTTTTGCATAGATGTGTTTAGTTAAACGTATTGAACACTGTGTAAAAGTTTGTCCAGGTATTTTGGTTCGACCTTATATACAAGTAAATCAGTATGCGGTGAATAATTCGCAGTGCGCGCTCTTCTATAACACTTCATACTTGACAGATTATACATGAAAAAAACGCAAGGCAGTGCGCGCTAGCCGCCCTATTTTTCTGAAAGAAATTGCCGTAATCATCCCACTCCAAAAATGCGAACAACAATCGCAATATGATTTTATAAGGCCATCAGAAGAAGATTCTCGCGGAAAATCAAATTAGCTTCTTATTTCTCTAACTTCATTTATGGTAAGCTTGTTTACTCACTAGAACTTGTCGAGCAGTTTGTGCAGCGCCATGACCTGCAGTCTCTTAGCGGTGGCCTGCACCAACTTGACGGGGTCACAGTACAGATGGATGCGCGGCGGAGTGTCGGTGTTGCGACGGTTGCGTTGACGCTTGGACTTATCGCTTTGTTTATTATATACTTCGAAGGCTGATATCTCTGATGGGTTGTCTGTGGAAATTGAAATAAGTACATGTTCTATGCTCATACCCAGAATATAATTTAGGCCAGAAACGGATTTGTATCATACCATGCCACGTGGCACGAATTTAGGGTGTTAATTGGTCATATTTGATCTCATAAGGGTCAGTTTCCACCAAACGGAAAAATAATCGCGGATGCTCGAGCATTTCTTAAATTTCACTGAATAAGTAACTGTATCAATATTGACTTTGGGCTTGTAAACAAAACTGCGATGCGACGTCACATCGTAGAAATATACGAACTCACACGACGCATCGCAAGAACTTACGAATTTATTTATTTGGGGACAACGAACAGCAGTGTATGAATAAGTAATCATAGGTTAGAACTTAATAATAGAGGTAACAAATACACAACTCACAACGTTATCCACACATTACTAAACAGATCTACTAGTTGTTAGAATTGATTCGCGTAATTGATTTTTCTTATATCTTCTTATCAGTAACAGCTGTGCCCAAATCTTTTAACGCAAATTTATTCTACCTAGTATAAAATACGTTCAATACGGTTGACGATCGTCGAGGGATTGGTCATTCGAACTTTGGAAGGAAGACGCCTTGCCGCACAAAATCGCATCGCAGCAATTTGCGTCGCATTTTTCTGCGTTGCGAATTCGCATCGCGCCGATTCGCAGTTTTGTGTACAAGCCCTTTTAACTATAAAATTCAATGTAGTCATCAAATGTTTCCTTGCGCATGCTCGAGCGTCGAATTCTATATTTAAAGGCAATACTGACACAGTTCTTTATTCAGTGACATTAAAAAAGTGCGCGAGGATTTTTCTGCTTGATGGAAACTGACACTAAGGCTACAATCTATTCAACGGCCAATAGGCGAGCGTGGAGTGGTGTGATGCCAGAATTATGCTGGGAGCGTTAGTGGCAGATGCAGATGCATAGAAAACAACGCCTATCTGGCGTTCAAGATGCAAAGAAATATATCAGAGTTAGTTTATCTAAAAAATATGTTGGACTCATACAAAAACGGTTCGTCTTACGACGTGTGCTGTGTAGCTGAAAGTCGGCGTATTTGAAAACCAGATCCAATACTGGAATTGACTACCTGATTGGCTCAGATGTTAAGCGACTGGCTTCTGTGATCAGAGTTTGTTCTGGGTTTCGGTATTACTGCATGTTATATTTTTGTACAAGCTGTGCCAGCGACATCGTCTGCGTAGATGTCGGATGGTTTTTAATTTTTTAGCGCGGAACTCTAATACCTTTTCTAAAATAAAAGTAGCCTAAGTTACTTCTTATAACATCAGCTATCTGCCAGTGAAAATACGACCCGTCAAAATCGGTCTAGCCGTTTCGGAGATTAGCCAGAACAAAATAATAGAATAACAAAAATTTTTAAAATTGTTTCTTTGTTATAGTACTGCATATACTTTCATATGCATTTAGTAAAAAGCTGTTATTTTGACATAATAAACAGACACTTCAATTTTATTTGTATAGAATAATAACTATTTGTATTAATAACTGCACCCACGATATAAGATGAATACTAGTAAGACGTATACACAAAAACACGGTAAAAACAAGTCTATAATTCAAAATTAAATAGTCACCAATCAACTCCAAATCCACATCGTCAGTATCCTTCTCCTTCTTCACCAGTTCCTCCTTCCTGACCTTGAGCCCACATGGCCCTAACTCGGCGACGTCACAAGTGCCGGTGTACATGAACTTCATGACCCTCTCGAAGGCCTCCGGGTGCACATTGTCCAGTGTGACCTCGGGCTTATCATCAGGGCTGGTCAGTTTGTCTTGGTACAGCTTGTATAGATGTTCACTGCTGGAGGCAACGATGAATATGTGGGCGGGGTAGAGTTTGGAGCCGACCTTGAAATTTAATGAAGAGAATTTTTAAGGCCCGATAATAGTTCCCGTTTGATAAGTATTGGTTTTATATTTGAGATGATAATTTGATAAAAAAAAATGTATGAAATTCAGATTAAATTCGCTAGAGATGCTGCTCTTAGGCCGCCAAGAGAGTGGTTATTAATACGTAGTATGAAGATTATATGGGCCGTGTTATGCAATAATGTGTCAACCCACAAACATATGAAATTTGTGTTAACATAATCTAGTTCCTGTGGTAGGTCTATACTCATCGCTTGAAATAATACCCAGAACTGTAGTAAATGCAATAGAGCGACTATTAAAAAAATCTTAATGCAGTTTGCATTTTTTCAAGCGTTGGGTAAACCTACCACTATAACTAGATGGCGTTAACACAGAATTAATATTTTTGTGGGTTGACACATTATTGCCTAACACAGCTCATATGATATTAGGATAGGAAGTCGGTCGTTGATCAGTGCATGTTAGGAGCTAAAGTGCGGTCGCGGTGCAGGACGAATTTCGTACAATGACACGTCACTACTTATCTCTGTCGCTCGCGCAGAAATATCTTGCCGTCGCGCTCACACAGAGGCGGTGACCGCCGTCAACACAGATTGCAATTGGTTGTAGGCACAAATGTCAGAAATTCTGCCTGGTCCACGAACGTACTTTAGATAGAAGTCAATTTAACAAGATGCTGGGGTGGGGTGCACGAAAAGAGCCTCCATGAGTGACGATACTTAGTGCGTCGGGCACCTGGCCAGTCAGCCCCCCTACCAACCTTGCTGACTGGCTAATCTTTTCACCACGGCATGAGCTATTCTCGCATAGCTCGTGCCGACACGAGCGGAAAACAAGATGATTTTTTTGGGCCAATAAATTTTACTTTAATTACTACATAGTAACATACATAACATCACACCTGTATTCCCCGAAGGGTTGGGCAAAGGCGTATAGTAACAACCTCAATTCGCTGTTATGTTCAAGTTCCATGTAATAGGGGCGTGCCTATTGCTATCAACCGGATACAAATACAAACTCCGGGCTGCTACTCAGGATCAACTGCTTCGTTGGTCTAGTGGTGGCAAGCGCGACTGCTGATCGTGAGGTCCTGGGTTCGATGCCTAGGTCGGGCAAAGTGTTATTGGGTTTTTCCGTGTGGAATTTCCGAGTACTACATACATAGTGATTGTTCATTACCTTGAATATAACATCGTGTAGTAGATCGTCTTCCGAGGCGCTTTCACGCAGAGATTCCATGTGTTTAGACAGACTTGACGGCGACAGCTCTGGTAGCGATCTCAAACCACAAGTAGGTTTTATCTGCAAAATAGAGAGAAATAGAATATTCTTCATTGAACACATAATTACATACATAACATCACGCCTGTATTCCCCGAAGGGTTGGGCAGAGGTGTATAGACACCCTCATTTCGCCGTTATGTTTAAGTGGCATGTAATAGGGGGCGAGCCTATTGCCACCAACCGGGCACAAATTCAAACACCTGTCTATGTATGTATGTAGATAGAAAGATAGAATATTCTTTATTTTTTTATAAATTGGAGCACAGTGGGCGGTTTTATCGCTAAAAGCGACCTCTGTCAGGCAATCTACGGATGGACAGGACTTCTTTGGAAGGTAGAATAAAGGAATATAATAGAATAAAAATATTAAAAATAGTACATACATTTATAAAAAAATCCATGACTACTAAAGTACAATGAAAACAAATTAAAAATATATCCATGATCTGCACAATGGATTGAAAGTGTACACGACTTAAGCAAATACATCATCATCCTCCTACCCTCATCCCAACTTATTTGGGATCGGCGCAGTATGTATTCTTCTTCCATACATCTCTATTAGCCGTCATCTCTGTAGTCACCCCCTTTCTAGCGATATCATCTTACTATCCATCCATCTTTATTTGGTCTTCCTCTACTCTTATAACCATCCACATTCATAGTCAAAACTTTCCTTACGACATGTTCCTCATTCCTCCGTATCACATGCCCATACCATGACAACCGGTTTCCACACAACTTCTCAGTCACCGGCGCCACTTTCAGACTTCCTCTTACATACTCATTTCTAACTCTATTCATTCGCATAATACCACACATCTCAAGCAAATACCTTGTGCAAAATTATAATAGCCGAAAAAAAAAACTACAAACCTGTAAGCACGCAAAATTAAGCCCTTCACAATCCACAGCAATAGAAACAGCTCTATAAATGTTAGGTATCTTCACAATTCTAACAGACGTACAGTCGTCCTTTTCTAAAAACTTGACGAGCGCGGACTTGTTGTCTCTTTCCTTCTCCTTTTTGATTGGCTGCTGCGGTGTTGTGGGCGTGGTCTTGCGCGATATCGTGCCGATAAAGGCTTCGCCGTATTTAGTCGTGAAGTAGAGAGCATCGTGTGTCAACGCTACGTTTGTTATTATGGTCTGGTGCACGAACCCGAATACGCATCTAGGAATAAGAAAACATGTTTACGAATATATCCCATAATAATATATATATATCATGTGTCTACGTCTTGTTGAGAAGGGTAAGCTAGAAGTACATATCGCACCTTCGGTGGAACAAAGTGACAATAGCTCATTTTGTAATTTTACAGGAGAGGACTTTTAAGATTTTTTTCGCATTTATTTCCATATTAATGGATTACTATCTAAATATTTTTAACTTACTATAGATAGTAATCCAGTAATATGGAAATAAATGCGAAAAAATCTTAAAAATCCTCTCCTGTAAAATTACAAAATGAGCTATTGTGACTTTGTTCCACCGAAGGTGCGATATAATAATATACAAAATATTACGAAGTAATTATATGAATATTAAATGTCTTAAGATTAAAGGCTCATTTAAACGGAAATAGTTTCTTGAAGCGAGTCTTATGCTATCTCTGTTTTCATCGTAGAAAAATACAAAGACAGAACGAGACTTGCTTCGAAAAACTATCCTCGTGTAAATAAGCTTTAACAGAATATTTAAAAAGAAAAGTAGACAGACGTAGATATTTTAGATTAAATAGAATATCTATATTCTATTGATTTAAAATGTTTAGTCTTTTAAAGTATGATAAGAGAGATAGATATTTCTTATCATACTTTAATTGTAAGGGGTTCGTGGCTAACTGACAACTGCGCGGATCATACGATTTGCGAGATTAAGCTGCGCTTGAAGCGGTTAGTTTGTGGATGGGTGACCGTTCGTTACAAATCGAGACCCCTCTGTGCCTCGGAGAGCACATTAAACCGTCGGTCCCGGGTGTCATACGGTTACCTATGACAGTTTACAGGAAGTCAGAAGCCCGAAAGTCTGACACCCGTTCTAACCTTACGGTATTGGCATTGCCCAGGAACTAGGTTGCGGTGGTCTGCCGGGGTTGCGGTGCATGCAATAGCGAATCCCGCGACCCCGGCCTTAGTTCAGAAGGAGGGACACCGTGGTGGCTTTAGCCGGTAAAAGTCCGGCACACCCCCCCCGTCTGCCCCAGACGGGGGATAGTACATGAGGATTTCTCAAAGTAAAAAAAAAGAAAAAAAAAAAGGTTGCGGTGGTCTGACGGCAGACGCTCCGTGTAAAATACTGGTATTCAGCCGCATCTGGTTAGACTGGAAGCTGACACTAACATAGTTGGGAAAACGCACAAGAACAAGTACTTTAATAGGGTGTAGTTTGGGAACAAGTCAGTTTCTCATCGTGTGTCGTGTTTACCTAGTTAGTTTGTTGGTGGTGTCTTGCCATATGAACAGTTGTCCTACGTTTGTGAGCAGTAACACGGTAACTCTTGAGTATGCACCTTGATCGTTCACCTTCGCTTCCACGCATACTTGACGCAGGTTTATTTGTCTGAAAAATGAGAATGTTGATTAGATCAGTAGCTAAGAGAATGTACCCATACTACGTGACCCGTTCAGGGGGGGAGGGGGGTATTCAAAATACCACGCTTGGTCACAGGGGCGAGGGGCTTCGGTTTTCTCCCCGTGGTCAATATCCTATAGGGAAATCTCGCGCTTTTTCGAGCTATATTCAAATATGTCGCGCAGCGTTTAGCGCTTTTTAAATTTACAGGTGGCAACATTGACGCACATTGAGCCAAATAATTTTCTTTTTGCAAAAAAATATATTTAAAACCATATTTATGAATTACTACGTGTAAAATAAAGGAGCGAGGGGGGGGTGTACTGGCATATACTACGGGTGGTCACCGAGGGGAGGGAGGGGGGTAACAAGTTGTAAAAAATGGGTCACGTAGTATGGGTACGTTCCCTAACACGAGATATGGTATGGCTCATCTCGTCTCGCCACGAGATAATGCGACGGCAAAATTGTGTCGCGCTGCGCACGTTAGGCATGCTGGAATAGCTTAAAAGAAAAGTTTATTTAATAAGAAAATTTAAGTAATTTTGCAGTTTATCTAAGTTGTTCGTTTTTTCTTTACTTACTTAATAGCAATCTTCTTGCAAATGTACTTGTGTAGCAGATAGACGTCGCCGCGGCTCGTCGTGATGACAGTGGCCGCATCAGAAGCGTCAACAAGCTGGATGACTGTGTCTTCCTTGTTGTTCATCGATATCGCTACCTGGAAAGGAGAACAAGTTAAATAACTGGCCAAGTTAACTGCTGAGTCAAACTGTTACGAGGTTCCAGTAGAGATGGGTGGTAGATTGATTAAAAAGATCTTCTTTTCTTGTGGTTTATGCCGCCCGCGGGCCTCTGACTTGGTTTCACATGCCGTCGGGAAATATCTCTCAGGCAGGTTTCCTCACAGTGTTCTCCTTCATCGATTTTAAGCAAGTGATAATTATACAATACGCACATGAATCCGAAAAGTCAGAGGTGCGTGCCTTGGGTTCGAACTTGAGACTTATGACTTGGCAGTCCGACGGTCACTTTTTTTAAATCATTTGTTACTAGGCCTGCCTTTGCCCGCCATCCCGCCTGATGTTAAGCGATGATGCGGTCTACGATGGAGCACGCTTGCCCAGAAGAAACCGATTCACTCGTGACTTGAAGACACCCAGATTGTAACTGTTGGGGAACACCCTCTCAGGCAGCGCATTCCACTGTTTGGCGGTTTTCACAATGAAAGTGGAATCAAAACGCTTCGTTCGGGTTTTTGGTATATCAACCATGAACCGATGGCGCATTTTCGTGCTTCTGGCCGTCCGATAGAAAAAAGGGCAGGGGGGTATTAGATCATGCAGACCTGAAGAACACTCTCCGAAATGTGTCCGATAAAAAACCGATAGACTAGCAACTTTGCGCCGATGCTCAAGACTTTGGAGCTTGGTCTGAACAAGGGAGTCGTTGCTGATGAGCTTCTTGGCACGCTTCTCAATGGACTCCAACGCCTCAAGCTGGTATTTGGCTGAGCCATCCCAAAGGTGCGAGCAGTACTTCATGCACGAACGAACCTGTGCTTTATATAGTTGAAGCAACTGTTCCGATGTGAAGTACCGCCGCACCTTCGAGAGGACACCTAGCTTTTTAAGCCAATTGAGCTTTGGACTCAATATAGGAGCCAAAGTTGAGGGTTGACGTCAGAGTAACGCCCAAGAGCTCAAGATGGTCAGTTATCGGTATAGACACATCTCGAAAACTAGGAGCCAGCTGGAATGGCCTCCTTTTGGCAGAGAACAGACACGCCTGGGTCTTTTATGCATTGAACTTGACCAGGTTGGCATCGCCCCAATCGGAGACTGCCTTAAGGGACAAATTCAAGCGCTCGACCATGGCCTCTCTCAGAGACTGGATTTGTGGTCCACTGGTCCGTGCATTGGTTACGTAGCTCTCTACCACAGTGCTGTAATCTGCATACCCAAAGGTTCCGGGCTTAAGCAGGTCGTTGATATGCAGCAGGAAGAGCGTCGCAGAGAGCACTGACCCCTGGGGGACACCGGCATTAATAGCCATTCGATCTGATGAGCAGTCATCAATGACCACTCGAATCGAACGGTCCCTCAGGAAGTCCTATAACCACGCAACAAAACCGGTGGACAAGCCAAATGAAGAAAGCTTACGAATAAGGCCGTCACTAGGCTATCACTGCTGTTATTTATTGAAAAGATGATTTGAAAGGATGAAGTGTTCTTTTCTTAGTTGCTGCTGTATTTTCTTATGGAATGCATCACTAATTAACTTCTAATCTAACACGTTTCTGGGAAGAAATGTTGGTCTTTTGGAACACAGAGTTAGTTATGACACAATTCCATTAAAAAAAAACAAAAGTGTCTACTAACCCGCCTCGGAGTCGTTACAACTTTATCCTCATTAGAATGTCCCAGCTGCCCGTGGTTGTGTCCCCACGTGTACACGTTGCGCACGTTCCACACGACAGCATGCGCACGCGCACCGCACACGCCCAGCGGCTCCGACAGCTTGATCACCGGCTTTATGGACGGCAGCTTGATGGACGGCGGGGCCTTCGTGCTGGACTGGCTCACGTTGTCTGTGCTGTTTAGAGCGTATTGGAGGACCTGACAAATAAATAGTTTGTAGCAATTTAGCAGGAGTTCAACAATGTCGCGACTGGTTTTTTTTAAAGGGACGTAATGTCCATACTTAAGGATGTGTCAAAGGTTTGAAACTGGAGCCACTTCTCGCGCCTGTGACGCTGCTGTACGCCAGCAGCCTTGGGTAGACGTCCAGGCCTTGCCTGAGAGGTTTACGCGTGATCAGATTTTCTACACAAACATCAAAAACTAGATTTTGATCTATCATAATGCGGCGGCGAAAAGCTTTATTCAAAAATGTAATAACCACCAATTTTTTTATAAGGAATTTAAACCTTATTTATACATACCATTCCACTCTCCAGTAGGAACACGGTAGAGTTGAGCGTAATGGCTACAGCAACACACGGTTCCGACAGCTTCAGTGGCGTGGGGCGAAGCGCCGTGGAGTGGGGACCCCCAGCGCGGTTAAGTTGCCCGCAGCACCAAGCCTCGCCCTCGCCGCAAAGCCATACGCTATGGAACTTGCCCAGGCACACCTGGAACATGGAATGGGTGCGTTTCAAGTATGTCAATAATCATTTATTGAAAGTATTCGCCGGTCGGCAGTGAAAACCTCGTTAATCAAATTTTCTTCAAAACCGTTTTATTTGTTCTTTAGATTGATAAACTCGTCATACATGTACTAGTTCAACATACTTCTAAGCTATCTATGACGTACGATGACAAACTTGTATTGACATTTGATCGGCCATTTTCTTTTTCATGAGACAGTTTTTTCTATCTCTTGTAATAAATAGTATTTTACACTTCGTGGTTTTCACTGCCGACCGTCGTATTATGCTTTAGGTTATTTACAAACATAGGAATATTCCGAAAATTACGAATTTATACTAAACCAGGAAATATTTTTTGCTCTGGCAACGTAACAATGCTAGATTGTGTAATGTAATTTAATGTTGCCAGTGCAAAAAATATTTATTGGTTTAGTAGTAATTCGTAATTTTCGCTATATTCCCATGTTCGTAATTATCCTAAAGCATCTTACAATATGTATTAAAAATATCCTGGATTTTGAATTAGATGGTTATTCGTTTAATGGTAACAGGTTCGGCTGCTATTGTATGGTTCTGGGGTTGATCTTTAATACACTAATTTGAATTATGGTCCATAATTAATGCTGAAAGCCATTACACCAAGTTCAACATTGGCTAATTGCGAAGTGTACGACAAGTCGACAACTCTGCCTAACATGTCAGGGATCTTAGGCGTGACTGTTAATACAATACTAATTTTACATTCTTCAATTAAATTGTAAATTGCTCAAATTACCAGTCCTCTGTATTTCAAATCTTTTCCTACAAGCTCTATGTTATCCTTCTGGCATTAGTAAATCATTCAAAGTCAGATAACAGACCAAAATTTGATTGTAACAGGAGTATTATACATTATTATAATACATATTTTATTACTGTTGATGAAATTATAATGATGTCGATCATTAACTTACTAGGTTGGCTCATTATCATCAGCCTATAACATTCCCACTGCTGGGACACAGGCCTCCTCTCTGTGAGAGGGAATGGGCCGTAATCCACCACGCATGCCCAGTGCGGGTTGGTAGATGTCACATGTCTTCGAATTTTTAGTTCTAGGACATGCCGGTTTCCTCACGATGTTTTCCTTTATCGTTTTGAGAGCAGTGGTGATGAAATAAATTACACAAAGTAATGCGCCTGGCTGGGTTCGAACCCATGACATACAACTCGTAAGTCGGGGCCGTTACCACTGGGCCACCATACTACACCACTAGGTTGGTTAATTTATCTTAACAAACTCAGGTAGACAGAAATACACACAATATTTATATCAGCGTTTATATTGAATATAATATCTATTGTCTTATGTTAGGAGGACGATAGTCTTCGGGGCGACTGTAAGCGTTCGGAGTGTACTTGTACGACTGGAATGGATTCACAGCCGATACCACTTTTACCACTTTCTTAGGCTGCTCTTCAACATACACCATTTTATTCAAAGATACATTCGATGGTAAAATTTTGTTCGTATTTTCACGTGCCTTCGAAGGCAGGAGGTCCGTAAACCTACCCGCCATCGCCCCCAGCAACGGCTCCCCTCGTAAAATGCAATATGCAAAAGTTGCCAACGTTGAATACATACAGGCTATTAGCACGATATAAAATATAATTTTCCCTTTATTTAGGACAATTGAAGACCGCAGCGCGTTGAAACATCCCACGTCTTTGTTCGACTGTATATCTGGATCATGACTCGTGGAACAGCCTTTAGAGAACGGCACAAGGCCACTCGCATTAGCAAGCTTACAACACTGGATAGGATATATTTTATTTGGGTTCAATTTCTGCCAGTGAGATCTCGAGAAATCTCTATAGTTAACCGCGCCGCAGCATTCGTGTTTTACCATTATATAGTCCCACGTGTAGGTTATCAAATCGTTCTCTTTTCCGTAAAAGGTTTTTATGGAAGCTTGCATAGATTTTCGCGTGTTCATGTTTCTCGAGTAAATATTGTACACTCCTGTTATGAAGAATATCCAGAATGCGATAAGAGAAAGTACACTGACGAGGAATATGTAAGATTTTATCGCACATTTCACTTTGCACCCTGCGCCCAACACTCCACAGCATGACGTCAGCATCGATAGAAGAGCTATCGGTATCAATATGGTCGTCAGAGGGGTCACCCAAATCTTCAAGTTGACGAATTTCGCGATTACATCGACAAGCGAGCTCCGCGTAATAGTGTAGTTCACATCACGAAAAAATTCAGTGTTGATAGCGCACCAAACGCTAATCACGAATCCGACAAAACCGAGCATAAAGAACAATATGTTTGTGAATCCTAGGCATGTTCGAGGAAGGCCAACTGTGTGCATAATTTGTTGTACAAGGTTGGTGAAAATTAAAAATTAATTGAAATGTATAGGTTATTTCCAAAATTGATATTAGATAGTGTTTGTGACATTTCTTGCAAGCCAGCAAGTTTTTATAGGTAAGCAAAGAGAGGCTATGCTACCAAGGAGGTCTGGGTCGCGAAAGGAGGTTAGCTAGAGTTATAATTTGCTCTTAGGACTGAATCCACATTTTGTAAAGCTTGCGATGCGGCACGGATGTGGTAGCACTGTGCGGTCGTGTAAAAGCTTAGATTATATACCTCTAGGTGTAGTCATGACTACAGTGAGAAGTGTGGAAGTGGGAAGCATTATCTATACTATAATATTATAAAGAGGAAAGATTTGTATTTTTATATGTAACGAATAAACTTAAAAACTACTGGACCGATTTCAAAAATTCTTTTGCCGTTAGAAAGCTACATTATCACTGAGTAACATAGGCTACGGGCGGAGCCGTGAGGACACAGCTAGTACAAAATAAGTAAGAAAACAGAAAAGCATCATAACTTCTGTTTCATATGACGTGCCATTTGTTAGCTTGGTGGCGAACTTTTTAATGTTAGCCAATTAGCCAACTCATTGTCACAGAACATCGGTTTACCCGTATTTTTGTATTTATGAGAAATAGACTCCATAAGTGGTTAGTGTGTATTGTATGCTCTACGATAGGAGGATGCTGCATTTTTAGTTTTATATTGTTGTCTTATGAGCGGTCACGCGGTGGCTCTATCTAGAGGTATATAACTAAGCGTTAAAGGCTGCGTATTCAAGTCAGAAGCGCGCCAAACGAGACCTTTTTTGGCTTGCCGAAGGTCCGCAGCAAAATTGGTGAAAAAGCACGTTGTATGCCTGTTCAACGGGCTGCTTGTTAGGGATGTGCTTCTTCCTGAATCATAACAATAATGAAATCTACTTGACATACCTGATTAACGCAAGTATTAGCTCTATTGAAGCAGGTAAGCAGTTCCGGCGAGTTCCTCTGCTGTTGTGTGCCGGTACCGAGCGTGTAGTTACAGTTTGTTCCCCACACGTAAACCTCGCTTGGTTGGGACCCTTCGTGCTTGTACATGTATTGACGGTCAAGCATTGTGTGCTCGAGCGCCCTGTAGTCGTCCTTGTCGACTATGTCGGTGTTTACACCTGACGAGAAAAAGGTTTTCAGTGCCATTGAAAATGAGTCAGGTGTCTGTAGTTGACCAGACCTATAACATTCTCTTTGGTTAGTTTTGTATTCTTTTCATAAATGGCAGTGTTCCGCAAACTTTTTGTGTTCAAGGTACACCTACGAAATTGGGGAATTTCAGAGGTACACCATAAATAAAAAAAACATATTTTAATCATATAAAGATAGCAAAGAATACATTATTTCCGTCCGCCTTTATAATTTTATAAGAAATAGATTTTTCCCGCGGCACACCAATTAATGACCACGGTACACCAGTGTGCCGCGGCACACACTTTGCGGAACACTGATATATGGAATGGTACGCAAATGGAGTTTTAGGGTTGATCCACATCTGTCATTTAATAGAGCGAGAAAGAAAGCGTGCGGTCTCACGCTGTCTTTCTCGCTCTATTAAATGACGTTCCTGAGCGACAGAGAAGATAGAGCATGAAAAAACGCGATTCCGTGCTGACAGAGGTGGGTCAACTCTAATTGCGCGGGCGGACTTCAGAAACATGAAAACAAACATAGGTGTGTATCGCCACCGTGTTATCAGTCATGGGAAACACCGTATGACCCGACGCTGACAACAGTCCTGTGATAGGTTTCCTTCCACCCGCACCATTATAAATGGGGGCTTCACTAGTGTTACATTATAAAACGTGAATTTGAAAAGGATTAGCCTTATTTACAAATTCTAAATCGATTTTAGCGATTTGAGATACGTTTATCGAGTGATAAAACAATGGTGATGATTCTGTTGCACATTTTGACAGCACTGAACTAGACTAAACGCAATGTCACTTTCTTTTTCTGTTGAAGCAGAAAGAGACAAACTCCCTTAATTTGTTCCTGTCAAAGTGCGCAACAGAATTGACACCATTGTCAAAGTTTCTAGCCTTTTTGCCAAGCTGTATAAACACTTCATTTACTCTTACTATTCTATTTAGCCTATCCATTAAGAAATCACAAAGCCAAATGTTTTCTTGGCATGGGGTTTAGATTATTCTTGTTGATGACATACCTTATCAATAATATTAATTGCCACATCAATCCAAATATCTATTTTTAATGCTTACCTATCTTAATAAGAGCGACGGCAGCATGTATCTGTCCATAGAATATGCTTCGATGCAGAGGCGTGTACCCTGACTCACGGTCACGGGCGTTGATGAAGGCTACAGAAGAGTGGCGGATGAGCCAGTCCATCAGACGGATGCGGCCACGTGCGGCAGCTGTGTGGAGAGCCGTACGGCCCTGGATGTTAAAAAAAACAGTGTTATGGATGTTACCCTTTTGTTTAGATGGTAATATTGTTAAATAATCCCTCTATAAGCTTAATGAGGCTCAAAAAGTTATCTTTAACGTAGTAACAATGTTGGTAGGGACCGAAAACAGTAATCATTACTCTAGAGAAATACCAGTATTTCTCTGGAATATCTTTAGAATAAAGGTTACAATTTTTGAGCCCTAGATCTTGGCGATGTTTTGTAAAATAATTCAATTACTGACCTCAAAATCAAAGGCTTTGATGAAGTTAGCACATGTTCCTTTGATGAAGCTAGCCAGTGCTTCATCACTGACTGACCTCTTCGTAATGGCACTTGTCAGAGCTTGTCCATGATTCCTAGATCTGCACCGCGAGGTGCAGTCCACTTCCACTTTGTGCTTACTCATTTTAATTGGTCCGTTACAGCACTTCGGAACCAAATAAATCAATATGTTGTGCTATTTGTAAAGACTAGATTCCTTCTTGTAAATAATGTCTGCAGATATGTGGGTGAAACACGTAAATAATGTTAATGAGCAATCAACAGGTACAAAGTAGAGCCTAGCTCTGGGTAGCTCCCGGAGGAGCTACGGTTTCCCTCTTTAGCAGGACATGATTGGATTGATGGCAATCTGCAATAGAAACATGAGATTATGTGATGTCACTTATTCATAACTATTATTATAAATTAGAATAATGGGTTTATTTTATCTTTGACTAGCTGTGTCCTCACGGCTCCGCCCATAGCCTATGTTACTCAGTGATAATGTAGCATTCTAATGGCAAAAGAATTTTTGAAATTGGTCCAGTAGTTTTTAAGTTTATTTGTTACATACTAAAATACAAATCTTCCTCTTTATAATATTAGTATAGATTTGAACTGTGTTTTCAAACTCAACAAAATGAGTAGGTATGTCAAGAAAATGGGCAAGCTTGCATTTATAACCCCCAGGCTGTGATCATCCCATTTTTCAAGATAGGATAATGACATTATCCTATTAAATTTGGTGAAGGGGTACATCATTTTAGATTATATTATAATGTTTGTAGTAATAGTAAGTTATCTACATATTCATTTTCTATTTTTCAGGTTTGAGCAAGACATTTGTTATCAGTAACATACTAATTAGGTACCTATTGTAATAGATTTCACAATAATTCCAAATAATATGAAATGGCACCAGATTTTAAAAAAGTTAAGTAAGCTCTAACTTAGACATACACATACATACATACATAAACTCACGTCTTTTTCCCATGGGGGTAGGCAGAAACTATAGAACGCCACATGCTACGACCCTTACATACCCCTCTAACTTAGAAATACGATTAAATCGATTTTAAGTTTCGATGAGTTATAATTATCATTGTACCTATCATAGTCAAAACATTTTTGTATCAAGACTTCAAGGTCGAATGATAGATGACACCGGCTACTCGGTACCCACCATATGAACCATTACAATATTTCATAATGTGCAGAAATCAAACAAGTATCCGTAAAAGGGTCAAGACTAAGAAAATGATAGCTTAAATATCTCAATAATCTTATGTTAAACTCACTTTTACATGAAAACAGCTGTTTGAAGTCTATTGAACGCGAAAGAAATGTTGCATACCATTTTTCACGTTGTATATATAGGAAAATCACACATAAACATATGCAAAGAAAATTACATAAGCTTATAACAATTTTATTGAAAATGCTTATATAGCGCTGCTATTATAATCTTATTTTTACGATATTCGCAAATATTCGACAAATCCAAGTTTGACAACAAGCAAGAGACAACTCAGTCAGTGTTGCAATTTTCCAAGTTTAATTGTTGCAAGTATAATAATTATATTACATAGTGATTTTCTATCTCTACACTAATGATCAAAGAATCTATGCTTTGGTCATTGCTATGCACAAACTATTATTAGAAATGCTTCTCTATCACAGTGTAATATAACACCTAAGAATAGTAGTCTACACTATTTTACCTGTAAGCGCTCGTTCGCACGAGAGGTAAAAAAGCGATGCGTTAAATCCCGACGTGAGCGCTTTTTAAACGCTCTCGACTTGTGTGTTCCGTACGAACGTTTTAAAATCACTCTTTTTTCGATTTTCGCCGCGGTAGGACATGAAATGAATCGTAGACATATATCATTAATCTGTGAAATGAATCCCCAGAAATTACTGGGTATAGCATTTTGTGTTAGCATATCATTTTGGGACCCAGTGCATAATATTAGTAAGCACATTGGGTCACCCGCGCGACAGCGCAACGAGTATTCCCAAGGAGGGTTGATGTTAGGCACACAGCCGATCATTTTTCATTGCAGCGCTTTTTTAACAGACGTTAAAAAAGCTCTCGTGCGTACGAGGGCTAAATGCATACTTGAAGTAGGTAGAACATTTATTTTATAACACTTGTTTTAAATATTTTATACATGATCAATTTAAGTGTTAAGAACAAGTATCTAACTTCTTTTAAAAAGATTTTTACACAATTTGTTTATAACTTGTATCACAACTTGTTTTTACGTGAAAACGGGGGGTCAGGCGGGTCGTAGAACCACGTAAATGTAACCTCCGAGCTATGTCGCCAAAAATCTCAAAAGCCTATTTCTTCGCCATCTGAAATATCTCTGCCAACTGTCAAATCACTCACTGTCAAAATCAAAATCAGCTGTCAAAGAAAAAAGAAAAAAATATTGAGCTCGTGGAGTTCGGAACGTAATTGTCGTTTTCACATAGTGGTTGTTACGTAAAATATAACATGTTTCAGGTGATTACTCGCACAGCGAGTTTGTCTAAAACTGCGCTGTCTCGGTAAGTGCAAAAAGCACAACCTACTTATGGTTTTCCTATACGTTAGCTCTTGTTACTTTTGTTAGCAGTTATGCCAGTCCAATGACAGCATGATATTGTTTTTAGATCCCTGCCTGCATTTTCAACAACGGTATCGCGATTCAAAGCACCCGTTGGTCCCAATGAGGCGCCCATGATTGATAATGATATTGCTTTAGAGTTGCCCGAAGAGAAAAGACAAAAGGAAGTTTTGGAATCCACCATAAGGGTCCCTGTCAAGGTAACTATTAATTAATCTATCAACTTAGCCTATTACAGTTCACTGCTGGACATAGAAGGTGTGGTAACAAGTATATTTTAAAATTAATTCTCATTGGCCACAATTGCAGCTGCTGAGCATGAAGTCCTAAACTCCACCTCCACATTGGTGAATGTGTTATTGAGTTTTTTGTAGGAAATTCTGTTTAGCAGCTTAAAGGCACTCACTAATAGGATGGCAAGGCATAGGATTTTTTAAGCTGAAATAATTTTGAAACTGATTTTATATTTTAATCGCTTAGGACTCCTATTTACCATACCGTAGGAAGTTTCGGTGTGTGCCGACATGGCAAAGTAATCTGCGATACGGTAAAATATACAAGTTTTAAAGCTATCAAAACATTGTCGGTCGGCAGTGAAAACCACGTATGTGTAGAATACAATTTTTTAAAAGAGATAGAAATAACTGTCTCCTGCAAAGAAAATGGCCAATCAAATGTTAATACAAGTTTGTCATTGTATGTCATTGATAGCTTAGAAGTATTTGAATTGAACATTTGTATAAGGGAACATACCCGTTCAGGGGGGGGGGGGTCTTTCAAATACCACGCTTGAACACAGGGGCGGGGGGGGCTTAGGTTTTCGTCACGTGATTACGTGACGTGACACTCTAGGGAAATCTTGAGTTTATCGAGCTATATTCCTTGCAGAGTTTAGCGCTTTTTGAACTCAGAGGTGGCAACACCCGCACATATGAGTCAAATATTTATTTTTTACTTTCTGTTTGCAAAAAATGATTTAAAACCATATTTATATATTACCACGTGAAAACTAGAGGGGGGGGGGGGTATAGGTATATACTACGGGTGGTCACTGAGGGAGGGAGGGAGGTAAAAAATGGGTCACGTAGTATGGGTAGTTCCCTAACTAATATTTCTATGACGAGTTTATCAATCTGAAGAACAAATAATAGACCAGGGTCGATAATTTTTGAAACCAAATAAAATAATAGTAGGATGAAACCCATTGGAAAAGGAAGAGAATATAACAAAAATTTAAGGAAAATAAATTACGGGCGAACTGAGGTCAGGAAGTGGATGAGGGTGCGTTTTTAAGGGTAAAAAACGGTTTATCTCGATTTCTGGCAAAACTACAAGTCCTATGGAAAAAAGTTAAATGGCAAAGTTGTAGGTAATAAAAAGATCTGCAACTTTTGTATTTACACTTTTTTCACACAACCTCAAAATTTATGTGAAAAATTCAAACAACCAAGTTTTTGGTTTTTTATTTTTATCTTTTACAAAAAAAATGTTTTTTTTTTCACGAAATTTGGTGAAAGCTTACCTTTTTATGTCCCAAATACACTCTTAATTTTTTTGATTTAAAGATTTATTTTTTCACCTTATTCCTTATTTCTTATTATTATAGGTATTCCTTGAATTTTCGATTGAAAATTAGGGTGCTTGGGGCGAAAAAATAAATATTCTAAATAAAAAAAATTGTGTTTATACTGTAATTTTTTGATTTAAAATATTTATTTTTTCACCTTATGTTAACTTAATATCGAAAAAGCACCCTAATTTTCAATCGAAAATTCTCGCGTCTAAAATAAATAAAAAAATTACAGTATAAACACAATTTGTTTTATTTAGAATATTTATTTTTTCACCCCAAGCACCCTAATTTTCAATCGAAAATTCTCGAGTCAAAATATTAGCTTTTTTAAAAAAGTCAGTAGGCTTTTTGTTCGTTGAAATCTCTACTTTCTGATGGTGTAAAAAAAATGTACATAACCATGGTAAATGTTCTCAGAAAATGCAAAGAAATAAGGAATATAATAATAAAAAATAAGGAATAAGGTGAAAAAATAAATATTTTAAATCATCATTGGGACATAAAAAGGTAAGTTTTCACCAAATTTCGTGAAAGAAAACATTTTTTTGTAAAAGATAAAAATAAAAAACCAATAACTTAATTATTTGAATTTTTCACATATATTTTGAGGTTATGTGAAAAAAGTGTAAATACAAAAGTTGTAGATCTTTTTATTACCTACAACTTTGCCATTTAACTTTTTTCCATAGGACTTGTAGTTTTGCCAGAAATCGAGATAAACCGTTTTTTACCCTTAAAAACGCACCCTCATCCACTTCCCGACCTCGGATCGCCCGTAATTTATTTTTCCTTAAATTTTTGTTATATTCTCTTCCTTTTCCAATGGGTTTCATACTACTATAATTTTTTTTCACTTTTTACCATTTTCAAAGGCTTCAGCCCTGGTCTATAACGCTTTTGAAGAAAATTTTATTTACGAGGTTTTCACTGCCGAGCGACGATATAAAATAAGTTTTGTCCATCCTAAGGTTGTCTGGTAGAGATTGCATTTAGCGATAAAACCACTTATTGTACAACCTGTTTTACATGTAGGTTATTTTGTATGCAATATGTGTGTACAATAAAGTATATTGTATTCCTTTGCCATGTTTACAGTGAGAGCCGGTCTTAACTCTTTATAGAGGTTAAGGTTTTAAGGAAAGTAAATAACAAACTGCTTCGTTGGCGTAGTAGTGGCAAGCGCAAAGTCCTGGCTTCAATCCCCAGTTCGGCCAAAGTGTTATTGGGTTTTTCTGTGTGGAATTCCTCAGTAGCAGCTTAGAGTTTGGATTTGTGCCTGGTTGATGACAACAGGCTCGCCCCCTATTATATGGGATTTAAAACATGACAGCGAAATGAGGGTGTTACAATACACATCTGTCCAACCTTCGGGGAATACAAGGCGTGATGTTATGTAAATAACAAATAATTTGGCAACTTTTTATACACAAACAAAAAATACAACTGAAAAATTCACATGTTTTTTGAATATTTTATTCAAGAAATGAGTAAAGAAATTAATTATACAGGTTTGAAAATAAAAGCTTAAAAAGGAGACCTTCACAACATCTTTCAAAAAAGTTGATGGTAAAAATATTCCCTTTACCCTATAAGGAGGGCTTGTAATTTGTAATTTTCAGTTGGTCTGGATTGCCCTCTATTACATGGAGCCCTCTGAGTTTTATCATAGCTTGTGCAGGAAATTATTTTGAACATATTGTACTAAAATCTATGTACATTACATTTTCCAGGTGGACCTGACCCCTGTTAGTGGTGTGCCAGAGGAACACATCCGGTGCCGTCGTGTGCGCATCTACCAGCCTCCTAAAAATGCCATGCAGAGTGGCACTAACAACATCCACCACTGGGAGATGGAGTTTGACAACCGCGAACGTTGGGAAAATCCACTTATGGGCTGGACGTCAACTGGAGACCCACTTTCCAACATGAAAGTTATGTTCAAATGTCCAGAAGAGGCTATTGAACATTGTGAAAAAAATGGGTGGAACTGGTATTTGGATGTTCCTAAGATTGAGAAACCAGTACGCCCCAAGAGCTATGCGCTTAATTTCTCATGGAACCGTCGCACAAGGGTCTCAACTAAGTAAATATTTTGGTTTTATTAGTTAATATGACTACATAGAAGTTGAATAGTTAAGTTCATTTTAATATATGAGTTTAGAATGCAATTAATTTTTTATTTCAGTGCAGAAATAGGGAACCTAAATGTTTGTATTTATAGCCATATCTAAATAAATTCGTTATTGCTGTTGAAAAAATTCGTTGTTTATTTATCTGATATCTTCAACTAAACAACATTGCTACTAACATCAACCTCAATTGGTTTCTATTACTGGCTACCAAATTCACCCTGTATTTGGTAACCAATACAATCTATGAGTTCTTTTGAACCTTGATATCAAATGTTTCCAATTTGTGATCTTTCTGAAGTTTTGCTCATTTTTCATCAAATGTTATGGGTAAGAAACTACCTAGGGAATAAAAATGCAATGTTTTCTATATTTTCATTTAATCATAGTTTTCAACATGGTTAATTTATATTTTGTACCTCGGAAGAAAATCATATTTCGCAGGTCTCACTTAAAGTTTTTATTTACATATCATACAATTTTAAACATATGTTACACAAATCGAACCATGCCCAACACATGCTTTAAATATTGCAATTTCACTAACTACAATAGTTTTACATGTACATCGTACATATTATAAACTATAGTTAAAAGTAACCACTAACAACCTCTTCAAGATATAACTATAGATAAAATTATGAAAAATTATTGCATCCTCTTTCTTTATGTACATAATAATGAACAATATTGAGAAATATTATCTATTCTATTAGAACAATTTTATCATGCTTTCTCTTTTTAGAATTCAAACATTTAATAGTGAGTGTGGGTTGTTGAGATATCAAAGGGTTTAAAAGCAAATAGTGTAAAACTTGTCATAAAGCGAGGTGGTACAAATACTAGTATGATACAAGGTGTCAGCGTCTAAAATTCTAGCATAATTTGATACAGGCCTCGAAAATTCTAAGTAAAAATGAATTCAAAAGTTGGTCAAGAATATAATTAGTAATTTGAGATACAAATTTTAAAACAAAAAAAGTTTTGGTCCTTGCTAAATTGAAAAATATTTTGGGGTTTATTAAAATGTAGGTACCTGCTCAAGAATACTCCTAGAGAAATTTTAAAATTTTCTTTTAAACTTTTCTTTTAGAAAAAAAGCTAATTCTATAGTTATTATGAACTATTTAAAAACCAATGCATCAACTTTTTTAATTAAATTTCTTTACAATCCTCCTAAGTAAATTCTCGTCTTACGTGTACTATCGGTTCCAAAAGTGATTTATGGTGTTCATTTATTATCCAACATATAAGACTTGATCACTTTTCGGGCCGATTTTACATAAATGCAGCTAAAATATAATCTGAAAGCACTTGGTGCGTCTATATTAGCAACTTGTTAATACTATTAGAAGCTAATGTAACAACTATTAAACAATCAACAAAAGGAACATGTGGACGGGCTAAATATTAACAAATTATACATATTCACTTAAAAAGAATCAATACAATTTAATATTAGATTAATACATTTAAAGCAATACTTAAATTAGTATTTGAATGTACATAATTCAAAATAACCAGGGAAAAAGCAGCGAACATTAAGTACTTAGGTAAACAAAAGCAATGAAAATTTGTAGGTATTGTCTTTTACAAAATATAAAATATAACGTCAAAACTAACTACATAATTCAATCTATTGAGTTTTGTGCGAATATTTGCCATTTTGTACATATTCTTGCCGTTTTGTGCGAGAAAGGAATTTCTTGTTCTATAATGTTAGTATGTAATTTCATGGGATACTCAAATTAGTCTACTTCAGTAACAGTCACATTGTGAAAACATGATACCAGCACTAGCATCTTCTAAATGTTAATATGCGACTACATTTCGCCTATCTGAATTTCATCCCATTAATAGCGAGGTAAATTACACCGTTGTGCATAAGTGTACTTAATATTCCGTTTCTATAACCGATATTCGAGAAATATAAATAAATAAAGATGCTAGCGTTTCAGTACTTTAGTACCTATTATAGCTACAGTAATTTGGGTCATCCAAACATTTTCTGTCGGGATTGAAAAACTTAAACCTAGCACCATTGCCGAAGGTAGTAGGTCTATTTAACATTATGTAGCTTGTTTTTTTAAAAATAATAAGCTACCATATTATTATACCATAGGTTTCTCTAAGTTAGATGGCACTCGCTCTTCAGACCTTCAGAAGGCTCTGTTGATGGGGGTAACTAGGTCAGTTTTGAGTCGCTGTTTTCTGTATTGAGTGCTGAATATGTAGTAGAATATCTAAAATTATAACGTAAATTGTTTTTTACTTCGTATTTTTATATTTATGTACATAACTTATGACGGTTGTCAGATATAAAGATAATTCTTCATGACTATACGAATACCCTCCACTAAACGAGTATCATGTCAAAAAGATTAAAGCTCTAGCGAGATCATATTGACTAGTACTTTAGGAATATAGTTAATTTTGTCGTAGAAAATTGCTACATAGGTAATTAGGAAAACAAATGTCTACGTCTAGTCGTCTACTTTATTGTTACAACATAATGCTAGCTAACACCGGCCATTCAAAATCTTGAAATAAATTACTAATACTCCATCAAAAAAGAGAATGGCAGTCAACTTTACTTTAAAATCTTGGAATATACAGAATGTTCAACTTTTTTTTATTCTGGGTTCTTTTATTCGTTACAAGTCTATCTGTTTTAGGCTATTGGATTCTGTTCTAAATAAGATCAACTTGCTTGCTTTAAATAGACTGTGTTCAATAGGTATCCATCCTGTATATTGCAACATTTTTTTTACGTTAGGTACTACAGTGGCGAAATAATTTCTGCTACAAGTCTTTTGACATTGCCCAGCCTGATGTCACAACCTGAGTAAATTCTGAATGGCTATGGGTTACAGCGTTTATTAGTTTAATGTTTCAGGGCATATGAGACAAATATAGGTTAACCTATTGATCTCATATAAATTAACCCTTTACTAATAAACACAGAATGAAGTTATAATAAGAATAACGTCAGTCTACCTATTTTTTTAAAGTTAAAAGCCTGTCGTTTTTATTTCGCGTTTATTAGTAAAAGGGGAAGAATATAGGGGTTCTATTTATGTTAAATATATAAAGCACGCTTTTCCTCAAATTATATGGCAACACACTTAATACATAACAACATGCCGTCCATTTTAATACTTATATCAGAACCAATCTTCTTGCAAATACTTAATTTCTAATTTTCAACAATAAATGGCTTTTGAATTGTAAACATTACTTTAGAAGCCTGAACTGACTGAGGCGCTAAATCGATTAACGATCTAGTAATTGGCCACACACCAAAACAGCATACGGCATGCAATGGCTAAGACTTGAGAACCGATAAAAAAGAAACCGGTAACAGCCTTATAGTTGGATATGGACAAGACTTACGATAATGTCGATTATAAAACGTCACTGAAAAGACTTAATACGACGTATATGGATTAAGGAACTCACATTGTCAATCTTATAATAAACAGAAGAAAACAAATTGCAATAATAAGTCCTGAATCAAAAACTGAAATTATTTACAACTCAGTCCCATTAATATTCGTTACGGAGTTCTTCAGGGTAGCGTTTTAGGTCCGTTACTTTTTTAACTCCCTATTTGATTTTGATAACTGTACTAGGATGCGTTCAACGAAAGGGATCAAGAATATAAAATGTTAATTTGAAATAAATGTCTGAGGTAAACACTAACAATTAAAGCATTTGCTGTCTGCTTGCTGTAGTCTTTTTTGGTATGCGGCTTACTTTAGTGGGCGTATCGATTACGATAATTGTATCGAAATAGTGACATCAGTCATTCTCATATACAACATTATTTACAACAACAAATTGATTTACAACCAACTTAAATGGTCTTGAATAGCGTATCTACTTAAATAAATATTTGAATTTCTTAAAAACTGCTATCCTATCGAACTTTGGACCGTACAAAAAGGACAGGAGAGTCTATTTAGTTCTATTAAAACTAGTGACAAACATTTTCTTTTAGCTATGTAGAATTGTAGATTTTGGAAAAAGTCTAAAAATATTAATTGAACTTTAATGCTAATTAAAGTCTGGATATTTTTATAACTAATTTAATCAAAAGAGCAAAACTTTACACGGTAGGAAATTCCAGTAATAACAGATGTCGTAAATTTTAGTTTTACGTGATTAGAATTGTCTCAATACCTGCATTGAAATTAGCAGCAGCTTCACTTGTGTACATTTTGCTGCGATAGGCCAGTTTTTTAAAGGCCGCCTAGACATCAAATATATCTTCTTCCAAAAAAGGCCTTGCAGGACTATCGACAAGTTAATTAGTTTTAGGAGTATCGGAAAATTCTGTCGCCATCTTGCCACCCAACGTGGGCCCATGTTAGGTGGCAAATTGTGTTCATAATTATCAAATCCAGTAATTGAATAATTTTATTAGATATACGAGTCTTCTAAAAGCTTTAAATATATCCTAATTTTGTACGATCCAAAGAATCAGATTCAGCAACATTAATCTATCGAAGCGTCTACAAACGAATGTTACATAGAAACAGCGTGTATTGCAAATTGCAACTTGCGTGACGCGTTTCACCGCAGTTCCGTATCGTAAAGCTTATTGAATTCGACGAGATACTAATGAAAACTTTATTGCAACGACTCTGGAAGTTCCCGGTTATTACTGTATTTAACTATCTATTATATTAAATGTTGAGATAAATGGGCGCATTTCAAATTCTGCCAGTAAATAACTAAATTAAATATCTCGTGTACTAACGTTTACCGGTAGACCCGACGAAATGGGTTCATCTATCTCAACGTATCCACCATAAAGACAACCGCAAACGGGGCTAGTTAAATTTAAAAATCACAATTAATCGGCGGAACACTCGGCCGGATAGACAGTCATTCGGGATCGTCCGGTTCGGGAACGTCCGGGCGGGGAGCTCTCGGCGCGAGCTCGGCGGTCGGAGATCAGCTGGGGCGCTCGTCCGACTCGCGGTGCACCAGCACGCGCACCACTGTGGGCGGCGCGGGCGGCGGCGCGGCGTCGGGCGACGCCTCCGTCACCAGGATGCTGACCGCGCTGCTGGCGTGCGGCGACGGCGTGCGCGCGCGCGCCGGCGGCGTCACGCGCCGCATGGAGCTGCGCCGGGAGCTCAGGCGAAGGGAACCTGTGCATACGAGTATGTGCGAACATAACACACTGGATTGGACACTCATTTATTATTGCTATCAATTTTTCTTTGACTTCGGTGTCTAAGTTGTTGTGCATCATTTGAGGTGGTTAAGCGACCTATGTAGACTTGATTTGATACCCGTAGAATTGAAACTAAATAGTCTTCTGAAGTGTTTCGTAGAGATTAATGTCGAATTATAACATCTACTTAGATCCACTTAACTGGACTGACCTAGTTTGTGAATTTAGTAAGCTGCAATAACACGTTGTAGAGAAATTTACTATGTGGATTCTGGTCGCAGTGGCCACGCCAGGCTGATGAATGTAGCAGGCTAAGTAGATATGTACTTGGTTGTCCAGTAGCTTGGTAGTAGGTAATGAAGGTAGCGGCTACTCCAGCTGGTGTTGTTATCGTGTTTTCTATCGTGTTAAGTCGTGCTATCAAAATTGTATGGTACCATGGCTTTTTTTGGCTAACGATACGCTTAGTTTGATCAATAAAATATAGAATCTAACTTACCAACTCCTGAGTTGCGTTAAAAGTGAAGGAAATACTATAAAGGGGAACAAACTACGGACTTACACACTACAATGCTAACAGATAAATTTAGCTACAGAAGCGAGAAACTGGGGGTATTGCTACAGCATGCACAAGCTCGCACGATTCCGGATACTTTAGGGCTCTGCCAAATTCACGCCATCTAAAATCTGAGAAGTGTAGGTACGTTAACTGTAAACTCATTTGAACTTTTTTATTGACAGGGGCGAATTTAAAAGCCAATTTGTGTGTGTAAAAATTTTGAATCAAACGAATTTGGTACCTATATAGAACCGAGTGGTTAGTTCTTAGGGTAGGTATTTCCAAAACAGACAAGCACTAGACAGTCAAACGGAAGCAAAACACTCAAAAATGCCTAAATTGATCAAAGGTCAGGTGATAAGGAATACTTTCCGAGTCATAAGGGACAATAGGTGAAAAATTCTGAGGTCTGGGTGACTAACCACTCTGTGCTAGTCAAGGCTATGTCTTAGCTGAGCAGCGTGCAGCAATGTGTAAATATCACACCACGAAAGTGTCGCCACCAACGCAATTGACGTCCTTACGTCACAAAACAGATAGATACAGAAGTCAATCTACATACAAGTGCGCTCGAGCAACGCACACATAGACACTCCTCACGGACACGATATCTCGGACTGTTTGGGACTAGAGTGCGAGTGAGTGCGAGCGCGAGGGCCATGCGCTTGAGAGAGATAGATATATCGATAGAGCGACCGCCGAGCGTAGGTACGAAAAGTGGAGTACATACATGTGATTGACTTCTGTACCTATGCTTACTTGTCATCAACGCAACGCAAGATTTCTGAGAGATACGCCAGGTCACGCGTTGCCCAGCTAGGACGAAGGGTAATGTAATGCATCTAACACTAAACCTACTGAGGAAGAGACACGGAAAGCAAAACATTACATATGAACCTGCTCGTTTCGGGCCGGTCTCTTCGTCCATGGCGTCCTGATGCCGCAGGAAGATCGGCAGTCCGTAAGCAGACCGCCTCCGGGTCGGCGCCGATTCTGAACCACTCGGCTGTACCACGAGAAATTATACTAGTTTTTACAGGGTACAATAAGCCGTTAGAGGGATTTCTCAACATTGGGTTACCGAATTAGCGATGTAGAAGTTTACCGAAAAGACTATAATAGTGGTAAACCAGAAGAAGCTTTAGCGGTAAGGAAACCTCAAGGCGAATCGGTAAAACGATAGGACTAAATCAACATGACCAGTTATTTGTCACCAACAACATGCGCAAGTAAGTACTTTTCAAGTATTACCCACATTTTTATGTGTTGTTTTAGTGTAGTGTTCTTAAAAAAGTCTTTAATCCAGTTAGGTTCTACTGAACTCGTCTTGGCCGCTTCATTTGGGTTCGACACATTGTTGTAATTTGGTTTAGTCAGCCCCCAAACAGCTCAGCCCATCCGGAGACCATTTTGTGGTCTCCTCTTCATTGAATAGCATTCTATGTAACACCTGTCAGTTCTCGTCACCCACCTGTTCTCCGGGCGCGGCTCCCGGCAGCAGCAGCAGCGGCAGGTTGAGCCAGGCGCCGCCCAGCTCGCTGATGTCGGACGCGTCGGACGCGCGCGACGACTTGCGACTCGACGCGTGCGACCCGCGCCGCACGTGTAACAGTGCGCTTAGTCGCCCGCCCCAACCCCCGCCTGGAGACCATTTTGTGCTTTCTTCTTCTTCTTCTTCTGGTGAGGGGCTGCGGTTCTTTCGTCTGGAAAAGTGAGGGAAGCGAATCATTATTTAATATGTCCGATATAGACTAAAAGTTGCTACTAGAATTGCTCCTGGACAAAACATTGCGATATGGCGAAACTTCTCAACCAGAAACAGTTAAATCGTACAAAGTAGAAAATGAAATGAAAATATTTGTCGGTACATAAAAATTCATCAATTATCGCCATATTTATGGTTATGATAACCCAAAGCGGCGGTTATCATTCAACAATGGAGGTGTTCCGACAGAAGTAGGTAATGTAGCTTAAAATATTTTCAGGATTTAAAGATGGCGATGAAAAACGAACTCAAACATGTGTCAAAATAACGAACTGGGGTCCTTTGATTTCCTTTTTTTCCTTTAGTAAGTATATAACAATAACATAGTTACTTACTTCACATATTCTCTCCAAGCCCGCTGCACGGTGCGGGCCGCCTTATCCTCCCTCTTCCATATCCTAGTCGAGGAAACGATCTCCAGTTCTTTCCTCGTAGGGAACTGCTTCTTGAACTTAATATCCATCTGTTCCTGCAGCTGTCTAAACGTGTCCGTCTCTTCGACGTGACCCAAGACATGTTTAACAAGAGCGTGGAGTATGTCTAAACAGTGTATCTTGTTTCCTCTTGCGATTGGTAGATTAAAACTGACTAAAGCCACTGTGTTTGGTTTAGAGATGCCTAGCGGAGGGTCTAAGGAAGCTATGAAGTCTGATAGTTGCGCGAAACTTATGAATTGAGTTGCGTGGGGGTCGTACCTGGAAAAAATAAAGTTTAAATTTTTATTTTAGAAAGCGGCGCGTTTATTATGATGGATGGTTCGGGGAGTGCACAACTGATAGGATGAGGAAGAATGTATAACTCAAACAGAGTACAGTCCGCGATAGCTCGACATGACCATTTTCTAGTCATTTTCAATACACAACTACAAGCAACAACATGAGCGAGATCGAAATCGATAAACGCAGTCGATGCGGACTCGTGCAGTGCTAAGACATAGATGGCGTGGGCGCTGTGCGGGGCGTGTGCCTTGACACACGAGCCTTATACCCGATTGCTATGTCATCCTGTTGCGGACAATAGATGTTTGGGTGATAGGTTATTTTTGATTATTATTCAGTTGAGCAGTTAATTTCTAAAGATACAGACAGCAGAAAAAATCCTCGCATTTATAATAAGAAAGGTATTTAAGGAAAGATAGTTGAGCAGTGTTATGCAATAATGTGTCAACCCACAAAAATATTAGTTCTGTGTTAACGCCATCTAGTTATTGTGTTAGGTCTACCCGACGCTTCAACAAATGCAAACTGCATTAAGATTTTTTTGATAGACGCTCTATTAAATTTACTACAGTTCTAGGCATTTTTCAAGCGTTGAGTATAAACCTACCACAAGAACTAATTACGTTAACACAAAATTCATATTTTTGTGGGTTGACATATTATTGCATAACACGGCCCAGTTAACATTTAACTACACGTATGGAGCAGTACTGAGCGCATGGCTTCTGCGCTACGCATTGAGGGTTCGATCGTCGCACAGAAAAAAATATTTGTATGGCCTACAGATATTTGTTCCGCGTGAGGATAATCCTAGTCGGAATGTTTCTAAAATACATCAATGTGAACAAACACAACTAATTGCATTATCCCAAACCTACAGTTGATGCCTAGCAATAATTGTTTGAGTATCTTTTAATGTGTTCAGCTGAACGCGGGATCGAGATGGATGGCGAGATTTACGACTTTATGATCTTTATGATTTACGACCTCCCCTTTATGACGTCATTTGTGTTTAAAGTGTCCGTTCTGAACTGTCGTAATGGTAAATGGGTGTAATAACTATAAGTGGGACCTATTGGTTACAGACAGTTTAATTTTGTACTTAGGTAAGGAAATTGATGGCAGTTCAGTAATTTAGTTTTGGAGGTTAAATAGTATTGTAATATATTGTTTAAACCGACCTACAGAAGACAAGAAGCGATGTGGTTTCGGCATGGTATGTCGCGGGTAATATTAAAACTGCAGGCGTAATCACGCCAAAGTTCGGCTGTGTAATTTCAAAATAGACTGCCGACACTGGAAAAAGATTTCAAAAACCCCGGACATTTGGTCGAAATAGGAATTTTTCTCCAGATTCCCTTGAAAATATTAAAAATATGTTTTTTTTATGAATTATTAAAATAGCCAAAATATAAATTTTCGTACTCAAGCCACGTGTGTGTGCTGCGTGGAACTAATTCCTAGAAAACGAACGAAACTGCCAAAGTGACGGGCGTCCGGACACTTTTTGAGAACCCTTCCCCAGACGTCCCCGGACGCCCTCCCAAACTAGGAAAAATCCCGAGAAGCCCGGATGGATGGCAGCCCTAATTTCGCATAGTGTGTCGCTACACTTAAATGAAAGGTTAATTAGTCCGCTATTTATATTTGCAGTAGCCAACTATCGTATTACTAGTCCCTACTTAAATTCTTCTACTTTTCACAGTGTGGTGGTACATATTTGGATAATAGATAGATTACTTACTTCGACCATCGTATATAGAACATCTCCAGATCATCTTCAACGATCCCAATTTCTTCCTCCTGATGGGCTTGATTGAAGTTCTCAAGAATGATGGCTATGTACATGTTGATGACGATCATGTAGCTGATGATGATAAACGAAGTGAAGTACGTGATGGCCAGCAGTGGACTTCCACAGTTGCCGTTTTGCCCAGGATGCTCGCCCAACTGGCATGCAGGAGGCTGGATCATGAGGGATTCTAGCACGTCGTTCCAGCCGGCTGATGTCATTAAACTGGAAATCGGTACATGAAGGTAAGTATGGAAGTCGATAGCTATGAAATCTAAGTTACTTCTCGGAACACCCTTTTTACCCAGAAGTATAATACGCAAGGAATTTTATAGGTAGGTGTAAAATATGTAAAAGCCTTTTCTGGCGGATTGTTGTGGAATCCTGGTTGTCGTAAAGTCCTTCGAGCGTCGGTGGCAGTGTTACCTGGTAATGCAGACGAGTATCCCCATATAAGTCAACTGTTATTAAGATTCCCCTAAAGCCTTTTACGGCCACGATTGGCGTAATGGTGATTGGTTCTTGCTCTACGTGTTGTGTTGAATTCCCGCACGGAACAATAATTTGTATGTAAGTAGTTCCGAGTCTTGGTCTTTGAGTATGCGAGATTTGTGTGTATAAACGCATGCCTGATTTACTTATATGTCAGTTCCATTGAATGAGGCACACTGTGGCTGAAGGCCCAAGCCAGTAAACAAATTACAATCAAAAATAGACTGTTAGTAATACTACACAAAAACATTCTCATACATTTCACTTTCAATTAACCAAGTCAGAAGGTAAAAAAGGAACTCACCGAAAAAGTAACTGCATACTCCTCCCGAAGGTCTGAAAGTTGACGATATCGTTGAGCGCGCCCTGCTCCTTGACGTGCCCGAACACGGACATGCCAATGATGGCGTAGATGAACGTAATCAGCGCCAGCAGCGCGCCGATGTTGAACAGCGCCGGCAGCGACACCACTAGCGCGAACAGCAGTTTTCTAATGCCCTTAGCGGCCTGTAAAGAAATAGAAAATGTTTTGTTAAATATTGCTAAACGACTTGATACTTGCTTTGGACTGTGGATTTAGTGCAATTTTGGGTATTACTGAGATGGTCATGCCTATGCTAAGTTGTATTTTTCATAAAAGTACCTAATCTAACCGATGAGATTCTGAAGATAGACAGATAGCGGAATTGACTTCAGACTAACTCACCAGGATGACGATGGGCTCTGTGACACTTGTTCTAGAGGATTTGCTCTGATATCACCGATCCGAGCCTAGTGATTATGGACCCTGTCTGTTTTTTATGCGACACTTACTTTAATCAGTCTTAAAATTCTCCCTATGCGGAACACCCGGACGACTCGTAGCAAGGTGGGCGATATTGGCAGGTCGATCATGATGTCTTCCATCAGGATGCCCAGGATCGACGCCAGCACCAGTAGGAAGTCGAACACGTTCCACGGCACCGTGAAGTAGTGGTACCGAAGACCTACTATTTTTACTATAGCTTCTGTAAGGGTTACGGAGAATGTTAGGAGTTTAGAAGAAAGTTGTGGAGGTTTCTACTACCAGCAGTAACCGCGCCAAAACCTCAAGTTCATGTTAGACTTTTAAATTTTTTGGTTAGGAACATTCTTATAAACATAATCCTACTGTACAAGAAGAAGAGTTTGGCGCAGTTCCTTAAACTATGAGAATAGTAATTAAAAAGAGTATCATACCTAAACCAAATACAGTCGTGAAAAACGCATTACTAACTTCTAATATAAAGAAAACAGAATGCGGCTGATCGTAATGCTCGATGCCCATAGTGAGCATATTCAGAAATATTAGAACAAAAATAGCGATCTCGAACCGTCGCGAATTCGAGAGATCGTAGAACATCGCTAAGAACTGATTCCTCGGCCTTTTTATAACTTTCTGGGGCTTCTTTCTACCGAGCTTCTTCATAGCTGTATAGTAATGTTTTTGGCTCTCTGTAAGGAACATTTCTAAAACTCCGCCTTCGTACTGAAAATAAAACGTTAGTATTAACACTACACCAATTATTAATTACAATTTTATTTTAATAATGGACATTAATTACCTTCTTCTTGAGCATATTAAAATTATCTATAATTACTCCTATAAACAGATTAAGGGTGAAGAATGAACCGCAAACGATGAAGATGACAAAATAAATATACGCGTAGAGGTTAGCTTCTCTCGCCGGCTGCAAGTCTACTCCTCGCGCGTCCACAGCATCGGCCATCACCTCCATCCAGCCTTCGAACGTGGCAACTTGAAATAACGCTAGATACGCTATGCCAACGTGATCGAACGATATCTTCGAATTTATCCAAGTAAAATTGTTATAATAACACTCCCATTTATCGTTCACTATCTGGAACCAAATGAAAAATATGAAAAACTGCATTCATTGCTGAATTTCGCTGTCAATGTTGTTTTACTTACCTCTAATGGTAACAATTCTCCTTCGTCATCGACGCACTTGTAGAACTTCCCACCAAAAAACTGTACTCCCATGATAGAAAATATTAACCAAAACACTAAACAAACTAATAATACGTTGAAGATACTAGGTATCGCATACATTAGAGCGTTCACTACGATTCGCATCCCTTGCCACCGCGATATCGCTCGCAATGGCCTCAATGCACGTAAAGTTCTTAACGATCTTAACACTTTTAGGTTTTCGTTTTCTTCTATCAACAAACTGAATACTGAAACCTGAAAGCGGAAGTGAAGCGTTAAAAAGAGAAGTATGAAAGCGTCAATAAAAAGTTATAAAGAATCGTTACTTACAAAAACTATAGTAAAATCTAACAAGGTCCAGAAACTAGTGAAGTATCTGAAGAACCCCAACGCTATCCACTTGAGAAACATCTCGATGATGAAGATCATGCAGAACCCCAGATTGGTCCAGTAGAGTATTATCTTCAGCGGCTTGTTCTTCTCGAGGTGGATGTCTTCGAAGCAGAGCGTGATGCTCGACGCGAAGATGAGCACCAACACGAACCATTCGAAGGCTGGAGTGTCTACGTACCGCAGGACGTAGGTACGGAGAAACATCCAACGTTGACCCAAGTTGGTTTCAATACATGCGTCCCAACAAGAACTCCTAAAAGTACAGGGTATTTCCATTCATTCGGATCACAAGCATCACATTAACATCCTGTTACCTACCTAGACTTCTGGATATCGTAAATACGTACGGAGAGTCGAGAAATTAATTTCCATCCCTGGAACCTTTTATTTGTTACCTTGGTTCCGGATTATGTGGGGATAACAAGATTAATGTTGTGAAGCAATGGTCATAGCAATAAAGTTGGATGAGTTACATTACTGGATGCATTAGGTTTTACAGAAGTGCAAAAGGTTAAGACATACACAACTCGTAAGGGCATGAAGATTAATGTCAAAGGAAGAAGAATGTATTATAATAATTTGTTAATAACAAGACTTAGATAACTACCATACTCCTAATATAGAAATGGAAGCGAATATGGCATTGAGCATCGAGACATTGTTGAATGAATACATACGCATCGTAACATTGACGAGGGAAACAGTTCTCGGGTACTTTCGGCTCTTTCTGTTTCCCAAATCCGGGGAAGTTTCCCATCGCATCAATATATTGACCCTGTGAGTTTTTTCTCCCACCTACGGTTAATTCATCTACATATGAGACTAAAGTTTGCCACGGACGCTGCATGTCTTCGTCATTTTTTCCTTGGACTGGTTCCTTACATAAGATGTTTGGTGGTTCCCTGCCTTGCCTCTTCGGTTTCTCTGGCGTTGTTCTACTTGATAATTGCGCCATTTCATAATGTTCATTTTCATCTGAAATTTTGATTAAAGCCATAATATTATTTTTATTATTTCTAGCGACCCCATGGGTCCTTACATATTTAAATAGATCGTTTTTTCTTGAATCATAATACTAAACGGAAAACTTTCTTTAAACTTAATTACCCCAAAGTATGTAAATTCTTGTAGATAAATTAATTGGACATTAGTATATTAACTGTATTCAAGCAAGTGTCAGAAATATTAAATAAATAACACCACTTTCCCCAAAATCTTCAAAATCTCATAGCTTTTCATACCTCTCGAATCTGACGGCTGTGTGTGATAACCTGAAGACATTTGGTTCAACAACTTCTGAGCGACAACTTGCTCCGTAGGCGATGTATCTTCTAGATTTTCTTTAGAGTCCTCCCTAATACTAGTGATTTTATGTTCGGCCGCCAAGTCACGCACGTCTTTTAAAGTTTCTTGACTGCCGTGGTTAAAGTTGTTAGTCGCTTGGTAAAGCTGTGGGTAGGCGAAGTCGGAACCTACTGATATTGGCCTGAAATATTTTTGTAAAGTTAGATAACTTGGCTTGTGAACAAGTTTGAGATATCGCCGCTGTAGTTCTTACAAGGCTTAACTAAGTTTTCAGGAGAGGATGAGAATTTATATCAAATTAAAAAAAAATGTGGAAGCTTTTTTGTTCATTTTTGGATTCGGCTAGAGATTGCTTATTCTTCAATTGAAAAGTTAGTATTATATTTTAACCACTGTAATGACATCAAAATTATCTTTACACACCTATTTAACGCTTCTTGATAACTATGACTATAAATATTGTCGTGCGGGAACAGGATAGTCTCCTGAATCGATGCTGAGTACCTCTGCTCACTCGGTATCGACGCCTTCTTCTCCTTTATGGCGCGTTGTTGTGTCATAAATTCGTTAACTAGCTCTTCTAACTTAGATTTTTTGTCAGTCTCTTTACTTCTCGATATAAGGAAACCTTTTTTTCTTACTATTGAACGTATTCTATCGAAACTTTTAGCTAATTTTGAATCCTCACCAACTTCCTGAAATTCATTAACGGTATCATTATATTATTACTTGGTAAAGTGCTTTAGGTTTTTACTTTGTAGTCTTGGCTGACGATAAGGTTCATTTTCCCTTACTTTGTCAGTGGTCCTATCTTAGTGTAGGCGGCATTTATCGTACACATGCGTCGCACAGACGCCGCGCTAATGAAGAATGGATAATGGCACGGCGCCTGTCGACGAACACCTACCCTGCACGCTCGCTGGGTGAACGTTATAGCTATATCATCTTTAGGCATGGTAAAAGGAGAATGAAAATAATAATAATTGATGCTAGACGGGCAGTGATATAAGTACATTTAAATTGCAGATTTTTTATTAGTATGGTTGGTAAGTTAGAGGTTGCGGACACATTATTAACGACTTTAGGAGCTAATATGTCGGAAAATATTCACGTGAATAAAAAAGTCGCTCGAGAATTTTATTACATTTAACCTGACCAACAACCATTTGTACGGGTTGTACCCCACATAATATAAGGTGAATGAAAAAGCCTTTTTTTCATCCCTCTATGTTCGGATAGCTCCCCTACTTATATTATAATTTTTCGAAATTTCGCTACACACAATTTGTACGGCTGGTCACACAAGTCACCTGCTTTTGAAAGTTCACCAGAATCGATGAAAATATTACTATATTTTAGTCACTGTGCTGACTTATATACCTGTGACATTCAGACGGATGGTTATGACGAAACTATAAGAGTTCTGTGTTTGCTATTTCGCTACGGAACTTTTAAAATTAAACTTAATAGTTAGTAAGTCCCGATCGTATTTACTAACCTCCTTTTTATTCTTAAGTTCCTCACTATTGAAGCTGTTGAGCAGCAAGGCGAGGAAGAGGTTGAGCACCATAAAGTTGCCCATGACGAGCGCGGGCAAGAATATGAAGAAGCAAGTCTCTGCCCCATTCTCCTGCTCCGCGCGCATGCAGTCCCATAGAGGCTCGATCCACTCGCCGCACAGAATCCGGAATATCATCATGAACGAGTGGAAGAAGTCGTTGAAATTCCACCTTCGTACGTTGATGAGTCAGGAGTTTTGGTTAATAAATTGAGAGAAAAATTGGTTGGTAATTAAAATGAGGAAACATTGACATGCAATGGAGAGAATCGTCAAAGAATAATAGAAGAGAAATGCATAATATTTCAAAATCTACACATCGGTAAGGAAGTGATACATTAAGAATGAATTAACTAGGATTAAGTTCCAATACTTGCCGCAAAATTGTATGGCAATAATGAAGTCTGACGTCATGCAAAATATTAAAATATCATACCTGGGCACGGGGTCCGGGTCGAACTTATCCGGCGTGTAGGACTTGGAGAAGAGCTGCATACCGATCACAGCGAATATGTATATAACTATCACTAACACGAACGTCAAATTACCAAGAGCACCGATTGTCGATATTATAATACTCAACAACACTTTCATTGTAGTCCATGATTGAGCTAACTTTAACACTCGTAACTGGAACAAAATTACAATAATTAAGATGGGTGACTCCAAGTTTTATGTAACTATCAATTGTACGTCTGTAAACAAACAACTAAATTATGGAATGCCTTGATTGGATGGAAAATGTTCCAATATTTTTAGAGTACACAAAGTTAGGATTTCTGTTAAGAAAAGTACACAGTTATTAATAGATTCTTAAAGAGAGGCTCTAAAATTATAAAATAAATAAACATAGTCAAAATTCGATTCAATTTTCAAAATTTTAGACTTAGTTTTTCACTTCATGATGCCAATCACATTTTTTTGAAATCTCTCAGTGACTAGCTAACACTTAGTATGATCCTTAGAAAAACTTACCAAACGAAGACCTCGTAACACAGATAGGCCATCGACGAGCTCAAATATAAGATCTAGAAGGCTTGCTGACACTATAATCAAGTCGAATATGTTCCAGCCACAGGCGAAGAAGTCTTTGCTCATTGCCATCACTTTCATTATACATTCTAATGTAAATATTGACGTGAACACCTGGAAATAATTGATTTTGGCTTACTTATGTAATTATATGCGTATCAAACAAAATATGTTTAAAAACATAATGTAACTGCATAGCTGCTAATGACGACTTGGGGACCCTACTTTAGTCGTAAAAGTTCGATTGTAAAACGAGTGGCGTCGTGTGGTAATAGTACGACAATTTCATACATTTTCGGTATTAGAATTTTAATTCTAGCATAAATATGATAAGCCTGCCTAGCCTAGCCTTTTCCCAACTATGTTGGAGTCAGCTTCCAGTTTAACCGGATGCGGCTGAATACCAGTATTTTACAAGAAGCGGCTGCCATCAGACCTCCGCAACCCAGTTACTGGGCAATGCCGATATCCTAAACTTAGACCGGTTATTAGACTTTCGGGCTTCTGACTACCCGTAAAGACTGTCATAGGTATTCGTATGACACCCGGGACCGACGGTTTAATAAGCTATCCGAGGCACGGAGGGGTCTCGATGAATAACGAATGGTCACCCATCCACGGATTGACCGTGGGAAGTGCAGCTTAACCTTGCAAATCATATGATCCGCGTGGTTGTTAATTAGCCACGAGCCCTATATCTATGCTCTATAAATATGATAAGTAGCTGACATTACGTTTTCTCTTAGAGCGACATCGAAAAAAATTTACAAATACATAATAATTACCTTATTTCCTATATCTAAGGCCGATCTAACGTTCTCACTCATTCCATGATGCTCTAGTGCGAGGAAGAGAGTATTGAGAATAATGCAAGTTGTTATAAACAACTCGAATAAGGGATCCTTCACGATCCCATACAAGCAATTCTGGAACTGAAGCCAGCCTTCATAGTCTATACAGCAAGTGACGCAGCACTCACAGTTTCTATCAACGAGCTCATCTGCCAGAAAATTCAAATTAGTTAACAAAATATTCAAACATTAACAACAACAAATATTACACAAATACGTCACGAACAGAAGAAAGAAAGAATTGAAGAAATACATTAATTAGAATAAGCGAAAGCATAGTGAGGCAAGTTCAAGTTTCTTCGATGCAAAGCTTTCGTTTTACTAAATTCTATCACTTATTAAATATTATACTCATCATGCATTGAAAGCGAAGTCAGGACTAAGAAAATATGCAGGACAATTGCATTGAAATGCAAGGAAAACCAGCATGGTAGTACGAAATTTTTTGATATGCCAATTATGTGTACAAACGGTGCAGTTACCGGTACAGTGGTTATACTGAAAGTTCGACAAAACACTGATATGAATTTTGATGTTACCAAATACGAATCGCATAAAAGTTATGCACAAGTGTTAAAAGTATTTGTTCAAGTAATTTCATGTAACGTGGAAAGACTTGAATGCGATTCTTGAGCTATGACAAGACGACAGCTAGTCAATCGCAGTCACCCTGCAGTCTTCCTGTGGGGAACAGGGGTGGACTGGGGGGTAGAAGCGTTTGCGTCTGTGTTTACTAACCTGTGAAGTAAGTGCAATTTTGCTCGTAATTGCCCATATGAGTTTTGTGCGTGGCTGCCAATAAACTGAGCTCATTAATTTTCGTCGTCTCCGCTTGCGGGAGGTCGGGCGCGCGCTTGTATGGCCAGTCCGCCCCTGACGATATTAATGAGGGTAGAAGCGAGATTGCAACCGTGTCGTATAAAAATGCTCAATGAAGTGTTCCTCATTGAGAAGTGAAGCTACTGGTGAATGTTACCAGCCATTTAAAACAACTATTCCATCTCTTTATTTGATAATTATAATTAATAAAAATTGCCGAAATAGAATAGTTATTTCTATGACAAATTAGCAGTACCTAAAACTGTTAAGTTGCATAATATAATTGCAGTATCTACAACCTTGATAGCTTTACGAGAGCGAATTGAATTATTTAATATAATGAAAGGATTTATTCCTAAAGCTACCAAAGAATATTAAGTGAAACCGTTCGATTAGGAATTTAATATACATGAGTGATTCGTAGACATTGTCCCAAATCAAACGGTCCACGTAATCGAGGATTGTTGAAAAATCAAAGTGGAATCTTACATAATGCTTCTGAAATCCAAAGAAAATATCATCTGTTGCAAATGCGAGTTGAAACAGAGTGAATAGTTAGAATTTTTAGAAGAAAAAGTACTTAAAGTCAAACTACCTAAAATTTAGAAACTTTTAATTAAAATGAACCTGTACAATGTAATTTCAATTTAGAAAAGCAGAAAATTGCAAAGAACGCAGGCATTTAATTAAAGTTTGATAGATGTTTTAAGAAAAAATGAAGTCCTATTACAAGTATCGTAATTTTGACAAGAATTATCGAATATCATGCATAATTATAGCCAATAAACTTACGTCCTAAATCTACAAAATTAATTTTGCCAGTTCATTAAGATCAATTTGATAATTGTACTAAACCCCTATAAAATGCATTTGTTGTCATAGTATTGTTAGCCCTTCGTGTTTGCAAAGCGTTCATTCTGATACATAGTGGCAGCATCGTTTAGTTTCAGTGTTATTTGTCTCGTGCTATTCAGTGTTGAAGCCGTGCCAATAAATTGGATTAGATTGTGTAGTGCTATCAAATTCATGATTTATTTTTGATTGCCTCCCAATTCCTCAATCTTGGAGCATGTGTTGAAATATTTGATTCCGAGAAGTTTCGCAAAATATTCGTTTCGTAACTTTATTTGAATTTGATGGCATTACTCAACCCGAAAAATTTTAGGAAGTGAAAATTGTGCTAAAGTGTGAAATAGATTTTACCTAGCACCACGATCTGGTTGAGGTAGTCTGGGTTCAGTGGATACTTGTCCTGAATGTATTTGTCTGTATTTCTTAGTTTCACCACTGGTTTTTCACTTTTTTTCGGATTTTTGTGTTTTATCTCCTGCGTTTGATTCTCTTGGGTAACCTGCAATTATGGATATATATAAAAAGTCGTATTAACTATACAACTATTGTTTGTTGAAGCATGTATGTTTGTTTTTAGGCAATGAAGTACTCCTTGGGGCAAATTACTAGTTTATGCTGACTGTTCTGAATATTCTGACCACAATGGCAAAATATTATGACAAAAGTGCCTATAAAAATACGAGGTAAGTTTATAGGTGCAATTTATTGCAGCTGTATCAATATGCTTACTGCCTTACCTGTTGAATCTGGGGCATGGGCATTGGCATTGAAACCGGCATTGGTGTAGGAATTTGTGTTGGCATTGGCATCGGCATCTGCATCGGCATCGGCATCTGCATCGGCATCGGCATTTGCGTGGGCATCGGCATCGGCGTTTGAATCGGCATTGGCATCGGCGTTTGCATCGGCATTGGCATCGGGGTCTGCATCGGCATTGGCATCAGGTTCTGCATTGGCATCGGCATCGGCGTAGGTGGGTGGCTTGGTGGCAGAGGTAACTGTGGTATAAGCAGGTGCCTCCTCGGGTGCGGGTGTGGCGCCTGATCGTCCGATGTATGCTCGCCATCGTCGTGATCATCAACTACTCCCGAATCGTCTAGAGACGACTCCCTGTTATTGCTGTGGTCGCTCAGCTGTCGGCCAGCTGCGCTTAGTGCACCTCGACCTAGGATATAACCAATTGATACAAAGTTGATACAAATCTAGTTTTTTTTTGCCAATATAATAGTTTAAAGGGAAACAATATCAGAAAATGCATGTCATTTTCCACAATAAAACCGAATATTACTAAAGAACAAAATTAATTTGTTCATCGAGATTCGTTACGTCGCTATTTCAGATTCTGATTTAAGAGAAAACTTTATCATCGACAGAAGGATGAAAATGTTTATCTTATACGTTTCTGCTGAAGCAAAATTGAATTAAGATATTCTCAGAATAGACGGTATTCGACAGGGAATCAATCTCACTGTCATTGTATCGTCAGATTCATATATTAATATGGAAGCTTTTAGTCTGGCGTGACGATGTAAACAGCACAGTTGTACATATATACTGAGAAGAGTACATAATTATGACGTATACAGTGTATTTTAAACTCAATGTAATATTGACCGATTGCTCATAGTACGAGTATATTGAGCTGATTTGATTAAAACAAAAAAGTTTGCTTTTTTTTCTCTCATATACAGAAAGTTTGTTGGTCAAGGCTAAGGAGCATTCTAGTGGCTGACCTCAATGACTGTACTGAATTTTCAGTGAAGTACATCTTTTGAAATCAGTTGACCATTATGTCACTCATTATCGTGCTTTCTGTTCAGAACCTCCTTTGATTTGTAAATACACACTGTAAGTGGAGTATAAAATGATGTTGCACCTAATGCATTGTCTGGGTGTAGGGTGTGCGGTGGCGGCGGGGGCTGAGGCGCGGGGAGCGGCGGCGGCGACGTGCTCGGGGTCACGGACCGCGAGCGCGACCGCGACCGGGACCGACGGTTCGCGTCGCTGGAAAAACATGGATTTGTTAGTTTGTGCAGCTGGTCTAGTGCTGATAGATAGTTATCTTGTAAGAAATCTTCTATGCTGATCTGAAAGGAAAAGAACAACATGATGTATCAATTGGGGAAATTATTACTGTTGGACATCTGAATGATGCATGTCCAACTTGTTACACACGAGCTGCGGGTTACAAAGTACCTTGCGTATTGGAAACATTAGCTTGAAGGCAAGGCAAGCTACTTGCATAGTAGAAAGATATCTAAGTACTATAATATCAGCCAATCACTACTTATTATAAGAGTTTAATTGCTGAATAACGGTATGAAAGGAGATGTTTCAAAATGTATGGAATCCTGGCCAAATCTTTGTATATGTTGCAGTCAAAACTCTTAACCAGTCAAAAGTACTATTGACTAGCAAAATCAGTCAAAAGTACTTTTGACTGAATAGGTTGGTCAAAAGTGGTTTTGACTGAAAATTATTGGTTATTAGTACTTTTGACTGCAAATTTGCGGTTAAAAGTACTTTTGACTGACGCTCTTCGTCAAAAGTAGTTTTAACTGCAATAAAGCATCAGTCAAAAGCACTATTAACTCGTTAGGTGTGAATAAAAAATAAATAATAATTAATATAATTATATTATATCATTATTAATAATAATAATAATTTTCTTTTGTCATCACATTGAAATGACTATCTTTCATATCTTCTATCGCTAAAATTCTTTGCAAAAAGCGTTCTTTCTTTTCGTAGTCACTCATTTTTGTTCTAATATCAGCACGTTCTCCACTAATAATGAGTAATATAAAAGTTTATATGTGCGTTTGTCGTTATTTTTATCGACCACCTTAACTTTTTAAGAGTTTTGACTGATACGACCAGTCAAAACCACTTTTGACGGAATCACTTAGTCAAAAGTACTTTTAACCAGCTCCATTGGGCAAAAGTACTTTTAACTGTTATTTTAGTCAAAAGTATTATTGACTAAAGCATACGGGCAAAAGTACTTTTGACTGATTTTGCTAGTCAATAGTACTTTTGACTGGTTAAGAGTTTTGACTGCAACATATACCTACATTACTCAAACATAGGCAACACAAAAACTGTTTTTAATTGTTCATTTTTTTTTAAGAAAAATCATAATTAAATATTGCCATATGAACATCACCACATCGTTACTAGAAAGAGTACTAGTTCAGTCAAAAATAACAGTTTCTTCCTTCTAGCCTTTCCCAACTATGTTGGAGTCAGTTTCCAGTCTAACCAGATGCGGTTGAATACCAGTATTTTACACGGAGCGACTGCCATCAGAAATGCGCGACCCAGTTACTGCTCAATGCCGATATCCTAAGGTTAGACCAGTTGTCAGACTGTCGGGCTTCTGACTACCCGTAACGACTGTCATATTTATTCGTATGACAAATCAAATCAAATCGTTTATTTCGCTTAAAACATGTGTACAGACAGATGTAAACAGAGTCAATATTATATTTCCAACACATTTTGCCTTTTGCAAAAATGAAAGTGAAAGTGCGAAAATATCATATTTATGAAATATGTCCTAATTTACAAGGTAGGTACATGCATATATTTAATTATCATTTACAGTTACAAGTAAAAGTAATATTGACACATTTCTTAGAAAAGCAGACAAAAAACTAAGAAGTAATCACGCAAATAAGTGTACTTTTTATTATATATTTATATTTAGAATGTACAGTCTAAGAATTCTTTGATATTATAAAAGACACTATTTATGAGCAATTGCTTTAAACTTCTTTTCATGCGTATTAGCGGTAGTTCTCGAATATTTTTCGGGACTTTATTATATACCTTGATACACATTATAAGACAATTCCTATGGAACAATGTAGTCTCGTTGGATCTCTTTTTACTATACATTTTTTTCCTGCGCAGTAACAAATTGTTTAGCATTATTTTTAACAAATATGGATTTCCAATATGTATAACCCAGATAAAGTTAGAATATTATTTTCTTTAAACAAAGATATACAACTCTCAAGAGTCAAGAGGACCTATGTTACACAATGCACGTAATTAGAATAGAATAGAATACACTTTAACCCTTTTGGCCGTATGTTTGCCACCAATTTTTTTGGCAAACGTCGCGTAAGTCTCCTTGTTATATTTTAATTTTCAAACCTGGCTGTATGAATTTTTTTACATTTTTTTTAAACTATCTATCTCTATAAATAAAAATGAATCGCCAAATGTGTTGCTAAGCGCAAAACTTGAGAACGGGTCGACCAATTCGGCTATTTCTTTTTTATAAATATATTCCTTAAGGCACAAGGAAGGTTCTTATGGAGAGAAAAAATATAAAAATTGCGTGGAAAATAGTAAAAACAACACTTTTCTTTTCCCATTACAGGCCAATAACTTTTGAAAGAACGAAGTCTGTCCGGGCAGCTAGTAATAAATAAAAATTTCACTTAAAAAAATAGATTTTAATTTATTAGGTTGTAAAAAAATTACCAAATTGTTTGTTATTTACCTATTCTTCTTATCCTAAAATCTTCTGCCTTATAAAGGGTTATTGTACAACAAAATTGTAACACAGCTCTTATACAATAACAAACATTAAAGGGTACAATGGCGGTCTTATCGCTGATAGCGATATCTACCAGACAACCTTTGGATGAACAGGAAGTCAATGAATAAGATAGAGGGGGTAGTTCATGGTGTACTGCTGCAAAATTTAATTAGTTATCTGTAATTAAACTTTTTTTGGCTTATGAAAGCTCTGTTTGCGTCTGTTGAGTTGCTCCACACGACACCCGGGACCGACGGTTTAACGTGTTCTCCGAGGCACAAATAACAGTATAGTACAATATAATAAGTATAGAAATATGCCAAATGATCTTTATTATCGGCGAAAGCTTTAAGAACATTAATTCACACCATGTCCCATTCAAACTTACGCAAGAACCTCTTACGGAAATCCATTGTTTAATTGAATAAACCAACACCTATTCATACCAATCAATAACATACGTCATAGCGTGTTCAAAAATGTATATGCTCTCGAGTTTCGCTGTTAATGGCTACAAGCCTAACCGCGGTTACCGCTCGCTATGGTAAATGGTCCCGTTGCAAACAGTATTATCATGTAAATTCTCGTGTTGACTCCGAGTTTTCCGGAATTAGGTCAAACAGGTGAGGGCTTTTCAAACGGAAATATGTATTGTGGATTGCGGGAACTACATTTTGTCGTCGGCTTCTGTAGATTAATACCGAGTTCGTTTTATTGTAACTGCCTCGTTGGTCTCGTGAGGTCCTGGGTTCGAGCGCCAGGTCGGGCAGTGTTATTGGGGTTTTCCGTGTGGAATTCCTCAGTAGCAGTCTGGAGTTTGGATTTGTGCCCGGTTGATAGCGAAAGGCTCGCCCCTATTACATGGGACTTAAACATAACTGGCGAAACGAGGGTGTACTAAAATCACCTCTGCAGAACCTTTCGGAAAATACAGGCGTGATGTTATGTAATGTTTGTTTTATTATAGTGTGGCTATGTTACGGTAAGTAATAATAATATATTTGAAGTGAAAAACGATATAAGATATAATTTGCAAAAGGAGTATTACGATTACAAGAATGTCCAAATTGTGCTTTGAACTTTAAATTGAATCATCTAAATTGACTGCCTGGAGAGATTCAGTTCTACTTTTGGTTAAGTTTAGTTTAGAATAGGACTATGATTGACTGAATATGATGAATTATTTAAGTTCTGAGAGATTTCATCATCATCATCTCCCTGTCCTTATCCCACACTAGGAGGGGTCGGCACAACATGTATTTCGTAAATCCATGTTGTTAAAGGTTTTGGCTTATTGTTTTATGACCGGTTGCCTGCCTGATATGAACCCTCCTTGGAAATACTCGTTGCGCCGTCGCGCGGGTGACCCAGTGTGGTTGCTGATATTATGCACTGGGTCCCAGAATGATATGCTTGTCAATCTTATTGCCGACAACTAAGCAGTATGTTTTTCTTGGTGGAGTATACTTGGAGTTCCTCGACCCACTCATTCAGTTTTGCTAGGGACTTTGGATCTGACACATCGTAAACTAATATAGCACCGTGAGTGTCTCTGTAAAAACTTGATGTCAATATCGCTGCTGTCCCGCGAAGTTATAAGTTCTGAAAGATTTGTAGATGTCAATTTCTTTCAACTACGTTTAACCAACATAGAGCGTTCAAAACTTTCAATGCCACTGATTTAGACAATTCAATAATCGTTTTCAAACTCGCGATTTGTAGGTACACATTATAAAAATACTAATTCGGGTAGGTAGATGAAAATACCCTTGCTTCACGAAGATGACAATCGCTCCGCCACTTCAGTCTACTCGTAACCACGGCCGGTGAAATTCGGTCGAAACGTCGGTATAAATAAGGTATTTTTCTGCCTTATATATTTTCTACGCGATTAGACCCGAATCAATAATCGATAGTTAATCCTGTAACGTTGTACGTTATCTCAAGCAGGTATTTAGCTAACAAACAAAGAAATTACGTTATCTACCTACTTTTATTCTAAAATACTATAGAAATAATCAAATCTAATTTAAAGAAATTATGTTTGCTTTAACAAAAGGACAAATTCAAGATTTGCCAACGAGCAATGGAGCGTAGTATCCTCGGTGTTAAACTAACCGATCGTGTTAGAAACACCACACTGCGCTCTATAACGCAAGTAGCAGATGTTGGAGAAGAAACAGCCAAGCTTAAGTGGGAGTGGGCCAGACATGTCGCTCGAATGCACTCGGAGAGGTGGGCAAAGATCGTCACGCACTGGACACCTGAAGGAGGACGGCGTCGTCGAGGTCGGCCGCGGCGTAGGCGGCGTGACGATCTAGACGTGTTTTCGGGACTAGCATGGTTAGAAACGGCACAAAATAGAGAGGTTTGGAAGGCAAAAGGGGAGGCCTTTGCTCAGCAGCGGGACATTCCATAGGCTATTAAAAAAAAAAAGTTTGCTTTTTATTTTACATTTTTACAAAAATTCAAGTACTTATAACTAAACGTAATTCATATTCTATTCTAATTATTATTGGAACGCACCCGTGATGACTGACACGTTTTGAATACACGTTCGGTTGGAATTTGGACCATTCCCTACTACATCAGAAACCTCGGAACGCATCGCGAATATTCTAAGAGACACACCTTGTGCGACAACGCCACGAACAGTTGTATTTTCCTAACTAATTACTCCGAGCTAATTGGCATAAGATTATCAAATCGTGCATAGTCATTTTTTAACCGACTTCCAAAAAGGAGGAGGTTACTATGTTCGTCAGTATGTATTTTTTTTTTTTTTTTGTGTATGTTCATCGATATTTTCGCCAATTGTGAACCGATTTTGATGATTCTTTTTTTAATGGATGGGGTATACTTCGAAGTTGGTCCTATTTAAATTTGGTGAAGATCTGATGAAGAACTTCGGAGATAGACAATGGAACTCCTCAATGACGAACAGTACGCATATTGTGATGATGTGATTATGTTACGAGCAGCGTCTTTAGTAGGTCCAACCAAGTTTTAATTAAGGCCACTAAAAAGAAAAAAATAAAAACTTTTTTACAAAAAATTTAAACCGACTTCAAAAAGAATAAAATAATTACCATTTAAAATTAACAGTTTCAGAAGTCGGTGCCTTCAATTTGGTTCAGCGTGGATCAGCACCGACTTCTGAAACTGTTAATTTTATATGGTAATTATTTTATTCTTTTTGAAGTCGGTTTAAATTTTTTGTAAAAAAGTTTTTATAGTTATAATATTTTAAACAACATAAATCGCTAACTAAGTACAATATCTTACTGCTTACTGTTTTATAACTAAGATTAAATTCAGTGTAAAACGGGGTTCTTCCTTCCTACCTTTTACCACTACTACTACGACTACACTCCGAGCAAGATACACAGATTACTACGACGCTAAAGAGAAGCTGATTGCCGCCTACCACGCTACACACCGCGCCATCCGGCTACTAACGCAGGACAGTGGTGTTTCTATTGTCGTCTAGAAACTTGACACGCGCTTGATATTATCTAACTCACTTCCGGCTTAACCGACAATTTTATATTGTTTTAACCTACCTTAACAATTTTTGCAAAATAAATAATTATTTTTATTTACTACTAATATGATAATTTCTAAATTACCTACCTAACCCCCTACGTTACATACCTACTATCAGTATTGCTAAGATGTTCTCATTTCATCTTTTAAACTTCCTCTCAGCCTTTTCCCAATTATCTTGGGGTCAGCTTCCAGTCTAACCAGATGCGGCTGAATACCAGTATTATACACGGAGCGACTGCCATCAGACCTCCGCAACCCAGTAACTGGGCAATGCCGATATCCTAAGGTTAAACCGTTTATCAGACTTTCGGGCTTCTGACTACCCGTAACGACTGTCATAGGTATTCGTATGACACACGGGACCGACGGCTTAACGTGCTCTCCGAGGCACGGAGGGGTCTCGATGTGTAACAAATGGTCACCCATCCACGGACTGACCGCGGCAAGCGCAGCTTAACCTCGCAAATCTTACGATCGGCGCGGTTGTTATTTAGCCACGAGCCCCTCATTTCATCTTTTAAACGATTTTCCTAAATTGCTTTACAGTTCCTTTTACCCCTTTGGAGACTACTCAATAGAGTTTCACAAAGATTGGATTACGATTTGCGAAATTCGAAATAACTCCATCTGAATCGAGTTGCTTCAGTGACATAACCTACGTTACCGGAATCATATTCAGATTTCTCCCTGAAACCGACACAGCAAATATGTTGAAATGAAATTCGAATGCACTTCTATATCTTTGTGGAACATTTTGCTTCAAAAATATCTTTGTTTAAAGAAACCAATACTTCAAGATTTTGCTTTAAATTATTGAGTTTGTCCATCAAGTTCGCTGGTTGGTCTGCAGTCTTTTGATGTTCCTTTCGAGTCAATAGCCAGACGTCAGACAAAGCTTGGTAGAATGGCCCAGACAAAATGAGCTTTTTCATTATCGCCTCGGGTCTTACAACCTGCTACGAATCGAGAGAATCGTTGGGATTTTATTGAATTACGCTTTCATAATTGGACAACTGTGGATCAATCGAGATAACGGTTTTGTAGTAAAATTTCACAATCTAAGCAATATCGAGTCTCTAGGTATAATAAAATGTTATTGACGCTTTCCTTTTTCTTTGTAGTATATAGAATTATGTTAACGGTATCCGTGTTCTTATCTTATCAAAAAACATGGTCATTTGATTTGGTATCAAATGTACTGATTGCAATAATTTTATCGTCATCGTGTACCTACTATTTAGTTGCGTTAGCATTGGTTTCTATTTTATATGAATTGTGCATACATAAATAAACTCACGCCTTTTTCCTATGGAGGTAGGCAGAAACTATAGAACGTCACATGCTACAATCCTTACATACTCCTTTCGCTTCATCCACATTCATACATCTTGTCATACACGCACGCCGGTTGAGAGTATTACGCACCTGTCCTCTGTGAAGAACATCATCAATAACATCGATGTATGTACTTCTAGGGCGTCCTCAAATGGCGTTTCCACTGACATCCGCCTTATAAATTGCTTTTGTTAATCGCCGTTCACTCATTATAATGAATTTATTTATCTTTAAATATTGTGTTCTTTGTTGAATGACACAATATAAATTGTCTTTATTAAACCCATATATTTGACTTCCAGCACCGCTGCCAAATCAGGCATTTCTGTTTTAAACACAAATAACATCAGCTTAGTCTACGAAGCCTGTGCCAATACAATACGGGGATGCATTTCAGTTGACTTATCCACCAGTTTTCTTAGAGGATGTGAGTAAACTCGTTCCGTAAGTAAGTTTGTTGAAGGAAGCTTGCTTATTTGATTCCCTCGGCTCGGCATGCACCTTTTACTCAGGTTTCAGTAACAGTCGAGTTTGTGAGTCTAGTTTATTTAACGGCGTAATTATTGAGTGTTGCTGAAGCGTTGTTTGTATTGTAAAATGTAATTAATTTACTGTGGTGTTTGTGTAAAATAAATAGACGTGGATCCAAACGCAATTGTCGGTCACTATTGTGTTGGCGATTTATTGCTATTGCCAGAAGTTAAACTATTGTGATTGACGAGCAATTGCTTTCAGAAATCGCTACGATTATTACAAGGGTCACATGTATTTCGTAAATCCGTGTTGTTAGAGATTTTGGCTTATTGTTTTATGACCGGCCGCCTGCCTGACATCAACCCTCCTCTTACATTTTTTACAAGGGTTCATTATCTTAAAATAAAAATAATCTGCATTCAAAGAACTGGATTTGATATCTATATTTCTTCATCCATCACAGATATCATCCTTCAATTCAACTAGATGGTAAAATTCTTAAGCCTCTAACTCAGAATTCATAGCTTATTTCGGGTACAAAACGCAAATCCGTTGAATGTTATCGCTCAAAATGCAGATATTTATTTTTTGTTAACCGACAGCGGCAGTGTCCCTTAGCTGGCTCAGATAATTTCTGTCTCGTCCTAATTCCGGACTTAACTTGATGATAATCCGGCCGCTGGAATCTTGTTAGCTGCCTCCTCGCTCTTTGACTGCCATTCCTTTGTTTGCTACTTTGTTTTCTTTGTATAATTACTCTTTAGTATCACGGGATTTGTAATTAGTTTTGTGAGATACGCTAGTTGTAGAGGGAACTTTAAAACCTGGCGCGGAGCCTAATATGATGAGCTTGGACTGAGTATGTTATTACGATCTTTAAATTTGTTCAGTATTTTATACACTTTTATTTTGTGCACAATAGTAAATAACTGTATGGAATACGTTGACTGACTCCAAAGACTCCAAACTGGTATTCGTAGTCTATAATAGGAACGTTGCTCCTTAAAATGATATTTCAATCGTTCTTTATCAAAATTCTTGATAGCATCTTTGATAGCCTATTCAATCCAATAATTCCTCAGATTTTCCCATTACTTAATCATAACACCTGCCTGTAGGTATTCCCCGAAGGTTTGCTAAAATTTTGTAAAACAAAAAAGATTTCCACAAGCCATGAGATCGGAGTAAGCGGAATAATTTCGCATACACCGAGTACCGCAAAACGCTGAATCTCGTTTAAAAGCGAGCTCAATATCAAAGCGAATGCATCGGTGATATACTTCAGTTGGCAGCTGACGTTCCGACAGCTATATCGCCGTATCTATGAGAGCTGTAGCCATGCTTATGTAGCGCATGCCATCGACAGCTTCCCAACAATCAACAATTGTCGATGTCACGCTTGATTCGCTTTATCGGGGAGTTTTAAAATTGAATATGGAACGTTTTTTTGTTTTCAGATTGGCAGCAAAGTCGAGGGTAGTTTTTTAATTGTTTATGGTTTATTCGATTTTTTTAAGCCATAAATAATTGCTTAAAAAATGGGTGCCGCTGAAAAATACACATCAAAGAACAATATTGAACCTCAGCCATCGACATCTTCCTCTTCATCTATTTTAATTGATTATTGCATGAATTGTAATTACCAAGATTATATTTTAATAATAAAAATAATAACAGATTTTTTGATACTCTCGAGTTTGATTTAAAACATAATTGTAATAATTTGGCAATTTTTATTGTAACCTACTAGGTACTTTTATTCCTAAAGAAAAACCAGCGATAATTACTTACCTGTCAAAAGAAACTGTTCTATCGAATAATGATTAACAAAAGATGATAGGGTGATACGTATTCAATAAATGTCAGAGTTGATATTTATTATTGGAACAGAACGTTTGTCGATGATATTAATAATATTGTAGGTACAATTAGAATGGTATCGATCCGTTCATTCACCTATACTTTGCTTCCAAACGATATTTAGAGAGACAATTGCTTTTTGTTCAAAGGTATTTTGGTTATATTAAAAACCTGAGAGATTATTTGATGTCTCCGTTTTGTACTTCCAATTATGTTATACGCCATAAACTTTATTATAGAGAAGAAAAAATAATGAGTGAGGAATCTTCCCAAATTAAAAATATTTCCACTTCATTAAACGGAGAATAAATTAATTCAACTTGATCCTAAAAATCAAAATTAAACATTTCCTGCAGACCACTCTGCAGGCAATATTACGACGTTAATCGGTCGTTGTGATAATACAGGCTCATTATCTTCCTCTTTTCGTGTGGTTAGTGAATAACCTGGTGTCAGAGATTATGCCGCCCATGGGCCTCTGACTTGGCTTCACATGTCGTTGAGAAATATCTCTCAGGCATGCCGGTTTCCTCACCATGTTTTCCTTCACCGTTTTTAAGCAAGTGATAATTACGCATATGAATCCGAAAAATCAGAGGTGCGTGCCTTGGGTTAGAAATCGAGACCTATGACTCGGCAGTCCGACGGTCACACCACTAGTATATCACTGTTTTTTTATAGACTCATTATAATATTACAGATAAAGAAATAGGTGAGTTAAGAGAATTGTCTGTAGCAATGCAGGCCCGAAACTAAGCTTGGTGAAAGGTAGTATAACTTCTACATACATTTAATTGGGCCACAATGTTATATCTGCGCTAAATTTAAACTTTCTACGTCCATCACCTCTGAAAAAATGGCTTTGACCGACGGACGGCCGGATAGACACTGAACTGGTACCATACCTAGGCTAAGTGTTCCATTTTGCGAATGTTGGTATACCATACAAAATAAGATTATCTGACATAGTTTCTACAATGCACTTTCATATGTATTATTCCTAACAAACAAATGTACAACAGACTGGCATTTATTAAATTTATTTTCTCACTTCCATTTACTCGCAATGCTTCTTTGCTTGCATTTTACGCCACAGCAGTCTAGAAATAGGAGTATTTCAAACAAAATATGCAGTTTAAACTTTTATTTAAGTTAGAAAATGACCTCTTGCGAGTGTTCGAGCGCTAACTCTAGGGAGCCATTTCGCAGGATCGTATTGTACAAAATATTGCTTATATAGCATCAGGTACTTATATTTTGTAATGCTGTTCTGTCTGTGCCATTATTGTACTGTTGTAATTCTTTATTTCATATAATTTCATTTTAGGAAACGTTTTAATCTAATGAATACGAACGTTTGACGTATACAAGGTTAGTCGGAAAGAGGGTACTAAGCCGCGGGCCACTTAATGTATCACTGATGATTGTTTATAAAGAAAGTGTTAAAATTTAAATATTTGATTTTTTTGCCATGAATAATTATTTTTATTTTAGTTTTTTCAAAAAATCTTCATCCCTGTTTTAGTTATGAATTCAGAAAATGGAGTTTCTAATCCGTGACCCCAAATATGACGTAAAATGTAAACACGTCTGATCATAGCTAAGGATAGATAGAATTTAGCGTATTTTTTATGAAATCTTTGAACAGTTATTTCTCTTGAACTATTGACTTTTTGGGAAAGTTGTAGTACAAAAGTTATCCAATATTATGGGTACTTTAACACCCTTTCGGCTTAGTACCCCCTTTGCGACTAACCTTGTAGTATCGTAAATGTATCACTAATGTAACCGAATTTTGAATCGAAAATACAACTGTCCATAACATTTCGATATTTTTTTATGACATGCACAGTTTGTGTCATACACAGATATGAGAAAAGTTTTCAATTTAATTAAATAGTATGTGTGAAACGAGTATTTACTTACATTAACGTGACGTTCACGTTAGTAACTCGAGCATTCGTGGTAGCCCTACTCATCAAAACATGTTTAGTCCGGCGTGGTAGACCGCCACGTAAACCATCATATGAAGGAAGTATGCTTATCAGTCATTACTGTTCATTGACTTAGTATAATCTTTTGGCCAGCGAGGCTCCCATCCCATCTCCTTCGTTATATACAACGGGAAAGATGGGATGGATATTAGTAGATTGTTCAATCGGCCAGATATTAGTATGTACACGCTTATGACTGTGCCAAGTAACATTTATTTTCACTATCATGAAAATCCTTTCGGCACATAATAATAACCACGACGTGATCGTTGACTTGGTCTTGTGTGTGGCTAATATATATTCCTCTAGCGATTTGCGATCAGTGACTGATAACCTTCGCTATTTTTTGTAATATGTAATTTGGTGCCTAAGTATTTGCTGTATGGTGATAAGTTTATTAATGCAAGTGCTAGTGTTGTAACTGCGAATATCAGTATTATTTAATTAGATTTTTAGGATACAGAGTTCAAAAATATTAAGGGAGATGGGCTGGTATATGGCGTTGTGATGGGCAGACAGACAGACAAACAACATTATAAAAGGCAAGGCTCCCAGTTTTTGCTCCTCATCTACGCAACTCTAAAAGAAATAAGCTCTAGAAAAATCTTATCTAAACTTTCGAGAGCTTTTAAAACCCAAACAAATTGGAAATCAAAATAAAGTAAAACATTTTCCCATTCCGGAAAATGATTTTATAAAAACAATATTAGAACCGTTGAACCATATTTCGCTAGCAGCTAGAGTTTATAAAAAATATAGAACCTTATAACGCGGTTCTGCAAACCAAAGTTAATGCATGCAATGCTTTATACATGATTGAAATTTCAGTAATCTTTTACAAAGTAATTATGTTTCAATCAGTGCTTCGCGTTGAATTTTAACATTTTCCCGGAATACTGTGTCGGACAAAAAGGATGAATAGAATTTAAAATGGTACGCGCACTAATTGCAATCAAAGTCTCGTTAGACGTTAAGAGCCAGGTGGTGCGCATCGAGCGCGTGGAACAACTCGCGCAGAAATGCGCACCGCTCACGACACGGGCTTTGTGTGCCGAAAGCTTAAATTACACGCGTATAACATGTCCTTAATGAGAGTTAAAATATAAAGCACTAGCTGTGTCCTCACGGCTCCACCCGTAGCCTATGTTACTCAGTGATAATGTAGCTTTCTAACGGCAAAAGAATTTTTGAAATCGGTCCAGTAGTTTTTAAGTTTATTCGTTACATACAAAAATACAAATCTTTTCTCTTTATAATATTAGTATAGATATAGATTGTCCCAATTTGTTTTGAGATACTTATCATCATCGTTAGCTTAGTTTTTTTCTGTGGAGTTCGCTTCCAGTCTAAACAGATGTGGCTTGGAAAACACAACTATTTAAACTGGGTAACCCAATTACGGCGGATATCGATACAATGAGGTTGGATTGATTATAATTTGTCCAACCTTTACAAGTTAGAAGACTGTCAAGACAGGCTTTTGAGAGGTTGAACAAATTCTCTGGGGTACAAAGGGGTTTCGATGAGGTAAGAATGGTCAATATTTTGTTGAGCGAAAGTTATCGCTGCTTAGAACTTTTGAAGCAGCCCCCTGCCTTACGTTACTGCTCGGATATGAAATAGTGGCAGTATAGTACTCTCTGCTGAGTTTTAAAACTTTTACGGTATGGTAACGTGTGCACGTGCAACTTTTGCTTCGACATTTTCCATATTTTGTGCATGTTTATTCCACAAGTAGATATATCGGGTGTAAAAATACCCTTAACGAAGCCAAGAGCCGCGTATTCTTCCCATCATTACGAAGATGTTTTGGTATTGGGCCATACCTGGGAACTGACTGGTTATGAAGATATTGAAGGTTAGTCACCATATTTTTGTACGTTTTTCACGAAAACCAAGTTTAAATGTTAGTACTAAACATTCTTCTATACATACATTATCAACATTTTTGAAATGTAGGCACAGTATGCAGCGCGCGCGCTTACATTGCGCGTTACAATTAAAAGCTGGTTTTTGATACCAAAAAATTAAAGTTGTTTTTCAGCAATTATTTTTGCTGTATGTTATTTAGTTTTATGTACAGTATGCGTAGACTTCGGCTAAGGCTAATTTTTACACCCAGTATGGACGTCTATCTAATGTAGACGGTGATTGCTAAATGAGATTGGATATCTAGACGTGGATCTAACCGACACAATACACCTGATGCAGTTTCGCCGAAAATGAATTATGCACAACCTCAAACGGTTTTCTTTACAGCGTTAGCTACGGTCCTGTAATGTTGCCTACGGCTCATGAAATTTCATGTCCCGTAACGTAGAACCAATTTCAACATTTCGTGTTCTGCTGGTGGCATCCGGTCACATATATTATCCTAATGTCACACTGAATTTTGCATCGGGACATATGCGCCTACATATTTTTCTGGATGTGTTCGCGAAAAATATACTTTAAAATTGGTTAGATATTGTATTTTCGTGGGCAGTTTTTTTAAAATATGGCAATAAAAGGACAAAATTGAAAATAAGTGCTGTCTTGCCTGTTATAGATACGTTCAATATATTGTCTTTAGAGATGTAATAGATTGATCGTCGTGTGTCGTGTCTTTTTGCGCACATCGATGCGTTCAGGCGAGTTTTTAGACGCACCATGATGTTTTATTTTCTTAACAAAGTTAGCAAAAACCCCATCACATACGGGGTGTAAACGAAATCACGTAATTCCTTCAAACCTTGTGATGTACTGTTGACATAGATTAATGCTGAAAGGGACACTTTTGCATTCAATAAAAAAATAATACAAGGAATAAACATGTGTTCTTAACGTGCGGCATTTTAGTGCCCCGAGCGAATTGCGCAGCTATCGCTCGCCGCGCGGTCTTTTAACTCGGGGTGCCAAATTTTTTATTGAATTCTAAAGTATAGTTGAGGGTCAGCATGTCAGCAGTACATAACTACACCCTGTATAATAGCTTACCTATACATATAATATCATAGTACTACTTACTCCGCTACAGCAGCGACCGCAGCTGCATGGTGTATCGCGCTTCGTCCTCGCTTACGTCTTCTCGTGCGCTTGCGCGAATACGATGCCAATAGCAGACCTTTGCGCGCGTCGATGCGCTTGCGCGAGTCTTTGGCGAGCGTCCGCACCGCCAGCGACGTGGGGTCGAAGCTGAAGGTGGAATCATCGCGGTGCTCGTTGAGGTCCTTCTTCCGCTCCTGAATGGTGTGGGTGGGTAAAATGCAATTATGTCAGTGTAATTATGACGTGGGCCATCCACATTCTTCAAGTTATTATGTTAGCTAAGCTCCCAAAAGGTAATTAATGACTGTGTTGTTACCACAAATATCTAATTACTAGCGGCCCGTCACGGCTTCGAAGCGGTGGACATTTTTCCCGTTTTTGCAACATTTTGCATTTATGCTCCGCTCCTATTGATCGTAGCGTGATGTTATATAGCCTATAACCTTCCTCGATAAATGGACTATCAAACACGATTTTTTTTTAAATTCCAACCAGTAAGTAGTTCCTGAGATTAGCGCGTTCAAACAAATAAACTCTTCAGCTGTAAAATATTAGTATAGATATTGCTACGGATGCCTCTAATGCGATTCTTAAGTGACGATTTATCGTTTTACCAGAAAAATTATGGATGATGGCATTAATCCTATTTACTAATAACATTATTCTACCGTAGTTAATTCACCCGAGAAACAAATATTAATTCATTATAGCAGTATATAGATGCCCACTTAGCGGCGTTCTTTGTCATGTCTGTACGTACCTCCTGCGTGATCTGCGACTCCTCCTCGTAGCTGAGCGCGACTACGGCGAGCATCAGGTTGATGAGGTAGAACGAGCCGAAGAACACCACCACCGTGAAGAACGACACCGACATCGGCCCGCATGATGACAGCACCTGAGGGTTATCACAGTACTTTTATCCTTTGTCGGTAACATATTAGAACCATATTTGTCAATCGCGCGGAACTATACTGGTCTGCAAAAATAAGTATCACACTTTTAAAATTGCAATAACTTTTTAGGTACACAAGATATATTTTCGAAACAAAAAGGACTCAAAAGAGTTTAACTTTGTTACTATAGTTTCTAAGAAAGCTGATAAAAATTGCTATGAAACGTTTTTTATTTTAAATCTCTAACTTCTATAGTTTAGAAAAAATTGAAATTTTAAAAGTGTGATACTTATTTTTGCAGGCCAGTGTAGTTGGCCGCGCCTTAGGTATGTGAGCGGCAGGAGGGGGGTGTGCACGGTAGACAATACAAAGCAAACTGACAGAGCGCGTCTATTGTTTCGCACCCCCTCCGGCCGCTTACATACCTAAGGCGCGGCCGCGCGGCCAGCTAGTTCCGCGCGGACTATAGCGTTATTTTCGGCACACTAGGTGTACGGTCTCATCAACCGTACATTTACTTTGCGAACGCAGCAACCTACTTGGATGTCGTGCGTCACAAATATTAGGCTATAATTATAACGTTTTACGCAATACACATCGAGTAAGACAGTAACTGTGGAACTAACCACTTGTCAAGGGAAAGAATCTCTACCACTTTTACTTATTTACCTTCTGCATTTTAATATAACTTTTAACTCAGCTTGTGGTTCTTTCTGTGTACTCCATAACTAAACCAACATTTAACAAACTGATAATGTACGGAGCCTACAACCATTGACTCCTACACTAGGATTTCAAATGAGATATGTTTAAAGACGTTTATGTTAAAAAATTTACTGTTGGTCATGACAATGTTTGTTGTGAGGATCGGAACCAGAATGTCCCAGACAGGAACGTACTATTAGGACGTTCAACATATTCCTCAAAAGCCTAAGATCCTACCTAAGCGCGGCTGAACATCTGTACCAAATATCACAATCTTCTTCTCTCGTGCCTGCGCGAGGTATATGAGAATAGCTCATGCCGCGGTGAAAAGATTAGCCAGTCAGCAAGGTTGGTCTCGGGGCTGACTGCCCAGGGTGCGCTGAACGTGCTTAAATATAAGTATCACAATAAACTCCTGGGGCATTCTTCGAAAAATATTAACAAAAATTGAAAACGTCATTAGCATCATCCCAAAGTTAAGAATGCAGATGTTTAATTACTATAATTATGATAATGAAAACTGAAACTATACCGCTGCCGTCAAGCAATAAGACAAGAATAAAAACAATCTGACAATACTATAACGTTAACAACCCGGGAGAAGAATGATTTGTTAAAATAATGTTAAAAAATTTCGAATATTCACCCTCCTACAGCAGTGATAGCCTTGTGGTGTGACCGTCGGAATTCCAAGTCACAGGTCTCGAGTTCTAACCCAAGGCACGCACCTTTGACTTTCGGATCCATGTGCGTATTGTATAATTATCACTTGCTTAAAAACGGTGAAGGAAAACATCGTGAGGAAACCGGCATGCTGGAGATATATTTCTCGACGGCATGTGAAGCCAAGTTAGAGGCCCATGGGCGGCATAAACTCTGACACCAGGTTAGGCACTAACCACACGAAAAGAAGAAGACAATAAAGTCCTCACTTGTTTAGCAAAGGCACACTAGACATATTGTAAAGACAGATTTTGTCAACTTCATTCGCATTCAGTCCAAATCCCTGGTTTATACGAGCCAGATTTTTTGCGGCTCCGTCCAATGTAATCCATATAAATAGTGTTGTCACTAGCATTTCCGGTTGTTGGTACGGGCCGGCGAACAGACGGCATAGAACAGCGAGGGGAAACACCGGAACCGTAAGGAAAAGCACATTCCATTGCTTCTAATCAGATAGGTTCGATAAAATCTCGAGTTGTTAGTGAGATTTCTAACAGAATAATTTTTTGGTACGTAAAAGCTTCCTTAATTAGTAAAACGTAGATATTGTATGTGATATACACGGGAAGAATGGAAGAGAAATAGATATTGCGCCGACCCCAAGTAACTTGGGCCTAGGGCAGGAAGATGATGATAATATACTTCTTCTTCTTCCTGCCCTTATCCCACACTAGGTGGGGTCGGCAAAACATGTATTTCATAAATCCATGTTGTTAGAGGTTTTGGCTTATTGTTTTATGACCGGCCGCCTGCCTGACATCAACCCTCCTTGGGAATACTCGTTGCGCTGTCTCGCGGGTATAAGTAAGTATAAGATGATATACAATCCAGACATTTTGTTAAACAACATTGATTATTTTGTATGGAACAGCTGATTTATGTTTCACCTATTCTGAGTTTGTCCTATAGTAAAATTTGTACAGAATGATGAGCAGAACTCACGATTTTCGGATGTGAAGCGACTAACCAGCCATCTTCTTTACATAGTACAAAACAAATTCGCTCCCGCTGTCTGTACGCTTAGATCTTTTAAACTACGCAACGGATTTTAATGCAGTTTTCAGCAATAGTTAGAGTGATTCAAGAGGAAGGTTTATATGCTCCACATTAGTATCTACATTGCACCCGTGCGAAGCCGGGGCGGGTCGCTAGTGCTATATATTGTAGTACATAGCTGAATAAAAAAAAATACGCGTTTGCCGAACCCTTGTGGGAATACAAGGCGTGATGTTATGTTATAGTTATCTGTGGAACTATTACTAGGTACTCCGTGGTTTGGACTAGAGACCTTGCTATTTTGACAAACCTTGTTATTCTTAAATTAATTAGATATTAATATTAAGATTTTATAAAATATGTTTAAAGAAATATACCATATAGATTGTTAAAGTGTTTTACAATATTAATACTTATAATACAATATAATCTATCTATAGTTATACCATACCATTGGCAATTAACAATTGTCCTGAAATACATCAAAGCAGTGAAGGGAATTAACCTACATTACCTCTATTAAATTCATAACGTTTAAAGTTTCGCAGTTACCCTCCATTTGACATTAAAATCAAAGCGGATCTAGTCGGGCCATAAAACAAGCGTAATGGACATTACTGATTTGTTTCGATTTTATATTGTCGTTTTGTTACTACCGCACGGATCATACTATTTGCGAGGTTAAGCTGCGCTTGCCGCGGTCAGTCCGTGGATGGGTGACCGTTCGTTTCACATCGAGGCCCTCCGTGCCTCAGAGAGCACGTTAAATCGTTGGTTCCGGGTGTTATACGAATTCCTACGCCAGCTGTTACGGGTAGTCAGAAGCCCGAAAGTTTAAGAACGGGTCTAATCTTAGCATATCGGCTTTGCTCAGTAACTGGGTTGTGGAGGTTTGATGGCAGTCGCTCCGTGTAAAATACTGGTATTTAGCCAAATCTGGTTAGACTGGAAGCTGACCGTAACATAGTTGGAAAAGGGCTGACAGAACATTGTCGTTTTGTTATTACTAAAACTTAATGTTTTGTAGTTGTCGATGCACTAAGGAACCGCTCTATAGCTATAGCGTGATATATCCGCTGTCCTTTCTTTTAGTTCTTTGCTACCGTCTCCTTAAGATGACTAGTTTCACCATTGTTGTTTCCAAATAAATCTTATTAATAACATAACATCACGCCTGTATTCCCCGAAGGGTTGGGCAGAGGTGTATAGTAACACCGTTATTTCACCGTGTTTAAGTCCCATGTAATAAGGGGCGAGCCTATTGCCATCAAACGGGCACAAATCAAAACTCCGCGCTGCTACTGAGGAATTCCACATGGAAAAACCTAATAACACTTTGCCCGACCTGGGAATCGAACCTAGGACCTCACGATCAGCAGTCGCGCTTGCCACCATTAGCAGTGGCGTCCCTATAGGCAAGCCCGATATTTTTTTGGTACTTATTTTGATATTTATAATTCGTCTGATAACAAATAGTTGGAGATCTTAAGATCGAATTATGGTTTACTAATGATAAGCATAAAAAATATTGTCATAATTAACCTTGCATATCAAAATAAGTACCAAAAATATCGGGCTTGCCCTATAGGCACGCCACTGACAACTAGGTAGGTAAATCTTAATAATATATAGGTAAATTCGATTTCTGTGGCTGGTGCCAATGGAGCAGTTCCCGCTGCAGATCGTCTGCTAGAGATGCACCACAGAACATAAAATCGATAGCCGCGATTTTCCCGACGTCCAAATCTTAGAATTTAAAATTGCTATGAAACGAATTGTATGCAGTTTTGGTATCCATCTTGTGATATTACTGGCGGTATATTGAAATGCACAAAATATACTGACTTCTATCTATGCAATGTGTTATTCAATTTTAGGTCAACTTCAATAAACGCGTTGTCTATGGCCCTATTGTTATGTTTCCGTATTTGTCATTAAATTAGCGAGGCGGGTGTTGCTGTTAAGTTACTGATGAATGAGTTTGCGAAGTCTCTGTAACTTGATTTGTTGCGACATTATTTATTGAAGCAGTTTCCAATATCGCTAATTATTAAGGTAACTTGTAGCCAGTTGAAATACCTACTTGACAAAAGGAAAGTTAGTTCGTTAAGATGCGTTAGATAGGTATATTTTGACTTTGTATCACAAGGAGCGGTGAAACAAAGGGTATCTCTATCAGATTACGTTTAAACTTTCAGTTCAGCTTCTAGTTGAAGTTTAGATATGCGGACAGTCTCCGAAGATAGTTATTTATCACCGAAATGTTGAGCGATACTAATGCAGCTTTCAATAAAGTTTATCAGAAGAGTTCAATCTTAAATTGAATCGAATACCTGTTATCGGTAGCTGGTAACACTGGACAGTGTTGACATAGGAGGGTAACCGTCAAGATTAATCAACGTACCCGAAGTTATAAAAACACTGGTCATTCGACGGAGCAGAGGATTCCATGTCGAACAGCCGAAGAAATCTGACCTTTTATATCTGGATTTGCTTGTCCTCATTTTCTGATCTTGTGTTAATTATTATATTGTGAACTAGCTTCTGTAACTAATCACTAACCTAATTAAAAGTACTCTCAGTGGTGGAGAGTCTATGTTGGTTTAATTTACTTTATTTACCATACTCCCAATCCTGACATACCGATATTAGCTATAACTGTAATGCTAGATTCACCCCTACAAGATTCTGTTGTATGTATTTTATATACCTAAATATTTCGAGTCGATTTATCGATTCTACATTGTGGGACGAACATGTAAGTATTGGTAAATATTCAACACGCCAAGATATGCACGTATATTGGATCCAACAACGCGACTCTGGTATAATCTTGCCTCGCGCATATTGCAACCAATATTCACCAATATTACCGTCGAATATTACTCTCGCGCTTTGCATTGCAAATTTGCAAATTTTGCAATAAATATTGATAGTATCACCTATGCGCAGGTACACACGATTTACGGCTTAAAATACGTCAGCTGGACAAGCTGTTGGACCAGGTGGCTTAACCTCGCTTTAGCAAAAGTTTAAGCGTTGAATATGAGAGCCAACGAGCACGAATGTACAGAAAATAATGAATGTAGATTACGACAACCATTGTTATAGCGACCCGCTCTTAAGTGTCAGACCGTGTCTTGTTCTCCCCATAGAGAAAACAAACGTCAGCACTTAGTAAGTCTCTAGATACTCGTCTCACTAAACGTTTGTCTACTAAACCGCCGCCGTAGAAGATTGTTCAAAGTTAGTGTAACCGCCAGTTACCCGACCGTCCGTAAGATAAGCACGTGTTCTGTGTTTGCTTAGGCACATGCCACTTAAAACATATATAGAATAAACATACTTTGGGATTAGAAACCTTAACTACAATATACATAGTTCATTTTCGGTTGCAATTTTTTTTATAGCATTTTTATTAAAACAGTTTTTGTCATTCAGAAATAATAAGTTTTATATACTTTCCTATGTAATATTTGCTTAAACGTCATGTGTATGTACTAAAAATACACCCACTAGTATTTTAATTGTTTGTCTTTTAGTTAAGGGTGCCGTTTCATAGAAAGTTGGCTACCATATGTAATTTAGTTTGAAATGAGTTTTACGAGTTAAACACTTGTACATAAGTCGGGACAAATTGTTATTTTAGCCGAGGTAGGTTCGTTTACAAACTGTCCTGGGGGTTGTGGGTCCGATATCCGCATTTAGCTTTATCTGAACCCGACACGGCCATACATGATTGATGATACGCATAGTGGCAATCGCGATACAGGAATTTATAGTCTAATCAGAGTAGTTTGTTAGTAGATCTGGGCAGTCAAACTGATAGTACACGTTAACTTTTTTTAACGTATCGACTATCGCCTCTCTGCTCCAATAATAATGACAAATACGATTTTATTTATTCAAAAAAACGTAATAGTTCCTCTATTATTAACGGAAAAGATACCACGATTTATGCAAAAATATAATCGGACACGGCAGTTTTAATTATAAAATACTAGCTGTCGGCTCCGCCCGCGTAAGAATTTTTATTTCAGTAATAAATACAGCCTACGTTACTCAGTGATAATAATACCTAAAATAGCTTTTTTTTCTAACGGGATAAGAATTTTTGAATTCGGTCTAGTAGTTTCAAAGTTTATTCGTTACATACAAAAATACAAATCGTTCCTCTTTATAATATTAGTATAGAAAACAAATAAGAATAGTTCGGACTTGTAACGTTGTTGAAGCAAAGGCGATATGAAGAACCGATTTTTTTTGTCGTTGAAACAAATCATACCTATCTCAAAAATTCAATTTTGTAAAAAATAAACATACATTTCAATGTCCCAAAGCAAATTAACGTACTAATACATTTCGCAATTACTGTCTAATGACGTCACAGAAATTTCGTTTGAAAACGCTTCAGTCGCACTGCCATCTTGAAAGCGGTTCTCCGAGAATTAATTAAGGGCCAACCAGTAAACGACCCTCGCATTATGACCACACCCGCAACTCACGTAAAGTTCATTTGGCTGGAGTCTGGCAGACTCTTTGTAATAAAATTCTGGAACCTTAAAATTGTTGGAGCGTTTTAGAGGTTCAGTTAGGTGCATGGTTAATGAACTAAGCTTATTCTGATAGAGGTTTGATTGATGGATGTGATTTCTTCCATTTAGTTTGTTCGAAATTACTTTTGTCTTGCAGATATATAAAACTTTTTAACAAAAATAAAACCGACTTCTAATTGTCTATCTCCGAGGTTCTTCATCAGATCTTCACCTAATTTAAATGGGACCACTTCGAAAGAACACTCTTTCAAACAAAAAATAATCATTAATATCGGTTCACAATTAGCAAAGATATCGCGGTACAAACATACAAAAAAAAACATACAGTCGAATTGAGAACCTCCTTCTTTTTTTGAAGTCGGTTAAAAATAAAATGATTTAAATTGTAAAATAATTACTGTCTGTTAACTGCCTCGTTGGTCTAGTGGTGGCAAGCGCGACTGCTGACCGTGAGGTCCTGGGTTCGATCCCCAGGTCGGGCAAAGTGTTTTTGGGTTTTTCCGTGTGGAAATCCTCAGTAGTAGCTCGGAGTTTGGATTTGTGCCTGGTTGATGGCAATAGGCTCGCCCCCTGTTACATGGGACTTAAACATATCGGCGAAATGAGGGTGTAACTATACTCCTCTGCCCAACCCTTCGGGGAATACAAGTGTGATGTTATGTTAATAATTACTGTTTGTATAAAGTACACTTAAAGAAGTCGGAATCCTGAAAGTCTGACAACCGGTCTAACCTTAGAATATCGGTATTGCCCTGTTACTGGGTTGTGGAAATTTGATGGCAGTCGCTCCGTGTAAAATATTGGTATTAAGCTGCATCTGGTTAGACTGGAAGGTGACCCCAACTTAGTTGGGAAAAGGCTAGGTAAACCATTACGTACTTAGTGATAGTTGTATACATAATATTTTTTTAGGGCCAAGCCACATCTTACGGAAGATACGTCGCGGATCTTCCGCCGGTACACATAATTCCATATAAACATCTCACACCGTACACATTTGACCGAAGATGCGTTACTAAAACTCCTCGAGTAATTTACGCGACGGAAGATGGGCGACGCATCTTCCGTCAGATGTGGCTTGGCCCTTATATCATGTGCAATTATAAACATTAATTTAGTAACACAATCTCATTGTGTCGAGTCGTGCTCGTGGCTAATAACCAACCGCGCGGATCATACGATTTGCGAGGTTAAGCTGCGCTTGCCGCGGTCAGTCTGCAGATGGGTGACCGTTCGTTACACATCGAGACTCCTCCGTGCCTCGGAGAGCACGTTAAACAGTCGGTCCCGGGTGTCATACCTATGACACCCGTTACGGGTAGTCAGAAACCCGAAAGTCTGACAAGCAGTCTAACCTAAGAATATCGGCATTGCCCAGTAACTGGTTTGCGGAGGTCTGATGGCAGTTGCTCTGTGTAAAATACTGGTATTCAGCCGCATCTGGTTAGGCTGGAAGCTGACCCCAACATAGTTGGGAAAAGGCTAGGCAAAACAATCTCATTGTGTCGAGTCAGGCCGTTAGAGTATCTACAATGATATCAATATCGGTCTTAGTCCATAGATACTGTTGGCAAATGATGCCTGAGGGTATTCTAGATTATCATTTTGAATCACACACAGTAGAGCGTTTCCGAGAGCCGTCGTTCAGGGAATTGAGGGGTCAGGCTTCTGTGCGAAGTTGCATTACATGCAGGTTGGTACATACCAATCATTGAACTGATTTGAAATGTAGTCGTGACCAATTGACATTAATTGCGTAGACCTGTCAATACCGATTTAATGCGATGAAGTACTATTTTCAATTATAGGTATAGTCGCCGGCACGTAACTTGGCAAGAGTAGAGAAGAGAATTCCTCTCCTTTCTTTCTTTCTTCTAAACAGACATGTTTAAAAATAAATTATGGCAATAACAATAGAATAATGACAAGCAATAAAAGTGACCATTTTTTTGTTGCACTAAGTGTAGGTACATGCGCAAACTTACTCCCACTACGCCAAAACCTTGCTAAGTTACGTGCCGGCGACTATACACTACTTTCTTTTTTTCATTTTTTCTCAGAATATTTTTGCCCCACACTAGGATTTCTCCCGTATCGTGGGTGCGTTTACAGACACAAATCTTCACATACACAAACGCCCAAACCCGTAATAACTACTGTAAGCCGTACAAATATTTGTTTCGTGCGGCATTATATGTTAAAAGTAAATAAATTAAACTCACCATATTATATACATTCTCCCAATAGTCCAGCGTGATCAACTGGAATGTGGTCAGCATTGACCACAGAAAGTTGTCAAAGTTCGTGTACCCGTGGTTGGGGTTGGGGCCCACGCACAGGCAGGTGAACTCAGGGGGGCAGTGCCTCGCCCCCGTCAGGTTGCCGCATATTATAGGCACTTCATCCGCGTTCACCATCCAGTTGGATGACTCCTGGATCCACCTGGACAAATTGAAGATCAAATTATGCATTTATATAATGTTAAGAGCATTCTTCGTTGCCTTATTCGTTTTCTATCTCGTTTTGTTGCCAAATAATATTTCTTTCTTCCTTATGACCGTTCCTTGTATTGGGGCCGTCTCATAGATTACAAAAATAAGCGATTAGCATGTTAACGGGTTCATATGAATAGCAAAAAATTCTCATTGAAATCACATATTTTGGTAAAAAATTGTATGTAGACCGAGTTGATTAGAACTCAGTTCATTGCTGTTCCATCATTACCTACAACGGTTATGAAACAATGATGACGTAACGAAAAAAAACATCGTCTTATAAAATGTATTTATGGAATTTAAATGTCGTCAATGAAGCTGAAAATGAAAAGACTAGGCAGAACAAATGTCCTGGCTAATTACCAACCGCGCGGATCATACGATTTGTGAGGTTAAGTTGCGCTTGTCGCGATCAGTCTGTGGATGGGTGACCGTTCGTTATACATCGAGGCCCCTCCGCGCTTCGGAGAGCAAGTTAAACAGTCGATCCTGGGTGTCATACAAATCCCTACGATAGTCGTTACGGGAAGTCAAAAGCCCGAACGTTTGACAACCGGCCTAACCATAGGATATCGGCATTGCTCTGTAACTTGGTAAGGTAAGACCTCCGCAGGACTGATTGCAGTTGCTCCGAGTAAAATACTGGTATTCAGCCACATCAAGTTAGACTGGAAGCTGACCCCAACATAGGAAAAAGGCTAGACAGAACAGCGTATATGAATGTCATTGGCGGTTTGAAAAGTAGCCCTCTGGACAGAAGAATGATTTTTTTTGGAATGTACGGTATTTTCCGAAATAAATCGTGATTTTTAACAGGTATTATTTATTCAGAAAGTGGAGAATGCTAAAGGTTCGTTATGTGCGATTGACTGGACTTTATAAAGCTCATTCATGGTACTTCATCTACGGATGATATTCATTTCATTTATATTTCTTGGAACAAGCCATCATAATTCAAAAATGGTGCTCATCTCACAGCAATTGATTTTAAACTTGGCGGAAAGATAAGAAGTTCGTCTCAGTGGAAATTACTCTCGGGAATCCATAATTACTGTAGACTGTACATTAAGTTTCTTTTTAACCCGTTTTATGAGATGTGAATAAATTTTAACTTAATAACTTTCAGAACATTGAACTTCAAATTTTCGGGCTTACCTTTTTTATAACACTTTTGGCGGGAAAATTAATTGGGATTTAATTTAATTCAGTAATATGACTTCAGTTCTTTATATTTTTCCCTGTTGCATAACCAAATAAATTACTAAGTACATTATATTAACATATTTTTTAACATTAAAATATAATTCTTATTAATAAACAAAAGAAAACGTAAATGGAAACAAAATTATTGTATTTTTTTAAATAAACATGGCGTCGCCTATTTATTTTAATACCAGTAAATTTTTGAACAATACATGCATATAAACACTAAAATATTATTCATTACGATAGAATATTTAATAGCGGCTAGAAACAATGAATTATTTAGTTATTTTCTAGAAGTCTGTCATTTATTCGAGAAACAATGGAATACAATAAAAATAAAAGAATGAAAAAAAAACTTATTAGAATTTTAATTTTTCACGTCTAAGGCCCGATTTTACCAACGTCGAATAGCGTTTATCCAAAGAATAAATTTGACATTTTGACAGCTTTTCTATAGAAATTCTGTCAAAACGTCTAACTTATTCCTTGGATAAACACTATGCGACGTTGGTAAAATCGGGCCTAAGCTGTCTTCAAAGTTTGGCTTGTTTTATGCCAGTTTTAAACTTTTAATAACTGTTGACTTTTTGATAAGGGATCATTCTTCACATAAATTATATTCGGAATTATGTAACATTCAAAACAGGGAATCCATCAAGCTTTTTTTAAATTGATTATTATTTTTCGTATTTGGGAGCATGAAAATACTTACTTATTCAGTTATCAAAATACTACGGTTTAGTACGCAACAACTAAGAAGTCGCAAAGGCAAACTTCGTTTAACCGATCACTTTCAAACTGAGTGCGACTTCAAGACTACGAATGTTTATTAAGTACTGCAGTAAAAAATGATCTTTACGCTGACGCAATAAGTGTGAGTAGCACGAAAATCAGCGACTGCCATTGGTTGTTTGATCAAGTTTACAGATGCGAGATCTTAGTTGTGTCGTACTATACATCCACATTTCTTACACAAGTACTTAAATAATTATACATAATCTCTACTTACGCTGACCACGCCTCATCCGTGAAGTTCTCCCCCGGCGGCACGACGAGGTTCTTCACGCACTTATTCCGCAGCTCCCCCATGTAGACTTGTAGGGCAAACAGCGCGAACACCATCAGACAGAAGATGGTCAGCGTCATTACTTCTGCCAGTTGCTTGAACGAATGCAGAAGCGCGTTGATGATGGTTTTTAGACCTGTTGGAAGTTTGATCGGGTTATTCTTATGTTTGTGCCTTTGATGATTTGTTATTCGAATGTAGGTACCTATATAAGGTCCAACCAAAATACCTGGACAAACTTTTACACAGTGTTCTGTAAGTGTAACTGAATATATCTATGCAAAAAAAAGGAGATCCAAGTGTTTTTTTTCTAACCAAAATTTTGTTTTCAACTTTAATTTTACGTTGATTAATTTTTTTTTACATTTTCCACTTCGCTGTTTAGGTAAAACACGGCACGGAATTAGCACGCACCCCAATGGCGGTCGATGCATAAGAAATGGATGAGTTTATTCTTAGAGAGTAGGTACAGGTAATTTAAAACATTATTATTTTTTTGTTAGAAAAAAACACTTGGATCTCGTTTTTTTTTACATAAATGTGATTAGTTAAACGTATTGAACACTGTGTAAAAGTTTGTCCAGGTATTTTGGTTAGACCTTATATATACAAGGTTAGTCGGAAAGGGGTAATAATCTGAAAGGGTGTTATAACCCATAATAATTAATAACTTTTGTTCTTCAACTTTCCCCAAAAGTCAATAGTTGTAACTGAAATAGTTATTCAAAGATTTCATATAAAAAACGCTAAAATCAATTTATCCTCAGCTATGATCAGCTGTTTAGGAGCTTCATTTTCTGAATTCAAAACTAAAGCAGGGGCGAAGTATTAAAAAAAATGCATATAATTTTACATGGAAATACAAATTATCGTTTTTTTTTTATTTTAACGTTTGCTTTAAGACAGTCATCAGTGATACTATGAGTAGCCCGCGGATTAGTATGTTGTACAAAGGGAGACAATTCATCGAGGAGAAATTTCACTATACCTCAATTAGGCGTATATTACAGTTATATGGAAGGTGGATTAGGACAGGCTACAAGCCGGTGGGATTTTTGGTAATACCCGGCTTCGTGGCAGATTCTAAACTACCGAAAATGAGGGTTTGATAAATAGGTCTCTGCCTACCACTGTACTTAGGCCGCCATTACAATTTAAGTTGCTTCCGTAAAATTTATGTACGTAACTTATGACAATTAATCCGATTTTACAAATCAGACGTTGCCCCACACTAGGATTTCTCCTGTATCGTGGGTGCGTTTACAGACACAAATCTTCACACGCAGGAACATCCAGACCTGGAACAATTATCTGTAGGCCATACAAATATTTGTTCCGTGCGGGAATCGAACCCACGACCAGCGCAGAAGCCGATCGCTCAGCCACTGCACCAAACGTGTCGTCATTATTGTAAAACAAATACGTTGTATGACTTCCGCGTTTTCTGTCATATCTAATGATCTTGTCTATTAACTTATGTTACTTTGTTAAATTGTATTTACGCACTCGAGTACCTACTATTATATTTATCTGGTAAGGATTTTTTCCTTTTCTTGTTTAAACAATCTTCATTAAATGTCTTTTGATCTCAATCTTGAAGTTTACCGTCAATATCTACTAGAGGCTCTTAATAAGAAGATAAGGCTTAATGACTCGTTAAATAAACGTCGTGTCCTCTTGTCGTCTCCCTCCCTCCTCGGAAACAAACACTCGACAGATCCTCTTACTCGTTCGTTTAGGGAGTTTAATTCCCTTACGCCGAATCGGGACCAAACTATAGTTTTAGTTGAGATTTTGTCTGTGTACTTCTTATAAATTCAGGAGCTAGTCTCTAAGATAAATGTGCAAAGGTCAAGCTCAATCTTATTTGGAAGAATTCTTATTTGCACAGCTTATAATCGTCTTCAAAACGGTATACCTACCGCGCAGTAGAGTGCGCGTCAAACAACATAAATGGCTAGAACATAAATGGCTTCGACAGCGTGATCTATGTTAGGTTCGGGTTATATGATTCGTTTTGATGACTCCAATAGATTGCACTTGGTGTTCAGGGTCTGATGATGGAGCTATGAGGTGGATAGTGGAACTCTTCAGTGGCTACTAATAAACCATCAAGTTTTGCAGTCGACGCCATCTTGGTTCTAGTTATTTGACGCGCACTGTACCATTAATACCGACAATATCGTTTGTGCAAAATTTTGCACAGTCCAGCTGTTTGCACATGCAAGTCGTTGCACATAGCCGAACCTTTAGGTGGTTTTTGAAACATCGTTTGGCGTTAAAATGAAATAAAATACGCATCAAAAAGTTAAATAATATGTTGGTATATTTCCATTTAGCTTCCCTTTTAAAGTTTCATGTTAACTAACTTGTAGGTAGCTAAACATGTGGAATAAATAAAAAAGTCCTCACTCAAAACTCATTTATTTAACTGGACAGAAAAACGGTAATTTTTAAACGTCAACATTACCTACAATAGACAGCCCCCAATGATGACTATCTTCAACTTATCTCTAGTAACTAAAAGTAGAATCCTAAAAGATGTATAGAGATAAATAATAATTCCTGATAGGTATATTCTGAAGGATGTATGAGAATTCTGACTCAGACCCTGATTATGCTATTGGCCATACAAAAGATTTCCTTTAGGTACCTACTAAAAGACTTAAAGGCAACTTACCCGGCATTATAGAAACAGTCTTCAACGCTCTCAGCACTCTAAAGGTCCGCAGGCCAGCCAGATTGCCAACCTCCATGCCGATTGTTGCGTACCCTGACGTGATGACGACGAAATCCAGCCAGTTCCAAGGATTTCGAAGGTATGTGTACTTATTTAATATGAACCCCTTAGCTATACACTTAATTATCATCTCCGCCGTGTAGATCGCCAGGAAAATGTACCTGAAATAGAGGAACCAATTTAGTGCTTTGGTGTATTGGTTGAAGATTTTTTTTAATCTAAAATTTGTAGCAACAAATCGTTTCTGAGGCTTTCTTTTTCAGCGTATCTTATACCATACAGTATAGTCAACGGTACGTAACTTGGCAAGAGTAGAGAAGAGAATTCCTCTTCTTTCTTTCTTTCTTTCTTCTAAACAGACATGTTTAAAAATAAACTATGGCAATAACCATAGAATAATGACAAGCAATAAAAGTGACAATTTTTTTGTTGCACCGCAAGCTTACTCCCACTACGCTAAAACCTTGCCAAGTTACGTGCCGGCGACTTTACTACGAGATAAGTTATGCGCCTCGACAGTCTTCGTGTTTCCGAATAGGTACGAATTATGCCACCTATTAAGTGATCTATTCGGAATACTCCGAAGAGGACAATGTCGGAGTTGTATAACATTATAAGACATACAAAGAAAAATGGACCAGGTCGCATAATTCGTACAAGTTCGGAAACACGAAGATTGCCGAAGTGCGTCAATTATGTCGTAAGTAACTTATATTTAAAGCAGTAGTCCAACTTCAGGATAATCGACCGTTTTTGAGAAGGACAGCAATATATGATAAAAGGGGGATAAAGGAGTGGAGTCTCATTTTCTAGTTATTTCCTCGAATGTCCTACTACTTAAATAAGAATAAAACACTATATATGTAACCAAGTGAGAGGCTCGTGGCTAATTACCAACCGCGCAGATCATACAATTTGCGAGGTTAAGCTGCGCTTGCCGCGGTCAGTCCGTGGATGGGTGACCGTTCGTTACAAATCAAAACCGTTCCGTGCCTCGGAGAGCACGTTAAACAGTCGGTTCCGGGTGTCATCCGAATACCTACAGTCGTTACGGGAAGTCAGAAAGTCTGACAACTGGTATAACCTTACGATATCGGCATTGCCCAGTAACTGGGTTTCAGAGGTTTGATGGCAGTCGCTTCGTGTAAAATACTGGTAATCATTTTTTTTTCTTTTAAAAAACGTTGCCCCACCCCACACTAGTATTTTTCCTGTATCGTGGGTGCGTTTACAAACACAAATCTTCACACGCACAAACATCCAGACCCGGAACAAGTATCTGTAGGCCATACGAATATTTGTTCCGTGCGGGAATCGAACCCACGACCCGTACCGCAAAAGCCGATCGCTCAGCCACTGCACCAAAGGTGTCGTCCAATTCAGCCGCATCTGGTTAGACTGAAAGCTGACCGCAATATGGTTGGGAAAAAGCTAGGCAGAACAAATAACCAAGCGAGTTACTCACGAAATCGCAAATGAACTCCATGGAAAAATTAGAACAGAATTATGAAGGAAAGAAAGCAACGCATGGGTTAGCAAACTTTTCCTTCCCTAAGTTATGTCATGGTCGAGCCTGATTTCCCCAAAGTAACTTATCCGCATTAACATTATTAATATTTTTTCAAGAAAGTTGGTAAGTACAAATAATAAAGGAGTTGCGTGAACATCATTAGCTTATTTAACGAAGTGACATTTTGATTTATTATTACAAAATGGTATTCCGGAAAAGACTGTTAAGTATTTTATTTTCAATGGGTTCCAGCATTATGTAAAAAAGGTTATTTTTTAAAATTATGTGGATTTTTGTGTTTTTGTATTCACAAAGGTTTGATATTGGTTTGGTATTTGGTTTTTGACGACACGTTTGGTCAGTGGCTGAGCGATTGGATTCTGCGCTACGGGTCGTGGGTTCGATTCCCGCACGGATCAAATATTTGTATGGCCTACAAATAATTGTCCTGGGTCTGGGCGTTTGCGCATGTGAAGATTTGTGTCTGTAAACGCAACCACGATACAGGAGAAATCCTAGTGTGGGGCAAAGTTTATTAAAAGGAAGAAAGATATCTTAGGGTTTAACTTTTAAAGTCGGATTATATTTATATCGGATTGAAAGCACGCATTATTGAACATTCAGTACATTATTGTACTAATTTTGCTTCGAGGTACAGGTATCGTTTTGGTGATAATATGTTTACTGCGGTATGCAGTATATTAATGAAACCTGAAACTGACCTAATTTATGATCCTCTATCGCCCGGTTTCTGAGTTAAGCTGAGCTAGAGATAAGCGAGGTTTGAGCATGATTTTAAGTAAGGGATGATTTCCACCAACCGGCTCGCATCGCATCGGATCGGAAAGGATACGAACGGATGCGGCGACAGCCGATCGCGTCCGGCAGGAGGTCGACGCATACGATCGGCTCCGTATCATCGCTATCCGTTTCTGCGCCTAGTCAAATAGTTTCATTCCTACCGTGATGACGTGTTCTAATTTTTGAGAGGATCTGATCGGATACGACGACAGGCGAACGGAGCCGATCGCGCGTCGCAGCATACTTTTGGCTACGATCGCGTGTCGCGGAAGACGCCCGCAGTCAAGCTGCTGTGCGCCGCTTGATAATATAGACTTTAAATACTGTGTAGTGTACATGATTTAATATCGTTGAAAGATTGTAAAATCCGTTCCGATCCGATGCGATGCGAGCCGTTTGGTGGAAATCATCCTTTAAACTCCATACAAAACGATTCTCAATTGTTACTTATATTTATAGATTTATTAAACTAGAAACTGGCCGATTGTCTTGTATATTTGGGCCCATCAAAATATTTCAACGTGTGAGGACTTAAGAATATAAGAATATAATTCCGAACCTACCCAAGCCCACATAGTCACAGAACTATTGTTACATCAAGTTATAAGTTCACAGGTGAACGCTTCTACCGTACCTACCCGTATAATCCCTTAGTACCCTCAGAAAGGGTTGGGTTGAACCCTTTCGTAATGGGGAACCAGAACCACGTGGTGCGGCTTCATATTCTACGGCTTAATTACCATTTGTAAGCCGAGATCTTATGGTTACCCCGAAATTTATGCTACTTCGAGGTGTTGCCAAACGTTATACTATCTTAGTAACTCTTAGGAATTTAATTAAGAGAAAAATAAGAATAGTTGGAAAAGAGGGTGACTTTGTTTTTGGAGAGGAAAATAGGAGGGTTTTACAAATAGAAATAGGAACTGTTTGGGCGGAAAAAACTTGCTATTCACAAAAGTGTTCATTTCATTAAAAAGACATTTGGTTTTCTTTATTTAAAAAAAGATTGTTATTTGTTTTAAACAACATCGACACGTTCTTGGATAAGCATCAAATATGCACTATATAAATAACTAGCCGTGTCCTCACGGCTCCACCCGTAGCCTATGTTACTCAGTGATAATATAGCTTTCTAACGGCAAAAGAATGAATGAAATCGGTCCAGTAGTTTTTAAGTTTATTCGTTACATACAAAAATACAAATCTTTCCTCTTTATAATATTAGTATAGATTAAAATAACGAGTTAAAATAATAACAGTTAATGCTTTTATCTATCAGAAAAGTAACTATTGGTTCTGTAGAATAAAAAATAAGACTATAGTATCGTAGAAGTACTTACAGCTACAATTAAACTCATTAAAAATGTTAAAAGCACATAAAACTTAACGATGGTTAAACGTTCCAAGCCAGTGGGTATACCAGAGCTAATATTTTGTCATTAAATTTCAGTAGATTAGTTTACACAAAGTGGCGTACCTTAATAAAGGTAACCTCTAACCAAAAACTATCCAGTCTGGGCTCCTTCATTTGCATATTGTTTTACGAGACAAACCTATGGTCACGAACTGGTTGAACATTTTCAAGAAAACTTGCTAAAACAAAGGAATTTTATTCTTTGTTGAAAATGTAGTTTTTACAACCTTTTTTACTGTATGCAAAATAATCTTGGCATTTGAATTTATGTGCTTCGCAGTGTTTTGTTGATTTAGAACTTTGAAGAGTCTGTTCGTGTCTAAAATCACAATATTTTGTTTACATGAATATAATTTATCTAGTAACTTCAGTTTAAAGATCTATACCTGTGACAGGACAAGTGCTTTATCAGATAATCCTTAAACCATGTTTGGCAAAAAATCGTGAAAATTATGATTTAATAACTGCACAATTTAATCGCGGGTTGACAGTGAGCTGCAAATTATCAATATTTTAATTCTCCAGAAGCCAAATGCTTGTCGACAATCTAATTCATTCTAATTTAAAAAAAAAACTTTTTAACCACGTTCATAAAATATTATATTACCAACCTAATAACATTATAATATCCTCATCGCGATTTATAGCGCCAAATCGGCACAAGATACAGCGATACCACCGCACCGTCGTAAAATCTGGCATAACATCGTCAAACCATCAATATCCCATCGAATATTTCAAGAGTATTTTTAAATAATTCCGTGGTTAATTTGATAAGAAACATCGGCATCGGTTCATTACTTGTGGGTCAACAAATTTGAAGAGGGCCGCCATCTTCCTTTTCGGCGGGATTTTTTATAAAGTATACTGCAAACGACGTCTTCTGAGTATGACGTGATTAATCGTGCCTCATGGTTATTATTAGATTATTATATTGCTTTATTAAATTATCTTTCGGTCTCGTTTTAATCCCCCTTGTTTGTTTCTGCTTATATTATCTCTAGTATGTTAAAAAGCTTACCAAAACACTCATAGGTAAAGAATTCTATACATATATATATATATATATATATATTTTTTAAAACATTTCCCCACACTAGGATTTATCCCGTATCGTGGGTGCGTTTACAGACACAATTCTTCGCATGCACAAACACCCAGACCCCGAACAATCTGTAGGCCGTACAAATATTTGTTCCGTGCGGGAATCGAACCCACGACCCGCAGCGCAGAAGCCAATCGCTTAGCCACTGCACCAAACGTGTCAAAAAGCGGGTGTCGCTTTATTCAATTACCTTTTGATGTCGTTTTAATCCTCCTTGTCCGTTTCTGCTCATACTATCTCTAGTATGTTAAGAAAGCTTATCAAAACACTCATAGGTAAAGAATTATAATTATAATTGGACATATGCATTAGACACATTTTAGAATGCAGCCACATTCCATTCTAGCGAGTGTTTAATCGTTTCCTATCCTAAGTAATAAACGGTTGTTTCTATGAAAATACTTGTTTGCGTCATAGGCTGTTTCCTACATACACGGCGAGCGGGTAAATAGACATGCAATGTCGTCGTTAACAGTACTGGCATCGGAACCGGGTTCTAATGAAGGAGCCATGTTTCAGTTTTACCTCATGCTCATATTCCTACGTCACTTAGGCGTAATAATTTACTTTCATTCACCGAATTATTATGTGGCCCCAAAGTAATTTATCATCGTGGTTGAATAGGTAACTTAGTAGTACGAACAATTAGTTTGTTAAAGCGTTTGGAGAATATCAAAAGTTGGTTGTTAATCATTATAACGTAATAAAGCGGAAGGTATTGTAAGAAAATGAGTTATTATAGATTTCACTAAAGACTTCTTGGATAGGTACTTTATTACACGAAGATTGATTTAAATATTTGAATCACTGGTCAATTACAATAGAAAATTAAAAATGGAAGCCATAAATTAAATGGAATAAAATAATAAAAATAAAAATTTAATGGCATTTCATTTTTTGTCGTCAATAGGCCAGTATTTCGCAAGTCATATAATTGTTGAATAAGGTTTTATTTATGCAAGAAATTGTTTATGTATATTTATTAACCAAATAGAAATGGGGGTTTGATAACTGGTAGTTTGGATAAAGAGGTGAAATGAGTACATATAGAAAATTGCAAGCAAATGCGTCAATATAAAATAAGAACACACTTTTAAATATAAAACAGCTATAGTCTAGGTTTAACACATCAGAGGTGCTAGATTATAAATTAAACAAATACGTCTGAACCTCGTGAGACATCTTTCAACAAACCCTCCAATTCTCTCCACACATGCTACTTATCTTACGGCCGGGTGCCAAAATATGTGGAATAGATATATTATTAGTGATGTACCCAAAGTGTGTGGTATCGGTGTAACAGAATTACTAATAGCACTGGACTCGCATAGCGGGACCGAATTTATTTATGTGGTTTCACTGTTGGCTTTATCTGAAAACCAGCGATGCAGCATTTCGGTATGGCAGGTTATGCTGACATAGGAGCCTTTTTGATCTCGTGCAAGTTATCATTGTTTTTTAATTTATAAACAACACAATATAACATTACATCACGCCTATATTTCCCGAAGGGTTGGGCAGAGGTGTATCGTAACACCCTTATTTACACCGTTATGTTTAAGTCTCGTGTAATAGGGGTGAGCTTAATGCCATGAACCGGGTACAACTTCAAACTCTGGGCTGCTACTGAACAATTCCACACAGAAAAACCAAATAACTTTTTGCCCGACCTGGGTTTTGAACCCAGGACCTCACAATTAGCAGTCGCGCTTGCCACCACTAGACCAACGAGGCAGTTAGCTATACTAATATTATAAAGAGGAAAGATTTGTATTTTTGTATGTAACGAATAAACTTAAAAACTACTGGACCGATTTCAAAAATTCTTTTGCCGTTAGAAAGCTACATTTATCACTGAGTAACATAGGCTACGGGCGGAGCCAGCTAGTTAATTTTTTTTATAGCTTTCTCTATGGAGTTTTATTTTAGACTCTAAAATAGTTTATTTTGCTGTCGTTAAGAGTCTAAAATAAAACTTTGTCTTCTTCTCTTTCTTCCTTAGTTATTTGGAGGATATGTAGTAAATCTGTCAACATGTTTTTTTGTTTATTTTAATTTATCCGTAACTGAGTTAAAAAAGGTTCTATGTGGAATACGGGTGTTCAACAAACAGCGCCAGTACCTGGTATGTCTACTGGAGCAGCAATAAAAATAGGTGGCTTATATAAATAAGCTTTGTGTCAAAAGATTTTTTTTTACTATTTTGTACTTTTTTATCCTTTTGTTTTTCTGCAATTACGAAATAGGTTCAGAAAGATAATCAACTTTAGTTACAAGGAGCGGTACCTCGCAGCGACAAGGACCTACAAAAATAATATTATGCAAAAATTACTTACACGAGAATAAAATATTACTAAAAACACGTATTTCCAATTATCAGCAGGGTCATGAAGAAATAATAAGGGTTCCTCCCAATTAACATAAGAGTAGCAGTGATAGCCTTGTGGTGTGACCGTCGGACTGCCAAGTCATAGGTTTCAAGTTCGAACCCAAGGCAAGCACCTCTGACTTTTCGGTCATGTGCGTATTGTACAATTATCACTTGCTTAAAAACGATGAAGGAAAACATCGTGAGGAAACCGGCCATGCCTGAGAGATATTTCTCGACGGCATGTTAAAATTCAAACTCTAATACCAGGTTAGTCACTAACCACACGAAAAGAAGAAGAAGAAGAACGTAAGAGTCATTAGTAATATGAGATAGAACTCCTAGGTGAAGACAGTCGAAACACTTAAATTAAACAAAACTAAATTCGAACTGCAACGAATTCATCCCAATCAAATTTAATTCAAACTTAAAATATTAATTATGAAAATGAATATTCTTAACGAAGCGTCTGTACGCAGCAGAGCTCCCAGTAAATCTCTGTTAACTTTATTAACCAACGTAGGAGCTGTCGGCGACTGAGCCACTTTATCATCATAGTTTTGTTAAATAAACTTTAGAATGTGATATATAGTGGCTTGGGATACTGTGGTTTAGTTCTCCCAAGAGTGGGGACACTTCGGAATACAGTCCAGTTGGTGAATTTCCAATTTAGGATAGTTTAGTCTCACTACCTAAATAACTGTTATTTCTGTTAGGTACTTTGACATTTCCGACTAGAATGAACCACAATATGTCCCAGGACTATTATGTTGGTTGAACTGTGTAACAGAAATAACTAGAAACTTCAGACATTCCAATTAAAGCGTGTTTCACAATCTTTATATAACTATTTGGGAAATAAATACGGTGGTTTGATAGATGTTCTATAGAGAAGCTGTCAAACCATCTTATTTATCAGAGCTAACGGACGACTGTAAAACAAATCCACGTTAAAACTTAACTTTAATGAACATAATTATTCAACATGTATTTTTTTAAAGAAAATATAGGTATATGCATTTCCTTTTCTAGTTACATTTCAAATTCAGTCTACTTGTCTTGACATAAGTATAAATTCTCTTTATCTTAATTGATAGATTGATTTGTAAAAAGAACAGAAAAAAACGACCATATAAATCGATACTCAAAAAATACTTATAACAGAACAAATTTTTGTACTGATTTCATAATACCGTGCGTGTTGTTTTTTTTTTTTAGAAAACGTTGCCCCACACTAAGATTTCTCCTGTATCGATTATGATATTTCTGTGTTGATTATGACATTTCTGTCACTTCAAGGTCGTCTATTGTAATGATAGGTGTATATCAGAAGTCTATGCATATAAGGTTTTTTATACTGAAATGGGATTAATTAGGTATACATGCTACGACGTCATTTCCACGTTGGTCCGAGTTTCAGCAAATCTCAAATTTAATAAGTTAGCAATGAATGTAAAAATAATAATTTTAAATACTTTTCGGCTTTCAAAACCTTCTCTGGTATAAAAACCTACAACGTAGTACATAATCGTTAACTTTATTGTTTGACTAGCAAAGAATTAGGTTAATACGCTCATAACAAGTTAAGCTATGCCGCAGAGTTCAAGTGCTGTTAAAAACTGTGTTGGGTAAGTTAATCGATACTACAGTGGTAAAACATTTACCAAAGCCAGGGAATCGATTGGTTAGTGTGTGTGTGTGTGTGTGTGTGTGTGATTATGTTTTGTAGTATAATAAGTACATAATTTAATGTCTCCTCATTAATTGTAACACTGAGAACTACCTCTCTCTTTTCTTTTTTTCTTGCACTTCATGTCCATCCAAAGGTTGTCTGGAAGAAATCGCCTAGTGCGATAAGACCGCCCATTGTACATCTCTATTTTTATAGTAATGTTTCTTGTTTGTTTTGTGTACAATAAAGAGTATTGTATTGTATAATAATGATTGCCATGTTGGTCTAGTGGTCGCAAGCGCGACTGCTGAGCGTGGGGTCCTGGGTTCGATCGCCAGGTCAGGCAAAGTGTTATTGGATTTTCCATTAGGAATTTATCAGTAGCAGCCTGGAGTCTGGATTTGTGCCCGGTTAATGGCAATAGGCTCACCCCCAGTACATGGGACTTAAACATAACTGGCGAAACGAGGGTGTTTTAAAACACCTCAGGCGTGATGTTATGTTATGTTGTATAATAATGATGAGAAAAATTTACGAGGTAGGTAGGAAAATTATTTCTAACTGATATCACGTTCAGCTGTAGTTATAGAGTTTTTCTTTATGGATTTTTGATGTGAAACATCCAATGTGGCAGTATGTGAGTAGCGGCTGTTGCGTGGCGATGCTCGCGATGGCGGACATCCGACGGCAGACCTTCGTAACTCTTCGGCTATCTTCGGTTTGATTCGGCCAGTACTTTTTTTTAATAAAATAAGTTTCGATGTTTCCTTTCCGCCAGGCGGCCCGCGACGGTTGTTTTTTAGTACAGCTATTTTAGCGCGGAGCTACAGTAAACATAACGAGTGATCCATTTTTTGACAGTGCGTATCTTTCTTAACGACAAAAACGTGACCACGTATAACGGGGTGGCCTGCATAAGCGACAAACGCGAGGCGATGCGCCGCGACGCGACACGATACGGATACAGATAGGTACAGTCAGCAACAAAAGTATGTTAACACTTCAGTTTTTTAAATCATAACGGAACACAATAATATTCAAATTTAATCGGAACACATGTAACAATAAAATAACACAAACTCTAGACTATTATATGTAATTCTGAAAAGCAGTGTATCGAATAATTTTGTGTCTTTTAGATGTTATGTAAAAGTAACAGTGTTAACCAACTTTCGTTGTTGACAGTATGCCGTTGTTTTGATCGCGTTCATCGCATCGCATCGCGTCGCGTTTGTGGCTTACGCAGGACACCCCGTAAAAATACTACAAGAATAAGCATCTCATTGACGGTAAAGAGAAAGGGTGTAACTACTCTTTGTAAGGGCACCATTCCTATATTAATGACCTATCGATGATCAATGTATAGCAGTAGTGTGCATTGCATATAGGCAATTAAGCAGTGCCTACCGCATAAGATTTAATTAACTACTCCATTTTAACTATTACTATAAATAAAATAAACGTGCATGGCTATGATTTCTTTTGGTCAGAATCGTATTGAAATGGGCTTAAGCGGACTATTGAAAGGCGACATCACTAGTGCCTGCCTACCTAGTCCGAAAACCAATGCACGCCACTGGTGTATAGCGTTCTTTAATATTATATTCTTAACTGTTCATACTTTGTTCATAAAATTACTTTAAATTTTATACAAAGGGGTAATAATGTTCATGAAAGCATAACTCAATGAACACGGACAATACAAAAGGGGTCATGTGTGAACAACCGTAAAATGACCTCCTATTGTCTCTGCCTGCAACGGACACGCTTCTATTAATATTCTTATAATTTTCACGCATAAATTTAAATTCAGTCCAACACACTCGTAAGGTTTTGTGAACACTAATTGTCCGCATTCTAGGAGCCCAGAGCCATTAAATAATATTTGTTCTTATTTTTATTGAGGTAAGGTCTATATTCTTTTGAATTCTATTTTGTTTAGGGTCTAACAAGCTTTGCGAACGCTTGTCAAGCGGGATTTCGTCGCGTGGTTGTGACAGATACCGGGTGAAGTACCTATACCAAAGATTAAATTCTCCGATTGAATTTATGTTCAAGCTTATGGTGATTAGAGTTCAATTCGCTATGAATTATGACGCAATTTTAAGGTATTCTCGGGGTATTTGGGTTTGTTGGCTACTTATTCATAAGCTACGAAGAACAAGACCATAATAAATCATCTAAACAAAGAGTTATTAATTAACTGTATTAACGATACGATGTAGTCATTATTAATTCATTATTATCTCATCCTCAAATATGTAAAAGATCATTTGCCAATATTTAAAGCTTGATATTGAATACTTTTTTGAAGAACAGCTTATTTTTGCTCTTCAATCTGGAATGACAACATTTGACGTCAAAACAAATGAACTATCAGTTTTAATTAGTCTCAGAACGGGGATAAATAAATAAAATCAATGTTGTGAACAGTCGACTCGTTTGTTTGTTTTACAACGAAACAGAATCCATTCAACATTTTGTTTACGTCTGCTAAAACGGATTACTGAAGCTACTGTCATGAAAATTCAGAACAGATTACGAACGACGATTCTGGAAACAATTTAGGGCTTGTTTGAAAGATATAATGATGATAAAAATCTTGGGAATTAGAAATGGATTAAGTTATGTGCCTCGACAACCTTCGTGTTGCCGAACTTGTACGAATTATACGATCAATATATGGCCGATGTCTATGATTTACCGAGTGTTATTGGTTAAAATTAGGACTTCCATTTTGCCAATAACGAAGCAAAGACCCCATTACTTTGCATAGTACCTAGACTCTTCTATATGTTAATAGTTATCACAAGTAAAATTAGCTTACGAGTTTATTTATAAATGTCCAGTTTAGCAATAAAGGAAGCTACATTGGTATGCAAAAATGATTCGTTTTTCTCCTTAAGAACCCATCAATGGACTATCCAGAATTCATCCCAAGATGAAGTTGTAGTTAAAACCCAAGAAAGACTGACCGTCTCGCATGATTCGCGCAAATTCGGAAACACGAAGATTGCCGAAGTGTTTAACTTATGTCGTAGTGCATAGTTTTAGAAAAGTGACTGTAGTTTAGGGTAGACAGTAAAATTGTTGTTTCTAGAATAATCTGTCTAGAAATTGTTGTCTAATTTTAATTGTACACAGTCAGTCGCAACACAAGCGACAGCACCCTAATTACGTAACTCACTTGCATTCGTTATAGCTTTGACTTTGACAGGTCAATAATTTCCATAGCAACGTACCTATGTATTAACAATCTGACTTCTGCACAACTAAGCACCACGCAATGAATATTGTTGTATTTTCAAAATGAAAGTTATTGCTATTACAAGTTCGTTCTGCCTAGCCTTTTCCCAACTATGTTGGGGTTAGCTTCCAGTCTAATCAGATGCGGCTGAATACCAGTATTTTACACGGAGCGACTGCCATCAGACCTCTGCAACCCAATTACTGGGCAATGCCGATATCCTAACATTGGGCCGGTTGTCAGTCTTTCGGGCTTCTGACTACCCGTACCGACTGTCATAGGTATTCGTATGACACCCGGGACCGACGGTTTAACGTGCTCTCCGAGGCATGGAGGGGTCTCGATTTGTAACGAACGGTCACCTATTCACGGACTGATCGCGACAAGCGCAGCTTAACCTTGCAAATCATATGGTCCGCGCGGTTGTTTATTAGCCACGACCCCTACATTAGCCACGAGCCCCTACTGATACCGATATCTGTTGCGATTACAAATGTGTTTCGCAATTTAACCCTAATTGCGATACACACTTGCAATCGCAAGATTTGAACATAAGGTGGTTTTTACGGCCAATAAAATGTTTTCACTCACTATCCATCATTATTTGCGGTTCCTTATTTACCTTGGGTGTTTGCACAATCGATCAAAGTCAGGACTTAAAGCAGGTTCTCTTTCCGAACGAAGTTAATTTTAGAAGACTTTACCTTCTTCTTTGACCTTACGGAATTTATAAAGGCAGATTTTTGAAAGAGTGATATATCCAGGAATCTGTTCCAGTAATTGATATGCATTTCGAATAATTATTTCAAAGTGAAGTAATTTTTTTACTTATTTTTTTAATAAAAAGGAAAAATCAGCGTTTATTCAGCCTGTATAAAACCATGTTAAAATAGTACATAACATAAGATCACGCCTTGTATTCCCAAAGGGTTCGGCAGAGGTGTTTAATACACCTTCATTTCGCCAGTTATGTTTAAGTCCCATGTAATAGGGGGCGAGCCTATTGCCATAAATCTAGACTCCGGGCTGTTACTGAGAAATTCCTAATGGAAAAACCCAATAACACTTTGCCTGACCTGGGGATCGAACCCATGACCCCATGCTCAGCAGTCGCACTTGCGACCACTAGACCAACAAGGCAGTCCGATGTTAAAATATTCTCATCAAAAATGCAACGATTATCACAAAAATGTTACAAGAAGTTTCTAAAGGCTTAAGTTTTAAGTGGATTCACGTTCAGCGTCACTCAGTCTTTTATGACGTGCGAGTATGTATGGAACACTCTCGTGAATCATTCATATTCATGTTTATGAACGAACATCGTAAAATTCTCCCAAGAACTAGCTTTTAATGGAGCATATTTTTGTAATCTGTTGTACAACATTGCTTACTCCACGTGTCCAAAAATAAAGGTTTTCTGTAGAGTATTTATTTTTGGCGAGATTGTGTTGACAACTGTCCGACGAAGTAATTTTTCCTGTTGCTTCTGAAATGTGGTTTTAGAAACAGATACATATACGTATATTTCTAGGGACAATATTGACTTTTTTTTCAATTGTACTGCTTGTAGATGGTGTTATGGACCGTTTCTTCTACGTAACCGGGCAGTTATTGGCTAGACTAGTAAAATATTTAACCTAAGCTAACTACTACTACTAACATCATGACTACTAGTAACAACAGTACTAAGGGCGACCTTAAAGAGACTCGGACTACAGCTTAGGGCGTTACTGGCGGGAGGACTGAGAGGGAGACACCTCGATGAGGGCTGAATTATCGGCGTGACAATATTGACGTGGAAAAATGGTTCCAATTACAGCCAGCAGTTATTCACGACAATAGATTTATTTGATCTAAAACAAATAATGATGATAATGTTTGATGTATGACGCCAATTGAATCACATACGCTTATTGTTGTGTACATTGTGCTCAAAATTATTTGCGTTCTTTTTACTTCTTTTTCATTCCAAATTAATGTTTTCTTTTTAAATACTATAAAATGTCACCATTCTTTCATGTGTTTCTTGACTGTAACAATAACATTGCAACACTATTGTTCCGTAAGGCGCATTTCCACATGGTAATACCACCTATGGACTCCACGAGATAGGCTCGACCTAGTGTGGAGTTCATAAGCAAAATGTTTCCTTTGTGTCCTTTAAAATGCATATAAGATTAGTAATTGATGTAGACTTTAAGATATTGTAAAGCACTGTTTTGGCAAATAAACAATTATTATTATTATTATATATTATGTATCGTTCCAAAAAAGATACCCTTTTCTATTAATATCTACGATATTCTGAGGTTCGATATAATAAGAGCTCTCCATGCGGGGTCGTGAAAGGCACCTAAATGATTAAATCAGGCGGAGAGATCGAGCAGCCACCTGTGTACCGTAATTTCATAGGTACTGCGAGAACCCTGTTTCCCGAAGGGTTGTGGAAGTCGGACGGCTGTCGGTTGTGGGGCGGGCTACACTGTGCAACGTAATGAAATCAATGGGGTTAATGACCTATGTTAGAATGTGACGGGTCCGGAGGCACGGACAAGTCAAAGCTCTGCCTCATTAGTGCGTTGTGTTGCGTTGCGTCGTATCAGCGTCAACGCTGCGTCGTTTTTCATACATTTTAAATGACATGCCACATTAAAGCGCTGCGTCGTCGCACGCGACATTTCAACGGATCGGCGGACGAGAGACGAAGCTGGGACAGGATGATGCGCTGCGCTGTCGGAGCTCCGGTGTGACGACGGACAGTGTTCCACTGTTAGAGGTGCGTGCGTCGTCTTCTTGCACTGCGACGTCGTGCGTCGTCGCAACGCAGGTGTGGCATACAATGCGTTGATCCGTTGCGACGACGCAACGCAACGCACTAATGAGGCATCGCCCTCACAGATGCATAATGATTCGTATGTTTTATAAGGACTGTAAAGAGTCCGCGTCCCGGACGAGTCACGTTCTTTGTTGTTCGGTGGACACGGACTTGGCTCCTGCCTGGCGTGGTGTAACATAAATCATCTTTTATGTGTATGTAGTATAGACAGTATAGCGACCAGAGCCTGACTGTAAACAACAGTATCGTTTATGTCATTAATTCTTAGCGTTGTGGCTAACCGAACTGACTGTACAATATTGTGGCAGTGTGTACAGATGCATGTCAAGAAGTCGGTATAATAAATAAGATGTATTATTATTGTTTACTAACATATTTCTAAGTATTACTAACAAAAAAACATTTTTTACAAAAAATTTAAACCGACTTCAAAAAAGAATAAAATAATTACCATATAAAATTAACAGTTCCAGAAGTCGGTGCTGATCCACGCTGAACCAAATTGAAGGCACCGACTTCTGAAACTGTTAATTTTATATGGTAATTATTTTATTCTTTTTTGTAGTCGGTTTAATTTTTTGTAAAAAATGTTTTTATTTTTTTCGTTTTAGTGGCCCTAATTAAAGCTTGGTTGGGCCTACTAAAGACGCTGCTCGTAACATAATCACATCATCACAATATGCGTACTGTTCGTCATTGAGGAGTTCCATTGTCTATCTCCGAAGTTCTTCATCAGATCTTCACCAAATTTAAATGGGACCAACTTCGAAGTATACCCTATCCATTAAAAAAGAATCATCAAAATCGGTTCACAATTGGCGAAAATATCGATGACCAACCACAAAAAAAAATACATACAGACGAACATAGTAACCTCCTCCTTTTTGGAAGTCGGTTAAAAACATGGATTGTCGATCTGAAGTAAACATTAAATAAATAAATAAAAAATAAATTAATGTTAGACATGATTGGATCACGCATACCCCTTATTGTGGATTGAGACTTTGGCTATAGGGAAGTCTCTTAACACAAACTCAACGCAAAAAAAATGTAGAGGAAGAAGCTATTTAACTTTCATTTTGAAAAAACTACGCTAAATTTCCCAAGTAACGTCAAAGTTACGAAGCAGTGAACATGTACAAAATTTCGAAATAGTTTCAAGAGGCAATAACTTATAGGTATGTCTGTAATTGTACCGCGAGAGTGAGAATCCTTTTTTTCACATCGGGCACAGTGCCAACTGCGAACAATCCGAAGCGAAGACGGCGAACGGCGGAGACATGAAAAAATAAACTTGTAACTTACTACCAAGGAGTCCCAGATAACTCCGAGACTCCGAAACAAATGTATCGCGGAAGGTTTAATTTAAAATGTTCTTGCCCACTCTTTTTTGTAAATGGAGTACGGAGGAGTAAATACGATAAAAAGGTTGGTCTTGGTGAGTTAGGTAGAATTTTATGAACTGTACATTTGGGAATGGGGGACAACAAAGATGAAAATAGCTTTAAGTGCTGGTTCGTTATTACTGTAAAACAAAGAATAATGATATAATGTTTTTCTTTAAATAATATGTTCACGGATCAAGGAACATTTTCTTTTAATATTTTTAGTATAAACAATTCGCGTAGGCAAGTATAATGCTGAACAGCTATACTCCAGAACGCAATATAAAAAATAAATAAAAATAAAAATGATATTTTTATTTCTCCTCACAAAAACAGACATTAAAATCATAGTTACAATCTTGCTTATATGTATTAAAATACAGGGATGTTCATAGTGTAGAAAATATGAGGAGCTGGTGACTGAGGCATAAAAATCCAAAAAAAATCAGTTGTCTGTAAAGTCGGTTTACGGACGATAGTTTAACGTGACAACGTCATAACAAAACATCGTGCCTCTCTATCGCTTGTTACGCGCTCTCGCTCGCACGCTCGCCTCAGACGGAACGTGACAATGAGTCACGCTTTTTCGTGCATGCTGCCGGCGTTCATCGTTTTATTAGACGTTGTCACGTCAAAAAAATAATTGATATTAAAACTTCAAAGCTTCCTCAAAATAATAACATTCAGCAATATCAATATCATATTAACTAACTTCAACCAAAAAACAAACACGAGAAGTAAGTATTAAACTAATTTCATCATGAAACAAAATCCGTGCATTTGCACAGCGCCTCAACTTGTTTAATTAGGACAATCTATTTGCCAGCCTGTTTGCTGTTACCCTCCACAACACAGGGAAACACTTAGGACGCCCTTCAAGTAAAAACTTGTGTGGTACTGCCCTGAAATAGGATTATATTTTTTTGATAGATCATTCTGTCTAGCCTTTTCTCAACCATGTTGGGGTCAGCTTCCAGTCTAACTACACGCAGCTGAATACCAGTATTTTACACGGAGCGACTGCCATCAGACCTCCGCAACTCAGTTACTGGGCAATGCCAATATCCGGTTGTCAGACTTTCGGGTTTCTGACTACCCATAACGACTGTCACAGTTATTCGTACGACACCCGGGACCGACGGTTTAACGTGTTTTTTTCTTATAGATGTGGCACCATTAAATCTAGTTGATTTCTTTAAAATACATTAAACTACTATACTACAATTAGGTAATATGAGGGGTTCGTGGTTAATAAACAACCGCGCCGATCATACGATTTACGAGGTTAAGCTGCGCTTGCCGCGGTCAGTCCGTGGTTGGGTGACTCGTACGTTACACTTCGAGATACCTCCGTGCCTCGGAGAGCACGTTAAACTGTTGGTTCCGGGTGTCATACGAATACCTATGACAGTCGTTACGGGTAGTCAGAAACCCGAAAGTCTGACAACCGGATATCGGCATTGCCCAGTAACTGGGTTGCGGAGGTCTAATGCCAGACGCTCTGTATAAAATACTGCTATTCAGCCGCATCTGGTTAGACTGAAAGCGAACCCCGACATAGTTGGGAAAAGGGTAGGAGGAAGAAGACTATAATTAGGTAATATAATAAAAAAAAAAGTTGTTCTGCCTAGCCTCTTTGCTAAACTACCTATACATATATTGGGGTCAGCTTCCAGTCTAACCAGATGCGGCTGAATACCAGTATTTTACACATTATACATTACGAACCAAAAAACATATTTATTATTATTTTTTGTGAATTCATCACCAGACAAAAGTTGTATCACCAACCCTACATTGGAACACTATTATGAAAGTCATCGTAAATACCTTAACATAATGTTTCTAAGTGTAAAAAGGCAATGGAAAAACATATTAGCGTCAGGATGATTTATTATCTGGCGCCCCATTCACAATTTTAAAACAGTTTTTCTCGCATGTGTGTAGTAGGGACTCCATATTGATAAACTGTTTTGGGATAGAATGTGTGAAAATAGCAATATCATCTTTTTCGCGAGCAAATAACTGAAATACACTTCAATATATTTCTGGCATCCAAATGTGTGGTAACATTAAGTGATATTTTTAAGTGCACTTATGTTTGTTCTTCCTCTTAGCCTTTTCCCAATTAGGCTAAGAGGAAGAAGAATCATGATTATGATTTCAGCCAAAAATCAGTAATAGCCGGGTTTAGTTATTCTCACTTCGTTGTTTGATTCAAATCTTGCGACAGATTTTTCAACTACTTCTGCTTAACTGATTCTCCTGAAACTTCGCAGACAAATTCAGTTCTTATGAAAATACAACATTATAATAATTTCAACCTTCAATAATATAAAAACGTTTAACTTTAAAGTTTTTAAGAAATTATATTGACATTTAAAGTTATAACTTGACAAAAACAAATTCGTTGTTATAATAAATATAGGTACTACATTTTAAGACCAGGTAAGCTTACCTAAGCACAAGTTAAACTTAAAAGCTAAATTTATTTAGAGGTATCTCATATGAAGATTTATTTAATAACACTATTATTTAATAACAATAATAACACTCACACACACACTCACTCACACACACTCACACACTCTCACACACACACACACACACACACAAACACATACGTAAAATACACATACATACACTCAACCATGGACAGACATGACAGCTACACAATGACACTTCCTCACTACTGCATTTATTTACATAAAATTGTTTGTGTCTTTTAATTACGAGAGAAGACACTGATTTCTGTAATACAGGTCTATGAACCTAGCACAGAAGTCAGAGAATTCGTAAAAATTGTGACTTTTTATGTGAATAAAAATTATTATTATTATTATTTAATAGTCAAAATAGCTGCCGCTTCTTCAAAACTATTTACAGGCTGAAAATAAGTGTTGGAAAACTATGGTTTGTAGTCCGACTTATATATTTTACAGTCTACATATTTAATATAAACCTTAACTAGTAGCTAGATTGGAACGACTAGATTAGGCCGAAAGCTAGATTAGACCTTACTTACTAGCTAGATAAGAACGACACAAGGACTGTATCCCAAGTGTTTTTTGCCCACATATGCCCGGTTCTTATAAACAGAAACTACCAACCAATGGTAATTTTTTATTACCAAACTGGGCATATAAATAGACTCGTAAGCTAATTTTACCTGTGATAGCTACTTCTATATCGGAGGGTCTATTATGCAAAGCCATGAGGTGGTAATTATTGGTAAAGATAAAGATACGAGAGTCTCATTTTTAACCAATAACGCTTCGTAAATTATAGGAATCGGTCAATAGTCTACAATCCAGTCCATATGTAGCTGTCTGTTTTTCCTTTATACTAGCGTCTATGAAATAGGACTCGAAACGTTACGAAGACATCCATTTTGATCTATTTAATTTTGAAGCGAAATTGTTTGGCCTGGTACTTATATGAAAATTAATTATCATTCGATAGTTGATCAATTATATTTTTGAGTAGGAATCTGATCGAATAACTAAAGAATTAAACTTGGTTGGAGATCCATCAGGTCTCGCCAATAACTTCGCAATAACTCGTTGGTTACACAAGCGTGGTCGTAGCCACAAAGACTTTAGGGGGGGGGGGGGTCATATTAACAGTAAAATAAATTGGGCACATTAGAATTGATTGCACATTTTTTTTGTAAATTCGTGCTGCGTCAATTTGACGTGTACTATTTTGAGGGGGGTCATGACCCCTACGACCCCCCCCTCGGACCGCCACTGTCCGCAATGACCAAACAGTCCAATAGAAAAATAAATAAAACAATCGATTGATAGTTTAATGCCAAATAAAATAATCGATATAATATTTTTATAATTAGGTACCTATGTTTCTTTTATATATTTGTAGAAATATTTAAAAATAGAAGTTAATATGTATATTTAATGAATAAACGAAAACATAATAAAAAATAAAAAGTAGCAACCTGTAAAGATTCTAAAGTTAATTATAAAATGCCTGTCGGTATATTTGATGGAGATTTAAAAGAGAACAATGTATTTATGTTACAGTATATTTTGGGTTAGGGGTGGGCTAAGGGCTCAGCTCTGTTAGCATAAGGGGTTGTTTAGCGGCATATTTTGTTTACCATCGCCGTTTTGGATATCATGAATTTATGTACGTACTAGCTGTGCCCGCAACTTCTTATGCGTAGAAGTCGTAGAACAACATTACTTGCTTATCTGAAATTATTATTATGTAGGTGGATTTAAAAAATATTTGTTTGTTCTAACAAATATGAAAAAATACATAAAAAAACGGAAACCTCACATAGCTTCGGGTGCTTTATGTTTTTACCAACGGTTTAGGCTGAGTAGATGTTTAGTTATTAGATTAGAAAATTAGAATTTTTACTAAACAAAATATGTTGTATTTCTATCAGTAGTCAGGTCCATTAGTCCATTATCAGTACAGGTTTCCCGGTGAACAATGTTAGCAGTAGAAACACCAGGGATGTGTGCATGTGGCTGGAGAGGCATCATGGCGCTTCAGCTTCCGGCTGATGCAGGTACTCTCGGGACATGGCTGTTTCGGGAAGTGCCTGTGTCGTATAGGCCGGGAGCAGACACCCGGGTGTCACCACTGTGTGGACTGTCAGGAGCACACGGCGCAGCACACGCTGCAAGTGTGCACTGCATGGACAGCGCAGTGCCGTGACCTGGTTGCGGCAGTGGGTGAGACCTCTCGCTTCCGGCTGTGGTTCTGTCCATGGTGGGGAGCGAGAGTGCGTGGGAGGCCGTCGCTCCCTTTTGCGAGGAAGTGATGGTCACCAAGGAGGTAGCGGAGAGGGAGAGGAAGGCGTCTTCCTCCCTCCCTTCTCGCGCTAGACGCACCGGGCGCCGGAGGGCGCGTGACGATCTCCGGTGACCCTAGTGAGTGGCCTGCGGGCGGCGGGTTAGGGACCCGTCACCCGACCAGTAACAGGCCCGGGAGGATGGCGCGCCGTGTTCCGCGCGCGCCTATCAGAAGGAAGTGGGGCAGGGGACAAATTGCCCCACCACTGGAGAAGTCCACCAGAAGAAGCTGGTGGGCCAAGACATGCCCGGGTTGCGGTGCATGTAATAGCGAATCCCGTGACCCCGGCCTTAGGTTAGAAGGAGGTACACCCTTGGTTTTTAGCCGGTAAGAGTCCGGCAGACCCCCTCGCCTTCCCCGGGCGAGGGACATCCATGAGGATTTATCAACGATATATAAAAAAGGGATTTGTGCATAAAGATAGCTCAGGTTGCTTAGGTACACGGGAGAGAGCCACATTGAGCTAATCGTGCGAGAAGCAGCTTCATAGCATAACATAAGCTAACTGGAAACTGTACCTACACGTTTAAAACTGAACGGAAAATAGATTACGTAATTTAGTACACACGCAACGCCACCTATTGAGCAATTATGCTACAACAAATGATGCTAATTTTTTCCTTAATGACTTTAAATTCTAATAACTTTAGATTGAGCGAACCGTTTAGGATGAAACAGAAACTAAATGTTACTCCGAGATACGCACAATATTGTTTATAAAAGTCAAACCGACAAACAGACACAAAGTCCAAAAATGATCGAAATGGTTTTTTTTTTCTTATCTTTTAACCATCCCCACTATTATTTTAAAAATATTTTCAAATACGGCAAGTCTACAGATTTATGATAATATTAATAAAATATATTATGAGTATTTCAAATTAATCTATCGTATTGCCTTGCACAATTAACAATTTAGAATACACTCACTTATGAAATTGAGTATATTTCTCTTCCACTGCCATTCAGATAGATAGGTACCTACCTAATAAATTCTAAATAACAATATCTTCGATTTTTTTTTATCAAAGCTTCTTCATGAGGATAGCATTTCAATAGACCTTCCGTAGACTGAGAATAGGTACCAATTCAACAATTAATATTAGGTAATTTGTGGATTTATTCGTTGTAATATATTTCCTCACAACGTGATTTGATACACGTAACTCCAACTATTGAAATGAAATGGTATAAACGAATACACGCTAACTTCTTCTAGGGCACTTAAAATTCGCATAATTTTTTATTGCGTGAACCGATTGCGTTGAAACAAAAACGAAATGTTACATGGAGATAAGCACAATATTTGTTTATAAAAGTCAACAACATTGGATCAGTTGTTTTTACGTGATGCTTGAACAAACAAACAGATAAACAGACAATAATTCCAAAAATGTTAAAAATGGGTTCTATTGGTTATCGTTTAACACCCCAACCAGGTTTTTTCAAAATATTTGCTATGTACAGACACGCCAACTCTACAGATTTATTATATGTATAGATTAGATTTATAATTCTACATTTATGTCTGAAGATTCTAAATACTTTACTAAAATGGTCTAGTTTTCATATGAGAGCTCAAGTTAGTACTTAAATTTAAATTATGTAGTATACCACAGATTCCAATAGGTATAGACTTTGAAAAAAATATAGGTACGTGAAGTGTGTGTGTTTTATGCCACGCCGTTATGGGTACAAAATCGACGAGCATGCATGAGAAGGTTAATGAATGTAGAGGAAGCGAAAGGGGTGTGTCAGGAGTGTAGCAGGTGGAAATCTATAGTCTCTGCCTTCCCTAATGGGAAACAGGCATGATTGTATGTATGTATGTTTTATGCCAAAACTTTAGAAAGACCATTTTCCGGCACTGGAGTACGATACGCAGAAACGAATGAATGAAAAAATCAAAAACGACGATACGCATCGAAACGATAACCTTGATTTTCGAAGTCGGTTAAAAAGAAAATAAAAGGAAAACACTACCAGAACACACACAACACTACGTGAAAAACATGGAATTAACACTATATGATGCTCATTGATAGTTACACGTATTGAATTAGACACCCTTGGACCCAAACTTACAACTCCTTGGTATGGCAATAAAATGTCGACAAGATGGTGAAGGAATCGACGTGTGTGTTACCATTCAACACGGCTGTTTGTGACGTGATCACAACTATTCGGCCCCGTTCCGTGCAGAATCAAATTTGAGGGCTTTATTTGAGATACGGATCTTGGGGAATTTTCAGAGGTTTACTTTAGTTGTTAAAGTAGGAAAATTGACGTTTGGAAAGCGATTTTTCCAAGTTTTCAAGGGATTTGTGTGACTTCGATTTTTGACTACATAAAGGTGGTATTGATGGGGTTGGATGGGGAAAACATGTAGCTATGATAGGTTTATGGTTATGAAAGCATGGTTTTTGAGTCAGTTACATAAAATATTTATCAGTTAACATACCATCACTCCTTTATTCCCCAAAGGGTTGAGCAGAGGTGTACAGCGACACCCTCATTTCGCCGTTGTGTTTAAGTCCCATGTAATAAGGGGCGAGCTTATTGCCATCAACCAGGCACAAATGAAAACTCCGGGCCGCTATTGAGGAATTCCACACGGAAAAACCAAATACCGCTTTGCCCGACCTGGGGATCGATCCCAGGACCTCACGCTCAGCTGTCGCGCTTGCCACCACTAGACCAACAAGGCAGTTATTTATCAGTGACTGTAGTGTTGACGTTTTAGAAAGTTAAGTAACAAACCTCTAAATATGGTATTGTTTTAAATATAGCCACACACCAATTTAGTTTCGTATGTGAATATGCAATTTGGGTGACATGTTCTAGCTGGCATGCACGTGCTCTAAATTATACTTCAATTCATCACAAAAACTTCTATTCAAAATGACCGATATTTTTTAATTTAAAGTTTTACGTCATCAGTACACCAGTACTGTGTCTACTGTAACAAGACATGTGTCACGTTAGGTATGCAAGAGTTAAGTCACGTTCTATTGCGCAACATTGTTCAAGAAGAACGTCGGCGATGCGTAGCGCTCGATAATAGGCTACGAGAGCGTAGCCTGCGTAGCGGTGACGTCAGCTACGTCGTAGTAGTCACGTCACGCAGTACCCTTTCTATTATTTTGATTTCACAACTTATACAGAAGGCAATAATGTACATAGGGCTGGTGACCTACTATAGATAAATGACGTACATGTCTACTTTTAAAAATGCACAATAATTTAATATCATTTAAAATACGGATAGTTGAAAAAAAATTAAGTCAATGAAAAACTGGAGGATACACGCTTTCCAAGTTGTTGGAGTGAGCATTTGCTGTCCATAACGCGTGAAATAAGGTAACCCACTGTAGAAAAAATGGAGCCCATGACTACTTTTAAAAATGAACACAAAAATATAATTTCAAAAACGCACGATTGTTAAAAAATAAATGGAATCTATAAAAAACTGGAGGATACATACCGGCTTTTCAAGTTTTTGAAGGGATCATTTTCTATTCATATCACGTGAAATCAAGTTATGTCGCTTACTCTATTCTAATTAATAATTTTAAATCGCTTATAACTTCGGTATTTCATTAAATATTTCATTACTTTTTCACACTTGTCTATGTATATTTTTTAAATAGATTGCAGATATGGTATTTAAAAAACGCTGTTACATATATTTTCCATATTAAAATACAAATATTGCGATACTACCCGGGGTACCTAAACAAAATACAAATTCAAACAAATTTAAATTAACCAACGATTACTTTTGAACTCAAACAATTTGAGTGACCGCCAATCAGCGCCATGTTTATAATCTGACGTTTATCCGGGCAGCAACTAATCGCGCGGCGGACATGTTGCGGCTTGACGTCACTACCGCCTGTCACTTCATGTTCCCTACAATGATCGTTGAGTGACATTTATTATATTTTCGTATTATAGGACGTTTTTATAGGAATTGAATGAAATATGTCGTAATATAATTTTGTAAAATGTTTGTTTGGATCTCTTTAAGCAAGTAGGTACCCAAAAAGAGTTTTGAGTTTATTTCTGTCGGAATTTGTTATATTTTTTTTTTAAATTCAACTTGTGATCGGTAAGGTCATGGGTTCTATCCCCGAGTCGGGCAAAGTGTTATTGAGGTTTTCCATGTGGAATTCTTCAGTAGCAGTTCGGAGTTTGGATTTGTGCCCGGTTGATAGCAATAGGCTTACCCCCTATCACATAGAACTTAAACATGAAATGAGGGTGTTACTATACACCTCTGTCTAACCCTTCGGGGAATACAGGCGTGATGGTATGTTATGTTCGTTTTTTTGTTAATTTAGCTTTAAGTCTTCCTTGCTTTAAATAAGTAAATAAAGGGTATCTTCTACAACTTATGGATAGCCTACGTGTGAAGTATGGACAGCATACGTCATGTTATAAATTATATTTTTATTTTTAGTAATAACTGACGTGTTGGTCTAGTGTCGCAAGCGCGTCTCTGAGCATGGGGTCCTGGGTTCGATCCCCAATTCGGGCAAAATGTTATTGGGTTTTTTCATTGGGAATTTCTCAGTAGCAGCCTGGAGTCTGGATTTGTGTCCGGTTAATGGCAATAAGCTCGCGCCCTATTACATGGGATTTAAACACCTCTGACGAACTCTTCGGGGAATGTAAGGCGTGATGTTATTTTATGTTTTAGTAAAAAAATCCCATCATTCTAATATACTCCAGAAGATAGTATCTTCTAATTATCATTTAAGACGATGCTCACACTAAACATTAATCTCGACCCATTGACTAATCGTATCGCTGTTACAAAAATATAGTAACACAGTTAGGGGTCGCAAACCTAGTAAAAAACACCCGAGAAAATGGGATTAACGAGCATTTTGACATAAAGTACCGACGTAATGTAGGAAGAAGCTGTGAATTCATATTATAAGCCTCGCTTGTTGCTTTTATACTTTATAGCGTAAAATTGCGGCTTCCACATTACCGGAATAAGTTAGCGCAATGCGTAAAATACCTTTGGGTTGAGGACTCCAGTTCTTGTCTTGAAGGTTAAATTTTAAGAATTGTTATGAAAAAAATAAAGACTGAACGTAGTCTTAGAAACATCTTTAATAATTGGAAATTAAAAACGTATTGTCAGGAAGTTCCTCTCTCTGAGGCCCTGACCACCGGTAGCTTGGACCCTGTTATTCCCGATGCCGGTGGGCTACTATTTTTTATATTTTTAAATGTTTTTTTTATATTTTTTATAGAAATATTTAAAAATGTACTTAAATATGTATATAAATAAATAAATGGAATATAAAATATAAATACCATAAAAGCAAATAATACTACTATTTTAATTCAATATTTAACTTTTTCTTAACAAAAAGCGACTCCTTCCTCTCTCCTATTGAAAAATTAACTTTGCTGTGCCCGACAGGGTCCATAATTGATTCGATGTTTAACATACCAACTGCTATTATTATATGTATACATTATAGAACGCAATAAAGTATTGAGTATTGAAATCTTTCTGTATCTTGGCCCCCAAGACACAAAGCGCTGCCTAGTTTAGGGACCATTATTCAAATAACTATGTTAATTATGCTACGTACAGTAAACATACAATATTATTATTTTTGTTTTTTTGAATAGGGTTACGATGACAGATTCTTTATACCTATGTACATTTGCATATTACACTGGGTTTCAAGGCATGTAATATACCGGGCTGCATATTCGTAAAATCTCATTTTTCAACAACCCCTTCCAGACATTTTTATGTATATGGGCAAATATCTTGCACTTGGCAGTAAAATTTAGACAAGCAAAATATCCTTCGTGTTAGAGTGCTATTCAAGTTTAACCATGCTATTTTTATTTCAAAATGTTCACTATGAACAAAAGATTGTATTTGGCAAATTTACAATTGAATAGGATATTGAAGTAAAGCCTATATATATAGATAACCTTAGGATATCGGCTGTTACCAGTAACTGGGCTGCGGAGGTCTGATGGCAGTCGATCCGTGTAAAATACTGGTATTCAGCCGCATCTGGTTAGACTGGAAGCTGACCCCAACATAGTTGGGAAAAAGCTAGGCAGAACGATTGAAATATCTGATAGTGTAGAGACAAAAAGATTAACTGTGTCGTGTTTCATTCTTGTTTCTTATTCATAAGTAACAACAAAGCCAATCCATAATTAATGTTTTACATAATTAAATTTTCATAACAGTACCATTAAACTCCCAAGTTAACAAACTCTTACATCTAGCATCATTACCACCATAAAGTATTCATACCGTTAATTTATCACGCCTGTCAGCGGGAGATAAACCAATGATGTTTATTTGAGAACGGCAAACAAAAGGGTGTTTGCCGAAGCGGGCAGCGCTGACGACCGACAATAATTGGTGAAAATATAAGGGCTAAGCCACATCTGACGGAAAATACGTCGTACGATAAACACCTCACACCGTACACATTTGACCCGGAGATGCGTTACTAAAATTCCTCGAGTAAATTACGCGACGGAAGATCGGCGACGTATCTTCCGTCAGATGTGGCTTGGCCCTAACATACTAGCTGTTGCCCGCGACTTTGTTTAGTGCTAAATCCTAGCAAGTTTTATTGCAGCAAGTGCTCGCTTAGTTTGTACTTGCAGAAGTCAACTGTTTGAAAGTCCACTGTTTGAAAGTTGATTTCAGAAGTTAACTTAAAGGTTAAACGTTAAACTTGCATTTGGCGCTTTTGATCTCATTAGGGGGTGAAATAGAAATAATTTCGTAGCGGACACCAAAACGCCAAGAGAAACACACTTTTTTTTATCGTGGGATATCCTCATGTATACCCTCAGTTATGGAGAAGGCGAAGGGTTATGCCGGACTCTTACCGGCTAAAAACCCCTGGAGTTCCTCCTTCTAACCTATGGCCGGGGTCACGGGATTCGCTATTGCATGAACCGCAACCCCGGCAGAAGAGAAACACGCTTGCCCAATTCCAAGTGCAGACTTTTAAAGCCTGTATCAATAAACAGCTCTCATTTGAGAGATAACTCTTAAGTGGAGTTTTGAAAAGAAGGAGAAGTATTTTAAAAAAAACAAATGTGTGGAATTCTATTTAATGGTAGTTGCTGTTGGAAGATCTCTCGAATGAGAGTTGTTTATAATACTTACGGGTCTAAGTTCTGGAGATTTTGTGATAAGTGACTAGTGTTTAGATACATAGATTTTGCCACTTAAGCAACATCCAACAAACAGCCGTCCTCAAAGCACATCTGTCCGAGTCTGACAAGCCCGATTCTCAACGCTCATTTTCGGCGTGACAGAAAAAGGATAGAACGTACTATGCGTGCCAAATAATAATAGGATCGCGCTTGCTACAACTTCACACGATAGCTGTCAAATTGGTACTGCCAGCAAAAAAATACTATGAAAAAAAGAATGTTATATTTTTTTATTCATAGATTTCATTATTATTTACATTCATTTTTATAAAATGTTATTTATTGAATTCCATAAATAGATAATTTTGGATAATTTAATAATATTTGAAAACAGTATTCATTAAATAAATGAACCAATATATATAGTTAACTTCACGAAATGCTACTGGTCACCCTAATATGTCGCCATAATAATAATATAATTACCGTGTCATTTGGCGTAAAATTGATAAGAAATACCAAAAAAGTGAACAAAAATAATTAAACTGAATATAATTTCTTTATTTACTTTTTTGCACACCTTACACTTTGGTAATGAAGTTCACGAGTATTGCGGAACAAAATGGCGTCTTGACAGTGCTATTCTTATTTGGCACGCATAGTACTAGTGAACATGGTGTCTGTAGGCAACTTATTGTATTTATTAGTTTATTTATCTTTATATATTAAATACTCAACCTAAATACATTATAATAAATTTAGATAATACTTATTTACATTTAGTATATTACACAGTCACGCATTACTCACAAAATCATACTTTCATTCATTCACAACCAAAAACAAATTGAAACTAATTTAATTAAATACACAAGCATCGCCGGATGACACTCGGTAGTATGCGGCGGCCGGCCGATTCTCATTACCACATACGCATAGCTATGTACCGCCGAGCGCACCGCGTAGATGCGCCTGCGCCGCCTGGTAGTCCAGATTGATACATCGGCCGCGGAGCCCGTGTTGCTTGTGCGCTCTTTCGCTTTCGCTAACTACAATTGGTGACCCCGACGAGCACGATCAAGAAGGTTGATGTCTAGTAGCAGCGATAGCTCCAGAAAGTCTCAGGTGACTGCGCGCACACGTGAGCGTCGTCTCAAAATGGCGGAACCAATTTCGGATCCAGCAAAAATACCCTCCGCGCCCACGCCGATACATCACATGAAAATACCACCTTTCTGGCCTGAAAAACCAGCGATATGGTTCGCGCAAGTGGAAGGCCAGTTTGCCATTATGAAGGTAACGGATGAGGTGGCAAAATTTTATCATATTTTGGCAACATTGGACAGGCAGTATGCTGCAGAGGTGGAGGATGTTCTCACCGGCCCACCTGACTACCAGAGGTTGAAAAACGAGCTCATAAAGCGCTTGTCAGTGTCTCGTGAAAATAAAGTCAAGCAGTTGTTGATGCACGAGCAGCTTGGTACCCGCAAGCCTTCACAATTTTTGCGGCATCTCCAGCATCTCGCGGGCCCTGAGATACCCGAAGACTTTTTAAGGACCATCTGGAGCAGTCGCCTTCCTACGGGAATGCAGTCAATCGTCGCGTCACAATCGACGTTGTCTCTTGATGAACTAGCTGAACTCGCAGACAGAATAAATGACATCGCGACGCCGACGCAACAGGTTTCAGCAGTTTCGTCATCGCCGATGGACGAGTTGACGCGTCAAGTAGTGGAGCTGACTCGTCAAGTGAGCGCACTCACAGCTCAGGTGAATCGGCAATCGCGACCTCGCGAACGAGATTCACGACCCCAACAACGTCAGCGGAGCGGGACATCGCAGAGGTCGCAATCCAGTTATCGACGGTTCCCGATCTGTTGGTACCACAACAAACACGGTACCAAAGCGGTGAAGTGCATCAAGCCCTGTGATTTCAAGGCGGGAAACACCCCAGGCAGTCAGTGATGGCGACGGACGACTGCCTTAGTTCTACGGGTCGCCTCTTCGTCACGGATCGCGCATTAAATATACAATTTTTAATTGACACTGGCAGTGATATTTGTGTGTACCCTGTATCCGCGCTTTGTGACCGCCGCCGTTGTAAAACGTCATATCAACTAAGTGCTGCCAATGGTTCTACTATCGATACGTACGGCTATATTCAATTAAACTTAGACTTGGGGTTACGTCGTAACTTTCCGTGGCGTTTTGTTATTGCTGACGTCACGAAAGCTATAATCGGGGTAGATTTTCTTTCATTTTACCAACTGGTTGTCGATGTCAGCAAACAAAAACTTACCGATAGTCTAACCAATGTCAGCACTGTAGCCACTATATATAAATTAAATTGTCATGTCCAAAGTGTAAAAATCTCGACTACAGGTAATAGTGAATTTCACAGTATTTTGTCCGAATATCCGGAAATAACACGCCCTGCTGGTATTCCGGGTGTCATCAAACACAACACTGTACACTATATTCGCACTACACCAGGCCCCCCAGTGTCATGCTCACCTCGTCGTCTCGCGCCAGACAAACTCAAGATAGCTAAACAAGAATTTGAGTTTATGTTAGCTAATGGTACTACACGTCCGTCTGACAGTCAGTGGGCGTCACCTCTCCACCTAGTGTCAAAAAAGGATAATGGTTGGCGTCCGTGTGGTGACTACAGGCTACTTAACGCTAGAACCATACCCGATCAATATCCGATTCGCCACATTCATGATTTTTCGAACAGTCTGTCCGGTTGTTTATTTTTTTCAGTGATTGATTTAGTTAAAGCTTACCATCATGTCCCTGTCTTTAAGGACGATATTCCAAAGACCGCAATTACCACACCCTTTGGTTTATGGGAATTTCCATTAATGACGTTTGGCCTACGCAATGCTGGTCAAACTTTTCAAAGATTCGTCGATGAAATGACACGTGGTTTTGAATTTTGCTACCCATATCTAGATGATTTCCTCATATTCTCCAAATCAAAGCAGGAGCACGAACACCATCTGAGACAGCTTTTCACCCGAATGAGAGACTACGGCGTACTTATTAACACCAACAAGTGTGTCTTCGGCGTTTCCCAAGTAACCTTTCTCGGATATCATATCTCAGAAGAGGGCACTAAACCTCTCGACAGCAAGGTGAAAGCCATAGCTGATTTCCCCGTTCCCAAGACCGTTAGGGAGCTCAGACGCTTCCTGGGGATGGTCAACTTTTATAGGCGATTTTTGCCCAATGCTGCTCAGATACAAGCCCCCTTGAACGCATTATTGACTGGATCGGTCAAAGCTTCCCATCCCGTTGACATTTCAGGAATTTCTCTGCAAGCTTTTGAGGACTGCAAAAAGAACCTCTGTAACGCAGCTCTTTTAGCTCATCCCGACACGAAAGCCAAGTTGGGACTTGTCACTGACGCCTCTGATACGGCGATAGGTGGAGTCCTACAGCAGCGTAAGGATGGAGTTTGGCAGCCTCTAGCATTTTTCTCGCGTAAGTTGAGCCCATCGCAGGTGAAATACTCTCCGTACGATCGCGAGCTCCTTGCAATCTACGAGAGTATTCGATATTTTCGCTATATGCTAGAGGCCACTCACTTCACTGTCTATACTGACCACAAGCCGCTTTGTTACGCTTTCAATGAGAGAAAAAGTAACTGCTCTCCACGTCAGTATAGACATTTAGACTTCATCTCGCAGTTCACAACTGATATTCGCCACATCTCGGGTAAAGACAACGTCGTGGCTGATGCACTTTCCCGGGTGGACGAACTGCAGATGCCAGTCGACCTTGAAATTATGGCCAAACTCCAAGCCTCAGACCCTGAGCTTGCAGCAAATCTCCAAGACGAAACATCGCTTCGCCTTACCAAGACGAATGTCCCTGGTAGTCGTACTGAGTTGTACTGCGACGTCAGTACAGCGACTCCAAGACCATTTGTCCCCATACAACTGCGTCAGCAGGTATTTAACTGCTTGCACTCGCTGAGCCATCCAGGTGCTAACGCATCGGCCAAACTGGTTGCACAGCGCTTTGTCTGGCCTCTTATGCATAAAAATTGCCGCGAATGGTCTAAGGCATGTTTGGCATGCCAGCGCACGAAGGTAAACAGGCATGTCACGTCACCTTTAGGGACGCTCGATTTACCTTCAGCGCGTTTCAAACATGTCCATCTAGATCTGATCGGCCCATTACCGCCAGCTGGTGATTATCGGTATTGCCTTACACTCGTCGATCGATTCACGCGATGGCCGGAAGTTGTACCAATTACCGATATCACCGCCGAAACGGTGGCCAAAGCGTTTGTGTCTTGTTGGGTGTCCCGATATGGCTGTCCATCTCAAATCGTCACTGACCGCGGAAGACAGTTCCAATCGGCATTGTTTCAGCAACTGTCCAAATCGATCGGTTTCGATCATCGCAGGACAACGGCGTACCACCCACAATGTAACGGTTTGGTCGAACGTTTTCACCGTCAGCTGAAAGCAGCTATAACCTGCCATGCTGACGTAAACTGGACTGAGTCGTTACCTTTCGTATTACTCGGCGTAAGGAGTGCCTACAAAGAAGACCTCCAAACTTCATCAGCCGAGCTGGTTTACGGTGAACCACTCCGCCTCCCCGGCGAATTTTTTGGCCATGACGTCACGGGCTATACCACCGACATTACCGATTTCTCGGCACGGATGAAGTCCCACGGCGAGAATATACGACCGGTTCCGACCCAGCACCACTCTGCACGCAGAATCTTCGTGTACAAAGATCTTGCCACATGTAATCACGTATTCCTAAGGGAAGAAGTGTTACGTGGCTCACTTCAGCCTGCTTACACAGGGCCACACGAAGTTCTGAAGAGAGGTGCCAAAAATTTTACAATTCGCGTCAAGGGGAAAGACACGACAGTAAGCATAGACCGCCTGAAGCCAGCCTATATACTGTCAAATGTCATAAGCCCACCACAACGCGTTACACATCTTTCTCCTCAGCCGCAGCCACAAGACTGTCCAGCCACCACACAGACGACACGTTCGGGAAGGAGGGTGCATTTTCCAAATTATTATCGCCCTTAGACACGGTCTCTGGAGGGGAGTGATGTAGGCAACTTATTGTATTTATTAGTTTATTTATCTTTATATATTAAATACTCAACCTAAATACATTATAATAAATTTAGATAATACTTATTTACATTTAGTATATTACACAGTCACGCATTACTCACAAAATCATACTTTCATTCATTCACAACCAAAAACAAATTGAAACTAATTTAATTAAATACACAAGCATCGCCGGATGACACTCGGTAGTATGCGGCGGCCGGCCGATTCTCATTACCACATACGCATAGCTATGTACCGCCGAGCGCACCGCGTAGATGCGCCTGCGCCGCCTGGTAGTCCAGATTGATACATCGGCCGCGGAGCCCGTGTTGCTTGCGCGCTCTCTCGCTTCCGCTAACTACTTCCGTATAGTTTCCGGTTCCTATCTATCGCTATTGTTTACTGTGCTCAATCTTATGCTTATAATTTCTCCTTCTGCCTTATTTACTGACTGTAATAAATACATTGCTACGACTGTTTAAAGTGGTTGTTTATTACCTGCCTAATCACCCAAGAACAACTACAGTGTCAACGCAAAACAAGTGTGCGTTGCCTCAGTGGAAAATCGGGCAGCGACTTTACAGTCTCTACACAACAGTAAACGGCCACGAACCGTTCACTTTATTTATTAAAAGCGGTCGTCTGCGCGGTGCCTAAAGCGGGCAGCGCAGGTCTACCAGTGTTCGGCGTTTGGTATAATCAATAAACCTGTTGATCAAACGAAGCGATAAAACATGCTACATACTAATATTAACCGGTATTAGGTGGAATACCGCAGTGCCACAATGTTGGCTAGATAAGGCAGCCTTTAGAGCCAAGCCTTTATAGGTTAGGCAGGCATTATCGAGCTTCAAATGACGGGTACAAAAATGTCGTAAAGAACATTTCGCTGAGGGATTTGAGTATATGCGTGTGTACATTTCTGTAAAATAGTTATTTGAGTCCCTTTTACAGCTAGTTCACACAGAAACTGTTTATAGGACACGTTTTAGCGGATCCGTTTTTAACTGACTTCAAAAAGGAGGAGGTTCTATATTCGATTGGTATTTTTTTTTATATATGTACACCGATTTATGATCCGATTTACGTGTTTCTTCTTTAGTTTGATGCGGTATAGTTGCCATTTGGTCTCATAAAAATTTAACATACACTGGCCTGCAAAAATAAGTATCACACTTTTAAAATTTAAATTTTTTCTAAACTATAGAAGTTAGAGATTTAAAATAAAAAACGTTTTATAGCAATTTTTATCAGCTTCCTTTGAAACTATAGTAACAAAGTTAAACTCTTCTTTGAGTCCATTTTGTTTCGAAAATATATCTTGTGTACCTAAAAAGTTATTGCCATTTTAAAAGTGTGATACTTATTTTTGCAGGCCAGTATAGTTTGGCCCAGTAGATTTCATTTTATGAACATTTTTGTTTACGTGGACGATGTAATTATTCTACCTGATGTAATCTAGAAAAATCCTATTGTAGCTTACAGTTTTACAGTGTAGTTTACAGTAGCTTTTTTTAGTTTTCACTTTTTTATTTTAGTGATGGCGCTTGTAGTTGTATGAGCGAGTTCACATACACGACAGTATTCCGAATTCAGTAAAAAACACTGGATCCGTTAAAACGGATCCGCTGTGTGAACGGGCTCTTACGTGTAGTATTATAGTGTAGGTAGGTACTCGTACTAATCTGTTAATTCCGTGGTTTGGTAGATGACGGTATTATTTCCAGAATGATGGAAGGGAATCTTTTATCACAATGGACATAGTTCCCCTTATTACGGGAAATGGTCTAAGTAAAACCCAGGTTTGAAATAAAATAACCCTGTCTCTTTTTGTGTTATGCCGTTAAAAAATTATGGACAATTTAGATCTGGGTTTACCTTAAACCCGGTTTAAACTCTTTGTCGTTATAAGATGGAATAAATAACATAACGTTACATCACGCCTTGTATTCCCCGAAGAGTTCGGCAGAGGTGTATAGTAACACCGTCATTTCGCCATTATGTTTAAGTCCCATGTAATAGGGTGCGAGTCTATTGCCATAACCGGGCATATATCCAGACTCCGGTCTGCTACTGAGAAATTCCAAATGGAAAAACCAAATAACACGTTGCCCCCAGGTCGGGCAACGTGTCCCAATCGAACCCAGGACCCCGTGCTCAGCAGTTGCGTTTGCGTGCACTAGACCAAAGGCAAGATCAAAATAGGTATTCATAAATATAGTCCCACTCATTTTTGAAATGACACAGAATAAAAAGTGTTTAATACTATTCGTCCATATAATTGTATGCGTATTTAAATAATTACAGGCCTCATGGTCGCTGAAAACGTTAAAACGAGTGTAAGTGGACAAAGTTTTATTTATAAAACCGTGGCGGAGTCACATTGAAAGGCATTTGTTTGCTTTGTGCAAATAAGTATGTACCTCAACACGTTTTTTCCTCTTGTATTTGAACGCTTTTCTGTAAGGTACTTAGGTACCATATAGGGACATATAAAATCTATATCTATACTAACGTTTGGTGCAGTGGCTGAGCGATTGGCTTCTGCGTTACGGGTCGTGGGTTCGATTCCCACACGGAACAAATAATTTGTATGGCCTACAGATAGTTGTAAACGCACCCACGATACAGGAGAAATCCTAGTGTGGGGCAACGTTTTTTTTAAGAAAAAAAAAGAAAAAAAGAAACTTAAAAACTACTGGACCGATTTCAAAAATTCTTTTGCCGTTAGAAAGCTAAATTATCACTGAGTAACATAGGCTATATATATTACTGGAATAAAATTTATTACGCGGGCAGAGCCGTGAATGCACAGCTAGTTAGAAATATATTGGGACATTCGTTATATACTGGGAAGTAATATTTCAAATAATATACAGGGTGGAAACGTTAAAGTCAACAGGCAATTATTTTTACAGATGTCGATAAAATGCTAACTGATACTGATACTAAGATGACTGCCGCGTTAGTATAGTGGTGGCAAGCGCGACTGCTGATCGTGAGGTCCTGCGTTCGATCCCCAGGTCGGGCAAAGTGTTATTAGATTTTTCCGTGTGGAATTCCTCAGTAGCACCCCGGAGTTTGGATTTGTGCCCAGTTGATAGCAATAGGCTCGCCCCCTATGACATGGGACTTAAACATAACGGCGAAATGTGGCCGTTACTATACACCTCTGCCCAACCCTTTAGGGAATACAGACGTGATGTTAACTAATATTAGATCCAAATTGTATGTGTGTAGCAAAAATTTAAATTTTGAACATAATGCGGTTTAATTCTGCTGCTTAGGAAACCTAGTTTTTTCAATAACTGTAATATTGGCGAAATAACCCTTTAAACAAGAAAGAGTGAGCATCAATCCATTTGAATCGCTACCTCAAATATATCCCAACAATAATCCTCAAAGATGACATCATAATAATCACCTCCACCTTCTTCCTCTATCACCAATTTATTAGACTTATTACGTCATCAAACTAACTATCCGACGTTATGATAATAGCTGCCGGAAGCTTCATATCTTCGTTTCACAGTCAGCTCACGTCGCGACACTTCAGAGAGAGGGGCGAGGGGTACGTACGCTGCATAGCTGATCACCTAGCACCTTCGACCCAGAAGTTTAGATGGCTCTGCTAAAGTGAGTGTCGGGAACTTTGTTTTCACTTACATCTCGAATTACATGTAAGGAACGAGATAGGTACATCTGTTTTTGGCGGGTACTAGAGTTGGGAAAGTTTGGTACGAGTTAGAGGTAGTTGTGTTATAGTAATAATAGGGATACATTTTATTTCTCTCTTTACAAAGGTTGGCTTATAATAAATACTTTAGGATTATCTTTACATAGTATAAAACAAAGTCGCTCCCGCTGTCTGTACGCTCAGATCTTTTAACTACACAACGAATTTTAATGCAGTTTTCAGCAATAGATAGAGTGATTCAAGAGGAAGGTTTATATGCCCCACATTAGTATATACATTGCACCCGTGCGAAGCCGGGGCGGATCGCTAGTGTAGTATAATGTGCAGATAAAAGCTTCTTTGTGAGAAACGTATTAGAGAAACCTTGTTTTAAGGATCACCAGGCCCTCACCAACGATGTTACATAATGTTGTTTGATGTGTGTTTTTGTGGGTTTTTTAAATGTATTCGATTGTATGGGTTATTATAGTCCAAATGGTATAGTTTTACGACAGTAATTAGGATAATTTATTAAATATTAGGATTTAGGATTATTATTCGACCCTATGTATGCATTAGCACTTCTGCAAGCAAACAATAAATAAACGGTAAAATAAGAGTAGATATTTTTTTTTAATTCGATGACAAAATAACATAACATCACGCTCTGTATTCCCCGAAGGGTTCGGCAGAGGTATTTAAGTCTCATTTAATAAGGGGCGAGCCTATTGCCATCAACCGGACACAATTCCAGACTCCGGGCTGCTACTGAAAAATTCTTAATAGAAAAACCCAATAACTCTTTGCCCGACCTGGGGATCGAACCCAAGACCTCACGATCAGCAGTCGCGCTTGCCACCACTAGACCAACGAGGCAGTTTTTTCTGAATTCGATGGTAAAATAGTTTCGATTTAACAATTTAGAGGTATCAAATAGTAAATTGCACCATTAGTACAGCAGGTGCAAAACAACATGCCTAGGTATTAATTTTATCTAATACTCGTTTATGCGAGACTCTCAACGTCAGAGGCCGTTCACACAGCGGATCCGTTTTAACGGATCCCTTTTTAACGGGTCCGTCGGGACTGGATGTGTTGTTCACATCTGTACCGACGGATCAGTTAAACAAATGGCAGCTGCGTCGCATCTTCATGTACGGATCTCCATACATCTTCATGTACGGATCCGTTTTTTATACTGTTCCGTCATCCAGTTTTAGATGATAAAACGGAACATGTAAACGGACCAGTATTTTTTACTGGATTCGGAAGACTGTCGTGTATGTGAACTCGCTCATACAACTATACCAAAATAAAAACGGATCCGCTAAAACGGGTCCTGTAAACAGTTTCTGTGTGAACTAGCTGTTAGTTAACTTCAAAAAATCTGCCTAGCCTTTTCACAACTATGTTGGGGTTAGCTTCTAGTCTAACCAGATGCGTCTGAATACCAGTATTTTACGCAGAGTGACTGCCACCAGACCTCCGCAACGCAATTACTGAGCAATGCCGATATCCTAAGGTTAGATCGGTTGTCAGACTTTCGGGCTTCTGACTACCCGTAACGACTGTCATAGGTATTCGTATGATACCCGGGACCAACTGTTTATCGTGCTCTCCGAGGCACGGAGGGGTGTCGATGTGTAACGAACGGTCACCCATCTACGGACTGACCGCGGCAGGCGCAGCTTAACCTCACAAATCATATGAACCGCGCGGTTGGTAATTAGCCACGAGCCCCTCCCTGTTAGTTAACTTATTCTTCATATATTCGTTCTCCCAGAGACATTCTCTTCAATTCATTCAAACTCGCCAAATCACCACCTTGAGCTAGTATTAAAATGCATCCCATTTAGCATTCATAGCGCACCGTGCCTAACCACCCACCCTGTTACCGGATATCCGGTACGGATTTTAGTCTTGCCTTCATGAATATCTGACAACTTAAATTGGTTTATTTTCATACCGGACACTGTTCAGAGTTTCTTTTTCGTAATTGGATTTTGGAAACCGTTTTATTCAAAATGTTGTTGATATCTATTTTCATTTTTTATTTTTTTTATAACGTTGCCCCACTCTACGATTTCTCCTGTATCGTGGGTGCGTTTACAGACACAAATGTTCACACGCACAAACATCCAGAGCTGAACAACTATCTGTAAGCCATAAAAATATTTGTTCCGTGCCGGAATTGAACTTACGACCCGTAGCGCTGCAGCAGATCCCTCAGCCACTGAACCATACGTGTCGTCGAAATTGTTTTTTATACACGATATTTTTCGAAATAGGAGTCTAATTATGCTTAGAATAATTGTTTTTACTGACATGATATAATGAACGATACAAATGCGCCTAGTGGTCAATCAAACCAAATAAACATGAGCTATAAGAAAATCATTAAACATCAACATTCAGATAACATAACATCACGCCTGTATTCCCCGAAGGGTTGGGCAGAGGTGTATAGTAGCACCCTCATTTCGCCGTTATGTTTAAGTCCCATGTAACAGTTGGCGAGCCTATTGCCATCAACCGGGCACAAATCCAAGCTCCGAGCTGCTACTGAGGAGTTCCACACGAAAAAGCCTATTGCCCGAGCGATCAGCAGTCATGCTTGCCGCTACTAGACCAACAAGGCAGTTATTAATCTGAAAATAAAACAATAAAACACCTTTTCCAACAAACGAGCGATAAATATTTTAGGCTGGTACATTACCGACGTGTTCCTATAAAACATTAATACAACAACAACCACTTACGATAGTGCAGCAGCTATAAATTACGTAAGCGACAGTAAATTATACAGTACGTACTTCGCAGACAGACATGTGCTCTACGTACAGTACGTACAGTCGCGCTCACTAACGAGATCATTTATAACGGTCGGTGACGTAAACGCAACTAAGCGAGTAACATGATTGATTCATCCATCACTGATGCGGGATCTGATTTTGTTGGCGACAGTACACGTACCGGGTTTTCGCATAATTTGGGCACACATTTAAACTGCTTCGGTGGCCTAATAGTGGCAAGCGCGACTGCTGATCGTGAGGTCTTGGGCTCGATCCCCAGGTCGGGCAAAATTTTATTTGGTTTTCCGTGTGGAATTCCTCAGTAGCAACCCGGAAATTGGATTTGTGTCCGTTTGATGGGAATAGGCTCGCCCCCTATCACATGGGACTTAAACATAACGGCGATATGAGGGTGTTACTATACATCTCTGTCCAAACCTTCGGGGAATACAGGCGTAATGTTATGTATGTGTCTGAGATCGTTAAAAACACAAATTATTATAAAAAAAATGTTTTTACAATCTGACCTCATGTGATTTTAAAGCTGTAACACTTTAGGGGGTGGCTTTAGGAGTCAACTCTCAACTAGCATGTGCACATAAAATTTAGCTGGCGTGTACTTACGGGAGGATAAAGAATAACACTTGTAACCGTACACTATATACAAGGTTAGTCGGAAAGCGGGTACTAAGCCGAAAGAGTGTTAAAGTACCCATAATAAGGGATAACTTTTGTTCTACAACTTTCCCCAAAACTCGATAGTTTAAGAGAAATAGCTTTTCAAAAATTTCATAAAAAATATGCTAAAATCTATCTGTCCATAGCTATGATCAGCTGTGTTTACAATTTAGGTCATATTTGGGGTCACGGATTAGAAACTTAATTTTCTGAATTCATAACTAAAGCAGGTATGTTTGTTTTTTTTAAATTAAAATAATAATCTTTTTGCATGCAAATAAAAATTATCGAATTTTTAAATTTTTACACTTGCTTTAAAATAGTCATCAGTGATACTTTAAGTGGCCCGCGGCTTAGTACCCCCTTTAAGACTAACCTTGTATATTTAATTAAGAATTACAAAGAGAGCAACAGGGCGTGGTTCGTACAATGCGAGGAGTCCAGGGTCTTCTTGAACAGGTGAAGACTTAGCTTGGCAACTGCAGCGGCGCGAGAGGGCCGATCTGCAGTGTGCCCGACCTTTTATAGGCCGGGGCCCCCGCCAGTCAGCCACCACCCATCACAAAGCCTTTGTTTTAATCCAATATTACAGTCTCAGTAATTGCTTTAAAGGATTATTCGGATTAACCGGCACTGACGTCGAAGCCGATCAACAAGTGCTTGACAGAACATGATAGCCGGATATTGGCAGATTCCTACGTGAAGCCTATATTGAAATCAGTACCAGTAATTTGACGAGGTTAAACGAATAACCGGTTTCTCTCGTTAAGTGAACAATGAGCTGAATTATGTTGGGCATGATTCTCGACATAAGTTGTATTAAATTTGATAATGCAAGCCAATTGACATTTAAATACACTTTTGAAGTTTTACCATGAGATTCAGAAGAGTAATGAGTGCTAATTAGGAAGGCAAAGCAAATTGCATGAATACGGTAGGTTAAATAAGTAATCTTTAAAATAAGGAATAACTGATTTTAATCGACCAACAAATACAAACTTGTACGGGTATTTTTGTGTTTATAGATGACATGAGAGTACTTGTAAGAATATTGTTTTTTTTAGATAAAAATAAAAAGTATTTTTTATACTTAAAAAAAGGGACTTATTTTGGATCAAGTCTAATACAATTACAGTCAAACCATTCCGATCAGGTGTCCAGAGTAATCGGTGTACATAAAAAAAAGTCTCGAATTGAGAACTATTTCCGACGTCGTTTAAAAATACATAATTGCAATCAGTAGCAAGTTAATTATCAGTCCAACTTTCCTTCTGTCCATGTTTACGACGTGCAACTTACTGGCTAATAACAGTTCGTTTAACATAGTGATTTGCTCGTTCTTTACAAGCTTATGAGGTGCTTTATTTTCAATAGTAGACGTCAGATGAATTATGATAAAAAAAACTTATACAGGGTAATTAAAAATTCGAAAAAAGAACATAAAAAAAAACTAAAATCTGTTATAACTCCAAAACAAGCGATTGCCGACCCCTGGTTTACGGTATCATATTTGTTACAAATAAGCTCCAGTGTAATCCCTTTAGGAATAGGTCGAATTTACAACCACCCTGTATATAATTTTTCTTTTACTCCAAAAATAGTAAGTAAGGATATTTTATTAGAAATAAAACTAATAATTCAAAATGGGCAATAATTTAGAATAAGATACGAGCTCACGATCTCACAGGATAACGTAGGGTGTGCCCAGGGGAGGAAAAGAACCATTTTATATAAGGTCGAAGTACGTCTCTACGGAGGTTCCTGTTAGGAAACAATGTTGCAAATGTCAAACAAACGTTGCAACCCTATGTTCAGGTACGTTAGGAGTTTGACTAGGTGTACGTGCTTTGTGGGTAATGACCTCACTGACACTGAATTAACTGAATGGTATATCCCGGGTGTCAAAGAATACCTATGACAGTCGTTACGGGTAGTCAGAAGCCCGAAAGTCTGACAATCGGTCTAATTATTATTATTATCATTATATCATTGCTGAAAACAAAATTGTTCTTAAAGCGTCTAACATAAATTAGCAATTAAATAACGCCGTAATTGAAAAAGGAAAATTTTTTGAGTAAAAATAGTTGAGAATGTTTTAACTTCAGCCTAAGGCTATTGATCTTTTTATTGTGAACTTCTTATAACTGAAATAGGATTACGGTTCTTACTACAATTAAAATAAAAACATTTTTTACAAAAAATTTCAACCAACTTCAAAAAAGAATAAAATAATTACCATATAAAATTAACTGTTTCAGAAGTCGGTGCCTTCAATTTGGTTCAGCGTAAATCAGCACCGACTTCTGAAACTGTTAATTTTATATGGTAATTATTTTATTCTTTTTTGAAGTCGGTTGAAATTTTTTGTAAAAAATGTTTTTATTTTATCATTTTAGTGGCCTTAATTAAAACTTGGTTGGACCTACTAAAGACGCTGCTCGTAACATAATCACATCATCACAATATGCGTACTGTTCGTCATTGAGGAGTTCCATTGTCTATCTCCGAAGTTCTTCATCAAATCTTCACCAAATTTAAATGGGACCAATTTCAAAGTATACCCTATCCATTAAAAAAAGAATCATCAAAATCGGTTCACAATTGGCGAAAATATCGATGAACATACACAAAAAAAAAAAAAAAGATACATACAGACGAACATAGTAACTCTTCCTTTTTGGAAGTCGGTTAATTATACTATCTATTTGTACACAATAGTGTCTCATGTTGAGTATGTACTTAAAAACCAAAGCTAGCTCACATACCTATAGAAATGACAATTTTTAGAACGTTTTCTTAATTCGGCCTTTATGTTTCGAAAATATTTCAGTTTTACCTAGCCTTTCCCAAACTATGTAAGGGCCAGCTTCCAGTCTAACCAGATGCGGCTGAATATCAGTATTTTACACGGAGTGACTGCCATTAGACTCCGCAACCCAGTATCTGGGCAATGCTGGTATCCTAAAGTTACACCGGTTGTCAGACTTTCGGGTTTCAGACCCCGTAACGACTGTCGGAGGTATTCGTATGACACCCGAGACCGATGGTTTAACGTGTTCTCCGAGGCACGAAGGGGTCCCAAGGTGTGATGAATGGTCACCCATCCACGGACTAACCGCGGCAAGTGTTGCTTAACTTCGCAAATCGTATGATCCGCGCGGCTGTTAATAAGCCACGAGCCCCTCTATGGTTTAAGAAGGACGTTCCTTAATTGAATTCCTATTAGCCCCGTGGTTCTCTAATAACACCATTTTACGGTAATCTTAATATAAAAAACAAAAACTCACTCAGCCTCTTCAATAGTCTCCGACATGGCGAGGAAGACACAGTTGAGCAGAATGGTAGCCATGACGAAGTAATCGAAGTACTGGTTCGTGGACAGGTACACGCAGGCCCGCCGCACTGGCGACCACGGCGAGTACCAGAACAGCGAGCGAGTCGCCGTGAACCGGTGGATGTAGTTCTTGCGAAAACGTTTTGATACCACGCAGAAAGTCTGGAACAAAACAAATGGATTTATTATTTCTGATAATTATATCTAACTGCATCGTTGGGGGCAAGCGCGACTGCTGATCGTGAGGTCCTGGGCTTGATCCTTAGGTCGAGTAAAGTGTTATTGGGTTTTTCCAACTGGAATTCCTCAGTAGCAGCCCGGAGTTTACATTTGTGCCCGGTTGATGGCAATAGGCTCGCCCCCTATTATTTGAGACTTAAACATAACGGCGAAATTAGGTTGTTACTATACACCTCTGCCCAACCCTTCGGGGAATACAGGCGTGATCTTATGTTATGCCTTTAGCTAAACTATTAATAACTTTAAAATTTGCTTGTACATGTTTAATAAATCAACGGCAATAGCTTAAACTCTATCTACACAGATAACGGTGTCGATTCTGTTGCACACTTTGACAGGACTAAACTAAACTAAGGGTGTTTGTCTCTTTCTGTTTCAATAGAAAAAGAAAGTGACAGTTGCGTTTAGTCTAGTTTAGTAGTGTCAAAATGTGTAACAGAATCGACACCAATGGCGTAAATCAGATGATTAAAAAACGTTAATATGAGTAGAATTATAAAAGACATACAACAGAATCTTATAGGGATGAATCTATCATGACAGTTATAGCTAATATCAGTATGTCAGGATTGGGAGCACGGTAAATAAAGTAAATGAAACCAACATACACTCTCCACCACTGAGAGTACTTTTAATTAGGTTAGTGATTTGTTACAGAAGCTAGTTCACAATATAATAATTAACACAAGATCAGAAAATGAGGACAAGCTAACCAGATATAAAAGGTCAGACTTCTTCGGCTGTTCGACATGGAATCCTCTGCTCCGTCGAATGACCACTATTTTTTATAACTTCGGGTACGTTGATTAATCTTGACGGTTACCCTCCTATGTCAAGATTGTCCAGTGTTACCAGCTACCGATAACAGAATGAGACCCCGCATATTTTTTTATGAAGAAAATATGTTCACAATCACGTTTCCGAAATTTGAATATACACACACTTACGTAGGTAGGTATACATTTTATAATGTTTAATCACGCTCCCATACGTTCAAGAAACAGGATTTTACATCCCTACAGGTACTTTAGTTCCTAATTATCTCCATAACCCACACAAAGGCTTGCACAAGCAACAATTATGAGGCTTGCAAATTAGCCCCGTTAATTGGCGAGTCACCTGCCAGGCTGTCGGTCGTTAGCCATTAGCCACGAAGCCCGGCTACAGTTTTAATTACCGACGGTATTAATACTGCGTTCGAAATAATTGTTTCGCTCTGTTTACCTGAAAATTAAACTAAGGAATAAGTTGCAGTATTTTGTGCTGACTAAATGTGTTTTACCCAGTATCCATCGGGAATAAAGGATAATATTATTATGATTGTTTGAGACATTTCAACATCACAAGAGACAAGGTTGTACAACATTCTAATTAAATTCAGACGGTGGCAAGATATTTTTAACAATTTTGGTTATAGGTACCAAATGGTGTACCCAAATGTGTGCGCGAGCACGTGTTTGTGTTTGCGTGTGTGTGTGTGCCTGTGTGTGTCTGCACACGTGTGCAGGTGTATGCGTGTGTTAGTACACGTGTGCACGTGAGTGCGTGTGTGTCTGTGCACGTATGTGTGTGTGCTTGTGTGTGTATTAATCATACATCTTTGAAGATAAAAAAAGAAATGCCACACATAAATGAAGAGATAAATCATTCTGGAAACGGCGTCGCAAACAACCCGCATCACTCAATATTTGTCGTCGACTAAATGCACGGCTTCAATATCGAGATCAGTAGTCCGGTCCAATTGATTGTGGTATTCCAAATTGAATCGATTGTCCGTGATTGACTGATCGAAATCGTACGTTTTCCTTTTGCAGAGAGCAACAGCACTGAATTCGTATTTATGCCGTCGACAGCGTGCAACTTGCACCTGACTACCGCAATTTGCGAGACAAAACCAGTAATTGTTCCAGAGATATGACAGGCTCGAAAACGACCTACGACTTTTCGGGCCAAGAGTTGAAAATCTCGTATTTTATGTTTGTGTGGGAATTCAGAAAAATCTCGTGTCGGTCATAAATCATCTCGTAAAAGGAGCGTATGCTGCACCAAATTTTACGTTTGGGGCTTGACGTCATAATTTCTAAATGCGACGTAATATTTCCTCTGAATAGGTGTATTAAATATTATATTTCAAAATTGAACATTCTTTATTGTAATATAGGAATAAAAAATCTTTATCTTTACATAGTACAAAACAAAGTCGCTCCCGCTGTCTGTACGCTTAGACCTTTTAAACTACGCTACGGATTTTAATGCAGTTTTCAGCAATAGATAGAGTGATTCAAGAAAAAGGCTTATATGCCCCACATTAGTATCTATATTGCACCCGTGCGAAGCCGGGGCGGGGCGCAAGTTGTAATATAGAAATAAAACATCAAGTATTTTAACCATGGAGATGGGTAGAAACTGAAGTACGCCACGTGCTTTGATCCGTAATGACGCAAAACCCGGACGTTTTGCCTTTTCCACGTTACGATTGACACGATGTTGTTTTCAATTCTCTCGTTCATTCATTTTTTTCCTCGTGAGTTAATATCGTATGTGAATAGGAGACAGTACCTACGCAAAAAGAAAACAGATGGCAGCACCACCGTAAGTCCTCATCACAACCAATCAGAACGACTTACGAAATAAGATTGAGCTACACGATGGCTGATGCATGCCTGCCGTCAGTTGGGACAGCTCAATTCAAATCTGCTATGGCTCTTTTCTCTAAAGGAACGTTGCCTACATTGTTATAATCGCATGGTTTTTATACCATAATGTCTGGACTTTAAAAGGGACCTTGTTCTCTGAGTTTTTTCGGCTTTTCTTCTCAGATTTAATCAGATAGAAAAGGTCGGCACCATCTACTCTTAAAAAAAATACATTAACTAGTAAAAGTGTTTGTAACAGATTTATTAATAGAAATAAATATCATTTATCATAGTAATGTCAAACATATTTTAACCAATGAAATTGCTTAGGGCTTGCGGTGGTGGCGCCACGAGCTCCTAGATTTACGTCCTATTTCGTTGTCTCCACGTTTTATGCTCTTCATCTAACGTAGCCTTTGTCTTAAGACGCCTAATCTTCACGAGTTTAAATGCTATAGAACTTTGAGCAATTCAGTGACAACTTCATCGAGGCATATGAGTTCAAATTGTTAACAAAGGGACTGAGACAGTAGAGTTAATTATCGCGTCACATCCCCTGGGACGATAAACTATAAAGTTGGTGCCAGTTGTCTCAGGTTAACATTACGACATACAACAACCAGTTGTTCTTAGTTGCTGACAACAACGTTAACTACAGGTCTCTGGGGGCGGAAGTATAATGTTATTTTGTTTTGTGTATCTCATAGTTGGGAATTTGTCAGAATCTTGAAGTTCTTCACAAAGGACAGGTGCGTAGTACTCTCAACCGATGTGCGTGTATGACACGTTGTATGAATGTGAATGAAGCGAAAGGAGTATGTAAGGGTCGTAGCGTGTGGTGTTCTATAGTTTCTGCCTACCCCCACGGAAAAAAGCCGTGAGTTTATGTATGTCCACAACCTCATCCCACCGGCCCCCTTCTACCATCGGACATCTAGACGCACTGCAAGTTACCATCCATACTTAGTTGTCATTCCACCAATTCGCACTAAGCGCTTCCAAACATCCTTCATAATGCGCACTGCAAAAGAGTGGAACTCACTACCTGCGTCTGTGTTCCCGAACGCAATCAACCTGAATCTCTTCAAAGTTAGAGTTAACAGGCTTCTTCTGGGTAAGTTCACTCCATCGTAGACTTTGTCTCTGTCTCCTCTGACCTAGACGGGAGTCAAGAGCAAACCCATTTGAAATAAAAAATAAATGTAGAATTATCTAATGTATTTTTTGTAGCTATGAAGAATTGTGATAATGTACTTAACGTTATTGTGTTTCCTTTAAAATTTCAAATAAAAGGAGTCGTTTTTAGGAGTATAAAAATAAAATTCGTTTTAATAAAAACGCGAAGCACTATGAAACTTTTTTCCCACTCAAGATCGGTACTCGTATTTGCATAGTACAGTCACGTGTAATAAGATGTATACACATAGCGAACTTAAAAAGCGAATTTCTTTTAGAGAACAAAGTTTAATTTAGAAATATTTGAAACGGTAATTCGTATGTAATTATAGAAACTATGTGCGGAATATAATTATCATAATTCTAATATATATTTTAGAAGGAAATCGCTTTTTAGTTTCGCCATGTGTATACATAGTATTACACGTGACTGTACAACCCCATAAATCTTTTTTTTAAATACTTCGTACACTCCGTCCTAAAAAATTTACTATGTTATTTTAGGTTAAAACAGCGGCGTCTTTATAGCGGCCAGGGCCGGACTGAGGGCTTTTATGGACCGCATAAAATCCTCACCCGAAGCCGGCCGCAAGTTGCGCCGTAAACCCGATAATAATATAAATTTAGACCGTTATACGATTGACACATTGTAGTACATGAAGAAACGACTGTTTTTAATACTTTTTTTGGGTAAATAGATGTTCTTGTTAGACAGAACAGATTTGTTGATATTGTGGTGTTTTTTATTAGAGGATTTGCTAAACTGAGGAAGTAGATATCAATAGCCATCTAATAATAAATGTGTACCTACTGAATTATTTATTTATACCTACATAATGTCTATTGAAAAACCAATGAAATATAAATCGAAAGCTTTTTAATGTAATCTTCATCTTTTCGTGTGGTTAGTGACTAACCTCGTGTCAGAGTTTATGCCGCCCATGGGCGTCTGACTTGGCTTCACATGTCGTCGAGAATATCTCTCAGGCATGCCGGTTTCCTCACGATGTTTACCTTCACCGTTTTTGAGCAAGTGATAATTATACAATACGCACATGAATCCGAAAAGTTAGAGGTGCGTGCCTTGGTTTCGGACTCGATACCTATGACTTGGCAGTCCAATGGTCACACCACTAGGCTATCACTGCTATATACGTTTAACCTAATTATAAAGTTTAACTCAACGCGGCTTTGTCATAAAGTCGTTTGTTCTTTACCAGCATTTTTCGATACTTTATAAATAATTCCACAACTCCTACAAACAATATTTCTTTCTAATAAATCATAATTTGTACAGAAGAGCTCGAAATAAGATATAACAGGATTAGCAAATAAATTTCTTCGCTGTCTTTCGCACGTTTCGGCAACAGCGAAGAGGAGGTCCCGTTATGTATATCGTATCTCGTAAAATTGAACTTGTTAGCGGTGGTGGTATTTATTAACAGTATCGTTTTCTTTTGTGAATTTTATATTTTTAACTTGAACAAACGTATGGACTAAGAATTTGTTTTAAAATAGAATTGAAATTTATATGAGAAGTGAATCGTTTAAAGTACTTAATTTAATGTTTCCTCATTTATTGTTACACCGAGAACTACCCCTCTCTTTTTTTTCTTGCACTTCATGTCCATCCAAAGGTTGTCTGGAAGAAATCGCCTAGTGCGATAAGACCGCCCATTGTACATCTCTATTTTTATAGTAATGTTTCTTGTTTGTTTTGTGTACAATAAAGAGTATTGTGTTGTATCGTTTTGCCTATCTTTTTCCCAACTATATTGAGGTCAGCTTCCAGATGCGGCTGAATACCAGTATTTTACCCGGAGCGACTGCCATCAGACCTCCGCAACCCAGTTACCGGGCAATGCCGATATCCTAAGCTTAGACTAGTTGTCATACTTTTTGGACTTTTGACTACCCGTAACGACTGTCGTAGGTATTCGTATGACACCCGGGATCGACTGTTTAACGTGCTCTTCGCGGCACGAGGGGTCTCGATGCGTAATGAATGGTCACTCATCCACGGACTGAGTGCGGCAAGCGCAGCTTAACCTTGCAAATCGTATGATCCGCGTGGTTAGTAATAGACACGATCCAAAAGTGAATCTATACTAATATTATAAAGAGGAAAGATTTGTATTTTTGTATGTAACGAATAAACTTAAAAACTACTGGACCGATTTCAAAAATTCTTTTGCCGTTAGAAAGCTACATTATCTACTGAGTAACATAGGCTACGGGCAGAGCCGTGAAAACACAGCTACTAGCGAATATTTAATAAAATAAAATATTTTAATTATGATCCAAAGTCCGTAAGTAAAACACAAAGTTTTACTTAGGTTCTATTTTAATTCGGCCGCAGGTGGGACATAACTTTGTCCCATAAAGTTATGAGGCATCACGTAAAACTGAGGTAGCTCGACGGGCTTTACACCGTTTAACATCCCTCTACTTAACACTTTGAATAAATTAAAACAGAATTTTTCGGAAAATCTTTAAAATATTAGCGTTGATATTTTGGAGTGGAGGAGTTCGTGGCTTATTACCAACCGCGCCGATCATACGATTTGAGAGGTTAAGCTACGCTTGCCGCGGTAACTCTGTGGATGGGTGACCGTTCGTTACACATCCAGACCCCTCCGTGCTTCGGAGAGCACGTTAAATAGTCGGTTCCGGTTGTCATATACATATGACAGTCGTTACGGGAAGTCAGAAGCCCGAAAGTCTGACAACCGGTCTAACCTTAGGATATCGGCATTGCCCAGTTATTGGGTTGCGGAGGTCTGATGGCAGTCGCTCCGTGTAAAATACTGGTATTCAGCCGCATCTGGTTAGACTGGAAGCTGACCCCAACATAGTTGGGAAAAGGCTAGGCAGAACATTTTTGGAGTGAATACTAATTAATTGTATTTTGCAAACCAGTAAATAGTGGTTTAATTTTCTACGAAATAATTACTGAAGCATGGTAAAGTTTCTGTTAATTGAGTTGAGAATGAGAGTAACGGTATCTCTCCTATATCCTCCTTACGTGGAACATTTAGTAAATAGTGATGATTATATGTTTACAGTGAGGAAAAGTATTAATAAATTTACCAATATAGAAGACATACAACAGAATCTTCTAGGGGTGAATCTATCAATACGGTTATAGCTAATATCGGTATATCAGGATTGGGAGCATGGTAAATAAAGTACTTAAATGAAACCAACATAGACTCTCCACCACTGAGAGTACTTTTAATTAGGTTAGTGATTAATTAAAGAAGCTAGTTCTCAATATATCACAATATAATAATTAACACAAGATCAGAAAATGAGGACAAGCAAACCAGATATAAAAGGTCAGATTTCTTCGGCTGTTCGACATGGAATCCTTATCTTGGTCGAATGACCACTGTTTTTATAACTTCGGTTACGTTGATTAATCTTGACGGTTACCCTCCTATGTCAACATTGTCCAGTGTTACCAGTTACCGATAACACCAACGCAATGTAATTAACGATATGAACTTTTGCCACCTTCTCACCTTATCATTGTTTTAAATACTATAAACCAGAACACAGAATATAAAAGATCTGATGTATAGTCTTCTTCTGCTTTTCGTGTGGTTAGTGACTAACCTAGTGTCAGAGTTAATGCCGCCCATGGGCCTCCGACTTGGCTTCATATTCCGTCGAGAAATATCTCTCAGGCATGCCGGTTTCCTCACAATGTTTTCCTTCACAATTTTTAAGCAAGTGGCGATATGAGTTTTTGACGACACGTTTGGTGCAGTGGCTAAGCGATTGGCTTCGGCGCTGCGGATCGTGAGTTCGATTCTCGCAAGGAAAAAATATTTGAATGGCCTACAGATAGTTGTTCCGGGTCTGGGTGTTTGTGCATGTGAAGATTTGTGTCTGTAAACGCACCCAAATACCAGAGTGGTGCATCACTTAAAAAAAAAAAAAGATAATTATACAATACGCACATGAATTTGAAAAGTCAGAGGTGCGCGCCTTGGGTTCAAACTCGAGACCTATGACTATCACTGCTGTTTACTAGACCATACAGTTAATAAAAATATAACAAAAAAAAATTCCATTTTTATTTTCAGAGAGAAACGCCGACATAAGTTACAGGTAACATTGACGCCGAGTAATTGCAAACGTAGGTATTGCAATTTCAAACTAAAGTCTATACTAAAAGTTGTAGACTCATTTAAACTCTGAAGCTTTAATATCATCCTAGTTTACGACAGTTGAACGCTCACCGGCCCCTTCTACAATTATTATTTAGGTTATTAAATTTTGCTTCGACGGTTCGACCTACTCGACTGTGGCTGAGGATTTCGATATGATATTTTACGATACCTACAAATATTTATTATACAATAAACATCAAAAACACATAGGTACTATTGCGTTGCCAAAAATATTAATCACTAGCGGCCCGTCCCGGCTTCGCACGGGTGGACATTTTTCCCGTTTTTGTAACATTTTTCATTTATGCTCCGCTCCTATGGGTCGTAGCGTCATGTTATATAGCCTATAACCTTCCTCGATAAATGGAATATCCAACACAAAAATATTTTTTTAATTCCAACCAGTAGTTCCTGAGATTAGCGCATTCAAATATCCACGATAACACGTTGTATAATGGCATGCAAAGTAGATAAACTTGTAATATCTATTTCACTCTATTTTCTGTGCATCACATATGGTAATATCTGTAGTCACCGTTGATTGGTATCATACCATCGTGAAACATGGGGGGTACCTCCTACGAATATAGCCGACAGCGCCTACTCCCTGAACAAACACACATCGAAACTGTAATACATATTGCGAGACCTTCTCCTTAATTAATTCCTTTCATAGTAATTGCCTTAAAGTTTTCTTGTAATTTCCACATTGTATTTGAATTTCCACTCAGATTGTTTTGGTTTTAAGATGGCGGAGTATGTGTACAAATTATGATTGCATTGTAAGCTGGTTTGTTTATTTTAATTAGGCGTGTTTATTTTGACTGCCTTGTTGGTGAATTGGGTGCAAACGCGACTGCGGAGTATGGGGTCTTGAGTTCGATCCCCAAGTCGCGTAAAGTGTTATTGGATTTTTCCATTAGCAATTTCTCAGTAGCAATCCGGAGTCTGAATTTGTGCCCGCTTAATGGCAATAGGTTCGCCCCCTATTACATGGGACTTAAACATAACTGGCAAAACGGGGGTGTACTATAAACACCTCTACTGAACCCTTCGGGGAATACAAGGCGTGATGCTATGTTGATTGTACGATCATTTCCACGCTTGATATTATTAATATAAATGTGAGAGTCAGTCTGTCTGTTTGTTAGCTTTCACGTCCAAATTATCAAACCGATTTCGATGACTTTTGGCGGAGAGGTAACTAGGTACCTGGAGAAGGACGCATTGCACATTTCGCCCCGCAAAATTAAAATATATTTAAAAGAGAGTGGAGCCGCGGTCTTATCTACGAGTAGTTTTAATATAGGGTTACCTCAAATTAAATGGCGAATCTTTTCAAAGTTACTATGTATCATTAATACAACACATTCAAATAAAAAGATTAATTAATTGGGCAACAAGATGCCTCAAAGTCAAAATCGAAGTATTTATTTCAATTAGGCACATAAAAGGCACTTTTGAACGTTAAAATTTACAAAAAAAATTGAATTGACTAGTCGCCCCTTCCAAAAGGTAGTTTCGTATGGAGAAGAATGGGCAAGAAACTCTACCGTTACTCTAAATCCTAACTTCATGCGCGCTCTTCGCTATTGTACCTGTTAACTAAGTATCTTGGTATCTACTTAATTAAAGTTTAGATTGCTTCAAATTAAACTGCGAAACTTTTCAAAGTTACTAGGTATCATTAAGATTATAAATTTCAATAAAAATATCTAAACTTTAGTTAATAGTTAATTAGATAAGAAGATGCCTTAATACATGCGCGCTCTTTGCTACTGTACCTTTTAGTTAAGTATCTATCTTAATATGTAATTAACTAAAGTTTAGGTACCTACTGTGTTTTTATTTGAATGTGTTGTACTAATGATAGCTAGTAATTCTGTGAAGTTTCGCCAGTTAATACGACGAAAACCTGTATACAGGGAGTAAACGAAATGATGTAATACTTTCAAACCTCGTGATGTACTGCTGACATAGATTAACACTGCACGGGATACTTTTGGATACAATAAAAAAATATTACAAGAAGTAAACGTGTTATTTTAGCCCGAGTTAAATAACCGCGCGGCGAGCGATAGCCGCGCATTTCGCTTGGGGCGCTAAAATGCCTCACGTTAAGAACACAACATGTTTACTTCTTGTATTTTTTTTATTGAATCCAAAAGTATCCCGTGCTGTTATGCTATGTCAGCGATAAATCATGAGGTTTGACGGAATTACATGATTTCGTTTACACCCTGTATAAAAAAATATATCGGTATATAAATATAACTAACTAGTTGTGCCCTCACGGCTCCGACCGCGTAAGAAGTTTTATTCCAGTAATAAATATAGCCTATGTTACTCAGTAATAATGTAACTTTCTAACGGCTAAAGAATTTTTGAAATCGGTCCAGTAGTTTTTAAGTTTATTCGTTACATACAAAAATACAAATATTTCCTCTATACAATATTATTATAGTACAGAGTATAGATTATATTATTATATATAGTAATATAGTATAGATTAGATCAGCAGTTCGTCGAGCATCGAATCGTGTTAGACCAGATAATGGATGAATCCTTAATTAATGCTGGAGGGGAACCTTTAAACAACACGCATCCTGACAACATTATCAGGGAAATATTACAATAGAGAAGCAAACTCTCAGAGCAAGTAAGGAGTACGTATCTACTTGTATTTTATGCGAAAGCGACAACATAGGTTAGTTTATGCGTGATTGGGTCGCGGTGCATGCAATAGCGAATCCCGTGACCCCGGCCTTAGGTCAGAAGGAGGGACACCGTGGTGGTTTTAGCCGGTAAGAGTCCAGCACACCCCCCGTCTTCCCTAGACGGGGGATAGTCCATGAGGATATCACAACGTAAAAAAAAAGGTTAGTTTATGCGTTCCTAGTTCGTTCTGCCTAGCCTTTTCCCAACTATGTTAGGGTCAGCTTCCAGTCTAGCCATGGAGTGACTGCCATCAGACCTCCGTAACCCAGTTACCGGGCAATGCTGATATCCTAAGGTTAAACCGGTTTTATGCGTTCCTAGTATAGGTACATAATTAGCCCATTACTGTCCTGGGTTTAGGCCTTAGTCCAACCATGCTGGCCTGGTACGGGTTGGCAGACTACACGCACCATCGAGAACTTTATGGAGCCCTCTCAGGTGTGCAGGTTTCCTCACGATGTTTTCCTAGTATAGCAAAAAATAAACAATTACTGTGAAAGTTACAAGTACATTCAAATAAAAGACAATATAGAAAGGTGGTTGAACAAACACAAACAGTAGGGACTGTAGGGAGTACAAAGTAAATTGGAATGTGAACCTTTCGATATTATTTTTCCCTTATGTTGCGTATTGTAGATATTTGCGTTACTTTATTGAGCGCCATGCATTGTGATATTTCTGACAGCTCGTAACGATGTTTTGTAGGCGTTGTGAAAAAATATTTGAACATTTAATGTAAATAAATGTGGATGTTTCCAGTTCGACATTTGTATTGAAATTGAGAAATGAGGTTTGTGTTCATATCTTAACCACGAAATTATAAGTCTATATAGCAGTAATAACCTTATGGTGTGACTGTTGGACTGCCGAGTCATAGGTCTCGAGTTCGAACCCAAGGCACGCACCTCTGACTTTTCGGATTCATGTGCGTATTGTATAATTATCACTTGTTTAAAAACGGTGAAGGAAAACATCGTGAGGAAACTGGCATGCCTGAGAGATATTTCTCGACGGCATGTGAAGCCAAGTCAGAGGCCCATGGGCGGCATAAACTCTGACACCAGGTTAATCACTAACCACGCGACAAGAAGAATATACGTCCGAGAAGTATTGTGCGATTTCGTAGTTTTTGGTGGACTGTATTTAATACTTATAATAAACAACTTGTTGTATAGTAAGGTCAATTTAATGCTTCGATAATCACAGCTGATAAAAAAGAACAGAAAATAGGTAAAGATAATACTAAAGCTTGCGCTACCGCTGCTGGTGATAAATGTGAAGTGAAGTGGCAAAAACAGTGTTACCACAACATAGAAACCAAAAACTAAATTTGTTAATGTTGCCAACAAGTATAACCAATCAATCAATCAATCAATATTTATTTGTGAACATAGGTCATACAAAAAGGTCTTAAAAATATACATGTAGTAGGTATCTCTATGTTCTACCAATGGCAATTGGTGTACATACAAATAGTTTTAGTAATGTAAGCATGGAGACAAAAAAAATGAATTTATTAAATGTAGTAGAAATATTATTATACAAATCACAGTTTATCAATTTTATCATTTAAAAATATCTCAACTGAGTAATATGTTTTATCTATTAAAAATAAAATCAATTTGCGTTTAAAAATACGGATATCCTGTTCATTTCTTAAAATTTTAGGTAGTTTTTTATAATTTTTTGGAGCCATTGCGAAAATACTGTTCTCGTGTAATGTGGTTTTAGATCGTATAACATGTAACTGGTCACAACGACGCTGACTAGTTACTTGGTCGAATTTATTTAAATGATTTTTGACGAACATAGCTGTTTCGTAAATGTATAGTGAGGGCATCGTTAATATTTTCATATTTTTGAAGTAGGTACATGTAGCAACTGTCGGTAGTTTGCTGATTACAGATAGCTCTAATGCACCTCTTTTGACATTTAAATACCATTTCTTTACCCGTTGCGTTCCCCCAGAACAGAATACCGTATCTCAACGTTGATGCTAATATACCATGATATGCCGTTAACACTCAAAATCAAAATCAAAATCAAAAATTTTTATTTCACATAAACCAATACAGGTGCTTATGAAACGTCGAATTTAGGTGCACGGTTCCAATTAGTTGTTTCCTATGGAGAAGAGCCGGCAAGAAACTCCATGGTTACTCTTTTAAAAATAATACCTTTAACAATTTCAGTGGATACAGTACAATGATTTAGGATAGTGAGAGAACAATGAGGTCCTGACCACATACCAATGAGTAATATAGTACTAAAAGACTTGAGTACAAAAACTAACAAACAAAAATAAAATTTAAAAAAAAGTAATATGAATAATATTGTAGTAATTTACAAATTTATAGATGCAGGTCCACAAAGTTCTCACATTTACAAAAGTGAAAAGGAAGCTAAACTATATAAAACAATTGACATAATTAAATGTCATCAAACTGTTTTTCACTGTTTTTCGGTTTGCCGTTTTATTTAACATATGCAGAGCATAGGAGTATTTATTTAATTTATTGCATACCTTGTCTATATGCGCATTCCATTTTAGTGTATTTTCTATGTAACCATGAAATATAGGGCATAAGACCAGCCTGGTTGAATTATTTTCCCTTTTCGTTGGAGGAACACTAACACCCATATTCTAAGACGTTCCTCCAAAACTTCCTCGACTCGACTCCACCTCGACTCAGCCTTTCGTTAGTTAAAGTTGACATAAACGTCCTCGACTCGAGATTTTTCCTCAGTCGAGGTAAGGAATCATCTGTCAAACTCAAGGTACCTCGGAACCTACCTTAAGGAAGGAAGTGTCAAAGTTCGTATGTAACAAAAATGAATTTTGAAGACTTTATCGAATATGCTTACCTACAATAATCCTTACAACTATTTATCGCGGCGTTATTTCAGCGATGCAGACAATTCAAATTATAACGTAATGACTCCGTCGAGGAACCTCACAGTTCACTCGAAATTGCGCCTAAGAATACAATTTTGAAGGTGTTTTCGAGGCCGCTCTGAGTCGAGTAAGTTTTGGAGGAACGTCTTAGAATATGAGTGTACCTATATACCTCGTTCCTTCACAAGTACTTACCTATTGTTAGTTTGGACGTGATCCGTAACCAGTTAAGCTGGTTTACAATTAAAGTACGGCCGTCGAGAGAACGCATTCCTGACAGATCGTCTTTCATATAGGTAATAACGTCAACCTACAATAAACTAAAATACATAGTTTAGCGCTAAATTTAATGGTGTCAGGCACGTATTCTCTCGGCGGCCACACTGTAATCTATTTTAGTTTATTGTAGACTAGCGGCCCGTCCCGGCTTCGCGTGGGTGGCCATCTTTCAGGTTTTTGCAACATTTTTCATTTATGCTCCGCTCCTATTGGTCGCAGCGTGATGTTATATAGCCTTCCTCGATAAATGGACTATACAACACAAAAAATATTTTTTCAATTCCAGTAATTCCTCAGATTAGCGCGTTCAAACAAACAAACAAACAAACTCTTCACCTTTATAATATTACTATATATATATAGATTGACGTTATAATAGTTTGACGACACGTTTGGTGCAGTGGCTGAGCGCTACGGGTCGTGGGTTCAAATCCCGCACGGAACAAATACTTGTATGGCCTACAGGTAGTTGTTCCGGGTCTAAGCGTTTGTGTATGTGATGTTTTGTGTCTGTAAACGCACCCACGATACGGGAGAAATCCTAGTATGGGGCAACGTTTTTTAACCGACTTCCAAAAAAGGAGGAGGTTCTCAATTCGTCTGTATGTTTTTTTTTTTTGTTTTTTTTTTTAATGTTTGTTACCTCATAACTCCAACATTTATAAACCGATTTAGATATTTTTTTTTATTTGAAGGGATATACTTCCAGATTGGTCCCATTTAAATTTGGTGAAGATCTGATGAAGAACTTCGGAGATAGACAATAAAACTCCTCAATGACGGACAGTACGCATAATGTGATGATGTGATTATGTTACGAGCAGCGTCTTTAGTAGGTCCAACCATATTTTAATTAAGGCCACTGAAACGAAAAAATAAATATTAAAAAAAAACCGACTTCAAAAAAACGATGAAAAGAATAACATAATTACCATATTATAAAATTAACAGTTTTAGAAGTCGGTGTTAATCCACGCTGAATCAAATTGAAGGCACCTACTTCTGAAACTGTTAATTTTATAATATGGTAATTATGTCATAATTAAACAAAACATAAACAAAAATACACGATTTGTAAGGGACTCGTCATTCTCTCGGTGGCCGCACTGTAGTGCCAAACCACTAATTTACCCCACACTTGGCACTGATAACGAGTTCAAAGTTAATAGAAACCGCACGTAACGAAAGAAAAAACCTATTGCCTATCTAGTTTCTCTTTAGAGACTGCCTTGTCCTGGGTACGATCCCCAGGTTCGGCAGAATGTTATTGGGTTTTCCTATTAGGAATTTCTCAGTAGCAGCTCGGTGTCTGGATTTGTGCCCGGTTAATGGCATCAGGCTCGCCCCCTATTACACGGGACTTAAACATAACTGGCGAAACGAGGGTGCATTTAAACACCTCTGCCGTACCCTTCGGGGAATACAAAACGTGATGTTATGTATGTATATAGTTTCTCTTTAAGAATCTAGTTTTGTGGAACTAGAGCTAGAGAGAGAGGCGAGAATTGTTATCCTGACCCTCATCCACCACGTTTGGGTTCCCGTCGATGTTTCTAATCTAAACTGACAAACTAACTTACACAAACTGAACTAAGCTAACTAGACTGTGTCGTCTGTGTCGCAGCACAATCCGGTCACCTATTTCTGCTTCACCTGTCCTGCGGCCACATCCCTGCACCGCCTGCGTCTAAACGTATGTCCACTCTAAGGGCCAAGCCACATTTGACGGAAAATACGTCACCGATCTTCCGCCGGTACACATAATTACATATAAACATCTCACACCGTACACATTTGACCGAAGATGCGTTACGTTACTAAAATTCCTCTAGTACATTACGCGACGGAAAATCGGCGACGTTTCTTTCGTCAAATGTGTAAATGAAATCTAAAAACAATTTTAACAATAATAAAACCGACTTCAAAAAAAAGGAGAAAAGAATAAAATAATTACCATATTATAAAATTAAAAGTTTCAGAAGTCGCTGCTAATACACGCTGAACCAAATTAAAGGCACCGACTTCGGAAACTGTTAAATTTATGATATGGTAATTATTTTATTCTTTTCTTCGTTTTTCTGAAGTCGGTTTTATTTTTGTTAAAATTGTTTTTTTATTTTTTTATTTTACTGGCCTTAATTAAAACATGGTTGGACCTACTAAAGACGCTGCACGTAACATAATCACATCATCATATTATGCGTACTGTTTGTCATTGAGGAGTTCCATTGTCTATCTCCGAAGGCCTTCATCAGGTTTTCACTAAATTTAAATGGGACCATTTCGAAAGAATACTCTTTCAAACAAAAAAATATTTTTTCTAATCGGTTCATAAATGAGGGTGCAGTGAGGCAATAAAAATGAAAAAAAAAACATAGAGCCGAATTGAGAACCTCCTCCTTTTTTTGAAAGTCGGTTAAAAAAGGGAATCGCGCTCATCACCATCAATTTCAGTGAACGAAAGACGTGTAAATTATATCTAACGCTCGTTGGAGTTTACTTTTATTAACTACGATCCGGGGCGTGTCTGTTTGGATCTGTTTGTTTTTTTGGTTTAGTTAACATGATAACCAAGGATAACATCGACAAGTCATGCTAACAGTTCCAATCTAAAAACCATATCGTCGCCAGAAAGCCAATACTACTTAAGCGCCATTTTTGGCCAAAATGAGTTATATATATCGTTGGATTGGGTTTTTTAAATCCAGTCCAATGATAACTCATTTTGGCCAAAAATGGCGCTTAAGTAGTATTGGCTTTCCGGTGACGATATGCATTTAAAAGCAATTTGCACATCCGAAAAATATGGGAAAAAGCCCACCAGACTACACAAGATTACTATTTTATTTGTATAAATTAACAAATCCTCCATAAATATGTGTTTCATTCTTATAAAAAATATTAAATATGCAGGCGAATCCCGCTTTGAGGGAAAAAAATATTGGTCACGTTACCGATACACAGCCTTACTGCGGCAAGCGTAGCTTCACTTTGCAAATTGTATGATCCACGCGGTTGGTAATTAGCCCAGACTGTATAATAATAATCGTACGAAAGATTCGTAGGTTTACAGTCTTGTGTCATTCAATGACGTTTTGCCCGCTCTTCAACTTAAACTAAAGGCTGGCTTTGATGGACATATTATATACGAATACAGCAATTATAACATGCTTCTAGGATGCTCAGCAGACTATTGGAGCGTGAGATCAGAGAGAAGATAAAACGACACATTTGTGTAAACTCCCAGCTAGTAGACATACATGAACGACTGCCTAGTTGGTCTAGTGGTAGTAAGCGCGACTGCTGAGCACGGGGTCCTAGGTTCGATCGCCAGGTCGGGCAAAGTTTTATTGGGTTTTTCCACTAAGAATTACTTAGTAGCAGCCTATTGTCTGTATTTGTGCCCGGTTAATGGCAATAGGCTCGCCCCCTATTACATGGAATTTAAACATAACTGGCGAAACAAGGGTTTACTAAAAACCTCTGCCAAACCCCTCGGGGAATACAAGGCGTGAATTTATGTTACACTAGCTGTGTCCTCACGGCTCCGCCCGCGTAAGAAGTTTTATTCCAGTAATAGATATAGCCTATGTTACTCAGTGATAAAGTAGCTTTCTAATGGCAAAATAATTTTTGAAATAGGTCCAGTAGTTTTTAAGTTTATTCGTTACATACAAAAATACAAATCTTTCCTCTTTATAATATTAGTATAGATGAACCAAGAAAATCAACTGTTGGTCTCGTGTGATCAAGTTTACAAACTATGAATTTATAATCATTATTTTTATCAGTGAATGCCATACATGGAAGGCTGCTCGCAGTTCAGTATACATTTGGCAATAAAAACAGAAATGTATCTACCGTTTTTAATTTGGCTAAAAGAATTTTTATTATGGATAACAAAAGCGACCCGTGGGATATTATGTATATCCGAAATGTATTACTGTGAGAACACTCGCAGACATAATGTAATGGGCCCTGTGCATAACGGGTAACGTTTTGTGACGTATATTAATACACTGCGATCAGGATAAATCATTATTTAGGCAGCATAGAATTTTGGATGACACATTTTCTATAAATAGAATGAAAATGTTGAGATGGATGTGTGGAGTGACGCGAATGGATAAAGTAAGAACAGAACTGGTGCCACTTTCAAACTCCCTCTAATAGTATATTAGAGGGAGTTTGAAAGTGGCACCAGTGACAGAAAAGTTGAAAGGAAAGCGTTTGTCTTGGTACGGGCATGTGATGAGAAGGGATGAAACTCATGTGACTAAGAGAGTGATCAATATGAATGTTGATGGATGGAGGGGGAGAGGAAGACCTAAGAAAAGATGGATGGATGAGTATATGAAAGATAAGGGAGTAAATGATAATGAGACGGCTGACAGGGAAGAGTGGAAGAGAAAAACATATTGCGCCGACTCCAAGTAACTTGGGACCAGGGCAGGAATATGATGACATTTCCTATAAATAGTTGAAAAAAAAACTATGATGGCGAAAAATTTAGACATAACACAACGCCTGTATTCCCCGAAGGATTAGGCAGAGGTGTATAGTAACACTAACACCCTCATTTCGCCGTTATATTTAAGTCCCATGTAATAGGGGGCGAGCCTATTGCCATCAACCGGGTACAAATAAAAACTCCGGGCTGCTATCTCCACATGAAAAAACCTAATAACATTTTTTTTTAAATTTAGACGTACTCCTAAAAACAAAACGAGAACTTACAACCAGCAATAAAAATCATCATAATTAAAAAGGCTCGTAAATCACACTTGACTCAACGTTAATGAAAAAGATAAAATCAGTGAAGAGGGCCAGTGAAGTACCAGGAGGTCATAGCTTCAAGCAACTAGGTCAAGACGCTCACACGCACTCGAGAGATTCTAAATTCAAAAGCCACCACCGTGATTGCTCCTCCGATGAATAGAGGGTAGGCATTGAACGACTGTTTCCTTTACGCGCCATTTCATATAGCGTAGCTTTTCATTGTACCAGGAACACAGTAAGCAAAATAATAACTAAAGATCCATCTCCTCTGCAGTTATTTTTTAGCTAAAATGAGATTGAATAACAAAACAGAATTTGTAATTTTAATAATTGTTTATGATCCAAGAAAAAATGTAGGTCGAGTTTATTCAGTAAAATTTCTAAGAGATTGGTTTATTTTTGAAGATATTATAATTGGGAAAGATTGTTATAATGTCTGCTCTATTTGAAATGGTTTATTCTAATCACGGCTCTGAAACATCTTGATCAATTTATTATTCATATAATTTATATTGGCAGAGCAGGAGTGAGGGGCGAAATACCAAATGTCACGTAATTAGCGCCCCTGGTGGGTGTTGTAAGTTCTCTGTTATATATATCTCAGTAGGAGGTCTTGGTTAGGAATTATATCAGGAAAATTCTATTAAGCTGCTCTATTACATACATACATAAACTCACGCCTTTTTCCCATGTGGGTAAGCAGAAACTATAGAACGCCACATGCTACGATCCTTACATACTTCTTTCACTTCATCCACATTCATACATATTTTCATACACGCACCTGTTACCACGCACCTCTCCTTTGTGAAGAATATCATCAATAACACTGAATTTAAAAAGCCATTGGTGATATCTGTGCATAATTGAAGTAACCTGCCTTCACCACTACCTACTCCTTGCGAAATAGAAGCAAGAAACGAGCTCACAGGAGTAGGTAGTACTCAATAGCCGCCTCACATTTTCATAAAAGGGAGGCGTATGTAATTTTCTTTGCCGTCGGTACAGCACATAAATATTTTATACATGTAATGAACGTGGTTAAACTTGAATTGTAGCACACAGCTCGCGTTTTGATCAATTAATTATTTAACGTGAAACATTGAAATCCGCCGCTTTGCGATTATAACACCCTGTGAATGCATGTATTAATATGTAGGTATGTAACGAACATATTCAGTGTCAGATGTTATTTTAATGATTTATGTTTGTGGAAACACATAAGTATTTACGTAAGTAATATTGCGTTTGAACCGTAATGTCACACGGAGTACAATTAGTTACAACACGTAAGTTGTGAGCAAGTTATAGTAGTAACTAAGAAGTCGCATCGGCAAACTTCGTAAAACCGATCACTGCCGAACTGAGCGCGAATGTTTATTAGTACTGCAGTAAAATATGATTTTTACGCTGACGTAATAAGTGTAAGTGGCACGAAAATGAGCGACTGCCATTGGTTGTTCGAACAACTTTTCCGAAGCAACATCTTAGTTGTATCGTATTGTACCTTTTATTTAAGTCAGAAGCCCAAAAGTCTGACAACCGGTCTAACCTTAGGATATCGGCATTGCCATGTTACTGGGGTGCGGAGGTTTGATGGCAGTAGCTCCATGTAAAATACTGGTATTCAGTCGCTTCTGGTTAGACTGCAAGCTGACCCTAACATAGTTGGGAAAAGGCTAGGCAGAACGAACGACGTATTGTAAGTTGACGTTATAATAATAATTATGAATCTATACTAATGTTATAAAGAGGAAAGATTTGTATTTTTGGATTTTTGTATGTAACGAATAAACTTAAAAACTACTGGACCGATTTCAAAAATTCTTTTGCTGTTAGAAAGCTACATTATCACTGAGTAACATAGGCTACGGGCGGAGCCATGAGGACACAGCTAGTATTTTAAATTTGACGACACGTTTGGTGCAGTGGCTAAGCGATCGGCTTCTGCGCTACGGGTCGTGGGTTCGATTCCCGCACGGAACAAATATTTGTATGGCCTATAGATAGTTGTACCGTGTCTGGATGTTTGTGCATGTGAAGATTTGTGTTTGTAAACGCACCCACGACACAGGAGAAATCCTAGTGTGTTGCCGTAATATTTAAAAAAATAAAAATATAATATGATTCACGAACTGTCAGGAACACATTCTCTGCGGCCGCAGGTAGTAGGTACTTAGGTATATTTTCCATTACGTAGGTACATCCAGAAATCAACATCAACATATCAACTCACGGTTATTGTAGTTGTTCTTTTAATTAATTGTATGCAAAATAAATTGGCAATTTAATTTTTCATGACTACGTAACTTTTTTTAATTGGATATGAAACTGCAACGTTAATGACGTCACATTTATTAATTTACAGACGGGTATATGTATGTACGAGAGACAGATAAAAACGACCCAAGTAGTAAGGAAATATTAATAGTACATTACTGCCGCGGTCTGTAATGACTGCGTTGCTGGCACCGCTGATGATGGCCGAAAGCGCAGCTCCAGCACACAGCGCGGTCAGCATTGCAGCCCTTAATGGACAAACTGGAATAAAGCCCGAGACCGAAGTTCGAGGCCTTTATAGCGCGGACAGCAAGGGCTGCAATGATGACCAAACTTTAAGGCCGAGAGCGTAGCTAAGCTAAGCTTGAGGCCGTCATAGCGTGGCCAGCAGTGCAGTCATTGCGGACCAAGGCTTGTAAAAAAATTTGTAATTTAAATGAAATCAGCTTAGTATAGTAAGAATTAAAAAATAAAAGTAAATACTGTACCTATATAGCCAAATTCTGAATAAAATCTTTTTGCATCTGATTATTTTTGAAACAAAACTCGACAATAATGGATTTTCAATGGCTAAAATTTACCAGCAAAATTCCATACAACTTTGCTGGCGTCTATTCAAGTAGCGCGGAAAGGTCGACTTTGCTCAAAGAAGGTTGTTAAAATAATGACAACATTACAAGCATTTTTGAGTAAAAAATATTAATGCATAATAATTATATTGTTCGGATATTAGGTAGATTTAGGCCCAAGCCACATCTGGCGGCAGATACGTCGCCGATCTTCCGCCGCACACATAATTCCATACAAACATCTCATGCCGTACAAATTTGACCGAAGATGCGTTACTAAAATTCCTCTAGTAAATTACGCGATGGAAGATCGCCGACGTATCTTCCGTCAGATGTGGCTTGGCCCTTACGTTGACTATACCCAAATACTCTCTATTTTAATGTGGTGTTGTCTCTGTCACTTCTTTTTAAAGCGAGAGTGACCGCACGAGACTTGACGGCAACTTAAAATTGAATAAAGTTTCAGTATTTGGTCATAAGAGTTTTTGATTTGAGTAGAGATTTCTAATATAAATCTCTATTGAAATCTTTTCTTAAATGGAGATTCATAACTGAGGATCGTCTTAGAACACGTGCCTTAATCTTCAGGTGGGAGATATCGCATAACATAACATCACGCCCGTATTCCCCGAAGGGTTGGGCAGGGGTGTATAGTAACAACCTCATGTTATGTTTAAGTCCCATGTAATAGGGAGCGAGCCTATTGCCATCAACCAGGCACAAATCCAAACTTCGGTCTGCTTCTGAGGAATTCCACACGGAAAAACCCAACACTTTGCCCGACCTGGGGATTCAACCAAGGACCTCACGATCAGCAGTCGCGCTTACCACCACTAGGCCAACGAGGCAATGGGAGGAATCAATAAAAACTAAACCATCTTTTGACTTGTTTTTATTTCCTGTAGGCTGGCTGTAACTTAGCTTAGTTCAGTTTTTTCAAACGTTAAGTTTACTTAAACGCACATATCCTGCCGCTGCCAATGTTGATCTAACAACTAACAGTTTGTAGGATAACTAACACCCATATTCTATGACGTTCCTCCAAAACTTAGGTACTCGACTCATACTCGACTCAGAACGGCCTCGAAAACACCTTCAAAATTGTATTCTTAGTCGTAATTTCGAGTGAACTTTGAGGTTCCTCGACGGAGTCATTACGTCATAATTTGAATTATCTTCATCGCGCAAATAACACCGCGATAAATAATTGTGAGGATTATCGTAAGCATATTCGATAAAGTCTTCGAAATTCATTTTTATTACCTACGAACTTTGTCACTTCTTTCCTTAAGGTAGGTTCCGAACTTCCGAGGAACCTTGAGTTTGACAAATGATTCCTTACCTCGACTGAGGAAAAATCTCGAATCGAGGACGTTTATGTCAACTATAACTAACGATGATATTGAGTCGAGGTGGAGTCGAGTCGAGTAAGTTTTGGAGGAATGTCTTAGAATATGGGTGTAAGAGCTTGACTGCTTCGTTGGTCTAGTGGTGGCAAGCGCGACTGCTGATTGTAGTCAAAGTCAAAGTTTTTATTTTCAAATAGACCAGATTTCAGGCACTTTTAAAACGTCACGACTAGGTGCACGGTTCCAAAAGGTAGGTTCTATGGAGAAGAGCCGGCAAGAAACTCCATGAATACTCTTTTTAAAATAGTAGTTCATTACAATTCCATTACAGTAGTATGAGAAATAGAATGAGAATAATGCAGGTTAATGTAACAAATAAACTCACATAAGAGTAACAAATAGAAAAATATGCCTTCTATGATTGCCATAGCAGTTAAGAGCTGACCAGTCCCGACAGACGGCACCCGTTCACGAGCATGACGTAAGGTCCTAGGTTAGATCCCCAGGTCAGGCAAAGTGTTATTGGGTTTTTCCGTGTGGAATTCCTTAGTAGCAGCCCGGTGCTTGGACTTGTGCCCGGTTGATGGCAATAGGCTCGCCACCTATTACATGGGACTTTAACATAACGGTGAAATGAGGGTGTTAGTATACACCTCTGCCCAACCCTGCGGGGAATACAGACGTGATGTTATGTTATGTTACGAGCTTAAAAGATTAAATACTTTAGGCTGGTTTCAGGTAAGTACTAGCTTCACCAAGCGAGCACTGGCTTGCAGTCAGTATCCAGCTTTCCCAGTGTCTTGACTTCTCATTACCATTGAAATTAAGTTTTAGCTGTGGACTTGTTATAGGCTGGGTAGGAGTAGTGTGTAGTAGTGGTACTTCTCAGCAGTGATAGCCTAGTGGTGTGACCGTCGGACTGCCAAGTCATAGGTCTCGAGTACGAACCTAAGGCACGCACCTCTGACTTTTCGGATTCATGGGCGTATTGTATAATTATCACTTGCTTAAAAACGGTGAAGGAAAACATCGTGGGGAAACCGGCATGCCTGAGAGATATTTGTCGACGGCATGCGAAGCCAAGACAGAGGTCCATGGGCACACACGAAAAGAAGAAGACTGTAAAAATAATAAAATTATAAGTTGTTTAAAATAAAGATGGAACTCTATAGTTAGGTTTCTATTGTCATAATTTTAACTATGTATTGGACTGTGTGAGATAAAAAAAAAACAATTTGTAAAGGTACAAAAAAACCTTTAAGTTAATAGGTTTTGTCTACCCCTAGTAGGTAGTACTCCTGTAACATCAGGATTTTGAGGATTGACGGTTGAAATTATTATAATGTTGTATTGTCATGAGAATTGAATTTGTGTGTGAAGTTTCTAGAGAATCGATTAAGGAGAAGTAGTTGTAAAATCTGTCGATTGTTCGATCGGTGCTACGATTTACATTGTGTCAGAATCGAAGTCCCTAGCAAAACTGAATGAGTGGGTCAAGGAACTGCAAGTATACTCCACCAAGAAGAACATAGTCTGTTTAGTTGTTGGCAATAAGATTGACATGCATATCATTTTGGGACCCAGTGCATAATGTCAGCAAGCACATTGGGTCAACCGCGGGACGGGCGCAACGTGTATTCCCAAGGAGGGTTGTTGTCAGGCAGGTAGGCGGCCAGTCATAAAACAATAAGCCAATACCTTTAACAACATGGATTTATGAAATACATGTTGTGCCGACCCCACCTAGTGTGGGATAAGGGCAGGAAGAAGAAGAAGAAGTTGCAAAAACTGTCGCAAGATTTGAAACAAACAATACGAAGCGAAGCTAATTAAAGCCGTTAAAAAAGAAATCACCCACTCAATGCATACATACATCTAGCAGGTATTCGATACCTACGTCCGTAACTCGATTACATCTCGTCGCAAAAACTATTCCGTAAACTTTTCAAATTATACTTGCACACTTATGAGTCATCTCCTTCAACATTCCTTCTCCCCCAACTATTTATGGTGGTGCGTGTATTCTGGGGTCTTCGTCCAACGATCTCTGTGGCATTTGGATTAAATTATTTCAAGCGAAGGTCCAAACCCACAATCTCGTATAATAAAGGGGCATTTCTCATTTCCTTCACAAAAATAAGCCTCCCTTTGTCTACTGTAGGTATTTTTCGCTACAAAACGACGAGAAGAGATGGTTGTTCTCCTAGTATTTGGCATTTAAATTCATTACCATTGATAAGAATGGGTTTGGTCCCTTTCAATCTTTTGGTTGCTGAGATAAATTAGCAAGTTATTATAGAATTATAATTTCATAAAATGCTTAAAGATTTACTTAATGAAACTGATAACATAACATACATAATTAGCTCATTACTGTTGCACTGCTGGGCACGAGCTTCCTCTCAGAATGAGAAGGTTTTAGGCCTTAGTCCACCACGCTGGACTGATGCGGGTTGGCAGACTACACACACCATCAAGAACTTTATGGAGCCCTCTCAGGTGTGCAGGTTTCCTCACGATGATTTTCCTTCACCGGTAACGCAAGTGATAATCAATTTCTGATCCGCACATGAATTCGAAAAGTCGGTACGGGCCGGGATCGAACTCAGACTCTCCTGCATGGAAGGCAAGCGTTCAACCGCTAGGTTATCACCGCTTCTTGAAACTGATAGTCTAAAAAAGGTTTCTTATGGCCAAATACTCAAACGCTACTCGATTGTCAGTTGCCGTTAAGTTTCGTGATGTCTCTGTCACTCTAACGGGGTGTCCTGCGTAAGCGACAAATGCGACGCGACGCGACACGACATGGAACAAGTATGCGTTACGTCGCGTCTCGCTACATAGGCCGCCAGTAGGGAATGCCGTTGTTTTGATCCCGTTCGTCGCGTTCGCAGCATCGCGTTGCGTCGTGTTTGTGGCTTACGCAGGACACCCCGTAAGGCTAAGTGATAGTGACAACACGAAGTTAATGATAACTTAAAATTATATGTTTGAGTATTTAACCATTAGTGTCCTATACATATAGTTCTTTTTCGATTGCACTGCATTCAATGAGCAGAGGTGAAGGCATCTTACAAAAGGCTATTTTGTTATAAATTGCCCAGATGTCTATATTCTTCTTCTGTTTGTGTGGTAAGTGACTAACCTGGTGTCAGAGTTTATGCCGCCCATGGACCGCTGACTTGGCTTCACATGCCGTCGAGAAATATCTCTCAGGCATGCCGGTTTCCTCACGATGTTTTCCTTCACCGTTTTTAAGCAAGTGATAATTATACAATACGCACATGAATTCGAAAAGTCAGAGGTGCGTGCCTTGGTTTCTGACTCGAGAGCTATGACTTGGCAGTCCGACAGTCCCACCACTAGGCTGTCACTGCTGTAAATGTAATGTATTCTATATTGAAACAACTAAAAGACAAAGAAACGAGAACAAAGGAAATTTTCAAAAATATTACACGTCGTATGATATTTAATTTCCCAGACTCTTTATTGCCCGTCCTCACGTAGCTAAACGAAACATTTTCTCAATATAGAAGAACTGATATTAAAAGAAATTTCAATTTTATCTGTAACAGTACGTTATATTGAGAGCTAAATAATAGGACCAGGGTAGGTACAGTAGGGGAATGAAAAGGCTCGTCAGTTTTTAGAGTTCCGTACCTAAAGGGTAAAACAGGACCCTATTACTAAGATTTTGCTGTCCGTCCGTCCGTCTGTCACCAGGCTGTATCTCATGAACCGTGATAGTTAGACAGTTGAAATTTTCACAGATGATGTATTTCTGTTGCCACTATAATAACAAATTAACAGAAACTAAAAAACAGAATAAAATAAATATTTAAGGGGGCTGTCATACAACAAACGTGATTTTTATAGATAATGGTATGGAACCCTTCGTGCGCGAGTCCGACTCGCACTTGGCCGGTTTTTCAAATTCATTCCTTTCCCACATCACGGGCATATGTTACCTTTTCAAACTGTTGTATGGAACAGATTAATGCATGGAAAATTGTGTTTAATTATTTGATAGCAAAGTTCAATATTGCCTTTTGCCTCCATAATGGCACAGCAGTGCCATGTAATGTCTTTGATTTGATTTAAGGAGTTTTGTTGTAAAAACCATGACATCAATCAAATCGTTGATTAAATAAATTGACATTACTTCTGTCTGTCACCTTGTCACCATAATATCCTGTCAAAAAATATTTGTCTTTTCATTTCTATAATGGTGGTAATACGTAGTCGGTAAAATAGTTCGTTTCTTGCAGTGTGCAAGCAAAACTGGAGCTTAAAGTGGATGACCGTTTCATTTCCCTACTGTACATAATATTCAAGTTAGCAACAGTTTCAAAATAATTATACTACAACACAAACTAACATGTGCTTATAACATGTTTCATACGCTGTATCGTGGTATAACAATCTTCCTTCTTCCTCCTAGCCTTTTCACAACTATGTTGAGGTCAGCTTCCTGTCTAACCAGATGCGGCTGAATACCAGTATTTTTCACGGAGCGACTGCCATCAGACCTCCGCAATCCAGTTACAAGGTAATGCTGATATCGTAAGGTTTGACTGGTTGTTAGACTTGCGGCTTCTGACTACCCGTAACGACTGTCATAGGTATTGGTATGACACCCTGGACCGACGGTTTAAAGTGCTCTCTGAGGCACAGAGGGGTCTCGATATGTAAAGAACGGTCATCCATCCACGGACTGACCGCGGCAAGTGCAGCTTAACCTCACATAATGTTATCATGGTATAACAATACAGATAGTCTCTTCCCTGACCGTTAGATCACGTGACTGTCCTTATCTAAGTCATAGCTACTGATGAACCAATAAGCTTCGACTTTTGTCTAACTGTGTTGTTATTGGTGGGAAAATATCACAAATCGTGACGTAGATGCGTACATCGCGGGAAGACAACACCACGTGGAGTTATATTATACCCACTTCAAACGCGTCCTTTATTTGAAAACAGAACTCGATTCCCACAAGTTTAAAATTCGACCTTCGCAATGAGACCTTCGTATGAAATCATTACCGTCGCAACGGACCCTTTATAATCATTACAGGACAACGTTGAAAGGATAATCTGTCATATCATCAATCAGCGTTGGGCCGTCGACGGCAGTCCTTTCGACAAATCTATATTGTCCCGGATTCCGAGCAACCTTTTCCTGCGATAAAGTTTTTTGAGTATCATGTAGCCATCTACGGAACAATTCTGGGATATCGTGAGGTTTTTAGAACTATTAGTGAATAATTACTTTCTTATTTTTATCGGATTTTGTTTTCAGATAAGTTTGCGTCGTGGGGATCTGTGTTTATTTTATTACAAGTACCTATTGCTGTAGAAGAATAATTTAGGAATATCTCTATTTTTTAAAATTAAGCTTTCGTAAGAATAATAAAGAATAGTATTTAATAAAACCGATAAAAAGATTAGCCAGTCAGCAAGTTTGGTAGCGGGGCTAACTGCCCAGAGTGCGTCGGACGTACGCGGGAAGGATACACGAACAAAAATGTATATAGTTGAAAGCTGGACACTATAAAGAACCTATTCTGCCTAGCTTTTTTCCAACTACGTTAGAGTCAGCTTCCAGTCTAACCAGATGCTGCTGAATATCAGTATTTTACACGGAGCGACTGCCATGAGACCTCCGCAACCCAGTTACTAGACAATGCCGATATCCTAAGATTAGATCAGTTGTCAGACTTTCGGGGTTCTGGCTTCCCGCGTCTGTCATTTGTACTCGTATGACACCCGGGACCGACTGTTTAACATGCTCTCGGTTGCACGGAGGGATCTCGATGTGCAACGAATGGTCACCCATCCTCGGGCTGACTGCGGCAAGCGTAGCCTAACCTTGCAAATCATATGATCTGTGCAGTTTTCAATTAGCCACGAACGCCTCCCGACACTAGGTACAAAGAACCTACAAACCAAATTATTCTTCTAATTTTTTTGTCACCAAACATCTCGGTGACGATCTTGCGACAGCCTGTGTACATTGAAACACCAACGTCATTGAATACAGATCACTACTCGTGTTTCAATCTGTCGCATTTCGGCGTTCGTCACAGAGCCCGTATTTACGCGGTCGGGCGTATCTTCTGATTCATTCATGAGTCTGATGCGGATGGCGCGTAGGTACACAAACTATACCTAACAGTGTTCACACCTCGTTTTTGGTCTAAGTTTTCGTTTTGCTTGGTGGAAGTTTTTAATGTATGCATAGGATATTGTCGGAACGAAGTACGCCGTACTACTTAATGGTGCGTCCAGACCTGACGAACGCGCCGCGAATGCGCCGCTCGCGCGCAGCTAGCGAGCCGGTCGCGAGCCGCTCGCGAACTGCGCGCGAGCGGCGCGCAGAGCTTTGTACGAACATGAAATGCACGCGCGCAGCTCGCGAGCGGCTCGCGAGCGGCGCGCGAGCTGCGCGCGAGCGGCGCATTCGCGGCGCGTTCGTCAGGTCTGGACGCACCATAAGGTTCTTTGTCAAGAAATATTTTTTATCTAATACTTTTACGATTTTCCTTGTTGGCTCGTCTATCGAATATGATATCATATCATATGACATGTTTCATAATATGATATGTTTCAACTTACTGTTAAATCCATTTATTGGTACCGAAGATAGTTTAGTTTTAACAGTAACCAGTAACTGGGTTACGGAAGTCTGATAAAATACTGGTATTCGGCCGCATCTGATTAGTCTGGAAGCTGACCCCAATTAAACCTTATTAGGTACTCTTGGGAAAAGCTAGACAGAAGTGTATTTTTTTTTAATAAATTTAAAAATCGAAATACTTTTTTAAACGGTAAGTATTTTGTGTTGTGACCTGTTGCGCTATAATATTTTTTCAAATTTTGTGCCCTCATTGTAATAGAAAGTATTCTGACTAATAAATAATTATTAGGTTTGAAGTCGAGTCTTTTTATTCAGTAGGTATGGTTGGTAAGGTACGGTTGGTAAAGGTAAAGGTATGGTTTCTTAAAAATACATTTTTAATCCCTACACAAAGAAATATTAAATTCTTTTACCGGAAAAAGCATTCCCAATTCTAAAGTCAAGACGGAAATTACTCCCAAAAATGTTATTAAACCCAAACTTAAACGAAATATGTTATACAATGTGGAAAATATAATTTCAAAGTATGTGGTCAAAGCGGCCGAGCAGGTGGCCGGGCGGCTCATTACCACGCGAGGGAAGGGGGAGTGACGTCATACGCCATGTCGCATTGCCGTGTTGCCGTTGCTGTGCCGCTGAGTTGCCGTGTTGTTGCCCTACGAACGTGACGACAAATGGATACATTTAATGCCCACACCTACATTATTTATTTATAGTTTGTTGTATGTAAAAATAAGATGTCCTTCTATTGTTGTGTGTGGATAGTTTCATTTGTGTGCAAGTTAAGAAAAAAAAGGCTTAATAAGTAACTAAAATTTAGAATACTATATTTCAGTACTTGAAAAAAGCTTACAAACTCGTCTATTATTTTTCAGTAGCGTAATACGATGATTATTACTAGTAATACCATCAAACAAACCTGTATTTTCCATTATTTTGTTAGTAAAAACAGCATAGTTAAGTCTAGCTACCAGCTAGTACGGTATACACTCAATTACTTAAAACTCTAATGGTGCGTCCAGACCTGACGAACGCGTCGCGAATGCGCCGCACGCGCGTCGCTCGCGCGCAGCGCGCGAGCCGTTCGCGAGCTGCGCGCGAGCGGCGCGCGTAGCTTTGTACGAACATGAAACGCACACGCGGCGCGTTCGTCAGGTCTGGACGCACCATAAAAGTTTACCGACGCTTAAATAATAAATTTAAAGTCTACGTTCGAAACAAGTGGTTCCACCTTTGAAATGGTTAGCAAATAAAACACGTGAGAGGAAAAATTTCCCAGTAACAATACCAGATGCAATTTATTGTAATATGCAACGTTATTACGCTTTAAAAATAATAAAAATGCAAATAAAAGAGAATGTTTGGATTGTTTGGCAACTTTTTAATCGTAGAAAGGAGGTCGCATGTTGGTTAAATATATTTTTCATTTTTTAATTCCAATTTCAAAATCGAGCCATAAAAATATTTTGATTTTACTACAAGTAAGCGTTATGCACAGATTAGGGAAATGGCCCCGGTACACTTTAATATATTTTGACAAGTTACTAACTACACCGACGCGACGATCCTTCTGAATATAAATTGAGAGATTGCGGCTTAGGTAAGGACAACTTACTACTGAAAAAGTTGCGGTCTTATTAGCATAATCGTGAAAAACATTACCATAAACCCGCGTAAATTGCTTTTCTATAAAAAGGAATATAGTAAACACTGTTCTCTCAGTTGGTTATGACATTAGGAATGGCGGGAACGGCCATTACGATGATATTATTGCCAACTTGATGGTGAAAGGAAAATAAAATCGTTTCGTGTCTATGCTTTGCGGAAGGGCCAACGTAAATTGCATAAGAAGTATGGCAATCAGGGGTGCCAATCTTGGACGCATTATATTTGAATATTTAACATGGTGACTGTGTCCATCAACTATGGAATAATGGAACACTTTTAATAGCAATAAAAACATGTTGGCGGAAGTTCATATACAAACAAGAGTGTTATTTTTCAGTACAATAGCCTGCCAGAAATTTAAATTATCGTCGTTTAACAGCCATAAATTATTATTCCGCTTCAAATTTTATGATACATAAATTATTATTAATAAAACACATTGAAACGAAACAGCTTATTGTGACAAACGTATTTATGATGTGAAGAAAAATTGATGGAAACTAATGGATATTTTTAATGGGTTTATGTAAACTTTGAATTTATTGATAAAAGGATCCATAAATTTCGTTAATGCACCACAGATTGAAGAGTTGATTGAGGAAAATAAATTATGAAGATAGAAAATTCAATATGTAGCCAACTCTATGTACTTATGCACCTTGAAACTTTTTTCATAAAAACCTTATAAAACTAAGTAGGTGGAATTTAATCGAATTTTATTTTTTATTTGAGGAGTGGAATTTACAAATGGGCTAAGTGCCCAAAAAACCGATGTCAATATTTTTAATGTCAAAGGAGCTACATTGGGCAGCCAATCCATTTTTATTAAAATTTTTGATTCTTTTTTTTTGGCACTTAGCTCATTTGTAAATTCCACGCTTCAATTATATAACATCAAGCCTGTATTCCCCGAAGGGTTGGGCAGAGGTGTATAGTAACACCCTCATTTCGCCATTATGTTTATTGATGTAATAGGGGGCGAGCCTATTGCCATCAACCGGGCACGAATCCAAACCCCGGGCATCGGTAGGACATACAAAAACTTGTTCCGTGCGGAAATCGAACCCGCGACTTTTTCCGCAGCAGCCAAACGCTCAACCATTACACCAATCGTATCGTCAGTAAGTTGTAAGTTAGAATTTAAATGTCTTCACCCTAAAAGGTGTAAAAACTATACATCAACTCAGCCTACAAATTGTTTTTATTTATTTATGTGTTGCTGCGAGCGTTCCGTTTTGCACACAGTGGAGTCTGCACGATTTATGACAAAGATAAATTTTATTACTACAACATATTGTTTGCCATGTTCTCCTGGTAGACGCTGGCATACATTACTCTGTACAAGGACTTAATTTATTGATACTGAGCCAATTTGATGATAAACAGTTAATGGAATATATGTTGCCTCAATGAGTTTACATTTTGGTACGTAATTTTTAACACAGTCTGATAACTTATAATGTTAAAATGTCACTGCTAAATATAAGAATGCTACGATAGACAATCAGTATATTGAAATAAGCACGATGTTTTTCATGCAGGAGGGCGAGTTGAATCCCGGCCCGTACCTCAGACTTTTCGAATTCATGTGCGGATCAGAATTTGATTATATCACTTGCGTTAACGGTGAAAAAACATCGTGAGGAAACCTGCACATCTGAGAGGGTTCCATAAAGTTCTCGATGGTGTGTGTAGTCTGCCAACCCGCACCAGGCCAGCGTGGTGGACTAAGGCCTAAACCGTTCTCATTCTAAGAAGATGACCGTGCCCAGTAGTGGGACAGTAATGGGCTAATGTTTGATGATAGGAAGAAAGAGTAGGTACTATGAGTCTTGTTATGAAGACTTCTTCTTTTCGTGTGGATTAGTGGTGACTAACCTGTTTTCAGAGTTTATGCCACCCATGGGCCTCTGACTTGGCTTCACATGCCGTCGAGAAATATCTCTCAGGCATGCCGGTTTCCTCACGATGTTTTCCTTCACCGTTTTTAAACAAGTGAAAATTATACAATACGCACATGAATCCGAAAAATCAGAAGTGCGTGCCTTGGGTTCGAACTCGAGACCTATGACTTGGCAGTCCGACGGTCACACACCACTGGGCTATCATTGCTAAAAAGCTGTGATGAAGTATAAAATATATTTTTCAACGACCTCACTTACAAAGTTTCAAACGACATTCTAAAAATATGCCATTAAAATATGAAAGAAAAATATTCAAAGTCTTCAAGAAAACTTTTCTGGGCAGCATCAAAAGTGCTTTCAATATTGCTTTTTCCATTTTATGGAAGAATTAGGAGCTCTATTCAGACGGGCGACAGGTTTGAGTGTATCTCACTTGTATTAAGTACCAGGGGAGTAGGCGGACGATGTAGTGAATATTGCTGAAAGACTTGCAACTGAGATGGAGCGGCATGAAGGATCTTGTTTTAAATCTTTTGAATTTAACTGGTAAATCTATACTAATATGACTTCACCTACTCTATTTAATCTATATGTAAATGGACTGATTGAGGAGCTCAGCAGTGCTGGTGTCGGTTGTTCAGTGGATGGTGTTTTTACAAATAATATTAGCTATGCTGAAAACATGGTCCTGCTGGGCCCCTCAATCAGTTCTGTGAGGTTACTATTGACCATATGTGAACAGTATGCAATGGCCCATGGGCTCAGGTACAATGTTCAGAAGAGCGAGCTGCTGGTTTTTACGGCTGGGACTAAAACCTACCCCGTTCCTCCGATCACATTAAATGGAACCGTCCTACAGCAAGTGTCTAAATTTAAGTACCTGGGTCACTGGGTCAACGAGAATTTAAATGATGATATGGACATGGATAGGGAGCGCAGGGCATTGTCGGTAAGGGGTAATATGCTTTCTCGCAGGTTTGCGCGATGCTCACGTGACGTTAAAGTCACACTATTCAAAAGCTATTGCCAAACGTTATACACGTGCAACCTGTGGAGCAATTACACTAAAAAAGCCTGCAGTGCTCTGCGCGTCCAGTACAACAACGCTTTCAGGGGTTTGTTGGGGCTCCCATGGCGGTGCAGTGCCTCCGGCATGTTCGCCGACCACAGCACGGACGGCTTCCAGGCGGTGCTTCGCAAAAGAACGGCCTCCCTATGGTCTCGGGTAAAGGGTAGCACCAACACACTTCTGAGCGTGTTGTCAGACAGAGTGGACAGCCATATCCTGAGGCATTGGTCACTCATGCATGTCCAAAATAATAATAATAATTTTAAATTTTACTAACATAGCTATAAGTATCTACCTTCTAACATAATATGGACCTGTATCAATTTCTGTGTGCTTGGTCTGAAATAAATATTTTCATTTCATTTCAATATTATAAAGCTGAAGAGTTTGTTTGTTTGAACGCGCTAATCTCAGGAACTACTGGTTGGAATTGAAAAAATATGTTTATGTTGGATAGTCCATTTATCGAGGAAGGTTATAGGCTATATAACATCACGCTACGACCAACAGGAGCGGAGCATAAATGAAAAATGTTGCAAAAACGGAAAAAATGTCCACCCGTGCGAAGCCGGGACGCGCCGCTAATATAAATATAAGAGAATATCACGTGGTGATAATAGATCAAACTAGGTTTAGGTTTGTTTTAAACTCTCCTTCAAAGTTTAAAGTTAAATATTTATTTGACCCTTAAAAACATCTACTAGTCATGTCTGTATTGTTTTTAGACCATGTAACTATTCATTGAATACGTGAACATCGTAAAATGTATGCTTATCATGAACAATTAATTTATTTCCTATATGGAATTGGAAATTATATCCTGAAAAAGTATTTGGAACAAAATTAGATTTTAGAAATTAAATATATTAATATTCAATGTCAACTGCCTCGTTGGTCTAGTGGTGGCAAGTGCGGCTGCTGATCGTGAGGTCCTGGTTACGATCCCCAGGTCGGGCAAAGTGTTATTGGGTTTTTCCATGTGGAATTACTTAGTAGCAGCCCGGAGTTTGGATTTGTGCCCGGTTGATGGCAATAGGGTCGCGCTCTATTACATGGGACTTAAACATAACTGCGGAATGAGGGTGTTACTATACACCTCTGCATAACTCTTCGGGGAATACAGGCGTGATGTTATGTTATGTAATATTCAACGGCTGTATTCAAAGGCTGGGGGCTAATAAAATCACACTTGTTGAATCTTATGTCAATCATATCAGAAATGGATTTGTAAGGGCCCAGACAGACGGACTGCATACCGACCACAGCTGCAACTGCCAAATGCAGTTTCAAGGCATTTAAGATGCAGTTAATCAACAGTGTGGGAACTGAAAGAAAAGAAAGAAAGAAAGAAAGAAAATTATTTATTTTGGACTCACACAGGCAGTTACAGAAACAAAATCAATATTAAAAAAAAGAAAGAATAAGAATTTAGACTACCTGCACGAGGCCAAAAAGGGCTCCTATCTCAGCATAATGTTGCGACATTTAGAAAAAAAACAAAATGTCGCAACGCTGGTTTTCAGATAGGACCATAGTGATGCCACGGGCAATAACGACACAAATAAATAAATAAACATGAATAAACTGCTGATTAGATTTGCAGTCCACTTGCAGTTACGATGCGGTATCAATGAACGTAATGAAATTCACTAAACGTGACGTAATTAGCCACCCAGTTCTCATTACGAAATTGTCACATCCTCAGTAATAACCCTTGTTCTCTTCCTCCTAGTCTTTCCCAACTGGGCTGTGTTATGCAATAATGTGTCAACCTACAAAAATATGAATTTTGTGTTAGCGTCATTTAGTTCTTGTGGTAACTCTACGGAACGCTTGAAAAAATGCTAAGAATTGTAGCAAAATTTAATTGAGTGGCGTCTATCAAAAAGTTCTTAATGCAGTTTGCATTTTTTCAAGATGAGTACACCTACAACAATAACTAGATTGCGTTAATACCAATAACACATTATTGCATAACACAGCTCAACTATGTTTTAGGGTCAGCTTCCAATCTAACCAGATGCGGCTGAATTACAATATTTTACCACAACTCAGTTACTGAGCAATGCTGTTGTTATCCTAAGGTTAGACCGGTTGTCAGTCTTTCGGGCTTCTGACCACCCGTAACGACTGTCATAGGTATTCGTATGACACCCGGGATTTACGTGCTCTCCGAGGCACGGAGCGGTCTCGGTTTGTAACGAACGGTCACCCATCCACGGACTGACCGCGGCAAGAGCAGCTTAACCTCGCAAATTTTATTATCCGCGCGGTTGTTAATTAGACGCGGCCCCTAAAATAACGTAAAAAGGTTTAAAGTAAGTAGATTTTAGTCAGAAAAACCCTTGTTCCTGGTAAATAATCAATTTGTCGACGCCAAAAATTTGTGAGTCTACTGTGAGCGACAGTTGAACAAAAGGTTCGCTAATAAACAGAAATCCGACCCACTAATGTTGTAATTTACATGAGAAACGACACTGTGAGCCGTATAATGGGAGCTTAAAAATATTTAAATGGGATATAAAACACGGTACCTTTATCTGTACCATCAAAATTTTCAACGTTATCTATATCGTAACTCCTTCTCTGGTTTGAAATTAACCTGTTTTCGGGTTTTATGAAAACCACTGGAGCCAACAAGGCCAATGGAAACTGAAAACTCTCAGACACTTCAAATTTAATTATATCTATCATGATATATCTTCATCATTATCATCTTTACTAGTACAATAGCTGCAAACCGAAATTGTAAAAAAAACATAATCAGCCCATTACTGTCCCACAGCTGGGCACAAACCTCTACTTGGACTGAGAAGGGTTTAGGCCTTAGTCCAGCACGCTGGCCTGGTGCGGGTTGGCAAACTACACACACCATCGAGAACTTTATGGAGCCCTCTCAGGTGTGCAGGTTTCATCACGATATTTTTCCTTCACCGTTAACGCAAGTGATAATCAAATTCTGATCTGCACATGAATTCGAAAAGTCAGAGGTGCGGGCCGGGATCAATCTCAGACCCTCCTGCATGGAAGGTAAGCGTGCAACCGCTAGGCTATCACTGCATTATCAAATCGTACAAACTGTATGAAAATTGGTTTACTAATTTAGGAGCTATTATGCCGCGAACAAACTGACTAATCCACTTACCAATAATCTATACTAATATTATAAAGCTGAAGAGTGTGTTTGTTTGAACGCGCTAATCTCAAGAACTACTGGTTGGAATTGAAAAAATATTTTTATGTTGAATAGTCCATTTTTATTAAGGAAGGTTATAGGCTACGACCAATAGGAGCGGAGCATAAATGAAAAATGTTGCAAAAACGGGAAAAAGTCCACCTATGCGAAGCCGAGACGGGCCGCTAGTCATTGTATAAAGTTATGACAAGCTTATACATAAAAAAATGTATGGTTACACTGATGTTAAACGGCGTTATAAATTTACGCAGCCATGATTAGTAAGGTGGTAAAGTTTTAACTTATATCACGCCTCTTTTTAATCGAGGGTTAAAAATACTACCTTTAGGTACAGATTAAGATGTTTATCCATTGACCCAGTCACCTTTTACTCGACCCTATACACTAAACAACAATAAAGGAAACGAATTACTCATAAAGGAAAATAAATTATTATGTAAGAGCTTATGAAAGATTAGTTCGCATTGCCCCAAAAATGAGCTAATATTATATTTCATAGTAATGAAATTGGTTTATCGAAAACCTCAATATGGCTCCAAATAGTATTAAATGTGATTGTGGAGTTAATTTGAGGGTATTATGGTAAACCACTTCATACAAACTCATTATAGGTTAGTTGAATGGTTTTAAATGTCGAGCTGGATGTGAACATAGGTAGGTTGGTAGGTTATATTAGTTTTAGTTAACCTCTGAATTAGTATTTACAATTATTATTGAACCTAGTTGAAACAAATTCAAATAATAATATTGTTTTTGTACTGAAACCAAAATCGTCTAAAACAATTGCAAGAAAAACTTTAAAAATAAAAATGTTCACGTGAAACTTTTATTTTGTATAGTATCATTACATTGCTTGTGTGGTAGACATTATATTTTGTTTTATTGAGTATGTTACAATTGCCGTTAAGGCTGGTGCTGTCACTATCACTTCGCCTTAAAGTGACAGTGACAGCACGAGTTTGAGTATTTGGCCGCATATCTTAAAGGTGCATGTGCTCATGTACGGATGTTTTATTGCACGTAGGGATGCTACACATAGGTATCCTCTTCTTCTTTACTTAGTACAAAACAAAGTCGCTCCCACTGTCTGTACGCTTAGATCTTTTATACTACGCAACGGATTTTAATGCAGTTTTCACCAATATATAGAGTGATTCAAGAGGAAGGTTTATATGTCCCAGATTAGTATCTACATTGCACCCGTGCGAAGCCGGGGCGGGTCGCTAGTTGTGTATAAATCTATCGAATGTAACCTTGCCAGACAAAGACGTAAATGTTTGAATTTCTGTCCGCACACACTGCATATTTCAGTAAACTACAACATTGTCTGGAAAACTTGAACAAAATGAAAATTCTACTTTGCTAGACATCTCACTGTAGCTGTGGGCAAGCGTACAGAATTCCTGGGTCCCGCAGAGACTTGACGTCGAGATGTTTGTGGAATGACCACGGATACCCCGGTGACCAATTGACGTGTGCACGTAAATGCGTTGTTCGCCACAGCCATGCAGGTATTGAAATGGCTTTGTATACGTCATAGGGTTAATTGCTTTGTTTGCCTGAGACATGTACCGCGGAATTTTACGTAAAACTGCGTTGGTAAAAATATGAAGGTAACCCCTTGTTTACACCTAAAAACAAGTTGAAAACCTAATTTCTGCAAGAGCCTTTTAAAAAAAAATTACTTAGTCTTAACATTCAATTATCATGTGTAAAATATTTCAAACAAGTGTTTTAAAGATCTACATAGATGTTTGCTAATTAAAGTATATATATTTGTAATAATATTTTCGAAAAAAGTTCTAATACATGTAGAATACATCTTTTATACCTAGGTGTAAACGAGGGGTAACAGCTACAAAAAAGTAAATTGAGACCTAGAACACTTCTTGATAGCTTTGTTGTAACAAAATATTTACGTGAATTAAAGTCGTTCTTTGATCGTTAATAAAAGATGTTGTTCTGCCTAGCCTTTTCCCAACTATGTTGGGGTCAGCTTCCAGTCTAACCAGATGCGGCTGAATACCAGGATTTTACACGGAGCGACTGCCACCAGACCTCCGCAACCCAGTTACTGGGCAATGCTGACATCCTAAGGTTAGACCGGTTGTCAGACTTTCGGTCTTCTGACTTCCTGTAATGAGTGTTGTATGTATTCGTATGACACAACAAAACATATCAGTAATAAAGGTCTGTCTTAATAAACGACTCTCATTTGAGAGTGGTTTGGATACGACTTGAGAGCTAGATAAAAAAAGTCAAATGTATGAAATTCTACCTCTATGGCCTTTTGAGAGTCAACTTCGAAGCCGCCATGTTGAGAGTGGTTTATTAATATGACCTTAAGCCCTTACTAATAAACGGTGAATAAACTTATGTTATGACTACCTTATACATAAAAAAATGTATAGTTATTTTGACGTGCGTGACTGCTGAGCATAGGGTTTCGAACCCCAGGTTGGGCAAAGTGTTACTGGGTTTTTCAGAAATTTCTCAGTAGCAGCCCGGAGTCTGGATTTGTGTCCGGTTAATGGCAGTAGGCTCGCCCCCTATTACATGGGACAAACATAACTGGCGAAACAAGGGTGTACTAAAAACACCTCTGCCTAATCCTTCGGGGAATACACGGCGTGATGTTATGCTATGTTTTATTTTGACGTTATACATGAAATAACTTTATTCAGCGTTTATTATTAAGGGGGTAGGTATTTATCTATTTATTTACCAATCTCAAGTTAGTTAAATTTTACACACGATTTAATATTTTCCCATGACTGTTCCAGCTTTTACAGCACATATATTTTTATTTAAAAAAGCCTAATATAAAATTACCTACTCGACCCAAATCAGAGTACTTACGTGAAAAAACACGTTTAATATTGATTTACCGTTAATTCAGTACACAGCACATTTCTGGCGACATTTTCAGCCAAAATATGAGTGACATTAACATCCGAAATAGAAAATGGCCGACGCTTTTGAGTTACCGTTCTGTATAAAATTTACGGTTATGCGTTCCCGGGTTTACCGGACCGCGAATGTACGATCGGTAACGAATAGAGACATTTTGAGCCGAATTTATCAGTTACTGTTTTTACTGTGGTCGAAATGCGGCCATTTTAACTGAGTTATAGTAAGAGTTTGTGAAAGAGTTTGTCCGGGTGTGTACAGTCAGCAACAAAAGTCTGTTAACACTTCAGTTTTTTAAATCATTATTTATATTCAAATTTAAACGGAACACTTCTATACTAATATTATAAAGCTGAAGAGTTTGTTTGTTTGAACTCGCTAATCTCAGGAGCTGCTGGTTGGAATTGAAAAAATATTTTTGTGTTGGATATTCCATTTATCGAGGAAGGTTATAGGCTATATAACATCACGCCACGATTAATAGGAGCGGAGCATAAATGAAAAATGTAGCAAAAACGGGAAAAATGTCCACCCGTGTGAAGCCGGGACGGGCCGCTAGTGTAACAATAAAATCACACAAACTCTTGAGTATTATATGAAATTCTGAAAAGCAGTGTATCGAATAATTTTGTGTCTTTTAGATGTTATGTAAAAGTAACAGTGTTAACCAACTTTCGTTGTTGACTGTACTACCACAATACCTTTTTCTGCCATCAAGCACTGCTGTGTTCCAGTTTGAAGGGGATGCCGGTACAATTAGCACGCCAGATATTCCATATTAGCGGCCCGTCTCGGCTTCGCACGGGTGGACATTTCCCCCCTTTTGCAACATTTTTCATTTATGCTCCGCTTCTATTGGTGACAGCGTGATGTTATATAGCCTATAACCTTCCTCGATAAATGAACTATCCAACACAAAAAATATTTTTCAATTCCAACCAGTAGTTCCTGAGATTAGCGTGTTCAAACAAACAAACTCTTCAGCATTATAATATTAGTATAGAACTATAGATTAAGGCCGATTTGACCAATGCAACGATAGATAACTTTTATCTAAGGAATTTTGATAAAATTCATATACAAAAGTTGTGGTCCTTTATATCTAAAGTTACTGAGCAATATTACTGAGGTAGAAGAAATAGGTATGGTGGCCATGCTTCCCCGAACGAACCTTGGAAATAGAGCTGTCCGACTACAACTAAAGCCTATATTCCCTCTTCCTCCGAGTCTTTCTCCAAGTGTGTTCGGATCAGCTTCCAATCTAACTAGATGCGCCTAAATACCAGTATTTTACACGGAACGACTGCCATTAGACCTCCGCAACCCAGTTACTGGACAATGCCGATATCCTAACGTTAGACCGGTTGTCAGATTTTCGGGCTTCTGACTACCCGTAACGACTGTTATAGGTGTTCGTATCACACCCGAGACAGTTTTAACGTGCCCTCCGAGGCATGAAGAGGTCTCGTTGTGTAACGAACGGTCACCCATCCACGGAATGACCGCGGCAAGAGCAGCTTAACCATGCAAATTGTATGATCCGCGCGGTTGGTAATTATCCACAAATCTCTCCAATACCTGTTATAATGTAGTTGGGTATAAGCTTAGTGTAAGATTTTGCATTATACAACGTGTTACAAAGAAAAAACCTTAAGCCGAAAGGGGGTTAAAAGGTCCCGTGTAAAGAGTATATTGGCAATATTTGAAAACCGTAGTATGACCCAAAAAAAAAAAGAATTTGGTTAAAACATAAAATAATCATCATTGAAACGCAACCCTGAAAACATAAAACTAAAGAGTAGACTACCCAGATAGTTATTTACATTCTTACCTAAATTCCTCTGAGAGGTAAATGACAACAACCATTAAAGAGTTCTTGATTATTTACATTTTTCAATTATGTAACACGTTGTAATATAGTCGTTGCAACCGACAACACGTCTATTTATTTCATACCCCTATGTCCTCCATTGCACTACTACTAAAGCCTATATTCCCTACACGAGTTTAATACCGTATACAATACTTCAGATAGGATAACCTATTTCTAGCTAGGACGAAACCACACGACACAATAATAGCCTATAGATAGCTATGTATTCGTAGCTTCCGCACAGCTAACAACAACCTGTGCTTATTTACCTACGTACATAATTTATTATATAAACGTCGAACCCGCCGTTATTAGTTTATTAGGTAGGTCCCTAAAAACAACTCTATATAAGCTGGCACAAAGAGACCGCTCCGTTGTGGAGGTAAATTGAAAAAGGTTCTATGTATTTGCATTCCAATATTTTCTTATTAAATATCGAAGCGATCGTTTAACGACAGCGCCGCCGTCCATGTAAATGAGTACTTTTTCAATTTCAAATATTTTCGTTTAAGAGAACTAAAGAGTTGACATTCGTTTTTTATTTTTCAACTAGCTTGCCTGCGTAAGAAGTTTTTTTTAGATATTTGCGTAACTTAAACCGTTTACGCAGCGCTCGCAACAGAAGCTCTCAAAAAGGAATAATTTTTCCCGTTTTTGCAATATTTTTCATTTATGCTCCGCTCCTATTGGTCGTAGCGTAATGTTATATAGCCTATAACCTTCCTCGATAAATGGACTATCCAACCCAAAAATAATTTTTCAATTCCAACCAGTAGTTCCTGAGATTAGCGCGTTCAAACAAACAAACAAACTCTTCAGCTTTATAATATTAGTATAGATATACTGCTACATATACCAATTAGAATTTAATTATCACTTGCGTTAACGGTGAAGGAAAAATATCGTGAGGAAACCTGCATGCCTGAGAGGGCTTCAAAAAGGTTTCGATGGTGTGTGTAGTCCGCGAGGTCGATGTTTTCCTTCACCGTTAACGCAAGTGATAATCAAATTCTAATCTGAATTTGCAAAGTCATAGGTTCTTCTTCTTTTCGTGTGGTTAGTGACAAGCCTGGTGTCAGAGTTTATACCGCCCATGGGCCTCTGACTTGACCTCATATGCCGTCGAGAAATATCTCTCAGGCATGCCAGTTTCCTCGCGATGTTTTCCTTCACCGTTTTTAAGCAAGTGATAATTATACAATATGCACATGAATCCGAAAAGACAGAGGTGCGTGCTTTGGGTTCGAACTCGAGACCTATGACTTGGCAGTCCGACGGTCACAAAAGTCATAGGTGCCGCCGGGATCGAACTCAGACCTTCTTGCAAACGTTCAACCCCTAAGCTATCACTTCTATAAATACTTATTAAACTTATTTTAAAATATATTTGACCGCCATTCCTGAATATTTCGCTATTCATAGCCTTAAAACACAGGTTAATGTATCGCATTTTAAAATTACTACACAAAAAAGCGTGTTCAATAAGCATGCGATTTTTCATAATAAATACTTTCATTTCCGTGAAATAGCTTAACGATACTGCCAAAACTTCTTGGCGTTTTGCCAAAACTACGTCATAGTTACACCATGGGTATTATGAATCATTAACTTATGCAGCGTACACACGTAGCCACATCACTGATCGCCTAGTGCGACCGTCGGACTGCCAAGTCATAGGTCTCGAGTTCGAACCCAAGGCACGCACCTCTGACTTTTCGTATTCATGTGCGTATTGTATAATTATCACTTGCTTAAAAACGGTGAAGGAAAATATCGTGAGGAAACAGGCATGCCTGAGGGATATTTCTCGACGGTATGTAAAGCCAAGTCAGAGGCCCATGGGCGGCATAAACTCTGACACCAGGTTAGTCACTAACCACATGAAATGAAGAAGACCTAGCCAAAGAACGCCAACGAAGGTTCGTCATTTTGTTGCATTTGAAGATACTTTCTGAACGAATTCAGCTTCTTTCTTTTCTTAGCAGTATCGAGCCAGTTCGTTAATGTTCGTTGGCTAGGTGTGTACGCTGCATAACATGGTACATAATAAAGAAAATACATTAGTTAGTTACTACCCTTGTAGCTAATGTTATTTCTCGTTCTAGTTTAGGAGAAAACAATCGAATTACGAACAAGTTAGCCGTTCGCACTTAACTTGAAGCTTAATGGACGACTTTAGTTTTATTTATAATGCAAGTAAGTATGGCATGTTATATTGTTTGCCATACAAGTAAATAAAAGAGGGGCTCGTGGCTTCTTAACAGTCGCGTGGATCATAAGATATGCAAGGTTAAGTTACGCTTGTCGCGGTCAGTCAGTGGATGGGTGACCGTTTCGTTACACATCGAGGCCCCACCATGCCTCGGAGAGCACGTTAATCAGTCGGTTCCGGATATCATACGAATTCCTATGACAGTCGTTACGAGTAGTCTGAAGCCCGAAAGTCTGACATCCGGCCTAACCTTAGGATATCAGCATTGTTCAGTAACTGAGTTGCAGAGGTTTGTTGGCAGTCGATCCGTGTAAAATACTGGTATTCAACCGAATCTGGTTAGACTGGAAGCTGACTCCAACATAGTTGGGAAAAAGGTTAGGCAGAACGAACGAGCATTTTATTAAATACTAGCTGTGTCCTCACGGCTCCACCCGCGTAAGAAATTTTATTCCAGTAATAAATATAGCCTATATAATATATGTTACTCAGTGATAATGTAGCTTTCTAACGGCAAAAGATTTTTTTAAATCGGTCCTGTAGTTTTTAAATTTATTCGTTACATACAAAAATACAAATCTTTCCTCTTTATAATATTAAGTATAGAAGTAGGTAGTAGGTACTTTATTGTTTTTTCATGTAAGAGTTTCGAAATATCTAATAAAAATATATTTAGATACCCTGTTATCACCGTTTCCTTTTTCTTTACATGTGTAAATAAATATTATATAAATAATAATGTACAATTAACTACCGCCTCTCAGATAGGGTGGTGGCCGGCAGTTGGCAAGTTTTCAGACTTGGCAGAGTTGGCTAAGGTCGTATAGCCATCTGGACCGACTGTTCCGATTATCTGGCGTTGCTATGGTAACATTAAGATTCTGTTTCAGTTCAATGGAGGAAAGATCATTATGAAAATGTGTGTTGTATTCTAAGAGTTTTGTATCTGATCTTTAAGTATTTTTATAGCGTGTACCTATATTTAAACGCCGACTTTACTGGCGTGCATTGCATGATATGGTGGTATACTTAGGCCCGGTATCCACCAAAGCGGAGAAGAGAGGAGACGAGAGGAGATGTGCTGCGAAGCTGGCAGGTTATTTCCACCAAAGCGGAGAGGAGAAGTGTAGCGGAGAGGAGATGTGAGCTTTGTGTAGCAGAGATGTGAGCTGTGAGAGATCGATAGATAGATGGGGTGCGGGGTGCGCCGCCGGCCGACCGACTAGATACTTCGCTTGCTCGCTCGCCGCACAAAATTCTATAGAAAAATGAGACATCTCCACCCAAGCTAAGCGGAGAAGAGATGTGGAAATAACGAAATCGGATTGGTTTATTCAAACACATCTCCTCTCGTCTCCTCTCCTCTCCGCTTTGGTGGATACCGGGCCTTATAGTATCCCATCTACAGTCAGCCTAATAGGAATTGCATTTACCTTGTTGTCTTATGCCTCTTGTCCTAGGTAAGGTTTTTTTTCGGATCCGCATACGAAATCAATCTTACGTCTTTGTCGACGACTATTAGAATTACCTTACGTGGTTCCCTCGTGCGGAAAAAGGTACATATCGTCGGTCGGAAGTGAAAACCACGTATGTGTAAAATATTTTTTTTAAAAGAGGTAGAAATAACTGTCTCCTCCAAAAAAAAATGGCCGATCAAATGTTAATACAAGTTTGTCATCGTACGTCATAGATAGCTTAGAAGTATTTGAATTGAAAGTTTGTTGAACTAGTAGGTAGGTACGTGTATGACGAGTTTATCAATCTAAAGAACAAATAAAACGCTTTGAAGAACATTTTATTTACGAGGTTTTCACTGCAGACCGTCGATATAAACTAGTACCCTACCGTTGTTCTTACGTAGATTGCGTCTCTTCTAACACGTAACCGTTGACAAGAGGCCTTCCACCTCTCATCTATCGTGCCTCCGCTGTCTTTATATCAAACAACCCGTCGACGTCCATTGTAGAACGTGAACATTCTCATAGACCGCACATTAAATGCAAATACATTGTCAACAAGCTGCTATCCTATATCAGTAGCTTGAAAAGCATGCAAATGCTCATTATAATTTCTTATTGTCTAATCAAATTGCAAATGAAGGGTCGGGTTTACAATAGTACCTACTAGTGGGCGGTCAGCAATATATCACTTTGTTAGATATGTGATACGTTGCTTGGCAATGGGCTATTGTAACCTTTAGACCTAGCTTTGTTCATAGACCTATTGTGCTGTTTCGAGCACTATGGCAAATGTCAAGTTGGTGTGAAGTGAATTAAATGTCAATCAAAGCTAAAATATTATAAGAATATGCTTTTAGTTAGAGCTAGTAATAAACTACCTCGTTGGTCTAGTGGTGGCAAAAGCGACTGCTGATCGTGAGGTCCTGGGTTCGATTCCTAGGTCGGGCAAAGTGTTATTGGGTTTTTATGTGTGGAATTCCTCAGTAGTAGCCGGGAGTTTGGATTTGTGCCCGGTTGATGACAATAGTCGCGTTCCCTATTACATGGGAGTTAAACATAACGGCGAAATGAGGGTGTTACTATACACCTCTGCCCAACCCTTAGAGGGCTTCCAAACGTGATGTTATCTATACTTCTATATCTATACTAATATTTTATAGTGGAAAGATTTGTATTTTTGTATGTAACGAATAAACTTAAAAACTACTGGACCGATTTCAAAAATTCTTTTGCCGTTAGAAAGCTACATTATCACAGAGTAACATAGGCTACGGGCGGAGCCGTGAGGACACAGCTAGTGTTATATAAGTAACTAGCGACCCGTCCCGGCTTCGCACGGGTGCAATGTAGATACTAATGTGGGGCATATAAACCTTCCTCTTGAATATAAACTCTCCTCTTCCTCCCTATCTATTGCTGAAAACTGTATTAAAATCCATTGCGTAGTTTAAAATATCTAAGCGTACAGGCAGCGGGAGCGAATTTGTTTTATACTTTTTTTTTTTTTAAAGAAATCGTTGCCCCACACTAAGATTTCTCTTGTATCGTGGGTGCGTTTACAGACACAAATCTTCACATGCACAAACACCCAGACCCGGAACAACTATCTGTAGGCCATACAAATATTTGTTCCGTGCGGGAATCGAACCCACGACCCGCAGCGCAGAAGCAAATCGCTTAGCCACTGCACCAAACTTGTCGTCAAATGATTATTATACTATGTAAAGATTAGATTCAGGCCTGGAATACACAATACTACGCAGATGTTAATAATAGCAAACAATTCAAAAGTGTAAACGAATCCAGCATGCTTAGAATACACCCGCGACGGCATGCTATAAACGTACATTGTACAAAAAAACATGCTTATCTAATGGTATGTGTATTCTAGGCCTATGGCACACCTGGAATAAACACGCAAGTTGGAATAAAAACATTCAGGGGCGATTTCAATCGAAATAAAAAAAATGGGAATGAAATCAAGAAAAGAAAACCTTTTTTACAACAAACTGATCGATTACCTGAAAGGGAAAACAAAAGTCTTTTTTTTTCTCTGTTGTGTTACTTTTAGATAGTCACTGTGAACCGTTTCTATATAATCAGACAATTATTGGCAAGACCTGAAGGGTCTTCAGCCAATGAAGACGAAGTAAAATACTTAACCTAAGCTAACTATTATTCTAACTCACAACTCGCAAAAAAAAGTGAAATAATACCACGAAAAAATTGGAATAAAAAAAAATAAAAAAACTTGTTACGAGCGTTTGAATATTTATATTCTTCTCCGTATATTTCCATTAATGATCCCTCAGTAAATGAACGGCGTTCTCATAAAAATTCCATATCCCAAAAAACCGGGGAAATACACAAACGATAACACTTGTTAACAATATTGATTTACGGATAACAATAGCCGGCCATCAACAATGGCAGATTGTTGCCAGCTTTTAAAACTAACGAACTGTTTGTTGAATGCAAAGCGGAGTTAAACTAAACAAGTGTGGACACTGGACGCTTTTAGTAAAGTTTATCTTGATACTGTAGGACAAACATCGCGAACGAAACACATTACCGGCCCGTTGGGTGACTGCTCGCTGGATTTGACTGAAATGTATTGAATATTCGCTCCGTGGCTTCGTAGGGGCTCGTGGCTAATTACCAACCGCGCGGATCATACGATTTGCGAGGTTAAGCTTGCCGCGGTCAGTCCGTAGATGGGTGATGGTTCGTTACATATTGAGATCCCTCCGTGCCTCGGAGAGCACGTTAAATCGAACATTACATCAAGCTGCACCATTTCATCCCAAATGGCTTTTATTTGGTGCCTAAACTCCATTAGACCGTTTCATCACAACCACAAAAGAAGAAGAAACAGAAGGCTTAGTCGTAACAAGCACACGGCATTACAGTAAGTGGGTCAGTCTCGCACCATTGCAGATAGTACGCACTAAAAGCTGCGTATGAGCGTTTGTACACTGCGTTCAATCCGAATCCGAGAAAATACGATCCAAGAAAACTCGACTGCAAATCTAGAAATTCGGATAGGATGTATGTAATGCACAACCGTTCATACAAATAGCACTTAACTAGCTAGCTTGGTAGGATCGTATTTTCTCAGATTCGGGTCGAACGTAGTGCCCTAACGCTCTTAGTCTACGGGCACGAAATTAGCCGCCGCTTAGCTATGGCGACAACGGAGCGGCGCGGCGCGGCAACGACGTAAAAAGCATAGCATTCTGAAGTGACGCACACGAAACGAGCGAGAACGGTGCGGGGCGATTCGTGCCCGCGCCAAAGTTCGCGCGCGGTGCGTGGCAAGTCGGCAGCGGCCATTGGCGTGGGCACGGGTCGCCCCGCGCCGCTCTCGGCCTCGCTTCGCTGTCGCCATCGCTCGGCCGCCGCTAATTTCGTGCCCGCAGACTATTTGTTTCAAAGTGGTCTTTCTGCAGCTATTCCTTTCACAGTCCTACTATTATTTTACATTCGGATCACATGACCATTGAGCATTGACCTAGTGTTATGGCTGTGTAACACGTAACACATAAAACTCACATGGATGCAATGTGCACACAGCCGTAAACGTCCACGTATAAAATTGAAGTTTCACTTGCAATTTATGAGTATTGCACTCTCATCGTGTTTTCGTTCAATTGAATTTTCAGTATTGAATAAACTATGGTTTCAGGTTTAAAATGAATTAATTTGATTTCTCAATTATCGTGTAGGCGTATACGTTAATAAAATTGATAAATATATACGTTCGTAAACATTGTTTTACAGTGCGCGTTAAATAACTAGTACCTAGATGGCGTCGACTGCGTGACCTATTTGAGGTTCGGGACATATGGTTCGTTTTGATGAGTCCAATAGATTGCGCTTGGTGTTGGAGCTAGGAGGTGGATAGTGGAACTCTTCAGTGGCTACTCGTAAACCCCTCAAGTTTGGCAGTCGACGTTATCTTGTTTCTAGTTATTTGACGCACACTGTACCTACCGCCAAGTAAACTAAATTACAAGAACTGGGTATTGTAATAGGTGTATCGTTTTTTAGAAAGAAACATTTTAAGGCTGTGAGAGGGAACTAGATTTTCGACTATACTTTTTTAAGGGGAGGAATAATTATTATGAGAAAACCTGGCTTCAAAACGAATACATAACATAAACATCACGCTTGTATTCCCTGAAGGGGTGGGCAGAGGTGTATAGTAACACCCTTGTTTCGCCGTTGTGTTTATGCCCTATGTATAGCGGGCGAAACTATTGCCATTAACTAGGCACAAATCCAAACCCCGGCCTGCTACTGAGGAACTCCACACGGAAAAACCTAATAACACGGGGATCGAACCCAAGACCTCACGATCAGTAGTCGCGCTTGCCACCACTAGACCAACAAGGCAGTTACAAGATATACCTAGTCTGGCCATAAATACTGTTACAATTAAAAATAAGAAAGATATTACATTTGAATTTGGAATCTGTCATTTTTATACGATTGTTCATTGAATTTTCTAATTTTGGCGCCAATACATTGTACAATATTTTGCGATATTAAAATGGAGTGGGGTGATAAAGAGAACCGAATAGCTGTGATTGCATTACACAAAGTTGGTATGAAGCCAAATGCAATTTTTAAAACTCTCCATACGCTTGGTATTAGTCAAATGTTTGTGTACCGGGCTATTAATAGGTACAATGAGACCTCCTCTGTTTGTGACAGAAAAAGATCTGGCCGTCCACGTAGTGTTCGTACGAAAAAGGTGGTCAAAGCAGTAAGGGAAAGAATTCGAAGAAATCCTGTCCGAAAGCAAAAGATTTTATCTCGGAAGATGAAGATAGCACCCAGAACCATGTCGCGTATTTTAAAAGATGACTTAGGACTTGCAGCCTATAAAAGACGCACTAGTCATTTTTTAACTAATAATTTAAAAAAGAATAGGGTGGTAAAATCGAAACAACTACTGAAGCAGTACGCAAAGGGAAGTCACAGAAAATGTTTGTTTACGGATGAGAAAATCTTTACAATTGAGCAACATTTTAACAAACAAAATGACCGTTTTTATGCTCAAAGCTCTAAGGAAGCTTCCCAATTAGTCGACAGAGTGCAACGTAGGCATTATCCGACTTCAGTGATGGTTTGGTGGGGTGTTAGCTATGAAAGAGTGACTGAGCCATATTTTTGTGAAAAAGGTATCAAAACATCGGCACAAGTGTATCAAGATACCATTCTTGAGAAGGTAGTTAAGCCCCTTAACAACACCATGTTCAATAACCAAGTATGGTCCTTCCAACAAGACTCGGCGCCGGGTCATAAAGCTCGGTCCACGCAGTCTTGGTTGGAAGTGAACGTTTCGGACTTCATCAGAGCTGAAGACTGGCCGTCGTCTAGTCCCGATCTTAATCCGCTGGATTATGATTTATGGTCAGTTTTAGAGAGTACGGCTTGCTCTAAACGCCATGATAATTTGGAGTCCCTAAAACAATACATACGATTGGCAGTGAAGAACTTTCCCATGGAAAGAGTGCGTGCTTCTATTGATAACTGGCCTCAACGTTTAAAGGACTGTATTGCAGCCAATGGAGACCACTTCGAATAAGCTTTTTTATATTTTAAATTGTTTTATATTTATGTATTAAACTAACACACTGTAAAAGTAATAAATATTATTTGCAATAAAAAAAAAAAATTTTTTCTTCGTGACAATATTTATGGCAAGACTAGGTATAATATACAAAAATTCTATACCTACGCCGTAAAATTAAGCGTAATCTTATCTCAGTGCTTTTGGAAAATTGTAGCTTTTGTACGTGCTTGGATTTACATTCAAAATATTTGTATATTACACACCTTTAAGACTTAGAGCCCGTTCACACAGCGGATCCGTTTTAACGGATCTGTCAGTACTGGACGTGTTGTTCACGTCTGTACCGACGGATCAGTTAAAAACAATTGGCAGTTGTGTCGCATCTGACAGGCAGGATACGATAAAAATAACGGATCCAGTATTTTTTACTGGATTCGGAATACTGTCTTGTATTTGAACTCGCTCATAGGGGCCATTCAAGTATTACGTAAGCAGAATTTTAGTAATTTTTGACTCACCCCTCCCCCTTGTCAGCAAAAGTAAGCGAAGCTTTTACCCCCCCCTCCTATGCTTACGTAAACATTGGTATATATTTTTTTAAACTGATCATGTTTCTTTATTGTTATTCATGAGCAGCAGTTTTTAATTCTAGAAAAATAAGCAAATAAATCAAAATTGCTGACGTAATCATCATCTAGACACCCCGGTCCCCCCTGTCATCAAAAATAAGGTAAGCTAAGACCCCCTCACCCGCCTTTTGTGCTTACGTAATACTTGAATGGCCTCATACAACTACAGGCACCATCACCAAAATAAAAACGGATCCACTTAAACGGGTTCTGTAAACAGTTTCTGTGTGAACTAGCTGTAACTCCAATTTACCGTTTATCTTTAATTAAAGTTACACAAAAGAGACATTAAGGGATAGGAGCGAAGCTAACGTAATGACATCAAGTCGTCTTAAGTGGGTCGATGGCTCGGCTCAACAACGGCGTACAAATCAAATCTTCTTCAATGCTGTTTTATTATTTATGTCTGATCACCCCTCTATAGACGTAGGCAGCAGCGCGGCGCTACTGTACAGCGCTGAATGCTATGTATAAAAATAAAACCGACTTCAATAAAACGATGAAAAGAATAAAATAATTACCTCCTCTTAGCCTTTTCCCAATTATCTTGGGGTCAGCTTCCAGTCTAACCAGATGCGGCTGAATACCAGTATTTTACACGGAGCGACTGCCATCAGACCTCCGCAACCCAGTAACTGGGCAATGCCGATATCCTAAGGTTAAACCGTTTGTCAGACTTTCGGGCTTCTGACTACCCGTAACGACTGTCATAGGTATTCGTATGACACCCGGGACCGACGGCTTAACGTGCTCTCCGAGACACGGAGGGGTCTCGATGTGTAACAAATGGTCACCCATCCACGGACTGACCGCGGCAAGCGTGGCTTAACCTCGCAAATCTTACGATCGGCGCGGTTGTTATTTAGCCACGAGCCCCTCAATAAAATAATTACCATATTATAAAATTAACAGTTTCAGAAGTCGGTGCTAATCCACGCTGAACCAAATTGAAGTCACTGACTTCTGAAACTGTAAATTTTATAATATGGTAATTATTTTATTCTTTTCATCGTTTTTTTGAAGTAGGTTTTATTTTTGTTAAAATGTTTTTTTTATTTTTTTCGTTTTAGTGGCCTTAATTAAAATATGGTTGAACCTACTAAAGACGCTGCTCGTAATCACATCATCACATTATGCGTACTGTTCGTCATTGAGGAGTCTATTGTCTATCTCCGAAGGTCTTCATCAGATCTCCACCAAATTTAAATGGGATCAATCTGGAAGTATATCCTTTCAAAAAAAATTTATCTAAATTGGTTTATAAATGACGGAGTTATGAGGTAACAAACATAAAAAAAGAACACAACCGAATTGAGAACCTCCTCCTTTTTTGGAAGTCGGTTCAAAATATGTTTATAAAGGAAGTGTCTATTCGATAACTACCTTGTTGGTCTCATGGTGGCAAGTGTGACTGCTGATCGTGGGGTCCTGGGTTCGATCCCCAGGTCGGGAAAAATGTTATTGGGTTTTCCGTATAGAATTCCTCAGTAGCAGCCTGGAGTTTGGATCTGTGCCCCGTTGATGGCAATAGGCTCGCCCCCTTTTACATGGGACTTTAACATAACGGCGAAATGAGATTGTTACTTTATAATAGCTGCCCAACCTTTCGGCGTGATGATATGTTATGTTTATGTCTTCTCGGTTCTAAGCAATAGAAAGTATTTCAGTAGAAAGGTTTTCTGAGTTGATGAGATTGACTGTTCTGTTTTGCCTAGCTTTTTCCCAACTATGTTGGGATCAGCTTCCAGTCTAACCAGATGCGGTTGAATACCAGTATTTTACATGGACCTCCGCAACCCAGTTACTGGGCAATACTGATATCCTAAAGTCAGACCAGTTAGACATTCGGGCTTCTGATTTCCCGTAACGACTGTCATAGGTATTCGTATGAGACCCGGTACCGACTGTTTAACGTGCTCTCTGAGGCACGGACGGGTCGCGACGTGTAACAAACGGTCACTCATCCACGGACTGACCGCGGCAAGCGCAGCTTAACCTCGCAAATAGAATGACCCGCGCTGTTGATAATTAGCCACGAGCCCCTCTTCTTGATATAAGTTTGACTGATGTTGTGATATTTCGATTCTGAACATTAGGCAATGAACTCAAATTTCGGTTTCTCTCTTATCATTCACTTATACAAGGTTACAAGGTTAGTCAGAAAGGGGGTACTAAGCCGCGGTCCACTTAAAGTGTCACTGATGACGATTTTAAAGCAAGTGTTAAAATTTCAAAATTCGCTAATTTTTATTTGTATGCAAAAAGATTTTTATTTTAGTTTTTTCAAAAAATAATCATAGCTGCTTTAGTTATGAATTCAGAAAATTAAGTTTGAAATCCATGAGCCCAAATATGCCCTAAATAGTAAACACAGTTGATCATAGCTATGAACAGATAGATTTTAGCATATTTTTTACGAAATTTTTGAAAAGCTTTTTATTTTAAGCTATCGAGTTTTGGGGAAAGTTGTAGAACAAAAGTTGTCCCTTATTATGGGTACTTTAACACCCTTTCGGCTTAATACCCCCTTTCAGACTAACCTTGTAATAAGTATTTTATTAACTGACGGGACCCATAACACTACCCCAACGCTGAAATAGTAGGGCAACTCCAAAATGTAAAGGCTACAAGCTACTGCAGTCAATAATTCGGTACTCTACTATCGTTCATCTACTATTGAATGCCCTTTGCCAGTGATTGAGGTCTCGTCAATCTCTGATAGGCTGCACCGAGGGCAGATAAGATTTACCACGATAACGTATGTGAAAACGGTATATTGTAGCTAGTATACAACGTGTTACATAATTCCCCATGAAAAAGGAAAATAATCAAGTAGTCTTTTATGGTTGTTGTCATTTACCTCTCAGAGGAAATTAGGTAAGAATGTAAATAACTTTCCGGGTAGTCTACTCTTTAGTTTTATGTTTTCAGGGTTGCGTTTCAATGATGATTATTTTGTTTTATCCAATTTTATTTTTTGGGTCGTACTACGGTTTTCAAATATAGCCAATAGACTCTTTACAAGGGACCTTTTAACCCCCTTTCGGCTTTAGGGGTATTTTTGTAACACGTTGTATAATAATACTTTGTTAGTCTAATGGTCGCAAGCGCGACTGCTAAGGATGGGGTCCTGAGTTCGATCCCTGGTTGGGCAAAGTGTTATTCGGTTTCCATTATGAATTTATGAATTTATCAGTAGCAGCCCGGAGTCTGGATTTGTGCCCGGTTAATGGCAATAGGCTGGCCCCCTATCACATGGGACTTAAACATAAATAGTGAAACGAGGTTCTACTAAAAACACCTATGTCGAACCCTTCGAGGAATACAAGGCGTGATGTTATGTTTATGTGATATAATAATAATATCAGCCTGTTACTGTCCCACTGGTTGGCAAAAGCCCCTTCTCATACAGAGAAGGAACGAGCTTTGGTCACCACGCTTGCTCACTGCGGGTTGGCGTTTTCGGACCATTATGTCCAGGTTTCTGTACGTCAATGTTGTCCTAGATTATTTACCTAACTAAGTAGGTAGGTACATATGATATTGAAAAAGTCACATTGGTACTTGCTTGGTTTTGTAACCCCAACCCGTTGCTTAACAAGCGGGTCCGAAACCTCCAGGCTAACACGATTTTTTAGGATACGATCGATAAAAACCTTTCTTTTCCAGTTCAGTTTCAGTTGGTAGACAGTGGTTACGTAATAATTAAATAACCTGTGACAGTGAACCCAGTATATTTTGGCCGTTCATTCATTTATATCATTTGCCTTTACGAGATTTTTTCGCAAATATCTTTTTCCAAGCCAATAAAAATGTTCTGCCTAGCCTTTTCCCAACTATGTTGGGGTCAGCTTCCACTCTAATCAGATGAGGTTGAATACCAGTATTCACACGGAGCTATTGCCATCAGATCTCCGCATTTCGATTACTGGGTAATACCGATATCCTAATATTAGACCAGTTGTAAGACTTTCGGGCTCCTGACTCCCCGTAACGACTATCATAATTATTCGTATGTCACCCGGGACTGACGGTTTAACGAAAGATGTGTAACGAACGGTCCATCCACGGACTGATCGCGGCAAGAACAGCTTATCCTCGCAAATCGTATGATTCGTGCGGTTGGTAATTAGCCACGAACACCTCCCGAGCCTTAAAAATATTACCAAAAAAACAAAAAACTCGCAACGGCAAACGTTAATAATGTTAATAAGATAATAGTGAAAGGAGACATGACCTCGATTTTTTAGAAAACTAAAACTATACGGGTGAAGTCAGACGAGCGTAATTTTTGGAGTTGTGAGTCGCGTAATTTCGGTCGCGTAAGTTCTGCTACATTCTGTTTCATACAAAACTTCTGTTAGCTAACCTGGAACTAAAGTGGTTTATGATACAAAATAAACATTTTCAGATAACAAACGAAAAATCTACTTTAGAAATTTTAAATTTTAAAATATCAAATAAATTCTAAAGTGGTATTTTAATGATAACCTTATTTTGATGACGTAATGACACATAGACCACTTTTGCCCGGATTTATTTATCGTTTTACATGGATTATTTATCGTTTTTTTATGTTCAAAGATGCTCATAGATGGATTTAGCCAAAAATGTTACATACACCACTTTAGTTCCAGTTTAGCCTGTTTAGTTTACACGACGACGCAAAAGAGTTGTCGTGTTATGTTGTGTTGAAGTTACGCGACCGAAATGACGCGACTCACAACTCATAAAATTACGCTCGTCTGGCTACACCCTAAGTGCTAGGATCTAAGTAGCTACGTTTAGATTGAGTTTATTTCTAAACTATTCATGTTGTTATTCCAATTGCATTTCCACTCAGTTACAGCAAGGATTAAACGCGTACCAGGTACATCGTTTAGGTGAATATTGTGAAAGCTTTCAGGTTCGTACCGAGATTAGTTTGCTATTTTACGTGTTATTTAACTACAGCTACATAAATACGTTCATGACTTTTGCAGCTATTTCAGAATGGAGGAGAAATTGAATTAATTTTAGGGTCTAGTAAACAATCGTCGGATAACACTTATCTGGGAAATAAATGTGGCGTATAGGGACGTAGTACTCTCAATCGGCGTGCGTGTATGACAAGATGTATGAATGTGGATAAAGCGAAAGGAGTATGTAAGGGTTGTAGCATGTGGCGTTCTATAGTTTCTGCCTACCGCCATGGGAAAAAAGGCGTGAGTTTATGTAAGTATGTATGTAAATATGGCGGTTTGACAGATTGTCTATAGAGAATCTGTTAAACCATTATATTTATCTCTCAGTTAAGAGTTAACCGAAGACTGTGAAAGAGGCCTTTAGTTAATAATTGCTTCGTTGGTCTAGTGGTGGCAGGCGCGACTGCTGATCGTGAGGTCCTGGGTGCGATCCCCACATTGGGCAAAGTGTTATTGGGTTTTTCCGTGTGGAATTCCTCAGGAGCACCTCTGCCCAACCCATCGGGGAATACAGGCGTGATGTTACATTTATGTTTAAATTTAATAAAATAAGGTATGAATATTATTACTGCATCTGTATTACAATTAGGTAAATACTGGGTAAAATAACAGGTACGCAATGATGAGTATAGTAACAAGTATGCAGAATAATAATTACATCTTCACACCACGAAGTGCCAACAACAATTATGAATACCTGCCTCAGTCTGTACCTATTCTTGAACCCGTTCTCTTATATGCATATTCTCTCATGAATTCATTAATTAATTTACCACAGAAAACGCAAAGTACGAAGTCGCCAGTACAGGGTTGAAAAGCTTACTTAAGTTATATTAAAATCACATAATTATCATTCTGTATAGTTTTAAATTGGTATAAAGTTAAAATAATAGACGCCTTAGCGCCAAATCCACTTGCAAGTTTAATTACGCAAGTTGACTTGCGCAACAGACTTGCAAACTGGACACTCGCAGCAATTCAACTTCTGTAAGTTTAAAACAATAGACGCCTTAACGCCAAATCCACTTGCAAGTTTTATTGCGCAAGTTGACTTGCGCAACCGACTTGCAAACTGGACACCCGCAGCAAAATTTCTGCAAGTTTTACGAACATGGGAGCACTTGCTGCCATGACTTGCACAATTAAACTTGCAAGTAGATTTGGCGGTTTACATTGCTTTTACTGTGGCATCGAAAAATACTTCGGAAACTCGAAAAGATTAATTTAACATAATATAACATCACGCCTGTGTTCCCCGTAGGGTTGGGCAGAGGTGTATAGTAACACCCTCATTTTGCTGTTATGTTTAATGGTGCGTCCAGACCTGACGAACGCGCCGCGAATGCGCCGCTCGCGAACGGCTCGCGCGCTGCGCGCGAGCGGCGCATTCGCGGCGCGTTCGTCAGGTCTGGACGCACCATAAGTCTCATGTAATAGGGGGCGGGCATATTGCCATCAACCGGGCACAAATCCAAACTCCGGGCTGCTACTGAAGAATTCCACGCGGAAAAACCCAATAACAATTTGGCCGACCTAGGGATCGAACCCAGTACCTCACGGTCAGCAGACGCGCTTTCCACCACTAGACCAACGAGGCAGAAAAATGCTTCGGAAGCTCAAAATGTTTAATTTTTAAATAATAATACGCGTATAATTGCAATTTTGTCGGTACATAACTTGTCTGGACAAGGAAAGAACCAACTGAAAATATATTCAAATTGCATTTAGCCGTGCCCAAACTAAATAAAAAGTTCCTTAACTTCCTGCTACCAATTTGTACTTCTTGTTGGACTATGATTTATTTTTCCTATTTTTTTAATACTTTTAAAGAACAAGGTAATGCCAATATTCATGTCAGGGATAAGATATGCATTAGATTTAAGACCTTTAATGATAAATGATTAAGGACGTGTATATAAATAAATAAAATATTATGAGATGATTATTGCTATGAGAGCGGCTCGTGGCTACAATTACCGACCGCGCGGATCATACGATTTGCGAGGTTATGTTGTGCTTGCTGCAGGCCGAAAGTGTGACAACTGGTCTAACCTTAGGATATGGGCATTGCCCAGTAGCTGGGATGCGGAGGCCTGATAGCAGACGCTCCGTGTAAAATATTGTTATTCAGCCGCATCTAGTTAGACTGGAAGCCTAGGCAGAATATAACAAAATAAAAAATATACGAGGTGCAACATAAGTCATACTATCATCTCATCTTATGTTAACTCTGCTGCAGACATAGCACAAGGATTTTGCCGACGATTTCGCCGACATATACACAATAACAATATATAATTTTGACTATTCTTCCGTCGACAAAACTTTTGTCTATCTTGGTCATGGGTCGCCTGCTGGACGCTAATTCTATTAACAAAACTATTAAAAATCGTAATCAAACCGCAGTTGAACCACGGTTGTCAAACGCCATTGTTCAGCGGCGGTTCGATTGTGATTTTAAACAATTTTGTTAGCAGAACTGGCTTCCTGAAAAACCTAGCTAAAAAAAACAATCAAAAAATTATAAGGTAGCTGCAGCGAATAAGGTGGACGGTAATACTAACCACAAATATTTTAATACAAGTACAACTAACGGAATTAAGCAACGTACTAATGGCTATTCATGATAAATACTAGTTAAAGTACCTAAGCTTTAGAGGAGTTTCCACAAATTCCCGCTACGCGTAGTTTACTGGTAGCTCGCAGATTATACGGGTAAAGTTTGTAGTATAATTTAGACTAGAGAGCTTTTTAGGTCTACATTTTGGTGCTACATTTAGTTTTCTATCTACAGATAAGGGTAATGCCGATAATCTACTCATGAATCGAATCATTCGATTGGTTCTGCTATTAAAATATCCCAATAAATGTTTAATTTCATTATTTTATATTTGATCAACTTTTGTACCTTTGCTTTATAATTACTAACAATAGTGTTTGTAAGAGAAGTACATAGTTACAGATTCGGTACATACTTCCATCAAGAAAAAAAGCCTCTGATAACAAACTAACCGCACGTTTCGGATAAACAACATAACATACATAACATCACGCCTGTATTCCCCGAAGGCTTGGGCAGAGGTGTATAGTTACACCCTCATTTCACCGTTATGTTTAAGTCCCATGTAATAAGGGGTGAGCCCATTGCTATCAACCGGGCACAAATCCAAACTCCGGGCTGCTACTGAGGAATTCCACCTGGAAAAACCCAATAACATATTGCCCGACCTGGGGATCGAAACCAGGACCTGACGATCAGCAGTCACGCTTGCCACTACTTGACCAACGAGGCTGTTTGCTATTAAAATGTCCCAATAAAATATGTTTAATTTTATTATTTTGTATTTGATCAACTGATGTACCTTTATAATAACTAGGGAAGTAGTTACAGGTCGGGTACATACTTTCTGCAAGAAAAAAACCACAAATAAAACACTAACGGCACGTTTCGCCACAAAATAGAAAATATTCAAGCACGTGGTAAAAATAAGCATTACTGAACCGATGAAATTGTGAAAATAAATTGAAAGCCAAGAATTGGGCCGCTCCCCCCAGAGGCTACGCCGAAAGACGCGACACGGATATAAAGTGCCAGCGTTGGAAGTGACAGTTATGACTGTAATATCTGTACGATTATGAACTCTATTGTTTTGTTTTTATGTGCTACTTTAAACAGGGTTTTCTGCGCTCATTTCTAGCAAGACGAGGTAAAATCGTTTCGATCCCGTTCCAGAATGGTAGTTTTCTTATTTTGCCATTAGGTATTTACTTCTAATCAGCACAAGGCTTAAGGTCATCACTCACCATAAAAGCACCGCTACGACTCAGCAAATAACTTGCCATACAATTTAGGGTTTTAAATCAACCCTAAATTGAATGGCAAGTTATTTGCCGTGTCGGACTGGTGCAGTTGTAGCGAGCGATGACCTTTACTTGAATAGATGCTACTATTATAAGACTGAGATAAATATGATTAAGAACCATTCCTTGCGACGACACCCACGAATGTTGACGAAGTGGGTGGTGTATTCTTAGTAGAAGCCCACACAGAGCAAACTGAACGACATCATTCAACTCAGCTAGGTATGCATTATAAATAAAGGTTATTTGCATTGTTAATTCATCTGTATTTGAGATAATATTATTTAGCTAGCGGCCCGTCCCGGCTTCGCACGGGTGGACATTTTTCCCGTTTTTGTAACATTTTTCATTTATGCTCCGCTCCTATTGGTTGTAACGTGATGTTATATAGCCTATAACCTTCCTCGATAAATGGACTATCCAACACAAAAATATTTTTTCAATTCCAACCAATAGTTCCTGAGATTAGCACGTTCAAACAAACAAACAAACAAACAAACTCTTCAGCTTTATAATATTAGTATAGATAAATGACATTTTATGTTCGTATAATACAGATTTAAGAATAACTAATTCTCAAATGTTACGTTAAAAATTAACCCAATCAAATAATACGAAAAAATTACAAAACTTTCCTAATTGCCAATTCTGACCTTTAATAAAATATATTTGCATCCAGACCTTGACCTTTCCAGGTCAGTGTCGCCTCCATCCGATCTTACCCCGCGTCATCCGCCTACTCCTCAACTGCAGCATGAAACATGCATGCCTTCGGCGCTACTCTGCGCATGTGCGTGTGTGACCCATCTTTACACCTATATGTTACTAACACGGGAACAGTGGAAAGGTTTTACGTGTCAATCTTGAGAAATACTTATATGATTTTTTTTTGTAGTAGTATTAAATTTTATTAGAATTGAAATAAACAAAACAAAGAACTGCCTCGTTGGTCTAGTGGTGGCAAACGCAACTGCTTATCGTGAAGTCCTGGGTTCGTTCCCCAGGTCGGGCAAAGTGTTTATTGGGTTTTTCCGTGAGAAATTCCTCAGTAGCAGCCCGGAGTTTGGTATTGTGCCCGGATGATGGCAATAGGCTTGCCCCCTATTATATGGAGATTAAACATAACGGCGAAATGAGGGTGTTACTATACACCTCTGCCCAACCCTTCGGGGAATACAGGTGTGATGTTATGTTATTTATGTTATGTAAAAAGGATAAAAATAAAGGAGAAAAACACTTTATTTTTAGTCAATTATGTTACCTTGGAGTGATTCAGACGATTTTTTAAACAGTATTTACTTAATATTAAAATATATATATATAAAAATAGGTGTTTATGCATATGATATTAATATTTGTAACTTGTTACAACCCGTAGTACAGAAGGAATTTAATGTATATGTCGCAGCAAGGAGGCCGTAGATTAAGAAACTTCTAAACGTCATTTTTGAACAAGAGGCGATTGTTTGACAAGTGTCAGTGGGGGTGTCATTCATTGCTCTGCCGGAAAACGTGTGCTGGTGATCGGAAGACCTCACGACCTCCATCCATCATTTTCCATCGCGAATACTAATGTATGAGGAAGAACGCGTCTCATGCTTCCCGCGCCGTCATATATATTGATGACACACCATTAAAAATAAAAACTTGTTAGAAAACAAATAATATCTTCGTTTTGATAAAATTAAGATGAAAAATTTTGAACACGAAACAATGAAGGATTTATATAAAATTTTGTGTGCAGAAATCCTAAGTTTAACTGGAATATGTTAGGATCTCTGCAGTCACACAAGTAACACAACATACACACACACACATACCTGTGCAAATAAGTTAAGTAATTCTGTGAAACTTGCCGACCACGTTTCTACAGATATAATTAATTTTGAAAGATGTTGTTGCTTTAGTTCAGTCTGTTGAGAAATATCTTCATTTCAACACGAAACAGTTGAAATGTGGGAAAACTTGTTGTAATGTTATGTGGAACTGGAATAAGAAATGTTTTGTAGATTGTTTATTGGAATAATTAGCGATCCCTTTATGGTTAGTCCTACAGAGACTAAACAGTGGTTCCTAAAGTTTTATTTTTTATATGCCTCCTTGGTCTAGTGGTGGCAAGCGCGACTGCTGATCGTGAGGTCCTGGGTTCGATCCCCAGATCGGGTAAAATGTTATTGAGTTTTTCCGTGCGGAATTCTTCAGTAGAAGCCCGGAGTTTGGATTTATGCCCGGTTGATGGCAATAGGCTCGCCCCTTATTGCCTGTGACCTAAACATAACGGCGAAATGATAGCTTTACTATACACCTCCGCCCAAACCTTCGGGGAATACAGGTGTGATGTTATGTGTCATGTTATATTGCAATTTGTGACATTAAGCATACCAACTACTCGCAAAAATAGACTTGATATATTTTTCTTATAAATGAGGTATTAGAGAAAGAAATCTCGATAGAATTTCCTCCAAATCGTAACGTTATTATTGAAATTAAATAGACGAAATACACGTCCGACGCACAGCAAAGTTCGAAGAAACTGGCTCGACTCAACTTGAGTTAACTTGACGCGTAGCTTGTAGCAGATCGGGTATCTGCTACGACAGCGTAGCCGTGATATCTCATCGGCTACGTCATAGCAACAGCAGTGCAATGCCTTTATCTCGTCGGTTACGTCGTAGCAACAACTGTGCAGTCACTTTATTTTTGACATTAAATACGCTTTACACCGATTCCAACCCTAAGGGACAAGCCACATCTGACGGAAGTCGCCGTTCTTCCGTCGCGTAATTTACTCGAGGAATTTTAGTAACGCATCTTCGGTTAAATGTGTACGGTGTAAGATGTTTATATCGTCGAGCGGCAGTGAAAACCACGTATGTATAAAATATTTTTTTTGAAACAGTTAGAAATAACTGTCTCCTGCAAAAAAAATGGCCGATCAAATGTTAATACAAGTTTGTCATCGTACGTCATAGATAGCTTAGAAGTATTTGAATTGAAAGTTCGTTGAACTAGTACGTGTATGACGAGTTTATCAATCTAAAGAGCAAATAAAACACTTTTGAAGAACATTTTATTTACGAGGTTTTCACTGCCGAGCGACGATATGGAATTATGTGTACCGGCGGAAGATCGGCAACGTATCTTCCATCAGATGCAGCTTGGGCCTAACATTTGGATAATTACATTTTTTTAAAACAAAAAAAACTGACTTCAAATTGTCTATCTCCGAAGTCCTTCATCAGATCTTTACCAAGTTTAAATGGGACCACTTCGAAAGAATACTCTTTCCAACAAAAAATAATCATTAAAATCGGTTCACAATTAGCAAAGATATCGCGGAATAAACATACAAAAAAAAAAACATACAGTCGAATTGAGAACCTCCTCCTTTTTTTGGAAATCGGTTAAAAATTATTTGAAACACTTTCGTGTGATTTGTTAGGAAATGGTTATGACCTTCTGAATTCATATTGAGAGCTAATAATATCAATACATTAATTGTATTAAAACGTGTTTTACGTATTAGAATGGATAGATTTTTTAAAGTATACATTACATAATATCACGCCTGTACTCCCCGAAGGGTAGGGCAGAGGTGTATAGTAACACCCTCATTTCACCATTATGTTTAAGCCCCATGTAATAGAGGGCGAGCCTATTCCCATCAACCGAGCACGAATCCAAACTACGGGCTGCTACTCAGGAATTCCACACAGGAAAACTCAATAACACAATACAATACAGGGCCTCACGATCAGCAGTCGCGCTTGCCACCACTAAACCAACGCGGCAATTTAATGTATACACCCTTCTATAAATAGATTTAAGGATCCATACCTGAATGAAGAAATGTCGTCCGCGTTTGTTTCAACAGAATCGGAAAGTGCTAAATCTGTAGTTCTGCCAGCAATAACTAGTTGTACCGACATAACTTTTGATTTGGAGTCTTTGTATTGTAAATACATACAAATACACACAATCGCAGCACAAAAGCGAGACAATGGTGAAATAAACAATGGCCGACCTAAATCGGAGTTTTTGTTCACAGAAACTAATTGTAAATAATGTGCGATTGTTTGTTTTCTGGTAGACGCATGTTTTATCGCGGATTTTATGTGTTATAGCGCCATCTGGTGTTGAATACGAATAATATATGATTGCCATTCAGCTCGTGGGTGTCGAAAAATATAGAATTGTTTTAACAATATACGAAATAGTTACTTCCCATTCCTATTTAATTTAATAATAAAACCATTTATTTTGAGTATGTACCAATATAAGTTCGCTGTAAATCGCTGCATAGGACATATTCAGCTTTGGTTTGATAATGATGGTAGTTATGATATATAAAATCTAGCCATGAATTAGTTTAAACGACCCCCAGCACTCTTGTAACTACTGTGCGCAAAAGCTCATCTAAAATAGCCAAAATTAGACATTTTTAGCCCAAAAGTATCCCGAAAACTTACACCACACAGTAGGTACCAATTTATCCTAGTAAGCCTTAATACCCAGAAAAATGTTCTGGTGTAAAAACAAAAAGGTTATTTTAATTCATCTAGGTGGCGCCACTGACAAATTGGCGCCCGCGTGGGACCGCTACCCGACTCTTATAAAATATTACTGAAACTCATAGTTGCTACAACGCTCGCCTGTTTTTCTTTTTCTTATTTCTGAATGCTGGCAAGGTCGTGTAGGTAACATTTATTATTAATGATGTTTGCGATATTTTGATGAGTAATTAGGGTTGGTACCTACTAGTAAATAGTAATGTCTTATGAAATTGTGTGGAGAGTCTACACATTCCGTGACTTACCTTCTACCCCACAAACTTAAATTAAAGCTTGCCAAAAATAACGAAAATATGTAAATTTTTATTATCCAATAGTGAATCAGCTTTTTGCCAATAACCTATTTAGAATAAAAGATGGTAAACAAGCCATTATATTCAACCCATAACATTATTCTACTTTTTATCCGACAGTCCATTAGGGTGCAACTAACAAGCAGCGACACAACAATGAAAATAAACGAAGTAATATCCACCAGTCTCGATAACAGACTTTACATAATACTTTTGTTTGCAAAATCGCGGTTTCATGGAAGGCCAATAACAATTGGGGCATTTGAGGGTAGTTTAAACCGCGCAGCGCACGTTGTTCAGTTTATACGCAGCGGTCACGCGATGCGGACGTATTGGACAAACGAGTTATTGACACAGTGTTGCTAAGTGCATTTTTGTTCGATTAAATGTTTGTAAAAAGCATTAATAGGTTTTTGATGGCTTTCCTTAATTCTGTTACTTGTATTTTGTTATGTTTTAAAGATTAGGGGCCAGTTTTTCGACAAAAACACAATAAACATTTTACTTGGACGTAACCTGATAAATAATGCGCGAGGCGAAAGCCCAAGTGTTGTGGTCATGGCAATATTAGGGAGAGGCCTATGTCCAGCAGCGGACTGCGGTAGTCCGAGTTTATTGATTAAACCGAAAAAACCGAAGATGAAACCAAATTATTTATCATGAATTTCTGATTGGTGTTATCATGGTCATAACAAATAGAAAAGGTTCTTACATACAAAAAAAAATTGTGTATAATCTAAATATAAAAATTGACCCTAGGTATTCTTATTCATTCGCTTTTCACCCTCATAATAAAAAGTTAGCTTACCCATAGATTAATCTCAATCGTTACGAATAAAACCGTGTCGGCTGGACGAAAGCGGGGAAATGAAAAATCTGCTCCTTATCCATCTCTGAATCTTTCGGAGCATTAATAATCCTTGATTCAACTTTATACTTAATAGAATCTGTTGGAATAAAGTTAAGTTAAAGATATTTATTCGTCAACTAGCTGCCCGGACAGACTTCGTTCTGTCAAAAGTTATTGGCCTGTAGTGGGAAAAGAAAAGTGTTTTTATGTTTTTTCTCTCCATAAGAACCTACCTTGTGCCTTAAGGAATACCTATATAATATATAAAAAAAAATAGCCGAATTGGTCGAGCCGTTCTCAAGTTTTGCGCTTAGCAACACATTTGGCGATTCATTTTTATTTATATAGATAGATGATATGGTACAGAAATTCTGATCTGCACATAAATTCGAAAACTCAGAGGTACGGAACTAGATTATCACTTGCGTTAACGATGAAGGAAAAACATAAAGAGGCTCCATAAAGTTCTCGATGGTGTTTAGTCTGCCAACCCGTACCCGGCCAGCGTGGTGGACTAAGGCCTAAACCATCCTCGATCTGAGAAGAGGCCCGTGCCCAGCAGTAGGACGGTAATGGACTGATTATATTTATGTTATGATATGGTACAGAAGTTTTTACATTGTTTTTATACATAGTTGCCCAATATATTTGCCCGATATATCCGCTTATAGTAGGCATGCGAATTTTAATTATAGTTAACAGGGAGTAATAAATTAATAAGTATAGTCGCCGGCACGTAACTTGGCTAGGTTTTGGCGTAGTGGGAGTAAGTTCGCGCATGTACACTTAGTGCAACAAAAAAATGGTCACTTTTATTGCTTGTCATTATTCTATGGTTATTGCCATAATTCATTTTTAAACACGTCTGTTTAGAAGAAAGAAAGAAAGGAGAGGAATTATCTTCTCCATTCTTACCAAGTTACGTGTCGGCGACAATATGAGTATAGAACATCGTACCATCTACTCAAAGTAGACTTCAATACAGAATACAAATCCAAATTTTTTAAAGCGACACTTCATTTTTTTATTTGAAATGTGCGGAATGCAAAATCTTTATATTAAATCCTCTTTACTGCAAATTATTGAACTTTTAAAATTATATAAGTTTCACATTTCAACCTAATTTTAAACTGAAACTTAATTAGTTGAAACTCATTTAAGTTACAAAATACCAACTACAATAAATTTTAGTTAACTACATGACTTAGCTTTGGCTAGAGATAATTTATCACCATTTCCTTAAACCTATAGACAGATGGGATAGGGACATTGTGTTAGATGGGCTTACGTTACATTACGTCCGTCTTTTGTTTCATTACGTTTGCTATTCTGCCGAGGTCAAACGGCAATCGCCCTACCTACTTGTACAATCTACAGGGTTACTGGTAACTCGACGTATTCCTTGCAGGACATTGTCATTGTCATTGACAAACCCTGTATAATATAATAATATTATAAAGAGGAAAGATTTGTATTTTTGTATGTAACGAATAAACTTAAAAACTATTGGATCGATTTCAAAAATTCTTTTGCCGTTAGAAAGCTACATTATCACTGAGTAACATGGCTATATTTATTACTGGAATAAAACTTCTTACGCGGGCGGAGCCGTGAGGACACAGCTAGTGTTAAATAATCATATTCAATGGCATCGGGTTAGACTCATAATTATTTTGGCTACGTAGAAATAAATTACAAAAGATATAAAAATAACAAAAAAATAATTTAAATAAAATAACTAACATAACATACACATAACATCACGCCTGTATTCTCCGAAGGAATTGGCAGAGAGTAACACCCTCATTTCGCAGTTATGTTTAAGTCCCATGTAATAGGGGGCGAGCCTATTGCCATCAACCGGGCGCAAATCTAAACTCCGAGCTGCTACTGAGGAATTCCACACGGAAAAACCCAATAACATATTGCCCGACCTGGGGATCGAACCTAGGACCTCACGATCAGTAGTCGCGCTTGCCACCACTAGACCAAGGAGGCAGTTATGCTGTATTAGTGTAGTGTTACACCATGCTGAAAGTATGCGACGCAGTTCCAGCGTAATTACGCTTACAATGCTTTTTAAATCACCCACGACACACCAGGCCGAAATTACGCCGCGTCTTGCCGATGTAAGGAACATAGCCTAAACCATTACTTTCAACATAAATTCTACCACACTCAATAATTCGGAATGCAGAACAATTCCAAAGTGAATTCCACAAATAATTTGCATGCATCTAAATTGCGTACACGATAGCGCGGCGTGTCACCGACACTTGCGACGCTCGGGACGCTCGGCTCCCGGACATCGCAGACACTCGGGACATTGGCGAAACTCGCTGAATTGGCGGGAAACACAAATAATTTAAACCTCGCTTCATTTAATTGAGGTTACCGGTTCTGTGGCGGCATTTAGCAAAGAATATTTAGTTTGTTTGAGATGTTTTGTAGTATCGGTGAAACTAAATGGATAACTTGATTTATGTGGTGTTTTAACATTGTGTAATTGAGGTGTGGGTCTATTGTTTTTTTTAAATATATGAGGTAGGATTTACTAAATATAGTCTAGATTTTAAGGTCATAAACATAACATCACGCCCTGTATTCCGCGAAGGGTTCGGCAGAGGTGTTTTAGTACACCCTCGTTACGCCAGTTATGTTTAAGTCTCATGTAATAGCGAGCGAGCCTATTGACATTAACCGGGCACAAATCCAGACTCCGGGCTGCTATTGAGAAATTCCTAATGGAAAAACCCAATAATACTTTGCCGGACCCGGGGATCGAACGCAGGACCCCATGCTCAGAAGACACGCTTGCGACCACTAGACCAAGGCATTTATAGGTCATTCGTTTCATAATTCGAACCTTATTGAAATAATAGGGTTTTTCCAAAATTTATTACGTTAAAAAAGGCAGGTCTGTCTATACCTACATAAATCTATACTAATATTATAAAGCTGAAGAGTTTGTTTGTTTGAACGCGATAATCTCAGGAACTACTGGTTGGAATAAAAAAAATATTTTTGTGTTGGATAGTCCATTTATCGAGGAAGGTTATAGACTGTATAAGATCACGCTACGACCAATAGGAGCGGAGCATAAATGAAAAACGTTGCAAAAACGGGAAAAATATCCACCCGTGCGAAGCTGGGACGGGTCGCTAGTCCTAAAATAAAATAGATATGTTTGCTCAATCCTGAAGTAGGTATTTGATAATAATTTATTATCTACCAAAAAAAGAAATCTCAATACAACTGATACTCAATAATCTGTGTCGGAATTTCGGAAGCGGCTGAAGTAGCTTCCTATTCGGCAACGTCGTGATACTCACATTCTTTCTTTTCTCTTTTCTGTTCTCCACAATCCTAATTCTCCTATGTATCTTCGAGAACGCTTTGAATTTCCTGTTCCTAGAGGGAAACCTTGTCGCTCATCCTCATCTCTTCTCCTTCGTATGCCTTCCCACACCTCGAGTCGTTATGATGGATCATTTACTGTTCGTGCTTCGCGCCTTTGGAATTCTCTTCCTCACTCCTTACGTGATAGCCCGTCGTCAGATGTTTTTAAGAAAAGAATTAGGGAAAATTTCCTGTCTACATGACCTGTATGTATGTATGTATGTAGTATTTTATATATTATATTGTATGTATTACGTTTATGTATTGTGTGCTATACACATATTTGTTTAGTTTATGTAGATGTGTATATTTATTGTGTATTTAATTTGTAATTTTATATAACTTGTACACTTAGGTAATTGTTCTCCTCAACATCAAATCTCTCTATCGCTCTAAGGTTTGCTGTTAGAAAACTCATTCGTGAGTTAAGCTCGCCTTTGTACATGAATTTACCAACGGAACTGTATTATATATTATTATTTTGTGTACAATAAAGAATAAGAATACTCCGAAACCTTTTAAACAGTACCTACTCCCGATAAATGCTTATAAAACGAAACAATACCTACCTACTTAGCACAACGGATAAGCTTTAAAAACTCAATAAATCCAACTAATCCTACACTCCTAGTACCTGCTTTTAATGCAGTCCCCGATAACGCGACTGTTTCAATTAACACAGCTATCGTTTCAACAGGCTTTAAACAAAGGTAGGCTTTGTTACCAGCGTGAATTAAGTTTAGCTGATAAGCATACCGGATACTGACGGACGGTAGATGCAATCTTTTACACCAACGGTTGTCTTCGATCTAGGCGATCTACTTAATAGTGTTTTTACTGTTGATCTTGGTAGATTTTATTAAGAACCAGCTGCCCGGACAGACTTCGGTCTGTCAAAAGTTATTGGCCGTAGTGGGAAAAGAAATGTGTTGTTTTTACTATTTTCCACGCACATTTTATGTTTTTTCTCTCCATAAGAACCTTCCTTGTGCCTTAAGGAATATATAAAAAAAAAAATAGCCGAATTGGTCGAGCAGTTCTCAAGTTTTGCGCTTAGCAACACATTTGGCGATTCTATTTTATTTATATAGATAGATAGATAACATAACATCACGTCTTGAGTTATGTAATATTTAATATTTTACACTGCTTGCCATAAATAATAACTACATAATCAATGTTTTTATGCAACCAATTTCAGTCCACCGGTGGGTAGAGGGTACTTTTCAAAGGAGATTGATGCTCGTATAAATAAAATCACAACAGTACAGTATAATAAGGTCGACTGGTAGAAAATGCCTAAAGGCATTAAGTCCGCCTCTGTACTAATTTTGTGCATAAAGAATAAATAAATATAATAATATGTATACACCGTTATTGAAGGTTAACGTCAAATAGCTAACATTGTTGCGCTTTGTTCTTATTGAATACTAGCGACCCGCCCCGGCTTCGCACGGGTGCAATGTAGATACTAATGTGGGGCATATACCTAAACCTTCCTCTTGAATCACGCTATCTATTGCTGAAAACTGCATTAAAATCCGTTGCGTAGTATAAAACGTCTGTCCCTATTAACAAGGTCGGATATGCAATTTTCTTGATTTTGGTTTTATTGAACTATTGACCTAATAAAAGCACTGTCTTGCAGTAGCTTTAACAATAAGTTATTTTTTTCTCATAGTTTTTGAAATAGTCATGTTAACAAAGTTGTATATATTTAAAAAATATAAGCAATTTAAACTTTGACGCGCTCTCCTGTAAAATCACTGTTTTGCAGAACCTACATTGTTAATAGGGACAGGCGAAAATATCTAAGTGTATAGACAGCGGGAGCGACTTTGTTTTATACTATGTAAAGATTAAATTTGACAGTTGCCAAATGCGTTCTATCCCATCGCACTGTACGTGAGAGAAATATTGGGTATAGGTAGACTATCAAGACGGATATTCCTGTTCCCAGAGTGTATGTATAGGATACTGGATTATCCACCATTTAAAAAAAACGAGTGTAAAACACATCATAAAACAATGTTACGGATTTTTTTATTGACTATATTTCTACATTCCCAGGTTTTACTGTGTTCATTGTTTCGATGCGATTAAATCCCTCGGCAATTTAACTGATCTACAACTTATTAACTAGTTCCGTTCGTTGTAATCCGTTCGTCTAATTGAATTGTATTTTAAAATAGAAGTTTTTAAGAACCAAGCAGGAAACGCTGTATCATAAACTTTATTTTAAACTAGCGGCCCGTCCCAGCTTCGCACGGGTGGACATTTTTCCCGTTTTTGCAACATTTTTCATTTATGCTCCGCTCCTATTGGTCGTAGCGTGATGTTATATAGCCTATAACCTTCCTCGACAAATGGACTATCCAACAGAAAAATATTTTTTCAATTCCAACCAGCAGTTCCTGAGATTAGCGCGTTGAACGCGAACAAACACTTCAGCTTTATAATATTAGTATAGATAAGTACCAACACAATTTTAATGTATTCCTGAGATATTAGCGTAAAAACCTCATACTTTTCCAACTTATAGACCATATTTACTAGCTTGTTATAGACGCCTCTGAGGTATCTGGGTCGCGGAACGAAGATGAATGGAGTATCTGTTTAATATTCCACAGTATTCCCCTTGCCACGGAATGAATTAAAGCCTGGAACAAGATCCCGCAACCTTCCGGCATGGCGCGCACAGCCTTTGTTTTAATATTACTTTCTGTTCCACCAGAAACAATGACTGCTACGCGGAACTTGCAAATGAAATTATAGAAATATCGGTAAACGTGACGAGAATGTAATGCAAGGACGGGATAAATGGAGCAAATTAACTTAATTTACGTTTCATAATTTATGGGAACAGAAACGTTGAAGATGTTTATTGCTTTTTGTAATAAATTTTGTAACACAGAAGTGTTGAAAAGACAGGGTTTGTGTGACAAGCTTTAGGTAAATCATATTTCAAAGAACTCAAAATACCTATTAGGTATAATTAAAGTAAATAAACAGAGGGTAAATATAAAACAAATTATTTATTCACTACTAGACCACAAAACAGATAGGTACAGAAGTAAATCACATGTATGTACTTCACTTTTCATACCTACGCTCGGTGGTCGCTCTATCTATATATCTATTTCTCTCAAGCGCATGGCACTCGCGCTCGCACTCACTCGCACACTAGTCCCAAACAGTCCGAGATATCGTGTCCGTGAGCAGTGTCTATGTGTGCATTACTCCAGCGCACTTGTATGTAGATTGACTTCTGTACCTATCTGTTTTGTGACTAGACCAACTGCCTCGTTGGTCTAGTGGTGGCAAGCGTGACTGCTGATCGTGAGGTCCTGGGTTCTATCCCCAGGTCGGGCAAAGTGTTATTGGATTTCTCCGTGTGGAATTCCTCAGTAGCAGCCCGAAGTTTGAACTTGTGCCCGTTTGATGGCAATAGGCTCGCCCCCTATTACATGGGACTTAAACTTAACGACGAAATGAGGGTGTTACTATACACCTCTGCCTAACCCTTCGGGGAATACAGGCGTGATGTTATGTTTATTTATTCACCAAGAAATGCTTCGAAAATGCGATCAGTAAAACGATACGTATAGAATCAATTGGATAATATCGAAGAAACGTAAGAAGCTTTATCGTAAAACCGCGAGGGAAAACACTCGGAAAAGAAAATAAAACGAGGCTTAAAATTTAATAAACCAACAAACAGTCAGCGTGAAATTAATATAAGTACAGCTTATGCAGCTCACAATCCGATTTAAGCTAAGAAGCTCGCTCACTCGCTCAATATTCGTGAATCATATTTCGCTCGAAGCGTCTGAGTGCTTGGCCAGACTGGCAGCGCGGTGCGGGGAGCGGCGCGATTTGTCTGTCCGCAGTGGAGCGCGGCTTCGTTCTGAGCGTTGTCGTGTCCAGTGTTTGTCAAAATATCATGTGGATGAAGAAAACTTATTTTTACTGGAAAATTCTTACTAAAAAACGATGTTTCGACATCCACAGTGCTTGAATAGCACTTATTAATTCTTCAACATTTAATTTTGAAGACGCCATCACAACAACGCGCGTGGTCAGCTCGAACTAGTTTGAGATCCCCCGCTCCCGCGCGGGTTGTCGCTTGCCGCCCGCGCTCTCACTGCGGCCACTTGTATGAACGAGCTATGTCGTGAACTACCCGCGCGCTCCCCGCGCCAAGTAGCCCGCGCCGCTTCCCGCGCCCGCGTACCCACTATGGACACTCAAATGAAGTTCTTCTGTTTGAACTCGCCGCACCGCGCCCGCCACGCGCCCGCGTTTGCAGTCTGGCCAAAGGCTGAGAGTCAAGTGTCAGAAATAGAAACATATTTATTTGCCAGAAAACATGGTCACAATATAATACATTTCGTGATAGTACGTCATGTTTCGCTGACATGGCGGCATGCACATTTATACAAAATAAACAAAAATAGGTGCATCCATTTAAAGTACATTATAGTTCTACATTTATTTACGTACTTATTGCGTTATTAAAATTAAATTAAAATATTGCCTATACTTAAACCTATATTTGAATTTTAATCTTTACAATCAAGGAATTCTTTTACCTTATAAAAAGATCTATTGACTAACCATTTAAGAAGTTTTTTTCTCAGGTATTTGAGTGGAAGTTCACGTAGAGCTCGGGGAATCTTGTTGTAAATCTTAATTAACATTACGGAACTATTGTTTTGGTGTAAGGTGGTTAAATATTTTGGAACTGCTAGTGTTAACTTACATACATAACTTGCCCATTCCTGTCCCACTGGTGGGCACGGGCCTCTTCTCAGAATGAGAAGGGTTTACGCCTTAGTCCACCACGCTGGCCTCGTGCGGATTAGCGGACTACACACACCATCAAGAACTTTATGAAGCCCTCTCAGGTGTACAGGTTTCTTCACGATAATTTTCCTTCACCGTTAACGCAAGTGATAATCAAATTCTGATCTGCACATGAATTCGAAAAGTCAGAGGTACAGGCTGGGATCGAACTCAGACCCTCCTGCATGAAAGGCAAGCGTTCAACCGCTAGGCTATTACAGCTTAACTTGTTAACTTAAAATTATAAAAATTAAAAGAAAACTTTAGCCTTGCTAGACGTGCCACAGACGCGTCAATGCAGTTCACCAATATAGACGACAAATACTATTAAATGTCCACAGCTAAAACAGCGGAACTAGTCTGCAGATGTTAAAATATTCCGTAGCAAAACACGATATTTGATTAAAGTTTGAATAATAAATGTAATTGGAACACGTGTTGAATTTAGTGCTATTGGTTTTTGCTTAGCTTGTGATCTGGAAATTCTTTTATTTTTTTAATAAAAAGAGAAGTTGGTGTGCGTTGAAATACAATATTTAGGTTGGATTCAATTGAATTCAAGAATTACCATAATATAACATCACGCCTGTATTCCCCGAAGGATTAGGCAGAGGTGTAATAACACCCTCATTCCCCGTTATGTTTTAAGTCCCATGTAATATGGGGCGAGCCTATTGTCATCAACCGGGCACAAATCCGAATTCTGAGCTGCTACTGAAGAATTCTACATGGAAAACCCCAATAACACTTTGCCCAACCTGGGAAACGAACTCAAGACCTCACGATCAGTAGTCGCGCTTGCCACCACTTGACCAACGAAGTAGCAGGAACTGAATTGTTAGAAAATATAAAATGACATGTATAAGAATGAAACCGGCATTAGTAGGTACTAAATTGGGTACCTATCTGTGTTTTTCTTTTTAAATATAAATTATGCATTAAAAGTATTAATATTCTCTAAGATAAATCACAAGATTCTAACCAAATTAACAATAAGTAATGATCTAAACACAAAGATTAGTATTACACAAATCTAAGATGAATTAATACGCACCTAACTACTCATAGTAGTCGGAGAAAAACTAACTACATAGTTTAAAAAACTTGAGAAACCTAATATTCTACACTGTGACTCCAGCTTATACAGTTTACGACATCGAATAGATCGTTGGAGCGAATAAATCCGAGACACGACAGCGAGCCGAGACAGGTTATTTAGTCGACTACTAAATAGCCGGCGATAGTCAGTCAGCGTACTTTATTGTTGGACTACTTCATATTTTACAGGCTGTAGGCTCTACAGTTTTGGCTGAGTTATGTGTGTTGTCATTGTTGATTAGATTTTTTTTTTACTATACTGGGTGTAAAAATAGCTTTAACGAAGTCGAAGTCTACGTATACTGTACATCAAACTAAGTAACGTACAGCAAAAATAATTGCTGGGACACGACTTTTATTTTTTGGTATTAAAAAAGCAGCCTTTAATTGTAGCGCGCAGTGTAAGCGTGCGCGTAGCAGACTGTGCCTACATATTGAAAATGCTGATAATGTTTGTAAAGAAGAATGTTTAGTAATAACATTTAAACTTAGTTTTCGTGAAAAACGTTCAAAAATATGGCGACTTTGACCTTCAATATCTCCGTAACCAGTCGGTTCCCAGGTATGGCCCGATACCAAAAAATCTTCGTAATGATGGGAAGAATACGTGGCTCTCGGCTTCGTTAACGGTATTTTTACACCCGATATTTTGTTTTATTGGTCTAGTTGTCGCTGGCACGAGCTTCGTTCGATGCCTGGTCGGACACAGAGATATTGTATTTTTTTCTTTAATTTCTTTAGGGTAGTGTTTGTGTAATAAAATATGTCATAAATTATGGTTTTCATGTCTTACAACGCAGTGACCTAGAATGCAATAAAATCTACATAAAAGTAAGAAAAAATAACCTCGTTTATAAAATTAATTTAATATCTATGGATTATTAGAACCTCACCTGTATATATCGCTCATTTGGTGCAACAATGGCATAATTACACTTTTAGAAATTTTACAGGAGATGTTTCTCTCGATCAAAATAGTCTTTCCGCACATTTTGATATATTTAACTTGTTTTTAAAAAAAAGTGTAATTACGTCATTGTCGCACCAAATGAGCGATATTTATATACCTTACCAATAATCGTTGTGTAAAGTTATGACAAACTTATACATACAAAATGTATTTAAGTAATGTTTACAATTAGTAGTTTAATTTGGTTTATTTTTTAAATAATGTTTTATTTAAGTCATAAAATAGGATATAAGGCTAACATCAACAACCTCAATTATTAGCTAACTGTTGTTGTAAGAATGTTCATTCCTGCTTTCCCCTTCTGTGATTATTGGTATGACATATTATTGTGTCGTTCGCATATTATTTTGTGTTTAATACGTGTGTACAATAAAATATATTGTACTGTATGACTGTGAATTAAAACCATCGGGTATATCTATACTAATATTATAAAGCTGAAGAGTTTGTTTGTTTGAACGCGCTAATCTCAGGAACTACTGGTTGGAATTGAAAAATTCTTTTTGTGTTGGATAGTCCATTTATCGAGAAAGGTTACAGGCTACGACCACGCTAACCACGCTAACATCACGCTACGACCAATAGGATGAGGGAAGTCGGGACGGGCCACTAGTTATGAATATGAATCAAAGCTGCATTGTTTGAGGAAAAGAACTCAGAACTTATTTATGTTTTAAATATCACTACTACGATATCCAAGTACCTACAATAACGGTTCAGCCCTTACGTCAAAAAAATAAATTTATTTTCCCTCACTAAAGTTAAAAATCCAGGTAAATAATACGCCCGTCGGCTATTTGTTCAACACGACCACATCTATAGACCGGGGCCGTAATAATGAAATATAAAATCTGTGCGGTCCACAGAGCTGTTCGCTGAACAAATCCCAGCTTCCTGTAAAACATGTCACGGGGTGAATCCCCAGTGAGAGGAAATAAAACTAAACAAATCTCACTGAAAGTATCGCGAAATAGAGAACAGAAAGCTTACTCTGAACAAGTTGCAATGAGTAACTGAGACAGAAAATCAATAGCCGCTATAGTCTTCTTCTTTTCGTGTGGTTAGTGACTAACCTGGTGTTAGAGTTTATGCCGCCCATGGGCCTCTGACTTGGCTTCACATGCTGTCGAGAAATATCTCTCAGGCATGCCGGTTTCCTCACGATGTTATCCTTCACCACTTTTAAGCAAGTGATAATTAGACCCGGGGAGCGCATCCAGGACCTCACGATCAGCAGTCGCGCTTACTTCTACGAGACCAACAAGGCAGTTGTTGTTTTAAACATTCAATCTCGGACAAGTATATTGGTGAATACTAAACGCGTACTTATATTCCTTTTTTTCTCATCAAAGTGTGTCTGGCCATTATTTTACAATATACGTAACAGAACTTCTGCAATCACCTATTTAGTGCCAAATTCCAGCACAAGGCGACTCAAGGGGTTTCTGCATGTGACAGCGCCAACAAATTGCGTCGAATGTCCACGTATATTTCAACTGGCAACTCCAATATGGAGGCAGTGTGGAGATAATGATCGGTTTTATTCAGAAATATCTGGTTTTAGTTGCACAATGAATTTGGTGTTTATGGATTTTGTTGTTAAATGAGAAATTATTTATATTTCTGTAAATAAATCTGTTACAGACAATTTTACAAGTCAATGTAATGTTTTTTTTTTAAGACTAGATCTCGCCGTCTTTTCTTATCTGACTAGCTCTGAGAGGTAAAGCCGAAACAAACTCAGAGATCAAGGTCTCTCTTAAAGTCCAGACATTGTGGTATAAAAACTATGCGAGTGTAACAATGTAGGGCAACGTCCGGTATGGCCTTTTGAGGAAAATGCCATAGTAGGTTTGAGTTGACCTATCCTAACTGACGGCATGCTTCAGCCATGGTGTAGCTCAAACCTTAGTTTAGGGAGCTCAATAACTTGATGCACGATGCTACCAATCAGGTAGACATTGTTACTTACAGCAATCCATATCCGCGTCGTTGGTCTAGTGGTGGCAAGCGCGACTGCTGATCGTGAGGTCCTTGGTTCGATGCCCAGGTTGGGCAAGTGTTATTGAGTTTTTCCGTGTAGAATTCCTTAATAGCAGTCCGGAGTTTGGATTTGTGTCCGGTTGATGGCTATAGGCTCGCCCCCTATTACATGGAACTGAGGGTGTTACTATATACCTCTGCCCAACCCTTCGGGGATTACAGGCGTGATGTTATGTTATATTACAGTAGGTAATCCATCTAATCCTGGAAGGATTTACTAAAGTTATTGTTTTTTGTTACTGCTTAATAAACAAATAGAACTTTTCTCAATCAGATCTTTTACTACGTCTAATTTTTTTCCCAATTTAAAACTTTCTTACAGCAATTAATGAACGCTTAAATTCAAATTTGAGATCAGAAGGAACTCCAATTTACTTAAGTATTAAGTAATTGAAATAAAAAATCAAACTTCTAAGAAGAATCTTAACTTTGCAACACGTAAAAGAAAACGGAGAAATTCCAGCACATCGGGTCATAAATCTAACCAGAAGTACCGGGAGAATGTACCTAATAGATTTCCCCCCCATCCCTCAGTAAAAGCTAGCAAAGTTAGGTAGCACTTGATATAAAGTGGATCCCCTACACATTAAACTAAATCGGTTTTTCTTTGTAGTTTTAGCATTTTAATTGGCAACTTTCCGAGCTCTAATCGCTTTTTAAACCATTCACGAGCGTACAAGCGATGAATAAAACGATAATTTTTAACCACTTCGATGTGTTTTTTGCTAAAGCGAGCCGGCGCGGTCGGTTTTGTTGGCAGCTGAAATGGACGCGCGAAAATATTGGCTTAAAATGCAGCGGACGCAAAACCGCTTGAAGCCCTTTAACTTATCGATATTGCCGCAACGAAACCTTATCATAAAATTGCCTACATTTATGTGAATACACTTACAAATAGCTAACCTTTGACTATGTTAATCTACGCTCGTAAAATCAACTGAATTGTAGTCTGTTTTCTGAGTCTGTAACTGGGGTAATAAAATGTGGGATTCCAAAATTACTCATGTTTAATGAGAAGCAAGCGACTGTCAAAATGGGTCGCATGTGTTTTAGACAAACATTCAATTAGGACGGCAATATTCACGACTGTTTTAACAGGTCCATTGTCCAGACAGCAGACAAAAGTTAAACAGTGCCGCGAATCGTGTATGATTCCCGGGACAGGGAAAGGTTAAACTAAGTAACTGTGATATTATGCTCTAAAACGACAAGTGAGAGAGGTTACGCCTGTATTCCCCAAAGGGTTGTGCAGAGGTGTATAGTAACACCTTCATTTCGCCGTTATGTTTAAGTCCCATGTAATAGGGGCCTATTACCATCAACCGGGCACAAATGCAATCTTCGGGCTGCTACACGGAAAAACCTAATAACACTTTGCCCGACCTGGGGATCGAACCCAGGACCTCACGAGCAGCAGCACGCTTGCCACCACTAAACCAACGAGGAAGTAATTTAGAGACAAAACATTGCTTGTCACAAAGACGATTTTATAGTCTTTTAAAAGGTTTATAGTGCAATTCAAACGGAAGATTCAAATATCCGCATCCCGGTACTTCTACATCCTCATTGCTGACTCGTATCCGTTACCAGAGATTGTTGGGAAACGCCACTATACCACAAAATAGATAGGTACAGAAGTCAATCTACATACAAGTGCGCTCGAGCAACGCACACATAGACACTGCTCACGGACAAGATATCTCGGACTGTTTGGGACTAGAGTGCGAGTGAGTGCGAGCGCGACTGCCATGCGCTTGAGAGAGATAGATATATAGATAGAGCGACCGCCGAGCGTAGGTATGAAAAGTGAAGTAAACATGAAAAGTACATGTGATTGACTTCTGTACCTATCTGTTTTGTGACTAAACCTTAGCTTGCAAAGCGTAGTAATTTTCAACCCACACACCCCAAACTTTTTATCGCAATACATATACATCCACGCCCTTGATTTTATGCTAAAAGACCGGACAGTTTTGCTGACAAAAAATATGTTAGAACAGTTATCATTTCAAATACAAATAAAATTGAAAAACGTTATAAACGTATTCTGTCTTATAGGAAGTATCCGTTTTGAAATATCTACAGAATAAAAGACGACACTCTCATCTTTCCTCGAGTCTTTTAACTTTTAGTTCTGCAGGCGAAAAATAGCGTAACAATATGGATAAGTTCCCGTTTTATCTTACGAATATCGCAAACAATTGTTCAAAGGTAACAGTCCACCATTTTGAATGGACGTTTTAAGATGTCGGTTCCATCGAGGCAAAAGAATGTGTTTAAAAGATGATCAGTATCAACGAATTTAAAAGAATTGTGGTTTGTTGAAGGTAAAAGACCTATAGTAGATATTATTACCTATTATGCTTCAAAGATCGTACAAGCTAGCACGCGAGCGCTGTTTCAAAAATGTTTGACGAATTCAATTCTCATTACAATACTTCAAGACATAAGAATCTCTCATACTATTAGTGTATGAGTGGTGGTTTCATGATTAGTGTGTAGGACTATTTAGGACTATGAAATTGAAGACTCCTTACACACGTAATAAAGTTATAACAAGGTTATACTTAGGTACCTTAAACAAAGTATGAAAATGAAAAAAGTTTTATTTTTAACTAGCTGCCCGGACAGACTTCGTTCTGTCAAAAGTTATTGCCCTGTATTGGGAAAAGAAAAGTGTTGTTTTTACTATTTTCCACGCGATTTTTATGTTTTTTCTCTCCATAAGAACTTTCCTTGTGCCTTAAGGAATATATAAAAAAAAAATTGCCGAATTGGTCGAGCCGTTCTCACATTTTGCGCTTAGCAACACATATGGCGATTCATTTTTATTTATATAGATATACAAATCAAATCAAAAACACTAATCGCAATACTTGAGACCAGGAAACTAAAACTAGGATTGCATATTGCTGTGGGTCATTTTATAAATGTATTTGACGTGGTCTCCAAACAGGCATGCCTGTATCTTGGAGTCGAGTATGGTAGAACTAGCTTAATTCAGAATTTATTAGTACCTACATTTTTACGTAAACTGCTTTATTGTCGCAAATGTAGTAATATCTAACAAAACTCGATAGTTAATATTTGCTTTCAAGGACAAAGATTTTGGCTCCAAAGTCTGAACTTATTTCAATTTTTTTTATGCCTTTGAAAGTGACATTCATAAATGGTCTAATAAATCCAAAAATGGGTTTTGTGTGACAGTTTGGCGGTATTCCAAAGTGTTATATGGTTTATTTGGCTAGTGAAAGTTTGTCTGCACCCAATACTCTAGTAATATTTTTCCTGAGACGTCGCCAAGGAGAATTAACCTTGCATTTTGCGAATATTTCGGAAAGTAAATACCACAGAAATCTAAATAAAATTAGACTTCTGTGGCAAATACATTTTCCTAAGCGGCGTAGGTTTCCGACAGTTTTAAAAACTTTATACTTCCTTTCAATTCTAATTCCAAATCGAATCTTCTTCTTTTCGTGTGGTTAGTGATTAACCTGGTGTCAGAGTTTATGCCACCCACGGGCTTCTGACTTGGCTTCACATGCCGTCGAGAAATATCTCTCAGGCATGCCGGTTTCCTCACGATGTTTTCCTTCACCGTTTTCAAGCAAGTTATAATCATACAATACGCACATGAATCCGAAAAGTCAGAGGTGCGTGCCTTGGTTTCGAAGTCGAGACCTATGACTTGGTAGTCCAACGGTCACACCACTAGGCTATCACTGCTGTGTGCCAAATCGAATGATCGATGATAATCGATGACTTTGCCAACGTTATAGTTGGAAAGAAACTGCGATGTTATGTTATGGACGTTTGTAGCGATGGAATTTAATGAACATGTTAAATATTACTTTTACTATCACAGAATTTTATAGTAGTAGTACAATAAACGAGCGTGGTGAGACTGTTATGTACACTGTTAGATATAGCCACCGCGTGGCCAATTATGTGACAGCAATATAAAACTAAAAATACAGTATCCTCCCATCGTAGCGCATACACTAAACACTTAACTATGTAATGGAGTCTATTTCTCATAAATACATATAAGAATACGTTGAAACCGACGTTCTGTGACAGTGAATTGGCTGATTAGCTAACATTAAAAAGTTCGCCACCAAACGAAAAATGGCACATCATATAAGATAGATGATACGATGCTTTATCTCAGTTTTCTTGCTTATCTTGTACATATACTTCTCACTTCCACACTTCCCACTGCAGTCATGACTATATCTAACCACAGGGTTAACAACTATAACTACTTATAAAATTGAGTATGAAGGTATGTTGTGGCAACAGATAGGAAGCTTTAGTTTCGTGCCACAGGTGCCAAGATCTATCCACTTTTTTATCAAGATTATTTTCAGTATAAATAGCAGAAACGAAAAGGGTGTCAAGATCCTATGATCCTGGATCAGGTGGAAATCTAGTCTCTGTCTACCCCAATGGGAAACAGGCCTGATTGTATGTATATATAAATAGCAGAGCTTGTCACAATAACAAATGTACTAAATATTGCAAAATTCATACGCTTTTGCTTTTAATCTTCTGCAGCGTTTCTTGTCGAAGGCGTACTAATTTCCCAAGAGAGGAAAAATATATGCGATAAACACATTAGGTAAGTACACGATAGTTTTAGAACCACGCCATTCTCTTCCGTAGATACACAGTTGCAAAAACAATGATAAGAATATAAAAACGATACTAAAAAACGTTTAAAAAAACAAAACATCACGTTACCGTAAACTTAAGAAAAAACAGATAGAACATAAAATTTTATTTGCTGGCAACATTTCTGATTTCGTTCATTTATTTAGTGGCAACTCTAGCGGTTCTAAAGTCACTTGATTCTGAATAACAGCCCATTGAGCGACACCCGACTTGCCGGAATAAATTAAACGCTGCCAATTTGCGACTTTTCCGTCGAAAACCGGACGGTTTTACTTTTACGACAGTTGGACGATTTGCTAGAGGAGTTTTTATTTATTGCGCGGGGACACGGCACTTGGAATAGTAAGCGGGCATTATGGAGTAGACGCGCTTTCACTGATACAATGTATTCATTTATGGGGATTTGATTTAATACATGAACCTATAGATACTCTATTTAAAGAGCTCGTGGCTCATACGATTTGCGAGGTTACGCTGCACTTGCCGCTGTCAGTTTGTGGCCCCACTGTGCGTCGGAGAGCGCGCTTAACAGTCGGTCCCGGGTGTCATACGAATACCTATGACAGTCGTTACGGGAAAACAAAAGCCCGAGATTCTGATAACTGGTCTAACCTTACGATATCGGCATTGCCCAGTAACTGGGTTGCGGAGGTCTGATGGCAGTCGCTCCGTGTAAAATACTGGTATTCAGCCGCATCTGGTTAGACTGGAAGCTGACCCCAACATAGTTGGGAAAAGGCTAGGCAGAACAAAAGCTATATATACTCCATTTAATATAGCAATAGAAACTGCGTCTTTGGTCTAGTGGTGGCCAGCACTACTGCTGATCGTGAGGTCCTGGGTTCGATCCCCAGGGCTGGCAAAATGTTATTGGGTTTTTCCATTAGACATTTCTCAGTAGCAGCCCGGAGTCTGGATTTGTGCCCGGTTAATGGCAATAGGCTTGCCCCCTATTACACGGGACTTAAAACGGCGAAACGAGGGTGTACTAAAACACCTCTGCCGGACCGTTTGGGGAATACAAGGCGTGATGTTATATTATGTTAGACAAAAGTGGCCCATCAAGGCACGAATATCTTTTAAACTATTTCTTTAAGTAGGTACAGTTTCAGCTCATCTTGATTGACCGTTAAGGTTCATTAAAGCATAATACTATGTCGAATCTCTGCTGGAAGTAAACATGTTGCTTATTTCTATACATTTCCTTGCTAAAATAGATTTTATTTGTCTAATTTTATTTTAAAACTAGCGGCCCGTCCCGGCTTCGCACAAGTGGACATTTTTCCCGTTTTTGCAACATTTTTCATTTATGCTCCGCTCCTATTAGTCGTAGCGTGATTTTATATAGCCTATAACCTTCCTCGATAAATGGACTACCCAACACAAAAATATTTTTTCAATTCCAACCAGTATTTCCTGAGATAAGCGCATTCAAACAAACAAACTCTTCAGCTTTATAATATTACGAGTAGTATAGATAACAGTAGTCTTTATTATGTGTTTAGCGGCGAAAATCATAAGTCTTTGAAGTAAGAAATTCTTTGCTAGTGAATGTATTTTTGTTTAATCTTCAACGTGAATGTGAAAAAGCTGTTGAATGATCAAATGCAAATCTATTCTGAATCAAAGTCACGCAGTTATTTGTGGTTTGTTTTGGATCCACCTCAATATTCTCGTCTATTTCAACGGCTATCGGTTTTGGCGACGATGCCATGCAATTGGCATATTATTCTAGTTGTCTCTACAAGGTTAGTCTGAAAGGAGGTAGTAAGCCGCGGGCCACTTAATGTATAACTGATGATTGTTTTAAAGAATTTGTTAAAATTTCAAAATTCGATAAAAAGAAAACATGCTATATGATTTTTATACTGGTTTTTTCAAAAATTCTTCATCCCTGCTTTAGTTACGAATTCAGAAAATTGAGCTTCTAATCCGTGACTCCAAATATGACGTAAAATATAAACGCAGCTGATCATAGCTGAGGATAGATAGAATTAAGCGTATTTTTTATGAAATCTTTGTACAGCTATTTCTCTTAAACTAATGACTTGAGGAAAGTTGTAGAACAAAAGTTATCCATTATTATGGGTACTTTAACACCCTTTCGGCTTAGTACCCCCTTTCCGACTAACCTTGTATATTATACATTGTAAAAGTCTGATCAGACAGAGAGCTGGGTATGATATTCACGTCGCGTGTTGATCGCGTGCTCTTGGCATGTGAATTACTGTGACAATGTATGTAAGACGCCACACAGAGACTGCCACGTTCTCAGTCTGACCATGCCTTTAAGTTAATATAAATTTTACGATAATAGCCTGGCCTGCAAAAATAAGTATCACACTTTTAAAATTTCAATTTTTTCTAAACTATAGAAGTTAGAGATTTAAAATAAAAAACGTTTTATAGCAATTTTTATCAGCTTTCTTTGAAACTATAGTAACAAAGATAAACTCTTTTTTGAGTCCTTTTTGTTTCGAAAATATATCTTGTGTACTTAAAAAGTTATTGCAATTTTAAAAGTGTGATACTTATTTTTGCAGGCCAGTATAGTAAAAACATTATTATAATAACTGCCTCGTCGGTCTAGTGGTGTAAAGCGCGACTGCTTATCGTGAGGTCCTGGGTTCGATTCCCAGGTCGGACGTGATGTTATGTTATTATTATAATAATATTATTAGACGTAACATCAATCAAATAAGAATACTTTGGAAAATCAATCAAGCCACTGGTTTTCCAAAGAGTCAATACTAGCACTATAGAAGGCCAAAGCGGTTTCTCAAGAGTCCCCGAAAGACTCTCAAGTCTGGACTGGGTGCTCGTATGAAGTGCACTACGAAAGTGGATGAAGCAAAGAAAACGAAAACGTTGCGGGGCTCTCAATTCTTGATATGTTCTATATACTTTTATGTTATAAACTAGAAAATCCCGCGTGAATAGTTAATAGTTTTCTAGAATGATAGCTATGTGCTTATCAAAATTTTCTACAACAACAGCAATTGTCTGTAACACCAGGGGTCTGTACAACATTTTAGATATAGTCCAGCCATTTCAATTGTGTATAAAAAGTAAACGAACTTTTAGGTAATCGAGAAACATTAATTTTGCTTTAAGAATCTATTAAAAATGCATAATTTTAGTAATAATAATAATATAAGAATTATGGTGTTTGTTTAATGGATTCATAGCTAAATTAATGCTTCATGATCAAAGCTTTGTTGATATTTTATACAACTTCCTAATGGCTAGACTATAACTTTGCTCAGTCTTTACGATGTGATTGAATAATAAATATATTTCAAAACAGTACAGTTCTACATTTACAATAAACCAATTAAGTCCTCGGCTCCATACTTGGAAAAGTTATTAGTTTTTCTCTTGGAGAAGTAGATAAATACTAGTCCAGAACACATACAATAACCTAACTCTGTACAAAATTTCAAACCAATTCATTTAGTCCGTAGCGCTACCTACGGCGTGTTCCAAACGTCCAAACTTTGACATGCATAATAATTATTGTTGATATATTTGAACCATTTATCAATGTAATGAACAAATAGTCAAAGGCTACTCAATTTTAAGTTGCCACTGTTGTCACTTTGTCTTAAAGTGACAGTGACAGCACGAGACTAAGAGGAAATGCGGACGGCATTTATTCCATACAAACGTATTCCTCGGTTTCCTCCTTGGATAATGTCACTAGAGCAAATATTTTTTTACCATATGATATATATCTACCACCCCTATGTCCCTATGTTTTGTTTCTGTCATTATATTAATTATTAAAAGAACTAGAAACTTTTAAATTTAACAAAAATCGACCGGTTCTACCACCGTTTTCAAACACAATGGCAAACAAATTTGAAAGTCTTTTTTAAATTATTACTTACAGAAAAAAATATTAAAATCGGTCCACATTTGAAGATGGAAACAGGGAAATACGAAAGTACGGTTTCGCTAATATTGCACAGGAGAAATCAGTCCGAGATGCAGTTGTCTCTTTCGCTCACAATCGGGTAGGTTTGCGGAAGGGGTGAGACGGATAATGATCGCTTAAAAACCTATTCAAATTATTAATATTTTGCAGCCCACGTTTCCTCTTAAGGCATAAAACTTTAAGATACTTTAAGGCGAAGTGACACTGACAACATGTGACTTAACGCCAACTTAAAATTCACTAGCGTGTGAGTATTTGGCCATAAGACGTCCAATGGAGTGCAACAAGTGGGGCGGCGGACTGATCTGATAAGCTGGTTGGGCCAGCAGCGATAAGTCGCTACCTTTGCCGGGCAAATGTTTAACATCGACGGGAACTAGATGTCTAAATCTATGGTAAGTGAGTTTTAAGTGGGGAAGCATGCAACAGCTTTGTGTTACAGAATATTAGATTGTCGAGGTGCAAAGTGAATACCTGGTAGAATATACCAGTGCTTGGTTTAATTTTCTTTTGTTTAGGTGCTTTAACTTTCTTGGCACTATCTGGTTTTTGGTGTAAGTTTTTTTGAGTGATTACTTGCTTTAAGCGATAAGACCGCCATTTGTACTGTTCTTAATAATGTGTACTCCTTCTGTTATATTTCTTTTAGTGTACAATAAAGTATATCTATCTATCTATCTACTTGTTGATATGTTTAATTTTGGCGACTGGCGTCATTTTTAAGCTGTTCGCGCTCCGTTTGTTGTGTGCTTTGGTCTGAGGTAGCTGGTTACACAAAATTCCATCTACGATTATCTTAGTTTCTTTAGTCTAATGTGGGCAAGCGCGACTGCTGATCGTGAGGTCCTGGGTTCCATCCATAGCAGCCGGGAGTTTGGATTTGTGCCCGGTTGATTGCCATAGGCTCACCCCCCTATTACATGGGACTTAAACAGAACGGCGAAATGAGGGTGTTACTATACACCTCTGTCCAACACTTCGGGGAATACAGGCGAGATGTTATGTATGTATTACCTTAGAAATATTAATAAGAAAATTGAATATTAACATAAAAAATCCTGTTACGAGAGATTAACAGCCCCAACACACCGACACGTCCGTGCGTTAAGTCATTATTTTTTACGGTTCTCCGTTTCGTACACCACTTGTTACGAGAACCCATCAAACGGTCAACAACCAACACAAAATGACCTGTACGTGCTTCGGATACCTTTAAAACCCAACTTGAACCCTGATAGATTGTTATGGGTCAAAGCAAAATGGCCGCCGACCACATCGAGTTGTTAAGGCCCCCTTGTGGATGTTATAGTAGTCTTAAAAGACATAACAGCGGGTAAATGGTTGTAAATACAAGGTAATAATAATACGTTCATATCTTGTTATTGCGGGATGAGGTTGACGGGGGTTTACAAGCTTGAAGTTCAGGGTTAACGAGTAATATGCGCTGTGTCATGAGAATATGGAAGAACATACGTTGTTGGTTTAAATAAATGAATAGCTCGGCATTTTTTTTTTTTTCAAAATTATCCTATCACATATTGTAGATCAGGGATGGATAGACTTATAAGGATTAGAAGCCACTCGGGCAGACTATGAGCTAAAAGCGGTAGGTACCACAATTAGAAACAATCAAAAAATTTGAAACTAGGTTTACTGAAAAAAATAAGTAGATTGGGCATTTATAAAAGTTATAAAAACTGTGCTGTGTTGCACTGTAGCATTAGATATCTCCAAAACTTTGTTTCAAATATTTATTGAAGAGGTGCTTACAATACCATATCAAACCAGCGTGTTGACTTATTTCATACGTGTATTGCGGTGAAGAATCACAAATTTTAATATTTATTTTATTAGCAAACGCAGGTAGGTGGTACGTGACACATGCATGACGTGACATGCGTGTACGAAGAGACATAAAAGGTTACGAGATGTAAAGGCCGACCTCACTTGTCCTTATTACCGGTGGCAAAAATGCATAGACTTCCTAAAGATATGCTAAATTTAAACGAAATCGCGGCCTCTGAAACTGTTATTTCCAGCGTATTTCCATAAAGAGGAAACGTACAAAGACTTTTATGATTACGAGCAACTTTTGAGTTATTATGCGTCAAGAGAATTGACAGCAAAATGGAACAACTGCAGTGAGGCGCATTTTTATATTTAAAATGTTACTCTGAGGAATCACACACATAGTTATTTAGTTATACAAAGTTGTAGCGCAGTATGATGTGGAGTTAAATATGGGTTAAGGACTCACCTCATCGTAAATAAAGTTGTCGATCTCCTCCAGCGGTCGTCCGTAGAGCTTGGGAGGGAAGGGCTCGTACTTGCGCGGCAGGCGAGCGCCGTCCTCCACGCTGAGGCGGCGGCGCGGCATGAACCCGAACTCGCGCACCAGCTGCGCCCCGCGGGAGCCCGCGCGTCTCGCCGACTCGCGCGTGAACGGCGTGACGGCGGCGCGCGGCCCATCCCGGTCGGCGCCGCCGCCTGCGACGCTCTCGTTCGCGAACGTGACGCCCTCCAGCGGGATCCGCAGCTCCTCCCGACGCGGCTTCTCGCTCTCCACGTGCAGCTCATCTCTGGACTGCGAGGCCACCAGCGGCGCGGCCGCCTCCGGGTTGGTGGCCTCGAGCGTGCGCACGATCTCACTCAGCAGCCGCGAGCCGTCAATCTCCTCGCCTGGCGAGTTGAGCGGAGCCGGCGGCGGGAACGAGAGCCGCCTCTCGTCCTCCTCCATGCCGCGCGAGGCGGGGGCTACGCGCGCGCCCGCCACATCGCCCCGCGCACCCACTCGCACTCACACACACTATTTGCGCACCGATGACGCCATTCTCTAATGTTACTGCCACCTGAAACAAAAACAATCAGTTTAGTGCATCATTCATCTGGAGCCACTCGCAAACATATTATTTCGCACGTGGGATATTAAATGCTGCTCTTTGAATAAACCAGTTTATTTGTGAAGACGATCTTAGGTTAACAAAAATTTCTAGACATCTAATAAACTTGAACGCTTTTCTTTGATGATGCCGTTGAGAATCTTACGTATTTGTTTCAGTGCATTCTACTTATTTACACTTAGATGCACGTAAAAAGTTGCCTTTGTAGTATGTAGTTTTTTTAAAGTAAACTTTCAGCTTTATTTAAGAAGTCTTGCGATAAATATACACAACACGAACTCGACTACAATAAAATGTCTTGACGTACGGATATTCATTCAACATTGCAGTGCTACTTTCTTAGTCAAATAAAAGCGCAAAATGTTGAACAGAGCCGGGAACTACACCAGATGAATAGAAGTTATGAAAGTGTTTTTAAGAGCTACTTTATCTTCTCCCCGCGGCTTTAACTGGATGAATATTGTAGGAGCTCTCGGGTGTTTTGCTATGATATCAAGTACGTAGGTACTCATCGCAATTCCATTAGTGGCACCTCCACTATGAGGGTTTCATCCCTACCTATATTTTTGCACACTAATTGCTGAAGCAGATGCTAGCGTATATTATCAACTGAACGTATGTGCCACTGGTAAATAGAATTTTATCGTTAACTTTGATCGCTTTTTGTGCATTAGATTCTGTTTACGTAGTTTTTGCTGATATTTAACATAACATAACATAATTAGCCCATTACTGTCGCCCTGGTGGGCACGGGCCTCTTCTCAGAATGAAAAGGGTTTAGGCCTTAGTCCACCACGCTGGTCTGGTGCGGGTTGGCAGACTACACACACCATCGATAACTTTATGGAGCCCTCTCAGGTGTACAGGTTCCTCGCGATGTTTTTCCTTCCCCGTTAACGCAAGCGATAATCAAATTCGGATCCGCACATGAATTCGGAAAGTCAGAGGTACGGGCCGGGATCGAACTCAGACCGTCCTGCATGGAAAGCAAGTGTTCAACCGCTAGGCTATCACTGCTAATATGATATTTATTCTTGGCTAATTAATTACTGACATTTACCTTAAAATCTTGATTTCGCACATACCTACTAAATAAATCATATTAATACTTCCGAACTACATAATTCTCACACCACAACACTACAACAAACTCAGTTTCCAGGACCTAAAACATATCTGGCACAACAGAATACATACGTCCGTAGTGATGTGACACACTTGCACACAGTAGATGGTACGTAGGTACTATCATAGTAATGTAACAGTGGCACATTCGTATAAAGGCCCAGCTATTGAGAGAGCCCCGCGAATCATCATTGTGCCATTGTCTGCCGCTCCACCGTAGGAAGTATTTTTACAGAGGAAAAGTTCCTCTTTCTCGGTGCCTTCGCTTATGAAAATGATGTTTTTAATATAGAAAGATTTTATACTTTTGTCTGGCTAAGTTCTCTTGTTAATGGTATCTATCTAATACCTTTAAACGAGCAATTCTTGTATATATCGCACACCTAGATCTAAACTGAGACAAATAAAAAAACTAGAATCAAATTAAATTGTATGACTTCCCTAACAAAATATGCAGATGTACGTTTTTTTCGTCCCCTGAAAAATGACCTTTTTTGAGTTGCCTTAGTTTAGATCTAGGTGTGCGATATGTAGGTATATAATCTGAATCTCGGAAACGGCTCCAACGATTTTCATGAAATTTAGTAAGCAGGGGGTTTCGGGGGCGATAAATCGATCTAGCTAGGTTTCATTTTTAGAAAATCCAGGTACGTCATCCAGGGTCATCCAGGTACGTGTATTGATTACAGTCTGCTAGTTCACACATAAACTGTTTACAGGACCCATTTTAGCTGATTTTTATTTTGGAGATAGCCTGTAGTTGAATTAGCGAGTTCACATATACGGCAGTATTCCGAATCCAGTAAAAAATCGGATCCGTTATTTTTATCGTATCGTGTCTGCCAGATGCGACGCAGCTGCCATTTGTTTAACTGATCCGTCGGCACAGATGTGAACAACACATCCAGTACCGACGGATCCAATAAAACGGATCCGCTGTGTGAATGGGCGGTTAGATGAGCTTTGTAAACGAAGAAATTGTCATAAGCGAACCCTATATTTTTTACCAATGTTCGTTCCTCGTTGAAAGTATACTATCATCGCTCAATGTTCGCAATGACGTCATAAATCAGGGATGAAATTGCATAAAACCTCGTTAACTCGCATAACTGCCTCGCTGGTCTAGTAGGTAGTAACAAGCGTGACTGCTGATCGTGTAGTCCTGGGTTCGATCCCCAGGTCTTGCAAAGTGTTATTGGGTTTTTCCGTGTGGAATTCCTCAGTAGAAGCCCGGAGTTTGGATACGGGCCCCGTTGATGGCAATAGGCTCGCCCCCTACATGGGACTTAAACATAACGGCGAAATAAGGGTGTTAATATACACCTCTGCGCAACCTTGATTATGCTATTATAGTCGACCAATCACATTCATTGACATGAGCTTTGACAACAGTTTAAATGGATCAGGTCTCTCATGCATCAGCATAGACTGATTCAAGATTCAACAACGTCAAGAATGGTTGTCAGTCGACCACGTTGTTATTAAATACAATAAAGTAAAAGTCAGTTTCTCTCACTTTATAACTGGAGACCTATAAATAAAGCTTACATCGTAATTATTTGTGTAAGCCCTAGCCTAGTACTCGCAACTCGCGAAGCTAGTACTTAGAGACAGAAATACTTGCGATTGTTCTGGAAAGTATAATAGATGCCTGGAAGCAAACCTAAGTCTAGTGATTGTAAAATACATACAACAAGTGGTGTATGGGTGAATCTATCATTACAGTTATAGCCAATATCAGTATGTCAGGGTTGCGAGCATGGTAAATAAAGTAAATTAAACCAACATAGACTCTCCACCACTGTGAGTACTTATATTTAGGTTAGTGGTTAGTTAGAGAAGCTAGTTCACAATATATCATAATATAATTTACACAAGATCAGAAAATAAGGATAAGCTGATCATATATAAAAGGTTCTTCGGCTGTTCGACATGGAATCCTTTGCTCCGTCGAATGACCACTGTTTTTATAACTTCGGGTACGTTGATTCATCTTGACGACTATTCCTTTATCAACATTGTCTAGTGAGCTACCGATTTATTTATTTATTTATATTCACATGAGGTAACTATAATTTATGAAATAAGCCCCACAAAACCGTATTAGATAACATGATAGTGTTAATTGCGTTACGAAGAATTAGTTATGAACCAATTTGTAAGCGAACCATTTGTTTATTTATCGAATGTATATCTATAATTTGTAATATCACATAACATCACGCCTGTATTCCGCGAAGGGATGGGCAGAGGTGTATAGTAACACCCTCATTTCGCCGTTATGGTTTCAAGTCCCATGTAATAGGGGACGAGCCTATAGCCACCAACCGGGCACAAATCCAAACTCCGAGCTGCTACTGAAATATTCCACACGGAAAAACCCAATAACACATTGCCCAACCTGGGGATCGAACCCAGGACCTCAAGATCAACAGTCGCGCTTGCCACCAGTAGACCAACGAGGCAGTTAAAAAGGTGCGGTTAAAATAACCCGTTCAGCATAAAGCTATTGAGTTATGGTTGTAGGCAAAATGCCAGAAAATGGCGTCTCTACTTCCGTTCTGCTGCATTTTAAAACTGTATGTTTATGGCGGCTTATCTGCTGACGGTTAAATTTTGTAATGCATTGTTATGGGAATCTATTGGTTTCATTCGTACTTGGGTACAAGTTATTTGTTCTGCCTAGCCTTTTCCCAACTATGTTGGGGTCAGCTTCCAGTCTAACCAGATGCGGCTGAATACCAGTATTTTACACGGAGCGACTGCCATCAGACCTCTCCAACCCAGTTACTGGGCAATGCTGATATCCTAATGTCAGTTTCTGACTTCCGGTAACGACTGTCATAGGTAATCGTATGACACCCGGGACCGACTGTTTAACGCGTTCTCCGAGGCACGAAGGGGTCTCGATGTGTAACGAACGGTCACCCATCCACAGACTGACCGTGGCAAGCGCAGCTTAACCACACAGATCGTATGATCCGCGCGGTTGATACCTACGAGTCCCCAATAAGGAACAAGTTATTTAAAGAAAAAAAAATACCATATTTATACAATTACTCCTCTAAAAACGTTACCCCGCCACATGCAATAATATAAAACCTCATTACTTTTTATTGGGCCAGTCCAATAAGCTTTTACCTGACATCAATGGTCGCGTAAATTCCCCATATTACGGACGAGATTTACGCGCGTAAATCGGACGTTAATAGCGTGATTCATTGACGGTATACGAGTTAACAAAAGGGAGGCGTGAAATGGATCGTATTTAGCCATCTTGATTCATTCTACGACTGGAGGGAGGGATAAAAGGCTTCGTTTGAGTGAAAAATTACGTCCGATTTCGTTTGGAACGATGTGTATTTTTGTTGGTTTGTGCTAATGAAAATTAGTGGAATACAGGTGCCATGCATTGTGGTACTTAATTGGTTCAATATTTTTTATTCGTTCGATTTCTTGGTTTTGCGATAAAAATAAACCATTTCACGTGTTCTAGAATCTTTACATAGTATAAAACAAAGCTCCCGCTGTTTGTACGCTTAGATCTTTTAAACTACGCAATGGATTTTAATGCAGTTTTCAGCAATAGATAGAGTAGATTCAAAAGGAAGTTTTATATGTTCCACATTAGTAGCTACATTGCACCCGTGCGAAGCCGGGGGGGGGGGGGGGTTCGCTAGTATATTATAAGAGATTATTCCTCTCCTCTCGTATCGGCAAAGATAATCAACAATAGCTCAAGCCGTGGAAAAAATATTAGTTAGTCAGCAATGTTGGTAGCGGGACTGGGTGCGCTAGATGTAGGTACTTAAGTATCGTCACCCGTGGAGGCTTTCTTAATGCACCCCAGAAAAGCTAGTTATGTCAAAAGGTAATCCTCCACATCTATTTGAAATTTTACCCAATCTAACTTGCATTCTCCATTAATTATTACCTACGGTGTAAAATAAAAAGTATTCTATACGTCATCTAATTAAAACTGGTTTCCTTTACAGCTAGTTCACACAGAAACTGTTTACAGGATCCGTTTTAGCGAATCCGTTTTTATTTTGGTGATGGCGCCTGTAGTTGTTTGAGCGAGTTCACATACACGACAGTATTCCGAATACAGTAAAAATACTGAATCCGTTATTTTTATCGTATCCTGCCTGCCAATGCGACGCAGCTGCCATTTGTTTAACTGAGCCGTCGGTACAGATGTGAACAACACATCCAGTACCAACGGATCCGCCAGAACTTATCCGCTGTGTGAACGGACTCTAAGGTTAAGAGGTAAGACATCCTCGCATCAATACAGAAATCTCGCCGTTGACAAAAAAACAAAATAGTTCCCTTACAATAGCAAGAAACACAAAACAATCCATAACCGACTCCCACTGACCCAATACAGAACCACACTAAAGCCAATAACCGCCAAATCACCCGATAAAATCTATACGAAGCAGAAATAATCGCATTCCGTACGATACAAGCAATCAAAAGTATCTCTATTGTATCGGGCAATCAATTTGTCATACATTGCCCGGGCAGAGTTTACGGAGTTAACCCCGGAAGGGATTGTGATAAGCTTGCTCGCAGAGCTTGTTGCTTGCTGTTATGGGTATTCATTAATTGGACTAATAGGAATGTGTTTAGATGATAATTTATATTAATTACAGTGTAAGTTACTTGATTGGGGCAACAGCAAGCGCTTGTGGGCTGAAATTCAGTTCTGTTGAAGGTGAAATTGGGTGTATTTGCCCCTAAATGTTTGTGTTTAATGGGTCACGATTGTACAGTCGGGGAATGATAATGTTATACACCTTAAGGTCTATTTTTGCTTGCACAGTGCAAGAAACGAACTATTTTTTCCGACTACGTATTGCCAACATTATAGAAATGAAAATATAGTACTTTTTGACAGTATATTATGGTGACATGGTGACAGACACAAGTAATGACAATTTATTTAATCATAGATTTCATAGATGTCATGATTTTTACAACAAAACTCTTTAAATCAAATCAAAGACATTATATGGCATTACTACGTCATATGGAGGCAAAAGGCAATTTTGATCATTGCTACTAAATAATTAAACACAATTTTCCATGCATTGGTCTGTTCCGTTCAATAGTTTGAAAAAGTAACATGTGCCCGCGATATGGGAAAGGAATGAATTTGAAAACTGACGAACCTTATCATTCCCCGACTGTACATTGTACATACAACTATATTCACACACACATTCACTGCTCATATACACACACATGTTGGTTTAAGTTTACTGGCATGACCACCGAGACATCCGTAATTACGGGTCAACAGTATTTATTTTTATTTGTTTATTTATTTAAGCACGCTATTTATCTATTTGGAACTGGTTTACATCAATTACGTCACAATGGGTTCAGTTGAAAACCAGCGTCAGGCACTAGTGGTCTGACATTTATGCTGAACTGAACCTATCTGGCGCAGCCGCTAGACTCACAGCTAGTTTATTTTTTTTATTTTGTTTTGTCTCCTATGATTTTTTTTTGTCTGTGTGTCTGACTGCTTTCGTGCCTAATAAATTTCTTTCTTTCTTTCTTTATACACATCAGTGGCGTGCATTGCATATAGGCAATTAAGCAGTGCCTACCTCATAAGATTAAATTAACAGCTCCATCTTTAAATATTACTATAATTAAAATAAGCGTGTATGGCTAAGATTTGTTTTTTTCAGAATCGTATTGAAACGGACTTAAGCGTACAGTTGAAATGCGACATTGCTAGTGCTTGTCTACCTAGTCTGAGAACTAATGCACGTCTCTGATACATACATACAATCACGCCTGTTTCTCATTGGAGTAGGCAGAGACTATAGATATCCACCTGCTACGATCCTGACGATTATAAGTTACCAGTGGCCCGTCCCGTCTTCGCACGGGTGGACATTTTTCCCGTTTTGCAACATTTTTCATTTAAGCTCCGCTCCGATTAGTCGTAGCGTGATTTTATATAGCCTATAACCTTCCTCGATAAATTGACTATCCAACACAAAAATATTTTTTCAATTCCAAACAGAAGTTCTTGAGATTAGCGCGTTCAAACAAACAAACAAACTCTTCAGCTTTATAGTATTAGTGTAGATTTTAATTGAGTTTGCCTTAATGCAGTAATGCCACGTCCTGTTTACGCTATTGATTTCTTGATTGAAACAAAAATAACATGGTTTCTGATTTTCTTCTCGCTTCATTTTCAGTTTCACCCTCGCTCCCTTATCAATGTCATAATTATGATTCAAACCAAGACCATTTCTATGTTTTTATATTGTGGTTATTGTCAGATGTGCGGATCAGAATTTGATTATCACTTACGTTAACGGTGCAGGAAAAACATAGGAAACCTGCACACCTGAGAAGGCTCCATAAAATTCTCGATGGTGTGTGTAGTCTGCCAACCCGCATCGGGCCAGCGTGGTGGACTAAGGCCTAAACCGTTCTAATTCTGAGAAGAGGCCCGTGCCCAGCAGCGGGACAGTAATGGGCTAATTATGTTTATGTCAGATATGCAGCGTAAACTCATGGATTGTTCATTCCAAGTAGGTAGATAATAAAAAGCCATTATATTCAGCTAATGACCCATAAAATATTTTTATCACCATTTAATGCCGCAATTTCCGATCCAATCAATATTAAATACTCATAAACGTAAATACGTTGAAAAAAAGCGAAAGTCAACATCGTAAAGGTTAACGTTATCGCAAGCGACAGTCCCCTTACTGTCTACACGTTCCGATCAATTTAGCGATAACGAACGCTCCGACACTTACGTTACTATACTTCGGGTTTGCCGAAAATTGCCGATGTTTTCCGAATCATTACAGACGACTAGTTATTGGCAACTGTCTACGATTGCTACGGAAGTTGTATCATAGAAATATGGACGGAAAAACAGATATTAAATAGCTTTGATTTATGACTTGTGTATAACATATGTTGGTTAAGGTAACCATCGACAATTATGGTGAAAATTTGTGTTTCTTGATACTCAATACTTTATTGCATTCCATATGTATTACATAGATGGTATAACAAGTAAAATATCAATATGGACCCTGTCGGGCACAGCAAAATTAGGAGAGAGGAAGAGAGCTAAGTAGTAATTTAACATTATTATAAACTAGCGACCGACCCCGGCGGCTTCGCACGGGTGCAATGTAGATACTAATGTGGGGCATATAAACCTTCCTCTTGAATCACTTTATCTATTAAAAAAACCGCATCAAAATCCGTTGCGTAGTTTTAAAGATCTAAGCATACATAGGGACAGACAGACAGCGGGAGCGACTTTGTTTTATACTATGTAAAGATTATTTGATGTGTTTAGTTAGATGTATATTATTAGGTTTGTGTATATAGGTATAGTACCTATATTAGTTATTTTAATTTTATTAAGCGTTTTTAAGCGGCCATTTAGCTTAAAAACGCTGGTGCCAGACAGCTGGATGGGTTGTATAAGCCTAAGCGTGTATGGGGGCGCAGGCCGCGCATACAACATAGTTCAACCATAGTTTTATAATCCCATACACTTGGGCAACGCCTTTCCATGTCGGGCATTTTATTCCATGTTGGATTATAAAATTACGGCTAAGTGCTGTAAACAACCTATTTACACAATAAATATTTGACTATAAATGAATGCGAAAATTTAGATATTTTAATGTTTTTTACCCACTAATTCACGCCATAACAGTGAATGACGGGTCTACATTTAATTTAACAACTACAGCTACAGAGGTAGAATGTATCTTTACCTCTCAAGGAGGGCCAGATCCCACTGGCGTCAGTCGGGCGTGCGCGTTCCTCTAATGTTTGACCAGCGCTAACGTTATGCGCACACGGCGCTCGCGTTGCGAAAAGGCGGCGTGACCGTGGCGTTTTCTGTCTACTCAAGATATCTCGCGACGCAAGCGCGGCGTTCAACAGGTCTGATATTAGAGGAACGCGCATGCCCGACAGACGCCAGTCGGATCGGGCCCTCAAAATAAAAATATAGTCTGGAAACCAGGATGTAACGGAAAATTGTCTAAAATGTTTTCCTACCATAGAAACGTCAATAAAGGACTCATAGACGTCTGTTGAGCAGTAAAAGTTCCATTATACTGATCAAATGTCCATACATTTGCTAAAGTAATAGATACATTAGCAACATTACCTTCTTGTGGTTCAATAACAAGTCAAGTCTATTATCTAAACACATTTACCTCAACACTTCTAAAGGTACCTGGCGCAGGCGGCCTTTCGTTAGGACACTATAATACTGAGATCAGTTGTTTTTCTTTTTATTGTGGATGGAGCGAAAGGAGTATTATAAGGGTCGTAGCATTTGGCGTTCTATAGTGGTTTCTGCCTACCCCCATGGGAAAAAGCCGTGAGTTTATGTTTTATTAACTTCGACGTAAAATATCGTAGTGTGTTATAGTTAAAAACGCTGGACGTGTCTTCTCGTTAGACTGGAAGCTGACCTTAACATAGTTGGAGAAAAAGGATGGGAGGAAGACTATGATAAAAAAAAATACAATTAAATGATAGATATTGATATCAAAATTCTTTAAAACGTATCATTTATAGCAAATAGCTTTTGCGTCAACTTATGTCCATACAAATGTAAACATAAGCGTCATTACCGTCAAAAAGTATCAATTAATAACTGACATCCAATATTAATTTCGACTGTCAAAATGTTAACGAACGTTATCAATCGTAACCAACCCGCCTTTACAGTGTGACACCAGCCTTAGCGATGACTAAACATTATTGGAGTCTTGTTATTATAAGCGCTCAATATACTACAAATAAGCCGCGGCCTTAGCTCCGTAACAACAGTCTGCGGTCACAAGCCCGGCTTATATTGAACCAGCCGCGTAATTACTAACTACACAAGATTATTTGAGAATACTTTGTTGTATTCAAATTGGGCGGTGGTATACTTGTAGAAGCTTTAACTTTACTTATTTAAAGATTTTAGATAAGAACTAGCGGCCCGTCCCGGGTGGACATTTTTCCCGTCTTGCAACATTTTCCATTTATGCTCCGATTTTATTGGTCGTAGAGTGATGTTATATAGCCTATAACCTTCCACGATAATGGAATATCCAACACAAAAAGAATTTTTCAATTCCAACCAGCTCCTGAGATTAGCGCGTTCAAACAAACAAACTCTTCAGCTTTATAATATTAGTAAAGATTTAAAATGAGATTGAGATGGCCAAGGTCAGGTCGAAGAAACCAGGGCCAGCGCGTTGGGTTGATGACATCGTCAAAGCTACGGGAAGCACCTGGACGAGGGATGCACAAGATCGAGGAGGCTAGCAAAAACTAAAGCTGGCCTGTACACAGTATTAGATGATGCCGGGGGTTCCCTTTGATTCACATATTTTTTATTTCCTAATCTGCTTTGGCATAACGAGTTAGACACAACATTTTTATGGCATAATAATACTGAGACAATATTTTTTGGCATACTATTTAGATAGGCATAACTATCATTTGGCTATATTTTTTCAATGTAATTTTTTTAGATGAGTTTATTATGGTAAAAAAATTATGCCTATGCATTTATGCAGAAATAATATTATGCGTAACAATCATTAGGTTAAGTGAAAGTATGCCATGATAGATTATGCCATTATGTTTTATGCGAATCAATAGTGAACCGATTCCGGGCTAGGATGATGATTATGAGATGAACATAGAAAGATAACTAAAAAAAAACATACATACAGACGAACATAGTAACCTCCTCCTTTTTGGAAGTCGGTTAAAAAAGCTCTTCAAATATCAATATTACTGAACATAGCCTCCCAAGGACCGCTACAAAACGGTCTAAGGGAAAATTGCTGTAATAACCACGTTCAACAAACATAATTATGGGTGATCGCTGTTTATATTTATTAACCGAGAAGGACGCTACTGCCTATCCTGTTGCCGTTTTTCTTATTCATCTTTAATGTCACCCACGTTAGGAACCAGGATAGCCTATTTCTTTCCAGGAAGATCTAACCCACTGTAGTCTCTTCTCTTTTAATGGCTCACTCATTTAGCGTACTGAGAGGCTCGTAGTTTATTACGGTTAAGCTACGTTAAGGAGGTTTAGCTGCGCTTGCCGCGATCAGTCCGTGAATGAGTGACCATTCGTTACACATCGAGACTCCTCCGTGTCTCGGAGAGCACATTAAACAATCGGTCCCGGATGTCATACGAATACCTATGACAGTCGTTACGGGAAGTCTGAAGCCCGATAAACTGACAACCGGTCTGACCTTCAATATCGGCAGTACCCAGTTACTGGGTTGCGGAAGTCTGATGGCAATCGCTCAGTGTAAAATACTGGTATTCAGCCGCATCTGGTTAGACTGGAAGCTGACCCCAATATAGTTGGGAAAGGCTAGGCAGAACAACTTAGTACTGAATTAAGCATAATATTATGAGCGCGTTAGCCTATTATAACATAACATAACATCACGCCTTATATTCCCCGAAGGGTTCAGCAGAGGTGTTTTTAATACACCCTCGTTTCGCCTGTTATGTTCAAGTCACATGTAATAGGGAGCGAGCCTATTGCCATCAACCGGGCACAAATCCTAACTCCGGGCTGCTACTGAGAAATTCCTAATGAAAAAACCTAATAACACTTTGTCTGACCTGGGGATCGAACCCAGGACCCCATGCTCAGCAGTCGCGCTTGCGACCACTAGACCAACGAGGAAGTAAGGACAACCGGTCTAACCATCGGATATCTACTAATTAGCAGATATAAAAAAAAAAAAATATATTTTCGTACTTTTGGCGTGCGGAGGGACTGGTATTCCAGGCATCACGCTCAGAGGCGTAGCCCTGTTTATGAACAGGTAGGGCGAAAGACTGGGCATAAGCTTCTGCAGCATCGGAGCCCGTCAGCGCGTAGCCATTTCACCAGGCCTTGCCGCTCTAATCAACGGTAGCACCGCAAAAACAAGAATGAAAGCCAGCAAGTACGCTGCATTGCCTCAAATGGAGATAGCCCCTCACCGGTGCCGATTAGTGCGATCACAAGACAAAACAATCGCACTATTCGAGTGGGGAGGGGAGACTCCATTTGCTCAGGCTAGCTTCGTGCTCCAAAAGATGGGAGAGGCAGGAGTAACAACCCGCACTATAAGCGTGGACGCTATGGTGGTCGAGAGGGAGAGGGGAGATGTCGCGGATCGCTACGGCTGTATTAAAGCCTCAGAGCAGCATGGGGTGGTCGTCTATGAGGATAGAGGGGAAACTCTGAGTTTCCTCAAAGCCCCCAAGGACGCTACAGCCGGTGCGACAAACCCCTTAACCAGCCCGACCGTTCTGAGCGATCACCAACACCAGCAAGGCAGGAAGCAGCAGCAACCAAATTCTTCAGAGAAGCTCCAAAGTCTCCATCACAGCCACTACCATCCCCAACAAGAGCCGACATGGGGCAGGTCAGCCCTCCAAGCCTCGGGCCGCTGTCGGCTTCCACGGACCACGTGAAGGGCGCATTCCTCGAGTACTTAGCAATCGTGAGAGCGACCAAGGAGGTCAATCTCACGATATGCAGGAAGATCCTGCAGTCCTTCCAACTAAATATAGAAGGATTGCTAAACGTCAGACTCGAGGAAGCAGAGGCAGCCATATATGACAACGTCACATCCCAAGTTATCAAAGGAAACATGACGGGGTCATACATGGCAGCCTACAGCACGACAAGTGGTTTCGTGGCCCTGGATGAGAAGGAGACGGAGCGCACCGGCAAACTTGCATTTATAACACCACCAGAAGATCCGATAGTTGTTACCGCCAAATGTACCAAAATCATGCTAGACAATAAGATCCTCGGAATGGCGCAATCCATTCTGGGGACTTCAGACATCGCAGCATCAAAGGAACCTTGGGCGGTACCAAATATCAAATGGGTAAATGGAGTCCCTGGTTGCGGCAAGACAACCTGGGTGATTAAGCACTTCGATGGGGAGAAGGACGTCGTAGTCACCACAACAACCGAAGCAGCCAAAGATCTCAGGGAGAAGCTAGTGCGCCGCTTAGGAGATCGTGCAAAAACAAAGGTGCGCACTATGGCCTCAATCTTAGCCAACGGGTTCAAAGAGTCAGACAGATGCTACCGTCTTACGGTAGACGAGGCTCTTATGAACCACTCTGGGGCCGTAGTCATGGCAGCAAGGTTGTCTGGTGCGAGCGAAATTGTCCTCATCGGTGACATAAATCAGCTACCATTTTTGGACAGAGAGAACCTTTTCGAGTTAAGGTATACCCGTCCAAATCTGGTGGCCAACATCACCCAGGAGCTGTTCTATACGCATCGCAACCCGATGGACGTGGCTTTCGCTTTGAGCGAGATATACTCCGGTATATACTCGTCAAAAACGTCGCTGTCGAGCGTTCATTCCCTGAGAGTGGAAAGTTACTCAGGTGCGCAAATACCGAATACCGCCCAAAATACCCTGTATCTGGTTCATACGCAGGAGGAGAAATCCTCTCTTATTAACCAGAGATATGGATCTGGCGAAGGCTCGCGCACCCTAACTATTCACGAGGCTCAGGGATTGACGTACGACAGCGTCATCATCATCAACACCAAGTCCAGGAGGCTCCAAATCCACGACAGTAGTTCCCCACGCGGTAGTGGCGGCATCGAGGCATACTGTCAGTTGCGTCTATTACACCGACGACGCCGAGGACGCCACAGGTCGCTTCGCGAAGAGAGCGATGGATGCGCCAACCAAAACGGTCGTCAAGTACAACCTAAAGACGGCCATGCAGCATCGAGACGTGGCAGTCGTGGAAGCCCTACTTAAGGTAGCCAAATCTCTGGCCAGCAACATCTAGTAAACACCCTAAACCATACAGCCAACACCCATACCAACAAAACACCTGTAACTGGTTAATTGTAAATGTAATAAACTCCACAAAAATATCTATAATAAATAAGTAAAATATAATGTACATGTAAAAGTCAATAATTATACAAAAAAAAAAACATATACAGTGATGGACTCACATAGCATAAGTAGCTTTTAAGTAAACATACAGTAAAATTATGTCTGGTACATGGAGTATCATAAGTTAACTAAAATAAAAAGAAGCAAACAATTAAATAAATATAATAAAAGAGCGCGGACGAAAAGTCTGCGGTAGTATACCCATTTAATAAAAAACCTTCGGATATCGGCATTGCCCAGTTACTGAGTTGCGGAGATCTGATGGCAGTCGCTCCGCGTAAAATACTGGTATTCCGCCGCATCTGGTTAGACTGGAAACTGACACCAACATAGTTGGGAAAAGGCTTGTCAGAACCACTCAGAGTATTGAATTTAGCATCATATTATGAGCTGTTTAGTTTATTATCTTCGTAAGTAAATCCCGAAGCGGTACACAACGCCCATTTGTTTTGTGGTAAGGTCTGAACCCATTCATCATAAGCTATCTGTTTGTTTAGCATCATCTATTTATGTATGTCGGCTATTTAGTTGGTAACGGCGAGGTTGTGATTAATGAACACTCTCGGGCGTCATTGAATCGGGATAAAGGGAAAATACCAGTGATTTCTTGGCGGATTTGTATGGAAGGGAATATGTAATTCATTCGGCTAAAGGGTCTGTATGTTTCTTTATTTTGATTGATTACATGTTTCAGTGAGTGTTTTGTGAAGACTCGGTTTTTTGTGAATGTGTATGAATATTAATCTTCTCTGTAAAAGTAAATGAAGCACTTCTTTTTTTCGTGTGGTTAGTGACTAACCTGGTGTCAGTGTTTATGCCGCCCATAGGCCTCTGACTTGGCTTCACATGCCGTCGAGAAAGGTCTCTCAGGCATGCCGGTTTCCTCACGATGTTTTCCTTTACCATTTTTAAGCAAGTGATAATTATACAATACGCACATGAATCCGAAAAGTCAGAGGTGCGTGCCTAGGGCAGTGTTCCGCAAACGTTTTGTGTTCAAGGTACACTACGAAATCGGGAAATTTCAGAGGTACACCATTAATAAAAAATCACATTTTAATCATATAAAGATAGCAAAGAATACATTATTTCCGTCCGCTTTTATAATTTTATAAGAAATAGGTTTTTGCCGCGGCACACCAATTAATGACCATGGTACATCAATGTGCCGCAGCACACACTTTACGGAACACTGGCCTAGGGTTTGAACTCGAGGCCTATGAGTTGGCAGTCCGAAGGTCACACCACTAGGCTATCACTGCTACTATCAATGAAGCACAAAATTTTTATCATTCCATGCAAGTCATATAGGGTTTTTGATGTGATGACCAAATCAGTATAGTACGCCGTCCCAGGCATGCGCTACTAGACCCCGATGACGAGATCACCCTCCTCCAGGAGGCGAATAAATCGACTAGCACATTACAAATACACCGCCGCCGCCGACCGGCGTATCGCCCTCGCTAACGAGGCCCCTCGCGACGTCCCACCGCCGCCGCCCCCGATCCACCGTGCTCACCCGCCGCAGCCGCGGAGCCGGTCGTCCCTTCTGACTCCGCGCAGTCACACCGCGATTAATACAGCCCTCATCAAGCTGTCGTATCCCTCCCAGTCCTCTCGCATTCAACACCCTAAGAGGTTCGAGTCCCCCCCTTGGGGACACCCTTAGAGGTGTTGCTGCTATAATAGTCAGTCATGATGTTACAGTAGTTAGCGTAGTAGTTAGCTAGGTAGTTAGTGTAGAAATTGGTTCGGAGACCCTTCTGGTCTCGCCAATAATAGCCCGGTTACGTAGAAAAGGTCCGCAAGACCATCTACAAGAGTCGAATAGGAAAAAAAAAAAGATGTATTGACGATCAAATTGTAAGATCTTAAGCGTAATTGAGATGTTTGAATGTATTCTAACCAGGTTCTTACAACCAAATTATATATACTGTAATATGCTAATTCAATCTTTTTAAAAACAATGTGAAATGACAAATACACGCAATAAATTACTTCATGCGTAGCACATCGGAGCCCTGCTACGAAATCGTAGCTGGCGTAGCGGGAACGTTACAGCAACGGCTACGTCGTAGCAGACATTTAAATCCTAAGGCCTAGGCCACAGCCCCGTCCTTTTGAGAATTATAATTATGAGCTATCGTAATATTTGCCAAAGTCCAACAAGAAACAATGTACTACTCTAAAACCTAGTCTCAACGGTGTTCAAGACTTAAATCCTGCATGCAATGTTTAATAAACGTATACCTACTTCTAAAACAGGCGTGCCAACTGCAGAATATGGTGATTATTCTTTATAACGCGTATTATTTCAGTTGTCAGTGTTACCGGCTTGAATGCGGTTTCATTACTCCAGTGCCTGCATCCGAATGCGCGGAATTAATACCGGTATGTTGCTCCAGTGTTACTATGCTTTGAATATTTTGTAGGACATTTTTGTTGTTTATGAATATTTGTTTTGTGTCCATTTTGAATAAAAATGGCAGCGTTACGTCACACACGATGTTGATATTTCATATAGGTATATTATTTTCAAATTTCGCCTCTATTTCAAAAGCGAATCCGGCTTAATTGCTAACGGTTCTAGTTCTGCCTAGCCTTTTCCCAATTATGTTGGGGTCAGCTTCCAGTCTGACCAGATGAAGCTGAATACCAGTATTTTACACGGAGTGACTGCCATCAGACCTCCGCAACCCAGTTACCGGGTAATACCGATATCCTAAGGTTAGACCAGTTGTCAGACTTTTCGAGCTTATGACTTTCCGTAACAACTGTCATAGGTATTCATATGACACCCGGGACCGAAAGTTTAACGTGCTCTCCGAGGCACGGAGGAGTTTCGATGTGTAACGAACGGTCACTCATCTACGGACTGACCGCAGCAAGTGCAGCTTAACGTCGCAAATCGTATGATCCGCTCAGTTGGTTAGCCACGAGCCCCTCCTTCATTGCTGACGGTATTAACTACAGTAAAATTAGAGGGCAAGCGGAATTCACTACCATCTAATCTACCTTCTTTTCGTGTGGTTAGTGACTAACCTGGTGTCAGAATTATGCCGCCCATGGGCCTCTGACTTGGCTTCACATGCCGTCGAGAAATATCTCTAAGGCATGCCGATTTCCTCACGATGCTTTCCTTCACCGTTTTTAAGCAAGTGATAATTATACAATACGCACATGAATTTGCTAAGTCAGAGGTGCGTGCCTTGGGTTCGAACTCGAGACCTGTGACTTGGTAGTGCAACGGTCACACCACTAGGCTATCACTGCTAAAATCTAATTTACCAGGCACCTTTCTTCCCGATTCTACTGAAAAAGTCCTAACAGAAAATTAACTCTTTGCCCAACCCGGTATTCAAACCCAAGATCTTAGCGCGGCAGCTGTATTTGCGACCACTATATAAATGGGAAAATTAGTTAAATGGTAGTAATTAATTTGTAATGCCAATTAACAATAACGCTGTTAACCCCTTTTAATCTAAATCCCCTTAAAGCTTAGCTGGTTTTGTTAAATGCCTTTATATTACAAATAAATTGACTGTGAATAAAATTACCATATTTTATTCTAATTGCTTGTTATTAGGGTGTCCGTACAGATAATTCAACATTTAAGAAGCCTTCCTTCACTTGTGTGTAGTATAATACCAGCCTAAAGCTGTCCCACTGTTGGGCAAAGGCCCCTTTTCATACAAAGAAGGAACGTTCATTGATCATCACGCTTGCTCACTGCGGGTTGGCAAGTCCAGGTTTCCTCACGATGTTTTCCTCCAACCTACATCTGTGGTGTCTTAGATTAACTAAGAAAGTACATAATATGATATTGTAAAAGTCATATTGGTACAGTCGGCGACAAAAGCAGCCGAACATTTGAGATTTTAAGCATTGTATTAGTTGGAAATCTAATTGATATAAAATAAAAACTTTAAAATATATTCAGAGTTGCTAGATTCTTTTACAATTTGAAAATATAATAATATTATACTGTTTTGGAATAACCTATTAATTGCGATTATTAATTTTGCTCTATATACTTGTTTAGCAACTTATGTCGCGAACTATGCGTGCCTGGGTTTCAACCAGCAACCTGTGCACTTAACAAGCGGGTTCGTAATCTCCAGATCACCACGATACACAACACACGACGTGTTTGTAGTGGGACAAAGATATAAAGTGAAATACTAGGATCATTATTATATTTGTAATTAAATAATTAATTATTTGGTTTTTTTAAGCAGTGATAGCCTAGTGGTGTGCTTGTCGGACTGCCAAGTCGTAGGTCTCGAGATTGAACTCAAGGCACGCACCTCTGACTTTTCGGATTCATGTGCGTATTGTATAATTATCACTTGCTTAAAAATGGTGAAGGAAAACATCGTGAGGAAACAGGCATGCCTGAGAGATATTTCTCGACGGCATGTGAAGCCAAGTCAGAGGCCCATGGGCGGCATAAACTCTGACACCAGGTTAGTCATTAACCACACGAAAAAGAAAGAAAGATTATTTGTAAAAGCTTGGTATTTGTGACATCATCAGGGCCCTCTTCTGTATTATAGTAACTTTAATAGACCCAAAGCTCACATGTACATTAAAAAAATCAGTGTAGGTACTAAAATATTAATTTCGCGACGAATAACATAATACTCCGCACTCCACAGCCCCATTCAGGTGACGTTTCAGTCCATACATCAAACAAAGGAAAATTCGTGGGTATTTGTCGGCGGCGAGTGTTGACTCTCGAGGCGTCACGAGAGCCCTACACTGTGGCGTGGTGTCAAGGGGCGGCGGCCTACGTGCCATGCGACACGCTCATGTAGGGATTAAGTCTTGTGACCTTAATTGCAGGACGGTGCTCTATTATTAAGTGGTTTTAGGATAAATGTAAAGGATTACTTTCAAGAAATTATAGTGTTGTGATTGTTTAAAAAAATGACAAGGGAAACCTAAGGATGTTATCGGAAGCTGATAACACTGGACAATGTTGATAAAGGAGGGTAATCGTCAAGATGAATCAATGTACCCGAGGTTATAAAAACACCGGTCATTCGACGGAGCAGAGGATTCCATGTCGAACAGCTGGAGAAGTCTGACATTTTATATCTGATTAGCTTGTCCTTATTTTCTGATATTGTGTAAATTGTGTTAATAATTATTATATTGTGAACTAGCTTCTATAACTAAGCACTAACCCAAATACTGTCAGTGATGTATAGTCTATGTTGGTTTCATTTACTTTATTTACCATGCTCCCAATCTTGACATACCGATATTAGCAACTGTAATGATAGATGCACCCCTACATGTTTCTATTCTATGTATTTTACAAGGATGATTTTTAAATTACCTATTCAATGATATCTCACTCAACATAGTTCGTCGACTTTCATTTTTTGAAACATACATCTTGGCGTTAAATATCTGCCATTTTGATTTTTTTAAATTTTCGCGATAAAGACGAATCTAACGACATATCATTCATCAAAATCAACTCAGCCGTTTAGTAGTTACGAGGGAACATAGGGACGGACACAGATACATACATACAGGTCAAACACATAACCCTCCGTTTTTGGCTTCATCGCAGTCGCGTAAAAATAGACACTTCTTCATTATTTTTCGTTGTAAATGGTATCTATCATCATTGACATTACTGATATGAAGCTTATGTCAAATTTCAATCTCTAATAGGGCAATCTGCTGATAGATACTGAAAATGGCCATAAAGATTATGTCAAGAGAGTGGCCAGTACCCTTGTGTACTTGTAAGTTTGCCAAGTTACCGGTTTGCTCAGCGTGCTTATATATTTGACCAGCGGATTTGCTTCGCACGGGTGGACATTTTTACCGTATTTGCAACATTTTTCATTTATGCTCCGCTCCTATTGGTCGTACCGTGATGTTATATAGCCTATAACCTTCCTCGATAAATGGACTATCCAACACAAAGATTATTTTTCAATTCCAACCAGTAGTTCCTGAGATTAGCGCATTCAAACAAACAAACAAACTCTTTAGCTTTATAATATTAGTAAAATCTTGGCAATAAGGAACAAAACAACTAGCAAGTAAGAATCACATAATGTTCAGTAAAACCTGTCTACTATTAGCTGATGAATATTAAATAAAACGTAGAGCTAGGTATACGTGTCTTTGTTTGTCTTACGTACGCTACTCTGCTTGCCTCTGTGTGAATGCAGGCGTAATGGTTATATAAGTACTGCTTTTTATTTTCACTATAGAGGGTTATTACGACTTACGACTCCCATAATTTCAGAGGATTTACGCTTTTCATGACATATGTGCAATATAGTATGGGGTTACCGAAATGTTGTCGTTTACGGTTTGTGGTTTACGGGGATATATATCTAGATATCTATCTTAGTACACCCTTACGACTAACCTTGTATATAACAGCCTGATGCAAGGACTTCTGCTAGAAAATCTCCATTTTTGAACGTCGATATAATCACAATAGTTCATTAAAGTAGGTAAAAAATACCATCCGAGTCATATACCTACAGTGCGCACCTCATTAACACATTAAACTGATTTCACTGATTCCATTCGTTTTCGTCAAGACCGCCGTGTAATCTACAATTCTAATAATTTCAATGCAATCTACATTTTCTAATTGTACTGTTTCAGATTAGAATCAGTGTAAAAATAAACGCTCAATATTACATTCTATTTCTCTTGAATAAAAACAGATTATTTCACAAAAAAATCGTTCTATAAACTAGGCGTTAGAAAACCAACAGTACGGTTAGAAATTCCTAGTATTGCAAGTAGCGACCTCGTTATAAAACAACATACCTTTGGAGGAGGTGCGGGGGGTTACTCCATTGAATCTAGTTTGAAAAGGTGACAATATCCAACTGTCACCCCACGTTACGAGATGAGAATTCAACACCACACGACAACGAAATATTTAGTTCTAATAATATGTGGAAAAAGTCCGGTAGGACTAGATTTGTTTTATCCACATTTTAAGGTATAAAGGAATAGAATAGAATAGAATATACTTTATTGTACACCAAATTGTAACAATTGGAAGGAATTGATGTTTTTGTATTTTTTTTATATATAACTAGCGACCCGCCCCGGCTTCGCACGGGTGGGTGCAATGTAGATACTAATGTGGGGCATATAAACCCTCCTCTTGAATCACTCTATCTATTGCTGAAAATTGCATTAAAATCCGTTGCGTAGTTTAAAAGATCTAAGCGTACAGACAGCGGGAACGACTTTGTTTTATACTACGTAAAGACTCCGAGACATACTTATTTACAGTATAATTAAAACGACTTAAAACTTCAAAGACTAGTATCTCAATCAATATAAACCAGGTAAAACCTACCCTTTATTGAAATATCTCGCAGCAGAATGCGCTCAAATTAATATTCTTCAAGCAAATGTAACTCGATTGCCTTTTATATTTGAATTTTCGAGACAAAATGAAAGTATTCAACGTTTTATGAATTTTAATATGGCGTCGCGAATTTGCTTGACCTTTTAAGAGCTTGCACAGTCTCGTAGCGACGATAAACTTTATGTGGAACTGTTTGATCTGAATGCAATGGATTTGGAAATGAATATTTTATATTTTGCTGTGATTTCAGAAGGATAAAAACGTCTCATGGGTGTTGATCATAACATACATAACATCACGCCTCTATTCTCCAAAGGGTTGGGCAGTGATGTATAGTCACTCTCATTTCACAGTTATGTTTAAGTCCCACGTAATAGAGGGCGAGCCTATTGCTATCATCCGGGCACAAGTCCAAACTCCGGGCTGCTAATGAGGAAATCCACATGGAAAAATTCAATAACATTTTGCCTGATGTGGGTATCAAACCCAGGACCTCATGATCAGCAGTCGAGCTTGTCACCACTAGAGCAACGAGGAAGGTGGGTGTTGATAAAAGCAAATAACATGTAATATGTGAATATCAAGAAATGTACACATTTTATATGACCTAGCTTTATGATAGTCTGTGGGTGATTTTGTAAATACATTCTCGTAGGAAAATAACCCTTACATAATTGGCCCATTACTCTCCCACTGCTGGGCACGGATTTTATCTCAGAATGAGGACTGATACTTCCCTTCACTGTTAACGCAAGTTATAACCAAATTCTGATCTGATATTATGTGGACACCCCTAGTTTTACGTTAATCTGGGCGACGTCTGACGGTTAGCAGTAGGAACCTCATAATTCAAATACTCTTCTTTATATATAAAAATATACAGTATATTACAATATAATACTATATACAAGGTAAGTCGGAAAGGCGTTACTAAGGCGAAAGGTGTTAACGTAACCATAATAATGGAAAACTTTTGTTCTACAGGTTTCCCCAAAAGTCAATAGTTCAAGAGAAATAGCTGTCCAAAGATTTCATAAAAAATACGCTAAATTCTAGCTATCCTCAGCTATGATCAGATGTGTTTACGTTTTACGTCATATTTGGGGCCACGGATTAGAAACTCCATTTTCTGAATTCATAACTAATGCAGGGATGAGGAATTTTTGAAAAACTAAAATAAAAAACTTTCTTTAAAACAATTATAAGTGGCCCGCGGCTTAGTACCCCCTTTCCGACTAACCTTGTATAGATTAAACTAACACTAACTCTTAAGATCATCGACTAACCATCTTTTTGTAATTGAAGTTTTTAAGTTTCTCACGTTAAGTGAACTCTGTGAGTTCTTTGTGAGAATTGTCTTTAACCTCATCCGCAAATGAGTTCGAAAAGTCAGAAGTGCGGGCCGGGTGTCAGACCCTCCGACATGGAAGGCAAGAGTGCAACCGCTACGCTATCACTACCACATAAGCCTTAGTGGCTATAAAAAACCTACTTGCCAATGTTTGCGATTTACAGTACCTAATTAAGTAACTGGGCATCCTAAATAGAGTGAAGCGATACTTTACGCCTGGATAGCTTGTGACTCTTTATAAAGCGCAAGTCCGATCCCGCATGGAGTATTGCAGCCACCTTTGGGATGGCTCAGCAAAATATCAACTTGCCGCGCTTGACTCAGTGGAACGCAGAGCTAAGAGGCTCATTGGCGACGAAAAACTGGTGGATGCCAAGCTTCACAGCTTGGCTCATCGCCGCAAGGTTGCCTGCTTGTCGGTCTTCTATAGACTGTATTCGGAGAGTGTGCTCAAGAACTCCACAACCTCATCCCACTGGCCCCCTTCTACCATCGGACATCTAGACGCACTGCAAGTTACCATCCATACTTAGTTGCCATTCCACCAGTTCGCACTAAGCGCTTCCAAACATCCTTCATAATGCGCACTGCAAAAGAGTGGAACTCACTACCTGTGTCTGTGTTCCCGAACGCATTTAACCTAAATCTCTTCAAAGTTAGAGTTAACAGGCTTCTTCTGGGTAAGCTCACTCCATCGTAGACTTTGTCTCTGTCTCCTCTGACCTAGACTAGAGTCAAGAGCAAACCCATTTCACATAAAATAAAAAAAAACCACCTATACCAGTCGTTATAGAGGTCCTTCTATGTGACCCGTGTTTAACAATGATCATTTTACGTATTTGTATGAAATATTGTGACAATAGAGTTCCACTCCTGTTGTTGCGACACAAAAAGAAATATATCATTTGACACTCTGATAATGTACGGCTGTGAATAGGAAATGTGATTCACACCCAAATGTTATGTCATTATGGGAATTGGCTTTCGCTTTCAATGATAAATAATCTGCACACAGATAAATAATGTTAAAATAAGAATGTTCGAGTACCTTAGTAGTTCTTTTTTTTTTGTTTATATGTAGAACCTGATTTCCCGTTTCACAGCCGTCCGCTCTAACTTTCAGCCTTTTTTTAATGATTTAAAGAGATTTTAGGCGATATTGAAAAATATATTCTATAAACATCCTTCAGGATGACATTATAATTATAATTGAAACATATTTTCGTCTTGATTTGTTGCCTAGAAAGAGGAGGAGAAATAATATTTGACTTTTGTATTTTCTATATAAATCATACCTATACCTATCCTCTAGCCTTTTCCCAATTATCTTGGGGTCAGCTTCCAGTCTAACCAGATGCGGCTGAATACCAGAATTTTACACGGAGCGACTGCCATCAGACCTCCGCAACTGGGCAATGCCGATATCCTAAGGTTAAACCGTTTGTCAGACTTTCGGGCTTCTGACTACCCGTAACGACTGTCATAGGTATTCGTATGACACCCGGGACCGACGGCTTAACGTGCTCTCCAAGGCACGGAGGGGTCTCGATGTGTAACAAATGGTCACCCATCCACGGACTGACCGCGGCAAGCGCAGCTTAACCTCGCAAATCGTACGATCGGCGCGGTTGTTATTTAGCCACGAGCCCCTCCCAAATCATACCTATACCTATATAGAAATAAATTTAAAAAAACTATTGTTTAAATTATGTGATGACACTATGGATCTTCTATAGATTACATTTTTCAATATCACCTAAAATCTCTTAAAATCAAGATTAAATTTAGAGCGAAACAGTTGTGAAACGGGAACAGCCTCTTAAAAAAATAACCTAATAAAAAAGAATAAAATAATTATTTTTCTGATTTATCCATTACTAGCGACCCGCCCCGGCTTCGCACGGGTGCAATGTAGATACCAATGTGGGGCATATAAACCTTCCTCTTGAATCACTCTATCTATTGCTGAAAACTGCATTAAAATCCATTGCGTAATTTAAAAGATCTATGCGTACAGACAGCGGAAGCGACTTTGTTTTATACTATGTAAAGATATATTTTGTTTTCTACTATTGTTCATTTACTGCAGACGTAGCATGACCACCGCAGACAAGGGTTTTGTCGACAAAATGGCAGATTGTCATTGTGAATTTGTCATTTATGTATTCTTCCGCCGACAAAACCCTTGTCTACGGAGATTATGCTACGCCTGCGAATCTTCGAAAAAGTAAAAAACTTTCATAAAAGCGAAGCAGTACTTAATATCAAAAACATAACATAATTAGCCCATTACTGTCCCACTGCTGGGCATGGGCCTATTCTCAGAATGAGAAGGGTTAAGGCCTTAGTCCACCACGCTGGCCTGGTGCGGGTTGGCAGACTACACACACCACCGAGAACTTTATGGAGCCCACTCAGGTGTACAGGATTCCTCACGATATTTTTCCTTCACCTTTAACGCAAGTGATAATCAAATTCTGATCCGCACATGAATTCGAAAAGTCAGAGGTGCGTACCGGGATTGACTCAGACCCTTCTGCATGGAAGGACGTTAAATCTATCTACTACCTAAGCCAACGAAGATCAATTTAGAAGTAGATCCCAAAAGGAACCGTCTTCACACAACTTCCAAAACTGTAAATTGTATAAAAGCATTCAACGTAAAAGCCGCAAGTAAAGCCGAAGCCGCAGACAGACAGGGTCTCGTCAGCGCTGAGTGTTGTTTGAGGTGCACTCACACGGGACCGGGATTAGTCACCACTCTAGCGACGAATCTATCGATACCTAACCGATATTTTTCGTTTGAACTGAATTTCGGTTAACGGAGATGAAATTGGCGTAGATATAACTGGAACTTTTACGTCCCTTCTTGGAGTAATACGGTTTGGAAATAATACCATAATTATTGTACAAGAAATTATAAGAAATGTCGTTTGGAAAGGAGATGAAATAATGATTGCCAGTGATGGGTGACATGGTCGAAGTCGTTTGAGGGAACGTTAGGAAGCATAACAACAATTGCGATCAATTTTAACTGTAAGCCTGCGTTCAGACTCATCAAGCATCGAAGCATGGCATGAGGCGGGCGCGAGGCGGGCGCGAAGCGGGCACTTGGCGTGCGCGGTTGGACTTCGATAAATGCAATTTGAGATCTATCGATGTGTCATAAGACTCAAATTATATACAAAAAATTCAAAGCGAGTTAGACGCGGGTGTTGACGCGCGTGGCGTGCGCTTAGCGGGCGCGTGTCGTCTGAACGCAGCCTAAGGCCGGCTTTACACATGTAAGTTTTCCTCACGTAAGTCCCTTACGTAATTAACTTACGATAAATTTGCTGACTGATATGTAAAGTCGAATTAATTGTCATAAGTCACTTACATACATTTTACGGAAGCAACTTACAAGTGTATTGGCGACCTAATCGACGGAATTCTAAATGGAAAAGAGGTGAGAATTAGTTACCGTTTGCTGTATGGCCTGCAGCTTAAAACAAATGGCGACCATCTGCGTCGCGAGCAACTTAGTGGTCCATGTGCGGACAGCCTGAGGGCGTTTTGAATTTAGACGGCTAGTGTCGGACGGCAGCCGTGCCGCAGCGGTGCGGTTGTCGTGCGGCCGGGCTGTTGAGTTTTTCATACAGTTTTTTTTTAAACTATGTCCTCACTCGGATTTCTTCTGTATCGTGGGTGCATTTAAAGACACAAATTTTCACATGCACAGACGCCCAGAGCCAAAACCACTATTTGTAGTCCATACAAATATTTGATCTGTGCGGGAATCAAACCCACGACCCGTAGCACAGAAGCTAATCGCTCAGCCACTGCACTAAACGTGTTGACGCGACATGGTGCGTCATCCGTACTGCCGCCTTGTGTACGGCTGCAGTTCGACACCAACCGTCTAAATTGAAAGCGCCCCTATGAAAATTTCTTAAATGAAACAACATTATTAACTTTAGGTACTTAAAATCACCTTCTGTAGTGCATATTTATTATCTATACTAATCTATACTAGTATTATAAAGAGGAAAGATTTGTATTTTTGTATGTAACGAATAAACATAAAAACTACTGGACCGATTTCAAAAATTCTTTTGCCGTTAGAAAGCTACATTATGACTGAGTAACATAGGCTACGGGCAGAGCCGTGAGGACACAGCTAGTTCTACTATAAATTGATAGCCTAGTGGTGTGACCGTCGTACTGCCAAGTCATAGGTCTCGAGTTCGAACCCAAGGCACGCACCTCTGACTTTTCGGATTCATGTGCGTATTGTATAATTATCACGTGCTTTAAAAAGGTGAAGGAAAACATCGTGAGGAAACCGGCATGCCTGAGAGATATTTCTCGACGGCATGTGAAGCCAAGTCAGAGGCCCATATGGGTGGCATAAAATCTGACACCAGGTTTTTCACTAACCACACGAAAAGAAGAACACTATAAATTGAATACTTATACATAGGTACATATTTCTCCTATTAACAAACGTTCTACGAAAGTTCTACAGCTTGAACGCTCTACAACTACGGGCCTCGTATTCAACAGTAAATGACAATGACCCGCAGACATTATCGAGCGGCTATGGATATCAAGGCTCAATGAATAGACTGGTTATTTGCCTGTAAAAGTATGCAACCTTAATACAGGAAAATGTATCAATTTGTACCTATGAATAACCAACACGGGGTTTTTTTGTAAAGAGTCGAGTTGTTATAGTTCGACTATGGATTTCAAGGTTGTATAAATAGATAGGTTATGTGCCTGTACCTTTATTATATAAGTATGCAACCTCAGTATAGGGAAATGTATCTATTTGTACCAACTTCCAAGCACACTTTATTTTTTAAGGAGATTCACACCCATATTCTACGTTACGTACGTTCTTCCAAAACTTACTCGACTCGTACTCGACTCAGAACGGCCTCGAAAACACCTTCAAAACTGTATTTTTAGTCGCAATTTCGAGTGTACTTTGAGGTTCCTCGACTGAGGGGTCCTCAAATGTGTCGAGGTAGAGTGGAGTCATTACGTAATTTTGTTTATCTGCATCGCGCAAATAAAGCCGCGATAAATAGTTGTAAGGATTATCGTAAGCATATTCGATAAAGTCTTCAAAATGCATTTTTCTTACATACGACTTTTGACACTTCTTTCCTTAAGGTAGATTCCGAGGTACCTTGAGTTTGACAGATTTCTTACTTTGACTGAGGAAATATCTCGAGTCGAGGACGTTTATGTCAACTATATATAACTACCGATGTTAGTGAGAAAGGCTGAATCGAGGTGGAGTCGAGTCGAGTAAGTTTTGGAGGAACGTCTTAGAATATGGGTGTCAGTGATTGTCGAGCGGCTTTGGATGTCAAGGTATGCATAGGCTGAGATTTTCCCTGTGTAAATGTTATATAAATATACAATCTAATTACAGAAATGTTAAAATGTAAGGTGAAATGTTATTATAGAGAAATGTATAGTCGCCGGCACGTAACTTGGCAAGAGTAGAGAAGAGAATTCCTCTTCTTTCTTTCTTTCTTCTAAACAGACATGTTTAAAAATAAATTATGGCAATAAACATGGAATAATGACACGCAATAAAAGTTATTTTTTTTTTGTTGCACTAAGTGTACATGCACAAACTTACTCCCACTACGCCAAAACTTTGCCAAGTTACGTGCCTGTTATCGGTACCTGGTAACCCTGGACAATGATGATAAAGGAGGATAGTCGACAAGGTATTCAACGTACCTGACATTATAAAACCAGGGGTCATTCGACGGAGCAGAGGATTCCACGTCGAACAGCCGAAGAAGTCTGACCTTTTATATCTGATTAGGTAGTCCTTATTTTCTCATCTTGTGTAAATTATTATATTGTGAACTAGCTTCTGTAACCAACCACTAACCTAAATATAAGTACTCTCAGTCATGGAGAGTCTATGTTGGTTTTATTTACTTTATTTACCATACCCGCAATGTTGACAGACCGATATTAGCTATAACTGTAATGATAGATTCACCCCTACAAGAATCTGTTGTATGTATTTTACATGCCGGAGACAATAGTTTTTTATGAATAACCAACACTGTTTTTTACAAAAAGGGTCGACCTAGGTTGACCTGCACATCAGATACGATTGCCCTTCACATAGGTACCTATCATCTCAAAAAAAAACTAAAAGTCGACAAGGGAAATGGTTAAATTGTGCTAATAAATACTGAACAAGACTGGCAAATAGCCAGCCTTAGCGTAATCTGATCAACTTTAACCTACATTTTTGCCAAACAATCTTTTATATATTACTTTCGCACTAACAACTCTGCCCTGCCAATTAAGGTTTCTAAGTATGATATTATGTATGTTAACAAGGCCTCTGCAATGTCAACGTCGATCCAAGGTCGTATCAAACTTCCTACCCTTCTTTTATAAAATAGTTTCATAGTATTACAGTTATCGATTGTAATTTTTTTTACATTGAGTGGCAAGTTTGGCTACTAAAATAACATAATATAACATCACGCCTGTATTCCCAGCAGGGCTGGGCAGAGGCGTATAGTAACACCCTCATTTCGCTGTTATATTTAAGTCCCATGTAATAGGGGGCGAGCCTATTACCATCAACCGGGCACAAATCCGTACTCCGGGCTGCTACTGAGGAATTCCACACGGAAAAACCCAAACACTGCCCAACTTGGGGATTGAACCCTCACGATCAGCAGTCACGCTTGTCACCACTAGACCAACGAGGCAGACTACTAACATATGATTTTAAAAAAATGCATTTATAGTCTCCACGAGTGACGATACTGAAGTACCTACGTCCGGAGCATCCTGGGCAATCAGCCCCATTACCTTTTCAAATCTTTTCACCACACTATAGAAGAAGATTATTATAGTATAGGATCCCAGTATAGAACGACCTTCACCGAGCTGGTTAATGGATGAAAAGTATTTTATACAAAAAACCGTACTTATACCTGCCTACCCAAGAGTTGTGACGGGAAAAAAATAGTCAACCTAACGTTTGCATATTCTGGCTTCATACTTTCGATTGGTATGGAATTTGTCTATTAACCAAACCAGTGAAATCTTTAAAAAAATAATTTATTAATCATATTCTGGGCTGTAATTTTTTAGTCAACCCACTTGCAATATATTTATTGACATATTTAATAAGATATAAAATACTTTTCATCCATTAACCAGCTTGGTGAAGGTCGTTCTATAGTGGGATCTTAGACTATTATATAATTAGCCTTCATCAACCAAAAACATGTCCACAACTAAATATAATGCAATCAACATTAAAATTAATAACACAAAAGTTCTAAAATCCTACATAATTAAAAAAAGAATGATTAGGTGCTTTTAATATTAAAGTTTGGACGTCCTGATGGCTACAAACTTTTAAAAGCGTCAGAATCAAAGACAAAAGAGTCATATTCCGTAAACTCAACAACCATTGTACAAATATAAAAAAATAAGTCTTCGCTACAACGTATTAATAATGGTCTTTTGATTAGTTTGGCCATTCCTAATTTCAGGGTTATACAGCATAAACATGACAACATTTACCATTTCAGACGTTAGAAAACGGACTTTAATGCTTGGTGTTTTAAGTCGAAATTTATATGAGGACAAGTGGCAATAAAATCACTTTTGAGGAATGGTTGTAGTCACGCACTGTTATAAATCAGATAAATACCTACGCGGCCATGATGATTAGCTGGTGTAGTTTACAGAGATATTTCACCAGGTGGAAATATAAAACCATGAAAATTATTGATACTAGGTAACTGCCTCATTAGTCTAGTGGTTGCAAGCGTGACTGTTGATCGCGAGGTACTGGGTTCGATCCCCAGGTCGGGCAAAGTGTTATTCGGTTTTTTCCGTGTGGAATTCCTCAGTAGCAGCCCGGAGTTTAGATTTGTGCCCGGTTGATGGCAATAGGCTCGCCACCTATTACATGTGACTTAAACATAACGGCGAAATAAGGGTGTTACTATACACCTCTGCCCAACCCTTCGGGGAATAAAGGAGTGATGTTATGCTGGGAGATAAGGACCCGTTGTCACACTGAGCCAAATCTCGATAGAAATCACTTTAACCCACAAGTGACCTCTCGATACGAACTCGATAAAGGCTCTATCGATACACGGATCGAGCCAAGAGGCTTTGAAGTAATCCTACAGGTTCAAAGGGTCGTCACAACGTTAATTGCTAACAATTAACCAAAAATTGAAAGGAGTTAGTTAAGCTGTAAGACTTGTAAGATAAATTTTGCCCTTTGCCGCGGCAGAAGCTTTCACTGACAGTTCTCCGACGCCTTAATTACGATTTTAATAAATTATTAGGCGAAACTTGGAAGGAATTCGGGGATTTAAAATGTATCTATTTGTAGGTTACAAATTGCCAGAGATGGTTGAATAATTTTAGCGCTTTAAAAGTCAAAGATTTCTTCTTCGTTGGCGCATCTAAACCAAATACTTTCTTTCTTTCTTTTTTTTTAACAAACGTTGCCCCACACTAGGATTTATCCTGTATCGTGGGTGCGTTTACAGACACAAATCTTCACACGCACAAATATCCAGACCCGGAACAACTATCTGTAGGCCATACAAATATTTGTTCCGTGCGGGAATCACACCCACGACCCGTAGCGCAGTAGTAGCCGATCGCTCAGCCACTACACCAAACGTATCGTCAAACTAAACTACTATATGGTAATAACGAATAACTGCCTCGTTGGGCTAGTGGTGGAAAACGCGACTACTGATCAGCGAGATCCAGGGCTCGATGCCCAGGACGGGCAAAGTGTTATTGGGTTTTTCCGTGTGGAATTCCTCGGTAGCAGCCTGGAATTTGGATTAGTGCTTGGTTAATGGCGGTAGGCTCGCCCCCTATTACATGGAACTTAAAGATAACGGCGAAATGAGGGTGTTACATACTCTTCGGGGAATACAGGCGTGATGTTATGTTATCTAATACCTTTAAACGAGCAATTCTTGTATATATGTACATTATATAATCTGAATCTCTGAAACGGCTCCAACGATTTTCATGAAATTTAGTATGCAGGAGATTTCGGGGGCGATAAATCGATCTAGCTAGGTTTCATTTTTAGAAAACGTTGATTTCCAAAAGTAACGAGCAAAACTCGTTCATCCAGGTACTGTTTGATGACGAATACATGGATAATGTGTTTTTGTAATACATAGAGCGTCTCTATTAATAGAGCGTCCTCACCAAGCCATCAAAGGCCAAGGAACGCCAATTAACATTAGTCAGTTGTTGAATTTGACCAACATTTGTATAAAACGAATCCGGCTTCAATCGTAAAGCGATATCGAGCTCCCATTGCTGGCCTTCGTTGTTGTTGATCGGCCTGGGGAGCATCTAAATTGCTCGGTTTTTTTTAAATCTGATATAAGAATATGGCTACATAACCACATTTCTTTAAAGGCCTTCACCAACATCTCTTGAAAGTCAATGAGGTGGTAAACAAGATCCACGTTCCCGTCAAATAGTTCAGAATCGTTTCTAAGATTCCTGCGGCCGCCTCCAGCACGCCCCGCTCACATATTTGTGCAAATCTAAGTAAGTATCTAACATAACTAAGTTGGGACGTTTAGGAAATAACTTCCGTTACTTCAAGCCTAAAGAGAACTCTTCAAAGTAGTATGGATAGCTATGTAGAATGAGATTCAGAAGTAGAGATGAAAATGTTCGTAATTAAAAATTCAAAAATTGGCTATGAAAATTGATTTACCCCTACGTGGAAGGATTTTTTTCTATTGTAAACAATGTCGATTACGGAGTACGAGAAGTTTCAAGTTTTTACAGAGACGCTCACGGTGCAATATTAGTTTACGATGTCTCAGAACCAAAATCCCTAGCAAAACTGAATGAGTAGGTCGAGGAACTTCAAGTATACTCCACCAAGAAGAACATAGTCTACTTAATTGTCGGCAATAAGATTGACAAGCATATCATTTTGGGTCACCCGCGCAAACGCTCAACGCGTATTCCCAAGGAGGGTTGATATCAGGCAGGCGGCCAGTCATAAAATAGTAAGCCAAAACCTGTAACAACATGGATTTACGAAATACATGTTGTGCCGACACACCTAGTGTGAGATAAGGGCAGGAAGAAGAAAAGGAGGAAGGAATCAATTTGCAAACTTTTTGCGTAGTGACACTCAAAGTAAGATTATTTGGAATAATTATATCATTCAATACAAATAGAACACAACATATTATATTGGTTGTACTACATTAAAATATTCATCTATTTTGCATGCCATAAGATATAATATTATCTATCAGAACTTATATACAGTACGTAACACAACGGAGGGCAAACCTTGTACGAGTAACTAGTTGACGGGTAGGTAGCACAGTCATACACTTTATATCACTATTCACGCTATTCACTAATTCTTATTTATCTCATTTTTCATAACCTCTTTTAGTTTTGTAGTTGGTTAACATAACTTACATCATCCTACAAGATCAGCTGCACAATGTAAACAAATAAGAAATCCACAATTTCTCAAATTCCTGAATATCATAACTTTGACTATGCCGACGTTTTTGCACTGTGTAGCGTAGATAGTGACAAAAAGAGTTAGATTATATTACACTTAACTTACCAATCAACCAGTTACAAGGATTGCTCTTCGTTGTGTTCTGTAACGCCTCGCCATATGCCAGGCGAGCCACGACAGGAAGATGCGTCAAACTTATTAAGTCAAGCCTGCAGTTGATTGGTGGTGACGTCACAACCGGCTTACCATCGCCATATCGCCGGATTTAGGGTGGGTGATTATGATTATATAATCTGAGGAGCTCATTTTATGGGTAATTCTGTCTGTACACTAGAGTATAAGACAAAACTCTGTCCAAATATTGACATAAATAAATAGTGTATTATCAACTCCCTGAGTGTTTTCATTCGTTTGTTTCAGTTACGTACTGTATTATATACCAAGACTTTATCTTTATACCTACATTGATAGCAAATAAATGATTCTTATTCTAGATAAAATATCCGAATATAATTTCGGAATGATTAACCAAGCTTTATCAGGATCAAATACACCGAAGCTGAAACAACAAAGTACAACATTTTAAAGTTTAGCCTCTTTATCCAGTTCCGCGATGCAATATAAAAGTGTACAATAACCGACCAACTTGCATCCAGCCAACGTCTGGGTGCTCTTATCTGGTCGTTATTTATGTGACTCTCGGCTACACTCGCTTTATCTAGATATCCAGCAGAAAGCCAGGGAAAGTTTTGCAGCCGTCTGTGTGAAGAATACCTGGACATATTTATGAGTTTGTTTTTTAATAAGGCTTGTCGATTACTTATTATTTACGAAAGGAAACGGAGTAATTGGATGAAGAAGTTATGAATTCAATCGTGGATCTTTGACATGATTAATCATGATGAAGACAGAATTGGATCCAAAATTCAGAAAAAGATAAAAAATTGAAGCCGTCGTAGCAGATGTGAAACATCGAAACTCATTTTGTAAAAAACAAAAAACTGGCCGGTTAAAGCCGACGAGTTACGAAGGTCTGCCATCGCGAGTTCGCCACGCAACAGCCCGTACCGCCGCATTAGATGTTTCAAATCAAAAATTGTAAACTTATCTATATTCAGGGAAACAAGAATTCATGTAAACAAATCCTACCCACTTTACAATTATCGCTATTGTGTTTTTCCTAACAAAGGAATTATTTGAAAAGTGGGTAGTTCTATGTTTATATTTAGTATTTTATTTCCTCGAATAAGGTATACGCAGTTCTGCGTGTTGTTTCCCCGAGCCCTAATACGCTACGACCACAGAAATCTAAATAATAGGACTTATTTAGATTTTTGTGGCTATGACACATCAAAACATAGCACGCAAATAAAATGGCCGCGGTACCATTCAAATGTGCAATCTAAAAATAAGGTATTAATTTTAAAATAAATCTATTGTTCTGCCTAGCCTTTTCCCAACTATGTTGGGATCAGCTTTCAGTCTAACCAAATGCGGCTGTAATGGTATTTTTCACGGGGCGACTGCCTTCAGACCTCCGCAATCCAGTTACTGGGTAATTTTGAATGTACTGAATTTGTTTATTGACAAATGGTCTTTGGAAGCAGCCCACCATAAAATGCAATGCCATAATAGTAACGCGATCGTGTTATTTGCGTATTTTACTTAAATGTCATACAAAGATAATCAGGGACCTATTTAAACACATTTTTGTCAAATTATAAAACTAATTATTTTAATAAAAGCTCAACACGTGTGTAATTTCAGTTTAAAAATCACAAACAAAATCCAGGTGCCCTTGACAGCTTAAACAAGAAACTTAAATCCTTGAATATAAGGTTCACAACAGCGCACAAATACCAACTCTACGGGACATCGCCTTCGATTACCATTAACCCATTTCACCCCATTTGACTTTCAACTTGGAGAAAATAAACATCTAATGCACTTTGTTTTATTTCAACCGACGAGATTTTAAAAAGCTTTCCGAAAGGACAAATAAGAGGTGACCTTTTTCTTTTCCATTCTGTGTTGTGACTGTATGTTTTACTTCCCTTGCCAAGGTACACGAGATTATTGTGAGCCAAATATGTTTCGAAATCCGAACGCGGTCGTAAATAAGTATTCCATTTTCCTCGGACAGAGTATTTAGGAATACAAACCATCCAAGGTAATAGATGGCAGGTTCATGTTGAAATATTATCCGTGCGACTGAGTACCAGGGATACAGAAGCGAATGGGTATAAGATTAGCGGATCCCGCCGCCTTTACGAGACGTGGATTGAGCAAATGTACGGTGTAACTGGAAATTATTTAGAATGTGTGAAAGCATTTTGACGTTTTGACGTTCTGTGCGGAGATGATGATGAGATTTTAGTAGATATCAGCGATAAGACCGCCATTGTACCCTTTAATGTTTGTTATTGTATAAGAGCTGTTACAATTTTGGTGTACAATAAAGTATATTCTATTCTATTCTAGATATCTATGTACTTTTTGGTTTATATTTTTTTGTTTTTATTTTTTACCAAGGTGGATCAGCGTTTGACGATGGTGTAGGTATTGTCCTGATATACACGCCTTAAACATATTTAGCCTCGTTGGTCTAGTGGTGGCAAGCGCGACTGTTGATCGTGAGGTTTTGGGTTCGATCCCAGGTAGGGCAAAGTGTTATTGGCGTTTTCCATTAGGAATTTCTCAGTAGGAGCCCGGAGTCTGGATTTGTGCCCGGTTAATGGCAATAGGCTCGCCCCCTATTACATGGGACTTAACTGGCGAAACGAGGGTGTAATAAGAACACCTCTGCCGAACACTTCTTGGAATACAAGGCGTGATGTTATTTATGTAGCCGTATTTTCATATATTATCTCTCTACGGGGAAACAAAACATTATCTGCGTAAAATATCAAATGCCTCATTAACTCCAAATCTTCTAATAAAGCTTCAAATAATTACTGTTTACATCCTACACAGAGTAATATATTCACAATTACGTTAAACACATCTACATGAAACATTATCACCTCGGCTAACGATAACGAACGCGTTAACGTTAAGGTAGCTCCAGAGTGGCGTGTAACGTGACGTAATCAGAAATAAAAAAAATAAAAAAAAACTGGTCCCGCGCGTTCCACCAAATATATAAAACACCCTAAGAGAAAATAAAAGACATAATAAGAAGATTAAAGGATTAATTATTACGAAAAAATCCTTTCCCAAACAGTAAGAACTGAAAAGTCTAATGCACATCGTATGCAACGTGTGGGTAGGTATATCTACCTACCCACATTATCATGGCTGAAATGATAATATGAATGTCTCTAATGGGTTCAGATGAATCTTCTTTACATAGTATAAAACAAAGCCGCTCCCGCTGTCTGTCTGTCCCTATGTATGCTTAGATCTTTAAAACTACGCAACTTTTTTTAATAGATCGAGAGATTCAAGAGGAAGGTTTATATGCCCCACATTAGTATCTACATTGGACTCGTGCGAAGCCGGGGCGGGTCGCTAGTAACAAGATAAATAAATGGGCTAAATTCATAAAACATCATTTTGGTATTAATATCAGTCATCAGTAAACGGTGACTTTACGTTTCTACAGCTCTACACGTAAAACGAGTTCCGTCTGAAGCCATTCTAAAGGCCTCGTCAGACAGAGAGAGCGACGAAAAGACGCCAGCGTCTTCCATACATTGTCATAATAATTCGCACGCCAAGAGCACGCGATCAACACGCGACGTGAATATCACACCCAACCACGCTCTCTGTCTGACCAGGCCTTTAGGCTCGTTTATGACAAATGATTATTGATAAAATCTATACTAATATTATAAAGCTGAAGAGTTTGTTTGTTTGTTTGAACGCGCTAATCTCAGGAACTACCGGTTGGAATTTAAAAAATATTTTTGTGTTGGATAGTCCATTTATCGAGGAATGTTATAGACTATATAACATCACGTTACGACCAATAGGAGTGGAGCATAAATTAAAAATGTTGCAAAAACGGGAAAAATGTCCACCCGTGCGAAGCCGGGACGGGCCGCTAGTGATGTAAATAAATCTGTTACCTTTACAAGCCAGTGTAATGTTTTTTTTAAGACTAGATGGCGCCGGCATATCCTATCTGACTAGCTCTGAGAAGAAAAGCCGAAACAAACTCAGAAGTCAAGGTCTACACAACAATGTAGGGCAACGTCTGGAATGGTTTGTATAGAACCGCTTAATGATGCCACGCTACACGCCCCGCTTTAGCGTTAAAGCTACCTTAGAGCAATGTTCCGGTTTAGCATTAAACGCTTGCTAAACCACGATCACTGTAATTGAAGCCGCAATCCAAACCCCGCTTCAATTGCTCGCATAATATTGTTGTTTGCACTTCGTATTGTTGTTATGGTAGCAAACAGGATTAATTTCATAACCTTTACCTCCGAAGTGGGTTCCTCATAATCCACACTGCTGAGAATTATAACTACGTGCACAGAATTTTCTTAACCATTCTTCTCTTTCGCTACAGCTAGTTCACACAGAAACTGTTTACAGGGCCCGTTTTAGCGGATCCGTTTTTATTTTGCTGATGACGCCTGTAGTTGTATGAGCGAGTTCACATACACGACAGTATTCCGAATCCAGTAAAAAATACTGGATCTGTTGTTTATCGTATTCTGCCTATCAGAAGCGACGCAGTTGCCATTTGTTTAACTGATCCATCGGTACAGATGTAGACAATACATCCAGTACCGACGGATCCGTTAAAACGGATCCGCTGTGTGAACGGGCTCTTAGTTAGTTGAGTACTTCGCTCAAGATCATGACACGTTCAATAGCCCATGCACACAAGTGGAATGTGGACGTATTGCGTCCTGCGTCACGCGTTTCCATTGGCTAATGACACATAACATCACGCCTTGAATTCCCCGAAGGGTTCGGCAGAGGTTTTAGTACCCAAATTACCCCAATTTCCATAAAATTTTGCATATTTTCAAAACTTGAAAACACCTAGTCAGTGACGGTGCCTTTGAACGTGTGTTATAAGGAAATTGGTGTAATTTAGGTACTCAAAACGTGCATTTTAAATAACAATAATCATAAATAAATAAATAATTCATTAATAATGTATTTTTAACCGACTTCCAAAAAGGAGGAGGTTCTCAATTCGATTGTATGTTTTTTTTTTTTGTATGTTTGTTCCGCCATATCTTTGCTAATTGTGAACCGATTTTAATGATTCTTTTTTTGTTTGAAAGAGTATTCTTTCGAAGTGGTCCCATTTAAATTTGGTGAAGATCTGATGAAGAACTTCGGAGATAGACCATTTGAAGTCGGTTTTATTTTTGTTAAAAAGTGATTATTTTATTAATTTATTTTTAGTGTTGTTATGGTACCTTTGTGCCCCTTTCGGATCAGACAGGGTTTTTTTATATATTGTACTAGCTGTGTCCTCACGGCTCCGCCCGTAGCCTATGTTACTCAGTGATAATGTAGCTTTCTAACGGCAAAAGAATTTTTGAAATCGGTCCAGTAGTTTTTAAGTTTATTCGTTACATACAAAAATACAAATCTTTCCTCTTTATAATATTAGTATAGAAAGAAAGAATAAACATTTATTTGTCACAGATACACTTTAACACAAAACATGATAGTATATAAATAATATTAAAATAAAAGACAACTGTGACAAAAAGGTAACCACTCAGCATAATGCTGTGCTATGGCGTGGGCCACAGACACAGCGCTGATTTTCAGTGATCACCTAAAACACGTGCGGACATTCAGCTAGTTACAAAACAAACAAATTATAATATAAATAAAATAAAATAAAACAAAAAAAAAAGAAATTTAACAACATACAATATATATATATATATATATATATATATATATATATAAAATATAAAACACCATACACACACACGCATCACCTTTATTATAGGTAGGTATTTTAAACACCTACCGACAAAACCTAAAAAGTTAACTGTATTGATATAGATATACCTCTGCCCAACCCTTCGAGGAATACAGGTGTGATGTTATATTATGTTAAAAATACTTGAAAAAAACATCCAAATTCAACAAACCACACAAATAAATTCAGTGAGCAAGCAGAATTTCAACAATCAATGATAGAAACAAGATAAACGTCTGAAAGACTTGGCAAGTCTAAATATGTCAAAATAGAACATGAAACACACACGATTGAAAAGAAAACAAACTCTGGAATCGAATGTAATTAGTACAAACACAACATGAATCAGTTTCTAATTATATCAGACGATAGGCATTGGAATTGCATCAGACTGGGCGAATTTATGGTGAATACCACTTCCTATTAGGGTAAATAGCGGGGTGGGTAACTATCGTCTGCTGTGATACCTGAAAAGGTGTAGCGACATAGATAGGGGGTTGAAGATTTTTCTTCTTTTCGTGTGGTCAGTGACTAACCTCGTGTCAGAGTTTATGCCGCCCATGGGCCTCTGACTTGGCTTCACATGCCGTCGAGAAATATCTATCAGGCGTGCCAGTTTCCTCACGATGTTTTCCTTCACAGTTTTTAAGCAAGTGATAATTCTACAATACGCACATGAATCCGACAAGTCAGAGGTGCGTGGCTTGGGTTCGAACTCGAGACGTATGACTTGGCAGTCTGACGGTCACACCACTAGGCTATCACTGTTGTTGGTTGAAGGTTACTTAACGAAAAGAGTTTTGAAAAACTGTGACTGTACAATAGTAAGCTCATTGTACTTAGCCCTTCGATCAAAACAGGCGTGATGCTAAACAAATAACATCATAATATTAATATATAACACTTAACAGCAGTGATAGCGTAGTGGTGTGACCGTCGGACTGCCAAGTCATAGGTCTCGACTTCGAATCCAAGGCACGCATCTCTGACTTGTCAGATTCATGTGCGTATTGCATAATTATCACTTGCTTAAAAACGGTGAAGGAAAACATCGTGAGAAAACCGGCATGCCTGACACCAGACACCTAACATAAACTTTGACACCAGGTTAGTCACTAACCACACGAAAAGAAGAAAATTAGAATATTCAAATTATTAAAAAAAACACCACACGTTTCACCTAAGCCGGTGCTGTGACAAAAATGTAACAAAATATTTAGTGAACACTCGGATCAATAATTACGAAGTTCGTTCCTGACTCCGCAGTCACACCGTTAATACAGCCCTTATCAAGCTGTCTTTCTCCCAGTCCTCTCGCCGGCAACACCCTAAGCCGAGGTCCGAGTCCCATTAGGGGTCGCCCTTAGTGCTGTTGTTGCTAGTAGTCATGATGTTAGTAGTAGTAGTTAGCTTAAGTATTTTACTCTCGTCCCATTGGTTGGAGACCCATTAGGTCTCGCCATTAACTGCCCGGTTACGTAGAAACGGTCCGCAAGACCATCAACAAATAGTCGAATAGAAAAAAAACTACCATTACGAAACAGCAAAAAGCTAGGCCACGCCCCAATTTTGTTAGAAAAAATATGCTACCTATTTCTAACAAAAATATGGTCGCAGCGAATCCGGCTTTAAGCTATTGATTGCAATTTGATATTAATATTCATGGTATACAACATTTCATCAAAATTCATCAAACATAATTTGAACCTCTATTTATGTTATACAATGCAAACACAAGCATATGCCAGTATTCGATACATAGGTGGCAAATTGCATCGTGCCTACCTAACACCCCCTGCTCCCCCTCTCCACATTCCAGGGAGCAGTCGGGAATTAGATTCCCTGTTTATAAATGCATGGCTCTACACTTGTATTGTAGTTTAATTTTTAGAAACAACACTTGCTTTCTATAATTAATTAGAAGTCCAATTGCATTTCGGATTTATTCTGAAAATAAATTTGTACTGTTCTTTCTACAGCAGTGATAGCATAGTGGTGTGACCGTCGGACTGCCAAGTCATAGGTCTCGAGTTCGAACCCAAGGCACACACCTCTGACTTTTCGGATTCATGTGCGTATTGTTTAATTATCACTGGCTTAAAAACGGTGAAGGAAAACATCGTGAGGAAACCGGCATGTCTGAGAGATATTTCTCGACGGCATGTGCAGCCAATTCAGAGGCCCATGGGCGGCATAAACTCTGACACCAAGTTAGTCACTAACCACACGAAAAGATGAGAAGACTGTTCTTTCTGCCTAGCCTTTTCCCAACTATGTTAGAGTCAGCTTCTAGTCTAACCAGATACGGCTGAATACCGGTATTTTACATGGAAGGACTGCCATCAGACCTCTGCAAAACCAGTTACTGGGCAATGCAGATATCCTATGGTTAGACCAGTTGTCGGACTTTCGGACTTCTGACTTCCCGTAACGACTGTCATAGGTATTCGTATGACACCCGAGACCGACTATTTAACGTGCTCTCCGAGGCACGGAGGGTTCTCGATATGTAACGAACGGTCACCCATCCACTGACTGACCGCGGCAAGCGCAGCTTAACCTCGCAAATCGTAAGAACCGTGCGGCTGGAAATTATCAACAAGCCCAAAAAAATAAAAATTGTATGGTAGGAACATTGTACTGTTTTCATAGCAAGTTTTATGGAAATTCCAATTAATACATTTTAATTCTGATCTATTGATGTAAACAGTGACAAAGGGAATATTATTTTATCACGCGAATTGAAAGTATTGAACTGTACACTGAAAACATCACAGGACGTAATTGCTGGAAATCAAAAAGCAGTCGCTCTTTGTTTTCACCTATCATGGTTGGAAGAACTAATTATGTTTACTGTGACTCCATAGACCAATAAAATATAAATATTAAAACACATGACATAACACCACGCCACTATTCCCCGAAGTGTTTGGCTAAGGTGTATAGTAACACCCTCATTTCGCTGTTATGTTTAAGTCCCATGTAATAGGGGGCGAGCCTATTGCCATCAACCGAGCACAAATCCAAACTAAGAGCTGCTATTGAGGAATTCCACACGGAAAAACCCGGTTATCGAACCCAAGACCTCACGATCAGCAGTCGCACTTGCCACCATTAGATCAACGAGGCTATATTAAAAGTAAGAAACGAATAAAAAAAATTAGATCACAAGAATGCAGAACAATATTGTGTTTAATCAAGTTAAATGAATCCATCTCTCTCAACCAAGAGAGATAGAACATCCCTCCAAGACATCGTCAACAGAAAACCCATTACATCACACCCTATAGGTATAACTGCCTCACTAGTAAAGGCATCGGCATCGATAGATTGTCAATACTGAACAGGTAGGAAGTTGGGCCGCAATTCACCCTGCTGAGTTTAGGCATAAAGATTGGTTGGAAACACAGATGGTCTGTAATTGCACTGTATTAACGATTAAGAGACTATTTCAAACTGTTCTTGGATGTAAATAACAGCTAGTTCATACAGAAACTGTTTACAGGACCCGTGTTATCGGATCCGTTTTTATTTTGGTGATGGCACGACATTATTCCGAACGATGATGGCACGACATTATTCCGAATCCAGTAAAAAATACTGGATCCGTTATTTTTATCGTGTCCTACCTGCCAGATACGAAGCAGCTGCCATTTGTTTAACTGATTCGTCGGTATAGATGTGAACAACACATCCAGTACCGACGGATCCGGTAAAACGGATCCGCTGTGTGAACGGGCTCTAAGTCGTAGATAATGTACTTACATATTTGACAGTGGTATAGTCTGGCCATAATTATACATTTTGTATAAAAGGTAAACAAACCTTTAATCGTAAAACATTCATTGTACTTTAAAAATTCATTAGAAATACACATTTTTGGAACACCAGGTGTTATTTATTAAAGAATAGCGCCCGCCCCGGCTTCGCACGGGTGGACATTTTTCCCGTTTTTGCAACATTTTTCATTTATGCTCCGCTCCTATTGGTCGTAGCGTGACGTTATATAGCCTATAACCTTCCTCGATAAATGGAATATCCAACACAAAAATATTTTTTCAATTCCAACCAGTAGTTCCTGAGATTAGCGCGTTCACACAAACAAACTCTTCAGCTTTATAATATTAGTATAGTATAGATAAGTGTGGTTTTCTAAAAATGTGTATGTTTTTAATAATGAAATTTAAACAAATCTAACGTAAATATTTTAATGGTAGTATTATAAAAGTCATTACTATCGTACACCTTCGGGTATGAAGATTATTTTTTATACGTGCAAGCGTTTCCATTTGCTTTTCGATTACATTATGTCTAAAGTACCTTGAATCTCTTCTCTAAATAAAATCTTGCCTGTTGGAAATCACACCTACCAACCATGATATCCATAGCACACATCCCGTACACAGTGACGTCATTTTTATTCCTTGTTTTCTACAATACCTATACTGATAACCAAACCAGAAAAATCCATACAACATTTTCCCCAAAAACAGAATTTACTTCAATTCAGAATGAAATAATCACAAAATAACTGCGACAACCACATCATTCATCCCTTGATCAGACAATAATTGCCCCGTTACCCACACCCTGGCGCTTTGTCGACCATCAAGACCACCTAACGTAATAGACAGAGAATATCTTTATAGTTTCCTTGTGGGTAATACCCAACTCTCCGCTTTTTGTGAAGAGTGCCTGTATTATTATTAAGATTGCTCTTGTCATGAGATTAGGGAGTGTCACGATATCGGGTCCCTTTTCTTTTGTTTTATATGGTTTTGTATGATACTTTTACGACATGATTAAGTTATCACGTGAGGCGTTGAGATTAGAAGATTCAGTGAAGGTATCCTTTATTTCGAATGATGAACCTGATAAACATTCTTAAGGATAAATCACAGAAACCAAAATAACACATAACATGACGCCTGTATTCCCCGAAGGGTTGAGAAGTGTATAGTAACACCTTCATTTTACCGTTATGTTTAAGTCCCAGGTGGTGAGCCTATTGCCATCAACCGAGCACAAACCAAACTCCGAGCTGCTACTGAGGAATTCCACACAGAAAAACCCAATAACATTTTGCCTGACGTGTGGATCGAACCCAGGACCTCAGGATCAGCAGCCGCGCTTGCCACCACTAGACTAACGAGGCAGTTGGGTGTTGATAAAAGCAAATAATATGTGCGTAGCCGGGAAGGGCTAAGCCAACTGCCCCTAGTATGGAATATCATGACCCCTACTACCCCCCACCTCCCTCGGACCGCCACTATGTTCATACCTGTGCACTGCACATAGACGTGACGCTGCAGAATATTTTCTCTTGATGACACTTAATTTATTCTACGTCACGAATGTCGTCATTAAGAATGGACTCGTTTATTTCTTTTTATTTCCATGAATAATAAGGAAATGCTTCAGCAGGCGGAAAATAAATGTGGGTTTGTAAGCATCTGGGTCCAGTTGTCCATCTACATTCTACTTTTTTTGTAATTTAATCAGGTGTGACGGGTGGTGGCGACTGGCGGGGGCCCGGGCCTATAAAAGGTCGGGCACGCTGCAGATCGCCCTTTCTCGCGTCGCTGCAGCTGCCAAGTTGAGTACTACCTACACCTGCATAAGAAGACCCTAGAGTCCTCGCATTGTCACGAACCACGCCCTGCTGACCTAATTGTAATTATTAATAAAACATATATAGTGTACGGTTACTGTTTTTCATTATCTTCCCGTAAGTACACGCCTGCTAAATTTTATGTGCACATGCTTGTTGAGGGTTGACTCCTAAAGCCACCCTTGACCTTTAAAGTGTGACACAGGCATCTATTCTAGTTTTACCATTCTAATACTTCGGACTATTTTGGCGTTGAAGCCGACAAATAATAACAGAGGTACCTACAGGTAATGGAATTTGTTGCAAACGAAAATTCGTTTAGGTACCTAACTCGAACTGCCAGTATCCCGACATTAAAATAAATTCAAACTTTAATTAAATTGTCAGCAGGTATAATCACTTCAAAAGCTTTGTCCATTTTGGTATAATAATTGAAATATTAAATAACTACCATTGAAATATTTCAATCGAAATTAAATCAGGTGGTAACCTATATTCAGTAAAGGTGAACGGTCAAACAGTAAAGTATTTCAATAAAAAGGTATGATACAAAATGACCCAACATTCTGAAACTCTTTAAAAAGTCTAACAAAACTCAATGGACTCATCAACAGGGTGTGATAGGGTGTCTCATTTTTCAGCGGTGTGACGTACAAAGAGCTAATTTTGAAGTTACGACACGCCACGCCACGTCAAGCCCCGCCGGTGTGGGCACGAAACAAAGAAGCGATTACCAATACAAAGCCCGGGATAATACACAGTCATCGCGCCGAAAAACAACCTGTTTTTAACGACTCACTTAATTACTGGACTTTTAATCAAGTTCTTCGGATAAATAAAAAGTCCGAGAAAGGTTTTGAAGTAAAAAATAAGAGTTTAATTTTAAGATCAAGAGCTAATTTCTTATTTCGATCGTTAAAACAAGCCGCGAGGTTCTCGACTAAAAATAGACTTCACTTTCTAATTTCGTGAATATTTTTAGGAGATTATACGGATAACTGGTTTTACGGATGAAAGAATAGATAATACTTTTATCATAGGGGTTACCTGATGAAAGTCGGACAATCTCTACGCGTGGAATCTTTACATAGTATAGAACAAAATCGGTCCCGCTGTCTGTACGGTTAGATCTTTTAAACTACGCAACGGATTTTAATGCAGTTTCCAGCAATAGATAGAGTGATTCAAGAGGAAGGTTTGTATGCCCCACATTAGTATCTACATTGTATCCGTGCGAAGCCGGGGCGGGTAACTAGTTAATAATAATCGAATTAAAAACCGATAATTATCGAACCCAAGCCACGCACCTCTGACTTGTCAGATTCATGTGCGTATTGTATAATTATCACTTGCTTAAAAACGGTGAAGGAAAACATCGTGAGGAAACCGGCATGCCTGAGAGATATTTCTCGACGGCATATGAAGCTTAGTCAAAGGCCTATGGGGGGCATAAACTCTGACTCCTGGTACTAACCAGGATCAGGTTTTTGTAATCCTCTTTTTATGTGATTAGTGACTACACTAACCATACAAAAAGAGGATTACAAAAACAGCTCTTCAATTAATATTAACACGATCACAATCCTCGATAAAGAGATTGGCGACTAAATTTTCCTGAATAATATAGTTACTAAGAATCAGCTACCAATATACATAGATGCTAACTAGTTGGCAGGTATGTATACATAATATCTAACTCCATTCAAATTGTAGACAATAGAACTGGGTCGTACTCGTACCCCGTCGTCACTAAGTTCTATCTAATGTCAAATCGCTATTATGTTAGATCAAAGGCCGCTTCTTAATTGAACAAGACTTCCTCCAAACGTCACTGGGTTGAGCAGCTGTTCCATAGAATAACCTCTATCCTATCAATGCAATTTCATTGGTTGAAATGTGTTTGATATCGGTTCTTAGGTCAGTTTTACGCGTTATGATTGGTTGTAACACGGTGGTCCAGAAGTGGAATGGGTTGATGATTTAAAGAAAATTGTATTATCAATACAAGTGGATGTGATTAGCACAGGACTGAGGTCACACCGATAATTCTGCCCTCATCAAGCTGTCTCCCTCCCCGTCTTCCCGCCAGCAACGCCCTAAGCCAAGGTCCGAGTTCCATTAGGGGTCGCCCTTAGTGCTGTTGTTGCTAGCAGTCATGATGTTAAAGTATTAGTAGTTTGCTTAGGTTAAGTATTTTACTTCGTCACCATTGGTTGGAGACCCTTCAGATCTCGCCAATAACTGTCCGGTGAAGTAGAAACAGTCTGCAAGACCATCTACAAGCAGTCGAATAGGAGATAACAAAGCACAGTACTGAGTAAATTTGCGCAAGCAAAGAGAAGCCTATATACTCCTCATACAGCCTCAACAGCAGATAGATTTAGGCGCCATATGTTGATGAGTATTCGAGGAAGTACTCCCATCTCCTGCATGAGTTAGCACTAAAGACAGAATAAATTAAGCAAGTCGAGCCAAGTGTAAAATTGTCAATTTTAGAATACTGTTTGTTTCAATCCCGGTTTGGAATTGTGCTCGATAGCTACATGGTAACAAGCTTACCCTTAATTGAATGAAGCTAAACGTCGTTATCGGCGAACTGTGTATCCGATACACTCCTCTCATTAAGCTGGTCCAACATGCCACATTATATCAGCCAGGTGAAGATATATTGTGTCGGATTGGTAATTCAGACTGGCTGGAACTATATTTTGTCAACCCAAACTTCCAATTTTAAAATAAATCACTAAAATATTATTTACCTTTTTGTCAAATTAGTTTGGGCCAGAATATGGACTTTATTGTTTTTTATTCATGACTTGGTCGCGTTTGGCCCTAGTCTCACCAGGTAAGCTCAGACAAGGTCTAAAATGGACCACACGAATTCAAGGAACAGAGATATAGAGGAGTTCCCATATATCCCTCTGGCTCTCACATACACACGACAGAACACACAGTACTATTATATTTTAATTCTGTGCTGTTACCCTCAATTATAATAGCGCAAGATATGTACCTACCTATTTCTGCCTACCTCCATGGGAAAAAAGGCGTGACTTTATGTATGTATAGTTATGTACTATGTACCTACCCAATTCAAATAGAATTCACGCCAACAGTAAAACAGAGACACAAGACTATAAGTACTTAAGAATATTTTATAATGTTCTTGGGAAATAATGAAGAAAAAAAACGGAGAAAACCGTCTAAATATTAATTAATTTTATATTTTCCTCCAGAGAGAGAAAGAAATTTGGTTTTCGTACCACGTACTTGAACGAAATGGAAATTATATTTTATCTCAAATGTTTGCGTACTAAGTGATTTTAGATTTTTTTTGTTGTAGTATGATCTCTACAGACACACTAGATGTGGGAGGCGGAATTTAGGCTGTGGCGCAATTTAGGAGAGGCCTATGTCCAGCAGTGGACTAGAGTATGCTAAGTTGATTGATTCAGGCCCAATTCTACTAACATCGGATTGCGTTTATCTGAGGAATACGTTATACGTTTTTTAAGACAGAATATCTATACAAAAGCTGTCAAAATGTCTAATTTATTCCTAGGACAAAAATTATCTGATGCTGGTAAAATCAACCCTAACTAATTGATACAGTTTACAAATACCTATATAGCTAATAGGCGGAGAGTTAGCAAAATATGTGTTTATTTTTTATATTTATAAATATCCATACAAAAACAGATCATATCAAACATAAATGGTACTTTGTATTTTTGTACGCATTTTGCATAATTTAACGGAGCGGTTAAATTGCAAGCTTTCAGTGTTAAATAGCCCATAACGACATCTTCCTTTGTGCACAAAAAGAGACTTTACCGGAATAAAGTGTGCTAGCGATGAAATAAAATTGTTCACAGTTAAGAGTAAGTATAACAGCCCACAATCTCATTCACAGACTATCTTAGGTCGTTTTTGTATAGGACACGACACGACATTCCAAACTGTGGTGATGACTCCCAGTGCCATAACGTAGCTTAAGTTCTAACACCGCATAACTTAAAATAATTAACTTTTCAGGAGAGCATAAAATATATATTTTTCTACTTATCATATAATTGTTTTTAATCTAAAATATTCCATTTCAATAACATCTATTCAAATATTAATTAACGTTATTTTTGGTTTTTTCGACGGAGTACTTTCGCGACATGATCCTGAATGGAAGTCGCCTAACTTAGGCGCTGTTTTAGCTGTTTACGTAGCTTGATGGAAAAAATATGGCAGACGCGGTCGTTTTTGATTTTGAAATAACTCGTTGCTTTTGGATATAACCATCGATTTTGATTGGTCAAACGATGCGTTTTTCGATTCCCTGTCGAATGATGTGCGAAACTCAATATTGCTATTTTCTGAGTTACGCGGTATTAGAACTTAAGCGACGATAAGTATATTCTTCTGTCTAGCCTTTTCCCAACTATGTTGAGGACAGCTTCCAGTCTAACAAGATGCGGTTGAATACCAGTACATTAATATATATTGTTGTTATTATTGGTATAAGTATATTAAACGGTTTTTATTAGCTTCACTTCTGTTATCGGTAGCTGGTAACACTGGACAATATTTATAAAGGAGGGTAATCGTCAAGATGAATCAACGTATCCGAAGTTATAAAAACAGTGGTCATTTGACGGAGCGGAGGATTCTATGTCGAACAGCCGAAGAAATTCTGACCTTTTATATCTGATTAGCTTGTCGTTATTTTCTGATCTTGCGTAATTTTTTATGTTGTGTTATATTGTGAACTAGCTTCTGTAACTAATCACTAACCCAATTAAAAGTACTCTCAGTAGTGGAGAGTCTATGTTGGTTTAATTTACTTTATTTACCATGCTCGCAATCCTGACAGACCGATATTAGCTATAACTGTAATGATAGATTCACCCCGACAAGATTCTGTTGATTTGTCACACTTCGTATATTTGATTGTTTGTTTGGTTCAAATCTTGCGACAGATTTAACAACTACTTCTGTTTAATCGATTCTCCTGAAATTTGTCACACAAATTCAATTCCCATGACAATACAACATTATATTAATTTCAACCTGCATTCCTCACATCCTTATGCTGCACAAGTACTGCAAGATATAACCGTCAAACTTATAAAATATTTATTAGACCTATATTATTTATTTCTATGAAACGTTTATAGGTACGACACTAGTGATTTTGTGCCGTTTCATGATAGCCTAGTGGTGTGATCGTCGGACTGCCAAGTCATAGGTCTCGACTTCGAACCCAAGGCACACACGTCTGAACTTTTCGGATTCATATGCGTATTGTAATCATTCGCTTAAAAACGGTGAAAGACAACATAGTGAGGAAACCGGCATGCCTGAGAGATATTTCTCAACGGCATATGAACCCAAGTCAGAGGCCCATGGGCGGCATAAACTCTGACACCAGGTTAGTCACTAACCACACGGAACGATGCAGATGAGTTCGTAGAAATGTATGGCACTCAGAGTCGTCACGTGTCGTTGTCGTCTCGTGTCGTGAGTCGTGGAAAAACAACCTTAGAATATATCTATCTTTGGAAGGCGTATTAACTTTAACAATACGGTGTTAATCAATACGCAGCTGCTGCCTTTACCTACATAAGCTCCGATAGCATATTTTAAGTCGATAAGCTAAAACAACTAGTCGCCGCGCAAGTTCCTGTCATCGCCTGAGGTATGAGAGCGGCAGGAGGGGGGCGCGAAACAATGGACGCGCTCTGTCAGTTTGCTTTGTCTTGTCTACCGCGCGGACTCCCCTCCTGCCGCTCCCATACCTCAGGGGATGACTAGCACTTGCGCGCGGACTATAATGCCTTACGAGATGTCCTGCGTAAGCGACAAACGCGACGCGGTGCGACGCGACGCGACACGACGTGGAAAAAATACGCGTTACCTCGCGCCTCACTACATAGGCCGCTTGTAGGGAATGCCGTTGTCTTGATCGCGTTTGTCGCGTTCGTCGCGTCGCGTTCGTCGCTTACGCAGGACACCCCGTTTGTTGACTCTTACGTAAACCGGAACAATATAACATACATATCACGTTCCCATGGGAACGGGATCTGGACTGGTATTCTATGTCGACATGGAAAAAATCTTACCCCTCGTATACCAAAAAACAAGTTGTGATACAAGTTATAAACAAATTGTTTACAGGTCTTTTTACAAGTAGTTACTTGTTTTTAACACGTAATGAACATGTATAGAATATTTAAAACAAGTGTTTTAAAGATTTACATACCTGTGTATATTATCTTAAAAAAATAATTGCTATTGCATACTAAGTGAGTATGCAATAGCAATTATTTTTTTCAAGAAAAATTTATCTTATATATGTAGAAAATATGTTTTAAATCTAAGTGTAAATGAAGGGTTAGAAGCTAGATAGTAAAAAAATATAAACAGTATTTATCAAAGATTTCAATTATTACCCCGCGAAAAAATCCCAGCTGGCTTAGAGAAATCGTCTGCACTGACGCTGGGAGACGAAACGCGAGGTATTCTTATAAATTTGACTTCACAAGTGTGGAACAATGCGCCGTTGCAGCATCTGTTTGTGATGGAATAGCAAATAATATATCGCTCATGTTTGGAAGGCGGGGAAGGAATCGGGTTATGTCGTATACGTAAGTCACCTTTGTCCAACTGTGGACTACAATAAGCGAACAGGAAGTTATATTACAGATTTATCGCACGTTTGTTCTTCTTCTTTTCGTGTATATATTGACTAACCTGTTGTCAGAGTTTATGCCGCCCATGGGCCTCTGATTTTGCTTCACATGCCGTCGAGAAATATCTGTCAGACATGCCGGTTTCCTCACGATGTTTGCCTTTACCGTTTTTAAGCAAGTGATAATTATCCAATACGCACATGAATCCGAAAAGTCAGAGGTGCGTGCGTGCTTTGGGTTCGAACTCGAGACCTTGGCAGTCCGATGGTCACACCACTAGACTATCACTGCTATGCAAGTTTGTTAAATTATAATAAACTAGCGACCCGCCCCACCTTCGCACGGGTGCAATGTAGATACTAACGTGGAGCATACAAACCTTCCTCTTGAATCACTCTATCTATTGCTGAAAACTGTATTAAAATCCGTTGCGTAATTTAAAAGATCTAAGCGTACAGACAGCGGGAGCGACTTTGTTTTATACTATGTAAAGATGCTCTTCTTTAATGTCACTTTAAAATTGAAAAGTTATATAATTAATGTATATATTAGATAACGTACCCATAATATTAGATTAAGCAAAAGATAAAATGTAATGCTGTTGTTTTTTTTACAAATAATTAAATAAATTAAGATAATATAATTTAAGAAAGTCAAAAATAACAGGCACCTAGCCGCGGGAGGGTCCTGGTGACCTGTAATACAGGTTTTTATAAAAACCTATCTCAGGCACCAGTCTCTTACAAAGTTAGCTTCTTGTTCGTGCACTACTGTTAAGCTAGCATTAAGTACATAACTTTTGTAGAGAAAAATAAACGTTTATATTATATTAATTGTATTTTTTTTAATCTTTGCCCCACGCTATGATTTCTCCTGTATCGTGGGTGCATTTACAGACACAAATCTTCACATGCACAAACACCCAGACCCGGATAAATATTTGTTCCGTGCGGGAATCGAACCCACGACCCGCAGCGTAGAAGCCAATCGCTCAACCACTGCACCAAACGTGTCGTCAAACAAAGCAAAGTACGTGTTATTGGGTTTGTCCGTGTGGAATTCCTCAGTAGCAGCCCGTAGTTTGTATCTGTGCCCGGTTGATGGTAATAGACTCGCCCCCCACATGGGACTTAAACATAACGGCAAAATGAGGGTGTTACTATACACCTCTGCTCAACCCTTCGGGGAATACAGGCATGATGTTGCTTTTATATGAAAACAAGTGTGTCACTTGTGTTCATTTGCAGGTTCATTTTGTTCCAATTACCAACGTAACGAGAGCAATTTAATGCTGGCAATAAACGTTGCACACGGCTCTATTAAACCCAGTGTCCACCAAAGGAAAATTGGCAACTTTTCTGTTGTCAACACGTGTTTTCTGTTGTAGAGACTCAGCTACGAAGGCTGTTAGCTGGTGGATATAAAAAAATACAAAACTTAATAGAACTAAATTTATTTATTAACTAGCGACCCGTCCCGGCTTCGCACGGGTGGACTGTTTTCCCGTTTTTGCAACATTTTTCATTTATGCTCTGCTGCTATTGGTCGTAGCGTGATGTTATATAGCCTATAACCTTCCTCGATAAATGGACTATCCAACACAAATATATTTTTTCTATTCCAACCAGTAGTTCCTGAGATTAGCGCGTTCAAACAAACAAACAAACTCTTCGGCTTTATAATATTAGTATAGATAAAAATTACAATTCTAATTTTACTGCCTTGTTGGTCTAGTAGTCGCAAGCGCGACTGCTGAGCATAGGGTCCTGGGTTCGATCCCCAGGTCGGGCAAAGTGATATTGGGTTTTTCCATCAGGAATTTCTCAGTAGCAGCCCAGAGTCAGGATTTGTGCCCGGTTAATGGCAATAGGCTCGCCCCCTATTACATGGGACTTAAATATAAATGGCGAAACAAGGGTGTAACTCCTCTGCCGAACGGTTACGGGGTAATGTTATGTTTTGTTATGTTGTAATTTTGTAGCTAATGTCGACAATCGATCGAGATTGTATCAATAGTGACGATTCCTAAAGGGTCACAATATCCGGTGTCAAAATGCATTATGTTATGCTGCGTCGGCGCCTAGTGACCGCGACGGTCGTAATCTATACTAATATTATAAAGAGGAAAGATTTGTATTTTTGTATGTAACGAATAAACTTAAAAACTACTGGACCGATTTCAAAAATTATTTTGCCGTTGTAGAAAGATGTAGAAAGCTACATTATCACTGAGTAACATAGGCTATAATTATTACTGGAATAAAACTTCATACGCGTGCGGAGCCGTGAGGACACAGCTAGTACGAAATAAACTAGGTACAATTCCTACGACACAATTAAGAACTCGCATCGGTAAACTTGATCAATCAACCAATGGCAGTCGCACATTTTCCCGCCACTCACACTTATTGCATCAACGTAAAGATCATTTTTTACTGCAGTACTAATAAACATTCGTGGTTTCGAAGTCTCACTCAGTTCGGAAGTGATCGGTTTTACGAAGTTTGCCAATGCTATGCGAATATGTAACAAACGAGCAAAAGAAAATACGTGTTGACAACACAAAAGTTGCAATTTTTTCTTTCGTGGACACTTATACCCATATTCTAAGACGTTCCTCCAAAACTTACTCGACTCCACCTCGACTTGACATAAACGTCCTCGACTCGAGATTTTTCCTCAGTCGAGGAAAGGAATCATCTGTCAAACTCAAGGTACCTCGGAACCTACCTTAAGGAAGGAAGTGTCAAAGTTCGTATGTAACAAAAATGAATGTTGAAGACTTTATCGAATACTTACGATAATCCTTACAATTTTTTAACGCGGCGTTATTTGCGCGATGCAGTTAATTCAAATTATGACGTAATGACTCCGTCGAGGAACCACAAAGTTCACTCGAAATTGCGACTAAGAATACAATTTTGAAGGTGGTTTCGAGGCCGTTCTGAGTCGAGTAAGTTTTGCAGGAACGTCTTAGAATATGGGTGTTAGCTTCATATAAAAGTAAGGGATAAGCTACATGATATCAATTTCAAGCTTTCTTCTGAACGCAAGAATGACAAATTACTTACGTCACCTACAAGCTACGTCCTCACATTTTTCACTCGATTAACCTAACTTGCTCGGAAACGGGTAGGTGTAGGTAGTTGACACATTTGCCGAGTTCATTTTTGCAAAAACGCTTAGAACATTTTTTGCGTTTTGAAGATTGTATCAATGAGATATCAAAGTCACTAAACATAGCCATAATCATAACCGAGGGTGTGATCATTAGTGATGGGAAAAAGGCTACTGACCTTAATATTGGGTTCTGTATCGTACCAACTGGGATCGGTGCCGGCGGCCCGACGTCACAAACCCTACATAGATTCAACAGACGATATGTAAATACTGCATGCAAGTGAAAGTTAAGGCAATGAGTATCAAAGTCTGTCTAGGTACACTAGGTAGATTAGGGATTAGACATTCCCCAGAGAGAATACAAAATAAATATTACTATCAGGCTTTAAAATAAGGGTATATCAAGAAATGCCCGAGTATTCACCTCGCACGTGTCATTGAACACTTCATAATCCTATTATTTTTGGACAATCGCGAGACAATAGGGTACTACTATTAAAAATGTACAACAATTTAGTATTATTTTAAAGAAAGTATAGATACAAATTGATATGTGAAAAAATAAATAAAATCGATGAAAAAATAGAGGAGCTACACGCTTGCGAAGTTTGTGGAGGGGGCATTTTCTGTCCTTGTCGCGCGAAACGGATATTGTACGGAGTGATGTCAAATAATTATGAAGTTTGCAAGGTATGACGTCATTGTGGCGTAATGTTGTCTTTGTCTAGTGAGCAATTTTCAATCGTTTATAACTTGGGCATTTTATTAAATATTTCATTAGTTTTTACGCTGTTGCTTATATTTTTTGTAACAGTTTCGAGATTTCTAATAAAAAAAATATAGTCAAATACCCTATTGTCGTCACTATGGTATAATAATATAACTCTGCCTGGTATCGTCTTCCCGCGTTCACATCTACGTCACGATTTGTAATATTTCATCACCAATAACAATGTTTGAAAATAGAAGACGAAGCTTATTGGTTCTTCGGTATCTATGACGTAGTATAGGACAGTCATGTGATTAGCTGTCATGGGAAGAGACTACCTGCATTGTTATACCATGGTCGCCACTAACGAAAAAACTTTACGTGAGAAACACGTCTACCGTCAGCGTGGTTGCAATAACTAAATCGATAACTGAAAGTCACTTGTAAACAAGCTCAAAGAACGATGACGGTCGACTCTGTACACGACTGTATAACTACTATTATGACCGATTATGCATAACTCGACCGTCAAAAACAATCGAATCATATGCGGGTACATTTTGTGAAAATAAAATAATATTTAAGGCTGATTTTCTTGAAGCGAGACTCGTACTGTCTTTGTCTTTCTCTACGGTGAAAACAGAGATAGCACGAGACTCGCTTCGAAAAACTATCTCCGTGTAAATAAGCCTTAACTCACACTGACACTACGACCTATTCTGTTCGATTTTGATGACAGACGGAATATACCCAATTAAATTTATAAATTGAAATATGTATGACACACAAATAAAACAATCAAGGTGGAACTTAAGAGTACGACAGTTGATCCATAATAAAATCATTGAAGATTGAATTAAGAAATACACACTTAACCCTTCTAGAAACGTAGACATAACAATTGTGTTTTATGTAACAGTTATTATGACAATGCTTATGTCAAAGTACACAATCTCCTTCAACATTAGTCGACGAACGCACAAATAAATGGTTTACGGAAATTAGGCATACTGATGCCCTCCTCATTCCCTCCTCCTCTTTCCCCTCTTTCCCATACATATCTCCGAGTCATTTGCACCCGCCAGGCTCTGGCCATGACCCACTAGAATGGCAAATGATAGGGAAACTTTATCCTGTTCCATTGATCGACATACTTTCAACATGTTTAGAAGATGTTTTTGTTGATAAGTGATTTTTTGGAGCTGCAGAGATAATTATGGTCATTAGTCCGTGGGGGGACCGATTAAGGGCTTGTACACAAAACTATGATACGACGTCGCATCGTAAAAATATACGAGCTCGCATGATGCATCGCAATAACTTACGAATTAATTCGCGTAATTGATGTTTCCTATATCTTCTTATCAGTAACAGCAGTGCGTAAATCTTTTCACGCAAATTTATTTTACCTAGTATAAAATATGTTCAATACGGTTGACGATCGTCGAGGGATTGGTCATCCGAACCTTGGAAGGAAGACGCCTTGCCGCACGAAATCGCATCGCAGCAATTTGCGTCGCAGTTTTCTGCGTTGCGAATTCGCATCGCGCTGATTCGCAGTTTTGTGTACAAGCCCTAAGAATACAACCCGCTCCATCACCAAGATGGGAGTCGCCAGAGGCGACGAACCTGGCTTCATAAAAGTGCCTGAAAATGGTAATAGGCTCACCACCTATTACATGGGACTAAATACAAGCGGCAAATGTACAGATTCTTGTAATAAGAAAACATCTCTGCTTACCCCTCCGGAGATTACAGGCGTTAGTATATCTATGTACGAGTATGTACATCAATAGGTAGATGCTTGAAACGATGTTGTTTTTGGCTTCAATAACACATGCGAAAGACACCTCTGATTCTGTTGAGACTACGAACAAAAAAACAGATTCGTCGATACACAGCAATTAGTCTATTGTCTGCGCCAACTCTATATTGGTCCAAGATCGTTGAAGCCAAACCGGATTTATTTATCGAAGGCATCCCAAACTTTTGTTTTACTCCATTTAGTAGCTACAAGGTTGGATCGCCAACTTTTATTAGCGACTAGCAACCCGTCCCGGCTTCGGGCGGGTAGACATTTTTCCCGTTTTTGCAACATTTTTAATTTATGCTCCACTCCTATTGGTCGTAGCGTGATGTTATATACCCTATAACCTTCCTCAATAAATGGACTATCTAACACAAAAAGATTTTTTCAATTCCAACCAATAGTTCCTGAGATTAGCGCGTTCAAACAAACAAACTCTTCAGCTTTATAATATATTAGTATAGATTCTCGGCGGAACCGAGAGCGCCGCAAACGTTCGATCAGCGCCAACGTTCATACACATCAATTAACTTCAGGTTCCCGAGTTCTGACAGTTCCAAGCATTAGAGGACCGAAAAAAAGATATATTGCCCCATTTTGCATAATAAATGACTGTAAATTGAATTAAATATTGGTGAAAAGAGCCCCAGAGGACAGCATCTCGCTGGGTTATCTGCCTGTTGAAAATGTAAGACTGATTGCTCGGGCCCACAGGTGGCATTTAGATTACATATTCGATAACGGGTTAAACCGGAAGGGTAGCGCCTGAGGGACCCAGGTAACATATTGGCCTTAATTACTCGACATTGAAGATTAATTTTCTAAACCATATTAGCTAACCTGTCATGAGTGAATAGTAACCAACAAACGTGGGTAGTTGTAAATTGAGCAAAAGGAATGCACATATTTCTAATTTTAAATGGATACCTACTCATCTTTACATAGTATATGGTAAAACAAAGTCGCTCCCGGTGTCTGTACCTATGCATATATCTTATTAAAAAGTTCAGAAGATAGGAAGGCGAATTAAACCTCAGTAATTTTTTTATAATAAGTGCATTTATTTCCACTATTAATAATTATCCCAATTTATACCGTAACAAGTACCTAATTAGTGTCGAACATACGACGGCTCGAGAACAACTGAGGGCCGATCAGGTCAAAATGGCCACCACTTAAACTAAGACTGTTATAATTTTATGTACTTTTAATTATATCCTTATGTGAAAGCGTAACATCCGGTTTTAATAACTAGAACATATAATTTTTATTTCTGGTCATTTGAGCTACTATTTTTAAATAATGCATAACCAAAATATTAAAATACAACAGTCGGCCATTCTGAACTTCACGAGTCCTCTCGTATTACGTTCCAATTCATTTGATTTAAATAAAATAAATAACTTTAACTTACACAATATTAAATGATCTAAAATAAAACTAATATTTACTTAGATTATACAATAATTCTTTGTTTCTATATATATATTCGATCTTAATCTCTATTGCTTCGGCCATCTAATATACTAAAATTGTTCCATCAATTTATTTAAGAATCAAGTGCCACTCTGTGAAAACACTATTTATAACACAATTTTTTTTTTTATAAAGAAAAAGCAATAAAGATTAATAAACATTAGAATGTCAGTTCAAAATCATTTCATTAATCAAATAAATTATCAATTCAAAATCATATTCATATTCACTCAAAGTATTAACACACTCCTTCATTGGCTTATCGGCCTCATATGTGTGAAAATACCGTTATCAAAATATCTAGCATACTCCTTTATTTGGCTTATCGGCCTCATATGTATGCAGATACTCTACACAGGTACACAGATGCTCCTGAAAATTGGCTTATCGGCCTCATGTGCATCGCATACCTTTCAAATACATGTAGTCAAATCATTTAGCTCACAAAACTTAAGTTACATCCGTATACCATAATTTGACTAAAATAATACCAATTAATACAATTCATTCAGTTTACAAATTCATAACTAAGCATTTGTCTCAATTTCTTCATCAAATTCACTGTAATTACAATCATTACTAACGGTTTGATCTTTGTCATTGTCTACTTCAGCCTCATTATTGTCGGACTCTATATTTTCTTGATCCGATCCCTCATCTGTTTCATCTAAATATTTTTGAGTATATGCCAACCATGGATACATTTTATCTATTGAAACAACTGCCTCATATCTCCTATTTTGTTTTCGCGTCAAAGGAGTATCTTCTACGACATATCTATCATTGTTTAAAACTTTAATAATTCTATAAGGACCTTGTAATTTAGGTAAAAGCTTTTTAGATTTTCCGTGATTACTCGCAACTTCTCTCTCTATCCTAACCAAGTCTCCTACTTTATAATTTGTAGCATCTTTTCTTTTTCGATCGAACCTTTCTTTCTGTTTATTCTGTTCTTTTGAAACTCTTAAATTTACCTCATTCCTAACTTCATCTAATGATTTTGTGCTGTTTCCATCGCAATCTAATAAAGATGCTACTATTCCATCTCCCTTAGTTCTTACTCTTATACCGAATAATACTTCCGATGGACTTTTACCTGTAGTTTTATTGATAGTTGTATTTATAGCTAACTGTATCTCCTCTAAATGTCTATCCCATTCATTTTCAGGGCAATTGTGATTCTTAGTGGCAAGTGAAGCTAGGATTGTACGATTAAATCGCTCCACTTGACCATTTGCTCTTGGAGTTGCTACAGCGTTTAAAACATGACGGATACCTAATTTGTTTATGAACTCTTTGAAACCCTTACTAGTAAAAGATGTGCCTCTGTCACTTATAATCCTACTTGGTACACCAAATAAACTCACGTAATTGTTTAAAACTTTCAAAGTTGTCTTAGTTTTAGTATTTTTAACTGCGTATAAATTAATATATTTTGTGTACGCATCGATTCCAACTAATATGTACGTGTTTTTGGATTTACTTTTAACAAACGGTCCTAAATGATCTAAATGGATGGTGTGAAAAGGTTGGTCAACTTTTGGAATAGGATAAAGCTTTCCCTGTTTTTTTCCACCGGGTGTTTTATGGTAAGAACACTCTAGGCACGATTGGACGTATTTTCTCACAAATTTTCTCATTTTCGGAAACCAATATAAACCCTTCAATTTGTCTAGAGTTTTCTCCATACCAAAATGACCTAACTCATCGTGATTTTTCTTAAGTAATTGCCACCTAACTCCTTTTGGCACCATCCATCTAAGTTGATCATTAACTAGGCGATAAACCTTTCCATTTTTAATTTTGTAATTTTGATAAACATCCATTATATTTTTAGCGTTTGGATCTTCCAATATCTGTTTAATTCTTTTAATTTCGTCATCATCATTTTGCATGGTTGCTAACCAGTCCTCAGTCTCAACAGCTAAAATATCGAACACAGGTTCGGACTCATCACTTGGTTCTATCGCATTTCTGCTTAGTGCATCTACGTGATTCATTCGTGTTCCTGACCGATATTCGATATTGCAGTCGTACTCCTGCAATTGCAACCACCACCTAGCTATTCTGGGTATTATGTCTCTTTTAGACAAGGTAGTCCGCAATGCGTTACAATCTGTAACTATAGTGAATTTAATACCCAGAATATAAACGCGGAATCGATTTAAAGAGGCAACTACGGCTAGAGTTTCGAGCTCAAAAGAATGATACTTCTGCTCTTCAAGATTCGTCTGACGACTGTAATATGCAACAGCTCGAAACCTACCTACTTCGTCTTCTTGCAAAAGTATACCTGCTATACCTGTCTTACACGCATCCGTATGAACTTGGGTTTTAGCTAAGTGATTATAAATTGCTAAAATTGGTCGTTTTATTAATTCTGATTTTAATGATAAAAACGCGTTGTCTTGGTCTGCGCCCCATTCCCATTTACCATCTTTTTTTAAAAGTTTTGTGAGTGGGGAGGCTATTAACGCAAATCCTTTTACAAAACGCCGAAAAAAACTTGCAAGTCCTATAAATTGACGCACTTCATGTTGGTTTTTAGGTGCTTTATATAATCTGACTGCTTCAGTTTTTCTAGTACCAGGTCTAACGCCCTCCTTAGAAATTTCAAACCCCAGATAATCAATAGTGGTATAAAAGAATTTACATTTAGTATGTTTAAGAGTTAGACCGGCATCCCGTAATAACTTAAGTACCGCTTCCAATCGCTCCATTCCTTGTTCTACACTTTGAGACGGTATAATTATGTCATCCATAAAAGCAAAGGCCTCACTATTTCTAGTATTCTTTAACATTTTATTAATGGTTTTTTTGAAAAACGGAAGGTGCATTTGCTAACCCGAATGGCATACGAGTAAACTGATACTGTCCATCGGGAGTTACAAAAGCAGTTTTGTCTTGAGAAGAAGGAGCGATTGGAATCTGATAGTACCCTGATGCTAAATCTAACGTAACAAAGTACTTATATCCTCCAAGACTGTCAATTTGGTCCTCCACTCTTGGTAATGGGTAGTGCTCTTTGACAGTCCTTGAATTTAATGCCCTATAATCTACACATAGGCGCTGGTCACCGGTTTTTTTTTGTACCAATAAAATTGGACTGGCGTAAGACGAAACGGATTCCGTGATAATACCACTATCTAACATCTCTTGTATCATACCCTTAACCTTTTCTTTTTCAACATGTGCTAGCCGGTATGGTCTGTATACAACAGGCGTCGTGTCATGTAAAGTAATTGTCATTTCTGTTAAATTTGTCAGTCCCAAGTCACTAAGGCCAAATGAAAAGCAATCTCTATATTTCTCTAAAAGAGTTTTTAATCTTAGAACCTCGTCCGGGTTTAATTTATCTCCTAATGAAATTTGATCTATAATAGCACTGGATTCCTCAACATGTACTTTATTTATATTCAAATTATTTTTATCTTTAATAATTTGGGCTCTTGTCAGTAAGATATTTTTACCTAATATAAAAGGTTCCGGATCCAAATTAACCAATATAACGCATCCAAAACCACTAGTGATTGTATAAGTACCGGGCATTATATAATATCTACGTTTGTTTACTTCACGTATAGACCCACGTACGTAAACAGTGCAAGTAATACTACTGTCAACCTTAATTGGCACAGCCACCATAGAGTTTATCTCTGTATCTGAATTAATAATTAATTTTAATTTATCGGTTACATCATCATTAATTTGCTTATGTAAAATCAAATGTTCATCAGTCTTAATTATAATGATACCAGCCTGTTCCGTAAACGTATGGCCTAACAATATTGGATACTTAAGGAGTTCGTTTGTTACTATTAATACTTCTGTTGCAGCAGAAACCCCTTGAACGGTTAAATTAACGATTGATTTACCTATAGGGCTTATCAAGGTGTCTCCAAACCCTCTAAGAGATGGCAAATTAGTGTTAGTAAATGCTACACCTAATCCTTCAAAATCTGACTTTCTGATAAGGGTACTCTGACTCCCAAGATCTACATAGCAAGTCATCGGTTTACCATTAACATTAATGGCTAATACGTATTTATCATCCAAAGTACCTGCTAGTTTTACTTCGGATACAGCCTTATCGCCATTTTTATTGTTAGTATTGTCATTAGTGTTCCTCAAGAGCCTCCTACACGAAGTTGACGAATGACCAAGTCGCTTACATATACTACAGGTTACGAGTGGTTTGGAACATTTAAAACTAGGATGCCCTATTTCGCCGCAATTAAAACATTTAATTGTACTTGGTGTTGTTTTATTATTGTTGTCACCTTGTCCTTCAAAACGTTTTCTAATGAATGGTTTCCTAATATCTTTACTATCATCTAATTTAACTGTTTTTAAATAAGCTAATAACTGTTCAGGCTCGGAATAATTAGCTGCCTGAGCACCTAGACGCATACTCCTGTCATCTAAACCGTTTATAATACAGTCTATCGCTTTCTTATTATATATTTCACACCTATTTAACAAATTCATCTTATGATAAAAATATGTCTCTAATGTTTCATTGGATTTAACTTTCCTATCTAACATTTCTTGTAATAGCTGAGCATAATTTTGAATAGATGGAAATGTTTTAATTAATTTTTCTTTCCATTCTGACCAAGTAAAATTGACAGAGGGTAGTCCCTGATACCATACTTTTGCTACGCCCATTAACTTAGGTAGTGAATAATGCAATAATTGCGGTTCTTTCCATTCATACAACTTTGAGCATTCTTCTACCTTATTTATCCAAATATCGACAGTTTGTTCTTTATTAGAGGGATCAAATTCAGGAATAGTATTATTGTTCATAGAAAAATGATTTTGTGAAGTAGGCAATGATTTAATTATATTTAACAACTCTCGAGCAGAAACACTAGTTACAGATTCATCAGTATTGCGTCGTTTAGTATTTTGTCTTCTGGAACGTTTCATACTGATTGAAGTTGAAGAATCACTATCAGAAGTAAAAGACATTGTACTCACTGTTGATAATCGCCTTCTACTCTGCTTGAGCCGACGCCGATACTTCCGCGATCGGTCATCACACCGGCTACGACGATACTTAGGCGTTCCACTTCCACGACGCCTCCGTCGTCTATGTGGAGGAGATTCGGAATCACTGCCACGATAGCGACGCCTTCGTGAGAAACTCCGCTTTCTTGATGGGCGATGACGATGCACCGGATTTGGAGGAGTCCCCGACTGCTCAAGATATTCTTGTTCAGCAGTTTCCTCAACTCCCGACATCATAATATCCAACGATCTGAAACTTGTTATCAACTGCATTAGTTCATGGTCAAATGGCACTTATTTCTAAGGACACGATGAATTTATAGATATACACACGAACAATAAGAATGTAATACAGTTAATAAATAATGTACATTATTTAAATTAAATTCATTATGTAAATAAAGGTAGGTAACTAAAATATAACTTCTTAGGATTTTAAGCAGCGTCATAGTTCTACAAACCTCTATATGTATACATTTACAACGGTTAAATACTACTTCTAAAAGAATTCTTTTTTTTTTTTTTTTTTAATTATTGACGTTAACAAAGTAAAATAACGGACTCAAAGATTTATATTAATAATAAAAATAAAATAAAAACGAAATTATCATTGATACGCTTTTTATTCTTAACTTTTGTACCAACAATGATAACACTTAATAGCTTACAAACCCACGCAAAGTATAAACAATAATCGAACTCACCTTAATATTCAGCCAAAAGTTTAAATGCAAACTGCCACTTGTAGGCGTGGTAGGAATTTTATCCTTTTACTATCCCACTTCTGAACTAAAAAGTTCAGAAGATAGGAAGGCGAATTAAACCTCAGTATTTTTTTTATAATAAGTGCATTTATTTCCACTATTAATAATTATCCCAATTTATACCGTAACAAGTACCTAATTAGTGTCGAACATACGACGGCTCGAGAACAACTGAGGGCCGATCAGGTCAAAATGGCCACCACTTAAACTAAGACTGTTATAATTTTATGTACTTTTAATTATATCCTTATGTGAAAGCGTAACATCCGGTTTTAATAACTAGAACATATAATTTTTATTTCTGGTCATTTGAGCTACTATTTTTAAATAATGCATAACCAAAATATTAAAATACAACATTATAAACTACGAAACGGATGTTAATGCAGTTTTCAGCAATAGATAGAAATAGATTCAAGAGGAAGGTTTATATGCCCCACATTAGTATCTACATTGCACCCGTGCGAAGCCGGGGCGGGTCGCTAGTTATACATATTTTAGAATTTTAACGTATTTTTAAATGGATACATATTTGAGAGATTTTTTTTCCAATGGATTCCCATAATCGTAATTTTCCCAAGAACTAGGGCCGTATTATGACGTGTTAAAACCATCACTGTTCCGGTGAGAGAAAGGGACGCAGCTATGCAGATCGTAAAGCAACGTCACATTCTCACAACTGAACAATTATGATTTCAACAAGTCATAATACGCCACCTGGTTGAAATAAATCTTCCTACATATTTCCCTTTCAAAATACAAATGGAAAACACAGTGTACTTTTTTAACCAGAACAAAACTATTTCGTAGTTCAATTTGGTGAAAAAGTTTCAACAGAATTAATGAAACCATCGGTACGTTTTTGTTTATGACAGTATTGAGTGACAAAATGCGGCAGTGCTTTTTTATGATCCAAACAAAAAAATAAAATCACCAATATAGGTATATACGTCGACGCATTCACAAGCTAGATCGAGCTATAATAGTTCCAGTGACATTGATGGCTCAGTACTGCTGACAAAAGTTACGAGTCGTATCGAGTGAGCGTATGCAGTGCAAATTCCCAAAATGGCTAGCGGATTTTATTGATGCTCGTTAGCTCAGCGTGTACTTCGTACTGTATGTACGGTTCAGTTGCGCTTCCAAATCAATGGCTGTTATGGGTAACTGGTAACACTGGACAATGTTGACATAGGAGGTTAACCGTCAAGATTAATCAACGTACCCGAAGTTATAAAGACAGTGGTCATTCCACGGAGCAGAGGATTCCATGTCGAACAGCTGAAGAAGTTTGACCTTTTATATCTGGTTTGCTTGTCCTCACTTTCTGATCTTATGTTAATTATTATTTTGTGTTGTATTGTGAACTAGCTTCTGTAACTAATCACTAACCCAATTAAAAGTACTCTCATTGGTGGAGAGTCTATGTTGGTTTCATTTACTTTATTTACCATGCTCCCAATCCTGACTTACCGATATTAGCTATAACTATAATGATAGATTCACCCCGACAAGATTCTGTTGTATGTCTTTTATATGACAAAGATATGGAACTCCATCTTGTATTTCAATTGGATTGTTCCTAAGAGTTTTTCCATAGATAACTAGGGAAGATTATTCTTTATTGAGAAGCTAAGTTAGCCATGGGCCCCACAAAAAAAAAACGCAATTTGCCTATTAGTCATTATCATTAGCATAGCAGAAATAGCCTAGTGGTGTCACCGTAGGCCAAATCGTAGGTCGCGATTTCGAACCCAAGACCTCAGACTTTTCGGATTCATGTGCATATTGTATAATTATCACTTGCTTAAAAACGGTGAAGGAAAACATCGTGAGGAAACCTGAGGATGCCTGAGAGATATTTTTCAACGGCATGTGAAGCCAAGTCAGAGGCCCATGGGCGGCATAAACTCTGACACCAAATTAGTCACTAACCACACGAAAAGAAGTAGATTATCATTAGCGGCCAAAGTAACCTAATGAAGTACATTATTGACACCGCCTCATTTCCTTATAGCATCATAATTTAGTTTAGAAAGATTTAATCAATTTTATAAGCAAAAATTCAATCAACTTTAATTTGCTTCATAATGGTACCGATTCTGTTGTAATCAAACTAAACTTAATTTAAACTATTGTCATTTCTTTCACTCTAATAAAACAAGAAAGAGATGGACATAAATAAGAGCTGTCAAATTTAGTTGAACTAAACCATACAAATTTAGACGAAACGCCGGAATGTGTCGACTAAGAACACGGTGAAGTTCAAGTCGTAAACTAGTTTGGCATCTCCAACTTAGTTCTTACATATCACCGTCCTTTTCTCACGCTGTCTGTTAGTAAAAGAATGCAATTCTTTAATTTTAGTTTAATTAGTGAATAAAAGAATCGGCGCCTGTACAAGGTGTAAAAAGACCCTTCACGAAGCCGTCAACCATGCATTCAGTACATCAAACTAAGTAACCCTACGCAAAAATTGTCGCTGGGAAACGACTTTTGTTTTTGGGTCAAAAATTTCGTTTTACTGTAAAGCTCAATGTAACGCACTCAAAACACTGTGCTGATAGGTGCAATGAGTAGTAAACGGGTAATGGAGGTATTTCAAGTACATTTGCAACCTTCAAAACTAGTATTTTTAGAAGAAGTTGTGATTAAGTTGGAACTTTGACCTCCAATATCTCCGTAACTAGAAGGAACCCAGGCATAGTCTAGAACAAAAAAAAATGCAATGACGTGCAGAATAAGTGCCTTTCGGCTTCGTTAAGGGTCTATTTACACCATTTATTAATACTGTAAATCAAGATTCAGAATTAGCCGAATAATCACCACGTTCAAACTCGCTTCAGTTAAATATATTCAATATTTATCACAGAACGCTCAACATAAATACTGTGAACATGTAACATAAATCGACTGCACGTGCAGAAAATAGCAGTAAAAGAATATATTTATGAAAATACACAACATTCGAATACACGTGATCTTTTGTCAATAGTTATTGTGGACATTTGCACGCAATTTGTATGAGTAAGAGTATTTGATGCATTTTTGATGACGCACGATTCGTGTCGCGTTGCTGGAAAAGAAATTCGGGGTAGTAATATGAAAGTCAATAAATTTAAGGAATAAAGTTTTGTCGGTAGCTGGTAACACTGGACAATGTTGATAAAAGAGGATAGTCGTCAAAATGAATCAACGTACCCAACGTTATAAAAACAGTGGTCATTCGACGAAGCAGAAGATTCTATGTCGAACAGCCGAAGAAGACTGACCTTTTATATCTGATTAGCTAGTCCCAATTTTCTGATCTTGTGTAAATTATTATATTGTGAACTAGCTTCTGTAACTAACCACTAACCTAAATATAAGTACTCTCAGTGGTGGAGAGTCTGTTGGTTTCATTTACTTTATTTACCATACCCGCAATCCTAACAGACCGATATTGGCTATAACTGTAATGATAGATTCACCCCTACAAGATTATGGTATAGTCTTTTACAAACGTATTTAGATGCGCGCACCAGGTCAGCGTAATGGTTCTGAGAAGAGGCCCGTGCCCAGCAGTGGGATAGTAATGGGTTGAATATGCTTATGCTTATCAGTTTACGTATCACTTGGCGATATCCCCGTTTTTATTCTAAAAGAAAATCAACCCAACATTCTGTCTGTTACATTATCAATTTCTAACCATCAACAAAAATATTTTTCAATTTGAATTTCTCAACGAAAACAGGGCATAGATTTAAAAATATATCTGCATTTAAAAAACGAACGCGCCTAAATTGTAACAAAGGAGGTTTGGTAAGACGCCAGGTCTGTATGGCAACACCTGTGGGCCTCTGGGAATAACGATCGATATAGAACTAGCCGCTTCTAGCCGCATGTTGGAGAATTTGCATTTTTTCGTCTAACCACTATAGATAGTCTCTGCCCTCTAGGGATCACGGGAGCTTTAAAATAGAGGGTTTACTTTATTCTAAAATACACTTTATGCTCCTGGCAGATTTTTTAGGCTATGGCTTCTACTAGATTAGAAATTGTTTTTGTTGCCTGCAGAACAATAATCATTGATCTAAGGCCGAAATACAACAAAATACAGTATGAGACTGATATTTGCGATAGAAAATAGAATAAGTATATCCTACGCGGTATTAATATGCGAATGTAAGCTAATCGCTTTCTAAAACTCATGAAATAAAAGCATAATATTTTTTTACTATTAGGTATGCAACTACATATTTAAAACAACTTTTTCTATTAAAATTAAACATGATTCACGTTCATTTAAATAAAGCCAAAATAAGCTCACATGTTGTCATAAAAAAAATGACAAGAAAAGGTTAAATAAAGTTAAATTTAGATTCAATTAAATTTAGTTAAGAAGTTAATTTTAGTTAAATTTAACTGCAATTAAATAAAGTTGCAGTTAAATCCTCTACGCACTACGATTTTTTTACGATTGTACATTTTTATTTTTTTTGGAATTACGAGACTAAATATTTACCCATCTAATACCGACCACGATATCACAAACTGACTCAGCTAGACTAATATAAAGTCTTTAACCGATAAAATAACTGCAACAGGCGACCTCAAGATCTTGAACGGACTTCCTAAGCCCTGATCACAATAGATCAGAAGTAGTGGCCGCTCAATAATGCACTATTGCGATCTCTGAGCTCAATGTGGCGCAAACAACAATACCTTATTGAGGGCCACTCTGAGATCTGAGCCGTTTCTATGACTTGAGGTCCCTCTTGACTTGAAGTCGATGGTTCTGGTTGCTACTGTTCGTTTTATGACGTCTCAGCGGATATTACGCTTTAAGAAAACTAAGGTACTTATACAGTATGTTAAATAACAGAGGGCGTTCCCTTAAACTCGTTAATCTATATCATTAATAGATTAAAATTTAAATGACAGCATAGAATTAATCAATTAATCAAAAAATAATTAATTAATTACGTCATTGCCCTCCTTCCACGTTAAAAGACAAGTGCGCGTGTACAGTGTTTCTTTTACGTATTAATTTAATATTTTTTGTGAATATTTTATTATTTAAAAAAAAATTAAAAAATTCAATGGTAATATTTTTTTTAAGATGTATGGGCGCTATACTGTTTCTGGTTAACGGGAACGCCCTTCATTAGTTAACATACTTACTGTATAATACATACTATTGGTGATGTTCTTCACAAAGGACAGGTACGTAGTACTGTCAACCGGCGTGCGTGTATGACAAGATATATGAATAAGGACGAAGCGAAAGAAGTATGTAAGGATCGTAGCATGTATCGTTTATAGTTTCTGTCTACTCCCATGGGTAAAAGGTGTGAGTTTATATATGTATGTATAACATATACCTGTGTCGTGATCCTGGTTCTCACAACACAGGGAATCCTAGCCTCCAGTTAATTTGTACAACGTTGTAATTCTTTTTTGTTATTAATTTTTTTTTATTCTTGACTACGTCGCGTTTTGCCCTAGTCGCACCTGATAGTAAGCGCAGACAGGGTCTAAGATGGAGCACATGAATCCAAGGAACAGAGAAATAGAGGGATTCATCTATAGCCTTCTGGCTCTCACATCCTACACACGACGAAACGCAGTAAACTGCTTGGCGCCGGACTTGATGTGAGGGTTGTAGCTAGCCAACTAGTTTTTTATAAAATTTATTTTTCACTTTTTTACATTGATATAATTTGTGAATTATTTTATGGGTGAGTGCAGTGTGGGTATTGGTATTTGGGATACAGTGGGACAGGAGCGATACAGAACATTGACATCAAAATTTTACAAAGAAGCTCAAGGTGCTATAGTTGTTTACGATGTGTCAGAACCAAAGTCCCTAGCAAAACTGAATGAGTGGGTCGTGGAACTGCAAGTATACTCCACCAAGAAGAGCACAGCCTGCTTAGTTGTCGGCAATAAGACTGACAAGCATATCATTCTGGGACCCATTGCATAATATCAACAAGCACATTGGATCACCCGCGCGACGGCGCAACGAGTATTCCCAAGGAGGGTTGACGTCAGGCAGGCGGCAGGTCATAAAACAATAAGCCAAAACCTCTAACAACATGGATTTATGAAATACATGCTGTGCCGACCCCACCTAGAGTGGGATAAGGGCAGGAAGAAGAAGAAGGAGGTTGTAGCTAGCCAGGCGGACCGTATAGATCCTACCATCAAGCGTACTGGGTTTTGTTGAATCTTACAACACGCCTCTATTCCCTGCGTGCGGTGTGGAAGTTTTATAATGTTTTTTTTATTTTCAAATTTAATGAGTTAACCAGGACACCAGCAGCGCAAGTAGGTTATAGAGGGGCTGTGAAATGTCGGGAGAGCAGAACTTGATCCAGTAGATCCAGTAGTCATTGTTTTGGGCAGCTCTCGGATGGTTTCGCGAATTGACTGGTTACAACTTCCACAGGTTTTCTTTGAAGGTATTCAGGTTCCTTTCAGCGACAAAGTAAAAAACTTGGGGATCTTTATGGACAAGAACTTTTCATGGGATCCACAACTGCAAGAGACCAGCCGTAGGATGTTTGCATCAGCCGGATCCTTGAGAAGACTTCGTAACTTTTTACCCACTGCCACTAAAACTGCGCTTGCACAATCTCTTCTTCTTCCCATCCTTGACTATGCCGATGCCAGCTATCTCGATCTCACCGAGGACCAGTTTAACAAACTTGAGCGACTTCAAAACTTTTGTATTAGGTTCATATTTGGTTTACGCAAATATGATCATGTGTCCGAATTTCGTGCTAAACTCAAGTGGCTTCCAATACGTCTTCGTCGGAATGCTCATATTCTTTCCCTACTATACAGTATTCTGTTCAATCCCGCTACCCTTCTTATCTTAAATAGCGTTTTGAGTTCATGCGTGATTCACATTCACAATCCTTAAGATCATCGGAGAACTTGAAACTGAAGATGCCTATGCATTCCACAAGATTCTTTGACCATTCCTTCACTGTTCAGGCCATACGCTTGTGGAATGCACTACCTGTACCTGTAAGGCGTGCTCAGTCGTTGGGTTCTTTCAAAAGAATGGTTAAAGAACATTATCTTGCTCTATAGTGGTTTATATAGGTAAATTATCTGTATGTATAATTAATTATGTATGTACCCTATTTGAGTGTGTGTGTATATATATATATATATATATATATATATATATATATATATTTAAAATATGTATTGTAATTATACCTATTATTTAGTTGATTCCCGGTTTTTAGTAGGTTGCATATTTGTACGCTGCAAACTGCCCTTTATATTTTTCTTAACAATTCTTTCCATCCAATGGTTGTCTGGAAGAAATTGCTTTAAGCCATAAGACCGCCATTTGTACTGTTAATTATGTGTATTCCTTGTTTTATTTCTTTTAGTGTGCAATAAAGTATATCTATCTATCTATAGTTTAAATTTAACTGTTTGTGTAGTTAGAAATAGGTGTTATACAAAACTGAATCTCACATTCAGAGGTATTTCTGGATAGAACAATGGTTTCTCAACAAAGTATAATATGTAAGACATCGTCATGATCATCAATGTGTTGCTGTCCACAAAAAAAGAAGGAGACAGAAAATTTACATACATAACAAACATAATTAGCCCATTACTGTTCCACTGTTTGGCACGGGCCTCTTCTCAGAATGAGAAGGGTTTAGGCCTTAGTCCACCACGCTGCCCTGGTGCGGGTTGGCAGACTACACACACCATCGAAAACTTTATGGAGCCCTCTCAGGTGTGCAGGTTTCCTCACGATGTTTTTCCTTCACCGTTAACGCAAGTGATAATCAAGTTCTGATCCACACATGAATTCGAAAAGTCAGAGGTACGGGCCGGGATCGAACTCAGACCCTCTTGCATGGAAAGCAAGCGACAGAAAAATTACTCAATGAAATTTAAATTTTACTCTGACCTGACCGTAGTCGACTCAAGAAATTCAGACTATACACAGTACTAAATAATTTAACCATTCACCAACAAAACAACACCGAGAGGCTTGCAAAGAAAATAAATATTTCAACGTAAGTACTTAATTCACAATTAAGACAAAATTCTTCTACTATGTTCGTACAAACTACTGAAAACACACAGTTTTAAGAAACACCAAGTTTGTATAATATTCGTGTCTACACATACATGGTTTAACCTTAATTATAATAATGACGTCATCATACTCATTATAGCGAGCGGATGTCGTGGGAAATATCGATCGTGTGGCTACACTGCGCGCCCATGCGGAAAAATTATATACGATTATAGTGAGCATGCTACAAGGGCGGCGCGGACAGTCCGGGCGAGGAGTGTTAAAACATTAAGGTCCGTATTCCAGAACATTCCTCAAGTCCAGTTTGATATTTAATCACTGTTGATCACTGTTTAAGTATACAAGGTTAGTCGGAAAGGGGGTACTAAGCCGAAATGGTGTTAAAGTACCCATAATAATGGATAACTTTTGTTCTACAACTTTCCTCAAAAGTCATTAGTTTAAGAGAAATGGCTATTCAAAGATTTCATAAAAAAAACGCTAAATTCTATCTATCCTCAGCTATGATCAGCTGTGTTAATATTTTAGATCTTGTTTGGGGTCACGGATTAGAAGATCCACTTTCTGAATTCCTAACTAAAGCAGGAATGAAGAAATTTTGAAAAAACTAATAAAAAATAATTTTGTATGGCAATTTTTTTTAAAGAATATTGAAATTTTAACACTTTCTTAAAAACAATCGTCAGTGATACATTAAGTGGCCCGCGGCTTAGTACCCCCTTTCCGACTAACCTTGTAGAATCAGTACGGTCTTATTCCAGAACGGCAGTCAATCTATACTCAGATGAAACGAGATCAAATCGAGCCGATCGATTGGTTGATTACAGATCAAATCACTGCTTGGGGTCGAATCTACGAACTGAGTAACGATCTAGAATAAAGCCAAAGTCAGCCGAACTATGATCAATGAATCTATGATTGAGGAATATTCTAAAATTAAAAGTCGACTCAAAACTAGTTCTAAACAGAGATTAATTATTGAGTTTCGTTCTGTAATACGGACCTAAGTGCCCGTTCACACAGCGGATCCGTTAAACAAATGACAGCTGCCTCGCATCTGGCAGGCAGGATACGATAAAAATAACGGATCGTGTGTGAACGCACACATACTTCTCCATACGTCTTCATGTACGGATCCGTTTTTATACTGTTCCGGCATCCAGTTTTTGATGATAAAACGGAACACGTAAAAATGTCGGACCAGTATTTTCTACTGGATTCGGAATACCGTTGTGTATGTGAACTCGGTCGTACAATTGCAAGCGCCATCACCAAAATAAAAACGGATCCGTTAAAATGGGGCCTGTAAACAGTTTCTGTGTGAACTAGCTGTAAGGGCCTGTGGGACTAGCTCGAACGTTTCACGTCTAGTAGTATCGTAAACTTATTGGTAATGAAAGCTAATTTTGAACCGAAAATACAACTGTACAATTGTCCTATAACATTTTGGTATTTTTTTTGCGACATGCACAATTTGTATCATACATAGATAAGACTTTTCTTTTTTCGTGGAAATATCGTCATGGATGTCCTTCGCCCGGGGTGGCCAGGGGGTCTGCTAGACTCTTACCGGCTAAAAACCAACGGTGTTCCTCGTCCTGAACATCGGCCGTGGTCGCGGGATTTGCATAAGCTGTACAACAACCATACATACATAGATAATGACATAACATAACATCATGCCTTTATTCCTCGAAGGGTTGGGCAGAGGTATATAGTAACACCCACATTTCGCTACGTTTAAGTTCCATGTAATAGGGGGCGAGCCTATTACCATCAACCGGGAACAAATCCAAAACTCCGAGCTGCTACTGAAGAATTCCACACGGAAAATCCCAATTACACTTTGCCCGACCTGGGGATCGAACCCTGGACCTCAGGATCAGCAGTCGCGCTTGCCACCACTAGACCAATGAGACAGTTTAATTGACTAGTATGTGCGAAACGAGTATTTCCGATTCAAAATTCACTAACATTAACGTTTCGTTTAGGGTACTCGACAGCATTTAGGCTAGGCCTACTGTTTTACAATGGTCGGATAACTCCTAGCTAGAACATAAATATGACAAGGCTTGTTTCCTTTAATTTTGATTACTACAAGCAATTAATTCAGTATATAAAACAAGTGCATGTGCATGGATCGTCTTACGGGGTGACGAACGCGACGCGACGAACACGACAAACGCGATCAAGACAACGGCATTCCCTACTAGCGGACTATGTAGCGAGACGCGACGTAACGCGTATTTGTTCCACGTCGTGTCGCGTCGCGTCACACCGCGTCGCATTTGTCGCTTACGCAGGACACCCCGTTAGAGTCACACATACCTAACTTGGCAAGAGTAGAGAAGATAATTCCTCTCCTTTCTTTCTTTCTTCTAAACAGACGTGTTTCAAAATAAATTATGGCAATAACCATAGAATAGTGACAAGCAATAAAAGTGACCATTTTTTTGTTGCACTAAGTGTACATGCGTAAACTTACTCCCACTACGCCAAAACCTTGCCAAGTTATGTGCCGGAGACTATACATTTTTTGTCTTTCTTTTTCATTTAGTTTTATCTCATAAATAAGTGCCTTCATGCTGTAGAAAATAGTTAAGAGCACATTAGCTTTTAAGAGCTTTCTACAGCAACAAAGCTTCTCTGGCTTCCTAAGAACCTTATCACCTAGCCACCGCAACGCTAGCCTAGTAGTATGACCATCGGACTACCAAGTCAGGTCTCGAGTTTAAACCCAAGGCACGCACCTCTTACTTTTCGGATTCATGTGCGTATTGTATAATTATCACTTGCTTAAAAACTGTGAAGGAAAACATCGTGAGAAGACGTACCTGAGAGTTATTTCTTGACGGCATGTGAAGCAAAGTCAGAAGCCCATGGGTGGCATAAACTCTGACACCAGGTTAGTCACTAACCACACGAAAAGAAGAAGACTACAACGATGAAAGTAGGTAGGTCTATTTTATTTAGCATGAAAAAATATTCGTGCTCGGTTACTTTGAAGTATTTCCATTTTGTTTGTCATTGAATGTTGAATGTTAGCAGAGATTTTAGATATGAAAACTATTTTTCATTTTATGGTTGTATCCAACTTTTACAACAAAATTGTGGTCACAATGTTATGTTAGAGGCAATTTAAAAGCATTTGGACTGTATACAATTCATAGAACTGAAAATTATGAATTCTAGTTTCATAAAACTAAAGAGGATTATGGAATGTATCTATTTTTTCTATCAAATACGACATTATAAAAGTCAAATAATTACTCAAATAAGTACTTCAATCAGGCTGGTGAAGGATGGAAGTGTCACCAATGCCAGATTTCATAGACATAACATAACATCACGCCTTATATTCCCCGAAGGGGTCGGCAGAGATGTTTTTAGTACATCCTCGTTTCGGCGTTACGTTTAAGTCTCATGTAATACGGGGCAAGCGTATTGCCATTAACCGGGCACAAATACAGACTCCGGGCTGAGAAATTGCTAATGGAAAAACCCAATAACACTTTGCCTGACTTGGGGATCGAACCCAGGACTCCATGCTAAGCAGTCGCACTTGTTACCACTAGGCAAACAAGACAGTCACTTCATAGAATGCCTAAAATTTTATTTTAAAAATACTACCATTGCTTAGATACATTACTTTCTAAGTGACGCGGTTGATTTGGAGTTTCTTGAATCGAGATTCTGTAAAGCGTGAACTTAGAATATTAATCTAGACGCGTATATATTTTAAAATAAATAAAAATAAGGCTGAAACACACAGTTCCTTTTAAGTGGTTAAAAGTCACTGTGCCCAGTGGATAATAATTTAGCTCCTCATGATACATTTATGCCCCGTCCCTATGGGCAAAATCGAATCGTTTTCCTTACCAATGGTAGCATTTTGTATTGCCAAACTGGGCATATATATACCTATAAATAGACTCGTAAGCTAATTTTACCTGTCATAGCTACTTCCATATGGGAGGGTCTACTATGCAAAGCTATGAGGTCTTTGCTTCGTTAAAGTAAAGATGCAAGAGTCATAATTTTTAACCAATAACGCTCGATAAGTCTTAGGAATGCGCAATTTACCGTCATTTGGTATTCGACAATACAACTGAGTCGTTTTTTTTACTTGGGTACATCTTCATGGATAATGTTCTTCTTTTCGTGTGGTTAGTGACTAACCTGGTGTCAGAGCTTATGCCGCCCATGGCCCTCTGACTTGGCTTCACATGCCATCGAGAAATATCTCTCAGGCATGCCGGTTTCCTCACGATGTTTTCCTTCACCGTTTTTAAGCAAGTGATAATTATACAATACGCACATGAATCCGAAAATTCAGAGGTGTATACCCTGGCTTCGGACTCGAGACCTATGAAGTGTCACTCCGAAGGTCACACCACTAGGCTATCACTGCTATAGTGTAGCAAGGAGAAGGCGAAGGGTTATGCCGGCCTCTTACCGGCTAAAAAACCACGGTGTTCCTCCTTCTGACCGTTAGCCAGGGTCGCGGGAATCGCTAATGCATGCACCGCCACCCCGGCAGACATCTAGGTCTACTCCTTAAATGGTACAGGCAATTAAAACTTAAGATAGCATAGCATATGCTATCTTATTAATTCATTTATTTTATTTATGTAATTAATTTATTAATTTTTGTATTTGCTCGAGGCTGCCCGTGGCCTCACTATTAGGACCCATCCCAAAACCAGTTCTGCTATACTTCGGTGTAGCAGCATTATGCTGAAATGGGCTCCTTTTTTAGTCTCGTGGAGACATGTAACGTTTTTATTTTGTTATTTTTTTTTATTTAATATGTTTGTATGTCTGTCACGAGACTTAATTAAATAAATAATTTTCTTTCTTTCTTTCTTTAAATTGTTCCCAACCCTAATATAACACGGCTTCTGCCGTTTAACATCCATTTACCAACTTATGGTCTATATTGAACGTGGAGTTATAAATAATTTATTGCTACAATAAACCCCGCGCGCCGCAATATGGGAGCGATGACTTCCAACCTTTATACGTGTGGCTTACATTTTCAATTACTTTAAGGATATTATTTTTGATTGTAGAAGTATGGATCTGGTGGTTGCTTCAAAAAACAATACAAACTGTACAATACGACACGTTTGGTGCAGTGGTTGAGCGATTGGCTTCTGCGCTGCGGGTCGTGGGTTCGATTCCCGCACGGAACAAATATTTGTATGGCGTACAGATAGTTGTTCTGGGTCTGGGTGTTTGTGCATGTGAAGATTTGTGTCTGTAAACGCACCCACGATACAGGAGACATCCTAGTGTGCGGCAACGTATTTTGAAAAGAAAAAAAGAAAAAACCAACACAATTATGTTGTCCTGCCTAACTTTTATCCCAGCTATGTTGGGGTCAGCTTCCAGTGTAACCAGATGTGGCTGAATACCAGTATTTTACACGGAGTGACTGCCATCTGACCTCCGCAACTCAACGGGCAATGCCGACATTCTAAGGTTAGACCGTGGTCAGATGGATTCTGACTTCCTAGGACAATCTTAATAAGATGAAATACTACATAGAGCTACATCTTACAGCTAGTTCACACAGAAACTGTTTACAGGACCCGTTTTTATTTTGCTTATAGCACCTGTAGTTGTATGAGTGAGTTCACATACACGACAATATTCCGAATCCAGTAAAAAATACTGGTCTGACATTTTTACATGTTCCGCTTTGTCATCAAAAACTGGATGCCGGGACAGTATAAAAAACGGATCCATACATGGAGAAGTATGGGCGCCTTCACATACGGTGCGTTATTTTTATCGTATCCTGTCTGACAGATGCGACGCCGCTGCCATTTGTTTAACTGATCCGTCGGCACAGATGTGAACAACACATCCAATACTGACGGATCCGTTAAACCGGATCCGCTGTGTGAACGGGCACATACTTATAGAATCCATACTAAAGTAAGGATCTCGTCTACAAAACGAATAAGGTGAAAGAATTTAGTAAGTATATTAAGTTGTACCACGAATATAGTTGTGAAATAAGTTATTGATTTTACTAGACATGTAGCTGAATCGATTACGTTATAAATAAAATACATTGAACTTCAGAAACCCATCGACAGATCGATATAGTTCTGTAAGGGTGATTCGTTCGTATCCTAAATTAAATGTTTCTGACATAAGTAGATAGATTAAATACATCCTATCTATCTATCTGTCTATCTATCTATAGCCATACTAATATTATAGATGCGACAGTGATTTTGTTTGTCTGTCTGCCTGTTTGTTACTTCTTCACGACTAAACTACTGAACTTATTTTGATGAAACTTGGCAAAGAGATAACCTAAAACCTGCAGCTGAATACGTACGTACATTTTTTTGACATGCAAAGCAAATAAAACCGCGGTCGTCAGCAAATTACATATATGTTTTTTTTGTTCAGTAGAATACAAGGTTACTGCCTTGCTGTATGTCTTGATGAAAACTTTAAATACAGCAAGCAATTGTTATATAAATAAATATAATGTAAGTAAACACCAACGTGTATTCCCTCCGCCTGAAACTATTCAATCTTTGTGAAGTACAGGGATCCAATACAATTCATTTCCAACTATGTTGGGGTCAGCTTCCAGTCTCACCAGATGCGGCTGAATACCAGTATTTTACACGCAGCGACTGCCATCAGACCTCCGCAACCCAGTTAGAAGGCAATTCCGATATCCTAAGGTTAGACCGGTTGTCAAACTTTCAGACTTTTGACTTCCTGTAACGACTGACAAAGGTATTCGTATGACACTCGTGACCGACCTGTTTAACATGCTTTCCGAGGCATCAGATCTCCGCAACCCAGTTACTGGGCAAAGGATATCGATCCTTAGACCAGTTGTCAGATTTCAGGCTTCAGACTACCCGTAACGACTGTCACAGGTATTCTTATGGGACCGACAGTTTAACCAGCTCTTCGAGGCACGGAGGGATCTTGATGTGTAACGAACGGTCGCCCATCCACAGACTGACCGTGGCAAGCGCAGCTTAACCTCGTAAAACATAATTACCTAATAGTATGCACATACCTACCATATTCCAAAATGTTTACCATTAAATACCCACATCAATAATAAGAAACCTACAGTTTAATTTGCGTAAACGACATGTTAAGTAACATGAACTCTTTTATAATAATATTGAAAACAATAGAAACTGCCCGTCATCTTTGGAAAGTACCCGTCATTTTGAAAGAAGGTCACCATCCGTTTGTGCTCTATGTTCTGGAAACTTGCCATAACTTTCCATATTGAATTCCAGCTTGATATAAGCATGTGGCTACCTTTCACGGAAATGCAACTAGTCCTACGCTTGTAAGCAGATAGGAAATAATCAATAATTTTTAAGTTTTTTTTATTAGTTAGTAGTAGATCGTTTCTTGGCGCTCATAGCTTATTTACGACCGCGCGGATCATACGATTTGTGAGGTTAAGCAACACTTATCGCGGTCAGTTTGAGGATGGGAGACCAATCGTTACACATCAAGATCCCTCCGTGCCTCGAAGAGCTGGTTAAACTGTCGGTCCCATAAGAATACCTATGACAGTCGTTACGGGTAGTCAGAAGCCTGAAAGTCAGAAGCCTGAAATCTGACAACTGGTCTAAGGATATCGGCATTGCCCAGTAACTGGGTTGCGGAGATGTGATGACAGTCACTTAAAAAAAATATTGTAAAATATTGGTATTCAGCCGCATCTGGTTAGACTGGAAGCTGACCCCAACATAGTTGGGAAAAGGCTAGGCAGAACATCATTTATCAATTTAACACAGACGGCAGACACATTTATTTGACGACAAGTTTGGTGCAGTGGCTGAGCGATCGGATTCGGTTCGATTCCCGCACGGAACAAATATTTGTATGGCCTACAGATATTTGTTCCGGGTCTGGATGTGTGTTTGTAAACGCACCCACGATACAGGAGAAATCCTAGTGAAGGGTAGTTTTCTTTTTAAAGGGTTCAAAAAAACTTTATCTTGTAACATTTCTTCGTTTGTATAGAGATCTCGTCTGCAGTCTCTCAATATTTCGATTCAGTTTTGTTAGCCATTCTAGTTAAAAACACGTCGAAGTACAAAGGCCATCTTGGTTTTCCAGGTAAAACAACACTCCATCACAAGGTAGAATTACTTATCAAAATACATATAATAAGTTTAATTACAAACAAACCAATTAGCTGATATAATTTATTTACAATAGCAGGGGATTAAAAAGGGACGTTGAGGGATGAAAATGAGTTTGTAATCCTCCCCGGAGGTATTTATAAATATAATTGCAGTCCATTGGTTTTATACACACAATAATTAATATGATCGCATTAACGTTTTATTAATTTTAATTATATCGATTAACCATTCTGAATTCCAGTATGGTTTCTGCAAGACTATAAACGATGTAAAAAGACCCTTAACGAAGCCGAAACGCACTTATTCTCCACGTCATTGCGATAATGTTTTTGTTCTGGACTATGCCTGGAAACCTTGTAGCTACGGAGATATTGGAGGTCAAAGTTCCAACATTTTCACAACTATTTTTTAAAATACTAGTTTTGAAGGTTGCAAATGTACTTTAAATACCTCCATTACCCATTTACTACTCATTGCATCTATCAGCACAGTGTTTTGAGTGCGTTACATTTAGCTTTACAGAAAAACGAAATTTTTCATCCAAAAAACTACATAGGCCGCCAGTAGGGAATGCCGGTGTTTTGATCGCGTTTGTCACGTTCGTCGTTTACACAGGACACCCCGTGAGCGATTGGCTTCTGCGCTACGGGTCGTGGATTCGATTCCCGCACGGAAAAAATATTTATATGGCCAATAAATAGTTGTTCCGTTGATTAGTGTCTGTAAATGCAGCCACGATACAAGAGAAATCCTAGACGGGGGAAAGGTCCATAAAAAAATTGTTATGTTTTTCCGATGCAAATAAATTAAATAAACACACATAAGTTACTTTGTATTTTCAAAGTTACTGTACATTTAATTATTATTTTAGCTATTTGGCTACACAACTACCTTACAAAAAGAGACTCAAATTCCAGACTCTACTATAATAACTGCTAAACCGTCATGAAAATAGCAGAGAACGACCTCTCAATGACCCTGACTGTGTGCTTACTGAAACATGTCCATACTACATTATAACCAAAGAAAATTAACATTTAACACCTGAGAATAAGGTTCTTATTCCAACAGCAAAGAGTCAAGAATTATTTGCTTCAATTTTTGCTGTAATAGAATAAGCTCATTATAAGACAAAAGAGATTTGTATAATTAGCAAGTCCATTGCGTTTGAGTCCAGAGAAAAATGCCTAGTTTCTGATTATACGGCACTGAGATGACGTCATGGTCTTTTTCTATCGGATTAAATAGTCGCCACTTAATTAAATCCCGCTTGTGAAAAAAATACAGTTTTAAACTGCAACGCTTAAGCCGATCGGAAAATTACTAACATGGAAAATATACGATTTTATTGATACCATTTTTCGTCATTAATGTACCTACAGTCAGCATTATAAGTAAGAATCTTCTTCTTAACGTGTAGAAGAAGAAGAAGCAACAATAAAAAAAATGACAGGACCTTTTTTATGATATCGTTTACATTTTTAAATATATCTATAAAAATAAACACTTAAGAATATAAAAAATAGTAGGTAGCTACCGGGGTCAGGGACTCAAAGAGAGGAATTTCCCAACAATATGTGCCGTGTCCAGGTGTATCGTTTTCTGTATCAAGCCATTGATCCAGCTACCAAACGAAAACTTCTTCAGATGTTGGTTAAGGTTTTTGGCCATTAAACCATTGGCCGTAACAACCGCAAGTCAACTACTTGTGATAATAATTAATTATCATTATTAAAAATATTAGTTTTTCTTTTCTTTTCCATTCTTTTTAAAAAAAGAACTAGGATCCTCCTGAATCGTCGGTGCGTTTACAGGCTCAAATCTTCACATCCACAAACACCCAGACCCGGAACCTCTATCTGTAGGCCATACAAATATTTGTTCCGTGCGGCAATCGAACTCACGACCCGCAGCGCAAAAGCTAATCGCTCAACCACTGCACCAAACGTGTCGTGTTCTTCACTTTACCATAAAATTTAAATAAAAACCACTTCTACAACTTTGTACAACGATCACTTACTTTGACAGCCTATACACACAAAGTCTTAAACGTAAAAAATATAAAAACAAAAAGAATCTTACGGAATCAACGCTTATCTTTTAGCTCTATTCTTCACACAAACACCGGATGTACCGTACTTATACTTATTGAGATATTTCAATATAAGGCAGTCGAAAGGCAAGGAAATGCCCATCAAGGACTTCTGAAGGGACAATTGAATTTGGGACCCCATGGAAAACGTAGCAAAGACAAGCGAGATGGATGAATACTCGGTTTTGTTCGCGCTACAGTCAACGAGGCATTCAAGTGATGCCTTGAAACTGAAAGAGAATTTTATATAGGGTTGGCGCTCTTGTGGATTGAAATTGTTGCAGTTTTTTAATCTTAATTAAAACAATGAAACAATAATTACATATTAGATTATTTAACATCATAACATCATGCCTGTATTCCCTAAAAAGTTGGGCAGAGGTGTATAGTAACACCCTCATTTCGCCGTTATGTTTCAGAAGGGGGCGAGCTTATTGCTATCAATCGGACACAAATCCAAACTCGGGCTGCTACTAAGGAATTCCACACGGAAAAACCCAATACCACTTTGCCCGACCTGGGGATCGAACCCAGGACCTCACGATCAGCAGTAGAACAACGAGGCAGTTATATTATTTAGAGACCTTTTTGCCATGGTGAACTGAGATAAGCTGATTTAAGAAAATAATTCCATTCATTGTCAGGTGAAAAACCACGGATGTCATAAGAATACCTAAGACAGTCAAAACCACGGATGTCATAAGAATAACGAAGACAGTCAAAACCACGGATGTCATAAGAATAACTAAGACAGTCAAAACCACGGATGTCATAAGAATAACTAAGACAGTCAAAACCACGGATGTCATAAGAATAACTAAGACAGTCGTTACAGTGAGTCGTAAGCCCGAAAGTCTGACAACCGGTCGAACCTTAGGATATCGTTATTCCCCAGTATCTAGTTACGGAGGTCTGATGGCAGTCGCTTCATGTAAAATATTGATATTCAGCCGCATTTGGTTAGACTGGAAGCTCACCCCAACATATAGTTGGGAAATGGGTAGGAGGAAGAGTCAGGTAGAAAATGGAGAAATTTATAGAACAATAGAACAACCAATAAAGTCAAATTAGCAACTAAAACAATTTGTAAGTGTATCATCAAAGTGACCTAAATTACGTAATTTCTGTTCAAGAAACTCAAGACAGCCAATTCTGAGCATATTATCTAAGATAGGTACTCTAAAGTATCATAAGCAGCAGTCTGTAGTTCGTCCTACTTCTAAGTAAAAAAGTTTTGCATGCCAGCCCTGCTCAAGGGCAAGCCCGCAGACATGCCGGGCAAAATTGTTTAAATATTTGATGAAATAAACTTGTCTACGTAAAACGAAAAATGCTTTATGAAAATATATTTAGGTAGACATGTCGTTACGTAGTCGTTACTTGTAAAGCCACGCAGGTGAACGGTATTCAAAAGATGCTCATTCACAAAACTGCCACGTATCCGGATTTTGCCGGATTTTACTGGAATGACCGGATTTTGATCGGCTGGCCGTACTGGGATCAGTTTATTAATCGGCAAACGTCGTAATCTGTCATATTATGAACAAATTCAAATGCTGGTAGGTGATGCTCTGAACTTGATATTATGTTAAACTTTATACTGATGTAACATAACATCACGCCTGTATTCCCGGAAGGGTTGGGTAGAGGTGTATAGTAACACCCTCATTTCACCGTTATGTTTAAGTCCCATGTAATAGGGGGCGAGCCTGTTGCCATCAACCGGGCACAAATCCAAACCCCGGGCTGCTATTGAGGAATTCCACACGGAAGAACCCAATAACAGTTCGCCCGTCCTGAAATCGAACACAGGACCTCACGATCAGTAGTTGCGCTTGCCACCACTAGACCAACGAGGCATTTCAAACTAATTTATGTTGGAATTCCAAAATATTTATCTATTTTTGCTGTTGGCTGTAAGTACATATCGTCACCGGAAAGCCAATACTACTTAAGCGCCATTTTGGCTAAAATGAGTTATGTATTATATCGTTGGATTGGATTTTTTTCTGCATCAATTAGTTGGGATTTCGGAAGATGATAGAATATAATACAAAATCCCAACTAATCGACGCAGAAAAAAAATCCAATCCAACGATATAATACATAACTTATTTTGGCCAAAATGGCGCTTAACTAGTATTGGCTTTCCGGTGACGATATGTATACGTCTAATTGCACTGGCAAATCACAACAAAATTAATTGCTAATACTCTGCAATGATTGGGCCACCAAGATCCCTGTGCCTAGTTTAGGGCCCATCGCTACTTCCAAAATTGTTTTCTGTAATTTTCTTGTTGTAATCTTGTTTTATGATTTACTAGGGACCTGCCCCGGCTTCGCACAGGTGCAATGTAGATACTAATATGGGGCATATAAACCTTCCTTTTGAATCACTCTATCTATTAAAAAAACCGCATCAAAATCCGTTGCATAGTTTTAAAGATCTAAGCATACATAGGGACAGACAGACAGCGGGAACAATTTTGTTTTATACTATGTAAAGATAAAGAAGATACTATTGTTAAAATAAATAAATACATAAAATTTAGTTTATTTCACGATGAGTCTCGAACAAACTGTCATGTTTATAAAAATGTTACGTATCTATGACGTAAAATGACTTCATCTATGACGTACATGGTAAAAAAAAGCTTGTAGCAGTGAATAAGTAAAGCCAACTTAAAAACATCAATTAAGTAAATTGCGATTCGTTAGGTTAGCAAATGAGTCTACAGAAAGTTTGTTTGACGGTCAGTGAGTTGCAAGTTACCCTACGAAGTAATCAAAGCAGGCAATGTGTTATTAACTGACAGTGTATGTTTTACAAAGAATAACTGCTAACGATGTAGGGTAAATGACTGGTGTTTTGGAATGTTTTGAATGGAGGTTTGGTACGTGGTTCCTTTGGTTACATTTGTGAATATCGTGGTGTTTTTTTAAGGATCCCTCTTTACAGGAGAAAGGCTAGTGAAGTCCATCGTGTAGTCTTGGTTATGCACAGTGCACACACAGGTTAAGCACAAGTACCTGTAGAGCACACAAACATTCGCAAGCTTAAACCTCAAAATACAAGCCATGCTCATTACATGGGCGTTTACCAAAAATACTTGTTCGCCGGCACATTTGATTGTAGATGAGAAATACCTTAATCGTTTCATATTTACTTCCATTTGTAAATTACCATTAAAATGATATTCAGTACAGCAGTATAGCTACCTCGTTGGTCTAGTGGTGGCAAGCACGATTGCTGATTGTGAGGTCCTGGGTTCGATCCCCAGGTCGAGCAAAGTGTTATTGGGATTTTCCATGTGGAATTCCTCAGTAGCAGCCCAATGTTTGGATTCGTGCCCAGTTGATGCCAATAGGCCCGCCCCCTATTACATGAGACTTAAGCCCGGACTCCACCAAAGCGGAGAGGAGAGGAGATGTCTCGATCAACCAACAGGATCGTGTTATTTTCACATCTCTCCGCTTAGCTTCAACTCAAAACGAAATCCTATTGGTTGTTTACGAGACATCTCGTCTCCTCTCCGCTTTGGTGGCGTCCGGGCCTTAAACATAACGGCGAAATGAGGGTGTTACTATACTCCTCTGCTCAATCCTTCGGGAAATACAAGGCGTCATGGCATATTATTATATTATCCCTGGAGTTTATTGTTTATGCTATTCTTTAAATAATAATCTACTCTATCGTTATAAGTTTGACGGCACGTTTGGTGCAGTGGCTAAGCGATTAGCTTCAGCGCTGCGGGTCGTGGGTTCGATTCCCGCACGGAACAAATATTTGTATGGCCTACAGATAGTTGTTCCGGGTCTGGGTGTTTGTGCATGTGAAGATTTGTGTCTGTAAACGCACCCACGGCACAGGGGAAATCCTAGTGTGAGGCAACGTTTTATCTAAATAAAAAAAAAAAGTAAAAAAAAAGTAGTTTCCATCTATACAAGGTTAGTCGGAAAGGGGGTACTAAGCCGCGGGCCACCTAAAGTATCACTGATGACTATTTTAAAGCAAGTGTTAAAATTTCAAAATTCAATAATTTTTATTGGCATGTAAAAATAATTTTATTTTAGTTTTTTCAAAAAAAAACATACCTGTTTTAGTTACGAATTCAGAAAATTAATTTTCTAATCCGTGACCCCAAATATGACCTAAATTGTAAAAACAGCTGATCAAAGCTATGCAAAGATAGATTTTAGCATATTTTTTACGAAATCTTTGAAAGCTATTTCTCTTAAACTATCGAGTTTTGGGGAAAGTTGTAGAACAAAAGTTATCCTTTATTATAGGTACTTTAACACCCTTTCGGCTTAGTACCCCCTTTCTGACTAACCTTGTATAACACTTTTGAAAATTTCAGCAATCTTCACTTACGTTTGATGTTGACTGTACTAAGATGAGTTAAGTGCCTTGGCTATAACCTTGCTTAAAACTTTAGCTTAGGATTAATGCAAGGATGGATAAGAAAGTGTAATAATATCTTTACCCCATCTTTGCGTACGGCACCAGTGGTATGTGACGGCGAGTATTTGTTGCTGTTCATATCTTGTTTCAAATGTGTTCTTTCATAATTTTTCACAACATATTCAAAAGAAAGCGTGCTTTTTCTTTTAATTTGGGACTCTGGGACTACTACTTCATTAATGAATACATTATTTTTATGTGAAATGACTACGAATACTCTATATTTTATAGCATTGATAGCCTAGTGGTGTGACCGTCGAACTACCAAGTCATAGGTCTCGAGTTCGAACCCAAGGCACGCACCTCTGACTTTTCGGATTTATGTGCATATTGTATAATACTCACAAATTTGGTTAACTTTTATTATTTTATTGTTAGGTTACCATCCCTGAAGGATTAAACAAAGATTTAGTATATCTGTAGAACACCGTAACGGAAGTACTTAAGTCCCATGAGATAGAGGCCAACCCTCCCCATCGGTTGAGTGTAATTCCAATTCGCAAATATAGCAGTTTTTTTTGTAACAGGAAAATCTGATTCAACATTTTGTCAGAACAAATCAAGTCAATTGAAGATAAAAGTGTTTGTTCCCCACTGTTTGCAATAAGGTGAATTTACTGACTTACATTTAATACATGATGATTCTTACAACATTTTTCCTATGTGCTTTTAGTATACCTAAAATGTCTTAATAAAATTGTGCAATCTACAAACATCGCTTAGTACAGTCAGCTACAATTCTTATTATAGTCCGTGCGCGAGGAGTAATCCCACTGCAGGGCACGAGCCTCTTCTCAGAATGAGAAGGATTTAGGCCTTCGTCCACCACGCTGGCATGGTGTGAGTTACCGGACTACACACGCTATCGAGATCTTTATGGAGCCCTCTCAGGTGAGCAGGTTTCCGCACGATGTTTTCCTTCATCGTTAACGCAAGCGATAATCAAATTCTGATCCGCACATGAATTCGAAAAGTCAGAGGTGCGGGCCGTCGAACTAAGTGTTTGGCCAGACTGGCAGCGCGATGCGGGGAGCGGCGCGAGTGCGGGAACGCGCGCGATTTACCTGTCCGCAGTGGAGCGTGGCTTCGTTCTGAGCGTTGTCGTGTCAAGTGTTTGTCAAAATATAATATGGATGAAGAAGACTTATTTTTACTGCTTTATTTTTACTGGAAAATTCTTACTAAAAAACGATGTTTCGACATCCACAGTGCAGATAGTGATCCCGCCCCGCGCCCGCGTTTGCAGTCTGGCCAAGCGCATAGACCCTCTTGCATTGAAAGCAAGCGTTCACCCGCTATGTTATCACTACTTCACAACAACAAACATTATAGTTAGTATAACAACTTATTAATAAAACAATGTAACGACGGTAAACTAATTAAATATCGTAATAACCTGTACCGGTAATTACAGGTACAAAGGGCACAAAGTCACCGCCGTGTCGGCTCGTCCGGCAATAAGGTGACCATTCGACACGGTAATCCGGGGACTGACAACTTTACGCCGGACCAACCGCCTGTAATAGCGGATTATTTAAAAGTGAACCCTCAAATATGGGACAGTGTAAACAAGAATAGGAGGTTGCGAACCGCATGGATTGAAATAACTGTTAGATATTCCATGCGATGACATTGAAAATGTCAAAAAAACAGCCTTTTATAACTTACTAGCGACCCGTCCCGGCTTCGCACGGGTGCAATGTAGATACTAATGTGTGGCATATAAAACTCCCTCTTGAATCACTCTATCTATTGTTGAAAACTGCATTAAAATCCGTTGCGTAGTTTAAAAGATCTAAGCGTACAGACAGCGGAAGTGACTTTGTTTTATACTATGTAAAGAAGTCTGTAAAGCCGTCTTTAATCTCTATCTCTGTGCTAAATCGATTTTCTGTGCCAACCAATTTCTGAAAAAATCGCATGTGACAGACGGATGGACATCGAAGTGATCTCATAAACTGCACCGTTCTACCAAAATTCAATACGGTTCTATTTCCATACGCTGGTAATATCAAATATGAAATAGTCATAATACAATACAATAAAAAATTGTATCGATGCAGTAGCAAAATCGTAGACTATGTTAGTGTGAGCGCGCATTGCGGTGCGGTGACATGTGGTGCGTTTTTTTCACCGCAACGAATAAAATAAATACAAGTAAATCGGTATGCGGTGAATAATTGGCAGTGCGCGCTCTTCTATTCTGTACGAACATTGAACAGAGAAACACAGTAAGCCTTTGGCCAGACTGCAAACGCGGGCGCGGTGCGGCGAGTTCAAACAGAAGAACTTCATTTCAGCGTCCGTAGTGGGCACGCGGGCGCGGGAAGCGGCGCGGGCTACTTGGCGCGGGGAACGCGCGGGTAGCTCACGCCATAGGTCGTTCATACAAGTGGCCGCAGTGAGAGCGCGGGCGGCAAGCGACAACCCGCGCGGGAGCGGGGGATCTCAACCTAGTTCGAGCTGACCACGCGCGTTGTTCTGATGGCGTCTTCAAAATTAAATGCTAATGCTTCAAAACTAAAAAAATTATAAGTGCTATTCAAGCACTGTGGATGTCGAAACATCGTTTTTTAGTAAGAATTTTCCAGTAAAAATAAGTCTTCTTCATCCATATGATATTTTGACAAACACTGGACACGACAACGCTCAGAACGAAGCCACGCTCCACTGCGGACAGGTAAATCGCACGCATTCCCGCACCCGCGCCGCTCCCCGCACCGCGCTGCCAGTCTGGCCAAACACTCAGTGAGACTTGATTATGGCCAGAATGAAGTATTGCAGAAAAAAGCATTTCAGTGGAAATAGGTTATAAATTGTATATAAATATAAAATAAATATTTTCATGGCTAATTTTGTTTTTTTTTTAAATAATTTGAAAGATTTAATAGAAATCAGCAGTAATATCGATATTGTTTCGATAAATGATACATAGTGATGTAAATGATACGTAGTTTATCGATATGATCGATATTTTAAAAACATCATTAGTACGACACTAGTTTTCACTTGACAGCTGTCAGTTGTCTTGGGCACAACTGACAGTTCGATACGAAACACGTTCGTTCCCTTCAGTGTCTCATCTGTCGTAGACATACATCATTAATCTGTGCTCTTCTATGACAATCTACTTCACAGATTAAACTTACGTTAAAAAAACGCAAGGCATTGCGCGCTAGCCCTTATAACAAATAGTTTTGATTCAAATCTCCTATAGTCACGTAAATACGTGACCAACATATTGCGAGTGTCGTCATGTAAGTAACGTCAACAATAAAAAATAAACTCGGGGTACAGTTCCATGTTGTAAACAAAGCAGATTTCAACAATAACTCCAAAAGAACATATGAAATATAAAAAAAAAGTATAAGCACAATATATTGTGGACACGCTCTCAAAGACCTTATAATATTAAGCAGATTCAGCCTTACAGTTATTATATCATATTTAATAGACATTTTGACAGCTACTTTACACCACAAGATATTCTTGGTCACGACTTTGAGACACGTTCCAGAGCTAAATATTCAAACTTGGAATGGAGTTGGGCGTTGGGCACTGATCCAAATATGCAGCGATATTGACAATAAATGTCATAACCCGACGGTCCCGTGTCGTGTGAACCGACCTTTTTGGGATTCGCGAGTTCCTACGCTGCTTATGTTATATGCACAAGTTGAGATTTTAGTAGTCTTGCAAACGGGTTGTTCTTACTTCATACCATGTATATATTAAATCGATATTTATAAAAAACGATTTTAAATATAACATCAAATGGTTTTTGACTGCTGATCGTGAGGTCCTGAGTGCGAATCCAGGTCGAGATAAAAATTATTGGGTTTTTCCGTGTGGAATTCCTCAATTTTCCTTCCTCTTAGCCAGGAGTTTGAATTTGTGCCCGGTTGATGGCAATAGGCTGGCACCCTATTACATGGGACTTAAACATAATGGTGAAATGGGAGTGTTACTATACACTTCTGCTCAGGCCTTCGGGAAATACAGGCTAGATGTTATGTATATGCATAAAAAGATTTTAAATGTAACATTAAATGGTTTTTTCTAACAAATCAAACTTGATGGAACCGATACTCTTGAAAAAGAAAATACATTGAAAATAATTTAGATTAATCGACATTGGATAGATAGGTATGTTATTTCGTACTTTTGTACCCACATTTATAATTAGCGTTTAATATGTTTTATACTGAGTGTTTTTTGATGAATTATTCAATGTTAGAAAATTGATTCTTGACATTTTTAGCGGAATTATAACTCTAAACATTTCATTTTTTTTAATAGCCTATGGAATGTCCCGCTGCTGAGCAAAGGCCTCCCCTTTTGCCTTCCAAACCTCTCTATTTTGTGCCGTTTCTAACCATGCTAGTCCCGCAAACACGTCTAGATCGTCACGCCACCTACGCCGCGGCCGACCTCGACGACGCCGTCCTCCTTCAGGTGTCCAGTGCGTGACGATCTTTGCCCACCTCTCCGAGTGCATTCGAGCGACATGACCGGCCCACTCCCACTTAAGCTTGGCTGTTTCTTCTCCAACATCTGCTACTTGCGTTATAGAGCGCAGGGTGGTGTTTCTAACGCGATCGGTTAGGTTAACACCGAGGATACTACGCTCCATTGCTCGTTGGCAAATCTTGAGTTTGGACTTTTGTTCTTCTGTAAGTGACCAAGTTTGAGCACCGTAGGTTAGGACACCATTTCATACCGATATTTTTTTATTGAACTTACTTATCAATTACCAGTCATACATAGTACACTCTGTTTGTAAGACCACTAAAAGTCCACGTGTATTACTGCTGAATTATCTTCACTCATTTATCACTTCTTCTAAGCCGAGTCTTGGCTTTCACCATGGAATTCACCATCAGGTCGTTTTTCAACCGTTTCGAAAGGAATTTACGCGCAGATTCATAACGTGTAGTCTGAAATGCCTCCTGACCCTTCCCAAGCGTATTGTAGAGGCGAGTAAAGGATTATTTATACATCCAAACATAGGCTGATTACATACTGGATTTATTAATGTTAGTAGACAGTCGCTTCGCTTCAAGGTCAATAAACATTGCTATGTCATAAACTAAAAAACTAGTGCGCTCGTTTACGAGCATACGTAGAGCTATGGGTGTTATTGGGTTTTTCCATTAGAAATTTCTCAGTAGCAGCCTGTAGTCTGGATTTGTCCCCGGTTAATGGCAATAGGCTCGCACCCTATTACATGGGACTTAAGCATAACTGGCGAAACGAGGGTGTACTAAAACACCTCTGCCGAACCTTTCGGGGAATGTAAGGCGTGATGTTATGTTATGTAGAGCTACGGAGGCAAGATAGCAGTTACTCCACATAAAACCAGTAACCTGCCATCTATACTAATATTATAAAGAGGAAAGATTTGTATTTTTGTATGTAACGAATAAACTTCAAAACTACTGGACCGATTTCAAAAATTCTTCTACCGTTAGAAAGCTACATTATCACTGAGTAACATAGGCTATATTTATTACTGGAATTAAACTTCTTATGCGGACGGAGCCGTGAGGACACAGTTAGTCATAGATAAAGATAGGATAACCCATCGACATCTCCATTCACCAGGTGGTTGGTACCCATGAAGGATTTCTCAACGATAAAAAAGACTTATGACCAATTTTACGCTAGTCATTGTGGCGGCATCTATCACGCCACATGCGAACTATCCTGCATCGCGATATTAGAGTTTGACACGCAGATAGTATATATACAAGTTCCCAACATCAACCGTTGGGCAGTGGCCCGCCAGGCACAAGACTCCGCCTGGTAGGAGGATCCTCCTTTTCGTAGGCGGAACACAATATCTCGTTCCCCTACATCATGTTTAAGTAACCATTAATTTCGTGCTGTCTCTGTCACTTCACCTTAAAGCGACAGTGACAGCACGAGACTTAACGGCAACTTATAATTGAGTAGCGTTTGAGTATTTGGTCATAAGTGATTGAAAAATAAAACATGGTTGGACCTACTAAAGATGCTGCTCGTAACCCATTCACATTATGTGTATTGTTCGTCATTAAGGAGTTCCATTGTCTATCTCCGAAGTTCTTCATCAGATCCTCACCAAATTTAAATGGGACCACCTCGAAAGAATACTCTTTAATACAAAAAAAGAACTTTCCAAATAAACAATGACAACCCAATTAAGAACCTCCTCCTTTTTTTGGAAAAAAAGACACTAATTGTGCATTTAATTATAACCCAACGATTATATTCTTTAAGCAAAACTAACCCTAATATTTAGACTTCAAACAACACCGTCCAAACTGTTTCACCCCGCTCATCCCACTTTTAGATTATCAAAGAGCTTCGCCTCTAAAACCCACGCCCTGTATACAGCCCAGCCATTGAAAGCAGTAATGATTACTTTCCGAAACACCCTGTATGTGCTTAATGACAGCTGTTTGTTTCACCTTAATGCTTTTCTGATTCAACTTTAGCATTTAGTAGACAAAGGCGGAGTGTAGGTGCTTTTGTTAGATTGCGTCACAGTTTGCAGCATGCTTGACCTATGGCATTCATGTTTTGTGTCTCTGTCACTCTCTTATGTCCTGTTTTCTAGTCAGGAAATCTGTGCATTAGTGACTAAAGCAAATTATAATCTGCCTAGACGAATTGACTGCCTCGTTGGTCAAGTACTGCTAATCTTGAGGTTCTGGATTTCATCCCCAGGTCGGGCAAAGTGTTATTGGGTTTCGGTCTAAAATTCCTCAGTAGCAGCACGGAGTTTGGATTTGTGCCCGGATGATGGCAATAGGCTCGCCCCCTATTACATGGGACTTAAACATAACGGCGAAATGAGGGTGTTACTACCTCTACCCAATCCTTCGGGAAATACAGGCGTGAATATTATGAATATTATGTTATGCAAATAATAATAAAAAATGGTAAATTCCTTAAAAAAAAATTATGTTAAACGGTTTTATCTTATAGTACCCTGCAGCATCCGAATTTGAGGATTGAAGGTTGAAATTATTGTAATGTTGTATTGTCATGGGAATTGGATTTGTGTGCGAAGATTCAAGAGAAGAGAATCGGTTCAGCAGAAGTAGTTCTGCTGAACCGATTCTCAAGAAAAAATCAAAAATGTATCGCAAGATTTAAAACAAATATACGAAGTAATACTAATTGAAACTGTCTAAAAATGAAATGTTTATAGCATATTAAAGGTACATCTAGTGAAACCCTTGACTTCTAAACTAAGTTCTCGCATATTCAGAATTAAATTAATACCTAGTAGAGATAAACTACGATAACATGTCCCGCCCCTCCAAAATTCAAAACGCTTCAATTTATTTGTGAAAGTATTTATAAAGCACCACCAATACTCCCAACGCATGTGTGCGTGTTGAGACAGCTGTCAAACAAAAACTACAACTACATACACACTCTTTCGTAAAGATGTGACTAAACACGTTGAAATAGTAATTTGGAGGGGCGGGACATGTTATCGTAGTTTATCTCTACAAGGGAAGGATGTATGTAGAAAGATTTTTTTTTTCAAAATATTAATTTGAATTTTTCAACAACCAATGGCAATCGCTCATTTTCGCGCCACAGACACTCATTGCGTCAACGTAAAGATCATTTTTTAATGCAGGACTAATAAACATTCGTGACCTTGTAGTCGCGCTCAGTTCGGAAGTAATCGGTTTTACGAAGTTTGCCGATGCGACTTATAAGTTGTGTCGTTCTATACGTACGTTCATTGGTAGTCTATGCTATAGACATAGACTATAAATTAAAATTATTAGCCATAGATTGTGTGGGTTGTTGTATTTTTATTTTTTAACTTTTTTTTGTGTTCGGGTTACCAGGTAATTATATGTTTAAATTTAAGTCCAAATTTTGGTTGTAGTTTTTAAGTATTTAGTTTTAAGAATTATTATTTGTTTAATTGTAAGTACGCTTGTGCGTCCGCTTGGGCATAAAAATAAATACTTTTTCTTTCTTTCTTTCTTTCTATACCATGGATAGTACCTACATTGTAGCAATCTATAGAAAAAATACCACAGCTAGATTTAGAAATAACGTCCTTCCAAGTGCCACAGCACATTCTATATTCATATTTAAAAGCACTCTAGTCCAACCATTATGGCATATACCCAGAAGTTCGCACGCGCATAATCCCCAAGGGTCGCTAGGTACATAAATTAATAACCCTCGAATACTGCGCTTCCATTTTTAATACAAAAACACCGATAGAGTTTTTATAAAGTTACCAAAGAGGTTATATAAAAGAGTATTCATAACATACACATGTAAAATGTTGCCGCATTCGTTAAGCATGGAACATATTCTGACGAAAAGTACTTATATCCGTTACGGTGAAATATGAATTCATACTTTACCTGGTACTTGTATCAGTGAAAAAAAAGAGTGAAAAATTATTTTACACACAATAACATAATCAGCCCATTACTGTCCCACTGCAGGACACGGGCCTCTTCTCAGAATGAGAAGAGTTTAGGTCTTAGTCCACCACACTGGCTTGGTGCGAGTTGATAGAATACACACACCATCGTGAACTTTATGGAGCCCTGTCAGGTGTGTAGGTTTTCTCACGATGTTTTCCTTCACCGTTAACGCAAGTGATAATCAAATTCTGAATAGCACTATTCTTTAAAAACAACGATTGATGAGGACGCGACTTCAAGCAACATCATTACTTAGCAAAATCCTAGCAATAGTGATATTAACATAAATGGGCTTATTCCCAACGGCCACCACTAAAACTGCCACCACTGGTGGTCGTTGGGACAAAATTAAATTTTTACTACCAACCGCCACCAGTGGGGTTCGATGAAACATAACTTGTAATAAATATTATTCCCATCGACCAGCACAAAACTGCGACAAAGACCTGCTGCGAAGACCAAAGCTTTGTTTACTTTTCATTAAAAAAAATGACTGTGCCCAGCGACGTTGAAATACATAGACACGCTATCTCGTATAGGCAACATGTGCCAAATGCATTGACACAATAAGATTCAAACTACCGCTAGACAGCTGACAAGTTCAATGGCACTGTGGTTCCGGAACCACAACTCGTTGATACCATGTTGTTCTTCTAAACAGCGCATCTAGTACGTAGTACATATCGTCAGTGGAAAGGTAAAAAGACTAAAGCGCCAATATTCCTACCTTACAGTATAGAGATTCAAAGCATTTTTTTAAGAAAATAAACATAGTTATTTTTCGTAGAGTATACATATTAAATAGATAATAATACTCTAAGAAATATACTATAATAATATATACAAGGTTAGTCGGAAAGGGGTACTAAGCCGCGGGCCACTTAAAGTATCACTGATGACTATTTTAAAGCAAGTGTTAAAATTTCAAAATTCGATTTTTTTTTCCATGAAAAACAATTTTTATTTTAGTTTTTTCGGAAATTCTTCATCCCTGCTTTAGTTATGAATTCAGAAAATGGAGTTTCTAATCCGTGACCCCAAATATGACCTAAAATGTAAACACAGCTGATCATAGCTGAGGATAGATAGAATTTAGCGTATTTTTTATGAAATCTTTGTACAGCTATTTCTCTTAAACTATGGAGTTTTGGGGAAAGTTGTAGAACAAAAGTTATCCATTATTATAGGTACTTTAACACCCTTTCGGCTTAGTATCCCCTTGCCGACTAACCTTGTATATACTGTAAGAAAAATAACTATGTTTAATTTCTTGAAAAAAAACTTTGAATCTCTCTACTGTAAATTAGGTATATTACCGCTTTAGTCTTTTTACCTTTCCACTGACGATATTATATCAATGACTGGGCCATATATAAAATATATTACGAAGGTTATCTTTACGAAAGGATACCTTGTGAAACTAAAAACTTTAGTCATAGACGGATTCACAGGCGGACATTAAATAAGAGAGCCTCGCTGAGAACACAGAGCTCTTTTTTAACAATACTGAATAAAGGCTCTTGCTTTTTTTACCCAAATCAAAAGTTGACTGGATCGTGCTGAAGTTTTTAATCGTAGTCTTTGTCACCAATGAATTTGAATAAATCTTTTCAGGAATAAGAATGGAAAGAAGAATTGGCGTAACAATGGAAACTGTTTGTACTTAATTAACGTTATTAGTCTTCCATATTTTTATCCTAGCGGTTTTCGGATCAATGCCAGTCTGCTTTACTGAAATGAAATAATAGCAAGATAAATACAAGTTATAAAATTCAATCTTAAAATGAAATCAAAATATGTTCGGTTTAAGGTTGATGCAGCTCGCTGCATGACAAGACAAGACAATGACAAGATGTATGAATGTGGATGAAGCGAAAGGGGTACGTAAGGGTCGTAGCATGTGGCGTTCTATAGTTTCTGCCTTCCCCCATGGGAAAAAGGCGTGAGTTTATGTATGTATGTAAGGTTGATGCAACCGCCCCCCATCCACCGTAGTTAAATTACAGTTCGCTGACGTTTAAAAGATGATGTAGTGACAAAAATTTAAAGGAGTATGCTTAAGTGGTTTGGTTATGTTGAGAGAATGAGTGAACGGCGATTAACAAAAGGAATTTATAAGGCGGATGTCAGTGGAAACGCCGGTAGAGGACGCCCTAGAAGAATATCCTTCTAGGGCGTCCCCTACCGGCGTTTACCTCTGTTAAGAACATCATTAATAACATCGACGTATGTACATCGATGTTATTAATGATGCTCTTCACAAAGGACAGGTGCGTAATACTCTCAACCGGCGTGCGTGTATGACAAGATGTATGAATGTGGATGAAGCGAAAGGAGTATGTAAGGATCGTAACATGTGGCGTTCTATAGTTTCTGCCTACCCCCGTGGGAAAAAGGCTTGAGTTTATGTATGTATGAACGTAATAAATCGGATTTGACGTTTCTACGAAACCACAAAATATAAAAGAACAGAAGTTGCACGCCTTGAATCTTAAAGAATTCCGCCTTTTTAATTACCTAATGATCGCTCCCAAGTTGAAATGCAACTAAACGCAGCGCATTAGAGTAATTACTAGTGTCAACACTACTCCTTGAGTGCTCCTAAAATGCACTTGTATAAAGATCGCGAATCCGAGTTGTTCAGCGTCTGAAGACCTCCATAACGAGCGTTTCCCTCAGTCAGCTCTTATAACTAGTGCAGAATAATAAGCTGATTTTCTTCAATGGTTCCTGCCATTTAAGGACCAGCAAAAAATTCCAGGAAATGGATATTATTTGTAGCATTTTTCGTTGCAAAAAAGGAAGGGTATATTTGAAGACCGAAAGATGTTTCATAATGCAATTTTTACGCTCACTCTTAAAGTTAACAATGCTGACATTTAAATCAAAGATTTAAACCCAAATTATAGTAACACTGCCATTTAACGCAGTTAACGTTTTATGCTTAGATTTTATACCTCTAGATGTAACCATGACTACAGTGGGAAGTGTGGAAGTAAGAAGCATATAATCGAAATAAGTAAGAAAAGTGAAACAAAGTATCATATCTTCTTTACATATGACGTGCCATTTTTTTACCTTGATGACGAACTTTTTAATGTTAGACAATTAGCCAACTTATTGTCACAAAACGTCGGTTTTCCCGTATTCTTGTACCTATTTATGAGAAATAGACTCCATTAGTTAAGTGTTTAATGTGTATTGTATGCTCTACTACAGGAGGATGCTGTATTTTTAGTTTTATATTGCTGTCTCATGAGCGGTCACGCGATGGCTCTATCTAGAGGTATACCTATAAGGTTTTATGAATATTCACCCAGAGTTTCCATTCAACACATTATTGATTTTCAAACCTATCTTCCAACATTTCGATCACTCTTCTAGCCCAAAATACACAGTTTTTTCGTTAATAATATACGCGTAAACACAAGAAATGGTCGTGTAGCCACAATAAATCAAATACAAAATGATAAATGTGTCCCACCATACGCAGAAACTTTACGAAACAAAGAGCGAAGACGTAGAACGAATCACTCAATTGCGATGACAATACGAAGCTCATTAATCACTGGCAAAGCCTTAAAGTATTGATAAGACAAGCTATAGACTGCAACTAATGAACATTAGGTAGGTACTTATAAACTGTACTCCAAAGTTCTGAAAATATTTGATCCATGGATAATATTTTCATCCTATGGTACATATACACCAAGCCGATGAAAGTCAACGAATGGCTAATGTTCATCTTTTTGTGTGTTTTGTGACTAATCTGGTGTCAGAGTTTATGCCGCCCATGGGCCTCTGATTTGGCTACATATGCCGTCGAGAAATATCTCTCAGGCATGCCTGGTTTCCTCACGATGTTTTCCTTCACCGTTTTTAAGTAAGTGACAATTAAACAATGGGCACATAAATACGAAAAGTCAGAGGTCGGTCTTGGGTTCGAACTCGAGTCCTATGAATCGACAGTCTAACGGTCACACCACTAGGCTATCACTGCTATCAAGACAACTCTAATGGCTAATAAGGTCAACGAACGATGTTTGTTACAGCTTAAATCCGAATGAAACCGGATTCGTTGTAAACAAAGCTTGGCCAAATGAACAAATAACGAACGTTCATTGGCGTTTGTTGGCTTGGTCTGTACGTACCATTACTTCGTGATTAAATTTTCAAGAGTCGCAACGATTAGACAATTTTAAAGCAAACAATAAAAATATGACACTAGATAAACGAAAATAAGCTAGAAAACAAAAACCTAACTAAACTCGATTGGACAGTCTCAGATTATACCATGTAAATAATAAAATAGTACTAAATACACAAACTACAGAAGCGCTCTATAGCTTCTACATACTCTAAAGTTACCTCAAACCGTCTTTGTCACTACCGAATAGATGAGTTTGCTTTAGTTGTCTTCACTAAAATCTTCTAAACACCGTTCTAATAACTTAACCGCGAGAACATCGACCAAGTTTGTTTTAAGTCAAATAAGCTGGTTGAACCGATTGCTTGATCCTTTGTTCGTGTTCTCAAAGTTTGTATTACCAAGATAATGTTTGCTTTAACTTAGATATATTAAAATAAGTTCTGATTCAAGTATGCCATCACCTTACAACTTTATTAGCATTATTATTAGTCCGCTATTATCAACATTCTAATAGGCCTATGGAACAGTCTACGTACGACTAATTACCAAAGACTTATGACCAATTCCCATGATTTACCAAGGGTTATCGGTTAAAATAAAGACTTGTAATTTGTATCAATACTGAAGCAAAAACCGCAGCCATATTATTTAACAATAATACCAAGAACAGAAATTATATTTATTTAAAAATTATAAAATTACGTTTAATAACACTAGAAATAGGTATAGACTGATAAGCTAAAGCTTCCTCTCTCCTAATATATCGCTATTTTGCTGTGCCCGACAGGGTCCTTATTGATCTCATTTTCTTTAAGTTACCACCTAATTACACATTGTGGAATGCAATAAATGATTGAGTATTGAAACCTCATGGTTATGCATAGTAGACCCTCCCATATGGAAATAGCTATCACAGGTAAAATTAGCTTACGAGTCTATTTATAGGTATATGCCCAGTTTGGCAATAATACTCTGTGATGTTCTTCACAAAGGACAGGTGCGTAGTACTCTCAACCGGCGTACATGTATGACAAGATTTATGATTGTGGATAAAGCGAACGGAGTATGTAAGGATCGTAGCGTGTGGCGTTCTATAGTTTCTGCCTACCCCCATGGGAAAAAGGCGTGAGTTTATGTATGTATGTATGAACGTAATAAATCGGATTTGATTTCTATGAAATCATAAAATATAAAAGAACAGAAGTTGCATGCATATGATCTTAAAGAATTCCGCCTTTTTAATTACCCAATGATGATAAACGCAGCGCATTAGAGTAATTACTAGTGTCAACTCCTTGACTGCTCCTAAAATACACTTGTCTAAAGATCGCGAATCATAGTTGTTCAGCGTCTGAAGACCTCCATAACGAGCGTTTCCCTCAGTCAGCTCTTATAACTAGTGCAGAATAATAAGCAATAAAAAATGCTACCATTGGTAAGCAAAACGATTCGTTTTTCGGCATAGGAACCGGGCATTACACTATATTGCTTTGTTTGTCAGGCACAGTACCGTAAGAACAGCTAGTATATACAGAAATTAAATCACCCACAGACTCACAGCAAAACAAAAGATGACGTAACGCTGACGTCATATCTACTTCTGCAATAGAATCTTTCCATTAGAAAATTAGTACAGTGTACTATTAATCCCTCTGGTACTGCCGCCCGGCTCCGGCGCTGGCGCCGAGATCAATCTTGTTTTCAGCAAATTTGATACTTTAATACAGATTATTTGCTATCTTCCTTCGTTTCTGCTTTCTTAGTGTTTGGTCTTAGAATCTGAGGTATCGTATAAATTAATATTAGTCGCTGGAGTTCAATTTTGTTGTTCTACGAAAAGCGAACTGAGATTTTAGGTATAAGCTAAATATCTATCTAATAGTCATTGGACTAGCCAGTACAGTGACCCGTGTCAAAACCCTTCTACGGTATTCAAAATTACTTAAAGACTAAATAAAATTTATATTTCATATATTTATATACTAGATAACCCGGTGAATGTCGTACCACCGATATTTTTTTTCCCAATTTTCTTTTTTCCTAAACCACCCCAGTATTTAGGCGACTAAACATAATCACTTTTTAACAAAAATAAAACCGACTTCAAATGGTCCATCTCCGAAGTTCTTCATCAGATCTTCACCAAATTTAAATGGGACCACTTCGAAAGAATACTCTTTCAAACAAAAAAATAATCATTAAAATCGGTTCAAAATTAGCAAAGATATCGCGGAACAAACATACAAAAAAAAAACATGCAGTGGAATTGAGAACCTCCTCCTTTTTGGAAGTCGGTTAAAAAAAAGAATTCAAATCTGTCGAGCCATTTTCTACTTTTTGCGAGACTAACGCACGGCAATTGATTTTTATCATTATTATTTAATTTCATATTTTAAGCCAGTCTTTGTTTAACCATAACATAACATCACTCCTTGTATTCCCCGAAGGGTACGGCAGAGGTGTTTTAGTTCACCTTCGTTTCGCCAATTATGTTTAAGTTCCATGTAATAGGGGGCGAGCCTATTGTCAGTAACCGGAAATCCAGACGCCGGGTTAATGGTGGGAGACAGAAATTCCTAATGGAAAAACCCAATAACAGTTTGCCCGACCTGGGGATCAAACCCAGGACCCCATGCAGTCACGCTTGCGACCACTAGACCAACAAGGCAATAACAGTAATATTTTAGCCGTGATAGCCTAGTGGTGTGACCGTCGGATTGCCAAGTCATAGGTCTCGAGTCCGAACCCAAGGCACGGCAAGGCACACCTCTGACTTTTCGGATTCATGTGCGTATTGTATAATTATCACTTGCTTAAAAACGGTAAAGGAAAACATCGTGAGGAAACCGGTATGCCTGAGAGTTATTTCTCGACGGCATGTGAAGACAAGTCAGAGGCCCATGGGCGGCCTAAACTCTGACACCAGGTTAGTCACTAACCACACGAAAAGAAGAAGTAATTATTTAACCCTCCAGCTATAAAAGGAGTCCTTCAGTGGAATCTATTTTAGCATTAAAATGCCAACTCTATAGCATTTACAGTAACATGTTTCAAGAAGATACATTAACGAAACAACCTACTTCCGTAAAAAGCTTGCATTTAAAATGTTCAGCAAAAAAACCCATATTTTGTACGTCTACATACGTAACTTACACTCTAAACCTCACTACTTATAAAATATAGGGCTGTGCCTAACGAGTCGGCTTAATGAGCTAGGGCTGTACTGCGCATGTCGGTTTTTCACTTTTAACCTTCCACGGCAGAGTACCCGAAAATGTTTAAGATTCGTATCTGACTTTCTATTAACTTTTGCTTTGTAATCTGTTCCGTCCATACCCGTAACTCTTGTGCCAAAATCGGTATGTTTTGTAAGGTGCCCTTGAGCTAGTTGGCCCTCTTTTTGCTCAGTAGAGTGGCTGTCTCTGGCTCGCTGGCCAGTATAGTAATAATGAATAAACACTGTTTTAATGGTCAATAATTCCCAGTGACATTTTTTATTCTTTTAAAAACAGTCTTACATAGACGAAAAATTCAATAAAGATGTTTCACACGAAATCTCTTCAACTTCGCTCTTTATTCGCGCTGTGTCGATGAAAATAAACTCCATTTTCAAAAAGTTGAATAGTCAAATCTCTTAAATATTTTCAAATAATTTTTTTTAGTTGTTCTTCTTTTCGTGTGGTTAGTGACTAACCTGGTGTCAGAGTTTATGCCGCCCATGGGCCTTTGACTTAGCTTCACATGCCGTCGAGAAATATCTCTCAGGCATGCCGGTTTCCTCACGACGTAATTTTTTTTTTATTAATTACCTAGTAACAATTACGCGCACTACAAAAATATCCTTCATATTCAGGTCAATGATAAACAAACTAGATAACTCAACGGTAATTAGACAAGGCGTCGAACCCGTTTATCGATCCCGGCTTGTGTCATTGAAAAGCATCGGTCGTTAGCCCAGGCTAAAGAATTTGTTACTGTACTCGCATAATTAGGGTCTCATAATGACACGACATAATCTTTATTAATTTCAGGAATAAGCTTTAATAGTAAACGACAACTAGGATAGCTTTTGATAACCCTATTGACGAAGCGCCGCAATATTTGCCTTCCATTTTCAGGGTTGTGGGTGAAAATTATTTAAACTGTATTTTTCAAAAGTTTTTATGGTGAAGGAAAACATCGTGAGGAAACCGGCATGCCTGAGAGTTATTTCTCGATGGCATGTGAAGCCAAGTTAGAGGCCCATGGGCGGCATAAAGTCTGACATCAGGTTAGTCACCCGAAAAGAAGAAGCGTATATAAGGTCTAACCAAAATACCTGGACAAACTTTTACACAGTGTTCAGTACGTTTAACTAACCACATCTATGTAAAAAAAACGAGATCCAAGTGGTTTTTTTCTAACCAAAAAATAATAACGTTTCAAATTGCCTGTACTCTCTAAGAATAAACTCATCCATTTCTTATGCATCGACCGCCATTGGGGCGCGCGCTAATTCCGTGCCGTGTTTTACCTAAACAGCGAAATGAAAAACGTATAAAAAAAAAGATTGAAAAAAATTTTTAGTTAGAAAAAAAAACACTTTGATTTCGTTTTTTTTTTGCATAGATATGTTCAGTTACACTTATTGAACACTGTGTAAAAGTTTTTCCAGGTATTTTGGTTAGACCTTATATATATTTATATTTATTTAGTATGTGCCAGATACACCTAAAACAAGCTAAAAAGAGAATGATACTATTATTCCCCCGAATAAACGATGTTAGCATTCCAGTAATTTTAAAATATATCATCAGATTATGCTACTTCCAATCCCAGCTCAAAAGATGGGCTTCCCCCTATCACCAGGGGAATAGAACCAACATTACAAAATAATGAAACAAAGGGAAAGTAAATTCTCCAGCCCTAGCATCATACATATCTTAGTACGTGGGCGTTTACAGGGATATCGAAGTTTCCACGCGGAGGCGTTGCGGTTAAACAATCTAAATCACCGTATCTGCTTACCTTCTTAGCGGGGTTATGTGAAGAAAACGATGCTGTGACGTCATTGTGGCAGTCACGCGATTTTTAGCGCTTCGTGTTACGCGTTTTTACTGATTATAGAAGTAATAGAGACACTTAAAGCCGAATAGATTATGTAATAAGTGATCACGTGTCTAATTTTTAACCGACTTCGAAAAGAAGGATTTTGCTTTTACGAATAGTGTAGTTAAATCAAAGACAAGATTAAATAAACTGCACAATATTGATTTACTCGATAAGTATTTAAATAACATAACATCACGCCTGTATTCCCCGAAGGGATCGGCAGAGGTGTGTAGTAACACCCATTTCGCCGTTATGTTTAAGTCCCATGTAATAGGAGGCCAGCCTTTTGCCATCAACCGGGCACGAATCCAATCTCCGGGCTTCTACTGAGGAAGTCCATATGAAAAATCCCAATAATACTTTGCCCGCCCTGGGGATCAAACCCAGGACCTCACGATCATCAGTCGCGCCTGTCACCACTAGACCAATGTGGCAATTAGTAATTAAGTAAGTAATTAAATGTATTGTGAAAATTACTAAAATTCTCTTTCACATCCACATAGAATAGAATAGAATAATATACTTTATTGTACACCAAAATTGTAAAAGAAAGAAAGAAAGAAAGAAAATTATTTATTCTGGACTCACACAGGCAGTAACACAGCTCTTATACAATAACAAACATTAAAGGGTACAATGGCGGTCTACACATGTCACATACCTACCTAACAGATTTATACAATCATTTATCAACATTAAATGATATGACTATTTAGTAAATCATTTCTCTCAACCACGTGCAAAAATATCGAAAGTGGTGTTTAAAATATGTTGGTTCATAGCAACATAACTACCTCGTTAGTCTTGTGGTGGCAAGCGTGACTGCTGATCGTGAGGTCCTGGGTTAAATCTCCAGGTCGGGCAAAGTGTTATTGAGTTTTTCCGTGTGGAATTCCTCAGTAGCAGCCTGGAGTTTGGATTTGTGCCCAGTTAATTGCAATACGCTCGCCCTCTATTACATGGGACTTAAACATAACGGCAAAATGAGGGTGTTACTATACACCTCTGCCTAACCCTTCGGTAAATACAGGCGTGGTGTTATGTTATGCTTTGTTCATAACAAACTCTCGAAAACTAGACATGTACTCACAGAAAAATAAAAAATACCAGGTATTTAATTTTCACTTGTCCTACTAAACTTTATCCACGTGCCGACGCGACGGTCGCGTCGTCCTCGTCCCAAAATTCACTGGACGGCACCATTTAAATCGCTCAAAAGTTCTTTTACCGATGATAAATTTAAATGTGAAATTTTTGCTTCATTTTGATACGGGGAAAATAATATAACACCGAGGGATAACTGCATATTAATGTCCTATCAAGCGGCCCCATGATGTATTGAAAATCCGATTACACCGAGGCTATATAAATACAAAATTGGCACAGCGAGCGTGCCCGTCAATAACTCTTTTGCAGATCAGGTTCTAATAGACCTTTTTATAAAACCTTTTTTTTTTTGTTTGATAAACGGATATTGATGAGGGAAAATAATTTAGACGAAAGAAAGGGTCGAGCTTTTTTTTATACTTATCCTGAGTACGTTAACAGACTCAAATCTTCACATGAACTGGCTGAGCGATCGGCTTCTGCGCCACGGGTTGTGGGTTCGATTCCCGCATGGAACAAATATTTGTATGGCCCACAGATAGTTGTTCCGGGTCCGATGTTTGTGTTTGTAAAGGCACCCACGACACAGGAGAAATCCTAGTAGGGCGCAAAGCTTAAAAAAAATTGTTCCGTGGGGAAATCGAACCCGCGACCTGTAGCGCAGTAGCCAATCGTTCAGCCACTGCGTCTGTTGAACTTGGTAACCCAAGTTAAAAAAAAACCGATGAAAGGGGATAAACTCGCCCCTATGACACCATCATCATCTTCCTGCCCTGGTCCCAAGTTACTTGGGGTCGGCGCAATATGTTTTTCTCTTCCACTCTTCCCTGTCAGCCGTCTCATTATCATTTACTCCCTTATCTTTCATATCCTCCCTCACACAATCCATCCATCTTTTCTTAGGTCTTCCTCTCCCCCTCCATCCATCAACATTCATATTCATCACTCTCTGTCACATGTGTTTCATCCCTTCTCATTACATGCCTATACCAAGACAAACGCTTTCCTTTCAACTTTTCTGTCACTGGTGCTACTTTCAAACTCCCTCTAATACACTTATTTCTTACCTTATCCATTCGCGTCACTCCACACATCCGCTCGCCCCTATGACATGGGAATCATGGGATATAATATTATCATCGACAAATTGGATACGACGATACACTTCCGCCATAACCCCATAACCCTCTGAATAAAACCTGATTTCCTTTTCTCTTCCTCTTTATCTTCTGTCTTTCTTACTCTTCATACGACCGTCATTGTTGTGTTTTCCTTGGGGAACATCAGAGGCGTAGCTATGGAATTGATTTCGGAGGAACTTCAAGTAGAAGGAAAGAAATAAAAATATTGGTGAGGTCGACCCGAATCCCACTCTGGCTACACCTATGGTGACCATTGTAAGTCTTACCATACAGTAGGCGTAACACGAATTTTGTGACGTTGGTAAAGTAATCGTAAGCCCGCGTTCCCACTTTGTCGTGACGACATATAGTAGTAGTTTTAAGTGTCGTGGCTTATACAAGGTTAGTTGGAAAGGGGGTACTAAGCCGAAAGGGTGTTAAAGTACACATAATAAGGGATAACTTTTGTTCTACAACTTTCCCCAAAACTTGATAATTTAAGAGAATTAGCTTTTCAAAGATTTCGTAAAAAATATGCTAAAATCTATCAGTCCATAGCTATGATCAGCTGTGTTTACTATTTAGGTCATATTTGGGGTCACGGATTAGAAACTTAATTTTCTGAATTCATAACTAAAGCAAATATGTCTTTTTTTTGAAAAAACTAAAACAAAAATCTTTTTGCATGCAAATAAAAATTATCGAATTTTGAAATTTTAACACTTGCTTTAAAATAGTCATCAGTGATACTTTAAGTGGCCCGCGGCTTAGTACCCCCTTTCCGACTAACCTTGTATAAGGTCCAACCAAAATAACTGGACAAACTTTTACACAGTGTTCAATACGTTTAACTAATAAACTCATCCATTTCTTATGCATCGACCGCCATTGGGGCCGTGCGTTAATTCCGTGGTGTGTTTTACCTAAACAGTGAAGTGAAAAATGTTAAAAAAAAATTATAAAAGTAAAACAAAAGATGAAAAAAAAAATTTTGTTTAGAAAAAAAACACTTGGATTTCGTTTTTTTTTGCGTAGATATGTTCAGTTACACTTGCTGAACACTGTGTAAAAGTTTGTCCAGGTATTTTGGTTGGACCTTATATATTTAAATGGAGGTGTTCACATATAAAACGACACGATAAACTGTCGTTCACGACTTGTTTTTCCAGTGACGACAGATTGTTGAGTCAATGGGAACGGCTAGCACGACAGTCGTCCAACGATAAATTTATCGTCACGATTTCGTGATGTGTCGTTGTTACGACTATCTGTCGTGGCCACGATAAAAATTTCGTCTCGTCATAGCTTGCTACTGATTTACAAACGACAAAGCGATTGTCGTGAAATGATAAAATGTCGTCGCGATCCAATGGCAACAGCTAGATACGATAGTCGCTAAACGATAAAAAAATTGACGACAAACAGTCGTTATAATGGAACAGCTAGAGACGACAATCGTCCAACGATAAATTTATCGTCACGACATAGTGGGAACGCGCCCTAAGGCCGGCTTTACACCGACTGTAAGTTTTTCTCACGTAAGTCCCTTACGTAATTAATTTACGATCAATTTGCAAATGTAAACTCTGTTGTAAGTAGCTTATGAACTGATTTGTTATGTCGAATTAATTCTCTTAAGTCACTTACATACATTTTACGGAAGCAACTTACAAGTGTATTGGCTGCCTGTGAGTGAATTTTGAATTGGAAATACTCGTTTCACCCATATTATTCAACTAGCGGCCCGTCCCGGCTTCGCACGGGTGGACATTTTTCCGGTTTTTGCAACATTTTTCATTTATGCTCCGCTCCTATTGGTCGTAGCGTGATGTTATATAACCTATAACCTTCCTCGATAAATGGACTATCCAACACAAAAATATTTTTTCTATTCCAACCAGTAATTCCTGAGATTAGCGCGTTCAAACAACCAAACAAATTCTTCAGCTTAATAATATTAGTATAGATTAAATTGAAAACTTTATTCATATATAAATCAAAATGTTTTAGGACAGTTTTATTCTCGCGACTGCGCGAGCGCACGTTGTCAAAAAGTGATTTGACAGATGTCACTGCTGACAGCAAAACGATACGAGCTGCGTTCAAATTTTATTTTGTTTATTAGATAAGATAAGCTAAGATAAGCAGTGATAGACTAGCGGTTGAACGCTTACCTTCCATGCAGGAGGGTCAGAGTTTGATCCCGGCCTATACCTCTGACTTTTCGAATTCATGTGCGCATCAGAATTTGATAATCACTTGCGTTAACGGTGAAAGAAAAACATCGTGAGAAAATCTGCACACCTGAGAGGGCTCCATAAAGTTCTCGATAGAGTGTGTAGTCTGCCAACCCGCACCAGGCCAGCGTGATGGACTAAGGCCTAAACCCTTCTCGTTCTGAGAAGAGGCCCGTGCCCAGCAGTGGAACAGTAATTGGCTATTTATGTTATGTTATGTATGTTTATTAGATACTAAAAAACTACGCGCACGAGTTCGTCGGAGACGAATGTTGTATTTTCGATTCAAAATTCGCTTACATTAGCGATACGTTTACGATACTATCACCCGATATTCTAAAACGTTCCTCCAAAACTTACTCGACTCATAGTCGACTCAGGATGGCCTCGAAAACACCTTCAAAATCGTATTCTTAGTCGCAATTTCGAGTGAACTTTAAGGTTCCTTGACGGAGTCATTACGTCATAACTTGAATTATCTGCATCGCGCAAATAACGCCGCGATAAATAACTGTAAGGATTATCGTAAGCATATTCGATAAAGTCTTCAAAATTAATTTTTGTTACATACGAACTTTGACACTTCCTTCCTTAAGGTAGGTTCCGAGGTACCTTAAGTTTGACATTATGATTCCTTTCGTCGACTGAGGAAAATCTCGTGTCGAGGACGTTTATTTCGACTATATCTACCGATGGTAGTGAAAAAGGCCGAGTCGAGGTGGAGTCGAGTCGAGTAAGTTTTGGAGGAACATCTTAGAATATGGGTGTATACGTGAAACGTTCGTGCTTAGCCTACAGGAGTCGTGAAGAATGCAGTGAACCCTATACACTACAACTATATACCCCTTCGAGGCCTACACGCAGCTATGTTATATTAAGCCCATTTTCCACACAATTATATAGTACCACATTAGAGTAGTTTGCCGCCATTATAAATGCATGACCGTGCCCTCCCAGAGGTAATCACGGCTAAGACGCACGTGTAAGCTCGGGTATCTATTGAAACATTAATAACAAAATAAAATATGTTTTAAGCTTGGAGATGTGTTAACTTTTTGTACAACATTGTGTTCTCTAAGGAAATAAGTAGAACAAAATGGTAAATAAAAGATAAAAGAAAGGACTGTGTAATTAAAAACTATTTTATTCTTTTACATATCTATTTCAATAACATCACGCCAGTATTCCCCGAAGAGTTGGGCAAAGGTGTATAGTAACACCTTCATTTTGCCGTTATGTTTAAGTCACATGAATAGAAGGCGAGCATATTGCCATCAACCGGGCACAAATCCCAACTCCGAGCTTCTACTGAGAAATTCCACAGGGAAAAACCTAATAAGACTTTGCCCGACCTGGTGATTGAACCCAGAACCTCACGATCAGCACTTACCACCACTAGACCCAGGAGGCAGTTAGACAAATATAGGAAAATAAAAGACCGTTGAATGTGATAAAAAAATTGTTAATTACGTACCTACTTCAAAACCAAAAGCCAGTTATTATACTTTACATTCACTAACATTTGGAAAACTTTACAGCGGTCATGGCCGCCGACTACAGTGGTGCTATAAATAACTAATCGTTACTAGACATACATAACGTGCATAATTTAGTACATTTTGATATCAACGGTGATTTCCGTACAGTGAACTAGGATTTGGAATTAAAAGTATTACAACAACTTGCTTCCCATCTTTTCAGTCGATAAACATCCACTGGTGAACGATGGGCCACTCAATGAACGAGAAGGGGGGGTTGGGACATTCCCATCATCACCACACAAGTATTCACAGTATGTTTAAAATCTGACACAAGAAGGCTACAGCGCAAGCGCATCGTCTTGGCATAAGTAATTATTATTTGAAGCTTATTCCCCAGCACAACATAACATCACGCATTCTTTCCATCCAATGGTTGTCTGGAAGAAATTGCTTTAAGCGATAAGACCGCCATTTGTACTGTTCCTAATTATGTGTATTATTCCTTCTGTTTTATTTCTTTTAGTGTGCAATAAAGTATATCTATCTATCTATCACGCCTTGTATTCCCCGAAGGTGAGGTGTTTTTTTAATACACCGTCGTTTTGCCAGTTCTGCTTAAGTCCCATGTAATAGGGGGCGAGCCTATTGCCTCTGCAAGTTGGGAAAAAAGAAGACAGTAAAAAAAATAACCATCTTCCCAAGTAATCTATGCAGAGGCGCTAAACTGTTTGATTTATCAGTAACTGCTCTACAGTATCTCATAACTGCCTCGTTTTTCTAATGGTGGCAAGCGCGACTCTGATCATAATGTCCTAGGTTCGATACCCAGGTCGGGCAATGTGTTATTGAGTTTTTCCGTGTGGAATTCCCATAGCAGCCCGGAGTTTGGTTTTGTGCCCGGTTGATGGTAATAAACTCGCCCCCTATTACATGGGACTTAAACATAACGGCGAAATGAGGGTGTTACTATACACCTCTGCCCTATCCTTCGGGGAAAACGGGCGTGAAGTTATGTTACTCTACATAGCACGTGATTGTGATACATACCTTCGTGTACATTCAAAATGGCCGTATCAGTAATTTGATTAGAGCACGGTTGGTAGGAAACTGGACGGAATAACGATGCAGGGTAGTTGAAATTTTTTTTTCGTTTCACGTTCTATCAGCAATTGTTTCACCAGCTCCCAGCGCTCTACGCCTGACGTACGAACTTTTGTAAACGATTCATATATTTTTCGCTTTTATTTTAAACATTTTATTTACCTACATGGACTGCATCACGTTTGACCAAGATAAGCATTTTTTTGCTCCGGCTTCACTCATATCAAAATTAACCCTTCGCCACTGCTAGCTTATAAGAATAGGTAGGTATTTATCTATTAATAATTTTCCTAAACGGTAACGTAGAAGTTTTTTGGAAAATAAATAGTTAACTACGATGAGTTTTGACGACATGTTTGGTGCAGTGGCTGAATGATTGGCTTCTGCGCTACGGGTCGTGGGTTCGATTCCCGCACGGATCAAATATTTGTATGGCCTACAAATAGTTATTTTGGGTCTGGGCGTTTGTGCATGTGAAGATTTGTGTCTGTAAACGCACCCACGATACATGAGAAATCCTAATGTGGGGCAACGTTTTTAAAAAAAAAACAATAACCAACAAAACTATGTAGTAGGATCTCTCGTATTAAAATTTTAATTGTCTCTTCATTATATCGCATTAAAAACCACTCAAGCTCTTCAATCAAGAAATAAATGTTGTATTATGTAGTCAAATCATCAGTTTTTCCTTAATAAATCTTTCATTGTATATGCTGTGTAAATAATAACAGAGTCCAAAAAAAATTCTTCATTTCATTTTCATTTCATCAGCAAACTTCCATTCTAAGTAAACAAAACATTAACTGAAGGTTTCACCAACAAAAACTTAATTACAAATGGTAAGGGCGAAGCTACACCGGCGGCTCGGTTCGTGTCATTTCCGGTCTCGCCGCCCCGTGTACACAGACAAAATATTATTACAGAAAAACCGTTGTGGCACATTCTTATTCAACGTAATGCGGTATCGGGGAAGCGATTAACCTGTTTTATACTGTTACTTTCGTCTTTTTAAGGTTCAAATGTTGGTTCCATAACTGTTAGCTTATATCTGGGAACACATTTATTTTTATTTAATTGTGTAGCTCATGGCTAATTACCAACCGCGCGGATCATACGATTTGCGAGGTTAAGCTACGCTTGCCGCGATCAGTCTGTGGATGGGTGACCATTCGTTAGACATCGAGACCCCTCCGTGCCTCGGAGAGCATGTAAAACAGTCGGTCCCGAGTGTCATACGAATACCTATGTCAGTCTTTACGGGAAGTCAGAAACCCAAAAAGTCCGCTCTAACCTAAGGATATCGGCATTGTCCAGTAACTGGGTTGCGGAGGTCTGATGGCAGTCGCTCCGTGTAAAATACTGGTATTCAGCCGCCTCTGGTTAGACTGGAAGCTAACCCCAACATGGTTAGGAAAAGGCTAGGCAGAACGAATTATGTAAATGTATAAGGACAGGTTGACGGGACACGTCCCATGTTTCTGGTACCCACCAGGAAAACCAGGTTTCATGTTTGTACCGGTTTTGACTAAGTGAATTCTTTTTAATGCCTTTTGCACTAATGAAGTATTGAATATGGTCTTCTTCTTTTTGTGTGGTTAGTGACTAACCTGGTGTCAGAGTTTATGCCGCCCATGGGCCTCTGGCTTGGCATCACATGCCGTCGAGAAATATCTCTCAGGCATGCTGGTTTCCTCGCGATGTTTTTCTCCACCGTTTTTAAGCAAGTGATAATTATACAATACACACATGAATCCGAAAAGTCAGAGGTGCGTGCCTCGGGACCTATGACTTGGTAGTCCGACGGTCGCACCGCAAAGCCATCACTGCTGTTATGCATTGAATTGAATATGGTGAATTTGTGCCAGTTCTCTGAATTGCCTCGTTGGTCTAATAGTGGAAAGCGCGACTGCTGATCGTGAGGTCCTGGGTTCGATCACCAGGTCGGGCAAAGTGTTATTGGGTTTTTCCGTGTGGAATTCCTCAGTAGCAGCCCGGAGTTTGGGTTTGTGCCCAGTTGATGTCAATAGGGTCGCCATCTATTGACATTATGTCGCCTCAGCTCTGCGGTATGGCCTCATATTCTGGGGTAATGCCCCTAAGGTTCAAGAAGTGCTTGTAGCACAGATAAAATGTATCCGAGCTATTTGTAAAATAAAACAAACTGAATCGTGCAAGCCACATTTTCGTGAGCTAAAAATATTAACATTACCGTCACTGTATATCTATGAAGCCTGTATTTTTATAAAACACAACATTAATTTATATAGATTTGTAGAAAGTAAACGCCGTTCAAAAAAGCTGCAGGTATTAGCAACAAAAACACAATTTTATAGCAAAAGCTTTTATGCAATGGCTCAAAAACTATATAATAAGTTACCAGGACAAGTTGTCTCAAGTGTGAACATTAACGAATTTAAAAGAAATTTATTCAAATTGTTAAATAATAAGGTGTATTATTCTGTTGACGATTATTTAAATGACAAATTTTAATTTTAATTCTTTAATCTATTTTTATGTTATGTGAAAATGATAATTTATTTTGTTAATCTTGATTATTGTTGTATTAATTAATTATTGGCATTGACATTTTTATTTGTATTTTTTTGTTCCTTTTACTTTATTTAATTTGACATCTTATCTAATTTTGACTTGATCTATAATTATTTGTGATTGAACTTTTGAATTGTTAAATGTAATGTTTTAAAATAATAGAAGATTTTTTGTATGATGATCCTGATCCTTTGATATTTTGTATGCCTTTTGGCGGGACACAGCTCGGATCTTATTTATTATAACATCTTCTGTATGTACCCTATGTTCACGAAATAAATGAATTTGAATTTGAATCTATTACACGGAGCTTAAACATAACGGATAAATGAGAGTGTTACTATACACCTCTGCCCAACCCTTCGGGGAATATAGGCGTGATGTTATGTCTCAGAATCTCGGTACCAATAATTTAGGTATTCAATGCAAATAAATTTCCCTAAAGTTTTGGTTTAAAAAGTTAGTTAAGGACGTCTTAAAAACTGTCAAATTTTACGAACTTCCGGAAGCGAAATAGAATCCGTGCTTATTATTCGATAAGTCAATTATCTTGTCTTTCAATTTCATGACACTTTAATAAGCCACTGCCTTTGTATTTAGCTCTGAGTCCAATGAAACGTAAAAGTACAGTCGACAAGAAATAATTAAACTGTTTAACAAAAATAAAACCACCTTCAAATTGTCTATCTCCTAAGTTCTTCATCAGATCTTCACCAAATTTAAATAAGACCACTTCGAAGAAATACTCTTTCAAATAAAAAAGAATCATTAAAATCGGTTCACAATTAGCAAAGATATCGCGGAACAAACATAAAAAAACATACAGTCGAATTGTGAACCTCCTCCTTTTTTTGAAAGTCGGTTAAAAAACTAAAGGTATTCTACCAAACGAGCTTCCATTTATCTTCTCATTAATCCTTAATTACACTTTCCGCTTGTCTTTTCATTTCCTCAGTTGATCGTGCTTTCATTCTTGACGTTTTAATACCAGTTAACCGCTGTAATGCCAAAAGTGGAAACTTTGTGCGCGACTGTACATTGGTTGGTAGTTGGTACAGTTTTCAAAGCCGACTCTTGGGACAAATTGTAGTGGATGGTAAATGAAACCGAGACTAACTGAGGTTCAAGTTTTGATTTGCTGTACTTTTAGTGTTTCTCGTTCAATATAGCATCGCGGAAAACCGAGATGGAAATTGTGGTACTTCGACGTGTTTTTTACTAGAATGGGTAACGGAAGCACTGAATCGAAACATTGAGAGACTGCAAGCGAGATCTGTATAGAAGAAACGTTATAAGCTAAAGATAAATTGAATTGATAAATTAATTCTGCCAAGCCTTTTTCCCAACTATGTTGGTGTCAACTTCCAGTCTAACCAGATGCAGCTGCATACTAGTATTTTACACGGAGCGACTGCCATAAGACCTCCGCAACTTAGTTACAGGGTAATGCCAATAACCTAAGGTTAGACCGGTTTTCAGACTTGGCTTTGCCAATAACTGAGTTGGGGAGGTCTGATGGCAGTCGCTCTGTGTACAAGACTGGTATTCAGCCGCATTTGGTTAGACTGGAAGCTCACCCCAACGTAATTAATGGGAAAGGTTAAGAGGAAGAGGAAGGGCATACAGTTTTATGTACATATATATACCTAATAAACGGCAAATTCTCATCTCGCAAGTAGTAAAAAGTCAAGGAGTCCCATTGACTTTTACAGGCACTATAATACCCCAGGGAATGGCCAAGCCAGCTGTCACCTGCCGACATTATTGCCATCTTTATATGGTACACATTACTTCCATCAAAGTACTAGAGCACCATACATCGCAAGGAGAAACATTCCCTCATAACTTCTAAAGCCTTTCATCCCGCAGAACAAATGAATATATTTTTAAATTATGCCTCCAGTGTTGCGAAATATATGGTGTATAAAAGCAAGCGAGATTGTGTTTGGTAATTGTGTATCTTATTCTGAAAAAGATATATACTATATTATATACTCTTAGCACTTAGTCTACTTAGCTGTCGGCAATAAGATTGACAAGCATTTTGGGACCCAGTGCATAATATCAGCAAACACATTGGGTCACCCGCGCGACGGCGCAACGAGTATTCCCAAGGAGGGTCGATGTCAGGCAGGCAGCCGGTCATAAAACAATAAGCCAAAACCTCTAACAACATGGATTTATGAAATATATGTTGTGCCGACCCCACCTAGTGTGGGATAAGGGCAGGGAGAAGATTCTGAAAAAAGATATTATGAATGAATCTTCTAAAAATTACTTACTGTCTACATGGTAATTATGTCGATAAAGATTAAAGATTGACTCTTAACATAACATCACGCCTGTATTCCCCGAAGGATTAGGCAGAGGTGTATAGTAACACCCTCATTTCGCCATTATCTTTAAGTCCCATGTAATAGGGGGCGACCCTGTTGACATCAACCGGGCACAAAACCAACTCCGGGCTGCTACTGAGGAATTCCACACGGAAAAACCCAATAACACTGCTCGATCTGGGGATCGAAACCAGGACCTCGTCATCAGCAGTCACGCTTGCCATCATTAGACCAACGAGGCAGTTTAAAGATTGAGAAGTAGGTAATTAAATGGTTCGCAAAAACAATAGATATTCAGCAATAAAAATCAGCCGACTTGGTTATGTAAGTATTCATTTACAACGCAGCAGTACTTATTTTCTGGAATTTCTCCTTTCTCCATTGCTAATCAATTATAAATTTTGACTGACCAAAAGCTCAATGTTTAGCTTACCATTGTTATCGGTAACTGGTAACACTGGACAATGTTGAATAGTAGGGTAACCGTCAATATTAATCAACGTACCCGAAGCTTTAAAAACAGTGGTCATTCGACGGAGCAGTGGATTCCATGTCGAACAGCCGAAGAAGTCCGACCTTTTATATCTGATTAGCTTGTCCTTATTTTTTGATCTTGTGTAAATTATTTTGTTCTGATATATTATTGTGAACTAGCTTCTGTAACTAATCACTAACCCAATTAAAAGTACTCTCAGTGGTGGAGAGTCTATGTTATTTTCATTTACTTTATTTACCATGTTCGCAATCCTGGCAGACCGATATTAGCTATAACTGTAATGATAGATTCACCTCTACAAGATTATGTTGTATGTCTTTTATACCATTTAATTTATATCTTTAAAGATTGCACTGATTCCAAGAGAGATAAACCAACTTAAAAAAATGAGAGGAGTTGCACACTTGAGAGGGCTCCAAGTAGTTGTCGATCGTGTTTGTAGTGCGCCAACCCGCACTAGGCCAGCATGGTGGACTAAGGCCTAAACCTTTCTCATTCTAAGAAGAAGCCCATACCCAGCAGTAAGATAGTAATGGGCTGATTATGATAAAAAAAAAACATCGGTCAGGGCCCAGCGAAAAACAAAAAAAAAAACTTTTTAAGTAACACCACAAAACAGATAGGTACAGAAGTCAATCACATGTATTTACTTCACTTTTCATACCTACGCTCGGCGATCGCTCTATCTATATATCTATCTCTCTCAAGCGCATGGCACTCGCGCACGCACTCACTCGCACACTAGTCCCAAACAGTCCGAGATATCGTGTCCGTGAGCAGTGTCTCTGTGTGCGTTGCTCGAGCGCACTTGTATGTAGATTGACTTCTGTACCTGTCTGGTTTGTGGTAACACTGTTGATCAAGATACGCTTGGTAAAACTCTAATTATCTTTCGCCAATAATTTTTCGTCCGGCCCTCCGTTTTAATTGATTTATCTTGCTCGAATCACATTAACTATGTAATTTTATGCATGAACGGCATTCATCAAATTATTCCAATTTCTTCTTCGTTCTTGTTTTTTTTTTGTTTCAATCAACAAACAATTTGCAAAATCCTGGTATTAACTCGGTAATAACTGTATGTATATCGTCTCTACTGACAAAGCATACCATTTCTGAACGTTTTCCTACTATTCCCGATCTGACAAGTACTATTCTTAGCAGGAAATCTTCGTTCAAACGATCTAAATAAGTTTTTAACATATATTTTTTTAAAAGACCTTTTTCCACACTTGGATTTCTTCTGTGTCGTAGATCCGTTTACAGACACAAATCTTCACATGTTCAAACGCCCAGACCCGGAAAACCTATTTGTAGGCCAAACAAATATTTGATCCGTGCGGAAATTGAAACCACGACCCGTAGCCTAAAAGCCAATCGCTCAACCACTGCACCAAACGTTTTACAAATGTACTTTACATTGAAATCCCTCCGTGCTTCGGAGAGCACGTTAAACAGTCAGCCCCGGTTGCCATACATATGACAGTCGTTACGGGAAGTCAGAAGCTTGAATATCTGACAGCCAGTCTAACCTTAGGATATCGGCATTACCCAGAAACTGGGTTGCAGAAGTCTGATGGCAGTCGCTCCGTGTAAAATACTGGTATTATTCAACCCAGTACCAGGTCTGGTCAACGCCGATATCCTAAGGTTAGACCGGTTATCATATTTTTGGGCTTTTGACTTCCCGTAACGACTGTAATAGGTAGTTGTATGACACCCGGGACCGACTGTTTAACGTGCTCTCCGAGATGCGGAGGAGTCTCGATGTGTTTAACGAATGGTCACCCATCCACAGATAGACCGCGGCAAGCGCAGCTTAACCTCTTAAATCGTAATAGTTAGTAAAAAATATGGGCATAAAGTTTATCGCTATGTGTGAAAAATCTAAAACCTTTGGGTCTGGCTAGTTTAGTGAGATATTCGCGGCGGACCGTTTCAAGTGCAGTGTAGTGCAAACTTTGCGGGGCTAGGTGGCAACAGGTCGTCACAGACAGCCTAGCAAAATATATTCTGCGATAACCTGCGACAGGAAATAGAGATAGATTATTAAAAAATATGTCCATTTTTTCTATGAAGAATTTTGTTTTTTTTTTATGGTGAACCATGGAATAGCCATTTTGAATTTAGGCTTTTAAGTATTATTAAAATATTCACTTCTGTTTTTTAAAATTAAAAACTCGAATAAGTGTTGAATTTCGAAAAGTGGTTTTGAAGGAAATGACCGTGCCTTCACTGTTGAGCAAATGAACCCTAGAAATAAACAAAAATACTCTAGTATGAATAAGGAGATTCTATTAACCGATAATAAAATTACAACCATAAGCAAGACATAAGCAAATATATTTTTTAAATAAAGCAATACCACAACATATTGACCTTATTCATCCAACCCTTTAGTAACCAATACCGTTCCCCTAATAATAACAAATCTCTTTCTACATTTACCTGCATAAAATCGTAATAAACAGCAATAAGAAAAGGATCCTAAGAAAAAACATGGCTTACATGGACACAATATTTCCGCCTCTTGTTATAGAGAAAGCCTCTATTATAATTTTATCCAGAACCAAGCTTAGGGGAGTTTGGGCAACAAATGGACCGGTCTGTTTATAATACAATACGTCAGAGCCGACCTTTCCCCTTTTCACCCGCGCCCCGTATGACGGCCAAACAAAAAATAATGAATTTTAATGTTGCACACTTTCTTAGAACGCGTTTTTACGTTTATTGTGTTGTTTGGTCGGTTTCTTTTTAACTCTGTTGAAAAAATAAATAAAGGTCTTTTATGATTTTTTTATTGTGCATTGTTTTTCTTATCATGGAAAAACACCTGCCCTGATAACACATAGCATGCTTGATTATATTGTAGATTTATAATTTGATTTGATGTTTGTAGTACTGATTTATTTTATTCAAGGAAAATAATGATATTACTATTATAATTGCCTTGTTGGTCTAGTGATGGCAAGGGCGACTGCTGATCTTGAGGTCCTGGGTTCGATCCCCAAGGCCGGGCAAAATGTTATTGAGTTTTTCCGTGTGGAATTTCCTCAGTAGCAGCCCGGAGTTTCGATTTGTGTTTCGTTGATGGCAATAGACTCGCCCTCTATAATATGGGAGTTAAACATAACGGCGAAATGAGGGTGTTACTATACACCTCTGCCACCCTTCGGGGAATACGGGCGTAATCTTATATGATGTACTTAATGATATTATTATAGTAGTTAGATTAAATGAAACGAACGATATTTCGTTATATTTAAATTGTTACTACATCTATTTCGAGACAGTTTTAGAGAACGTGATTGAAAATAGACTTACTTAATTTTAATCTATACTATGAAGAGGAAAGGTTTTTTATTTTTGTCTGTAACGAATAAACTTAAAAACTACTGGACTGATTTCAAAAAATATTTTACCGTTAGAAAGCTACTTTATCACTGAATAACATAGGCCATATTTATTACTGGAATAAAACTTCTTACGCGGGCGGAGCCGTGACGACACAGCTAATAATAAATATATTGAATTCCTCTCTCTGAGGCCCTGACCACCGGTAGCTTGAACCCTGTTCCCGATGTCGGTGGGCTACAGATTTTAATATTTTTAAAAGTTTTTTTTTATAAATATTTAAAAATGTAATTTATATATAATATTGAATGAATAAAGGGAATATATTTCAGTTTAGATTCTCAGTACACCTTTACGGACATTACTTCAAAACTTTACTATGGAGAGACATCAAATAATCATAACCTAATCTCTCTACCAAGAAAGTTTATCTCTAACCACAAAAGGTAACATACCACTAACATAATTATCTTCACAACAATACAAAACAAAGTCCCTACGAATCGACTGACCCCCGATCGCGTAGACTGTACAAAACTTAGATTGGACGAAGACTCAAACCTTCAGAAGCCCCGTTTGTACATATTTAAACACCATGAAATACCTTCCCACGAGTCCGCATCAAGAAAAGATTTGGTAGGCGTATGTAATATGTATATATCCTAAAACATTGAGCTACGGACACGAATAGATATAGAATACGTAATGTTGTCGTGAATGGTTAACGCTGCGTTGCAGTTTCAGTATCCTTATTACGTTTCGATTACGTTGGCGTATTTTGAATGAGCTTTGAAGAGCTTTGGTGTTTCTAAATGTGTTATGTGACGGATAATGCATAATGTCGGACCATTAATTCGATGCACTAACTTGGCAGTTAGAGGGATACCAGTTTTTGACAAAGAAAAGGTAGTGAGGTGAAAAAAAGAATCAATGAAATCGAATGAACTTAATAATGCACTTAACTAATGAACTTAATAATGCATACTTTTTATTGAATAACTTGAGGATCAAAACACGATATATCACCATTAAAAATAGCCTTAACCACTAGTAACTATTGATATGACGTTTTGAAGCGTCATATAACTGAACATAAGGTTAATTATTAATTTTTCGTATTTGTTTTTTCCGTAAAATCGTTCACTACCCCAACACTATTAGTTTTAGTATGGTATCATTATTTTGCTTTGAACTGTCAAGTTACTGCATCGAATGAATGGTCCAACTATAGTTCCTATAGCCAAAATCTGAAAAATTCCTAAAGGAAAAACCCAATAACACTTTGGCCGACCTGGGGATCAAACCCAGGATCCCATGCTCAGCAGTCGCACTCGCCCTCTATGACATGGAACTTAAACATAACTGGCAAAACGAGGGTGTACTAAACCACCTCTGTTGAATCCTTCGGGGAACACAGGCGTGATTTTATGTTGTCTATGTAACGACAAAACAAACCGGGTAAAACTAAATAATTGATTTCCAAGAACGTCTTAAAAGGTATTAAAGTTTCCGACAGGAGCATCCTCCTGTGTATTAGAAAGTCTAGAAACATTTCACTGCGATCTCATTTGTATAGTACACCACTACCAGTAAGCGTGGTTGCTATGGCAATTTCCTCTTACGTCCTCATGTTGAATGCATTCTATTTTCCTGACAAGGAAATATATTTTGAAAAATTTCAACAGGATGAAATAATTTCGAATTCCTAGAAAAGTCCACTACAGAAAAATAGAGACCCCTTCGGGCCAAGCCACATCTGACGGAAGATATGTCGCCGATATTCCGTCACGTAATTTACTCGAGGAATTTTAGTAACGTATCTTCGGTCAAATGTGTACGGTATGGATGTTTGTTTGGAATTATGTGTACCGGCGGAAGATCGGCGACGTATCTTCCGTTACCCGGGTCACTTACGTGCGCGCAAACATTCGTACATTGTACGAATGTTTTCCGTTTTGCATGGAAAATGTTCGCATAGTCATTGCGAATATCAGTCCCACACTTGTGGGTTCGCGTATTCGTGCAAATGTGAGTGATCCGTATTAGATGTGGCTTGGCCCTTAGATATCAATTTATAAGTCAGCTCTCGTAAACATGTTTCCCTAAGTCTAGCGTCACACTATGTCGGAATTACGCAGCCGGGTTTTAAGCTTGCAATGTTTTGTAAAGGACCCCCAACACACCAGGCTGATATTACGACACGTCTTGCCGATATAATAAACATTGCAGGTAGAATCACGCCGAAGTTCGGCTGCATAATTTCAGCGCAGGCAAATTACCGGATACGTAAGCAATGTTCTTTGTTTTCAGTCCGAAACATATTTATATATTCTACTAGCGGACCCGGCGGACGTCGTCCTGCCCGGAAAAGCAGCGCCACCTTCCAATTGTATTTTCAAACCATCTAGAAATCCATTGAAATATACACACAAAATTTCATCCAATTCGGTCCAGCCGCTTAGGAGGGTAACAAACACACGTACAGAAGAATTATATATATTACTAGCAACCCGTCCCGGCTTCGCACGGATGCAATGTAGATACTAATGTGGGGCATATAAACCTTCCTCTTGAATCACTCTATCTATTGCTGAAAATTGCATCAAAATCCGTAGCGTAGTTTAAAAGATCTAAGCGTACAGACAGCGGGAGTGACTTCGTTTTATACTATGTAAAGAAGATTATACAGTACGTAACACAACGAAGAGCAAACCTTATAACTGGTTGATGAGTAGGTAAAGTATAGCACAATCATACACTTTTTGTCACTATCCACTTCTCAAAATCCTGAATATCATAGCTTGAACTATGGCATGCCCGAGTTTTCACACTGTGTGATAAATAGATAGCGTGCATAGTGACAAAAAGTGTACGATTGTATTACTTACACTTAAGAGGAAATGCGGTCGGCATTTAGTCCATACAAACGTATTCCTCAGTTTCCTCCTTGGATAATGTCACTAGAGCAAATATTTTTTACCATATGTTATATATCTACCACCACTATGTCCCTATGTTTTGTTTTTGTCAATAAATGAATTATTAAAAGAACTAGAAACGTTTAAACTTTACAAAAAACGACCGGTTTTACCACCGTTTTCAAACATCTGGTAAACAAAGACGAATATAAAAAATAAATGAAAAACATACAGACATAACCAAAGTCTTTCCTAAATTATTACAGAAAAAATAATTTAAATCCGTCCAGATTTGAAGAAGGAAACAGGGATATTCGAAAGTACGATTTCGCTAATATTGCACAGGAGAAATCAGTCCGAATGCAGATTTCTTTCGCGCTCAATTGGGAAGGTTTGCGGGAGGGGTGGGACGGAAATAGATCACAAAAATCTATTCAAATTTTAATATTTTGTAGTCCGCGTTTCCTTTTAACCTACCCATCAACCAGTTACAAGGTTTGCTCTTCGTTGTGTTACGTACTGTATATCCTACAGTACTCTTCTGAAAATAAGAACAGTTTTCCATTCCAAAGCCGACTACTCTATTGGAAAATTGAATCTGCATGCCGTAACGTGTGCAGTCTACAATACGTTAGACTGAGCATTGCTTATCTGTGAACTGTGGTCTGACGTCACAATGACATCCCTGCAGGCCAACAAAAGAGTGACAAGACATAAATCACGAATTTTGTCGAAGAGAACTATGTCGCTAGTATAGTGTTTACAAGCGAGTGAATCGTAGTTTCGATTCTCGGTTCGGGCAAAGTGTTTTTAGGTTCTTATTGTTAGAATATTCTCAGTAGCTGCTTGGAGTTGAGCCCGATAAATGGCAATAGACTCACTCTTTATTACATGGGACCGAATACCGTCACCAGCAGAACGTGGGTGTACAGCAGTACGTCTCCACCTTTTCGGTAAATAAAATCGTGATGTGTATTGTTTTCATACACAGATAAACTCACTCCTTTTTCCCATAGGAGTAGGTAGAAACTATAGAAAGCCACAAGCTACGATCCTTACATACTCCTTTCGCTTCATCCACGTTCATACATCTTGTCATACACGCACGCCGGTTATTTTTTTCGTATGACAGTTTTTATTTATCTAATGGTAAACTACACCAGGATCACTCCTCGGTCGTGATTGCGTTTACCGCCACGTATCTCCATACACATACACCCACACCCGGAAAGTTATCATAATAGGCCATACAAATTTTTGTTCCGTTCATGGTCACGGCAGTAATAGGCCGCCTATTTCCACCAAAGACCTTAGGTCACTGTCTGTCTAACTTTAAGCCAGTTTACCTGGGCTAGACGTCATATAAATTGTTTATAGGCCATTCCTATTGATTTTTATTCAGTTTATTGCTCATAAACTATTAAGTTGGGTACCCAATAAATAAACTTTGATGGACGATAGTTTTCTTTGTATTTGAGTTGGGTTTTTTGTGTTTTAGTGGTTGTAGTTTAAAAGACTTTAAACGTGAGTATATTAATAAAATAAAGATGGGTTTTGTAAGCAGCTGAACGTTTTTTATAGTTATTTTAAACACAATCATGCGCCAGACTGCATTAGCGATGTTTATATCCAATGATTTCTAAAATGTTGTATGAAGAAGTGTATACCTACAGGTGATTTTGTCATCACCATCCAAATATTTCTAGGCATTAGCTACTGTAAAGTTTTCAGTTTTTTCTTTTTAAATAGTCAGTCCCTCTCACTCTGGTGCAGGGCCGGCTCTTCCATAGGGCGAACGGGATCGAATCGTTTGCTCAGTTTTTTCAATCACAGTCCATGATTTAAATGGTAAGAGAGCCACTTTCTCTTATTCAGTGTATGCGCGACAAGCGTAGTATTTAATGTTTGACTTAGAAACCACGCGAAATTGATAATTCTTTCAGGAAAATTATTTTAATGTGAAAAGATCTAGGTACCTTTTTTGTTAAAAGTATCTTTGAGTTATACCTAAAGGCTCATTTACACGATGCAAGTTTCTTGAAGCAAGTCTCATGCTATCTTTGTCTTTCCGACAAAAACAGAGATAGCATGAGACTTGCTTCAAGAAACTTGCACCGTGTAAATGAGCCTTTATGCCTAGAAAAAAATTGGATAGTGATTAAAAAATCATTCTGTATACATTGTAGAAAATTTTGTGCGTATAGATAAAAACATTACCCTCCTTTCAAGCTTCGCTGCAGATGGAAATTTAATCGAAAAATTAAAATCTACACTGAACTTTAAGTAAGTCACCCATTCGTTTAAACCCTCATTCCATCCACCTACCTAGATTACGGTAGATATAAGAACGAGGAGGCACTACGAAGGGATAGTAATCCCTGATAAGCTGACATTGTAACTTAAGGGTACAGGAGCGGTGCTATGAATGCCGCCCGCCCGTGTCACTGCTTCGCTCACAATAGGCTCTTATATAGGAAAACTCGTAAGTACAGTAATTTATAGTTTCATAATGACAGAGTAGAATTGTATTTTGATCGGAGTGTTCTTCGTGACGATATCGATGTCTATTGAATGATTCTACTCTATTCCTAACGGACCACGAACGCTTTGAAGTGTTCAAAACATTGAAAGATATAATTCTGTTAAATCCGATATTATTAATTTAAAAAAAAAAACACTTTAAAATTGTGGCGGCATCTATCACGCCACATGAGAACTACGCAGCATGATGAATGTCTAGCAGACTACAGCGACAACAATGACAGCTGTCAAAGGAAATGTCACAAATCCTGCATCGCGATATCAAGATCTGACACGGAGTTAGTATATATCAGGGGTGGCGAACTTGATTCGACCCAAGTTCTACTGTTTACTGAGTAGACTCTGTGTGATCTACCAATTACATAATCAGTACGTCTTCATTCAACTTATATTAAACTTATATTTTTCTTTTCCTTGCCATGATCGACTGGATTAAGAGCCGCGTTGACTGGTTAGCCATCCCTGGTATATATACAACTTCCCAACATCAACCGTTGGGCAGTGGCCCGCCAGGCATAAGACCCGCCTGGTAGGAGGATCCTCCCTTTTCCTAGGAGGAACACTATACCTCGTTCCCCTACAAAGTTAAACGGTTTTATCTACCTATCTGATGCTGTAGTACCGCTACAGCATTAGAATTTGAGGATTGAAAGTTGAAGTTATAATAATGTTGTTTTGTCATGGGAATTGAATTCGTGTGCGAAGTTTAGGAGAATCGGTTAAGCAGAAATAGTTGAAAAATCTGTCGCAAGATTTGAAACAAACAAACAAATATACGAAGTCAAGCTGATTAAAGCCAATTAATAATTTAAAAAAAACTATTTAATTATGAAACTGACAATATTCGTTTTTTATTTTTTAAATTTATAAAATCATCTATAATGCGTATTACAAATAACTTGTGAGGTCCAAACTCACAATATCACAATAATAATTGTTGGTCTAATACCTTAGAAGTTGAAGTTATGTCCCTTCTTTGAGTTGTATAAAAACTACTTACATACTAGCTCAAAACATTGAATTACAGTAGGTATACAGCATTGATAGCCTAGTGTTATGACCGTCGGACTGCCAAGTCATAGGCCTCGAGTTCAAACCCAAGGCACGCACCTCTGACTTTTCGGATTCATGCGCGTATTGTATAATTATCACTTGCTTAAAAACGGTGAAGGAAAACATCGTGAGAAGACATACCTGTGAGATATTTCTCGACGGCATGTGTAGCCAAGTCAGAGGCCCGTGGGCGGCATAAACTCTAACACCAGGTTAGTTACACACGAAAAGAAGAAGACAAGCTCAAAACTTTGATTTACAGTAGGTATGTACATAGGTACCTATCTATCATCTTTCTTCATCATATAGGAAGGTAGTAGAATTTTACAGCGCCATAAAAGTAAGTACCTAGGCACAGACTAACAATTTCGCTGCAATCAATCCGCGCGGTTTAGCAGAGGCGTAAAATTTACTGCACATTGATATTAGGCTACGGCCCGCGAGTTCGGAGCCGAGGCATCGTAAGTCATGTGGAATACACAATTTTTATAAGAGCTTTACGCGAAATTATATTTTCAAGCTTATTTTCGTTTAGGACTTAGGAGTATGTAGACTTCCAGGTTGTAAAAAATACTCTTTTATGTTCCTTTAGGTCGTACCACAGAATACAGAATTCCGTGGGTCGTACTTATAGTATATGAGTATAAACGGTGTAAATAGACCCTTAACGAAACCGAAAGGCACTTATTCTCCACGTCATTGCGATATTTTTTTGTTCTGGTCTATGCCTGGGAACCTTCTAGTTACGGAGATATTGGAGGTCAAAGTTCCAACTATTTCACAACATTTTTTTTAAATACTAGTTTTGAAGGTTGCAAATGTACTTGAAATATCTCCATTACCCGTTTACTACTCATTGCATCTATCAGCACAGTGTTTTGAGTGCGGCACATTGAGCTTCAGTAAAACGATTTTTTTCACCCATAAAAAAAGTCGTTTCCCAGCGACAATTTTTGCGTAGGGTTACTTAGTTTGATGTACTGAATGCATGGTTGACGGCTTCGTGAAGGGTCTTTTTACACCTTGTATGTATTCATTAATATACTCAATATTATGATAATTATGTATATTTGTGTTTGACTGCTTCGTTGGTCTAGTGATGGCAAGTGCGACTGGTGAGTGGTCCTGGGTTCGATTCCCAGGTCGGGCAAAGTGTTATTGGATTTTACCGTGTGGAATTCCTCAGTAGCAGCCCGGAGTTTGGATTTGTGCCCGGTTGATGGCAATAGGCTCGCCCCCTACTACATGGGACTTAAACATAACGGTGAAATGATGGTGTTACTATACACCTCTACCCAACCCTTCGGGAAATACGTGATGTTATGTTTTATGTATAACCCTATTACTAAAAACGCTGAATAAAATGACAGTCTTAAATCAAAAGGACTATTTTAAAACTGACGTTAACTTTAGCATTATCTATTCCGGTTTTATTATAGTAGTAAAGTGGGCAGGTGTGTTATGCCCAAACACTCATACGCTACTAAATTTTAAGTTGCCGTTAATTTCGTGCTGTCTCTGTCTCTTCACCTTAAAGTGACAGGGACAGCACGAGAATTAACGGCAACTTAAAATCAAGTTGCGTTTGAGTATTTGGCCATTGAACATTTACATAAGTAAGTACATGTTCGAAACACCTACTATTCATAAGAATATCTACAGGGTGTAAACGAAATCATGTACTTCCTTCAAATCTCGTGATGTACTGCTGACATAGATTAACCCTGAACGGGATACTATTGAATTCAGTAAAAAAATAACTACAATATAAATAAACATGTGTTCTTAAAGTGAGGCATTTTAGCGCCCCGAGTGAATTATGCGACTATCGCTCGCCGCGCGGTCATTTAACTCGGGGCACTAAAATGCCTCACTTTAACAACACATGTTTATTTCTTGTATTTTTTTTTTATTGATACCAAAGTATCCCGGCCAGGGTTAATCCATGTCAGCAGTACATCACGAGATTTGAAGGAATTACATGATTTCGTTTACTCCCTGTATAGATACTCGATGTTCTTAGTATAACCACAGATATTATAACACACTAGGTAGCAGTGGCGAAGGGTGAATTTTCTTAAAAGGGAAGCCGGACCAAACTCAGCATATATTATAACTTATTTCTTTGATTGTTACCTTCATAAGCAAATGTTATACCTGCAATGTAACTTCGTAAATAATTATTTGTTTAAATGATAATTGAAAATAACAGATACTAGTATTTGCCATATTTTGAAAGGGAAGCCAATAGGAATCGAGTTGTATGGAGCCTTCGCCACTGCTAGGTAGTATAACATGTATATAGGTAGTATGGTATAGTATGTATTTATTTTATTTACTTACTTATTTATTAACTTATATTATTATTATAATATACTTAGTGCCGATTTCACCAACGTCGGATAACTTTAATCGAGGAATAAATTTGACGTTTTGACAGCTTTTGCATAGAAATTCTGTCAAAACGTCTGTCTTATTCCTTGGATAAACGCTATCCGACGTTGGTAAAATCGAGCCTTAGTGATTTAGTTGATTGTCGATTTTTATTAGGTTATACGTGTGTATGCTGCAAACTGCCCTATATATTTTTCTTGACAATTCTTTCCATCCAAAGGTTGTCTGGAAGAAATTGCTTTAAGCGATAAGACCGCCATTTGTACTGTTCTTAATAATGTATACTCCTTCTGTTTTATTTCTTTTAGTGTACAATAAAGTATATCTATCTATCTATCTATAACATATATATTGTAATTTTGCCTAAACCAAGCACTGAAATCATTCAGGTGTAGCTAATTCTATTCTGTCAAGTATTACTGTGTCAAATTCTCGTTCACAAAATAGGGTTGGCTTGCTTCCCGTGACCGTTGTTGGAGATGGCTTAGGGATTTTCCGGAGGGATGAGGCTAGCTATCCGGAGCTAATACCTTCCCACCGACGCGATGGTCCTGCTGGGATCAATCACACGTGTTTGTACAGATTTGCTTTTTTTTGTGGATCAATGCAACTCGCAATCAGTAAAATCGAGTATATTTGTCGGGTACTGACTTATTGATAGGCTATTTCATACTACAATATTTGCGCATATAGCACTATACTAGAAAAAGATGATGTAGTGACAAAAATTTAAAGAGGTATGCTTCGGTGGTTTGATTATGTTGAGAGAATGAGAGAACGGCGATTAACAAAAGGAATTTATAAGATGGATGTCAATGAAAACGGAGCGTAGCGGACGCCCTAGAAGGATATACATCGTTGTTATTGATGATGTTTTTTACAAAGGACATGTGCGTAGTACTCTAAAACCGGCGTGCGTGTATGACAAAATGTATGAATGTGGATGAAGCGAAAGGAGTACGTAAGGATCGAAGCATATGGCGTTCTATAGTGTCTGCCTACCCCAATGGGAAAAAAGTGTGAGTTTATGTATGTATGTATGCACTTCTTCTTCTTCCTGCCCTTATCCCACACTAGGTGAGGACGGCACAACATGTATTTCATAAGTCCATGTTGTTAGAGGTTTTGGCTTACTGTTTTATGACCGGCCGCCTGCCTGACATCAACCCTCCTTGGGAATGTATGTATGTATGCACTATACTAGTTAATTTTTGAGTTTATACGACTTTCATAAACCATTAGTTACACTATTTGCGGTGTAGCATGGTGCGGGTGACAGCTATCAGTATTTTATTTGTAGGCAATAACATTTTGGCAGAGTACCTACATTTATTTAATTTACTACAGTTATTACTGATTCCTGACCGGTCTACCCTCAGGACTGATCTAACCTTAGGATATCGGCAGTACCCTGTAACTGGGTTGCGGAGGCCTGATGATAGTTGCTCCGTGTAAAATACTGGTATTCGGCCGCACCTAGCTAGTCTGGAAGCTGACCTAACTATAATTGGGAAAAGGCTAGGCAGAACGAACTGTAAATATATAGAAACATAAAACACTGTTGAAGGTGATAAAAAAATTGTTAATTACGTACCTACTTCAAAACCAAAAGCCAGTTATTATACTTTACATTCACTAACATTTGGAAAACTTTACAGCGGTCATGGCAGAATATAATTATATAGGGTGCCACTGAAATATTAAGTCATGATTGTAAAGTTCGTCTTATGTCACCCGCACGATGCTACACCGCAAATAGTGTAAGTAATGGTTCGTAAAAGCCGGATCAACGCGAAAATTAATTAGTCAGCTATGAAATCTCATGTGAAGTGCTATGATCGGTTGTTAGTATTTTGATCAATCAATTACGTTCGTTAACATGAGATTTGACAACAGATTAAAGCTGGTGTTCATCAACATTAATTCTCTGGCAAACAAACAAAACTAGAATTTTAGTAGAATTTTAGAAAAACAGAAAAAATAAACTAGAATTTTAGGTAAACGGTTGTTTTACCAGAGAATTAATGTCGGTGATCACCAGGTTAAACACATCAGGCCTTCAGAAACCAAGGGTAAGCTTGTTTATATTGTAAATTTGATCGATAAAATCGAGATTTTTAAGTGAGTAAATTGTAACTGCCTCGTTGGTCTAGTGGTAGCAAGCGCGACTGTTGATCTTGAGGGACTCGGTTTGATCCCCAGGTCAGGCAGTGTTATTGGGTTTTTCCGTATGGAATACCTCAGGAGCAGCCCGGAGTTTAGATTTGTGTCCGATTGATGGCAATAGGCTCGCCCCCTATTACATAGGACCGCCCCCTATTACATAGGACTTAAACATAACGGCGAAATGTGTGTTACTATACACCTCTGCCCAACCCCTCGGGGAATACAGGCGTGATGTTATGTTATATTAAAATATACTCTCTAAAACCATTATCATATCAGTCCACTGCTGATGAAGAGCCTCCCAATGACGTCAAGGGAGGAAATACCCGAACCACCATGCTTGTTAGGTGGATTTGGTCTTATATCTTTATCGTGTGGTTAGTGACTAACCTGGTGTCAGAGTTTATACCGCCTAGGGCCTCTGGCTTCACATGCCGTCGAGAAATATCTCTTAGGCATTCCGGTTTCCTCACGATGTTTTGCTTCACCATTTTTAAGCAAGTGATAAGTCAAAGTGTGTACCTTGGGTTCGAACTCGAGACCTATGACTTGGCAGTCCGACGGTCACACCACAAGGCTATTACAGTTGTATAGATTAGTGATTTTAAAATATTGATATTACATACGTATGTATATACATAAACACACGCCTTTTACCCATGGGGGTAGGCAGAAACTATAGAACGCCACATGCTACAATCCTTACATACTCCTTTCGCTTCATCCACATTCATACATCTTGTCATACACGCACGCCGGTTGAGAGTACTACGCACCTGTCCCTTGTGAAGAACATCACTAATAACATCGATGTATGTCCTTCTAGTGCGTCCTCTACCGGCGTTTCCATTGACATCCGCCTTATAAATTCCTTTTGCTAATCGCCGTTCACTCATTCTCTCAACATGACCAAACCACCTAAGCATACTCCTTTAAATTTTTGTCACTGCATCATCTTTTAAGATGCGGGCATCTTTGCCTAATCTCATCATTCCTCAATCTATCTATACCGGGTGTAAAAATACCCTTAACCAAGCCGAAAGCCATGTATTCTTCCCATCATTATAATGATTTTTTGGTTTTGGGCCATACCTGGGAACCGACTGGTTATGGAGATATTGAAGGTCAAAGTCACCATATTTTTGTATATTTTTCATGAAAACTAAGTATAAATGTTATTACTAAACATTCTTCTATACAAACATTATCAACATTTTTTTAAATTCAGGCAAAGACCGCTGCGTGCGCGCTTCCATTGCGCGCTACAGTTAAAAACTGTTTTTAATACCAAAAAATAAAAGTCGTTTCCCAGCAATTATTTTTGCTGTATGTTACTTAGTTTTATGCACAGTATGCGTAGACTTCGGCTGCGTTAAGGCTATTTTTATATCCTGTATATATATCTAAGCATACAGAATGGCTCTGTTAACCCATCCTCTGTGTATAGTAGCGTAATCTTTAATGGAAATATGGTACAAAATAAATTCTCTAAAAAAATAATTTAAGAGAAACTGTTCCTGCTGTTAAGCTGTCAGTGTCTACGACGAAAGGGGCACGTACCGTTTTTCAATTTATCGTGGTAAAATGAATTACGACCTTTTTCCCCATAAAGTATTTCTAACATGGTGGTAATATATAAAGTTGAAAGAAAGTCACTGCAGCCGTTTATGAGGAAAATAATATTGTTACTTCTTCCAGGAAAAAAGTTATGGTGAAATAATTATTGTAGGTTCTTGTAATATAAGTTCTTTTATTTGGAAGAAAGTGAAAATCACTGTTAAGTACGATTTTTGTGAAGGTATCGTTCGCACAAGAACACGCACATACAATAATTGTCAGACTCCTCAAAAATGATATAAAACCATATTTATAAACATAACATCACACCTGTATTCCCCGAAGGGTTGGGCAGAGATGTATAGTAACACCCTCATTTCACCGTTATGTTAAGTCTCATGTAATAGGGGGCGAGCCTATTGCCATCAACCGGGCACAAATCCAAACTCCGGACTGCTACCGAAAAATTCCTTATGGAAAAATCCAATATCACCTCACCGGCCGGGCGGCCTAGGCATCGAACCCAGGACCGCACGATCAGTATTCGCCATATTTATTTAAGCAATTATTTAAGAATAAACCAATAAAGTTGGCTTTTCTAAACTTTTCCACTTGTTCAGATTAATCGGATCGGAGAGGTATTGTTTTTCTTTAAAACTTCTAATTAAATACTTTGGACATAAATTCTCAACAAGACTTCGTTAAGTATTTGGATAAATTTTGGGAGGTTGGGACACAATAGTTTGATAATTAATCAATCTGACTAGGGCGCCAAAGGAATGGTTAACGGCAGACGAAATGTTGGCAAACCAGCAGCCAGATGCATATCTGCATAGCAGACTTTAAAAGGATCGCGGGAAAGACCAAGATGCAGCGGCACCAACCAGGAGAATATGGCATGGAAGGGATTTGGCCCAAACTCAGCAGTGCTTACCGTATGGGCCCTTTTCTACCCAAAAAATGACTATCAATACTATTCAATGAAGAAAACACTCTGACTGCGGAGTGGGTTTGCGAAAACCTAGTGAAAAAAGGCCTGAGTCGGAAAGTAGGCCCTAGCAACAGGCTATGATAACATCAGGCAGATGTAGCAACAGTTTCCAAACATATTCTTTTTATTATACGCCTCACTGAATCCTTAGAATGCCTAGAACAAAACAGTGTCTTTGTTTGCTCTAGTTTTTAACCAATCTCGAGATTGGCCGGTTCCAAACAAACGGGAGGACATAACATTTTGAAAAATAGAAAGAGTTCGTTCTTTCATTTGGTCGGCGGTCCGTTGTAGTCGAAAACAAGGAAATTGAAAGAATGCTATGAAAACACTTCTATACAGAAAATTTATGTATGTATGTGTGTGTGTGTATGTGTGTAGAAGTTCTATAACGAAGAATTCCTTTGACCGTACCGAACTATAAAGTGGGCGGGCGAAACACGGCGCAACTATTTTATGTTTTAATAAGTTTGCAAATGTTGTAATTACATGTTTTTTGTGTAATATGTATTTAATATCAGAGTCTTTTCTTTTTATAGAAAGGAAATTTAAATTTATTTTGTAACAAATATATAAAATGAAGAATCTGCTGAATATGTATTCCAATAAATGTATCCAAGTTATTAATCGAGCAAATATAAAATAATTTCGTTGAACATCTGCAGTATTAGGACGTAATGAACTTAGTTTCGGCTTCCTGACCTTTTACCTTTAACGCAGCCCGTAGTCGCGCGGTACTTATTGTATTATTAGGGCCAGTGTTGTGCCTACCAATGTATCGTTATCGTTACGTCGAATGATGTCGTCATCGATCTGCACTATTGAAGTAGGTCAGGATACTGAGCATGGGATACATCCCGTATACCATCATACATAACCATCGCGCGCTCATAAACTTTTACTAAAGAAAATTTATACAACGCGAAGAAGGAAATACACGCCGTCCCAAATCTATTATTAGGGGTAATAGTCCAAATTATAAGTCCGATAATAAATAATGTAACAGAAACACGACTCACCAACAAATATCGATCTCGTCGAAGCAAAGTTCAATCGATTTCACATTAAAACTTGAAAGTTTCACTTCAAAAATGCTCACCTGTGACCGCGATCACAACACTCGCAACATGTTAAGTCCGCGAGGCGAGCTAAGCGGGCGTGGGGGCGCGTGCGACGCCGGCTCGGCGCGGCGGACGCGGCACGCGCGGCGTGCGCGGCGGGCGCATGGCGGGGAGCGGCAGGGCGCGGACTCGGCACACGAGCGGCCGGCGCGGGGCGCGACGCGGACTGGCCCGGGCGGGGTTGTCCGCGCCGCCGCGCCGATGCCCTAAATTCGCGCTACCGCCGGCACAATAATTGTCGTGCCGCTGCCTGCAGCCGCGACGGCCGCACACCCTATCGATTCATGGCGCGTACGTTTCGTGAAAGTAAAAAGTTAACTCGATCGAATACGATGCGGTCAACGGTTTTCTGAAAACGCGATCCAGTCGTTTTCTAGGTCATAAAGTCGATTTAAAAGTTACTATTGATCCTTTGCCTTGTACTTCTATTATATGAATTAAACTCGGACAATATCCAAACTAACGGTAGTATTAAACTGGTTAAATTCCACAATTGCTTTAATAAAAAATAAGACAACAAATTTTCGTCGCCCTGAATTTATGTAGCAACAGAATAATGATTTTGAGCAATGAAATAGGCTTAGATTTATTATTATTAATAAGAAACGTTTTGCTGAAAATATTATTTAAAATACTTTTATTGAAATCGAGTTTATACAGTATTTGGTTATACATATGTATAAATAACTGCAGGCAAAAATTCTAAATAAAAAGTCCACACGCTTTGTCCTTTATCTACGCGAGCCTTCGTAGGCGAGTGCTACAATAAGCTACGCGGCTACGACGTCAACGCTACGACGAGCTACGATGGCACGGATATCATGATATCGCGCGATAGTGGTAGGTAGTCGCTTTATTCTTCTAAAGAAAAGTAAAAATAAATGATAAGCTTACTAAAAGCCTTCCATTTAAAATTATAAAAATATGACAACAGATATCAATTTTGTACATACAATCACGCTTATTATGCCTGAAGGGTAGAACAGAATTTAAAAGTGTCAAAAGGATGTTTTTAAACCACAGGTGTACTGTTCAAAATGATAAAATTAAAATACTTTTCCCAAAGTAAAATTTCTGTATCGTGGATTTAGTAAAACAGCCAAATCTTCAATCTGCAAAGTTCTGTGCGGGAATCGAACCTGCGATCCGTCGCGCAGCAGCCTAGTGCTCAGCCACTGCGCCAATCGTGTCGTCAATTTATTATGATTTTTGTTACGCAGTTAGCAGTTAAAACATTTCCTATTTTTGTACTCCCAACACATCAACTCTGCCTATCCTTATCCACCGCGGGACGTAATCCTCTGTCAGTTTAAAAAAATATTTTTTCCATCACAATTCCCCGATTTATTTTACAAATTACCATTAACCTAATCACAAGTCCACAGGTGCAGGTTCGGGGCCCGGGCACTGCGGTGTAATCGACCAAGTCGCACGTCGCGCGGTGGCGTGCGAGCCGCTCGCGTGCCGCGCAGATGCGTGCCACTTTCTACTTTGTTTGTGATTCTTAAAAAACGTATTAAAACTGGCACACGGCTGACCCGCGACCATCCAAAATACTTGTGTGTATGGTTTTGCCCGATTTTTGAGGCAAAGGGTGGGTTATGATTTTTAGTTTGGGCAACTTTTTGGCTTAGGCTCGAGTTCACCAACATTAATTCTCTGGATAAACAACTGTTTACTCGAATGTACTAGAATTAGACTGTTGTTTAAACAGTGAATGAACGTTGGTGAAAACCAACCTTAGTGATTTTCGATTGTCGTTACATAACATCACGCCTGTATTCCCCGAAGGGTAGAGCAGAGGTGTATAGTAACACCCTCATTTCGCCGTTATGTTTAAGTCCCATGTAATAGGGGGCGAGCCTATTGCCAATTTGTCATCAAACGGGCACAAATCCAAACTCCGGGCTGCTAATGAGGAACCGATAACACTGCCCGACCTGGGGATCGAACCCAGGACCTCACGATCAGCAGTTGCGCTTGCCACCACTAGACCAACGAGGCGTACCTAATTCTTTTTTTTTATAAAAAACTCCGTTACTTTGGAATGCTTCCCGATAACTGTCAATTATGCAATATCATAATATGAGTACATCCCTGCCTTACCCTTTGGGTAATATATACTTGTGTGATGTTTTTTTGACCTGACTAACACATTCCTAAGCAGTGATAACCTAGCGGTTGAACGCTTGTCTTCGATGCAGGAGGGTCTGACTTCAAACCCAGCCCGCACCTCAGACTTTTCAAATTCATGTGCGGATCAGAATTTGAAAAACATCGTAAGGAAACCGGCACACCTGAGAGGGCTCTATAAAGTTCTCGATGGTGTGTGTAGTATGCCAACACGCACCAGGCCAGCGTGGCGGACCAAGGCCTAAACCCTTCTCATTCTGAGAAGAGTTCCGTGCCCAGCAGTGGGCTACTTATGTTATGTTTATGTTAACTCTTTTCTGTTTTGATTCGAGCCTCGACCATTTTTTGTGGAATATTTTAATATTGTTTGTCTCATATCTTAGTCATGATGAACGTGCAAATTCAAATCCGTCAGACATTTTATTGAATAGCAATAACGCGAATTCTATTTACATCTATGATACGGAAGACACATTTATTACTCTTGTGATAAAACCATATAACTTCCACGTTAAGCAGATTGATAATCGCAATATGATTTCAATACACAACAATATACAGGAAAATGGTAATAGAAAAATTCTAAGAAACAACATTTATTTATTGTTATTTCTAATTATATTTTATAGTTTTATTAATATTGCTTAGTCTATATCTATACTAATATTATGAACAGGAAAGAGTTGTATTTTTCTATGTAACGTATAAACTTAAAAACTACTGGACCGATTTCAAAAATTCTTTTGCCGTTATAAAGCTACATGATCATTGGGTAACATAGTCTATACTTATTACTGGAATAAAACTTCTTTCGCGGGCGGAGCCGTGAGGACACAGCTAGTATTTTAAATAATTAACTAGCAGACCCGGCAGACGTCGTCTTGCCCAGAAAAGTAGCGCCACCTACCGGGTCCAATTGTGTTTTCATACCATCCAGGAACTCATTGAAATATACACACAAATTTTCATCCAAATCTGTCCAGCCGTTTAGAAGTATCTAGGTGACAAACACACGTACAGAAGAATTATATTTATTAAGATAGTATAAGGCCGGCTTTACACCTGTAAGTTTTCCTCACGTAAGTCCCTTAAGTAATTAACTTACGATAAACTTGCAAATATAAACTCTCTTGTAAGTAGCTTATCTTAATTAATTGTCATAAGTCACTTGCATAAATATTACGGAAGCAACTTACAAGAGTATAACAAATGCCAATATAAATGTTTTGATCGGGGCTGTAAGTTTACATTGTAAAAATGTATTAAATAAACTGACTGCCTTTTTGGTCTAGTGGTCGCAAGCGCGACTGCTGAGCATGGGGTCCTGGGCTCGACCCCCAGGATGGATAAAGTGATATTAGGTTTTTCCATTAGGAATTTCAGTAGCAGCCCGGAGGCTGGATTTGTGCCTGGTTAATGGCAATAGTCTCACCCCCTATTACATGGGACTTAAACATAACGGCGAAATGAGCATGTTATTATACACCTCTGCCGAACCCTTCCGGGAGTACAAAGCGTGATGTTATGTTATGTTATTAAATAAATAACCCCATAGTTAAACGCTCAGTAAATGTCACGATCTAGGATCGCGATCCAAATATCGGGATCAATTCGCCGCACGACACCCACAAACTGAGAATGGTGGACTTTTCTTACCAGGCACACATTATCATAATGATATTACTTCAATTTCGCTCAACAGCTTCTAAAAGACTTCTGGATGCAGGAACTATTTCTAAAGCCATATTCATAAGCTTCACTGTTATTACGTTCACACCAAAGTATATAACATTTATGCTAATGTAGGAATCGGCCGATATTTTCAACAAAAACAAATGGAAATAGCAAAAATGCAGGTAGCAAAAATGTGGGATTGCGATGCATGCAATAGCGAATCCCGAAACCCCGGCCATAGGTTACAAGGAGGGACTCCGTTGGTTTTTAGCCGGTGGAGTCCGGCAGACCCCCTCGTCTTCCCCGGGAAAGGGACATCCATGAGGGTTAAAAAAAATGAATAAAATCTAGTTTTATCATAATCATAATCAGCCCATTACTGTCCCACTGCTAGGCAAGTGTCTCTTCTCAGAATACGAACGGTTTAGGATTTAACTTTACTACTTGAAAAAGCTGTTTACGCTACTTGTTTATAACTTGTTTTTTGGTGTAAATGAGAGGCTCGTGAATAATTAACAACCGCGCGGATCATACGATTTCCTAGGTTAAGCTGCACTTGCCGCGGTCCGTCTGTGGATCGGTGACCGTTCGTTACATATCGTGACCCCTCCGTGCTTTGGAGAGCACGTTAAACAGTCGGTCCCGGGTATCATACTAATACCTATGACTGTCGTTACGGGAAGTCAGAAGCCCGAAAGTCTGACAACCGGTCTAACCTTAGGATATCGGCATTGCCCAGTAACTAGGTTGCGGAAGTCTGATGGCAGTCGCTCTGTGTAAAATACTAGTATTCAGCCGTATCTGGTTAGACTGGAAGCTGACCTCAACATAGTTCGGAAAAGGCTAGGCAGAACAGAAGCTAGAGTATACAAAAATATACACAGGGTCGCAGGCACTGCACACTAAACTATTAAATATAATAGAGGCGATAATTTTGTAGCTAGGACTACCGAAGTTCAACTTAACGAGCTAAGTAAGTGAAGTTAGTGCAAGTTGCGAGAGAACGTGCCAAGCCCCTGAACCAGTTCACCAAATACTTGAATAGTTTATTATAACGCATGCCACTTTGTTACTGTAATTTTCATGAACTCAACTGAAAATTTGGCGTTTTGCATAAGTTTGACAGGTAACACAACAGTTTAACGCTGTGGACTTTGGCAAAAACAAATCGTTTTACTTACATACCAATGGTAACATTTTTTATTACCAAACTGAGCATATAAATGGATATGTCAGCTTTTACCTGTGATAGCTAGCTAGTCTACTAAGCAGCGCTATGGATTATTTGCTTCATTACTAGTAAAGTTGTAAGAGTTTTTATTTCAACCAACAATAACTCTAGCTAAATCATAGAATTTGGCAACTATATAACCTAAATTAAGATCTAAAATTAACTCTTTACTTTATGAGCATTCTTTATTTCGACATTAAATCCTTAAAATTGTACACGCAATATAACAAGGCAGTTAAAATCTAAACTATCTCATAAGGTAAAATATAAATGAAATAATAAAACAAAATTATTACAAATATTTTCAGATAATATATTCTTAGCACAAAAATTACGTTCCATAATATAATAGCTTAGACGATCTGCTGAGAAGTCTGGGTGCCGTCTGAGAAGTAGTTGAGGACCATACTGAACCAGGACTGGAGAGTGGCAAGCATGGTGGGCTCTTCGGGACCGTTGTACTGCACTTGGACGTGTCCGTCATTGTACAAGTCACCTCCGGGGTACTGATGAGCGGGACTAGGCAGCACTTCTGGCACAACAACTACATCAGGGACCACTTCAGGGACTGCAGGAGACGGCAATACCACGGGTTCAGGGACAACAACTTCAGGAACGGCGGGGGATGGCAATACCACGGCTTCAGGGACAACTTCAGGGACTGCTGGAGACGGCAATACTACGGCTTCAGGGACAACAACTTCAGGGACGGCGGGGGATGGCAATACAACGGGGATAGGGACAATCACTTCAGGAACAGCGGGGGACGGCAACACCACGGCTTCGGGAACCACTTCAGGAGCAACAGGTGCAGGCAGGACAACGGGCTCAGGGATAGTCCCTACAGGCGCAGTGACCTCGGGAGTTGCAGCCTCTGGGAGAACAACGGACTCAGGAATAATTTCGCTATCGTTGACGAAAATAACATCACTAGCGGCAGCAGCGGCAGCGGCGGCGGTGGCTTCGGCGATACCAACCGCGGTGTAAGGGTGCAGGAGGTTTGTAGCCGAGACCAATTCACCGGCAGCGTGTTCCTTGACTTTGATGTCCACGATATCGCTGACTTCTAAAGCCTGGCCTTCTGGCACACCGTTCACGATCATCTCCACGGCACCACCCACATTGTCTTCAGGTAGGGGCACGGCGGTCACCGCCGCAACGAACAGAGCCAACAGTAGAACTTTCATTTTATCAACCTAAAACGAGCATTCTTTTAGCAATAGTTTTGTAAACAAAAATATTGAAATACAATCGAATCAAAAGTGCCAAATAGTGCCAAAGATTCTGTTATGCTGTCAATTTTTTTAAAGATTAAATCAAAGACTTACTTGTGTTCTCCGAGAAGGTTCAATGTGTTATGCCGAAGTGATTCGATCGCAGAAAGTTAAATTATAAAATTTTATAAAGATAGCGGGTCACCGCACCATTCTTGTTTAATCCGTTGTAAATAATATTGGTTATAATCTAATGGTAATAAAAGATTAAGCTACCTTTGTGTACTAGTTTTAATTTATCAAACTATAGTACTGATAAGATCATAGACATCATAAAGTATTAGATATATTTTTCTTGTCGGCTCTTCCGGTCTTTTCCGCACTTTCCAACTTTTTGGAAACTTTCAACTAAATTCGTACAAAAAAAGTACGTCTCTAGAGACACAAGTCGTCGCTGCACCTGCAAGGTCCGCTATGTATACTTTTTTTGAAAATCGGTCTTTGATGCTATTTTATAATACTTCTCAAAGCCACGTGCACCTGTAAAATCCATTTTTTTTTTTGGGTCTGGATGTTTGTGCATGTGAAGATTTGTGTCTGTAAACGCACCCACGATACAGGAGAAATCCTAGTGTGGGGCAATGTTTTTATTAAAAAAAAAAAAAAGATTAAAAAAAAAATTAAAAAATCTAATAATTTATTTTGCTATCTTCTTAACCAAATAAATTATTAGAAAAGGGATTTTACAGGTGCACGTGACTTTGAGAAGTATTATAAAATAGCATCAAAGACCGATTTCCAATAAAAAATACATAGCGGATTTTGCAGGCGCAGCGACGTAGCTGCTCAGTTTCCACCAAACGAAAAAAGCCTCGCGGATGCTCGAGCACTTTGAAAATTTAACTGAATAAGTAACTGTATCAATATTGACTTGAGGTATAAAATTCAATGTAAACATCAAACTTTTCCTTACGCATGCCCCCCAAGCATACTCGAGCGTCGAATTTTATATTTAAAAGCAATACTAATACAGTTCTATATTCAGTGACAATAAAAAAGGGCGCGAGAATTTTTCCGCTTTTTGGAAACTAACCTTTAACCCTTTATAAGGCAGTGGCAATATGTTTGCCACCAATTTTTTTGGCAAACGTCGCATAAGACTCGTTGTTATATTTTAATTTTCAAACCTGGCTGTATGTATTTTTAAAAAAAAAAATTTAAACTATCTATCTCTATAAATAAAAATGAATCGCCAAATGTGTTGCTAAGCGCAAAACTTGAGAACGGGTCGACCAATTCGGCTATTTCTTTTTTATAAATATATTCCTTAAGGCACAAGGAAGGTTCTTAGGGAGAGAAAAAATATAAAAATTGCGTGGAAAATAGTAAAAACAACACTTTTCTTTTCCCATTACAGGCCAATAACTTTTGAAAGAACGAAGTCTGTCCGGGCAGCTAGTAATAAATAAAAATTTCACTTAAAAAAAATAGATTTTAATTTATTAGGTTGTAAAAAAATTACCAAATTGTTTGTTATTTACCTATTCTTCTTATCCTAAAATCTTCTGCCTTATAAAGGGTTAAGTGTCGTTTTGATAATAATATCACTTGAGATGCAGTATTGACAAATTAAAAAAAAATTACTCAAAGTCCAAAGTATGAAATTCAGATGACATTTAAATTTTGACAGCTCCACTTGGTACTGGAAAACTCGCGGCCATGTCAATTGTTTTTGTTTTAATTCACATCTAAATCGAATGATAATAACTGCTCTAGTGGTGGCAAGCGCGACTGCTGATCGTAAAATCCTGGGTTCGATCTCCAGGTCGGGCAAAGTGTTATTGGGTTTTTCCGTGTAGAATTCCTCAGTAGCAGCCCGGAGTCTGGAATTGTGCCCAATTGATGGCAATAGGTTCGCCCCCTATTACATGGGATTTAAACATAATGGTGAAATGAGGGTGTTACTATACATCTCTGCCCAACCCATCGGGGAATACAGGCGTGATGTTATGTTATGTCTAAATCGAATAATACATAATGCAGATTCCTTAGCTTTTTTATTTATTGTTAATACTAAGCAATAAAATAAGGCTACGATGGCATACATAAACCAACTCACAATGAAAAACAGGACAAGTAACGCCATCTGTCTTCGTATACTGGAACTACGTCATAACCCAGTGCACAGATTATAATACACGCCAGTGAGAACTTTTGTTGTCGTTCCTCGCATTCTCGGAACAAGTCTAGATATCATTACGCTGCCTGATATTTTTGTACATATTACTAACGCCATCTTTGTGCGAACTGTGCAATGCAGGCGCTAGATTCAACACTAAGACAAATTTTTTGACGGTCTCTACCTCGTCTGTACTGACGAATGCCTCACTTAGCGTCTAGTGTGTAGAGAGGCTCCTAGAGAAAAGAAACGTATGTAAATATAATGAGACCGGCCGTGTCATGTGCATGTATGTACATGTATATATATGATAACACCTTCGTTTCGCCGTTCCAAAGTAACATGTAATAGGGGGCGAGCCTATTGCCATCAACCAGGCACAAATTCAAACTCCGGGCTGCTACCGAGGAATTCCACACTGAAAAACCCAATACACTGCGGGACCTGGGAGTCGAACACAGCAGCAGTCGCGCTTGTCACCACTAGACCAACGGGGCAGTTAACGGCTATAGACGTCATACGAAAATGTGCAGGGGCCGCCAACGACGTCAATAGACGTCAAAAAAGTACGATGAATTTGTAGTGCGGCATGGAGGGAAGTGCTCTAACATCTATAGCGTTTTTTAAAAAAAAAAAAAAAAAAAAAAAAACATCTATAGCGTGGCGTTCAAAAGTTTAAGCAGCTTTCGCTTTAGATAGAGCGCTAACTGAAATTATCAAGCTTCCGCTCGTGACCTCATTGACCTCATGAAGAGCAGGAAGTCAATTCTACTAACAAAATGTTTGCCATACCGCAAACTAACCAAAACCGACAGTCAGTTTTCGTTTACCTACGTAAACTGTCAGTGTTTGGTTTTGTTTTCGTTGTCAAACAATTTGACTGACTGTCATGAACGGGTCGGCTTCGGTTTTTAGGTTCAATAACCTTTTATGTATTGAAGTCCTTCCATGCAGGAGGGTCTGACTTTGGCTCCAGCACTCACCTCTGACTTTTCGAAGTCATGTGCGGATTAGAATTTGATTATCACTTGTGTGAAGGAAAAGCATCGTGAGGAAACCTGCACACCTGAGAGGGTTTCATAAAGTTCTCGATGGTGTGTGTATTTTGCCAACCCGCACCAGGCCAGCGTGGTGGACTAAGGCCTAAACCGTTCTCATTCTAAGAAGAGGCCCGGGCCCAGCAGTGGGATAGCAATGAGCGAATTATGTATGTGTATGTATTGAAGGTTTACTCTTCAGGCGAAGAGTTTACTATCCCTCTCTTTTTATAAAAACACAAAAATTTCATAAATTAATAACTTTAATCATTAATCAAGTTCAATAAAAATAACTTAAAAAATTAAATAGCAAAACAGATTCGAGCTTAATCTAAGGGTTAGGGGTTACTAGGACTAAGACGGGGGTAAGCTTGGGATCCCAAGTGCCGTCGTTCTTCGAGATGGGAGTCAGGTCCCCACTCTTCTCGGTCTTCTCAATCTGTTCGAAGACATCGTGGAAGTTCTTCTGAGCGCTGTCGTCGGCTGCTGCCTTTTCGACGTCGGCTAAGACTGCTCCGGTGGGGACAACCTGCTTTCCAGTTGTGTATGGTGTCTCCTTTCCATACTGCAAGTCCATGTAGTCATTAAGCAAGCCTTCGACGACTTTCTTTGTGCTCGGACACAGTGTGTTGTCCTGTGTCGCGTCGGAGAGCTCGCGGAGGGTGACGCTGGGGAGAGCCATTTTGATCTGAGGACTGTCGAAAGAGAAATATGTTAAAATGATGTTGCTGCGACTATCCATTTAGAATAAAATACTTATATTTATTTGCAAAGAATCGTTCTGCCTAGCCATTTCCCAATTATGTTGGGGTCAGCTTACAATCTAACCAGATGTGGCTGAATACCAGTATTTTACACGGAGCGACTGCCATCAGACCTCCGCAACCCAGTAACAAGGCAATTCCGATATCCTAATGCTTGTCAAATTTTCGGGCTTCTGATTTCCCGTAATGACTGTCGTAGGTATTCGTGTGATCCTCGGAACCGACTGTTAAGCCGGACTGCTTACTACACCCACACTTATTTGCAAAGAATGCAGGTTCCTTAATCAGGTGTTACAATTTGTTACAGAATACTTGTACAATCTACCAAAAGAAAGTAAAAATAGAGTAAAAAAGTAAGTAGTTTTTGAAGACACGTTTGGTGCAGTGGCTGAGCGATTGGCTTCTACGTTAAGGGTCACGGGTTCGATTCCCGCACGGAACAAATATTTGTATGGCCTACAAATAGTTGGTCCGTGTTTGGGCGTTTGTGTGCATGAGAAAATTTGTGTCTGTAAACGCACCCACGATACAGGAGGAATCTTTGTGTGGGACAACGGTTTTAAAAAAAAAATATAAATAATAAAGTTAAAATAGAAATACGGTGTTAACGCTCGACTCGCACCAAAATTCGTTTCCCTATATTGTAGACTATTTATCAACCAGAGATAACATAATTATCTGGTCACTCATCAACAAACTATTCGTCTAGTATTATCGGTATTTATCTTTCGTGGAAGAAAATATATACCTATGAAACTAAAGTAATAATTCGAAACGCAGGGGAGCTAATCCACAGGAGTTAGAGAGCGCTATCTAAAAAAATTACTTATTCAAGGAAAAAAAATTACAATCTACGATAAGCCGCATTGGATATATAAAATAAACACTTCTGAATATCTAAACTAGATAAAGATCGCATTTTATAGCCATAAACACGAAATACGCCGTACCGTTAAAATACGCCGTACCGTTAAAATACGCCGTACCGTTAAAATACGCCGTACCGTTAAAATACGCCGTACCGTTAAAACAAATCCTAATCTAGAGTCCATTGCAATATTGCCTATATTTTATGTCTTCGTCGTGATAAGTATGTTACAGCAACATTTACAGAAAAGTAATATAAACATTGACTGCCTTGTTGGTCTAGTGGTCCCAAACTCGACTGATGGGCATAGGGTCCTGGGTTCGATCTCCAGGTTAGGCAAAGTGTTATTGTGTTTTTCCATTACGAATTTCTCAGTAGCAGCCCGGAGTCTGGATCTGTGCCCGGTTAATGGCAATAGGCTCGCCCCCGATTACATGGGACTCAAAACATATCTGGCGAAACGAGGGTGTCCTATAACACCTCTGCCGAACCCTTCGGGGAATATAAGGTGTAATGTTATGTTTAATAATATAAACAATAAGATTTTTAACTCTACTAGTAAAGCTCCTTGAAAAGAAGCAACACCTTTTCTTTCAGTGGGTGAACAAAGGGTTTTTAGCTATTGTATATTTTTTATACGTCAAAAAATATACACTATACCCAGTTATCTGTGAATTGAAAAGCGTCGCTCTGTTCGCTCCTATTTTGCCAATCCATTCTAAGACTGAGCATCCACCAGAGCTGTGCGAGGAAAATGTGCGCTGCGAAAATGTGTAGCGAGGATGTGAAACGCTATGACCCTTTCCACCAGGGCTGTGCGAGGAATGCGTAATGTGTAATGCGTACTGACTGGTAGGCGTATATTTTCAAATCCTCGCACACATTCCTAGCAACATATTCCTCGTAACACATTCCTCGCAACACATTCCCCGTAACACATTTCTCGCAACACATTCCTCGCAACACATCCATCGCTCGCATTTCTTGCTTGTTTTGTATGAACTAAAACCTCGCGCAGCTAAGCCCATATCCACCAGATCTGCGCAGAGCGAAGCTAGGTAAATGAAGTGATTCTATTGGTGCTCACAAAACACATTCCTCGCTACGCAGCTTAGCACAGCTCTGGTGGATGCTTAGCCTAAGGGGATATCTAATCTGACATGACACACATATTTTATATTATGTCCCATTTTCTGCCACTTTACAAATGATTCTGTTACTGTTCTAAGACCAAATTGTTACTTCGAGCAAGTATTAAATAAATAATCTAAGCTGTATGATTGAATCAGGCGTTACTTTGCGGAAATCCATGATCTATAAATATACAATAAAATATTTAGTGTTAATTCCGCGAAAAAACAGTTGATCAAGCCTGAATGCAGTATGCAGCACCGCCCTCCCGCCCGCAAATATATGCAAATACAGAAGGTGCGATTAATAACATGCAACACACAAGCAAAACAAACCGAATTCACACTAAATATTTTATTGTATATTTATTAATCTAAGCTGATTAACTAGGCAAACTAGAATTTTGGCAGTAAAAGCTAGATATATTACTACTTACACACACCACTGATATTAGTTTTTATCTCATCTAACAATTTATCATACTTTATGTGTTTATTTACTTTAGATAACAAACCATTAACGATTTTAACAATTCCAATAAAATTATTAAACCTTCAACAGAGTATAGATATTATTAAACCAAATCTCGTGACTCGCAAATGTCCCCAGGTCGGGCAGTGTTATTGGGTTTTTTCCATGTGGAATTACTCAGTAGCAGCCCGGAGTTTGGATTTGTGCCCGGTTGATGGCAATAGGCTCGCCCCCTATTACAAGGGACTTAAACATAACGGCGAAATGAGTGTGTTACTACACACCTCTGCCCAATCCTTCGGGGAATACAAGCGTGATGTTATGTTATCTCGCGACTCAACGTCAATATCACTTCAAATATTGCCTAACGACCTTCTAGCGTAACATTCAGGTTAAAATCAAACTCTACTGACTATTTAGACTAACTAATAACTAGTGCCCTAGAAGGACATAGGTACATCGATGTTATTGATGATGTTCTTCACACAGGTGCGTACTACTCTCAACCGGCGTGCGTGTATGACAAGATGTAAGAATGTGAATGAAGCGAAAGCAATATGTAAGAATCGTAGCACGTGGCGTTCTATAGTTTCTGCCTACCCCCATGGAAAAAAGGAGTAAGTTTATGTAAGTAACAGCTAATAACAAACCCACATAAACACGTATCTGCCAGACATATCGCTCGTCACCTAATACCAGACTTATTATCTACTTGTTCAGAATTGTTGCTATCCGAATAACGGAATCGATTACGGGAAAAATCTAACAATTAAAATAATTAATGTAACGTTGATAGCCTAGTGATGTGACCGTCGGAATGCCAAGTCATAGGTTGCGAGTTCGAACCCAAGGCACGCACCTCTGACTTTTCGGATTCATGTGCGTATTGTATAATTATAATTTACTTAAAAACGGTGAAGGAAAACATCGCGAGGAAACCGGCATGCCTGGCAGATATTTTGTCGACGGCATGTGACACCAAGTCAGAAGCCCATGGGCGGCATATACTCTGACACCAGGTTAGTCACTAACCACACGAAAAGAAGAAGAAGATTAACGTGAAAATGATGACGCGATAATTTTAGGTCAATACCTGGTATATTTTGACGTTATCGAGATCAAATCCCAGCCATTGCACTATTGAGTTAAACTGAATCCTAGCCACAAATAATATTTAGCTTAGTTTATTCCAAAATATAATTTAGAGGGACTCATGGTTAATTACCAACCGCGCGGATCATACGATTTACGAGGTTAAGCTGCGCTTGCCGCGGTCATTCCGTGGAAGGGTGACCGTTCGTTACACATCGAGACCCCTCCGTGCCTCGGAGAGCACGTTAAACAATCGGTCCCGGGTGTTATACGGATACCTATGACTATCGTTACAAGAAGTCAAAAGTCCGAAAGTCTAACAACAGGCCTAACCTTAGGATATCGGCATTACCCGATAATTCGATTGCCGAGGTCTGATGGCAGTCGCTCCGTGTAAAATACTGGAATTCAGCCGCATCTGGTTAGACTGGAAGCTGACACCAATATAATTGGGAAATAGGTAGGCAGAACAACGAACTCCAAAATATAATTTACAACTATGCACGTACTAATTTATCAAAAGAAATTATGATAGAAGTATCAACATGGTGGATTAAAACAGATAAGATATTGCTAATCAGCTATAAAACAAATCCATAATAAATTGGACTATAAGGAAGTTACAAATTTAATTTATTAACACGATAATATCGAAAAAACTAAATACAAACAGAGAACAACATGAAACAGGTTACTAAACAACATGAAACAAAGTTTACTCAATCCAAATGAAAAGCAAACAAATGTTCTAGTACTATGATTACTCACATGAGAATTGAAATTAATAACTGTGTCCTGTGATCCCGAGAGGTGTACTGACGTCGTTTGGTGGGATCCCAGTTTATAAATCACACCCAATCGGTGACTGTCGAGATAGGGCGTTGGCTGACCGCGTCGACGAGTCATGGGTTCGTCAAGTGCGCTGACGAAATACCATTGAGGTTCCGTAGAAAAACAAAAAAGGAAACAGTAACTCTCATAAAAAAAACGACTTGAAATAATATTTAACAACAAATTTCATAATATATCGTTTTTATTTATACCTAACTAGCGGCCCGTCCCGGCTTCGCACGGGTGGAAATTTTTCCCGTTTTTGCAACATTTTTCATTTATGCTCCGCTCCTATTGGTCGTAGTGTGATGTTATACAGCCTATAACCTTTCTCGATAAATGGACTATCCAACACAAAAATAATTTTTCAATTTCAACCAGTAGTTCCTGAGATTAGCGCGTTCAAACAAACAAACAAACTCTTCAGCTTTATAATATTGATATAGATTACAACTGCCTCGTTGGTATAGTGGTGGCAAGCGCGACTGCTGATCGTGAGGTCCCGGGTTCAACCCTTAGGTCGGACAAAGTGTTCTTAGGTTTTTCCGTGTGGAATTCCTCGGGAGCAGCCCGGAGTTTGGACTTGTACCCGATTGGTGGCAATATGTTTGCCCCTATTTCATGGGACTTAAACATAACGGCGAAAACAAAATCTAAAAAAAATATTTCAAATAAACCAATACAGGTGCTTATGAAAAGTCGAATTTAGATGCACGGTTCCAATTAGTCGTTTCCTATGGAGAAGAGCCGGCAGGAAACTCCATGGTTAATCTTTTAAAAATAATATCTTTAACAATTACAGAGTACAATGACTTAGGATAGTGAGAGAACAGTGGAGTCCTGACCACAGACCAATGAGTAATGTAGTACAAAAATTAACAAATAAAATAAAAACTATATGAATATCAACAGTAATTTACAAACTTATGGATGCAGTTCTCACATTTACAAAAGTGAAAATGATGGTGTTACCTCTGCCTAACCCTTCGGCGTGATGTTTATGTTATATTTATAATTGCAGAGGTCAGACAGCAGAGATATCTTCAGGAGCTTAATGGCTTGCTTCCAGGATTAAGGCATAAGGCTTTCCCAAGAATCAGGTCAGCAGCCAAGCGTCTGTAAAAAACAGTCGGTCTACGTAAAGGAAACTCATTAATAACGATTCAATGATAAAAATAAAGAACTGTACAATTAATTTTTTTTTTCTTTGAACTATGAACTTTATTAAAGCAGGCATTACATTCAGGTGTACCTACGTGACAGACACATCAGCAAAATTTGCCTGTAGAGACAATTGTTTAATAGCTTTTATGATTTCACATTTTTTTTATGTGAAACATCTTATGCGGCGGTACGGGTGTGGGAGCGGGTGTTGCGTGGCGACGCTAGTGACAGCAGACCTTCGTTACTCGTCGGCTCTCTTCGGTTTAATTCAACCAGTTTTTTTTTATAAAATTAGTTTCGATGTGTCACATCCGCCAGGTGACCCACGATGGCTTGGTGATTTTTTTTGTTGATCCGTGATTGTACAATCCTATCCCAAACATAAACAAAGGTGTAATTCAAACACACAAACATTACGGTTCCAAATATCAGAATATGTGTTAGTTATTACTAATCATAAACTTCGTAACACGCATTAATTAAATTACGGCCAATTATGAATAGTGGGGGAAGGTTCTATTACATATTACGCAATACTTGTCTCGTAAATTAAAATAAATTTACCTATGTATCAATCAGTTCGCTATCCGTGGTGCTCTTCATGAAATATTGCAAATAATACTAGCTCTAGCATTACAAAATGTCGATGAATATCAAAATTCGATATAAATTCGACAGATATTTTTTTAGTAAAATACATACATACATTGAGATTCAGATTCATTTATTTGCCAACAATGTAGGTACAAGTAATAACATGGTACATCAAAAGTGTTTCTGCTATATTCTACCTTTACGGCATGCAACGTCAAAGATACAATTCCAATATAAATAACAGCTAATACGCCATTCTAATAATTATATTATATACCTATATAAATTCTAGCATATTATGTCATTATCTTTTGATCGTTACTAGATCACCATGGAACGTAACCGTTTTTATCATAAAAATACAGTACCCTAAAAAAACCGCACACTATCAGTCAAGTGATAAAAATTTCGCAAACCGTGGCCAAAAAATTCGCACATGATGCAATCCAGTGATAAATACTGATAAGATTTTTTTTGGTAAAATACCGATGCACTGTTGCGAAAGTGCATATCAAATTGATAAGAACTTTTCAAGCGAAGACACTTGAACACACGTATCATATCTTTGCAAAAAAAAAACACTATCGTGCTTTTTCCCGCGAATTTGTTTGCGTGGTCTATTTAATTCTTAACCCAGATTTCGATGGCTGTCGACAGGAATATCTTCGCTTGCATAGTCGCGAAAAAGTGAACTAACGCGTCAATTTTATTTGTAATACTTAAAATAAAAATAAGGAATATCTTCTTTTCTTTATCCATTCATCTTTTTTAATGCGTTGGCCGAGATTGAGTTACAAAAATTCAAACTTTTAGATTTATTATATTAAATGGTAATATTTTTAATACATGCTCTGAAACATATTGGAAATGCTGCTTCCTTAATTATAGGATTACTATACCTATATATTCTGCCTAGCCTTTTCCCAACTATGTTGGGGTCAGCTTCCAGTGTAACCAGATGCGGCTGAATACCAGTATTTTACACGGAGCAACTGCCATCAGATCTCCGCAACCCAGTTACTGGGCCATGCCAACATTCTAGGGTTAGACCGGTTGTCAGACTTTCGGGCTTCTGACTGTCATAGGTGTATAGGTAGTCATTGGATTATCATCTATCTCCTTCAAAAGAGTCCATGGTCCAGAAAACGAAGTGGTTTTTTTTTCTAGTCAAGAAATACAGAGTTCCGTCTTGATGCATGGGATTTAGGTTGTAATTCGCGTAACACGCGTCATGCTTCCAATGAATGTAAGGATCACGCACCTATATTTCCAATAAAAATAATTACGTGTAGAATGTCTGAGAAATGTAGATATACATTATGATAAGTTTGGATAAGATTGTGAATAAACAAACAAACTTCGATATGGAGGGTATGACTGATTTGGAAAGATTGATTACACATATTTAGGGTTTTATTTTGATCATATTTTGGTTTTAATTACTTACATAATATTTTAAAGATAAAGATAAAGATATATTTATTTTGTAAAACATGAGTACAATATTAAGGTCTTATATGTTTGTAATTAGGTAGCTACACGTTTTGCCATATATGGCGTACAAAATTAGTCTCACTAAGCAGACTATACAAAAAAATAGAATTTAAAATGGAATGTAAAATTTAAACAATACAAAAAAATTTAAATACAAAGAATTCCAAAAATAAAATTAAATCATGCCAACATCTAAACAAGACCAGAATACAAATTAAATCATAATGCCAAAGGTTGAGTTACATTACACAAATAGGAGACACACAAAAATCAAAACGCACTATCAGATTTTAGATTCTGATAGTGATCAGTGATTAAGACTGTTCGTTAATTAATTGATCAGTTATTGGATTAGCATAGTTTGGGGCTACATTTATTCGATGGAGTCTACCTATATAGTTCCCGGCATATACCTAGTCCACATTTTGTCTACAAATGGGTGGCAACTAACACTATACAAGGTTAGTCGGAAAGGAGGTACTAAGCCGCGGGCCACTTAAAGTATCACTGATGACTATTTTAAACCAAGTGTTAAAATTTTAAAATTCGATCATTTTTATTTGCATGCAAAAAGATTTTTATTTTAGTTTTTTCAAAAAAAAACATACGTGCTTTAATTATGAATTCAGAAAATTAAGTTTCTAATCCGTGACCCCAAATATGACCTAAATAGTAAACACAGCTGATCATAGCTATGGACAGATAGACTTTAGAATATTTTTTACGAAGTCTATGTAAGTCTCTTAAACTATCGAGTTTTGGGGAAAGTTGCAGAACAAAAGTTATCCCTTATTATGGGTACTTTAACACCCTTTCGGCTTAGTACCCCCTTTTCGACTAACCTTGTACATGACAGCGATTTTTGTGTATAGAGTAGCTACACACATAGGATTGCCAGGTGTCCGGCTTTTTACAGTCATGTCCGGCCAAATATATACAAGACCAGCCCGTCCGGCTTTTGTTACGCTTTTGGTCAACGTCAACCCCGCCCCGCCAAAAGATGCACAGAAGTTTTATAATCTTTACATAGTATAAAACAAAGTCACTCCCGCTGTCTGTACGCTTAGATCTTTTAAACTACGCAACGAATTTTAATGCAGTTTTCAGCAATAGATAGAGTGATTCAAGAGGAAGGTTTATATGCCCCACATTAGTATCTACATTGAACGCGTGCGATGCCGGGGCGGGTCACTATTAACATATAATTAAGAGTAGAGTAAGTCTCGAATGAATAACAGTAATAAATACACCATTTTTTTTTCACCTGTTTGTCGGCCTTTCTTGGCAAAATGTCCGGCTAAATATGAATCTGTGTCCGGCTTTTCTATTTTTGGGCCTGGCAGCCGTACACACACATGAATATTTGTTTAAATTGAATTCAACTTATGTGTCACAGTTTGCATTATTGCTAAGTGTAGCCTCAGCCTAAGACCTTGTCATAAGACTCAATTAGGGATTATAGATAGCCAATAGCATTTGATCTAACTGTATATCAATAATCAATGATATCATATCACAAATTCACGGTATCAGGATAATTGATTGCACAGGTCAATCAGGTCCGTCGAGGGGCACTGTGCAATCGGAGAAAAACCAAAAACTGTAGGTACATACTATGGATGAAAGAAAGTTATCGTTCGTTTTATAAGCAGTGATAGCCTAGTGGTGTGACCGTCGGACTGCCAAGTCATAGGTCTCGAGTTCGATCCCAAGGCACGCACCTCTGACTTTTAGGATTCATGTGCGTATTGCATAATTATCACTTGCTTAAAAACGGTGAAGGAAAACATCGTGAGGAAACTGGCATGCTTGAGAGATATTTCTCGACGGCATGTGAAGCCAAGTCAGAGGCCCATGGGCGGCATAAACTTTGTCACCAGGTACTAACCTGGTAGTGACTACACTAACCACACGAAAAGAAGAGGATTGTTCGAAAATTGTAGATAAAGTAACACATAAAAACCTGTTAGATAAAGTAACATATAAAATCACGCCTGTATTCACCGAAGGGTTGGGTAGAGGTGTATAGTAACACCCTCCATCTTCTTCTTCTTCTTAGCGTGTCGATGGCAATCTAAATTGAGTCTGCCCAGAACTTAGCTACGAGTTTTGCGTTATCACTAGCTTCCATTAGTTCCTGTAACGTGCAGGTATCAGGGCACGCGGAGCATGATGTCAGGTGTCCCATCGTTTGTGGAACAGCACCACACCCCTAACACCCTCATTTTGCCGTTATGTTTAAGTCCCGTGTAATAATGAGCGAGTCTATTGCCATCAACCGGGCACAAATCCAAACACCGGACTGCTACTGAGGAATTCCACACGAAAAAACCCAACAACATTTTGCCTGACCTGGGGATCGAACCGAGGACCTCACTATCAGCAGTTATGCTTGCGACCACTAAACCAACGAGGCAGTTGCTGTTAGATCTTTTAATGAAATTTAACCTTAACAATACGATATTACCTGAACATAGAAGTTTCTTCTCGTTGAAAAAATACTCAATATACTCGTATGTAAACAAGCAGGGATGACTTGCGGTTGAACGCTTGCCTTTCATGCAGGAGGGTCTGAGTTGATTCCCTGCCCATACCTCTGACTTTTCGAATTCATGTGCGGATCAGAATTTAATTATCACTTGCATTAACTGTTAAGGAAAAACATCGTGAGGAAACCTACACACCTGAGAGGGATCCATAAAGTTCTCGATTGAGTATGTAGTCTGCCAACCCGCACCAGGCCAGCATGGTGGACTGAGACCTATAAACCCTTATCATTCTGAGCAGAGGCCCATGCCCAGCCGGTGGACATTAATGGACTGATTATGTTATTTATATTCATATTACTAGCGACCCGCCCCGGCTTTGCACGGGTGCAATGTAGATACTAATGTGGGGCATATAAACCTTCCTCTTAAATCACTTTATCTATTGCTGAAAACTGCATTAAAATCCGTTGCGTAGTTTAAAAGATCTAAGCGTACAGACAGTGGGAGTTACTTTGTTTTATACTATGTAAGGATGTAAACTTTACGCAAATGAAGCCTGCTTAATCCGCCATTCCCAACAGTTTTGTTCAACTCAATCACATCCAATCATACGGAAAGCGGTAAAACTTTAAACGAGGAAAGTTACCTCGTAAAATACGTCAATAAACGAAATCCACGATACCGATAATAGGGGATTCCAATAAATGTGTCTTTACCATAATTTTAACGTTAAATTAATGACTCATACTGATTCATTTAATGCGAATATTTATGACACTCGTTACGACTAGTCAGGAGCCCGAAAACCAACCGGTCTAACCTTAGGATATCGGCATTGCCCAGTAACTGGGTTGCGGAGGTCTGATGGCCTGCCAAGTCATATATCTGAAGTTCAAACCCAAGGCACGCACCTCTGACTTTTCAGATTTATGTGCGTATTATATAATTATAACTTGCTTAAAAACGGTGAAGGAAAACATCCTGAGGAAATGCCTGAGAGATATTTCTCCAAGTCAGAGGCCGGTGGCATAAACTCTGACACCAGGTTAATCACTAACCACACGAAAAGAAGAAAGAATTGTTTTTGCTTATTGTCGCATGTTTTTTTGTTCTAATAAGTACCTACTCGGTGTTCAGTTATGATTTTTAAAGGCAGCAGGCATTGAAGAGCTTTCTGTCTGACAAGTCAAAAAAATCTGCCCTATACTGATAAGATTTTGAGAATAATAACATCATAATCCCATATTCCCCGAACGGTTCGGCAGAGTTGTTTTTAGTACACCCTTGTTTCGCCAGTTATGTTTAAGTTCGCCGGAGGGCGCGTGATGATCTCCGGCCACCCTAGTGAGTGGCCTGCGGGCGGCGGGTTGGGGAACCCGTCGCCCGACCAGTAACGGGCCCAGGGAGGATGGCGCGTCATGTCCTGCGCGCGCCTCTCGGATGGATGTGGGGCAGGGGAGCAACTGCCCCACCACAGGAGAGGTCCACCAGAAGAAGCTGGTGGACCGAGACCTGCCGGGGTCGCGGTGCATGCAACAGCGAATCCCGTGACCCCGGCCTTAGGTCAGAAGGAGGGACACCGTGGGGTTTTAGCCAATAAGAGTCTGGCACACCCCCCCCGTCTTCCCCAGACGGGGGATAGTCCATGAGGATTTCCCCACGTGAGAGAAAAAAAAAAAAGTTATGTTTAAGTCACCCCCCCGGTTGGGTTCCCGCATTGTCGTTGCGGGGGGGCTTAGTAGCCGTGGCTTCGAGCCCCACGGTGAAGCGAAGAGGAACCCAAGGAGGGGCCACTCGTCGGGGCTTGGGTCTGGTAGCCCTCGATGTAGCGGCCAAGTAGGTTGCGGTGTCGCTTCGGCGACATCGCAACTGAGGCGGGCCGCGATGTCGTTTGGAACCCATCGCGGCTGAGTGCGGGAGGCCGCGGCGGGAGAGGAGTGCCGGTATTACGGTGCGCCGTTCTCCCTACCTTCCGCGGCCTTGACGGGGCCGCCACCGTCAGATGGCGGACGCGGTGGGGCCGCAGGGAAAGAGGAGTGGCGGTGTGTACCTGGCCGCCCTTTCTATCCTCTGCGGCCGAAAAATGGTAGGCGGCGGGGCCACTAATCTGACCCGTCGCAGGGGGACCAGGAGTGCCCAGACACGGGGTAGTCTGGCACCCATGTACTTGTTTGGTCCCCGAGGTGGTCACGGCGTACCATGTGTTCTGGTGCGCCGGTGATGTGGGGTGCCCCCCGCGCCTCTCAGGAGGTCGTGGGGTGGGGCCCTACAGTGGAGAGGTCCACCAGCAATTGGTGGACCAAGACCTGCCGGGGTTACGGTGCATGCAATAGCGAATCCCGCGACCCCGGCCTTAGGTCAGAAGGAGGGACACCGTGGTGGTTTTAGCTGGTAAAAGTCCGGCACACCCCCCGTCTGCCCCAGACGGGGGATAGTCCATGAGGATTTCCCCACGTAAAAAAAAATAAATAAAAATAAAGTAAAAAGTTATGTTTAAGTCCCACTCAATAGGGGGTGACTTCCTGTCACTCCGGGTCACTCCGTGTAAAATACTGGTATTCAGCCGTATCTGGTTAGACTGGAAGCCGACCCCAACATAGTTGGGAACAGGCTAGGCAGAACGATACTTATTCATTTAATACGTTCAAAAGTTTGGTGTAAAAGGAAACAAAGGCAGTGAAGATAATAAAAGGCTTCATTGGAATTGAGTGGGCCTTTCTGTGACACATCAATGACGAATAATGCATGAGTCTCTGTGATACGTACTTTGCAGTTTCATATGAGTGGAATATCCACTCATGAATTGCAAAAAGAAAAAAAGTTGCGTCAGCCGAAAGTTAATTGTACACCTATAGGATTGCAAATTGCCTATGGTAGTCTTAACACATAACATCACGCCTGTATTCCCCGAAGGGTTAGGCAGAGGTGTATAGTAACATCCTCATTTCGCCATCATGTTTTAGTCCCATGTAATAGAGGGCGAGCCTATTACCATCGACCGGGCACAAATATAAGCTCCGGGATTCTACTGAGGAAAACGACACAGAAAAACCCAATAACACTTTGCCCGACCTGGGTATCGAACCCAGGACTAGACACTAGACCAACGCAGTTAATTACACGACAATTCATCAACTGATCTGCTAAAGTCTGCCAATCGGTAACTGAGGGTGTAGATCTTATAGTAGATCCCAGGTAGTCAGTTACTACGATTGCTTGCTATGGATATACCTCACCAGCATATACAGTAGTAGTATACAAGGTTAGTCGGAAAGAGGGTACCTACTAAGCCACGGTCCACTTAATGTATCACTGATGATTGTTTTAAAGAAAGTGTTAACATTTTAAAATTCGGTAAAAAACAAACATCCAATATCTATTTTAATTTAGTTTTTTCAAAAATTCTTTATCCCTGCTTTAGTTACGAATTCAGAAAATGGATCTCCTAATCCGTGACCCCAAATATGACCTAAAATGTAAACACAGCTGATCATAGCTGAGGATAGATAGAATTTAGCGTATTTTTTATTATGAAATCTTTGAACAGCTATTTCTCTTAAACTACTGACTTTTGGTGAAAGTTGTAGAACAAAAGATATTCATTATTATGGGTACTCTAACACCACTATGGCTTAGTACCCCTTTTTCGACTAACCTTGTATATATTGCTATTAACCTTATGTACTGCCAAACTACTTCATATCAAGACCTCGTTTATGAAGACGCAGAGTTAAATAATGCCGCCTGTCCACTGGAGTGGAGAAGAGCGGAGCTGTGTGGAGTTAACCAATAGACTTGCAAAGAAATCACGTCTCCGCTCCGCTCTGTGAAATTTGTGCAATTCTATTGGTTAGCACCGCTCCACTTCTCTTCGCCCCAGTGGACAGGTAGCCTTAAGCAGACAATTCAAATAATTATGAAGACTAGTATCGCTTGTGGACTAAATTCGACCATTGTTTTACCTGCCTTAACGGCAACACATATAACATACATAATCAGCCCATTACGGTATCCCTGCTGGTCACGGGCCTCTTCTCTGAATGAAAAGGGTTTAGGCCTTAGTCCACCACGCTGGCCTGGTGCGGGTTGGTAGACTTCACACACCATCGAGAACTGTATGGAGCTCTTTCAGGTGTGCAGGTTTCCTCACGATGTTTTTCCTTGACCGTTAATGCAATTGATAATCAAATTCTGATCCGCACATGAATTCGAAAAGTCAGAAGTACGGGCCGGGATCGAGCTCAGACCCTCCTGCACGAAAGGCAAGCGTTCAACCACCTGGCTATCACCGCTTAACATACACACATGTTTTGTTTCTACACATCAATGTAACTTGGCAAGGTTTTGGCGTAGCGGGAGTAAGTTTGCGCATATACACTTAGTGCAACAAAAAAATGGGCACTTCTATAGTGCTTGTCATTATTCCATGTTTATTGCCATAATTTATTTTTAAACATGACTGTTTAGAAGAAAGGAGAAGAATTCTCGTCTCTACTCTTGCCAAGTTATGTGCTCAGACTTTTTGAATGTTATAGGTTTCATTCTCCTCCTTTTATAATAAACTAGCGACCCGCCCCAGCTTCGCACGGGTGCAATGTAGATACTAATGTGGGGCATATAAATCTTCCTCTTGAATCACTCTATCTATTAAAAAAAACCGCATCAAAATCCGTTGCGTAGTTTTAAAGATCTAAGCATACATAGGGACAGACAGACAGCGAGAGCGACTTTGTTTTATACTTCTCAAAACAAAATAAGAGCCACTCGTTATTTTCACATTTCATTGTAATTTAATGAACTTTAAGTAATTAATAAGTAACAAAACATTAATGTTACAAACTCTTCGATATTTAACATCTTTGATTATGTACTTGAGACCAAAACTGGTCATCATTTAAAAAATAAGAATTTGAAATTTTATTGTTATTTTGTTTCGATTTTTCTTAAGTTTCGTTTCGATTATCTTCATGATATTCTAAAATAATCGTTTAATTTTGTTGTTAATTTGTTTAAATAACATCTTATGTTAATATGCCACAAGTACGAAGACATATGGATGCAATTACTGCAACCAGAGCCGTTGCAATGATTCAAGAAGGAAATTCACAGCGGTCTGTGGCTTTGCATCTGGGTTTTTCTCGGAAAGCTATCCAAAATACTTGGAATCGCTTCCAAGAGACTGGTAGTGTTGCAAGAAGACCTGGTTCGGGTAGAGTTCGCATTACAACTGTTCACGAGGATCGGTACATCCGGTTAAGTGCCCGCCGAGAACGCATAGTGACGGCTCGTAAGTTACAAAATTGCCTACGGTTGACAACGGGTCCTCGTGTCAGTGACCAAATGATCCGTAACTGATTGTACGAAGACCAGCAAACTTCAGAACGTCGAGTTGTTCGAATTCCTTTGTCCAGGACTCAACGTGCAAATCGTTTAAGTTTCTCCCGTCAATATTTAGACTGGGGCATAAACGAGTGGAGCCTGGTGCTTTTCATCGACGCGTGTAAAGTCAAATTATTTAATGACAATCGGCGCATTAGAGTATGGAGGCGACGTGACGAGGGATTTTCTGAACCCTGCATTCACGAAGTTGACCGTTTCGGTGGACCCAATGTAATGATTTGGGGTGGAATAAGCTTATACGGCAAAACTGAACTCGCTATTTTAAATGAAGGTTCCGTAACTGCTCAGCGTTACATTGAGGAAGTCATCAGGTCTCATGTGATTCCATTTGCACAGCAAATGGGTCTTGGGTTCGTCCTGATGCAAGACAATGCCCGTGCAAACACTGCTTAAGCGAGCCAGTCTGTACTGGAAGGCTCTCACATTCAAGTGTTGCCGTGGCCAGCAAACAGTCCGGACTTAAATCCGATCGAGCACATGTGGGACCAATTAAAACGAAGGGTTAGAGAGAGTGCGCAAGAGGTCTACAACCAACAGCAACTGATTGACGCTTTGAAAAGTGCCTGGGAAGAGATCCCAGCTGAAAACGTGAGGCATATAATAGAGAGCATGCATTCCAGGCTACAGGAGTGCATAGCCAAAAGAGGAGGGCATACCCGTTATTAAAGGAGAGGAAAAGAAATAAAAACTGAAGATTTTTTTAGTGTTTAGTGACTTTTTGTTATTTGTGTTTTTTATCCTAAATTGTCATTTTTTATCAAAAATTTAATAAACATGTTTATTAATCACTAATTTCAACAAATACTAGCCTAAACGGTAAACAATTACATTGTTTTAAGTTTACTTAAATTGAACAATATTTTAATTTTATATTTTTCATGGTATACCTTAAAAACCTAGTGGCTCTTATTTTGTTTTGAGTAGTAGGTATATACCATGTAAAGAAGATACAAAAAAAAGGAAGACAATTTTCGACGTGTACGCAATGTTAGATGAAATAAAATCTTTTTACTTTTACTTTTTTTTTAATTTTCGACGTTCACTTATTATTAATAATATAATTAATATAATGAGGTATTTAGAACGTTTTTGAGGCATGTTTTTCCGTGTGTTTTGGTGCATTGGTGAGTTGTAGTTGTAGGACCCGCGTCTCTAAAACGCTCTCATTATAATAATAAGTGAACATCAAAAGTTGTCGTACCTTTTTATACCATCTTCTCTTTTAGAAAGAATACTCTCGCTACGAAGGTGTACTAAGGTTGTTACGGAACTCATTATTGGTAACATGCATTGTTGCCATTCCACCATTCGCACTAAGCGCTTCCACACATCCTTCATAATGCGCACGGCAAGAGAGTGGAACTCACTACCTGCGTCTGTGTTCCCGAACGCATACAACCCGAATCTCTTCAAAGTTAGAGTGAACAGGCTTCTTCTGGGTAAGATCACTCCATCGTAGACTTTGTCGCTGTCACCTCTGACCTAGACTAGAGTAAAGAGCAAGCCCATATAAATAAAAAAAAAGCATTAGTCACAACGCTTTTATGAATAAACGAACAGTAAGATATAGGAATTTAGCATGTCATCTTTTATGAATCTCATGGGAACAGATAAGATGATCTGTACTTATCTGAGGACACAGCGGTCACGCGTTTTGAAGATACGCCACGGACATACCTACTATTGTGACAAGTCATGAAGTCACCCAATGCAACTGCACGATACCAAGCCCCATGTTAGATAGCATCACCTCTGGGAACACATCGATCTGTCAACCGTATCTTATCTTGGCTCCCGCCATGATATCGGCTATTGGAAAATCATGGCGGGAAATTTTGTTTTTTTCTAAAAATACTATTGAAGTAGATAACTTGCAGATAACGTCTGCTTGATTGACAGGTTATAGTCTATTCTATTGTTTTGTCATTACAGTGTACACACCTAGCCAGCGAATGGGGTTCGATACTGTAACGTGTCGTTTTACAACGTTACATGGTTATAAAATTTAAAGGCATTTCACTAGAAAGAACTTGGTATTAGAGATAATATCATGGGCTTACTGTATTTTTAATTTAGAAATTTTCATTGTTGGCTACATTGGTGAGTATTTGTGGTAGATTGTAAATGTCAGTTGGCAACTTTCAACTTTTGACAGTTCACTCTGCTTCCCATATTCACAATGGCTTGATCGTTATTCTTAAATTTTTATTAAATACTTTTTAAATCCGGCCTCATACCGGTATATTTTTGATAAAATGTGGATATTAAACCTTAGTTAAAAGGTTATCTTCATTTTTCCATGAAGATTCGAATATTTCTCTAGGTAAGTGGATTTTTCTTATAGACATTGTTAAATGTTTATGACGAATTTAAAATTCTTGATTGGCTTTATATTTTTCAAATTTTACCTTGTTTCAGGATGAAATAATAATAATAAAAATTTTTAACGTCACGTTCACCTGAAAGTGATGTTTATTTAACCGAAAAACGGTAAGTTTTTGACTAGCATGACGCCACGCGGTTTCAAAATGGTGGTCGTTATTTTCATAATTCTAATTGAATAATTATTTTGTTCCAGCCCATTGGCGTTTTTTTTTTTTTATATTTGGATCTAGTTTTTCTTTTGGTTTTTGTTTTCTTTTCGAGTTATATTCTACAATATGCCATTTTGGTAAGAGGAATTTATCTCCACGTCGGGTTCGCCTCGTGTCGGCTCGTCATGTAACTTAACTTAAATTTATTAGATTTAAAAAATCAGCAATTTGGTATGTATTTCCTTTCTATATCATACCGGATGCAATGATATCAATAACAATAATAATAGCAATAATAATATTAATTTTAGTTTAACTTAAGTATAGCTATGAATAATTAATCTAAGTCAATTGTAGCTATAACCTAAGCCTACAGGGAATAAAAACAAGTCATATAAAGGTTTTGTTTTTATTAATTCCTCCCGCTTGAAGATTAAAAGTTCAACTTTACTCGGTAAGCTTCCGGTTGCTTTGTTTGTTGTGTTAGCTCCTGGCGCCCGAATACATTTATCTTTTAAATTCATTAAACTTTTTGGAGCACACATATTCAATTTTGTTTAAGTATATGTTACCTTTATAACATATAACATTTTCATAACAACATTTTTTTTTTTATCATTACATTTGGCGCAAGCGTTCAGGGACATGAAGTAGGCTTTTTCATGTTTTGTTATTTGTATTGGTATATTATTGCATCCTTTTATTGTTCTGCACATTGTTCTAACGTATTGTTTACGAACCGTATTGTTTGTTAGTAGTTAACTATGTTGTTATAACAGTTAATTAACATTTATATAGAACTTTGATATTTTGTTGTAAACAATATTGATATTGAACTTTGTGTGATATTTGTTGTTGTTAACTTTGCTGTTACAACATATAACTTTGTTGTTTTCTTACTTTAGCAAAACCAACATAATTGTATGGTGACAACCGTGTTTATTATCTCTCAGTTTTGAACATAATGAACTTAATATGTAAGTGTAACTTTTAAAGAATGTAGGTACTTAAATAATTAAATACAACATTAAGTAAACATTGTAAGCATACTCATTAAGGATTTATTTAACATTGTTAATTTTTATTGCATATTTTCATTGCTACTTAATAATTATTCTTTTGAATAATTAAACTTTAACTTTAACTTAACCTCAAATATTTCATGGCTTTTTAAGTTTTAGTTTTGCTTTGCTATTTCCGCTTTTCATTATGGATAAAGAAGTTCAGTTTCCTCCGCTTTCGGATAGTCCTTGCACTGTTGCTAATGCTGCTATTGCTCATGACATGATTAACTTAACTGAGGAGCGTAATCCTTTTGATCAGAATGACAGAGTTGCACATTCTTCTGTTTTTGCGACAAATGCTTGGCCTTCTTTTAATTCAATGAATGCACGTGTAAATGAACACATTAAAAAGAGTTTGCCTTCTACCAATAAATTACCTGATTTAAAAAGAAGTAAAATAAACTTTGATGGAAAATCTTGTGTTAGAGAGTTTATCACTCAAGTTGAAGAATATTTTTTATACAAAAATTTTGATGAAATTTTGCTAGTTGGTTCTTTTTCAGACTTGCTTAGTGGCATCGCTGTTAAATGGTTTCGCACTATTAGAATCCGTATTGCTTCTTGGCTTGAGCTTAAACTTGCATTATTAAAACGTTTTGATAAACCTGACTTTGATTATTTTTTGGAATATGAACTTCGCACGAAGAAACAAAAGTTTTCTGATTCTCTTCCAGATTTTATTACAGATATTATGGACATGGCTAGTCGTCTTTCTTCTCCATTATTCGAATCGGTTTTGATTAATATTATTAAAAATAACATGTTGCCTGTTTATACACCTTATGTGTATGGTAAACATATTGATACTGTAGAACAATTTCTTGATCTTGCAAAAGAACTTGAAGTTTTTGTGAATAGAAAAACTGTCAAGGAGGCTGTTAAATTTGAAAAACCTTTAAAATCTTATGCAGTTTCAACAAACCTAGTTTGTTTAAAATGTCAAAAATCTGGACATCTTTATAAAAATTGCCCATCTTTTCCTGGTGTTATTTGTTTCAAGTGTCATAAGGTTGGAGTTACTACTAAGAATTGTGACGTTTGTAATTTGGTTGTTAAAAACTCATGCGAGTCAAAAAACTGATTAGGTCGCATCGAGCCCCTGTTTTTTATAAAACCGCGAGCGTCTCGATGTTAAATAAATTAGTTCATAGTCACAAACCCGATGACATTACTCGAAACAAAGAATTTTCAGATTGGTTAACTTATTTAAAAACATTTTTTGAGATTTATAGATCAGCTCCTATTTTATTTGTTAAACATAACGACACTAGACCTTATTTAGAATTTTCAGTAAATAATATTAACTTTTCAGGATTGTTAGATAGTGGTTCCAATAGTTGTGTTTTAGGTTCAAATAGTCATGAAAAATTCTTACAATTAGGTTATAAAATTAAACCTATTGCTGGTTCTGCTTTTACAGCTGATGGTTCCTCGCAGAAAATTATTGGTGTCATGGAATTGCCAGTTACTTGTGATAATTCAACTAAAATTATAACTTTTTTAATTATACCTTCTTTTACATCATCAATCATTTTAGGATTTGATTTCTGGTTAAACTTTGATCTAGCTAAAGATTTGTGGAAAAATATAACTTTTGTTGAAAGCAATTATATTGAAGTTGCTGTAGTGACAATTAATTCTCAAAATAGTTTAATTGTACCCGATGAGGATATTTGTGATCCTTGGTTTAGAAAAATATTTGTTAGCTGTCAAGTCTCCTTGCAAATTTAAAAACTTTAGAGTAGAGAATAATACTTTGTATAAATTTTGTAAAAATAAATTTGATCCCAACAGTCGTCTTAATTGGAAAATAGTTATTCCTAAGGAACATATTTTAGATACTATTAGATCAAATCATGATGATATTAATTCTGGTCATCTTGGAATTCATAAAACTTTAAAGAAATTAAAACAACATTACTTTTGGAAAGGTATGTTTAGTGATGTTCAAAAATATATTTTATCTTGTGATACTTGTAAAGCGTATAAACATACTACTTCTCCTCCTTTTGGTACTATGATTAACCCTAAAAAAGTAGATCGCCCTATGCTCATGCTTTCGGTAGATATAATAGGAATTTTACCTAAGACTTATTCTGGTCATAAATATATACTTTCAGTTGTAGATGTTTTCACTAAATATTGTTGGATATTTCCTATGATTAATGCTACTACAAAAACAATTTGTAAACTCTTTGATAAAGAAATATTTCTTAAGTTTGGCTGTCCTAAGATAATAGTTTGCGATAATGGAACCCAATTTACGTCAAAACATTTTGTAGATTTTTTGAAAGGTTTTAATATAACCAAAATATTTTATAATACTTTATACACTCCACAAAACAATACTGTAGAGAGATATAATAAGACGATTGAAACTTGCATATCATGTTTTGTAAAAGATGATCATAGAACTTGGTCTAAATTTTTGCCTCATGTTCAATTAGCTTTAAATAATAGTGTAAATCTTGCTACAGATTTTACACCTAATTTTTTGATGTTCGGTAGAGAACTTATTTTTGATGCTTCTTTACATCGTTTTAGTGATTCTATTGATAACCTAGATCAACTTGAAGTTGGTGATAGAAACCAATTTGCTATTTCTTTGAATTCACTTAGTGATATTTTTGTAAAAGTTCAAGCTTACTTGTTAAAAGCTTATAAGCGTAATGCGCTTTATTATAATAAGGGTCGCAGAGTCATTTCTCTTGATGTCGGTGATATCGTGTGGAGAAGAAGTTTCGTTCAATCTAGTGCACCTGTATATTTTTCGGCAAAACTGGCACCTAAGTTTATAAAATGTTTAATTATAGAAAAAGTTTCTCTTAATGTTTATGTCTTAAAAGATCTGAAGAAAGGTACAGTGGGTCGTTATCATGTTAAAGACATTATAAAATTTTAATTTATTTTCGGACCCAAGCTTTAGTCTTGATTTTGATATTTAAGTTTGAAGCGTGTGAATGTTAGAATGAAGAATGAAAGGTTATCACACTTTGAAAGAAAATAGTATGTTAGGTAACTTCATATCAATTTATTGAATTCAATTTCTGAACTTATTAAAACAAAACTTAGATTTTTTTTCGGTTAACATTTAAATTCTTCTTCCACCCACACAATATTTATATTACCCACATCAAAAGATCTTAATAGTTTATAACATAATTATGTTTTTATAATATAATTATGCCTTAATATCTTATTAACATTTTGTTAATGTTAATAATGATTATTAGTTTTTCTTAAGATTAGTCTTAACATTTAGTGAACTTAGTTAAGATTAATAATTGTTTGTTGAAGTTAAATCTTACTATTTACTTTATTGTTAAAAAGTTTTGATTTAAGTACTTCTATTGTAAGTTATTTATAATACTTCAGTGTTTATTAGTTTATTCTAATGTTCTAGTTAACACCTTTTGGTATAATTTCTCGGATTTGACTAGTTTTTGAAACATTTTACCTCGGATTTGACTTTTGAAGAGACATCTTAGTTTCATTTTCTTTAGGGATTTTTCATTCTACTTTTGTTGTAGAATGCCTTAATGAATATTTGAGAACGGATCTGGTAGTTTTACCTTGATTTCGTTATTTCTATGCTTTTGTGTTCGGAAATTCGGTGGTGTTGTGCCGATCACAAATATGCAACTTTTGTTTTTCTTTGCTTTTGTGTTCGGAAATTCGGTGGAGTTGTGCCGATCACAAATATGCAACTTTTGTTTTTCTTTGCTTTTGTGTTCGGAAATTCGGTGGAGTTGTGCCGATCACAAATATGCAACTTTTGTTTTTCTTTGCTTTTGTGTTCGGAAATTCGGTGGTGTTGTGCCGATCACAAATATGCAACTTTTGTTTTTCTTTGCTATTGTGTTCGGAAAGTTCGGTGGTGTTGTGCCGACCACAATAAGCATTTAACATTGTTACAGTTTTGGCTGTTTACAAAATTATATTTTCAACGATGTCTGTGCCCGGAAAGTTGGTGGTGTTGAACCGATCCCAGCATTCATATTTTTTCCTTTTCCATTCCAAATTTTCCACATCGTTTTGTGATGTGAGCTGTCTGATCTTGTATCTGATATACAAGATTGAACTGTTACTCATTTTGGAAAGTAGTTCAGTGGCGATAGTGTTCTACTGTACTCAAGTTATAGAGGTTGTAAAAGTTGATAGTCAGTGGCGATGGTGCCTAACTGTACTCATAGGGGGAATTTAGTTAGAAGTTGATAGTCAGTGGCGATGGTGCCCAACTGTACTCATGATGGGGATTTTGATATAGTAGTTAGTCAGTGGCGATGGAGCTTAACTGTACTCACGCTAGTCATATCTTAGATGCTCAGTTAGTGACTGTGGAGTCTAACTGCACTCAATAGTTAAGTTTTACTTTAGTTTTTTTTTGACATTGCAAATTTTAGTCTTGCTGTTTTATTTTGTCAATTTTGTTTTGAACCTTCTTGGTTATTATTTCATAGTTTTTGAAATTAATTTTTCTATGTTTTTTACGATGAGAGACTTTGTTTTTTCTCTTTGTAGGTTCTGTTGTTTCTTTTACATCAAAAAGAAAGTTCCTTTCTTTTTTTTTCGGGGAGGGATGTAATGTAACGTGTCGTTTTACAACGTTACATGGTTATAAAATTTAAAGGCATTTCACTAGAAAGAACTTGGTATTAGAGATAATATCATGGGCTTACTGTATTTTTAATTTAGAAATTTTCATTGTTGGCTACATTGGTGAGTATTTGTGGTAGATTGTAAATGTCAGTTGGCAACTTTCAACTTTTGACAGTTCACTCTGCTTCCCATATTCACAATGGCTTGATCGTTATTCTTAAATTTTTATTAAATACTTTTTAAATCCGGCCTCATACCGGTATATTTTTGATAAAATGTGGATATTAAACCTTAGTTAAAAGGTTATCTTCATTTTTCCATGAAGATTCGAATATTTCTCTAGGTAAGTGGATTTTTCTTATAGACATTGTTAAATGTTTATGACGAATTTAAAATTCTTGATTGGCTTTATATTTTTCAAATTTTACCTTGTTTCAGGATGAAATAATAATAATAAAAATTTTTAACGTCACGTTCACCTGAAAGTGATGTTTATTTAACCGAAAAACGGTAAGTTTTTGACTAGCATGACGCCACGCGGTTTCAAAATGGTGGTCGTTATTTTCATAATTCTAATTGAATAATTATTTTGTTCCAGCCCATTGGCGTTTTTTTTTTTTTATATTTGGATCTAGTTTTTCTTTTGGTTTTTGTTTTCTTTTCGAGTTATATTCTACAATATGCCATTTTGGTAAGAGGAATTTATCTCCACGTCGGGTTCGCCTCGTGTCGGCTCGTCATGTAACTTAACTTAAATTTATTAGATTTAAAAAATCAGCAATTTGGTATGTATTTCCTTTCTATATCATACCGGATGCAATGATATCAATAACAATAATAATAGCAATAATAATATTAATTTTAGTTTAACTTAAGTATAGCTATGAATAATTAATCTAAGTCAATTGTAGCTATAACCTAAGCCTACAGGGAATAAAAACAAGTCATATAAAGGTTTTGTTTTTATTAATTCCTCCCGCTTGAAGATTAAAAGTTCAACTTTACTCGGTAAGCTTCCGGTTGCTTTGTTTGTTGTGTTAGCTCCTGGCGCCCGAATACATTTATCTTTTAAATTCATTAAACTTTTTGGAGCACACATATTCAATTTTGTTTAAGTATATGTTACCTTTATAACATATAACATTTTCATAATAACATTTTTTTTTTATCATTACAATACCGATAACAACCGAACCAGATCCATTCTATACAAACATAACATCACGCCTATATCCCCCGAAGGGTAGGGCAGAGGTGTATAGTAACACCCTCATTTCGCCAGTTATGTTTAAGTCCCATGTAATAGGGGGCAAGCCTATTGCCATTAACCAGGCACAAAAACAGACTCCGGGCTGCTGCTGAGAAATTCCTAATGGAAAAACCCAATAACACTTTGCCCGACCAACCCAGGACTCCGTGCTCAACAGTCGCGCTTGCGACCACTAGGTCAACAAAGCTCTCAAAGGACAGTGAGCAAAATTTTATAGACCCCGTCGCCAGAGATGTAGCACCATAAGTTATAAGTGAAATGTCTAAATAATTAGTGAATAAATGAATGAATGGTTGAATGAAGTACCTAATCGTTTTTTTTTTATATCACACTTTTTGTCATATCTACAAAGGTAGATATCGTCGCTGCGCCTGCAAAGTCCGCTATGTATTTTAATTTGAAAATCTGTCTTTGATGCTATTTTATAATAGTTCTCAAGCCACGTGCAACTGTCAAATACTTTTTCTAATAATTTATTTTGCTATCGTCTTAACCAAATAAATTATTGGTTATATGGCTTGAGAACTACACTGGCCTGCAAAAATAAGTACTACACTTTTAAAGATATTTACTTTTAAAGTGTGATACTTATTTTTGCAGGCCAGTATATTATAAAATAGCATAGATATAAGCGATTTGGTGTAAACTGTTAGCTTATATTTGATAAATAAATGAATTTGAATTTGAATCAAAGACAGATTTTCAAAAAAAGAACACAGCGTATTTTGCAGACGCAGCGACGATGTGACAAATGGTAATCAAAGGATTAGCAAAATGCATAATTAATAAATGTGATAAACACGTGATAGTGATTGAATGAAGGAATAAATATTTGCGTGAAGTAAAATGTGTTGATTTTTTGTTTTCGCTTATTATATATTTAGAATACGACTATTAGGATTAGTAAAGTGCGTGAATGAATGATGTACAAGAGAGGGAACGAATGAGTGAATATAAATTAAGAAAACTTTCAAAACTTGTTTTTTCTACTTTTTTTGGGATCAGTGTCACTCACACGTGTTTTTTACAAGTACCCGCAATCTGCCTGCGCTTACGATTTTCATTCATTCCCATTCACACATTAATTTTCAAGTCATCCAAATAGGTTAGGTACTATTGCACATTTCAAATGGTTGTAACTTTTTCGTCCACACGCTACAAACTTGCTGCTTGGGAATAAAATAATACAATCGTTAAGATCTTCCGTTTAACATATGTGAGAAGTTGCTACAACTCTGGAAACATTTTGCAAATTGGCCTTTAACAAAATAATGAACGTTTGTTCGTGTTCGTTTGCCTTCGTCGGCTAGGTGTGTATGCTGCATTAAACCAGGCCTCCATATTGCCCTAGGTACTAAATACATTTCTACATTACTAAGTTAACGGGCTCATGGCTCCAACCAACCGCGAGGATCATACGATTTGCGAAGTGAAGCTGCGCTTGCCGCGGTCAGTTTGTGATGGGTGACCGTTCGTTACACACTGAGACCCCTCCGTGCCTCGGAGAGCACGTTAAACAGTCGGTCCCGGTTGTTATACGAATACCTATGACAGTATTTACGGGAAGTCAGAAGCCATATCCTTAGGATATCGGCATTGCCCAGTAACTGGGTTGCAGAGGTCTGATGGCAGACGCTCCGTGTAAAATACTATTCAGCCGCATCTGGTTAGACTGGAAGCTGACCCCAACATAGTTGGGAAAAGGCTGGGCTGTGTATGTGCATTAAATATTTCCAATAATTGTTCCATAATTCACACTGATTTAGGTCTGTTTATATTATTTTTAATATCTAATATTAAATTAATCTTATTTTATTTATAACCACAATACCTGTTGTATGTTCCTAGGTGCATTAAAACTCTCATCGACCATTTACCATAATATTTACATAATGTTTTTAAATATTATGTTAATATTTAATGCACATCGTGTAAACTACTGTATAATTTAATATCTATTAGGTAAGCAATCAATGTGAAAAAATAAATGTGTAATAAATATTTACTGAAAGTCTAATGCACCTGGTTAATGACACACCTTGATAAATTGCACACCCAGGCAGTATTCTACTTGCAATTCAATTAAAATGCGTCTTTTGAAAGGTTTAGAAGGAGCGGACAACAAATGGGTAATGACACTCGACACCATTTGCACGACAACATCCTTGTGCCGCAAAGACTGAAAAGCCACATTTTTTTAAAATATGGGCGATGCCTCATTAGTACATAGCGTTGCGTCGTCGCAACGGGTCAACGCATTGTATGCAACACCTGCGTTGCGACGACGCACGACGTCGCAGCGCAAGAGGACGACGCACGCACCTCTAGCAGTGGAACACTGTCCGTCGTCGCACCGGAGCTCCGACCCTCCCCCCACTTCGTCTCTCGTCCGCCGATCCGTTGGAACGTCGCGTACGACGACGCAACGCTTTAATGTGGCGTGTCATTTAAAATGTATAGAAAACGACGCAACCTTGACGCTGCGACGACGCAACGCAACGCACTAATGAGGCAGAGCTCTATGTCCTCCCGCTCACTGATGAACAGTCTCGACAAAGATTAAAACTGTGGCGTGATAGTGCTTCCTTACACATCCCATTTGTCCCACCTGCTGAAAATCTCCCACCTGAACATGAGTTGCCTTGGTTAACCTGAAAGTCTTTAAACAGACTCCGGACCCAGGTTGGTCGAAGCAAGGAAAACCTACTCAGGTGGAGATTCATAGACGATTCCAGCTTGGAGTGTAAATGTGGTGCTATTCCACAAACAATGGGACACCTGACATCATGCCTTGCGTGCCCTGATACCTGCACGTTACAGGAACTAATGGACGCTACTGATAACGCTTAACTCGTTGCTAAGTTCAGGGACGACTAATTTTTTTTTCTTTTTATAAAAACGTTGCCTCACACTAGGATTTCTCCTGTATCGTGGGTGCGTTTACAGACACAAATCTTAACATGCATAAACACCCAGACCCGGAACAACTATCTGTAGGCCATACAATCATATGTTTCGTGCGGGAATCGAACCCACGACCCGTAGCGCAGAAGCCAATCGCTCAGCCACTGCACCAAACGTGTCGTCAATTGATTGATGTGATTGCCATCATCATCATTGCCATGATTCTAAGAAAAAGAAGAAGACAACAATCAGAACGTAGGTAATCAGTTCGCGGTTGCAAACAGTTCAGCATTCTGACTGTGTTCACAAAAGTCAAAGTTCACGCTTATCAACTAATTTTGCCAAGTAGATAATTATGATGACGTAACTATCGCGATTGTAGACGCTTTGTCGCGTTTACCATTCATGTTGATGATGACCCATCGAGATCAGAGTAGTTCTATGATGATATTATAGGCCTATTGAATGTCTGCCTGGGTTGCGGAACATGCTTACGAGAATCCCGCGACCCCAGCGGAACGGTCAGGAGGAGGAACATCGTTGGTTTTTAGCCGGTAAGAGCCCGGCAGACCAACTCGCCTTTCCCGAGCGAGGGACATTCATAAGGATTATCCAACGATAAAAAAAGAAAAAAAGACCTATTGAATGTAAATTTCAAATCAATAGCCGAATTTAACCGTGTGGAAATAACTATAAAACTGTATTTCTGTAGATAATTCAGAACTATTTCATTCGTTTCCAAAGCGCAGTAGTTTCTAGTTAGTTTTGACCGGTATGAATACAATTAATTGCCTGCATTACTCTCACTTTCCGGCTAAAATGTTCTGCCTAGCCTTCTCCCAACTATATTGGGGTCAAGTTCCAGTCTAACCAGATGCGGTTGAATACCAGTATTTTACACGGAGCGACTGCCATCAGATCTCCGCAACCCAGTTACAGGGCAATGCCATTATCCTAACGTTAGATCGGTTGTCAGACTTTCGGGCTTTTGACTTACCGTAACGACTGTCATAAATATTCGTATGACACCCGGGACTGACTGTTTAACGTATTCTCTGAGGTACTGAGAGGTTTCGATGCGTAACAAACGGTCACTTATCCACGGACTGACCGCGGCAAGCGCAGCTTAACCTCGCAAATCGTATTGAAAATGAAACGACAAACTGTTTAAAATAATTCTGTATATATTTTGTATAAAAGTCAGCTGGTTTTGGTGTGATGTGTTCCTAACAGTTCATTAGGAAGTCACCAGGATATTTACTGCTTCCATTCGAAACTTATGCAGCGGGGGCGGCGGGGAGAACAACACCGATGGGGACAGAGGCAACGGGAGCCTGCTCAACCACATTGACGGGCTCAGGGATAATGGGGGCAACGACCACGGGCATGGGGACGATGGGGACCTGCTCAACGACATCGATGGGCTCAGGGACAATGGGGGCAACGATCACGGGCGTGGGGACGATGGGGACCTGCTCAACGACATCGACGGGCTCTGGGGCGATGGGAGCGTGCTCGACCACGTGGACGGGCTCAGGGGTGATCTCGGCGACGGACTCAGGAACAACGACGGGAGCGACGGGGACGGCCTGAATGAAGAAGAAATAATTAAATATTTGTGTTTTTAATACGATTCCTTCTAAAATTAGGTATTTCAATTGACTAGTAGGTACCTGCAGGTATCTAGGTATATTGTACCAACTGGCATTTCAAATCTTACCAATACTGAAGCGTACAAGGCCGTAGCCAGGAGGGGGGGATCAAACCCCCTCCGAAACCTCAGACAAATAAATTACCTACTTTTAATTCTATACACCCGTTATTGTAATTGATTTTCTTGTTCACCCCCCCCCCCCGAACAAAATTACAAAATTACGCTGCGTAATCACCATTGTACAACATACTCAGTAGAGGGTACGACTCCGTAAACACCACATAACATAACATCACTCCTGTATTCCCCGAAGTATTGCGCAGAGATGTATAGTAACACCCTCATTTCGCCGTTATGTTTAAGTCCCATGTAATAGGGGGCGAAACTATTGCCATTAACAGGGCACAACTCCAAACTCCGGACTGCTACTGAGGAATTCCACACAGAAAAACCCAATAACACTTCATCCGACCTGGGGATTGAACCCAGGATCATACGATCAGCAGTCGCGCTTGCCACCACTAGACCAACGAGGCAGTTAAACTATGATTCCTTTTCAGATACAGGATTCAGACATTAGTTAATAGGTAATTCATTTCTTGTAGAGTTTAGAGTTAACCATCAACTTACCACCTGCTGCTGGTTGATGTTAACGATGATCTGGACCAGGGGGCTGGCGGGGGCAACGGGGGCAACGGGGGCGGGCACCTCGGGAGTCTCAGCAGGGGAAGGCACAACCACAGGCTCGACGACCACAGGCTCAACGACCACAGGGGCAACGATCACTGGGGCGAGACCAGCGGGAATGGCGACGGCGATGGCCTCCTAGAAACAAGAAAGAACATGTTTATGAGTTATAAGGTATTTATTACTGATCTACTATCGCAAGTTATCATATTATAAGGAAAGTTCAAAGTGTTCCTTATGAAGGACCCGTCCGAACAAGTTCTACCACCATACCTGTCTGTCGCCAAGCAGCATTGCTATGTTCCTGTTCGAAGGGTAAGGGTGTCGCTGAAATTACAGACGCATGAAATTTTCCATCTTTGTCTCTAAGGTTGGGAACGCATCAGCAATTCTCTTGGGGTAGTAGGTGTATATGGCTACTTTCCACCAGTTGCGACCTCGACTTGTTTGCTAACCTTTTACTATTACATAAAAAACTATAGGCTATAACTAAGACTGAACTGGGAATCCCAAGATAAAGTCAATCAAATAATCTCTTTATACTAGTTTTAAGATAAGCCTTTAAGCTCTTTGAAAGCGATACTATAGTTATAATTATGTATGTATCATATGGCTAAATACTTCGTAATTTCATGCTGTCACTGTCACTTCGCCTTAAAATGAGAGGGAAAGCAAGAGATTTAACGGTAACTTAAAATTGAGTTGTGTTTGTGTATTTGACCATTAGGATCCCAGCACTTAAAAAGTTAGAATACTGTTCTTACAATGTCTTGACCGGAAATGAGAGCCTCCATCATCTCGTTGAGGGCGTGTTCCAGGTAGGGCACGATGGCGGGGTTGGTGGTAGGGTCCTGGAGAGCCTCGGAGAGCTCGTTCAAGGTCCAAGAGGTGACATCCATGGCGGGGATGACGACGGGCATAACATCCTAGAGTATAGGAAAATATGATAAGTTTGCAAACCAAAACTGTAAAAGCTATAGGTTATATAGGTTCTTGGCTTGTGATGAAATCATATTAGTTCGTAAATTGTCCCGTAACTAGACATACTACTACAGGATGAGCGTTGTAAAAGTACCTACAATAATTGCTATCAGATTTGTTGGTAATAGTTCGATACCATCTGTGTAAAAGTCTCTGCTGCCCATCCATTTTTTATATGATCCTTTATTCGTTACATTCGGTATAACCGTGGCTATCATCAGTTTCTAATATAACTCTAGTCTCTTGGGAATAAAGACTCACAATGGGGTTTCCAGCGACGAGGGCGTCCATCATTTCGTTAAGGGCCTGCTCCAAGTAGGGCACGAGGGCGGCATCGGTGGTAGGGTCCTGGAGAGCAGCAGAGAGCTCATTCAGAGTCCAGCTGGAGAGGTCGACGGCAGGGATGGTCACAGTCACGGCTTCCTGGAATACAAAAAACACGTTGAGAACAAATGGGATCTACGAGACAAGTCTGTTCTAATGTGAGCAAATAAACTAAATGCAACCCTTTCTGGTGTTAGCAACCTTTATTGCGCATGTTGACTTGTGCAACCGACTTTCGAACTGTGGACACATCCGCAGCAAGTCGACTTCTACAAGTTTCACAATTTAAGCAAGCAAAGAAGTGCACAGTAAACCTTGCTAATAGATTTGGCGCTTTAGAATGAAGAAAAAAGATTAATTCTTAGCGGGAAGTGCTACACCCATGTTTTATGACATTTCCTTGAAAATTCCTCGAGTCCACTCAACCTCACTCAAAGAAATCGGTATTCATAGTCGCAAATATATTCCTCCACTTAATCCCACTTAGAACTTTTCCTCAGTCGAGGTGAATATGTCTTAGAATATGGGTGCTAGTAGGTCAAAAAGGCGAATTTTCTAAATGTATGTTACTACTGGTATTAGCTTCTATCATATAGTTTTTAAGGCACTGCTAACGAAACATGCTACAAACGATCGAAGCTCATCATGGCCCTGGAAACCACATGGCACATAAAATAATATACTCAGAAGTGTTTTATGAAAGTCTCTACGACTTACCACGTGCTGTCCGGCGAAGAGGGACTCCATCATCTCATTGAGAGCGTGCTCGAGGTGGGGCAGGAGAGCAGGGTCCGTGTTGGGGTTCTGGATGGCCTCGGACAGCTGGGGTAGGGTCCAGGTGGACTGGCTAGCAGCCACGGCGACCAAAGCGGTGAAGACAGCGAGGAATTTCATCTTATAAGATTTTTTTGCTGCTGCGAAAAAGGGAATGTATTAGAGTCAGTTAACAAAATATAATGTACATAAAATTATGTCTACTACCTGGATAAGTAGTTCCAGAATAAAGAATATCGGAAGCTTAATAAATTATTTTCGATAATAAACAGAAGTATCATAAAATAAGTAAAAAACAAACGATGCCGATGATAGGTAAATGATATTAGTAGAAATATTTATAATTATCTATTTAATTAGTTATGTAATTTTATGAACTTCTTAATACCAGCAACTATTTATGCACTCCTCACAACTTATGTTAAGTATTTGCTTACTTACCTACTGTCGAGTAATTTGACAAAATTTTTCGAGCTACCAATATTTATACTGTATTTTAATCGAGACTGCAATAAACTCTATCTTGATCATTTTATTGCATTCGATCACATTATATCACAATAATAAATAACGATTATTAACTAATCTCAACGTTATTAAACATCAAGTAATGAAGGTTATACCTTCATGGTCCATTCCTCGGACATTTGTTTCCCACCAAAAACAGAAATGTAAAAAGGGGCCAAGTTCGGTATAAAGGACTTGGGTGGATGGTCGGCATCACCGTTATAAAAGAACTGAGATCAAAATGAGTGCCAAGGTCTAAGAAGTTCCTTAAATCATAGCTACAGGAATGTATAAAGTTCTTCGATTGCTTTAAAATAAACTTATTATGTTAGTTGCTAGTACCTAAATCTTCGCAAGTTTTAATAGTCAATTATTTATTGCATTTAATGTTTAACATATAATACAAGTATAAGTTTTAACTGTAAAGGTTATCATATTTATACTACAAGGTTGGTCGGAAAGGTAAGCCGCGAGCCACTTAATGTATCACTGGTTATTGTTAGCTCAAACATGTTATGAGTTATGGGGGATCAAAAGTTGCTAAAAATTATTCGTGTAATATACAAGCCTGGTTCGTCGCCCGGTTCTTTGTCGAACTTGGCTTGACATACTACCGTGTGTCTAGATTAAATTAAGCCTATGAAAGCTTCAGTACATAGAAGAGTAAGTATAAGTACCTATCTAAAGTCGATAAAGCCGTTTGTATAAAAATATTTTGTTTTGCTTAGAGCCATATTAGACTATCATAGAAATATGATCAGAGATGTACGAGTCATTTTTATATGAAGAACCTATGACGGTATAATAACTACATAATTATGATTCATATTGTCTATGACCATTGTTAAGGGTTCCTATTTGACAGCAAGCATACAAATAAATGATCATATCCGTCTAACCTTAAAAATGGCGGCAAAATGACAACGAAAAACACGGCTAAATCGGTATCCATCTTAATTAAGTATGACATTTGTAATTATGATCATAAGCATAAAATAGATAGGTACAGAAGTCAATCACATGTATGTACTTCACTTTTCATACCTACGCTCGGCGGTCGCTCTATCTATATATCTATCTCTCTCAAGCGCATGGCACTCGCGCTCGCACTAGTCCCAAACAGTCCGAGATATCGTGTCCGTGAACAGTGTCTATGTGTGCGTTGCTCGAGCGCACTTGTATGTAGATTGAGTTCTGTACCTATCTGTTCTATGTCATAAGTGTAAATGTAAAAATGAAGAACAGCATCATTTTAACTATGATCATAGAATTTGACAGATATGAAATCATATTTGTATGATAAATATATGATAGTGTAATAGGGGCCTTAGCTCACGGCCAATTAACAATAGCGCGGATCATACGTCTAATCTTAACATATCAGCATGGCCTCATAACTTGATACCAGAAGTCTGATGACAGTAGCTCCGTGTAAAATATTGGTATTTCAGCCACATCTGTTTAGACTGGAGCTGACAGCAAATTAGGAAAAAGACTGAGGTAGAACGAGCCTTTAACAAACTATACGATACTAAAATGCCTTTAAAAGGGCATAACATAACACCACGCCTGTATTCCCCGAAAGGTTGGGCAGAAGTGTATAGTAACACCCTCATTTCGCCGCTATGTTTAAGTCCCATGTAATCGGGGGCGAGCCTATTACTATCAACGGGGCACAAATCCAAACTACAGGCTGCTACTAAGGAATTCCGTACGGAAAAACCCAATAACACTTTGCCCTTTGCACTTTGCACTTTGGAGATCGAACGCGGGACCTCACAAGTCACGCTAGCCGCCACTAGACCAACTAGGCGGTTAAAAAGGCATTTTAAGACAAAAACGATTATGATGGGACGATCGAGAATTCCTCGTTTTCAGCCTCCAGTGTTATTATCTGAACTACCTACTACATAATTTGAAAATAAGACAAGACATGGTTATCATAAAATCGACTTAGGGATTGTGTCACCTGCGGGGTTGCGGTGCATGCTTTTGCGAATCCCGCGACCCCGGCCAAACGGTCAGGAGAAGGAACACCGTTGATTTTTAGCCGGTAAGAGTCCGGCAGACCCCCTCGCCTTCCCCGGGCGAGAGACATCCATGAGGACTTTCCAACGAAAAAAAAATAAAAAAAGGGATTATGTCACGAGTATTTCCAATAATCCCTCGGCCATCCTCTCTCCACACTTGGGTGTTTTAAATAGTGACTGATGAATTATGCAAAAGAGGATAGGCAGCACCGTCCTGTTACGTCTATCTATCAGCCAAGTTAAGATATTATGACAATTTCTATTGTAAAACAGTAGGCCTAGCACGAATGCTGTCGTGTTACTAACGTACCTAATCGTAATGTTAATTTAAGTGCATTTTGAATCGTAAATACTCGTTTTGCACATAGTAAACTTTATTCATATATATGTATGATACAAATTGTGCATTGTCTAGTGATTGCAAGCACGACTGCTGATCGTGAGGCCCTGGGTTCGATCCCCAGGTTGGGCAAAGTGTTACTGGGTTTTTCCATGTGGAATTCCTCAGTAGCAGCCCAGAGTTTGGATTGTGCCCGGTTGATGGCAATAGGCTCGCTCCCTATTACATAGGATCTAAACATAACGTTGAAATGAGAGTGTTACTATACACCTCTGGCCAATCCTTCAGGGAATACAGGCGTGATGTTATGTTATATGTGCATGTCGCTAAAAATAAAACAAAATGTTATAGGACAGTTGTATTTTCGATTCAAAATTCGCTTATAGCGGGTTCACACGGTTCAATTTTAGTTGATCAACATTTGTTGATCAACAAAAGTTAAAACGTTTTGTTCCTTCAAATTTATTCAATTTGATTGAAAGTCTGTTCAGGCGGTTCAAATCGCATGCGATTTGGCAGTTGATCAACAAGAATCGAATCGTGTGAACCTGGTATTACATTAGCGATACATTTACGATAATAGGTATACGTCAAATGTTCGTGGTAGGCTTACAGGTACATTCTTTCTGTTTTTTTTTATATCCTGGATTTAAGCATGCATGATTGATTGACGTAATTTTATTCGTTTGCTAATAAATCAATAAATTGATAAATAGGACCAACAGCTACTTTTGTTGACGAGATAGTTAGAGTATAGGTACTTAACGACGGATTAACTCGATAAAAAAATGATAAGGTTTTACTACTTACAATAAATGAAGGAAAACAAATGTACCTATCGCTTTAAAATGTTGATCTCTATTTAATACCCCATTTAATAGGTATACAAGGTTAGTCAGAAAGGGGGTACTAAGCCGAAAGGGTGTTAAATTACCCATAATATTAGATGACTATTGTTTTACAACTTTCCCCAAAAGTCAATAGTTTAAGAGAAATAGCTGTTCAAAGATTTTATAAAAAATACCCTAAATTCTATCTATCCTCAGCTATGATCAGCTATGTTTACATTTTAGGTCATATTTGGGGTCACGGATTAGAAGCTTCATTTTCTGAATTCGTAACAAAAGCGGTTATGAAGAATTTAAAAAAAATTAAAGTAAAAGTCATTTTGCATGGACATTGCTTTTATCGAATTTTGAAATTTTAACACTTTCTTTAAAACAATCATCAGTGATACATTAAGTGGCGCGCGGCTTAGTACCCCTTGCCGACTAACCTTGTATAACATAAGACAAAAGTGGCCCACTAAGGCGCCAATATCTTTGAAACTATTTCTTCAAGAAGAGTTTCAGTTCATCTTGATTGACGGCTTAACTCGTTGGTGTAGTGGTGGCAAGCGTGACTACTGATCGTGAGGTCCTGGGTTTGATCCTCAGGTCGGGCAAAGTGATATTGGATTTTTCCGTGTGGAATTCCTCCGTAGCAGCCCGGAGTTTGGATCTGTGCCCGGTAAATGACAATAAGCTCGCCCCCTATACTTACCCTTACCTCTATACACCTCTGCCCAACCCTTCAGGGGACACAGGCGTGATGTTATGTCATTATTGTTAATTGACCATTAAGGTTAATAAAAACATAATACTGTATTTAATCCCTGCTGCAAGCTTACCTGTTGCTTATTTCTATACATTTCCTTGCTAAATGGTTCTTATTTGGCTAATGTAGGCTGAAAAAAGTTAGCCACCCTACGATCACCGCTCACCACCTTACCCTTTTTTGTTATTTATCGTGGGAAAATCTTCATGGATCTCCCTCGCTCGGGGTAGGCGAGGGGGTCTGCCGGACTCTTATCGGCTAAAAACCAACGGTGTCCCTCCTTCTAACCTAAAGCTAGGGTCACGGGATTCGCTATTGCATTCACGGCAATCCCGGCAGGTCTTGGTCCACCAGCTTCTTCTGGTGAACCTCTCCAGTGGTGGAGCAATTCTCTCCAGCCCCACTTCCTTCTGAGAGGCGCGCGCGGAACACGGCGCGCCATCCTCCTGGGCCTGTTACTGGTCAGGAGACGCGACGGGTCCCCTAACCCGCCGCCCGCAGGCTACTCTTTACCAGTAACACATGGTGGCGGTGCAGAGTGTGGTGGTGCAGAAAATAAAAACAAATAGGTTTTCCATAAGCATTTATTGAGGACTGCACAAATTGTAAAGTCTTACACTTCGCTTTTAAGACCCTTGTTATATTATCACAATTTCTTCAAACATAAAATAAATCAACGTGAAGTAATGTTTTCATTTAATACCTGAAACATTAAATTCATATAATTAAATATTATTTTGGTGCTAACCTGAATGAGTGGGTCGAGGAACTTCAAGTATACCCCACCAAGAAGAACATAGTCTGCTTAGTTTTCGGCAATAAGGTTGACAAGCATATCATTTTGGGACCCAGTGCATAATATCAGCAAGCACATTGGGTCACCCGCGCGACAGCGCAACGAATATTACCAAGGAGGGTTGATGTCAGGCAAGCGGCCGGTCATAAAACAATAAGCCAAAACCTCTAACAAACATGGATTTACGAAATACATATTGTGCCGACCCCACCTGGTGTGGGATAAGGGCAGGGAGATGATGATGATGTTATTTTGGTGCTTACGCGCGTCAGCAGGATAAAACTTTATAAACGTTTAAACGCATAACATAACATCACGCCTGTATTCCCCTAAGGGTTGGGCAGAGGTGTACAGTAACACCCTCATTTCACCGCTATATTTAAGTCCCATGTAATGGGGGCGAGCCTATTGATACATGATACCGTAATCTTTGGTTACTGCCCATTGTGATGCTGTACATCTTGTAAAAATACGTAGTCACACACTTCGCCCAACAATATTATTATCTAAAAAATGCCGCACGCCGTCAAGTCACACCTTAGATCAAGGCTGGCCAACTTGAATCGACCCAAGATCTACTGTTTACTGAGTAGACTCTGTGCGATCTACCAATTACATAATCAGTACCTCTTCATTCAACTTATATTAAACTTATAATTTTCTTTGCCTTGCCATGATCGACTGGATTAAGAGCCGCGATCTACCCATCGATTGCGATCGACTGGGTGCCACCCCTGCCTTAGATCATCATCCTTAGCTGACTGATTGATGGTTGCCGTTTCTTATTTCAGCTGACGGAAAAACGTTGTACAACACCTACAAGTGGGGAGGGGATTATTCTACTCTTTGATGGGCAACAACAGAACAAGCCCCGTGATGGAATACTTTTAAATCAATGATAAAATGGATAAAATGGAGTAGGCAGAAACTATAGAACGCCACATGCTACGACCCTTACATACTCCTTTCGCTTCAACCACATTCATAGATCTTGTCATACACACACGCTGGTTGAGAGTACTACGCACCTCTCCTTACTGAAGAACATCACCAATAACATCGATGTATGTCCTTCTAGGACATCCTGTACCGGCGTTTCCACTAACATTCGCCTTATAAATTCCTCTTGTTAATCGCCGTTCACTCATTCTCTTAACGTGACCAAACCACCTAAGCATACTCCTGTATTATAAAAAGATAAGATAAGATTACCTACTGTATGTGTCAAAGAGAATTTAAGCTTATATATTATGTCCCCAATAGTATGCTTTATGATCCATAAACACTTAAATGTTGATGGAAGGGTATCCTTCCTTATAGACATCAGGTCCAATGTCTATCGAGCCGATGCTGTCCTGTAAACACAACATAACATCACACCTGTATTCCCCGAAGGGTTGAGCAAAGGTGTATAGTAACACTCTGATTTCGTCAGCTATGTTTAAGTCCCACATAAAAGGGGCGAGCCTAATGCCATCAAACGGCCACAAATCCAAACACCGGGCTGCTTCTGAGGGATTCCACACGGAAAAACCCAATAACACTTTTGCCCGACCTGGGGATCGAAACCAGGACCTCACGATCAGCAGTCGCACTTGCCACCACTAGACCAACGAGGCAGTTATAATAAGGGGTGGTATAATAAGTACCTACAGCAAAAATAAATGCATGCAACATAATAATATACAAAATAAAATTAAATTGTGTCACCTACATACTGGGTGTAAAAAAGCCTTAACGAAGCCGAAGTCTACGCATTCTGTATATCAAACTAAGTAACATACAGCAAAAATAATTGCTGGGAAACGACTTTAATTTTGGTTTTAAAAAACAGCTTTTAATTGTAGCGCGCAATGTAAGCGCGCGCAGCAGACTGTGCCTACATTTCGAAAATGTTGATAATGTTTGTATAGAAGAATGTTTAGTAATAACATTTAAACTTAGTTTTCGTGAAAAACGTTCATAAATATGGTGACTTTGACCTTCAATATCTCCGTAACCAGTCGGTTCCCAGGTATGGCCCAATACCAAAAAATCTTCGTAATGATGGGAAGAATACGTGGCTTTCGGCTTCGTTAAGGGTATTTTTACACGCGGTATACAGGGTGTAAACAAAATCATGTAATTCCTTCAAACCTCACGATGTACTGCTAACATAGATTAACCCTGCAAGGGATACTTTTGGATTCAAAAACAAAAAAAATGACAAGAAGTAAACATGTGTTCTTAACGTGAGGCATATTAACACCCCGAGTTAAATGACCATACGGCGAGTGATACCGCGCAATTCGCTCGGCGCGCTAATATGCTTCACGTTAAGAACACTATCATGTTTACTTCTTGTTTTTTTTTTATTGAATCCAAAATTATCCCGTACAGGGTTAATCTATGTCAGCAGTACATCACGAGGTTTGAAGGAATTACATGATTTCGTTTACACCCTGTATACTTACAGTATTAATCTAATATCAAAACCTTGAAATAAATAGCAGTTACCTAATGCCAAAATAACCTTACGCCTGGTTTCACTAGGGTCCGACTCATATTTAAATGATATAAGTACGCGCCTCAGTGGCGTACCGTGGGGGGGGCAAAGGGGGCCTTGGCCCGGACGGCGCAGATATAGGGGGCAGCAAGCTGCAGCATCAGGTCATAGTCATCAGATCAGATAACTGTATTATCATCGGGACTACAGTACAGCAGTGATAACCTTGTGGTGTGACCGTCGGACTGCCAAGTCATAGGTCTCGAGTTCGAACCCAAGGCACGCACCTCTGACTTTTCAGATTCATGTGCGTATTGTATAATTATCACTTGCTTAAAAACGGTGAAGGAAAACATCGTGAGGAAACCGCCATGCCTGAGAGATATTTCTCGACGGCATGTGAAGCCAAGTCAGAGGCCCATGGGCGGCATAAACTCTGACACCAGGTTAGTCACTAACCACACGAAAAAAAAGATCGGGACTACATAGGTACTTATTGACGCAAAATTTCGAGTCAAGTTTTATTTTCAATCCTTTTGCAATCAACACAGCATCAGGATATCACAGAATTTTCACTTTGCTTAGTTGCGAAGATGGAGTTGGGGGCTGCAAAATTTGGGTTGGCCGCGGCTCGAAGAAATACACGCTACGCCACTGAAGCACCTCACAAGTCGACCGGAAGAACCACCTTTCTGATCTAGTCCTCCCATGCTATCTTCTTCGGGTCATCGATACTCCTTAAATCTACCACGGCTTCGAATATTCTACTCCACCAGCTCTTCTTTCTAATCATATCAAAAATTTTACTAATTTGCATACCCAATTTCTGCCCGATCGATTGGCCGCCGTCAGTGTATAATGAGCGTTCCTTATCCCTTGAATAAGCTCCGCATTTGCACTTGGATCCCTGAGCACTTCTTCTAGATCTTCAAGGGGCCAAGTTAATATCTGCTTTTTAGGAGAGAGCACATAATTCGATTCCTGAAAAAAAAGAAGGAAGTTACAGTGTACCAGGTTCCTGATAAGCGTTTGGAATATTACCATGAATATTAAAAAAATTAAACTGTCGTGGGATGCCTGACAGATTTGGAACATCGAAACTCATTTGGTAAAAATAAAAATCTGGCCGAATCAAACCGACGAAAGCCGACGCGTTATGAAGATCTGCCCTCATGTGCCTGCCATCGCGAGCGTCGCCACGCAGCAATCACTCTCACGCCCGTACCGCCACATTAGATGTTTCATATAAAAAAAATTGTCACAAAAGAAAAATACTTTAAAACATAATTATTACTTTATCTTTCCATATAGCATAGAATTCCGCCACATCCAATGCATGCCTGAGGGCACCCGTAGTCTTGCTTTTTCCCTCCTTCAGCTCCGCGAGTGTCCATTTGTCATTCCCTGATGGAGAAGGCAATGAGGTGTACCCGAGTATGTCTCCAAACTAAAAAAAAATAAAGATGAATATATCCACAAGTCGCAAAATCTTACATTACCAGAGACAGATTTTTTTACTTCCATCCTAGTTATGACTACTACTGTGGCGGCATCTATCACGCCACATGCGAACAACGCAGCACGACGAATGTCTAACAGACTACAGCGATAACAATGATAACTGTCAAAAATTACGTCACAAATCCTGCATCGCGATATCAAAATTTGACTCGCAGATGGTATAATACAACTTTCCAACATCAACCATTGGGCAGCCCGCCAGGCATAGGACCCGCCTGGTTGAATGACCGTCCCTTTTCGTTGGAGGAACACCATAACTCGTTCCTCCAGCCTACAAAACAAAACCTAAACAAGTATACATCATTTTACCGCAAAATGTGAGTAAAGCTGGTACAGTGTTGATTTATGGTCATAGATAGGGTAGGCACATTATAATTGGACGTAGTTAAGCAGAAAGGACTCAACCCATACAGAATCACTTTTAAGTTATTGACGTTTTAAGTTCAGAGTGGTTTTCTTCAGTGATGCTGTATTCAGATTTTGTTACGTAATTACACATCCTTGGTAAAATAAATTGCATTTTTATATCTATAAGTTGGTTGATGGTTATATTGAGCAGGTTGGGTCTTTATAGGTAATAAAAAGAAAATACCTGCCTAATATGTGGTTCGGTTCCCTGTCACAAAAAACTTTTTTCCTTTGTTTATTTCTTGGATCTTTTTTGCTGAATGAAAGGCCCTACCTTATATACCAGTTTGGTACCAATAACTCATTTTTGTCAATTTTGTGGATTGAGTCCTTTCTGCTAAACTACGTCCAATTTGTCTCTGCTTGTTTGCTAAGTAATTATTTTTAAGTTAATTTAGTTACATAGTGTGCCTAATTAGATGATTGCGCATTCATCCATGAAGTCTTGGATTCACTAGGGGACAAAATACTGCCCAACATGACGCGCAACATTGAGTCTATGTGACGCTGCAACGTTGCACACTGCCCCGAAACGTAGAATGCTCCATTCTGCGGCATTTCTACATGACGCGAGGCATGTTGAAAGCCGCCGCTTCGAGAGCGGGTGCAGATGTGTGCGAGCAAATTGTTCCGTGACATTGTCCCCCGGGACATTCACGTAAATGTTCCGCGTCAAGTCCCGCTGCATGTTCCTCCATTTGTCCCTTAGTGAATCTGAATTTTAAAGCCTCGTATCCACCAGGCAACATGTGGCCCCCGGCATGTTGCACAACATGTTGCTCAACGTTATGAAAGTCAGCGCGGAACTTTTGATTAGCAACGTTGTCTGTCTACACATGATTTCGCTCGCATCAGTCGTCGACAACATGTCGCCAGAGGAACTAGTGTTGATTTCAGCGACGGTAGTTATAATTTTATAGAAAAATGCATCAAAAAGAAAAAAGCCACGTCGGTGGGTTAGAAATTACTTACAAAATAAAGGAAATGTATTCAATGTATTCGTTACACCACACGGACATTTCTGCGCGTCACGTCTCCAGTCGACAACATTTGATGCTCAACTGCATGTTGCACCGAAACAAACAACAAACCGTGCGTCATGTTGCGCGCCAGGTGGCAACGTCACGCGATGTTGTGCATCGCTGCCGAACATGTTGAGCGTCACGTTTTGCGCGTCAATTGTTGCCGTGTATACGAGGCTTCATGGAAACAAGTATTTTTTTAACCTACGTTACATATACATACCATGCCTTCCTTTATCTGTTCAACAAACGACTTTAATTCGCTTCTAGGATCAGTACCCATTATTGAATCTTCTAATTCACCGAGATTCCAGGACCACACGAGTGGAGCACTGGTTCCTACCGCCAATGACGCTGAGAAGATCGCTAGCACATATATCATCATGTTAACTGAAAAGACATTTATAAAATAATAATATTTTGTAAATAACAGAATAACTATAGTTGTTTTTTTTTCGACTGCTTGTAGTTGGTCTTGCGGACCGTTTCTACGTAACGGGGCAGTTATTGGTGATACCTGAATGAAGGGTCTCCAACCAATCCCGACGAGAGTAAAATACTTAACCTAAGCTAACTACTATTACTACGTCTACTACTAACATCGTGACTAGATAGCAACTACACCACTAAAGGCGTCCCCTAGGGGGGATTCGAACCTCGGCTTAGGGCGTTGCTTGCGAGAGGACTGGGAGGGAGACAGCTTGATGAGGGCTGAATTAACGGTGTGACTGCGGAGTCAGAAAAAACGACCGGCTGGCGGCGGGTGAGCACGGTGGATCAGGGATATAATTATAGAAACTTTTTGCTCATATTTGTAGTATGAAAGTATGCCAGATTAACGCGTTTCCGCGAATCTAGTCATCGGGCGTGGCTAGCGGTAACGGTTACCAGATGACCGGCTTTTTACCGTCGTGTCCGGCCAAATATATGTATACAAGGCCGGCCCGTCCGACTTTTGGTCAACCCCGCTCCAGCAATAGATGCCGAACGAAAGCGCGCGAGCGACTCACGCGGATAAGCATGACTCGCGTACCAATTTTTTTTTTCTTATATACAAGGTGTAAAAAGACCCTTCACCAAGCCGTCAACCATGCTTTCAGTACATCAAACTAAGTAACCCTACGCAAAAATTATCGCTGGGAAACGACTTTTTTTTTTGGGTGTAAAATTTCGTTTTACTGTAAAGCTCAATGTAACGCACTCAAAACACTGTGCTGATAGATGCAATGAGTAGTAAACGGGTAATGGAGGTATTTCAAGTACATTTGCAACCTTCAAAACTAGTATTTTTTTTAAAAGTTGGATCTTTGACCTCCAATATCTCCGTAACTAGAAGGTTCCCAGGCATAGTCCAGAACAAAAAAATTATCGCAATGACGTGGAGAATAAGTACCTTTCGGCTTTGTTAAGGGTCTTTTTACACCGTTTATACCATTATGTCAGGCTTTCAGGGATGAATGTCCGGCTAAATATGAATCCGTGTCCGGCTTTTCTATTTTTTTGGCTTGCCAACCCTACTTGCGGTAGTTGTTGTAATGTAAAGCCGTGTCCACATCTACACACACAGTGCATTCACGCGTATCGTGTAAACAAACCATTGTGGACGCGGCACTTTCAGTTAGCGCACGATATATCTGCCTAACCTTTTCCCAACTATGTTGGGGTCAGCTTCCAGTCTAACCAGATGCGGCTGAATACCAGTATTTTACACGGAGCGACTCCCATCAAACCTCCGCAACCCAACTACTGGGTAATGCCGATATCCTATGCCTAAGGTTGGACCAGTTGTCAGATTTTCGGGCTTCTGATTACCTTAACGACTGTCATAACTATTCTTATGACACCCGGGACTGACTGTTTAACGTGCTCTCCGAGGCACGGATGGGTCTCGATGTGTAGCGAACGGTCACCCATCACACTGACCGCGGCAAGCGCTGCTTAACCTCGTGAATTGTATGATCGGCGCAGTTTTTAATTAGCCACGAGCCCCACCGTTAGCGCAAGGTGCAAACTACACATTTTAGAGCTCGCACTCATGTGCGCACTTCGTGCGTAGAAAGATACTATGACTCATATTCTAAGACGTTCCTCTAAAACTTACTCGACTCGACTCCACCTCGACTCAGCCTATAGTTGACATAATCGTCCTCGACTCGAGATTTTTCCTCAGTCGAGGTAAGGAATCATGTGTCAAACTCAAGGTACCTCGGAACCAACCTTAAGGAAGGAAGTGTCAAAGTTCGTACCTATGTAATAAAAAAATATTTTGAAGACTTTATCGAATATGCTTACGATAATCCTTACAATTTTTTATCGCGGCGTTATTTGCGCGATGCTGATAATTCAAATAATGATGTAATGACTCCGTCGAGGAACCTCAAAGTTCACTCGAAATTGCGACTAAGAATACAATTTTGAAGGTGTTTTCGAGACCGTCCTGAGTCGAGTATGAGTCGAGTAAGTTTTGGAGGAACGTCTTAGAATATGGGTGTATGGATCATGCATACAGCGCACACCCGAAGAGCTCGTGAACGAGTCGACACCATGCTCTTAGGATGCACATAAACTAGACAATACGCGTGGGCTGCGCGTATACACGGCAATACGGCAAAAAGGGGCGCTAAAAAGTACCTATTGAACTTCGATCAATAATAGTACATGCATTCCCTGTTCCGGAACAGTCGATGTTTGTTAGAATAGTTGGCGAGTTGTCACAAACGTTGGTCAAACAATCATAATATTTGCTAATAAATTGATTTATATTTACTATTTCATTGAGTTTTTATTTAATGAAAAACAGTTAATAATATAAACTTATCGGAAAAAAGATATACTTTCCAAAAAACTCTGGTGTTACGGTGGTTGTTTACACAATTTTTAAACGCGCACTGCGGCATTTTGACGTCTTAACGTTGGTTTATCATTGGAACATACTAATTTGAAATAACAGCACAAAAATATTTGTGCCCTTATTTTTCGGGCCGTTTTTGAAGCGCTTATCGGGAATCTAGTACTATTATTGATCGAAGCTACTGATTTCAAGACACAAAATTTGGTTGTAGATCTTTACTTAGAATACGCGACTAAGCTTCCCGGTAAAAATTCAATATTATAGGTACTATTCATACTGTTATCCTCGATCCAGGTCGAGCGAGGTTGCTATGTTCCTTTTTACCCCTACGTACCTTATTTAGTGGCAGTCTATTAGCTCCACAGCTGATGGTAAACTGTCCGATTATTGTATATTACTTATTTTGCTTAGAATGCAAATGTGCGTACAACGAAGGAATACTAACTCGTCGTCACGGTGATAATATCAAAACATAATAGCTACATCATTATAATTATAAACGTACATATTTATTCGACACACAAGAAAATATTGGATTCGTAATGGCTTATCTGACTTTTATCAATTTGCTTAATGACAGTTTTAGTTAATGCCGTGGGCTCAGGTTCGTAGCTAGTGTGCGTGCAAGACGTGCATAGCAAGCGGGCGGTATCTACATTTTATAAGCATTCAATCCCTTTCTCCGCATTTAGTCTCAGTATGTATAATGTACTCTGCGGCATTTAGCGTGTTGTAGGCTTTAGAGCAGAGGTCTCCAAACTTTTTTGTCTCGTAGACCACTTGCCACGTTTTTCAGTTTTGGGTAGACCCCCTGCTTAGCTAATATTGCATTTTTGCAAATTCATCGACTTCAAATGTGTTTTCGATTGATTTCTAACTGTAGTGCGGTGTTGAGCGAAAAATAAAATAAAAGAACATATTAAGAAATGCCGTCGGCATTTAGTCCATACAAACGTATTCCTCAGTTTCCTCCTTGGATAATGTCACTAGATCAAATATTTTTTACCATATGATATATATCTACCACCACTATGTCCCTATGTTTTGTTTTTGTCAATTAATTAATTATTAAAAGAACTAGAAACGTTAAAATTTTACATAAATCGACCGCTTTTACCACCGTTTTCAAACATCTGGCAAACAAATTTGACGAATATAAAAAATAAAAGAAAAACATACAGACATAACCAAAATCTTTCTTAAATTATTACAGGAAATAAGATTAAAATCGGTCCAGGTTTGAAGAAGCAAACAGGGAAATATGAAAGTATGATTTCGCTAATATTGCACAGGAGAAATCAGTCCCGAGATGCAGGTGTCTCTTTCCCGCTCAATTGGGAAGGTTTGCGGGAGGGGTGGGACGGAAATAGATCGCAAAAACCTATTCAAATTATTAATATTTTGCAGCCCGCGTTTCCTCTAAACCTACGACAGTACCAGTAGTACCTACTATCGTCGTCGGTCTGTTTGTTACAGTTTGTTACGTTACTCTATCGTCGAAGCCGACGTTTAACTGTCCAATAATTGTGAACGCGTAAATATAATGAATTATGCATGAAATACAAAACTTGCGTTTATAATATCTACATGTTTATAATTATAGATGTACATACTCATTCGACGCGCAGTAAAATATTGAATTCTAAATATTAGGTTATTAGGTTAGCGTTTTGTATGGAGAATTTTAAAGAAGTTGCATTTTTCAAACTAACATTTTCTAAATTTATTTAACAACTATTAACACTAATGTTTTAAAACGTTTATACACTAATGTTTAAAAACTAAGATAACGTATGCCACTTAGGTTATGCGACAATAATAAGTTTTGGCTAAGTTAAAACAAAAATAGTGGTCATTTCTGCTAACAAAAAGAGGAGTCATTTTTAAGGTATTTTTTATGTTTAGAAAACTATAATTAATAAGGTTTTTTTTACTATTGGTAGTTGTCAATGATGGTTATTATTCGATATAATACTAAGAAATTGATGAATATTTTAAATCATAGAAGTGACGAGGTTATCTATTTGTGAGAAAAAACGCCAATTTCATAGGTGGGGACCTAATACTTAGTTGATTTGTTAACTATTGTTACTAAAACCAAATTTTATATCTAGGTATATCGACTTACTTAATTATGGATGTAGATCAGGGCTGACGCTAATGGGCGTGCAACTGGAACGTGCAACTGCGCAGGCGTCACGTGCAAGGGCGGTAAATCACATGAACGTGAACCATTTTACTAGGTACACTATTTACCAAACATGGAATCATGACCATCAATCAATCAGTGGACTGTCCTAACGAAATTGTGGCGATAGTATTACGAAGACTATTACGATATGCACTTGCAATTGATTGAAGAAACTTATACATTCTACTTACGTTTTCCTTTTACTTTAAGCAGGCCTTTGACAACTCTACGGTTTAACTATGAAAACATGCCTACGCGTCGCTTAACCTCCTGTCTGGTAGACGGAATAAAACGAACAGAATAGATAAAGAGAGACCGAACCGAAATACTGGGCCGGACTGGGACCTGAAATCGGCCCGGGCTTTTGAGAGACGGTCTGCCCAGTGCTGGCAAAAAAAATCATTCCCAAGCGATTAGACGGACGACTTTTTTTTTAGACACTCCCCTCTCTCTTTCTCCTGTATCTTGGGTGCATTTACAAACACAAACATTTTTGCGGCTTCTTTTTCAAGCGATAGGCGATAGTTGGACGACCTTTTTTTTGACGTTCCCCTCACTCTTTCGGTTTCTCCGACTGTGTGACCGGCCCATCAGGCCACACCGGCCCGTCGGGCATCCGGCTCATCGGGCATTTGCCCGATTTGCCCGTATGGCCAGTCCGGGCCTGCCGAAATACAATAAGAGCGCGATCGCCCAGCGAAATGCAAGCGCTCTCGCCTATAGGTGCTGTTAAACCTGAGCATTCTCTTATAACAGAACATCGAGCAGTCGGCGTTTTTAAATTTTGTTGAACTAACATACATGACATCACTCACGCCTGTATTCCCCGAAGGGTAGTGCAGAAGTGTTAGTAACATCCTCATTTCACCGTTATGTTAAGTCCCATGTAATAGGGGGCGAGCCTATTGAAAAACCCAATAACACTTTGCCCGACCTGGGGATCGAAGCCAGGACCTCACGATCAGCAGTCGCGCTTGCAGTTAATTATCACTAAAAGTTTAACTTAATTAATTTCTGTTATTTCAAATTAAAGATTTAAGTTTAAAATATTTCTTATCCGAGAATGATTGATTAATTTATACATAGGAATGGGATTTTATCTTTTCCTTTTAATCATACTTATTATAATACACGCTAGCATTAATGACATCATCCGTCGTGCTCTTGTCACCGGGTGCCAGCTGTTTTAGAACCCAATGGCTTGGCACGCGATGATGGGAAGAGACCAGACGGAATTACCATAATACCTTGGAAGGTAGGTAGGCCTTTGGTGTGGGATGCAACGTGTGTAGACACCCTTGCGCCATCCCATCTTCCTAGCACGGCGGGCTGAACTCGGGCGGCTGCTACAGGCGCGGAAAACCTCAAATGGCCCAAATACTCCAATCTTTTTGGTACTTATATGTTTGAGCCGTTTGGGGTTGAAACACTAAGGCCATGGGGTCCGAGTGCCCACTTAGTTTTTCGGGACATCGCCAAGCGGTTGGTCGACTCTTCACGTGACCATAGGGGCTGGCCAATTTTTTGGCCAAAGAATCAGCATTGCTATACAAAGTGGCAATGCTGGCAGCCTTTTGGACACTTTTCCTGTTGACAGCGATGCGGACGAATTTTTTGATGCCCTTTGATTATTTTACCTTAAATTTGTATTATAGCAGTTAAGATTTATATTGTATATATTAGGATAATTCAGTTTTATAGGTTTATAATTATTAAGAGAATTTGCATTTGCCTCGCAATGTTCTATCAAACTAAATTATTTTATTCCATTTATTTTTTAAATTGTTATTTTAACCTTACCAGTTGGATTTAGATACGATCACTTACCACTATTGCAAGACGAAAAGAAAAAATAGATTTTATTTTTAATCAGTCAAAATCCCGTACAGGGTAATCTATACCAGTAAAAGATCATGTGGTTTTAAGAAATTACACAAATCCGTTTACACCCTGTAGTAACCAATTTACGCTTTATCCTAATTAATACGCTTTAGTGGGGATAGATAGTATAAAGAAGAAACCAATATTTTTGTACAAATTTATTTAAACCACAGTCGAATGTGAACTAAGGACTGTAGTCTGCGCGCAAGAGCTAGTCACCGCCTGAGGTATGAGAGCGGCAGAAGGGGGGGTGTGGAACAATAGACGCGCTGTGTCAGTTTGCTTTGTCTTGTCTACCGCGCGGACCCCCCTCCTGCCGCTCACATACCTCAAGAAGTGACTAGCACTTACGCGCGGACTATACCAGAATATTTGCTATATCACAATCTCTTCAGAACAAATTGCTCAAAAGATCTTCACGAGAATCATTATACCTGGAAAAGAAAAATATGTCAAGTTATAATAAACTTATAATAATCTCAACAAATAAATAAAATTGATGTGTCCGTTGGCAATGTCAAAATAACAGCTTTTTACTAAATGCATATGAAAACATATACGGCACTTATAACAAAAAATCATTTTTTAACATTTTGTATGTTTGTCTATTTTGTTTGTCTGTGTGTTTGATCTGGCTAATCTCCGAAACGGCTGGACCGATTTTGACGGGACTTTTACTGGCAAATAGCTCATTTTATAAGGAGTCACTCAGGCTACTTTTATTTTAGAAAAAGAATTTGGGTTCCGCGCAAAAAATTAAAACCCATCCAACTTCTACGCAGACGAAGTCGCGGGCACAGCTACTCTTGACTATGATTGATTGATTAAATTATAGGGAAAATGGAGCCAATTGTCTTGTTCACCAACTAAACTAAAATGAGAAAATTGCTGTCTTGTACTAACAAACAGCGCGAGAAAAGGACGGCGATAGATAAGAACTAGGTTAGAGATACCAAACTAATTTGTGCCACGAACTTCACCGTGTTTAAAGTCGACACGTTCTGACGTGTCGTCTGAATTTGTATGACAATTTTAGTTCAACTAAATTTGACAGCTCCTATTTACGTCCGTCTCTTTCTTATTTTATCAGAATGAAAAAGATGGCAATAGCCTTAAATAAGTTTAGTTTGTGCTCAACAGAATTGGCACTTTTAGCGACTTTATGGCAACGCACCAGCTATTATCTTGGTGTTGTTGGGTATACCTATATACACGGCGAAAGCCACTTTACATCAGATGGGCCGTCAGCCTGTTTGCCAATTACGTAAAATACAATAAAAAAATCATCTGCCGATACGTATAGTGATTAGTCATCATGATCTTCTTGCCGTTATCCCACACTAAGTGGGGTCGGCACAACATGTATTTCGTAAATCCATATTGTAAGAGGTTTTGGCTTATTGTTTTATGACCGGCCGCCTGCCTGACATCAACCCTCCTTGGGAATACTCGTTGTCGCGCGGGTGACTCAATGTGCTTGCTGATATTATGCACTGGGTCCAAAAATGATATGCTTGTCAATCTTACTGCCGACAACTAAGCAGACTATGTTCTTCTTGGTGGAGTATACTTGAAGTTCCTCGATACGTGTAGTGATCAGTTCTGAACCATAATTTACCTTGTTGACCTCGGCTCATTTTAGCACTGTCATAAAATATAAAACCCTAGGCAGTGGCAGCCAAGCGGTTGAACACTTGCCTTACAAGCAGGAGCTGAGTTCGATCTCAGCCCGTACCTCTGACTTTTCGAATTCATGAGCGGATCAGAATATGATTATCACATGCGTTAACGGTGAAGGAAAAACGTCGTGAGAAAACCTGCACACCTGAGAGGGCTACATAAAGTTCTTGATGGTAGGTATGTGTAGTATGTCAACCCGCACCAGGCCAGCGTTGTGGACTAAGGCCTACACCCTTCTCATTCTGAGAAGAGACCCGTGCCGTAGTGGGACAGTAATGGGCTAATTATGTTATGTATATGTACCTATTTATAAACCCTTCTTCGTCTTCTTGATAAAACGCTTCGAAGCTTTAGGAATGAACTCGTAGTCTGCCTTGGGAGCGATAAGACCTACTGGTGTCACTATGTTCACTGTCTCCTGTAACGAATAGATTTCATTGACCATCAATAAACTCATCACTCCACGTTCATAACTTGTAAGAGTGCATAACGCCACATTTGGTGAATCATACTTCGGTCATATTCGGAATAATAACTGCATAAGAACTGCGCATCCAGTTGGCAATTGTTACCAAGTTGCACTGACTCCATCTTAACTGCCTTCAAGCTGCATTTGGCAGTTCCGTAGTTTGCAGTTGCGACTGGATGTGCAGTCCACTTGCAACTATGATTACGAATATGAAACGGAATATGATTCAATAAATATAATGTTATCAGCCTCCAGGTCCTTGATTAACTATGACACATCAAAACATAACACGACAGCGCGTTACCATCCGAATAGGCAAATCTGGAAATAGTGTTTTCATTTTGAATGTTCTGAATCGGACTTATTATTTTCAAATGGCCTTTGCAAGCGGCGCTGGAACTGCAAAAATATAATTTAAACGCGGTCGTGTTGATCTTAAATGTCATGGACAATCAGAACCCTGTATTGGAATCTTTAAAGAATTGGGGATATTGATAAAAACCGCAACATCCTTACTAATATTATAAACGCGAATGTTTGTATGTATGGATGTTTATTACCCTTTCACGCAAAAACAGCTAAACGGATTTGGGTGACATTTGGCACACAGATAGACTATGCCTTGGAATACTATTTATCCAGGTACATCAAGTAGTTCTTCTAGGATGCGGATGAAACCGCGGGTAACAGTCTAATAAGCACATAAGCTGAATATAAGCTTTGTTAGTAAATGGGTTTTATTCCCTTGCAACCAAGGGTCGGTTCCCCACGTACTTCAATAGGTCACCTGTCCGTCTACTTCATAATTTAAAACTATTTTGTAGATCCCACGACGAAGGGAATCTTTCTATGACGCTAATGGCCAAATACTCAAAGGCTACCAAAAAATTAAGTTGCCGTTAAGTCTCGTGCTGTCTCTGTCACTTTGAGGCGAAGTGACAGGGACAGCACGAATTAAAACGGCAACTTAAATTTGAGTAGTGTTTGAGTATTTGGCCATAAAGAGTTTATTTTTAATTAAAACTTCGTACCCGTCTTTCTCCATTTTCAAAGGCCTGTTTCAGTTCAGCGCGTGCTTTCTCCAAGTAAGGAATTAGATCAGTCTTAGTGCTAGGACTCCTGAGGGCTTCGTTTAGATCCGAATGAGTCCACGTCGATATATCCAAGGCCGGGATTACTACTTCGACTGAATCCTGTAAAAATAAGAAAGGAATTATATCTAATGGAAAATTGCCATGGATTGTTAGGTCACAATTTAATGGACTCCGAAAGAAAGTTTTTGTCCCTTACGTCAATTGAAACTAGCGTTGAAATTAATGGATCAGGTTAGATATTCAAAATAATGTAGTCGTTTTCAAATAAAAACTTAAAGAGTCCTCAAAATTTGATTTCCAAAATGACGTTCTGATTTAGATGTATTTGACGACACGTTTGGTGCAGTGGCTGAGCGATCAGCTTCTGCGCCACGGGTCGTGGGTTCGATTCCCGCACGGAACAAATATTTGTATGGCCTACAGATAGTTGTTCCGGGTCTGGATGTTTGTGTGTGTGAAGATTTGTGTCTGTAAACGCACCCACGATACAGGAGAAATCCTAGTGTGGGGAAACATTTTTTTTAAAGAAAGAAGAAACGAGTTTAAAGATTTGTTTTTTTTGTGAGCGTTTAGCTTAAAACACGAAACAACGGCTACCTTATCAAAATCACCAACTCGCTTTTCCCGTGTTTTGACTGCAGCCATTATCTTCTACTTGGCCTGAATCCTGCAGTGGACTAGATATTGGCAAAGTCCAACGTGATTGGTAGTATTACCTGTATATTTCCAGTTTCATTCTTCTGCATAATGAAGCTGTATGCTTGCATCAGCGAGGTTCTGTACTCTGGCTTCGTATTAGGATCTTGTATGGCCTGGATCAGCTCTGCTACAGTCCACGTGGCCGCACCGTCAGGAGATGGCACTACTGCGTGGACGAATCTCTGCAAAGTGCAAACAGAGCGGTCTAAAACTGATCTGACAGGTTTAAAAGATGATGTAGTGACAAAAATTGAAAGGAGTATGCTTAGGAGGTTTGGTCATGTTGAGAGAATGACTGAACGGCGATTAAGAAAAGGAATTTATAAGGCGGGTGTCAGTGGAAACACCGGTAGAGGACGCCCTAGAAGACATACATCGATGTTATTGATGATGTTCTTCACAAAGGACAGGTGCGTAGTACTTTCAACCGGCGTGCGTGTATGATAAGATATATGAATGTGGATTAAACGAAAGAAATATGTAAGGATCGTGGCATGTGGCGTTCTATAGTTTCTGCCTACCCCCATGCGAAAAAGGCGTGAGTTTATGTTTATATATGCAAACAGAGCCAGTAATAAGTATTAAATTTTTCGTCTAGGTAAAAAAATACACGTCAACAATTTCGTACAACATTGAACATTGGCATGAGCCAATTGTAAAATATTTTGCACGTACACCTGAACGTTCGGAAGCTTTGTTCGATGTATGGATACCGCATGAGTTAACGGAAGTTCAGAAAAGATTGATATGATAAAATAATAAAAAAATCCGACGTAGAATGAAAAAGTGTATAAATTGTCAGGGAGAATTCTTTGAAAAACAGTGAACACAATATCGCCGCTCGGCAGTGAAAACCTCGTAAATAAATTTTTCTTCAAAAGCGTTTTATTTCTTCTTTAAATTAATAAACTCGTCATACACGTACTAGTTCAACCAACTTCCAATTCAAATACTTCTAAGCTATCTATGACGTACGATGACAAACTTGTATTAACATTTGACCGGCCATTTTTTTGCAGGAGACAGTTAATTCTATCTCTTTTAAAAATGTGTATTTTATACATACGTGGTTTTCACTGCCGACCGACGATATAAACATTATAGGTGTTTTACTTTATCAAAATCCAGAAACTTTCAATATGACCTAAGTATAAACTGTACCACCGTGCTCGAAAAATCATTAGTAGGTACCTATAGAAACCAACAGGTAATATTTATGTACTGTATGATTACCATCTGTAGGTAAGTAACATCCATCGGTAACCGACCTGTGACCGCCAAGAGTTAGCTAGCACTGTACTAACTAGGGTTGCCAACATTTTTTCAGCGAAATACAGTATTTTTCAAAATAAGCTATGAAAAATATAGTACACTTCTAAAAAATATAGTATTTTATGGAAAAAATAAAAAATAGACAAAGATATATTTGTTACTTATTTATTTTTATAATAACTATATTTCTTTGCACTTCTTGCATTTTTTTAACAATGTTTTGTCTGAAATAAAAGTGTCATAATAATGTGGTTTATTAGATTTAGATGTTGTCAATTTGATATTGACAACTGACGTGCTGCCAGCGCCTCCAGTTAATATAGAGCGCAGTGGGAGCCAAAGACAAAAGATTGTAGATGCGTTCGGTGTCTGGAACTCGGTTACACAAACTCCCCTCACTCAAAATTTAATATAAAGGCGCGTTAATTATTTTTAAAAATGAATATTTGTTTTTTAGATTTGTTCGGTGTTGAAAATATAGTATTTTTGCGTACTATATATTTCTTCAACAGTATATAGTACGCCGACCCGAAATATAGTACAATACTATTATATTATAGTACGGTTGGCAACCCTAGTACTAACATACACCCAGTATCACCGATAGTATTAGGTATTATATCGTCAGTGGAAAGGTAAAAAGACTAAAGCGCCAATATACCTACTTTACAATGGAGAGATTCAAAGTATTTTTGTAAGAAAATAAACATATTTATTTTTCTTAGAGTATAGGTACATATTAGATAGATAATTAAACTATCTATTTAATATGTATATTTATTTTATTTGTTTATTTATTAAGGCATATAAACAACATAAACACAAACATTGACAAATAACAAGCAAGACACATAGACTGGTGCTTAAATCAATTAAAGACCGGTCTGGTCCGGACTGGTCCAGCTCCATAGGACAATGTAGAGTCTAGACAAAATCAAACTGGTTGCTATTTTAATTGTATAATTTATTTTTTTAAAGCCGTTTATTTTAGATTCTATGAGTAAGTACCTAAACTCATACACTGACTTATTACTTTTATTTTTTTGTGAAAACGTATACTTTTGCAATGTTTGTAAATATGTGAGCACCATGTACCTATCACAATTAATATGTCGTTGTTTCATTTTTTATTTTTTTTTACCTTTTGTGGTATAGTAATTTTATTCTAGGTGCATCGTTTTCACATATAATTGTATAATTAATGTACCTATACAAAATATTGTAAGACATTTTAAAAGAGTAACGGTGGAGTTTCTTGCCCATTCTTCTCCATACGAAACTACCTTTTGGAAGGGGCAACTAGAATCAATTCTATTTTCTTTGTAACTTTAACGTTCAAAAGTGCCTTTTATGTGCCTAATTGAAATAAATACTTTGACTTTGACTTTGACTTTGAGACATGCACAGCATTCGCAAAAGATATAAAATTGAACTTAAAACTTACGAAATATAAAAAATCCAAAAAAACAGTATCCACGATATTATAGCTTTTTCAAAGTTAACAATTATAACCTAAAACATGTCAAAGAAAACATAATGATAAAATTACTTACGAATCTAATGATAAACCTTTATATTAGTAACAAGGAGACTTTCTGAAAATTATACTTATAGTGAGAGGTACATAATGTGAAATTATATTAACTAATTTTATTAATCATTTACTTCAGTCTTTACTTCAGTCGTTCCTTCCTTTATTATTTTAGACCTAAATCGCGTGGGGTGGACGTGGAAGATATCAAGCCCATAAATATTGCACCAACGGTTGTATGCTGACGTCAGCCTAGCTAGTATACTCTAAGAAAAATAACTATGTTTATTTTCTTACAAAAATACTTTGAATCTCTTTACTGTAAGGTAGGTATATTGGCGCTTTAGTCTTTTTACCTATCCACTGACGAATTATGTTTATCGGGTACAATTTTATTGCAACCTCCGCTCCGCCTAAGATTTCTAATAAAATCATCAGCACAAAAAGTTTTTAGTGGTGTCTTTTATTCAATTTTTTCTCTCATTTTTGTTTACAACAAACTTATGCGCGGTATAACCGCTTAGTTTGTAACCTTATCCACAAATACACACGGCAGTTAATCACATTACGTAATTAAGTGTCATCTTTTTAAAATATGTGACAAAAACAGCTTAAAATAATGATTATTCTGTATATTCAAGTTTTTGTTACTCACGATGTTTACGAAAATGTTTTTTTAACCTTTGCTTCAGTCCTTGACCAATGGACCTTAGGTACGAATCGTTTCATTTTGGTAACAGCAGAAATATGTCTACTATCATTTTAAAGATTACTAGCTGTAACCTCACGGCTCCGCCCGTAGCCTATGTTACTCTGTGATAATGTAGCTTTCTAACGGAAAAAGAATTTTTGAAATCGGTCCAGTAGTTTTTAAGTTTATTCGTTACTACAAAAATACAAATCTTTCCTCTTTATAATATTAGTATAGATGTAGGTACTCATTCTTAAACTTACAAACCTGCCTATCGCACCTTATTATGTTTTCAATGGTTTAGGTACATGTGTAGGTACCTGCAACCCGTTGGAATCTGCGAACCTCGATGGAATGCGTAGTAATGTATGATTGAATAACTCTCATTGTATGACGTCATTTGACAGGTCCGCAGATCAATTCCGCGCGGGTATGGTATTGTTATGTTAAACTCCCGTAGATAGCGAATATTATTTATGATACGACAGATTTTCCACTTATACATTTTCGGGGCCCAATTCCCATAGGTGATATTTAACTGATTTATTGGTGCAATTGTTAGTTTTTTGTGTTTCAAGAATAGTGATACTAAGTACCACTCTGAACACTCAGCCTAGGGCTGCCATCCGACCGGGTTTCCCCGGGATTGTCCTTGTTTGGGAAGGCGTCCGGGGGCGTCCGGTAGGGTTCTCAAAGTGTCCGAGTGAAACCCGGACGCCCGTCGCGTTAGCAGTTTCGTTCGTTTTCTATTCCAGCAATTAGTTCCACGCAGTACACACACGTATAATGACTTGGGTACGAAAAATTATATTTTGGCTATTTAAATCAGGCATACACAGACCGCGGCCCGCCCGCAAATTAAACTGCCATGCGTTTGTATGAAAATACTGCAATATTTTAACAATACGGGCCAACTTATAATCTCTGAATAAATAAATGATTGTAAAAATTAATAAAAACTTATTTCCGACGTTACGTGACACTAGAAATCGAACAACAACTATGAGATCCCAATATCAAAACATGCTGTGTACTGGTCCATATAAAACATCTCTATTAAAAAAAAGTGTGTAAAAAAATTTATAATAAGATACCTAACATTATTAAAGAGCAACCTTTAAGACTTTTTAAGAAATACCTTAGATCATTTCTGCTTCAAAAGTGTTATTACTCTGTATCAGATTTCTTAGCAGATAAATAATTGTTTGTAATTGTATTTTGTATTACACTCGTTATTTAGTATATTAACTTTTAGTATTATTAGGAATTAATTAAACATACCAATAATTATAACATACCAAAAATGTATATTTAGAGTCACCTACATTGTTTTAGTTATAAGTACAAAGTTTTTGCATGCCAAATGGTAGAATGTACTTGGAACCAAACTTCTTTGTAACAACTTACCTGTATACCTACATTCTATGCAAATAAATTTATTCTATTCTATTCTAATTATTTTTAAATGCCGTCTACTTTTTTTTCTTTAATCTTTATTTCAACTTTTTTGTTTGTTTTTAATCATGTTGGCCCGCTTTTAGCTCATATCCTACCCGAGTGGCCCCTAATCCTAATTATGTCTGTCTAAGATTTAAATACATAAATGTTTTTTTTTTTATATTTTCAAGGGCAGCCGAGGTAAAATTCCGATTTCGACTAAATGTCCGGGGATTTTGCAATCTTTGTCCGGTGTCGGCAGTATAGGTGATAGTAACCCTAACTCATCCCCACTATCAACCATACTGACTGGCTATTGTTTCCACTATGGCATGTGCTAGTCCCGCACGATAACTAATGCTGACACAAGAAGGGCTGATTATTTGAAGAACCTGGTCCTCTAACCAGTTATTAAATCTTCAGCGTCAAAACAACATTACTCGAATACATACCTCGTTTTTGCCAGCAAATAACGCGAGCATGATCTCGTTCAGGGCATCTTCAAGATACGGCATCATGCCGGGGCCTGCCTTGGAGTTCTCAATGGCATCAGACAGTTCTGCGAGAGACCATGTCTTGACGACTGGGTAACTTGTGGCCACTGCTAGTACCGCTGAGAATATCGCTAGCACCTTCATTTTTACTGTGGAGTGAAAATTTCGTTAAAATAATGGTTTCGGTACATTATTAGTAACGTATCATACCATCACGCCTGTATTCCCCGAAGGGTTGACCAGAGGTGTATAGTAACACCCTCATTTCGCCGTTATGGTCAAGTCACATGTACCTAATAGGGGGCGAGCCTATTGCCATCAACCGGGCACAATTCCGAACTCCGGACTGCTACTGAGGAATTCCACACGGAAAACCCAATGCCACTGTCCGACCTGGGGATCGAACCCAGGACCTCACGATCAGCAGTCGCGCTTGCCACCACTAGACCAACGAAGCAGTTATTAGTATTGCCTCAATTTTCCTATAATCAAGAGAGGAAGCGTCTTCTCAACATTGAAAGCTCTCTCTTCCTCCTAGCCTTTCTCCAAGTATGTTGGGGTCAGCTTCCAGTCTAATCAGATGCGGCTGAATACCAGTATTTTACATGAACGGACTGCTATCAGCCCTCCGCAATCCAGTAACTGGGCAATGCCGATATCCTAAGCTTAGACCGGTTGTCAGATTTTCGGGCTTCTGACAACCGGTAACGACTGTCATAGGTATTCTTGTGACACCCGGGACCGCCGGTTTAATGTGCTTTCCGAGGCATGGAGGATGTGTAGCGAACAGTCGCCCGTCCACGGAAGGACAGTGGTAAGTGCAGCTTAACCTCAAAAATCGTATGATCGACGCGGTTGTTAATTACCCACGCGCCAACAGATTTTCAACATTGAAAGCTATAATAAGATAATAATATTTTCCAATTGAATTTACTAATGCACTAACTTTATACCCAACTGAAGATGTGAATGAAATGAAACGGAGCCTCTCCCCTAGGCTATACAGACTTACTAGCTTTAGCATTACAAGCTCTTAAGTAAATAATATTTTGCTTCGAAGCTTTAAAAAAATAACTGAATAACAAGAGCAAAAACAATTTTAATGTCACTCACCCACCAGTAATTTAAACAAATAATAAATAAAAATAATTAATTCTAAGACTGTATTCAGGTAATGCTGCAACGAACACAACTCGCACAGTACTAAACAGATTCGCAGAAGAATGTACAATATGAATTTAAAATCACCACCATAAACACCAATACTCTCGTTGTGGCATACAAATATAAATCTTATTATGTATAGCACAGAGTTAAAAATTCTATGCACGTTTATATAACCGTACATTACTCTTGGGTACATACAGGATTGAGGAAAATAATCGTCATCAACATTAGTGTCGCGACCCACTGCCATAATGCGCTCCTTAGATTTGAGAGTCGTTATTTCGGTCGTCAGACATACATAGACATAATGCGTTTTTAAGAATGGAATATGATTTACTTGAAAACCTTCCGGAGAAAGCTCCGTTGTTTTTAGAAAAGTGTATACAGGGTGGAAACGAAATCATGTAATTCCTTCAAACCTCGTGATGTACTGCTGACATAGATTAACCATGCAAAGGATACGTTTGGTATCAATAAAAAAAATACACAGAGTAAACACAAATGTTCTTAACGTGAGGCGTTTTAGCGCCCCAACCGAATTGTGCAGCTATCGCTTGCCGCGGGATCATTTAACTTGGGGCACTAAAATGCCTCATGTTAAGAACACATGTTTACTTTTGGTATTTTTTTCTATTGAATACAAAAGTATCCCGTGCAGTGTTAATCTATGTCACCAGTACATCACGAGGTTTAAAGGAATTACATCATTTTGTTTACACGCTGTATTTCTGAAATTACTGGCTACTTGTATCCGAAACATTGTTTACTAGTCAAAACATGGCTCAAGCGTGATTGAGCATAATAACACATAGATAACTAAACGGAAGTTAATCCAGTTGCGATAAGCCGCAGTAACATTGATGCGAGTGGGTTGCCCGGTGGACTCTTTTGGTACCAACGTTTTCCCAGAATTGGGTATTCTGCAAAACAAAAGGAGGTATTTTTTGGAAGTTGCAGGTTCAACCGTTAAATGCAATTAGTATAGTACTTGTTGCAATGAAACAACAACGGTAGATATCCCTTTTAATCGCGATCATATCACCAGCTTTATTCTGTTCATCCCGAATCATAAAATACAAGGTGTAAAAAGACCCTTCACGAAGCCGTCAACCATGCATTCAGTACATCAAACTAAGTAACCCTACGCAAAAATTGTCGCTGGGAAACGACTTCTTTTTTGGGTGAAAAATTTCATTTTACTGTAAAGCTCAATGTAACGCACTCAAAACACTGTGCTGATAGATGCAATGAGTAGTAAACGGGTAATGGAGGTATTTTAAGTACATTTGCAACCTTCAAAACTAGTATTTAAAAAAAAAGGTGAAACTTTAACCTCCAATATCTCCGTAACTAGAAGGTTCCCAGGCATAGTCCAGAACGAAAAAATTATCGCAATGACGTGGAGAATAAGTGCCTTTCGGCTTCGTTAAGGGGTCTATTTACACCGTTTATAATTAAAATTTGTCGCTAGCGTGTCTAAATTCTTATTGCCGTGTAATAACGCACTTACGATGGCTTGGCATTTTGAAACCCATAACACCAACATAGGTACTCTTACCTTTTCACACACGTGTTATTAAAAGAGGACAAAACATAGTGCCGTCTTCCAATATCTAAAAACACTAAAGGACATTGCCTTTAGTATATTAAAAGCGAACCGATGCAGGCCAAAATACTGGTTTGGGATGTGATTCTTGTCTGTTTATTTATTTAACTTTGGTTTACCGGTTAAATATAAGATTAAAGAACGAATTATTTGATAGTAACCATCAAGGACAGAAACGGTTATTAAGATTACTATTGAGGATTTTTTCTGTAGATTTTGATGTGATACATGTAATGCGGCGGTAATGGTGTGAGAGCGGCTGTTGCGTGGCGACGCTCACGACGGCAGACCTTCGTAACTCGTCGGCTCTCTTCGGTTTGATTCGGCCCGTTTTTTTTACAAAATGAGTTTCGATGTTTCGCATCGATGGCAGCAAAGTAGATACGGACATCTACACTTTTGCGAAAAAGTTAATATTACAAAAATGAGCTTATATCAACCCTATCTATTTATTATAGTATTTGTAAAAAACCTAAAACAACTATTGTTAAGCAAATGCTACTACCTACAATATAAATGAATATTTAAATGATAAATTCTAATCGTATAATAACAATAATTATGTCCCTACTAAATTCCTAGTACTCCTAGTAGGTAGGTAATAAATAATAGTACAAAAGTATACATAAACAGTATAATGTAATAAGCAATAATAGAAAACACTAAAAGCAATGTGCAATATAAATAACTAAATAAATAATAATGTGTTGGTTAGCACATTATTAATTTTTCTAATAGTTCCTAATAGTCTAATAATTATAAGATAGTATTAAATAAAGTAAGTGTACATAAATTAGTATTTAATCTAAAATAACTAAGCCAAATAAACTTGCAATTATAATATTTAAATAGATAAACAAATAAGTACCCTAAAAAGATAAATAGGGTAAATATAACAATAAATGTATAGTATAAATAAATTATTAAACTCCGAATATAATTTGAAATAAATAATGTAAATAGCACACAAAAATAAAATAAATTCAAAAAACCAAGTTATTACACAAATATAACAAAAAAAAAGAAAACAACAGTAAACTTCATACTAAACATCCTATTTCTTTTTTAAATTTTAACTAATAATGATCCTCCTCTCTCCTACTTTGCTGTGCCCAACAGGGTCCACAATTGTAACATAATACATAATTTTCTTTTACGAGGTATTGCGTGCGTTTTGATAAATTTACTGATAACAATATTAATCAAAGAAATAATTCAGCTATAGGTCAATACAACTAGTTATACTGATTTGTGAGAAGTAGTCTCGAATAATAATTTAAAAAACAAAAAACTAGTCTCTAGTATCCGTGATCAACTCTTAGGCCGCGTTCCCACTTTGTCGTGACGACAGATACTCGTGTAGTTTTAAGTGTCGTGGCTTACAATATACAAGGTTAGTCGGAAAGGGTGTTAAATTACCTATAATAAGGGATACATTTTGTTCTACAACTCTCCCCAAAACTCGACAGTTTAGGAGAAATAGCTTTTCAAAGATTTCGTAAAAAATATGCTAAAATCTATCTGTCCATAGCTATGATCAGCTGTTTTTACAATTTAGGTCAAATTTGGGGTCACGGATTAGAAAATTAATTTTCTGAATTCATAACTAATCAGGTATGTTGAGTTTTTGAAAAAAATTAAAATAAAAATCTTGTGGAAGCAAATAAAAATTTTCGAATTTTGAAATTTTAACACTTGCTTTAAAATAGTCATCAGTGATACTTTAGGTGGCCCGCGGCTTAGTACCCCATTTCCGACTAACCTTGTATACCTAGGTAATGTTGTAAACGCATGGGTATGGTGAGTGAATCATAACATAACATCACGCCTGTATTCCCCGAAGGATAGGGCAGAGGTGTACCTATAGGTAGTAACACTAGGGTTGCCAACTTTCTCCAAGAAATAAAGTATATTTAGGTCTGAGAAGGAAAATAAACAGTATTTTAGAAAAATAAACTGTTTTTTATTTTTTTAACGTGTTAAAGACATTTTTTAGTGCTTCTCGCACAACTTATTAATTTAGTGTAATTTTTAAAAGCTTTAAAAAAGATATTTAGTGTTAGGAATTATGATGCTGAAAACAGTATTTTGTATACTTTATTTTTGTACAACAGTAAAAAGTATAATGTAGTGAAAAACAGTATACTTACTACTGTTTTTAACAATATAGTTGGGGACCCTAAGTGACACCCTCATTTCGCCGTTGTGTTTAAAGTCCCATGTAATAGGGGGCGAGCCTATTACCATAAACCGGGCACAAATCCAGTCTCCGGGCTGTTACTAAGAAATTTTTAATGGAAATACTCAATAACACTGCCCGACCTAGGGATCGAACCCAAGACCCGAGCTGCTCAGCAGTCGCGCTTGCGACCGATCAACAAGGCAGTCCAATCAATCAATCAATCAGTTCAGTCAATCATACCATATCAACATTTACAATTAGTGCGGTGCGATTTTGCGGAACGCGGCAGATGGTAGCGACGATGGCGACGGCACACGGCATTACTTAGCAGTATCTATACTAATATTATAAACCTGAAGAGTTTGTTTGTTTGTTTGAACGCGCGAATCTCAGTAACAGCTGGTTGGAATTGAAAAATAGTTTTTGTGTTGGATAGTCCATTTATCGAGGAAGGTTATAGGCCATATAACATCACGCTACGACCAATGGGAGCGGAGCATAAATGAAAAATGTTGCAATATACGGGAAAAATGTCCACCCGTGCGAAGCCGGGACGGGCCGCTAGTTAATTTATATGAGACAGATTCCGACATACGACTGCAACTGCCACGCGACAAGTCGTAATCTGTTTTGACCCGTAGCGGCAGACGGCACTGCCACACCACAGTACTGCCGTTGAAGTTCGACATTATAGAAGTGTTAACAGAAAGTTGTCAGAAAACACAACCGTAAGTAAGTAATGCCGCGACGTAATTGCAGTGCCTGTTGCCGGCTTCGGAATCTATACGACAATTGAAGCCCGACAGCATTTGCTGTTGGCCGTCTGCCGCTGCTGTCTGCCTTCTGCCGCGTCCCGCGGAATCGCCACTTAAGAGTAAAGTTTTGGATTTAGACAAACATAATTAACGTATTCTGGATGTCGACATTGGTTTTATTGTGCAATTTTTAAATGTTTAATTAAAAATCGATTAACTAGCTGCTAAAATCATAATCCTAACGTTAATGGCGCTATATTTGCCAAATCTACTGGAACTAATTTATTTGTTGTTGTTTACACCTCTATAAAAGCATTTATTAACAGTTACAATCTATTAAAGTTTTTTTATTCGCACCGTTACTTCGTCCAAGCATCTGATGAGGTCGTTAACCTCAAATAGTAATGACTAATTAGTAATTAGCTGAAGCAATAATGATTCGGAACATACCGGAATGGCGTAGCGGCTGACTGCGTCTTCTGTAACGTCGACCATTACCAGGTTCGATTCCCCAGTCAACAGCCGCCGAAAGACATATTAATATGAAAATGTACAATATATTGTTTTAAATTTCTGATCTTCTTTTCGTGTGGTTAGTGGCTAGCCTGGTGTCACAGTTTATGCCGCCCATGGGCCTCTGACTTGGTTTCACATACCGTCGAGAAATATCTCTCAGGCATGTCGGTTTCCTCACGATATTTTCCTTCACCGTTTTTAAGCAAGTGATAATTATATAATACAATACGCACATGAATCCGACAAGGCAGAGGTGCGTACCTTAGGTTCGAACTCGAGACCTATGACTTGGCAGTGTGACGGTCACACCACTAAACTATCACATGTTCATGTATGTGTTAAAATAATTATGTTTAATGTTTAATATGTTGTAGGGACAAAAGGATGGTTTATGAAGTCAAGGATTTTTGCGGAATGCGGAAAAAAATCAAAGCATAGAAACACACTTGGCCCCAAATATTTTTTATTATAATAACTCTTAACTATACATAATATTATAAGTATACTTTACGATATCAATAGATTCTTTACATTCTTCTCAAGTCCCTGAAACAAAAGATAAAAAAATATAATTTCATCTCACATATCGTTCTAATTTCTAAAATAAACTCTGTTTACTCAATTAACGCTGAGTGAACAGATAATTAACTGTTACGGGGACACGTTTTATGTTAATTTTAATCTGTATAAATACGATATTGGGCTACAAACCTGTTTTAAGAAAATTAGTAAAAATAATTTCGTACGAAAACGCGTCCAAACTGCGGCCGGCTGTAGAGCCGGTTCACGCGCGTATGTATACCTAGTCTTGCCATAAATATTGTCACAAAACAAAAAAAACTTTTTTTATTGCAAATAATATTTATTACTTTTACAGTGTGTTAGTTTAATACATAAATATAAAACAATTTAAAATATAAAAAGCTTATTCGAAATGGTCTCCATTGGCTGCAATACAGTCCTTTAAACTTTGAGGCCAGTTATCAATAGAAGCACGCACTCTTTCCATGGGAAAATTTTCACTGCCAATCGTATGGATTGTTTTAGGGACTCCAAATTATCATGGCGTTTAGAGCAAGCCGTACTCTCTAAAACTGACCATAAATCATAATCCAGCGGATTAAGATCGGGACTAGACGACGGCCAGTCTTCAGCTCTGATGAAGTCCGAAACGTTCACTTCCAACCAAGACTGCGTGGACCGAGCTTTATGACCCGGCGCCGAGTCTTGTTGGAAGGACCATACTTGGTTATTGAACATGGTGTTGTTAAGGGGCTTAACTACCTTCTCAAGAATGGCATCTTGATACACTTGTGCCGATGTTTTGATACCTTTTTCACAAAAATATGGCTCAGTCACTCCTTCATAGCTAACAGCCCACCAAACATCACTGAAGTCGGATAATGCCCACGTTGCAATCTGTCGACTAATTAGGAAGCTTCCTTAGAGCTTTGAGCATAAATACGGTCATTTTGTTTGTTAAAATGTTGCTCAGTTGTAAAGATTTTCTCATCCGTAAACAAAAATTTTCTGTGACCTCCCTTTGCGTGCCGCTTCAGTAGTTGTTTCGATTTTACCACCCTATTCTTTTTTAAATTATCAGTAAAAAAATGACCAGTGCGTCTCTTATAGGCTGCAAGTCCTAAGTCATCTTTTAAAATACGCGACATGGTTCTGGGTGCTATCTTCATCTCCCGAGATAAAATCTTTTGCTTTCGGACAGGATTTCTTCGAATTCTTTCCGTTACTGCTTTGACCACCTTTTTCGTACGAACACTACGTGGACGGCCAGATCTTTTTCTGTCACAAACAGAGGAGGTCTCATTGTACCTATTGATAGCCCGGTACACAAACATTTGACTAATACCAAACGTATGGAGAGTTTTAAAAATTGCATTTGGCCTCATACCAACTTTGTGTAATGCAATCACAGCTATTCGGTTCTCTTTATCACCCCACTCCATTTTAATATCGCAAAATATTGTACAATGTATTGGCGCCAAAATTAGAAAACTCAATGAACAATCGTATAAAAATGACAGATTCCAAATTCAAATGTAATATCTTTCTTATTTTTAATTGTAACAGTATTTATGGCCAGACTAGGTATTTTTCGTGATGTTGTACGTACGTGGTGGAGTGCGTCGCGGATCCCGCATTTCCTTAAACAAAGCTTTATTCTTTTCTCAAATATCATTACTGTTCTGTCTAGCCTTTTCCTATGTTGGGGTCAGCTTCCAGTCTAACCAGATGCGGCTGAATACCAGTATAATACACGGAACAACTGCCATCGGACCTCCACAACCCAGTAACTGGGCAATACCGATATCCTAAGGTTAGACCGGTTGTCAGACTTTCGGGTTTCTGACTCTCGTAACGACTGTCATAGATAGTCGTATGACACCCGGAACCGGCTGATTAATGTGCACTCCGAGGCAAGGAGGAGTCGGAATGTAACGAACGGTCACCCATCCACATACTGACTGCGGCAAGTGCAGCTTAACCAGGCAAACCGTATGATCCGCGCGGTTGGTAATTAGCCATGAGCCCCTATGAGTCTCAAATATCATCAAATGTATGTAAATACTAACTGTACATTAGAAATCTGGTCCAGTCTTCATTCAGTCTATGTCTCGGCGGCTGATACCGCCAGTAGTCGCTTGTACGAGCCGGCGAGTGATCGCGCCGCTAAATGTAACAGCTCTCGCCTGGACACGCCGGTTGAGGCCTCCTGCCATTGCGTGTGGGGTACCTGGTGGAATAGATATTAGGAAATAGTAAATTTATTTATATAATGTTGTATGTTGCAGATTGAGCGCTTCGTGACAAAAAATCAAACAATAAACGAATCAAAAAGGTTTGAGACAACTCGAGACTAGCCTCGTCCATTTCAAAGTGACGATTGCAGATCAAAAACGCTCGCAATGCCCGATTGTATAGACTAAGATTGAGACAACTATTAATATTAATTAAATTTGACCGGCCAGCGTGATGGACTAAGGCCTAAACCCTTCTCATTCTGAAAAGAGACCTGTACTGAGACACTGAGACAATAATTGGCTGATTATGTTACATAACATCACGCCTATATTCCCCGAAGGGTTGGACAGAGATGTGTAGTAACACCCTCATTTCGCTGTTATGTTTAAGTCCCATATAATAGGGGGTGAGCCTATTGTCATCAACTGGACACAAAATCAAACTCCGGGCTGCTACTGATGAATTCCTCACGGAAAAATCCAAAAACCCTTTGCCCGACCTGGGGATCGAACCCAGGGCCTCACTATCAGCAGTCGCGCTTGCCACCACTAGACCAACGAGGCAGTTATGTTATGTTAAACTAGCGGCCCGTCCCGGCTTCGCACGGGTGGATATTTTTCCCGTTTTTGCAACATTTTTCATTTATGCTCCGCTCCTTTTGATCATAGCGTGATGTTATATAGTCTATAACCTTCGTCGATAAATGGACTATTCAACACAAAAAGATTTTTTCAATTCCAAACAAACTCTTCAGCTTTATAATATTAGTATAGATATTACTGAAGTGGTCAGGACCCATATGCCTTGAGACTGCAGTTGTAAGAGAACCTACGTCCATCATTGGACTTACCTGTAAGCTGGCGCCCATGATAGATCCTATAGTGACACTATATCCAGTCTGCGCGTGCACGTAGTCTGTGGGCGTGGCGGCGCTAGCGGCGGCCACGGCCGCGGGCGGGACGGGCGTGCCCTGCGACTGGAGCTGGAGCTCGATGCCCAGCGACGGCTGCGATACGATCATCAGGGACATGTCGTACCATCTGGGGGGAAAAGGACATTGTAAATTGACGACACGGTTGGCGCAGTGGTTGGATTCTGCGCCGCGGGTTGTGGATTCAATTCCCGCACGGAACAAATATTTGTATGGCCTACAGATAATTGTTCCAGGTTTGGGTGTTTGTGCATGTGAGATTTGTGTATGTAAACGCACCCACTATAAAGAGAAAACCTAGAGTGGGGAAACGTCTAAAACAAAATTACAAATCTATAAAAATATCTAAGAATAATAACGTAACGTAATTAGCCCATTACTGTCCCACTGCTGGGCACGGGCCTCTTCTCAGAATGACAAGAGTTCAGGCCTTAATCCACCACGCTGGCCTGGTGCGGGTTGGCAGACCACACACACCATCGAGAATTTTATGTAGCCCTCTCAGGTGTGCAGGTTTCCTCACGATGTTTTTCCTTCACCGTTAACGCAAGTGATAATCAAACTCTGATTCGCACATGAATTCGAACAGTCAGAGGTACGGGCCGGGATCGAACGCAAACCCTCCTACATAGAAGGCAAACGTTCAACCGCAAGGCTATCACTGCTTCTGCCGAGGTTGCGGTGCATGCTTATGCGAATCCCGCGACCCCGGCCAACGGTCAGGAGGTGGAACACCATGGGTTTTTAGCCGGTAAGAGTCCGACAAAACCCCTTGACTTCCCCAGGCGAGGGACATCCAAAAAGATATTCCCACGAAAGGATGCATGTCTCGGCAGACAGCTCATTGGAACTCTTTGATACTGACCTGTCAGTCACAGACTCGTGCAGATAACCCTCTATTGCGACCACGGGCACATTGTTATTAAGTTCTCCGTGCACTGATCGTATGTGAGCAATGCGTTGTTTAGCCGCTGCGTACGCGGCCGCATATCCAACAGGTTGGTCTGCTGTGACGTCGCTTTGTGCTGCGTAGCCACTGGAAATTGAACTGTATTTATTAGGAAATAAGGTAGGTTATTGACTAGTATTATCACTCAACCTGTTCTTAAAGCAAAGTGGAGGAGAAAAATTAGGAATACCTACCAATATAATATTAAAAACATAATTATGTTCTTTCTTATTTCTTCCTCCATGCATGCTCTGCACAGTGGGCTGTCTGTAACTCCAATGACAAAAAGGTGTATGTTAAACGAACCATGGCCAGTGATGGCTGCCGTGACTGTACGCAGTTGTTGCTTTGACAGCCGGAGAGCTTTCTTAGTTAGGCGAGCGTCAATTGCGGGAAGCGCCTCCTTGGCCTGCCTGCACTCGCCATGGTTTATCCATGATTCGTAGTGATGATCTCTGGTGCGATTTCTTACCAGGGTGCGTAGGTATCCGAAGGGGAGTGGTACTATGAGTTCAGGACCCACCGCATCCATATAACCTTACCTTATACCTTTCTTATTGCTTTCAATATACATATTGAATAGAAAGAGAAGGGGGCATTCTGTAGTATAAAAGCTAGCTTTGTCACACCTCGGTGATGTTCGACTTTATCCTCAAGTTATAGGTTAGTAAGTAAATGTAAGTAAACTGCTCACAATATAATTAAATACTTACACTACATTAGCTTTGCCAAATACAGTCTGGAATGCTTCCCTTATAGGTGAAATCTTTACTTCTTTGTCAGACGCAACAACCACCAAAAGATCTCCACCACTTCCTAGAATAAATTCACAGCCATTAATACATTACCAGCAAAATTTGGTATTATAGGTACCTCTAAAATAATTTCATAAGCTCGCATTATTTATCTAAATGCCCGCTTTTTTTAAATAATCAGTTGGTCAACGTTCAGAACATCCACTGAAAGAAAGGGGGTAGCCTATTCCATGCCAGGCTTATCTCAGCATACAAATATTTTTGGTATATGGATACAAGGACAGATACAGGATTTTTTCTGGGGGTGCCCTGACTTGCAGTGAATGGCCTCATAAGCTACCAGAATTATTGTCACCTAATCTCCCTTTTATTACAGCAGTGATAGCGTAGTGGTGTGATTGTCGGACTGTCAATTCATAGGTCTCGAGTTCGAATCCAAGGCACGCACCTGTGACTTTTCGGATTCACTTGCTTAAAAACGGTAAAGGAAACATCGTGAGGAAACCGGCATGCCTGAGAGATATTTCTTGACGGCATGTGAAGCCAAGTCACAGGCCCATGGGCGGAATAAACTCTGACACCAGGTTAGTCACTAACCCCACGAAAAGAAGAAAGATGAAGATCTCCCATTGTCGGTGCCAGCCTAGTGAGTGGGCACGTACCCCTGGGCCTTGAATCCGGAGGCTTGAATCCACCGTTATACCTCACATATATGTGAACTGAAAACTTAACCTCTTTTATAAATTCGATAGCAAAGGCACGATCACCTAATGAACATTATTTTGGAATAAAAAAACCAACCCTGTACATTTTTATAATGATATTTTATTAAGTAGATTATTGTACTTACTAAGATACTCCTTCATCTGTGGATCCAGTGTGGTAATCATAGAATCTACAGAGCTCTTTGCCTTCTCAGCCACCCGTTGCAGTAGGCCTCCGGTCGAGACTGCGCCCTTCATCCACGTTAGGAGACTGCTGCCAGGCATTATGTCACCTGGCAATAATAATTAGCAAACAATGTTAATAAATAAACAATTTTTTTTATGTCCAATAAACCCCAGCATGCTTGATTTTAAGATCTATACGGTGCGCCTGGCTAGCTACCATTCTCACATTAAAGTCTGGCGCAAAGCAGTTTGCTGTGTTCCATCGTGTGTATGTGAGAGCCAGAGGCGTATAGGGGAATCCCTCTATATCTATCTCTGTTCGTTGAATTCGTCTGCTTCATCTTAGACCCTGTTATGAAACATAGTCAAGAATAAAAAATAACCCTAAAAGGGTTTCTTTTTAGGGTTCCATACCCAAAGGGTAGAACGGAACCCTATTACTAAGACACCGCTGTCCGTTCGTCTGCCACCAGGCTGTATCCCATGAACTATGATAGTTAGACAGTTGAAATTTTCACAGATGATGGATGTATTTCTGTTGCCGCTATAACAAAATATACTAAAAAACAGAATAAAATAAATATTTAAGAGGGCTCCCATACAACAAACGCGATATTTTTCTCATTTTTATAGTTAATGGTACTGAACCCTTCGTGCACGAGTCCGACTCGCACTTGACTGGTTTTTTTCCTTTTGAAGTATGGAACCCTAAAAAGAGTCTGCCAGTTCGAGGGTCATGTTTGCATAGTCTCGACCCCTGAAATGTCATTATGGTTAATCAGGTATGTTAAAAAAATATAAATGAAAACTAAGATAAAAGTGGACAAATTGGCACTATTGAAGGCATAAAAAAAATTGGATAAGATTAGTTGGTTTTGCTTTTAAGAAAAAAACATTAACATAATATTATGTGAGAGCCAGAGGCGTATAGGGGAATCCCTCTATATCTATCTCAGTTCGTTGGATTAGTCTGCTTCATCTTAGACCCTGCTATGAAACATAGTCAAGAATAAAAAATAACCCTAAAAGGGTTTCTTTTTAGGGTTCCATACCCAAAGGGTAAAACGGAACCCTATTACTAAGACATTGCTGTCTTAGTAATAGGGTAAAATTCTTAAATTCTTGTTCTTTTGCTCCACATTTCTTTGTCAACTTGATAATGGAGTAATTTCCTAGTTATTTGTACATAATAAATACTTTGGTTAATAATCAATGAAAGCCTACCGAGTTTATCAATTTCAGATGTGGAATCAGGCAGTGACTCCGGGGATTGTGTGGCTTGAGAGTCTTCAGGAGATCTGATGGACATCAGTGGTTCTCCCTTGCTTAGCGGGATCGCCGGACTAGAACCAAGGAAATAAAATAATACAATCAACAATAAAATATTTAACTAAATATTGAGTATTGTAATGTTGTTTTAACAATGCTCAATCTGTGTTCAATGACAATGATCTGTTATTAACAACAATGCCGTGTAAAAAAACTGTAAACATTTTTTAGGTCTTTTTATCTTACAAAGGCAAACAAATTGCCTAGCATTTTACTCTGTAATAAAATCTAAATGTAACTTACTAATTATGTAAATATTTTTGAAAGCAATTAGTCAAGGAAAGCATTGCAAATTCTGGTTCAACAGTGTCTTTACAGTTACATAGTTACAGTGTATTATATTATTGCTTTTAATGGGTAAAAATTATTAACATTAAGTTTAAAAGATTGACTTAGTCGTAGCTAGTATTAGCTATGGGATTCTTATTTTTTTTTATTATGGTAATATCCTCATGGATGTCCCTCGCCCAGGGAAGGCGATCTACCGGACTCTTACGGGCTAATAACCCACAGTGTTCCTCCTTCTAACAGTCGACCGTGGTTGCGTATACTATAGATCTGCCTAACATATCCCAAGAGAGAACATGAAGTAGGTCACATAGGTACTGAATGAGTGAAAATAGACATTTGCAGTGAACTCAAATGATGATATAATTATTATATAACTATGTAATCACTTATCATACTGGATGTATGTAGGATATCCCAATATTGATCAACTACAGTAGAATTTATATTAAGGCTAACCAGATACTATCTTGCTTGGCTTAAAACATATTTTTGGGCTCATAAACTGAATACTGCCTTATTGGTCTAGTGGTGGCAAGTGCAACTGCTGATCGTGAGGTCCTGGGTTCGATCCCCAGATCAGGCAAAGTGTTATTGAGTTTTTTCAAGTGGAATTCCTCAGTTGCCGCCCAGAGTTTGGATATGTGCCTGGTTGATGGCAATAGACTTGCCCCCTATTACATGGAACTTAAACATAATGGTGAAATGAGGGTGTTACTATACACCTCTGTCAAACCCTTCAGGGGTGTGATGTTGTTACGTTATGTTATCATACCAAGAGCAGGAAATTATAATATTGATCAACTACAGTAGAATTTATACTAAAGCTAACCAGATAATAGCTTGCTTGCCTAAAAACATGTTTTTGGGCACATGAACTGAATATTGCTCATTCAAAAATAGATAAAATAAAGATCTCATTTTCTAAGTCACCTGAATTTCTCAGAAGTGTCAGGTTGTGGTGGAGGTTCATTTCTTGCCTGCACTATAATAGGCTGGACTGGGATGGGAGCTGGTATAGACGGTCCTGCTACTTTGGGCACCTGCAATGACAATTAATATTGTGAAACATTGTTAGAGACAAAAGCAACTTGCGCAGAGTAACCCAAACAAAGACCCAAGAGAAATGAGAGACTGGAACACATTCTGGGTTAATATTGCCTCTGAACACCATCCCTTCACATATTATAATTTTATTGCTTTTGCACATATGCTTCAGAAAATGTAAACAAATGACACCTGCCTCTACAGCTGGAACAACAGGGCTGGCAGTCACGAAGTTAGGCAGCTGCGACGGCGGCGCCACGCTCGACAACAGGTTGCCGGTACCACCAGCAGGTGCTGGCGGCTGCGGGATCTTCGGCTTCTTATCCAACCCACTCATTTTTTATCACTATCACCTCTACGAAATCACAAAACAATGATCAAATGAAACGTAAAAGATCCCTTTTCACTGACTACAAAGGTAAAACTTGACGATAGCTGTAACTTGTTTCAATAAATGTAACTGCAACACTTATTGAATATAAAAAAACATGTTTTTACTTTACCTTCACAACAAATTACAAGTAAAGTAAAACAATTTCATGGATATTTTTACGTTTTGACAGCTGATAGAAGATGGACACAGATAACTTTATAGAAATACTACGGATAGATAGAAGAGCTTACTGAGCGTTGCAGTTTCTAATTTTGATTTCCAGGTAGCAGTTCATTAGATTTTAAATTCATAAACTATTTTTTTAATCTCTAATTCAAACCTAAAAGCATTTAATTTCGAATATTTACAAAAAAACCATTAACAAGAACTATCTTTGTAAACAGAATTGAATACGTCACTAAAAATCTGACAATAGGCATCAGTTCCATGGCAATAAAAACTTAAATATATTAAACATCACACAGTTACTTTGTCCCCTTCACTCTTTACATATTTACTGTAAATGTTATCGTAATCATGTTAAAAATCGCATTTAATCTGAAATCATAATTGCACACGGGGGGTTGCTCATTCTGTCAAGCGAACCTTGGTATCGGAAAGTTATCTCGCTGTTTTCGGGAAAAATTTGATTAGACGCCTATATTATTGGTTCAGTCATCTGCGGTCGTGTTTAATTTTAGCGCAAATTAACCATGTCGGAAGAGCCAGATACGCCGCCCTTTAGCACAGTGGATATCAACAATGATAACAGGGATGACGAAGATCTTTTCGCGTCTGCGGTCCAGGTATCTTATTGGAATCCTGTTTTAATAACTTGTTGTGTTCGCGTCCGCCCCCCGGCGGCCCGGCAAAACGTTGACGCCCCTGTGTTTGATTTGAAATAAAAGAATCCGTAATATTTCCACAGCCTCTAGTTACTGATGCTACTTTTATTACAGCTAATTACCGCTTATTACTATTAATCAAACAAAATTTGCATGAGTATTGAAAATTAAGTTTTTTTCCGCTATACACATATTTTATAGAACTTGATTTCTCTTTGAAACATCCTTGAAACTTAATTTAATTACTGAATGAATGGCTCAACTGTAATAAGTCACAATATTATCTTTAGTATTAGTCACTTCTCTGATAACTGTTAATTCTTACAGTTGTTTTTTCTAGTTATCAATAAAAATAATCATTTTGTTTTATAGAAGATAGTGAAAGTACACAGGTTCAATAACTGCCATGCCTTTTGATTTTAATCCTGTGTTTACATTTCTGCAGGTAGTTTATACGTAACTATCTTATGAACAATAATTTCTTATTTTTATAACCAGTTTCCATGTCATTGTTCCAACAATATGAAGCCACAAGTGTAATAAAAACTTCAATGGTGTTTGTTACGGCCAATGTAATCTGTTGCTTTTAACTATAATGTTCTTTAAATATTTTCCTGCATAACATTTCTAAAGCGAGTTATGTATATCATCAATAATATCCATTATGTATTTTCATCCATTCTGTTATACTTTATGATTAAAAAAAATATTATTATCAAACCTTTTTGTTGATGATATTTATGATTTAGCTAGAAAATCTTAATAACTATAGCACTTAAAACTGAGAAAATAGTATCAACAGCCTTCTTGAAATTCTTGTATGTTTTAAACAAACACATGAAACATATGTTTTCAAACAGTACAGAAAACATGTAACAAAGAACATATTTAAACAACGAAAATAGCTTAACAAAGTCTCTTTATCTTTTGTTTTATTAAGGAAAACTACTGAGAAATAGAAAATAAATAAAACAGTGAATGCTGTAACTATGAGTTGGTTAATGTTTTTAGAAATGTGCGCTTGAAACCTTTGTCCAGCAGTGGGGCAACTAAATGTGGAAATAACAAATTAATTGTTAGTGTTCATATTGTGATGCACCACTATAAGATTAGATTATAACTAAACATGTTATTTTACTTTTATATAGGTAGATTAAGCGCTCAGCCTATTCAATACAGGCACCTTGTGCATTAAGCATATCTGATTGTCTTGTAAAGCTTAAAACATCAGAACGATTATAGGTGTCTATGTCTCATTGCCTCGCTTATTACCATCCAACAAGATAACTATCAACATAAACCATTATGGAACATACAAAATATCTATATATAAGCTATCATAGCAACATATTCATAACATCACACCTGTATTCCCCAAAGGGTTGGGCACAGGTGTATAATAACACCCTCATTTCGCTGTTATGTTTAATTCCCACGTAATTGTATTGTATTGCCATCAACCAGGCACAAATCCAAACTCCGAGCTGCTACTGAGGAGTTTCAAATGGAAAAACCCAATAACACAAATATTCATCACACGTAATTATAAGTAACAATTTACTGAAAGAAAATTATTTGTTAGTAAAAACTCTATGGTGTGCCATGCTACAGAGGACTCTGACCCTACGATATAATCATATTTATGAACTATATAAGTTATTAATTTAACTTTGCATTATAATCTTAGAAAAATCTGAAAGTACAACAGATATTTTATTGAAATAAAAATCTTAAATAACTGTTTGTAAAACATATTTGCAGACATGTCAAAGTTTAAATTCACACAGACAAAAGACAGCAAATCTTCATAATAAACCTTAATATATTTTTAATTAGGGCCCGGATTAATATGTAAATACATATTTTTAATTTACACGATTTTTGGTCTCTAATGTGTTCTCTACATCGATTATCATATATAGATTGTGAAAAACTAATTTTTGTTTTCCATATTTTTCCATATGTCATGGTTAAGTCCATATTTTGCAAAAAAATATCACAATCATCCATATTTTCGATTTTTATATCATAGAACATGAGTTAGTTCACAAAAATGAATATAATTTTACGTGTTTGCATTCTCGCCACCATACGGCGTGTTTCATTTATCTCGCGTATATCGCTAAATGAAAACCTGAAGATTATTGAAGAAATAGAAAAAAAAAGTTTAAGCGGAAGGCCCTGTTGCTGAAATAGCTGAACAAAAACTAACATATATCTTAGACAAAAATAAAGGATTTGATACCCTAAAAACAATTTATAAAGTTCTGTACGGAAGTTTTGAGGGTACTGCAGACGTGCCTTACACAATTACGGAACTACGCGTCTTTAAGTACGCTCCCATTACATCATGTGACGTGGAAAGATCTTTCGGCCAATATAAGGCTATATTTAGACCAAATGGACAGAGTTTTAATTTCGATAATTTAAAAAAGCATGGGATTATGTACTGCAATCAAATAATAAGACAGATTTAGTGGAAGATGAATAAAACTTCATTTTGTTATTTGAATTACCTAAACATTTCGCTAACTTTTTATAATTTTTTTAATGTAACTGTTACTGTAGTTTTTTTCACAATAAACAATGTTTAATATGAAAGATATTCTTATTTTATACTCCATATTTTTTCCATATTTTACATTTTTTGGTCCATATTATATGTACATATTTTGAATTTTAATACATATTTATCCGTGCCCTATTTATAATATATTATTTCCGCGCATCCATAGTTCACTGATGACGTCATGAAGTGATAAGAAGCAAGCCTACCATTAATTATAAGAAAAAAAAATGGGAATTTTAAAACTGAAAAACCCAATTCCACACTTATGCCTAACTGCTTGCGATTATAATACTTGAAGATCTGTTGTTAAACAATTTGTTATTATTACAGGAAGTCAGTCTGGACCCAGAGGTGAATGGAGCTCGTGAAGGTCTAGACAAGGTCTCCATTAGTGACGCTGCACCGTCAATCACCACTTCACTAAGCAGCCCAATCATGGAAGAGGTAATAGTTGTTGACTCTTTATAAAAAAGGTACCTACTGTAATTAGTGACTGTGAGAGTGTACTATGGCTTCTATCGTGTCAAATAAATCAGTTAGCCTTGATGATGTTTACACAACAACAGAAGGTCACCGGCTAACTTAATTGTCTAACAAAATTCCTAATTTAAAAAACACGAGGAGACCAACAGGCGCGTTCGCAGCTAAATACTTTGGGGGGGGGGTCATACTATCAGTAAAATATGTTGAGCAAATTTATTGCACAATTATTTTTTTGTAAATAATCTATTTTTAGGAGGTTTGTCAATTTGACGTGTACGATTTGGGGGGGGGGGGGTCATAACCCCTACGAACCTCCTCAGACCGCCACTGGAGACAAACCAATACCTACGCGCCGAGATCGGCCGTCAAAAAAAGGATTGATTCAATCTTCTGTTAACTCCTGTCTAGCTTTGAGAATGACCAATCGAATCTTCGAATAATGCTAGTAAACCGCCTATGGTACCTACATATCGCTCATCATTTGATGTCTGGTGTTCCATAATAGTTCCTTGTATACAACTCACGCGGGCCCACACACGCCGACAACCCGCTTTTGATGAGTCGAAAGCTTTAATGAACCCATAAATCCACGTAGATTTCGTATATCAGTCCCATATTGCACACACCTCTTTCGTTAGGTGTTAAAAAATAAAGTAGGTAATAATCTTTCTCATAACTAACTACCTCGTTGGTCTAGTGGCGGCAAGCGCGACTGCTGATCGTGAGGTCCTGGTTTCGATCCCCAGGTTGGGCTATGTTATTGGGTTATTCTGTGTGGAATTCGTCAGTAGCAGCGTGGAGTTTGGATTTGTGCCCGGTTGATAGCAATAGGCTCGCCCCCTATCGACTTAAACATTACGGCGAAATGAGGGTGTTACTATATATCTCTGCCCAACCCTTCAGGAAATACAGAAGTGGTGTTATTTTTCTCGTAAGCCCGACTCAGTCTTCATAACAAAGATAAAATTGTTCACTTTCAGATCGCCACAGAGCGCGCGAACAACATAATCATCACTATAACGGAGCCCCAAAAGATCGGTGAAGGGATGAGCTCCTACGTAGCATACAGGGTCCTGACCAAAACCAATATGCCTATATTCAGCAAGCACGACTTTGCGGTGCTCAGGAGGTTTAGCGACTTCCTCGGTCTACATGAGAAGCTGATCGAAAAGTATCTCAGATCGGGGAGGATAATACCCCCTGCGCCTGAGAAGAGTATAGTGGGTGGGTAGATTTAGATTTTCACTACTTTTTTACTATTTTGGTTCATGCACTTTGGGTCTGTAGTTGTTTCTGACCTTACGGGTGGTTCTCATAGCCCGATGTAGTGAATTTGTGAGTTTCCGCGGATATTCCCTGTGGACGAAAACTCGCACAATTAGTAGTAAAGTTTGATTTTTAACCGACTTCCAAAAAAGGGGGAGGGGATGTTTTTTTTGTATGTTTGTTCCGCGATATCTTTGCTAATTGTGAACCGATTTTAATGTTTTTTTTTTTGTTTGAAAGAGTATTCTTTCAAAGTGGTCCCATTTAAATTTGGTGAAGATCTGATGAAGAACCTCGGAGATAGACCATTTGAAGTCGGTTTTATTTTTGTTAAAAAGTTTTATCAGAGTATATTATTATCGATTTAGCCATTTCATAAAAAAAGCCCTCAGTGCCTTCTTCAACACTCCCGTAGAAGGATCTCTTGACAAAGCTTAATTAAGTGACAATGACCTTTTTTATCTTTATAAATAGTTATATTTTAGGGTGATATCGCACCAACGTTGAACCAGCATTGGCATCCTTGCAGCGCTCATGCTTTTCGATCCCTGTCGCTGGACCAACTCCAGTGCGATATTTTTCTTATAGCTATAATTTTCTTCCAGGCACAACAAAACTAAAGATGACATCCACACCATCAACGGAGAGCGCTAACGGTAGCACAGCGGCCGGCAGTGTGCAGTCCCAGTTCGTGGAGAGACGACGCGCAGCCCTAGAGCGCTTCCTCAATCGTGTGGCGCAGCACCCCGTGCTGTGCATCGACCCTGACTTTAGGGAGTTCCTTGAGTCAGGTCAGTAAAAGCGCAGAAGACTAGGGCCTATAAACATATAGTAATAAACAGCCCGAATTTGAGAAATCCTTCAAGAAATCTACCATAAAGCAGAATTCCATATTTTTAGGGTTCCGTACCCAAAGGGTAAAACGGGACCCTATTACTAAGACTCCGCTGTCTGTCCGTCCGTCTGTCACCAGTCTGTATCTCATGAACCGTGATAGACGGTTGAAATTTTCACAGATGATGTATTTCTGTTGCCGCTATAACTACAAATACTAAAAAACAGAGTAAAATAAATATTTAAGGGGGCTCCCATACAACAAACGTGATTTTTTTGCTCGTTTTATAGATAATGGCGATAACGGAACCCTTCGTGCGTAAGTCCGACTCGCACTTGGCTGTTTTTTTAAAATTTCATAATGTAACAGTAAATTCTTATTTCTACAGACACAGAACTGCCAAAGGCGACCAGTACGTCTGCGCTGAGCGGCGCCGGCGTGTTGCGTCTGTTCAACAAGGTGGGCGAGACCGTCAACAAGATTACATACAGGATGGACGAATCCGACCCGGTAAGAAACGTTACATAAGTCTCCTCTTATGAGATCCAGACTTCTTGGTCTAGATATAAAAAAGGTTTAAATTGTTGAAAAAAAGGCGATATTTTTTAAATATTTTTTGTGTTTTCTTATTTACTATTTTATGCACCTTTTTCTCTACGCATATTGGTTTCTGTTCAATGCCAGAACCTGTTTAATTAATTTTTGAAAATAATTTTATTAAACTATGAAATTTTGTTTAAAATAAATCGATTTCAAAACTTGAGATCTAGCTAGATTAAAAAACATGGAACTAGTAATACATTTAGTTTTCTTGTGTACATAATTTATTAATATATCAACATTTATTTTGGCAGTGGTTCGAGGAGCGATCATCCCGCATCGAAGCCTTAGAAGCGTGTCTCCGCCGAATGTTCGGCGCGTGCGAGGCGCTGGCGGGCGAGCGGCGCGAGCTCAGTGCGCGCACGCACGACGCGGCCCGCGCCTGCGCCGCGCTCTCCGGGGCAGACCCGCACGCGCCGCTGTCGAGAGCGCTCTCACATACTGCTGATTTACATGAGAAGGTTGGGATTATTAACCTATTACATAGGCTACAGGTGAATTGTTGAGATGAGATTGTTTGCTCAGAATCGAAACTACGAGAAACAGTCAAGAAAAAATTATCAAAGAAGTAGAATTTTTATATTTTTGAACAGGCGGTAGATCTAACCAGACGTCAAACCCAGCACCCGGTACCACAAAATATAGTACCCGGTACCCGGCAGTATTACACATCGAGCTTTACCCCGGTCACTCACATGCACGCAAACATTCGTACAATGTACGAATGTTTTCCGTTTTGTATGGAAAATGTTCGCATAGTCATTGCGAATGTCAGTCCCACACTTGTGGGTTCGCGTATTCGTGCGAATGTGAGTGACCCGCATTAGAAAGAGATAATTGGCTTGCTTCGGCTTTGTAGACCGTCGTCTCTGTCATTCATACCTATGGGGCCATTCAAATATTACGTAAACACGAAAGGGGGGTGAGGGGCCTTTGCTTAGCTTATTTTTGATGATATGAGGTACGAGGGTATCTAGATGATGATGACGTCAGCAATTTTTATTTATTTACTTATTTTTCTAGACTTAAAACCTGCTGCTCATGAATAACAATAAAGAAACCTGAACAGTTTAAAAAAAAATACCAATGTTTACGTAAGCATAGGAGGGGGGGTAAAAGCTTTGCTTACTTTTGCTGACAAGGGGGAGGGGTGGGTCAAAAATTACTAAAATTCTGCCTACGTAATACTTGAATCGCCCCTATGTGACGTTTTGTCGCTTCGTGCGACAGAGATGATGCTCTATAAAGCCGAAGCTAACCAATATCTCTTTCTGATGCTCGATGTGCAATATTTACTACCGGGTACTGTAGCTATTTTATTCAAATATACGCTCTGTATTATTGCACAAATCGATAATGTTGCTAATAACGATCAAATCCTGCAAAGAAATATTATATCGTTATTCAAACGAAATAAAAATGCAAGATTTTGCATCAATCCACAATAACACATGACATGTTTCACAGATAGAACACTTGAGACTAGAGCAGTCTAACACGGACTTTTACGTGTTAGCTGAACATGTTAAAGATTACCTCGGACTCATCGGCGCTATCAAGGACGTGTTCCACGAGAGGGTCAAGGTTAGTGTTATTCCGCCACAATTAATTAATTGACGACGCGTTTGGTGCAGTGGCTGAGCGATCGGCTTGTGCGCTACGGGTCGTGGGTTCGATTCCCGCACGGAACAAATATTTGTATGGCCTACAGATAGTTGTTACGAGTCTGGATGTTTGTGCATGTGAAGATTTGTGTTTGTAAACGCACCCACGATACAGGAGAAATCCTAGTGTGAGGCAAAGTTTAAATAAAAATATAAAAATTAGAATCTGCGCAGACGAGGGACAATGGCGGACAAAAAGTCCACGGTGTGCTCTTATTAGTACTGCAATAAGGTTGCATTTTCATGACATGAGGTATTGGCGCAGACAAAGTGCAACCTTATTGCAGTACTAATAAGAGCGCACCGCAGACTTTTTGTCCGCCATTGTCCCTCGTCTGCGCAGGCCCTCAGACTAACTTCTTTTGGTGATTGCATACTACTATACTATACTCCAGCCGATTTCGGCTACGGTGATGATGCTTCTAAGTTTGAGAGCATGGGCGTTTTGCTCTCATATGTCTGATGTACCCTATTTTTGCTGCGAAACTCCGTGCGCACTGAGGACACGACAGGGTACCGTCTATAGTGATTGCATAATTTACCTGCTACTGTGACAATGTGATCTCGGAATGCCATATTAATCGTGTGGACGTTTCGGACTGATATAATTCTTTACCATGCCACAGTTTACATGCAACTGTTCATACAAATAATAATGCAGTTAGTCCAGATTCTATTATGTCGGATTTGGTTCGGACTCAGTGCACAACCGCCATAAGGGTTTCTAATTTGACTACGGAAGTCTAATAATGAGAGTATGTCGCGAACAAAGGAATAGATTCGTTATTATTTCAGAAATTACAAGCAAAAACTTACAAGACGTGTACTCGTGTCAATTTGTCCATAATATCTTCCTAATCAAGCACGACTGCTGACGGCTGTCCTGGGTTCGATCCCCAGGTCGAGCAAAGTGTTATTGTGTTTTTGCATTAGGAATTTCTTAGTAGCAGCCCGAAGTCTGGATTTGTGCCCGGTTAATGGCAACAGACTCGCCTCCTATTGCAGGGGACTTAAACATAACTGGCGAATGGGGGTGTTACTAATACACCTGTGCCCAACCCTTCGGGGAATACAGGCGTGATGTTATGTTATCTTCCTAATCAATGCATTCGCAGGTGTTCCAGAACTGGCAACACGCTCAGATGCAGCTAACCAAACGGAGAGAGAACAAAGCGAAGGCTGAACTCGCCAACCGGCCCGAGAAGATCGAACAGGCTGCCAATGAGATTATTGAGGTGTGTATGTGTAAACATCTGCTCGATTTTATCGACCAATATTGTAGCTCAATAATTTTCATGATATGTTTTATAGAAAATGCATCTTCAAAATTATTTAGCACTTTTTGTCAGTTTGTATCTTTCGTGCTTAACTTCTTAGCCAATCTGGATACGAGATGTACCATTGACAAGCAAAGAAAAAGAAGGAAACTTCAGGTGTGCACAGAGGTTCACAGGGTGTCCCAAAACTCAACGTCAAACCGGGAAAAAATGATAGGACAGTATATTGATGTTTTAAAAAAAAACTAAAATCTCACCCTCATAAATGTATGTTTTTCAAAGTATACAACTTAAAAAAAATAACTGAGCAGTCGTAAACAGACCTATCATTTTATTCCTGGTTTGACATTAAGTTTCGGGACACCCTATATATGCGCAACAAGCGGAACCGTCGTGATCACCCCAATATACGTATGTATGTGTGTGCAGATAATCTTTAAACTGTGCAAACTCTGGCTCAGTGCTATGCTCAAGGTGGCAAGAAATTTTAGAAAATATTTTTATTGCAACCCTACCTAAGATAGAAACTATCTAAATGATTGTAACATTGTTCCTAGTGGGAAGCGAAAGTAGAGCGCGGTCAGCAGGAATTCGACACAATATCACGTGTTATAAAGAAGGAGTTAGAGCGATGGGACGAGTTACGCCTCGCAGAGCTTCGCGCCGCTTTGCTTCGCTACCTCGATGAGCACATGAAACATCAGGCACAGGTAAGTTAAGCTATCAACAGCCTTCACTCTAATTTTTATTTGATAGAGTGACACTTGTCAAGCTTAGAATTTATTTATTTCTATAGAAAACTTACTGATAAACAGAACAGACAAGAGAACAGTAAGTTAGGCAGCCAATTACAAGTCTTCGCGTGTAAAAAATATTATAAAGAATCTAAATGTGAATAACAAAGCACTGTTACTGAGTATTAAAATAATTGAAGTTACTTGAAAACATCTTGGTTTAAGAACCTCCTTGCCCGCACCACACTTGCTAGTCAATTTTGACCTATAACAATGTTAAACCACTTAATCGATATAAAGGTAAGACTAGCGTAATCCATATCATTTATTAATATACTAGCTTTAGCCGGCCCGGCTTCGCAAGGGTAGCATTAAGTATCTACGGCGCACCTACCTACCTACCTACCCTTCTTAACTACCCTACCTATCTTACCTACCTACCTTTCCTACCTACCCTACCCTACCTACCTACCCTTCCTACTTTACCTACCTACCCTACCTACCCTTTGTTTTAAACAAGGTTAGTCGGAAAGGGGGTACTAAACCGCAAGCCACTTAAAGTATCACTGATGACTTATTTAACGCAAGTGTTAAAATTTCAAAATTCGATAATTTTTATTTGCATGAAAAATGATTTTTATTTTAGTTTTTTCAAAAAAAAAATCTTTCCTGATTTAGTTATGAATTCAGAAAATTAATTTTCTAATCCGTGACCCCAAATATGACCTAAATTGTAAAAACAGCTGATCATAGCTATGGACAGATAGATTTTAGCATATTTTTTACGAAATCTTTGAAAAGCTATTTCTCTTAAACTATCGAGTTTTGGGGAAAGTTGTAGAACAAAAGTTATCCCTTATTATGGGTACTTTAACACCCTTTCGGCTTACTACCCCCTTTCCGACTAACCTTGTATATATAGATACCTCAACCAAAAATAGAGATATGGAGGCAGTATTCAACATTTAAAGCTGTTCTCCCTCGGGGAATGCAAAAACTACAGGGCATTGGATGTCGTAATACCGGCGAGTTGCAAACGTGCAAAGGAGACGTGTCTTTATAATTTCATCCGTGGTGTAAGTACGCCAAACGCTACTACCCCAACGCTGTCTCAATTTCCAAGCAATGTACGTTGGTCCCTCGCCCTGGCTCTTTGTGTGAGTGTTCGACCCGCCTCGTCGTCGCCGTGACTGTGTTTCAACTGTGCAATGGACACAGGGCCTCACACCCCCTTTTTTGCTTCAAATTTACATAATATTCTTGCTTAATTCCTTCAAAAACCTGACTGTTGTAGTGTAAATAAAAAAAGGATACAATGTCTCCCAGTATGTAGTAATAAAACTTTATAAGCAATATATACACACAATTTTATCAACAAAAGCACCTGACATCACCACCCCCCCCAAGATAGAAAAATGTTAGTATTTGGCTCAGATGTTTCGACCAATACATATTCAAACATTCACAACTTTAAAGTTGTATTACTACATACTAGGACACATTCTATATTATGTGATTTGTTGCCAGGCAATCCGATACTGGGACGCGTTCCTGCCGGAGGCGCGAGCGATTAAATGAGTAGGGGAGTGGCGGAGAGCTCGCGCACCCTCCGTGTAACGCGCCACACTACTACTGATCAACAGCGGCGCTTGGCTAACGTTAGTAAATGAATTCGTACTACCTTCCATAATGTGAATTATATAATGATGATTTAGTGTGTAAAAAATAACAGAGTAGAGAATAAATTGAGTGCTTGAGTGCTGACAACACTATGTTTTCGAAACGCATCAATGGCACTCAGTGCGTTGCGCTGGCGCTCATCCAATCAAAATACGATTACTACTGCGCAATTAAAAAAAATTGCAAGTTCTGTAAATTAATATGCGAATTAGCACTTCATTTGTTTACTGCTCTGTGATAAAATCATAAAGTTCCGTAATGTCTGATACAACACACATTATTACCCCCTCTTTTGCACCAAGTATAAATCGTGTATTCCACATGTCTTAATCATTGTTTACCTTTATTGTTACACTCAAAACAAGTTGTGAGCCATACAAATATCTGTACCGATGCTCGCGATGGTCATGCCGGAAAAATGTTTAATACACTGCCGATACAACTCTAACAACATCACGCACATGTTTTTTTTAAGTCTTTGAAAAGTTTTGTATCAAACAACTTGTTTTTCGGTGTAGAAAATTTGTTACTGCTAGAAAGTGTAAGAAAAATTTGGCCTGTCCGGGCTTTGTAATAGTTAAATAAATACACCAAAAGCTTCTTATTTCTCTAATTTTATAAAAGTTGTATCGACATTTGCTCAGTGGTTATCGAGATTAGCCCAAATGTACTGACAGACATTGTCTGAATCTGTGTTTTATAAAATTCGGAGAATATTTTGTCATAATTAAGATTTCACTTAGAGATGATAAAAATAGTTACAATGCATTAATAATTCTGGGAAAGGGGGGACTGCCCCTTGATTACGCGAACGACATTATAAAGAAGATTAGGGCAAAAAAAAATATTCAAAAAAATCACAAGGGTTTTATAGAGCTTCAGAAAATTTAAAATAGGTTTCTTTTTCTATACTGTCAAGATATCATGTATTATAAAATATATCTATTCATAGTCTATAATATAAATCCTAAAAGTGTAAATGATTTTAGGTTTAATTTTTTTATTAATGTGTTATAATTTTGACAAATATCGTTAAAGTCGATATTAATAAATCTAAATATAGTGTAAAGCAATACGTCATCTGGTAGATAGGTAAATAATTTCTGACTAAAGTAAGCGCGATTTAATGCCAAATAAAAAAATTACATTCCAAATTATGTTTCTGTAGTTTAAAATAAACAATATAATTAACAAATTCTGATTTTTTATGCATCGGCATTTATTATTCATTTACTAACGTTATTTTGAATCACACGAAATGTTACTTTTACCTTTAATAAAGTATAATGTGTACGTGTAATATAAACCGTATATATTATATTAAACAAATGTAAGACTTATTTTCAATTCGTTACTGTTCAATTTAGATCGCACATCTCAGTCCGCGCTAGATACAATGTTTTTTAAAGGTCCAAATAAAACGTTTGTTCATCAAATTGATCTCTGCGTTTTCATATGTAAAGAAAAATGTATACCTTTATGTCTTTAGTGGAAATTGAAGCCTGGACTGCAATTTAATACAATTAATAAATTGAATTATGTTCCTGTAGAATTAGACACTAAAATGTTTCAGTATTTTGTTACTTACTCCAAACTAACATAAGCAAAGAAATAAAAAACTTTGTGTTTAAAAAACTTCATGGGAATAGCGAGTTCCAAAGTTATTTTTTAAATTGCTAGCACACTTTTTACACCCGACGTACTCATAGGTCAATAGAAGGAAAGTGGATTTAGCGTCGCGTAGTATGTTGTGTTACAAGTATGTGTCCAGCATTGGGTCTATTCTATCCTAAAAGAATATCTGAAGAGGATATCAGCAGTAATAGCCTAGTGATTGAAAACTTGCCTTTCATGCAGAAGGGTCCGACTTTAATCCCGGCCCGTACCTCGCACCTGAAAGGGCTTCAAAAAGTTCTTGATGGTGTGTGTAGTCCGCCAACCCGCACCAGGCCAGCGTGGTGAATTAAGGCCTAAGCCTTTCTCATTCTGGGAAGACGCCCGTGGCCAACAGTGGGTCAGCAATGGCCCGATTATGAACAGGACATCATTTATATCATGATCTATTTTTTGTCTGGTGTGTACGCCGAATCTTACTTAAGGGCGCTAAATTAAATAGACACATTTCTCTTTTTACATGCAGCGTTCTCAATTTTCTCATGGCTGTCTTAGGTTTTTGATAGACGGGGCTGTCTATCAAAACTAATGCTCTGGGTTGAAATCGCTTGCTGGCCCAGTTACGAAAGACGCTCAAAAATATTTCAGACTATTATTAACATATTTTTATCAATACATACCAAATGAACAACTTGCATTAATTTGCTTCACACACGCACGCACAGTCAGGCTTCAATTTATAATAATAATTATTACGATAATATAAAAATGTGATGTATTCCTCTGTCTAAAGAAACGATCTGTTTTGTCGACATCATATCTATAAGGAAACGTTCATTTGTGTTCTAAATTGTGTATTTGGATGTTGCTATTATTTCATGCAAATGGCTTGCAATGAATCTACGTTAATCGAAGATAATGTGGACTAATTTTCGGGGAATTTTGTCTTATCTTTTCACAGTTTTATAAACCTACTTCTTTACATATAATCGAAGATATAATGAACTAGTTGAGGGGTTTTATTTTTCATATCTTTTTATATAGCATTGATTGACCCCCGGCTTCTGAATCAACCCAAAAATTTACTATTCAGCTGCTCGTGTTATCTGATGTGATTGGTTGATACAGTAGGTACTCGCCATGCTTTTTGACTGCTATGAAGTTAGGCGAATATTTTGCTACTGCGAAACCTCTCACCGAACTTCAGTGCGGCTAATAAACACTCGGACCAATTACAACAACACATTAAACAGATAGGCCACGCCCCAATTTTATAAGAATAATAATATGAAACGGGTTATTTCTAAAAAAAATATAATCGCAGCAGACCCGGCTTAAGATTGACGAGTACTAGTCTTTGGTCAGCCAATCACATTAATTAACATAAGATTTGACTTCATGATTTGATTGATCATCTTTTCAGAAACCGGGAACTTTCATGAATATACCCCTGTATTAAAGTATTTGATTGCTATTTTTATAATGAATACAGATAGTACCATCAACGGAGACGCGCTCCACACGCGCGTCGCCAAATGCGTGTTCTCTCTCACTTTTCATCTTGAGTGAGAGAGAACACGCGATTTAGACGAAGAGGGGCGCGTCTTCATCGATGGCGCTAGGGAACGTACCCATACTACGTGACCCGTTCAGGGTGGAGGGAGGTCTTAAAAATACCACGCTTGGTCTTAGGGCGGGGGGGGGGCTTAGGTTTTCGTCACGTGGTCAATATCCTCTAGGGAAATCTCGCGCTTTTTAAACTCACAGGTGGCAACATTGACGCACATTGAGCCAAATAATTTTCTTTTTGCATTTTTTTTATTTAAATCCTTATTTATGAATTACTACGTGAAAACTAGAGGGGGAGGGGGGGTATTGGCATATACTACGGTTGGTCACCGGAGGGAGGGAGGGAGGTAAAAAGTTGTAAAAAATGGGTCACGTAGTATGGGTACGTTCCCCTATCTGTAATGTTAAGATTTTAACACCCATATGCACAAACATTACTAAAAGACCTCACAGTATGCTCGAACTCACTGCGTTGGATACGTTATGTTGCGAGATGAAAGGCAACCAATCACAGAGCCGTCTTCAACGCAATGCGTTTGAGCACACTTTGAGGCCTTCTAGTAATGTTTGTGTGTACAGGTGTTAAGGTCTGTTTTCTGTCATTATAAGCCTACACAACATCCACATCAAATTACATTCAAAAGATAATTATTAAGATTATTTTCTTCTTAAGTGATGGTTCTATTATTTTCGATTGTATGTTGTAATTTCATTGCAAGTACCCACGCTCATCGCTTCGTCATTTTAGTTTCGCGTAAAATAATTCTTAAGAATTCGTTAACATCATTGTATATTTTTATATAGTCATTTGTTTTTTATCTTAAATATAAGAATACTAGATATTGCATATTAGAATTGTATTCCAAAAGAATGGTTATGCGTATGTTACAGTCAAAGTATTAAATTGGAGATTTTATATTAGTTGATAGTACGATTAGAGTTTTTCCAAAATGTTTTGTTATAATATAATATCCACGATGGTCGATATTATTGCGTTTTAACGGCGATGTTGTAGTTTATAATCGCAATGTGTAAATTCCATCTGCCCAAATTCATTACTCTGACCGTAACACAATATTTACCTTAGATATGAATATTAGGTAGTATGATTGAAAAAAAAATCGAGTCTAATGTATTCCTTATTTTTTATATTGCCAAATATATTTTAGTGGTAATTTGGTGTAATGGAAGAGATGAATAATTATGAATAAAGTATATAATGTTGGTTTCCATTTCAATGTGATTGCGTTATTCCCTTTTATCTAAATTACGAGCAAAATCTACAGGATGTAGAATACACTGCCGCTCGGGCAGCTGATGGCACTGCTCATCTCTACTACTAGAGATAAACTGTGTCGCTTTATGACGACCCTGCAAAGCTACATGATGGAGTTCAAGGTCCTAGCCATGATTTAGTTCAGGTGCGGCAGGCGAGGGAAATCTAATAATATTCATGCTACAAAACGTTTATTAATGGAAAAAAGTGATTGTAAAATATGCAAAGCGTATAAATTTCGAATGATTTTAAATGCTATGTTTATACTTTCCTACCCAAGAGTTGTGACGGGAAAAAATAGTCAACTTAACGTTTGCATATTCTATAGGCTTCATACTTTCGATTGGTATGGAATTTGTCTATTAACCAAACCAGAAAAATGTTTAAAAAAAAGTTTAATTAATCATGTTCTGGACTGAAACTTTTTAGTCAATTTGCAATATATTTATTGACATATTTAATTACATATAAAATACTTTTCACCAGCTCGGTGAAGGTCGTTCTATACTGGGATCCTATACTATCTTCGGTTCGGGAGCACTCCGACAGATCCCTTACCAGACCCTGCTGGGGGGAGGCAGCTGCCCCACCTTGCCTGTACCTGGCTTCTCCCTGGATGGGGTTACTTACCCTACTTCAAGTGAGCATATTCTGTTGAAAAAAAAAAGTTATAGAAATTCCTATAAATGCGTGGCGTTTAGAGGGAAATTAGTTGTAAGTAAAAACCCACAAGGAAATTGCCAACAAAATCTAACACCTAAATCAAAATGACAAATATTACATGCAGATAACCAATTCGTACTAAATGAGTAATGTTAACGTTTTAGCAATTAATGATTAGTAATTAAGGCAGATATTAAAACCCCTAATCTACTAAATGTATGATTGTTATTGTAAGCATATAATCCCTGGACGAAAATAATGATAAATCTGTACCAGATAATAAGCTCATTAGGTAAACAGAGATTGGTAGGTAATGGTGACGACTGATTCGAACCAACTTAACTTAAAATATTGCTATATTTTATTAACAGGCATAATAAGAAAGAGGTGGATAAGTTATAGAGCTTTTAAACTAATTTACGAGTACTTGTTAAACATCGCCGTGTTTTTAGGCGGCAAATTATTCTAAGGTGTCGTCTAAATCTGTTTGGAAATTTTAGTTCATGCTAATTTGACAGCTCTAATATTCTTCCATCTCTTTCTTGTTTTATCTGCTAGTGAAGGATAGCAATATTTTTAGTTAAATTTAGTCTATGCTCAACAGAATCGGGGCCAATGGTGTCGATTCTGTTGCGCACTTTGACAGGACTAAACTAAGGGTGTTTGTCTCTTTCTGTTTCAATAGAAAAAGAAAGTGACAGTTGCGTTTAGTCTAGTTTAGAACTGTCAAAATATGCAACATAATCGACACCAATGACTAACTTTTGTTTTAGTAATGGAAATACCATAGTTGATAACCTTTGATCAGCGTCCTAATCGCGCAATACACTCGCAATCGCAATAAAAATAAGGTTGCAGGCCATGTGCATCAGGATAGCTGATTGCCTGTCTTATTAAGCGCTGACTCGTTGAACGGAGATTGCTACTTATCGTTAGATAATTGTATAGGAACTACCTGAGTATTATAAAAGTTATAATCACTTTTTAACAAAAATAAAACCGACTTCAAATTGTCTATCTCCGAAGTTCTTCATCAGATCTTCACTAAATTTAAATGGGACCACTTTGAAAGAATACTCTTTCAAACAAAAAAGAATCATTAAAATCGGTTCACAATTAGCAAAGATATCGCGGAACAAACATACAAAAAAAACTTACAATCTAATTGAGAACCTCCTCCTTTTTTGAAAGTCGGTTAATAAGGTCGTTTTAAGTAGCAGTCATTCAGCGTGGCTGTTTGACTCTCCGTAGTAGATATGAACTATGAAGTTAACTAAATTTTATTGGACCAATATATCTTTAAATAATGGAATCAGGCGTTACTTTGCGGAAATCCATGACATACAAATATACAATAACAATATTTAGTGTTGATTCCGCCAAACATGGCGGTTTTGTTTGGCGGAATTGACACTCAATATCGTTATTGTATATTTGTACAATATATCTTTGAACAGCTTTCTCTATAACTATTGACTTTTGGGGAAAGTTTTATCATCTCCCTGCCCTTATACCACACTGGATGAGGTCGGCAGAACATGTATTCCTCTTACATTCTCCTATATCAGCAGTCATCGCAGTACTCGCTCCTTTCTTACTCAAAAGATATTAATTATTATGGTACTTTAAAACCCTTTTGGATTAGTATCCCCTGTCCGACTAACATTGTATAGGCCCGTTTCAAAAAGATGTTTTGCCATCAGACCTTTTTCCTCTCAGTGCGCACGCGCAGCTCCCAATTATACTCGAGCGGTGTCTTCCAACAAGTGTTCAGATTGCCATAAAACCAGTCCTTGCATGTGCAGCATCGCCGAAAGAGTTCGGGCTGGTAAGATTGGTTACACGAGCCTGATGAGTTGCCAACCTTAGACACAAAGTTGTGAGGTCTCATGTGCCTGTAATTTCACCGGCACCCGTACCCTTCAAACCGGAACACAGCAGTGCTTCGTGGCGGTAGAAATAAGTATAATAGCAGTACTTCCCAGGACGAACTCTCACAATGGATCTCTACTACTACAGAATTATAGGTAAGAGGAATGATGGGCTCTTAGCTCTCCACCCATATAAAAAATGAAATATAGTTACCTCGCAGGCTAAAGTTACCCCAACAATAATATGGATAACTAATGTATGCAGATAGAAAATTCTAATCTACCTCCTAATTAATAATTGCCTCAATAATACACTTTGTAAATAGTGTAAAAGACAGAAACAAGAGAATCTTGTCGGGTGAATCTATCACTAGAGTTATAGTTAGGTCTGTCAGGATTGTGAGCATGGTAAATAAAGTAAATGAAACCAACATACTTAGACTCTCCACCACTGAGAGTACTTATATTTGGGTTAGTAGTTAGTTACAGAAGCTATTTTATAATATAATAATTTACACAAGGTCAGAAAATAAAGACAAGCAAATCAAATATACCAGGTTAGTCACAAAGGGGGTACTAAGGCGCGGGCCACTTAATGTATCCCTGATGATTGTTTTTAAGAAAGTGTTAAAATTTCAAAATTTGGTAAAAAAAAACTAAGTACTTATGCAAAATTATTTTTATTTTAGTTTTTTCAAAATATCTTCATTCTTGCTTTAACCTTTTGGACGCCATTGTCACATATATGTGACAAACGAAAGTTTACCCTGTACCTACGCCAGCGTCACAAATATGTGACAAAAACGATGGAATTATAGTTACCTTGGCGTGGGGGGTAAGCCGATGCATTTATACTCTGGCGTCCAAAAGGTTAATTACGAATTCAGAAAATGGAGCTCGTATCCGTGACCCCAAATATGACCTAAAATGTAAACACAGCTGATCATAGCTGAGGATAGATGGAATTTAGCGTACCTATATTTTATGAAATCTATGAACAGCTATTTCTCTTAAACTAATGACTTGGGGAATGTTGTAGAACAAAAGTTATCCATTAGGTATTATGGGTACTTTAACACCCTTTCGGCTTAGTACCCCCTTTCCGACTAACCTTGTATAAGTTTCTTCGGCGGTTCAACATAGAAAAATTCTGCTCCGTCAAGTGACCACTGTTTTTATAACTTTGGGTACCAACGTACGTAAAGGAGGATAGTCGTCAAGATGAATGTTGATTCATCTTGACGACTACTACTACTCTCCTTTATCAACATTATCCAGTGTTACCAGCTACCGACAACAATAGGTATTTGAAATCTCACATCATCAAGGGAACAACAGGTGTTCGTATATATCTTTAAGGAAAAAGTATAGAAGATGGTACGACGACTGATAAATTTCATATCAGTCATCGTTTTCTTGTCATATTTGTTTTGCAAAGATAATCCACTGTCTTACTAAACTTAATAAAAATATCTACTTATACTTACCTAGTTTAGTTGTAGTCCCAATAATTAATAAAAAAAATCAGAACACGTGGACAAATCAGATCAACCTGATAAACTTATCTTAAGATTAGGATAAGACGCACCACTAGATATGTATATAAACTAAATGTAATTTACTAGTTATTGTTTATTTGTTGGACAATTAAACGCACAGGTGAGTAAAAAAACTCTTATAGATATATAATTTTTAATCGGTATTATTACAGATTTTCCACTTCCTTGATAAGCAATCTGCTTAATTTTGTGTTCTCGGGAAATACCAGTTTAATTAGTACCTACATTACGCATTAATATTGTTTGTATTTATAGTTATTTTTAAATAACATGGAATTAATTAATAGAAAAATCTGTGATTATTAATGTTTATTTTCTCCCTCGCAAACTGTTCATTTTTTATTTTTTTATGGTCGTAGTAGGGTCAAGAAAAGAACCAAGTGCTTAAATGCCTAATAAGGCGTTAAAATTGAACTATGCTTTGAGAAATCTAATTCATAATTTAATCTAACCTAATCATACCTTGGCTGTCGAAATCAATGTCATAAAACCCTTGCCCTCTTTTACGAATAGATAAGATCCGGTTTCGAGAACTTACGATCATCGTTCGATACGTGTTTCACAATCTAGAGTAGAAGAACAGTCACTAAAACATTAAGTATAGGTATCTATCTACCTATATGATTTAGACAGATATTTATTTTCTATTTTCAGCAAACATGAAAATCTTCATTGCACTAGCGCTCGTATCCGTGGCGTTGGCCACCCCTGTGGTCCAGCCAATCACGCTGCCCGAGGCTCCTTTGCCCGCTATGGAAGCCATGCCCTACGTGGCTATGCCCGAACGCATCGACATCAGACCTCTCTTTGTCCCCGCAGAGGTTATGGAAGCCATTAAACTTTTGGAGATCCCCTCTGACATTCTTACCGACGCCGTCCACGTCGTAGACAACGTTGAATTTGATTTCGAAACCTTGAATGCCGTTGATCTTACTGAAGACCTCGCTGCTCCTTCTGTTGAGGAGATCATCGCTGATGCTGTGAAATTCGTCGATGTCGCCGAAAACCTTGAAGTCGCACCCGTAGCCGCCAGTGAAGTCGCTGAGGAGTTCGACGCTTCTTCTGTATCTGTGATTGTCGTCGACAACTATGAAGTCGTTGAGGAACCCGTCGCTCCCTCTGCTGAGGAGATTCCCGCCGACGCTGTGAAATTCGTCGATGTCGCCGAGAACCTTGAAGTCGCACCCGAAGTTGCCGAGGAGCCTGTCGCTCCCTCTGCCGAGGAGATTCCCGCTGACGCTGTGAAATTCGTCGATGTCGCCGAAAACCTTGAAGTCGCACCTGAAGTTGCCGAGGAGCCCGTCGCTCCCTCTGCCGAGGAGATTCCCGCTGTCGCTGTGAAATTCGTCGATGTCGCCGAAAACCTTGAAGTCGCACCTGAAGTTGCCGAGGAGCCCGTCGCTCCCTCTGCCGAGGAGATTCCCGCTGACGCTGTGAAATTCGTCGATGTCGCCGAAAACCTTGAAGTCGCACCTGAAGTTGCCGAGGAGCCCGTCGCTCCCTCTGCCGAGGAGATTCCCGCTGACGCTGTGAAATTCGTCGATGTCGCCGAAAACCTTGAAGCCGACAATGAGGTGCCCGTCAAAGAAGCCGTCAGAGTAGTAGACATGCCCCTCAGGTACCCCGGCAAGGTCTACGATAACCCCATGTTGCGTTAAACTGAATTTATTAAATGTAAAATAAATACTTAATATCGTCGATTTTTTTGTTAAGTGTTGGGCAATTTATTTTCGCTCTTTTACCCCACAATCTCATAATAATTGTTTACTATCACGAAGATATTTTTTTTAATTATCGCTGTTTTACTTATACACAATCTTACAAAACGACTACAATAAAACTAAACAACAACTAATATTTCAGTAGGTATAATATACGTAGTACGTACCTACGTACGTTCCTCATTTGCTTATCCCTATCTATGTAGGTCCGTCTTTATCCTTCGTGTAAAGAATCAAATCCAGTAGGATGGATGGTGATTAAAAAATTACCCTGTATTTCATGTGTTAGCGAGCATGGTTGTGGTCCGACCAGTGTATCGTTTGAAATCAACTTTTGAATGCGCGATGCTGAATTATGTGACGTCATCTTCAAGCTGAAAACAGACAGCTTTAGGACGCGGCTACCAACGCGGCTGGCAACCGCGACTTATATGTCGCTATCTGAATAAAGAATGTACACTGAACTGTGCAAACTATTAGACGTAAGTCGCGGACGTAACCTTGGGCCGTCCTTGAGCGTTCGGACGTCCGATAGATATCTGGCCTGCTGGATATTTTTCGACTGTGCACACTTAAGTCGTGGCTGTCAGCCGCGTCCAACTATAAATTATACTCTGTGGCTGCGTCCGATAGTTTATTTCCAGCTTCAGTTGTTCATGTTGCTGTATTCAGCTACGCAGCCAGTTTTGCGTAGTTCAAATGTAGCGTAATAGATGGCGCCTCATCCCAATACTTTAATTATACAGTTTAAAAAAAAAATCATTATCTTGATTAATTTATTAACAATCTAAACTTATCTACTTATAATATTTACATAATATTCTAAAACAATTTATTTCAATACATAGTCCTCGGGATAATCCATAACTTTGGGATAAGTCTTTGTAACCTCCTCAGGTATTTGATCAAGCCGGGTAGGTACAAGGCGTAACTGACGTATTTGATTGGTGACATTTTGCAACACATCTTCAGGTACAGTTTCACCAGGATATATGAGGAGTCGCTCCATAGTGTGACGCCTTTGGAGATTGCCTTTCATTGCCCTGTATACTGCTTTTTTGATGATCTGAAAGGAAACAAGGATTTAACCTATACATAGTATAAAACAAAGTCGCTCCTCAAGTGATTCAAAAGGAAGGTTTATATGCCCCACAATAGTATCTACATTGCACCTGTGCGAAGCTGGGGCGGGTCGCTAGTTAATACATAACATGAAGAAATAAGAACAGGCATTATGGATGTATGTGCTCTGCAATCCACTTTTCTATATTTGTATTTGTCACTGTGCTGATCTTCTCTGTTATTTATGTAATTGCATTAATACTATGAACTGATAGAAATTAAATTTATAGACCTGGCTATGGACTTTCAGCAATGCGACAAGCCAGGCAATAAATCGCACGACTTAAAACCTATACCACACTTATTAATGCAGAGAAGCTTTTATCAGTCGTCCTATCATTGTTTGGAGAGTAGTAATTTTTTTGTTTAAGATATATTATTTGGTAGAGATTGTGGAGTACAAAAGTTAAATAAGGATAGAGCTCCAGATTGAGAATTTTACAAACAATATTGAAAATACCCAGAAACATTTTATGAATTCACCCAAATAGTCGTTGAAACCTTGGATTAGTCAGATCAGAACTGGAGAAAAAAGTCAATTCACCACAAACTGTGATTTTGTCTCCCAATCTCCCAAGCAACCATGCTGTGGCCATAGTGCGACGCTATGGCTATGACACATAGCTACATTTGGTTTAGTTGCAAGACATGTCCTGTGACCAGGCCTAAGTGAGCATGGTAAACATTTTAAAAGAATATGTATTGGTCACTTAAGTTAGACCATTTTCAAGCAGAAGCCTAATTGCACTAAAAACTTTTGTTTAATAATAATCAGTATTGTAACAATTTAAATACCTATCTCTTGTTAACAAGAACTATAAAGACTAATTAATGATGAGAAGTAGTACAGTACTCCTATGATTATCAGATTACCATTAAAATATAATAAGAATATATTAATAATATTTGCTAACCATTGTAGGGTCCTTATTATGTAGCTCCCATGCTAAAGTCCATGTAGCTCCACCAGGATACCCAGTGTGGTGGAAATAGGCTCTTTTGCGCCACTCATCGCCTCTCAAGGCAATATCGCGGCTATTGATGCACACCACGACATCTCCACAATCATTCATAGGGTGATAGATAGGTTTATGCAAACCCATCAGATATTTCTTAATAAGGTTGGCAGATTCATAAGGGTCCTGCCATTTGCAGTCAAATACGTGCCAGGTGCGAGCAAAAGTGGCCCATTGCTGAAAATAATATTGTTTTTGTTAGGTTATTGGTCACGAAGAATAATTGTTTGTACTGATACCAATGATGACTCTTACTAAAAAGTAATTCATATAACATACCTGCACTCTTTTGGCTGCAGACATGATATTTTAAATTAATTTTACGTTACTAAATCAAATTAATAAACAGTTTTTCTAGTGTTTCGGAAGGCAACTTCTATAAATTTTTAGGTTATGTGTTCATATCATAATATCACTATCTGTCAAACAGTTGTCAAACGAGTTCAGACTTAGACGACAGTTCTTATTTCGTTCTGAATTTTCTGACAGGTAAAAATCACCCTTGGAGAATGAGGTTATTACGAGTTGATTTAGTTTAAATGGACTGGTAAACCAGTCCCTTCCTAGCTAATTCGCGTCGTTATTGCAGCCCGTAGGTATTGCATTCAACTTAAGACGCGAAAGACTTCCCAGATTCACTGTTCACTGACTAAATTAGACAGACACACGTAAAGCGCTAAATTCACTAGTAGATACATACACCCGCAGCAACTAGACTTCTGGAAGTTTTACAAACTTACCACAAGCTGCCCATGAAGGTTAACAAAACTTGCTTTCAGTGTAAGCAAGCGAAGCACGCACTTGCTTCAATAACGTGCGGAATTTAACTTGCTAGTGGTTGTAAGTTGTAACGCTTTAGCAATAATCTTCTTGGTTTCCCTTTGTAGCTAATTACGACTCCCAAAGGAAGAGGGGGTGATCTACACAACCATCAGAAACTACTAACATGTTAGGCCTATTTAATAATATGTTACATTACACCTTATATTCCCCGAAGGATTCGGCAGAGGTTTTTTTTAGTACGCCCTCGTTTCATCAGTTATGTTCAAGTCCCATGTAATAGGGGGCGAGCCTATTGCCATTAACCGGGCACAAATCCAGACTCCGGACTGCTACTGAGAAATTCCTAATGCAAAAACCCAATAACACTGCCCAATCTGGGGATTGAACCCAGGACCCCATACTCGGCAGTCGCGCTTACGACCACTAGACCAACAAGGCAGGCCTATTTATTACTTATATTTTGGGCACAGCGGAAATGTATAGGGCAAGGACTAAATAATATTCACTCATAATTATTAAATAAGTTTTGGTCTGCGCAAATAATATTTTATATAAATAATAAATATTATTTGCGCATACTGAAAGAGGAAAGGTAAAGAGTTCTGCGAGCCGAGCGACTGCTTTCACGTTTACAAAGGATGTAATAATGAATAGCAAAAAATAAAACATAAATATATAAAACATCATAAAATAATAATTTTATTCAAATCAATATTATGGCATAAAATTATAGTTACACTATCTTACACTATAAACGTGTCAAAAAATACTATTCTGTAGTTCTTTCATTGAGATGGAGGTCCTTTTTCAAGGTGTAAGCCGAAACATGCATCATATTGCTCTCGTTCTGGAGGAAATTTTCTATGGCCCGGTCTCTGACTTCCACCCACGCGTAGAGATCCCTGTATATCGGACGCACGTACTTCATGCGGCCCTGATTGTTCACAAAGTTGAATATTTCGGTGAGTTTGCTGTGGTCTCTGCTTCTTATGCATAGTCGCAGCCATCTGAAAAAGAAACAAAAATATAATTTAGATGCGGTGCTTATTTACAGCTTTTGAAGGAAGCTGTCAAATCATGCGTTAGCTTAGTATGTCGTAGCATAATCGGAAAAATCGAGTCTTTACGATAATCCTAGGACGATTGCAAAGGACCGCATATTTTTAATTTAAGACAGATTTTTGTAATCATTCGCGCTATTTTTGTAATCATTCGCGCTATTTTTGTAATCATTCGCGCTATTTTTGTAATCATTCGCGCTATTTTTGTAATCATTCGCGCTATTTTTGTAATCATTCGCGCTATTTTTGTAATCATTCGCGCTATTTTCAGGATCATTACAAAATCTGTCTTAAATTCCAAATATCCGGTCCTTTGCAATCGTTCTAGGATTATCGCAATGATCTGATTTTTCCGATTATCTTACGACATAGGTAGTATACATAATATAAAAATTAAAAAATATAGAGAAAGGGATAAGTAAACTTTTTGCTCGAAAGTTGTTATTTTTTTTTATCGTGTGAAGTTCCTGATGGTTGTCCCTCGCCCGGGGTAGGCGAGGGGATCTGCCGGACTCTTACCGGCTAAAAACCAACGGTGTTCCTCCTTCTGACCGTAGGCCGGGGTCGCGGGATTCGCCTAGGCATGCACCGCAACCCCGGCAGGTCTTGGTCCACCAACTGCTGGTGGACCTCTCCTCTGTGAGGCCCCACGACCTCCTGAGAGCGCATCAGAACACATGGCACGCCGTGACCACCCCAGGGACCAAACATGCACATCATGGGCGCCAGACTACCCCATGTCTGGGCACCCTTGGTCCCCCTGCGACGGGTCAGGTTGGTGGCCCCGCCGCCTACCACTTTTCGGCCGCAGAGGATAGGGAGAGCGGCCAACGAAATACTAACACTCCTCTCTCTCCCCCTGCGGTCCCACCGCGTCTACCATCTGACGGTGGCTACCCCGTCAAGGCCGCGGAAGGTAGGGAGAGCGGCGCACCGCAATACCGGCACTCCTCTCCCGCCGCGGCCTCCAGCCCTCAGCCGCGATGCCTCCCATACAACATCGAGGGCTTCCAGGCCCAAGCCCCGAAGAGCGGCTCTTCCTCGGGTTCCTCTACGCTTCACCGTGGGGATCCAAGCCACGGCTACTGAGCCCCCCCGCCTCGACAATGCGGGAACCCACCGGGGGGTTCCTGTTATGACCTTGTGTTTACTAATACATAACCTTAATATTTACATTATAAGTTAACAAACCCACCTGTACTGTATCTCACTGTTCTTATTCCCGTTGATTTTGTACTGATCTCCCAGCAGGGTCAGTCTCTCCAGCGGAAGCGGCGGTCTGTCGATCAGCTTTTGCAGCATATGGATCATCTGGTGCGGAGAGAAGCTCGCGACATCATCGTGCGAAATTGTTTGGGTCGGGTCGTCGATCTTCACAATGAGGGCCATTATGGCCTTCGTGATTGTTGTGTCGTAGCTATAAAAAAGATTAAATTGTTACATTTTCTATGGATAACAAATCCAAACAACTGCTACTGAGGAATTGCACTCGGAAAAACCCAATAAAACTTTTCTCGCTTATTACACTATTCAATTTGTAGGAAATCTAATTAGGAACACTAACTAGGAAGTTGGAAGCTACATAGTGATCGCACTAGACTAAATTTAATTCTAAATCGGACCGACGACTAGGGTTGCCACCTTTTTTTTGAACAAATATAGTATTTTTCCGAAAAATGATGCAGAAATATAGTACTTTTGAGAAATTCAGGGAAAAAATGTACACATTTATTTTTATCATTATGTACTTTTCCGTATATACTTGTTATTGCTTTTCGCTTCGCTCTTAACTTTATGATATACTGTAAGTATATACTCAAACCGCTGTAAATTTACAAATCCGATCTGGCAACACTGTTTTAAATCGTAGCAATGCGATTACACTCACCTAAATCGTAAACAATTTAGGAACCTTCGGTCGGGACCTTCCAATCGCACTAAATCGGAATCTAAGTGTTCTAACTTCAATTACACCTTTCGATTTTCTAATTAGATTTCCTACAAATTGAATAGTGTAATAAGCGCTTTAATCTCATTCGAAGTAATCGGAAAGTAGGTATATGTATTGTACGGTTGTACGTCAATAACTAATATTGATAGGTATGTATCATATCGTCAGTGGAAAGGTAAAAAGACTAAAGCGCCAATATACCTACTGTACAGTAGAGAGATTCAAACTATTTTTTTAAGAAAATAAACATAGTTATTATTCTTAGAGTATATTATATTAAATAGATAATTTAATTATCTATTGAATCTCTCTACTGTAAAGTAGGTATATTGGCGCTTTAGTCTTTTTACCTTTCCACTGACGATATACATGTCTCTACCCGGGGGTGCAAGGGGTGCGGGGCACCCGGGCGCTGAGGTTTTGAGGGCGTCGAGGCCCAAAAAAATATTTTATTCAGCAGTCACCTCAGACTAACAGGCCACATGTAATGGCATGCTACTATCTCAATTCTACTATAACCAAAACTTACTTTGGAATGATAGGCGGCATACCGCTCACGTGCAGCCAAGTCTCCCAATCGACTTGGTCGAGTTTATTGCTATCTTTGAAGTAGTCTAGCAGGTAGGATTTGAACTGATCGGTGTCAAGAGACCGCTTCCTGAAGGTCGTCAGGTAGGAGCGGAGAAAACCATCGAATACCGCTGCAAAGAAAGTGTTGGTTAGACGTGATTGACGAAAGAGGGTAGGTAAATGTTAGGTACTTTTTACTTAGGAACACGAATATTCTTTGGTAGTTTATTCCTAGACAGAGAAAAGCAAAAGAAATGATTCCATTTTATTAAGAGGCCGCTCCCGTTTCACAGCCGTCTCGCTCTAACTTTAAACCTTTTTTAAAGAATTAAAGAGATTTTAGGTGATATTGAAAAATGTAATCAATATAAGTTCAGTGCATCCACCTTCTGAGTGCTATCACAGATATTTATACAATAGTTTTATCAGGGTACGCCGTAAGCGGGCGTGCAACGCGTACACCGCACGCGGGCGGCACACCCAGGGGGCGGCAAATCGAGCGACTCATCTAATTGAGACCAATTTCATTTTTTTCGGTTTTGTGTCACTCAAGATAAGGAGTAATTGAAAGAGTGAGGGGTGCGTCGAAAAAAAAAGCTCGTCCACGTATCGCTTGGGAATTAATCAAAAAGAAGCGGGAGATCGATAATTTTTTATTGGCAACACTGCTCATCACATATTTCAAGTCATTGTCATTTTTTCATTCGGTATTGCACGCGGGCAGCGAAACAGCTAGCGGCGGGCCTGAATTTTATTTCCATACATGAGTAATATAGAAAAAACAAAAGCCAAATTTTCTTTCTCCTCCTCTTTCTAGGCAACAAATCAAGACTAATATTATGTTTCAAATATAATTATAAAATATTATGTTTCAAATATAATTATAAAATATTATGTTTCAAATATAATTATAATTTTGTCCTGAAGGATGCTGATTGAATATAGTTTTCTATATCGCCTAAAATCTCCTTAAATCTTTAAAAAAGGCTTAAAGTTAGAGCGAGACGGCTGCGAAACGGGAGCGACCTCTTAAATACAATACGCTTTATTGTATACTAGCTGTGTCCTCACAGCTCCGCTCGCGTAAGAAGTTTTATTCCAGTAATAAATATAGCCTATGTTACTCAGTGATAATGTATCTTTCCAACGGCAAAAGAATTTGTGAAATCGGTCCAGTTATTTTTAAGTTTATTCTTTACATACAAAAATACAAATCTTTCCTGTTTATAATATTAGTATAGAAGTATAGATAGACAAAAACACTGAGGATACATCTTAGATTAAATAATTCCTTATGGGTTTTAGTAGCGTTACAATTATTATTATGTAAACACACTCCCGAAAACAGTGGATTAAAAATTGATAAACTCCTCTATCTATCAGTGCGATGTCAGTCCACAACCTATCAGTACTGGAATTATTTCTGAATATCGTCTTTTGTCACCTACATGATAAGCAAATTAAATCAGCAGCATTTTAACCAGTTTATAGAATTTCAGGGTAATCTAAGAGTACATAAAATTAAGAGAAGTCATTAGGTACTGCGTGCCTGATTTTTTTATTATTGATTAAATACTTTATTTATCCATTAACCACATCGTAAACTCACCAGGCCCGCCAACTAAACTCTCCAAATAAACCAAGAACGTAGATCCCTTCTCATACGGAACCGTAGAAAACGCGTCATCAGGGTGAACTCCAACCAAGTCTACCACCAGCCTCGTCAACGGATTCTCACGACCCAAGTCATTGATCTAAAACAGAGTATTTTAATATAGAACTTACCAGGCCCGCCAACTAAATCTTCCAAATAGCGCAGGAAGAGGGATCCCTTCTCGTAAGGCACCCGCGAGAAGGCGTCATCTGGGTGGATCCCATTTAGGCTAACCACGAGATTCGTTAATGGGTTAGTCTCGCCGAAGACTTGGACCTGCAATTTCGCGTTTTTTTACATATATCTTATTTTCTTTAATGCACAGAAGATGTTTAGATTTTACCAGAACACGAGTATACTACATCTTTGCACACAAAACAATCCCTTAAATAAATATTTTTACTCCAACGGATTTTATCTTGCAGTATCCCTGTAGCATTAGCATTTGGGGATTGGAAGGTTGAAATTATTATAATGGTGTACTGTCATGGGAATTGATTTGTGTACAGTTTCAGGAGAATCGGTTAAGCAAAAGTGAAAAGATTAAAAATAAGAGTTATTTCGTGTTAAAGAATACAGATACGAATTCGCAAGCAGGTTATAAATTAGTACGAGATCCACCCAGATGAGATAAAAAGATATTTTTGTATAACGGTCACCCAGTGTTAGTAATGAAACTATGTTAGTGAACAGAAGTGGGCCTAGTGTTTGGCCAGACTGGTAGCGCGGTGCGGAGAGCGGCGCGGGTGCGAGAACGCGCGCGGTTTACCTGTCCGCAGTGGAGCGTGGCTTCGTTCTGAGCGTTGTCGTGTCCAGTGTTTGTCAAAATATCATATGGATGAAGAAGACTTATTTTTACTGGAAAATTCTTACTAAAAAACGATGTTTCGACACCCACAGTGCAGATCGTGCTTGAATAGCACTTATTAATTCTTCAACATTTATTTTTGAAGACGCCATCACAACAACGCGCGTGCGTGGTCAGCTCGAACTAGGTTGAGATCCCCCGTTCCCGCGCGGGTTGTCGCTTGCCGCCCGCGCTCTCACTGCGGCCACTTGTATGAACGAGCTATGGCGTGAGCTACCCGCGCGCTCCCCGCGCCCGCGTGCCCGCGCCGCTTCCCGCGCCCGCGTGCCACTATGGACACTCAAATGAAGTTCTTATGTTTGAACTCGCCGCACCGCGCCCGCCCCGCGCCCGCGTTTGCAGTCTGGCCAAAGGCTTAAAGTTTACTTACTACCTTTGACCAAAACGTAATTTTTGACAAAAATATTGCGGTTTAAAGTATGACTCACGCTAGACCGTGTCGGGTCTGAGTCGAGTGTCGGCCGTAGCACGGTCAACTAATATTACATATATTTTGTATGGACACACTCACGCTATACCGAGCAGCAACCGAATGACGGCCGAGCAACGGACAACGCTCGGAAACAACTCGGTCCCGGCTCGGCTCGGCCATCGGCCCATTGCATGAATACAGTGCCGCCGAGCTGCGCCCGAGCAGTCGTAGTGATGCTATACAAGTGCACTGACGTTTTGTTCGTGGTCGGAAAATGAACATCTTTACAAAGATTCACAAATTCTCCTTTATATTGTCGCTCTCTCCAAAGTGGATGCACACTACATTTCCTTGTAGTTGAAGATTTATTAGATTCTTCATCGTCCAGAGCGACCGCAACAGCCGCTTATTCCAGATCGTCAAAATTCAACATGATTGTAGTCTAGTTACAACACTATTTTTGCTCGGACGAGTATACTGCATCACGGCGCAACGGTTATTGCTCGGTCGAGGGCCGTCTTTGTAATTACAGGTACGGGACCGGCTCGGTGACCGTGCTACGACCGACACTCGGCTCGGACCAGACACGGTCTAGGGTGTATCATCCTTAAGTCTGACGGCACATGAGCTTCTATTTTGCTCAAAACACAGTTATTTGGTGTAATGACCTACAGTTAAAAAGAAAAGGCGATAAATTTGGTCTCGAACAACTTAGTCACCCATGTGAGGTCAATCTAAAGCTGAATTAATTACTAAATTGAATTGCGATTGACTAATTGATATTATTAGGTGTGTTCAGAAATATTATAGAAAATTCGAATTAGGGCCAAGCCACATCTGATGGAAGATACGCACGCCACATAATTCCATACAAACATCTCATACCGTACACATTTGACCGAAGATGCGTTACTAAAATTGCTCGAGTAAATTACGCGACGGAAGAACGGCGACGTATCTTTCGCCAGCTGTGGCTTGGCCCTTAGAAGGAGGCACATTCGCTGCCAATTCCGCATAAAACAATAGATTTTTAATTGTTTTATGCGGAGTTGCGGGGGGCAAACCCATCAACAGTGCGGACGAAGTCGCAAGCCAAAGCTATGAAGGTTCCAACACTATCACCCATATTCTAAGACGTTCCTCTAAAACTTACTCGACTCGACTCCCCCTCGACTCACTACCATCGGTAGTTACAGTTGACATAAACGTCCTCGACTCGAGATTTTTCCTCAGTCGAGGTAAGGAATCATCTGTCAAACTCAAGGTACCTCGGAACCTACCTTAAGGAAGGAAGTGTCAAAGTTCGTATGTAATAAAAATGAATTTTGAAGACTATCGAATATGCTTACGATAATCCTTACAATTATTTATCGCGGCGTTATTTGCGCGATGCAGATAATTCAAATTATGATGTAATAACTCCGTCGAGGAACCTCAAAGTTCACTCGAAATTGCGACTAAGAATACAATTTTGAAGGTGTTTCCGAGGCCGTCCTGAGTCGAGTATGAGTCGAGGAAGTTTTGGAGGAACGTCTTAGAATATGGGTGTATCTACCGCTATAAAACATATTTCAACTTACTGCTTCACTCAACTCCTGAAGCCCCAACAAGCTGTGGAAGTCGCGGCTCTTCTTGGCCTCTACCGTGTCATTGATGAGCGAAGCGCCGACCTTTCGCTCCAGGAATACAGTAAAACCTTCGTTGAGCCAGAAGTGCTCAAAGTTCCTGTTGGTCACCAGGTTTCCTGTCCAACTGTGCATTATCTCGTGGACTATGACGTCAGCTTGGCTCCTATCGCCTGCCTGTTGAGGAATGTTTCATGGTATCAAATATGTATATGAGGGATGAAGTAATTGTTTTTGTTTGCATTTTAGCTTACAATCTGTCGAGACAGTATATGAACAGATGTTATGATCGCATTTTATTTATATAATGTAATTTTATTAGAATATGCAATGCCTATTTTGGTTATCTTTACATAGCATAAAACAAAGTCGCTCCCGCTGTCTGTACGCTTAGATCTTTTAAACTACGCAACGAATTTTAATGCAGTTTTCAGCAATAGATAGTGATTCAAGGGGGAGGTTTATATGCCCCGCATTAGTATCTACATTGCACCCGTGCGAAGCCGGGGCGGGTGTCGCTAGTACATATAATTATAAATGCCGCAAAATGCAGAAGTATTCCAACTCTGTTTATATTATGTCAGTCAAATAAACAATATCTCTGGATTTTTCCTTGAAAGAACTTTGGCTGGTATGAGGTAGCAATGCGATATTACAGCGATATAAAAAGCTGATCGCTCAAATATGTCTAATTTCAAGAGCTAATATAAACCACGAAGTAAAATGATAATTGCAACAAAATTAGTTTTTTGATGTGAAACATCTAATGCAGCGTTACGGGTGTGAGAGCGGCTATTGCGTGGCGACGCTCGCGATGGCAGACACGACGGCAAACCTTCGTAACTCGTCGGCTCTCTTCGGTTTGATTCGGCCATATTTTTTTTACAGTATTAGTTTCGAATTTTCACATCTGCCAGGCGTCCCGCGACGTCTTAATTTTTTTATTTGCCAATCAAGTAAATCTAATCAGGAGACTAAGAAAATTGTTGCCAAATTGTCTGACAGATTTTGGAAACGGAAAACTGTCTGAATCAACGTTTCTTTCTTTCTTTCATAAAAAACGTTGCCCCACACTAGGATTTCTCCTGTGTCGTGGGTGCGTTTAGAGACATAAATCTTCACACTCACAAACATCCAGACCCGGAACAACTATCTGTAGGCCATATAAATATTTGTTCCGTGCGGGATACGAACCCACGACCCATAGCGCATAAGCCGATCGCTCCGCCACTGCAATAAACGTGTCTTCATGTCGTGTGTTAGTAGAATTGGGCCCCAGAACATTGAATTGATTGTTAATCCTATCAAGCCAATCATCCATTTTAATTAGTAATTACTTCAGCATAACGCTTGTATGTACTCCAAGACGCATGCTTTGATACACAATCATATTTATTACGGTGATATTAATCGATTTATGCTTGTACAAGGTTGCATTATTATTTTCAACTTTACGACAAGTCGGTAACAGTATGTTTTAATTATTGATACGGTATCCTAATCTTTCTTCATAAATGAATCCGAGTCTTAGGTCATCATCTTACTACAATACTTCATTATTTGATTTAATGAGTTTTCATAATTATGAACAGAGACTCCGTCCAAATCTAAGACTCAAAGAAATACTGTTAGAAACTACTATATGAACATACTAAGGCCTGTATTAATAGATCCCTCTTAACATGGCCCAAGAAGAGCTGTCAAAATGTAGAACTCATACATAGACAACTTCTTTTTATCAAATCATCATCTGTAGTCACAGTGGTACTTTTAAACGAGAACTATTTATTAATACGGCCTTTATGTCGCCTATAGGGAATTGACTTACCAACAGCAAATCAACGTCACTCAGAACAAAACAAATTCCCCTGTTCCACTACTCAGTTTGCGTTAAGAGGCATTTCCAGTTTCACAGCTGTCTCGCTCTTAAGCCTTAACTTTAAGCCTTTTTTAAAGATTTAAAGAGATTTTAGGAGATATTCAAAAATTTGCGGGTGACATAAGACGAACTTCACAATCATAACTTAATATTTCAGTTGCACCCTAAATATCACAGTCATAAAATACAGAATCAATAATAACTGTAGTAAATTAAATAAAGTTACCCTGAGAAATGTTATTGTCTTCAAATAAAATCAAATACTAAAAGTTGTCACCCGCACCATGCTACACCTCAAATAAGATAGTGTAAACTTACCAAGAGCGTAGGAGTAACGAAGGTAAGGCAGGGGTTCTCCATGCCTCCGTAAGGGAAGGAAGGTGGCAGCACCAGTAGGTTGTACTCCGTCCATTCATAAGGACCACACAGCTTCTCAGCAGCTTGGATATACTTCTCAGTTTCCGCGAACTCCCACGCACTGCGCTCTATTTCTTCCGTTTCTGACCATACTACGGATCTGAAAAAGATTTTATGGAGTTAATAGATACTATCAGATATCGAACAAAAACATTCATATACACAAAAAGCTGCTGGGTGTTTTGGAAGACTCGGAAACCACTTGCATAACACATTCTTTGCTAAGAAAGTTAACCAACAAGCTTAGAACACAAACGTGACAAGATATGAATTTCGTTGTTTCTGAATAATTTGTTCTTTTATTCATAATATCACGCCTGACGCCTGTATTCTCCGAAGGGTTCGGCAGAGGTGTATAGTAACACCCTCATTTCGCCGTTATGTTTAAGTCCCATGTAATAGGGGGCGAGCCTATTGCCATCAACCGGGCACAAATCCAAACTCCCGACTGCTACTGAGGAATTCCACACGGAAAAACCCAATAACACTTTGGCCGATCTAGGGATCGAACTCAGGACCTCAAGATCAGCAGTCGCTAGACCAATGAGGCAGTTTTATTTTATTCCATTCAAGATAAACTAAGCCAAGCCTGCAGGACCCTGCAGAGGGTTCTTTGAGGCAGCATTATTAATTTTGTTTTGACTGCACTGACTCCCATAAACAGGCTTCAATTATATGAATTTACTAAGATGTAGTTAGTTGCGTTTACTCCTGTTCTGACTTGATGCCACTTACCTAGGTCCAAGGGTTCTACTTTCCAGTACACCCACGGCAATGGCCACAAGATACGAAGGCAGCGGCATAGGTTGTCTGAACTCGGTCTTGTTGTTCTTTGCTTCACCTCGCAATGCACTCATAAGAACCGTGAACTCCTCAGGAGCTGTCACTTCGGCGTCATATGTGAACTTGACGGCTGGAGTGTCTTGGCACGGCAGGATGGAACGGGCGTGGATTGGCTACAGAGAAAACGGTTGATTAAATGATAAGTACTTAATGTCTAATGCATTAAGTCCGCCTCTATACAATTTTGTGCATATGGAATTAGTAAAAAAGTTTTTATTTAATAATAGACAGCTAAACTGAAATAAGATTGGACTTTCTAAATGCCAAAACGAAGGTCTTTTATAGAACTTTACAGTGAGTGTCTTGGGACTGCAGAATAGAAAGGATGTGGATTTGCTACTGAAAAGGCAAAAAGATGTAGAATAGCTACCAAGAAAGCAGAAGTTAATAGACAGAATACATAGGTCTACTCTATAGATCACAGCAATACCGGGACTGGTCAATGCTACAAAATTCTAATTCCACCACATTTAGTATTAGAGCACTGTAATATCACTGCAAACGAGACCGTAACATGCTTTCCGAGGCATGCAAGGGTTTTTATTAGCAAGGTTTGATCACCGTATGGTACCGTCACTAAAACGTAATATCCAGTAATAGCCTAGCGATTAATCACCGATCCGTCTGACAAGTGTGGTGAATATGAAAATATCCTTATGATCTTTTATTACAAAGTAATGTTTTGAAGGCCCCCGTTTAGCACGCTTACGTAAGCCCCCAGTTTATACGGCTGGTGTCGGACTGCCGTGCTGCAGCAGCGAGGATGTCGTGTGACTGTCGTGCTGCAGACGGGTGGTTCTGTTTTTTTATACAGTTGACGCGAAGAGAGAGCAGTGCATCAACCGTACTGTCGCCGTGCGTGCGCGGTACGAACGATGCACTGCTCTCTCGTCGCGACAACTATATGAAAAAACACAACCATCCATTTGCAGCATGACAGCCGCCTAAATTGAAAGACACTTAAAAATTGTAAACGATAACGTAAAAACTCTATGCAATTTTATTATGTTAAACAATCGTCTGTTTTATTGTTTTATTACTTTTGTTATTTATTACTAGTGGCTGCTATGCTCTGTCAGCTGCAATATGAGAATGTCTGACAGCTTCGTCGACTATAGGCAAATGATGCCCTTGACTTGACTATCTTTGAATTTACGATTTTGAAACAATGCTTATTATATCTCAGGATATTATTGGATTGCGAAGGTTAGGAGGCCAACTCTACTACTAAAATCGCAACCGAAACATGGCTCCAATAGCAGTCGCTCCGGTTAAAGTACTGCTGCTACTACCCAGCCGCATCTGGTTAGACTTGAAGACACCCCAACATACAACATATTTCGGAAATGCCCAGGGTGATACAATGTTAATAACTGTTTCGGATTCCCGGCTCTACAGTCGGGAATTCCAGAATCCTGACCTCTTAGGTCATGGTAACTATGATAGTCCAAAAATAGCCGGTCGTCCTCAAACCATTACCATCATTATATCAAGCTGTAAACCTACTACAGTCATTCGTTTTTGTCTTTCCTAACTACATAACATTGTAGTCACGTATAAAATTACATCAGAAATTAGAATTTTTGATAAATAAAATGATATATACATTTTGTTTAAAGGCAGTTTATTAGGGCCTGCGCTCAATGGCAGCACGGCATGGCAAAGGATTTTTTAAGTTCTAATAGTTTTAAAGAAAGTATAAAAAAAATAAAAACTTACCTGACATTGGCTGAAGAGATAAGGGTGTTTCTTGCCAGACGTCTGCTCTGGGTTCAGCCATTGCAAGGCGGACGCTTCAGGGGCCGTGCTGTACTTTACCGTAATCTGTAAACTGTCGAACCACAAATAAAAAAAGATATAGGAATTTATTTTAGTGATAATGAACATAATTATGGTGAAGGAAAGCATCATGACGAAACCAGCACACCTGAGGTGCACCAAAAATTTGTCAATGATGTGTGCACTCCACACAACCCGCACCAGGCTAGCGAGGTGGACTAAGACCTGAACCCCTTCTCATTCTAAGAAGAGGTCCGTGCCTAGCAGTGGGGCAGTAATGGACTGGCTATGTAATGAATATAAAATGCTAATTGAATGATACAAATCACAGAACCAACACTAAATACGAAGACTCATTAAGTCTCTTTTGACAACCCAGCTAAACACTAAACATTAGCGCGCAACAGTTAAGCCCGGGATCCATTGCTGCGTACGAAATCCACGCTGCCCACGCTAGATGCGTAGCCGGCAGGGTGTATCTATGTATTCACTGCTGCCCAGGCCACACTTAGCTTCAGATGTTGCCAGCCAATTGAAATCATATTTATAAGATTTTTTCGATCCACATATCGATGCTCAGCAGTGAAAACCTCGTAAATCCAATTTTCTTCAAAAGCGTTAATGTTTTTCTTTAGCTTGATAAACTCGTCATACACGTATTAGTTCAACTAACTTTCAATTCAAATACTTCTACGCCATCTATGACGTACGATGACAAACTTGTATAAACATTTGATCGGCCATTCTTTTTCAGGAAACAGTTTTTTCTATTTCTTGTAAAAAAATGTATTTTACACATCGCACCTTTAAAGACAAACCGTTACTAAACGAAAATTTTCATGAATTGAGTTATTAATGCCATCTTTCATAAAATTACGTAAACTACAAGGTGAACTTGGTACTTTTTTAAAACTCCACTTTTAGAGGGCGTAAAAAATAATCTCCACTTTTGAACGGCGTAAAAAATCACAATAAACAAAGTTCTATTTAATAAAAATACTTTTCTGTAATCGTATGTCATAGTGTACATAAATATCCATCATATGACCTCAAAAAATGGCTCGGAGCATCATGTACTTAAATTTTATTGCGAAAAGGTTTTTTTTTTCTTTTTGCTCCTGTGTAAAATTTGATATTTTCGTTTAGAAACGGTTTGTCTTTAAAGGTGCGACATATTATTATGTGGTTTTCACTGCTGACCGTCGATATGATGTGACGATTAGCTAATTATTTTGAAAGAACTTTGGTTGAGTTTGGGAAATAAACAGCAACGTTTTTTTGTTGTATAGATTCTATTAGAGTTAAAATTCTGATCTTAACTGACATTAAAGAACTTTCTTATTTTGTTCAATTTTAGGATTCAGTATCTCAAATTAGTTCTTTTTCTAGGTACAAAAAGATCATAGAACGATGATTTAAATTGTATGGTTTGCAACATTGCAGCGCACAGGTACCCATCCTCTAGTATCTCAGCGAGGCCATGCGTGTATATTATCCACTGCTACGCGCGTCCGTGGGCAACGTGGGCGACCTAGCTATGGTTTTGTTTGTTACGTCATGAACCTACGCCTTCTTACGTAGCGTGGCTCTACGCAGCAGTGGACACTTTCCTTCATTTTCATACAAAGCAAAATTGAAAAAAGTGCGTAGCGTGGCCGTGCGTAGTAATGGATCCTCGGCTTTAAAATATGGAGGGAAATGGGACTGCAACAGTCTAGGATCATGGGCGTAGCTATCAGTTTCTGGGGTGGATACAAGGGGGCACAGACACAGGGGACCTACTCCGAATATCGAACTACGCAGTTTCGGCTGACGGATCGCACGTTTTCCAGCTACGAAAATGTTTCGGATCCGACGATCGATTCGATTTTCGCGATTTGACGTGTTGTCTTTCGTTCACCCTACTCCCAAATGTTTACTGACATCTAGTTCTTAGTTCGCTGTTTGACAACAGTTTGATCGTATATTTATAAGTTCGATATTCCTCGTTGTTTCGCTTCTATCGATAACTTCGATGTTCGTTTTTCGGAGTAGCCCCGTGGACCTTTCCCGTTGGAGCACTTTTTGACCACTTTGAACTTTGTAAACGTATGAAATGAAGGTCCAACTTCAATTCACTAATCTGATGAAAGCGAACAAAGGTGCAGCCAGACATGTAGGTATTTGGCTGAATTCAATATGTCACATAGGTGGTCTAATTTTGCCAATTTTATTTTATTTATTTACTTGTTCGAGCCTATGCATGAACCTATCTTTCCTATCTTATATTATCTATACTAATACTAATCTATATCTATACTAATATTATAAAGAGGAAAGATTTGTATTTTTGTATGTAACGAATAAACTTAAAAACTACTGAACCAATTTCAAAAATTCTTTTACCGTTAGAAAGCTACACTATCACTGAGTAACATAGGCTACGGGCGGAGCCGTGAGGACACAGCTAGTGTTATATAAAGAGGAAAGATTTGTATTTTTGGACTTTTGTATGTAACAAATAAACTTAAAAACTACTGGACCGATTTCAAAAATTCTTTTGCCGTTAGAAAGCTACATTATCACTGAGTAACATAGGCTACGGGCGGAGCCGTGAGGACACAGCTAGTATTATATAAAGAGGAAAGATTTGTATTTTTGTACCTTTGTATGTAACAAATAAACTTAAAAACTACTGGACCGATTTCAAAAATTCTTTTACCGTTAGAAAGCTACATTATCACTGAGTAACATAGGCTACGGGCGGAGCCGTGAGGACACAGCTAGTATTATATAAAGAGGAAAGATTTGTATTTTTGTACCTTTGTATGTAACAAATAAACTTAAAAACTACTGGACCGATTTCAAAAATTCTTTTACCGTTAGAAAGCTACATTATCACTGAGTAACATAGGCTACGGGCGGGGTCGTGAGGACACAGCTAGTATTGTATAAAGAGGAAAGATTTGTATTTTTGTACCTTTGTATGTAACAAATAAACTTAAAAACTACTGGACCGATTTCAAAAATTCTTTTACCGTTAGAAAGCTACATTATCACTGAGTAACATAGGCTACGGGCGGAGCCGTGAGGACACAGCTAGTATTATATAAAGAGGAAAGATTTGTATTTTTGTACCTTTGTATGTAACAAATAAACTTAAAAACTACTGGACCGATTTCAAAAATTCTTTTACCGTTAGAAAGCTACATTATCACTGAGTAACATAGGCTACGGGCGGGGTCGTGAGGACACAGCTAGTATCTTATCTATCCAAACCCTATCTTTCCAAGGCCCACTACTTTGAAAACCCAAAAATAAATGTTACCGACATTCTCAACCCTGTATATTCATAAAACAAGAAACACATAAAACATAGTTATCTCTAAAATACCAATGAAAAGGAGACAGTGGAACGTCATACACAAAGCACAAGTAAAGGTAAAAAACCGAAAATCTTTATTTCTAATTCTATGTTAAATTATTACGCGACATGGTATGTATACAAAAAACCGCAAAATTATGTTTGTCACGTAATAAATCCACTTTACAGTAATAAAACAGTACGGAACCCTTAGGGCGCGAGTCTTACTCGCACTTATCCGGTTATTTTACGAGTCGTTCTAGTCACTTCTCTCATCAGAAGCTCGCCAGTGAGTGCACCACTGCGCGCATCCTCAATATGTATGCTGTCGCAAAATCTCATTGATATCCCTATTATAGAAGGACTTTCTCTCCATGAGTGTCACTCACGTGTTTTATGACTCCTGGTATACTATTACATCAGCCTAAACTTTCTATCAAAAGAAATAGTGAATATTATTAAGCTGGCTCTACACTCGCCCGCGAACTTTAGCCGCGAATCGCACGTGATCTCTGCGCGAAAAATATGGCCCTCTACACCCGCAACGTTCAGTTACTTTCACACGTTTTGACAGAAATGGATGACGAAGCTGCTATTGCTGCCGTAGCACTGTGTGCTGTAGAGTGGTACAATTATGCGTATATTAATAATAAAGAAGAAATGGAGGAAAAGAAGATGGTGGATGACACAAATACTGCAAGTGTAGATATATTCGCGCTCACGTGCCGCGAACCCAGTGCGAACCCTTTGTCGCGGGATTAAAAACCGACATCGACCCGGGAACACCGCGAAGCCGCGTAGCCTTCTACACTCGCGTTTCACGACTTTCGCGCCGCGAGTGTAGAGCCGGCTTTAAAAGGACGAAAGCAAATGTACCAATTTAATTGTTATATTTAATATATTTTGTGAAGTTTTTTATTATGTCTCGTGCACCAGGATTTCTAAGGTGGGCACTAGACCTTCGACGGGTGCCCGTGCCCCCCGCGCTCCTACCTTGCTACGCCCACGTTTCGGATTTCATATTTCCATGTATCGTCAGATCTGATAACAGTCCGAAAACTGGGTCAATAATCTAGAAATATCAATCGAAAATACATACAAACTACGATTTGGACGCCCCGCTTTCCGCTTTCTATCAGACTCGCTCAAACTACTTCACAATCTACGCTACACGCGAAAGGTGTAGTGAAACATTTCTGAATTACCTAGAAGATTGCATATAGGTAGGTAAAGACTGGAGCACAAAGTTGTAAATGGAGACAACAAAAAGCATCCTAAATTCTTAGGACTAAAACTAGCTGTATATCTATAACGTTCGTCCAAAATACCTGCCCAGACTTGAAGGGTTTTACAGAATGTGTAATTAATTATGTCCGTTAAAAAACAAACACTGAACAATTTAACGACTAATGACCTATTTCTATTTTTTACCGAGCGTAGACTCTTGTAAAGCTAGGACGACCTCGTAGCTTTGCATAGAAACCCCCCTCATTTTTGAATTTCTGAATTTAACCTTACGAATTTCTTTATATGCCCATTTCTTTACGAATTTCTTTTATAGTCTGACAATAAAAAAATCTACCATTGGTAAGCAAAACGACTCGTTTTTGGCCATAGGACCGGGCATTAAAAACGACAAATTATTACTAAACCTGCTGCGACAAAAATCTAACAAAACATTTTTATGCAGACCAATTACAACACAGTAAACGCACGCCCTAATCTTGATTTCTAACAAAAATATGGTCGCAGCAGACCCAGTTTTATACTACAGCTGTTGGTCAATGAACCTTCGTCAAAACACTATATCTTACTTGTTTAGTTTAGACCACTGGATAATTACTTTTTTTTCATGAGGATGGTTATAAACAAAAGTTTGTTATTTTTTAACTTTTGTCGCTTGATTTATTAAATTATTTTCTTTTTATATTTTTAATAGATATGATTATTTACACATTCTGATCAACCTCTTAAAGTTTGGACAGGTATTTTGGTAGTACCTTATACAAGGTTAGTCGGAAAGGGGTACTAAGCCTAAAGGGTGTTAGAGTACCTATAATAATGGATAACTTTTGTTCTACAACTCTCCCCAAAAGTCATTAGTTTAAAAGATATAGCTGTTCAAAGATTGCATAAAAAATACGCTAAATTCTATCTATCCTCAGCTATGATCAGCTGTTTTTACAATTTAGATCATATTTGAGGTCACGGATTAGAAGCTCCATATTCTGAATTCGTAACTAAAACAAGGATGAAGAAATTTTGAAAAAACTAAATTAAAAATCAGTTTGCATGAAAAAAACAATTATCGAATTTTTAAATTTTAACACTTTCTTTAAAACAGTCATCAGTGATACATTAAGTGGCCCCCGGCTTAGTACCCCCTTTCCGACTAACCTTGTATGATGTATATCTCATGAGAGCGAAACAACCATTGTCAAGGACACATTTCCATGATGATTATTTTAATGAACTCCAATCTTTACTACCAAATTTCTAGTTGCTAACCTAGTTCCTTTATATGCCGCGAAAGGGATAGAATCAAAACTTTTGTCTCTTATGGATCCGGTACTTGAAATCGAAGTCCCAATCTCTGCCTCATCCATACTAATCGCGTAAGGGTCGGCTTGGTACGTAGCCCCGGCAAGCGTCAAATGCGTAATGCAGTGGACGGACGCAAACATGTCACTAGCTCTTTCGATCCTATAGAAATCTTCGTTTGCTTTTTCTTCGTACATTGCTTTTTCTTCGTACACAGTGTTCACAATGGTGGTTTCATCTTTTCTTTCCAAAGAAGAAGGATAAGTTAAGAACTGTTTTGTTAGAAGTCAACACATTTCATTTCAAGTACGTAATGATAAAATGTATACAGGCTTATCTATTATAAGGCGGGTCCTGGGATGTTTATACAAAGTTAGTCAGAAAGGGGGTACTAAACCGCGGGCCACTTAAAGTATCAGTGATGACTATTTTAAAACAAGTGTTAAAATTTCAAAACTCGATCATTTTTATTCCCATGCAAAAAGATTTTTATTTTAATTTTTTCAAAAAAAAAAAACATACCTGCTTTAGTTATGAATTCAGAAAATTAAGTTTCTAATCCGTGACCCTAAATATGACTTAAATTGTAAACACAGCTGATCATAGCTATGGACAGATAGATTTTAGCATATATTTACGAAATCTTTGAAAAGCTATTTCTCTTAAACTATCGAGTTTTGGAGAAAGTTGTAGAACAAAAGTTATCCCTTATTATGGGTACTTTAACACCCTTTCGGCTTAGTACCCCCTTTCCGACTAACCTTGTATAATTTGTAGGATCCTTGTTCGTTGCTTCTTCGAACACGCAACCTCGTATCCTTAGTCGAAAATATTCGAAATGACCAACCCTATCCGATCATTCTGAACCTTATGACTAAGGGTGCATGTTCAACGAAGCACAAGAGTTGTATTGTTAAATTAAAATAAGCCAGTCGTTATTTTTAAACTACGACCTTCATTTGTACGTAATACAATACGTGACAATGTTAAAAATATAAAATATTTGCAAAATGTTATTGTTATATTGAAATTTTTACCATTGACAACTGGACAAAACAACACTAATAAATATTGTCGTAAATTTTATTTATTTTTGTTGTTGGGTATTTACTCGCCCAACAGCAACCAAAGTAAGAGAGACAATTGATATTGAGGCCAATATTCCAGACTAGAAATAAACAATGGATCGAGAGAGTTATACTCGCGCACACAGGATTCCGTACCAACAAGATAAATCAAAGAATAAAGGCGCTTTTCGGAAATAATTGCAAATTTTTAGAGAAGGCTGTGGACATATGGATCCCACTTGAGATATGGTGTTTTGTATTTTTTTGCCATGATTCATGCCACAACAACACATAATCTATGGATATCGACAGCTGCTGTGGCTGTCGAGATAAACTCTTGTGAGTTGTGACAGACGGACAGACAGTGTAGGCTTAGTCGTAGGGTCCCATTTACCAAGGCTATGTTGAAACTAGGCGATGAATGAATACGCCCAAGGCTTTGCTTGGTATGTCCTTATCTCTGTGCAGTTTCATGAAAATTGGTTCAGTAGTTATTCTGAGCTGGACACCCATTTTTTTCACAATCTACGCACATTGCAGGTTGATCGTTGACTACAAGGCAAATGTTAAAAACTGTTTTTGTTTTATATTTTACTCCTTTTACATCTTGCAAAATTGCAGCAACAAATAAAACTTTTTATTTTCTTTCTGTAGTTTAATCGTGAAGAACTCGCTTTCGCATTTTTATAATATTAGTGTGGATTAACTTACTGACTCCCTTTATCGAGCGACTTCGGCAACAATATTGTCAGCTTAGATCCGAAGTTGGCAATATGTTCTCCCAATTTGTACTGTAGTTGTGAGCCGTCATCCGCTTCAACAGACTCTATCTTCAGATTGCTGACGTCTAGTATCTAAAAAGGAGTATTTATTTAGTTAAGAAACAATTTAAGTTCATATCCAATCTGCGAATACTTCGATTTGAGATGGAAGTTACATTTTATCATACTAAGGGCTGATTTTAACAACGTCAGATAACTTTTATCCGAGGTTATTCCTTAGATACTTATATGTTTGTTTTGGAGTTTTGACGATTTTTGTTAAAAAAAACTGTCATTTCATAAAATGTATTGCTCAGATAGAAGTTATCTAACTTTGCTTGTTAAAATCGCCCCTAAAGCGCCAAATCGACTAGCAAGTTACACCGCAAAATTGCTCGCTTAGTTGGTAAAACTTGCAGACGTCGTCTTGCTGCGGGTGTGTCCACGGTTTGAAAGGCGGTTACAGAAGTCAATTTGCGCAGTAAAACTTACTAGTGGGTTTGGCGCTTTAGGATAAGGGTAGTCAATAAATAACGCGTAACCTGGCCGCAACACTGCGGTGCGACGACGCACCGTAGAAATGTACGACGTCGCATATCTATCGTCGTACAATATAATATTGTAGTCGTGCGACGTCGTTTTTTCGACGCGTCGTCGGTACGCAGTGTTGTGACGTGGCCTTAACGACGCACAGCGCGACAAATCTTGATTCATGCGTCGTTAATAAAATTATTAATATTTTTGTTTACAAGCACACGAAAAAAAAATTGATACTCAGATAATTTTATTTACAAAAATATTGAACGCTAGCCAGATAACTACTCATATCATTACATATTGATAGCTCCTTGAGAAATGATTGACATATCAATACTTGTGAACTGTAAACCATTGTCAAAACTGATATTCTATCTATGATCTACTCGGCCCCCATCATCCTACTTCAAAAAAGCAGTGATAGCCTAGTGGTGAGTCGGACTGTCAAGTCATAGATGTCGAGTTCGAACCCAAGGCACGCACCTCTGACTTTTCAGATTCATGTGCGTATTGTATAATTATCACTTGCTTAAAAACGGTGAAGGAAAACATCGTGAGGAAACCGGCATGCCTGAGAGATATTTCTCGACGGCATGTGAAGCCAAGTCAGAGGCCCATGGGCGGCATAAACTCTGACACAAAGTTAGTCACTAACCACACGAAACGAAGAAGATCCTACTTCTGAGTTCCTTTGACCTCTCTCGGTACCTAATACAAATCTTAAAATAATATAAAAAAGGTTTTTTCTCGCTTGGTTCCCGCAAACAGACAAAGTTTTTTCTGTTTGGTGAGAACTGACCCAAAGAGTGCTTTTAATTTACAGCTGATATACAGGGTGTAAACGAAATCACGTAATTCCGTCAAACCTCGTGATGTCTGCTGACATAGATTAACCCTGCACGGGATACTTTTGTATTTGGATAAAAAAAATATAACAAGTAAACATGTGTTCTTTACGTGAGACATTTTAGCGCCCCGAGTTAAATGACCGCGCGACAAGCGATAGCCGCGCGATTCGCTCGGAGCGCTAAAATGCCTCACCTTAAGAACACATGTTTACTTTTTGTAAAAAAAATTTATTGAATCCAAATGTATTCCATGCAAAGTTAGTCTATGTCAGGAGTACATCACAAGGTTTGAAAGAATTACATGATTTCGGTTACACCCTGTATTATATAAAATGACAAACAAATGTGGCGTTCGCGTTGCTGTCAGCGGTCACGGTCACGGTGCAAGCTATCGCCCAGTATTTAAGGTACGCTCAAACCAACGCGTTCAGCTTGCGGCCACAGTGGCGTGCACGGTTGCGATCAGTTACTGCAACTGTACTTGTAGTAGCGACGTGTTCAAACTAAACGCGAAACGACGCACAGTGGGCTGAAAATCGAGTTTCATGGACATAGTATTTTTTTGCTGAATTCGTCTTTTTTTTTTATTGGAATTGCTTACCCTTGATCTATCCACAATTGATATGGCGTCATAGAACATAGTGGAAGATAAACATCTGTTTTTTTTTCAAAAAGCTTATAGTTTTGATCATAAAATAATTAATATCTCAGCTATCGCATGAGTGCGCAAATATTTTCTTTCACACAGTTATTCTCCTATTTTTTTGTCAATTTTCGATGTATTTCACTTCAATGGCGGAGATGCGATAACAGAGAAAAAACAAGATTTCGTTATTAATTTTATTTCATCTTATTATAACGGTTATACGTGGGCAGTGGCGGGGCTAGACCAAAATTTGATGTGGGCGAGGTACATTTCGCGAGGCCCTCTGATGGCGAAAAGACGGAAGTTATAAAATACAAAACAGTTGAAACTGTCACATTTTTATTACACGACTTCGGAGGGTTATGTGTTTATCAGCCTATGTATGTATTATTGTTCTTTTGTGGCGCTCTAGAGACCAAACGCGTGGGCCGATTTTGACGATTCTTACGTCAATCGATTTGTCCTAATCTTGCAAGTGTCACTAACGACATGACAACAAGACGCCACATTGAGAAAAAGCAAAAACAATAAAGTCAACGAACTATGTTAAATAGAGTATCTTTGAATAGGTATTTGAAAATCATCTTTAGGATTCTCTTTGCGGTGCATGCTTTTGAGAATCCCGCGACCCTGGCCGTACGGTCAGGAGAAGGAACACCGTTGGTTTTTAGCCGGTAAGAGTCCGGCAGACCCCCTCGCCTTCCCCGGGCGAGGGACATCCATGAGGATTTTCCAACGAGAAAAAAAAAAATAGATTCTCTTAAGTATAATTTTTCATTTCGAAATGATTTCGAATGATCATTTAGGATCTATAACGATTTAAAGTTGGTTAGCAACTATTCTCAATACTTGTAATAAAGCTGTGATAAAGTTATATTGCGAAATTTACCGTTTTATAATACTAGCTAAAAAGTGTAAAATAAAAAAAATAAAAATCAGAACCTCAACTGCTTAAAAAGTTAATTTTAAATAAAAAATCAAATGAACTTTAATAGAAAATGAAATGGTTTGAGCGTACCCTTAGGGCACCACTAAACTTAGTAGTGCACTTTTGTGGCTAGAGTTGCATGATCGTTCCGTTCGTATGTCACATCGCTCTCGCATCACATCTCTCTGTAATTTACAAGAACTTACCACATCGTTGATTTCTTTCAAAACGTCCAAGTTTATCGTTGCCTGTCCGCTCAGAATTTTCTTCTCAAAGTCAACGTTAAGATTCAACGAAATGTGTTTAATAATCGCCTTTTCTATAAGACAAAAAATATATTTACAACAGATGTAGGTAATGTTCCAAAATTAAGTTTGTACGCTTAAGCGTTTTGATTAAAAGACTAGAGGGAAAACCTTATCTAGGGATTTATTTCTTATAGAAGTCTAAGCTAAGATAGTTTTAAATCGTACTAATACAAGAAAGTTAGTAAGTACTTATAGTACTATTATTATCATACTCTTATTTGTTTAAATGGGATCAACATAAAATGGGTTATCTCATCAATGTGAGACCTTTATAATTATTATCAAGAATAATGCACAGATTGTTCTATCTATCTACGGTACATACTCGTACATAACATCCACGGAAAATAAGTCCCGCGGGTCAATAACTTATTCTAAAGGTATAAAAAAAAACTTACCCGGGCGCGAATACGAAGACGGATCAAGAGGACTCAAGGCACCCATGGCTCTGATTTGACTAAAACATAGAACAACAACAAAACATGATAGCAAAATATATATTCTGTTGGCCATTATCGGGCACGTCCACACAGCACAATGTTTCGTACACGATTGGTACAGAATATTGATCAATAGCCTTCTTTAGCATCAACTAGATTGAAGAGATTAGAAAGTTAGGCTTGCTGCATAGCGGGTGGAGAAACGAAACGCAGTGCTACTATGCGTACCAAATAAGAATAGGATCGCGCTTGCTACAACTTCACACGATAGTTGCCAAATTAGTACCGCCAGCAAAAAAATACTATGAAAAAAAAATGTTATATTTTTTTATTCATAGATTTCATTATTATTTACATTCATTTTTATAAAATATTATTTATTGAATTCCATAAATAGATCATTTTCGATAACTTAATAATATTTGGAAACAGTATTCATTAAAGAAATGAACCAATAAGTTAACTTCACAAAATGCTACTGGTCACCCTAATATGTCGCCATATCTGTGTAATTAATTTGACGTTAATTGATTAGACATACATACATACATAAACTCACGCCTTTTTCCCATGGGGGTAGGCAAAAAATATAGAACGCCACATGCTACGACTCTTACATACCCCTTTCCCTAATTGATTAGAAATACCAAAAAAGTGAACTAAAAATAATTAAACTGAGTATAATTTCTTTATTTATTTGTTTGCACACCTTACACTTTGGTAATGAAGTTCACGAGTATTGCGGAACAAAATGGCGTCTTGACAGAGCTATTCTTATTTGGCACGCATAGTATACGCGTTTAGAAAATACCTAGAGATAAGATGATGGATCTCGTCCTGCCCGCAACATTATTTTATTTAAAAGGTTAGATATAATAATATTTAGCTGGCCAACTGGCGACTTCCACCTTAAAATTGTGTACAAGGACACGTTATTCGTAAACATCAAATTCGAAAGTGATTTTGGCTCAGGGAGATTAATGTTTTGACCAGTTATTCAAAAATTTGATCTTTAGAACGAATATGTGGCTCTTAATTTTTTTTATAAACATTTTTTTAATAAGCAAGCTTTTCTGAGAGCTGTTCTGAGATTTTCTTAGGAATATGACCATCAAAAGTTGCGTAAAAACGCTGTTATATCACATCACTAGAGTGTAGGATAAATTTTGCCGATGTGGGATAGATATTTGAGTCGCTGAGCCACTAACAAGCAAGTAACATTAATTTCATGTCAATTATTGGGAAACCGTCGTGGTGTCGCACACGCAGTCGCAAATAAGGAGTTCCGCACAAAGCACGATGCTTTAAGGCCTGATCAAATAGAGAGCGTGGCTGGATGTGATATTCACGTCGCGTGTTGATCGCGTGCTCTTGGCGTGCGAATTACTATGACAATGTATGGAAGACGCCACACAGAGACTGCCACACCACGCCAAGCTTCGCGTAATATCACACCCCGCCAAGCTTCGCGTAATATCACACCCCGCCAAGCTTCGCGTAATATCACACCCCGCCACGCTGTCTGTTTGACCAGGCCTTTACGGTGCGGAATATCACCAGCTATTTAACAATATACGTACTCTTCCAGCGCGGAATATAACAAGAAATATACATACGAACTTTGACTAGTTTGATTATCGTCGTTCATCAGATACCAAAAACGATTTTGACTATAGTCACATTCCGAAAATGAAATTGTGGTAAAAGTTTCGCAATGCATCAGGCTTTGTGCTTGGATCTCCTCATCATTCGACATTTTCACATAAATAAAACTGCTATAATATTATCTAACACAAGTTTTAAAAGAACAAGTTACAACATTCACAATAGCTCTGATAAAGAGAATAATATTAAAAACATGTATGTTCTGATGGTGACATTGACAATTATTTATTTTATAATTTATTTGTCACTATAAACTCCTCTAATATTCTCTTGCCAGTTTTATTCTTAAATCTGTCAGACAGACTTCTGTACAGTCCCAAGATGGATGAAATGGGCAAATTGTTAGCCCTTTAGTCTTATAGTGGACTACTTTAGAAAACATGGGCTGTCAGAAATTTTGGGATAGTTTGATTAATTTATTTAAAAATGGATAATACCATTTTCTCACAATTCTATCGTCTTTCCCATTTTTTTAGCTCAATTGATCTAGAATTTAACTCCCTGATGTGTTTAACAAACACCTCTCTGTCATTGGAATTACAGACAGCCCACTGTGCAGAGCATGCATGGAGGAGGACGAGACGGCAGCCCATGTGCTACTAAAATGCCCTGAGGTTGCCACATACAGGGCCAAGTACTTCGGAAACCCAGGTACTCTCCGAAAGATCGTCAGCAACGTCATGGGTGTGCTGGCCTTTATTGAGGAGTTAGGGTTGATCGAGTGACTACACTTACCACCCGTGACGCAAAATACGCGCTCAGACGTGGAGTTGCGGACACCAGCCTGTTATACCTATACCTAAATCCCTGATGAGAAACTGTATTAATTTATCTGTTAAGTTTTCTCAGTATGAGAAGAGTTTAGGCCGACCCCACGTTTACACCTGAAAACAAGTTGTAAAAATACTGTGTAAACATCTTTTTAAAGTAGTTAGGTATGTCGTGTTTTTATCATGTATAAATTATTTAAAATATGTATTTTTTTAAAGATTTACATACTGTACATCCCTAACAGTGTGTTGACATGGATGCCACATCTAGTTGCATTTCTTACTTTAAATCCCTGTTCGCTCGGTTGGTGACACTTGTTTTTATGATTCTACCACTTTGTTTTATTTTATATAAAGTAACTTTTACATAGTTTAAGTATGCTCATTAGAAGTATATTTTGTAAACATTGTTTCTCAGTAAGTGAATTATTGTTAATTCTTGTGAGAAAATAAAGTTCTTAAACCACTGTAATACATGTCTGTCACGGTACCTTAAAATATGCAATTATTTTTTTAATAAAATTAATGTATACATGTAGAATTCATGTTTATACCTAGTTGTAAAGGAGAGGTTACTTCACCACACAGGCTTGATGCGGATTGGTGGACTACAAACATCATCAAGAACATAATGAATACATAAGTTATCAATTTCATTGTGTACTTTGTCAATATTGAGTCATTGCAGTAGCTGATCTGTTATCTATTACTGTTGCTATGTCATGAGAAGCAATTAAATTCTATAAATAATCATAACATAAGCAATGAGAATAAATATAATCATTAAAAATAAAATAGGTACATTGCATTGTATTCAGATTTGAACCTCATTGTAACTTACAGCGTTACACTAACCAGATTTTATTATATTAGGTAATAATCACTCAATTATAATTCGAGCTTTATGTCCATAATGTTTAAATACCATGAAATCTTATCTGTAAAACTTCAGTGTATTGAACTCTATGAACAAAGATATTATTCTTATGATCATTGATTGAACTGTACCTAACTTATTCAGCCAATTCAGCCTTAAAAAAGGTTAAGTTTTATTTTAATATTAAAAACTTACCTTTGGTCTAGCAACTTTCTATGAAAATAGGTATTCAAAGTTTGTAGTTCACTAGTAAATAAAATACGTGTGTATTTAATAAAACTTGGAAAACTATTTCCAGTTTATAAACCTACTTGACGCGGCACAATTTTTATTTGCACTAACGTTTAGTCACATCGTTGTAACCAGAATAATACAAACATTATCAAACATAGAATGCATAATAACACAACAATATATTTAATAACATATGTTTAAACGAACAATTGAATATTGTTTTTATAATTTACAAATGTTACTGACTCATTTTAGAATGCATCTGTTTTAATTTAAAGTATAATAAATAATTGGCTCTGTGTGGTCTTCCAGTATATAAAACAGAGCAAAAACTAAACGCTTACCTGCTTGCAGCTTTTGTTGTCATGTCGGCAAATAATTTCCACTTTGTATCAAACAATTTTGGCTTATAAAACGTGCTGTGTTGGTGTACGGGTTGTTTTAAAAGAATTGAACACGTTTTTTGTCGAAATTTTAATACATTATTTCGTAAATTTAATTGAAAAACCCGCGTGACAACTTTAGTAGAGAGTGACATTTTAATTTTTTTATGTTTCTTTTTTCCGAAGACAGATTCATGCATGCACTAAAGCACTAAAAAATAAATTGTTCAGTCAAACAATATCTTAAAAAGAATACATATTTATTTCTGTACATGTTTTTTTTTATATTTATCATTACTTAGATGAGATAAACATTAAATTAATTCAATACGGATGTTTACAAATCCTGCACACAGTGCACTAATATACTGGGGCATTTGTGGCATAGAATGATAGGAACACAGTAGAGTCCGGTACAAGAGATTTAATCCGAAAATCAGACGTTTCGCACGTTTTCCAACCACGAAATTGATTCGGATCCGATGATCGATTCGATTTTCGTGATTGACATTTTGACTTTTGTTCACCCTTTTCTTAAATGTGTTATTTGACAATACTTTGATCGTATAATATATATAAGTTCATTGTTTCATTTCGATCCGGAACTTCGACGTTCGTGTTTCGAAGTAGGCCCCCAGAGTCATATTGGTCTATGCCCAGAGTCGACAATTGTAAAGGCCCGTGTCCACTAGCAAGTTTTGTTGCGCGCAAGGTGCGTGCAAGTGTTCATTGGTTGCTTAGTTTTTTCTATTTGCAGAAGTCGACTAGCTTCGGGCGTCCCCACAGGTTAAAAGTGAACTAAGCAAGCAATGGACCGCTAACGACTTGCACGCGCAACTTGCTTAACTTGCTCGTTGATTTGGCGCTTTAGTGCGACTGGTTCTCCAAATTGTATCCCCATATAGTTTGAGCTCCAAGCTGTCAATTTTCTAGGCTCTGCAATTTGTTTCACATATTTGTCAGTTTCTCTAACCAAACACTTTCATTATTTCGACACTTACCCTTATTTAAACCAGTACAAGTAGGGACACCGTGGTTCAACTACATCGAAAAATGTGGGACCTAACCCATAGGCGCAACCAGGGTGAGGCGAATGGGGCTTTTGCCCCACCCTGGCACAGGGAAGAATAGGTAAATAGTCTAGATTCAGTCATGTCTCATAAAGGTGGACATGGAAAAAATTGTCCAATAACCCCATTTTGCACTTCAAGATTTAGTGAAAAGATGAATATTTACTGTATCATTCAGCTATTTTGTCCCACTCTGCACAAAATCTTTGCTACATCCATGATCTAACCTAATCAGGTATTCCCTTGTTATTAGGTTTCAATTTCCATCCATTTCATAAGAGAAGCCTCAAGAGTCAAGTGTCATTGGCATACTGTGGATGCAGTGTGTAATAGATGGTAACCTACCCTCTCTTGGAAGTATCCTGCAAAAATTTGAAATATCATGAGAAATAGATTTTTATTTAAATCGAGGAAGAGAAAATGCTCCTCGAAAAAATGAAGAAGTTACGCTTATAGAAGAATTAAACGCTTATAGATAGTAATTCTAGATAAGACCTCGAGTGGACCATGATTGATTGCTGAGGTCATCAACGCCATCGAATGATTACCAAAAGCAAGCGCCAAATCTACTAGCAAGTTAAATTGCGGAAGTTGGCTTCTACAACCGACTTTTAACTGTGTACACACCCTCAGTAAATCGATTTCTGTAAGATTTACGAACGAATTAAGTGAGCCCTTTCTGCAATAACCGCAATTTAACTTGCTACTGGATTTCGCGCTTGAGCTTGACTATTAGGCTTAGCATGACATTACACATTGTCATACATAATGTCAGATGTCAACAAATTCCACCTCTATCTGGACATTCTGGACAGATGGATGTCGGATCGTTTGTTCGGTTTTTGTTAAATATTTAATTAATTTCATGTTCATAAAAACGATAATACTAAAGCGTAAAACAAATTAACGTAAAGTGTGTAAGCGGCGGATTTTTCTTCAAGTTGCAATTTGTGAAATGCAGATGTGTTTGTAAATATGTTGTCGAGATTTCACCATTATCACGGATCAAATATTATTTTATTTGACGATAATACAGTTGCATACAGAAAAGCGAGCTTTGCTCATGGCTTAACTTTTAGCGAAAAGCCCCTATTGCCTGGGGAAATATTTTTGGTGGAAATTGAGAAAACTGAGCGCGGTTGGAGTGGTCATATGCGATTAGGTTTGACATTGCTCGATCCTCAGACAGCTGCACTCGGAGATAAAGGATTGCCACAGTATGCATTACCTGATCTTGCAAACACTGGTATGTCATGGATATTTCCTATTTCAAAATCGCAAAATAATGTTCTTGTAGAGCTCGTGAATCAAGTAGCTAGTGGGCGGCGGGAGAACGAACCGCGCGTGTCTGTGTTAGGTGACGGACACATAGTGAAGACGCCGCGCGGCTTTGTATCTAAAATGGTCCTCAGACCACAAACATTGTCATATAATGGAACCCCACAAGGCATATTACCTATGGATGCTGGCAGTCGCATAGGTGTTATGTTTGTCCCTTGTGCCAAAGTGAACAAAGATGAACCAGATTTAGCGGAGATGCATTTTATAATAAATGGCGAGGACCAGGGGCCTTGCACTAAAGCCATCCCATATACAACAGGGCCATTACATGCAGTTGTTGATGTGTATGGCACAACAAAACAAGTTAAGATTGTTCAACTTTATGGAGGTAAGCTGATCATTGTTATTATGTTTTCAAAACATAAAGTTTCAGAAATAATATACATAATGTTTTTTTATTTCTTTAATTTATATGCTCTTTACTGTATTTAATACTAAAAAAAGGAATAAGTATTTATGCAATATATACGATGAGCATACTTTCTTATCGCACAAGTCGATCTCTTCCAGACAACCTTAGCTAATATCTTACCTTGTTTAATAGCAAAAAATATTGAATTTCTTCTTCATGTTATATTCACATTTTCTTATAAATTGGTAAAAATATTTCAATGTCAATGACTGTGTAGTTTCCTTTTATAAACATAACATAGTTTTCATTATTTTTTTCAGTGAAAACCCTACAAAGTGTTTGCAGGGATGCAATTCTACAATACGTGAATAATGGCTCGATAAAGGCATTACCGTTGCCAAAGTGCTTAAAAGACTTCTTACTTTCATAGAGCTTGGCTTAAAGCAAAGAGTGAAATGTTTGACAATAAGGCTGTTAAACAACTATTCTTTAAAAAAAATGACTGGGTGATATTGTAACTATTAAATTTTTTTATACCTTTCAATTTTAGATTTAGGGCTAATTTTTCCAAGTCAAATAACTTTTATCCTAGGAATAAGTTTGAGGTTTTGACAGGTTCTGTATAGAAAATCTGTCAAAATGTCAAATTTTTTCCTCAGATAAAAGTTATCTGACATTGGTAAAATCGGACCTTAGTGGACAGAAGGAGCTTTATAGGAAAATAACCTTTTCAAGATATGTATTCTCTCCTACTTTGAGGGCAAGAAAGTTTTGCGCAAGAGATGTCAATTTTATGAAACCCAACTAAGGCCTTGTTGATGAGACGTTATGAGTACAACATACAACTAAAAAAATACGCGTAATATACGCGTCTCCACAAACAGTCTCATACATCTTCATTATGTTTGAATTGTGCGCTTTACATCCTGAATCACACTCTGCGCTAATCTCCACATCTCCTAAATGGGGCCTTAGATAATAACTATGAATACTTGTTATAAAGCTTCTACATGGTGTAAACGAAATCATGTAATTCCTTCAAACCTCGTGATGTACTGCTGACATAGATTAACCCAGCACGGGATACATTTGGAATCAATAAAAAAATATTACAAGAAATAGACATTTTTTTTTTTTTGTGACGTGTTCTTAACGTGAGGCATTCTAGCGCCCCGAGATAAATGACCGCGCGACGAGCGATAACCACGCAATTCGCTATGGGCGCTAAAATGCTTCATGTTAAGAACACACATTTACTTCTTGTAATTTTTTTTGTTGAATCCAAAATTATCCCGTGCAGGGTTAATCTATGTCAGCAGTACATCACAAGGTATGAAGGAATTACATGATTTTGTTTACACCCTGTGTACCTGTGGTGATACCTGAAGCTTATATTCAATGTTTATTTAATCAAAGCAAAGACAATTGATGGATAATATGGCAAGAAAAGACTGAGGACAGCACATTTAAATATTTGATTCATTTTTTTTAATATAATATGTACTTATTTAATATTACTATTGCATTAAAGCCTCAGATTCCACCTTCACATTCACAACAGGGTCCCAAGTCTGCTAAATTACGAATGCTTCAATGGAGTGTTGGTGCAACAGAATAGTTTTAGACATTTGGTCTTCTGCTAGTTATTTAAGACGAGTGGCTTTCCACTGACTTTCCATTCAACGTCATTCTACTACCATTGGACTATTACAGCAATAGTAAACATTGAAGTTTTAGCAGAATTGCTAATTAATCTGTCACAATCATACTGGAATATCAATAGTGTGTCACTGGAATGGCAACTGTATGTAATTTAAATGAGCAGATTTGGCCCCCTGGCCAATTAGTGATAGCACTTGAAACCAATCTGCTATACCACAAAATCTAGTAGTTAATAGAGGGTTAAGGCTGGTATTCACCAACATTGATTCTCTGGTTCAATAACTGTTTATTTGAAAAATGTATACTAGAACTTTAGGTAAATGGTTGTTCAGCCATAGGTACAGTTCGGGCGACAAGTCGTGACTCTGAGCATAGGCTTTGCGAACTTTCGCACATGTACACTCGTGAAGAAGAAACTATTCTGTAACTGCACGATGTTCAGAGCGGCTACAACTCGTTGCCTGAACTTGTAAATGTTGGTGAATATAGCCTTAAACACCTTTTTATATGTATGGATTTTGACGTTAGAGATGGTTTTAACTAGTGTCTAAACTTTTGTAGTAGGTACTACCCCGTGTGTTTAGGACGATAGCATGAGAGTATGCTGGTCTACCTAAACATGAAGGCTGCTGTCTTATGTGCAATTGCTAAATTATCTTACACTATCATTATGTTATGTGTCACCCAAGAAATTGTAAATTGTGTAGAAGTTGTTTGGTTTATTTGTGTGAACGGAGTCAACTATGTTGATGATCAAAAAATATGTTTTGCAATAATTGTATGAATGTGCATCTGACCTAAGACATTATAAAAAGTATGTAGGTAGGTACCAGTGATTTGTAACTAGTGCAAATGTAATTTGTACCAGCAAATTGGAGCAAGTCCATAATTTATTTAAATAGAATTTTAAAGGAGAATGGGCATGCACCAATATTTGGACCCCGGTCCAAAAAGCTAAAAGATAGGTAGGTACTACCTAATTAAGTGTTCTCTTAAAAAGCTTTAAAAATACAGGGATCTCCAAAACCACCTACAGTTGTCTCAATTATTCACAAGATTTATTTTATTAAATTACCAGTTTTATTTCACAGTCTTGGAATGTTGTGCTCATAATAACAAATGATGAACTTCAAATAGGCTTTAAAAAGACAAAGGTCTCAATCTCTGCACTTTTTGAATCTCTTCCATCCCATAATTTTATTAAAAACATACCTACCTATAATTCGAGACCTGTCTTTTTAAAGCTTATCTCAAGCGCATATTTTTTTTTTTCATGGACACAATAAGTACTACGCTTGGTGGAAAAAAGTTATAGGTCATAACATAGATAATACATATTAGAGGGATCATAATATGATCCCTATAATATGTATTATCTAAAAAATATGCGCTTGAGATAAGCTTTAAAAAGACAGGTCTCGATCTACGACACTCATAGAATCTCATTCATCAGATAATTTTTTAAATAACTTTCAACCACTGTGAATTTTTGGTCCTCTATAAAAATTATGTGCTTCAAATAAGCTTTAAAAAGACAGATCTCGTACACTGACGAAGTTCAGACAGCAACCGCCCATTCTCCTTTAAAATAATTGTAATTGAGTACTATCGGGTTTTTTGATTGAAAAGTTGTGAATAGTTAGGATCCAAACAGGAGTTAGGTTTTTTTATTCAATAAATCTTATTGTGTGTCAGTTAGGTATGTTATGTTTTTTAACAATTAATAATACTGAAGAACAATTAAACCAAAGTACTGGTTGATATGATCTGAAGTAGTCTACTTAAGGAAATAAATTCCTCTATTTAAACTGAACTAGTTAATAGTTTTTTTTTAAATACTCTGTGGTCAATCAAGTTACTTTTAGAAAATAGTTACTTATTTAACCATTACCTTGGCATGTCAAGGAAACGACGCGATTAGCGTGTCGTGAGCCGTAAGAAAATTATGAAAAACATTCATTTTATCGTTGGTGTGTGTGGCCGGCCGGCTACCCTGTTGTCCATTGTTCCATTGATGTGTGCATAACATTAGTCAGTAGACACCAACATAAGAGCAATAAAATAAGAGAGGAAATGGACTTTACATAGAGGAAATTGCTCTCAGATAATGTACCATAATCTAGGTGGATATAGTGAGTTTCATATAATCAAATTGAGTATTTCCAGCAGTGGACTGCTATAGGCCGGGTTTAATTATTGATTGAAATGGGGGAAATGTCCTTTCCTGACTCTAATCTTTTAAGGGAACGTATCCATACTACGTGACCCGTTCAGCGGCACTTGGTCATATACTACGGGTGATCACCGACGGGGGGGGGAGAGGGGTAAAAAATTGTAAAAGTTGGGTCACGTAGTATGGGTACGTTCTCCTGTATGTTCTTAGCTTTAACTTTTTGAACGCCACGCTATAGGCGTATGAGCACGTCTCTCCACGCTACGTTACTTTTTTGACACATTTTCATTTGACGTCTGTAACCGTCGATGGCGTTCAAAATATTCTCTTGTTTTGTATATCCACGACACGTTTCCTCAATATTTTACCACAAAATTCTATAAATTTTCGTTGTGATACCTTGTATATTTTTAATTTTCATTCCATTGCATAGTTCCATTGTAAGTTATTATATTGTAAAGTTGTTTCATGTTACAATACATTGATTGATATTTTATAAAAAAGAAATGGCTGTATATTATTTTTGCAATTTGGATTTGAAGAAAGAGCTGGAGTAGGTGAGATGTTGTTACTAGCAACGTTGTGCCAAATGGCAATTTTATAAGAGAGCCACAAGTATATTACATTAAAAAGCTCGTCGTCCATTTAAACGCCTCAGCACCAGACCAGCACACGATTCAACTAGCAAGAGTGGACGTCGCGCTGATCACTATTTTCACTTACAAATCTAAAATATAATGTGTGCCACTCAACTTAAAGTCCGTTTTTCAGTAACTGAGTTCTGAGGCGAGGCGAGGCGGTGCTGGTCTGGTGCTGAGGCGGTTAATGGACGACGACCTTTAGGGCACCCGCACATGGATCTCTCGGCCATGGCCAAGCATAGCTCTGGCGAGGCGCCACCAGTCACAGTAGTGCCGCGTGTCTAGCCCTACAGACAGTTTGAACAATGTGGCTGTGGCAAGAGCTGTCATAAAACTTCAATCTTTTTACGAGTACCTATGGACAATGTAAATATACCTATCCTAATTTAATGATGTAGTATACATATATTATATTATAGTAGCAATACCTATGGCAAAAAGTAGTTAGTACTTAGTTAATTTAATACATTATGCCAAATGTGACGTACACAACCTCGTCTACGTCGGCTCTCAGTCTAACTGGTAGCTATTATTCAATAAAATTATGTTGCCTTTCACGATTCGGATTTTAATTGAAACTCAAATTACGTTTAAAATTTTATTATTTTATAACTCTTAAGGAAACCATATTCAACTTAAACAACTTTTCTTTTAAACTAAATAAGGTGGTTACCATGGAACTTAAAAAATATGTTAAAATCGTAACAATGTTCGTCTGAATACGCCTGAAAAAAAAAACACACTTATTTTTCTAAATTGGTTGGTAGTGGTAAAGTATAAGGTATTATGACTCTATTTTCTGAGTTGAAACTTCTGTAGTCCAACAAATTGCCAGGCTCAATATGTTCGGTCCAGTAGTCAATGAACTTTGGGTTCAAGGTTCCTTTCCAGTGCTGAAAATTTACAAGATTATTATTCAGCGAGTTCAATAATGTTTGAATGAAAGTCATGATATTAGGTACCTACCTATTTATTTTATCTGTCTTTTGTAATCTGAGGATTCATAGATTGTTTTATTAAAAAACATGGAATCCATTTGAACTTCCGTTCACCATGTTTTGTTTTGCGAACGCAGTCAATAAATGACTCCAGAAGTCCAGGTCATGACCTAAATGGTACATTTAGGTCCGTAATAAAGAACATTCCTCAAACCCAGTTTATCTTTAATCAGTTGATCACTATTTAAGTATAGAATCAGTACCTACTTGAGGAACGGTCTTATTTCAGAATGGCAATCAATCTATACTTAGATGAAACGAGACTCAAATCGAGCCAATCGATTGGTTGATTACAGATCAAATCACTGCTTGGGGTCGAATCTACGAACTGAGTAACGATCTAGAATAAAGCCAAAGTCAGCCGAACTATGATCAATAAATCTATGCCTGCGGGATGTTCTGAAATTAAAAGTCAACTCAAAACTAGTTTTAATCAGAGATTAATGCTTGAGTTTCGTTCTGTAATACGGACCTTGGTGTAGGTAGTCCACGCAAGCGAAATAAAAATTTACACGTAGAAAGGCAAGTTTAATTTACAGATATTTAAATTTACAGATATTTCCACCTGTCTAAAATGTACGTCTTAGCTAAAGGCTCTATCTGGAAAAATGTTAATCCGTCATTAACAAATTTCGACATTAGGATAATCAACAAAAAATCCGTGTGGGTAGCAACTAACGACGCAACGGTGTCGGCAGAAAATTGAAATGATGATTTCACATTATGCGACTCTAGGTACCTATGACCTTTGCAATTTAGTCCAAATTAAATAAACTGCTCCAACCTAATTTGGCCAAATGTACCGCGACACGAATATTCAGGACAGTTATTTTGACCTGGTTTAATTTGTGAAGTCGTCAGTAATCATGCCCCTAGTTTTTATGAGAAATTGCGAAATCTCTCAAGGTACCGAGACAATGGAGAAGTCGTTAAACGTAGATAAAGAGATTTTAACATTGTGTCAAATCTTCTACACTTCATAACAGTATTGTAGGTAGTTATGGTGCATCCACACCACAGTTACTTTGTGTGGAGCAACATTTTTGCAACATGATAACATTAAATCTAGGTATAGGTACTAATATTATAAAGCTGAAGAGTTTGTTTGTTTGAACGCGCTAATCTCGGGAACTACTGGTTGGAATTGAAAAATTCTTGTTGTGTTGGTTATAGGCTATACAACATCACGATACGGAGGAGGAGGAGGAAGGTTATAGGCTATACAACATCACGATACGACCAATAGGGGCGGAGCATAGATGAAAAATGTTGCAAAAACGGGAAAAATGTCCACCCGTGCGAAGCCGGAACGGGCCGCTGGTAAATTTATATAAATTTAGGGCCACTTGTTGCTATTTGTTGAATGTTCATCGCATCCATACCGTCGCCAATAACATAATGTGACAAAACAACACTATTGGAAACAAGTGTTATTGAATGTTACTGTGTTGAGGTAACGTCGAGCAACATTCCGTAACAAATGTTACTGCTTGTAAAAGTTGGACAACTTTAGATAACACGGCAATATCCATTAAAAATAACTTTTTAACCGACTTCCAAAAAAGGAGGAGGTTCTCAATTCGTCTGTATGTTTTTTTTTGTTTTTTTTTTTTTAATGTTTGTTACCTCACAACTCCGCCATTTATAAACCGATTTAGATAATTATTTTTTTTATTTGAAAGGATATACTTCCAGATTGGTCCCATTTAAATTTGGTGAAGATCTGATGAAGAACTTCGGAGATAGACAATATAACTCCTCAATGACGAACAGTACGCATAATGTGATGATGTGATTATGTTACGAGCAGCGTCTTTAGTAGGTCCCACCATATTTTATAATTAAGGCCACTAAAACGAAAAAAATAAAAAACATTTTAACAAAAATAAAACCGACTTCAAAAAAACGATGAAAAGAATAAAATAATTAGGTACCATATTATAAAATCAACAGTTTTAGAAGGAAGTCGGTGCCTTCAATTTGGTTCAGCGTGGATTAGCACCGACTTCTAAAACTGTTAATTTTATAATATGGTAATTATTTTATTCTTTTCATCGTTTTTTTGAAGTCGGTTTAATTTTTGTTAAAATGTTTTGTAATCAGATGTTGCTCGTGGCGAGGTTAAGCTGCGCTTGCCGCGGTAATTCTGTGGATGGGTGACCGTTCGTTACACATCGAGACCCCTCCATGCCTCGGAGAGCACGTTAAACAGTCGGTCCCGGGTGTCAAACGAATACCTATGACATTCGTTACGGGAAGACAGAAGCCCGAAAGTCTGACAACCGGTCTAACCTTGGGATATCGGGACTACCCAGTAACTAACTGGGTTACGGTTACGGAGGTCTGATGGTAGCACACTTCGTGTAAAATAGTGGTATTCAGGTTAGACTGGAAGCTGACCCCAAACATAGTTGGGAAAGGGCTGAGTAGAACATGTTGCCCACTAATACTTGGAAACGTTGGTCAACAAAAAGTAACTGCGGTGTCGATGCACCTTTACGGTGTACCACAACGACTCATTTCATTACTAAAGTATCTTCCTATTTTTAAAACAGATTATTAAGTAGTCAATTTACCGGCTGCTGCACAATGCTGGATGTAAAATAAACCGCAAGCAACGTTGGCGACTTCAGGTATAGTCAAGGACCAAACGAGGTTACAAATCATAATTAAGCGTCCCACTGATTAAAAGTTTGCTGGCGGAAATTAGCCTGTCAGTTAATCTTAATAGATCACACACTCAATTTATTATGCAGTTTTGGACTGACAGTTTATGCAAACTGCGAGTGTGTGATCCAAACCTGCGTCGTCAGGTATCGGCCGGACAGTCCATGATCTCAAGGCCGAGTCAAACACATACTGGCCGAGTCAAACACATACTGGCCGAGTCAAACACATACTGGCCGGTACCCCGGTAGACGGCCGACGCGGTGGTGGCCTGTTGAACGTCATTACGTGACAGTCAACTGCCTAGTAAAGATAGCTTGCGATGTGAACTGCCGATCGCGGACTCTCGTGTCGACTAAGGGCGATGCCTCATTAGTGCGTTGTGTTGCGTCGTCGCAACGGATCAATGTATTGTATGCCACACCTGCGTTGCGACGACGCACGACGTCGCAGCGCAAGAGGACGACGCACGCACCTCAGTTAAGTCTCGTTTGGCTCTCTAGCAGTGGAACACTGTCCGGCGTCGCACCAGAGCTCCGACAGCGCAGCGCATCACCCTCCCCCCGCTTCGTCTCTTGTCCGCCGATCCGTTGTAACGTCGCGTGCGACGATGCAACGCTTTAATGTGGCATGTCATTTAAAATATATGGAAAACGACGCAGCGTTGACGCTGCGACGACGCAACGCAACGCACTAATGAGGCAGAGCTCTTACAACTACAAGTGTGTGGAGATTGACAGATAAAGAGCCGGGATGCGACTATTGGTGCCGATTCTGTTATGCACAGACTGAACTGAATTTACATTATTTCCATCTTTTTCATTCTGATAAAATAAGAAAGAGACGGACATAAATAAGAACTGTCAAATTAAGTTGAACAAAAGTTTCTACACAAACGACACAATACAATGTAGTATCGGAACGTGTCGACTAAAAACGTGGTGAAATTCAAGGCGTAAACTAGTTTGATTTCCCTAACTTAGTACTTATATATCATCGTCCTTTTCTTGCGCCGTCTTTTAGTAAGTAAAAGAGCAGTTCTTTAATTTTAGTGTAGTAGGTGAATATGAGAATCGGCGCCATTGCCGGCAGGTTATAATCGCTTCAATGAGTGGGCTATGTGGACCTTGGACAAGGTACTAGATACTGCAGGTAGGTAAATTGTTAATCAGTCGGACTCTTTAGTTGCATATCGACACTCGGCAGTGAAAACCTCGTAAATAATATTTTCTTCAAAATCGTTTTATTTGTTCGTTAGATTAATAAACTCGTCATACACGTACTAGTTCAACAAACTTTCAATTCAAATACTTTCTAAGCTATCTATGACGTACGATGACAAACTTGTATTAACATTTGATCGGCCATTTTTTTTGCAGGAGACAGCTATTTCTACCTCTTTTAAAAATTTGTATTTTACACATACGTGGTTTTCACTGCCGACCGACGATGTTAGGAATAGCATAAAGCGGTGAAGCAATGGAGTCACCAATCGTTGATCGATATAAACCACTTACATTGCGAGTATGCTCGACCCAAAACTGGAGAAGGAGATGAGAGTACGCCCTGGACAGGTCTTTAGCCTTGTTCAGGAAACTAAAGGCCTTATGTTTTTTTCCGTTTATGTAGTTATAGTAGGCGTACATCAGGCAATAACTGAAAATGTAACACATTCGTCTTAGCCGCAAATAGTTCAATGCGCTCTTGTGATTAGGGATTGCAATCCGGCCTCATTTTCAATCCGGCCGGATCCGACCGGATTTCCATGAATCCGGCCGGATTGAGTCAACGAGGTTAGATAACCAGGATAACTTAATTTTCCGTTAGTAAATAGTAAATTAAAACAATACATATACCTACACAATCAACTTTATTACGACAAATTATAAGGTAGGTAATATTAAAAGAAATATACCTTGGTCGATAAATAGGAGTGTAATCACACGCTTTCTTCATATCTAGAAATAATGCTTTGAGAGATTTCTCTAAGACGATGATCTTCTTAATATTCCTGTTTTCCATCTGTCAAATGTAAATAAAGTAAGCAAGTGAATAGAGAAACCTTATCGCAATCCTCTGTTGGGCATTGGCATAGGCTTCTAAAAAAAGGAGGTGGAAGTTCACTACGGTAATAATTAACCTTTTGAACATCATGCTATAGACATAATTATGAACACTTCCCTCCACACCACGTTACAAATTCATCGTACTTTTTAACGGCTATTGACGTCGTTGGTGGCCCGAGCATATTTTCGTTTGACATCTATAGCCGTCGATGGTGTAGGTACTTACAAAAGGCTAAAATGTAATTAATTTTCAATAAATATTTAACAAAAGTGTAGTTCTGTGCCGCAATGCCGTGTGTATAGAAAACCTGCCTAAAGCTCATCGCTAATTGCGACGCTGCAACACCACCTCGCCTCAAACTATGAACATTAAAATATAAATTTTAAGTTGTGCTCCATACAGTAGGTAGGTACATTGTGGAGGAACAAGGTATAGTGTTCCTCCAACGAAAAGGGAGGATCCTTCTACTAGGCGGGTCTTATGCCTGGCGGGCTACTGCCTAACAGTTGATGTTGGGAAGTTGCATAATAATATGCTAACTCCGTGTCAGATCTTGATACCGTGATGCAGAATTTGTGACATTTCATTTGACAGCTGTCATTGTTGTCGCTGTAGTCTGCTAGACACTCGTCGTGCTACGTAGTTCTCATGTGGCGTGATAGATGCCGCCACAACATGAACGGGGTGCGTTGTATAGAAAATATGTGAACAGTTCCTACAAAGCCACACTGACCGCGCACTGCTGTCGCATAACAACCGCCTTAACAATCCTTACCTCGCTCACAAGCGTAATAAGAAGACCTTCAACCAGTCTGATGACGATCATCATGTTAAACTCATGTTTCTCAAACTTCACTGACAGGAGTTGTTTGATCTTCTCCTCCCATAGGATGGACCTCTCCCATGCGCCTATTCTGATTGTTCTGAAATGTTGTCGTAAATAATAATAATAGTACATTACTGCCGCGGTCTGTAATGACTGCGTTGCTGGCAGCACTGATGATGGCCGAAAGCGCAGTGTAGCGCAGCTCCAGGCCATCACAGCGCGGTCAGCATTGCAGCTCTTGATGGACAAGCTGGAAGGCCGAAAGCGTAGCTAAACTAAGCTCGAGGCCATCATAGCGTGGCCAGCAGTGCAGTCATTGGGGACCAAGGCTTGTATAGTGCTTTACTTAAACAATGCGAGTAATTTAAATATAACCAGCTTAGTATAGTAAGAATTATTTATTTCAAGTAACGATTTGTTACTTCCCCGGGTTTTAGGTTTTTTTTAAATTAGTCTTTAATGATTGTACTGCCTATACCTATACAGCCAAATTCTGAATAAAAACTTTATGCACCAGACTATTTTTGAAACAAAACTCGACAATAATGGATTTTCAAAGGAAATTGCTGGTGGCTAAAACTCACCAGCAATGAAATTCCTTATAACTTTGCTGGCGCCTATTCAAGTAGCGCGGAAAGGTCGACTTTGCTCAAAGAAGGTTGTCAAAATAATGACCACATTACAAGCATTTTTGAGCAAAAATAATTAACTACAAGCCTAATATGCGCGTGTCGAGTCTAGATAGTACTATGACTTGTGTCGGCACGACATAATGCGACGACAAAATTTTGCCGCGCTAAATTATTTTAGGCCGGCTGGTTGGAAGTACGACTAACTATTGAGACCACTAATTCCATCCGCTTACTCATTGATTATGGGCATTTTGGTAAAGGCCTTTGTCCAGCAGTGGACTTCGATAGAAAGAGGAGATGAAAACCAGCGTTGTGGCTCCGTTTCGCACGTGAAACACAGCATCATGCTGAGCGATGGCCGTTTTGCGCGGATGTGACGCATATCTTTCCCAATAGTTACCTTTTGGTTTTGTTTTATACTTTATTTTATTTTTGTGCGTCATGTTGGCGTGATTAAACAGCTTTCTTGCTTTTTCAACTTTTCTTTCTACAAGGTTAGTCGAAAAGGGGGTACTAAGCCGAAAGGGTGTTCAAGTACCCATAAGAGATAACTTTTGTTCTACAACTTTTCCCAAAACTCGATAGCTTAAGAGAAATAGCTTTTCAAAGATTTCGTAAAAAATATGCTAAAATCTATCTGTCCATAGCTATGGTCAGCTGTTTTTACAATTTAGGACATATTTAGGGTCACCGATTAGAAAATTAATTTTCTGAATCCATAACCAAAGCAGGTATATTCCTTTTTTGAACAAACTAAAATAAAAATCTTATTGCATGCAAATAAAAATTATCGAATTTTGACATTTTAACACTTGCTTTAAAATAGTCATCAGTGATACTTTAGGTGGCCCGCGGCTTAGTACCCCCTTTCCGACTAACCTTGTATATAGATTAAAGGTTTGATTAAAAGCTGAAAAATAATAGGACCGTAAAGATTTTTGTTTCTTACACCAGCCACATGCAGACGAAGAAATTCCAAGCAGCTTCTGGTGTTTTAGCTCTCAATAAGGCATCCCCTTTCTTCATGTAAAACTTCTCACACGTATTATACGACTCGACGCAGTAACCGGTGTCGAGGAGTATTACTATTGCGTAGTAATAGTACCAGGTTTCGGCTGCAAAATATAAATAAGGTTGAGGAACCAGTAATAATCTATACTAATATTATAAAGAGGAAAGATATGTATTTTTGTAGGTAACAAATAAACTTAAAAACTACTGGACCGAGTTCAAAAATTCTTTTGCCGTTAGAAAGCTACATTATCACTGAGTAACATAGGCTACGGGCAGAGCCGTGAGGACACAGCTAGTACTTAATAATAATTGTTGTCGCTCATCGGTAGCTTCACAAAACTGTTGATAAGTTGATACAATGATGTGTCGTATTTGATATCAACGACCCTTTAAATAATATTTACAGGGTCAAAAAAATTTTTAATAAGTGACCACTATACAGCATTCAACTACTTAGTTTTTGAATTAAGAACGCGTCATAGGATACTGCTTTATGCACAATGGAGTTCTGGGCTAACACGCCCATTTCGCACCTTAATGTTATCCTGCTCATTTATCCCCCATTTTAGATGAATGCTCTGAGAAATCTCCTGCGATGGCTATCTGGTATGAGATTTGCGTCCTAAGCCATGTTTTCAAGACCATAATCCCCCTGCCCTTATCCCAACTAATTTGGGGTCGGCGCAGTATGTCTTCTTCTTCCATACATCTCTATTAGCCGTCATTTCAGTAGTCACCCCCTTTCTAGCCATATCATCTTTCACACTATCCATTCATCGCTTCTTTGGTCTTGTTCTACTCTTATAACCATCCACATTCATACTCAATACTTTCCTCACGACATCTTTCTCATTCCTCCGCATCACATGCCCATACCATGACAACCGGTTTCCACACAACTTCTCAGTCACCGGCGCCACTTTCAGGCTTCCTCTTACATACTCATTTCTAATTCTATCCATTCGCGTAATACCACACATCCCTCTTAGCATTCTCATCTCAGCTGCATACAATTACCTTCCATTTATCCTTTTTGTGGCCCAAAATTCCATGTTTTCAAGACCATGAGCCGCTAAACACAGATATACTACGCTACACTGCAAGCATCACGGGCGTAGAAACGCATCCTTTTCTGTTTACTTTATGATACTTACAGCACAAGTCGTAATAGTCAGTCAAGTAGAAGAACTCCCTCATGATGACCACCATGTCATGTATCTTTAGGTCGCTCAGCAGTAGCTTCAGCATACACAGAAGCAGGGGCTCCCGGGTTCGCATTTCGGTCCGGCTGGATATCATGTGCATTACTGACAACCCAAACTCGAGGCTTTCCATCTTTTTGCCGTAATCCACGCTGAAATTAGAATATATTTATTTTCGGCACTTCTTCGCAAGCACGTTAGCGTGAAATGACGCTGCATAGAACGAGCTGAACCTTTTTTCACACATTTGCTATAAAACTCTACAACAATTTTATTATACATACATACATAAACTCACGCCTAATTTTATTATCAAATAACAAAAAGCATAATTTCAATGACAAGTGTGACAAGTGTGGTTGCATTGCATGTACGTAAAGGTATATTGTTGTTCTGTTATTATTATGGTATGTATGTTTTAATAGCAGTGAAAGCTTAGTGGTGTGACCGTCGGACTGCCAGGTCATAGGTCTCGAGTTCGAACCCAAGGCACGCACCTCTGACTTTTCAGATTAATGTATGTTATGTATTGTATAATTATAACCTGCTTAAAAACGGTAAAGGAAAACATTATCAGGAAACCGGCATGCCTGAGAGATATTTCTCGACGGCATGTGAAGCCAAGTCAGAGGCCCATGGGCGGCATAAACTCTGACACCAGATTAGTCAGTAACCACACGAAAAGAAGAAGATTATGTTACCGTAAAATCTGGAAATCCGTAAGAACTCTGAGTACCTTACTAGTATACATGAACATTAGACACTTCTGGGTCTAACTACTCACATGTAGAAGTAACTAAGTGCTGCCTTTTAATAAATAGCCGAAACAATTGTTAAGTTAGGAAACAATTGCTAAGTACATAGGTACTAACTAGAAGAGGAATATGCTCGTGTAGAGATAACAGACAGCTGGCACTTCGGTCGTGTCCAACTGCCCGCGCTTGCGACGACACGCCTCCATCGCGCGAGTTTCCAACTTTCGACACATCGAGAACTGCACGAAATACAAAGACACAGATTGGATTGAATTACCTTAAAATGGAAATGTGGCCGGAACAAAGGTCACCCTCAATCACTACCATGTACCTACTTAATAGTCTATTGTACAATTTATGCATGTAGCGATTCCCCGAATAGAGACCATGTCCTGGCATGACGAGTTCATAATGACTAATCAGATTACAATTAATTAAAGTAGGGCCATTTTAATTGGCCACATTTGACATATATGTAAGTCTATTGTCTGTTTGTCAAAGTAAATCGTAAAATTGTCTTCATTTTCATTATTAAAGTAAATATATATTTAGTAGCTGAAAAATGTTGTCCAACTGTGCCTTCTAAACTTTGGAAAAATTAATAATATTACATGGCTGCCGCCGTTGCAAATAAGTATTTTGATGAAGTGTCAAATGTGGCCTATTAAAATGGCTCTACTTTAGGTATAAAACTATCAAAGAAAAAAAGGAATGGGTCCATACTTGTTGTCTTTGCCTATAGTCGGATATCATATTCCCGTAGCTGATACACAGAAGTCGAAGATTGGAGTTGGTTCTAAGAGCGAAGCTCAAACCCCATTTAGCTGCTAAAGTTGCGTTCGCCTTCTCCTTAGCTTCCTGGGGAAACAATACTATTGTTGAAGACTTTAAAAAGGAGGCACTTCTCGACGGCGTGTAAAATATGAAAGTTTGTTGTATAAAAGACAGACACAGAATCGTGTAGAGGTTTATCTAACATTACAGTTATAGCTAATATCGACCTGTCAGGATTGCGGGTATGATAAATAAAGTAACCAACATACCAGTGGTAATGAACCAACATAGACTCTCCACCACTGAGAGTATTTATATTTAGGTTAGTGGTTAGTTACAGAAGCTAGTTCATAATATAATAATTTACACAAGATCAGAAAATAAGGACAAGCTGATCAGATATAAAAGGTCAGACTTCTTCGGCTGTTGAACATAGAATACTCTGCTCCGTCGAATGACCACTGTTTTTATAACTTCGGCTACGTTGAGTCATCTTGACGACTACTCTCCTTTATCAACATTGTCCAGTGTTACCAGCTACCGATAACATTTGTTTGGAGATTCTGTTCTGCACCAGATAAAAACCCAGTACCAACACGCCTATCGGGGCTCGGAAGTTAAATTTTGAATATTAAATAGCTATTGGTGTTTATCAATCAGCAGTGTCGAAAATTCAAATTGACTCGATGTCCTATATTGAAAATGCCACGAAGATGAATAATAAATCTAACCGTGAATACTCTGTACAATCCATACAGTGTCCTGGCGATATCTTCGTAGAAATCCCCGATGATACCGCTGTTCGTTGCTACGTACAGGTTTGGAGCAACATAAAGAGCCATCAATTGATGAAACGACGCTCGCATGTTATTCAATTTTATTACGTGCCTGAAAATAGTTTCCAATGCAGCCTGCGTTTTAAAAACTTTATAGATACATTTTTAATAAGACAAATATAACCAACACTTACTTATTAGTCGGAAAAGGATATCTATATAGCTTCATAGCTTGGAACAGTTGTTTTCTAGCTTCAGTAAAGTCTCCAGACTCGATCATACATATTCCTCGCATTGAACACACGCCCGCTAGACTAAAATCTCGCACCCATTTCTTTTCCATATTCATAGGATAGAAATTCTCCTCCTAGAAAAACTAATTGTATTTAAGTATAAGGGGCCTCACACACTTACGTTAACGCAAACCTTACCTGCACGTAGGTGGTCCACCCAGACTCTAACCGACAACGTTATGATGACCGCAGTTAGTGGGAAAAACAACTAAGGGCCTGCGCCCACTGGCGGCACAGCACGGCAAGGGATTTTTATGCGCCGAATAGGAATATAGCTTAAAAGAATGACAATAAAATTGAAATTGCAATGATAATTATCGTAGGTACAAAAACAAAGCTAAGCTGAGCCTACAATGATTATCATTGAAATTTCAACTTTATCGTCATACAATTAAGTTATTGCCCTTACCCGCCCGAACTCTCTAGGCCAGTGACAGGATACCGCATGGGAGAGAACTGGCCCCGTCACCAAGATCGCCATTCTCTCCTTTATACGAAGAAGCCTATGTCCCCAGAGGATTTACCGAAGGATAAGCTCAAGAATGTATCACCATTAATAAATGCATGTCCAGTTTTATTATTATAAGTATGAGTGTCACATTATCGCCACCTATTACATGGAACTTAAACATAACGGCGAAATGAGGTGTTACTCAGTGGCGTAGCTTAATATAGACGGGCCCTGTATCAAAATTTGTCGAGGGGCCCTTCTACGCGACTGCGGCGAAGCCCAAATGGGGAAAACAACCAAAAACCATGGTCCAAGGTTGTATGGAGAGTCAGGGGCGTGCTGTGTTTAGCGTTTAAGAGTTTTTGGCGTACGGCCTAAGAGCCTGAGTGAGATTATGGATAACGTTTTACGAATTTTTGCTTACACGCGTCGGGGCCCCTGTAGCCCGGGGGCCCCGTATCATTGATACGGCTGATACAGCGGTAGCTACGCCCCTGGTGCTACTATACACCTCTGCCCAACCCTTCGGGGAATACAGGCGTGATGTTATGTTTAAGTATCAGTGTGCAGACCTTGATAAAGCGTTCAACTTCAAACAGCAGACGAACCGCTTGTGGTATGTTCGTGTTTATGTTTATGCACAAATCTGTGTATTCCAAATACGCTTCGAATAGTTTCTGAAGTTCACCTGGAAGCAAAACATAATTTAACAGAACTCTGCAACGATACAAGAGTTAATTAACTAGGTATGCGTTAAGCAGCGCTTGCCCCGTTCCGTCACTGGATGGCATGAAGTTCTTTTACACATCGAACCGTGCCTCGGATAGCTCCTTTAACCCTTTGAACGCCACATTATACAACATGCAGGGCCGGACTGGGATCTGAAATCGGCCCGGGCATTTGAGAGACGGTCGGCCCAAGCGATTAGACGGACGACGTTCTTTTTTTTTTTAGACGCTCCACTCACTCTTTCTCCTGTATCTTGGGTGCATTTACAAACACAAACAATTTGCAGCTACTTTTTCAAGAGATAGGTGAACGACTTTTTTTTTATTGACGTTCCCCTTACACTTTCCATTTCTCAGACTGTGTGACCGGCCCATCAGGCCACACCGGCCCATGTAACGTAATTAACGCACACCCTCAAACACCTCAATTAGAATATTATGTTACAATCATAATACATACTCCGAAATTTTAGGTTAACATGTATATGCATTGTTATTTACTAAAATAACGTTCTTGAAATAAGGTTTATTTTTCTTTATTTGGTATTGAATGACGGAATTTGTATTAATACAAATAAAAATGCACTTTTAAAAGTCTTTTTGCCTTGATTTACGGTCCATTTCAGTAAGTTTCGACTGTACAGGGGTTATGTGACTAATTTCCGTAGTTTTAATAATTATTTTTGGGATAAAAATTACCTATATTAAAAATGATAGAAATCGATTCAGTAAACGATTCTGAACAAACTACTTTCAGGATGTGCGCTAATTGTGTTACATATTGTATTTTTCTAAATCTAAGGCGATGGTACGGGTGTGAGAGCAGCTGTTGCATGGCGACGCCAGACACACGACGGCAGACCTTCGTAAGGGCCCTTTTCCTGTCACGCGGATTTGCGCACGCAAGCAGGTTTGGCCCTCCCCGCCCACCCCTGCGACCCGGGATTCACGCACGATACTGAAATGTATGAAATAAATGATACGCACGCGGGTGTGGCACGCATGCGGGCGCAAATCCGCGTGACAGGAAAAGGGCCCTAACCTAACACGTCGGCTCTCTTCGGTTTGACTCGGCCAGTTTTTTTTATAGAATTATTTTCGATATTTCATATCAGCCAGGCGTCCCACGGCGGCTTATTTTTTATTTAGTTGTTTGTGTAACGTCCCCCTGCTGAGCAAAGGCCTGCGGTCATTACATGTGATATATCAAAACGTTCCTATTTACCGGCTCCACGGCAGTGGTCTATGATCTGACCGTACACGCACAGCAGAATCGACAGACATTCACAGTTCTCCAGATCCAACGTGGAGAAGGATGGAACACGTTTGTACTTCGAGTAAATTAGCTTAGAGTGTCTTCCGACACCATCATCTGAAGCAAGAACTTTATATTTAATTGACATCCGAGAGAATGTTACCTGGTTGGAATAGTACACAAAAATAATACTTAATCAAATTAGTACTTTAGAAAAATATAATCAATAGCTTATGCCCGCGAATTCGTGCGCGTGGATTCCCGATACACCTATTACTTTGGTAGACATTAATCGGAGAAGGTAAAGTTGGTCGATTTATCTATTGATTTGAAGAATTGATTTGATTTTTACCAAGACAAGTCAATAAACACAGGGAATCTGTTAGTGTTCGGCCAGACTGGCAGCGCGGTGCGGGGAGCGGCGCTTGTGCGGGAACGCGCGCGATTTACCTGTCCGCAGTGGAGCGCGGCTTCGTTCTGAGCGTTGTCGTGTCCAGTGTTTGTCAAAATATAATATGGATGAAGAAGACTTATTTTTACTGGAAAATTCTTACTAAAAAACGATGTTTCGACATCCACAGTGCAGATTGTGCTTGAATAGCACTTATTAATTCTTCAACATTTAATTTTGAAGACGCCATCACAACAACGCGCGTAGTCAGCTCGAACTAGTTTGAGATCCCCCGTTCCCGCGCGGGTTATCGCTTGCCGCCCGCGCTCTCACTGCGGCCACTTGTATGAACGACCTACGGCGTGAGCAATCCGCGCGCTCCCCGCGCCAAGTAACCCGCGCCGCTTCCCTCGCCCGCGTGCCCACTATGGAGACTCAAATGAAGTTCTTCTGTTTGAACTCGCCGCACCGCGCCCGCCCCGCGCCCGCGTTTGCAGTCTGGCCAAAGGCTAAGAGTAATTTGCTTATACAAACGTTTACACGGTACAACCCACCCTTAGAGGTTATTTTATTAAATCTAATAGCCTAGTAGCAGTAGCCTAGTTAGTGGTGTGACCGTCGGACTACCAAGTCATATGTCTCGAGTTCGAACCCAAGGCACGCACCTCTGACTTTTCGGTTTCATGTGCGTATTGTAAATTATCACTTGCTTAAAACGGTGAAGGAAAACATCGTAAGGAAACCGGCATGCCTGAGAGATATTTCTCGACAGCATGTGAAACCAAGTCAGAGACCCATGGGCGGCATAAACTTTGACACCAGGTTAGTCACTAACCACTTGAAAAGAAAGAAGATCGAATCTAATCTATAATCGTAAAAATATAGAACGAAACAAAAACTCAAAATATGTACCCAGTATACGGCTCATCAAATTGCCTTCGGTGTCTAACATTTCATAGCTAGATAAGTACGCTGGCATGGTCTTAAAAAAAACAACAAATTAATTAAAATGAAGTAGATAGAGTAGAGCCTAAATTCTCGATGGTATCACATCTCATCCTTGCCTTTCCCGCTCTGCGCCCCAACTGTGTTGCAATTTTACAGTGGGCGCTGGGCTTAACCCATACATCACCTTAATGTTCCCAGAGAAAGTAGTCCATTGATAGAAAAAGATTTTTAACGGTCCGGAGTCGTAAAAGCCAACTTTTCCGACCCCGGACCGTTCAAAAATCATGTTTTTCTGTACGAGTTTAAACGAAATAACTAGTTACCGAAGTATAACCGAATTTGTTTTCACTGTTATAGTACAAATTGACCTTTTCTTCGCCAGGCATACTGGCTTCAGCACTTAGCGCTGCTATTTGTAGACGCGTTCGCTTTAGTTCATCAGACTCTTCGATTAGACCCTGCAGATAAATCACACCATGAGTATCATAAAAAAATGGTACATACTTACATGATACCTACATACACATACGAAGCGGCTTGCCGGAAGTCAAAAATCGTAAATATTTTTTTACACAGTGGCTGATATAACAAGCTACTATTTTGCAACCTCAAAAATACTGGAATTTCTAAAAAGTCATATATTTCGCTGTTACAGGGCTCCTATTGCACAATAAATGTGTAAAAAAAAAAGTTTAATAAAATTAGAACACGACAAAAAATGTAGAAGCATTAAAATATGAATAATGATCTTATAATAAAATTTACATTTTCTGAAGTTTATGCTAGTACTAAGTTATGCTGTAACATAGAATTAAAACTGAAGTGGAAATGAAGGTACCGACTTCAGAAAATGAAATTTTCATTATAATTTAATGTGATCAATAAGTATTTTATGTTTTACAGTTTTTTTTATTCTGATAAGTTAAACTTACGTCATTGCATCGCAGTCCAAGCAGCTTGATGAAGCAGCCCGCACCGCAATTAGTACATCGTCTTGTATAGTGCTCCAAGTACATCAATGCACGAGCATGCATTTCGCGCTGTTGTTATTTTTAAAGGATAGGTACAGTATACCCGCCAAACTTTTTGACCGCTCTGAAGTCAGGCGAATGGTTGCGCAGTAAAAAAATTACTTATATATTTTGTTACTGGTCAATCACTCGCCCAACTTCAGACCGGCCAGTTATAGTATTGTCGGTTATAGTAATTTTATTGCAATTTATATAAAGATCTTCTTCTTATTAGTACCGATGTCCCACCATTGAAATGGAGTTTAGGTAGAATTACTAGATTTAATGCATCCTGGGGGCCTGGGTACTTCGAAAAACGAACGTGTTCGACAAACATTGCAAAGTATTGTCAAACGACGAACTACAAGATATTAATTAACATTTGGGAGTAGGGTGAAAGAAAGACAAAATGTCAAATCGCGAAAATTGAATCGATCACTTTCGTGGTTGAAAAACGTGCGATCTGTCGGCCGCAATTTCGTAGTTCGATTTTCGGAGTAGGCCCCCGGGCCGAAAGTCTCGGCGGCGGCGGCGCGGCGGCGTTGTACGCATCGTCAGTGTTCACACTGCAAATGGGTGGGAGTTCACTAGATCTCTAATTTAGTAGTCCTCTTCCGTTGGATCAGGATTCTGGTACTCTTAAGTTCGTATTTTTTAGGAAAACAAAACTCGTCTGTCAAATGCAGAATCTTTAAACGTGGATTGGAATTTGGTGAAGGCGGCTTTGCAGGCCTGAGCATGAAATAGCCAAACCTAGAAACACCTAGAATTCGGTTCACTGTAAAATACAGGGTGTAAATGGAATCATGTAATTCCTTCAAACCTCGTGATGTACTGCTGCTATAGATTAACCCTGCACGGGAAATTATGGGATTCAATAAAAAAACTACTAGAAGTAAACGTGATGATTGTGTTCTTAAGGTGAGGCATTTTAGCGCACCGGGTGAAATGTTTCCTTCTTGTAATTTATTTTTTATTGAATCCAATAGTATCCCTTTCAGGGTTAATCTATGTCAGCAGTACATCACGAGGTTTTAAAGAATTACATGATTTCATTTACACCCTGTATACGGATACAGAAGTACCTATGGTCTAAAATGATGAAACGTTATTTCTAACCTTCTGACTCTCTGTTAATAATTCGTAAGTGGTGGTCCTGAACGTGGAATGACGGAACCTCATGTAGCCACAGAAGGCGTACATGGGAAGATCTTTGCAATTTGCTGCAAAGAAACACTCTTATACATTATTCAATTTCAATTCAGCTACTTAAGCACGTAAAATTACATGGACCTATTTAATACGTCTATGTAAAATTATGACTCATTTTTGACGACAAGATGGCTTCGATGTCACTTTGACACAGTGGCGGAGTGCTTACGCGCGCAACGTGTCGTGGTTTCAATCCCGAACGGAACAAGTATTTGTATGGCCCAGACCTGGATCTAGTGGCACTTGCCCCGGGCGGCAAATATTACGGGGGACGGACGCCGGACCGCGCGCGGCGCGCCACCAGCCAGTCTCGCCGTCTGTACTATGCTGGACCCGGTTATAGGTATATGCATGCACCTTTAGAATTATTTATAATTTTATTACTATAATAAACAATTTTTAAAAAGTCTTAGTAGGTACTTATTTTATTTATCGAAAAAAATTGCCTAGAGGGCGGCAAATTGGTACTCTGCACCGCCCTTTGAAAAATGTAGATCCGGGGCTGGCATGGCTTATGAATAGGTAATTGTTCCGGGTCTGGGTGCTCATGCATGTGAAGATAATATGTTATTGCAACTACGATGGAGGCCTATTCTTTCACAATGTTTTATTAAAAACTAAACTAAAACCTGCTTTCTTACCTCATTTTAGCATGGCTAGTTAGAATTACCGATTCCAGATTTAATACTGCATTTTATACAGATAGCATTAGTAGGTAATATCTTTTGCATGCTTTAAATACAACTTGATTCATAAGGAATAATAACATATAACATATCATCACGCTTTGTATTCCCCGAAGGGTTCAGCAAAGGTGTTTTAATAAACCCTCGTTTCGCCAGTTTTGATTAAGTCCCGTGTAATAGGGGGCGAGCCTATTGCTATTAATTGGGTACAAATCAAGACTCCGAGCTGCTACTGAGAAATTTCTAACTCTTTGCCCGACCTGGGAATCGAACCCAGGACCTCATGCTCAGCAGTCGCTCTTGCGACCACTAGACCAACAAGGCATGCGACATATAATTGTATAACATACAATAGGTATAATATATGAGTGCTACTCACTCACCTGGCTTCCTCGTGCCCAAGCAGGCGCAGTACGGAGGCTTAGGGTCGTTAAGCGCAGGCGCCGGGTGCACCAACACCAACGACGTGTCGCGAGTGAAGTCACCACCTTCGCACTCCAACACTCGTATTACGAATAGTTTTGCCACCGCTAAATGTATTTCAGAAAAGATGTACATATCATATTATGACTTAAACCGTAGATGCATTAAAATTAAAACTCGAGGATGTAGAATCGACATAAGCCGTTCACCAACTGCTGCGCACGGCCATGCCACGCACAGCCTAGACAGTCGCGGGCACGCCACGCTCGGTCATGCGCTGCGAGTGTAGGTGGGATCATCCACTGCGACACACGAATATTTTATGGCATCAAACACTTGCTCAAATGCTTCGCACACGGCCACGTGTACCTAGTAGTATAGTGGGTGATATACACGCGTGGCTTCGCTGAGGTGTCCGTGTGTATGTGAAGAGTACGTGTGCGCCAAAAATACTTAAATAGTTTCTTTCTTTTTACAAGCTTTGATTTTACTTGAAATGTCTGTGTATGAACATGTAATATTGCTTTATGAAAGTGTTGTAAATTCAGACTATGTGGATTTAAATATCTGTGTACGATTTCCATAACCCAATCGTTTAAATATGATTCTTATTATTGGTAACACTAGCAGCTACGCGTGGACGTGGGTGGCGTGCACCGTCGTAGAAACACGCAGCAAGCCAGGTAGCCTAAGGTGGGCCGCGTGGATTGAAGTGAATTCCGTGGCGCGCAGTGGGTTTTCGGCTTTAATAGCCTTATAGCTTTATTAAATCTTACCTTCTGCAACTTTCCTGGGAGAATCACTTTGAAGTAAATTTAAGAGCATCCGTCTAGAGAATACATCTCCGAGTACTGAACCACATTTCAAAAGCATCTTCTCAAATGGATTCAATGAGTCATAGGTTTTCAAGATTATTGCTACAAAACAATCATTCATAGATGTACTTTCAGCAAAATCACAGACTACTTATTTCACAAATTCACTGTTACATATTGACTTCAACGTTCGAAAAACTGGGTCCAAGGACGTATTAGGAGGTAGAAAATAATATTGTTATCAAAGAAAAAGAACACCAGCCCTCATTAAAAAAATTTGGGTGTGTGGCAACATCTATCACACCACTACACGTAGCATTGCGATTGTGTAGCAGACTACAGCGACAAAAACGACAAGTCTCAAAGATGACGTCGTAATATATAGATATATATAAAGTATATATTTTGTTAGTACTTATGTATTATTTTGTTTTTAATAATTTTTATTTACCTATTCAATATTTGTTTTAAATTCTTTTTTTGTACCTTTTTCGAAGTGCTTAATTTTTGACCCAAAGGTTGACTGGTAGAGAATGTCATTGGCATTAAGTCCGCCTTATGTACCACCAATTGTACATGAAGTTTAAATAAATAAATAAATAAATGACGTCACAGAATCCTGCATCGCGCTATCAAGATGTAACACGTAGAATACAACCGCCTAACATTACCATACTATTTCAGTGGCTCGTGGCTAATGAACAACGGCGCGGATCATTTGTTTTGCGAAGCTAATCTGCGCTTGCCGCGGTCAATCTGTGGATAGGCGACCGTTTGTTACCTACACATCGAGACCCCTCCGTGTCTCGGAGAGCACGTTAAACAGTCGGTCCTGAGTGTCATACGAATACCTATGACAGTCGTTACGGGAAATCAGAACCCCGAAAGTCTTTTTTTTCTATTGGGACTGATTATAGATGGTTCTTGCTGACCGTTTCTATTTAGCCGGGCAGTTATTGGTGAGACCTAAACTGGGTTGCGCAGGTCTGACGGCAGTCGCTCCTTGTAAAATACTGGTATTAAGCCGCATCTGGTTAGACTGGAAGCTGAATCCAACAAAGATGGGAAAAGGCTAGACAGAAGGAAGTATTTACCATCCATAGCTAGATCGACTTTCATATCTTCAAAGGTATAGGAATCTGCTAGCACTGCCATCTGTATGGAGTCATTCTCATCCATGACCTGGCTCCCCTGTTTACCTGCATTCAGACTTATCATGCTATAGATGCTCTGAAACAGTGGTTAGATATTATTACAGCTCAGTTAACATCCATTTTCTGCTTGGGCCTCCAAATGTAATCAAAGATCATTAAGTGAAATGACCAAGTAATTTCTTTTAAAAAGAGCTTTACACTAATTACGTTTACAATTTGTTTTTAGGTGTACACAAGGGGCTACAATCCGTTTGCCAGCCGCTGTGATTATGGTTTTCGTAGCAATAGCCGTATGTTGTAGCGATCTGTTAGAAGGCCCATCATTCCTAGCTACAATCGGAGTTGACTACAAATGTAAAGTCATGGACGTGAACGGTGTTATAGTTAAGCTTGGTATTTGGGATACAGCAGGACGGGAGCGATACAGAACATTAACAGCAAGTTTTTACAGAGAAGCTAACGGTGCTACGATTTATGATGTGTCAGAACCGAAGTCCCTAGCAAAACTGAATGAGTGGGTCAAGGAACTGCAAGTATACTCCACCAAGAAGAACATAGTCTGTTTAGTTGTTGGCAATAAGATTGACATGCATATCATTTTGGGACCCAGTGCATAATATCAGCAAGTACATTAGGTCAACCGCGCGACGGGCGCAACGAGTATTCCCAAGGAGGGCTGATGACAGGCAGGCGGCCGGTCATAAAACAATAAGCCAAAACCTCTAACAACATGGATTTATGAAGTACATGTTGTGCCGACCCCACCTAGTGTGGGATAAGGGCAGGAAGAAGAAGAAGATTGCAGCAGTGTGTCGGTCTTTAGGATACATCGATGACGTAGGTACCTGATGACTACGTTGCCGTGGTAATTGTTCTTCATAATCAAAGACCTTTTGTAACAACGTTTGTGCAGGCATCACTATCCCCTGCTTCTTCTGGGCCTCGTTGCGGGACACTGTGACTATCGTCAAGGCACCTCTTTGTATCAGTGATATCATGAAATTTTGGATCCAACCTGGCATACCACCACTTGCGCATTCGATCACTCTAAAAATATAACACGACATAACATCACGCCTTGTATTTCCCAAAGGGTTCGGCAGAGGTGTTTTTAGTACACCCTCGTTTCACCAGTTATATTTAAGTCCCATACGGGGCGAGCCTATTGCCATTAACCGGGCACAAATGAAGACTCCGGGCTGCTACTGAGAAATTTCTAATGGAAAAACCCAATAACACTTTGCCCAACCTGGGGATCGAACCCAGGACCCCATGCTCAGCAGTCGCGCTTGCGACTACTAAACCAACGAGGCAGTCAGTAAAAATATAGTATTCTAATTTGACGACGAATAGAGGTCTATTCAGATAACAGCGAATATCGCTTATAAGTTATAACTGAATAGGCTTTAACTTACAGGTGCTTGTGTCAGGCGCGGTCGCAGCCAGACTTTGGGGGGGGGGGGGAGTCACATCAACAGTAAAATAAGTTGACCAGCACATTAGAATTTATTACACAATCTTTTTTTGTAAATTATATATTCTTAGGTTTGTCAATTTGACATGTACTATCTATTTGGGTGGGGGGGGTCATGACCCCTACGACCCGCCCCTCAGACCGCCACTGGCTTGTGTAGGTACAGCTAAAAAATCGGAAATGACACTTTTTTTTAAGCTATGAGAATCAACACCATGCTTGTCTATAGTAGTTTTATTTCAATTCACACGGTTTCGCTAAAATCCAGTATTATTCAAGAAAATTGTTTATTTTTAGGGTTCCGTACCCAAAGGGTAAAACGGGACCCTATTACTAAGACTCCGCTGTCTGTCCGTCCGTCCGTCTGTCACCAGGCTGTAACTCATGTAGTTAGACGGTTGAAATTTTCACAGACGATGTATTTATGTTACCGCTATAAAAAAAATACTAAAAAACAGAATAAAATAAATATTTAAGGGGGCTCCCATACAACAGACATGATTTTTTTGCCGTTTTTATAGATAATGGTACGGAACCATTCGTGCGCTAGTCCGACTTGCACTTGGCCGGTTTTTTGCATACAGGACGAAAAGGGTACATTTGCAGACTTGCTAATCTTTGATTGCGTTTTTCTCTAAAAAGACAAATTTGGACTACCCTTGTTTTTCTGCCTGAACCTTTCGAAGGAACTTCACTTTAATCTTATAATATTACGCCTGTACTTATCCAGAAGGGTAGGCAGACTGCGCGGCGTACACAGATGTACACCCAAATTTTGCCGATTACTGTATTATGTATAAGATACGATCTAAGAGTAGATTCGAATCAAATTCTACTTATTAATGAAATAAAAAACAAACTGATTACTTCTCAAGGTCAGTGGGTATGGCCTGCACGTCGAGCAACTGGCAAGCTAGCGCGGCGTGGTAAGCGCTATCGATGCCTGTCAGCGGACATTTCATTATCATGTTGTTCTCCAGACAGACCGTCGCCACAGCTGGGGTAAGTACGGGTACAAGAAAAATGGTAGGTAATTATTATCATTTTAGCTCAGTTCAAATACCAGTTAAAAACCTAGTCGTTACGGGTAGTCAGAAGCACGGAAGTCTGACCACCGGTCTGACTAGGGTATCGGCATTGCCCAGTAACTGGGATGCGGAGGTCTGCTGGCAGTTGCTCCGTGTAAAATACTGGTACTCAGCCGCATCTGGTTAGATTGGAAGGTTAACCTAACATAGTTGGGAAACGCCAGCTCAGTTCAAATGACAAAGTGAAAGGCTACAAGAGAATCAGCGAACATTTCAACTGCCCATGAACAGCCGAAGACCCAGAGGAGCTGTTCATGTGTTGCGTTTTCGTTTCAGTTCGTGTACATCGCTGAAAACTTTGAATATTTAGGGTTATCCACTAAAGTCGTAGGGTTAAGATAGGGTTCTATCCACAATCTACGGGTCCCCTAACCCACCGCCCGACCAGTAACAGGCCCGAGAAGGCAGCGCGCGCCTTTCAGGAAGACTTGCATATGCGAGGCTGCGGTGCTTGCATATGCGGATCACGCGACCCCGGCCGACGGCCAGGAGGAGGAACTCCATGGGTTTTTAGTCGGTAAGAGTCCGGCAGACGCCCTCGTCTTCCCCGGGCGATAGACATCAATGAGGATTTGCTTCGATAAATAAAAGGGCTATCTACTAAACCCTGCGGCTTTTGGGCCTTTACATCGAGCGTTAGTAAAATGACTAAAACAAAGCTGTCTTACTCGACAAACTATTTACTTCATTGATGGATAGGATGAAGAAGATTATCTTAGTTTCCAACAACACCAACAACAGGCGCCAGGACTCGTTGTCCACGTACTGTGCTTCTTGTATCGCCACGACCGAAAGACGCATCAGGACCTCGGAAGTTAATAATACATTTTGTTATTTGCAACCGAGAAATTCATCCCATTATAGATTGGTTTTACTGAGGTACAATAGCTGGCCAGCAGCTAGCAACACCCTCTTGTATGTATTGGGGCAGGCAGAAACTATGAACACCACATTCTACGATCCTTACATACTCCTTTCGCTTCATCCACATTCATACATCTTGTCATACACACACTTGTAATAAGTTTTAATATTATATGCTTATACTTATTACTTATACTTATTACAACTACTTACATTGAATCCGAAACTATACCGTGCAGGGTTAATCTATGCCAGCAGTACATCACGAGGTTTAAAGGAATTACATGATTTCTTTTACACCCTGTATACTATAATGAAAAAATTAACTTTCGACCGCTTGGACTATGCTGTTGCTATTTCCGAACAAATAAACCAAAAAATTGTGTTCGATCTGGTTTACCCTTGGTGCTTGGCAGTCGCTCTTGTAAACACGAGATTACTGAGGCAGTTTTAATTGTGAAAATATTGTCTAATCTATAAGAGTAGGTATAACTCACATTCTTACAAATTTCCTGTACGGCAGTCTTAATAGACAATTCCGCCAAAATATCACCAGAGAATTTAAATGATTCTGGCAACGGGAAGTGGCAGTCGAATATGGTGTTGATTCCATAGATCTGTAGTGGTGTTATCTCCAACAAATTGATGCTAAACATAGAAATGGCTTAGTTAGCGGAACAAGTATCAAACTGTCAAGAAAAGCGTGGAAATATTTTTTTAGACAGTAGGTATCTATCATTTGAGAGACTGATTTTCTTTTACTTTCATTTGTGTTCCTAGCGCTATTCTTACAAAAAAGGAACATGTAACCTATAATCCGGGACAGGTCGACATAGCAATTTTCTAGTCATTTTCAATACACAACTACAAGCAACAACGTGAGCGAGATCCAAATCGATAAAACGCGGTCGATGTGGACTCGTGCAATGCTAACACTAAGGGCCTGCGCAGACAAGGCGCAATGGCGGACAAAATGTCTGCGGTGCGCTCTTATTAGTACCTACTGCAATAAAGTTTGCACTTTGTCCGCGCAATACCTCATGGCGCATGAGCGCACCGCGGACTTTTTGTCCGCCATTGTCCCTTGTCTGCGCAGGCTCTAAGATGGCGCGGGCGCTGTGCGGGTGTGCGGGGCGTGTCCCCTGACACACGAGCCTCATACCCGATTGCCATGTTGACCTGTCGTTGACTGTACTTACCTAAATCTAATTATGTCCTCTCTGTTTTCTTTTTCGGTTCTTGCGTTTTGTCTCACGAAGCGCATGCCCATGATACTCCTGAATATACTATACGGTAGCTAAAGGTAATTGAATAAAAGTTAGTATATACAGAATATAGTCAATAGAGGGGCTCGGACTTGACCATAACTGGCGAAACGAGGGTGTACTAAAAACACCTCTGCCGAACACTTCGGGGAATGTAAGGCGTGATGTTATGTTATGAGGGGCTCGAGGCTTATTAACAACCGCATCGATCACACGATTTCCGAGGTTAAGCTGCGCTTGCCGGGGTCAGTCCGTGGGTGGGTGACCGTTCGTTACAGATCGGACCCCTCCGTGCCTCGGAAAACACGTTAAAACCGTCGGTCCCGGGTATCATAAGAGACCACGAAGTTCGGAAGTGATCGGTTTTACAAAGTTTGCCGATGCGGCTTCTTAGTAGTGTTTACCGCAACATGCATCAATGTTTCAGAAACACGTAGATTCTTGACTGTGAAACAATGTTTATAAACAAATGTTTAAAAACACATCTTATTCTAGACCAAGCGTACCTTATTGTTCGCAGCTAATTTTATTTTATCCTTCCGTATAAAATCAGGGATGTTATTCAGACATTCTTCAAGTAATCGAGTCTTTCCTACTAACTTAGGGCCCTGCAAAATATAATTGAAATTAATTACACATGGTATATGTATTAATCTTAAAGAGTAGTTATCTATTATTTTAGAACCTTCGAAATACGCGCCAACAAGTGTTAAACGCTGTCGAACTTTCACATAGATGACTAACGGCCGTTGTCTGATTTACCTCCTAGAATATACAACATGTAACGTAATTAACGCACACCCTCAAACACCCCAATTAGAATATTATGTTATAATCATAATACATACACTGAAATTAAATAAACGTTCTTGAAATAAGGTTTGTTTTTCTTTATTTTGTATTGAATGACGGAATTTGTATTAATACAAATAAAAATGCACTTTTAAAAGTCTTTCTGCCTTGATTTACGATCCATTTCAGTTTGTTTTGACTGTACAGGGGTAATGTGACTAATTTCCGTAGCTTTTATTATTTTTGGGATAAAAAATTACCTATATTAAAAATGATAGAAATCGATTCAGTAAACGATTCTACTACTTTTAGAATGTGCGTTAATCATGTATATTGTATACATATATTTTTTTTATTCTTGACTCTGTCGCCTTTCACCCTAGTCTCACATGAAGGTAAGCACAGACATGTCTAAAATGGAACACACGAATCCCAGGAACAGAGATATAGAGGGATTCTCTTAAACCCCTCTGATATACACACGACAGAACACATTAAACTGCTTGGCGCTGGACTCTAATGTGAGGGTGGTAGCTAGACAGGTGGACCGTATAAATTCTCACCAAGCAAAACAAGGAATGATATACGATGACAATTACTAATCTGCGACCCTTTAAAAAGCAGTGTAGGGAAATGGCTTCAAGAAGAATATGGCTGTCGCTGTAAACCAGCGCTGTGGCTCTGCTCTGTGTATGTGCTGAGCGATGGCGGATTTGCCCGGATGTGACGCATATTTTCCCAGGTAAGTTTCCTTTCGTTTTCTTTTTTTTTACTATTATGTGCGTCACCTCAAGACGTAAATAAATATGTATTCGTTCTCTTTCTTTCTTTAAATAGCTGAATAGCGAATGTTCTACCAAATTGAAGTTGGAAGTACTAACAGTAAACGCTATTGCGTATACATGGTCACGGTATCGCGTAAAGTTCTTATTCTGTTGTTCAATTGCGTTCTGAAGAAGCGTCTTGAATTTCCGCATCTCATCGTTGCGGCCTAAGATTGGGTGTCGACTGCCGAGCGGGCATTGTGGCCACCTGGAACAACATAGGGTGATAATAAGTCGCGAAGTGAAAGTACACCAAGTGTTTGTAAGTCTTAGTATAGTCCACGCGCTAGTGCTAGTCTCCTCCTGAGGTATGAAGCGGCAGGAGGGGGGGGGGGGGGTGCGAAATAATAGACGCACTCTGTCAGTTTGTTATGTCTTGTCTATTATGCGCACTCCCCGTCTGCCGCTCCCATACCTCAGGAGCTGACTAGCACCTACTTACGCGCGGACTACAGTAGTGAAGGTTGTCTGCAAAATCACAGGCACATGAGACTTTCCAACTGTGTTGGCAACAAATCAGCAAGATTTAATTAGTATTGTTGGTGTAGGTATACCGTATACATATAAGCAGCGTTAACTACTATCGGTCAGGTGGACCGTCTTTAAATAATACTTTCACTATCAACCTGTCATTGGCTCTATGTTTCATACTCAATTGTTATTCATCTGTTATAGGTGTTGGTTGTCCTATAAATAAATAAATAAAAATCAATATCTGCAGAAAACTATACCGTCATCCCTTAAATTAGTCTATCAATAGAGTGAATAATTATATTATCTTTATTTTTGGTTTTTTCGACGGAGCTCTTTCGCGACGCGATTCAGTATGGAACTCAGCTGACTTACGTACTGTTTTAGCTGTTTACGTAGCTTGATAGAAAAAATATTGCATAGGTACCTAAGCGGTGTTTTTTTCTTTTGAAATAACGCGTTTATATTGAATCTAACCATTGATTGTGATTGGTCAAACGGTGCGTTTTTAATTCCCTATCGAATGACGCGCGTAACTCAAAATACATTTTTTTTAATTAGGTACGCGGGTTAAAACTCAAGAGACGAGATTTAACACTTTAAATAAACCTTCTACATTCGTGTCTGACCCTGTCTGCGCTTACTATCAGGTGAGACTAGGGACAAACGCGACCGAGTCTAGAATGTAAATAAAAACATCTCTTAAAAGTACTAACCCTGAATAATTGAACTCATATATTGGTCCCGGATTACGTATGCCCTTCAAAGGTTTCGCCTCCATTTCCCTGAAGTACTCCTGTTCAATTTTGCTCCTAAGGAAAGTCTCCTTATCGCATGTCACTGCATCAGGATACGCCATCATCAACCTTGCAGCCTACAGAGTAAAATAAGAAATGAATTTCTGACCTTGCCTGCCTGCCTTGTTGGTCTAGTGGTCGCAAGGACGACTGCTGAACATGGGGTCTTGGGTTCGATCCCCAGGTCGGATAGTCTGTATTTGTGCCCGGTTAATGGCAATAGGCTCGCCCCCTGTTACATAGGACTTAAATATAAATGGCGAAACGAGGCCGGTGTACTAAGAAAAAAACACCCCTGCTGAACCCTTCGGCGAATATAAGGCGTGATGTTATGATATGTAATTTAAGACCAATCACACTGTTATTTTCGGGAGAAAGTTTTTCTAGCAGGCTGACGAGTTCTTTTTTGAGCTTCACCTAGTTACTACTTTTTACACCGATTTCAAGTAAATAATACAAACATTAGAAGAGTATAATAACAATTAATAATTACTTTAATTGTTTTATTTATCACTACCAACTGCCTCGTTCGTCTAGTGGTGGCAAGCGCGACTGCTGATCGTGATATTATTATCGACATTTGTATCCAGTTAATGGCAATAGGCTCGCCCCCTATTACACACTTAAACATAACGGCGAAATGAGGGTGTTACTATATACCTCTGCCCAACCCTTCGGGGAATATAGGCGTGATGCTATGTTATGTTTTATTAATATTAAATTTTACATTAATATAACCTTTTTTTTCTGGTTGGAAAATCCTCATGGATGTCCCCCGCCCGGGGAAGGCGAGGGGGTCTGCCGGACTCTTACCGGCTAAAAACCAACGGTGTTCCTCCTCCTGACCGTTTGGCCGGGGTCACGGGATTCGCAAAAGCATGCACCGCAACCCCGGCAGACATTAATAGACCCTAAGAATCCATCACCAGAAATAACTGCTAGCTTGCCTCTTCATTCCATCTAGGTTCTCTTTCTGTCTTAGCTCCTTCTAATTCTACTTATTTCAGATTACCTACTGTTATTAAGAATTATTCCAAACGTAAATCTAACCTTGTTCACTGCAGATCCAATGACGGTATATTCTCTACGTAGAACGTGACCAACAACTCCACAATATGTCGTCCCTGTTCAAAGTAAGAGTTTATTAAAGGGAGTTAGTATGACATAACTAAGAAGTCGCATACTTCGTTAAACCGATCACTTCGGAACTGAGTGCGACTTCAAGACCACGAATATTTATTAGTACCTATACAAAAAAAAAAAATCTCTTTACATTGACGCAATAAGTGTGAGTGGTGCGAGAATGAGCGACTGCCATTGGTTGTTCGATCAAGCTTGCCGATGCGACTTCTTAGTTGTGTCATACTGTAGCCCTTTTCTAATTCATCTTTTCGTCTTCGAGATAATAAACTAGGTACATTAGGTATGTAATGGATACAGACTATCTTTCAACAAAAGCGAGTTTAACATACCAGAAGTAACGCCAATGGACACGCTGATAATATTATCATCAATCAACTTTTCCTTGATCTGGAAAGCGCATAGGAGAGCGTGTTGCGTCTCGTCCTCATGCTTTAGCCCCCTCAGACCGAATACTATCAGGAATATCATGTCTTTGTCGAACGTCGACACTTTGTTCACCAGACCACCTGATTCCAATGTCACGCTATCAAAGAATGAAAACTATTACTTTCACGCAAATCAGGTGTTACCACCATTATCATCAGATTTCTCTAAATGTCAAAGCCACCCCGCAGTACATGATTTACTCTGTGTTTATTTATGCTTTGGTTTTCTAAAACGCGGTCAGAGTAAAATATTCTTCATTAAGTAACATTTTTATTAAACAAATCATTGTTGTTCTTAGTTGTCAACAGTTTTTTGAGTGCGTGAAAAGGGCCTCCACGTGTAACAATACTTAAGTAGGTAGGTACATACGGCGTAACCTTTTTTTTTCATCGTGGTAAAATCCTCATGGATGTCCCTCGCTCGGGGTAGGCGAGGGGGTCTGCCGGACTCTTACCGGCTAAAAACCCACGGTGTTCCTCCTTCTGACCGTCGGCCGGTGTCGCGGGTAAAAACGGGTCTGATTATATTGGTCAGGCTGTTACTGAGCACCTACTCCCGGCCGCTATCCCACTACTGCCCGATACGGGAACTTTTGGCTGCTGGGTTTCCCCCCTGGCCCGATTCGCTCCTCCTTAATTAACCTGCATCCCCCAGACTCCTCCGGGGGATCCATATGAAACCGGGCTTAGTGTGGACGTCCAGTTAACATGGGCCACTCAGCACCAGGACCCCCGACCTGAAACCATCCACCGCTTCCGACCTCCGAGTACCTAGCCGGATTACAGGAGTCGACATACGGCGTAACCTAACCAGTCAATCCCGCGACCAGCCTTGCTGGTTGGCTAATCTTTTCACCACAGCATGACATTTATGGAAAAGCGGCGCGTTGGGGTCAGTTTCGACCAAACGGAAAAATCTTCGCGCACTGATGTCTCTGAATAAAGAACTATCAATATTGTCTTAAAGTATAAAATCCAACGCAGGCATCACCTCCTTTCGGTTTATTATCTAGTTTCGTCTATGATTCTCGTAACAAGAGAAAAAGAGATAGCAAACGGAATCGTTTGACAACTGACAAATCAGTTTAACTAAATCGTACTGAATCAGGGGGTAAGAGCATGAAGTCGACTACAATAAGCCGTTGATGATAAACATAACAGTATCCACCTACCTTGAAACAAGTTTATAAGCAATATCAACTGTCTCAATGAGTACTTCTGAACTGACAGTCTTCGTGATAATGTTGAGGAACACCACGACGACGCGTCGGACTTCGGTCAGAAAGTCCATGGGCTCATCATTGTCTACTGCACGAAGGACGGGCGTCGCCATAAAACGACGGAGGCCTGGCCACCATGAACCACGTACTGCTGCGATTACTGCAGGTCGAACTAAAATTGAAGGGATGAATATTCAGTTTTATCATGTGCTACCATCATGTACTGTGTCAATAAGGTACTATTATTTCGGGTGCTTGAATAGAGCCCGGAGTTTGGATTTGTGCCCGATTGATGGCAATAGGCTCACCCCCAATTACATGGGACTTTAAACATAACGGCAAAATGAGAGTGTTACTATACACCTCTGCCCAATCCTTCGGGGAGTACATGAGTGATGTTATGTTATGTAAAACCGTGCTTACGGGAAAATTCCTTAAAAAGAGTGCCAGAAGAGGAATGAACTTCTTCCGTATATCTAGAACTATGACTTGAACTAAAGGATACATCTAGATCTGAATCTGAAAATAAATAAGGTAATTATAATTACGTAGGTACCTACTCATACAGAGTGTAAACAAAATCATGTAAGTAATTCCTTCAAACCTCGTTATTTACTGCTGACATAGATCAACCCTGAACGGGATACGTTAGGATTCAATAAAAAAAAATACAAGAAGTAAATATAGTATTCTAAAGATCCTACCAGATTTTACCTAGGTACTTGATAAAATGATTTTTGTTCATTCATATCTAATCTTAATATTCGCGTCTATCCATATTATTAAAGCTGTGTATCTGCTGTAATGGCAGCACAGTGACTGTTCAGTACCAGGCTCGCCGCGCCGCGCCGCTAGCTGTTTCGCCGACCGCGTGCGAGCTTTTTTTTTTTAGACGCTCCCTTCACTCTTTCGATTACTCCGACCTATATCTTGAGTGACACAAAACCGAAAAAAATTAAATTGGTCTCAATTAGATGAGTCGCTCGATTTGCTGCCCCCTGGGTGTGCCGCCCGCGTGCAATGCACGCGGGTGTACTGACTACTGCTGTTACATTACCGTCTGACTACCTTTTATGAAGATTTTTTTAACCCGCCGTACCTATTACCTACGTCTCTTACAGAGTTAGGTAGGTAGGTACTTACATTTTTTGTCATTCAAATTCTCGTGTAGATTCTCCACTCTTTTCCAAGACGCACCGACTCCCAAAACCTAAAGCGTACAAAAATAAAAGATACCTAAGTACCGTAAGTTATGAATTCTGTAGGTATTAATAATTTGTCTTCTCCCTGCCCTTATCCCACACTAGTGGGGTCGGCACAACATGTAATTCGTAAATCCATGTTGTTAAAGGTTTTGGCTTATTGTTTTATGACCGGCCTGACATCAACCCTCCTTGGGAATACTCGTTAATTAGTATTAATAATTTGTATGACACTTAAATCGATATACTTAAAACAAATAGATACCTAACTAGGAAGAAAAATAATTCGGATCTATTCGTACTACGGGCTACGTACTAGGTATCTACTGCTGAACCTTTTAATCTAGGTATTCGTACTACTAATACTAACTCATATATTTAGGGACACTTTCGAAGGACCTACAACCTCCCACTTGCGCCTCAGGTGCTACCCACAAATTACAGATATTATAATATTATATGTCGACGCGATACCCGCCCGCTTAGGGCCGGTGCAAAACTGGCGAAACGCAGCGCAGAACAATTTTCTGATATTATTGATATGATGATATGATTTTCAATATTATTTAAACGCTAGCAAAGTCGATAATGGTTTGGCAGTGAGAAATATTTTGCGCTGTGCCTCGCCAGATGTGCGCCCGCCTTTACGGTGTTAACGGCGCGGTTCAACCGACGAAGACGCGCCCCACTCCTTTTTGTGACAGGTAGTTGCGTGGTACCTACCTAATTGCGTATATACTATGCACACTTCTCTTATCTTATATTAGTGTGCGAATGTGCGCATGCACACCCCTAACTATTGTGTGGCGATAGAACTAACACAATAGCAATTTATAATTAGACAAAGAGTGGGCTCGTCTTCGTGGGATTGAACTATCTCCATTCTGTAGTACCAATGGCACATGGAATCGCTGATGATCGCTGCCGGTCACCGGTACCTACTGATAGCTGTGACGTTGTTAACGGCCAAAGACTGTTCGAACTCGAAACAAACGGGGTGCCGGGCTTTGAGAGAGGTCATGTTTAGCTATAGTCTGCGCGCAAGTGCTAGTCATCACCTGAGGTATGAGAGCGGCAGAAGGGGGGTGCGAAATAATAGACACGCACTGTCTGTCAGTTTGCTTTATCTTGTCTACCGCGCGCACCACATGCTATGGTCCCATACCACAGAGGATGACTAACATTTGCGCACGGACTATAGTTGACTGCGATAGGGTGTATACCTAATAGATGCAGTGTACTTCCGTATACAATACGGCCGACGTATCTTGGCGAGTCTGAAGTGAGCGCCAAATGGCTGCGTAGCCAATAATACTATACAAATCATGAATAAACCAGTTATTATTGGTTGCGCAGCCATTTGGCGCTCACTTCAGACTCGCCAAGATACGTCGGCCGTATTGTACTTACTTAATTTATGTTTGGGATTTTAATTGATATCATTTATTTCGAGGTTAAAAACTGTCATTCTAGCCATTCTACACCAATTGGTACCTAACATAATATTATTTTGTTCCACACCTTAGTATGCCTCCCATCGCCGCTAGGTTGCGTGCAATACTCAGCTTCGTTGACGTACATCCAGGCACTGGCAGAGGTGATCACGTCCCCAGATTTGGACAAGTACTGGGCCATTTTGACGTCCCACACCGGCTGGCCCACGACGACGTAGCTCGATGAGCTCGACTGCGCCATATTCTCATCACCGATGATCGAGAAGTGGACCAGGCCCGCTGAGATCGCCACTTTTACTTTTTTGAAAGAGATTTTTAGTTTTATTTCTGTCTTTATAACATAATATCGATAATAGTGTCGATTCTGTTGGGCTCTTTGACAGGACTAAACTAGACTAAACGCAACTGTCACTTTCTGTTTCTATTGAAATAGAAAGAGACGAACACCCTTTGTTTAGTTTAGTCCTGTCAAAGTGCGCAACAGAATCGACACTAGAGTGCGCGCAAGTTAACTCTGCGCGCGGTCAAAATCGGAACTAATCATGTTCCGCCATAGTGTTGCCGTTTTATTAACTTTGTCACTAGATCTGCCTGATTTTAGGTATAAAAGAAAATATAATAATAAAGATTATAGTAGACCTCATCAGACGATAATAATCAGAATGCAATATTTTACTCACGGCACATTTATAAGCTTAGTTCTTTTATTTTGCAAATTACGTAAAAATACTAATTAATTTAATTGATAGGTAGTAAATTTAAACGTACATAACTTAGCTCAATTAAAATATAATAAATCGCAAGAGGGCTGCCCAATTTTAATGCTCACGAATATACCTATTACTTTTCCTTAAGAAGTAGGACTTTGTATTTTTGCGATCATGGCAACATTTAGCACGCCCTCCGTCGCGCGCAGACTTATCTTGCGCGCACTCTAGTAGTACTATGCGTGCCAAATAAGAATAGCACTGTCAAGACGCCATTTTGTTCCGCAATACTCGTGAACTTCATTACCAAAGTGTAAGGTGTGCAAAAAAGTAAATAAAGAAATTATATTCAGTTTAATTATTTTTGTTCACTTTTTTGGTATTTCTTATCAATTTTACGCCAAATTAATTACACAGTAATTATATTATTATTATGGCGACATATTAGGGTGACCAGTAGCATTTCGTGAAGTTAACCATATATAACAAGGTTAGTCGGAAAGGGGGTACTAAGCCGCAGACCACTTAATCTATCACTGATTATTGTTCTAAAGAAAGTGTTAAAATATAAAAATTCGATGAATTTTTTCCATCAAAAATTATTTTTATTTTAGTTTTTTCAAAAATTCTTCATCCCTGCTTTAGTTATGAATTCAGAAAATGGAGTTTCTAATCCCAAATATGACCTAAATAGTAAACACAGCTGATCATAGCTATGGACAGGTAGATTTTAGCATATTTTTTACGGAATCTTTGAAAAGCTATTTCTCTTAAACTATCGAGTTTTGGGGAAAGTTGTAGAACAAAAGTTATCCCTTATTATAGGTACTTTAACACCCTTTCGGCTTAGTACCCCCTTTCTGACTAACCTTGTATATATGGTATATATGGTTAATTTCTTTAATGAATACTGTTTTCAAATATTATTAAATTATCCAAAATTATCTATTTATGGAATTCAATAAATAACATTTTATAAAAATGAATGTAAATAATAATGAATATTATGAATAAAAAATTTTTTTTTTTTTCATAGTATTTTTTGCTGGCAGTACCAATTTGACAGCTATCGTGTGAAGTTGTAGCAAGCGCGATCCTATTCTTATTTGGCACGCATAGTATCTATCTATAACAATAAAATAGCGGAATGAATGTAGATAACTAGATATTAGTGTCGATTCTGTAGCACATTTTGACAGTACTAAACTAGACTAAACGCAACTGTCAGTTCCTTTTTCTATTGAAACAGTAAGAGACAAGCACCCTTAGTTTAGTTTAGTCCTGTCAAAGTGCGCAACAGAATCGAGTCCAGTATGTATAAGAATACACTGCATCAAACCGGCTAAGTTCAGGGTTCTGTATAAAAACTTACTAGGTACCTATGTTAACTTTACCGACCGCAAAAATGTTTGTATTTCATAATATTTCACAGTAGTACCTATACCTACAAAGTTATTTTTACTTGGTTTTTTTAATACTTATACCTACAAAATTAGTCGGAGAGGGGGTATCTATTAATACGCGGGTCACTTACAAGTATCACTGATGACTGTTTGAAAGCAAGTGTTAAAATTACAAAATTCGTTAATTTTTATTTCCATGTAATATTATTATCATTTTAGTTTTTTCAAAAACTCTTCATCCATGCTTTAGTTACGAATTCAGAAAATGGCACTTCTAATCCGTGATATCGCTCGTCGAAAAATCTGATTGGGGCCCACCAGAAAGACAAAAAAACGTCACGACACAGTGGGACGCGGCCCTTACAATACATAATCAAGTTACTAACCCTTGAGAATGACTCCAACATCCGTGATAAACGTTCCATAGTTCTTCTGTATTATAAGGCCGCAGTCGATTGCATTATGCACAATGTCTTGCATGGAAAATCTGGCGGTTTTCTTCCACATGGACAAGAAGGCATCGCCAGAAAACTTGAGGACGTCCCCGTTGTGGGCCAAAATCTCTTGAACCATGGCTCCGATATAGGAGTTCAGTAATTTAGTGAGTCTTGAAGGCCCACCGCGGCCACAGGTTTGGTATTTTTCACAAAGGTCAGTGAACCCTTCAAGTAACGTAATATTTTTTAAAGTTTATGTACTTAGGCCGGGCGTGCACTATGCAGCTTGGCTGCGCAGCCAGGCTGCCTAGTGCACGCCTGGCCTTACTTACGCAGGTAAAGTAGGTAGTTGAGGACTGAGTGCACTAAAGTGAGAACCAGGGGCCCTCCCCCGAAAATCGAACAAAGAAGTTTCGGGTGACAGATCGCTCGGCACGTTTTCCAACCAAAAGTGTTTCGGATCCGACGATCGATTTCATTTTCGCGATTTAACATTTTGTCTCTCATTCATCTTACTCCCAAAATGTTCATGGACATCTATTAGTTTGACAATACTTTGATCGTATAACTATTTGTAAGTTCAATGTTCATCGTGGTTTCGTTACGATCCGAAACTTCGACGTTCGTTTTTTGGAGTAGGCCCTCTGGCCATACGATGCGTTTCTCGGCAGCGGGGCGGCGCGGCGCCTGAGCGGTGCCGCTGCGGCGTACATAGAAATACCTACCTATCCAAGGTAAGTACCATACGACACACGGCGCACTGTTGCGCCGCGTCGACCTTAGAACTGACGAGACGAGGCGTCGAATGTAGGAATGCGTTGCCGCGCTCCGGTGTCGCAGTTTAGACTGTCCAAATCTAGATTCCAGCCAGGCGCCGCCGCCGCGCCGCTGCGGCATGTCATGACAAAGTTGCGACGTCACACACTCCAGGTGGCACCCAACGCTTCGAAATCATTGCGGTGTGGCGCTGCAGCCCGCTACGCATCGTGTGACCTGGCTCTAAATGAGTATGGCAGACGCCCTAACAACGTTGGGCCTAACACTAGTTACGGATATGAAAGTAATATGATGGCACAGCGCATGTCATGGACATTTAATTAGAATTAATTTATTCTCCAACGGGTTAATTGAGAAATCCGAGGCGGGATGCCGGCATCAAATGACTACTATTTATGGATTTTGTAGTTCCATAGCCAATCTCAAAGACGTACTTGATAAACAAAAAATAAAAATGTTTTCTTTTCTGTAACGGTTTGGGCCTAAAACTTTAAGAACTATTAGGTGATTCTGTGCCAAAACTGCCGATGTCCTTCATGTCATCATCATGATGAAGCATCTATTTAAGATACGGTAGGTACCTATACTTACTGTTCTACTCTGCTACCACCACTATTTTATTATGTAGCCAAGTAAAATCTAATCTATCCGTGGTAGGTTCCCATATTGATATGGATGCGATACCAAAATAAGGGAGGTAGATATAGAAACGAATAACCAATAAAGAATGCTCTAACAGGGAATCGAAACCAAAACCTCAAGATAGACCGCACTTGAGGTTATTAGACTGGTGAGGTTGTTTGCTTAGTTATGACAAATGGTTCACATACAAGGTGTCAATTAAAGCCTTGAATGCACTAGGGGGCAAAATTTTCCCCAACATGATGCGCAACATTTGGTCTACGTACCGCTGCAACATTGCACACAGCCCCGCAATGTTGTGCGTCATTACTACGTGATGCGGGACATGTTGCAAGCCGCCGGTTCGAGAGCGGATGCAAGTGTGTGCGAGCAAATTGTTTCACGACATTCCCGCGACATGTTTCTCCATGTGTCTAGCCTCGTATCCACTAGGCAACAATTGACGCGCAACACGTGACGCTCAACATTTTTAGCAGCGTTGCACAACATCGCGCGATGTTGCCAGCTGGCGCGCAACATGACGCACGGCTTGTTGTTTGTTTCGGTGCAACATGCAATTGAGCATCCATTTGATGCTCAATTACATGTTCCTCTGGCGACATGTTGTTGACGACTGATGCGAGCGAAATTATGTGTAGACAGACAACGTTGCTAAACAGAAGTTCCGCGCTGACTTTAAACACGTTGAGCAACATGTTGTGCAACGTGTGGTGCGCCATATGTTGCCTAGTGGATACGAGGCTTTAGTGAATCAAAGGCTTTAAACACCTGCAAGTACTCCAATGACGTGGAGTATCGAACTCATCTATCTATATCCATATATCCGGCAAGAAAATAGTGATTGTTTTACTGAAATAAATGAGCATCAGCCAGCACCCTCGTGTGCGATAATAACATAACCTACTGCATCACTAATCCGTTAGCCAAACGTATTGCAATAAATTCTCAACACCACTCATTGTAAATAGCTACAATAAGGCCCATGAAGTGACAGTTTACCAGCTGATTAATAGTATGAGAGCATATATTATTTCGGGTGTTAAAAAAGCCGAGAGCCACGTATTCTTCCCATCATTACGAAGATTTTTTGGTATTGGGCCATACCTGGGAACCGCCTGGTTATGGAGATATTAAAGGTCAGAGTCACCATATTTTTGAACGTTTTTCACGAAGATTAAGTTTAAATGTTATTACCAAACATTCTTCTACAAACATTATCAACATTTTCGAAATGTAGGCACAGTCTGCTGCGCGCGCGCTTACATTGCGCGCTACAATTAAAAACTGTTTTTAATACCAAAAAATAAAAGTCGTTTCCCAGCAATTATTTTTGCTGTACGTTACTTAGTTTGATGTACAGTATACGTAGACTTCGGCTCCGTTAAAGCTATTTTTACATCCAGTATAGGTACCCACCAGAAATATCACAGAACATCAGAGCTGTCTCGTAGCACCTAACGGAATAATCGCAGTGCTTGTTGATGATCTCATCAGGGACCATCGACGCTATGATCCCCACACGTAACGCCTGCTTCGTTGAGCTCCAATTTCCACTGAGGTTCTTTCTTAAGAACATAAATTTATTTAGCCATTAGCAGTAATTCTACGATGCAACCAATGTGTAATGATTTCAGTCATATCTCTGGGTATCGTTTACCGAGCGGCGGGCACACGTAGGTACCATAGGCTGGGGCGCCACTGGTAAGGCGACAGCGACGCGAAAAAATAGGTGGCCGCATTGCAAAAGCGAGAAGCCAGCGAAACGCCGCTACGTCGCTTAATAGGTGGCCGCACCTCTTCGCTCGAATATGTCGCGCTCTTTTGCACGAACGCCGAGAGGCAGTGCGGCCGCTCAGGTAGGTACATCACCGCATATTTTGTTGCAAATCGTGATAAATCGCCGTCGCACCGCTACTTACTTGCCGTACGAAATTAAAGTGTCGTCGCGGGTCGCTGAATAATTTTATTTAATGCGGACACCCTCATTACTTGTAGAACATTTGAAATTTCTGTACGATATGAACAAATCAATTTCGCTTGTCGTTTCTGCAGTGCGGCCACGGACATAATTATGTTTATATGAGTTTGTTTTCACGAAATCGCCGTCGCGTCGCTGTCGCCGTACCAGTGCGGCCCCGGCCTTAGGCGACAGGCGATCACGGCGAGTCGTGCAAGACTGGTTGCTTCAGCGTTGAAAACTAGTTTTCGACAAATTGCGTTTACTAGCATTGTCCTTGATCCAGGTAACAACATAGTTATAAAACCCTGCAGGGGAAAGCCTGTACTTCTCTTTTGTTAGATTTCGTAGTGGATAATGCCAAGTAGATGGGCAAAAGCATTCTCCTCGCAAATAACTAACTACCTACCTACGTACTGAAGTCACCAATCCTGCCTAGCCTAGTTATGATGTTCAAAGTGGCCTTCCATGAAATGCGATAACCTTTCCACGGTGAGGACAATAATAAGTATCTAGCTCCCTGAATCAGAACCTCTTCATTAAATCAATTGTCGACCGATTCGATTTGAAATCTCGTACAATTTTGTAGACGAGAAAAAGAGATAACAAATCCTAATCGGACGACACTGACTTATTAAAAAGGTTCTTTGAGGTACCAATGAGGTACTAAATTTTAATGAAAAGATGAACTAGTTATAACGCCTACAACTAGGTGAAACCGGCTTGGTCCAGCCATTCTGAAGTCAGAATGGCTGGCCACTTTCCTCGTAATAGTTTTCCCTCTTTAGCGAGGTACTAATTATTTGATGTCTGGTACCAAATAGGTACTAAAACTTGGTATTGCTCAAACTTCCAAAATCTCTCTTGGTCCAGTCATCCTGACGCACACTCTGAATCGGGGCAGGGCAATTGCATATTATGTTGTCCCTGAATGAATCGATATTGTAATAAGCCTTGTAGCAGTTTTATAATCCATAATATGGGCAACGAATGTATTTGTGCAGAGTAACGGCGGGAGCCCCGTGGGGCAGCGGGCGGCGCAGGTCGCGTACTGCAAATACGCTTAGTTTGCGGTATCGATCAACGCGGGATGACGCGAAGGTGTTTTGAAATATCTATATTAAGTGCAGTTTAGTAAGTTCTATCGTGAAATATAATGGTGAACACAATCTATTCTGTCTACGTATGTAATAGACTTCTAAAGGTGCGTACTTACAGACATCGCGTGGCATGCGCCGCGAACGGCTTGTGACGCACGAGTCCGCATGACTCAGGCTGTGTATATCTAAAACTTCATAGATTTCCCCGTGATGCGAGGTAAGTTTAGCATTTTTCGGAATACGTACTTAGATAGACCGCGATCAATGAACTTTTATTGCAATAGGTACCTATATAGCTATTTTTTAAAAAAAGGCCTCTATTGTGTGCAATATTACACTTTTTACCCGATTGCCCTAAAAGGAGGGTAATTTTTTTCTGGTGTGTGTATCTAGATTTAAGTATACAGAGTGTAAACGAAATCATGTAATTCCTTCAAACCTTGTGATGTACTGCTGACATAGATTAACCCTGAACGGAATACTTTAGAACGTCCCTTTCGGGGTTAATCTATGATAGCAGTAGGTACATCACGATGTTTGAAGGAATTTCATGATTTCGTTTACACCCTGTATATATATATAAGTAATTATAATAATAACCAAACATTTTACTCCCAATTTCGTGACAAGCCTTCCATATTTGCGTAGGACAGTGGTCTCGATTCTGTTACGCACTTTGACAGGACTAAACTAAACTAAGGCCCTCTTATTACGAAAGATGGACTAAGAAAAACCTCGGTTTTAAAATAGCTCCATCTCTTTTTGTTATATGACGTTAGCAAGTGATGGGTATATTATAAATCTGGGTTTACCTTAGTCTTGGTTTAAACCACTTTTTGTAATAAGCGCCAGGGTGTTTGTCTCTTTCTGTTTCAATAGAAAAAGAAAGTGACAGTTGCGTTTAGCCTAGTTTAGTACTGTCAAAATGTACAACAGAATCGACACCAGTTTATAGCCGGCCACTCACACACCTGCCGCAGGGGCAATTTAGGGCGACGAGGTGGGGAGGACCCTAGATTGCCTCCTTGATTGTAATGTGTATAGGCAAGCAGAGGCAATTTTCCTGCCCCTGCTTGCCTATACACATTACAGTATTTATCCCCGCCATCACTCTCTCGATATTAGGGCCGTGTGTAGGCGCTTTAAAATATACACAGGCGGGCGGCATCACCCGACATCAAAGGCGCCGTTGCCTAACTGTATGGACTGTAAAACTGTGCTTGTAGGCTGTAGCATTAATTCATAGGTAGGTACCTTACTTAGTGCAATTCAATTAGTTATAATAGATAAACAATCATACTTACGATTGTTTTTTCATGCTCTGTCTATGACGCGTTCTTGGAGTTTTAATCTGAACCGGTTCCTTGCCCACGGAACGATATTGATGGTGAACCCGTTTCATAGCCATTAAATATTCATCATAGTTAGTTTCACTCTTCCTATCCAGAGTATTTTTACGAGGATCAAACAACAAGGTCTTCTTCTGAAAACCTAAACGGAAATTTGCAAAAAGAAGCATTTTTTATTTCGACGTCGATGCATATAAAAGTTCTTAGAATGTTATTAAGTACCTACCTATAAAAAATATACATACTTGCCCCTCTCTTTACACGTTTCTTTTCCTCCATAGCCGCCATAGTTCAGTTTTACAGTAAGTAATTAATACTATCTATTCAAAGACATTCAATAGGTAGTATCAATCTAATGCATTTGATTCGATTTTTTTCTTTGATCTGTCTCCAATATCTCCACATAAACAAGTGACCGAAGCATAAAATCGAGTTTGACATTGTGTTGTTGACCAAAGAGTAGGTATCACCTCAGGGCCGCATTCAGGATCTGTAGGTAGACTCCATATAGCTGACTAATGGTGTTGACTCTACTTATGGGGGGGGAATTAAATAAATTTTGGTGAAATTATATAATAACCGATCTCAATCCAAAAACTGTGGATTCATGTAGGTTTTTGTAATTCATTCTGTCAAATTGTATTGTTAGATAGGTACTTAACTGAAATTTGTATTTCAGTTATGAAAATAACATACTTAGGTAAGTAGGTACCTACCTAATGACCTAATTTTACACATGCTCAAATTCACAATTCACACGCACGGTTTTTTTTTTGGGTCGAGTGCCCTTTCGCTGTAGCGTATGCTTAAGTCCGGCTCTGTAACACCTTATAATAACTCTTTAGATGCAAAATCTATTTACATCTACAACTAATCTGGCTAAATACCTACTGTGAAGTCTAGTTTGATTCTCATGTTTTCTCAAGGAAATTCTTCTCAATGACAACAGGCTCTGTATGTTCATAAGGTGCTGCTTGAGCAGATATGGTGTGTAATAAGGAAAATTACGCAGGACCAGTAAATGAGACAGTTACTTTTATCAAAGAAACGTTTATTGATAAACCAATAAGTAGGTACAGCTAGACGAAAAACACATGCAAATAAATAACGACTCATTATTATTAAGGTTCTATAGTAGTTAGTCATGTTGGCAGACTACATGTTGGAATCTTCCGGTCGTCGACCTTTGGACCTAAAAATAAAGAATTAAAGCGGTACACACGTACAAACGCTTTTGTTAGTAAACACACAAAGCGTTGATATAGGTAGTGCATCTACTGGATGGATTATCCTGCAAACTTTGCCCCTATATTTAAATTTCGAACCTTATTCAAAGTTAGTGTTGAATTTTACCAGGTCATTGCTCGCAGAAAACGAAACTATACCTACATTTTTATTCGTTTCCAATAAATAAAAACTGTGTTTACTTCAGCATGTGGCCTTACATTTAACCATTTATTGCTTTCAATTAATTTAAATTTGGCTACGTCCAGTCGGTTTGAAATGGCTTTCAAAGTCAGCATCGTTGTATTCTCGTTGGCCCCCACTTCGTTCCATGAACAACAGATGCCTTTAGAAGTGCCTACCCATAAATTTATAGAAGTTCTTGTATAGACCACGAAATATCAAAGTATTTAGAGGACGTCCTCCCGGAAGCAGCGATAGCTCAGCGGTAAAACGCTTGCCTTCCACGCAGGATGGAGTTCGGTCCCGGCCCATACCTCTGACGTCGGATTCATTTGCGGATCAAAATTTGATTATCACTTACGTTAATGGTGAATGAAAACGTGAGGAAACCTGCACACATTACCTAGAAGGCTTCAAAAAGTACTCAATCGTGTGTAATCCACTAATCTGTACCAGCCCTAAACCCTTCCCATTCCGAGAGAAGAGTACCGTGCCCAGCAGTGGGACGTTATATAGGGACGATATGGTGAGTACCCAATAGTCTTCAACCAGGTGTGGCGAAACTCGAGATTAGTTTGTAAACTGTAATCTATCACTTTCAGGTTACGCTGAATGCACTCCCCGCTTACCACTTCCGTAAATACTTACGAAATCATTCTGGTTGATTGCAGCGTAATTCCAGGTTCAAGTCCAGTACGGCTGAATAAGTACAAATTTGCAGTGAATTATATTTCCCTAAATATTCAAGGAGCTGCTCAAATTAAAATCTAAAGGCGTGTTTCCAATAGTTAGGGTGGGCGAAGTAAGGCGGAATCTTCAAAAGACTACTCATCACTTGAACAACATCCAACGATGGGACCATCGTCAGTACTTATGGCTACAATTTGCTGTGAATAGAGGCATTGTCAATACTTATTTATAATCATAATGATACCAATTCATAGCTCTGCGAGACAGATAGCAAGCGCTATAGGTGTGAAAACAAAGGTGGAAAAGAAATCAATTGTCTTGTTTCACCTCGCCCATACTAACCGATGGAAACAAACTTTAAATATTGAGACTAGAAATTATGATGAAATAAACTACATCTAAATACTTTTACTTTAGTTTGAATAATTGTGATATACAAAAATAACTATAGATATGAATGCAAATCTGGGAAGAAATGTATGAAAGTCGCGTAGTATAGTTGTTACTATTATTTCGTATTTAGAGGCAATCAACTTGCTATGATGTCAATGATGATGCAATAATGTGGTGTAGGTATAATAAACCTACAATATTATAGGAAAGTTTATGTTATGGAACTATTTTAGGGAACCTATTTTGTACATGAAGATAACTAAAAAGCACGTTGACTAGAAAAAAATGTACGAGTTCGTCCTACCGCCGTGTTCGGGCAAAACCCAATTTGAATAGAAAGTTGTTCCATACGCGTCTGTGGCAGCAAAATTATTGAAGCCACTTGTTTTGCAACATAAGTACAAACATTACTTTCTGTCTTTTGAGCTAAGCTTGAAATCTTTAAGATATTCTTTTTGAACTTAATCTACTTTTTTTTAATTTAAATTAAGTGATAGTTACTTCTCTTGAAGACTAGATTAGCATGACTAGAACTAAGTTAGGGGTGTCACACTTAGCAGGGTAAAAGCTTCAAAAGCACAGGGGATGTGTCCACATACCCACAAAATACTTACCAAATGGAGAAAATAAAACTGATTGTTGCATACCTAACTGTATCACTATTTCTTTAGTTCACTATGATAAAAACTATAACTTAATTTTTAACACAGCAATCGAGATCAGTGCAATCACTATGTTTGCCTACACTTTGTTATTGTCATATTTTAGTCTTTTATGGACCACAACACAAACACAAGGCTTCACTGAATAATTTTACGGTTGAAGCATTTTCACTTATGATTATTGAGTAGATAGTGACTTTACGTCATTAGAATTTTCACTCAAGTGATGATTTTATCATTGAGGGCACATTTGAACATCACAAACCAGTCACTGGTGTCAACAACTGCACTTGCCTGATCACAACTCACAAGGTATAAAAAAACTACATCATAAGATGAAATATTCTATTTGCAAGTTCACACACTTACACTACACATCACCTAACATACACTGAATTAGTATACACTATAACTTTTTATCATAATAAATATACACTTAAAAACTGTTCAAAAAAATATTTGCTGTAATTCTAGCAAAACTATCTCGTCTACAAATTTGCAATAACAATAATAATTATTGCTGTCACTACAAGGCTAACACAGCACTTGCACAAGTTATGTGAAACTTTCACAGAACTTAGATTTACAAACACCTCACATCACTACACATCACAAGTATACATTATAATGTTATTATATTTCTGAAGACAAGGGAACTTTAAAAGAACTTAGGCTAGTAATGTAAACTCAAAATTTGTAAATCTAATAAGTCAGTTCATACTAGACAGCACCACCCGTCACCACCCCTGTTCTTTTTTTAAACTCCTCAGTTATATTGTGACCTGTCCAGCTGGAAGTTCATACTAGGCTGACCCACCTCTCACTACCACTATCACCAGATGATCCTCCTTCAAACTCTCCTCAGTAAGATTGTGACATGTACGCTTGAGAAGCTCAGTAGAGAATTCACAAGGTGGGAAGGAGTATAGTACACCAGTTGCCTCAGTCTCCTTGTTCAGGAGGGAAATCACACCGGCTGCTTCTTTCTGCTTTAGGTAGGATACCAAGTTTCTCATTGGTCTGGTCTGAATACTTGTATCCTCATTTGTGATGGAAGCTGTAGACCCTGCCACTCCTAGGAAAATGGCGTGCGAACTGGATGTGGCGATACGCTTTTGAACATCATCTAGTTTCGGCTGATCTAAGCGCAGTCTCTGTGTGATTCTCAGCTGATTTTTTCCATCTTCATCTTTCATGAGACTGTCAATAATCTCAGAATCACCATCAGTCAGGTGGAACTTAGTTGGGAATAAGGAATTCTTTAAGATTAATGCACCATTCCATATTGTGGTAGCCTTGCGTACCACTTCTGGCAATGTTCTAGCTGACGCGAGCATGCCGCCACTGCGACGAGGGGACCCGTCCGAGTCACTGTCTGGGGAGCGACGGCGCGGAGTGCGCGAGCGGGAGCGATCCACACCCGGTTCACGCGATCCAGAGCGACGGACTCTTCCCTCATACTCTGCGTCAGCTGGTGCGCGTCTCCATTCTTCGTCACGATAATCTCCAGAGCCATGATATACTCCCCTATACATCCCTCGCCCTCGACCACGATGACCACCCCTACCCCTATATCCAGGCGTCCCATAAGCATAACCTTCCTCCCAACCCTCATATCCTTCATAACCTTCTACAGGTCTTCCATCTTCCCCTACAGGCGGGGCATAAGGCTTTGGCCTATATGGACCCCCAGTGCCGACATCGGCGAAATCGATTCGAAGACGTCTTTCTGGTCCACCGAGAGGAAAACCTCTCATTTCTTTAACAGCAGCTTGAGCTGCATCAATTGAGTCATACAAAATGTATGCATGAGGTTCGCCTTTAGCATATTCAATTTTTTTAATGGCCCCAAACCTATCAAACTCCCTCTCCAACTGGGCAACAGATGTCCAAGGACCTAGACCACCAACCCATACACGAGTAGTAGGTGTAGCTTTCCCATACCCTATTTTACACTGGAATTTGCCAATATATTGGCCAGAAAGTTCTACTTTAGCCCTGTGAGCCATGTCCAAAGTTTGATAGCGAACAAATGCAAATGCATTTCCTGTGCCCGGTGGTGGACGTTTAATGTCAATGTCTTCTACAATGCCATAACGGCCAAAGATACGGCGGAGCTCTTCATCGGATATGTTGATCTCCAAGTTACCAGCAAAGAGAGTTCTAGTAGCCAGTGGATCATCTTCTGGCTGAACATGATGCAAATAATTAGGGAACTTATCTTTTTTATTTTCAAGTTTCTCAAATGGTGGATGATGCGGACGGGGCATATATGGACGGGGCATGTAATGAGGGTGAGGTGGATGATGCATTGGTGGTCTGTGATGCATTGGGGGCCCATGAGGCCCGGCCATAGGGTACTCATGCATTGGCGGACGAAAATCTCTATGATGAGGAGGTACAGTAGGAGGAATACCATAAGCTCTATCATCCGGAGGTGGTCTGCGCCTCTCAGGGACTGGGGACCAAGCATAGGAATAAGGGCGTTCATAGTCAGGTGGTGTAATGCTTCTTGGCCTGCTCCTGTATTCAGCACGAACTGGCTCATACACAGGGTCCACAATAGCCACTTTATCGTACAATATTATTCTTGGCTTGGCATGTTTAGCGTCTCTTGCGTCGTCAGCACTCCGGAAGCAAACATAAGCAACTCTCTCATCTAATTCATGAGAAATCTTAATGCTAAAGTCACCAAACTTTTTGTACTCTCTATAGAGCGTATCCTTAACGATTTCATCAGAAGCTTTTGGGTGCAGTGCACTCACACAAAGGACTTTGTAATATGGGCGAGCGGAATCTTCTCTAACTTCACGGGATCGTACATAGTCTTCGCGATGCGGAGACACGTACCGCCCCCGGGGGCTCGGCGAGCGCACCCGCCGGCGCACCCGCTCGGGAGTGACGCGCTCATCGGAGCTGTCGTCATACCTGCCTATGCTACTGCGTGTTCTTTTCGATCGCGGCATACTATCCCTTGACGAACTCCTCTTCATGTTACGAATTTTCACCGTTATTCGATCTCTATCTCTATCGCTACGCGGTAATCCAATCATGAAAGCTCAGTACGACGAACCACTATCTGAAATGCACAACATTACACGTCACTTCAAAATGTCGCTTTGTTCCAGAAGATAAATCACCGCAACGCACAATAGTGTTTTAGTCTTACCACAACGAAATTAGCGACTCGAGTCACTTAAATCACTGAACACCTCCACTCTGCACAAGATACAGACGATATTCACAGTATTTAGACGATCACAAAACGTAAAACAAATGGAAAAAATTCGACGGCTGGCTGAGTCACTCACGCTCACGCATCGCGCAACGAAAATTTAATCCAATATGGCTGCCGTGCCGCGCTACACTAGCGATGGGCGATTGTTTGTTGTTACTTTGTTAGTATCGTTTAGTTACTAAAAACAATCGAATTATTGGATTGTTTATTTTATTCAAATACAATCGAATGAATATTGAAATGTTTCGATTGTTAATACGCGCGTAGGTTGCGAGTTGGCAGACGATAATAAAAGCGCCCTGCGAGTAAGCAATGTTGTACAAATAAATCGATCGGACACATCGCCATCCACACGCCGCGCATACTCCGCGCGCTTCGATGTACCTGCCCCCTAGCTACTTGCATTGCGTGCTTCAACACATTTTCGATATTCATTTTGATTGTCGATGTTCATTAAATTTTTTATTCGTTAACACGAATAAATCTACAATTGAATGAACAATTCTATAATTTTCGATTCATTCGACAGTTTTTTTTGCAACAATCGAACTCTGCCTGCTTGCCACCGCCCGAGCTGTTCTGTCTGATAAAATATAGACATTATAGACTGTAATACTATTCATTAATTATAAGACTGTAATTTCCAATACTATCGATAGCCCTACAGAAATTGTTACTAGTTTTCGAGGTCACGATATTATTGACAAACTATTTAAAGACTATCGATAGTTAGGTAACAGTAATAGTATCTCATTAGTCTGTCTGTGTCTCTCTAGTACATAAATAGTAATCTAATGGCTTAGAATCTGTGGTATTATGAATGAGAAATAAAAAAGTCACAAATGTCAAACGAATCTAAAACCAACATAACTTTGTTGTCGACTATAGTTAATTAAAGAATTTCTTTAAAGTTATTGTTGTTCAACTAATTAACTTACTTAAATAATTTAACCATTAACTATAATAGGTTGTAATCTAAGCTTATTACTTGTGTTTTGTTTGTACAAGTTGCTTGTCAAGGTAATACTAAACGTTCATAATATGTAAATAAAGTTTTTTATAACACAATTTAATTTGTGCACAGTTCAAGGTTCAAATTGACTCAACGGAAACATAAACAAATCAAAATACCATATCTTTGATCCATGGAATAGTATGAACGGTATCTTACTGATGGTGAACACAGTACTTATGATAAAAGAATATTTAATTACTGAAGATTTACAACTGAATATCGTAATTTGAGATAAAGGTAGCAAGGATGGACGTGATAATAAAAGTCAATAACCAATCAAATGGAAGAGATAAATTAGCCAGGTCAGTAATACTATGAATTTTTATAGTATAGCTAATTACTTTATAATTGGTATATTATAAAGTAATTAGCTGAGTAATTCAGTGTATTAAAAGAGCCTCCACAAGTGACGATACTTAAGTAGGTACATAACGGCACACCCTGGGTAGTCAGCCCCGCTACAAACCTTGCTGACTGGCTAAAGGTTCTCACCATGGCATGAGGTATTCTCATATAGCTCATGCAGACATGATCCCGGAAGAAACAATCCCAATCTTGCTCATTATTTATTATGATAAACTTTTGCAACTTTTCATTGTATCCTGTTGAATTCAGGCCGTTTTTAAGTGAATCTTTATGATACTAGTAACATAAATGGGTACCAATATTGACAAAAATAACATGAATCTTATTTTACAATTTTATTTTTTTCATTTTGTAACTTATTATTGTTTTAACATTATTATCAGGTTGATGCAAAACTACTTTACATATTATATTAGTGTGTTCCCTTTCTTTATTTTTAAATACTAATGTGCAACATCCTAACAAACACATAAGCAATATTATATAATAATGCATTAAGTAGTTTTGCATCACTGGATATGAATCGTGTAAATTTCAGAAAAATATATTATTAATTTCAGACTTATACAATATACTAGTCGTTTGGTATGGCATCAATTGGAAATAAGAAATGCCAATAAATATTCAGTTGACAGAATTAAAAATCTGGAGCTCACATTTAGTTCTTTCAGAAAAAGTAAGTATCTTCACAGCATCAGCTCGAGACCTTGATCAGGGTAGTGCGAGGTTGTCTTTCGACGCCAGTTGGTCAACGCTTTCACATTGCATAAATTATATTTCAGTTTATATATCATAAATAAAAATTGCAAACTTTTTCAAAAATCGACATTTTGGCTCTTCTTGTCACCTGGTGTCTAGAGTGACCGCTCCTCGTGCTCTACTCCAGGGCCGGCGCTGTATCTACATAGGCTACATTGCTTACATGTATGACAGCCACAAGAAGAGGAGCTGCCTATTCCATGCCAGAAACGAAATATCAATATACCGTCTACCTTCAACAACCTAATTACTTCTTGTGTTTTTTTTTCAGTTTTAAGACTTGGACGATGCATAGACATCTGCTACACTGCCTTAAATAGCATGCATATTGAAGATCCAATTTTAAGAGTAACATTAACAATAAGCAAATTAGCTCATGCATTGTTTCTCTACGCAGACCACATAGTTTGGCTCACCAAAAGTGGATTCTTGAAAACAGATTCAGAAAAATGGAATAGAATGGCAAATAAATTCTGGCTTCTGTCAATCATTGCAAATCTAGCTAGAGACTTCTATGAAATTGTTCATCTAATGGATCTGCATAAGTCAACTTTCTTGAGGCCATCACAGCTATTGAATAGTTCGCTTACGAATTATGATTGGAATGGTGGAATGAAATATTTTTGTATGCTTGTGACTTGTCACAAAGATGTTTTCATTGACACTTTGAAGAACTCCTGTGACATATTCATCCCGCTTACTGCATTAGGGTTTACTAAATTAAGTCCAAGTACTGTAGGTGTACTAGGCGCAGTATCATCATTGGCTGCATTAGTGACTGTTGTTAAACCAATTACTAAATTGGTTCCCGCTTGAATGTAATTATTTCAAATAATTTGGTGCTGGGCTTATGTAAATTGTGATATTTTATGTTTAAATTTGTAAAAGTACAACAAAATTTTAAATACAGGTGTAAACGAAATCATGTAATTCCTTGAAACCTGGTCATGTACTGCTAATATAGATTAACCCTACACGGGATACTTTTAGATTCAATATGAAAAAAATTGCAAAAAGTAAAATGTGTTCTTAAAGTGAGGCAATTTAGAGCCCCGAGCGAAGTGCGCGGCTATCACTCGCCGCGCGGCCATTTAACTACGGGCGCTAAGTCTCACGTTAAGAACACACGTTTACTTTTTGTAATTTATTTTTTATTGAATCCAAAAGTATCCCAGTCAGGGTTAATCTATGTCAGTACATCACGAGGTTTGAAGGAATTACATGATTTCGTTTACACCCTGTATTATCTATTGTAATTTGTAAGAGAAAGTGCTTTAAGGGCTATTCCCAAAAAAATTTAATTTGAATGATGATAATTGGAATAAATTATCAACAAAATTGTAGATTGTAAAGTTTTTGTACCTTGGGTTTGTATCAAACTAATCAGTACCTACCTACTTTATTGTTGTTTGTAATTAAGTACTTGTATTTGTGTATAACTGTTACAATAAATATATGGGCTATTATAAGATATCAATGTTTATTTTCTTACATACAAATGTGTAAGTTATCCCTAGATAGGTAGTGAGTGTGAGTTTGTGCCTGTTGATGAAATGAAGACTACCGTAAAACCTGGCAACTTTGCCCTTGAGGTATGACTTTGCCCAGCTGTGCATTTTTTAAAAAATTTGATGCATAGCAAATTTGTCTATAGATATGAGTATTCTTTTGCCTGTGGTAGAAAATTGATTATTTTTCTGACAATACCAAGTGACGTAATGTCACCTATGTTACTTCCGTTGGCTGTCAGGAACCTTTAAAAGTTGGTATTGTTTTTAGCGGGCAAAAACCAGTCAAAAAACTTTATCAAAAAGTGATAGTTGCAGATACAGTAGGTAATTAATTTTTTTGCCACCGTTAATATGTATGAAATGAATAATATAGACTGGTATTTCACACAAAACATCTCATAAAATTGTAAAATATATTGATGGGCAAAGTCACATGCATGTTTTTTGAGCATGGTTGACGACATTGCCCACCAATTTTTTTTCCGTAGGGTTGTCACCTGTAATTTTTAAATTTATTATAATTTTAAGAGGTACCTATGCACAAACTAATAGAACGCTAAAAGAGAAAAACTTGTAAATGTTTTGGTGGCTTCTGATGAATAAGGTTGTCCAATGACCAAGTTGGACTAGAAAACGCTAGTTTTTAGCAAATTGGAAGAAAAGAAACCTGATGTTACATATTTAATGAAACAATTCCCAGCAATACATGTGTAGAACTATTTATAAATAGGCATTCATCGAATTTGTTAGTTCGAACAGTGTCTGCAACTGGTGACTGTCTTCCGACATATTGTGTAGATGTTTAGTCACATATTTTGTCTTTTGGCTACCTTAAAGTTAGTAATATATCGTAGCAATATAACTTAACTGGCAATATACCGTATATCTTCATTTTGTATCCATTACATACTTATTGAATTTATGATTATCTCAATAGAAATATTCCACATCAAAAACTTTATCATTAAGTATTTAAATGTAGCATTTATTCAATGATGACAGCCCTTAGACATTGACCATTATGGTAAGAAAAATGTACTAGGAGGCTTTTTGACTTTGCCCACTCAATTTTGAAGGACAACGAATATGTTCATTCATCTCATAATTTGATACTATACTTTATGGCCCTGTATTTATATTCAGCCATTTTTAAAATACTGATACGGTTTATAGTATCTGAAATATTACAAGTTGGCAAAGTTGCCAAAAACCTGTGATTCTTTGCCCAACAATTATAATTGTGTTTTTTACACACACAAATTCATTTTTCTGGATATTTTCAATAATAAATATCGAGATATGAACATATAGTATTGTGTGGTACAAAAATAATATTAAATACATTAACGTTTTCGGAAATAACTCAACTAATGCAAAAATACTCTGATTTTTTGGGCAAAGTTGCCAGGTTTTACGGTACTTCATTTTAATGAAATTTGGGAAAAGTGGTCAATTGAAACCTGAAAAAGGGATACTTTCCTTCCAGGAAAATAAAATAATGCGAGCTACGGGTATCTATAGGATTTAACTTTTAAAATAAAAAAAATGGGGTGGATTGGATGCAAATGTGTCTTGAATGAAAACGAATTGGGTCTGATACAAAGACTACAATAGTATGTTGGTGTGATAAGTTAGTATGTCTGGGTCAAAGGTAAAATGGGTAAGTAGAGCGCGCGCCACGAAAGAAGGCCTGCGGAAAATAGTGGAATTACATTTTCTTTAATGCAATGACATAGACATTAGCGCCGTATCAAAGGGACTTGAGGGGTTGGCGCGGACTCCATGTGTAATTAATTGCAGTAAATTATTATTTGGCAATACTATACTACAAAAATCCACTGTGACAGTGAGCTCGTCCCCTTTAGTATTATCAGAGGTACGAGCAAATATTTTTGACAGGGCCGCTATCTAGTGCATACATCACGCGACACAACACCAACACTAGATACTTATGTCGGATGACGCCACGTGCTAATAAATGCAGGCAGTAGGAATTTAAAAAGTGCTCACTTTGAACGCCTATAAATTAAACATATTTATGAGACATTTAAAAAAAAATACCATTTTTTATTAACTTGTTGAATGTGATTGATTTTCTTAAAAACTTAGGTAGGAGATGACAGACGAGCTTTCAAATTCAACAGATCAGTTTTGGCGGGACATTATCCAGTGAAGTTCGGTGTTTATTAAAATTATTCTAAAATTGACCCATAGGCGTAGTTTTGTGTCATCAGCTCAAGTGCTCGTGCTCTCTCGTCAGAGAATATTATGTTCCTTGCTCAAGTGACTGCATTAGTGAACATTGTGTGGAATAACTGAAACAATCGCGTGCTCAGGGAGTGAATTTTATAGTGGAATAGGCCACTTTATAGTGCCTCCCGGTGTAAAATAAAATAACTGGATAGATTTGCCGCCTGAAAGTCCAAGAAACAATTAAATGTGTCACACCAGCATTATGTACTAAATAAAATTAAATACTTAAGTTTAGTTTTAAGGACTTGTATCCAAGGCCATTAAATAAATAAAAAAAAAACATTTGTCAACAAAAGTACAATTGTCAAAAATGTCAAAATTATTGAATTGAAAAAGCACTTTTCTGTGCTTCTGCTTTTAATTCTATAATTTATTAACGTTTTTGAAACTCAAATTGTAAGATAAATAGTTAGAAATGGCCCGTAATGTAGCAGAGACAGCAAGGAAATTTTTACTATTAGGACAATGTGTTCCTACTGTTAAACAAAATGCTGCTAAAATCCGAGTGAAGAGGTTAGAATTGGACGAGAATTTACTAATGGTTTGTATTTGTTATTTATAACACAAATAATAATATGAAATACCGATTTTTATTTACTTGATCACTATTAGTTTGCTTCTTACTATTTCAGTACTTTAGAAAGGACGAATTTTACTACTGCCATGATCCCAAGAAAGTGTGCAAGACTGGTGATATCGTCCTCATACAATCATTGCCACAAAAGTTGACGAAAATAATAACACATGAAATCAAAGAGGTTGTGTATCCATTTGGTGATATAACTGACCCTATCTCAGGCAAGAAGGTTGCTAAAGAAAGGTACAGAGAAGACATGGACAGGCAGACCGAATTGTATGGAAAATTAGATTCTACCTTTAATTATGATAAGGCACCGGAACGAGGCTGGCAAGATGGAAAGAAAGACTTCACATCTAAACCTACATACACTAAGTTCCATGTGTTTGATGAAAATGATCCTTATGCCATTTAAGTTAGATAGAATGTTGTATAGTGTAATAAATTAGCAATAAAATATTCAGTTAGTGTTTATCTACCTTTCATTGTACATCCTACTTCTAGTTGCAATCAACCACTCAACATGTACTACTCGCACAACTGCTTAGAATATCTGGATTGATGTAAGTTTTGGACAGAAATTCAATAGAAGTAATGTCAAAGACCAATATCAATCTAGAGATTTTGGATTGAGATCTGTTATTATTGGCCATAAATCACTGAAAAACTTAAGCCTGAGTTTGATCATACAATAGATGTGTCAATTTTAACTGAGACTCATAATTTCAATATAAATGTGCAATATTCAAGAGTTGTATGTTTATAATGAACTAATTACACATGATGACATGACTACAGGACTATAAGTTACATAACTTCATTAATATCTTGCTTAGTTATGCCCATCTGAGGTTCATTATTATCTTACTTTCAACCCAGTGCTATTCTGATACACACTTAGGTGTTACAGCATTTATTCATTGAATTAAATTTGAAAACCATCAGCTAATGTAAGAATTTAAAACGGTCAAACCAGAGAAGACCACTGCATTGCCACTGATAAGGGAAAGCCTGGGAAGGGGGTCTAACAAATATAAGAATATGGAGTTTTATTTATATTATGACAAATATGTAGTGATGAAATTCACATTTGTCTATTACTGCTGGACTGTAATTTACGTTACCAATAAAAACTAGCTAATAATTAGTCGCGGCTGACACATGGTTATCAGAGGATTTATCATAATATCAGAACATTAGCTTTCATGACAGGGCCCAAAAAAAACTATAAATAAGAAACAAAACAACTAGAGAAAAAAGCATTTATTTTATTTAGCCATAGGCTCATAATTTGTAAAGATTTTATCGGTGGCATCAGTCCTGCGCCAGGAGTTCCTTTTCTAGCGCGGCACCCATGAGGTTCCACGAGCTATCGTCGTCATCCGGTGGTTCCTCGTCTGAAGGCGGCGACGATCTTCGTGGTCTCTTGCGAGGTCGGGATTCGTCGTCTAGAATTAAAGCAAAAGATAGTTAGCCAAGGTTTGGATCTTTTACTTTTTCTAATGAAAACAGTATGAAAAACGCTAATACCATTTTGTTGGTGTACAGCATTATTTTTTACACAAAAAAGAAATTAATATTGGCTCAGTGAAAATACTAACCCATTTCAGAGTCATTTGTTGCTTCTTGCGAATCTTGTATTCTAGAACAGAAAAACATCACAGGGTTATTAAGATTTAAAAAAAACAGTGATAGTAACATTATATAAACTGTTTAGGGTTAAAATTATATTGTTAAGGCTCATTTAAACGGTGCAAGTTTCTTGAAGCAAGTCTCATGCTATCTCTGTTTTTGTCGGTGAGAAAGACAAAGATAGCATGAGACTTGCTTCAAGAATTTAAAAGATCTAAGCGTACAGACAGTGTGAGTGACTTTGTGTATGTAAAGATATGACTCATACCTAGCTACCTACATTCACCGTCCATCAAATACATTACGCCAAAAGTTTTATTTATAATACTCCTTTCCCCATCTCATATTTGTCACATTTTTGTCGACTGTAAACAATATTTTGCCCCACCTCCACTGTAGCATACGTATTTTATGGACAATCTATCTACAGTTAATATATTAATCCTTACCTTTCCTGTAAGCTATCCTGCATACTATTTTCCGCACTGACTGATATTAGCCTATCCTCAGGGGGATTTTCCTCATCATCCAGGTCGTCGTCACCTGGTTTCTCCTCGTCTGACGAACTTTCGTCAGATTCATTAAATATGTCTTCCACCTAAAACATTATTGTAATTGTATTATAATAATAAGCAGTCAGCATAACTTTTAACACGAAACCTCATCAGATAAGAAATCTGTAGACCAATATATCTAATAGGTTGCAGTTGGAACTTTTTTTTGGACCAAGTAACATATGGTAAAGCAACGCACCTCTCTGTCCATATCAGCGATATCATCGCTTGAGAACGACAGCAGCGGGTTGATGGTGTCCATGAACCGTCCGGAGGGCGTCCGCTTGCGCAGCGCGGCCACGGGCGCGGGCGCCGGCGGCGGGCTGCTGCAGTGCGCCGGCGGCCGGCGGGAGCTGCTCTGTGGAGATGTAACTTGCTTGGTCATGTACTTATCTGTTTTAATACTAAACATGTATTCATTGATAATTTGGTGATATAATCTTCCATACTATGTCCAGGTTGGCTGCCAATCTAAATGCATACGACCGATCATCAATAGCTGTTCGTATCACAGAATACATTCGCAGAAAACACCATGTCTTACGCAGTAGTGACTCTTTTTCAAAGTTTTAGTGTTACTGTACCTGTCCACCTCTTTGCAAAGGGTACAGCCTCTCTTCGACTCGCTCCCACCTCTCGGCGCACGTCCATAACCACTCTGGCGTTACTACATGTAATTTATTCGTTTTGCCTTCACCAATTCGCCTGCTTGCGTTAACTTTTGCCGTCCCTGCAAAAGTACCTTATTAGTATTCTGTACATATGAAAATATAAGTGGTATTTAAACGTAAATTACTCGAGGTTAAATTGTATTTTTTTTTTAATAAGAACCCTTTTAAGTAATCATCAGCACACACCCAGACCCAATCATGGCTGTCACTCGCGAACTAGACTCTCTAATCCGGTCTTCAGTTAATCTCCAGTTCCCATATAATTTTTTACCCTCAACACTGTATTAAGATAGTGAAGACAACATCCTGTGATATAAATAATTAAAACTTTAGAAGAAGAATGCTTACCTGCTCTCACTGCCACCAAATGTGTAGTCTTCTCAGAATAATCCTGTGTGACTTCAGCCCCTAGACTCCTCGCCACTTGGTACGCCCTCGATGTCTCTAACCGTTGGTGCGTCGGCACTAAGCCGCTAAACACTAGACTAGTACCAGCTAATACTTCGCATTTCACCTCTGGGATTATTGATTTCAAGTCTGGTATTTGATTTTTGCCCATTTTATCATAATGATCATAGAAGTGCCTGAAAAGTTAAGGGAACCATTATATAATAACTATAAGTAATCTTAGATTAGCCTGTTTAGTTTATTTCTTTGTTAATTTGGCTTTTTCTATTTGGTGTGGGATCTTTAATAGTTTAATTTTAACTTGTTCATACTTACTTGTGAATTCTTTTAAGTATATCATCTAAGTATATTAAGTAGTCATCTGGATCTTCTACTTCTATCTGTCCATCAGAGGTCTCCGTCCACCGCGGCTCGGCCGGGTCCTGTGCTATCCTCTCATCACCCTCCTGATCGGCCTCCTCACTTCCCTTTGTCTCTGTATTATTGCTCTTTACATCTTTAGCTACTATTTTACCATTACCACCTTCTTCTTTATTTTCTTTGTTTTTTGTTGCGTCTTTTTGTTCGGGCTCGGCGTCTAATGTAGGCATTTCGTTGACCTGTGCGCCGTTTTTGCCGCTCGTTAGCTTTTCTTTTGGTTTTTCGTCAACTATAACAAGGTAAGGTTGTATGAATGCACATACTTGATAGTTTTTAAAGGATGGTTAAAAACTGATAAACAAGCTATTCTTACCAGGTGGTGGAGGTGCATTTATATCTCCTGTAGACTGGAAGAACGAATAAGGCCTAACGTGAATCAGATTAGTCGCGTGTCGCCATACGTCTTCGCGGTCGTCTATTATACACACCATGTTGTCGCCGCAAGGGAATAATGCTCTGCGAAGGTACAGACATGATAAAATTATAAGCATGTGAAGGAATAATTTTTAAGAATTTTATTTTCAGCAAATTGCATCAGCAGACAACTTGTTCTCTAGCTCTAGTATTAACTTTATCTGTAAGGATTAGCACTCACTGACGAAGCGACTAATTTAGTAACATTTGGAATTCAACTTAATTTGCTTCTACTTACGATTGGAATTAGAATAGCGAAAAACAAACAAAAAAAAAACACATTGGAAGGTACAAATTGCCGCGAGGATTAGCCGAGCGGTCTCCAGCGTCCAAAACAGCCAGTGCGACTCTACATGTGGCGCCTTGCACCGCTTGGTGTGCGCTTACCCAAAGAAATCAATATTTTCGTTAGGTACTTACTTCAAATTGGCTGCTTTTGTCCTAGCATCAAAGCATTCATCCCTGGACAGTATTCTATGTGAGAAATACTTCTTTTCCGGATCAAGTAAGTCAGCTACAGCATGCGCGTACTGCCGAGCTCCAAACGTGCATACATGTAATTCATAGTTTTTAGAGGCAGATTCTAGGAACTCCTGAGTTCGCGGCCGTAGTCGTGTGTGGCACCAGCGACCGGGACAGCCTGGACCGCGAAGAAAGAAATGAAGGACTCCCTGTAAAGGAGAGATGTTTAGTTAAAAAACTTCTCAATGTTTTTACTATTAACAAAGTAGTGTGAATTAAATAATATGTACCTTCAAGTTAGGTGGTACATTATCATTAGTGGTGTGAACCAACGTTTGATCTAGATCCACAAGCAATACTAGTTTCCTGTCTTTGAGGAGACGGTCAGCATCTTCCCGACCTAATTTCTGTGCCAGCTCTTCAGACACCTGAAAACAATATTGAAAAAAATAAGTATGTAACTCTGTGATAATATGTAACACTTTAGATACGATATACTACTTTTTGCTTGCTATTTTATTATTCTGATTTTCAAAATATCAAATAAATTAATAATGATAATGTAGCCCTCGTATCTGTCTTTCTTTCAAAGCTTAACAAAAGAAAGTCTTCAGAAGGACTATTTATTTACTTTTTGGATTTTTAGTGAAGTTCTAACCAATATCAAAACTAGAACTTGTATCTAATCCGATATCATCAACATTGAAATGCACTATGCAAGTGATAGTACTGGGCTTGTCAAGGCCTTTTACAGGCCTGGGTACCAACAAATCCGAAAAGAATCTGGTTACTTTGTGGCCTTATATTGCTTTTACTTAGTTAAGTTGTACAGGCTATTAGCAGCCAACAACAGCAATAAAATCGTGGTACCTATATACAGACCATAACACAGACTTTTTTTAAAGCATCTTTACCTTTAGTTCAGGTACAGAGTGTACCATAGGAACGACGGCAACGTCTCTGTTGGCCACCTCGTCTGTGCGCAGGTCGGCGCCGCATTCGGCGCACATCTCCTTCATCACTGTGGGGTGGCGACATTCTTCTAACTCTGCTATTGCACCACTGAAAAATATGTAGATAGATGAATGAAACAACAGTTGGGGTGAAATTTTGTACCTACCGCTAATACGACATTATAATATGTGATGTAAATACCGCTGATACGACATTACAATATGTGATTGTGATGTAAATAAATAATATTGCAGAACAGACTCGACGCTTCCCCACAATAACTTGTTTATAAATAGTATAGTAGGCGTATAGGGTGTATTATAAGTTAATTCGTGCCAGGCAAATATATTACACATTTTTTTTACAAAAAAAATTATAGAGATGCTAAAGTGCTTAATTTACTCTGAGAAAAATAATCAAAACATCTTTAATGTTTGTTTTAGGTTACATTTTAGGCGGGAAGATTTTACTGCAGTTGTATTTGCCGCGCAAACAATGCAACTGCACCTTAAAGAAAGAGTAACCATAACGATGCGATGTAATGCAAAATAATTTTAATTCTTAAAGATATTTTACAATGTAAATGATAGATAATATTATTATACGCATTTATAAGTGTGACGTCACTTACCCAGGCTCTGCAATGTCTCCTTCCTTCACCTTGATCGATGAGATAGTACCAGCGCGAACTGCCTTATATTTCTTTAATTCATTGCCGATGCCTGATGAATCGTTGTATAAAAATAATATTTGACTTTGCGACACAAAAACACCTTGTTTTACTTTCCACTTTACTACTTTCACAGGTTTTTCTGATGGAACAAAAATAGGCATAGTTTTGTCGGCCATCTTGAACGGATATGGCGCGTTATTTGTAGAATGGCGTTGTGCTATTGGCTGATATCGTGTAGTTTTGGCGGTTAACGATTATCCACCAATGAAATAACAAGACGGCTAAAATCAATACGCAAAAGAATATTGTTTCCGGAAATAGTGGCACTCGTTGAAATGTCAAATAGCGAACGTTCAAATACTAATTTACAACAACATCTTGTCTAAAAAAATCCAAGAAGTAAAAAGTTTATATCATTCATTATAAATCATATTTTTGGTCTTAGCTTGGTTCTTCATTGTTCACTTTCAGGATCGTGGAGGCTTACTTACTCTGTGGATCATGGCTCTGGCTGGCTTCCCAATATTGTCAATCAATGATATACAGGCCCAATGCCATAGTATGATGAGCTTTAATGTAAAACGAATAAGAGTATCCAAAGTACCTCGGACCAATAAACCAAAGAGTTTATGTAATAATTATATGGGTATAATAGTCCCAAAGTACTGCCAGGGAAGAGTTTATGTATGACTAGTGACGCCCTTATTTTTCATTCTTCTAAGTCACATTGTAATTACACTTTCTTTTCAGTTAAAAATTGATTAAAAATGTATTATAATTAAGATATTTACCTTCATATGATGGAGCAGAGTATCTAAAATAAGCTTTTTTTCTTTAAGATCAGCAAGATTTATTGATTTATTTGACTGAAACGCATCATGATAATCTTGGTCCGTGACATTTTCGTCACATGACGATTACTTTTGACTATGGTTTTAAATTATAGTCTGTGGTCAGTGTAGTTTTTTAATTTATAATTTTAAGATTTTCGTAATCTGTGGCTGTTTGTTTGTGGCATTGACTGAAACTAGACGTCAAAAAACAGCAACAATTTTCGTTGTGTATCTTCCCATGTAACGAATTTTTGATAATTATTACTTTTCATTTTGTTTGTTTTGTGTAGAATTTAATGTAAATATTAATTCTTAACATTTGCAACATGACTGAGGAAAATATAACAGTGAGCGATAACTCGGATTTAGAGGATGGCGGAAATCCTGAACTTCGCGGATATTTGAGTAAATGGACAAATTACATTCACGGTTGGCAGGACAGGTTTATTGTTTTGAAGGATTCCACTTTATCGTACTACAAGAGTGAACTGGAGAGTAATCTTGGATGCCGTGGTGCCTTATGCTTGAAAAAAGCCAAAGTCAAGGTGACTATGCACAGTTGTTTTATCGGCAAGTCCAATAAAAAGATTAATTTGTCCTTGTTGTCTGACTTTTTTGTCGCAATGGTTTCTGCTTTAGAGCATACAGACTTAGCAGGTGATCTAATATTCAGATATACGACCTTCGTTGTTTATTATTTCAGCCTCATGAATTTGATGACTGCAGATTTGATGTGTCGGTGAATGACTGTGTTTGGTACTTGAGAGCGACAAGCCCGGAGGAGAAACAGCAATGGATTGACGTTCTGGAGTCATTTAAAGTAAGTATGAATTTACTTTAAAATTATTCCACATAATAATATAAGTTGCCTGCTGTAACCGGATGAGCAGCGTTATCTAAATACTATACCTACACTCATAAATGTATGTAAAACGTACATATATATCAACAGCATAACCACTTGTTTTGAGTGTTCACGATGATATATTATTCTGAAACACCATGTTTACTCTGGGCTGTACTGATAGCATAACATCCACATTTTGTTGTGAGTAAATACCAAATTTAAGATGTGTTATAGTTTTTAAATTCAATGTTTACAACAACATCAATTAAGCTGGTAACATAAATTTTCATATCAAGATTAAAGTAACCTCAAGTGGCACTTAAAAATAAATCATACTGACCCTACAATAAGGTCAAAAATTAATTGATAAAAAAACATTAATTACAGACATTTGATATTTATAACATGATTCAGTCATAACATTCAATGAGAGTACTTAGTATGTATGTGTGAATGTCTTGTTATCAAACATTCAGTCATTAATCACATTACTCAACAAGAACATCTAATAACTTGTATTATTATACTGCGCATTGTAATTATAATGTTCTTGATGTAAATGCATTATATGAACAGATTTACGTGAAACCTTGAAAAAAATATTGTCATTATTTGCAATTATTTCTAACCTTCTCAGTCTACACTTATTGAAATTATTGTGGATTTATTATTTTTTGTATAGTTCTTTATCGAATATATTTTTGTGAAACTTTAAACTAAAAAGAAGTTACAAATTAAACTAAAATGAAGTTACGTTTAAGTTAGATACACATTCATGAGTGGGTAAGGGAAACAAAGCCAAACTGATACAATTGGTTAAAATATTGTTCGACCCTTAACACGTAAATAAGCTCAATCCTCATTTTCAGGACTAGCCAGTACATGAGTCAGTTATACTTATTTTGGAATTAAAAGATTGATATCTTGTTTCCTAAATGAGTCATTAGCAGGCTATTTAGCCTACAACTGTGCATCGCTTGATAACAAAATTACGCCCAACATAAATACTCCATACTATCAGCTTAGTGAGTCACACCACTGATAAGGATTGATACTATTCTGTTATTTATGATTATATTCAATTGTTCTATGAATAGTCATTGAGAGATTTTTTGATAAGATTAGTATCGTGGAATGATTCATTTCTAGCCTATGCAATCAGGTTCCAGTTGAATTTGAGGATCTGGCTATGTGTTCACTAGTAGCCACACATTGAATCCTTACTCTATTTGTGACTAGTTTAAATTTTTACCCTTGTAGATATACAATGTGTAACACAATAAACACAAAACCTGAAAGTACTTTGTTAAGAATCAGCTATGGAACTCAGCCATTTTTAATGAGTAATTTTTATTAAAACATGCTTTTTATTAATCGATATTTCAATTGAAATGAAGAAAATTGAGCCTTATCTCAAGGGTATTAGACTGAATTTTAATTGCAGCTAGCAATGAAAAAGTAATAATTTAGTGAATAAAATTAAAATTTTAGTGTAGGTATTATGATGATAACTGAATGTTTTTATTGTAGTGTTTGAGTGTTTGCATTGTTCCTGTTACATGTTGTAGACAACAGAGTTCTCTCTATCTTCCATAAAAGTTTGGTGAAACCTAGTTTTGTAAAATGATGATAAGAGTAAAATAGGATGCTGCTCTTTATCCACCAGGTCTGATCCGTTTGCGATTTAAGGGTCTGACATAAACCCCCTCCCCTGAAATCTTAAATACCTATAACTACACGCATACATAAAAAAATTACACAAAGATTTGCTTTTTAGATATTTTAAACTGATTATCGTCAGCCCTGGATCTATGATTTATTTTGAAATGGAGCCCCCTCTCCAGAGTTTGAGATAAATTGTTAAAAAAACTCACAAAAAACAGTGATAATCGCTTGACGTTCGACCATTCGAGTTTATTCGGCTCCACTTGTGTAGCCCCCTAGTTTCTAGATGCGACGGGGATTCCCCTGGCAGAGACATCACCTACATTATGCACGCGTTTAAAATCAACTTAGGATACGTTCATAAATCAACTTAGGATGTGTTAAAAAACCACATGGGCGTTTTAAAATCAAATCAATAAATCGATCGATTCACGTGCGCTGGATACTAGGCGTTTTATGGAACAAGTGTTTTTTCTAAACATATTATGATTTTGGCGCCCCCTGTGACTGCCGCTCGGGGCTTGTACTCCGGTTTGCCCTCCCCAGATCCGGGCTGATTATCGTATTCATTGTATTAATTGAGAACCTATTATTTATTTATGCCGTTACATATAAATGCTGTATAAGGTTATGTAATGAATAACGTCAGTATAACTATACATTTTTCGATGCACATATAAGCTTGTAACAAATTTATTAATAAGGCCGTTATTGTTTTATATCAGGCTAAAAAGGACCATATATCATGTAACATACATATAATGCCTTACAGACTAACATATATATCAAAATATATTTATAACTAATGCACACGTATTGACGGGGTCTCATCGTATTAGTGCTCGTTTTAAAATTAAGGCGACGCAGTGATAAACAAATAATTTCAAATCGGCCCCCGCGCCCCGCAATCCTCGCACACTCCGATAATCTTTACGTAGTGCGATGGACCGGCGCAAGGCAGCCCGCGCAGTCTAAGGGCGGTCGCTCACGGCGACTTTTTGCAGCAATGCAGACGCGCGTTTTGTGAGCGCGCCTCTGCATCGCTACTTTTGGCCGTCGGTTGCATTTGCAACGCGCGATTGTAGCGATTCAGCATCACGTCTGCATCGATGCATACGCGCGACATTAACAATGCAAACGCGCAACTGTGTCGATTATGCGTCACTTCTATATTATGTTTCCCACGGTTACACTGTGAGACTGTGACTGCTTCCGTAAAAGCAGCAACAAAGACAACGCGACCAATGTCGTGTCGACCGAGTCCATCTCCACAGGCATTCACAGGTCGTTACTACAGCGTGTCGAATCGCGACTGTAGCGATGCTGCATCGCGTCTGTATCGCTACTGTATTGCGTTAGTCGCGATGCAGAATCATAATTACTTGGGCGATTGTATAAGACCCGCGATAGCATAGCGACGGTATCGCGTTTTTTTTGCGACTGTATCGTATCTGCATCGTTGCTAAATGTCGCCGTGGGCGACCACCCTAACTCGCGCGCTTGTCCGCCACGCTCGGGAACATAGACGTCATAGAGTCTCCATTCGGTTTTTTTGTAGGAATATTATTTTAAATATTTTTTAAGAAGTGTATTCAGAGTGTAGGATATTTAATATGGGAAAAATGTCACAATATTATATACATAAGTACATTCATAATGTCACCGCTTTTTCCCATGGGGGTAGGCAGAAACGAGGTTATGTAAGTAAGTTATTGGAGATATAATTAAATAGATATAACTGCCTATAGTATTCATGGTTCGAAGGCTGCTGCTGTCGGCAACGGCTTACCTAACCCCTCTTGAGAGGAGGCACTTGCTCTACAGTGCTGTGGGACACTAATGGGCTGATGCTAATATACCTACGTATACTATTATAGGTGTTCAAGGAGGCCTTATTAGACATTCAACATTGCAATTATTGTGCAGGCCTAATATTTTCTGAGTTATGTTATTGGAGTTTATCATCTCCCAATAGGGAGATAGAAACTATATGTATGTTATGGAAATATTTCAATATTTTCATAATATATTGTTAAACGAAGCTTTCTTTTTGTCAATACTTCTATATTAGTGTCGATTATGTTGCGCACTTTGACAGGACTAAACTAAACTAAGTGCGTCTGTCTCTTTCTGTTTCAATAGAAAAAGAAAGTGACAGTTGCGTTTATTCTAATTTAGTACTGTCAAAATGTGCTACAGAATCGACACCAGTATCTAGTTAAATTAAGCTTAGACTCTGTGGACAGAACTTGGCGGATACACTGCCTAGATTTATAAGAATTTGATGATTGAATGAATGAAAAAAAGAACTGTTGTTCACAATGTGTAAAATTATCTATTGGGTGAAAGGGACATTATGATGTATGCGTGTACCATGGATCCAGTATTCTGATTCTGATCCCAGTAGCGTTGGAATTTTTCGTCGCAATTTTCTTATTTTTTTCGATTTTACAAGCAGCAGTGAAAATCAAACTTAAAAAGTGCTCCATATCAGCTATTTTGCTAAAGTTCACGAGCCGAGGATACTGCATTACAGTAGGCACTAGTCACTGAGCAAGCGCTACTACTTTATCTACTATCTCGCTCACTCAAAGTAGCCGACATACCGCTGTGCCGCTGGGAAATTTCGACAAAGCTATAGCGGCCAGTGCCTATGTATATAACAGATGCGTTATTTAGACTAGTACTAGATTCATAATATGTACACATATATATTTTAATAGTTTTTTTCCCCATTTTTAATAACTAAATATCACTCAGATCAAGATACAATTACTGTCGATAGCGCGCGGGAAATCCAATGACACAGACCCGTCGCTGACACTAGTCAGCAGCGGACTGAGGGGGGAATTGATTGCATACAAAAATGCACGCGAACTAGCTTATGCCGTAAGGTCGTAACCGCCAAAACAGTATTTTTCGTTTAAAATAAAGACTCGCTAATTTTATAAAACCGAATTATTATTTTGAAGTGTATGCTTAGACTAAACTATATAAAAAATATTGAGGTTGAAATCTGTCTCGTTTCCCTGTAAAATGAAAATCTATGTTTTTGAAGAGCAGTTTTTGATATTTTTTTCTGTGCTGTAAAAGTTATCCAATCATGTAAAGCAATTATAAAATTGATCTTAAAGACATGATAAACGAAGTGTATAAATATAAGTTCAGAATGTTTTGTAATTGCTGAGAAATATTAAAATCCCTGCCGCGAATATTTTCAATTCGTCGTCTTAATATAGTTTTAATGTTTTACGTCGTTACTGATTTATTTGTTATCCATATATTTATAGACGGCCTCATTGGTCTAGTGGTGGCGAGCGCGACTGCTGATCGTGAAGTCATGGGTTCGATCCCCAGGTCGGGCAAACTGTTATTGGGGTTTTCCGTGAGGAATTCCTCAGTAGCAGCCTGGAGTTTGGATTTGTGCCCGGTTAATGGCAATAGACATGCTAGGGGGCACGTGGGACTTAAAACATACTGGCGAAATGAGTGTGTTGACATCTCTGCTTAACCCTTCGGGGAATACAGGCGCGTTGTTATGTTATATATTTTTATTTAATCCTCAGGTGGAATCAGGATACGGGACCAGTTCAGACAGCAGCTCCAACGGAGGAGGCCTGCGGAGACATGGCTCAGCAACTTCGTTACACTCTACTGGCTCTCATGGTTACTATTTATATTTATAGTTCTATGATAATTAATTATTAACATTTCATAGCATGTGTAATCTGTTAGCAAGGTTAGTAGCGGGGCAGCCCAGGGTACGCCAGACGTACTTAAGAGGAAATGCGGTCGACTTTTAATCCATACAAACGTATTTCTCAGTTTCCTCCTTGGATAATGTCACTAGAGCAAATATTTTTTTAACATATGATATATATCTACCACCACTATGTCCCTTTGTTTTGTTTTTGTCAATAAATTAATTATTAAAAGAATTAGAAACGTTTAAATTTTACAAAAATCAACCGTTTTTACCACCGTTTTCAAACATCAGGCAAACAAATTTGACGAATATAAAAATATAAAAGAAAAACATACAGACATAACCAAAGTCTTTCTTAAATTATTACAGAAAAAAGATTAAAATCGGTCAAGATTTGAAGAAGGAAACAGGGAAATATGAAAGTACGATTTCGCTAATATTGCACAGGAGAAATTAGTCCGAAATGCAGGTGTCTCTTTCGCGCTCAATCGGTAAGGTTTGCGGGAGGGGTGGGCCGGAAATAGATCGCAAAAACCTATTCAAATTATTAATATTTTGCAGCCCGCGTTTCCTCTTAAGTATCGTCACTTGTTGAGGCTCTTTTAATGCACTTCTATATTTCCCCATAATAGTCAACAATGTTGGGGTTGGCTTCCAGAGCTTGGTTTAACCAGAATTTAATTCTATAGAACTGGTACAATGGTGTCGATTCTGTAGCACATTTTGACAGTACTAAACTAGACTAAACGCAACTGTTACTTTCTTTTTCTATTGAAACAGAAAGAGACAAACACCCTTAGTTTAGTTCTGTCAAAGTGTGCAATAGAATCGACACCAATATACAATAGTCTTATATCTAATACTCAGTACCACAGACTATTTTTCTCGCCATAATATCTAAAGCTGAAGAGTTTGTTTGTTTGTTTGAACGCGCTAATCTCAGGAACTACTGGTTGAAATTGAAAAAATATTTTAGTGTTGGATAGTCCATTTATCGAGGAAGGTTATAGGCTATATAACATCACGCTACGACCAATAGGAGCGGAGCATAAATGAAAAATGTTGCGAAAACGGGAAAAATGTCCACCCGTGCGAAGCCGGGACGGGCCGCTAGTATTTCATAGTGCGACATTCAGCACATTTCGCGATAATAGATACACAAATACTTCTCGGCGACAGCCTACATTTGTTATTTGTCTTTCAATAACGTTTATCATGATCATATCACTTAAAGAGGCCTGCGATTGTGAAGTGGCGCAATTTTGTGACGATTGTCGTAGAAGCACGTGTAACAGATCGCCGCCCAATGCCTTTCAGCCGAACAGTAACAATGAACGACCTTGGGGAAGCGATCACCGTAATTGCATGGACTGGTGATCGTAACGAAGTATGAATAGGTTTACTGCTTCATTGGTCAAGTGTTGCAATCGCGGCTGCAGAGCATGAGGTCGTGGGTTGCATTCTTAGGTTGAGCAGTGTTATCGGGTTTTCTGTTAGGAAATTTTCAGTAGCAGTCTGTCTGGAGTTTGGTATAGGGAATAGGCGTGTGGTTTAACGATCTATAACGATTCTTAATCATTGGTAAACGACTCTTAGTATTGTATCCTTTTTGAATCTAGGTGTATTTAAACCGTTAAATAATGCACCTCTGCCTATGCATTTAATAACTCTTTAGAGAAGCGAAAGGTTGGATATACCTACCTTATGTTTTCTTTTTCCTTGGAAAATCCTCACGGATGTCCCTCACCCGGGGAACTCTTATCGGCTAAAAACCAACGGTGTTCCTCCTCCTGACTGTTCGGCCGGGGTCACGGGATTCACAAAAGCATGCACCGCTACCCCGGCAGAAGGCTGGATATACCAACATTTAATTTTCTTTTTTCAACCGCGTAATCTTTAGATAAGGCTTAGTTTGCATAGCATCATTAATGCCGAGTGTCGAGTTGCGTGTCAGTATCATATTATTTATCTTCCATTGAGTGATAGTTATCTATTATTATGATGCTAAGGTGTAGTTGCACTTTGCGGCCTCTCATTATTATTAGCATCTGTAGGTCGAGTTTTATAGGTACTGTATCAGCAATCAATTATTATGTATAAGGAGATTTATTATGTTTGTTTTGGCAAATCTGTACCTATATTTTTGTTAGTATCTAATCTGTATTTTTTCCCTATGTGGGGACGGGTTACAATATAAAACTTCCTGTTGTAACCAGCACGCTTGGTGGTAGGATCTATACGGTCCGCCTGGCTAGCTACCACCCTCACATTAAAGTCCGGCGTCAAGCAGTTTACTGTGTTCCGTCGTGTGTATGTGAGAGCCAGAGGGGTATAGGGGAATCCCTCTATTTCTCTGTTCCTTCGATTCGTCTACTCCATCTTAGACCCTTACTACGCTTACCATCAGGTGAGATTTGGGCCAAACGCGACCAATTTAAGATTTAAAAAAGAACTATTTTTGAATATGAACTTTTAAAATGATAGTGGCTTGATATACTTAATCAAAATTAATAAAAGCTCATAGAAGTGTAGACTATTTGAATAATTAAGACGCATTTAAAGTTACCATCCATACTTAGTTGCCATTCCACCAATTCGCACTAAGCGCTTCCAAACATCCTTCATAATGCGCACTGCAAAAGAGTGGAACTCACTACCTGCGTTTGTGTTCCCGAACGCATTCAACCTGAATCCCTTCAAAGTTAGAGTTAACAGGCTTCTTCTGGGTAAGCTCACTCCATCGTAGACTTTGTCTCTGTCTCCTCTGACCTAGACTAGAGTCAAGAGCAAACCCATTTCAAATAATAAAAAAAAAACTAAGGTTTCATTTAATTGTGGTTGCGTTTAGATTCGCTTCTATCTTCTATGCTTCCACTTTATACGGAAAACATAAATAGAATACCAACATGACATAACATTATTAATAATTCATGCCTCCTATCTGTAAGTAATTACGTAAATACTAGTTGCAGGATTAATGCTAACCATTAATAAAATTGAATCTATGCGTGTTGGCTTGCACGCCAATATGTATAGCGGCGTCGCGACGAAGTCGAGTTCAAAGATAAAACATTTTTTTTTAATCATAACCACATGTTTTAGTTCGCCATTGCTTTTAAAATTGAACTCTTATTGCCACCAAAAATATTGACCTAGGATCTTTAACATATTATTCTCTTATAACTCAACTCATTAGAAAATTCTCACCATACTCCCTATACACCTACAACGACAATCTTGGCTTTAACCCCTTTTTTCAGAGGCGTTTTACTAATCTCAGTAACTTACTCTTCTTATGAGGTGATTCAAACACCGATGTCTACCGTTCCTGCTATAACGATAGTGAAATTCCGTTATGTGATCCGGAGAACATCGCGGCCTGTTAGATTGATATACATTTATTATTCCTAACAGATTTTACAGACAGTCAGAAACCAGAAAGTCCCAAAAACCAGCCTAACCTTATGTTAGTTATAGGCAAAGGCTAGCTGATCATCGCCGGTAAATTATAGTATAGTAGCCCATTACAGGACAAGATATAGAGATGGTTTCGCGACGCTGACGGCCAACATTTATTAGTGCAGCGGCACGATAAAAACAAGGAGATAGAGGTAGTAGAGCTCCTTGTGAAGGGGCTCGTTCAGGGAAGTACTATTTCTACCGACAAGCAGCATTGCTGTGTTCCGATTTGAAGGGTGTGGGTGCCGGTCAAATTACAGGCACATGATATTTTCCAACTTTGTTTCTTAAGATTGGCAACGCATTAGTAATCTTCTTTAGTGCTGGAGGTATGAAGGAGGCGGTTACCACTTTTCATCATGTGGGCCACGGGCTTGTTTGCCAACCTACTACATAAAAAAAAAAATCCCATAGTGCAGCAGATCTAGATGATTGGCGTAGGGTTGAAAAGACAAGTGCGAACCCTTGAAATGACGACCTTGACCACTTTGCTAATAAGTTTTTTTTTATAGGTCGCACAGCTCGCCGTCTGGCAGAGAAGATCGCAGAGCTGGACACGTACAACGAGCTGCTATCGAAGCAGGCGGTTCAGTTACAGCAGTACTTCGACAAGTGCGTCGCGTCATACCCTCAGATCAGCGACGACGCTGCTGAAGCGATCGATGCTGTTAAACTTGCTGATGGTTAGTTGATTTTTAATTTTAGGTATGTTAGCTGAATTGATATAAGATATTGGAATCTACTAGTGATTGGGTACCGCAGGTTACTTAGCAGCAGCTCCATGTTAGTAATGATGTTGAAAGATGTCTTCAATATACTTAGCACAGCGTTGAGTCGTATAAAAACGAATACGATGTTTTTTTATTCCTTTTTATAATAATTTAATGATGTAAAAAGGTACTTTAGTGTATTTGAAAATAGGTTACTATTATAGTCTAAGATCCCACTATAGAACGACCTTCACCGAGCTGGTTAATGGATGAAAAGTATTTTATATCAAATTAAATATGTCAAGAAATATATTGCAGGGTTGACTAAAAAATTTCAGTTCAGAATATAATCTTATTCTGAACTGAAATTTTTTAGTCAACCCATTTGCAATATATTTATTGACATATTTAATTTGATATAAAATACTTTCATCCATTAACCAGCTTGGTTAGGGTCGTTCTATAGTGGGATCCTATACTATTAGTTTTATAAGTAGGTTTGATTAATTATTTTACGGTAGATATAAAATTATATTAATTTTGCATGCCACTTTATCGGCGAAACATGATGTACTAACACATCACCACAAGAGTATCACCTTGTGTCCATGTTTTCTGGCGAATAAATATTTCTATCTCTATTTTTACCTAAGCCAATAGGAAAATATACTTAAATGATATTTATGGAACTTATATAAATATGAACTTTAAGAACAAATGAGTTGATTACAGAATGACAAAAACGATTGGCCTGATTGTAATACAATTAATGAAATATTTGCCGGATTCCGCTAACTCCTCGTTTATACCTAAAAATAAGTTGTTATAAAAATTGTGTAAAGGTCTTTTTAAAAGTAGTTACTTGTTTCTAAACCGTAGTGAACGTACCTATCTATACTAATATTGTAAAGCTGAAGAGTTTGTTTGTTTGAACGCGCTAATTTCAGGAACTACTGGTTGGAATTGAAAAAATTCTATGTGTTGGATAGTCCATTTATCGAGGAAGGTTATAGGCTATATAACATCACGCTACAACCAATAGGAGCGGAGCATAAATGAAAAATGTTGTAAAAACGGGAAAAATGTCCACCCGTGCGAAGCCGGGACGGGCTGCTTGTATAAAATATTTAAAATAAGTGTTTAAAAATTTACAAACATGTTTGCTATTTAGAGCACGCAATTACAAAGATTAAAAAAAAATACTGTTAATGGTAGAAGCAACAATTCTCTTTGTTTCTAGTGCTCTAAACTAACACTATTCGGTAATCCATGTCGAATTTATCACAATACTTCCCTTTGCATTTTGTTATCACTGAAAACGATATTTCTGTAATCGATTCGCTAAACTATACCTATTAAAACCGCTACAATACCTATGTCATACGATACATTTCCTCCCAATTTATTATATCACTTAGCTCATATTTTAGTCAGTCATATAAACAGTTTCACACTATATGACATCACTTTCAATTACTACATATTGCTGTTAATTTTTAAGATTGAATGAATTGCTTATAAATTAGATTGTTATGTCTGATTATATATAAAGTGGCAGTGAGCACTAGTCTGTCTGTATAAAAATGGGATCTCCTATGACGTAATTCTTGATCATGACCTGGTTACTATGCTCGGTAAATAGGGAAAGGCTTATCCTTTGTGTCAGGTACTTATCTAAGTACTAATTCGACGATGTGGGCACGTGGCATAAATTAGATTGTGAAGATCAAATGGAATTTACTCTGTGTATAATATAATAACTGCCTCGTTGGTCTGGTGGTCGTGAGGTCCTGAGGTCGTTCCCCAGGTCGGGCAAAGTGTTATTGAGTTTTTCCGTGTAGGATTTCTTAGTAGCAGCCCGGAGTTTGGATTTGTGCCCTGTTGATGGCAATAGGCTCGTAATAGGTTACATGGGACTTAAACATAACGATGAAATGAGGGCGTTACTATACACTTCTGCCCTACCCTTTGGGAATGCAGGCGTGATGTTAAGTTTTGTTATAATACTCCGCATCTGGTTGGACTAGAAACCGACGTCAGCAATGGTGATGACTACCATAGCCTTATTCTCGTAGAAAGCTCCTTTGAAAATAACAGGCGTAATTATACATTCGTTTATTAGGTAACGACCTGAGCTTGCACGCAGGCGAGGTGCGGGCAACGAGTGCGTCCTTCCGAGCGACTTGCGGCGCCACTATCTCCACACTGCAGCACTGCGCGGAACTGTTGCGGCGTCGGGAGAAGCAAGCCAGGCAGGCGGAGGAGCTGTACATGTGAGTTGTGTGCATAAATTTACTAACCCCCAGGTAGAAAAATGTTAGTATTTGGCTCAGAAATTTCGACCTATACATATTCAAACACTTACAACTTAAGTCCTAGATTTAAAAGAAGTGTTTTTTGTTTTGTAAAACAACTCGAAAGTCTATTAAAAAAACCGCATCATAATCGGTCCATTCGTTTGGGAGCTACGTTGCCACAGACTGACACACAGATACACAGATACACGCGTTAAACTTATAACACCCCTCTTTTTTGTCGGGGGTTAAAACAAAAAGACACGTATTACTTACTCCCTTTAGTTTTTTAGAAAACGTGAAAATAATGTACCTATTTAGTTTAACTTTCATGTCTCATTACAAAAATTGTTTAACTTATGGATGGCGTTTCTAATTCCTCATAAATCATCAGTCTACCTTGTTTTCCCTATCACATAATTATATATCATATATATATATTACAATATTTATATATATATATATATATATGTGAGTATTATGTCTATGTATGGTGTGTAGTATGTACACCATGGACTATCCCGCCTATCTTATTCATTGACTTCATGTTCATCCAAAGGTTGTCTGGTAGATATCGCTATCAGCGATGAGACCGCCATTGTACCCTTTAATGTTTGTTATTTTATAAGAGCTGTGTAACAATTTTGGTGTACAATAAAGTATATTCTATTCTATGGCAGTTTGATACTTAAAAATAAATATACAATAAAATATTTAGTGTTAATTCCGCGAAAAAACAGTTGATCAAGCCTGAATGCAGTATGCAGCACCGCCCTCCCGCCCGCAAATATATGCAAATGCAGAAGGTGCGATTAATAACATGCAACACACAAGCAAAACAAACCGATACGACACGTGTTTCGCCCCTCCACGGGGCATCCTCAGGTGATGTTGACTCGTCGACCGCTTGGACGCGAATAATTTGATACTTTTTTAGATTTTCTATGCTGTAGCCTTTCAAATGACATTAAATTTACAACTCTGTGAGGTCTAGGTCTTAAGTTGCTGGTATTTGAGTTTGTAGAGGTCGAAATAGGTAAGTCAAATACTAATATTGGTACTGTATATTTGGGGGGGAGGTAATCGACCACACTAGTGAAGTGTTTTTGTCTATAAAATTGTGTGTATACAGGGTGTAAACGAAATCATGTAATTCCTTCAAATCTCGTGATGTACTGCTGATATAGTATAACCCTGTATGGGACACGATAGGATTCAATAAAAAAATAAAATACAAAATGTAAACATGTGTTCTTAACGTGAGGCATTTTAGCGCCTCGAGCGAATTGCGCGGCTATCGCTCGCCACGCGGTCACTTAACTCGGGGCGCTAAAATGCCTCACGTTGAGAACACACATGTTTACTGCATGTATTTTTTTTTATTGAATCCCAAAATATCTCGTTTAGGGTTAATCTATGTCAGCTGTACATCACGAGGTTTGAAGGAATTGCATGATTTCGTTTACACCCTGTATACAACGTGTTACTAAAATCCCCTTAAAGCCAAAAGGGGGTTAAAAGGTCCCTTGTAAAGAGTCTATTGGCAATATTTGAAAACCCTAGTATGACCCAAAAAATAATGAATTTGGATAAATAATAAAATAATCATCATTGAAACGCAACCCTGAAAACAAAACTAAAGAGTAGACTACCCAGAAAGTTATTTACATTCTTACCTAATTTCCTCTGAGAGGTAAATGACAACAACCATAAAACACTACTTGATTATTTATATTTTTCATGGGGAATTATGTAACACGTTGTATACCACTCTTAATGTTTTATTACTACATACTGGGACATATTGTATAATGCGACACTGTGCGTCTGATGTGTGGCGCCACTATCTCCACACTGCAGTACTGCGTAGAACTTGTGGCGCTTGAACTAATGCGAGTTATGGTATTGTGCCGATGCCACGCTCATCAGTATTATCTACTAAGAATAACTTCCTTCATGCTTTAATAGTTTTAAAGTAGCCTGCCAGCGAAATTGTGTGACGTGTATAAGGTAGTGTTCGACGTTGGTACTAGATGGCGCTACTGACATGTACAAAATAAGAAATATTTTATTGATTCAAATTATACAATTTTGTTGTGATATGTTATTACACCTATACAAATAAAATCTGTATAAATATATTCGGATAAGATTATTATTTCTTTGTTTTTCTGCAGGGCTTTGAAGAATCAGCTGACAGAAGCAAGATTGGCTTCGAAACCAGGACCAGACCATGAGGTAAGTGCTGAACTTTAATTAAAATACGACGGTTACATTGCATTGTATTGATGTGTATTTGTTTACTTTTTAAAACGACTAATATTACTTGTAATGGCGCCTAACATGATTAAACAAATTTTCTTTTGTTCGACGCCGTTACAGTAAAATTTTCGTTCCACCTAGCATTTTACCAACTATTTTGGGGTTAGCTTCCAGTCTAACCAGATGCGGCTGAATACCAGTATTTATTTTACATGGAGCGGCTGCCGTCAGACCTCCGCAACCCAATTACTGGGCAATGCCGATATCCTAAGGTTAGACCGGTTGTCAGACTTTCGGGCTTGTGACTACCCGTAATGACTATCATAGGTATTCGGTTAACACCCGGGACCGACGGTTTAACGTGCTCTCCGAGGCACGGAGGGGTCTCGAAGTCTAACGAATGGCCACCCATCCACAGACTAACCGCGGAAAGCGTAGCTTAACCTTGCGAATTATATGACGAGCCCCTCTGTTACAGTAAAATGTGTCGTTTTAAAAGGTAAACAAGTACACACATCAATAAAATGCAATATTTTGTTTGATCTAATAATAAAATTACGACTTACAAAATGTTCAATTTACATAACATAACATCACGTATTCCCCGAAGGGTTGGGCAGAGGTGTATAGTAACACCCTCGTTTCGCCAGTTATGTTTAAGTCTCATGTAATAGGGGGCGAGCCTATTGCCATTAAACGGGCACAGATTCAGACTCCGGGCTGCTACTGAGAAATTCATGCCTTGTTGGTCTAGTGGTCGCAAGTGCAACTGCTGAGCATGGGGTCCTGGGTTCTATCCCCAGGTCGGGCAAAGTGTTATTAGGTTTGTCCGTGTGGAATTCCTAGTAGCAGCTCGGTGTTTGAATTTGTGCCCGGTTGATGACAATAGGCTCGCCCCCTATTACACGGCGAAAAGACGGTGTTACTATACACCTCTGCCCTACCCTTCTGGGAATACAGGCGTGATGTTAAGTTCGCTGCGTGCCATTTTATACTTGGCGGGGTAAACTGGACTAGTTAGATCACTGGAGCGGTGCTCGACAACTTGGTGCTGACAACGAAAATGAGATTAGCGTTGCGGGTAGGGTTGCCAGGCCCCAAAATAGAAAAGCCGGACACAGATTCAGATTTAGCCAGACATTTGGCCCTGAAAGCCTGACAAAATGGTTTTTTAAAGAAAAAAACATGTTGATGCGCGAGTCATGAGACATCTTTTGGCGGGGCGGGACTGACCAAAAGCCTAACAAAAGCCTAACAAAAGCCGGACAGGCCGGACTTGTATATATTGGGCCGGACACTACTGTAAAAAGCCGGACATGTCTGGCTAAAGCCGGACACCTGGCAACCCTAGTTGCGGGTGTTCCGGCGTGTCGCCATCTAGCCTGTACATTTTGTACGATATACGCTATCAGAATAATGATGTTATCCTTATACTATATAGTGAAGTATCGCGTGGTTTGTGGTTTAAAGACCTTAGTTTTATATGGCGAAACGTCGCATGGCTAACTCCTAATATTTTTACATCCGCTATTCAGAGCACGCACACATATTGTGAAGAATCTGGCTTAAAATATGGCCTTCAATGATGACCAGTGATGCCAAATATAGTCACCGGTCAATGCAGTTCTTAGTTGACATCTGTGGCCACCGTGTAGAAGGCTGTGTGTATGATATAACTCTTATAAAATGTTGTGATGGTGTTACTAGTTAACTTTAGTTAAAAATGATCCAAACCTATTGCATAATGGTTCTTCTTTCTTTTTCGTGTGGTTAGTGACTAACCTGGTGTCAGAGTTTATGCCGCCCATGGGCCTCATACTTGGCTTCACATGCCGTCGAGAAATATCTCTCAGGCATGCCGGTTTCCTTCACAGTTTTTAAGCAAGTGATAATTATACAATACGCACATGAATCCGAAAAGTCATAGGTGCGTGCCTTGGGTTCGAACTCGAGACCTATGAATAATGGATCCATTTCCATGAAATAGAACAATGAGAATTTAGCAGTGATAGCCTAGTTGTGTGACCGGTTGACATGTCATCGGTCTCGAGTTCGAACCCAAGCACGCACCTCTGACTTTTCGGATTACCACTTGCTTAAAAACGGCGAAGAAAAACATCGTGAGGAAACCGGCATGCCTGAGAGATATTTCTTGACGGCTTGTGAAGCCAAGTCAGGGGCCCATGGGCGGCATAAACTGACACTAGCTTAGTCACTAACCACACGAAAAAGAAAGAGAATTTAAGGATCGTACTACAAAAGTTGAGACATTTGATAAAACCATGTCTAGCGTCAATCTTTATACAATACTAGCTGTGTCCTCACGGCTCCGCCCGTAGCCTATGTTACTCAGTGATAATGTAGCTCTCTAACGGCAAAAGAATTTTTGAAATCGGTCCAGTAGTTTTTAAGTTTATTCGTTACATACAAAAATACAAAAATACAAATCTTTCCTCTTTATAATATTAGTATAGAAAAGGTGTGTAGGCCTCGCTGATCAATTCTACTAATAAAATTGTTGCCAAGCTGTAAACGAATCACAACCGGCAGACAATTATCATTTCCAAAAACTGACAAAATGTTTGCCAACATATACCAAACATTTGGCAGTTTGCGAAAACGAAGACAGACTGACGATTGTTTCGTTTGAACAGTTCGGCTTCGGTTCAATTGCGATTGATCAATGTTTCTGTTAGTAGATTGGCCTTTTTTTATCGTTGGAATATCCATGGATGTCCCTCGCCCGGGGAAGGTGAGGGGGTCTGCCGGACTCTTACCGGCTAAAAACCAACGGTGTACCTCCTTCTAACCTAAGGCCGGGGTCACGGTATTCGCTATTGCATGCATCGCAACCCCGGCAGGTCTCGGTCCACCAGCTTTTTCCGGTGGACCTCTCCAGTGGTTGGGCAATTGTTCCCTTGCCCCACTTCCTTCTGAGAGGCGCGCGCGGAAAACAGCGCGCCATCCTCCCGGGCCTGTTACTGGTCGGGCGATGGGTCCCTTATTAATCCGCCACCCGCAGGCCACTCACTAGGGTGGCCGGTATTAGAATTGGCCTCATATTTAGTCTAAACAACTGTTAGAGCCAAGCCATATCTGACGGAAGATACGTCGCCGATCTTCCGTCGCGTAATTTACTCGAAGAATTTTAGTAACGCATCTTCGGTCAAATGTGTACGGTATGAGATGTTTGTATGGAATTATGTGTACCGGCGGAAGATCGGCGACGTATTATCTTCCGTCAGATGTGGCTTGGCTCTTAAACAGGTTTTGTGGTAAAGTAAGGTCGTGTATGTCTCGCTGATCTAGTGGTGGCAAGCGCGACTGTTGGTCGTGAGGTTCTGGTTCCGATCCCCAGGTCGGGCAGTGTTATTGGGTTTTTCCGTGTGGAATTCTTCAGTAGCAACCCGGAATTTGGATTTGACTTTGGTTGATGCCAATAGGCTTGCCCCCTATTACATGGGACTTAAACACAACGGCGAAATGAGGGTGTTACTATACACCTTTGCCTAAACCTTCGGGGAATACAGGCGTGGTGCTATGTTATGTGTGGTAGTGTTTTATAATCCTCCGCGAGCGAAGAGAACTGCATCCGTCTGGACTCTAAGATTGTCAGATTCGCGCCGAATTCACAAGTTTACAGTATGGAGTCGCTATAGTGTGAATCGAGAGTAAAACTTTGAAACAGTAATTTAATTTAAAAGCTGAACTCCAGAAATGTGCTTCAGCTGGATAACTGCGTTGTTGCATGCAAGTACTGAGTTTCCAGACTGCATCAGTCAAGTTGTTAAACTATTCTGTTGGTTATCAAAGTACATTCCAGTCTTGAAATAAATTTTACAGGTAAAGATTACCAGCTGCTAAAATGTAGTTTGTCAATGCCCTTATCATGTAGTTTTTTTATCAAGTTAATAAAAATAAACAATACATGAGCAAGATTAGCTTCCTACATTTCACATTATGCATAATTAACTGATAAAAGTACATCTAATAGAGTTTGGATTGCAATATCGATATCAGTGATAGCAATCTGTGTTAACAGTCTACAAGACAACTTTCCAAGTTTTTATGGAAGTGAAAATTTCTTAGCGTTATATCCACGCTGCATAGTATAGAATGTTTTATTGGCGTATCGTGAATCGTGTACAGAATTATTTTCTACCAAAGTCCCAAGCGTCACTTCGGGCGCGGACGCCAAACCGAACGGACGTCCGTTTGTACATCTTTCGTTTTTATTTATTTACTTTCGCGTTTCGTTGACTTTGCCGCTATTTCTGTGCTTTTATCTCTAGCCTTGATATAAAATTAGTTTCCATTAAGTTCAGTGATGGTTGTATTGTGTTGAAGTGAGTTAATTTTGCCGATATGAAGTTTAAAATTTTCAAGAAGATTTTGCGTCAGGTATGTGTTGAGTCAGCGTTGTTACAGTTCAGTGTGATTGTGTTGCAGAATGTTTACATGATAGATTGCATGGTTCATTACTTTTATAAATAGATCTTCTTTCATGTTAGCTGACTTTGCAATGCCTTTGACTGCCTTGTTTCTGTAAGTTAACTGGAACTGTTTGAACAAGTGTTTTGTTATTGGTTCCTACATCATTGGTATCAATTTTGATGAAAGTAATAAAGTTTTAATATTTTTTTCATATAAAAGTTTCGGTTTCTTGGTCTTGCATTGAATTTAGAAATGCTACGTCCAGTTTTGGTGACCATAAATATTTCTACAGCTTACAAAGTAATTTGACGATTTATGTATGGTGGTATGCCTCTTGTGGTATTTGGTGCAAGGTGAAATACACGAGTTATTACCTGATTAACAACATAAACAAAACCAAGGGCATACTTTCTTGTAAGGCTACTTTATTTTACAAAAGAAAGAAATTCGGAACTCATTTCTTTTTTTTTCTATAAAACGTAGCCTTGCTTGTTCCATACAATAGTTACTTTTTGTAGTTGTTTGATGTTATCGGTTACCCATTTATATTTTAACATGTTTACATTCATAGGTACTTTTCTGATTATAAACCCATTTTAGAGTTTAATAAATATCGAATTATAGACAGCTAAAATTTACTTTTTTTTGGCCAGGCATCCGTAACTCATACGGTCTATGTAGTTTGCCTTAAACGCTAGATTTTAACTTTATAAATATTGTTCAACATACTGCCAAGGTATGCAAAGGCTACCCGTTGTGCAGCCTGCATAGTGCGGCTGTACGTAAAGGCAAAGGCATGCGCATGGGACAGCCAGCAGCCGGTTTCAGAACCGTCGCATCTAGTTTGTACCACACTGACCTACAAACGATACTGGTATATCTTCCGGTATAGTGAAAATTAACTTACAAATCGTTCCGAAGATGGAATTTGAAATAAAATAAGAAAATATCTTTGAGAACATTAAGGTAATGTAGTTTTGTTAATAGGCATTAAACTCATTAAGATAATATATAATGAAATAACTAACATAATCTATGGCGATACTAATTTGCAGTTGTATAAACTCATACAACTAGGCAAATTAGGCAATAGGTAACTACCTATTCAGGAATCATTCAAATCCTAAGGTTTGAGGCATCAGAGGATCAAATTGAGGACGCTAAAAACTCAATATGTCAATGAAAGTTATATCTATGTATGTAAGAATGAGCGTTAGCTATTGACTAAGTTGAGCTATTAACATAACATAACCAGCCCATTACTGTCCCTCTGTAGGGCACGGGTCTCTTCTTAGAATGAGAAAGGTTTAGGCCTGAGTCCATTAGGCTGGCCTGGTGTGGGTTGGCGGGCTACACACATCATCGAGAACTTTATGGAGCCCGCTTAGGTGTGCAGGTTTCCTCAATATGTTTTCCTTCACCGTTAACACAAGTGATAATCAAATGATCTGCACATGAATTCGAAAAGTCAGAGGGCCATGATCGAATTCAGACCCTCCTGCATGGATCACTGCTTAATGATAATGGAGCTATTAGAAGGAAAATTAACACTTCTTTTTTTGTTATAAATACAAAAATTTACGAAAGTATTTTTTGATCACCCGCCTTTTTGGAACAGTTCTAACTTTAGCTGTGGTATATGGTAGACACCAGGGGGCCTAAGAATGTCACATTTGTTGAACCATATTTCGTTCTTTGATATCACATCGTAACTACAAGTGGATTGCACATCCAGTCGCAGTTGTCACGCAGTTGCACTGACTGTAACTTAACTGCGTTTAAATTACATTTGGCAGTTACCAACAGTCCGTCTGCTTGGGTCCTTAGAAATCAATTCTGATTGTCAATGAAACATGATTCAGAACCAAAGTCATAGATAGTCTGCTTAGTTGTCAGCAATAAGATTGACAAGCATATAATTTTGGGACCCAGTGCATAATTATCAGTAAGCACATTGAGTCACCCGCGCGACAGCCCAACGATCGCAAGGAAATGTCAGGCAGGCGGCCAGTAATAAAACAATAAGCTAAAACCTCTAAAAACATGGATTTATGAAATATACTTTTCTGTCTACCCCACCTTGTGTGTGATAAAGGCAGGAAGAAGAATGAAACATGATTCACTAAAGTGACGTTATTATCCCCCCAGATAATTATCTATGCTTCCTAATTTATAAATTGAATTGTAAACTGCAGGGCCGGACTGGGACCTGAAATCGGCCCGGGCATTTGTGAGACGGTCGGCCTAAGCGATTAGACGGACGACGTTCTTTTTTTTTAGACGCTCCCCTCACTCTTTCTTCTGTATCTTGGGTGCATTTACAAACACAAACAATTTGCGGCTTCTTTTTCAAGCAATAGGCGATAGTTGGACGACCTTTTCTTTTTTGACGTTCCCCTCACTTTTTCGATTTCTCCGACTGTGTGACCGGCCCAGCAGGCCACACCGGCCCGTCGGGCATCCAGCCCATCGGGCATTTGCCCGATTTGCCCGTATAGCCAGTCCGGGCCTGGTAAACTGTTTAAAGTCCAACTTAAATAATTATAAAAGAAAGTGAAAGGATTATGTAGGTACGTTTACTTCCTAAGAATACGTATTATATTTTTCGCTTATGACTACTTACGCCGAAGTTACGTAACACCGTTTGTGAACCGCTTGATATCGTTCATGTTGTTAAGTAAGTATGTTCTTCGCGATATTGTTACATACCTAATTCTTCGCGGCTGTTCAAGTAGGTTAATAATATAGCTGATAGTGACAGTTATGTAATTTAAGCGCAGTTGGACGTCAAAATGAGCGGAGTGCTGGCAAGAGGTCCAATTTTACAATTTACTTTAACTTGCAGAGTAAAAAAAATAGTGACCCATTTATTTTTTCAGTTTTAATCATTTTGTATTGATTTCAAACTGTAGTGTTGTCATAATATTTTCAGCTTCGGTACGTTCTTCATATTTGCAAGACGCAACGTAATTGTAGGTGGGTGTGTTGCGTGAAATTTAAAATCATTGCAAAATTGGGTATAGATTACATATTGTTTTGAATAATAGCAATTACATGTTTATGGCGTTTTACATTTATCGTGTCAACGTGAAAAGTAAATATTATCTGCAATGAAACGTTTGTATTATTTACGACTGCATACGTTTACTTTTCTTTGACAAACACTTTGTAGGATAGCGGCATTGATCGCTAAATAAGTATACGACATTATAGTCATCTCTTGAGAACTGTCCTTACGTAAAACGTGATTGGACTGCGGTCGAGGCATAGATAATCTGATACGTTTCGCTTAAGGGGGGGGGGGGGGGGGATTCTACTAACAGAAACGTTCGCAACCGAACCGTAGCCCATTTTTAGGGTACCGTACCCAAAGGGTAAAACGGGATTACATGATGTGGATGAGTCAAATTTTAAAGTAAACGTGAGGCATCTGGCTAATAACATGCCATTCAGTCCATCCGACACCAAGATCTCGTCATCAATGATTAATCCTGGATGAGCATAAGCAAGCTGAAATGAAAATACTAATATTTTGCGGAGTAAATGAGTCATATAAAAATTCTCAGAGGTAGTTAGTCATTATTCATCATGGTTTCAAGTTAGATCCGATAGTACCGTAGAATGGGGTGACTTTGATTCCTGGGGGTTACTTTGATCAAAACTTCGTAATAAAACTCAAATTGTACGAATTCTTCCGATTATTTTTTTACGGTTGGCAGCATTGAACGTCATTGATCAGTCGCAGTGGGTGGATCCTTGCCGGTTGATGAAAATAATATTAAAATTATGTCGGTAATAGTTCTGTTTAATTATTTATTCCTTATTGGGGTTACTTTCAAATTCCATAGAAAAAAAGCAGGTATCAAAGTAATCATAATTTAACATTTATCACGAACATTTTATTTCTCAAAAAGTAATAATGCAAATTATAATTTTATTCAAGAAATAGACAAAATAAACAAAATCGACATTTACATTTTATTTTTCTTTTTTGTTCTCATATTTCAAGAGAAAAATTACATTACAATTTTGAAATTGATCAAAGTAGGAGTTACTTTCTTTTCATTCTACAGTACACACTACGACAAATCTAGTTAATATTCCCAGTATAAGCTGATCTCTCATTGTATAGAAATTCTGTACAATGAGAGGTCAGCGTAAACTGGCATTGTATAGTATACTACCACATGTCTTTAATGGTTTACTCGAATTAACCTAGCCAGCCGGGAATGACGTCACATTAGGTGAATCAGGCAATAAGCCAACTTATCGCAACTGCAACCTATCTAATCCGTCTGTGGCGATCGCGAGACTTCGCGTGTGCTTATCTCTTAAGGTAGCTTAGCACATAATACTTCCAAATATTCTAGGGTTACCTACCACAACTTAAGAGCAGGGACTGTTTAATCCGAAAATTCGGAAACTTAAAATACGGTATGACGTCATATCCCTAAATTCTGGTTACCTGAATATTACGATACCTACTTGAATATATTTCAATACCGAAATGTAGAATCTAAAAATACGAGAAGGTATATTCCGGTATCGGTATCTAAACCTATGTAAATAAGGGTTTTCATTGATGAACTGCCGCACTAGCCTATCCTTACGGGGTGTCCTGCGTAAGCCACAAACGCGACGCGGGACAAGTACCTACCTACGCGTTACGTCGTATCTCGCTACACAGGCCGCCAGTAGGGAATGCCGTTGTTTTGATCGCGGTCTATGCGCTCTCAGTATCGCGTCGTGTCGCGATTGTCGCTTACGCAGGACACTCCGTTAGCTATGAAGCCCTTGATGGCATTAGTATGATTCATTCATCATACAATGTTTTTCGGTACCGAAATCGTAAAAAAGTGAAATAAAAGAATGGCCCAACCTTTATAAGAAAACGGTATCTTTATATTTTAAAGGTATCGTAACCTCGTACCGTAACCGCTTTCAGTCCCTGCTTAAGAGGAACCGCGGGCTGCAAAATATTAATAATTTGAATAGGTTTTTTCGATCTATTTCCGTCCCACCCCTCTCGCAAACCTTCCCAATAGAGCGCGAAAGAGACACCTGCATCTCTGACTGATTTCTTCTGTGCAATATTATCGAAATCGTACTTTCGTATTTCCCTGTTTCCTTCTTCAAATCTGGACCGATTTTTAATGTTTTTTTCTGTAATAATTTAAGAAAGACTGGTTATGTCTGTATGTTTTTTTTTTCTTTTTTATATTCGTCATATTTGTTTGCCAGATGTTTGAAAACGGTGGTAAAACCGGTCGATTCTTGTAAAATTTAAACGTTTCTAGTTCTTTTAATAATTCATTTATTGACAATAACAAAACATAGTGACGATAGATATATATCATATGGTAAAAAAATATTTGCTCTAGTGACATTATCCAAGGAGAAAACTGAAGAATACGTTTGTATGGACTAAATGCCGACCGCATTTCCTCTTAAGAGCGATCTTCAAATTTTCTAAGTATGACAATTGTGTCGGATGCGATTGCTCGAAAAGTGATTCTTCATAAAAACTAGATATATGTATAAATAACTGCCTCGTTGGTCTAGTGGTGACAAACGCGACTGCTTATCGTGAGATCTTGGGTTCGATCCCCAGGACGGGTAGGGGAATTCTTCGAAAAATATTAACAAAAATTGAGAACGTCATTAGCATCATCCCAAAGTTAAGAATGCAGATGTTTAATACTATAATTATGATAATGAAAACTCAAACTATACCGCTGCCGTCAAGCAATAAGACAAGAATAAAAACAATCTGACAATACTATAACGTTAACAACCCGGGAGAAGAATGATTTGTTAAAATAATGTTAAAAAATTTCGAATATTCACCCGGTAAAGTGTTATTGGGTTTTCCGTGTGGAATTACTCAGTAGCAGCCCGGAGTTTGGATTTGTGCCCGGTTGATGGCAATAGGCTCACCCCGTATTACATGAGACTTAAACATAACGGCGAAATGAGGGTGTTACTGTACGCCTCTGCCTAATCAGGCGTGGTGTTATGTTTATAAATAACATTAGAGGCACAAAACAGATAGGTACAGAAGTCAATCACATGTACGTACTTCACTTTTCATACCTACGCTCGGCGGTCGCTCTATCTATATATCTATCTCTCTCAAGCGCATGGCACTCGCGCTCGCACTCACTCGCACTCTAGTCCCAAACAGTCCGAGATATCGTGTCCGTGAGCAGTGTCTATGTGTGCGTTGCCCGAGCGCACTTGTATGTACATTGACTTCTGTACCTATCTGTTTTGTGTTAGAGGCGTATAAAAAAGAGGAAAATGTAATTGAATTATCATGTTGCTGTTTCGAATGATTATGATAAACGTATTTTTCCTGTTGACATTTTTTTTCGGATTTTCCTGTGAACATCTGCGGCTTAGTATGACTCCTTTTAATCTATTGGTGTAGCAGTGACAACCTAGGGGTGTGATCGCCGGACTGCCAAGTCATAGGTTTCGAGTTCGAGCCCAAAGCACGCACCTCTGAATTTTCGGATTTATGTGCGTATTGTATAATTATCACTTGCTTAAAAACGGTGAAGGAAAACATCGTGAGGAAACCGACATGCCTGAGAGATATTTCTCGACGACTTGTAAAGCCAAGTTAGAGGTCCATGGGCGGCATAAACTCTGACACCAGGTTAGTCACTAGCCACACGAAAAGAAGAAGATCGATTGGTATTCACATCGTGTACTATGCGATTTAATTGACTTTGACAACCCTAGAAGTGTACAGCCACCTGGCACGGTGCCTAGGTCAACATGTCGCATGGCTCCACTAACAATGGATCATTAATAATGTGCCAAATGCCTTAAACTTCTGTTTTATATGCAAGAGCAGCAATATAGGTGCAGTTTATTTCATTCATTCATTGTATAATGGTTTGCATTGTCAGAAGCATCTTTTTATCCTTTTGTACTGGTACCAAAAAAATAATTGTGGAATTTAGAATTCTGCTTTCGTTTCGTATCTAAATTTGCATGGTACGCTTCGTTCCAATATTAATGCCACTGTCCTCTAAAATAAGGTATCATTACTGTTCTGCCTAGCTTCTTCACAATTATGTTGGGGTCAGCTTCCAGTCTAACCAGATGCGGCTGAATACCAGTATTTTACACGGAGCGGCTGCCATCAGACCTCCGCACTTCAGTTAGACTTTCGGGCTTCTGAATACCCGTAACGACTGTCATAGGTATTTGTATGACACCCGGGACCGACGGTTTAACATGCTCTCCGCGGCACGGACGGGTCTCGATGTGTAACGAATGGCCACCCATCCATGGACTTACTGACATGACTAGTTAATAAATGAATACAATCAATACTTTATCACAGCAAAAATACGCAAAACGTTTGCTAACTTTGACACGTAAAGCGATAATTTTATCTCCTGTAAAATTATAACACCAGATATACTTACATGTGTCAGTTATCGGCGAACTTTGATTGGCACTTACCATTTTACAATTAATTTATTACGTAGTTATTGTACTACGAAGGTTATTATTAAAATCGGTGCATGAACTGGAGAGTTCATTAACCGTGACCACTTGTCATTGGTTGCCATTTGTTAAGTAATTTAAGGTCTTCGGTTGTTAGACTGTATCATATTTATGCTAGGCGTAGTATAGCTAGACAGCTTGAGTTACGTCGTGAAGTATTTAATTAACATGCTCCTGTAATAATTAGTACATTTTTATTGCCAATACTAAGGGCCAAGCCACATCTGACGGAAGAAACGTCGCCGATTTTCCGTTGCGTAATTTACTCAAGGAATTTTAGTAACGCATTTTCGGTTAAATGTGTACGGTGTGAGATGTTTATATGGAATTATGCGTAACAGCGGAAGATCGGCGACGTATCTTCCATCAGATGTGGCTTGGCCCTTATTGTAACAAATGTAATACTTTCGAAATATGTATATATAGCTGTGCCCGCAACTTAGTCTGGGTAGAAGTCAGAACAACATTATGCTATTTACTTTCTTGATTATTTTACACTCTAATATCTTTTTTTGAGCGAACCGATTACGATGAAACAAAAACTAAATGTTATTCCGAGATACGCACAATATTTGTCTATAAATGTCAACTGCATTAAGTCAGTTCTTTTTACGTGCGGCGTGCACAAACTAAACCGACAAACAGACAAAAATTCCAAAAATAATCCAAATGGATTTATCCTTTTACCACCCAGCAATTTTTAAAAATATTTTCAATGTACAGACACGCCAAATCTACAATTTATTATATGTATAGATAAGTAAATCAGTTAGTTCTTAGGACGTTATCATTAATGTAGCTTTTTCCAACTTTCCTAGGATCGATTTCCAGTTTAACCAGCCGGTTGATAAAGAACGTTTCAATAAGTAAGTAAGCGGTTCGGTTTGTTATCTCTTTCTGTTGTTACGAGAATCGTAATCGAAACGAGATAAACCGAATAGTTATGCTTATCGAAAAGGTTCTGGATTGGAGGGATGATACGACTGTATCCTCCAACCCAGTGATTGGGAAATTCGGTATGCTAAAGCCAGACTTTTGGGTTTTTGACGCCCCGTAAAGTTCGTCAACCGATTCCGAAACCCAACCTTCCAAAAATATAAGGCTTCCAACCTCATTTCACGAGCAATGCATGCGATCGTAATTATAGAAATTTTATAGAGCCCTAATTGCTTTGTTATTAAATATGTATGGCTTCGAATACGTGAAATACCAGTCTTGTTAAAGGTCACATTAGCCGTTGCTGTCGCAGTGTCAAAAGAAAAACCTCTTGATGTTTAATTTCTTACTAAAGTATTTTAATGTTACGATTGATACGAATCCAACGCACTTTGCACTGGTTGTTGTATAAAAGCATTTTGAAAAATTACAAGAAGTATGACAAGATGTATGAATGTGGATGAAGCGAAAGGGGTATGTAAGGGTCGTAGCATGTGGCGTTCTATAGTTTCTGCCTACCCCCATGGGAAAAAGGCGTGAGTTTATGTATGTATGTATGTACAAGAAGTAATCATGTGTTCTTAACGTGAGGCATTTTAACGCCCCGAGTTCAACGACCGCGCGGCGAGCGATAGCCGCGCAATTCGCTCGGGGCGCTAAAATGCCTCACATTTAGAACACATGTTTACTTCTTGTCATTTTTTAAAATGTTTCTATTAGTATCCCGTGCAGGGTTAATCTATGTCAGCAGTATATCACGAGGTTTGAAGGAATTACATGATTTTGTTTACACCCTGTATTAATGGCCATATATTCAAACGCTACTCAATTTTAAGTTGCCGTTAGTTTCGTCACTGTCACTTCACCTTACAGTGACAGTGATAGCACGAAACGTAATGGCAACTTAAAATTGATTATGTTTGAATATTTGGCCGTTAGCTGTTTGCAACTTGATAAGACATGATGCATAAGACAAGATGTGTGCATTCTTAGTAATCGCCTAAAGTAGCTTGTCGACTCACCCAAAATCCGATGGTGTTTAAGATCGACTAGCTCTGTATATAAACTTAATTCCGTCATCCCAGTTAAGGCGTAAATTATTTTCTAAACCTTTTTTTTGTCCTGAAGGATTTTACTAGTTTAAAAATGTATTGTAAGACAGCTACTTTATAAGTTAATCTCCCTATAAGATGTATCTGAAGATATGCAATGTAATAAACCAGTCTCGTCTGCCGCTCTGCGATCCTTACTACGTCATCAGACCATCTGGCTAGTTCACTTGGAACCTGTTCACCTTGCACTATTTTGTATTATATTATGAACTCACACTTGCACTCTTACCACAGATAAACACTATAATATTACTATAACATGTGTGAGAAAAATGGCTTAAGTACGCGATGACGCTCCATTAGATTATGTGATTATAAGACAATGACCGGCCAGCATTCTAATTGGATTAAACAATGTTCTGACTTGGCTACCACTACAGTGACTCATACAAGTGGACCATAAACAATAGATATCTGTTTTTAAAAATAATAATGATGACAGCGATGTCCTACAAAAAGTTACTCATAGAAAAGTACATGGAATTAATGAAATGATTCAGTGACCTGTTGAATGTAATGCGTTTAATGTTTTGTCCTCTAAAGAGAGTGGGACGTCTAAAGAATATCGCTCTCATCTTGTTTACCTACTCACATTATGTGGCGTGTGTTTAGGGGTCAGAAATAAAATTAGAGATGTACCTCGATCCATTCCGTGTGAATTCTCAGATGAAGGTCAACACACATTTTAAAATCAACACCATTTTATATTTACAAAGTGGGACAAAAATCCTTCAGTAGAAAGAAATACAAAACCTACATCTCTTATACATTTCAGCCAATATAAAATTTTTATTAAATTTATTCATGAATATAAAATTTAACGAACCAGAGAGTTCATCCTATCGAATATAGCCATGACCTTGCCACAGATTAGATCATTTATTTCAAGCGTTTTGTTATTCACCTTCCACGAGTATCTTCTAAAATCGGTTCTGATTGAGTGTAAACCGATTAGTCGATTGAAGGTTATTGAACACAAAACCTATCGATTTTCGGAACCCTAAACGTGGTTCGTGGTAAACTTAATTTATAACGGTCGCCTGTCAAAACATTTACTGATGTCTTGACGTAAAAGTGATTTTTACAGAAAAGTACGACAATAGATTTATTTTTGTTTATTTTCGTTGGATTATTTTGGTGTGACTGATATTTTAAGGCCACGGCCAATCCTACGTGATGTCGAACGTAGAATTCAAGACAAGGAAGTTGTTATTACCATAGTGAAGGTTCCATCAAGTAAATCATTTTTGTTTAAACCTAGACTCAACAGAGCTTTTACTACCATGTGCTGAATCAAGACCTCGTTTCCCTTCTTTCTTGTTATGCTGAATGCTTCCAGATTGTATCTTTAGATATCTTCAGGTTTCTGTTAGACAAATACGCTTACCGATTCAAGAATTGTAGTATTCTGTTTAGTCCCAACATCATCGGCCACAATTACGTTTTGCGAATTTCCTACAAACTGCTAAAACTAAAATTTCGACGTACATTTGTATAGTTAATCAAACAATATAGTTGTTGAAGCCTAAAGTTAAATTTTGAAACTCTATTGTAACTCCATGAATCAACACTCGTTATTATGAAAAGTTCAAGTTTTTAGGTCAAATGAGTTAAATGTTGTGCACTATTTTATTCAATTGTAGTCATTGCATGACCATAATGATTTGACAGGTCTATATTTTACTCTATTTAACTCATTCAGTGTCCTCTAATTGTAAAGTGTCGTCTTCATCAATGTTATAAGTAAGTGATTTTAATTACTCCTTAAAATGATAGTTGTTTTTCATCGCTTGGCTTGACCTTGCCCTCTGGCCACAAATTTCCGGGTGGGAAACGAAAACGTAACATAGTCATGGGCCGGGGTTGGCTTCAAATACCTGTTAATTATTGCCTATTAATCCTGAACTAAAAAACTCCATTGCTTAGCGTTCCGAACTTGTGAAATGCAGACAAACAAGGGTTTTTAATAAAAAAGGATCCAATCAAAGTCTGCCACAGTCGAAGCTGTAGTATAATTGATGAGGGCACTTTCATTTGTGTGTTGAAGTATAATTGATGTCCTATTACGCTTTTAATGGCTTCAGTCCGATGGAAAGTTCCTCCCATTGTGTCATTTATACCACATACTAGCTTATATAATATTCACACTGTTTTTCAGATTAGCAAGACTAGTCAGGGTCTTTAGCACTGAGGGTCTATTGTCTTTCGGACTTAAATTTGTTTGGAAACCAAATTAGGTTAACGTCGGTTTGGTACTCGGCTTTAAATCTTCCAAAGTCTTGAACTGTTTATGTCATTAATCAGAAAGAAAGTTACAATTGCAGTCCATGTATGTAACTGCTTCAAAGGTATCAATTATCGCCGTCTGTTCATTATTGTTCTTGCATAATCGGGCTTGTAGTTCATTCTTTTTTTTTTCTTCCTAAACAGATTATATTGCTAATGTGTTATTTACATTATCACGAAAATTCAGAATTATGTTATTTATACGTTATTTAATATTCATTGTTGACAACATTGTGATGACTTAACAAAAAGCATACGCTTATTATGTTGTTTTTTATTAGAATCATATCTTTTAACATTATTAAAATTTATTGTACAACATACTCGTATGACCTTATAAAATCTATTAAATGTATAATGTTGTACAGTCTTATTCTATATTGACCTTCCTAACACTTAATATTATATATTTGACCTCATCATTGGTAGGTCTGCAGCACAAATGACTCGTTGCCCATAAAGACGGATATTTGGTTCCCCTCATCGTGACGTCTGCTGGTTGGCGATATGACGTCACCTTCCCTTATTCCCGTAACAAGCGGTTCTGATGGCGCAACGTAAGGTTATGATGTCGTTGAGTGAAGTGGATATTTTATCCAAATGCTAGGTTCGCCATGTTTTATTGAGTAAAAGTTTTAGTTTTTATATATGGAGTATTTTTGTGAGGCGTTAAAGTATTTCTTATATTTTTTCCTTCCGGGAGCTAGACTTCAGTGTAAGTCAAATTACAATTATACAAATTCGTATGAACGATTTTTAACATATATGATAGGTAAGCGATAAATTGACTTAATTGTGATTACGAATATAATGATCAACAAATTTTTGACCAAAATGTTACTTACTGCGTTTATGAATCGCGCGGCAGTGCAATAAGTGTGAGTGGCGCGTTGTTCGATCAAGTTTGCCGATGCGACTTCTTAAATATGTCGTACTGTACCTAGTTAACTAATAATTAAGTATATGAAAAATTAACGTCCTGTATAATGTAAGCTTCGTACATACTAAATTTTTATTAGGTACAACTCTAATTACAGTGTTAGAACGTGGCGCCTCGCGGACAAATATAATTAGAAGTAACACTAGAATTGTTTAAAATGATAATGTTTTACGAATTACTATTTAAAGTTTCCTGGTGATTACGAATATATGATCAACTCATTTTTGACCAAAATGTTACTTACTGCGTTTATGAATCGCGCGGCAGTGCAGTACTAATGAACATTCCTGGACTTGAAGAATTCAGTTCGGAAGTGATCGGTTTTACGAAGTTTGCCGAAGCGACTTCTTAGTTGTGTCGTCCTGTATTACAATTTATGAGATGCATTCATACTTATTATAACAAAATTACACGTTATTAATAAGTACTGCAAGACTATGTTTTCTTTGTCGTGCATGTGCGTAGTAATAAATTGATTTTACACTAGACTTGTAAAACGCTATATTGGTTTCTGTAAAGAAAATTCGAAATTGCGTCTTTTTAAGCAGTGACAAACTGCCATTTATGTTAAATCTCACCTTGTATAGTGCTCAGATTAGTCTATAGACAGATATAGTTGTTAAAAAAGTTTGACTCGAAACAAGAGTTGCCTAATGTACTTTTGACAGGAATTCCAGTCGAGAAAGTCGCGACTATTGTTTTAGGTTTTCACCTGGATTTCACATAGGCCCTCTTCAATCAAAACTAATCTTAACAGTATGTGAATAGAAAAGATAGCAAATTAATTGCAATATTTCGAGTTAACTTTTATTGTTCCTCCTAGTCTTTTCCCAACTATATTGGGGTCAGCTTCCAGTCTAACCAAATGCGGCTGAATATTAGTATTTTACACGGAGCGACTGCCATCAGACCTCCATAACTCAGTTACTGGGCAATGCCGGTATCCTAAGGTTAGACCAGTTGTCAGACTTTCGGGTTTCTGACTTCCCGTAACGACTGTTATAGGTATTCGTATGACACCCAGGATCGACTAATGTACTCTCTGAGGCACGCAGATCTCGATGCGAGTAACGATCATCCATCCACGGACTGACCGCCGCAAGCATAGCTTAACCTCGCAAATCGTATGATCCGCGCGGTTGGTACGAGCCTCTCGAGTTAACTCTTATTGGAAAAGAAAAGAGCAAAACAATCCCCAAATCATCAAAACAAAAATGTTAGGTATTACCTGTTTTCATAACACACCAATAAGTATTTAGTGTACCGCTAACGACCAAGTATGTAACGTATCTACGTCAGAATCTCCTTTGATGTGCTAATTCCTTCACTATATCCCAGAACAAAGAACTATTGTGAATTTGTGAATATTCCACGGCTGTATCGCAGTCTGTTGATGTAATGGAGTAACCTTGGTATGTGTGGTAGTATAAAGCAAAATAATTCGGTTGACTAGGTGACTCATGCAGGTGATAAGAGATCGATTTGATGAACTTCGACAAGAATTTTATTAGTAAATTTTATGGTGTGCTATAAATAGGAAACGCGTTTTGTTTGTTATAAGAATTTTAATTGGAAGATGAAGGTCAAGAAGTTGTCTGTCCTATTTTTGTCACTGTATTATATGAGATAATGGTTTAAGTTTGTGTTTTGGGTGTCAAAACTGTGACAGAAATGTCACTAAGAACTTCCTAATTACCAGTTGACAAAAGAGAGTTTTTCTTGTTTCTAAGCGTTACAAAATATATAAAGAATAGTACAAAACAAAAACCGTAGAAATAAGACAATGAATTGGTAATTGTTCTCAATCTGTGACATCCAAAGGCCACATCCAACTTGCCGTGGTTGTCGTAAAAGATGACTAAGCAGAGAACATACCTACATAGGTACTGCGAATTGAAATCACTGATTACCAATTCGCATGCCCAATGTTGTTTTGTGCCGGTTTATTAAGAAACACATGTTCAACAATAGATTCCGAAACCATCTGGCACAATGACTATACCTGACAAAGATCCAAAGTCCACTTTGGGAAAAGCAATTTTGGGCAATAACAGACCAAGAGACCAAGAATAGAACCTAACTAGAGAGATGGCAAGGAACTTTCGAAACTGCAACCAATTCCCATGGGTTATAAAGAAACATGGGAAATTATGCGGGCTTCGCGTGCCGGCGCTATCATAAAATAAATGATACGCTTTTTAATAAATGGTCTCAGCCACGCATTTGCACTGTCATGAAAAATTCTACTGAGCATTCAAATTAGATACTTCTGTCTAATATTGGAATGATAACGAAAACATGTGGCGTTCTATAGTTTCTGCCTACCCCCATGGGAAAAAGGCGTGAGTTTATGTATGTATGTATGTAACGAAAACAGCATGCTTTGTTAGTCTAAAAAATTTACGTGCAAAAGAGAAATTAAGAAAAATATGCTGGAGTTAAGCGCCAAATTCCATTTGCAAGTTATTGCACTCCATTGCTGGCTTTGTTTGTAAAACTTGTACAAGTCGACTTCCTGCGGCTGTGGCTGTGTTCACAGTTTGAACGTCTGTTACAGAACTCAATTTGTTCTGTAAAACTTGCTTACGGGTGCTTTAGGGGTCATTTTAGTCTCGGTTCAACAGAAAAGCTTGAAGATATCTTTGTGTTCATTGTTCATCGGTATCACGTTTCTACAGAAGATTTGGTCCTAGTTTAAAAGCTTCGTACATAAGATTTTGGGTGAACTGTCAGTTGTGGAACGAGCCGTGGGTTTTAATTATCTTAAATTGCAAAAGAACTTATACCTATATGTGGCGCTGGTCTATAACTATTTATCTATACTGTGGACATTATATTTCACACATTTTATTTTATTCTGAAAAATGATGAACACTGTTTCCGGAATTGATTCCGAAAATAGACATCATTACGCTTACGAGTCGTCAGGGGAGTATCTATCTATGTATAACATGGCGTTTCTATGGGGACTGGGGAGTGCCATGCTGACGTCACTGGCCGAATGGCGTCCTCGCCATAACGGGGTGTGCCAGTGCTACCCTTCAGCGGGAATTCCAAATATCCCGTATTGTACGAATGGCATTTTACTTATTGTATGACGAAAACAAACACGCGATGAAATGCGTTAGACAAATTAATTTAATTGAGCTAGGCCGTAGTTTTGTTTCAGCTAAATTGGTTTGTGAAACTCGTAGAGAATGATTAACGGCATTTTGAACTTTTACTCATTATAGACATTACTTACTAATAATGATGTTCAGACTTATTATTTCTATATCGAATCCAATTCAATGGGTGAAATCTTCACCTACATACCACGTACCCACTGAAATACCTATCATTATTTTGTGTTTAACTTAGCGTGATATTTGTGATACCCTAAGTAGCGGTTGAACGCTTGTCTTCCGTGCTGGAGGGTCTGATTCGATACTGGGCCGCACCCCTAACTTTTCGAATTCATGTGCGGATAAAAATTTGATTATCACTAGCGTTACCAGCGAAGGAAACTGGAAACGTTTCGTGAAGTCACACCTTCGAGGGCTCCAAAAAGTTTTCGATGGTGTGTGTAATCCCCCACCCCGCACCAGGCTAGCGTGGTGGACTAAGGCCTAAGCCTTTCTGATTCTGAGAAGAGGCATAGGACTTGGACAGAGGCTGATTATGCTTATGCTATGTTTAACATAAACTCTATTGACAAAAACATAATTTATTAACTGACGACGTCTCCACGTTTTAAGTATTATCGTTCTTGTTATCTGTACACCATAAAGCAAACGTTGTCATTTACATATCTCATTAAGATTGTTCTTTAGTAAATAAACATGTACTGACAAACTAGAATAAAGATAAACTATACAATTCACGTTACAAATTACGGGGTTTTACAACAATTACTGTCGTCAGAACATGTTTAAGATGTTGGCGAAATAAGTAAGACATTATTAGAAGAGCTAAGTAGGTAAAGAACAGTATGATTGTCGTCATTATATTTTATTATCGGCTGGCTAGTTAGAATTTGAAAGAAAATATACCTCTTCGTATTTAGGTACATAGAAACTTTAGCTATTAGAGCATCAGGCTTACATTCCCATAAGAAAAAGGCGAATCGATGGCGAAGAGTTCCTATACTTCATACATATTTTATCATTATTAAAACAGATGTTTTATGTCATACGTACATATACTCACGTCTGTAATCCCCGAAGGGCTAAGCAGAGTTGTTCTATTACTCTACATCCACGTTTTGCCTTTTGTATTAAGTCTTAAGTTTTCGGGCACAATTATGATGCCAGATTTGTCGTCTCTTTCGACTCGCTTTCCCGGCGACAAAAGGGAATTGTATTGTTAATCCTTTTTTTTTCCTCTTACCCTTTTTCTAACTATCTTGGGGTCAGCTTCCAGTCTAACCAGATGCGGCTGAATACCAGTGTTTTACACGGAGCGGCTGCCATCAGACCTCCGCAGCCCAGTTACTGCAATGCCGATATCCTAATATTTATACATTGTTATTTAACGCTGTTTACTAGAAACTGCTTTGCATTGACTTTCCTAGCCTCCATGAATAAGGGCGCACACTATTACGCCAATACAAAATAATAAACAATGGATGAAAAGATACTAGTTCACTAATTACCCTTCGTTAACCCAGACACCACAAATTGAGGCCACTAAAGGTATCCAGATAGTCCATTGTTCTTATTTAGGGTAAAGCAAATCTAACCTACATACGGTGCCAGGGGACTCGCCTACAGGTGCCAAAATGTTCGCAACTTTACGATTTATGTAGATTGTTGTTTAAAAGGTTTGCCTCGTAAAGATAAAATATGTTTAACCTTTTGGACGCCATTGTCACATATACGTGACAAACGAAAGTTTACCCTGTACGCCAGCGTCACAAATATGTGTCAAAAACGATGGAATTACAGTTACCTTGGCGTGGGGGGTACGCCGATGCATTTATGCTCTGGCGTCCAAAAGGTTAAGAAGCAGATGTGGCTTTTGTCGTTAGGGAGTTTGGGGGATATCCTGAGAATTTCAGGCCATAGTTACTTTATTATTAGTATCATTTTGTGAGGGGGTCGTGACTAATTTACCATCGTGCGGGTCATAAGATTTGCGAGATTAAGCTGCGCTTGCTGCGGTCAGTCCGTGGATGGGTGACCGTTCGTGTCTCAGAGAGCACGTTAAAATGTCGGTCCCGGGTGTCAAACGAATACCTAAGACAGTCGTTACGGGTAGTCAGAAGCCTGAAAGTCTGACAACCAGCTTAACCTTAGAATATCGGCATTGCACAGTAACTGGGTTGCGGAGGTCTGATGGCAGTTGCTCCATTAAAATACTGGTATTCAGCCGCATCTAGTTAGTCTGGAAGCTGACTCCAATATAGTTGGGAAAAGGGTAGGAGGAAGAGAGTCGTTTGCTTCATCTTATAAGCGAACAAGTCAAGAAAAAAAACCCTACATTCAGTGTAGCGGGAATTCTTCAAATTCTTATTCCAGAAGGGAATTCACTGTTACCGATATAACCGAACGTTATGTTTACGTGATGGTATTTTAGGCCCATGTGCAACTATTAAACACTCGACGGTTTAAACTGGGTACTTCATAGTATTTATATCTGTTCTGACTTCAACGTGGTTGCCTCAATTTGTGGTTTTATCTCGTACATTCGGAGAATCATGTCTTTAGTAGAAAACTGTGGTATTCGTGCGTTTGTTGGCATCTAACGAGTTGTTTCTATTTTCATGGTTCTCTTGTGTAGAGCACGTATATTCGTAAATAAAAATTGTTGAATTTTCGTTCTGCCTAGCCCTTTACCAACTATGTTGGGTCAGCTTCCAGTATAACCAGATGCGGCTGAATATCAGTATTTTACACGGAGCGACTGCCATCAGACCTCCGCAACCCAGTTACTGGACACGCCGATATCCTAAGATTAGACCGGTGGTCAGACTTCCGGGCTTCTGACTGACTACCCATAACGACTGCCATAGGTATTCGTATGCCACTCGTAAAAAATCTTGAATCAAAGTGATAATATGACATTTTGTATTTGTATAAATTCAGCTATTGTGATCAGGATTACGATCCCTGACGAATGCAACAACCTTCAGGACACATGAAACATAAAAGGCATTACATAAATCAAATATCCATTAAATATAATAATATATATTTTTCCACGTGTGGGGACGGGTTAGAACTTAAAACTTCCTCACCGCACACTGGGAATAGACGCGTGTTGTAAGATTCAACAAAACCCAGCACGCTTGGTGGTAGGATCTGTACGGTCCACCTGGCTAGCTACCACCCTCACATTAAAGTCCGGCGCCAATAAGTTTTCTGTGTTCCGTCATGTGTATGTGAGAGCTAGAGGGTTTTAGGGGAATCGCTCTCCATCTCTGTTCCTTGGATTCGTGTGCTTCATCTTAGACCCTGTCTGCGCTTACCATCAGGAGAGGCTAGGGCCAAACGCGACCAAGCCAAGAATAAAAATAAACAAAAACATTTATTTCCCAGTCATTCTATATCAGTTATTATTCTCAACAAAACCTTCATGCATGATTTCATGACGGGAGCATGCGGTTCATTGTTTTGCCGCTCTGATGACCACGGTTGGAGTTAATTGTTGACATACAGTGCACAGAAAGCATTAGTAGACCAAGTGTGTCATCACATCTAACAATCTACTCTGAATTCCCCGCTGGATAAACTGACTGAACTGATTGAATTACTATACATATAGGGTAACTTCAAATTAATTAGCGAAATTACACAATATGCTGGTTGGATATCGATAACTGATATCGATTTAATCATAATTTCAAAGAAATATATCGATAAAAAGTATACTTTGTTCTTCTTCGGGAATCAAGCAAAGTTCCATCAAAATTAATTGTGTAGTTTAGTTACAAAACAGATAGGTACAGAAGTCAATCACATGTATGTACTTCACTTTTCATACGTACGCTCGGCGGTCTCTCTATCTATATATCTATCTCTCTCAAGCGCATGGCACTCGCGCTCGCACTCACTCGCACTCTAGTCCCAAACAGTCCAAGATATCGTGTCCGTGAGCAGTGTCTATGTGTGCGTTGCTCGAGCGCACTTGTATGTAGATTGACTTCTGTACCTATCCGTTTTGTGGTTTAGTCGTGAAGAGGTAACAAACAGACAGACAAACTCACTGTTATATTAAGTATGGCTAATACGCAGGAGCTACATCATAAAAAACTCTTTTGTTAAATGTAATGATCATTGCATAGATAATATCTGTATATTTTTCATGAATATTTTTTACTGGTCACTTTTAAAACGATAAACTTGGTTGATATAAAAAAAGAGTTTTGTAAACAATTTTATTGTAAACAAACTTTATAATGTCATTTGTAATCATGGAATTATTTTTTTATATTCTTGTATTGCCATGCTTGATGGTTAAGTATCCGAACGACTACATCAGGGATGGCGAACCAATGGCACGCGACACAATATTTTGGGCACGTCACTGATTACAAAATTCATTATGCAGTACGAAAAAAAGTGTAAAGTAGATATGAATGACCCAACAATTCCCAATAATCACAGTCAAAATTATTTGATGGCACGTCTATGACCTCATTAAACATTTCTTTAGAAAAATGGCACGTTGATACGTAACGGTTCGCCATTCCTGGACTACATTATTTATACTTGAGATGTAAGACTAAATAAGAATTTTAAAAAAGAACAGGTTTTACCATTGCACATCAAGGGCTGGATTAGTTGTAAGTCTAGCATGAATGTTTGACGTATAGTAAACGTAAATATATCGCTAATGTAAGCGAATTTTGAATCGAAAATACAACTGTCCAGTAACTTTTTTTAAAACATTTTTTTTTAACAGTTTGTTTTGTCTAACCCCAACATAGTTGGGAAAAGGCTTGGCAGATAGATAGTATGAGCGAAACGAGTAATTCACTAACTAATAACGTTACATTTACGTAAGTAACTCTACAGTACCTATTCGTGCTAATCCTCAGGACATTACTTATTTCAAGAGAAACTACATTTGGTATTTCAAATTAATCCTGCTCCTTCCTCATGCTAAAAGTTCTAAGTGACACATTGCTCTGTTCAGGCATGACATTAGTAACGAATAGCCGTATTCTAAAGTACATGAGTTATGCATTTCAAAGCCGACCAAGTTAATTATAATAATAATTGTTATAGATATCGCTAACCGTTGGCCTAGCGTCCGAGGTATCGATTTTTCAGAATTAGCTTGGCACCGATATCATGCTTGCGTTGCTCGCTCGATGTGTGAATTCTGCTTTGTAAATTGCTAAATGATTATAGTGTTAAATAAAAAGCTAATAATTTTTGTATGTAGAGATTTATAAGGGAACGTACCCATACTACGTGCCCTGTTCAGGGGGGAGGGGGTCTTCAAAATACCACGCTTGGTCACAGGGGCGGGGCGGGGCGGGGCGTGGGGGGGGGGGGGGGCTTAGGTTTTCGTCACGTGGTCAATATCCTCTAGGGAAATCTCACGCTTTTTCGAGCTATATTCAAATACGGCGCGCAGCGTTTAGCGCTTTTTAAACTCACAGGTGGCAACATTGACGCACATTGAGCCAAATAATTCACTTTTTGCAAAAAACAAAAATTTAAAACCATATTTATGAATTACTACGTGAAAACTAGAGGGGGAGGGGGAGGTATTGGCATATACTACGGGTGGTCACCGAGGGGGGGGAGCGGGGTAAAAAGTTGTAAAAAATGGGTCACGTAGTATGGGTACGTTCCCTAAGCATATTTTGCAATTTTAAGTAATTGATAATGCAGTGATAGCCTAGCGGTTGAACGCTTGCCTTCCATGCAGGAGGATCTCAGTTAAATCCCGGTCTACCTCTGACTTTTCGAATTCAAGTGCGGATCAGAATTTGATTATCACTAGCGTTAACGGTGAAGGAAAAACATCGTGAGGAAACCTACACACTTGAGAGAGCTACATAAAGTTCTCGATGATGTGTGTAGTCTCCCAACCCGCAATAGGCCAGCGTGGTGGACTAAGGCCTAAACTCTTCTCATTCTGAGAAGAGGCCCGTGTCCAGCAGCGGAACAGTAATGGGCTAATTATGTTTCTTTTTATTCACATGCTTTAATCCAAATTGCACTAAAGCTATGTAACTTAACACTTTCTATACAAGTTAAGAGAATAGACACTTTTCCTGTTTCGTAAAGCCAGTGCCTTGGGCTTGACGGGCGGCGTATACCATCGTAACTAATAATTATGCGAGGCGAAGCACCACGTGGATCGCGCAATCAACCAAATTTCATTTACTAGCATGTCCTTACGAGTGTGTGTAAGTATGTGGGTCGGGTCGACGTTGAATAATATTATCTAGAGGCTACAGATATCACTTCATTGTTGTTTGCTTGTCTTTGTGTTAGTAAAGTAATTAACACGACGTCTTTATGTATGCAAACACGGTAGACGCGTTAAAGTCCCAAGTTGGGAAACCATTCCATTTCCCTCACCATTTCTGTACTATAGATTAACCTATAAGTTACCATAGGCTCACCTTGACATCATTTTTTCGTTGGCGAGAATTTGGCGATATGCCTTTTGGAGACCACAGACATGACGGTGATACTACGGTCTAACCGCTCAGTGCAGACGTCCAACGCGAGAGTTGCTCGGTGGGAGTAATGTCCTCAGCTGCCTTTCAAAGCTTTCAATATCAAATCGATGAATTAGATACTTATACTGTAGTTCAATTATGCCGTCTTTTATCAAATAAAATATCTAAACATAAACATAACATCACGCCTGTATTCCCCGAAGGGTTGAGCAGAGGTGTATAGTAGTATCCTCATTTCGCCGTTATGTGAAAGTCTCATGTAATAGGGGGCGAGCCTACTGCTATCAACCGGGCATAAATCCAAACTCCACACGGAAAAACCCAATAACACTTTGATAAAATATCTACTACTTAGATAAGTACTAAATTACGCTATCCGTAGTAAAATAGCTTCTGGTCTTACTAATTAGGAAATGCACTAATTTAGCCAAGTTACGGTTGGGGAACTAATTGGGCATCTAAATAATGTATTTCTGCGAAACGTGGACGCTGTAGACGGACATATTTAGAAATTATATATTTGTGTTCGTTTATACCTTTCAACTGCTCTTTGAACATTAAAAGCGTGTAATTCGAGACTAAAAGTATTGTGGTAGTGTAGTCTTTACATAAGATCACGCCTTATATTCTCCGAAGTGTTCGGCAGAGGTGTTTTTAGTACACCTCGTTTCGCCGGTTATGTTTAACTCCCACGTAATAGGGGGCGACCCTATTGCCATTAACCGAGCACAAATCCAGACTCCAGGCTCTACCTACTGAGAAGTTCCTAATGGAAAAACCCAATATCGCTTTGTCCGACCTGGGGACCGAACCTAGGAACCCATGCTCAGAAATCGCGCATGCGACCACTAGACCAACAAGGCAGTCAAATATGCTCTTTAATTTACACTATAGCCACTGGAAGTGCAGCCCAGTCCACACTTCACTCTGTAAATGCTAAACAACTTATTCCTTTTGTCTATAGGAGGGTCCTCACTCCACACTGCCGGACGACGAGTTCTACGATGCAGTGGAGACAGGCTTCGACAAGATGGAGGAGGAGCGGTGTGCGCGTGTGGTGCCACCCAGCGTTCACACACGCGACCAGGTCGAGCTTCCACCGCCGGCCATTGACAACAGACTTACCGTTCACACGCTGTGGTCAGAGGTGAGTGATTCCCTCTCTTTCTAGGATCTGTGGGAGACGGTTCTGAGAAGAAAGTGGTTGATGTCTCAGCTGTGGTGAACATGTCCTGGGATGGATTTGTGACTGCTTGTTGCTTAGTTGTTACCTTTTTTTATTCCAATCTTTTCTACGTGGAGAAAGTAGTGAGTTGAGGTCGGTTTCCAGTTCAGTAAGTTCTTCGTCTATTAAACTATATTTTTTATTGTCCGATATACAAGTAAATGCCGTCTGCGGCTTACCCCATATTATTGGGATCACGCCTGTTCCCCGCAGTCTGCTCCACTTAAGCATTGCCCCAAAAACTCCTTAATGCCAACAAAATTAAGGTCAAACTGTACCTGTCTGTCATAAAAATACCTCTGTATTAAGATTCTGGGTTAATGGTCTGATAAGGAAAATATTTCTATGATCTATTTTCCCATTATCTAATGCACCACAGACTTACAACATATTTACACTCCCTTTCATTTATAAATTCTAAATTTATTAGTGTTTAATAATGTTTCTTTTTATTAAAATTTCCAAGAAGAAAGAAAGCACTGGGCTAGGCAAGTTGGTGCAGGTTCAGTGTGTCTTTTTTGAACACATTAGTTCCAAGTATTATGTATTTTGCATGATATTCTCCGAGGCGTCGTTACTGCAGTTCTCACAATGAGACATGAAGACACGCTTGGCATGATTTAGACCGCTACTTTTGTCGCCCACTCACAAAAGGTCTTGCAGATGCAAGACTTTTGTCATAGTTCGTCATATTCAATCCCCTGTACCCCTAGTGTTTGCAAATTTGATCATGTTTATGTTATTTGATGTCTGCAGATCGATAGAATATCGACAGAGCAGATCCAGGCGGCGTTCGAAGGCGTCGGCGGTGAGATCGGATGGCAGTTGTTCGCCGAGGAGGGTGACATGAGGATGTACAGGAGGTACGTGGACAATGTTTGTAGAAGTGGGTATGTGAATACGTTTCTTGTACTACTTTTGCTTGACTCCTGTATATATATTCTGAGAAGGCATGTGGCTTCATTGGGGTGTTTCCCGGTAGTGTCTAGTGCGAGTTTTGTTTAAAGATCTGGTTTTGGGTTCCTTTGCATGTGACTGTACAGGTGAAGTTTTTTTTGCTTGTCTGGGATTTGTGTAGGGCTGCTTGCGTATACACGCAAGCAAGTGCACTAAACACGTACATTTTAGGGCCAAGCCACATTTGACGGAAGATACTTCGCCGATCTTCCGCCCGTACACATAATTCCATATAAACATCTGACACCGTAAACATTTGACCGAAGATGCGTTACTAAAATTCCTCGAATAAATTACGCAACGGAAGATCGGCGACGTATCTTCCGTCATATGTGGAACCCGTGTACCCTAAAAGAGGCGTTCGTCTCGCGAACCTGAGTGACGCCAGTTAATTGCCCGCGTTCGCAGATGTGTATGCACGCTTAGTTGGAGTCCCGATTATTCCAGAATATTCATCTTCAATTTATGTCATCCCTCAGGGAGATGGAAGTGGACGGCATGGTGACTGACCCGCTTAAGGCAATGCACAAGGTGCGCGGAGTGACTGCGCGCGAGATGTGTCATTACTTCTTCAATCCTCGCTACCGATATGAGTGGGAGAGTGAGTATGCTTGTATTATTTCTTTGTTACTTACACCTGCTGGGCAATTCAGACTGACGTCGATGATGGACCGGTTAAGTAGAATTGCCAATTTCGTCTTAAAAGTGGATAATAAAGGAAAATTATAAATAATATAAAATACATTTGGAAGTCTGTCATAGTTCAAAGTCATCATATACTTTTAGGTATTTATATTACTAATTGCATCGATTAGTTAAGTCGTATAGATTTTTTGTACTAAAATATGTATTTGATTAAAATCGTGTTTCAAATTATGCTTTTAATAAGTGGTTACTAATTACTTAAAGTTCTGTATTGAAAGTCTGATGACTTAGACCGCTTCAAGGAGAAACACATTTTAATTGGGAGTGGAAGTATGATAAACGACGATGGCTTCGAAGGGGACAACCCCCAGTATATTTAATCCTAGTACATCTTCTCTTAGCTTCTTCCTTTACCTTCGGGGTTAACGTTATAGAGCAAATGAGATAAAATTTAAAATCTTATACAATGCATTATTGGCAATAAAGACAGTGGAAGCTACTCAATCAACCCTCCCCCCCCATCCCCGGTCGTTATAAACAAAAACGATGTGGTGGACCCAACCTCTTTATCAACTCGGCAAAGAGAAGTGAAGTTAACCCTACTTATTTGTGTTACAGCCACGCTAGAAACAATGACGATAGTAGAAGAGATAGCATCAGATGCGCTGGTGTTCCACCAGACCTTCAAGCGCATCTGGCCAGCCTCCCAGCGAGACGCGCTGTTCTGGTCCCACGTGCGACAGTCCAGCGACAACACCTACGCAGTCACCAACCATTCCACCACCAACGCCGACTATCCGGTAAACTATGTTTCATCATCATAATCATACAAGGTGTAAAAAGACCCTTCACGAAGCCGTCAACCATGCATTCAGTACATCAAACTAAGTAACCCTACGCAAAAAATGTCGCTGGGAAACGAGTTTTTTTTTGGGTGAAAAATATCGTTTTACGGTAAAGCTCAATGAAACGCACACAAAACATTGTGCTGATGGATGCAATGAATGAGGTATTTCAAGTACATTTGCAACCATCAAAATTAGTATTTTAAAAAAAGTTGTGAAAAAGATAGAACTTTAACCTCCAATATCTCCGTAACTAGAAGGTTCCCAGGCATAGTCCAGAACAAAAAAATGATCGAAATGACGTGGAGAATAAGTGCCTTTCGGCTTCGTTAAGGGTCTATTTACAGCGTTTATATTAGCCTCCAAGTGTTCGTCTTTGAACACCCTGTTCCATGTGACGACATGGTCTTTCTTGAGCCACTTTTATCTAATTGGACCAACATGTCGCCTTATGTCATCTACCCATTTTTGGTGAGGTTGGATAGTGTTCCAGATTTCATGGGGAAGCTTCTAACGTGCAGGTTCCCCAAAAACAGATCTTGCCGTTGATCGAACGACACTTTGAAGACATACCGATGATGGGCGTTACCTACTATACAACCTAACTGCTCCCAAATGTTATAGGCCGGTATCGGCTAGTTCTTCTTTTCGTGTGGTTAGTGACTAACTTGGTGTCAGAGTTTATGCCGCCAATAGGCCTCTGACTTGGCTTCACATGTCGTCGAGAAATATCTCTCAGGCATGCTGGTTTCCTCACGATGTTTTCCTTCACCTTTTTTAAGCAAGTGATAATTATACAATACGCACATGAATCCGAAAAGACAGAGGTGCGTGCCTTTGGTTCGAACTCGATATCTATGATTTGGCAGTCCGACGGTCACACCACTAGACTATCAATGCTGTATAGGTTTGTATTGTCACATGTTATAGCTTCCCACTTAAGTCTTAATTCATATGATAACATATTTCGTTGGTTACAGGCAAATACCGGCGCGTGTATCCGTCTGTTCGTGACGGTCTGCCTGGCGTGCCGCACCACATACCCGGCTGGGGAACAACCCACTCGAAATAATATCACCACAAGCATCGCTTACTGCAGCACAGGTAACTACTGCTTAATAATCACTTATAACAAAAATAAAACCGACTTCAAATGGTCTATCTCCGAAGTTCTTCATCAGATCTTCACCAAATTTAAATGGGACCACTTAGAAAGAATACTCTTTCAAACAAAAAAGAATCATTAAAATCGGTTCACGATTAGCAAAGATATCGCGGAACAAACATACAAAAAAAAATACAGTCGAATTGAGAACCTCCTCCTTTTTGGCAGTCGGTTAAAAATAGAAGGATTTGCCATCGCATCTGTGATGGTTTTTTTTTTTGCTTACCTTTTTTTTTTAAATCATTGCCCCACACTACGATTTCTCCTGTATCGTGGGTGCGTTTACAGACACAAATCTTCACATGTACAAATATCCAGACCCGGAACAACTTCTGTAGGCCATACAAATATTAGTTCCATGCGGGAATCGAACCCACGACCCGTAGTGCAGAAGCCGATCGCTCAGCCACTGCACCAAACGTGTGTGCTACAATTACACATCTAACAAGTCTTAGACAAGTTATGAATATGCAGAGAGCTATACAAAGAGGCCTTCTTAGGCATCCTTAGCATCTATGAATGTTTCATTAACTAAATGACTCATTGTAATCTTGTAGTGAACCCAGGCGGCTGGGCGCCTGCCGGGGTGCTCCGAGCAGTCTACAAGCGAGAGTACCCCAAGTTCCTGAAGCGCTTCACTAACTACGTAGTGGAACAGTGCCGCGACAAGCCTATCGCCATCTAGCGGTGCGACTCGGCAACCGGAGGTAACTGAATTACCTTCCACACGCACTAGATGGCGCACACTTGATACAACTCTAGTGATCATTCTAAACAATCTGTACCGGCACTACATTTCGTATTTCGAATATTATTTCTCAAGAGTTAAAAATAAATTGTGTCTGTCCCTTTCTGTTTTTATTGGTGGGAAAGAGACAAAATTTCGCGTGAACTGAGAATTCCTTTATACTGAAGTGTAGTGCTATTAGACGTTTAAATAGGTGTTATGTAATGTTAAAGGTTTTATTCAGGGTGAAGTTAAGGATTCCCGTTTCCTCGTACCCCGTTAAGTTGTATTTTCTTCGCGATCTCGGTGTGCCCGAGTCTGATTTTTACACAAGTTCTGGAACAGTTTCGTTTGAAAATAGACCCGGGCATAGTGAAGCTTTAATTCGATGTCGTTGCGAAATATTTACCGATTTTTATTAGCAATGGTTATCTAAAACGTCTCGTACGTTATGATAGAGTGAGAGAGAGCGAACGTCTTGCGGTCGACTATCACGCGTGCTATCGCTAAATATCTACCTGAACTTGTCTAATGTTTGTTAAAAATATTTGTTTGATTGTACTACATTTTTTAATAAACAATATTGTGCTGGAAAAGTCTGTATCCTAGTTATAACGAATATGTATTATTAAAATATTTAATGTAATATGTTATTTCAATTGGTTGCATTTTGGCACTGAAAATAAAAATGTTTCGTTTCTTCTGTATTGACACAAATATTTAGCTTGTTCAATAATAATTATAATTCGATATTTAACATGCAATTTTGAGAAGCCTTTGAGTTGTCTGAAAACCATGTAAATTGTAATTTCACGTGCAAAGGAGTGTACAACCTTTTGTAAAATATTATTGTATGTTGTCAGGTGTTAAGATATTATTAATAATATAATTCTATAAAATATAAATTTAACTACTTGCGAAGAGACTATACAATTCTTGAAAAGTAATGTAGTAAAGTTAATATTTCCGAAGCACTCTTGACTGCAACTAGTACTATGGTATTATGGTAGGTGTCATTTTATTTATTTTTCTTCGGATACAAATAACACGGTATTGTAAACAAACTACTGTAGATGGTAATTAAAAGAGGAAGCTTTTATTGTTAAAAATATGAGAGAAATAATACTTCGACTGTATCGATAGTGTACTCACTATTGAAAATATAGGCTATTAGGAACGTTTTCAAACATTTTGTATGGTCAGTCTCAGCACTTGAACTATTGGGGGGACCCGGCTGTAAATTTGTCGAAAAATGCCTTTGTAAATAAATATGTGTTGTGGTGGGCACTGGACTGTGGTTCTTAAAGTGTATTGGACTCTTATGATATTTAAAATATATGAGCGTAAATTGAGAAATCTCTAAAACGAATATTCTGTTTTCAAGGCGCGTGTAAGTACCTGACGTTAATTGTCACGCCGAATTGAACTTTATGACTGTACAATATAATACTAATTATTCGAAAATTTTGTAAAACAAGAATGTCTTTGTCTACGGACTTTTTTATTTTAGTACTTATCTTTTATAGATCGTCTTGAAGCTGTTGTGTGTAGAGATAAGAGGGTAATATTCAAGGATGACGATAGTCTGATGTGTTCAGTTAGATAAGTTCGCGAAAGAATACGTGTTCAATAGAACTATCTAGGCTGTGGCATCGGGAAGAGCGGACTGCGAATATAACTACGAATGGACATACAATAAAATGCCTTTTAAAATGTAATAATGTTCAGATAATTTAGACTTCACGTGTTTTGTGGTCACGCTTCGGTTTCTTCTCGAGTCCACATCCTCAAATCCATTTCATGTACAGGGTTGGACTAAATATAATTATGTAGTTCTTAATATTATATCAACTATGTTACTTCGGTTTTTGACTAAATGAAGATGGCTTATGTAACTGTGACAGAAAAAATTAATTGATTAATTATTGTAGAAATTTGTGAGTGATCAGGGAATTGACATTTTGAATTGAATTATCTATTTCTCCTATACTTCAGAATACATTTTTATTAGTACTTCTAGGACATTTGTTTGGTCAAAACTATTTATTGTGCACATAAACGAAATACGATGTATAACTTACTGTCTTTATTTTTATTAATGTTACTTGTATGAAGCAGACTTCCATTCCAGCTTTTTTTAAAGAATATCTGATTTTGTATACATTTTAAAATTAGGTTTAATAACTAAAGGTTACTCGGATGAACTTCAAATATTTAATATTGTACAGAATTTCACGTTTATGTCTCAAAGTAATATATTATTTGCTGTTAGTTAATGTTTTGACTGTTTACCTTTTTCTTGTATGTAGTAAAAAAGGTGAACGGTAAACATTACGTCACTTTAAAGTTAAAACGTGAGCGGAAGTGTAAAGAAATTGCATTTATAATACCGCAATGTTGCAATTGTATTAAGTTATATAAAGTATGTTTTTTTTAAATAATTATTGTTTATAATAAAATGTTTTATGGATATCCTTCTATTTTTTCTAGTTCTCGTAAAATACATAAAGCTGGGTACTGACCGGCGTTACGGGGCGTAATGTAACGTGTTACACAGCGAGCGTTCGTGCAGTCAGTACGTCACAAGCGCCTTGTTTCCCCGTACTGACTGCACGAACGCTCGCTGTGTAACACGTTACATTACGCCCCGTAATGCCGGTCAGTACCCAGCTTAATAAATCACAAACTGAAGATACTAATTTGTTCCTCAAGGCGGCATTTTCTCATAGGTGAGGGTCAAATTCTCTTAAAGGTAAAAGTACGAGTAAAGGCTCATTTACACGGAGCAAGTTTCTTGAAGCAAGTCTCATGCTATCCCTGTTTTTGTCGTAGAGAAAGACAAAGGCAGAACGAGTCTTGCTCCCAGAAACTATCTTCGTGTGAATCAGCCTTAAGAATAAAATATTATGTTCTGTCGGAAAGGTATCACTCTGTTCACGTATTATATTATGGTAAAGTTGAAATTGTCATCAACTGACAAAGAAATCACAATTGTCCGAAAAACACTCGCAAGCAGACTGATGACAGCATATTATTATAGCACATCAATTTATAATTACATGAAACTAAACACGATATATAAACGGTTTAAACACATGCACTTAAAATACCATAAGATAAAGGAAACCGCTTCGGCATTAAAATACTCCCCTCCATTGCGGTCAACGAGTAACGAACCAAAAAGACTGACAGCATTCCACTTTGAATGATTCGTCGTCAGCGAAACAGGCCCGCCAGCTATCTCTGATCATGTGAACCGTCGACTCCTTTATTCATAGAAAGTCGCTTTTATAAATATAGCCTGTCCTTGTCATTTTCATGTCAATGAAGTGAGAGGGCAATAGAGTTAGTAATTTTAGTTGTGAGGCGTTTATCAATAAAGGAGCGGGTATCCATTTAAAAACCATCAAAACACTTTCTGTTATGATTGCCTGGTACGATTACGAAACAAGAGTCAACGTGTTAATGCATTCCACAGACTACTAAGGAGATACTACTTATATGCAGTCCAATGCTTGGCCATTTATGATTGCCTAGTATAAAATATTTGAAATCAGTTAAAACCTCTCTAAAATGTTCTGTACCAGGCAATACAGACTGTTGTTGATTATCATTTTTCCATTTATGTATGCCTGGTATTAAATTTTTGAAATCGATTAAAATCTCCAATACCAGGCAGTAATGACATAAGATTGTTGTAGATTATCATTTTTCCATTTATGATCGCCTGGTATATTATAATATTTGCAATTAGTGAAAACCTCTCCAAAATGTTCTGTACCAGGCAATAATAACATCAGACTGTTGCAGATTAACATTTTTCCATTTATGGTTGCCTAGCATAAAATATTTGTAATCAGTTATAATGCCCAGAAACCTCCAAAATGTTGTACTATTGTACCAGGCAATAATGACATCAAAGAGACTGTACTAGATTTCTTTTTTTAAGTTTTATTAAGTATTTTCTTTTTTGTTTTAATACATTTTTTATTCTATTGTCCATCGTTATAGTAGTTCTATGAGAAGGGAGGTGAAAAACCAAATATACGAATAAAAAAAAACCACCATTTTTCGTCACTCCTTTTTGAAGTGTTTTGAATCTTTATTCATTTACATTAACACTAATTAATTGGTACTTATACAAGTTATGCATAGCACACATGTCTCCGCATATAAAATTCACAACAATGTAATTTTATCTATTTCCACATTTAAATATGGGGACCAGCCCCCGTTATCTTAATAGTTATAATTTCTCAAACATGACCAACTTACATTTTAAACTCAATATAAATAGAAATCAGTTGGATTAGGTCTTGATTCGTCTACAATAACATAAACATGTACAAACCACTGAAGAAAACTAAGTTAAACCCTGGGAGCAGACAAAATCATTTTCACCATAGGACAATCCCAAATCAAGATTTTATAATCATTAAAATCTAATTAAATTGAGCTAACTATAACAAAAATTAACTAATTTGATCATTAGAATTTGTTAGTTGGCGAAAAAAGTACGTTTTGATAGGTTTCATATTAATTAAATAATGTAATATGAGATTGAACACCGCGACCTAATCAATACAGTACAATATTGGAGTAGCAAATTGAACTACGTAAGTAATAATATAAAGTTGACGAATATTGAAGTAGGTATGTATGTATAACATTAACATTAGACCGCTATGTATTGACATTGAGCACAAGGAAGCGTATTTTATGATCTCATTATAATTGTAGAATCAACTATAGTACAATTCTTAAATACCAGCGTCATATAGACGAATACATAATTCAATAATCGCTATTACAATATGTTAGACCTTATTCGAATACAATAAATTACTTTTAAAGAAATATTCAAGTGTTCTAATATATCTATTAATAAATAACATTAACATTTATAATTGTTAAGTATAAAATGTTATAAAATATTCCCCAGGAATGAAAAAAAAAGAGTTTAGGTAGTATTGTTCAACAGTTTTTTTTTATCAAAATCATTCGAAAAATTTGGAATTTTGATATGGTTGAGGCCGAAAGTGTGTACTACAAAAAGTTTTTTTTTTATAAAAATAGGAATTCTTTGAAAGCTCAAGTGTATAAATGGACCAATTGTTCAATAGTATAACAATATAACAAGTAGAGAAATACTTTTAAGTTTGGTGCGATTCAGTAAGGGCGTAGATGTTCAGAGTTCCTGCCTAACTGGGTATTCCGGATTCCATGATATTTTTTTAGAAAAATTCTCAATAGTAAGCAAGTAGTCCTGGAAATGTCAAACAAAAGTACGCCCCCACAAAAAACGAATCATATTCTATCAGTAACTAAATGGTAAGGTGTGAATATACTGTCATGGGATGCAGTGAGAAATGATCGATAACACCGCTAAATGAATGAAACATGGCCAATCGTTAATATGGCACTTATATCACGGACATTGTAAAACATTATAATATTACACACATTATGTAACCAACTAAGATACCTACCCGTGTATATGGCAACTTGAATACAACAATTAGTGGATTATGCCGATTTTCTAGCGATTCCACAGACGACACAATTAATTAGACAATATTGGGAGAAGCAAGATATATGATAATATATATTTTTATATCATCCCTATTAATGTCATAAGAAGCTTTTATTAATAGTCTCCTGACTTAACATATTCAATACGATAAGTTCAGGGATACTGTAAGGCCAAAATGTATAGATGAGCACATCACTAGTAAACATTCTCATACAAGTTAAAATAACACTTAAGTACACACAAAGCCAGACAAAATCATGCCATCTGTGGATAATTAATGAAATCCAATGATACATTAATGCAGTAAATATTTTGGATTCAATATTATCTAATAAATACAACTACTTAAAAAAGTAGATATCAACAATTATAATTTTAGTGATATCCACACTAACACGGATATATAAGTATAAAATAAGCGTATTATCGGACACATCCGTCAGGCAGCCTAGTGCCAATGATCCGTTTCAGACTTATAACGTTGACATCCAAACTTGGTCCACCCGCGCGTGCAAACATCGGGACAACACTACAGTTCCCGGTAGCCTTCGAAATTCCAAATTCAAACTCGTCATACGACAGCGGCGGGTGGTTCTGCTCGATTCCTTATTTAAAATCGTCCGTCACTAGTCTCCCTCCATCCGTTCCTGTCACCCGTAAGTTCCGTTCCCCCGCGCTGCGCCGGCGCACTACTCCTCGGCGGTGGTGTGCGGCGCGTGCATGGTGTTCTGTCGCTGCGCGCGCCGCACGTCGGCCAGCGTGGTGACGCCCGCCTCGTCCAGCTCGCGCCAGCGCGCGTGGTTCAGGCGAGCGTGGTTCACTAGCTCTGGCATGTCGATGAAAGCTGGAAATAAATATATTTGTTGATAAAACACCATGCCTTGGTACTTGATGTTTCATGAAGGTAGTCCAGTGTCAATATTGGTAGAAAGAAACGAATGCTGGTAAAATTATAGAAGAGAGAGGCAGTCTTTGACAATAATATTTGATATAAGAAGGAGGGGCAAGTCGTTAGTAGCTAATGCACTGTAGGTCAATAATAATAATTACCAACTTTTACAACCACATTCCAGAAAAACTTACAAGGTTCAGAATTGAGATATAATAAATTAATGACCAAAGGTCAGACAGACCTACTTAATGAAATATTTTTTAGGGTCTAACATAGTGTGGCCTGCGGGCGGCGGGTTGGGAGCCCGTCGCCCGACCAGTAACGGGCCCAGGGAGGATGGCGCGCCGTGTTCCGCGCGCGCCTCTCGGAAGGATGTGGGGCAGGGGAGCAACTGCCCCACCACAGGAGAGGTCCACCAGAAGAAGCTGGTGGACCAAGACCTGCCGGGGTCGCGGTGCATGCAACAGTGAATCCCGTGACCCCGGCCTTAGGTCAGAAGGAGGGACACCGTGGGGTTTTAGCCGGTAAAAGTCCGGCACACCCCCCCGTCTTCCCCAGACGGGGGACAGTCCATGAGGATTACCCCACGAAAAAAAAAAAAAAAGGGTCTAACATAGTACGACAACCCAAATTCTGTTTCAGAATTCTCTCGTAACCTGGTAAATTGACTAACTTCTTTATTAAAGGAGGCAAACTTACCAGCCCAGGCCTCCATCATGTCTATGATGATGTAGTCAATGAACCCTATCTGTGAGCGCGGTATAGAGCAGGTGGCGCGGTCAAACATGGGCATCACCACCGGTAGCTCCTTCGCCTTCTCCTCGTCAGTCTGCAGGAAGTACTCCTCCGCGATCCTGGAACACACGGGTCTTAGTTTTACTACAACTTTAAAGACATATTAGTTGTGTGGCCTTCAAGTACGTGCCATGAAAGATACGGTGAAGGGTATATAGATGGAGGATTAATAAAAAGCCATGTTGACCGATTTTCAACGAGTAAATTCGAAATAAAAGAAGGAATAAGATGCATATCTATCTGCATCAATTCCAGATTCAAAACGAACTATGGAAACTTTGGATATCTTCAAATCTTTTAAAAAAGACTTTAGCAGTAATTAATTTTGTTTAATTAAAATAAACTGGTCTCACCTCCTAGCCCACTCGAAAGCGTACTTCTGTGGCCGCGACGCGTTGGACACGTCGGCGCACTTGATCATCATCCTCTTCACCAGGATCACGTTCTCTGGTAATGACAGCGCCGTCGTGTCCAGCGCTAGTGGTTCTTGCTGGAAGTTATGAAAGATAAAGGTTAATATTGATTTCACTGAGGTCTAGAGGCAAGTGGATCCCAAAACTTCGCTGGACTGTCCGAAGTGGCGTAGAAATCTTTTTGGGAAGCAAAGATTTTAATAATGTCAGCATTATATTTAAAAAACCTTACACGTGGAGACTGACATGATTGCCGGTTTGTCAACCGTAGTAATTAATCGAAATAGAACGAAAAAGAATGACCGTAATCGTATCTGCAATTACTGTAATCTCTTTCATGACTCTACCAACCTTGCAAGCGTGTGAAGCATTAGGGTTTTAATTCAACTTTCTTATTTGCCTTATTTTTATCTATTTTAGGTACTTACATCAGTATGCATATTATCCTCCTTGCTGCCGGAGGACTTGGCGTAGAAGACGTTGACGAACTTGGCGAGGTGCTCGAAGTGCTTCGTCATCTCCGTGGCGAGGATCATGTCGATCACGTTGTGCCGCACTTGCTTGTACGTGTCGCGCTCCAGGTTCTTGAATATGTTCACACGGTCATCGTCTGTGGGATAGAGAAGATAGTTATTAGATTAAGTAGAAACTTTATCGGGACTTGCTTGTAAAATATTCCTACTTTTCCGTAAGATTGTTTCCGTTCATCCCGTTCGATATGAGGTGAATGGGCAGCAGAATAGATGTAAGCACTGATACTGCTGCCGTCTGCGATCACCGATCCAGTGTGTTAGTTAGGATAAGCAGTTGCGTGTTGTGGTCACTGCTATTGTAAATAGCGTGAGGGTGCCGGGGTAGGTGAAGTCTCCCTCTTAGTGAAATTGGAGACCCGTGACTTCTATTAGTATGTGCTGCAGATGGCTACCCTGTTAGTTTAAATAATATCATAAAAGTCAGTTCAACAATCCACTAACTGAGTGTAAGCTTGAAGGTTAACGCCGCGTGGTGGGACTCGAGGACGCAGACGTCATTGTAGAGTACGGCCAGCGGGTGGCGCGCGTTACACAGGAAGGCGGACGACGTGCCCGGGTGGTCCACGTCGTGCGCTGCCGCTGCTACCAGTGCGGCCGCGGCTTCGAGGGGCTCCAGTAGTGTCTTCAGGCGCTCCTTCTCCAGGAAGTACGCTACGGCCTGAAAAAGTAGTATCACAGGTTAGTTCCTGAAACTAAAAAGTTTCAAAGAGATGCAGAAATGGCTGGAATATCGAAATGTTTTGATTCGACTTTAGGTTGCTACCGATATGATGACACAAATTATGTTAATTCTTTAGTATGTATATGGGACCAAAAATGGAACCCAGAGGGACCCATATAAGTTCAATCATCCCATCGTAAACTAAGATTTAAATAGGAAATGAATCATGCACGATATCTTTGTTACTGATATAAGCTAATCAAGTCACCCCATGTATTTTAGTATTGTGTAAGGACGACCAATAAAACCTATTTGTATTGTAACATCAATCAAATCAAAAGTCTCGCATAGATCACAAAGTAAACCATAACTATAGCTTTATTCGTAATTCAAACAGAAAAGTTAACTTTTAACAAAGAAAGATTCGCCAATAAGGATAATAATACCTGAAGCACATCAGCAGCATGCGTAGAGTTATGATAAGTATTAACAGCATGATAGTTGGTTTCCACAATGGTGAGCCAATGTAACAGCGTGCGCTCGTCACATTCCAGCGCAGCGCACACGTCGAACCTTCCCCCCATGAGCGCCAACCCTAGGTGAGCGAGTGGCCTTCCCCGTGTCAGGTCCTCCAGGCGGAAGATCTCGAAATCCCAGCTGAGAGCCGTGTCAAGGAGCTCTCGGAGCTGACCTGTCGTCTGCAGAAAGATGGGTAAGTTTAAGGTTTTTTGACTAGGTGGCGCCATCATTTATGAAGTTTAAGAATAGATGTAGGTGGATCATTCAGTCATGCAGTCATCCTCCCGTTCATCACTATCATATCTGCCGATAAGAGCCCACTATTAATCATAGGCCTCCTACACCACTACAAGGCACTACAATCACGATTTGCAAACAGATTGGTGCTGATTGCTTGACAAATCCTTGCTCGTCTTTTTTAACATCCGTGGAATGAGATTGGCCCATTCATTACCGAGACACATCACTTATTTCACCTTACTTTTTGTTGTGTATACCTATAAACTCCGTATGTTCCTTAGGATAGTCGTTTATCAATAAGGAAATAAATAGTAGGTTTGCTTGTGAATAGAGTTGATCTGGAATTTAATTATAGAAAGACGAGAGATGCCAATACCCACGCGAACACTACGTGGGTAGATTGACATCCTCGGTTGGAGCACATGTTAAATAAGTTATACCAATCGAACCTTTCGAGAATACGCTGTTGTTTTCTAAATATAACTTTTCGAAGGTGTTTAAAACGGAAACAAAACTGTAGGTGCCGTATGTGAAGTAAATCGCTGAACTGTAAGCTCCTTACAAAATTAAATGTAGACTTATAAATACGCTGAGGTCTGCGACGTTGAAAAGGCAGTCAATTTTAAATGCCTTCCTAAAAGCTTAAATTTGGATCACTTTGTAGAGCTTACAGATGAATTTGCTTCTATGAAAGGACTATGAGAGCACATCAAAAACATCCTATTTGTCTGAACTATATTCGTGGGGGATACCGTTTTTCTAAGTTAGAATTTAGATAAGAATAGTGAAGTACTCGAATTAACATATAATTTAGCAAAATTTTGAATAATCCAAGTATGAAGATACCTTGTGCTTGATATTGGTCCTGTTCGTTTGGGATCTGACGACAGTGGAATCGTTGCTGCTTCGTCGAGACGACAACACGTTGGTAGGCCCTTGCTGTAATTAGATCAACGTTTTAATTTCTTATCTGCAGTCTTTTTTTTGTGTAGAATGTTTGTTTTAGTTATTATGTTGTGTAATGTTCTACGGATTCGAAACATGCTCTAGAAATTACAATTCTAAAGAACTGAAATTTATTTATTTTTCTTTAAGCAAACATGCCATGAATTTTTATTTTAATGCAACTTTATTTCGAAATCTTTACAAATAAGGGATATTAGATTTAAGATTATCTTTGGGTTTTTAACTTTTGTATAAAGAATGTATGTGAATGATTTTTTTGCGAAATGGTGTATTTAGTAGGTTTTAAATTATTAATTCCAATATTATTTTGCAGTATTGGTAGTTGTTAGTAGATAATAAAGACGGGTTAAATAATGTATTATTGTGTATTTCTAAAATTAGGTACATGAGATGCTAAGAATTGTTAGGTTGTTAGAAAATAGTGCAAAACACCATATAGTGATAGATACGTAACGAAAAGTTTGAAAAGAACTGAGATCAAGACGGAAATAATTTTACCCAGGGTTCATTTTATATACATTATACATATGAATACTAATATTTAATACCGCCTAGTTAATAATACATACATAATTATTGTTTAATAATAAGGGTGTTAGATTATGCGACTTTCTGAAGCAGCTAGTGAAGTTGCAACAACATTTAATTTATTATTTAAACCGTCTGCAATATTCATACGTTGGATATCAATAAAATGCGACTGTCACCATCATATACTAGAAAAAACCAAATTTAAGATCATACTACATCAGAACAAGACTCTGGTTAAAGATAATAAAGCACCCCTTTACATCTAAAAATGAGCCCTGTGTAATGAGAGACGAAAGTATGAATCACAAAAGTCTATGTACTATCTAAAGAGTCTATAATGTTTGAAGGTATAGACATAGACAGACTGTTTTAATTCCAAACCTCCTACCATAAAGAATAGATTTGTGTTCACTTGCTCCCTCTTCCCCAGGCGAACAGGATCGTAAACAAATAAATACCAATGTTAGTACATACATAAACAATATTACATGCATATAAATTACTTTAAATATCTACACTTGGGTGTTTCACATCAAAAATAAAGTCAAATATAAAATAACATGTTGTAAAATATCAAGTCATCCATATAAACGAAATATCAGAATTCATTATAATTATCGTTACGTAAATAAACTAGACAACATCAATTACATTATTAGAATAATAATTATACGTGTGTGGGATAGCATTACGTGTTTGGTAAGGTTACGATATACACCGTGTTTTATATACAAAATATTAAATTATAGCGATTTGGAGGAAAGCTTCATCTAATTCTAGCCCAATAATTTTTTAAAGGATTTTAACTCACCGACAGTAAGGCTCCGATGAGGTCAGTAGCGATGGGGTCTTCGACGCGTATTTTGGAGTCATCCCTCATTTGAGGGGAGTACAGTTCGGACGTCCTTAGCATGTCGACAGCCCTATCGATGCATGCCACAGTCGATGGAGGCGCGCCCTCAGTTGCCGCAGACAACAGTGATATCACCTAAGAAAAACAATTGTAATTTTGGTTCCTGACACAAGATCACTACTTTTAAAAAATTAAATATTTTAGCACTTTCGAAAGGAAACTTCAATGTGTTCTTTATGACTATAAATGATGAATGTTGTGAAGTAAAAACAGTTGATTCACAGCTTTTTTTATCGGACGATGCTTCACTTCTATATATCGCATAAAGGATATATTAATATAAACTGAATCACTGTTTGCCAACATATGTGTTGCAAGTTTTGCTTATTATATGATATCATTATGAGTACCTCGAAAAGTAACATTACAAAGGGAATTTGTGAGTCAGAGAGGTGTTTTTATGTTTACAAAGGACATAATTAAGTAAAAAAGGTGTGATAAGGTAAGCCAGAGAGAATTCTCGGTATTTTATGTAAGTTCATGTACAGAGACCACTATATTCTCATTACGACTATCAGTGGATATGAAAATATATTGCCCCGAAACTTTATCGAGGTAGCCGAAACTTTGCAATAATATAGATACCTGAAGCTAAACGTATGAAACAAAGGCTATTATATTCATAAATAGACATAAAGTGACTCATATCTCGTATAAAATGTTCTGTGATGAAAATATTATTACATTTATTGGCCCACGTGTTTCTCATAAAAACACAATTTCTTCTGTACACATTGGCGCATGCTCTATAATTTTTCGCTATCTTTCCTTAACTACCAACCGTGAATATACCAATGGTTTATTTTACACAGGATTCTACGTTTAGAACTCAGCATTCATCACGTGAGCCTCGTTCTCTCTTAAATGAAGTGGTTTGACTTTCATTTGAGCTCATAAAATGTTAAGATTAGCTCCTATTTACAATGGGAGCTTCAAACGGCAGCCCCTGCCATTTAGCAACTGAGGTGCGTCGCAATCCGTCACACACGTCAAAGTGAATGTCAAGTGACCCTCCTCCGTCATCAGTCGGAGTAAAGCCGAGTTCACACATGCATTTTCTTTTAAATTGTCCTTTTATTCCTTTGTTCTTCTTCTTAGCGATCGTAAGCAAATCAATGTCAATTTTTTTTGCCAATTTTTATTCCGCAAAGCGCACTGTATTTTTAGTAGCTATCATTAACTCTTAATAATATTCCTTTATTAATGACTACTTGAAGAATGTTACCTTCGTGATGGGAGCTTCAAGTGGCAGTCCTTGTAACTTAGCAAGGGAGGTTCGTCGCAAGCCATCAGAGGCGACCGAGCGTACATCCAGCGAACCTCGCCGGATGGAGTGGAGGGAGCCTCGACCACGTTCGTTCTCAACCGCGTTCGTCGGTTCGCAAACGAAAACTATGTGCGAAGTGCTCCTGGAAGAAAGAGACAAGAAGTATTTATTATATAACAAAATGCCTTGTAGGTGTTGTTGTTGGTAGTGTGGCTGCTGAGTATGAGGTTTTAGATTTGATATCCATATTGGGTAAAGAATTATGGGAAATAAGGAATTTCCAATTATTGCAACCCGGAATTTGGAATTGTGCCAGGTAAATAGCAATAAGCTCGCTCCTTATTACATTGGACTTAATAACGTTATAGGCAAAACGTATGTGCTCCACGGAGCCTTTGTTCTTGCTCCGTGATGTGCCTACATGTATAGGTGCATACTCAAGGAACGAAGGCGTGATGGTACCTATATATGGTGTAAACGAAACCATGTAATTCCTTCAAACCTCGTGATGTACTGCTGACATAGATTAACCCTGCACGGGATACTTTTGGATTCAATAAAAAAAAATACAAGAAGTAAACATGTGTTCTTAACGTGAGGCATTTTAGCGCCCCGAGTTAAATGACTAAAAGCCATGAGCTAAAATGCCTCACGTTATGAACACATGTTTACTTTTTGCATTTTTTTTTATTGAATCCAAAAGTATCCCGTGCATGGTTAATCTATGTCAGCATCACGAGGATTGAATTTGTTTGTATTACATAAAAAATATAGGGTTCAACTCTAGAATAGGTAAATCATAAAAACTTGTTAATGATTAATGATACCTAAAAGAAACTGTATCTCCAGATATTTATACTGCAGTGAGTATGAGTATCTCGGGTTATGATCATGACAGCTGTGGTCAGTATTGTTTAACCACAGGAACGTGAACTGAGTACGTATTTACTATGTATACTATTTTATTTATTATTGTGTTTATCTTAGACATCCGTGTTCGTATTGACTTGACTTCAGATTTCTAAATACTTCACCTATTTCGTAATTAAAATGAATAAGACTATCCTAATGCGTAACTAGTGATCTAAGATGACCGCGAGAGCTGTTTTGAGGTGGCACAGGAAAATAATACATAGAAGGACTTGGGGGAGGCTTTTGCCCAACAGTGGGAAAGTAAAAGCTGACATAAAAAAAAAAAAATCTAGTGGTGTCCCCTTTTTTGTACTCTTTATTACAGAATTGTTTTTTGATCACCATTACAATTACCCAGCATGTTGGTTATGGCAAGTCCTTGAAGAGCTTGCATTATTGGTCTATCTTAGTCTCTCGTATCGACACGTGTTATTGAAGAACGAGTTCATAACGTGGTGAAGACATTAGCCAGTCAGCGAGTGTTCTAGCGGGATGACTGCCTAGGGTGCGCGGTACGTACTTAAGTATCGTTACTTGTAGAGAGGTCCATGTTGACTAAGGAATATCTTCAGTTCAAATAAAGTTACAAACTTGGTGAGTCCAATAGCAGCTCCTCGGCAGGGCAGCAGGATGGGGTCAGGTGCAGCGCGGCGACGCAGCGTGACAGGCGCTTCCCAGTCACGCGCGCCGCTCGTTGCCAGACGTAGGGCTTCGCCCCCAGCGGTCTCAGACAGTGGCCTTGGGCCTTCGTCCACACGCCAGCCGAGTACGCGGCACCAGGACTTGTTGGCCAGCTGTTGTAAAGTTTACATATTGTTAATTTTCGTCATCATTATATTTCTTCGTATACCGCAGTAAAAAAAATGTTAATTATTTTATCGATATCGCACTGATGCGCCTGCGTCGCGAGACCGCAGTACCTGGCGCTCTTGTGGTAGTTGTACTAATTGTACTGGATATCTAGCTAATATGTAAAAGCTGTATTTATGAATGTACCAACGAGTATCCTCTGCTGGCCATGAATGACAGAAACCCGGTGTCAGCAGCGCGACCGCAAATGCGGCGCTGTGCTGAATTAATGCGTCCGCGCATTATTACCTACGCGGTATTGATCACTATACTTCTAATATATACTGTATGTACTTACGAGTATCCTCTGCTGATCGTCAGTGACAGCAACCAAGTCTCGGCAGCGGTCGACGGCGGCGGCGAGCGCAGCGACTGCGGCGACGTGCGCGCGCACTGATGCGCCCGCGGCGCGAGACTGCAGCACTTCAGCGCACCACGCCGTGGCGCTCAGAGTTTCTACCATCACCTGTTGAAGGATATGAGAGATCAGTTGGGTACAGGATATATTTAACAAAATCTGTTATACACTAAGAAGTAAAAAAATATGTAGAAAAAAGCATAAAGAATAAAGATTCATGGACGAGTAATCCTTTACATTGTAATTAATAAAAATGAAATTGTCTAACATCTACATTTTATCGAAGTTTATTTTGTTTAGGACAAGTCAGATGTTGTCATATTCCATCCGGCCATGATCAAACACGATTCAATTTCATCATCAAGTATCAGATCAAACTGAAAACCTGTTTTCTGGATTCTATATGTATATAGGAATAGCTTAGAGATAGAAGAAATAACAGAAAACGAAGGAAACGGAATAAAGTTTTATTATTTAGAAATTATAATTGTAAACGTTTCTTGAGAATAGTGAAATTACGACAAAGAGTTCCTTGTGATAATTATTTCCTCAGCGCTGAAAACGCCTCTACAATTTCCTTGCAAGTTAAAATTACATAATGAGCGATAATTGTCAACTACTACGAGAAATGTGGATATTTAAATAATGTCATTTTGAATTGAAACACTGAACATTGCATTGGATTAAGACGCATTTTTAATGTTTCAATTTTTGAATTTTTTTATTTTAATTCACAAAAACTTTTTCTGCAAAAACCGTCATGAGAGTGTGAGATGATTTAATTCGAAATTTAAAAAAAGGATATTTATTCCTTTTAGTCCTGCAGTGAATGTGCCAGGATTATCAGCGTGGACTCTAATGAGTCGAAAGTTAAAAGCTATAAAACAAATGCGACTATGCGTCTATATGGCGGCGGCGGTTGAGCTAAAGAGGAATTTATTATAGTTTTGGCATTTATTTAGCGAGTACAATGAAAGTTGAAACGTTTAATGTGGAAAGTAAACACATAACATAACGCCTGTATTCTCCAAAGGGTTGGGCAGAAGTGTATAGTAACACGCTCGTTTCGCCGTTATGTTTAAGTCCCATGTAATAGGGGGCAAGCCTATTGCCATCAAACGAGCACAAATCTAAGCTACGGGCTGCTACTGAGGAATTTCACACGGAAAAACCCAAATAACATTTAGTCCGACCTGGGGATCGCAACCAGGACCTCACGATCAAGAGTCGCGCTTGTCACCACTAGACCAACGAGGCAGTTAGAGGCCGAGTAGGCAGTGGAAAGTAAAATATTTCTAATATCTTTATGATCATATGTTACTTGTTAGTTATGTTTTCATGTCAATTCTTTGGACGGTTTGTACCTTGTAAACTTGATGGATTTTTTCATGATCACGTCTTCTCAATTCCTTGGCTTAAGTTCTTTTCCAAGCGACTACAATCTTACGGCCGATATTAATAATCGACCGAATCGATGTAGGTTTTTGACATTATTTACATTGAATTTCGGTCAAAAACCTACATCAAGCCAGACATTTTGGATTGGGATCGATCGACCATTACTCAAGCAGTTATGAATTCATTCATCACGAATGTTGTCAGACACAAGGTTGATAGCAAGCATTTCGAAGTTGATGGCAATAGGCTCGCCCCTTAATAGTATGTTACTATACACCTCTACCCAACCCTTCGGGGAATACAGGCGTGATGTTTTTTATGTTGTACGTAACGAAGCGAGCTACTAGCTTGCTCATTCGAGAGGCCAGGATTCATTTTGTCAAGCTCATTAGTGCCTCATGAAACAAGATTTAATAAGAACCATTCATGGGATCCTACCTTTAACTTTTCATTGTTACCTTGTAATTTCAATATTATACATTGTACACTAATTTAATATTATTTTGACACTAAAAACTTATACCTTAACATCCAAAATTCAATCCAATTGCTAACTAGTGTTGACGATCGATAGGCGAATATCGATAGCAGTACGATAGTCTATCGATAGTTCAACGATAGTATGACTATCGATTATACTATCGATACTATCGGTAGTGTCGATACTATCGATAGCTAAGAAGGTAGCAATAGTGTCAGAGTGCAATACTATCGATATTATCGATAGTATCAAAGTTCTGAAAAGCAATATTATCGATACTATTGAAATACAAGCCACTATCGATTCTGTATAACTGTCGATCGATAGTATCGATACTATTATCGATACTATCGATTATATCGATACTATTGAAGCTTTCAAAAAACAATACTATCGATAGTATCGACACGATTGATAGTATTATCTTTAGGAGCTTCGATACTATCGATAGTGTCGATACTATCGATAGTCCTATCGATAGAGTAGCGGATTTTCAACTTAAATTATCGATAGTGAAACTATCGATTGTTCGGCAACACTATTGCTAACCACAATTAAAAACGTTCCCGAATTTAATTACAAGATGCGATATGATACGTGTCTCGATACGGGTGGCAGGGTGGCTCAGAAGTTGTTCGTTCAAGATCATTACTGGAATAAAGGTGAGCCGCCTCAAACTTCAGACGAGGCTTTTGTTTTACCGTGATGTTGTCAGACACCGACCTATTGTTCCTAGAATGGATATGTACCTACAAACCTAGGTAGTTGCTGAGGAAAGAGACAAAACACTTCAAGAAAATAACTTGTAGTATGGTTTCGGGTGATAATTTCCCCATCTAAGTATACTAATATTATAAAGCTGAAGAGTTTGTTTGTTTGAACGCGCTAATCTCAGGAACTACGGTTGGAATTGAAAAAAATATTTTTGTGTTCGATAGTCCATTTATCGAGGAAGGTTATAGACTATATAACATCATGCTACGACCAATAGGAGCGGAGCATAAATGAAAAATGTTGCGAAAACAGGAAAATGTCCACCCATGCGAAGCCGGGACGGGTCGCTAGTCGATTATAAAGATTTTTGGAAATTTTAAGCAAACATATTCTTAGTGTTGTTGGTAGCTGGTAACACTGGACAATGTTGATAAAGGAGGGTATTAGTCGTCAAGGTGAATCAACGTACCCGACGTTATAAAAACACTGGTCATTCGACGGAGCAGAGGATTCTATGTCGAACAGTCGAAAAAGTCTGACCTTTCATATCTGATTAGCTTGTCCTGACTTTCTGATCTTGTGTAAATTATTATATTGTGAACTAGCTTCTGTAACTAACCCCTAACCCAAATAAAAGTACTCTCAGTGGTGGAGAGTCTATGTTGGTTTAATTTACTTTATTTACCACGCTCGTAATCCTGGCAGACCGATATTAGCTATAACTGTAATGATAGATTCACCCCTACAAGATTCTGTTGTATGTCTTTTACATTAGTTTCGGTTTTTATTTTCTTACAGTTAGATATATCTTTTTGTATTTACTTTAACTAAATAATATGTATGTGTCCTTATAAGTTATTCAATTTGAGGTAATAGGGTCAAACATATTGGGAAAATAACCCAAAATCTCAAACACAAGGAATGTGATTTGAATTTATATGTGGACATAAAAGTGGCTTTGCTGCGGTCGGTTCGTGGATGGGTGGCCGTTCGTTACAAATCGAGACCCCTCCGTGTCTCAGAGAGCACTCTTGGGTGTCATAAAAATACCTATGATAGTCGTTACAGGTAGTCACAAGCCCGAAAGTCTGACAACCGGTCTAACCTTAGGATATCGGCATTGCTCAGTAACTGGGTTACAGAGGTCTGATGGCAGTCGTTCCGTGTAAAACACTGGTATTCAGCCGCATCTGGTATTATTGGAAGCCGACCTCGACATAGTTGGGAAGACTGCTAGATAGAACAATTAGGATATAAAACGGTCCAGTAAACGAGACAACTGCCTCGTTGGTCTAGTGGTGGCAAGCGCAACTGCTGATTGTGAGGTCCCGGGTTCGATCCCCAGGTCGGGCAAAGTGTTATTGGGTTTTTCCGTGTGAAATTCCTCAGTAACAGCCTGGTGTTTGGATCTGTGCCCGGTTGATGGCAATAGGCTCGCCCCCTATTACATGGGACTTTAAACATAACGGCGAAATCAGGATGTTATTATACACCTCTGCCTAACCCTTCGGGGAATACAGGCGTGATGTTATGTCATGTAAACGAGACAGAATGCAGCCTAAGATCTATTCGAAGTTCCTGCAGGGAAATTAAAGATGATAACTGGCTATTCACATCTCGTATACAATGGCTTCTTATTACATGTATTACTAGGTCAGTTTAAAGCCGGCGCTAAGGCTAAGTGGCTTGCATTTACATAAACTCATTGCTATTCACTGTAGTAATTGTAAGCCGCAAGTTAGTTCAGCTACAGCCCTCTTGTCTGTCTTTATTGACTGTAAACTAGGTAAAATATGGATCGGGGGTAACTTTAATACTAGTGTTATGATAATAATATTGTTGTACGAACAAGGGTGTACACGGGCACTTAATGTTTGCCGTTTCATAACATTTGCCATGAATATTGTATTCAGTCGGTGATTTTAATATAAATAGTTGTTTTCAAATCTTTTTACTTGAGTTATTCAAGACGGCATAAACAAATGTTCGAGGCCAAGCTTAGGAATTATGTTTAACGAATTTCTAAAGCCGAAAATGAAGAGTACAACATTCAATAAGCATTAAGTTTGGTTCAATAACTTGAAACGATTTTAGCGCTTGTTAAAATTCATGGTAAATTCTCGTTATCACTGAAAATAGAACATTAACTCTGGGAACGCGTCTTTTCCAATGCATTGTTTGTAATCGATTGACATACGGTACATACAACAGTCTTCGCCCGGCTTTTTCATACGACGGGATGACGCGTTTTGTGTTGTCTGGTTATACTTGGCTTTGAGCCATATAGTAAATAAGGAACCTCTATACTGTTCCCGGTTCCCGTGAACAATATGGGGATTGTATTTTTATTATTTATTAAATATAGCGTATTTTTTGTGAATTACTATTATAGCATTTGTACAGAGTATGTTTTCCTCTCTTTTATGGTATCTTATTTATTATTTTAGTTACAGTTCATAAGCAAGATAAGATTCTTTCAAGTTTTAATAAAATATATTAAGCACACTCGGGAGCAATGAATCCGGGTCACCAACATAAACCTAAATAAAATAATATTTTATCATTGTTTTGTTTACGTTAGTGACCCGGATTCATTGCTCTGGAGTGTATATTAAAATATTTTATTGGAATATTTGTAAGTTGGGTTTTGGTCAAGCTCGATTTACGCCGTACTTAGAAACACCGCGCTGTATATGTATAGATACAGTGCTTGTATCGCCATACAATATGACGATTTTGATTTTAAACTATAGTATAATTATGCAGTTAATAAAAGATATTTATTGTTTGTGTTACTCTTTCTGTTACTAGTATTATGACTAGTTGAATTCGCTTTCTAACTAAGTAACAAAGATGACTCAAGAGCTTTCGATTGAGGTAAGTATATCTTAACTCTGTTCGAAAATATTAATATTTAGAACGCTATTATCTACATATTGCAACATTATTAGACATTGTTCTTTAATTTGGTTAAGCAGATCTATTTATGACGTAATCTTTCCATTCAATGTAAAATAATGGTGTCGATTCTGTAGCGCACTTTGAGAGAACTAAACTAAGGGTATTTGTCCCTTTCTGTTTCAATACAAAAAGAAAGTGACAGTTGCGTTTAGTCTAGTTTAGTACTGTCAAAATGTATAACAGAATCGACACCATTAACAACAGCTTGCATATTTTTTAAATATTTCCACGGAATTTAAATTTTCACGATAAATAATGGTAGATATTTTATTGTCAGGTATAAAACATGATTATATGAAAGCAAAAACATCCAATATCCAGGAACGATTCATCACGATGCCAACAAAGTGGGACGAGTGGTTTTAAAACGTAAAGCTTTATTATTTGTAGTACAAGGCTAGCTTATTGTGAAGAAAATACTGAAAAGATGCCTAGATTATGTGGCTAAATTTGTTTTTCAGGTGAATATTTATGCTAGATTAGACATAGCCAAGATAGAAAGGATTTAGAGGAGGAATTTGGATTTGGTATTTATATAAATTTAATTTCTTGGATTCGTGTGCTCCATCTTAGACTCTGTTTGCTCTTACCATCAGGTGAGACTAGGGCCAAATGTGCCCAAAAATGAGATCACCCTTTTCCCACCTTGGGTGTCTGAAAGGCAACTAACGCTCTATCTCAAGAAGATGGGCAACAGCATTCTCGTGTCTGCTAATAACAACAAGCTGTGATCACCACTCCGTCTACCAAGTGCAGAGATGGTGATTACAGAAATTTACCCTTTGATTGTTCATTTTTAGAGGTTATTTAAAGCTTCGTGTTCAGCAGTGAACGTTTACGGGCAGAACGATGACATGATTGGGTTTAATTTGACCGCAATTCCGAACGGATCGCTAGCAAAACGCAGCCTGTCAGCGCGAGCTATTACCTACTGCTGTTAGCCTTAACGTAAAACCGACTCTGTTCGTGCAAAATTGTAACAATATTACCTACATACAGGTAAATCCGGCAATGCTGGTGCAAGATTGTAAACATATTGTGTCTTTTATAGTTCAACTCAACTGCAACTTTTAGCGTAACTCATTAGTTACGGTGGTTACTAAAAGGGTGGTTACGCTAAAAGCTGTAGAACTGTATCATAAATTGTGCAGTGTGTCGTTCGTCTGTAATTGTCATATCGTCAGTGGAAGGGTTAAAAGACTAAAGCGCCAATATACCTACCTACTTTACAGTAGAGAGATTCAAAGTATTTTTTTAAGAAAATAAACATAGTTATTTTTCTTAGAATATACATATTAAATTGATAATTACTTTGAATCTCTCTACTATAAAGTAGGTATATTGGCGCTTTAGTCTTTTTACCTTTCTACTGACGATATGGTTTCTTACAAATAATTTGTAACCTACGTGTCTCCGCCCAAGGGTATCGTAAAGGGCAATTAAGAGATTTTGTCTAGATCTAGACTCAAAAGGATGGACAGCACCGTTCTCCTAAGACTATATTTAATTAAAAAAGAACCTCTTCACGTAGGTACTCGGATTCTCCTGTATCAATGCCGCGAGCATGTATATTTTCAAACTATGCAATAAATCCTATTTATTATTTATAATGACCAGATACTGAAAAAAACGAAGATTAAATACCTACTTATCATTTATATTGCCCGATTCGATTTGTCATTTTCATAATACCCGGACATTATAAATAATGACTTCAGTAATAACTTGGTCCATAACAGATTACTCACCCGGTTGAAGCCAGCATCCAGGTAGGGAAGCACCATGAAGTCATCCTTCAGGTAAGCGCTGTAACAAAGACATACCAAATTTGAAATTGTAGAACTTCTCTCATTCTGTAGCATTTTAGTAATAAATTCTACACTCGGAAGCAATGAATCTGGTTCACCAACATAAACAAAACAATGTTTACTGAGATACTATGGTTTATGTTGGTGACCCGGATTCGTTGCTCCCGAGTGTATATTCAATGATAGAATATACTTAATCAAGGTATAAGTATATTTAGATATCGTTGGAATACCTTTGTTATTATCTCGTAAGTAAATGGGTAGAACAAAAATGGATTCATCATCTAATATATATATAAAATATAATATATATATATATATATAATCTGAATCTCGGAAACGGCACCAACGATTTTCATGAAATTTAGTATGCAGGGGGTTTCGGGGCCAATAAATCGATCTAGATAGGTTTCATTTTTAGAAACGTCGTTTTATCCGTGTTTTTAGGCAATGAAAAATTGCTACAATAACATTAGAATATGAAGGTAAATTTCACCGCTATCAACAAGCTTAAAATAGCTCAGGTGGGAAATCGGGCGGTCCCGAAATCAGAAGACTCGGTTCGAGTCCAGGTGGTTAATTCTTCCCTTTTTTTTTAAAGTTCCTTCTTTTTCTTAATTTTCCCCTTTTTTTCTTTCCAAAAAACACGATTTACCAAAAAAAAAACCGAGCAAAGCTCGGTCATCCAGGTACTTGATAGTGATAACAAGTAAAAGCGTAACTACACTCGGGAGCAATGAATCCGGGTCACCAACATAAACAAAATAATGTTAAAATGTAAAACAATGTTTGCCGAGATATTAAAGTTTATGTCGGTGACCCGGATTCATCACTCCAGAGAGAAGAAAGACCGTATCTTGTTCATTAATATCTCCAAGTAAAACAAACTTGAATATGCTTCACAAGGTATTAAAATATAACATTCGAGTATTTCATATATTTATTTTTGTATTTAAATAGTTTTTCGTGTTATGTTAACCTGGTGTACAATAAAGAGTATATACATAAATAAATAAATAAATATTTCGCAGTAACTGACTGCATAAAGTTTCAGTTTTCACAGGCGGTTGTAGACTGCATTTAGCTGATTTTCGTTGAATGCTTTCGACAGTAAGTCTGAAGTTTCATGAAACTCGAGCTGTTTTCCGATTCAGAATGAATAAGTTCCGTCATGTCGACGAAGTTTTTATACATACTGTGTTCTGTTTGAGCATTGCGTTTTGTGTTGAATAATTAATTATATAAAGTTAACAGATCGAGGCATTCGCGTTTATTATGTTCTTTGTTTAATTATTGCCACAGCATTCTTATTATTTCATTGGTAAACTACATTTGTTCAAAGGCACATTTTGTACGAAAATATTATACTATTGAACATTTATCGTCATTAAATTCTAAGGATAATATCCGAAAACAGAAGAAAAAGTATTGTGTAGAGATATGTTGCTTATTTTCATTACAGCCAATTATTTTATTGTCTTGAGTAAATATAATATATTATCCTATATGTTCCGGATCGTGATAGTATTTCACGAAATAAGTATATTGTTTCATGCGTAAAAGATTCAGGGAAAGTCCTTGTTTATTACCTATAACGAATGAGTAACGTTTATTTGAAAATAATATCGCCTCGGAAATCCACAGATTTACTCACGCACTGAAGGGATCCAATGTGTTTATATTTAATTTTAAAAAGCTAAAACCACATTTTTCAGATATCTAATACTTCTTAAATTCATAACATAACATTACGCCTGTACCTATTCCCCGAAGGGTTGGGCAGAGGTATATAGTAACACTCATTTCATCATCAGGTTTAAGTATCATGTAATAGGGGGTGAGCCTATTGCCATCAACCGCGCATAAATCCAAACTCCAGGCTGCTGCTGAGGAATTCTGCACAGAAAAACTCAATAAACACTTTGCCCGAAATTTGACTTTGTTTTTTTTTCTTAAATTCATATTAATGATGTTTGTACTTGGTCTCAAGTGAGAAACGGCGAACTTAAAGCCATTTAAACACTAGATTGCTATAGAGAACAAGAAATACTACACAAGAACAAGAACAACCTAATCGTCGTGTTTCAGACCACTTATCTATTAACGGAGGGAGTGAATAAAAGAAAATACACCCGGAAGACCACACGGTATTATCAGAAACAACACAATAGGAAACACAACAAAGCATAACTGTGTCAAGGCTAACAGAGGGTAGTCATAAATTAATTTGCATTAATCCTTCGCTCCGGAATAAACGTAAGTAGACAAGAGTCCATTCATCAATTGGGACAGATGGATCCTTCCTCAATGGTCCAGCGTCGAGTTCCCAACAATATAATCTGGGAACATTGTCTCCCTATTCAATTCTGTCCAAATCGGGCCTGCGCCAGTGAGCAGACTATAGCTCCCGAAGACCAGGTTAGGAAAGTACTTGAATGAAGACGTAGAGGCGTCGGTAGGTACGTATTTTGTTTTATGGAGTCTTTAACTGCCTCGTTAATCTAGTGGTGGCAAGCGCGACTGCTGATCGTGAGGCTCTGGGTTCGATCCCCAGGTCGGGAAAAACTGTTATTGGGTATTTCCGTGTGGAATTCCAATGAGCAGCCCAGAGTTTGGATTTGTGCCCGGTTGATGGCAATAGGCTCGCCTCCGTGGGACTTAAACATAACGGCGAAATGAAGGTGGTACTATACATCTCTGCCGAATCCTTCGGGGAATACAGGCGTGATGTTATGTTATGCTGTATAATAGGCAGCATGATATGTATAAACCACTTATTACGAGCACTTATTTATTAATTTCGCATAGTACAGGGGCGGACTTAGGCCCTAGGCATTTTCTACCAGTCGACCTTAGGATGATGCAAAAAAACATGGTAGGTGCACTAACAAGAGATATGTGATGCAATACGGTATTAAAAATAAACACAAAGGTAACTGTAAATCACTTTTGCAATATATATAATATATTTGTACATACATTATTATATTATAAACGTAAAGCTTAGGCTTTTCAGCATCGATTCGCATTTCATTAATAAATGGGTAATTTCTTTCAGCTCGGTTTTACATTTTCCATCAGATTCAGTGAAAAGACTTGATTTGACTGCTGATGTGAATACTTAAGCGTGTCGTATGGCCAAAAACTCAAACGCTACTTAATTTGAAGTTGCCGTTAAGGCTGGTGCTGTCTCTGTCACTTCACCTTAAAGTGACAGTGACAGCACGAGATTTAACGGCAACTTATAATTGAGTAGCGGTTTGAGTATTTGACCATTAAACTATCCAGATTTTTTGTGAGTTGAGGTTGATTAATGTGATTAGTCCTTAATGTCCCTGGACATGAGTTGCCTTGGCTAACCCTTGGCCAACAGACTCCGGACCCAGGTTGGTTGAAGCAAGGAAAACCTGCTAAGGTGGAGATTCATGGACAATTCTAGCCTGGAGTGTAAATGTGGTGCTGTTCCACAAACGATGGGACACCTGACATCATGCCCTGTGTGCTCTGACACCTGCACGTTACAGGAACTAATGGACGCTACTGATATCGCTAAACTTGTAGCTAAGTTCCGGGTCGACTCAATTTAGATTTGGATTAAGAAGAAGAGTTCCTAATAAAACAAACTTCTTCACAAGCACAGGGGAGAGATTACATCACTTTGCATTAATCATTTGCATTTCTGAACGATATGGTATGTTTAATATTGTAATGTTTCTGGATATTTCGCATGAGAGTGAAATAAAAAAAAAATTTTTGCTTAAAAGTTGATAAAAAATTGTAATTGTTTAAGGAAATAAATCAAACGGATGACACAAATGTTTTTCTAAGTGATATTTCGAACGAGAATCGAATCGAGACATTGTTCTGCCTAGCCTTTACCTAACTTTATTGGGGTCAGCTTCCAGTCTAACCAGATGCGACTGAATACCAGTATTTGACATGGAGCGACTGCCATCAGACCTCCGCAACCCAATTACTGGGCAGTGCCGATATCTTAAGGTTAGACCAGTTGTCAGACTTTCGAGTTTCTGACTACCCGTAACGACTGTCATAGGTATTCGTATGACACCAGGGACCGACAGTTTATCGTGCTCTCCGAGGCCCGGAGGGGTTTCGATGTGTAACGAACGATCGCCCATCCACAGACTGACCGCGGCAAGTGTAGCTTAACCTCGCAAATCATATGATCCGCGCGGTTGTTAATTAGCCGTGAAGTTTCTAAGTTTCTAGATATATACCAATGAAGTATCGATTCAATGTTTCATTCCCTGTGTAAAAATATATAAATTGAAATACTGATAACACGAGCCCGACCTCCAAGAGCTTATACACCGTCTCGTATAGATGTTCTGTCTGGGGTACAATCGCCCGGGCTCCAACCGTGTCAGCCCACAATAATGGGCACAAATCTCCCAGCTTTCGTCATTGTCACTTGTTCATCAAAACAAATTGCCCGGATTTGTGCCCACAGTTCAACGTGTGCCTGTGTATCGTTCGTGAATGAAACTGCTGTAAGTACGTATGTTGGCTTAATTATTTGCATACAACAATAAATCTTGATTAAGAGACAAAGCTGTGTTTTATAGTTAGAATAATTGAGTTCTGGAAAAGTACAGTTGTATTTTGTTTTGTGAAATGGAATGTTTTTGGAGTTGGGTTATAGAATTTACCAACCACATTTTATGTGTCTGTTTGAGGTAGTCTGGAAACTTACTACTTTAGGGGTGTGAGACTCGCGGACTGAAAGTGGTTACGGTACGAGGTTACGATACCTTTATAATAACTTTTTAACAAAAATAAAAGCGACTTCAAATTGTCTATCTCCGAAGTTCTTCATCAGATCTTCACCAAATTTAAATGGGACCACTTTGAAAGAATACTCTTTCAAACAAAAAAATAATCATTAAAATCGGTTCACAATTAGCAGAGATATAGCGGAACAAACATACAAAAAAAGAACATACAGTCGAATTGAGAACCTCCTCCTTTTTTGGAAGTCGGTTAAAAATATAAGGATACTGTTTTCTTATAAAGGTTGAGTCATACCTTTATTTAATAACACTTTTACGATTTCGGTACCGGAAAATATCGAGGGATGAATGAATCGTACTAATGCTATCTGGGGCTTCATAGCGAAAGACAGCGTGGCGTGGCGGTTCATGAAAGAAAACCCGTATTTATAAAAGTTTAGGTACCGATACCGGTATATACCGTTTCGCATTTCCAGACTACATTTCGGTACCGAAATATATTTAAGTATCGTAATATTCCGGTAACCAGAATTTACGGGTATGACGTCATAGCGTATTTTAAAGGTATCTTCATTTTTTAATTATTTTAGGAGACTTTTAGGTACGATTGTGATTTGACGATGCTGATCCCAAAAGTTAAAGTTGATGTAATCATTTAACTCTGACGGATTGTTAGCATAGTTTTCAATCATCATATATTGTGTACTGTGTAATAAAAGTGGGATGTAATGAAAACATATTTTCGTTTGTCCGCTTGTATGAAAAAAAAAAGAAAATTGTCGTTATAATTTTATAGTCAAACAGTGTATTAGAAGCCAATATTACAATAAGACATTTTCTTGCTGAAAATATTCTTGAGACATCAAGTCACTTTGTCGTATATTCATCCTTGATTAGGAAGACGCCCGGCGCGGCGGGTGCTTCGTTACGTTGTCATGGCGACGGGAAAATATATATTGTGTACGGTTGTGTACGCTTCCTGTGAGTATTTTGGTAAAACATCAGTCTATGTAAATAATACCTTATGGGTTATAGGTGGCTGTTTGATTGACATCTGAATAGAATACGAAAAGGTGTATAGCATTTTGTTGTTCATTAGTGATTAGTTATCTACGCGGGGAAGTAGCTCTGTGGCCGTGGGGCGTCAAGTAATCGAGATGTCTTTTATCGACTTGTTCGGGGACCAACGTGGGGAGCCCCGGGGCGCTACTCCATCTACCCCGGTGCTAGCTACGGCCCTGTACTCACAAGTTTGTTCATAATTATGCCTGTCTTACAAACTCAAGTAAAAATAAATAAAAACGAAATAATCTTTGCTACACATTTTCTTTGATGTTTAAAAAGCAAAGATGTTACTTAAATCAGCAAACGAGGAGCCTCGAGATAGGGTAAAAACAGTCGATAAAATATTTATAATGTTATATTTGCTTTACATTTTGTGTAAGTACTGTTATTTAGTAGATACTTGGATTATTAGTAGAGCTGCTTGTAGAGGAGTTTGTCCGGATTAGTACTACAATTCCAGCATTGTTGTGTTCTTGTTTGAATGGTTGAGACGACTTTCCAAGTTTCTCTCTACGCAACTAATTTTCCAAGCTTTTAAGGTGTATATAGGCGACGGTAATCACTTTTTCGTTCAACTGCCTCGTTGGTCTAGTGGTGGCAAGCGTGACTGCTGATCGTGAGATCCTGGGTTCGATCCCCAGGTCGGGCAAAGTTTTATTGGGTTTTTCTGTGTGAAATGCATCAGTAGTAGCCCGGAGTTTGGATTTGTGCCTGGGTGATGGCAATAAGCTCGCCCTCTATTACATAAGACTTAAAAACATAACGGCGAAATATACACCTCTGCCCAACCCTTTGGCGAATACAGGCCTGATATTATGTTATGGTAACCACTTTCCTTCAGCTGCCCACCAGTCGGCTTGTTACTGAACCTATTACCTACATAAAAAAGCAGTCGCAGTTTGTGCTAAAAATCTAGAAAATGGACAAGAATATCATGGACACTAAATACTTAGAAGAAAGACAGATTATATTCAATATAACATAACATCACGCCTGTATTCTCGGAAGCGTCGGACAGAGGTGCATAGTAACACACCCACATTTCGCCGCTATGTTTAGGTCTCATGTAAAAGAGGCTGAGCCTATTGCCTCAACCGGGTACAAATTCAAACTCCGGGCTCATACTGAGGAATTTCACACGGAAAAACCCAACAACACTTTGCCCGACTTTGGTCGAACCCAGGCCCTGAAGATCAGCAGTCGCGTTTGCCACCACTAGACCAATGTAGCAGTTTATATTCAATATACTACTAATATTATAAATGTGAAAGTTTGTAAAGATAGATAGATGGATGTATGGATGTTTGTTACTTAATCACGAATAAACGGCTAAATGGATTTGGATGAAATTTGACACACAGATGGATCATGTTTTGGATTAACTCAGAATACTACTATTATTAATATGTACTAATATTTATTCAGTGATAGCCTAGCGGCGTGACCGTGTGACTGCCAAGTCATAGGTCTCGAGTTCGAAACCAAGGCACCCACCTCTGACTTTTCGGAAACATGTGTGTATTGTATAATTATCACTTGCTTAAAAACGGTGAAGGAAAACATCGTAAGGAAACTGGCATGCCTGAGAGATATTTCTCGACGGCATGTGAAGCCAAGTCAGAGGCCCATGGGCGGCATAAACTCTGACACCAGGTTAGTTACTAACCACACGAAAAGAAGAAGACAGAATTAATTTTTATCCGGGTAAGTGAAGTAGTTCCCCAAGGATGCGGGTGAAACCTCGGGCTAGTACAATATAAATAAAGCCTCCTTAAAGGCAAGCGGGTGAAGTAGGGAACAAAAGTTGCTCTGAAGTACATATTTGGAGGGTCGAAGGCTTTTATTGATTACCTATTCAGGGCACAGACTAAAGAGCGCACAACACAAAACGTAACGAATTTATCCTGCAATTTGATAATAACATTTTTGTTATGAAAGAACACGAAGAGTTGAGAGTGAAAATCAATTTTGATACTTTTTGCAGTAATGAAGGGGCTCGTGGTTAATTACCAATCACGGGGATCACAAGATTTGCAAGGTTAAGCTGCGCTTGCCGTGGTCAGTGTGTGGATGGGTGACCGTTCGTTACGAGTCGTCAAGAGTAAGTTAAACTGTCGGTCCCGTGTGTCATATGAATACCTATGACAGTTGTTACGGGAACTCAGAAACGCGAAAGTCTGACAACCAATCTAACCTTAGGATATCGGCATTGCCCTGTAACTGCTGGTTAGACTGGAAGCCAACCCAAACATAGTTGGGAAAAGGCTAGGCAGAACAACTTTTTGCAGAAAATGATTCAACTTGACCGCGGTGAGATGAATCTGCGCGGTAGTCATTTATCACTTCAAATTCCTGTAAAAAACTGTGAATAAATTCTAACAGAAAACCTTACTCTGCCTGGAAGTCAATTCCGCTAACAAAATTGTTTGAAACTTTAATGAACTGCAGTTGAACCACGGCCTTTTGACCTTTACCTCTATCTATACTAATATTATAAAGCTGAAGAGTTTGTTTGTTTGAACGCACTAATCTCAGGAACTACTAGTTGGAATTGAAAAATTCTTCTTGTGTTGGATAGTCCATTTATCGAGGAAGGTTATAGGCTATATAACATTACGCTACGACCAATAGGAGCGGAGCATACATGAAAAATGTTGCAGAAATGGGAAAAATTTCCACCCGTGCGAAGCCGGGACGGGCCGCTAGTAAGGAATAAAGTCAAACCTTGCCTTGTTAGTCTAATGGTCGCAAGCGTGACTGCTGAGCATGGGGTCCTGAGTTCAATCCCCAGGTCAGGCAAAGTATTATTGGGTTTTTCTATTAGGAATATATCAGTAGCAGTTCGGTGTCCGGATTTGTGCTCGGTTAATGGCAATAGGCTCGCCTATTACATGGGACTTCGAAACGTGGGTGTACTAAAAACCTCTGCCGGCCCCTTCGGGGAATATAAGGCGTCATGTTATCTTATGTTAATGTTAGTAGAATTTGCCTCCAGGGCAACAAACTAAAAGACTTCGAAAACATTAGCGGACCAAAGCCGTACTTGTTATCGCTAGGTTAAACAAGTAACAAATTCTTTATGAAAGTAACTCCTCTCTACTTTTCTTTAAAGAAAAAAATGTGTAGCGAGATGTACAAAGTGGACGTGGGAAGGTTTTCCAGCCCAGTGGCTCGAGAATGGTGGGTCTCAGCAAAAATCCAGTCAAAGATTTTTCACAGCGGTTAACCGCCCCCAGAAGGGCTGACCCTTCACTTTATAAGTACGTGATGGCCTTTGTTGTGTATTATAATAATCTTTGATCGAAGATAACGAGCAGATTATATTGGATACATTTTCTTTGGGTTTATGTAGGTGGTTGGTTTTCCTTTACAGGGATTTACTTAGTTATTTTAACTTTATACCTTACTGCTGTCAGTGTCAGGAGGAATTCGTGTCCAATTACCAACCGCGCGGATCATACGATTTGCGCTTAGCCGCGGTTAGTATCTACGTGGATGGGTGACCGATCGTTATAAATCGAGACCCCTCTGTACCTCGGAGAGCACTTTAAACCGTCGATCTCGGGTGTCATACGAATACCTATGACAGTCGTTGCGGAAAGTCGGAAGCTCGAAAGTCTGACAACTAGTCTAACCTTAGAATATAGGCATTGCCAAGTAATTGGGTTGTGGAGGTCTGATGGAAGTCACTCCGTGTAAAATACTGGTATTCAGCCGAATCTGTTTAGACTGGAAGCTGACCCTAACATAGTTAGGAAAAGGCTAGGCAGAACAATTGCATGGTTGCGGTGCATGCTTTTGCGAATTCCGCGACTCCGGCCGAACGGTCAGGAGAAGGAACACCGTTGGTTTTTAGCCGGTAAGAGTCCGGCAGACCCCCTCGCCTTCCCCGGGCGAGGGACATCCATGAGGATAATCCAACGATAAAAAGGCAGATCAATTGCATATTTTATACCTATCTAAATAGTTTTTCAGAGGAAAGTGGGTGATCGAATCAGGCAAAGAAAAGATAGAATGAACAAAATTAATTCGCTCATAGATCTTCATGCTAGTTGATTTACAACTTGCACCAAAAAAGTAATTGTGCCTGTAGTTTTTCTATTCTTCCACTAAAAAGATGTAAGCATATATTTGGGACACGGCATACTGAAAGCAATATGAGAAAAATATTCGCGAAGCAGGTGCATCCCATTGCTGGTGATATCTTTTTGTGTGTGTGTTTCGTTTTTAGGTTTTATTTTAATAACAGTCCGCGTTTTATACTCCTGTTTCTTTGTTCTACAAAGTAATAAACGGGTGTATGTATGTATTTAATTAAAGTTGAAAAACTAAAATTTACATTTGAAATTGTGTAAGTGGTAACCTCTGCCTCGTTGGTCTAGTGGTGGCAAGCGCGACTGCTGATCGTGAGGCCCTGGGTTCAATCCCCAGGTCGGGTAGTGTTATTGTTTTTCCATGTGGAATTTCTCAGTAGCAGCTCGGAGTTTGGATTTGTGCCCGGTTGATGGCAATAGGATCGCCCCCTATTACGTGGGACTTTAACATAACTGCAAAATGTGGGTGTTACTATACACCTCTGCACAACCCTTCGGGGAATACAGGTTTGATGTTATGTGTATAACCTTGTACAGTACAATTTTCTTGACTTGCTATTATCATCATCATCATCTTCCTGCCCTTATCACACACTAGGTGAGGTCGGCACAACGTGTATTTCGTAAATCCATATTGTTAGAGGTTTTGGCTTATTGTTTTATGACAGGCTGCCTGCCTGACATCAACCCTCCTTGGAAATACTCGTTGCGCAGTCGTGCGGGTGACCCAATGTGCTTGCTGATATGCACTGGGTCCCAAAATGATATGCTTGTCAATCTTATTGCCGACAACTAAGCAGACTATGTTCTTCATGACTTGTGTAATAAATTTTCAAACCGTATTTTTACGCGTCCTACTACTTACTTACTTAAAATCACGTCGCCGTCGTTACGTTCACATTAAGGTGTAATGTAATTCCACGGGAAATGACATATGGCCGCCAGTAAATAACTATAAATAAGTAAGTACAAGATTGAAGTCACAGCAAACTGTTATATTCAATGGAACGAGACGAAATTGCGAAGTAATTTCCTTTCATATAAGAAATATTTTCCCGGGATTATGTGATTGGAATACGTGGAATACCTCATATTTAGAAACCTCAAGGTTGACTGTATTTGTTACAAAACTATAACATATAGGTACCTACTTAAAGAGGCAGGGAAATTACTTCTTCTTCCGACGTTTTAACTTAAAAGTTAAATGAGTACACGGAATTCCGTATATGGTTTTCTAAATTTTTGTTCCTTGCTTTAGTATCTATAACATCATCACGCCTGTATTCCCTGAAGGGTTGGGCAGAAGCGTATAGTAACGCCCTAATTTCGCCGTTATGTTTGTCCCATGCAATAGGGGGCGAGCCTATTGCCATCAACCGGGTACAGATCCAAACTCCGGGCTGCTACTGAGGAATTCCACACGGAAAAACCTAATAACACTTTGCGCGACTTAGGGATCGAACTTAGGACATCACGATCAGCATTCGCACTTGCCACCGCTAGACCAACAAGGCAGTCAGTTTTAAAAGTATTATTTTAGATTTGTGCCCGGTTAATGGCAATAGGCTGGCCCCTATTACATAGGACTTAAACACCTCTGCCGAACCCTTTGGGGAATACAAGGCGTGATGTTATGTTGTACTTTTTAAATTCTAAAATATATTTATCTTGTAAATGATTATAGTCCCTCGTTTCGCCAGTTATGTTTAAGTCCCATGTAATAGCGGGCGAGCCTATAGCCATTAAACAAATGAAACGAGGGTGTTACTATACACCTCTGCTCAACCCTTCGGGGAATACAGGGCGTGATGTTATTTATGTTTATAAATGATTATAAAGTTAAGGTAACAATTCTATGCAATAACTCAAACTACAATTAATAAAATAAAATTTGAAACACTCCGCTACGCTGAAGCGTACCACACAACTACAGATTTAAAAAAAAAATTGAACGCGTTGGCACGCTTAGCCGCGTGTCGCGTGCCTTCAAAGTTTCAACGGTAAAAGCGCACGCTCAAATTATAAACGTCGACGGCAACACGCTACAAAAGGGAACTACGTTTCGGTATGTGAACCATTCTTTTGATCTCGTAACACCGTCAGAAGCCTCTATCTGAATTGTCAACAGTTTTGACGTTGACGCTGTTTTGACGCGATAGTTCATGCAAAGCCTTTGGGCTGGCTGACTGACTGTCAAGAATGTTAAAGTACGTTTCACGGGTGGTTTTGTACTTTTGATAACACAGTGATTCGTAGTAAAATAATAATTATTAGCTTTAATGTATTAGGTCCCCACCTATGAAATCAGCGTTTTGTATGGGGAATTTTAAAGAAGATGCATTTTTCATACCAACGTTTTCTTAATTTATTTAACAACTATGAACACTAATATTTTGAATCTTTGATGCAGTAATGTTTAAAAACTAAGATAACGTATCCACTTAGATTATGTGACAAAAATAAGTTTTGGCTAAGTTAAAACAAAAATAGTGGTCATTTCTGCTAACAAAAAGAGGAGTCATTTTTAAGGTATTTTTTATGTTTAGAAAACTATAAGTAATAAGGTTTTTTTACTATTGGTAGTTGTCTATGACGGTCATTATTCGATATAATATCAAGCAATTGATGAATATTTTAAATCATAGAAGTGACGAGGTTTTCTATTTGTGAGAAAAAAACGCCAATTTCATAGGTGGGGACCTAATATTTAATATTTCACCTTGTGTTGATGTTCATTAAATATTGAGATCAATCTTAAAATGCAAGGTCATTAATTAATATTTCTAAAATTAAGACACAAACGTCACTATTACAAAAAAATACACTAGATATGACAGTTTTTAACTTTTTTGCCATACATATAAATCGTTTTTACGCCATGTTGAACTCTAAACTACTGCTAAACGCAATTTTGCGGTAAAACAAAGTTTTTACCCATTTTAGCGTAATTTAAAATGTGAAGAGTTATGAAAAGACTTTCTAGTCTTAATATAGTTTTTTTATTTTTTTATTCTTGGCTTGTTCGCGTTTGGCCCTAGTCTCACCTGATGGTAAGCGCACACGGTCTAATATTGAGTACACGAATCCAAGGAACAGAGATATAGAAGGATTCCCTTATACCCCTCTGGCTCTCACATACACACGACGGAACACAGTAAACTGCTTGGTGCCGGACTTTAATGTGAGGGTGGTAGCTAGCCAGGCGGACCGTATAGATCCAACCACCAAGTGTGCTAGGTTTTGTTGAATCTTACAACACGCGTCTATTCCCAGCGTGCGGTGAGGAAGTTTTATATCCTAACCCATCCCCACTGGGGGTAAAATAGTGATAGATTGTAATATATATTTGAAAGTAGCTACATTGACAGAGGTGTACAATATTTTAGGTCGCTCGGACGCGGACGGGTCGACGTGCTCTTTATAGCCAGTAAAAGGGATTGCTTCATTAAAGGGATGGATCGGTACGGAATATTGCACCGTATTTATTCTTTTTTATGTGTCCATGTTTAATTTTGTTGCTCTTAGATATTACGGCGGAGGTTATAGGGTTATAGAAATACAGGGCGTAGATAAAATCATTTAGGACTATTTTAATTAAAGTTTTATCTATGTTTATGCCGTTGTTTAACAGTTGGATGGCTTATCCAAAGTTGAGCAACAAAACACGGAATTCCGCTACTGCCAGAGGTAAAATAAAAGAAAAACGCTGACGGAGGCAAAGATTAAGCTTACTCTCAAAGGAAATAAAAACTCTTCATTTCGCAGTGAGAACAGAATTTGAAAACGTCAGCCTAGAATTACCCTGAGACTGGCGAGAAAATTAAAAACGCTCGTAGGAAATAAATTACTTAAAATAAATTAATTCTGAATTCGTATAAATTCTAAATTCGAATAAATTCTAAATTCGAATAAATTCTAAATTCGAATAAATTCTAAACAAGGCGCTCTATAGGTACGATAAATTGCTACACCTGCCACAGCGTAGCACAGGTTAACAATAGTTGCGAACGACATTAAAAAAATACAGATTGCCCAAACATGTGTACGAAATAGCCCACTAGGGATGTACGAAAAATGAAATCATATTTTTTCATTCGAGATAACATATTGTACCGAACGTGATCCCCCCCCCCCCCCGGCCCGCTACGTGGCTCTCGGAAGCAATTTTCCGATATTAAAAAGTAATTTAAGCTGAACTGGAACAGAACCGAAACAAGATGGTTTACGAGTCATATTACGAAACATTGGGCTATTAACGTTATTCGGAACCGTTCGTTGTGTCGGTGGATAATTTACGAGAGACTTTTTGAGTAATTTTCATGAATTTTGTGATTGAATACGAGAGATATTTATAGCGATGTTTAACAGTTATTTAGTGGTAAAAAAATGCAATACTGTAAGTTTTTGCCGGCAATATGCAAGGATACATACGGCGAATAAATATTGTACATTTTACATACATACCGTATATTTTATAAAATGTAATCTATCGATACCGTGGGATGTGATACAAAACGTTAGTGAAATAAATAAATAAACATAGTTATTTTCTTAAAAAAAATACTTTGAATCTCTCTACTGTAAAGTAGGTATATTGGCGGTTTAGTCTTTTTACCTTTCCACTGACGAAAATATGACTACAATAATTGCATGCCATACCTATCTTCACCTATTTGAGATCTCAAATAGCTTTGCACGGTAAAGAAGTAGGTACATCATGATTTAGAATTTATTACTACAGAATTTTATATAAATAGTGATTTCAGCTTCATAGTTTGTCGTTCTATTTGAAGGGGCTCGTGGCCGATTACCAACCGCGCGGCTCATACGATTTGCGAGCTTAAGCTGCGCTTGCCGTGGTCAGTCCGCGGATGGGTGACCGTTCGTTACATATTGAGTCTCCTCCGTGCCTCGGAGAGCACGTTAAACATCCGGTCCCGGGTGACATACGAATACTTATGACCAGTGATCGGAATAGGTAGAGCTAATGTACCTAAAGTTCAAGGAACAGAAACGAAAAGTGGGGACTTCCTTACGACAATTTTTTTTCCGAATATTTTTTTCTGTAACTCGGAAATAATATTCTGACTGAGTCTTAAGATTGGTAACTATCTTAATTGTTGAGGTTGATTCCTGTTTACTCTTAGTTCCAATAATTGTACAAAATGAATAAATGGTATGAAAACTTATAAATTGTTTTATTTACCTTGTTAGTTCTAACTATTAAAGCTGGTATGAAAATTAAATTAGCTTCCGCACTTACTTACGGCGTCCAAACGAAGATAAGGAGATTACCTTTATTTTTTAAACAATAAAAAACGTGCACTTTTTTTTTAAACAGAAACAAGTAAATGATTTCGATAGTTGTTTTACTTTATTAATTTTAGTTGTACTTAAATAATGTTCCGACATTCGGAACAAATATTCCGAAAAAAAAAATATCGTAAGGAAGTCTCCACTTTTCGTTTCTGTTCCTTGAACTTTAGGCACATTAGCTCTACCTATTTCGATCACTGCTTAAGACAGTCGTTACGGGACGTCAGAAGTCCGAAAGTCTGACAACTGGTCTAACCTTAGGATATCGGCATTGCTCAGTGACTAGGTTGCGGAGTTCTGAGGCAGTCGCTCCATGTAAAAAACTGGTATTCAGCCGCATCTGGTTAGACTGGAGGCTGACCCCAACATAGTTGGGAAAAATCTAGGCAGAACAGAACAGTTTTTCGTTCTTTTCCTGTTCCTATTTTTATTTGTGAAATAAAAACGTATTTCTGACTTAATTTGTAACAGGTGCACGTTAGGCGTTACGTCCTGGATCCTCTTATTTATTCATTATTTTTATACTTTTATCGTATTTTTCCTCTTATCTACTAAGAAAGATAACGTAAGCAATGAAAAATTCCAGCACTCAGTAATCCTTAGATTGGCGCAATATTCAATTTATTTATTTATAAAAGGAATAAATCATAGACATTTTATTTTATTATGCACAGTTCCTATGGCCAAAAACGAATCGTTTTGCTTACCAATGGTAGGATTTTTTTCAGCATATAAATGGACTAGCGGCCCGTCCCGGCTTCGCACGGGTGGACATTATTCCCGTTTTTGCAACATTTTTCATTTATGCTCCGCTGCTATTGGTCGTAGCGTGATGTTATATAGCCTATAACCCTCCTCGATAAATGGACTATCCAACACAAAAATATTTTTTCAATTACAACCAGTAATTCATGAGATTAGCGCGTTCAAACAAACAAACAAACTCTTCAGTTTTATAATATTAGTATAGATTTGTAAGCTAATTCTACGTGTGAAGGAAACACATAGTGAGGAAACCTGCGGAGCTGAGAGGGCTCCAAAAAGTTTTCGATGGTGTGTGTACTGTGTAGTCCGCCATCCGCACCAGGCCAGCATGGCATAAGGCTTAAATCCTTGTCATTCTCAGAAGAGGCCCGCGCCCGTTTGTGGGTTATATTCATGTAAGTATTGATAAAGATAAACTAACGATGTATGAAACATTTTTATTTTACGCATTACGGGACAAAGACTTTACAGGGAACAAACAGTAACAGGCAATAATATATAAACCTTTTTACTTCTTTCATTCCCAAACAATGAATTAAATTAACCAAACAACAAAAAGATAAAAATGTAAAAAGTTAAAATAAAATGCTTCCTTGTCAATTTCGTGTTAACTGGTCTTTTGACAATAAAAACTTTGTGCGGAGTTTAATAAAAATCTGAAATTACATCGACGCTGTAACTTTCATGTTTTGTGAAAAATACTCGACAAGGAATGGAATATTTTTTCATAAACACTAATATAGGACAGCGAGTAACTAGGTGTACATTTGAAAATGGTTTAAATGAGTAGAGTAGTTTTTAAATTAAGTAGATTTATTTACAACAAAAAAACATTTTTGGGGTTTGTGTTAGTGGCATTGGAAGTCTTTATGGGACTAAACACACTTAGCATCAAGCATTAATCCGCATTCAATGGGCATTGTGTATGAACATGAAAAGAGAAAAAAATATTTATTTTTCTAGATTCGCAACACCACGTGCGTACGCATGCTTCCACCTTCTCGTGCCTATTCAGCTTATGCATGCCACAGGTGATGCGGATAAGTGTCTAAAACCATCCAACATTTTTGCGAATGGTGCTGATTAATGTGATTAGTCCTTGAAGATATCAGAGGCTTTTGCTATCAGAGGCTTTTGCTATCAGAGGCTTTTGCTATCCTTAATAAGGGTTCCTAAAATCATTCAGTAGTAGTATTTACGACCGCTGTAAATTTTACATTAGTGAAACTTTTATATTATGAATTAATGAAATCGTTTGTTTTACACAAAATCAATAAGTTACTGTTATTACTTTACCTAATATTCTATTTTTATTACCTATTTTAACGGCTTTGGTCCATTTCTGAACTGAAAATTGCATTATTTATTACCATTAAAATTGACTATAACATCGTAAAATGTTGTAATAACGGAATTTTTATTATCCTGCAAGCAGCATTAGTAAAATGTTTTAAAATTCTTAAAAGAACAGCCAAGGGTAATGAATTCATGGCTGGCACGGTCTTTTAGAAAAATAAAGTAAAAATAAGACCCTTTTCCAGTTAAATTTTCATGCTGTTAAAGTATTAACTTATCTGGCTAATTAAATTCCATTATGTCTAAGATTGCCTCTGTGAAAAAACAAAATTAAAATATAGTCGTCGGAGTTGAATAAATTAAGACGAGGCTGGATGATTGTGTTACTCGGCTTAGCGGGAGAAAAAGAGTATGCTGACGCGCAGAAAATAAGTATGTCAAATGTCACTTAAAGTCAATTTCCATTCTGCAGAAGTGGCGCCTTCAATGTACAGTCGCGGAATAAAAATGTTATACACCTTAAGGTCTATTTTTGCTTGCACAGTGCAAGAAATGAACTATTTTACCGACTACGTATTGCCAACATTATAGAAAAGAAAATACTAGTATTTTTTGACAAAACATTATGGTGACATGGTGACAGACATGTAATGCCAATCTATTTAATCATCGATTTGATTAATGTCATGATTTTTACAACAAACCTCCTTAAACCAAATCAAAGACATTACATGTCACTAACACGTCATAATGGAGGCAAAAGGCAATTTTGATCTTTGTTACCCAAAAATTAAACATAATTTTCCATGCATTGGTCTTTTCTGTTCAACAGTTTGAAAAGGTGACATGTGCCCGCGAAGTGGGATAGGAATGAATTTGAAAACTAACGAACCTTATCATTACCCTACTGTACCATGGAAATAGCAATGGAAATTATATAAAACATTTCGATTTCGATCAACATTCTGTAAACAAACAGATGCGATTGCAAATCAGTATTTCATTTAGCAAATAGTAATAACGAGGTGAAATAATCTAGTTCAATGTTTATGATTGTATAATGTTGAGCTTTGAATCAATATTGGTTTATATTTTACTGAACTCCCGACGTGAAAAGGAGACTAATAGCCTTTTCCTGTCATACATTTTTCTCGAGTTTACGTTGTATTTAGTTTAAAATGCTGGACGAATAAGATTATTTCTTAGCAATAAAGCTCAACGTCGTACGTGTCTCGTCCTTACTAACAGAAATAGTAATAAGTTGTATTAATGTTGGCGAAAAAGGTTGTAGTTTAACAAATAAACAACGTAAATCATTTGTTTGCCATTAAAACAATGACTGTAAAAATTATGAAGATTCCTTTGAAATTTCAGGACATTTTTTGATATTTTTGGTATCTTTGTGCTTTAGTTTATAGTTTAGTTAGTTTTTGTACTCAAGTCTTTTAGTACTATATTACTCATTGGTCTGTGGTCAGGACCTCATTGTTCTCTCACTATCCTAAATCATTGTACTGTATCCACTGAAATTGTTAAAGGTATTATTTTTAAAAGAGTAACCATGGAGTTTCTTGCCGGCTCTTCTCCATAGGAAACAACTAATTGGAATCGTGCACCTAAATTCGACGTTTCATAAGCACCTGTATTGGTTTACGTGAAATAATTTTTTTTGATTTTGTTTTTGATTTTACAAAGACATTCAATACTAGTAACTATTCATATCTTTGGTTGTTTATTATTATGTGAATTGTAGTTACAATTCACATCTTATACCTTTAAACGAGCAATTCTTGTATATATATAATCTGAATCTCGGAAACGGCTCCAACGATTTTCATGAAATTTAGTATGCAGGGGGTTTCGGGGGCGATAAATCGATCTAGATAGGTTTTATTTTTAGAAAACGTCGTTTTATCCGTGTTTTCAGGCAGTGAAAAACTGCTACAATATCATTAGAATATGAATGTAAATTTCGCAACCATTTGCAAGGTTGTAATAGCTCAGGTGGGAAATAGGGCGGTCCCGAAACCAGTAAATCTCGGTTCGAATCCAGACGATTATTTTTTTCCCTTTTTGTTTTCAAGTTCCTTCTTTTTCTATGTCCCCTTTTTTTATTCCAAAAAACACGATTTACCAAAATAAAACCGCGCAAGGCTCGGTCATCCAGGTATTAATAGTTATTCAGAAAGTTTTTTATCAAAATCTGTTCAGTCTATTACAAGTAATTCAAATAAAAATTCCACAAAAGAGTGTCGTAATAATGGCTTTCTATTGTATGATTTTTAAAAGAAAATTACCTTTTATTAATAAAATATAATTTTAACAGGCTTCGAGAAGCTAGCAATAGGCATCGGAGACAATAACGAGGTTGGGGTCGAGTATCGTAAAAGAGGCTAAGAAGCTTTTCAAATAGGTAATGGTTTTAATTTCCTTTTATGTCCTCGAAAACTTGTCTTCTTAGATTTTTAGTTTTAAGAACATTGTCTACGGAATATTGCATTGTATTTTGTTTATAATTTGTGTACATACTGGTTGTATGTCGCTAACTTTATTTTTGATTTGAATTTGGAATGTAATATTGTTATGGTTAGCGCACACGCGCGTTATTAGCTAAGCAATGTTGCCGATACGACATTTAAAAGTGTACGTTGTATCTGTGGAACTCCATGTACAGAAATCAAAATGACTCGAGTTGAGGTGATGTTAATACGGATTTGAGCTGAAATGTAGGGTTACCTTTAATCGGCTTTGTATGTAATGATTTGTGTACGTAAGTAGCACTACACTCTGGCTGATAGTGGACGTATTTTAACGTCAAACGATTTAATCATTTTGAAAAACATAAATGAAAGGATGGACGATATACCAGGCTAGACGGAAGGGAGTACCACCTTTACATATTCTGAACAACCCCTTTAAGTTTGAGCAGATATTTTGGTAGGACTTTAAAAAGGCTGTAAACGAAATCATGTAATCCCTTTAAACCTCGTGATGTGCTGCCGACATAGATTAAACCAGCAGAGGAATAATTATGGACTTCATATTTTTTTTTTGTTTTTTTTTTTCTAACTTACATCTATCATTACAGGGTAACCTATTGCGATAGTGTGCATGTATGAACTTATTTTAACTTATTATTAAAATTCAACTATGTAACTTAATTGACAAGAAGTAAACATGTGTTCTTAACGTGTGGCATTTTAGCGCCCCGAGCGTAAAGCGTGGCTATCGCTCGCCGCGCAGTAATTTAACTCGGAGCACTAAAATGTCTCACGTTAAGAACACAAGTTTACTTCTTGTTTTTTTTATTGAACCCAGACGTAGGTATCCCGTTCAAGGTTAATCTATGTCTGCAGTACATCATGAGGTTTACACCATGTATAGGTGCCTATAGTTGACCATTATTTACGGTTGTACATTTGAACCTCAATTTGACAAATAGTTCATTAATTTAAGTAGAGATGATATGGCAAAACAAAGGTTATCAAGCAAATTCTGTTTGTACCCCTCTCCCTGGACTAACAAGGTTGAGACACGGTTTGACCCGTCAAATAGATATTAATTAATCTTTGTTGTCTCTCTAAAATCATTAACCTAACATTGTTTATCTTAATAGTTTTGATAGACTGTATTCTGTACGTAGTCCGTTCGAATAATTCACCTGTTCCTTTGAATGCCAATCGTCGCTAAGCTCTAACACCGCGTAACTCGAAAAATAGTAGTTTTGAGTTACGCACGTCATTCGATAGGGAATCGAAAAACGCATCGTTTGACCAATCACAATCAATGGTTAGATCCAATAACAACGCGTTATTTCAAAAACAAAATCCATTGCGTATGTAGACAGCTAAAACAGCGTGTAAGTCAGGTGAGTTCCATACTGGATCGTGTCGCGAAAGTGCTCTGTCGAAAAAACCAAAATAAAATGGAATATTGTAGATTAAAAACAATTATTATGATAGGTAGAAAAAAATCTATTTTTTCTCTCCTGAAAACTAAACGATTTTGTTAGAACAAGAGCGACTGCCATCAGACCTCCGCAACCCAGTTACTGGGCAATGCCGATATCCTAAAGTTAGATCAGTTGTCAGACTTTCAGGCTTCTGACTTCCCGTAACGACTGTCATAGGTAGGTAGATTATGGTCAATGATTAAATTCGAATTGAGGTGTTGCCAACTACGTACCTACACAAAATAGTTTCAAAATTTGAATGTTCGTAATGTCACGTATAAATATTTAGCTCAGTTTAAAAATATACCTAACAACGTATCGATATTATTTGCTCAAGAAAAAAGCAAAGAACTTCTAACAACTCGGTTGACGTAAAAACACGTCGCGTAGTTTATCCGTAGCTTTTTCTCGATACAGTTTGCACTTAACAATCTATTTAGCGACGGTGCCATCCGCAAATCCAATTTATCTGGGCTCAAAATTAAATTGTGTCTCATCCCCTCACGTTGGCTTGTCTCCACTAACTACAATTCATGCCGACCGTACTTAGTTCTGGCTAGGGTTACCATTCCAGAGAATAAAATAAATATTGTATGGGATGTCAACTGATTTTTTTAGAAACATGTCTGTTAATGGTAAACCACTTGAAAGAGTCTTGTCAATACCAAAAAAAAAACATCTTTTGAAACACATTCTAAAATTGCTATTTCGACCGATGCGATGTTGTACGCTGTAAAATAATGAAAGTGATAAATTGCAACTAATAATGATTCCGGCAATAGTTTGTTAGATGGCAACCGGCAACCAAATAACAAAATTGAATTCGGCAATAGCTTGTTAGATGGCAACCGGCAACCGAATAACAAAAATGAATTCGGCAATAGTTTGTTAGAAGGCAACCGGCAACTAAATAACAATTATGAATTCGGCAATACCTTGTTAGATGGCAACCCTAATTTTCGCTTCAACATCATTGCGGTGTTTCATTCGGTTGAAATACTGGAAAACTGTTGGATCTCAACAACTGCCAACTGGCATAAGGGTTCTAACCGCCTTTGATCTGAAGCGAGTTTGTACTTATTAAAACTATGCATGAAAGATTTTTCTGTTATTTTAGTAACTATTCGTACTTGTTTATTTTTCTTTTTGCTTCAAAGTAACAACATATAGGAGCCAATGACTGCTGTCAGCCAGCCTTCATTTTTTTATATATTGTTTCCTTCCTTATTAATTGGACAATAATAAATCGACAATGTCTGTTCTGCACAGGGGCCAGTCACCCAGAGGCCATAATTTATACCATCACATCTGGCCGAGGACGTAAGAATTCACTGATGATATTCGTTACCATGGTGATATTACCGAGGGGACTCTTCATAGATCGCAATCACAAATTAATATTAAGTTAAATTACTGCTATTTTCGTACTATACCTACTAAACTATAAGATTAAACTCCTTCTCATAATTATTATTCCACCAAATACTGTAATTCAGATCAAAGGCAATGGCGCTGGGTTATTTTATTAAGTTGAAGTACTGAAACCACTTAAACCGAAACGAATCATAGCTGTTAAATAAGGAAGGGACCAGTTGTAAAACATGGCGCACATTTAAGGAGTACCAGTCGGGTACTCGTACTTAAACTGGAATAATATTACGAAATATCGGGAAAATGACGGATGAATCCAAATTAGGTTTGAGAGAATTCTCTTATAGAATATTTTATTTTGGATGAAGGTAAGCGAAGGTCAAATCTACACGACTGGGGTATGATTACGAATGCAGCGGTATTATGGAGAAAAGTTTTTTCACTGGTATCTTCAATTAATTGCGGGATGTATTTTTAATATTTTCAGGATATTTGTTGCAATTTAATTCAATGCATAAGTGGCGTACTTTAATATCAGCAAGCACATTGGGTCACCCGCGCGAACGCTCAACGAGTATTCCCAAGGAGGGTTGATGTCAGGCAGCCGGCCGGTCTTAAAACAATAAGCCAAAATCTCTAACACCATGGGTTTATGAAATACATGTTGTGCCGACCCCACCTGGTGTGGGATAAGGGCAGGAAGAAGAAGAAGGAAAAGTGGCGTACTTTGAATGTGCAATTAATAAGAAGTTTTCTTTACGATAACTTATTAATCCTATGCGTCGCTGGGCAAGCGTGTCGTAAGAGGCGACGAAACCGCCGCCATAATTGTGCCCAAAAAATGGTAATAGGCTCGCCACCTATTACATGGGACTAAATACAAGAGGGGAAACGTGGTTGTACAGATTCCTGTAATAAGAGAACACTTCTGCTACCCTTTCGGGGATTGCAGGCGTGAGTATGTATGGAACTTATTAAATATTGGTTCTTTTCAGAGAAAGAAAAGATCATCAATTTTTTTTCAAAAAGTCAATTAAACATACATAGAATTTCTTTCAAAATACAAAACAATGTTTTACGAAACCCAGCATCCCTGTCCCGCTGCAATCAAACACAAATCTGCCTCTGAACCGTTTATCACACAAAAAGCCGTTTTTATGCGTCGTGAAAAGCCGAAACGTGTTACTTGTTCTGCGTCACGGCTTTTATGCGATAAATAATAACTTTTTGATGTAGCATCAGCTTTATGTCGCATTAAAAATCATGATCGTAAACCAATACGGGCTATATTGCAGTGATTCCGATGATAGATTGGACTACATAGTTAATAAAAGTCTTATAATGGAACTTTTTTATGGCAAACGGTACTATAGTTGCTCAATTATTTCATAATAAACGATCGAAATATAAAAACTGTTGCTGGACAGTTTGTGGCCTCTTATCGACACTTGTTAGAGTGCGCGCAAGATAAATCTGCGCGCGACGGAGGGCGTGCTAAATGTTGCCATGATCGCAAAAATATAAAGTCCTACTTTTCAAGGAAAAGTAGTATATCGTGAGCATTAAAATTGGGCAGCCCTCTTGCTGTTTATTATATTTTAATTGAGCTAAGTTATGTACGTTTAAATTTACTACCTATCAATTAAATTAATTCGTATTTTTACGTAATTTGCAAAGGAAAAGAACTAAGGTTATAAATGTGCCGTGAGTGAATAAGAATGCAGTATGATTATTATCGGCTGATGAGGTCTGTTATAATCTTTATTATTATATTTTCTTTTATTCCTAAAATCAGGTAGATGTAGTGACAAAGTTAATAAAACGGCAACATTATGGCGGAACATGATTAGTTCCGATTTTGGCCGCGCGCAGTTTTATCTTGCGCGCACTCTAGTGTAGTTGCTCTGTTATTTATTGCTAGCAATGATAAAAAGACTTTTGCACCCCCTAGTACGAGTGTGCATAACGTCGTTTTAGTTCTAAAACCGCGTAACTCCAAAAATAGTCGTTTTGAGTTACGCACGTCATTCGATAGGTAATCGAAAAACCCATCGTTTGAATCAAAACCAATGGTTAGATCCAATAGCAACGCGTTATTTGAATAACAAAAACCACCGCGTATGCCATATTTTCTCCATTAAGCTACGTAAGTAAACATTTAAAACAGCGCCTAAGTCAGGTGAGTTCCATACTAAATCATGTCACGAAAGTGCTCCATCGAAAAAACCAAAAAGATAAATATGATTTGAATAGATATTATTTAAATGGAATATTGTAGATTCAAAACAATTATATGATAAATAGAAAAATAGATTTTTTATTGAGTTACGCGGTGTTAGAACTTAGCGACGATAATACGAAAACGGCTTTAGATTTCGTGAGCTCTCTAAACTATCTCTTTTACACACCTGTGAGAAAAAGAGACAGAAGATCAAACTAGCTTCTTAAGTGAAGTTCGATCATTACTATATGAATCGCTTCCTTCGGAAGTACTTCATAGTTTTTTATTAGTTTTCTCTGTTCTGCCGAGCTGTTTCCCAACTATATTGGGGTCAGCTTCCAGACTAACCCAATGCGACTGAATACCAGTATTTTACATGGAGCGACTGCCGTCAGACCTCCGCAACCCAGTTACTGGGCCATGCCGATATCCTAAGGTTAAACCAGTTGTCAGACCTTAGGTCTTCTGACTTCCCGTAACGACTGCCATAGGTATTCGAATGACACCCGGGTCCGACTGTTTAACGTGGTCGCCGAGGCACAAAGGGGTCTCGATGTGAAACGAACGGTCACCCACCCACGGACTGACCTCAGCAAGCGCAGCTTAACCCTGCAAATCATATGATCCGCGCGGTTGTTAATTGGCCACGAGCCCCTATTCTTTTTTTCTATAACTGTTAATATATTATTCAGCTTAGCGAGCTCACGATAACTATTGTCGTTTTACGTAATTTGCGAACTCGTACGAGGGTATTGAATACCAGCATACTATACAAAGAGTAATCCAGAAGCTACTTACATCTACTTCTCCATTAGTACTTATAATGAGTTGGACTTCAAGAAAAAAAAAATAAAAAAACAATTTATAATAGTAAATTATAATAATGTTAAAACAAAGCTGATTAGAGAACAACAGCTGATTCCTCATTTTGCAGGTGACACTAAGCCCTAATTCGCACGAACGCTTTTTCAACGCGCGTTAAAAAAGCGTTCTAATACAACAAATAGCAAGCTGTATAATTATGTGTTTACATGATAGCGCTTTTTTAACGCAGCTTATCTATTGTTCTCTCTTAAAAGCACGCTAAAAAAGCGTTCGTGCGTATCAGACCTAACAGCGGTGCGTATTCCGAATTTAAACTACGCGGCGCGCGGAGCGTTATTATAATGGTGCGTCCAGACCTGACGAACGCGCCGCGAAAGCGCCGCTCGCGCGCGAACCGTTCGCGAGCCGCTCGCGAGCTGCGCGCGTGCATTTCATGTTCGTACAAAGCACCGCGCGCCGCCCGCGCGCAGCTCGCGAACGGCTCGCGCGATGCGCGCGAGCAGCGCGCGTGCGGCGCATTCGCGGCGCGTTCGTCAGGTCTGGACGCACCATTAGATAGAGGTTTATTATAATGTACGTTATATAATTGAGAATAATTCAAAAGACACTTTATTAATTGAATTAAATGCATTGTTACTTACATTGTCATCAATAATTTTCTTGATAGCGATTTTTCAACGATAACAAGATAATTATGTCTAATTATCAGTAAACCAATGATTTGTTATCACGAAGACAATTTTTTAATCATTTTGCAAGAAGAATTAAACTGTCAACTGAACAATTGGCAGACAGACAATGAAAATTTCCAATTGCCACGCGAATACGGATTTTTCTAGGTAATTAACTTCAGAGCAAATTGGGTTGGAATAGTTACTGGAATTCACAGTACAGTTTAAATTGCCTCGAAACGGTTGAAGTTAAATATTAAAACTGTACGTATTTACCTAGAGTTCAGTGCATACTTTACAATTTAATTTAGTAAGTGGTTAAACATCGAGGTACTTAGTCAATATTAATGCTAACTAAGCTTTTACACTAATGGACATTTTAGTTTTTAGTCGATTATATTTGATTAACACTATTTTAGTTTGTTGTTCAATAGTCAAGTCCCTAGCAACCACATTTTTTATTTTCCCGTATCTTTTTTTGACTGTTTTGGATATGGAACGTACAGTGGAGTCTGCTTATAACGACGACGAAGGGACATGCGATATTTAGTCGTACTAAGCGACCGTTGTTATAAGCATCCGTATCTACATATTTCGCTATGTTGAAATATCGTGTATAACAATTTAGAAAATATAAAAATATTTTCCACGATATCTCTACAAGTTGAATGAGAATCGTCATTTATAACATCGATTTACATGTAAGTTAGTTAATTTACTAACAAAATAAAGGACGTGTCGTTGTAACCAGAAGATTTTTTTTTATTTTACTTTGAAATTACGTCGCTAAAAGCGGTTTCGTCGTTATATCCGGAGTCGTTTGGTCGTTATAAACGACCTTTTCTCTTAACAATTTCAATGGAAACCAAACTAAATGATGTTCGCTAGCCGCTATAAGCGGATCGTCACTTTAAGCGAAGTCGTAATAAACCGATCCCACTGTATTTTGAATATCGAACATTTGATTTTAAACGTTCCGACGAATAACGTTTCATCATATCAGTTACAATTACAATCTGGGTGTCTTCAAGTCACGAGTGAATCGGTTTCTTCTGGGCAAGCGTGCTCCATCGTAGACCGCATCATCGCTTAACATCAGGCGAGATGGCGGCCAAACGAAAGCCTAGTAACACTGTTTTAGAAATGGAACATTTTTGAATTTCCAACGATATTTAGTTGTCGATTACAACGAAATATCTATTTATTTCTATTTATTACTATACTATATATATATACTATCTATTTATTTTTCTCAGGTAAACGTTTTTATTTTATGTAACCTTTATGACTAGTGCACGCCATTTAGTTTTACCTTTTCAAATAGGTAGGCCTGAAATACACTGGCCTGCAAAAATAAGTATCACACTTTTAAAATTTCAATTTTTTCTAAACTATAGAAGTTAGAGATTTAAAATAAAAAACGTTTTATAGCAATTTTTATCAGCTTTCTTTGAAACTATAGTAACAAAGTTAAACTCTTAATTGAGTCCTTTTTGTTTCGAAAATATATCTTGTGTACCTAAAAAGTTATTGCAATTTTAAAAGTGTGATACTTATTTTTGCAGGCCAGTATAGTTCAGAAGCTAACAGCTTTTATACAGAAAGATATGAATGACGCTTTTAAAATAGCATAGAGAATATATAGGCATTTTTTTTAAACAATTTTACATACCTTTTTATTACAGGTGCCTATTATGATAATTAAATCTTTTTTACAGAAAAGTCTGCAGGAAATCTCATTTGGGTCAACTTGCAGGTCAAATAACAAAGCAGAACTAAAGAGCGAAGCTTCAGTATGCCGGGAATAATTAAAATTCTTCCGCATACATAAACAAAACAATTGAATCTAGGAAACCAGACTTCAAACAGAATTCAAGTTTCATCTCACTAATTAATATTATAAATTCCAAAGTTTTGATGTTTTTATGTATAGTCCGGCCATTTTTTTAAAAATTTGAATGTTTCTCGATCATAGTTTTGTTTACCTTTTATACACCATTATTATGGCTGAACTTTATGTCTGTCAGTTATTCAATCTAGCCTTAACGGCTGAACAAAATTACGTGAAAAAAATTCTCGTGTAATTTTGTTCGCGAAAAACTAGGCACTACCTTATTAGTCTAGTGGTAGTTACAGCTACTGCTGAGCGTGGGGTCTTAAATTTGAGTCCTACGTCAGACAGAGTGTTATTCGGTTTTCTGGTCTCGAAATATCAATTTTTATTGGCGAGCTCGCTCTTAAGTATCGTTTTGGTGTCACTTGAGATGCTGCTCCCTACCCGCCATTTTGAGATGGCTCTAGTCATACAGGCCTCGGTAAGCAGCTTGTACTTTTATGAAAACTAGGAACTTAAAGCCAATTCACGGACACGTATTGACGCGGGATATTTGTCGCTTGCGACATCACGAGACCTCGACAGGAATCGCTCAACTTCGCCAGACATCTCTTTCTGCAACATTTTCTTACTATGACAAATTGCGTGACGTTGCTAGACATGTTGTGACGCGCTGTCCGGCAAAGACGTGCGATGTCACTGACATCCCTGGCAACACATATCACGGGAAATTTGTGTTTAACGAATACGCGGTTTTAGTTGCTAATATACAAGGTTAGTCGGAAAGGGGGTACTAAGCCGCGGGCTACTTTTTAATTGCATGCAAAAATATTTTTATTTTAGTTTTCCAAAAAAAAAACATACCTGCTTTAGTTATGAATTCAGAAAATCAATTTTCTAATCCGTGACCCCAAATAAGACCTAAATTGTAAAAACAGCTGATCATAGCTATGGACAGATAGATTTTAGCATATTTTTTACGAAATCTTTGAAAAGCTATTTCTCTTAAACTATCGAGTTTTGGGGAAAGTTGTAGAACAAAAGTTATCCCTTATTATGGGTACTTTAACACCATTTCGGCTTAGTACCCCCTTTCCAACTAACCTTGTATAAATTCAAACTACTTGGTCAGCAAGAATATTAGAATATACAACTTCCTCACCGCACGCTGGGAATAGACGCGTGTTGTAAGATTCAACAAAACCCAGCACGCTTGGAGGTAGGATCTATACGGTCCGCCTGTCTAGCTACCACCCTCACATTAAAGTACCAAGCAGTTTACTGTGTTCTGTCGTGTGAATGTGGGAGCCAGAGGGGTATAGGGGAATCCCTCTATATTTCTGTTCCTTAGATTCGTGTGCTCCATCTTAGACCCTATCTGCGCTTACCACTAGGTGAGACTAGGGAGAAACGCGACCAAGTCGAGTAAAAATAAAGGTTTTTTGCTTAAAAATATTTGCGTACCTACACAGCAATTTTCACAAGATACTTGTACTTACAAGGGTAAAACCAACGGGGTATTTTTAGCGTTCACTAATTGGCCCGAGCCTCGGTATATTTCGTCTTAGGTTGCAGCCTCCTACTTATCTCGCGTTGCAGGCTCCTTAGAGACTGATATACAAGCCTTTCGGTTTAGGAGAGTACGTGAGCCTCGGATTTTGCACGATTGGATTTAATCCTTCGAAGTTAGCTCTTGATGTTTTTTTGTTGCAACTGAACTGTAATAAAGATAGCCCTTTAAATTATTTCCACTAAATGGAACTAATGAGAAGTGTACCTAGCGGTTAAACGATTGCCTTCCATGTAGGAGGGTCTGAGAGGATGTGGGGCAATGCCCCACAAAGAGGTCCGCCAAGGGTTGGCGGACCGGGACCTACCGGGGTAGCGGTGCATGCTTTTGCGAATCCCGCGACCCCGGCCGAACGATCAGGAGGAGGAACATCGTTGGTTTTTAGCCGGTAAGAGTCCGGCAGAACCCCTCGCCTTCCCCGGGCGTGGGAAGTCCATGAGGAAAATCCAAAGATAAAAAAAGGGTCTGAGTTGGAACCAGGCCTGCACCTCTGACGTTTTGAATTCATGTGACGATCAGAATTCGATTATAACTTGCGTTGATGGTGAAGGAAAACATCGTGAGAAACCAGCACATGAGTGCTTACAAAAACAGCATCAGGCTAGTGTGGTTGACTAAGGCCTAAACCCTTCTCATTCTACGAACAGGCCTATACCCAGCAGTATTATGTAGGTATATGACGGCATGACACTGTTATCAAAATCACAAGATCATTGCTACTTTTATTTTAGGAATGCCTTTTTTAAATCATCAGTTATCCCAGGACTTAAAATTTAGTTCAGCACGAAAAGTCGCTTTAGAATGTAGGTGAAAAATGCCATAATCCAACACGTACGGATCTAGGCTAAAAGCGCCATACTGCGTCATAAATACACCTTAGCGCCAACTTTGTGACGCCATAACACGTAGCAAATATTAAGATGGCCGCAACGAGGGTAGAACAACAAAAACTTATTAGTCACCTAAATTGTACACCATTTATTTGTCACCTCACCTCTGCGAATAGGGTTGGTAAAAGGAAATGTTAGTTTGTTTAATTATTGTTTAGCTAGAGCACGTAGCCCGGAGAAATAGTAGTTGTAATTACCTAAGGAAAAGTAAGATATTAGGTATTCCAATTGAGTTTTCATAGTCAGTGAAAATATATCTACTAAATATTTTTCGTCTATTATTCAATATGAAAATGGAGGGGCTCGTGGCTAAATAACAACCGCGCCGATCGTACGATTTGCGAGGTTAAGCTGCGCTTGCCGCGGTCAGTCCGTGGATGGGTGACCATTTGTTACACATCGAGACCCCTCCGTGCCTCGGAGAGCACGTTAAGCCGTCGGTCCCGGGTGTTATACGAATACTTATGACAGTCGTTACGGGTAGTCAGAAGCCTGAAAGTCTGACAAACGGTTTAACCTTAGGATATCGGCATTGCCCAGTTACTGGGTTGCGGAGATCTGATGGCAGTCGCTCCGTGTAAAATACTGGTATTCAGCCGCATCTGGTTAGACTGGAAGCTGACCCCAAGATAATTGGGAAAAGGCTAAGAGGAAGATTCAATATGAAAAACGACCTCAACATCAGTTCGACTAATAGGGCCAATATCAACGTGTGGCCCCACGTTGGGCGCCAGTGTAAAGAAACACTTTAAAGTTGTGGTGATATTCTTTAATTATTTATATCTTTAACAAAAATCTGCGAAAACAAAATAGAAAAAACAAATTATAATAAAGGAAAAGAACCGAACGTCCTGGGCTCGATCCCCAGGTAGGGCAAAGTGTTATTGGGTTTTTCCGCGTGGAATTCCTTAGTAGCAGCCCGGAGTTTGGATTTGTGCCTGGTTGATGGCAATAGACTTGCCCCCCATTACATGGGAATTAAACATAACTACTACCTATACAATATAAATACTATACACCCCTGCCCAACTCTTCGGGGAATATACGCGTGTTATAATATGTTAGTGAACGAGAGCAAGATTTTTTTAAATCGTGTTTTTGTCGTTTTGGCCAGCCCTGGCGCGGTCTCAGTCACGAACTTCCGATCGTAATGATGACTTCTTTATATCTTCTAAAGGTGTTTCCTTTTGCCCTAAGCTTCGGAAGTACTGTTTGGACCATTACTTCGGTAACTTTATCGTGTTATATTGTTAGGAAAGTCTACCTCGAAATAAATCCTAATGATATTTATTTGTGGGTGTTATTTAAGGTAACAATATTTGGTGGTAGGACAACGTTTATCTCATCTATAAAAAACTTTGCAGATTATTATTACCTACATTAAGACTGTTCTACATAATCCGTCCACCTAGCCTTTTCCCAACTATGTTGGGGTTAGTTTCCAGTCTAACCAGATGTGGCTGAGTACCAGTATTTAACACGGAGCGACTGCCATCAGTCCTCCACAATCCAGTTACTGGGCAATGCCGATATCCTAAGGTTAGGCCGGTTGTCAGACTTTTGGGCTTCTGACTGCTCGTAACGACCGTCATAGATAGGTATTCGAATGACACTCGGGACCGACAGTTTAACGTGCTCTCCGAGGCACGGAGGGTTTTCGATGTGTAATGAACGGTCACCACGGACTGACCGCGGGTAGCGCAGCTTAACCTCGCCAAGCTTATGATGTGGGCGGTTGTTAATTAGCCACGAGCCCCTCCAAAATCCTCATGACTGTTCTACATAATATGACTTCAAATTCCGAAGAATCAAGTAACCTAACCTAGGTGCCAAACGCGTTTGACTAAGTTCCACAGCATCGCTGGGCAGTGAAAACCTCGTAAAGCACAAATTCATTTTTATTTATTGTTATTCATTTGTTGGGTAAAAAACCTTGTAATGCACATTTAGAACGAACGAGCACAGGTCTAAGATGAAATGGATTGATGAATAGATAATAAAACAGAAGAACCTTACATCTACACTTCATACTTTTTTTTAACGGGCAGTTATTATCTTCTCCTGTAAAATTACGCTCATTGCAATTACGAGGTTTTCACTGCACAGCGACAATAGATAGTCCAAGATCAAGAATTAAACCACTTTTTGTAATAAGGAATTTCATTAAACCATAATTAATTCTAGTCTGAGGCTATAAAAAAACATGTATTGTAATAAGACGGAATTGTTCTAGAACAAACTACAAGTGACAAAGACTGAAATACCATTTAGTTTTCAGACTAATAACGTAGGTAAACTTAGGTGTAGACTATTCAACAGTCAAACTACAAAATAGAAACTTCTATACAGACTTGGAGTGAAACTTTAATAGCCAAAAGTGAATACAAACTAGACTTTAGTTTGAACCAAAACTTTGGTCTTTACCGCGTTGGAATTGCTCACAACATAACTGTGTTAAACGTTATATACACACATACAAAACTCACGCCTTTTTCCGATGACGGTAGGCAGAAACTATATGACGCCACATACTACGATCCTTACATACTCCTTTCGCTTCATCCACATTCATACACCTTGTGATACACGCACGCCGGTTGAGAGTACTACGCACCTGTTCTTTGTGAAGAACATCACCGTTAACATCGCTGTATGTCCATCGATGTATGTTAAATCGACATCTTTAAAATTTTGTGTTATTTTCTGGATATATAACGGTACAGATTAGTTCTTAAAAAGTTCATCCTTATTAAGCAGTTAATGTTAACTAACTTACGGCTGTTTTCAATAACATATTTATATATCAAAGATATATATAACCCTTCTATAGATAGAAATTTGACATGAGCTCGATAGAAGTAATGTCAAATTACTATCTCTCTAGTAGGGCTAACCGCCGATTTGCGGTGCATGCTTTTGCGAATCCCGTGACCCTGGCCATAGGTTAGAAGGAGGGACACAGTTAGTTTTCCCCTCGCCTTCCCTGGGCGAGGGACATCCATGAGGACTATTTAACGATAAAAAAATAATAAAAAGGCCAACCGCCGATAGACGTCCGAAACCAATAACCTATCTCAGTACAAACAATTCTGGATTGATGTAAGTTTTTGACAGAAATTTAATAGAAGTAATGTCAAAAATCTACACCAATCCAGTGGTTTTGGATTGAGAACGGTTATTGGTTTCGGCCGAAATAGGTTAAGGAAAATGGCCGTTAGTCGCCCAGCCGACGGTCTTAAGACAAACAGAAATCTTTATTTAACGCATTTTACTGGAAATTATTTTAACAGACCGTTCAAGAAACATTTTCTTCTTTTTCCGATTCAATTCGTTCATGGAAAAATAAACAAATTCATTTTCGGAATTCAGTTGTTTGGTTTTTCCTTCGTTATCGAATATTTTTAGCGCGATATTCCTTATTCAGTTTTCTGGGATGGATAAATCAATGGCTCGTGTTCACAATGGCTGGTAATGTAAACATCCACGGGTTCTTATTCTCTAGCATAATAAGTCCATTACTGTCCCACTGCTGGGCACTTTAGGCCTTAGGCCGTAGCCCACCACGCTCGCCTGGTGCGGGTTAGCAGACTACACACACCATCGAGTACTATTGAGCCCACTCAGGTGTGCAGGTTTTCTTACGATGTTTTCCTCCACTGTTAATGCAAGTGATAATCAAATTCTTATTGTCTATTAGATATAAACAAAGCATTTTAAAAAAATCTCTATGAAATCCTCAGGCTTGAAAGTTGACTAAAAAATTCACAAAATATAGCTCTTTCTCTACACATTCCTATACAAAAGAACCAATATAATAACATCGCCATTACACACATAAAGATCCATGATGTCACATCCTAGTTTCATATTTACGCTCACGTCACATCCGGGAAGTCCTCTGTCAACCCTCCCTCGCTTGTTTAATCAACTAAATATCGTTTGTGTTATTCGTTTCGGGTAAATCTGCCCGATATTGGGTTGGTTGCCTGTTAATGGGCTTTTTGGCAGCGTGTACCGAAATTGGACGGTTGGAATGTTTTTGAAACAACCCTGTGGCTGTTTATTTGTCTATCATGGTTTTAGATTCCCGAAATAACTGACGTGTACTTACACGTATTTGCATTTCCGTTTATAGTTTGGCTATCGATCGAATAATATTATTAGGCAAATATTTTAGTGGTGGAAACTGCCTCGTTGGTCTAGTGGTGGGAAGCGCGACTGTTGATCGTGAGGTCCTGGGTACGGTCCCCAGGCCGAGCAAAGTGTTATTGGGTTTTTCTGTGTGGAATTCCTCAGTAGCAGCCCGGGTTTTGGATTAGGCTCGCCCCCTATTACATGGGACTTAAACATAACGGCGAAATGAGGTTGTGAGGTGTGAGGTTGTGTATGTATTTTATATTAGTGGTGGACTGGTGGGTGGCAGATTTACCTGAATCAATCGTGTCTGCAATGACAGCCTATTAATTCTTTAGCATCAAAATCTAGTGTGCATTTCACAAAACCTTCAGTGTAGTTAATATGCATAAAAAGCGGAAAGAATAAGCAATTACATTACACAATAGTTACCTCTTATTTCACTGCATACACGAGACAACTAAGAAGTTGCATCGGGATTAGGGTTGCTAGGCCCAAAAATAGAAAATCCGGACACAGATTCATATTTAGCCGGACATTTTGCTCTGAAAGCCAGACACAATAGTTTTTAAAAGAAAAAAAATTGCACTCGCTCGTTTTCGTTCGGCTTCATTTGGCGGGGCGGGGTTGACCAAAAGCCTAACAAAAGCCGGACGAGCCTGACTTGTATATATTTGGCCGGACACGATTGTAAAAAGCCGTACTCGTCCGGTTAAAGCCGGACACCTGGCAGCCCTAATCGGGATACTTGATCAAACAACCAATGGCAGTCGCTCATTTACGCGCCACTCGCACTTATTGCGTCAGCGTAAAGATCATTTTTCATTGCAGTAAGTACTGCATCATAAACATTTTTCATTGCAGTAAGTACTGCATGTATATAAACAATCGTGGTCTCGAAGTCGCACTGAGTTCGGAAGTGATCGGTTTTACGAAGTGAGAGAGTCATCCAAGAGAATTCCCGATTACAACAAACTGATAGAATTTGACCAATACTGGACCGATTCCTTTGTAACTTACATTAAATTGTTCATGATTTACGTATACATTTACGAGGTACAGTATAAGCTACTCACAGGTGGAACACACCTACGGTTGCCAGGTATCCGGCTTTTTACAGTCCTGTCCGGCCAAATATATACAAGACCGGCCTGTCCGGCTTTTGTTACCCTGCCTCGCAAAAAGATGCCGTTCAAAAGCGCGCGAGCGACTCACGCGGACACTCATGACTCGCGTCATCGCCATCATCAACAATTTTTTTTCCTTAAAAAACCAGTGTGTCAGGCTTTTAGGGCAAAATGTCCGGCTAAATCTGAATCTGTGTCCGGCTTTTCTATTTTTGGGTCTGGCAACCCTAAACACATTAAATTCTGAAGGATATTATTTTCGTCGAGAGGTTGCATATGGACTGTAATTCCGTCGAAATGCGTAAGTTTTGATGGTAATGTACTCACGAAAGTGGCAAGTTATTGTGAACCTATATGTACCCTAAAGGTACCTAGGTAAGGTACTTCTATATTAAGTAAGTTTGTGCCTCGTTCCGTTGAAGTTGAAGTGAAGTGGCGGGAACTTAACAAGCTATACAAAGATTGATTTATATGGAAATGTGAGGTCAGTTCGATCCCGTGGGTTACTTTATGTTATAGAATATGTTTGAAATAAAAATCGTGTTGAATATACATAGAGCGCGGTTAAAATAGCAAGCTTTTGAGGGTTAATGGTGATTAAATTTATTGAGTAACTAGCGGCCGGTCCCGGCTTCGCACGGGTGGACATTTTTCCCGTTTTTGCAACATTTATTAGTCGTAGCGTGATGTTATATAGCCTATAACCTTCCTCGATAAATGGACTATCCAACACAAAAATATTTTTTCAATTCCAACCAGTAGTTCCTGAGATTAGTGCATTCAAACAAACAAACTCTTCAGCTTTATAATATTAGTATAGATTTAGGTCCCATGACTGGCTTCCAAATGCTATTATTACTATTATAAATGCTTGATATTACACACATGCATACATAAACATTACACGCTAACTTGAAAATGCTACAACAACTTTGTAACACCCTAGAACCTAATCTTTTCTTAGTAATTATGTCTCAACAATGTAGCTAATAACCCACGGGAAGTTGCGAGGTATCCCCATCACAAGTATCCGTATAGCTTACCGGGGCTGCCTCAATTTTGTGCTGTGGAACAAGTGTATGAGAAACAATAAAATCTTTTATTTATAATTATATTGTAAGAAATAAGTATATTAGAGGGAGTTTGAAAGTGGCACCAGTGAAAGAAAAGTTGAAAGGAAAGCGTTTGTCTTATGGGCATGTGATGAGGAAGGGTGAAACACATGTGACTAAGAGAGTGATGAATATGAATGTTGATGGATGGAGGGGGAGAGGGAGACCTAAGAAAAGATGGATGGATTGTGTGAGGGAGGACATGAAAGATAAGGGAGTAGGTAAATGATAATGAGACGGCTGACAGGGAAGAGTGGAAGAGAAAAACAAATTGCGCCGACCCCAAGTAACTTGGGACCAGGGTAGGAAGATGATGATTTATTATTATATTATAACCTACAATAGGCATCTAAAACCAACGTATCAAAAAGTTTTGTAAAAATCTCCAATCAATCGAACGCCGAAATATGTTTTTTTAGATTTTCCTACTAAAACTCGTTACCGTTCCTTTTAACTTTATTATACAAACATTCGCTTTTACTGTAGATACTCACGTATATAGGAAGTACTCAAATATTCTGAAAATTTGCATACAAAATACACACACACTCGAAACAAACTTCGCAACTCCTACAAAAAGGAAGTGCGCTCAGAATCGACTTTTGCCACATAACATTTTGTTTCATGAATTGAAATCTCCACGTAATAATATAATGTAATATATTATTACGAAATATAATTAGGAATATGAGATTAATATTGTTAGTAATTTAGAAATTTGCTTGACACACTATCGTGTGTCTGGATAAGTCATTTTAATTTATTTTTTTAAAGAAAGCGGGAAGGAAAACACTGGGATTTCTCCTGTATCGTGGGTGCGTTTACAGACACAAATCTACACATGTACAAGCGCCCAGATCCGGATCTACTATTTGTAGGCCATACAAATATTTGATCCGTGCGGGAATCGAACCCACGACTCGTAGCGCAGAAGCCAATCTTTCAGCCACTGCACCAAACGTGTCGTCAAAGCACCTCTCGTGTTGCGAAAACAAAAAACAACAACAATAACAATATCGAATTAATATTGCCGCGCACAGTATCACGACTGTTTCGTTTGACACTGTCAAAATACCTTAATTGATGTTACGAATGTTCACAGTTCAAGCGGTTAAAGCGAATGCTCCTTAGTCAGTGCGTTGAGCTGGCGCAGTATTGTAATGTAATACTCAAAATAGAATCTCGCATTATTACATTACACGCGAATGCTCCCGTGTGACCACCTTTACGTGCAAGTCTGATTTTATTCCCCTAAAAGTTCCCTACGGGTACATTTCATACTGTTTAGTATTTAGTGATATCATTGGGAAGGTAATGAAATAAGCTTTTAGTAAAATTATGAGTTCTTAATTTTTATTGTTGTTTTATGAAAAAGAAACGGATTAAACTGCAAAAATCTTGGTTAGGCAAATTTATTGCTCTCAAGAGTCGTGACAACATTTTGTCGTGTCGTGTCTCAAGTCATAGAAAAAACAGCTAGACTCTACAATCACCAACCCTACGTTTCGGTACAGCCCTATGTCTAGCAATGAATTACTATAGTTGGACCGTTAATTCGATGCAGTAACTTGACAGTTCAAAGCAAAATAATGATATCATACTAAAACTAATAGTGTTGGGTAGTGAACGATTTTACGAAAAGAACGAATACGCAAAATAGTTCAATTTAAACAAATCTCTATAAATTCTTTGTACCTCTTTACGATGCTGTTCTCTTAGACCCAAATTGACTGATAGAGAATGCCTTCTGACATTGAGTCCGCATTATGTACCACAATTGTGCATTGAAGTATTAAATAGATAAATAATTAACCTTATGTTCAGTTATTTGACGCTTCAAACACGTCATATCAGTAGTTACTAGTGGTTAAGGCTATTTTTAATAGTGATATATCGTGTTTTGACCCTCTAGTTATTAAATTCAATAAAAAGTATGCATATAAGTACATTTTTAAGTTCATTCGACTTCATTCATTCTTTTTTTCACCTCACTACCTTGTTTTTGTCAAAAACTGGTATCCCTCTAACTGTCAAGTTAGTGCATCGAATTAACGGTCCGACTATAGTCATAAATTGTAGATAATAAAAAATATCTCCAAAAAAATCATAAATCACATACGTGTGCACTTATAACCCTCCAAATGCTACCGTAATGCGTGAAAAGAAGTATGGCTGCTAAAGTTTACGTCAAGTAACGTTTTACGTGCCAAAGATAAAGATAAGGCATAACCTGCACCAGAGGCACGCTGCACGGAATACTAACAGAGGGGTGTTAAGTACCCATAAGTATTACGGAGAAAATATGTGCCAAGACTCGCAAGATATGAATTTGTTATTATGTTTTATGAATAAGATAATTATTATTCCTTTATTCATTGAATATACATATAAATTATATGTTTAAATATTTCTATGAAAAATATAAATAAAACATTTAAAAATATAAAAAATAGTAACCCACCGGCATCGGGAACAGGGTCCAAGCTACCGGTGGTCAGGGCCTCAGAGAGAGGAACCTCCTGACAATACGTGCCGTGTTCAGAAGTACCGCTTTCTGTATCGGGCCCTTGACCCAGCTGCCCAACGAGAGCCTCATCAGATGTTGGTCGAGGCTCTTGGCTATTAAACCATTGGCCGTAACGACTAAGATAAGATAAGTAAGATATTATTATTATATTTTCTGAGGAAAAGGAAATTTTACAGTCTTTAAATTATGACATTAACTGCCTTGTTGGTCTATTGGTGGCAAGCACGACTGCTGATCGTGAGGTCCTGGGTACGATTCCCAGTTCGGGCAAAGTGTTATTGGGTTTTTCCGTGTGGAATTCCTCAGTAGCTAAAGTTTAGATCTGCGCCCGGTTGATGGCAACAGGCTCGCCCCCTATTACATGGGACTTAAATGTAACGGTGAAATGAGGGAGTTACTATACACCTCTGCCCAACCATTCGGGGAATACAGGCGTGATGTCATGTTATGTAAATTATGAAGTTCCTTTATATTTATTTTTGTTGGATGGTTTCGAAACGTCATCGTGATAGTAGGCATTACTAAAGCCAAGTAGACCTGACAAGAGGTTGAAATAGTACTAAGAGAAAGAAATATTATTACACAAATCCTCCAATTCCTTAAGGAATTCTCAATTCAGTGAAGAAACAAATTATCTTTAATTCGATACATCTAATGATAAGGCCATCAGCTCCAACAAATACCCAATAACATCTGTTTAAAAAGTAATTTAGTTAAAGTATTTTAGTCCGCGCGACATTTTACATAGCCGTATCGATTCGCTTTGTCAAGCTCGCCAAATATTCGACAAAACTTCCAAACTCCACGAATTTGCAATGTACCTATCTGTTATACGAGAAGTTTTAAGTAACCTAACTTTCAAACTTGATATAAAAGGTACGAAGAATGTGTTTGATTTTCTGTGGGAATAAAGTACAATGTGGGCGACTGATAATATAATCGGTGCGGTGGCTAATTTAATATTTTCGGCGAAAATAGACTGGACATTTTATACTTCAACTAGCGACCCGCCCCGGCTTCGCACGGGTGTAATGTAGATACTAATGTGGGGCATATAAACCTTTCTCTTGAATCACTCTATCTATTAAAAAAAACCGCATCAAAATCCGTCGCGTAGTTTAAAAGATCTAAGCATACATAGGGACAGACAGACAGCGGGAGCGACTTTGTTTTATACTATGTAAAGATAAAGGAGCCCATGAACCATAAAAAGTAGGTCCTACAAAAAATTGGTGACGTAACGGGAGAATGACCGCTTGTTGATCAATCGACTGATATGTTTATAAAACCTATCAACATTTTGTGATACATTAACCTTGAAGAAAAATATGTTGTTGACTTAAAGTAGGTCCAGCAGAATCGGTGACCGATCGGTCCTACAAACTGTATGTCGGCTGCAGACTACCTAAGATACAGTTCCCGGAAAGCTAACAATATAGCGAGGGATCCCAAGTTTTACCTCAAAAGATGACCGGCAGCGAGGGACGGACTCCTTTTAAAAAGTATACCAAAGAAAATCTTTTTTAATAAATTAGGTGAATATATTTTTCTTTCGTATTTTCTGATGTTATACCCCGCTTATTAATTTTATGATACCCTATGTATTATAGGGCTGAAGCTCCGATATTAAGGGTCAAAATGTAGTACGAATATTAATATTGTTGTTACTATTTCACGTATTAAATTGCAAGGTTGTTTGAAAATCTCAAAAGCTGTTCACTCTATACTAATATTATAAAGCTGAAGAGTTTGTTTGTTTGAACGCGCTAATCTCAGGAACTACTGGTTGGAATAGAAAAAATCTTTTTGAGTTGGATAGTCCATTTATCGAGGAAGGTTAAGGCTATATAACATCACGCTACGACCAATAGGAGCGGAGCATAAACGAAAAATGTTGCAAAAACGAGAAAAATGTCCACCCGTGCGAAGCCGGGACGGGCCGCTAGTGTAAAATAACAGTGTATGCATACCTCATCGATGCAAATATAATTTCGAATTGTAAAACATTCACATCGATTCCGTCGTAGTACCGATTAAATCATCGACGCACATCGATAACATTGGATTTTCCGATTTACGAGAGATGCATTGCAATCATAAATCTGTGTACGTCTGTACCTATGGTACTATTTTCGACCGGTAACGAATTACCCATTATGCATATCTGCATTCTTCGAATACTTGAATTTCAGCAGCGAATACTGTACCGTCAAAAATAAAACACGAGAGGACCGTAATACGAGAATTGTGAATGATTGCTGCGAACAATGTGGATGTTGTGAATACGTTAGGGATTCTGTACACTTGTCTGACGTCATACTTACGACTTTATTGCTTGATTTAGATTTTAGTCAAAATAATAATCAGCCCATACACATACTACAGAACGAGGGGCTCGTGGCTAATCACCTGCTGCGCGGATCATATGATTAGCATGGTTAAGCTGCGCTCGCCGCGGTCGTTCCGTGGATAGGTGGCCGTTCGTTACACATCAAGACCCCTCCGTGCCTCGGAGAGTACGTTAAATCGTCGGTCCCGGGTGTAATATGGATACCTATGACAGTCGATACGGGTAGTCAGAAGCCCGAAAGTCTGACAAACGGTTCAACCTTAGGATATCGGCATTGCCCTGTAACTGGGTTGCGGAGGTCTGATGGCAGTCGCTCCGTGTAAAATACTGGTATTCAGCCGCATCTGGTTAGACTGGAAGCTGACCCCAACATAGTTGGGAAAAGGCTAGGCAGAACACATGCTACAGAACATCATAGGCATTTTAATTGATCGCTAATCCGCTATAAAAGATTTACTTCGCAAGTTGTCTTCTGAAATCGACTTTTAAACTGTTGACACACCGGCAGCAAGTCGACTTCTACGAGTTTTGCGAACTAAGCGAGCACTTGCTTGTAATTATTTGCACGGTAAAACTTGCTATTGGATTTGGCGCGTTCGGATAGTAAACCAGTATTGCCTTCATCACCAAGACGGATGATGGTCTCATCCTCTTCACATAATCTTTGTCGGATTTTATGACAGACACGTGAGCGGAAATTCCCGCAAGGGTTGTAAATGGCGACATTTTATCACCTGTCTTTTGTAATGAACCAAATAGCAAAGTGCGTTTTCTCAACATCAAATATACAAGGTTAGTCGGAAAAGGGGTACTAAGCCGAAATGGCGTTAAAGTACCCATAATAAGGGATAACTTTTGTTCTACAACTTTCCCCAAAACTCGATATTTTAAGAGAAATAGCTTTTCAAAGAATTCGTAAAAAATATACTAAAATCTATCGTCCATAGCTATGATCAGCTGTTTTTACAATTTAGGTCATATTTGGGGTCGCGGATTAGAAAATTAATTATCTGAATGCATAACTAAAGCCGGTATGATTTTTTTTTAAAAATAATATAAAAATCTTTATGCATGCAAATAAAAATTATCGAATTTCGAAATTTTAACACTTGTTTTAAAATAGTCATCAGTGATACTTTAGGTGGCCCGCGGCTTATTACCCCCTTTCCGACTAACCTTGTATAACATAATTAGCATATTACTGTCTCACTGCTTGGCGCGGGCCTCTTCTCAGAATGAGAAGGGTTTTTTAAGCCGCAATCCACCACGCTGGCCTGATGCGGGTTGGCATACTACTCACACTATCGAGAACTTTATGGGGCCCTCTCAGGTGTGCAGGTTTCCTCACGATGTTTTTCCTTCACCGTTAACGCAAGTGATAATCAAATTCTGAACCGTAGATGTAGGTATTCTAAAAGTCAAAGGTACGGGCTGGGATCGAACTCAGACCCTCCTGCATGCAAGGCAAGCATTCAACCGCTAGTCTATTAAATATATGAACGTATCAAATATCTTTGATCTGAAGAAAATGTATCATAATAATATCATCATCCCGTCTCTACATACTCGGCTTATGTCGCTATCTGTCCCTTGGTCGGTAGCGACCTTTCGCTACCGATCTCAATAAATGTCACTTCATACATTTTATACTCAGCCCGATATAGCTGTATTCGATGCAAATATATTTTATGGCAGACCCTAACATTGAACCCATTTTGCTAGTGGGAGTTTAGTGTTTAATTTTGTGTATTTGATGGTGGTTACTTTTATAAACAATTTTATGTCAAGCATTAAAATATACAACGTGTTTGCAAAGTTATCCAATTTAACGTTTATTAATTAACTAGTGACCCGTCCCGGCTTCGCACGGGTGCAATGTAGATACTAATGTGGGGCATATAAATCTTCCTCTTGAATCACTCTATCTATTGCTGAAAACTGCATTACAATGCGTTGCGTAGTTTAAAAGGTCTAAGCGTAGGTACCTACAGTCAGCGGGAGCGACTTTGTTTTATACTATGTAAAGATAAAATTGTGTAAAAAAGTAACAATTGTAATAAGACTGACAATTGTCATTAAAAAGCAGATAGGAATTTTATCCTCTCTTTTAAATAAGTATAAAGTATTAATGATTAATCGGTGCGTTTATAACGAATGTGTAAGCCGGCCCTAAAAATAATTTTCTTTTCAGAACGAAAGTTGGTTCAGAATTTCAGATAAAAGAAATTCAAAGTAGGAATGTAACAAGCTTAATGTATTAAATTTCTTTGTGTATTATACAAAAACATACCTTTTCTTTACGACGGCGATGAGAATTATATGCTGGGTGTTCTTCGTTCCCCTTATTGCTCTGAAACAAACATAATTTCATATTATTAAGTGGAATTTCAAGAGTACACGATTTGAAGATGTTTTGACGTCGATAATAAATTTTGTATTTTGCAAGGTTTTCTTATTCCCAGTTCCTATAAACACAAACGAAGCGCTTTGCTTACCAATGTTAGCATTTTTTATTGCCAAACTGAGCATATAAATAGACTCGTAAGCTAATTTCACCTGTGATAGCTACTTCTATATAGCAAGGTTTACTATGCAAAGCTATGAGGTCTTTGCTTAATTATTGGTAAAGATAGAAGAGGCTCAATTTTAACCAATAACGCTCCGTAAATTATAGGAATCAGCCATTAGTAATTTTATATCTGGATTATGTTAGTATTGACTATGTAGCTCTCTAGATGCAAGCGTAGCAAGACCACCATAGACAAGGGTTTTGTCAACGGAAGAATAGACAAAATGACATACAGGATGTAAACAAAATCATGTAATTTCTTTCGAATTGCGCAGTCATTTAACTCGGGGCGCTAAAATGCCTCACGTTAAGAACACATGTTTACTTATTGTAATTTTTTTTTATTGAATCCAAAAGTATCCCGTGCAGGGTTAATCTATGTCAGCAGTACATCACGTGGTTTGAAGGAATTACAAGATTTCGTTTACATCCTGTATATTCATTGTGAATATGTCATATTGTCCATTCTTCCGTTGACAAAACCCTCGTCTACGGTGGTCATGCTAGACCTGCTGTAGTGTATAAGGACGTGGCTACACTAGCCAAACAGTTTGCGGTTTACTGTTAGAGTCCAATACTGTTTAAAATGCAGCGTTCACACTGAGCGTACGGTCCGCGGTTACGAATAGTATTGGGTGCTTAAAGTGTAACGCAAACTGTTACTCTTCTAAGGCCGCCAATACACGTGTAAGTTGCTCCCGTAAAATTTATGTAAGTGACTTATGACAATAAATTCGACTTTACAAATCAGTCAATAAGTTACTTACAAAGGAGTTTATATTTGCAAATTTATCGTAAGTTAATTACGTTAAGAAAACTTACAGGTGTAAAGTCAGCCTAAGAGTGAAAAATAACAGTGCGGTGCGGCCCCGCAATGCATACACCTCAGATTCATGTATTGGTTCTTAAGGAAAGAGCTGTGGGAACTCATGCGATATGTCGAGCAGCAAATTTTGTTCTTTTTACGATGTAAGTGTAATTTACAACCTATTTAAATACCTATACAAATATCCATTTTGGATAACTACATGTACCTATAGGTTATATCAAATTACTTTCATTTATTAATTTTTATACATTTATATACATTTTAGATTTTTAACTGCCTCGTTGGTCTAGTGGTGGCAAGCGCGACCGCTGATCGTGAGGTCCTGGGTACAATCCCCAAGTCGAATAAGTGTTATTGGGTTGTTCCGTGTGGAATTCCTCGGTAGCAGCCCGTAGTTTGGATTTGTGCCCGATTGATGGCAATAGGCTCGCCTTTATTACATGGAACTTAAACATAACGGCGAAATGTGGGTGTTACTATACACCTCTGCCCAACCCTTCGGGGAATACAGGCGTTATGTTATGTCATCCCTAATGAATAATGTGATTACCTATTATTACACATACGCTCGGATCGTTAGATTTTTTCCTGTGATCCATCTTGTGATATCGTTGGTAATGTTAGAGATGATGAATGGCATGATCTAATGTTTATTAATACAGCGTGTTATTATAATTTCATTAGAGCAAAGATATTTTTGTTTTTTATGAATGGGTCCGCGCTTGACCTCGATCTCGCCTGATGATGGAAAGCGATGGATGAGCTCTACGATGAAATAAACACTGGGAGGATAATGATGTCAAATAATTTGCTTATTTTAAAGATTACTAGCGACGTAATTCGCAAATTACTATAGCATTCAGGGACATGGTGGAAGGGGATTCCCTTTGTTACTCATTATTTCTTAATTCCTAATCTGCTTTGGCATAACGAGTTAGACACAACATTTTTATGGCATAATAATACTTTGACAATATTTTTTGGCATACTCTTTAGACAGGCATAACTATTATACACATAATTAGCCCGAACTGTCCCACTGCTAGGCACGGGTCTCTTCTCAGAATGAGAAGGGTTTAGGCCTTAGTCCACCACGCTGGCCTGGTGCGGGTTGGCAGACTACACACACCATCGAGAACATTATGAAGCCCTCTCAGGTGTGCAGGTATCCTCACGGTGTTTCCCCTTGACTGTTAACACAAGTGATATTCAAATTCTGATCCGCAACTTGATTTCGAAAAGTAGAGGTAAGGGCCGGGATAGAACTCAGACCCTCCGGCATGGAAGGCAAGCGTTCAACCTCGAGGCTATCACTGCTTAGCTATCATTTAGCTATATTTTTCGATGTAATTTTGTAGGTAGGTTATGGTTAAAAAAATAATGCCTATACATATACACAGAATTAATTTTATGCGTAACGATAATTAGGATAAGTGAAAGTATGCCATGATAAATTATGACATTAAATTTTATGCGAATCAATAGTGAAATAGTTGGAGGAGGCCAACTAGGAATTGCTGTATTCGAAATAGGCTTACATGTGCATGTGCAACGGGTTGGATTCAAACTTACGACCTCATGATCGCCAGTCCAAGCCCTGTACTTAGAGTCTGAATTTATATTTTTTCAAGAGGCAATTATTGTATTTCAGGCCATTACCAGCAGTGATAGCTTAGTGGTGTGGCCGGACTGCAAAGTCATAGGTCTCGAGTTCGAATCCAAGGCACGCTCCTCTGAATTTTCGGACTCATGTGCGTATTGTATAATTATCACTTGCTTAAAAACGGTGATAGAAAACATCGTGAGGAAACCGGCATGCCTGAGAGATATTTCTCGACGGCATGTGAAGCGAAGTCAGAGGCCCATGGGCGGCATAAACTCTGACACCAGGTTATTTACTAACCACACGAAAAGAAGAGGCCATTACCTCTTAAAAATATATTATTAGCAGTCAGTAAATACGAGCTGTACCTAAATAATTATGATAATGATAGATACTTATACCAAAAACTACAGATAGCACGAATTTCCTAGAATCTTATTTGGGTTTTGTTCAAACATTTCTTGAAAGACTTAAGACTTCCGTGACCACTTACTCCAATAGAGACCGATCACATGGAAATGTAAGCAAAATGGGTAAGCAAAATCACTTGCGAACGAGGGATTCCTTCATACCCGCTGTAGTGGACATAATTCGCTTTGTACAGTAGGGGAACGAAAATGTTATACACCTTAAGGTCCATTATAGCTTGCACAGTGCAAGAAACAACCTATTTTACCGACTACGTATTGCCAACATTATAGAAATGAAAACAAAACTATTTTTGACAGGATATTAAAAATTATAATGGTGACATGATAACAACCACTAGTAATGTCAATTTATTTAATCATCGAATTGATTGATGTAATGGTTTTTACAACAAAACTCTTTAAATCAAATCAAATACATTATATGGCATTACTACGACATATGGAGGCAAAAGACAATTTTGATCTTTGCTACTAAATAATTAAACATAATTTTCCAGGCATTGGTCTGTTCCACTCTCTTTTTCTTCTACCTGCCCTTATCCCACACTAGGTGGGGTCGGCACAACATGTATTTCATAAATCCATGTTGTTAAGAGGTTTTGGCTTATTGTTTTATGACCAGCCGCCTGCCTGACATCAACCATCATTGTGATCTGTTTGCGGATGAATGGCAGAATAAATTGTCAGGTGCATTGTGAGGGCTGTGTGAAAGAGGTGTCTCATATTGTTATATATATTTTTTTTAAATCATTATTTTTCGTTCCATTGTTTTGTATGCATCTTCTTCCAGTCCTGTTCTTTTTTCTATCTTTAATTATTGTAATTGGTCTAAGACCGTTTTAATTAAGATAAATAAATAAATAACCCTCCTTGGAAATGCACGTGGAGCGTTCGCGCGGGCGACCCAATGTGCTTGCTGATATTATGCACTGGGTCTCAAAATGATATGCTTGTCAATCTTATTGCCGACAACTATGTTCTTCTTGGTGGGGTATAGGTACTTGAAGTTCCTCGACCCAATCATTCAGTTTTACTAGGGATTTTGGTTCTGACACATCGTAAACTAATATAGCACCATGAGCGTCTCTGTTTAAACTTGAAACTTCTTGTACTCAGTATTGGTCTGTTCCACTCAACAGTTTCAAAAGATAACATTTGCCCGCGATGTGGGAAAGGAATGAATTTGAAAACTGACGAATCTATTTATTTCCTTACTGTACATGTAAACGTACCTAGAGGATTATGGACTACGTACTACACGAAATTTCCGTGAGCCTTTTTGTATAAATAGATATTTAAGGACTCGTCGGTCTAATGGTGGCAAGAGTGACTGCTGATCGTGAGGTCTTAGGTTCGATCCCCAGGTCGGACAGTGTTATTGGGTTTTTCCGTGTGGGATTTCTCAGTAGCAGCCCAGGGTTTGGATTTGTGCCCGGTTAATGGCAATAGCTCGCCCTCTATTACATGGGACTTAAGCATAATGACAAACTGAGGGTGTTACTGTACAACTCTGCCCACCTTTCGGGAAATACAGGCGTGATGTTATGTTATATTTAAGGAATTCTTGGAATGACAAATATGTGATTAATAGAAGGTAAAGGAACGGATGTTACAGACATTATGTTGCATAGTTGTTGTTCTAGGAAAATAAGTAGCCACTCTCTTTCCTCGGGTGTTTGTATAAGACGATGATCTTGATGAGAGGATGGGCAGATACCATAAAAGCATGCTTAACCTCTGATAAAGCACACACAGTGATAGCCTAGTGGTGTGACCGTCGGACTGCCAAGTCATAGGTCTCGAGTTCGATCCCAAGGCACGCACCTCTGACTTTTCGGATTCATGTGCGTATTGTATAATTATCACTTGCTTAAAAACGGTGAAGGAAAACATCATGAGGAAACCAGCATACCTGAGGGATATTTCTCGACGGCATGTGAAGCCAAGTCAGAGGCCCATGGGCGGCATAAACTCTGACACCAGGTTACACACTAACCACATGAAAAGAAGAAGCACACAGCGATCACCAATATGTTTGCGTGACAATGTTTAATAACAGTACATTGCGATCTATAAGCAGGCCTGTGATTTAGATATCTACTTATCCATTGGTAAAATGGTCGAACGGCCGTGGTTCAGCTGCGATTCGATTGCGATTTTAAACAACTTTGTCAGTAGAATTGGTCTTCAGGTAAAACAGAATATTGTATCGATATGCTTAACGGTGCTTGAGAAGAACTCCCAAGTTACAGATGAGCATTTTTGTATCTGAAAGAATGGTCTTTTAAAATAAAAGTAGTAGGTATATCAAAATAGGGATCTTTAGTGCTTTACGAATGTTAATATGTTTTATTTAAACTAGGTTAGCGCGTCGTTCGCCCTTTAATGATTACTTCCACAGATATTTTATTAAACTATGTTTTTTTTACCGACTGCCTCGTTGGTCTAGTGGTGGCAAGCGCGACTGCTGATCGTGAGGTCCAGAGTTCGATCCCCAGGTTGGGCAAAGTGTTATTGGGTTTTTCTGTTACGAATTTTTCAGCAGCAGCCCGGAGCCTGGATTTGTGCCCGTTTAGTGGCAATAGGCTCACCCCCTATCACATGGGACTTAAACATAACTGACGAAACGAGGGTGTTCTAAAACACCTCTGCCGAACCCTTCGGGGAATATAAGGGGTGGTGTTATGTTTTATGTTTTTTTTACGGTGAAACAACTACCATCTTTCAGTTCTCACAAACTTATCACATAGATGAGATCCAAAATGTATGAATTAAGTCGTAAGTCACAATACTCAACGCAAATAGGTAAGTAACTATTTGTACGTGTGCGCGTGTGCGTAAACACGTGTTAGGTACATTGTTGCCACACGGAATATCATAATTAGTCTCCCTGAGGACTGGTGCGACCGCGAGACGGGCTCAAAGGCTCTACAATATTAATTAAGTTTTTAGATATCTCACAACATATTTGCAATTTTGCTTCATATTTGTATGTTTAAGGAGAATGCTCACGTCTCTTACTTATACTAAATAATATTTATCAACATTAAATATCAGTTTTTTTGTCCTCTTTATTTAAAGAGTGATTCGCTAAGACAAATATAGCGCTCTGTTAAAACAAAACAATACAAAACAATTTAATATAACACTAGTTACACAACATTGAGTTAGTAAATTATCTATCCCTTAAACCACATTTAACAATATGTAGAATTATTTTGGACTTATCTGGTGTCGGGCATAAGAATTACATAAGCCAATGGAACTACCCAAAAAGTTGTCGTCTCTCCCGTTTTTTTAACCGACTTCCAAAAAAAGGAGGAGTTTCTCAATTCGACTGTAGGTTTTTAAAAATTTTTTGTATGTTTGTTCCGCGATATCTTTGCTAATTGAATTAATGATTTTTTTTTGTTTGAAAGAGTATTCTTTCGAAGTGGTCCCAATTAAATTTGGTGAAGATCTGATGAAGAACTTCGGAGATAGACAATAAATGAAGTCGGTTATATTTTTGTTAAAATGTTTTTATTTTAGAATACATCATGTGTCTCTTTTTGAATTATCATTGTAGTATATTGCTATAATAGGGAAATAAAATCTTAAAATGATCGAATATTATAATTATTTTAAAAATAAATCCTAATCGTGTTACACAATTATTATTTTTTACCAAAAATTATATCATGCTACAAGGTTTAATTTATTAGTAATAATAAAAGTACCTTTCATTAAATATGTGTATTATTTAACATTTTATACATACATCGATGTTATTGGTGATGTTCTTCACAAAGGTCAGGTGCGTAGTACTCTCAACCGGCGTGCGTGTATGACAAGATGTATGAATGTGGATGAAGCGAAAGGGGTATGTAAGAGTCGTAGCATGTGGCGTTCTATAGTTTCTGCCTACCCCCATGGGAAAAAGGCGTGAGTTTATGTATGTGTATTTAACATTTTAGAGTATAGTTTAGTATGGAGAAGAGATGAAAGGAATCACCTTAAATAATGTGGTCGCTATTTCGTGCAAAATAGTTGGCTGTCAGTTGCCTGTTTTGTTTGCGTTTAACTGTTCTGCGGAAAGTTGAAAACTGTTGACAGGAAAATATTGTATGGTTAACAGAAAAGTTCGGTAGTGGACGTCCGTCTGTTTAAATAACGTTTTGATGTAAGTTAGAAGTAAAAAAAATAGGTTTTGGGACTATTAAAATTTCCATTGATATTATAGATATGACAAAATAATTGTGTCTAAAAATATCGCAGTTTCGTCCTTAATGACAGGCAAAGCAATAGGCGGGACAACCTGTATGTTCTGCCTAACCTTTTACCAACTATGTTGGTGTCAGCTTCCAGTCTAACCAGATGCGGCTGAATACCAGAATTTTACACGGAGTGACTGCCATCAGACCTCCGCAACTCAGTTACAGGGAAATGCCGATATTCCATGGTTAGATCGGTTACCCGTAACGACTGTCATAGGTATTCGTATGACATCCGGGACCGACTGTTTAATGGGCTCTTCGAGGCACGGAGGGGTCCCGATGTCTAACGAACGGTCACCCATCCACAGAATGAGCGAGGCAAGCGCAGCTTAGCTTCGCAAATCGTATGATCCGTGAGGTTGGTAATCAGCCCTGATCCACCTTGTATATTCCCATGAAAATTAGTTTTCCTACCTCTGCATCATCATAATTATACTATATAATTGCCACCACTAGACCAACGAGGTAGTTAGGTCGTGAGGTCCTGGGTTCGATCCCCAGGTCGGGCAAAGTGTTATTGGGTTTTTCCGTGTGGAATTCTTCAGTAGCAGCCCGGATTGATATAGCAGTTTGGATTTGTACCGGGATGATGGCAATAGGCTCGCCCCCTATTACATGGGACTAAAACATAACTGGCAAAACGAGGGTGTACTAAAAACACCTTTGCCGTTCCCTTCGGGGAATACAAGGCGTGATTGCCATCAGGCAATAGCGTCGCCTATTACATGGGACTTAAAGATAACTGCAAAATGAGGGTGTTACTATACACCTCTGCCCAACCCTTCAAGGAATACAGGCACGATGTTATGTGTGATATGTAGTCTAAAAAAGCCACAGGTACTTCAACAACCTGGAAGTTACAATCATGGCCTCTAACAGGATTCCAATAAGAAAGTATTTGCGACTACTTGACTGTAGTAAACACAGGGCTGCCCTATTTCATTAGTCTCCTGTCAAAGAGTAAGTGACGTCACACGCTGAGATGCCTTCAGCTAAATGAGTACTTGAGGTTCCTTTAGAAAGGGACTTCATTGTATCTTGACTTCATTTGTTAGATAGGGATTTGTTAATTAAAGCTTTTTGGAATTGAGATTCAATTGTTATTAAATTCTGTCGGATGTATTGGGAAGCTTATATTTAAATAAAAGTCGACGTGTACGGGCTGGTATAAAAATGATGAGGTATTAAAAATAAAATTATGTTTTAAAAACTTTAGAGACTTTAAACCCCTCTCCCGTGCATCTATCTCTAAATACTGTTTCTTATACAGAGTAACTTCAAATTAAATGGCAAAATACAGGGTGTAGTTAAATGCCAAAACTGAAAACCTCTCAAGGGCTCATTTTAGGTACCTAGGTACTCTTCATTATGAACAACTTCTACTGGGGACAAAAACCTGAAATCGCGTAACAAAATTCTGCTGCTCCATACATTTATGTTCCATTGATTAGACAAAATGTAGGGAACAGCAGATTTTTTTTTTGCGTGATTTTTTGATTGTTCCCATAGTTAACGTTTTTCGTAATTATATGTGTAATATTTGAGGAAGAGGTTTTCAGTTTTTGCATTTACACCTTGTATATTAATAGAACACATAACTTAATTTTAGGTATATACTGACACTTTTCCCTGCGAAGGCAACCGCCTCCATATGCGTTCTATGCAGCGTGCTGTAAAGAAACGCATACAGGAGGTTAGGGAGTCCCGCTGGGACAAGATGTTAGGCGAATTAGAGCCATCCCATCTCGCTTTCTGGCGTTTGCAACGCGCCCTCAAAAATGAATGTGTAGCCTCTACTCCCCCTCTCAATCGTCCGAATCAAAGGCCGGCCTTTGAAGACGACGAAAAGTCCGAATGCCTAGCCGACAGTCTAGAAGCCCAGTGTACGCCCAGCGCATTACCAGTAGACCCGGTCCATCTGTCCCAGGTGGATACCGAAGTCGAACGTAAAGCCGCTCTCCCCCCCGTAGAAGATCCTGATGATCCCCTGCCCCCTGTCACCGCGGATGAGGTGCAGGCGATAATCAAGAATCTTAAGCCCAGGAAAGCCCCCGGTCTCGATGGCATCACGAACAAGGTGATTAAACTCTTTTCCGCCCAGCTCATAGTACTAATGACCGCCATCTTCAATGGCGCTCTTAGCAATAACCTCTTTCCGCAAGCTTGGAAACAAGCCACAGTTATAGGCATCCCCAAACCCGGCAAACCCAAGTGTGAGCCGTCCAGTTATCGCCCCATAAGCCTTCTCAATTCGTTTGGGAAGATTTATGAGCGTATCATTTATTCGCGTTTAAAGGGATTCGCATATTCCCATAACCTCATTCCCGACCAGCAGTTTGGTTTTCGTCCCACCCACTGCTGCACTAGGCAACTTCACCGTATTGTCGAACACATAAGCTCCGGCTTCATGTTTTCATACAAGACAGGCATGCTGTTCTTCGACGTAGCGAAAGCCTTCGACAAGGTCTGGCACAACGGTTTATTATATAAACTGTACCAATTCAACGTGCCAGACCGTCTCGTGCTCATCATTCGAGACTTTCTGTCGGATCGCACCTTTCGCTACCGAATAGACGGCACGCTTTCGTCTCCACATCCGATCCGAGCCGGAGTCCCTCAGGGCTCCGTGCTAGCCCCCCTTCTGTTCACGCTGTACACCAGCGACATTCCCACTCAAGGCAAGGCCCAGTTGGCACTTTTCGCCGACGACACGGCTATTTACTACACGGGTAGTGACTTAAAATCGATCTCTCGCATCCTACAGACCGCAGCCAACCGCCTCGGCGCTTGGTTTCGGAAGTGGCGTATCGAGGTGAATCCCGAAAAGAGCGCAGCAGTTCTTTTCGGGAGGCACGGCGATAACCACTCGCGTTGTCCCCCAGTAGTCATGTTTGGAAAAGAGATCCCTTGGGAACTGAGCGTCAGGTACCTGGGGGTTATCCTAGACCACCACCTCTCGTTCCGGCAACACATCAAAAAGGTGCACGCTCGCGCCTCTTTTGTTGTGGGCCGGTTACACCCTATGATTAGGGCGCGCAGTAAGCTCTCGCTTAGAAATAAGTTGAGACTTTACCTGACGTGCATTCGCCCCATATTAACCTACGCCAGCGTCGTGTTCGCACACGTTAGGCCATGTCGCTTTAAAGCATTCCAGATCTTGCAAAACCGCGTATTGCGCAGAGCCGCGGGCGCTCCGTGGTATATGCGCAACGTTCAGCTTCATTTAGACTTAAAAATGCCAACGGTAAGGCAATATCTCAAACGCACGTCTAAGCGTTACTTCGACCATGCCCCGAGGCATCGGAACCCCCTCGTGACCGCCGCGTCCGATTATAAACCCTCCCAGATTAGCATAGTCCGCCGTCCCCGGCATGCGCTACTAGAGCCCGATGATGAGATCACCCTCCTCCAGGAGGCGAATAAATCGACTAGCACTATACACATACACCGCCGCCGCCGACCGGCGTATCGCCCTCGCCGACGAGGCCCCTCGCGACGTCCCACCACCGCCGCCCCCGATCCACCGTGCTCACCCGCCGCAGCCGCGGAGCCGGTCGTCCCTTCTGACTCCGCGCAGTCACCATGACGCGAGAATACAGCCCTCATCAAGCTGTCGTATCCCTCCCAGTCCTCTTGCATTCGACACCCTAAGAGTTCGAGTCCCCCCTTGGGGACGCTCTCAGAGGTGTCGCTGCTATAGTCATAGCCATGATGTTACAGTAGTTAGCTTTGCGTAGTTAGCTAGGTAGTTAGAATAGTAGGTATTGGTTCGGAGACCCTTCTGGTCTCGCCAATAATAGCCAGGTTACGTAGAAAAGGTCCGCAAGACCATCTACATTAGTCGATTAGGAAAAAAAAAAAAAAAATTTTAGGTATAAAGTGATATTGGGTTTTTCCATTAGGAATTTCCTTGTAGCAGCCCGAAGTCTGGATTTGTGCCCGGTTATTGTCAATAGGCTCGCCCCCTATTACATGGGACTTAAACATAACTGGCGAAACGAGGGTGTACTAAAAACACCTCTGCCGAACCCTTCGGGGAATACAATACGTGATGGTATGTTATTAATTTTAGGTATTTTTTTATTTGAATGTGTACTATTAATGATTCCTAGTAACCCTATGAAGTTTCAAGCAGTAACCCTGTATTTTCTAGCAAGATCAATATTCTAACTTGCATTTTCTTTGGCTTTGTAAATTAAAATAACTGCAGATTGAATGCAGGATCTCAGGAGCTTTCAAAGCAATTCTGAAGAAGCCAATGAAACGGCAAAAGTTAAACCTACCTCTACTTTAGCTGAGTTCGCTTTTTATCTATTCTAACTAACGAAATGCAATTTACAATTTTCAGTTATATATATTTTATACTACCTTTAAAGCGGAATGCTGTAATGAAAAGAAAACCGAATATCAATATTATGATATTTTATAAAATTATTTACTCGAGCATTTTTTTTTTTTAGATTTTGTTAGTATAAATCGCCGTTTATTTCTATTGTAAACGATGTCGAATACGGAGTACGAGAAGTATCAAGTTTTTACAGAGACGATCACGGTGCTATATTAGTTTACGATGTGTCAGAATCAAAGTCCCTAGCAAAACTGAATGAGTGGGTCGAGAACCTTCAAGTATACCCCACCAAGAAGAACATAGTCTACTTAGTTGTCGGCAATAAGATTGACAAGCATATCATTTTGGGAACCAGTGTATAATATACGCAAGCATATTTGGGTCACCCGCGCGAACTCTCAAAAAGTATTCCGAAGGAGGGTTGATGTCAGGTAGGCGGCCTGTCATAAAACAATAAGCCAAAACCTCTAACAACATGGATCTATGAAATACACGTTGTGCCGACCTCACCTAGTGTGGGATAAAGGCAGAAAGAAGGAGAAGCTGTAATGAAAAGAAAAGTGCCTCTACGAGTGACGGCCCGTTCAGACTGGCGTCCAGTTCTAATCTAAAAGTATCCCATGCAGGGTTAATCTATGTCAGCAGCACATCATGAGATTTGAAGGAATTACATTACACCCTGTATATCTTTACATAGTATAAAACAAAGTCGCTCCCGCTGTCTGTCTGTCCCTATGTATGCTTATATCTTTAAAACTACGCAACGGATTTTGATGCGGTTTTTTTAATACACTGGCCTGCAAAAATAAGTATCACACTTTTAAAATTTCAATTTTTTCTAAACTATAGAAGTTAGAGATTTAAAATAAAAAACGTTTTATAGTAATTTTTATCAGCTTTCTTTGAAACTATAGTAACAAAGTTAAACTCTTTTTGAGTCCTTTTTGTTTCGAAAATATATCTTGTGTACTTAAAAAGTTATTGCAATTTTAAAAGTGTGATACTTATTTTTGCAGGCCAGTATAGATAGAGTGATTCAAGAGGAAGGTTTATATGCCCCATATTAGTATCTATATTGCACCCGTGCGAAGCCGGGGCGGGTCGCTAGTTTGGTATATAATAAAAATATGTATTTTATACTGTAGAATTAGAACCTTTATTAGGGCATAATGCTGAGGTTTTAATTAAATAGCTAAGTTTTAATAAAAAAGGTAAGTTTACGATAGCCTGCGTTTTATATTAATCTAATTAAAAGTTTTCTATCTTATTGTATGGATAGGTATTAGTACTAAGATGCTGAGAGCGTAGGTGTCTAGATTACTTGTCTTAATCTAATGAAACGAAGATCAGTATTGCAGAACTTTCTGAATTAAGATAACACAAAGGTAATATTGTTTTGGGGTTTTAATAGAAGTAGACTATGAAGTTAAAGATAGGTATTAATTAATTTAGCTGTGACTTTATTGGTATAATTTAACAATATCTATCTTCAAGTTGGTCTTAAGAACATTACATCACGCCTTGTATTTCCTGAAGGGTTCGGCAGAGGTGTTTTAAGTAGGTACACCCTCGTTTTGCCAGTTATGTTTTAAGTCCCAATTGGGGGAGAATCTATTGCTATTAACCGGGCACACATCTAGACTCCGTGCTGCTACTGAGAAATTTCTAATGGAAAAACGGAGTATCACTTTGCCCGACCTGGGGATCGAACCCAGGACCTCACGATCAGCAGTCGCGCTTGCCACCACTAGTCCAACGAGGTGTTGACATTATTCATAAAGATTTCTTAAATAAACACTTTATTCTGCACTCTTGAAGTTTGTTGATTCAGTCAAGTCAATTCTAAAGCAATAATTCAAATAAGTTTGTTTTGAGCGCTTACAATGTTGAAGTGTCCACGCCATCGCCTCGGAATACAACCTTAGCTACTTATGCTACTTCAATTGATTTAATTAAGATCATTGAAAATTGGATTTGTACTTCTGAATAGAATAGCAATTAACGTGAATCAATTCGAATTAGAATGATTGCGTAGAACTAAAAGTCTGACCTTTGTGTGAATAAAGGACACCTTTCGAACCTGTAAATGACCTTTGTTGTCTATAGGTTAACTGGATGGACTTAATTACTATTTTGCTGGATCTCATGTTTAGGAAATTGAAGTTAAAGTTAGAATAACATGATCATAAGCCAAAAAGAACTTCTATTTATTGACGGCATGGCTGCCTTTCAATTAGAGATTTGCTAAGTTGCTAAGCTACGGATGTGTGTCAAACCTAGGATAGGATAGGATCGTTTGATTTTCATAGCTTAGCTTAGCTCTGGTGGGAAGGGGTTTAGTTCAAAGAAGCATAGTTTTATACATACTAGTTAAAGCGAGGGATGCGAGCTAGGGATGCGCGAGTGGTGTGGCTATAGGAAGCACGAAGCAGAGTAGACGAAGTAGTACGTAGTTAGCGCAAAACGCATCTTCATAGCACATCATACCCGCTACACCACTTAGCTATGGTGGAAATAAAGACATAGTTTCATAGCTTAGCTTTAACCTTGCTCACCGCTTAGCTGCCTTGCACATCTCGAGTGGAAAGGCAGCCTTAACTTTGGCTGTGACACAGGTTTCGCCAATAACTGCCCGGTTATTGTCCGTCAGTAGCAGTCTTCGGACTATGTACGAGCAGCCCAATAGAAAAAAGAGCAATAATTACTACTTTAAAGTGCCTCGTTGGTCTAGTGGTGGCAAGCGCGACTGCTGATCGTGAGATCTTGGGTTCGATCCCCAGATCGGGCAAAGTGTTATTGGGTTTTTCTGTGTGGAATTCCTCAGTAGCAGCCCGGAGTTTGGATTTGTGCTCGGTGGATGGCAATAGGCCTGCCCACTATGACAAGGGACTTAAACATAACGGTGAAATGAGGGTGTTACTATACACCTCTGCCTAACCCTTCGGGAAATATAGGCGTGGTGATATTATGTTATGTTAATTACTAGTTCATTGTGGATGACCGATACGTGATCATTAAGTCAAGCAGTCGTCATGATAAGTTTTCTCTTGAACTTCAAATAAACATCTCTACTTAATTATGCATGCTGCATTAATCTTTATTTCGTATCCGGCACTTGAGTGCGTACCCTGTCAGAGCTGCTAAAAACCCTTCTCATTCATAAGGTCATAACTTAGATTAAGTTTCTGTTAGCGATAAGGACCTAGCAAGTAGTTTCATTTTGTAATAGGATTAAGTTAGTATGTATTAAACCTGCATCGTTGATACTAGTTTCTCGTTTTCTTTAAAAATATATCTCCGCCGCTCCCCGATACCTAACTACTTACCCTGAAAAGTTAATATAATCTAATACCTAAAGAATGTGTGCAAAGCATGTGAGATTCTAACGCTTAATATACTTTTACGAGTGAACCGAATGTGCTTAGTTGTGGAATGCGCCCGCGCGGGTCAATTGTCAACAGGGTCGAATTCCTACGTTCCGTACCATACCGCTAAACAGATTATTGTGCTATAGTGTTTATTATATCTAGTAATTATGTGTGTTTTATAATTCGAACCGAGATTAAAAAAAAACAATATACATTTTTTTTAATTGAAACCAAAATTATCCCTTGCAGGGTTAATCTATGTCAGCAGCACATCACGAGGTTTGAAGGAATTACATGATTTCGTTTACACCCTGTATGGCTACGATATACCTTCAGTTACAGGTACCAGCAGTTGACTGGGATAAGCTTATTAAATTATGATTTCTAAAAGTATCCCCTCTAGTTTCGCCCCCTATTACATGGGACTTCGCCCCCTATTACATGGGACTTCGCCCCCTATTACATGGGACTTCACCCCCTATTACATGGGACTTGACGACACGTTTGGTGCAGTGGTTAAGCGATTGGCTTCTGCGCTGCGGGTCGTGGGTTCGATTCCCGCACGGAACAAATATTTGTATGGCTTACAGATAGTTGTTCCGGGTCTGGGTGTTTGTGCATGTGAAGATTTGTGTCTGCAAACGCACCCACGATACAGGAGAATTCCTAGTGTGGGGCAACATTTTTTATAAAAAACAAAACAAACAAAAAACAAACTTAAACATAACGGCGCAATGAGGCCGGTACTAGATACCTCTGTCCAACCCTTCGGGGAATACAGGCGTGAGTTTATGTTCAAAAAGTACCTAGGACCTACCTAGTACTTTTTGTAAGTATGTACTTATGTCAATATGAAAGTGATTTTACGTCGTCCCAAAATTAGTCTTCTATTCCATTCCAAACTAGCAGTAAAGGTTCAAAAGTCTGCAAACGATTATGGCGTCCAACTAACGAATTACCTTGCAAAATGAAAATGAATACCAGCCTATAAAATGTTATGACTAATCGTCTGTCGTTCAAAATTCAATCTAAATTCCAGTGTATAAAACGCAAATTGCTTCGATGCAATTAAATTGCAGTTATAAGCCCGTTAAGGGATATGACGGGGTCATCAATTTCAATGGATGGCGCTTAAGCTTGAATCGAAAATAATAACTGGACGTCAGTTTTAAATCGATTTTGTAAAGTTATTACTGATAATCGCTCAATGAATCATTCGTGTTTGATGATTCTATAACACATCGCTGAAAAACGTCATAGATTCTTTGTTATACAAGGTTAGTCGGAAAGGGGGTACTAAGCCGAAAGGGTGTTAAAGTACCTATAATAAGGGATAACTTTTGTTCTACAACTTTCCCCAAAACTCGTAGTTAGAAAAATATCTTTTCAAAGATTTCGTAAAAAATATGCTAAAATCTATCTGTCTATAGCTATGATCAGCTGTGTTTACTATTTAGGTCATATTTGGGGTCACGGATTAGAAACTTAATTTTTTGAATTCAAAACTAAAGCAGGTATGTTTTTTTTTAAAAAACTAAAATAATAATCTTTTTGCATGTAAATAAAAATTATCGAATTTTGTAATTTTAACACTTGCTTTAAAATAGTCATCAGTGATACTTTAGGTGGCCCGCGGCTTAGTACCCCCTTTCCGACTAACCTTGTATTCAAATTAGAGCCTAGACAATGTCCTTACATTTATTTAAAGTAATACTCTTAACTGCTTCGTTGGTCTAGTGGTGGCAAGCGCGACCGCTGATCGTGAGGTCCTGGCTTCGATTCCCAGGTCGAATAAGTGTTATTGGGTTTTTTAATGTGGAATTCCTCAGTAGCAGCCCGGTGTTGGATCTGTGCCTGATTGATGGCAATAGGCTCGCCCCCTATTACATGGGACTTAAACACAACGGCGAAATGAGGGTGTTACTATACACTTCTGCCCAACCCTTCGGGTAATACAGGCGTGATGATATGTTTATGTTTATGTAATACCCTTACTAATAAACGCTGAATAAAGTTATGCCATGTTTAACGTTAGTGTAACCATAATTTATCAATGTAAGCTTTGTTACCTATACCTAGGTAACTTTATTTAGCGTTTATTGGTTAGGGGATTAGGCTATATAATATGACTAGCGACCCGCCCCGGCTTCGCACGGGTGCAATGTAGATACATACAACCGTGAGGCATATAAACCTTCCTCTTGAATCACTCTATCTATTGCTGGAAACTGCATTAAAATCCGTTGCGTACCTAGTTTAAAAGATCTAAGCGTACAGACAGCGGGAACGACTTTGTTTTATACTATGTAAAAAAAATATTTATATCACGCGACTCAGTGTAGACTGTATAAAATTAAATTTATGATTTACGATGTGAAAAATCTAATACGGCACTACGGGTGTGAGAGCGGCAGTTGCGTGGCGACGCTCGCAATGGCAGACACACGATGGCGGACATTCGTAACTCGTCGGTAATCTAATACGGCACTACGGGTGTGAGAGCGGCAGTTGCGTGGCGACGTTCGCAATGGCAGACACACGATGGCGGACATTCGTAACTCGTCGGTAATCTTTGTTTTTTTTTACAAAATGAGTTTCGATTTTTCACATCTGCCAGGCGTACCGCGACGTTTGATTTTTATTAATTTAAGCGTACATGTAGCATTCTCACTGAAACATAGGGTTCCATCTGAAAAAGTATAGATGCGTTTGTATTTCTGTCATTTGTTCATAGCAAAAGCGAGACGAAAACTCAACAGTAGTTTCAAACAAATATAAAAATAAACTCGTATCTTTTTTAAAAATTGGCTTCAATAGTTTTATCATTTTAAGGGCCGATTTTTCAATCGTCAGATAACAATTATCTCAGAACTAAAAATTGCATTTTGACATATTTTCCACACATAAGCTGTCAGAATGTCAAACTTAATTATATGTCAGATAAAAGTTATCTGACTACTGAAAAATAGGCTCTAAATGGTGATGTCAAGTAAAAATCAGCTTGTGAATACGATCCGGTAGATACAGAAATATGTATGTAAAACATGAAACCAGTGATTAAAACCACAATGCGAACACGCAGGACAGATTCAGTCATACAGTCGATTTAAAAACCGAGCTTTTGCATGTTATCTGAATAAATTCATTAAATTTGGGTTGATATGGTGACAAGCCAAAAATATTTATTGGTATTGTAAAATAAGGATTCTTGTTAATTGAAATGAATAGCATTCTGTTAATTAATTCAATGGAGCCAGTGAAGTTTTGTGGAAACCGGTTGTTATGGTATAAGCATGTGAGCGGAGGAATGAGGAACATATCGTGAGCAAAGTTTTGAGTATGAATGTCGTGGTTATAAGAGTAGAGGAAGACCAAAGAAACCATGGATGGGTAGTGTGAAGCATGATATCGCTAAAAAGGGGGTGACTACTGAGATGACGGCTAATAGAGATGTATGGAAGGAGACATACTGCGCCAACCCCAAATAAGTTAGGATAAGGGCAGAAGGATGATGTTCGTTCTGTCTAGCCTTTTCCTAACTATGTTGGGGTCAGCTTCCAGTCTAACCAGATGCGGCTGAATACCAGTATTTTACACGAAGCGACTGCCATCAGACCGGCAGGAGGATGATAATGATCTGTTAATTCATTCAAATGCGATTAATGATTCTGTGTTTAAAATGTTTGGAACAGTTTCAGCTTGCGAATAATTTTGTTTGCAACAGTTTACGCTTAGTTGTGCAACAACGCCAGGAAGTGCGGAACAAACAACAACACTTGAATTACTTTTGCACAAAATTAATAGGCATCTACCCAGTCCTGCGGGTGCTAGGCGCTTGCATGTCGCGATGTGGTCGCATGCATTCAACCACGTACAGCAGAGCTGATTGCGTGCGGCTTTCGACATAATTGAAAAGAAAAAAAAACTTGGTGCACGTCCAAACACGGTTAACTGTGGGGATTTCCATAGTCACATATTATAATAGGAATACATTAGTCCCAATTCTGTGGAGTAAACTAAAAAGACTAAACTAATTTAAAACTATTGCTATCTTGTATTTGCAGATGAAACAAGAAAGAGACGGAAGAAATTTAGAGCTGTCAACTATCTAACATAACAAGGGTATTGAAACAGCTGTATCTGAAACAGCGTATGCTGAATCTAAATTAAGTACGAATATATAATATATACGAATTCGCGTTCTTGCACCCTATATTTTTTATGTGTACTATAAGACGAAATGAGAGAAATCAGAAAAAAGAAATTGTTTCTGTTTTTTTTTCAATAATGATGATAAATAATGCAATGTAATGTTTGTAAATAAATAAAGGAAGATGAAAAAATCCACTTATGCGAAACTCCAGCCATTTGCAATGCGCGTTAATATTTAAAAAGTATTCTGAAGCGTCACTAACTGTCGCCATTAATTTTTCATATGAACAGCTGTGCTAAAAGGTTTTTCGCTTTTCCTAGCATTGGATAAAAGTTGCGACAATTTCGTACTGGGAATAATGTCCAGTTTCGTTTTGAAAGGTCTTAGAGTGAATCAGAGGCTAAGCAGCCGTGATAAGGTATGACTGGGTTTTTTTAAATTATTTAGTTTGAATACTTCGGTGTTCTTGTCGATAACTAATGTTGAAACATTTGTTTAACAGAAGCCCATTATCTACATCAATTTATCGTTAAATTAATAGAGTAATTAAATGTAACGTATCTTTGCAAAATGACAATAAACACATACTTTACCTAATAGTTTAATAGGCTTTGGTTGGCGCTTTACATCTATCAAAAAGTCATCTATCTCCGAATTTCTTCTGACACTCAAACACGTCGACGGTGGAAAACAAAATAATGCAAAATATGGAATGTACTGTCAGCATCGACATCCTAGAAATGCGTGCCGGTAGAAAAATGTGAGGAAATGAAATATTTGAAATAACTGCCGGGACATAATGTATTTTCCGTCCAAAATGGCGTCGCTTTTCCGTCGTTGAGTTAGAGAATGTTTTGTGGAGTCTAATGCTTTTCCATGATGTGTGTGTCTGAGCGTATATCTGCGAGATTTATGCTGAATGTTTTATGTTTAAATAATTCGTATTGTTAACTTAAAAAAAAAGTTTTTTTTTTAAATATTTATAAATGTAATTTATATGTCTATTTTATGAATAAAGGAAATAACAATTATTATGCTACTTTAATATTTGGTACTATTTTCACCATTGAAAAAAGTAAGATTTTAAACATTACCTACATTAATGAGCAACAATGTAGATACAATGTAATAAACTTACAATGAGAACAAACTTAGTGTCTTCACCAAGCAGATATCCGGCAAACACGCTCCTTCACAGAAAGTGCCACTAATCTCACCAGGGCAGGACTTAACAAAGTTGTCCCCAAAGTGAATTGAATTCCGGACCCTTGGAAACAACTTCGTGAAAGGGATAATACACTGGCGACGTTAATGCGAATCTTGTGTGAGGAAGTGTGAGGAATACAAAATATAGGGGAGACGATGAATACACATAAAAAGGCTCTTTTATTTCGCCATATTGACTGGTGAAGTCTGCTAGAGACCGACCCAAATTTTACATTAAATATTTATTTATTTATAAGAGAACCAACAGCTATAACAGGTGAATAAGAATTGAGTATGAAACATAGAGCCAATTACAGGTCCCCACAGGTAAAAACACAAAAATAGTAGAAATCTTAGGATCACTAACAAGCACGATAAAATATAATACATTTATAAATTTAAGAAACAATAAGTACTTACTTTTAAAAAAGTCAGCGTTCAGTCAAGTGCGTGCAGAATAGGTTTTGGTGGTAAATGGGTCAAATGAGAACTCTTTACAGGTAATATTAAAGTCCTTACTCGCTCGCACCATGTATGAGTTTTGCCTGTAGTTTGAAGAGGAAAAAGGAATATAGATAGGCGGGTTAAATCTAACTGACCTCTGAGGGACATTGAATCGCAGTTTATGCAGGAGATCAGAACAGTCGATCACATGAGATATAATTTTTAAAAGAAAAGTGCAATCTGCTAGTCGACAACGATTTAGTTACATTTATGCCATAGTTTGGTTAAACATTCAAAATTTTACCATACTACTTAGTATTTTTAGAATAATAAGCAACTATTAATTAGGTAAATATAAGTGGAAGATGAGGTTCATTTTCAGAATAATCAAGGCTTTGCTCAAAATAGAAATCCTATTTAAAAAAATACCTTGCAAAATATTCTAAAGAAGGGACTCTTTCATTATTCCCGAAATAAATAGTATATGATCAGTAGCATATCAAGATTACTCGTATCGGATCAGCACAAACAGTAGGCTCATTATTCCATCAAAGGTAATCGTCAAGAATTAGACCCAACTAAGAGGCAATAAGCAGTAATCAATAGGCTAGTTGTCTGGAGGGTATAGGTTATAAATACACAAGGAAGTAAACGATGGTCTGATCTGTCGCCTGATCGTCTAAATACGATAGTTTGCATTGAGAAGTAGAATGGGAGGCGTCAAGGACAAAAGTTAAAATTCCTGTCGATGTGGTAAAAGGTGTAGGAAATCAAAATCAATTAGATATAGATGATTTGTTTTATTTAAAGTCACAGGTTTACCATCAAGTTTTGATATAAAGCGCCATCCACTAGCTCAATGCGCAAGTTATTCCTTCTTTTTTTTAAAAAACGTTGGCCCGCACTATGGTTTCTCCTGTATCGTGGGTGCGTTTACAGACACAAATCTTCACATGCACAAGCGTCTAGACCCGTAACAACTATCTGCTGACATACAAATATTTGGTCCGTGTGGAAATCGTACCCACGACCCGCTGTGCAGAAGCCAATTGCTTAGCCTCTGCACTAGACGTGTCGTCAAATTGCACGCAAGTGCTCACTTTCTTCGTAAAACTTGCAGAAGTCGATTTGCTGCGGTTTAATCCACAGTTTGAAAGTCAGTAGCAGTCAACGTGCACAGTAAAACTGATTTGGTGCTTGACTAAACAAATGCCGAAACGTAGGGTGGATGTCCTGAAAACAGATCATGCAATCCGACAGCAAATATTCAAGAGACTGAACTGAGTGGAGAAGACTCGTTAAGTAGACTTATGCCCAGTTCCAATGGCTAAAAACGAATCGTTTTGCTTACCAATGGTAGTATTTTTTATTGCCAAACTGGTCATATAAATCGACTCGTAAGCTAATTTTACATGTGATTGCTACTTACATATGAAAGGGTCTACTATGCTAAGCTAATGGTCTTTGTATCATTATTGGCAGAGATATAAGAGTGTTGGAACGTGAAGAAGACGGATGAAAGAAGATTTCACGTAGCGGAGATGAGAATGTTGAGATGAATGTGTGGAGTGACGTTAATGGATAAAGTAAGAAATAAGTATATTAGAGGCAATTTGAAAGTGGCACCAGTGACAGAAAAGTTGAAAGGAAAGCGTTTGTCTTGGTATGGGCATGTGACTAAGAGAGTGATGAATATGAATGTTGATGGATGGAGGGGGAGAGGGAGACCAAAGAAAAGATGGATGGATTGTGTGAAGGAGGATATTAAAGATAAGGGAGTAAATAATAATATGACGACTGACAAGGAAGAATGGAAGAGGAAAATATATTGCGCCGACCACAAGTAACTTGGGACCAGGGCAGGAAGATGATGATGTAAGAGTCTTGATTTTAATCAATAACGCTCTGTAAATCATAGGAATCAGCCACTAGACGACTTTGATTGACAGGCTTCAGACAATACACCATGATGTTAGATTAAATGTCAAATTAGTGTCACCTTCGCTTCGCATGCACAAATAAAACCTTCTGACGAGATTAAGATCCCTAATTTAAATACTGTCAAATCTGAATTTTAAGAAAGAAATCTCTCGAAGAAAAGAAATGCGTTATAAAATATTTTTTTCTTATTTTTCATATTTTTACTAACGAAGTGTTGGAGACACAGTGACAGCTGTCAGAGAGGATGCTAATGATGAAAAGGTGGAGGAGATTAAATAGATTCTGGCAAGCTACTCGAATGTTTGTCAATATTGGATGAATCTGATTCAATCGCGTCCAATTACATTAACTCTTCGAAATATGGCTGATTGAACATTGGAATAAGGAGAAAATGGAAAAGTGGGTAAGTTTGGTGTTATTTCGCTACAGTATTATATCTTCGTTCAACTGCTTCGTTGGTCGTGAGGTCCTGGGTTCGATACTCAAATCGGGCAAAGTGTTAGGAATTCCGTGTGGAATTTCAGTAGCAGCCCGGGGTTTGAATTTGTGCCCGGTTGATGGCAAAAGGCTCGCCCCCTATTACATAATGGGACTTAAACATAATGGTGAAATAAGGGTATACACCTCTGCGCAGCCCTTCGGGGAATACAAGCGTGATGTTGTGTTATGTAGTATTATATCTTTTAAGGGGTTTACAAAGGTTTCTTTTGTATGAGCTTTAGTTACTAATTTGTCCAAACGCTGCGAATTCACTGCCCTATTATATATATTGCAACACTTTTGGTTATTGATGTGTGGGTCGAAGACGCACCGTCATAGCATAATATGTACTATGACGTTGGATTGATAATGGGACAAACAGTTTGTGTGGATTTGTAGTTTTTGGTGGACTTTATTTAATACTTTATAATAAATAACTTGTTGGGTAGTAAGATCGATTTAATGCTTTGATAATCACAGCTGATAAAAAAGACCAGAAAATATTTAAAAATAATACTAGAGATTGCGCTACCGCTGCCAGAGATAAATGTGAAGAAAAGTGAAGTGATAAGTAAGAAAACAGTGTTGCCACACAAAATTTAATATTTTTTTTAAAAACTATTTTGTTGGTGTTGCCAACACAAAGTTTATGGCAGGCCCCCGCATATTTACTACCCGATGTGCGCACTGGAGCGTATATCTTCTGTCAGTCAGGAAGGCGTTTGATTCCGGAAAATACAGTTGACTCGTTAGTTGGTCTAGTTGTAACAAGCAAAACTTTTAATTGCTAAAGCTTTTGAAAGTCAGAAGTTGCGCAATAGTTGCACAGTGAAATTGTGCCAAGAATCGGTTTCACCCTCTATCTCATTTGCTGTTGGCACGTAATCGTCGTCGGTGATCTATACAAGTAGGCTATAGGAATAGTTACCCTTTGCCCGAGTTTCCTAACAGTCAAGTAAAACGTTCACTTCTCAATAGTATACTCACAGCGCTATGTTGTAAAGGAATATTGCCGTGATGCTAATAAATTGGTATAGGTCTACCAGAATCTGATGGCAAATAGGGAAATTAAATGTTTTTGTGGGTAACACAATGGTAATTTGAATAAAAGTCTTGATACTTGTAATTTTTTTTCTTTAATTTCTTCTCGATCTTCTTCCTGCCCTTATCCCACTAGATGGGGTCGGCACAACATGTATTTCATAAATCCATGTTGTTAGAGGTTTTGGCTTCTTGTTTTATGTGACCCAATGTGCTTGCTGATATTATGCTCTGGGTCCCAAAATGATATGCTGATATATGGTTTTTTGCAATTTTATTGTAATGGAAAAGGAAACCTTGTTAAAATAAGTATGTTTATTAAAAATGTTTGAACAAGAAAACATTAATCAGAACTGGAAAATGTATCAACTACAGTCATACTCGTTTTGACAAGTGACATGTTGACATTGCCATATGAAAACCACTGTTTGTTATTAATTTTTAATGCCATGAGATTCTGGTTGACCTATAGTCGCAGTTTGTTGTTACTATACAGAAGGATATCTCATTCCAGACGTTGCCCTACATTGTTACACTCTCATAGTTTTTATACTTTTTTTTTTAAATGTGTTTATTCACCGCAGACATTTCGTCCGCGCTCTTTTTTGCTGTTATTTAATTGTTTAGGTACTTTTTATTTTATTTTACTTATTTGATACTCCTGTATCGGAAATACAACATGTATTATTTATATTACTATAAATATTACTTATTCTACTTAAGCTATGCGAGTCCATCACATTATATATATGTTTACTTATTTAATATTATTATTATTGTTTTTTTTTTTTTTTTTTTCTTATAATATACACATTTACATTATTTCGTTGATACTGGTGGTACATGCATTGACTCAATAAAGTCGATGCATGTACCGGCAGGCATCATTTTGACATGTAGGTATAACTTAGCTATGCGCTGATGCATGCGCCGACTCAATAGAGTCGATGCCTGCATCAGCACACACACTTAAGACTATATTACTACTATAAATATTATTTAATGATTTTAATTTTACATGCTATAGTTGATAACGCAGAATGCATCATCAACATAATTATGTTATGGTTTGTTTGATTTCTTGGTATCTCTCATGGAGATACCGGGTTTTTTTTTTTGTAGTTTTTATACTACAATGTCTGGTCTTTAAAAGAGACCTCGACCTCTGAGCTTATTTCGGCTTTTCTTCTGAGAGCGAGTCAGATAGGAAATGCCGGCGCCATCTAGTCTTAAAAAAAAACATTACATTGACTTGTAAAAGTGTCTGTAATAGATTTATTTCTAGAAATAAAAATCATTTATCATTTGGTAAGGGACTAATCCCATCGGAAATAGCTGGATGGTGTTTAGACACACTTATCCTCCTATGATATCATGTATTTTTGAAAGCGAAAGCGTGGTGATACATGCAGATGCTGAATCGATGGGAATAGGTGAACGCGTGCGTACACATGTTCATATAAAACTTCATTTTTTATGAGTGAAATGCAAATTGATGCTTCTTTATTCCCCAATACTACTGCAATACTATAGTGACATTCTATCACACCCACGGTAATAAAGCGGGTGGTGTATACGGAGCACTTGATGAAGGCATTATAGGCTACTAGCTTGACAGTTTTAAAATTCTCAACCGGCGTGCGTGTATGATAAGATATATGAATGTGGATGTAGCGAAAGGAGTATAATATGTATAAGGATTGTAGCATGTGGCGTTCTATAGTTTTTGCCTACCTACCCCCATAGGGAAAAGGCGTGAGTTTATGTATGTATGTAACACTGAATAATAGCAGAATGCACAATATGTAAATATGAACAAATCAGGGATTTGTAACATACTCGTAAAATAAACGGGTGGCGTTGTCAACATTGTATGTTTGAGTAAATATCAATATAGACTGCGAAAATATTGGGAAAGCAAACTATACGCGAATTCTGTGCGACGCACGCGGAGTATTTAGTCACATATATAACATATTTGTACGACATTACGTATAAATTCCTCGAAAAGGTGAGCAGAGGCACGGAAAGCCGTCTTATAGCTAGTTCACACAGAAACTGTTTACAGGACCCGTTTTAGCGTATTCGTTTTTATTTTGGTGATGGCGCCTGTAGTTGTATGAGCGAGTTCACATACACGACAGTATTTCAAATCCAGTTAAATGTACTGGATCCGTTGTTTTTATCGTATCCTGCCTGCCAAATGCGACGCAGGTGCCATTTGTGCCAACTCAGTGTTCCGTAAAGTGTGTGCCGTGGCACACTGGTGTACCGTGGTCATTAATTGGTGTGCCGCGGGAAAAATCTATTTCTTATAAAATTATAAAGGCGGACGGAAATAATGTATTCTTTGCTATCTTTATATGATTCAAATATGATTTTTTATTTATGGTGTACATCTGAAATTCCCCGATTTCGTAGGTGTACCTTGAACATAAAGTTTGCGGAACACTGGTTTAACTGATCCGTCGACACAGATGTGAACAACACACCCAGTACCGACGGATCTGTTAAAACGGACCCGCTGTGTGAATGCACGATTATTTCCACATCAGTGGACACACTAGTAGTCAGTAATGATATTAATCTGCGATATTTCCAAGGGTGATCGCAGTTATTATAAGCGTAGATGAGGATTGTGCATTACATGCTTTTGAAATAATCGACAAGGGAAAATGTGGTTTTTATGACGTCACAAAGCGAAAATATTAGGTCGTTAAAAGCTTAATCATATTGCAGTGTGCTGTTTACATAATATACAACACACTACGTGTTGTGTATAGCAAGCGGGCAGGGAAGGCGTGCACTTCAATTTGTCGGTGCGTAGTGCACGTCACAGCACGTCCAATTTAACATGGCCGCGGACGGACACAAATTGTGTTTCGTACAAAGCCGAGCACAACTTGCTCTCATGAAAGTAATGGAAATTGACTGCTGACGTTATCAACTTTTGTTGACGACGGACACGGTTGTTTTTGATACGTGGATAAGTTTGATTTTAATTCGGTTTTCATTTATGTATTTTGTAAATAACTTTGACTCTGTAAGGCCTCGGGCATACTATGGTTTGACGAGCCGCGACGCGAGCGCGTCGTTTAGTATACAGTTATAAACGCGACGTTGCGTCTGCGCTGGCCAAACGCTAGAAGAAAGATCACGCTCGACAAACGCTAGTATTTCTGAGGCCTAATGTTACCAACATTACATACATACCATGTAATGATGATGACGTAAATAAAGATTTACATTGATTGATCATCTCATCTCATTATATATCTCACTAGCTTTTGCCCGCAGCTTCGCTTGCGTGAAGTTTGAAATCCTCGTTAAGCCCATTTTAAAGTGACATTTTAAAATCCAAAACGTCCGTCTTTTATCACCCCCAGCGTTGCTAGATTAGTCAGCCAGTCGGTCAGTTTCTCCCCATGCTTCTTACTTCAAAAGTACCAGATTTCTCATACAAACTTTCAACACTTATTTCACCCCCTTAGAGGTTGAATTTCCAAATATGTACATACATTTATTCCTAACCAGAAATTCGTCTTTCTTACTTCAAAAACGACGGACTTACATACAAACTTCAACCCCCCATTTCACCCTCTTAGGGGTGAAATCTCCAAAAACCCTCAAACACCTGTACGTTTATTTCTTACCAAAAGCCTAAATATTTAATTCCATGTTTCTCACTTCAAAAATACCAGATTTCTGATACATACTTTCAACACTTATTTCACTCCTTTAAGGGTTGAATTTTCAAAAATGCTCAAACACGTGTACGTTTATTTCTAACCAAAAACCTTAATATTTAATTTCAAGTTTCTTGCTTCAAAAATGACGAACTTACATACAAACTTAAAAACCCTATTTCACCCCCTTAGGGGTTGAATTTCGAGAAATCCCTTCTTAGTGGATGTTTACGTCACAAAATGAACCTAATGTCAAAATTTCAAGTTTCTAACCCCAGCCGTTTAGGCTGTGCGTTGATAGATCAGTCAGTCAGTCAGTCAGTCAGCTTCACCTTTTATAAGTATAAAAAAGATTTCTTCTTCTTCTCCCTGCCCTTATCCCACACTAGGTGGGATCGGCACAACATGTAATTCGTAAATCCATGTTGTTAAAAGTTTTGGCTTATTGTTTTATGACCGGCCGCCTAGCTGACATCAACCCTCCTTGGGAATACTCGTTGGGCTTTCGCGTGGGTGACTCAATGTGCTTACTGATATTATGCACTCGGTCTTATATTTATTTTGTGAGATTGAATCCGCTGCTTAAATTCATTAAGATGCAAAGTGTATTTTTCCCTCCCAGAAGGAAGAATATCGTAGGAAGAGCATCTAGTATAAAACACTCGTAGCATAACCTCCGGGAAATATCTTCTATCAACATTATTTTTTATCCTCGGCTTATTATAAGCTGGTTAAATAATTCATTAGTCGCAATACTAACCTGGCTAGAAGCGGCGCGTCAAGCGTTTGCGGTTGCCGTGCGTCCACCACGATGACATGCGGCTGCTTGGAGTCCGAATCGCGTCGTAACGCGTCCAGCGCGTCCCGTGCGCTTCGGACGGACCGTGCTTCGCCACCCGCCCGCGCGACTGCTGCGCATGCCGCCGCGCACACGCGCGATGCTCTCTCCGGGAACACGCAAAGTAACTGCCGACAAACAATACTATGTGAAATTATAGCTCGAGCTGCAAGGCTCCGTTGTTTCTATATAACGTGGTAAAGTATTATCTGTAGAGTGGTTTTTAATAGAAAGGGACCCACAGATGGACATAATAGTTTATATTCTCTTCTCGTAATTTGCTCTTCAATTAAATAACATTCATATGTTATAAGTTCTATAATAAGTACTACCAGATCGTAAAGTTCACCCATTCAATTAGTAAAAGCGGTCACCGTTCACGCGCAGAGTTCAACTGGCTAGCAATTGAATTATTAGATACCCTTCTCAAAAAAAGTTCTTTCTCAGTTTTATAACGTAGGTAGATTATAAAGTTATGAAAATAGAATCTATACAGTATAATATGTAAGGTTCTGTATAGCAGAGGAAGGATTAATTTGCAATCATTAATAAATGGGTACACTAAGGTACCTAGTTTTCAGATTTTCATAAGCTTCATAACGAGGGATTAGCCGCCACAAGAAACGAGCGCCGCGAGCGGGGCGTGTCATCGGCGGGCCCGCGTGAGTTGTATTCAAGGGATTACTATGAAATATATTACACCAAATACGAGCGTTTGGTGTGGCGAACGCATTATTGATTCTCAAAATAAACGAATATTTCCGGGAATTGTGGTAAATAAATTGTAAATTGGATACCATAAAAAGCTGAATTGCTTCTTTAATTACAGATAAAAGTAGATTTAAACATGCAAGCTAAAACTTTTGCCAATCTGCAACCTCTATTACCTACTACACTATAGGTATACTCTCTACTATATTTATGCTCTGAAATCTGAAACACAACATAGTCATCGAAATCTTATTGTTGGTCTAGTGGTGGCAAGCGCGACTTCTGATTGTGAGGTCCTGGATTCGATCCCTAGGTCGGGCAAGGAGTTATTGGGTTATTTCGTGTGGAATTCCTCAGTAGCAGCCCGGAGTATAGATTTGTGCCCGGTTGATGGCAATAGACACGTCCCCTATTACATGGGACTTAAACAAAACGGCGAAATGAGAGTGATATTATACACCTCTGCACAACCCTTCGGGGAATACAGGCGTGATGTTATGTTTATCTATATTTGTATTATAAAGAGGAAAGATTTGTATTTTTGGATTTTTGTATGTAACGAATAAACTTAAAACTACTGGACCAATTTCAAAAATTCTTTTGCCGTTAGAAAGCTACATTATCACTGAGGCTACGGGCGGAGCCGTGTGGACACAGTGTTTTATATTTTTTTTGTAATTATTTAGCAATACAATTTGAACATAAAATATCGTTTTAAAATGAAAGGTCGTCTTTAATTAATATCGTAATAATTCATATTTTAGACTCAAAGTGACCTACCAGGCTTCTCTTCCTTTGAGTCTATTGTTTCAGTTTCAGCCCCAAACGAACCTCACCGGGAGCTTTTGTATTAGATCCATTCTCATTCACTTTCAAACACAGGTCGTGACTTCATTCAATGAACGATTTCTTCATTCATGTCGTATTTTCAATCGTATGGAATCGTAGAAACAGTTTCTATTGTTAGTGCCTTCTGTGTCATCGTGTATTACTATAACCAGCGTCATTGTTTATTCGTTAATTGTTATTAGTTTGAAATAAACTGTAATTAACATTTGAGGGTATGATTCGATTATTATGTATGTATGTCCAATTAAGGAGGAGGTATATATTCAACTGGGCCGTCTACAGGCTATTATTGTGTGAAACATTGGATGTATTCATTATGAGAACCATATTTCAAAGGTAAACAACTATTGATAAGTTATGTATATTAATTATACAGTCTTGCCGCAAAATCCTCTCTGAACACATTATCAAAGAAGAATATTGTAATTCAAAACGAAATTCAATTCCCGTCAAATATTCCGTCCGCATGGCGATGATGATGACGTCTTAGCCCTCGTTCGCACGAGAGTTTTTCAACGCGCGTTAAAAAAGCGTTCTAATACAACAAATAACAAGCCGTATATGTGTTCACATGATAGCGCTTTTTTAACGCAGCTTATCTATTGCGCGCGTTGGACGCTTCTTCAACGCGCGTTAAAAAAGCGTTCTAATACAACAAATAGCAAGCCGTATATGTGTTCACATGATAGCGCTTTTTTAACGCAGCTTATCTATTGCGCGCGTTGGACGCTTCTTCAACGCGCGTTGAAAAAGCGTTCGTGCGAACGAGGGCTTAGGCGATATTAGGGCCGTTTTGCGTTATTCGTACAGTAATATAACATAACATCACGCCTTGTATTTCCCGAAGGGTTCGGCAGAGGTGTTAGTACACCCTCGTTTCGCCAGTTACGTTTATTTCCCATGTAATAGGGCGTCCCATGTACCCGGGCACAAATCCAGACTCCTGGCTGCTACTGAGAAATTCCTAATGGAAAACCCAGTAACACTTTGCCCGACTTGGGGATCGAACTTAGGACCCCATGCTCAGCAGTCGCGCTTGCGACCACTAGACCAATAAGGCGTACAGTAAATACACTGAAATTGCTTAATTTCTATTCTAGTCAGCGTATTTGTAAGAAGATGACGTTATTAATTTATGCCAGGGTCAGAAATTTAAGTGGAAACGTCATTAGGGTGACGTTATTTAATTAAGGTGGACGGAACTACACAGGACGGCTTTTAGGAGATAATTTCTTAAGTCCGCGGATCCGTTACGAATCGAACCGTATTGTAAAGATCGATCTAAAGTATAGTTGTGACAATTCTTGAGATGCTGATTTGAAGTTGATTATTGGAATAGTTATATATTTGGAACTGGTTTACATCAGTTACGTCACAATGGGTTCAGTTGAAAACCAGCGTCAGGCACTAGTAGTCTGACATTTATGCTGAACAGAACCTATTTGGCGCAGCCGCTAGACACACAGCTACTTTATTTTTGTTTATTATTTTTTATTTTGTTTTGTTTCTTGTGATTTTTTTTGTCTGTGAGTCTGACTGCTTTCGTGCCAAATATTTTTTTTCTTTCTTATTGGCCGATTCCTGTAATTTACCGAGTGCTATTGTTTAAAATTTAATTTCGGAGAGCACGTTAAACAGTCGGTCCCGGGTGTCATATGAATACGTATGACAGTCGTTACGGGAAGTCAGAAGCCCGAAAGTCTGACAACCGGTCTAACCTTAGGATATCGGCATTGCCCTGTAACTGGGTTGCGGTGGTCTGATGGCAGTGGCTCCGTGTAAAATACTGGTATTCAGCCGCATCTCGTTAGACTGGAAGCTAACCCCAACATAGTTGGGAAAAGGTTAGGTAGATTGTTTAAAATTTAAGACTCTTGTATCTTTACCAATAATGAAGCAAAGACCTAATAGCTTTCTATAGAAGACCCGACCATATGCAAGTAGATATCATACATAAGGAAGAAGCCTGCTTTAGACGGCTCAAAAAATGGATTTCTTTTTTATAGCCAAAATTTATTCCTAATATATAAAAGAATATGTATGTAAAGTTATAGAGGCTAATTCGGAGTATTTTCAAAAATACACCACTAAACGTGGCCGGGTGTCGAGCAGGTATCCCCTCGTCCTCGTCCCAGGTATCCTCGTCCCCTCGGTCAAATAGCTCCGAACTATGTATTGAAAAAGGTTCGAGCAACAGCATTAAAATGAGTTTTTTGAGGAAGTTGAAGGTTCACTTTATGGCGCAGGAATAGATGATTAGCGTATCATCACTGTAACTAATAGAAAATCAACATTTTTCCGATTGTAAACTTTTAAGAGCGTTTTCTCGAATTTTTGTTTTTACGATTTTTTAAACTGACGGGGCGTAATTGCAAGAAAACTAGGCGACCAATTGAAACAAACCAAGGCTTGTTAGGCTCAGTTTTGTATTCTCTTCTATTTGAACTAAAAAGATTCACGAAAAAAAAAATCTGAACTATTTTTTTAGCAAGTTGAAATGAGTTTTTCGTTGTTGAATTTCTTTTTTCAAACGTTAATTTTCCCGTTTTTCTTATAGGTATGAAAATTCAAAAACTTTTTGGTGTTTTTGATTCAGACGAAAATTAGAATCTCCATCTTGCCCGCCGATTGGAGACTGCAATTGCGAGGTGTGGCACAAATGTGTATGAAAGCCAACTAACTGCCTTTGAATATTTTTCTCAAAATTATTTTTATTTTAATGTTCAAATATGCAATAAAATGATCTGAAAATTTCGCTAGGCTTGCTTTTTATTTTCTGTCCTAAAAAAATCCTCAAAAAATGCCTTTTTTAGGCCTTATAAAGCAGGCTTCTGCCTTAACATAAGCTTACGAGTATGGCATTGAAAAATGCTACTATTCGTAAACGAAACGATGCGTTTTTGGCCATAGGAACCGGGCGTATACTATGAAGCTAAGAAGCTAGCCGTAAAAAAAACAACGCGGTATATAAAACACACTGAAAAAAAAAAGATGAAATAAAAATTCAGAACTTTAAATTATTAAAATTTGATTTGAGGAGCGATTGCTATTCAATATTTCCATTGAGGCTTTTGAACGGAAGTATAGAGAATAAGGGACCATTGAATAGAGCTGTAATTTTCAAAGGGTACCGTTGATAGAGAAGAATATTCAGATTGTAATAGCCTCCTTTACAAATTTACGTGACGACACAATCAGTGCTTATATTTAATTACTAAAAAAGATTTATATGAATGATAATATCATCAGTGAAAAGGTAAAAAGACTAAAGCACCAATATACCTACTTTATAGTAGAGAGTACGGTACGATATGTATCTACAGGGTGTAAACTTAATCATATAATTCCTTCAAATCTCGTGATGTACTGCTGACATAGATTAGCACTGCATGGAATACTATTAGATTCAATAAAAAAGAAAAGATTATGAGTTCTTAACTTGAGGCATACTAGCGCCCCGACCGAATTGCGCGGCCTCACCTGGAGAACAGATGTTTACTTTTTGTATTTTTTTTTATTGAATCCAAAACTATCCCAAGGAATTCCCGGAAGGAACAAATATTTATATGGCCTACAGATAATTGTTCCGGGTTTGGGCGTTTGTGCCTGTAAACGCATCCACGATAAAGGAGAAATTCTAGTGTGGGGCAACGTCTTTTATAAAATAATAAATAAAATAAACAGCAGAATACACAATACACTAACAAAGACGACCATTTTGTTTTTTTTTGTGCAATTCAAAGGTACCGCAGCCCGCGTGGTTACCACAGATTGTGTTAAAATATTTTAATTAACGGTGTTGGCAGTGCTAATTGCTAATGGCATTGCTTTAACAGTGCACCACAAAGAGAATGTTGTTAATTCGCACTTACAACATGTTAGTCAAGCGTTTTCGTGTTTGTGTGTGTACTTACCTCAAAAGTACTCTGTGGTACCTACTGTGTTTTTATTTCTCCTTTATCTAATACTAGCGACCCGTCCCGGCTTCGCACGGGTGCAATGTAGATACTAATATGGTGCATATAAACCTTCCTCTTGAATCACTCTATCTATTGCTGAAAACTGTCAGCTGGCTTATCCGTATCTACTTTGCTGCCATCGAATTGAAAAACCCGTTCTTAAAAGTTCAACCCATAAAAGGATTATAATGGGGGTTCAAGTTTACAAGGACAAAGTCGAAAGTGGAAACTAGTAATAAAATATTCAGAAAACTAACACTTTTTTTATACAGAACCCAAACTCACTGCATACCCGCAAGCAGTGTCATATTACCGCGAGCTTGTGAAATGTTATAGCTATCAGTTTTAATTGTAACATGAATATTTGATTCCGCTACGGTAGGTTAGTTCGAAATTACAGAAGGATGCTTACCGACAACGAGGCGTTTTAATCAAGCAAGTCATTTTGTTAAGACGTGGCTTTACGGACCGTTACTAAGTAATTGGAAGGTTGTCTTACAGAGTGTTATGGAGCATTTTGTAAAGTATCTGCCTAGTTTTACATTTGAGTACCTACTGTATCCAATCTGAAATACTTGGAAATACTGAAAGCTTTTCTTAAGAGATTTTTGAACGAAAATTATCTTAATCGCGGTGTAAGACAGTAACAAGAAAATCTTGCTTAGTTCTCAGAAGTCCTTTAAGAGAAAGGTAGGCTACTGAAGGCTGGTCATATAATAACGTTTTAAATCTAAACTTCACAGAAGGCCGCAAATAAATCAAATTGTATCTTCAAAGCTCTTTACATACCTATATAAAGATACTTAGGTAGGTAGACTGTCGATTAAAATTTTGTGAAAAGGTACACAAACATTTGATTGTGAATCATTCATTTTGTTTTAAGAATCGTATAAAAAAGCACATTTTTAAACAACTGGAGTGTTAAGGTTTTCTAGAAATGCGTATATTTTACATAACATAACGTAACATCACGCCTGAATTCCTCGCAGGGTTGGGCAGAGGTGTATAGTAACACCCTCATTTCGCTGTTATAAGTCCCATGTAATAGGGGGCTAGCGTATTGCCATCAACCGGGCACAAATCCAAACTCCGGGCTGCTACTGAGGAATTCCATATGGCAAAACCCAATAACACCTTGCCCGACCTGGGGATCGAATCCAGGACCTCACGATCAGCAGTCGTGCTTGCCACCAATAGACCAACGAGGCAGATGCGACGGACCGAGGCGTATGTTGCATGGATTCTTAAAGCAAATCGAATGTATCACAATCATAGATTTGTTTACATTTTATACAAAACTAGCGACCCGCCCCGGCTTCGCACGGGTGTAATGTAGATACTAATGTGGGACATATAAACCTTCCTCTTGAATCACTCTATTTATTGCTGAAAACTGCATTAAAATCCGTTGTGTGGTTTAAAAGATCTAACCGTACAGACAGCGGTAGCGACTTTGTTTTATACTGTTTAAAGATTTTAAAGGCTGACTATAGGTATAAATCTTTCATCAAACCCAGTATTTAGCGTTTGACGGTTACGCCCTCTAGAATCTAGAAAGAGGGCTATGGTAATGAATGTAATTCAAAAGAAAAATAATACGTTGTCTTACCTCTAGCGGTTCCGGCGGCGAGTACAGCATAGCATTGGGGATGTGCGCGGGCGGCGGCGACCTGTTCTGCAAAGAGAGATACTTCTGTGTAATATAAATTAACACGAAATACACTTAACATTAACATGAGATAAATTTAACATTAACAGAATTATTATTGTGGAAGTAAAAGTTTGGATAGGATAATTGTGTGCCGTCTGAGTCTCAATACTTAAAAGAAATCGCTCGAGCGTAATATGAGCGTAACCCAAGATCAAGCAGCCGTAGGTATCAAAGATTTAATCATATTTTTAAATAAGAAAAATAGTGGGTAACTGAAATCTGAGTTTAACGTATCTTTAACATTATTTTATACTTAGAACTGGGGCTAATAACGTCACGCTTGATGAATCATATTTCGTTAATATCAGAAATGGATTTGTAAGGGTCCAGGCAGACGGACTGCATACCGACCGCAACTGCAACTGCGAAACGCAGTTCGTTCTGCCTAGCCTTTTCCCAACTATGTTGGGGTCAGCTTCCAGTCTAACCAGATGCGGCTGAATATCAGTATTTTACACGGAGCGAATGCCATTAGACCTCCGCAACCCAGTTACTGGGCAATGCCGATATCCTAAGGTAGACTGGTTGTCAGACTTTCGGGCTTTTGACTTCCCGTAACTACTGTCACAGCTATTCGTATGACACCCGGGACTGACTGTTTAACGTGCTCTCCGAGGTACGGAGGGGTCTCGATGTGTAACGAACGTATGACCGCGGCAAGCGCAGCTTTAGCTCGCAAATCGTACGATCCGCGCGGTTGGTAATTCGTCACAAGCCACTCTGCCAAATGCAGTTTGAAAACAGTTAAGATGCAGTCAGTGCAACTGCGTGACAACTGCCGACTGGATATGCAGTCTAATTGCAGTTATGCTGCTGTATTAAATGTGACATTATTAGCCCCCTAGGCATTTGGCACCTCGTTTCAAACGGTTTTACTTGAAGAAGTCTAACGTAGTTGACTTCTGTTTCCGTTGGAGCATAGTTCATTAACATCACGCCTTGTATTCCCCGAAGGGTTCGTCAGAGGTGTTTTTAATACACCCTCGTTTCGCCAGTAGGGGGCGAGGCTATTGCCATTAACCGGGCACAAATCCAGACACCAGGATGCTACTGAAAAAATCTTAATGGAAAAACCCAATAACACTTTGTCCGACCTGGGGATCGAACCCAGGACCTCATGATCAGCAGTCGCCTAGTTCAATACAAATAATTATACCTATACATAAATCTCGTACCTTTATTGAGCAGTTTTTATCGTCGTAGTCGCTACAAAGTTCGCCTTATTAGACCGTCCAATAAGAAACTTCGCAAAGTAATATAATAATGTTCCCGGTACATGATAATCATAAAAATTCGGAGAAGATATACATCCTAATAAATGTCTAAGTCAATTTTCTTGGCGACCCGGTAATGTTATTGATATTCTTACCTGTGTAGCATATGACGTAAACGTCAAAGAGCATGAAATTGGGTCGCTATTTATCTTTTTAGTCTGTGGGAGAATTTATTCGGAATGTGAAAGAAATGGTTTAACAGAGGATGCAAGATAAATAGGTGTTCGTAAAAGTTCGGAAACACGAAGATTGCCGAGGCGATTAACTTGTTTCGTAGTCCTGTCGACCTACTATGAATGCTGTCGAGTTACAGCTAGTTCACACAGAAACTGTTTACAGGACCCGTTTTAGCGAATCCGTTTTTATTTTGGTGATGGCGCCTGTAGTTGTATGAGCGAGTTCACATACACGATAATATTCCGAATCCAGTAAAAAATACTGGATCCGTTATTTTTATCATATCCTGCCTGCCAGTCGCGACGCAGTACAGGTGCTATTTGTCCGTACAGATGTGAACAACACATACAGTACCGACGGATCCGTTAAAACGTGTGTGAACGCACGGTTACTGCCGTAAACGTAATTCGGAAATACATGTTTCGCACACTACTTAATTAAATTGAAAACTTTATTCATATATATGTATGATACAAATTGTGCATGTCGCAAAAAAATTAACCATAATGTTATAGGACAGAGCCCCTAGCACGAGTTTATAGCAAAATCGAATAGATATCGTAACGTGTATATCAGACGAAAACTATTTCGATGCTATACTAAGGTATTTCGGCAGCACGAGTTCTTATAAACGTCTTACGTTAACTCGATACTATAACTTAACTATAGTTATTTTAAGTGCGATAACGTGACGTTTACTTTTCGATAACTATACGAAAGCGGTTGTCAAAAACCTGTGCTACCGATTGCTTAGTTCCAAATACGCACACGTGGCGCTAGTAAAATTGTCATACAAAATTTGTCGAAAACGAAACGAATATGTTAACTACACGATTTGGCAAAAACTCGTACTAGGGGCTCAGTTGTATTTTCGATTCAAAATTCGTTTACGTTAGCGATACGTTTACGATACTATACGTCAAACGTTCGTACTAGGCCTAGGTGTTTCTAAGTAGTTTATACTAACAAAGTTGCAATAAAAAAAAATTGCACATAATATCTTCATTTTCATCATCATTAGATAGATAGATAGATATACTTTATTGCACACTAAAATAAATAAAACAAGGAATACACATAATTAAGAACAGTACAAATGGCGGTCTTATCGCTTAAAGCAATTTCTTCCAGACAACCATTGGATGGAAAGAATTGTTAAGAAAAATATAAAGGGCAGTTTGCAGCGTACAAATATGTAACCTACTAAAAATCGGGAATCAACTAAATAATAGGTATAAATACATACTATAACACAAATAATTATATAATAACATTATAATTACAATACATATTTTAAATATATATATATATACACACACACTCAAATAGGGTACAACATAATTAATTATACATACAGATAATTTATAAACCACTATAGAGCAAGATAATGTCATTATTGAAAGCATTTATCACGCACCGTTTGGTAGAGGCGTGCACCCTATATCGACTTATCTGGACAAACTGACTGACTGACTGATCTATCAACGCACAGCCTAAATCGCTGGGGTTAAAAAATTGAAATTTTGACAAAAGGTACCTTTTGTAACGTAGGCACCCACTAAGGAAGGATTTTTCAAAATTCCCCCCTAAGGGCGGTGAAAAAAATCACGCAAGCGAAGCTGCGGGCTGAAGCTATCAACTTATAATTCGTACCTACCAATATTAAGTGAAGGATCACGACTTCATAAGCCACCCATTTATGCTCAATCTCAAAATCAAGGTCAATGATTAGATGTATAAGTACGTGCTTATAATATTCAGTTAATATTCAGCGCGGGAGAAGGCTTGAGAAGGTCTTTTTATCTGCGTGATTCGATTCGCCCCGATCCGATCAATCAAATCGTCTGAAACATGCTAAATTACAGGCGAAATGGGTCGTGTTTGAGTGATATAGATGAATTGTAGTATAGTTGTACTGAGAATCTTCTTTAGAAGATTTTCTCTTTATTGTATAAGGTTACTTTAAATTAACTGGCGAATCTACAAAGGCTTACTGAGTATCGTTAATAAAACACCATTACAAATATGAAAATAAATATTTAAGCTAATTACTAGAATTGATACTTTGTAGCGTACCACCGAACTGGGTACTTACAGCTAGTTCACACAGAAACTGTTTACAGGACCCGTTTTTATTTTGGTGATGGCGCCTGTAGTTGTATGAGCGAGTTCACATACACGACAGTATTCCGAATCCAGTAAAACATACTGGATCCGTTATTTTTATCGTATCCTGCCTGCCATATGAAACGCAGCTGCCATTTGTTTAATTGATTCGTCGGTACAGATGTGAACAACACATCCAACATCAACGGATCCGTTAAAACGGATCCGCTGTGTAAACCGCCTGTAAGTTACACTATTTGCGGTGTAGCATGGTGTGGGTGACAGCTGTCAGTATTTGATTTTATTGTGCACAATACCTATATATTGTGTACAATTTATGTCATTTTGGCAGGGTACATTTATTTAATTTACTACAGTTATTACTGATTCCGTATTTTACGACTGCGATATGGGGTGCAATTGAAATATTAAGACATGATTGTTAAGTTCGTTTAATGTCACGCGCACCATGCTACACCGCAAATAGTATAGTATAGTTGGTACAGATTTTATTATGACATTATTTTAAAAATCAAGATCTTTTATCGATACCCTGGTAGCAGTTTCGCCAATTAATTTGATATAACCCTATATTATGTCTCTTATAAAGGCGATCTAGTCGCTCCGTATTTAAAATCTTAGATATCCAACCGCATCTAATAAGACTGGACGCCGACTCTAACAAAGTTGGGAAAAGGCTAGGTAGATTATGGCTCTACAAAAATAACCTGTCTTTATATGGTTTTATAGAGTAAATCCTGTCTGCAGCAACACTTTGTCGACCTGCTGATAACATCTAGATACTATTATAGGGTCTATTGCAATCTTTTTACCCGACTGCGGCGAAGCCAAAAAAGGAGGGAAATAATCTAGACCGGCTCAAGCCTTCCCAATAATGGGTCCCGACTGTTAAAGTCGCTATGTTCCGCATTAGAATTTATTATTTGTACTGTACTTGCTTTATTATTTACAGTTTTTTTAAAGTTCATTTTTTAAGCAGTCGGGATTTTTGATTCTTAAATTTTTTTTATTTAGGTATTTAAGTTTCCAATTAAAGTAGTCAGTGTTTTTTTAACATATTGGTCAACTTTACCTATCCATTGTGTCGATCAAAAATTATTATAAATAGTCCTTTGATAAAACTTTCAAGTTAAACGGTTTTATCTTGCAGTATCCCTGCAGCATCAGGATTTGAGGATTGAAGGTTGAAATTATTATAATGTTGTATTGTCATGGGAATTGAATTTGTGTGCGAAGTTTCAGAAGAATCGGTTAAGCAGAAGTAGTTGAAAAATCTCTCGCAAAATTTGATTAAAAAAAACAAACAAATGTTAAACAAAATTGTGTGCTAATTAAATTTTAAATCCCTTATCTAAAATCAAGTGGCTATTATTAACAATTACCGTATCAGGTTATAAAGTGTTGTAAATAAACATTGTCGATGACTTCATGTTGACCTGAAATGTTTTGATACAGTCATTAGAACCAATTGTAAATCGTAAATTCCCTACGTGTAGCAGCGGACTGCGTTAGGCTGCGTTGATTGATTGAATTGATTGAAGAATCTAGTTCAATTATGTTAATAAAATCGTTTAGAAATAAGTACTCGTGCGAGAACTTTGGACGTTCATTTGATGGATATGAAATACTTTTGATTAAAAATTGCTTGAATCTATGTTTGGTAAGCCAAGTTTTTATCAACAACACGGAAACGACAAACCACATTCGCTTACTTATCAACAAGTTCGTCGCGTTATCGAAGCCTATAAAATTATTTAGGGCAGTCATAAACTTAGCCTTCCCATCTGGCCTAAGAAACCCCCGGGGTAATCTCCGCGCGGTCGCGGGAATGAGGGCGCATTACAGGATCCCGGGATAGTTATCCCGGAGGAGAGTAAGGGAAGTGTCGCGTCACAGCCTGCGGGAACGCGTGAGTGCCTATTTGATCCGATTATGGCTGGCGTTCCTTTGCTGTGGTGTGCTAATTAATACGTAGAAAAGTGTAAAACCAGAACTCATATTAGCTGAACCAAAAAGCTCCTGTTTTAGATGGTACACATCTCTACATGTAAATTAAATTTTACATGGCATAACATTACATCACGCCTGTATTCTCCGAAGGGTTGGGCAGCGGTGCATAGTGACACCCTCATTTCGCCGTTATGTTTAAGTCCCATGTAATAGGGGGCGAGCCTATCAACCGGGCATAAATCCAAATTCCGGGCTGCTACTGAGGGAATCCACATGGAAAATCCTAATAACACTTTGCCCGACCTGGGGATTTTATTTTATGTGAAAAGGCCGTATATGCTAAAATAACACTGTATTATCAGCGATTTAATTTAATTACTTCAATCGATCCCTTCGCACAATGCACCGTATCACGCAGCGTAGCGCGGGAGTGCGTGTTCTTACGTTGTTTGCAAGTATCTATGTTTGTACGTAGGGACGTTTTACATGTCAATGAGAGCCTAACTGTTCTTTCTAAATGGTTTACAGCCAATAATCTATTACTCAATGCAAATAAAACAAAATGCCTTAAGTTTTCACTACCAAATGTACCCCAAGTAGGTTTAAATTTAATGCTCGATGGCAACAAACTTGATACAATTAATGAGACCGTATTCTTAGGTATAACTATCGACTCTAAATTGCAGTGGGGTGCTCATATTACTGCCCTGTCGGCGAGGTTAAGTTCTGCTGCTTATGCAGTTAGGAAAATTAGGCAGCTGACTGATGTGGCTACAGCTAGGTTAGTGTACTTCGCTTATTTCCACAGCATTATGGCCTACGGCATTCTGTTGTGGGGCTCAGCAGCTGACGTCGATTCGATTTTTATTTTACAAAAGAGAGCAATCCGTGCGATTTATAACCTGGGTTCCCGCGAGTCCCTTCGAAACGTGTTTAAAGATATTAGCATACTAACTTTGCCGTCACTTTACATCTTTCAAAATATATTGTATGTTAGAAAAAATTTGCATTTGTTTAATGTCAGGAGCGATTTTCATGATAAAAACACACGGCATAAACATAAAATTGTGGTACCTAAATTTAGATTAAGTAAAACTAGTAAGTCATTTTTAGGAAATGGCGTACGTTTTTATAATAAGCTGCCGAAATCTGTAACTGATCTTACCGAGGGAAAATTCAAAACCTATATTAAACGTGTCCTCACTCAAAAAGCATATTACAAGACTAAGGACTACGTTGACGACAGGGATGTTTGGCATTAGTTCTTGCACATGTGGCTTCCCTGGAACCTCATTAAAAACATATGTGTACGTCTTCTAACTATCCTCAATTAAGATTATATATTTTTTATGTTTTTTTTATTACTATCATTACTCTCAAGATATCTTTATCTTATTTTACAATGATTTTTTAGCTAAGTTTTGATGACATTTAATTATGTCAATTGTTTTATATAGTTTAGCTTCCTTTTCACTTTTGTAAATGTGAGAACTTTGTGGACCTGCATCTATAAATTTGTAAATTACTACAATATTATTCATATTACTTTTTTTTAAATTTTATTTTTGTTTGTTAGTTTTTGTACTCAAGTCTTTTAGTACTATATTACTCATTGGTCTGTGGTCAGGACCTCATTGTTCTCTCACTATCCTAAATCATTGTACTGTATCCACTGAAATTGTTAAAGGTATTATTTTTAAAAGAGTAACCATGGAGTTTCTTGCCGGCTCTTCTCCATAGGAAACAACTAATTGGAACCGTGCACCTAAATTCGACGTTTCATAAGCACCTGTATTGGTTTATGTGAAATAAAAATTTTTGATTTTGATTTTGATTTTTGTACAGAAAACGCGCGTAGTGCAACACACAGAAAACGCATTCACGCGAAGTATTGTGGGTCCGTCGCCACGCACCCCGCAGCGTAGCGCGGGGCAGTGTGTGTTTCACCTAAGTATTATATTTATTAATTCAGTAAATCATAAAATAAATCGCGTAAAAAGAAACAAAAACAAAATCTAGTTTACAAAATATTTTAAATGACTAATGGTAGATAGCCCTAATATTGTAAATAATAAATTAGTTATTAATGTAAACTGATTTCATTTCCTAATATCGATTAAAACAGAAAAGTACATTCTAATACTTCATTCTTAAGAATGCGGAACAAATTAATTAACTTGGAAACTTTCTAAAGAATAAAAATTGTTGAATTAACTTAAGGACTTTTGTTGATCATTTGTGAGTGACGTAATTTTAATTATTATGAGATGGTGGCTATTCTCAATGGTCGATAAAATATCGACGATAATGTGTTTATGTCAGGATAAATTATCAATAAAGCGTACTGAATCACCAAGCCAGTTAGGATTGAGATTTAATGTTAGCGAGTTCAATCGATAAAACGAGAAAGTCCAATTTATCAGCCTAAAGTTGGCCAATGTTGGGCATGTAACTCGTAATAGATCGCAAATTTGAATAAATTTGTAATCGCATCCATGTTAAATGCGATAAGGACATTCATTAAAATGATTTAATAAAAATATAGACTGATTAGGACTGTGCCTGAGTGCTAGAGTTAGGCCAAGCTAACTCTGCAGAGGAGTTATGGCAAGACTGCAAACAATTACTGTAACAATCTTTGCAGTGTCGTCATTATTCCAATCAGAGTTGGCGTTGCCATATCCATACCGACTGGCCTAGCCCGGCAGAGCAAACTTTGCATTGGATAATGTTGATTTTTGTTAAGATTTTAGTTGTTCTTTGCAGTGCTACCATTACAATTCTAATGTAGAGTTAGCTTGGCCTGACTCCATAGATCGCGGGTTCGATTCTCTACGAAACAAATATTTGTATAGCAAACAGATAATTGTTCCGGTTCTAGGTGTTTGTGTATGTGAAGATTTGTGTCTGTAAACGTACCCACAATATGGGAATATTCCTAGTGTAGGGCAAAATAAAAAAAAAAGATGATAGTGTAATCTTAAGGTCTAAAATACCCCCGCAAGCTACGTCATCATTAAGCCAATCAATCGCAAACCAACACATGTCTCACGTTATCGGCCCGTTTAGTCTATATTCAGTCAGTGTCCAATAGTTAATTAAGGCCACAAAGCCAGTGATGAGTGCCAGACCCTTAAATAATTATGCTATCGAATAGTAATGAGCCTTAACATCTGCCAGCCTGCAAATTAAGTCCTTTTAGGGATGTACCAAACTGTTAATTTAGTAAAATCGAATCATTTGTAATCATTCGATTTACAAGTCTTGGTTGTTGTTTAATCTTAATATGGTAATATAATTGCCGCGTTGGTCTAGTGTTGGCAAGCGCGACTGTTGATCCTGAGGTCTTGAGTTCGATTCCCAGGTCAGGCAAAGTGTTATTGGGTTTTTCTGTATGGAATTCCTCAGTATCAGCTCGGAGTTTGGATTTGTGCCCGATTGATGACAATAGGCTCGCCTCCCATTATATGTGACTTAAAAATAACGGGGAAATGAGGGTGTTACTATACGCCTCTGTCCAACCCTTCGGGGAATACAGGCGTGATGTTATGTTAGTAGTATTATTTTGCCATGTTGTGACGTAAGATGTTCCAATTATCGTTATCGATTATCCGTAAAGTACCTACGGATTATCTATAATTATTACGTCACCATATCCTACTTATAGGGGATCTTTTGTATGTGTACCTACATTAATATCTGTAGGTTTGTATGGAGAGTTCGGGTAATATGTCGGTATTGGCGTAGATATTATGTTACTTTACCTTTAAAATTCAATGGGTTTATCTGTTAAGTTTGTTTTCTTTATAGGTTTCCTTTAACACAGTTTCCTTTGTAATAAAATAAAATAATATTGAAATAAAACAATCATTATAACGTATAGTTTTTCTTTACCTAGGTTTTATTTTAACCGCTACAGTCGATCTGCCTCAAATAGATTTTTGAAAAAAAAAAGAATTACATTCTCCGAAAGTCCTTATCTATATGTATACTTAGATTAATATACAAGGTTAGTCGGAAAGGGGGTACTAAGCCGAAAGCTTGTTAAAGTACCCATAATAATGGATAAATTTTGTTCTACAACTTTCCCCAAAAGTCTATAGTACAAGAGAAATAGCTGTTCAAAGATTTAAAAAAAAAATACGCTAGAGTCTATCTGTCCATAGCTATGATCAGCTGTGTTTACTATTTAGGTCATATTTAGGGTCACGGATTAGCAACTTAATTTTCTGAATTCATAACTAAAGCAGGTACGATTTTTTTTTAAATAAATAAAAATAAAAATCTTTTTGCATGCAAATAAAAATTATCGAATTTTGAAATTTTAACAGTTGCTTTAAGATAGTCATCAGTGATACTCTAAGTGGCCCGCGGCTTAGTACCCCCTTTCCGACTAACCTTGTATAAAAATCAATTGCTGTGCGTTAGTCTCGTAAAAACTCATGAATGGGTCGACCGATTTGAATTGTTTGTTTGTTTTGTCCGCCTCCGTATTTGGATGGTTTATGAAAAACGAAAATAAGGAAAATTAAAAAAAAAATTGGTGGGACGAAGTTATAAAAATATGGTGATTTACCTATTAATTAATTGTAATGCAATTAATTATTATTAACCTTAAATTTTCAATTACACGGAGAGGGTGAAAGTACCAATGATTGGCATAATGCGATTTTTTTCTAACGGTTTTCTGGAAGAAATCGCTTTAATCGATACGACCGCCATCTGTATCTACTGTTTTTAATTTTTTATTCTTTTATATTTTCTTTGAGTGCACAATAAAGTAACGATATTTGTCTGTTTCTTAATTAAATGGTAAGTATCTTCATGATCCAAGTGAATAAAATGAATGAAAATGTAAAAGTTTGCCCCAGGCTGTCTTCGCCCTTTTATAAGTCGCCCCTTTACTTAACTTTTGTCTGATACTGGATTCGAGCAAATATTTTTTTAAAGTTTTCTCATCAGTAATTTTTAGTTGCAGTACACAGTTAATATTGTATTTAATTTATTTAATGATTCACAGCAATATCACACTATAAAGTATTCATACGAAGTAAAATAATATAAAATTATCAAGGAAAGTTAGAGTTAAGGTCGAAACAAACTTTACCTACTTATGCGGTTACGATAAAACTGAACACGAAACAATAATAGCGTAAGTAATCAAAATTAAGAAGGAAAAGGGGATTTTCGGAGTCAATAAAGAGCTTCAGAGCGAATTTTTTGTTTTTATATTTGCAAAATGCAATTGCAACGACATGACCTAAGTACATAACATAAACATAACTAGCCCACTACTGTCCCACTGCAGCTGGACACGGGCCTCTTTTCAGAATGATAAGGGTGTAGAAGGCATCCACCACGCTGGCGTAGTGCGGGTTGGCAGACTACACACACCATCGAGAACTTTATGGAGTCTCAGGTGCGCAGGTTTCCTCATGATGTTTTCCTTCACCATTAACGCAAGTGATAATCAAATTCTGATCCGCATATGAATTTGAAAAGTCAGAGGTAGGGGCCGGGGTCAACTCAGACCTACTTTGTTTTTTTTTTTTTTTTTACAGAAAACGTTGCCCCACACTAGGATTTCTCCTGTATCGTGGGTGCGTTTACAAACACAAATGTTCACACGCACAAACATCCAGACCCGGAACAACTATCTGTAGGCCATACAAATATTTGTTCCAAGCGGGAATCGAACCCACGACCCGTAGCGCAGAAGCCGATCGCTCAGCCACTGCACCAAACGTGTCGTCAAATCTTCCTGCATGGAAGGCAAGAGTTCAACCGTTAGGCTATCACTACTGACCTAAGCAGCATCCTTATTGCTGTACTGGAGGAAACAGACTTAATTAAACTTGGCGTCCTATTTTTCTCATTTATTAAAAACGGGACCCGAGTTTGTTTTAAAACTGGTTCTATAAAAACAAAAATTAAATAATGAACTAAGTAACAAAATATAAGTCCGAAGCTCGGACCATTGGCGGAAAATAAATGTTGGTAGTAACATTAAAAGGGGATTCCAGGAACTCATTTGCAGTTCCAGCAATTTTAAAACAGTTTTCAGTTTATTACTAGTTTTATATTTATAACAAAATCTAATCTGTTCAATGCAGATATGGCATTTCCCAGATTAACGTCGGTTTGAAAATAAGCTAAACTTTGCCAAGTAGATATTGGTGTCAATTCCGTAGCACATTTTGACAGTACAAAACTAGACTAAACGCAACAGTCACTTTCTTTTTCTATTGAAACAGAAAGAGACAAACACCCTTAGTTTAGTTCTGTCAAAGTGCGCAACAGAATCGACACCATTATCCCATTAACAAGAAATGTTTACATTAATTAATAAGTGAATTGAAGTATAGCTTTTTCATATAATTATCTCGTGCCAACACGAGAGAAGAGTGAATTGTATTAAATATAGCGGCCCGTCCCGGTTTCGCACGGGTGAACATTTTTCCCGTTTTTGCAACGTTTTTCATTTATGCCCCGCTCCTATTGGTCGTAGCGTGAAAATATATAGCCTATAATCTTCCTCGATAAATGGACTATCCAACACAAAAAGATTTTTTCAATTCCAACTAGTAGTTCCTGAGATTAGCGCGTTCAAACAAACAAACAAACTCTTATGCTTTGTAATATCAGTATAGATTACTCGAATACACAATATCATTCGTGCGTTAATCGATTCAGTTCGGACTTTACCTAAAGTTTCAATTGGCCTTATTGCAGTTGTGTAAAATTTCGTAGCAATATTATTTATTCGATTTCAAACGATATCTACCTTTCTAACTGCCTCGTTGGTCTAGTGGTCGCAAGCGCGACTGCCAATCGTGAGGTCCTGGGTTCGATCCCCAGATCGGGCATAGTGTTATTGGGTTTTTCCGTGTGGAATTCCTCAGTAGCAGCCCGGAATTTGGAGTTGTGCCCGGTTGATGGCAATAGGCGCGGCACCTTTTACATGGAACTTAAACATAACGGCGAAATGAGAGTGTTACTATACACCTCTGCCCAACTCTTCGGGGAATACAGGCGTGATGTTATGTTTATGAATTTATGTTTATGTTTATGAAGTATTTTTAATAATACTGGTTTCCTTTTTTGGTTGTAGGTATGGTTTTAAAAAGTCGGTTCAGCAGACCCCACTCACAAAGGCGTATTAACTTTACCATATATAAAAAAACATTTTAACAAAAATAAAACCGACTTCAAAAAACGATGAAAAGAATAAAATAATTACCATATTATAAAATTAACAGTTTTAGACGTCGGTGCTAATCCACGCTGAACCAAATTGAAGGCACCGACTTCTGAAACTGTTAATTTTATTATGGTAGGTAATTATTTTATTCTTTTCATCGTTTTTTTGAAGTCGGTTTTATTTTTGTTAAAATGTTTTTTATTTTTTTCATTTTAGTGACCTTAATTAAAATATGGTTGGACCTACTAAAGACGCTGCTCGTAACATAATCACATCATCACATTATGCGTACTGTTTGTCATTAAGGAGTTCTATTGTCTATCTCCGAAGTTCTTCATCAGATCTTCACCAAATTTAAATGGGACCAATCTGGAAGTATATCCATTCAAATAAAAAAAAATATCTAAATCGGTTTATAAATGACGGAGTTATGAGGTAACAAACATTAAAAAAAAAAAAAACATACAGACGAATTGAGAACCTCCTTCTTTTTTGGAAGTCGGTTAAAAATAATAAAGTAAGACCCAGGTCAATAGTATAGAATGTCGTAACTAAGACTGATCTCTTTTCACAAGAATGTCTTTTCAATTACTAACTTTTATATTTCAGAAGAAATAGTAAGTACTTGTTATTTGAGTAGGTACCTATTTTAATTTCAATTTTCTCAGAGCCTCCTTTTTACGCTCGCATTGAAGACTTTATTTATTTAGTTCAGAACGAGATCCAAATGAAAAATTGAGAAAAGCCGCTCCCATTTCTTGGTTGTTTACGCAAAACACCGGTATTTACCTATTCCTTTTTATATGAGGTTTGCAGTACCACAGTCTAGTCACTTCCAGTCCTCAAACACAGGGGCGGACCACGTGATGCCTACAATAGTACGAAACACCGCCCCGAGCTGCTTTTAAAACTGTTAATGCCAAACTCTCGTTGAACCACTGTATGGAGTAGATAGTTAGACTGTGGTAATACTGTGAGGTCGAAGCCCCGGGCTACAATTTGTGGCGACATTGGCCTGTTTACTAATTGTTCTTTGTAGGCGTGTTCGGTTTTACATTAGAGCTTTGTTACATAAATGCGCGTGTTTTATTACAGGAGTTTTTATGGTAAAGCTTTGTAAAAAGGCTAGACGTGAGCTTGTAGTTTTGAAAGATAGAAGTACACGCGAATAAGGCTTATTCTGGTTAGGGGTGCATTTGCTGCTTTGAGAATCGTGTAAGAGTTACCGTGCGTTCACACAGTGGATCCGTTTTAACTGATCCGTCGGTACTGGATGTGTTGTTCACATCTGTGCCGACGGATCAGTTAAACAAATGGCAGCTGCGTCGCATCTGGCAGACAGGATACGACAAAAATAACGGAGCCAGTATTTGTTACTGGATTCGGAATACTGTCGTGTATGTGAACTCGCTTATACAACTACAGGCGCCATCACCAAAATAAAAACGGATCCGCTAAAACGGGTCCTGTAAACAGTTTCTGCGTGAACTAACTGTTACGGTTTGGATTTTAGTTCAACAGCAGATTTCCGTTCATAACATAATCAGCCCATTACTGTCCGACTGCAGGGCACGGGCCTCTTCTCAGGATGAGAAGGGTTTGGGCCTTAGTCCACTATGCTGGCTTGGTGCGGGTTGGCGGACTACACACACTATCGGGAACTTTATAGAGCCCTCTCAGGTGTGCAGGTTTCCTCACGATCTTTTGATTCACCATTAACGCAAGTGATAATCAAATTATGATCCGCACATGAATTCGAAAAGTCAGAGGTGCGGGTTGTCGTCGAATTCGGACCTTCCTGCATGGAAGGCAAGCGTTCAACCGCTAAGTTATCACTGCTTTTCTAATTTCCGTACATTTTTGGATATTTATTTTTAAGTAGCCGAGTACGCTTTCTCTCGTCATATTATTCGGAATATATTTTTTCCGCCATCGGCGAAAATAAAAGAAAGAGTTATGAATATTTCAGAACGTTTGCTCTGTAAGTGTTTTTCATCGTCAAGTTTTAATATGCGCGAGAACCTTTTTTCGTCTGACGAGTTTTAGGAAAAATAAATCATAGAACTAGTGCATTTATTATGAGGTAGGAGTGGACGAATGGGCCAGCCTCTTCGCATCCGTGGGTGTCGAAAATATGACTAAGAGCCATATTAGACTTCTTCTTCTTCTTCTCCCTGCCCTTATCCCACACTAGGTGGGGTCGGCACAACATGTAGGTATTTCATAAATGCATGTTGTTAGAGGTTTTGGCTTATTGTTTTATGAGCGGCCGCCTGCCTGACATCAACCCTCCTTGGGAATACTCGTTGCGCTGTGGCGCGGGTAACCCAATGTGCTTGCTGATATTATGCACTGGGTATATATTAAGAGCCATATTAGACTATCATAGAAATATGATCAGAGATGTACGAGTCATTTTTATATGAAGAACCTATAACGGTATAATAACTACATATGATTCAAATTGTCTATGGCCATAGTTAAGGAATCCTATTTGACAGCAAGCGTACAAGAATGATCATGTCCGTCCAACCTTAAAAATGGCGTCAAAATAACAACGGAAAACACGGATATATCGTTATCCATCTTGGTTAAGTATGACGTTTATATGATCATAAGTGTAGTAATATGTAAAAATGAAGATCAGCATCATTTAACTATGATTATAGTATTTGACAGATATGAATTCATATTTGTATGATAAATACAAGGTTAGTCGGAAAGGGGGTACTAAGCCGCGGGCCGCCTAAAGTATCACTGATGACTATTTTAAAGCAAGTGTTAAAATTTCAAAATTCGATAATTTTTATTTGCCTGGAAAAAGATTTTTATTTTAGTTTTTTCAAAAAAAAATCTGATCATAGCTATGGACAGATAGATTTTAGCATATTTTTTATGAAATCTTTGAAAAGCTATTTCTCTTAAGCTATCGAGTTTTGGGGAAAGTTGTACAGCAAAAGTTATCCCTTATTATGGGTAGGACCTTAACACCCACCCTGTCGGCTTAGTACCCCCTTTCCGACTAACCTTGTATAAAGTGAGTCGGAAAGGGGGTACTAAGCCGCAGGCCACTTGATGTATCACTGATGATTGATTTAAAGAAAGAGTTAAAATTTCAAAGTTCGATAAGAAAGAAATCCATGCAAAGTGATTATTATTTTAGTTTTTTCAAAAAATCTTTATCCCTGCTTTAGTTACGAATTAAAAAAATGGAGCTTCTAATCCGTGACCCCAAATATGACCTAAAATATAAACACAGTTTATCATAGCTGAGGATCGATAGAATTTAGCGTTTTTTTATGAATTCTTTGAACATCCATTTCTCTTAAACTTATGACTATTGGGGAATGTTGTAGAACAAAAGTTATCCATTTTTAGGGCTACTTTAACACCTTTCGGCTTAGTACCCCCTTTCCGACTAACCTTGTATATGATAGTGTAATTGGGGTCTAACGTATTACCTACGTCAAGGGGATGGGAAACAAACAGCAGCGTTCTTTTATGTGTTAATAACAACAAACTGATCGCTAGTTGGAGACTGCCTTGTTGGTCTAGTGATCGCAAGCGCGACTGCTGAGCATGGTGTCCTGAGTTCGATACCCAGGTCGGGCAAAATGTTATTGGGTTTTTCCATTAGGAATTTGTCAGTAGGAACCCGGAGTCTAAATTTGTGCCCGGTTAATGGTAATAGTCTCGCCCCCTATTATATGGGACTTAAACATAACTGGCGAAACGAGGGTGTACTAAAAACACCTCTGCCGAATCCTTCGGGGAATAAAAGGCGTGATGATGTTATTATGATCGCCAGTCTGTCTGCCAACAATGGTGATTCTGGGAAATCCTTTTGAACGGTTCCTTGGGAGGCCCAATATTCAGCAAAGAACGTTTACAAGCTCAAATGTTACGAAGGAGTGCATTTAATGAGTGCGCATAGCAATAAATGATCCGATTTTTAATATGGTGCGTCATTTTTGCGGATGATAAGAAGCTAATGTAAGTATTCAGTTTTTTGATTGATTTTCAGATTATACTCTGACGTCATCATTAAAGTATGTAATGTCTTACACGATTTCCGATCCCATTCTTAAATTAGATTAGGATCAATTTTTGCGTCATCAAGCTGTCATGGCCTTTCGCGTCACAATCATCAATCGTTGATAAATCTGTGACGTCACAATCAGCGTTGATAACTGTTTCTATAGCGATGTTCGAATGTGTATTATGTACGAATACTGTATCATATTCATAATAATCCTTCAATATGACTCAGTTTATAACTTTAAAGATTTTATTTGAGAAATGAAAATTGCAAGTGTCTTTGGTAGAATAAATGCTTTACCTACTAATAGTACTTGTATGGACTTGAATGTACTGGCGCCAGTACCGAGCGTGTTCGAACGATCCGCAGTGGGCGATAATGTGAGTAGCGCGATGGCGGAGAAGGTGTATGTACCGAGGGGCATACGGTCACGCAAGGTCCAAAGCGAGTTGTGAGTTGCTAAGCAACTTGAACTCGTACTCTCACTAAGCAAAAAATATTTACATGATGAAATATGATGTACATATTCCTCCTAGCCTTTTTTCCCAACTACGTTCTGGGGTCAGCTTCCCGTCTAACCGAATGCGGCTGAATACCAGTATTTTACACGAAGCGAGTGCCATCAGACCTCCGCAACCCAGTAACTGGGCAATGCCGATATCCTAAAGTTAGACCGGTTGTCAGAATTTCGGGCTTCTGTCTTCCCGTAACGACTGTCATAGGTATTTGTATGACACCCGGGACCGAGAGTTTAACGTGCTCTCCGAAGCACGGAGGGGTCTTCATATCTTATATTTGATGTACAATAACTAATTAATTGCGCATCGTCTGTAAGCCACATAAAGCAACTTTTATTATTTAATTTTTGCTCATATGCTTTAAAGGAATTAAGAGACGAGTTTCTGTTAATTCTGACGAATGATCTATGACCATACAATACAATACACTTGATTGTACACACATCAAGTAAAATTGTGAGATCCTGGATTCGATTCCCAGGTCGGGCAAAGTGTTATTGGGTTTTTCCGTGTGGAATTCCTCAGTAGCAGCCCGGGGTTTGGATTTGTGCCTGTTTGATGGCAATAGGCTCGCTCCTATTACATGGGACTTAAACATAACGGCGAAATGAAGGTGTTACTATACACCTCTGCCCTTCCCTTTGGGGAACACAGGCGTGATGTTATGTTATGTAGGTAAGTAAAAATATTGTTACAAATATGTAAACTAGGTACTAATATTTCATCTGCGTACCATAAACTAGGATCTTTTAAGTCCCATTCAATAGCTACTGTACACAACTTAGAAGTCGCATTGGCAAACATGATCAAACAACCAATGACATGCGCTCATTATCGCGCCATTCAAACTTAATTGCGTCAGCGTAAAGATATTTTTTACTGCAGTACTAATAAACATTCGAGGTTTTGAAGTCGCACTCAGCTCGGAAGTAATTGGTCTTACGAAGTTTGCCGATGTGACATCTTAGGGAACGTACCCATACTACGTGACACATTTTTTACCCCCCTTGGTGACCACCCGTAGTATATGCCAATACCCCCCTCCCCCTCTAGTTTTCACGTAGTAAATCATAAATATGATTTTAAATCATTTTTCGCCAACGAAAATTAAAAAAATATTGGCTCCAATGCGCGTCAGTGTTGCCACCTATGAGTTTAAAAAAGCGCTAAACGCTGCGCGCCATATTTGAATATAGCTCGAAAAAGCACGAGATTTCCCTAGCAGATATTGACTAGGTACATGACGAAAACCGAAGCTCACCCGCCCGCCCCTGTGACCAAGCGTGGTATTTTGAAGACCCCCCTCCCCCCTGAACGGGTCAGATAGTATGGGTACATTCCCTTAGTTGTTTCGTATTATACCCGCTATTGTAGTCTCATTCATTGTTAATACAGTGCAACCTTAATATAACGAATTCCTCGATTCAACAAATTCTTCGTAATCCCCTTGAATTGTCCATAAGAGTCAATGTAAAATATACCTTTACATTGCGAAATTTTTTTGCGAACAACCTCTTTATAACGAATTTTCAACTTTCAAATAAGGGGAAATACCTACCTCTAATTGACGAATTTTGTCAACCCAAAATCTTTACATAACGATCCCACCAATATATGACCCTTAATCCCATAGTATGTGATTCATGTCGCGACAGGTTTCGACACATTTTTTTCGTAAAACAATCATTGTTGTTTGATGGAAAGTAATGTAAACACTGCTGCTCGTCACTATTGTTAAAGATTCAAGTAGCAATGGCTCAGAAACGTAAAAACATTTTTTTTACCTCTTTATAACAAATTTTAGACCAACCTAACCTCAATATAACAAACCTCAGTTTAATGAATTAGGAATATTCACTTGTTCCCTTCCGATTTGTTATATCGATGTTGTACTGTATTTGTTAATGATACTGGCAAGTATAGAAATGAAACAAGTATAGGTCAACCAGAATCCCATGGCATTAAAAATTAATAACAAACAGTAGTTTTCATATAGCAATGTCAACATGTCACTTGTCAAAACGAGTATGACTGTAGTTGATACATTTTCCAGTTCTGATTAATGTTTTCTTGTTCAAAATTTTTTAATAAACATACTTATTTTAACAAGGTTTCCTTTTCCATTACAATAAAATTGCAAAAAACCATATATCAGCATATCATTTTGGGACCCAGTGCATAATATCACAAGCACATTGGGTCACATAAAACAATAAGCCAAAACCTCTAACAACATGGATTTATGAAATACATGTTGTGCCGACCCCATCTAGTGTGGGATAAGGGCAGGAAGAAGATCGAGAAGAAATTAAAGAAAAAAAATTACAAGTATCAAGACTTTTTATTCAAATTACCCTTGTGTTACCCACAAAAACATTTAATTTCCCTATTTGCCATCAGATTCTGGTAGACCTATATACGTTTTATCATATTACCGTTCCGTTCTGTCTGTATCGAGCTACAGCTTAATTTTCCCAGAACCAGCTATTGTACCGCTTGTATTTTCCAATATTCTTACCTCTTGTATCCGCTTTTACAGACTGCTGTAGACATATCGGAAATTTTCCTTGTTTAACAGAAAATGTTTTCAATATTTCTTGGTATTGAGGTACAGCCTATATTCCCAAAGGGGTTGGGCAGAGGTATATGTAACACCTTCATTTTGCTGTTATGTTTAAGTCCCATGTAATAGGGGGCGAGCCTATTGCCATCAACCGGGCACAAATCCAAACTCCGGGCTGCTACTGAAGAATTCCACATGGAAAAACCCAATAACACTTTGCCCGACCTGGGCATCGCACCGAAGACCTCAGCGATCAGCAATTGCGCTTGCCACCTCTGGACCAACGAGGCAGTTACATAGTAATCGAAATAAATTATAATGATTTATCAATTAAACATCAAACGAAACGTGTAAACTTTAATTCTTTAAATATGTACTATACAAATATGTTTCCAATCACGTTTGGGATGAACCAGAGTCTACCTGATAGTACAGTCAACAAAAAAACTTGTAACTAATTCACGTCAATATAAATCAGAGGCCCGACGTGTTGGCCGCTGTTACACCGTACCGAACGACCGAATAAATTTCAATTTCGGTCTATTTGCTAACACTCAAGCGATTTGTTTACGCAAAAATATCGTGAGGTTCACGATAGTTTTGGAGCTTTATTTGATTACTCTATTTCGGGAATAAAAAAAGATCTTGTGCTCATTGGTTCCGACAATGAAAAAACAAAAAAAAAACAAGTTTAATTCATTTTATTTAACACTCGCTGTGTCCTCACGGCTCCGCCCGTAGCCTATGTTACTTAGTGAAAATGTAGCTTTCTAACGGCAAAAGAATTTGAGAAATCGGTCCAGTAGTTTTTAAGTTTATTCGTTACATATAAAAATACAAATCTTTCCTCTTTATAATATTAGTATCGATTTTATCAGTATCAGGAACTGATGATCACCAACTGATACTGTATAAAGCTGGGTCTGCTACGACAAAAATTTAACGAAACCAACTAACAAAACATGTTGAGTGAACACTCAGACCAATTACAACACATATTAGGCTGGTTTTACAGTGCCGCTTACTCCAGCGCGGTTAGTAAGCATCGCGGGCCACAAGCTTTGAGTGTCTTGAAGCGTTTTTGAATAATCTGCACGTGCGGTGGTCAGCGCTGACGGGGATAGGGTTGCCAGATGTCCTGCTTTTTACAGTCGTGTCCGGCCAAATATATACAAGTCCGGCCTGTCCGGCTTTTGTTAGGCTTTTGGCAGTGGCGTAACTATAGGGTGGCAGGGCTGGCAAAATGTCACCGAAGGGCCCCCTGGCTAGTGGCAGATTAACCAACAGACTGAGAGGCTGGAGCCTAGATACAGGACAAATCGAAGAATGAGGGGAACGTGTAAAAATAAATAATATACCAATGTGTCAGGCTGTCAGGGCAAAATGTCCGGCTAAATATGAGTCTGTGTCCGGCTTTTCTATTTTTGGGCCTGGCAACCCTAGACGGGGAAGTCATACGTTTCGGCTGTTAGCGCCAACGGTCAGCGTGACTCTAAAACCAGCCATATGGTCAAGTTGCCGTTACGTCTCGTATTGTCACAGTCGCCTCGCCTTAAAGTGACAGGGACAGCATGAGACTTAACGTCAACTTAAAACTGAGTAGCGTTTGAGTATTTGGCCAATCGACAGGCCACGCCCCAATTTCGTTAGAAAAACATGTTAGGCTATTTCTAACAAAAATATGGTCGCAGCATACCCGGCTTTACGGTGTAGAGGACATAATGACTATCCTTATTCTAATTATTTACAGCTACAAGTATATTTAAATAGCCATATAGGATGTCCTTCAAAAATTTCTGGAACCGAACTGATTATCATTCACATCTTCTATATAAATAAAAATGAATCGCCAAATGTATTGCTAAGCGCAAAACTGGAGAACGGCTCGACCAATTCGGTAATTTTTTTGTATATGCACAAGGAAGGTTTTTATGGTGAGAAAAAACATAAAAATTGCGTGGAAAATAGTAAAAACAACACTTTTATTTTCTCACTACAGGCCAATAACTTTTGACAGAACGAAGTCTGTCCGGGCAGCTAGTTTCAAATACAAATACTGAACACATTACTATCACGTTCCATTCTACCTTGTATGATGAATCCACCTGTTGCTAGGGTCTGTCTGGCTGAATCACAACTAACAGAAAATAAATACTGCAAGAAAAGTATTAGAATTTATAGTAGTTCAGAAAATCACGTGTTTGCTCCCAGTACGCCCCTGAACACGTACGCACGCCAAGTAAGATTAATGTTAACGGTGTAAATCTTTCAATACTGGAATATCTAACAAACTAATATAGGAGTAATAAGAGCTTTATTTTGTTTAGAAACCGACACTTTTGTGTTTGACTGTACTTTATTTTACTTTGCAAGGTTTTGTGGGTACCTAGGTACCTACTCTATTAAAAAGCCAATGTTTTATTATTATACATAAACATAAAATCACGCCTGTATTCCCCGAAAGGTTAGGCAGAGGTGTACAGTAACACCCTCATTTCGCCGTTATGTTTAGGTTCCATTTAATAAGGACTGACTCGATGGTCTAGTGGTGGCAAGCGCGACTGCTGATCGTGAGGTCCTGGGTTCGATCCCCAGGTTGGGTAATTTTTATTGGGTTTTTCCGTGTGGAATTCCTCAACAGCTGCCCGAAGTTTGGATTTGTGTCCGGTTTCCTTATTATGTTTCTTAATAATATTTTTTTAATATTTTTTCTTTTATCGTGTTCCAGCTCCAGGGTGCAGCAGAGGTACTTATGAATTACGAAGTATCGTCACACGTAGAGGCTCTTTTAAATTATAATTTACTAGCGACCCGCCCCGGCTTCGCACGCGTGCAATGTAGATACTAACGTGGGGCATATAAACCTTCCTCTTGAATCACTTTATCTAATGCTGAAAACTGCATTAAAATCCGTTGCGTAGTTTAAAAGATCTAAGCGTACAGACAGCGGGAGCGACTTTGTTTTATACTATGTAAAGATTTGACGACACGTTTGGTGCAGTGGCTAAGCGATTGGCTTCTGCCCTGCGGGTCGTGGGTTCGATTCCCGCACGGAACAAATATTTGTATGGCCTACAGATAGTTATTCCAGGTCTGGGTGTTTGTGCATGTGAAGATTTGTGTCTGTAAACGCACCCACGATACAGGAGAAATCCTAGTGTGGGGCAACGTTTTTTTTTAAAAAGCAAAAAAAAAAAATGTGGTTTTTGTTCTGTCAATTTAATTAAATTTTCAATCTCAGTATCACAATCTAGTCGTAACACAATTTTGAAATATAAAAACGTAATTTATAATTAAAGATACAAAGTCAAGATAATAATTATATCCTAGTCAGACACGTATTTATTTGTCAGGCGCTCGTATGGCGTCAATCGAATTACCTGATTTGCTACACAAGATAAAACACTAATTATAACGGAGATTATAGTTTTAGATTTTAATCGTAAGAAGGTAAACATGTGTTATTGAGTGTTACGTGTCTCAGTCCACATAAATAGTGGCGCTACAATAGTTTTTTGTACACTTGGACGTGTTACGTAATCAGAGGTTAATTGCAACACAGTTTCGGGTACTATGGACTTTCATTCAGCGAACACACTGCGGACTGACCTTGAAAAGTTCACAATTGTTCGTTCTGCCTAGCCTTTTCCCAACTATGTTGGTCCCTAGCAAAACTGAATAAGTGAACTTCAAGTATACTCCACCAAGAAGAACATAGTCTGCTTAGTTGTCGGCAATAAGATTGACAAGCATATAATTTTGGGGCCCAGTGCATAATATCAGCAAGCACATTGGGTCGCCCGCGCGACGGCGCAACGAATATTCCCAAGGAGGGTTGATGTCAGGCAGGCGGCCGGTCATAAAACAATAAGCCAAAATCTCTAACAACATGGATTTATGAAATAGGTACCTCACCTAGTGTGGGATAAGGGCAGGAAGAAGAAGAAGAGTTGGTCAGCTTCAAATCTAACCAGATGCGGCTGAATACCAGTATTTTACACGGAGCGACTGCCATCAGACCTCCGTAAACCTGTTACTGAGCAAAGTCGATACCCTAAGGTTAGACTAGTTGTCAGACTTTCGGGCTTCCGATTACCCGTAACGACTGTCTTAGGTATTAGTATGACACCCGAGACCAACGGTTTAACGTGCTCTCCGAGGCACGGAGGGGTCTTGATAACGAATAGTCAACAATCCACGGACTGACCGCAGAAAGCGCAGCTTAACCTTGCAAATCATATGATCTGCGCGGTTGTTAATTAGCCACGGACACCTCTGAAATGGAATAGCTCATTGTCATCTTACTAGATGTGATTATGATGATAATGAAGACTCATTACATAAAAAAACATAATCAGCCCATTACTGTCCCACTGCTGGGCACGGGCCTCTTCTCACAATGAGAAGGGTTTAGGCCTTAGTCTACCACGCTGGCCTGGTGCGGGTTAGCGAACTACACACACCATAGAGAACATATTTTTTTATGTCTGTTGTTCATGTTTCCTCACTATGTTTTCCTTCACCGTTAACGCAAGTGATCATTCAATATGAATTTGAAAAGTCAGAGGTGTGGGCCGGATTGGAACTCAGACCCTTCTACATGGAAGCAAGCATTCAACCGTCGTACTATCACTGCAATGATGACTCGTACATTCTATTTTTTTTTTACTCCCAGATAAACGTGCCTGCCTATCCTCACCTACGGTGCTCAGACTTGGTCTTTGACAAAACATCAGAAATCCGCACTCGGAGTTTGCCAGCGAGCCATGGAGTGCAGTATCTTAGGATTCCGGCTAACAGACCGTATAAGGAATAGTGTACTGCGCTCTAAAACTCAGATAGCCGACGATGGTCAGAAAGCCGCAAGCTTAAAATGGAACTGAGCTGGTCACGTCTGCCGCATGTCGGACGAGCTGTGGGCAAAACTCATCACTGAGTGGAGCCCACACAACGTCAGACAACGTCGCGGCAGGCCCAGAAGAAGATGGCGGGACGAGCTAGACACTTATTGGAAGGATTGGCCGCAGAGAACCTTAAACCGAGAGGAGTGGAAGAAGGGTAGGGAGGCCTTTGCCATGCAGTGGGATGATCATGGCTGAATAATAATAAAAAGATGAAAGTGAAAAACCCTGTTACTATGGACCTGGTAGTATTTTAGTTTACACGTCATTTTCTCCCAAAGCGTTGATTCTGACGTCACAGAGGTTGATCGATTTATGTTGCGCGTACGCAGATTATGTACGGGTTACGTTGAAAACTAGAGATTTAGTGTACACTATAAATCTGGAGTAGTGTTTAGATTCAGTCATTAGACGAATAAATGAGTCAATATATGTAATGAGTCAAGCATTAGATTAATTCTGGTAAAAAGTGGTTTCGATTCCATGAAACTGAAAAATAAATCAGCTATCTCACTACTTACCTATACAGGGTGTAAACAAAATCATGTAATTCCTTCAAACCTCATGATGTACTGCTGACAGAGATTAATCCTAAACGGGATACTTTTGGGATTCAATAAAAAAAAATACAAGAAGTAAACATGTGTTCTTAACGTGAGGCATTTAGCGCCCCGAGAGAATTGCGCGGCCATCGCTCGCCACGCGGTCATTTAACTCGGGGCGCTAAAATTCTTCACGTTAAGAACACATGTTTACTTCTTCTAATTTTTTTTATTGTGTTCGAATGATTTCGTTTAAACCCTGTATAGGGTTTCCAGGCCCAAAACTAGAAAAGCCGGACACATATTCATATTAAACCTGACATTTTGCCCTGAAAGCCTGACGCACAAGTCTATAAAAGAAAAAAAGAATTTGGTACTTTTATTTGTGTATTTATTACGGTGCTGTTATTCTTTTGCGACTTACTCTACTCTTAATTATATGTTATTATGAATCATCGGCATCTTTCGGCTCGGCAGGGTTGATCAAAAACCTAACAAAAGCCGGACACCTGGCATCCCTATACCTATATCTTGTAATGTTTTCGTCATTGGTAACGTGGTTCTGCACACATAGGTAGGGTAGTCTGGGGACAATAATAACACGGAGCAATAGTAACACCGTCTATATTTCGACAATTACCAAGATATAAGCTTGTGTGAGTGTGTGCCTACGTAGCTCGAACGCATTTCAATAGGTTGACATGCGCTTGAGACACGTGCATACACACATAAGTATACAAGGTTAGTCGGAAAGGGGGTACTAAGCCGCGGGCCACCTAAAGTATCACTGATGACTATTTTAAAGCAAGTGTTAAAATTTCAAAATTCGATAATTTTTATTTGCATGCAAAAAGATTTTTATTTTAGTTTTTTCAAAATAAAATCATACTTGCTTTAGTCATGAATTCAGCAAAATTAAGTTTCTAATCCGTGACCCCAAATAAGACCTAAATTGTAAAAACAGCTGATCATAGCTACGGACAGATAGATTTTAGCATATTTTTTACGAAATCTTTGAAAAGCTATTTCTCTTAAACTATCGAGTTTCGGGGAAGGTTGTAGAACAAAAGTTATCTCTTATTATGGGTACTTTAACACTCTTTCGGCTTAGTACCCCCTTTCCAACTAACCTTGTATATCTTGGTAATAGTCAAAATGTGGACGGTGTTACTATTGCCCCGTGTTATTATTGCCCCGGACTACCCTACTACACGCTACACGCCTGACACGCTTCAGGATAAATCGATTACCTGTCGCATTAATTACAACAGCGTTGTAAAACCGTTGAAATCCCGCCGTGCTCGTGCTGCGAGATAAATCGCGTGTGCACAATCAACCGATGCGACATTGCTCAACTAACCGGAATGCGCCGTCGCGTCGGATTGCGCCGCTGTGGCCGCCGGCATCAGTGTGTCAACACACGATCATAGAAATGAGATGACACGATTGAAACATATCACTTGTTGCATCGATGTGCACATTTCACGCATAGTGATGCAGAATTATGCTTGTATGTTGTATTTTTGGGGTAGGTAAGTACCTTTCTCTGTGATCTGGTATTCATAACGTCACCGGAAAGCCAATACTACTTAAGCGCCATTTCGTATTTTATTCTATTATATTACGAAATCCCAACTAATCGTCGCAGAAAAATAACCCAGTCCAAAGATATAATACATAACTTATTTTAGCCAAAATGTTGGCTTTCCGGTGACGATATCATAACATAACATCACGCCTGTATTTCCCAAAGGATTGGGTAGAGGTTATAGTAACACCCTCATTTCGCCGTTATGTTTAAGTCCCACGTAATAGGGGGTGAGCCTATTGCCATTGACCGGCCACAAATCCAGACCCCGGGCTGCTATTGAGGAATTCCACACGTAAAAACCCAATAACACTTTGCCCGACTTGCGGATAGAACCCAGGTACCTACTCACGATCAGCAGTCGCGTTTGGCACCACTAGACCAACGTGGTAATTAATCTGGTATTCATCTTCTTCAATATTTCTTAAGGTAGCGACAGACCCGAGCGATTCAGTTGTAATATTAACATTCGGAATGAGTTTCTTACGTCAGTAGTGCTCACTGTACTGACTGTCCGAGTGCTCGCTATGTAACATGTTGCATTATACGAATATGATACAGGACAGTCGCCTCCTTTAAATATGCCACCAAAAGCTTTATTGCATTTTTACACAGTTGGTTACATCGTTTCAGCGTGCTCCACAAAGAAACGTATGCGTTTTCAAGTTTTTCACGGTAATCTTTGAGTGGACCTGAAAGTTCGGCTGAGCCATCACGGAATACAGAAAAGAAATCAGTTGCCGTCAATACAAATAATTCAAAAACCTTTGAGTTAAACGGTTTTATCTTGCAGTACCCCTGCAACATCAGAATTTGAAGATTCAAGGTTGACATTATGATAATGTTGTATTGTCATGGGAATTGAATTTGTGTGCGAAGTTTCAGGAGAATCGGTCAAGCAGAAGTAGTTGAAAAATCTTTCGCAAGATTTGAATCAAACAAATATATACGAACACACAATTTGACAACATGTTTGGTGCAGTGGTTAATTGATTGGCTTCTGCGCTGCGGGTCGTGGGTTCGATTCCCGCACGGAACAAATATTTGTATGATCTACAGATAGTTGTTCCGGGTCAGGATGTTTGTGCATGTGAAGATTTGTGTCTGTAAACGCACCCACGATACAGGAGAAATCGTAGTGTGGGGCAACGATTTAAAAAAAAAAACGAGGTGAAGCCAATTAAAGACCGTTACAATTACAAATGTAATGTTACAATATGGCGACATCACAACGCGACTTCGCACTAGTTACTCGATTTACTCGATTTATTTATTTACTTTAATTAAAACGGTCTTAGACCAATTACAATAATTAAAGATAGAAAAAAGAACAGGAATGGAAGAAGATGCATACAAAACAATGGAACGAAAAATAATGATTAAAAAAAAAAAAATATAACAATATGAGACACCTCTTTCACACAGCCCTCACAATGCACCTGACAATTTATTCTTCCATTCATCCGCAAACAGATCACAATTCAGTCATAAATGTATTTATTTATTTTTATAACAAAATAACTAAATAGAGAATTCAAAACGTTCATGATACATTCCTCTCGCAGTACTCCAGGCATTCCGATAAAATCACCTTCCATTCATCAGCAAACACACTAGATAGCACATCAACCCTGATTCGTTGATCCAAGATAAATCCCATAACGTTTTTAGCGTGGATCAATTACCGCCCGCCTCCCGCAAGGGATGAACGTCAGGCGTTGACATGGGGGACCTAGACTATGACACTCCATCGCGCAGCCTATTAGGACCCGTCAACGGCAATATTTCCACCAAGGAGATTATTTGCCGCCTATGTTCATTATACACGAGAAATAGCGTTTGAAATTCGCATGGGATTGTAGACTTTAATTTGTTTTCAATTAAGTTGCAAGTCGATTGACTGATTTTTAATTTGTTTCCGTTAAAAGTTGGTTTTAATTAAATTAATTTAAGTTATAAATCGTAAATTGTGTGTGTTTATTTTTAGATGGAGGTAAAGATTTATCCTGTTTACATAGATTACCGTTTTTTGATCGACTACTAACACTGGGCAATCCTATCAAAAAGAAAAGTATTTTTCCGAGAGTACCTACCTACGTCAATACAAATAAAGTAGGTTTTTCAAGATTTTTTTCAACAACATGTTGAATCAACATGACACAGAAACAGGACACAGCACAAACGTTTTCTCTGGATTTTTTTTCTGAATCTACATGTATTACAATTCTACAAGGTTAGTCGGAAAGGGGGTACTAAGCCGAAAGGTTGTTAAAGTACCCATAATAATGGATAACTTTTGTTCTACAACTTTCCCCAAAAGTCAATAGTTCAAGAGAAATTGCTGTTGAAAGATTTCATAAAAAATACGCTAAATTCTATCTATCCTCAGCTATGATCAGACGTGTTTACATTTTACGTCATATTTGGGGTCACGGATTAGAAGCTCCATTTTCTGAATACATAACTAAAACAGGGATGAAACATTTTTGAAAAAAACTAAACTAAAAATAATTTATCATGTTTTTTTTATCGAATTTAATAATTTTAACACTTTCTTTAAAACAATCATCAGTGATACATTAAGTGGCCCGCGGCTTAGTACCCCCTTTCCGACTAACCTTGTATTTAATTAAAGTTATTTGAAATCACGACTATCATAATGAATGAGGAAGTAATAACAACTAATAAGTAATAATCTGTCTAAAGTCATTTACGACGCGTTTAGTAAAGATTCAGTGCTTACGATAAATAAATTATCACATAATTATGACACGGATTAATGATTGTTTTCAATGATATTTTACTTATAAACTCCGTATCAGCTCGTAGAGGTCAGTTTTATGAACCTGGGCCTTCTCCTTTAATAAAGCTGTTGTAATTGGATGTTAAAAATAATTGATGAGGTAAAATACATACAAGGAGTAAAAAAACCCTTCACGAAGCCGTCAACATGCATTCAGTACATCAAACTAAGTAACCTTACGCAAAAATTGTCGCTGGGAAACGACTTCTTTTTGGGTGAAAAAATTCGTTTTACTGTAAAGCTCAATGTAACGCACTCAAAACACTGTGCTGATAGATGCAATGAGTAGTAAACGGGTAATGGAGGTAAATCAAGTACATTTGCAATCTTCAAAACGAGTATTTAAAAAAAAAGTTGTGAAAATGTTGGAATTTTGACCTCCAAAATCTCCGTAACTAGAAGGTTCCCAGGCATAGTCCAGAACAAAAAAGTTATCGCAATGACGTGGAGAATAAGTGGCTTTCGGCTTCCTTAAGGGTCTATTTACACCGTTTATACATATACTCACGCCTATAATCCCCGAAAGGATAAGCAGAGATGTTCTCCTAAGACAGAAGTCTATACACTCACGTTTCGCCTCTTGATTTAGTCCCAAATAATAGACGGCGAGCCTATTGCCATATTCGGGGACAAATGGTGCTAGGTACGTCGTCTCTTACGACTATTTGCCCGGTGATGGTGGGGAAATGTATTCTTAATCCGTCCCCCCTCAAAATAACTTTTAAATTAAACGGCTTTATGTTGCAGTACCCCTGCAGCATCAGGATTTGTGGATTGAAGGTTGAAATTATTATAATGTTGTATTGTTTAGAATTAAATTAGTTTGTGAAGTTTCAAGAGAATCGGTTGAGCAGAAGTGGTTGAAAAATATGTCGCAAGATTTGAATCAAACAAACAAATATACGAAGTGAAGCTAATAAAACGGTACACTTCAATCTCTCCTTATTAATTTTATCATTGTCCAATGGTGGAAATATTTCAATCACTATTCGTCCATTTATCTATTGAACCATAAAACAAAAATAAAACCATTTTTTTATTGAGATATCAATTATTATAAAGTTTTTGTCAGATTACAATTGACACTGATTTACATTGTAGTCACTGTTCACCTAGTATTCTACTCAAGTAGGGCTTGAAAACCGGAAAAGAAAATCAAACCGGTTAATGCGAATTTGTCTTTTCGGTTTTGTTCTACGGTTTTGACTAGCCAGTTAGTAAATCGGTTTCGTCGAATAAATCAGTTTTATCAGTCTACGATCAATGCACCGTTAAGAGGCAACGCTACAGTCTTAAACACACATTGATTGAAAACATTTATCTTAGTAGAAATCTAGTTATAGACAAAAAAAAAGATAAAAATGGCTAAATAATCGTAAGTCGTCGGACCTCGCGACACAAATCGTTTTATTACGGTTTTCAATAACTGCATTAAACAGCCGCAATTCGATGGAAAAAATCGACAATACCGATATAGAACCGATAAATAAACGGTTATTTGTAAACCGGTTCCAAGCTTTACTACAAGCATTACTTTCCATAGTTTCCATTTTAGGAGAACCCTATAGGGTTACTGGGTATATCCAGTTGCAGACTACAAGTTATAAGCTCACTATACATAGAGATGAAAACACAGAAACCCTGATTTAATATAGTAAACCTTGTTTACTATCTACAAGATGTAATTACAATAACGCAAAACCTCTTAAGGGCCCATTGTAGGTACTCATCATTATGAGAACAATTTTTACTAGGGACCAACCCTGAAATCGTGAAAAAAACTGCTGCTCCATACATTTATGTTTGCATAACTCGACAAAATGTAGCCATAGTTGTTTTTTCACGATTTGAGGGTTGTTCCCTAGTTAAAATAGTTTAGCCCTTTAGAGCTTTAGCGTTATTTCAATTAAACCTTGTATAGTTATAAAAAGAAATGTCCTGACTGACTGACAGACAGACTGATTCATCAACGCAGACCTTAAACCACTGAACTGGAAACATGAAATTTGGACAGTAGGTTCATTTTGTGACGTAGGCATCCACTAAGAAAGGATTTTTGGAAATTCTACGTCTAAGGGGCCAAAATAGGGGATAGAAGTTGTATAAAAATTCGTGCGGACGAACTTGCGGGCAAAGTGCTAGTTTTATATGTATTAATTACTAGCTGACCCGCGCAACTTCGTCTGCGTTTTTCCCGTTTTTGCAACATTTTTCATTTATGGTATCTACGGCGCACCTACCTACCCTAATAAATTATGGCCTATATGTTGCCGAGGACTAATAGCTATATAACAAAAAAAGTTTCATCAAAATCCGTCTAGTAGTTTTTGTGTTAAAGCCGGACAACAGACAGACAGACAAAAATTTCAAAATGTTTTTTTTTCGCTTGTGTTACTTGTATGAAAACCTCTAAGGGTATTTTTTATTCAATGTACAGAATTGAACTCTTCTACGGTTTTATTATATGTATAGATTATCTAAAATAACAACCATAACGTAAGTAAAATAGTTTAGACATTTAAGTGTGAAAGATAAGATAATCTAATCGACTCCGTTAGTGTCTGCTTACTCGTAATCATATCGGAATATTGTGATTTGTGAATTACTTTATACCTTAACTTTGTAATTAAAAGATACGCACTGAAGGAAATCAATTTGATTGGTAATTATATTGAGATAAAGTACCTACATTGGGCTCGGTAGCGCCCCTGCGTGACTGTGTACTTACATGTTTTTCAGTAATTATTGTTGAGAAGATTGTATCATTGATAAGAATTATAAGTGTTAGTTGTTTCTAATTTAATGTTAGATATATGTATTTGCCTCGTTAACTACCTCGTTGGTGTAGTGGTGGCAAGCGCGACTACTGATCTTGAGATCCTGGTTTCGATCCCCAAGTCGGGCAAGGTGTTATTGGGTTTTTCTGTGTGAAATTTCTCAGTAGCAGTTCGTAGTTTGGATTTGTGTCCGCTTGATGGTAATAGGCTCGCCCCCTATTGCATGGGACTTGAAATGCGAAATGAGGGCGTTACTAAACGTCTTTGCCCAACTAAGCTTCAAGGATTACGGGCGTGATGTTATGTTATGTATGTATTTGATAGGGAAACTAGACAATAACTGTGAATGCTTGAATAATATCCGGAGATATAGAAATCTATATTTGTATCGGATTTCTGTGTATGATCAGGAAATATCTTGCTAAGCAAGGACTAGAAACTAATTAGTAAATGTTATGTTTGTTGGTACTACTTGTAATTTGTCTATGTAATATCAATTTAACACGAGTCTATTACCTTTACACCCATATTCTAAGACGTTCCTCCAAAACTTACTCGACTCATACTCGACTAGAACGGCCTCGAAACCACCTTCAAAATTGTATTCTTAGTCGCAATTTCGAGTGAACTTTGAGGTTCCTCGACGGAGTCATTACGTCATAATTTGAATTATCTGCATCGCGCAAATAACGCCGCGATAAAAAATTGTAAGGATTATCGTAAGCATATTCGACAGTCTTCAAAATTATTTTTTATTACATACGAACTTTGACACTTCCTTCCTTAAGGTAGGTTCCGAGGTATCTTGAGTTTGACAGATGATTCCTTACTTCGACTGAGGAAAAATCTCGAGTCGAGGACGTTTATGTCAAGTCGAGGTGGAGTTGAGTCGAGTAAGTTTTGGAGGAACGTCTTAGAATATGGGTGTTAGTGTTTCACTATAATTAATCCATTTGGTTTGACACGTAAAGGTTTAATGTTTGGTAACATAAACTTTAGTACTTAGGTAACATAAATTCTGTTTGGAATTACAAATATTCCGCATAACGCTGAAGCGTATTCGTGTAAATATTTGTAATCAAAAATGTTAGTCACATGCTTTGACCCAGATTGTCGTTTTTTTATTGCTGAATGACAAAAAACGACACAGCATTTTCAACAACAAAAAAACGTCCGATGAAAACGAAAATTCTTTTTCTATCCGTTGACTGCCTCGTTGGTATAGTGGTGGTAAGAGCGACTGCTGATCGTGAGGTCCTGGGTTCGATCCCCAGGTCGGGCAAAGTTTTATTGGGTTTCCGTTCCTCAGTAGCAGCCTGGAGTTTGTATTTGTGCCCGGTTGATGGCAGTAGACTCGCCCCCTATTACATGGGACTTAAACATAACGACGAAATGAGGGGGTTACTATACACCTCTGCTCAACCGTTCGGGGAATACAGGCGTGATATTATGTTATTCGTCATAAATGATTATCCAAACTGAATTAATCCGTGACAAATATTAGTAGGTATTTCATATTCAAAACAACGAGTAACCATATCAAAAATCCTATAATTAAACCAGTTTTTATTTGCAATAAAATATATATAGAAAAAAGATGAATGAAACTGGCTAAATGTAAGCTTTAAAATAGAAATGACGTCATGACTAGTAATTCAAAAATCTATGTGAGTCCTTAACAATTGGCTACCTGAGACGTGGCAAAAAGTCACATCGGGGATACGACGTGAATGGACAGCATCCCCACAACTGTCATTGTCCACCATTGTCCCACATCCAAGGCTCGCTTTTGTTCGATCCTATTGTACCAACTGTAATCGAATATTCGCTTTCGATACGCGAAGGTATGAAAGCCTGACTCGTGGAGGTATATTACTGGCAATCATGTACCTAGAAGCTTGTCCGACGTTTCAAGAATTTATTTTTCAATATGATTTTATTTTTAATTTAACTAAAACATCGAAACTTAGATGCACTTCAAAGATATATTTCAGTTCTAGTATATTCATTGGTATTATAAATTATTGTCGTTATAACATTAGGATATCGGCATTGCCCAGTGACTGGTTTGCTGAGGTCTGATGGTAGCCGATCTGTGATAAAATACTGATATTCAACCGCATCTGGTTAGACTGGAAGCTGACCCCAACATAGTTGGCAAAAAGCTAGGTAGAACAACATCGTTATAAGACGCATTTTCTGTAACTGGAAGGTACTAATATACTTGAAAGTCTCTATGGTAACTAATATACTTGAAAGAAAACTCTAAGGACGGGCTTAAAATATTTAGCACGGATACAATTGAGGAGTTCAGGATCAAAAAGTGTCATTTACACTTTTGGCTCGAAGCTTCTTTTTTTACCATTGGACTCAACCTTGGGTTTTATCGATTTCTGAAGAGATTTGGTTCAAAAAGTACCATACAGAAGATAAAATAGCATCTCCAAGTCGAATTCTGATTAAACAGTGATATTTGCAAGGCAAACAGACCTAAAAGCGAAAAAAATATCTCGATTTTTGAACAAAAATGAAAAGTGTACATGACATTTTTTGCTCCTGAGCTCCTTAATCATGCGGACGTCATGTTTACGAGCCTAGAGTTCACGATCTACCATGATAACGTGGCAGATGGTACAGATCCAATTACATTAAAAAAAACACGTGATTCATTACAGACGATAACGTGTTGACGCTCAAATTTATCGTTTAGAATAGAGAAAAGCCGGAAAGAAACCCCATTAAACGTTTATAACAACTTCAAAATACATTGCATCAGTGTACTTCTGGTCCCTGAACTAGATCATCCATATATCGTACGGATCACTAAAAATCTTCTCTATTACTCCGGAAGCTAAAAGTATAACAGCAAATACCTCCAAGAACTCTTAATTATAATTGGCATGGCCAGCATACAATGAACCTCCTAATTGCTCTACATCCTGTCATATCAGATCGCTGCAATCCAATTATAGTGAAAGTCATGTTCCACCGTTTGTAAAAACTTGCCAGAGGCGTTGTGTAGCCCATACTATCATTTTAATTCGAATCTATCCACGCTTGCAATGACAGGTTAATCTGTCACCAACACACAGATAATTTATCGAGAACCAGTTTCATTTGGTCTCTCATTAAGATATTACAAAAACCAGTTTTAAATTAAAGTTTCACTTATGTGAGTCAGTGACTGGACTTATTTAAAATCTAATGCAGTTAGGTTGGCACACCTAGTAGTAGTTTTACTATTGATTAGAAAACAAGCTACATACATACATAAACTCACGCCTTTTTCCCATGGGGGTAGGCAAACAACAAAAACAAGCTACGTTTTTTCTAATTTAAATCAGTATCAGAAGAAATCCGAAAACAGGAAATGATCGATTCATATGTTTATAATCCTTAATTTAATACCAAACACTTTTTTCTGATAAGATTAGGATTCCAAGATCGCATTTATTTAATGCTAACCGATGATAACTTAGTGATTAATGTATTAAGTATATGCAACTCCGTAGATTCTGGGAAATTATAGAAAATGTAACTAATGTCTTTTTTAACTTAATTTCCACTTACCACTTCGATTTCATCATCACCATCACCAGGTTCTTCAGCAATGTTAGTTAGCATAATACTGGGTCTCATCGACACCCGATGGCGAACATTGGACTTCTTCCACACATCAGTATCCTCCTTCGTATCATCACCCAAAGTCGCGAACTGTTCATAAAAGTTAATCACCCCGGTCAATTCACCATCTATAGTGTCCGAAGAGTTGGAATTTGGTCTTTTATCTTTACCGACAGATGCTCTTCTTTCTTCTAACTTTCTGTATCCTTCTGCCTCTTGACCTTCGCCAAGTAAATTGATCGGCCTTGGGTTACGCGTCGCATATTCATACTCTAAATCGAAACCTCGGTCTTCGAACAAACTCCTAAACCGTGCCCAACATCCCAAATTCTTATTTTTATCCGCCGCCTGTTGATTTTCCATTACTTGTTCCGTATTCTTGTCCATTTTACTGTTTGCTCTATTCTTCAATAGGATAAACGGAAAGAGATGAACTCCATTAAACGATAATCGTTTACATAATGACTTTACTGTGTACGTGTGACTAGTAAATCTCTTCCAAATTAAATCAATGCCAATCTAAACATTAGCGATTATGTAGATAACGCGTAGGATGTGTTGCTCGATAATGATGATATTATTTATAATTGGTTTCGAAATCGTCACATGCTGCTTGATTTAAAGTCAAAATTGTTACTCAATGCATTTTATCGATTCATCGACATTAAAATGCTCTTCAAGCAGTATTGGCAACGATTGCACCTTGATTAACTTGGTAAATTCAACAGATGTGTTCACTTATTAAAACTTAAAGCACCTTTTAACTTATGTAACACAGCAAAAAGTAACACTTATGTATTCCACCAAATATTTTCAGAGTTACATCACTAATTAATTCGCACGTGTGTCAAGTTCGATGTGTAAATCTCCCGTGACCACTTCACGCGGTGAATTATATCAAACTAAAACATTAAGAATCATTGTATTGAGTGATACTATGATAAGTCTTATCGATTCGAGTCGCACTGATTACGTCTAATTATGAGTTATTTTAAAATGTAGAATAAGTAATTATAACATTAAATCAATGATACACATTTCAAGGGTACGTCACTTTGATTTTATTAAATTAGGCTTAAGATTAGAATGAAATTTTGATTAAAAATTTAGAGAACATTATAATAACATGCAGCTTATCGACTGAATTTTTAACACTACATAGCATACCTATCATTAAATGGTATTTGAAATCATATATTCAGCATTGTCTACCAATGAAATTCATCAATAAAATAATTGCAAAGCAAACATCAATTGGCTTACAAATTGAAATTGCATTCTTAACAAAATTTCTGCGAATTCTGCAATCATGTTGAAATTGCTAATTAACAATTTACGTGTTATGGAGATAGTATAATGACGTCAGCGTGTCATATTTGTATTTGTGATTGGTTTAAAACAATTGGCACTCTGATTATATATGAAGTAAAAGGGTTGGGCTTTATAGATGAATGTATTGGGAACTAGGAAGCGTGACTAACCAGCCATCGAATAGGTTACACATACCTACTAGTACATTCATGATGAATGTGTCGTGTTCATTCTCATAATGATCGAAATGTTATACATATAGGTGTCATTTTTTGTAGTAGACGGTAAGTAGATTAACACCCATATTCTAAGACGTTCCTCCAAAACTTACTCGACTCGACTCCACCTCGACTCAGTCTTTCTCACTACCATCGGTAGTTTTATTTGACATAACGTCTTCGACTCGAGATTTTTCCTCAGTCAAGGTAAGGAATCATCTGTCAAACTCAAGGTACCTCGGAACCTACCTTAAGGAAGGAAGTGTCAAAGATCGTATGTAACTAAAATTAATTTTGAAGACTTTGTCGAATATACTTACGACAATCCTTACAACTATTTATGACAGCGTTATTTGCGCGATGTAGATAATTCAAATTATGACGTAATGACTTCGTCGAGGAACATCAAAGTTCACTCGAAATTGCGACTAAGAATACAATTTTGAAGGTATTTTCGAGGCCGTTCTGAGTCGAGTAAGTTTTAGAGGAACGCATTAGAATATGGGTGTAAGGGTCAAGTCACATCTGACGAAAGATACGTCGCCGATCTTTCGTCGCGTTATTACTCGAGGAATTTTAGTAACGCATCTTCGCTCAAATGGGTACGGTGTGATGTTTATATGGAATTATGTGTATCGGCGGAAGATCGGCGACGTATCTTCCGTCACATGTGGCATGGCTCTAAGACATCTACATAGTATGATCTTTTTAAAATGTCTATTTGAAATAGAAAACTTCGCGTTTGAACTTAAACTATATTCTTAGGGATTTCAAACAAAAGTTGGTCAAGCCTTCTATGGTCTTCTACCAATACTTAGATAATCGTGGTCTCCAAAAAGACCTGTTTTTTTCTTTTTTTAACGTGGGGATTTCCTCGTGGACTATCCCCCGTCTGGGGAAGACGGGAGGGTGTGCCGGACTCTTACCGGCCAAAACCACCACGGTGTCCCTCCTTCTGACCTAAGGCCGGGGTCACGGGATTCGCTGTTGCATGCACCGCGACCCCGGCAGGTCTCGGTCCACCAGCTTCTTCTGGTGGACCTCTCCTGTGGTGGGGCAGTTGGTCCCCTGCCCCACATCCTTCCGTGAGGCGCGCGCGGAACACGGCGCGCCATCCTCCCTGGGCCCGTTGTCTCCAAAAAGACCTGGACTTTCTCCAAAAGAGTCCTTTTATTATTTATTAAAATTTTAACTTTACCAAAATTTACCAGCAACTCTTTATAAATAGGTATTTCGACACAAAACCTACACTGTTCTTAAAGTATTTTTGCATATAACATCAGAATAATTTGAAAGGCGTAACTCTCCAATCCTTGCTATGAATTAAACAGTTTTTTGTACCAATCAAGAGTTCATAAAAAAAGATCACATCATCAATCACAACAAATGGACTCAATCTCGCGACGCCATCTTAACTGAGGCGTTTTGCCACACGCGGATGTGAACCTTGACCCTTTTGATTGGTTCGGCGCCAGAATTCAATCACCAATTTAGGCTTTTGAATACGGTATTGCGAATTAAGAGGTTGTGCCTCTTTTATTAATGGGTTAAGTATGATTGTGAATAATTGTATTTATTGCGTTTCAAGTACACTATGATTCTTCGGAAAATTTTAACAATATGTTACCGTTCGTAGCTTTAAAATGAATTAATTAATCAATTAATTTCGTTCCCATCTTTTAACAGCTGCTATAATTAACCTTTCTTCTTCTTCTTTCCGTGTGGTTAGTGCCTAACCTGGTATCAGAGTTTATGCCGCCCATGGGCCTTTGACTTGGCTTCACATGCTGTCGAGAAATATCTCTCAGGCATAGGTTTCCTCATGATATTTTCCTTCACCATTTTTAAACAAATGATAATACGCACATGAATCCGAAAAGTCAGAGGTGCGTGCCTTGGGTTCAAACTTGAGACCTATGACTTGGCAGTCCGACCGTCACACCACTAGGCTTTCAATGCTGTTAAACCTTTAATAGTATGCATTTTCTTACATTTCAAGAAACTGGATTAATAACTTTGGTTTGTGTGGCTCTACCGAGATTCCTTAACCTTTTCTAATAATACTAAACAGTTATTTAAAATAACTACTAGATTTAAATTCATAAAGATGAATGAACCTCTGACATATTAATTTTGTCTTATGCTCAAAGAAATATGCACGTAAATATTTATGAGTGAATAATTAAACTTCATAGTGATATAAATAATCCGCATCAAGTAAGGCTAAAGTTGTCTGCAGTAAGAATTAATTTGCAACACGTCATGAATAGTTCACGATGCAAGGGTATGGTGTTAACGACGTCAAATTAGTTGAACCTCATAAAGATTAGCATAGCTCACTGAACAATGTTTTCATTGTCTTAACACAGCAATGAACAGTGATTATTTATGTAAAACACAAATATTGTAAATGCGAAAGTGTTTGTGTGTTTGTTTTTCAGCTAAGTTATTACTATTGAATGTATTTTGTTACAACATTAAATGAGAGCAGTGCTAGCCTAGTGGTGTGACCGTCGGACTGCCAAGATATAGGTCCCGACTTCGAATCCAAGGCACGCACCTCTGACTTTTCGGATTCATGTGCGTATTGTATAATTATCACTTGCTTAAAAACGGTGAAGGAAAACATCGTGAGGAAACCCGCCTGAGAGATATTTCTCGACGGCATGTGAAGCCAAGTCAGAGGCCCATGGGCGGCATAAACTCTGACACCAGGTTAGTCACTAACCACACGAAAAGAAGAAAACTGTTAAATGACTAGATTCCATAAACACAAAATAATATCACGCCTGTATTCCTCGATGGGTTTGGCAGAGGTGTATAGTAAAACCCTCATTTCTCCGTTATGTTTTAGTCCCATGTAATAGGGGGCGAGCCTATTGCCATCAATCGGGCCCAAATCCAAACTCTGGGCTGTTACTGAGGAATTCCACACGGAAAAACCTAATAACGTGCCCGATCTGCGGATCGAACTTAGGACCTCACGAACAGCAGTCGCGCTTGCCACCACTAGACCATTGAGGCAGTCAAGTATTTTATTTTTGTTATAGAAACAAAACCAGTGTCAGTGAAAAGGGAATATCTACCTCAATTCTCAATGCATCTAGTCCAAAACTCAAGAACCGGCTAGTATAAATCAGTGTTGTTGATAATAATAATAAATAATTAAAACCAAATAACAGAATTGTATCAATTAACTCGTTTAAACCTATCACTTATGCCCGGTTAGCTTACGCCGCGTGCCTTTATCTACGGATGGAAAGTTTCAATAGTTCCTATAAAAAAAAATTACACCTAGTTTTACTGGCTCATGCCACTTATTGTTCTGCTTAGTGTTAGTATATCACATCTGGGAAAGCCTAGGTTTAGTATTTTACACTGAGCGACTGCCATCAGACCCCCGCGACCCAGTTATTGGGCAATGCCGATATCCTAAGGTAAGACCGATTGTAAGAGTTTCAGGCTTCTGAGTACTGACTTGACATTCGTATGACTACCGGGACCGACGGTTCAATGAGCTCTCCAAAACACTTGTAGGGGTCTCGATGTGTAACGAACGGTCACCCATCCAAAGACTGACCGTGGCAAGTGTAGCTTAACCTGTTAATTAGCCATAAGCTAAAAGGTCTATTCAATAATAAACAATTACGTTGATTGCTAATAAATACTATATGGTTAGTTTTATTTATTTTCCGTATTTATCACATACAATACACACTTGTTTCATAAACACTCATTTTTATTTCCCCATAAGTTACATGGCGCGACGTTTGACAGGCACCGCGATGGTCATAACTCTTAGACACTTAGAGACTTAGACATTTACAAAGAGTCACAGGGTACTGTTAACCTGACAACCCAAGGTTGATCTTTTTCTAATGGGGAAGGCAACGCAAAACTAAAGCAGATGGCAGCACCTCCATATTTAGTTATTTCCACCAATCAGAACCATCAGGTCAATAATGTCAAACACATTGCAACCAATAAGATTGCAGTGGAACAATCGAAAGTGGCGCCATTAGTTCCACAGTTGCCTACCCCATTGAGAACCGTCCGAACCGTTTACTGTTGAATAATTAGAAAGAAATAAGGGAGCATTACTTGAGAAACACACACACAACACCATGCCTTGTATTCCCTGAAGGGTTAGGCAGATGTGTTAGTAACACCCTCGTTTCGCCAGTTATGTTTAAGTCCCATGTAATAGGGGGCAAGCCTATTGCCATTAACCGGGCTCAAATCCAGACTCCGGGCTGCTACTGAGAAATCCCTAATGGAAAAACCCAATATCACTTTGACCGACCTGAGGATCGAACCCAGGACCCTATGGTCAGCAGTCACGCTTGCGACCGCTACACCAACAGCAGTCAACAACAACTTGAGAAATATTGTTGAAATATTTAAAAAAATGCCTCGTTGGTCTAGTGGTGGCAAGTGCGATTGCTGATCGTGAGGTCTTGGGTTCGATACACAGGTTGGACAAAGTGTTATTGGGTTTTTCCGTGTGGAATTTCTCAGTAATAGCCCGGAGTTTGTATTTGTGCCCGGTTGATGGCAATAGGCTCGCCCCCTATTACATGGGACTTAAACATAACGGCGAAATGAGGGTGTTACTTTACACCTCTGCCCAAACATTTGGGGAAAACAGGCGACGATAATTATGTTGTTATAAAAAAAAAACAACTTTGTTGACTAATCAGTTTTTGGTACATTTTTTATTGATAGCGGGCAAGTGCTACCAAATTATAAAGAAAAAATAGGTAGAACATTTCAGCTCGCTTCTGTACAGAAACTACCTTTTTAACCGAACAAACTTTACGCTACAGTGTGTTAAAAAATTGATTTCATGTTTTCGCTTTGACGCGAGAGAATCTTCAGCGCTCGCTGTTCTCGGCAAAGGAAGCCACCCGATACACTAAAGACACCGAAATTTTCTAGTAAGTAATATTATGTGAACAGCAACTTACGGCGACATCGACTAGGGGCTCGTCCTCCGGCGTGAGCGCAAGCGACGAGCGACGGCCGGCGCGAGCCCCTGGTGATCCGCTCGAACTGCCTGCGACAATAGAAACAAACAATTAGCCATTGAGTAAATAATTTTCAACAGAGAAAAAATCAGCATTTATACCATATTTTTTAAAACGTTGCCTAATTATTTTTCTTACTCTTGGATGCGTTGACCGACACGTCCATGATCCGGAACAAGTGTCTGTAGACCATAGGTACAGGGTGTAAACGAAATCATGTAATTCCTTCAAACCTCGTGATGTACTGCTGACATAGATTAACCCTGCAAGGGATACTTTCGGTTTCAATAAAAAAAAAATACAAGAAGTAAACATGCGTTCTTAACGTGAGGTATTTTAGCGCCCCGATTTAAATGACCGCGCGGCGAGCGATAGCCGCGCAATTCGCTCGTGGCGCTAAAATGCCTTACGTTAAGAACACATGTTTACTTCTTGTATTTTTTTTTATTGAATCCAAAAGTATCCTATTCAAGGTTAATCTATGTCAGCAGTACATCACGAGGTTTGAAGGAATTACATGATTTCGTTTGCACCCTGTATAAATATTTATTCCGTGCGTGAATCGAATCTGTGGCGCAGAAAGCCAATCGCTCAGCAACTGCGCAACAGGTGTCTTCGTTTCCTTGGATGTCACAGAAACCAGAAAAACGAATACGACAACTGAATGGACAGCAGCATTCTCCACAGCGCTAATTACAACGTTTAATGAGATGTGGGAATACGGATTATTGTATGCCGAACACCAAATCCTTAGAGGTACGATTTTCATAGAAGGGATAATGAAGAGTTGATAAAATGTTCTGTAGTGGGAATTTAAGAGCTGATGTTAAAATTATGATACAGTTCTCCTCGGGGAGAATAGGTGTAAGATATAATACTGTTTCTGGTAGAGACCTTATTGTATAAATTAATGTGCTGGGAGTAGATATTCATCCCTACGGAGGAAGAATTCTGTATTAAAACTTTCAGAGCAAGAGCAAGTCCTACCATATTCAGAACACTGCTTTACATTGACTTCCATGGGCTTTCTATCATAAACGACAATGAGGAATATTGCCATAACCACCAAGCTTGGTAAACTGATTATTCATTGCGGAATATTAAATATTAATATTTGTAGCAGTGATAGCCTAGTAATGTGACCGTCGGACTGCTAAGTCCAAGTTCGAACCAAAGGCACGCACCCCTGACTTTTCGGATTCATGTGCGTATTATATAATTATCATTTGCTTAAAAACGGTGAAGGAAAACATCGCGGAGAATCCTGACAGATATTGCTCGACGGCATGTGAAGCCAAGTCAGAGGCCCATGGGCGGGATAAACTCTGATACCAGGTTAGTCACTAACCACACGAAAAGAAGAAGACTGCGGAATGTTAACATTAGCATAGGAGAAACCACTACTGAGACTCCTGAACAAATTAGTTAATCGCCTTCGATGACACTCACGGGGAAAAGATCAATCTGTGACACTTCAAAAATAATAAGTCGTTAAAACTGAGAACAGAGTTTTTTCAATGGTTCCATATGTACCTATATGGCTATCGCTGTTATCGGCTATGTTAAATATCCCGGAAAAAATACCAGGTATTTCGTTTAGTTTCAAACGATGTTTTTGATCTCGCTTCAGGGTACAGTTTTTATATCACGGAATGCCTGTGCGCTGTTCGAGGGGGTCCAAACAGACATTCAAAGTATTTGCCAGGTATCCTTTATGGAACTCATGTCAGGATTCAGCGCTGATTTTTTTAGTAACTGTCGAATCGTATCGAGACATCGATGCAAAGAGTGTGTTGTGAATTTATTTCTGGTTTAAATTATAGGCATTGACATATTCAGTGATCTTAAATTGATCTAATCTTAATCTCAATTTAAGGTTTAAAATGTATCAATTTCTTTGTTCTTTTTTATACGGTTCAGTATATTTTGTTTGTAAAATTAAAACATAAGTAATATAAATAAGCCTGGTGGACATTTATTATAACTGACGTTAACTTTGTTCTGAGCTTTTCTTATCGAACTGAGTAAAATTAAATTATAAATAAGTTACAAACTTTATATTTTATTGTTTATGATTGTATACAAGTTAATAAATCCTTTAGAACATAGATAAATCAAGAGTTTTTGTTAACCTGTGTCGGTGTCATCGCTGCCTCTCCTCTGAAGCCACCTTTGCACCAATTCGATGCTGGCTTCCTCACCAGCCAACATCATTCATTCACATATTATTAGATCACAACATTGTTAACAACACTGTTTTACACACATTGAGATTATATTTCAACACATTTCTAATCATTTCACTTCACCATAATAATTTACATAGGAAATATTTTATGAAAACTGTAGACGTACTTAAGTAACTTTATTATTTTTTAATTTTACCAAAGACCACAAAGGTTCGTCGTCTAAAAACACAAAATTAAAAAAAAAGCACTGGCCGAAAGGAATGACAGCACTTTGCCGCGTTCAAATATCGAATTAATTAAATGACGAACGTCGACGGGCGAGTGTAAACAGCGAGTAGAGTAGATGAAGCATAATTAATTTTGCACTCGTAGCAAGAGGTTTTTATTAAATTTTCAACCATGTTACAATGTGATAAGAGGGTTCGATGGATTGAATTAAGTGCGTCAGTATTTTGGTATCGTGGTGTGGAGTTTGTAGAGCGCGCAAGCGGTCGGTTAGGTAATGGCCGTCAAGCCGAGACAGTTGATCGAAGAAGGGGGGTGAATGTAGGACGAGTGTGGTCTGAGCATACATTAACCTACTGGAAGGGATAGCTGACAGCCTGTTGATAGGTCTCGTAATATACTACCAGTGTTACTTGTTGACAAATTGTGGTCTTCGCTCTTTAGGTACGAGTTAAATTGCTTACATATTTAATTATTAACCCGCGGAATGTGGTCGAGTTTCGGACTTTAAATGTCATGGGAGCGACGCCTGAGAAGCCTCCATGTGTGTGGAGTATTTAGACCGTAATATTAACGGTATTAAAGCTTAATATCCCTTTAAGAATTAGAAGTATTTGAATCGATAAAGTCATAGTGTATTAGTAAGCGTTTCAAATTATAATAGAGTTAAAGTTTTCAAAACAAATACCGATGTACTTAAATGCCTACATTCATAATTTATTTGTATATACAAGGTTAGTCGGAAAGGGGGTACTACGCCGAAAGGGTGTTAAAGTACCCATAATAATGGATAACTTTTGTTCTACAACTTTCTCCAAAAGTCAATAGTTCAAGAGAAATAGCTGTTCAAAGATTTCAAAAAAAATATGCTAAATTCTATCTATCCTCAGCTATGATCAGACGTGTTTACATTTTACGTCATATTTGGGGTCACGGATTAGAAACTCCATTTTCTGAATACATAACTAAAGCAGGGATGAAACATTTTTGAAAAAACTAAAATAAAAATAATTTATCATGTTTTTTTTTATCGAATTTAATAATTTTAACACTTTCTTTAAAACAATCATCAGTGATACATTAAGTGGTCTGCGGCTTAGTACCCCCTTTCCGACTAACCTTGTATATCATTCTAATGTAAATAAAATCTTATCTTTTTCGGTCACAATAATTTTGTCTATAACTTGATATTGGACATGGACTCGTTACAACTAAATATATAAATTAGGTACTGCTATTAATTGCGCAAAAGAGACTGTATTTGGTTATTTACGAGTGGGAGGTCCGTCTATTCCATTTTGCCTAAGTCAGTCCAAACAACTTTCACATATAAAGTCACATGGCCCCGGAATCTGAGAGTTACATTCCTAATTTGTGAAGTTGTCATTTTTTTTCTGATGAGAAAAAGACACCTCATCAATATTTTCAATTGGTTAGTGGTTTTTCGATCCAATAGTCTGATCAGACATCTTCAGTTCGTGAGATCAGATAATCAGATTAGCCACTCAGTAATATGCGCCCAGAGGCAGATGGAGAACGCATTAGATGGTCACTGGGTCCTCAACCCTGTCTATCCTAGTGACATCATGAGTCAACGTTCGGGCCCTACTCAAGGGCGCCTTTGCTTATGTTGCTCGGACTTCAAAAGCCTACTGTCACCGTTGCCAGTATCAGGCAACCCAAAGTACAGCGGTACGTGCCATTATGTTTTACGGGGAATATTGTTTCACTAGTTATATGAAGTAATCTGGCTTCCTTTGATTTATATGCCTGAATAATCGACGAAAGGACGCGGGAGTGAAGATACCCAAAATCTGAATAAACACGAAAGATATTAGTACGTAGGCATCAAAACGAATTAATTCTTAGACCAACCAAAGAGCCAAAGCTCTTTGAGACTGCAAACATTAATCAGAACACACACAATAACGGTGAAGTAATCTTTTGGTAATATTCCGAACACGTCAACGTATCCCGGTTTCCCGCCAAGTTGGACGTCAGGTGAAAATTACGCTGTCTCAGGCAAGATAACTAGCACGTTGTATGCAGGTGGGTCGGCCATTTTGCAAGTTAATTTTACGAAGCTAATACAAGCTAACACATCTGTTATGCATTCTTGGCCGTCTACGTCCTGGAGCACGAAAGGTAGGAAGGCTATAGAAAAGATTATTTACGAACTTTTAATCCCTAAAAAACATTAGTTTGAAGAGTATTTGTGTTTGAAAGCAATGGATTGTTTATCATGACTTAACACAGGTGATGATGAAATAAATTGATGTTTAAATGCGAAATATTTACGCAACTATAACAATAATTGATTTGATCATCATTGTAATTAATTATCTGATACTTAATCCTATTTACACGTTAATTCGGCACTGATTTATATTAATTTTGTTGTTTGTTTGTGGTTGTAAATGATATTGCAGGTTTTGCCGAATTAATGTTTTCAATAAATTTATTATTGAACAAGTAAAAAGTTCGGGAATTGGGATGTTAAAGGTCTGTGTCATTATACTTTGTTAAGTGACTAAAATAATTCTCAAAAATACTACCTACATACCTACCCACTTAAATATTCTAAAGAACTCATCCAATATAATTACAAATAATTTTAACCCACACATAAAATTCATAAAGGTCAGATATTAGAAAGTTATGTCTCATCCAGTGTCTTTATCTCCTAAGCAGCAATAATTCCGTACAGAATGGCGTTTGTCATTCCATATAGCTTAACTAGTCTGCTAGTCGCCTATTGTTCGAACCAGTTTATATTCCGGATCCGCGACCGCTTGATCGATGGCTTGCCACTGCGTTTATGATGAAATTACATCAATCAGAACTAACTGATGTTTATAAATGATTTGTTGCACAACAGACATGTCGATTGTTATCTGGCGTTTCGAAATAATATTCAGTTTTGAGTGCTAAAGAAAACTTTTAGATTTCCAGGATATTTTGTGATTCGTACTTGTTATCGGTAGCTGGTAATACTGGACAATATTGATAAAGGACGGATGAATCAACGTACCCGACGTTATAAAAACAGTAGTCATTCGACGGAGCAGAGGATTCTATGTTTTATGCCAAAGAAGTCTGATCTTTTATATCTGATTAGCTTGTCCTTATTTTCTGATCTTGTGTAAAGTGTGTACATTATTATACAAGGTTAGTCGGAAAGGGGGTATTAAGCCGTAAGGGTGTTAAAGTACCTATAGTAAGGGATAACTTTTGTTCTACAACTTTCCCCAAAACTCGATAGTTTAAGAGAAATAGCTTTTTAAAGATATCGTAAAAAATATGTTAAATCTATCTGTCCATAGCTATGATCAGCTGTTTACTATTTAGGTCGTATTTGGGGTCACGGATTAGAAACTTAATTTTCTGAATTCATTACTAAAGCAGGTATGTTTTTTTGGAAAAAACCAAAATATAAATCTTTTTGCATTCTAATAAAAATTATCGAATTTTCAAATTTTAACACTTTCTTTAAAATAGTAATCAGTGATACTGTAAGTGGCCCGCGGCTTAGTACCTCCTTTCCGACTAACCTTGTATTGTGAACTAGCTTGTGTAACTAACCCCTAACCCAAATATAAGTAGGTACTGTTAGTGGCGGAGAGTCTATGTTGGTTTCATTTACTTTATTTACCGTGCTCACAATACTGACAGACCGATATTAGCTATAACTGTAATGATAGATTCATTCCTACACGTTCCTGTTGTTGTCTTTTACATACCAAAAAAAATAAGCCATGATTTCTATGCACAAAGGCGGCCCTACTCCGACAATCGTAGTATGAAGTTTCGGCTGACGCATCGCATGTTTTCCAACCACGAAAGTGTTTCGGATCCGACGATCGATTCAATTATCGCGATTTGTCATTTTGTCTTTAGTTCACCATACTCCCAAATATTAATTGACATCTAGTAGTTCGTTGTTTGACAATACTTTGATCGTATATTTATAAGTACGATGTTTTTCGTTGTTTCGTTGTGATCAGAAACTTCGACGATCTTTTTTCGGAGTAGCCCACCAGTTTCTTTCGGGATTCTTCGTAATGTGACAATGTTAACGATAACAGTCTGTTCAAGCCTTGATTCCAGGAGACTAGATCTTTGGAGATACAATGTTGCCCATTCTCTTATTCACGAACTAAACTAAAATTAAAGAATTCCTATCTTTTACTAACAGACGGCGCGAGAAAAGAACGGTGATAGATAAGAACTAAGTTAGAGAGCTTACGCCTTGAACTTCATCGTGCTCTTAGTCGACACGGTCCGACGTTTCGTCTAAATTTGTACGGAAATTTTAGTTCAACTAAATATGACAGCTGATATTTATGTCCGTCTCTTTCTTATTTTATCAGAGTGAAAGAGATGGCAATAGTCTAAATTAAGTTCACTTTGTGTACAACGGAATCGGCACCAATCTAGTACGTATGGGAATAACGTTTAGTAAATTGTTTTAAAAGAATGAGGTAGGTACTATCCCTCGTAATCTTTTCTATCTATATTATACATAGGATTGTATCATATATTTTCTCGGCGCCATGTTACGAGTCCCGCAGTATTTAGCTTTATGAGATGCTAACGTTTATTAGATCTGCGTCGTTTCTGCCACAACATCTCATTACGTGACCTTGACCCTATTTATTCCAGGCCTCAGCTTGGCAGACTTATTTTACTGGGGCATTCTCTTCTGTTTCTATGTTTTTTGAGGATTTTATAGAATGAGTCAAACCTAGTTTTACTTTAATGTAAGATATAATTTTGCAGCCTATTTTAGACTTAGTTCTTTTATTTTTTACTTGTCTCGGAAATTATAAATGATTAGCTGTGTCCTCAGGCTCCGCCCGCGTAAGAAGTTTTATTCCAATAATAAATATAGGCTATGTTACTCAGTGATAATGTAGCTTTAACGGACTACATGGTGCCGGCATTTCTTGTCCGACTAGCTCTGAGAAGAAAAGCCGAAACAAACTCAGACATCAAGCTCTCTTTTAAAGTCCAGACATTGTGGAATAAAAACTATGCGAGAGTAACAATGTAGGGTAACGTCTGGAATGGCCTTTTGAGGACTTTAGTCACAGCACACGAATCCAAGTAACAGAGATATAGAGGAATTCCCCTATACACCTCTGGCTCACACATACACAAGACAGAACATAGACAGCACTATATTAATGGTGTTCTGAATAACAAGAAATATAACTATTGTGTCTACATACAAGTAGTAGGTATCTGTTTGCACTTACTAACTAACCTGTGGTTAAGATAACTAATATGCGGTTGTACGCGAAATGAGCTGTTGTTGAACCTCAGTCAATTCTTATAAGTCAGTCAGTCAGTTTAGGTACCGATTAGTAGGCTTTTTTTAACCGACTTCCAAAAAGGAGGAGGTTACTATGTTCGTCTGTATGTATGTTTTTTTTTATTTTTTTTGTGTATGTTCATCGATATTTTCGCCAATTGTGGACCGATTTTGATGATTCTTTTTTTAATGGATAGGGTATACTTTGAAGTTGGTCCCATTTAAATTTGGTGAAGATCTGATGAAGAACTTCGGAGATAGGCAATGGAACTCCTCAATAACGAACAGTACGCATATTGTGATGATGTGATTATGTTACGAGCAGCATCTTTAGTAAGTCCAACCAAGTTTTAATTAAGGCCACTAAAAAGAAAAAAATAAAAACTTTTTTACAAAAAAATTAAACCGACTTCAAAAAAGAATAAAATAATTACCATATAAAATTAACAGTTTCAGAAGTCGGTGCTGATCCACGCTGAACCAAATTGAAGGCACCGACTTCTGAAACTGTTAATTTTATATGGTAATTATTTTATTCTTTTTTGTTTAAAAAACACTTACTATTTTTGAAATACTTATTAATAATTTTATTTATACTAGCTGTGTCCTCACGGCTCCGCCCGTAGCCTATGTTACTCAGTAATAATGTAGTTTACTAACGGCAAAAGAATTTTTGAAATCGGTCCAGTAGTTTTTATGTTTATTCGTTACATACAAAAATCAAAAAATACAAATCTTTCCTCTTTATAATATTAGTATAGACTAAGGTTCATAACCTTATAAATAATGGCATAGTGCTAAGATTGCAATGGGTTCGATCGCATATAGGTTTAAGAGGTAATGAGGAGGCTGATAGATTAGCAAAATTGGCGGTTACAGAAGGAGACGAATTTGGTATAGAACCAAATTATTCAGAACAATTAAGTAGATTTAAAACAGTTTGTTATGATAAGTTTAAAGAATACTTTGATGAACGAAGCAAAGAAAAAGGTATCTGGTATAACAAAAATATACAATGTCAGCCTCCTCAGATACCATGGTTTATGATAAAGAAAATGAGCAGATCTCATATAGTTTTAGTTCATCGATTACGCTCTGGTCATTACCCATCTCGAAAATTTGGCGTTTTAATGAAGAAAGTGGATTCTCCAAATTGCGAAACTTGCGGGACTGTTGAGGATGTTCACCATTTATTTATGGAATGTACTACAAATATTAAGGAAAGAGAATCACTAATGAGTACAATAAAAATCGGTAAATATGATATTGCTCCATACATAAACATATTAGCACAACCTACATCTCAAACCGCAAACTTACTAAATTAATTGTTTGTGCATCATTAGTGACTCATTATGTTAAGTGTTGATTAGATTGTTTAAGTTACGATGAGGCTGGCATGCCATTATGGATAAAATCCTCAAAAAAACAAAAGATAAAAAAAAAAAAAAATTGTATAGACTACATAGCTACCCGATGAACTTCGTACCACCTAAAATGCCTATTTTTTTATTTTTCCTAAACCACCCCAGCATTGAGGCGAACAAAACGTATTTTTTTATTAAAATCGGTTGAGTCACTTTCGAGTATTTGCGAAATAAGGTTAATCGAAAAGGGGGTACTAAGCCGAAAGGGTGTTAAAGTACCCATAATAAGGGATAACTTTTGTTTTACAACTTTCCCCAAAACTCGATAGTTTAAGAGAAATAGCTTTTCAAAGATTTCGTAAAAAAATATGCTAAAATCTATCTGTCCAAAAAAAAAAAGTCAAAGTATTTATTTCAATTAGGCACATAAAAAGGCACTTTTGAACGTTAAAGTTACAAAGAAAATAGAATTGATTCTAGTTGCCCCTTCCAAAAGGTAGTTTCGTATGGAGAAGAATGGGCAAGAAACTCCACCGTTACTCTTTTAAAATGTCTTACAATATTTTGTATAGGTACATTAATTATACAATTATATGTGAAAACGATGCACCTAGAATAAAATTACTATACCACAAAAGGTAAAAAAAAATAAAAAATGAAACAACGACATATTAATTGTGATAGGTACATGGTGCTCACATATTTACAAACATTGCAAAAGTATACGTTTTCACAAAAAAATAAAAGTAATAAGTCAGTGTATGAGTTTAGGTACTTACTCATAGAATCTAAAATAAACGGCTTTAAAAAAATAAATTATACAATTAAAATAGCAACCAGTTTGATTTTGTCTAGACTCTACATTGTCCTATGGAGCTGGACCAGCATGTTTCCAAGCGTTCTTATCCTGGATATAATCGTCCATAGCTATGATCAGCTGTTTTTACAATTTAGGTCATATTTAGGGTCACAGATTAGAAAATTAATTTTCTGAATTCACAACTAAAGCAGGTATGATTTTTTTTTAAACTAGAATAAAAATCTTTTTGCATGCAAATAAAATTTATCGAATTTTAACACTTGCTTTAAAATAGTCATCAGTGATATTTTAGGCGGCCCGCGGCTTAGTACCCCCTTTCCGACTAAACTTGTATATACCTATAGGTATAGATGTAAGTAAATAGCAGTCAAGTGCGTGCTAGTGTATTTTCAATAACGCTGAAGACAAATTCGTGGTTGTCAATGTTCTCACGTATGACGTAATGCATTCCATGCGGGCCAGGCATCGTTAGAAGACGGCTAATTAAGGGAATTTCCACCGGGGCTTAATTAAGACCCTAGCACACGGCAGGTTGGAGCACAGTAAGTTAATTTCGAAGTACAGTCGAATGGGAACGGAGATAATTTTGCCAGTAGTATACTCGTACCGGTGCAAAGTTCTGATTCTTGAATTCGTGCTAGCCAAGTTTAATTAAGTTGCAGCTTTGAAATTTGTGTAAGTTATTGCAAGCTTCTTCGTTTGGTTTATTTTGATTACGTTTTATACGTTTTGTGGGGTTCATAACGGTTATTAAAAGTTTGTAGTTTATAAGTTACTTATTAGGTATCTGTCCGTGGGTGGGCACCATAATTGTGCTAATAGACTCACCATCTATTACGTGGGACTTAGTACAAGAGGCGAAACGTGGACTCCTGTAGTAAGAAAACACCTCGGCTTACTCCTTGGGGATTAGTGGTGCGAGTATGTTTATTAGGCAGAGGTAACACCTTCATTTCGCCGTTATGATTAAGTCCCATATAATAGGGGCCGAGCCTACTACCATCATCCGGGCGCAAATCTAAACTCCGGGCTGCTACTGAGGAATTTCACACGGAAAAACCCAATAATACTTTGCCCGACCTAGGGATCGAACCCAGAACCTCACGATCAGCAGTCGTGCTTGCCATCACTAGACAAATGAGGCAGTTTATTAGGGTACAAAATAAAATACGGTTTGCTGGGTAGCTTATTAAAGTTATACCTACATAGGTTAAAAATTGTTACAATCGAAAAAAAAAACTCAACTTGAAATATTAGACACTAGGTTTTTATAAATCCTGACGGATATACAACGAGATAGTCAAATTCAAGTTGAGACATTCAGTTGAGGAGGGTTGAGAGAGGTAGGTATCCATTTATGATATACCCTTAAATATAAATATAACTATCTATAATATATTTTTACATCCTGGTTCTACCATGTTTGTTTATATAGCAGTTTAATTTAATGGTATAAACCGCGCGGTTTCTCGGAGCGCCGTTATCAAAACCACATAGCAGCCCGTAAATCATATGATATTTCGTAACCATGGCGATGATATATTTATAAACCATTTCATATAACATTAGACAAAAATGGCTTACTAATACACGAACATCTTTTAAACCATTCCTTCGAATAGAGTTTCAGTTCATCTTGATTGACCGTTATTCGTATGACACCCGGGATCGACGGTTTAACGTGTTTTCTGAGGCACGGAGGGGTCTCGATGTGTAACGATAACGAATGGTCACCCATCCACGGGCTGACTGTGGCAAGCGCTGCTTAACCTTGCAAATCATATGATCCGCGCGGTCGGTAATTAGCCATGAGCCCCTCTTTAATATGGATTCGAATACAAATGTTAATCTTTACATAGTATAAAACAAAGTCGCTCCCGCTGTCTATAGGTATGGTTAGATCTTTTAAACTACGCAACGGATTTTAATCCGGTTTTCAGCAATAAATAAAGTGATTCAAGAGGAAGGTTTATATGCCCCACATTAGTATCTACATTGCACCCGTGCGAAGCCGGGGCGGGTCGCTAGTTTTATATAAATTGAAATGGACACGAAAATTTCAGTCGGATATATTCGACTGGGTGATCAAAAAGCGGTCTACGGCCTAACTTTCTTTGCTGAGAATGTCAGCTGAAATATTCATAGTTTATCTCAGCTCCTCTTAAAACAAAAAAGACAATCCGACCGTTTTTGTTCGTCCAAAACAATCTTAATAATTCTTCTCATTAACTTTTAAACGCGTGAAAATGTCATACCCTCACTTCTCCCGCGGCATTTGAAAAATGCGAAAATAATAATTGTAATTAAAAAATATTTTTATGAACTCTACGTTAATTTTTAAAGGTTTCGGTAATTTTTTCGTCTTAAATATGTACGTGTGAATGTAAGAAATTGAGATCGATGATTGTAGTAATAATAAACACGTAGGTACATACGTTTGGTATGCAGATATTATTTAAGATAAGTGAAGTTTCGTCTCTTATTTCAAGATAAAGTGATACTACGATACTACGAATACTCGATATCTATTTGTTACTTAAATAGGTACTTACTGGATAATTATTTATAAACAATTTTTATGTACCTTAATAGTTTAACATAATGTCATAAAAAGTAAAGCGATTATCTGCAGATATCAAATCTATTATATTTTAATCTAGGTACATTATTAGTGAAGAAACATGGTTATTATGTTCATGTAAAACTATATAAAGGCAAACAATATCTTGCTATAATAAAATAAAACAGCTCTCATTTAAGAGATCTCTCTTAAACGTAGTATTAAAAGGAGGAGACGTATTTAAAAAAATAGTTGTCATATGTATGGAATTCTACTCTATGGTAGATGCTGCTGGATGATCTCTCAAATGAGAGCTGTTCTTCTTCTACTTTTCGTGTGGTTAGTGACTAACCTGGTGTCAGAGTTTATGCCGCGCATGGGCCTCTGACTTGGCTTCACATACCGTCGAGAAGTATCTCTCAGGCACGCCGGTTTCCTCACGATGATTTCCTTTACCATTTTTAAAGAAGTGATAATTATACAATACGCACATGAATCTGAAAAGTCAGAGGTGCGTGCCTTGGGTTCGACCTTGAGACCTATGACTTGGTAGTCCGACGGTCACACCACTAGGTTATCACTGCTATGATTTGTAATAGGGGCTATCAGAGCTGTTTACGGGGCTTAAAGAGCCTCCACAAATAACGATAACTACCGCAGTCAGCCCCTAGCACTGCAACCTTGCTGACTGGCTAATCTTTTGACCACAGCATGAGCTGTTTTCGTATAGCTCGTCCAACACGAGAGAAGAAAATTTCTAACTATTTAACTAAGTACCTTTGTCTCTGAATGGAGTAGTTTTGAACCGTGTATCGCAGTTTAAGTATCTTGGTCACATTGTAAGTGAGAGTTTAAAAGATGATCAGGATATTGAGAGGGAACGGAGGGCATTGTCGGTGCGCGGAAACATGCTGTCTCATAGATTCGCTCGTTGTACTGTGGACGTGAAACTCACGCTATTTAATGCGTACTGTCAAAGTTTTTACACGAGTGGTCTATGGGTCAATTTTACGCAAAAGGCCTACAGTGCCCTCAGGGTTCAGTATAATAACATTTTCAGGGCTCTGTTGCGGCTCCCTCGTTATTGTAGTGCTTCAGGCATGTTTGCAGATGCGCATGTAGAAGATTTCTATGCGATCATGCGTAAGAAAACGGCGTCTGTCATGCAAGGTGTGCGGGGGAGCGGCAACGGAGTCTTGAAGATGTTAGCAGACAGACTGGACTCAGCCGTCCTGAGTTGTTTCATTGATTTACTTGTGCGTGGTGTGAATTACTGAATCGACACTGATTTTAATTTCTGTGTTTATTATTATTTTGTTTTCCTTTTAGCCCACTAATACATATAGGTTGTAAGTTGTTATGTTACTCAGTTGTCTGTTTTTTTTTCTAACACTGCTATATTTCTTTTGTGCTGATTTGGATCGATATATTTTAACTTTCCCCGGACATGCCCCGGACAGGCCGGACAGCTTCGGACATATCCTTTTTACCTCTCACAGAACCGCAAGCGCATACGTTATGCAAATCGCTCGCAGTGTCGACGTAATAGGTAATAATAAGCGAAATTAGCACAAGGTTGTCACTTATCAATGTACCGATACAGTCAACTTCTAATGCCTGTATCACGAGAACGATTGTTAGATATGAAAAACAATGTGGACGTATGAACGAAAGGCCTGTGTCAATGGTTTAAAAAAAATAAAGTAACGTATTTTTTAATCTGTACGTCACGTGCGGTTTAATACATTTTCTTAATGTATTATTACTGATTAGTACTTACTTACTTACATTTAATTACCAAATTATTTCCCAATTTTATTTTCTATCTACTTCGATAGTAAAGAATGCATCTGACAGCAATCATCTATCACGAATATGTCGATAAATAAATACGTATTTTCTGTCCATTAATTAACATCAATTTCTAAAAAGCTAATTGGTTTTAGACACTCTTATTAAATCCGCGTCAGCTGTGAAATAGTGTGCTTTCAGCTATGAAAGCATTCTACAACATGCGTAAGCTTGCTGACGCATGCGAAAGCTGAATCAATGCGAACATGCTCATTCAAACTGATAATAATGATTGGGATATGACGTATATCAGTGCAATTTCCCCCTACTATTCAGAAAGTTTTTCGAAAAAGGAATATGGTTATCTAAATTAAATGTAGGCACGAATTAGGAAAATACTATCAACAGTAGATGGTTACTATACCAATGATGGTACAAAGTTTGATGGAAAAATCTCACGTAGTAAACGAACAAGCAATTCTAAATTCAACCGTAAAGCAAATACAGTAAATGACGTAGTGCACTATCTCATAGTCTATGCTATATTTTTTAATTTGTCTCGTAATATCTGTGCACACATCACGGGCTGACGTCATCGCGCTGTGGTGTCTTATCGGCCAGCCGTATCAAGTGCACGAGGACATTCGCCGTGTAGTGTACTTGCTGGACTGTAACTAGGTGATGTTCTATGTAAATATGTGGTGGGTACTGAAAGGATTCTAGATGGTACATAAATAGCTAATAAGGCTAACATTCTGGGAGTAAGCGATGAAAATGTATTGGTTTTACACTCAATCCTCGCAAGCCACATGACTCCCTTTTGGATATTTTACAAGATTATTAATAGTTTAGAGTTGATGTGTCACCAAAGCCCCCTAGACTAGACGTCATTGCAGTTAATCATTATAACTCACAGGACTCAAGTCAATGTATTGGATTGACATTTTCGGATGACGTGACCGCTCGAATGTTTTCGTTGACCCCTTCGATCAACAGTTGTTAATTGAAGGTTGAGCCCATATTTCGTTGACATTTCAACAAAGTACAGTCACTGTGTCTAGGGGCCAGACTGCGTGTCTGTGATGTATTTCTCTATCAACTTGTGGTACTAAAATGGCCGATATTCGACACACTTAGGCCCGGTATTTAATAAATATCTCTCATTTGAGAGATTCTTCTTGTTTAAACATGAGTTGAAAGGAAATAAAATGTAATGTACGGAATTCTATTTCTTTTTGGAAGATCTCACAAATGAGAACTGCTATTAATACGAGCCTTAAATTATTGGTGGATTAATGAGAATTTGATCTGGGCTTTTGTAAAAGGATTGGACGACGGACGATGTCATTGCATTCAGAATCGATATTAAAATGTAGGCAACTCCAGTAACAGGAATTTTTAAAATTTTTGCTATATGTTTCATTATACTAACTAATTCTCAACTATATTTTACAATATCGATATTGTCGAAATTACATTTATATCAAATATCAAACGTAGACAAAGCCACAATTAAGCTAGCCCATGCAATAATAGTTAAAGCCATCAGATAACCAATACAAGCGTTAGGTATATCTAGTCTCAAATAAGGCTTAATAGCAACTGGTGCGGCCAGGTGGGCTCAATTAATCACTGCGCTATTATCTGTGCACGCTCGGCTCCCACTCACAAAATGATTTATACTGTACCAAGCACTTGTGTACAACGCAAAGAGGATTTACTGATAATAAATATTTTAGTCTGTGGTTGAAGGAATTTTGAAATGCGAATCTGTGAAATGTTCCAAATTTAATTTAAATTCAAAATGTTTCTAGGAATAGCGGACAAAGCATTGGCAGTATGTGATTTGCTACCTTTGCCTATCTCGGAAAAACACTAGACATTAAAATTCAATAGATGATTATCCAGGCGCGCATGGCGCGTGCTTTATTTACTTTGTGAAATATTAGATCAATAATCTGTTTCGATTTTATGTTTAAGCTGATACTGTTTTGACTTTATGTACGTACCTAACCATTTAAAATAACGTAGTCAAAATCAAAATTATAATCCAAGGTGTAGAACTGTAGACACGAAAATAAACTTTAGCAAAACCAGTGCCAATATTTTAATCAAGCATCTAGTGAGTGAGAATGACAGATCTAGAGTATTGCAGAAACTGATACTGATTGCTCTACGGCTAATCAAAGACCTCAAAGTTACTATGTTTAACGCCAACAAGTTATGTAGCTAGTCCAAATTGATTAAATTGAAAACTATGTTTAGTAATTTCGTAATAACATTATCTATGTTTTTTGCTCCACCGGTCATAAAAGATTAATAAAACTTGACTTATATAATTAAATTCTAAGTTAGAGTAGGAGCAGGTTTTGCAGTATTAAGGTTGTTGCTTATAACAGTACATTAGTTTGTAGAAAATATGATATTGGTCTCAGCCGCATTAGTGCTTTAAACTTGTGGTTTTATTTTTCATATTTCGGATAAAAGCAAAACTAACAGCAGACAGGATTAGACTGCATTTGTGGTGCGCACGGAACGGGTAGCAGGAGTGGGCAGCAGGAGTGGGCAGCAGGAGTGGGCAGCAGGAGCGGGCAGCAGGGCCGGGTAGCAGAAGTGGGCAGCAGGAGCGGGCAGCAGAACGCACGAACAGGACTTTATCAATGAACTGAGATCAATGTTTGCTTGCAAGCGTGCCCCTGAGGATAACCAATTCCACTCTGCTTCCCGCTACCACTTACTACTGAAAATGGTATCCAACTTGTTTTTCAGTTTGCCCGCCTTTCCCCTTGAAAGTGAAAGAATTAAAACAACATTTGAAACCGTGGTTACGGATTTTGATGCTAAATGGGGAAATAAGCAACGAACGGGTAATACCTACAAACTTTTAGCCTATATGCAGACACTAATATCGTGTCATTTAAGTCGACTATTATATTTATTGAAGCTATTAAAAATAAAATTTTCTTTCTATTTCAGACAATATTGTCGTGTTATTTTAGTCTGCTGTAAATAAATGTTTGGTTACCATATTATATGGTGGGTGACGGGCCGGTTAATTTGAACAAAGGTCCTAATAAGTGTATTGCACGAAAAAAATATGTACGAGCCTAATATTAGAAGAACTAACGGAAAGTTTTTAAACAACATCACGGTTGCTGACGTCATATTAACGATTGTACGACAGGATATAAGTTTATTTTACGGTAAGTGTTAAAATATCAAAAAGCGTTTATTTTTAAATGCACCAAAAATAAAATTGTGTTATTTATTTCAATAATTCGTTAAACAGTTAGTCCTGGGTGTCATGAGAATACCTATGACAGTCGTTACGGGAAGTCAGTCGCTCCGTGTAAAATACTGGTATTCAGCCGCATCTGGTTAGACTGGAAGCTGACCCCAACATAGTTGGAAAAAAAGACTTGGCAGAACATTTCAAAAATTAAATAACCTTGTTAAGTAATGAATTCAGAAAATGGAGCTACTAATCCATGACCCCAAATATGACCTAGAATTTAAACACAGCTGATGATAGGGTTGTCTTAGCGAAAGTATTATATATGAAATCTTTTAACTGCTATTTCTCTAAAACTATTGAATTTTGAGGAAAGTTTGTAAAGCATAAGTTACTCATTAATATGGGTACTTTCAGATTAGCGCCCTTTTCCTTTTCATTGTATTGTAAACATTGTGAATTTTCAAAGTCATAAGCTTGACAAATATGGGGAATTCTATCAATTATATCACTTTTGATTCATACTCATTTTTGTCATTTATTATTTGATAAGAATGTTTATTAGGATATGAATTTTATATTACTTAAATACTGTGTACCACACCGTATTGTGTACTTGTTTTTATCAGTACCTACACAACATGACTGCTAATAAGATAGAGAATTAGAAAAACATGACGGATGTCGCTGCGTCGTCCCCAAGGCAAGCCCATGGTGTAATATAACATAACATCTCGCCTGAATTGCCCAGCGGTGAACAGCACAGGTTAAGAAACCATTCTTTTCTAATGTTTACATGCATTAAACATCGTTTTGGGTAAAATTTCAGGCAGAACATTGTGATATGTGTGTGTGTGTGTTTTTATTAAGAAGGGGGCCAATGAGCACAGATGAATAAATCTGTGTATCAATGAGGCTTGTCGAGGCTAAACCCAGTCAGTCGGGCATCCCCTAAATATGTATATAAAGAAAGCCTACCACTAGGTACTGACAAAAACACGAAATACTTAATGCGACCCAGTCATAGGTACGGGTCTAACTTTATTCAGTAGGCAATCCACTCGTACATCTTGCCTTTATTCAGTAGCCCTACCATGAACGTTTGACTTATAGTAGGTATTGTAAACGTATCGCTGATACGCGCGAATAATGTAAGGGAGTTTTGAATCGAAAATACAACTGTCCTATACTTACCATTTTTGTTTATTTTTTGCGACATTCACTATTTGTATATTTTATATACAGGTTGTATAAGATGGCGCTGGCGCGGGGCGCTAAAATGCCTCACGTTAAGAACACATGTTTACAGCTTGTAATTTTTTTTATTGAATCCAAATGTATCCCTTTCAGGGTTAATCTATGTCAGCAGTACATCCCTGTAAATATAATTTCAATTTAATTAAATAGTATGAGTGAAACGAGTATTTCGGATTCAAAATTCACATACCTACATTAACGTTACCCGGGCCACTCACATGCGCACAAACATTCGTACATTTTACGGATGTTTTCCGTTTTTTATGGAAAATGTTCGCATAGTCATTGCGAATGTCAGTCCCACAATTGAGGAGCGTCTGTTCAAAAGGTTATAACTGCACTCTAAATAAATTTAGGAAAACTGGAGAAAACGGTTTTGAAATTAGTTTTAGGAAATTTTTGTTCCTTTTTCTCTCAATAGTAGCATAAATTAACTTAGGTTATACCTAGTGTAGATTTTTTATTTTAAAAGCCAATAAAAAAGAGATATAAAAAAAAAACAATAGCAAATGTAACCTTTTGGTCAGTCCCTTAAAAATTAAAAAAGTCCCTTAAAACGAATTACGGTAAAACCTGACTAACACTATTTTATGAAACTTGTAAAACGGAATAAAAATAAATAAAACTGGGGGACTAGCTAACGAGTTAATCCCGACCATTATTCACACAACTAAGGTTAGTTAAGCTCGCCACCCGGCGTTGTTTGACTGGCGAGAAGTAACTTGTGTTCACTTGTATTTATTAAGTTAGTCAGTCCCCACTATTAAGTTGCACCTTGCTTGCTAGCTGCCAGTTTAAGGTGAAGAATTTTAAGGCGGGTTTACATTGATCGAGAAGCTAGATCCAGCATCGCTGAAATCCAGGGCTAAATTGATGTTGGACTAATGTAGACACGTTTGGTGCAGTGGCTGAGCGATTAGTTTCTGCGCTGCGGGTCGTGGGTTCGATTCTCGCACGGATCAAATATTTGTATGGCCTACAAATAGTTGTTCCGAGTCTGGGCGGTTGTGTATGTGAAGATTTGTGTCTGTAAACGCAGCCACGATATAGAAGAAACCCCAACGAGAAGTAAAGCTAAAAAAATAGTTTTCATCCAGTCCAAATGCGCTGGATTTTAATAGAATGTTCGTCTCTTGTCAATCTAGTAACTGGAGCCAGTTACTGGATCAATTTAGATCAGACGTTAAGTGTAAATATTTGCTAAGTCAAAAAATGATGTAGGTCCAGTGGGGCGAATATTCGAAAAATATTAACAAAAATTGAGAACGTCATTAGCATCATCCCAAAGTTAAGAATACAGATGTTTAATACTATAATTATGATAGTGAAAACTGAAACTATACCGCTGCTGTCAAGCAATAAGACAAGAATAAAAACGATCTGACAATACGTTAACAACCCAGGAGAATAATGATTTGTTAAAATAATGTTAAAAAATTTCGAATATTCACCCAGGTATGATTTGTGATGCCTCAACATGCAAGTTTTTGTTAAAGTTTTTTACTATAACAGTTACGTTTATTATTTTAGTAATTTTCCCAAAACAAAGGTAGGTACTTACCTACATACGTAAACAACGTCATTTTTCTTTTTATTTGGACTAGGTATGTTATTATAGTCTTATGATTTTATAAGCAAGTGTATTATTATCACTTGTATTTACTATTATATCATCATTGAATTTATCTTGAAACACGTGTTTCATATAATTCTATAACGTCCAAAGGCGACGTAAGGTTAATACGAGGTCTTTATGAAACTGGTCAGTATGCACGCAATCGTTTTATGCTAGGCGAGAAGGGAACATATTATTACGTCCACTAATAACATTGTGTCCGTACCTCGGACGTACAACGGGTGGTGTTTTGTTGAGCTCCCAATTTTCCCTTGTAATACTCTAACACCCATATTCTAATACGTTCCTCCAAAACTTATTCGACTTGACTCCACCTTGACTCAGTCTTTCTCACTACCATCGGTAGTTATAGTTGACATAAACGTCCTTGACTCGAGATTTTTCCTCAGTCGAGGTAAGGAATCATCTGTCAAACTCAAGATACCTCAGAACCTACCTTAAGGAAGGAAGTGTCAAAGTTCGTATGTAAAAATATAAATTTTGAAGACTATCGAATATGCTTACGATAATCCTTTCAACTATTTATCGCGGCGTTATTTGCGCGATGCAGATAATTCAAATTATGACGTAATGACTCCGTCGAGGAACCTCAAAGTTCAGTCGTAATTGCGACTAAGAATACAATTTTCAAGGTGTTTTCGAGGCCGTCCTGAGTTGAGAATGAGTCGAGTAAGTTTTGGAGGAACGTCTTAGAATATGGGTGTAACAACGCTTAAAACGGACGCAAAATAATTTGATAGGATTTTGAGTGTTTTGACAGGTTTGACAAAATAAAAGCTGTGACAAAGATCTGATTTGTAATAGGTACACGCCCTAAACCGAGGTCCGAGTCCCATTAGGGGTCGCCCTTAGAGCTGTTGTTGCTAATAGTCATAGTGTTAGTAGTAGTACTTAGGTAGCTTAGGTTAAGTAGTTTATTCGTCCCTATTGGTTGGAGACCCTTCAAGTTTAGCCAATAACTGCTCAGTTACGTAGAAACGGTCCGCAAGACCAAGACAAGCAATAGAATATAAAAAAACTGATAAGTATCAAGAATTTGGCATCTATTAAAAGTCGATTTTACCAATGTCGGATAACTGTTATCTAAGGAATAGGTAAGTTTGATGTTTTGACAGCTGTGTATATAATTAGAAAATCTGTCAAAACGTCTAATTTATTCTTAAGGTTAGTGTCTATTATGTAATACCTTTATTAACATGTTTTCTGAAAGTTAAGCAACAACACCACCGCATTTTACGTCAAAATTATTTGACACAATAGATCTGCGTAAAAACTTTTAAAATAATACTAAATGTTAACATAGGTACCTAGGTATAACAACCTAGAACTGTCACACATAATCACAAATCACAAAACATAATATCTCGATCCGATCCATTGAACTATTTTAATTACCGAAATACACTTGCTCACATTGATTAATTCTCACACAAACTAAACACTCCTTAAAAAAAGTCATAATTTAAAATAAGTTTATATTAATAAAATTATTGACACAGAAAAGCGTGTAAGTCGCGTTGAGATTAGCAGTGGACTGTTAGAAATACATTATTATAGATTAAGTTAGGTTCGTTAGGTCGTGGCCGAATGGAGGGAACGACTTGCGCAACCCAGCACGGGGCACGCCGCGATAGCGGCGGTAAGACCCGTGATGGAGGAGTGGCTGGAGAGGCGTCACGGCGCCCTCAGCTTCCGGCTGACGCAGGTACTCTCGGGACACGGCTGTTTCGGGAAGTACCTGCGACGTATAGGCCGGGCGCAGACGCCCGGTTGTCACCACTGCGACTGCCCCGAGGACATGGCGCTGCACACTTTGCAGGCGTGTCCAGCATGGGGGTCGCAGCGCCGCGAGCTAGTCGCGGCGATCGGCGGTGACCTCTCGCTTCCGGCCGTGGTTCTGTCCATGGTCGGGAGCGAGACTGCGTGGGAAGCCATCGCCTCCTTTTGCGAGGGGGTGATGGCGACCAAGGAGGTAGCGGAGAGGGAGAGGGAGGCCGCTTCTTCTCTCCCTTCTCGCGCTAGACGCACCGGGCGCCGGAGGGCGCGTGACGATCTCCGGCCACCCTAGTGACTGGCGGCGGGTTGGGGAACCCGTCGCCCGACCAGTAACGGGCCCAGGGAGGATGGCGCGTCGTGTCCTGCGCGCGCCTCTCGGAAGGATATGGGGCAGGGGAGCAACTGCCCCACCACAGGAGAGGTCCACCAGAAGAAGCTGGTGGACCGAGACCTGCCGGGGTCGCGGTGCATGCAACAGCGAATCCCGTGACCCCGGCCTTAGGTCAGAAGGAGGGACACCGTGGTGGTTTTAGCCAGTAAGAGTCTGGCACACCCACCCGTCTTCCCCAGACGGGGGATAGTCCATGAGGATTTCCCAAATCTAAAAAAAAAAAAAAAAGAAGAAGTTCCTTAGGTCGTTCTCTCTATTAGCATGTGTGCTAACTTGGTTTGATAAACGAGTGTACATGTCACTTTAGGATGTCTTTTTTTTCTCTGTACGCACATGAAGATTTTGGTGAATGAGTAAGCGAATGTTACAAGCTCAAAAAAGATACACAGACAGAATCAGAAAAAGCATTGTAGCGTAGAAAATATTACACTCTGGAGCAATGAATCCGGGTCGCTAACATAAACAAAACAATTTTAAAATGTTAACAATATTTTCCGATGTTGGTGACCCGGATTCATTGCACCCGAGTGTATAAGGGTGAATATTTGATGAAAAAAACTCAAAAATTAAGAACATTATCGACATCTCAAAGTTAAAAATGCAGTGGTATAAAACTCTAATTATGATAATGAAAACCCTACTATTGCCATTAAGTAATAAGACAAGTATGGAAAACAACCTAGGACAAAAATCATTTTTGTTAAACAAATATCAAAGTCAAAGTTTTTTTATTTTTTTTTATTAATAAAAAAAAGCTTTGAATATAAGAATGTAAGTTTTGGTGTGGTCAGTGAACACTCAAGTGTATAATTTTAGTAGCAACTTATCTATCTCACTAAAGAAATTCTACAAGATCGTTCACTGTCAAGAAATTGAGAGAACCTCTCAATAAAAGTAGGTATTGAATTACTTAGCTAGGTAAGTTTCTCTGTGAAATTCAACGGCTTCAGATTGTTAAGAAATTATCAGCTTAAACGGATAAAGTAAAATTTCCATAAAAGTCAATTACTAACAGATTAATTTAACCTTTAACCAGCTTTCATCCTATTCTAGTAATTACTATACAGGGTGTAAACGAAATCATGTAATTCCTTCAAACCTCGTGATGCACTGCTGACATAGATTAACCCTGCATGGGATACTTCTGGATTCAATAAAAAAATATTACAAGAAGTAAACATGTCCTTAACTCGAGGCATTTTAGCGCCCCGAGTTAAATGACCGCGCGGCGAGCGACAGCCGCGCAATTCGCTTGTGGCGCTAAAATGCCTCACTTTAAGAACACATGATTACTTCTTGTAATTTTTTTTTATTGATTCCAAGAGTATCTCTTGCAGAGTTAATCTATGTCAGCTACTGCTGCATCACGAGGTTTGAAGGAATTACATGATTTCGTTTACACCCTGTAGGTCTGTAGGTATACCGACAGACACAGTAAAAGTTAATCGCAAATAAAATTTACTGCAGCTAATATCAAAAGTATTTAAGTTACCAGACGCCTTGATCGAGTTGAAGTTCAACTTTGATTAACTTTGCTACCTCACCTTACAGATAAAACGAGATCAGAACGTAATATCAACGCGCCTATATCATTCTGTGACGTCAATTGTATAAGTTCGTTCTGCCTAGCCTTTTCCCAACTATGTTGAGGTCAGCTTCCAGTCTAACCAGATGCGGCTACCAGTATTTTACATAGAGCGACTGCCATCAGACCTCCGCAACTCAATTACTGGGTAATGCCGATATCCTAACGTTAAACCGGTTGTCAGACTTTCGGGCTTCTGACTACCCGTAACGACTGTCATGGGTATTCGTATGACACAAGGGACCGACGGTTTAACGTGCTCTCCGAGGCACGGAGGGGTCTTGATGTGTAAAGAATGTTCACCCATCCACGAACTGACGGCGGAAAGCGTAGCTTAACCTTGCAAATCCTATGATTCACACAGTTACGAGCCCCTCCGTCAATCGTATAAGTATGTCCTTTTAAAAATATAGAACAGATACAAATAGAACACAGATAAAAGAAAAGAGATGCATTATAATTTATCATTCAGATAATATCGGACTACGTAAATAGCATAAGCACATTGTAAATTGCTTTTAATCATTGAGTCCTTCACACTCGTCGTAAGAGGTCGTAGTAAGATAATAAATTACAGTTCTATTTTCTTCCAAGTCGTTCTAAACATATTAATCATAGTGATCTGATCGATCCGTATCAGTATTTAGGGCAACCGTCGCTCAGTCAGCGGTCTGTCAGGTTAATGAGCTCGTCGTGTCCATATCTAGAATCTAGATATCGGCGCGGCGAGTGGCCTGCGCTGGCGCCGCTTTGAGTATAATAATTTCGTACTGTCATTGAGTGTTACGCAGGATTAGCGTTGTGTAAGGTTAGTGTAGACGTACTTAATTAGCACCTAATTACTCAGGTTCACATGTTTATTTAAAAAAATACTAAAGTTTTTTAACAAACGCAAATTGTTTGTGAGTTTATCGTGTTGAAAAAACAGTAAACACTTTTGAGTTGCAGTAATTCCTTATATGGCTACTAAATAACTTTTATGGTGCAAATATAAATGTATTTTATGTTTATGATCCGTCAAATTATTACCCGCATCAAACCTTATTACGAGAGAACATATTTTTAACAGTATAATATCTCAAATATGGTTCTTGTAATCATAATGTTTCATAGAATGGAAATATATGCGTTATTATAAAAATTCCGAGAACATGGGCAAATTTTGTGGAGTAAAGCTCATGTAATAGCTATTCATGGCACAGACAGGTACGTAATATTAAACAGTAGCGCTATAGGTAGGTACAGCAGGATGCCCTTAATTCGGAATCACGACTCCATTGTGAATGGTGCCGGCGAGTATTTTTCGAATAGGTAATCGGATTGTAAAACTACTTAAGTACGGATTATATTATCTGTGGATGTTATATTTTTGTTATTAAATTCTTTTTTTTATGCATAGTAGTAAACGCAATGATAGCCTAGTGTAGAACACTTGCCTTCCATTTAGGGTATGACATTCCCACCCGCATTTCAGACATTTCGAAATAACGTGCATATCAAAATATTATTATCATTTGCGTTACAGTGAAGGAAAATATCGAAACCTGCACGCCTGACAGGGATCCAAAATGTTTTCGTTAGTGTAGAGTCCATGTAGAGTCCACGCCACGACTGAAGTCTCTTGGGCGCTATGTTGGCACCACTGATTTCTTATTGTAAAAGCATGTCATAGCCACCCAAGACTCTTCAGCCGTGGAGCGGACACTAGTCCACCAATCGGCACCAGGCCAGCGTGGTGGACTAATGTCTAAACCTTTCTCATTTTGAGAAGAGGCCTGAACCCAGCAGTGTGACAGTAATGGGCTAATTATGCTACAGGCATAGTAGAATTTTAGTTTCCACAAATCTTATCTAAAATAAGTACTGTACTCGATTGATGGAGTCTCTGTAGAGCGCGAAATCTTAAAGTTTCCAAGTTGTCGGAACGACACACAGGGGAAGGATTTTGACGAAACCAGTAATCCGAGAAGGATAATCTGTTTTGTAGAACTGGGAATAATTACTAGAATAGATCATTTGCATAATGTAACAATAATACCGATTGCATAAAGTTTCGTAATAACTTTCTGTGGAACTGCTCATCATGTTTTTAAAGTATCTTATGGCTTAGTTAACCGCCTCGTTGGTTTAGTGGTGTCAAGTGCGACTGCTGATCGTGAGGACCTGGGTTCTATCCCCAGGTCGGGCAATGTGTTTGTGGCGGCGGCATCTATCACGCCACATGCGAACTACGCAGCACGACGAATGTCTAGCAGACTACAGCGACAACAATGACAGCTGTCAGATGAGATGTCACAAATCCTGCATCGCGGTATGAAGTTTTAATACGGATTTAGTATAAATTGTACAACTTCCCAACATCAACCGTTTGTTACATGATATTGGGTTTTTCCGTGTGCAATTTCTCAGTAGCAGCCCGGCGTTTTAATTTGTTCCCCGTTAATGGCAACAGGCTCGTCTCCTATTACATGCGACTTAAATATAACGGCGAAATGAGGGTGTTACTATACATCTCTGCCCAACCCACCGGGGAATATAAACGTGATGTTATGTTATCTTTACAGATGAAAAGTAACAAGGGACCTCTCTGCCAAAAATCATTAGAATCGGTTCTGCAGTTTAGCCGTTAAAACACATCGAACAGACAGGCTCACTCTTGTATTGTGTGATAAAACGCTCTCCAGCACCACATTCATAAAATAAATTTAATACAATATAATATGACTACACCATGCTATGTAGAAGACGGGCTTCTCTTTATATTGCATTTAAATGCATTTTATGTTCGAGACGGAGCCATATTTCAATATCAGATTGAGACGTTCCAATAGGGTTGTCAGATATCACGGGCCGTAGTTCTAGAGCATGGCGGGCGTGAAAAAATGTCTTGTCATTTACTGAAAGACAATGGAATTTTGGCATTTACTGGAAATATTTTCCTCGTAATGTGGTCAGGCGAGTGAGGGGCTCGTGGCTAAATAAAAACCGCGCCGATCGTACGATTTGCGAGGTTAAGTCAGTCCGTGGATGGGTGACCATTTGTTACACATCGAGATCCCTCCGTGCCTCGGAGAGCACGTTAAGCCGTCGGTCCCGGGTATCATACGAATACCTATGACAGTCGTTACGGGTAGTCAGAAGCCCGAAAGTCTGACAAACAGTTTAACCTTAGGATATCGGCATTGCCCAGTTACTGGGTTGCGGAGGTCTGATGGCAGTCGCTCCGTGTAAAATACTGGTATTCAGCCGCATCTGGTTAGACTGGAAGCTGACCCCAAAATAATTGGGAAAAGGCTAAGAGGGAGTAAGTAATGTGGTCAGGCGAGTCTCTTTCTATATGTATTTATTCGGTTTGTATTACTAACAGAAAATGTATCTCACGTCAACACATTGACCCCATGACAGTGATGTCGTTTTATTTTTCGTGTGGTTAGTGAATAACCCGCCTATCCCTATTAACAATGTAGGATCTGCAAAACAGTAATTTTACAAGAGAGCGCGTCAAAGTTTAAATTGCTTATATTTTTTAATTATACAAATTATATGTCTTTGTTAACATGGCTATTTCGAAAACTATGAGAAAATATTAACTTTTTGTTAAAGCTACTGAAAGACAATGCTTTTTTTAGGTCAATAGTTAAATAAAACCAAAATCAAGAAAATTGCATATCCGACCTTGTTAATAGAGACAGACGACCTGTTGTCAGAGTTTATGATACCCATGGGCCTCTGACATGGCTTCACATGCCGTCGAGAAATATCTCTCGAGCATGCCGGTTTACCCACGATGTTTTCTTTCACCGTTTTTAAGCAACTGATAATTATATAATACGCACATGAGTCCGAAAAGTCAGAAGTGCGTGCCTTTGGTTCAAACTCGAGACCTATGACTTGGCAGTCCGACAATCACACCACTAGGCTATCACTGCTGTTGTCGTGTGGGATACAAGTACTCGTAGAAGACTGCAAATGCATAATAAGTTCGTATAGAAAGTCACTGCGACGTTATTGTTTGTTGTGTCATCTTGAGCTATATTGGGTGTAAAAATACCCTAAACTAAGCCGAGAACCACGTATTCTTCCCATCATTACGAAGAGTTTTTGGTATTGGGCCATACTGGGAACCGACTGGTTATGGAGATATTTAAGGTCAAAGTCACCATATTTTTGTACGTTTTTCACGAAAACTAAGTTTAAATGTTATTACTAAACATTTTTCTGTACAAACATTATCAACATTTTTGAAATGTAGGCACAGTCTGCTGCGCGCGCGCTTCCATTGCGCGCTACAATCAAAAGCTGTTTTATAATACCAAAAAATAAAAGTCGTTTCCCAGCAATCATTTTTGCTGTATGTTATTTAGTTTTATGTACAGTATACGTAGACTTCGGCTTCGTTAAGGCTATTTTTACACCCAGTATTTATGTGTATTTGTGTAAGTACATTTTTCTCACCTAACAACCCTATTTACCTAAATATCTGTTCAAAATGCTCTCAGGGATTTACCAGGAGATACCGCAAAGAATAACAGACAGAAGACAATGTATGAGACGGCTTATACTTTAAACTCGACTCAAAGTGAAGCGTAAGTAATTCGATTTTATACACAAGTTCCTCGGAAGTTTGAACACGCTCCACTTGGAGTTCGTTCTTAGTTCCTGCTTAATCAAGAAAAAACTGTGTGTTCTTTAAAACATTAATTCAGTGTTTCGAAGGAAAATGGCGAAAAGAATTACAATTTTTAATTTTAGTTTCTAATTTATTCCTCCTAGTTATTTTCCCAACTATGTTTTGGGGTCAACTTCTAGTCTAACCAGATACGGCTGAATACCAGTATTTTACACGGAGCAAATGCCATCAGACCTCCGCAATCCAGTAACTGGGCAATGCCGATATCCTAAGGTTAGACCGGTTGTCAGAATGTCGGGCTTCTGACTACTCATAATGACTGTCATAGGTACTCGTATGACACCCGGGTTCGACAGTTTAACGTACTTTCCGAAGCACAGCGGGGTCTCGTTATGTAACGAACGGTCACCTATCCACGGACAGACCGCGGCAAGCGCAGTTTAACCTCGCAAATCTTATGATCCGCGCGGTTGTTCTAATCATCTGTATATAAAAAAAGCAGAAACTAACTGACCGATCTATCAACGCACGCACAGCCTAAACCACTGGGGTTATAAACTTGAAATTTTGACAGTTATAGGTATCTTTTATATGGCTTTTTCAAAATTCGTCCCCTATGGGGGTAAAAAAATCACACAAGCGAAGCTGCGGGCAAAAGCTAGTAGATAATAATTTGTAGGCAATAATTTGTAGGTAATACTTTTTTATGAATGCAACGTGGAATCCCTATTAATAGGGTTGCCACGTTCCTTTCATAAAAAAGTAATATTCATCAAAGTCCAAACGAAAAGTTCAAGCGGACGCGGTAGCGACATTAGTTCCTGTGAATTATTATGTAAGTATTGTAGGTAAGTTTTGATCCAAAATTCTTTATAAAACTAACCAAACTAAATATTTTAGATAATATTATGTTTATCAGAGAAAACGCTTCAAAATATAATTCTATAAATCCTTTGTTTATGCATAATTTTGCAGTAGAATATTATGATAAGTAATATTGTTTATGACCTTATTTTGTCTACGAATTATTTCTATACATTCATTGAAAAATACCTAAAAATAAACTGCCGTATGTGTCGATTGTATTTTTTTACAATCGTATAATATTTGAGGTTAGTATACCTCAAAGATAAAGACGGTGGTATTGTCGGCTAGCGCGTGCTTGATAAGATACTGCTCGTAATTCATACAGTAATAGCTGCTATACGTAGGATAACGTATGACAAACAGACGGGGGAAAAACTTCTATTACTTATACCTATTGAAAAACAATCTTAGGAAAATTAGGTAAGTGTATACTGCTGAGAGATGTCTCTAGGAACATTTGTATATCTAAAACTAATTGCCATAAAGAGGCAATGAACTATATCAAGTTGGTAACTGCACTCAATCATGAATTCATAGTTACCTTTTAGAGTATGAAGTACAGTCCGGCCTTTTGTTTTTTTTTAAAGGTAAACAAACCTTCAATCGCCTTAAGAATCTATAAACTGTCAAAATCTGGAATTAATAACGCCAGACGGAAGAGTTGTCTGTTAATTCTAGTTACATTTACCACTAAGCTACCACAAGCTTAAACGCATGTAGGTACGTTACATATGGGCCAACATAAACCACAAGCAGCCATCTTAACGCCTCTTGTGTAAAATCGCATTTAATGAATATTTTTACTGCGTCGTTTGTAGGCCAACTGTTAAAGGGATTTACGAGCCGGTTCACTCCACTTGGGGGTATAAATCTGCGAAATAGTGTGTCGTATAAGTGTGGAATATATTAGAGTAATTAAAGTGAGCATATTTGTGGTAAACTTTGTTGGAAATGTAGGACAGATTGGCACAAGGAGTTTTGATTTAAATATGGAACCTCAAAGGATTTAAAATGAATAAATTAACTCGGAACAAGGTTGAATTATTTAAATATGGAACCTCTTTAGATTTAAAATGATTAAGGGCTGATTTTTCAATCGTCAGTTAACTTTTATCTGAGTATCAAATATGGGGGTTTGATATATTTTCTATACAAAAGCTGCCAAACCGCCATATTTATTCCTCAGATAAATGTTATCTGACGATTGAAAAATTCGCCTTCAATTAACTCGGAACAAGGCTGAATGTGTTTATTCCTTGGTCGTACAAAAATGAGAATGCGCGGGAAATCATAAATAACATTACCTACATTATTTATACACTGTGATATTACCAACATTTTTTTGTGACGTTGTTTATTTCATTTAATCAATAATTATCAGTAGGTACATAACTAAAAGAAGAATTTTAACCGAATGTAAAAGTTCTTCTAACTTATCCCAAGTCCACAAAATCAAGAAGTGCTGTCAAACATTTCAAAATATATTTTCACATGTAAGTAGGACTTGTTGTGTAATGCGCGGGAATGTGCGAAACATTTTTTTAATCTCGTTTTTATTACAAGTTGAAACATCAATTAAAACGGATATTTCTAGTTTAATTTGTAACTAACAGAAAGATAAATAAGTAGTTTAAATATAATATACAGCATAAAAGAGACGTGTCACGAGAAAAACCCACGATAAATTCTTTGTTATTGAAATAGAATATGACAGACGATCTTACAAAAATAGCGTAGGTACCAGAACAAAAACTATTTCAGGTTCCTAATAAGAAACTAAAAATAACGTACCCCCAGATAAGAACAAACTACAAGAAGCATTATCGTCTTCGTCCTCATTACACATCTCACGAAAACAAAAAGAAAATCCCTTCTACAACTGAAACAACGAAAAGTCTTGAAGTAAAAATATATATATTATTAATAATAATAATAACATACGAGCCCACTCACCCTTGCGAACCTTGTTATGTCTGTACATGATGGCCTCACAGACCCGACGTCACTATTTCATTTCCCACGATGGAGCAAAAACCACCACGATTGTCTCGGCACAGTATAAAAACTAACAAAAAATGTCTTCGTTGTATTCTTGGTGGAGCGTTATCATGCGATCTGACGTAAACAGCCGATAACATGATACAAACACGTCTCCATGGCTGCAATTACTGTTGTCAATGATTGTTGGTGGCAGGCAAAGACGCGTCACAGCGCGCAGCGTAGTATGATTAGAATTTTCTTTTATTTTCATTGCGTATTTGCACTTGATGTCACTGAATTACGAGGTATTTTAATTTGACGTTAATCATGTTTGTGTGAGAATTGGATAAAAATAGCATGCCAAAAAATTATATCGGTCTATTTTTTAATTTTATTGCATCTATCAAAACACATGTTTCTTTATGATTTTAGAAAGTACAATAAACTTATTAACTTTGGAGTTTACGTCCTATATGCCCCTCATAGAAGTATTAAAATCGACCAATACCAATGTGACGAGACGATGTTTTAAAAACAAATTTATTAATGCTTTGATGATTCGAGATACGAAAAATGGTAAAGTATGGCACATATTTTCTTAAAATTTGATATTTTCAGTCAAATATTTGTATCACTGCTACTTTCGTATTTTAAAATATTTAGCAAATAAATTAAGCGCTGAAAAAGTTATATTTTAGAGCAAAATAAGGTTGTTTGCAAAGACCTACGTAAAATATTATCGGTTATTAAACCGCTATTATTTTGATTGGTTTTAATAGCTCTGCAATTAAAAAAACAATAATGATTGATGATTGTTTAATACACAAACTGTTTATTTTTCATTGTCACTATTGACAATGGTATCTGATGACACCATCATTGTACAAGACCATATTTTTATAACGCGTAATTTCATGGCTTTTTTTACAGGATAGGTTGGCAAACAAGCCGAGTGAGAGCCCACCTGATGGTTTACGCCGCCTATGCTTATACACCTACAACACCAAGGGGCTTGCTAATGCGTTGCCAACCTTAAAGACGTAGCTCATTAGAGCCACCCGGTATCCGACCAGCACCGACTCACCTTGTACGGTTAGTATTCTTTATACGAACTTCTATGGATTAACACTCACTACATCAACTCCGTAGCGTCACCGGATCGCCTCGCCCGCAAGCTGACCACGCGCGGACGGCGAGTGGACCACGCGGCGTCCAGTCGTTGAGCGGTCCAATATTCACCCTCTTTTTTATTAACAACTCGTGCACCCAATATACTTTCTTCTGGTTGACAAGGCGGCGTCCACCAGTGGACCACCTGTCGACAGTGGGACGGACAAACAGACGAGGCGATTCTGGTCGGGTGCCGGGTGGCTCTAATGAGCTATGACCTTTATGGCCAAATACTCAAATGCTACTCAATTTTAAGTTGCCGTTAATTTCGTTCTGTCAATATCACTTCGCCTTAGAGTGACGGTGACAGCATGAGACATTGCGACCATTTGAGTATTTGGCTAAAAGTTGGAAAATCCTGCCTGAGTTTCACCGGCACCCATATCTACCCCTCAAACCGGAGCACAGCAATGCTGCTTGGCGGCAGAAATAGGTATGATGATGGTACTTCCTTGGACCAGGTCTTCCACAAGGAGCTCTACTACTATTAAAATAGATCCATATTAGATAAATAGTCTGGAATGTTGTATGGAACATTTTACAGAGATGCTCACGGTGCTATATTAGTTTACGATGTGTCAGAACCAAAGTCCCTAGCAAAATTGAATGAGTGGGTCGAGGAACTTCAAGTATACTCCACCAAGAAGAACATAGTCTGCTTAGTTGTCGGCAATAAGATTGACAAGCATATCATTTTAGGACCCAGTTGATATTATCAGCAAGCACATTGGGTCACCCGTGCGAACGCTCAACGAGTATGCCCAAGGAGGTTTGATGTCAGGCAGGCGGCCGGTCATAAAACAATAAGCCAAAACCTTAAACAACATGGATTTATAAAATACATGTTGTGCCGACCCCACCTGGTGTGGGATAAGGGCAGAAAGAAGAAGAAAGAAAGTTGTATGGGACGTTTTTATTTTAGCCAACCACATCAGTCCCATTGAGAACAACTACTGAATTGCGCGGGTTCCTTATCATTTCGTACAAGTTATCAGAGTTAATTGAGGGAATTAAATTTATATGATTAGTGTAGGCGACACGCTTGCTAGTAAACTGTTTCATTTGCACTGGTATGAAATAGGAAAATGTTTAGCATAAAAATAAGGAAAATCATGAGCTAAGAAAATCCGATAGGTACTGATGGCGATAGCATTTTTTTCTATCGAGCTTGTGGCTTACTGCCGTCAGCTTCGGGTACTGAATCAATCAAAAAATGTGTGTCAATTCTTAGTCTTACCCGGGTCACTTACATGCGAGCAAACATTCGTACATTATACGAATGTTTTCCGTTTTGTAAGGAAAATGTCATATAGTCATTGCGAATGTCAGTTCCTCACTTGTGGGTTCGCATATTCGTGCGAATGTGAGTGACCCGCATTAAAATCGATAAAAGTGCACGATCGATTTGAAAGTAACTAGGTACTTACGATTAGAAAAAATCGTTAGTTTCAGTTTGAGTCTCCGTTTTTGTCGACTTCAAGAGAACGAATTCACAATAATTCGAATCAAATATGATTAATTCAGCACCCGAAGCTGTCGGGAAAGCCCCCTGTTAGTGCTGCGTAAAGATAACATAACATAATCAGCCCATTACTGTCCCACTGCTGGGCACGGGCCTCTTCTCAGAATCAGAAGGGTTTAGGCCTTAGTCCACCACGCAGGTTTGGTGTGGGTTAGCAGACTATACACGCCATCAAGAACGATCAAGTGTTTTCTTTTTCTGCTTATTTATCAAACTAACATAAATTTACACAGAAGAATAGATTAATCAGCTACAACTGGCCTGAAATAGCTATCTTACTTACATTTTATGGCGACCTTGCCGTTAACGCGTACCAGCACATGCGCGTCGCATCCGTTAACCATTACAACATTATCTATAAATAATAATAATTATAGGAGAAAAACACAGCACGGAAATTGATTTTCTTACATGTTATGTTCTAATTTATTAGGTACGTAAATATATAAAAATGTTTTAATGGTTTACTAATCAAATTTTTAAATGGCGTCAAAAATAATATTATAGTCTATCAAAAAATGGCACATGGCAATTATGTCATGATTTGTTTTTCTCCACCGTTCACGCAATTCATAATCAAATTCTAATGTGCACATTAATTCAAGCCAGGATCGAACTCAGACCCTCCAGTATGGAAGAGAAGCGTTCCTTCGATAGCCTAAGTTAATTAATTGATTAATACAGTCAGGCAGTGTTTCCATCCATTAGAATCTTTGTAGGTAGCTACTAGTTGTACTGAAAACCTAATTTTACACCAAAAACATTTTTATTATTCGCTTGTAAATAGCAATTGTAATCAATGTTAACATGTTTATATTTTGATTCAGTGATTCATTCAGTTCAAATACAATCGCGCACACAAGTGCAACACGTTTGATTATTTAAAGCAATATTATTTTGGTGGGAGTGAATGAAAACATGGCGGCCAGCCAACAGGCGAGTATTATTGCATGAAGACAAATAAACATGGCGATATGGGCGACATGCTAATAATCCGCGGATTTGTATATGGATTAGACATGTAAGGTGATTTGTTGCTCTTGTTAATGTGGTTGTTGAATCGTCTAATCTTGTTCTTGTATTTTTAAGATGGTTTTCCTGTCTGTTCTGTCAGATTATCAACATGCCTAGTACTATTATACACCCCCAGTTCACTGATGATGATATCAGAGGGTAAACCTATTGTAATTTACCAGGCACAATTTTAAAGTTCGACCTGGTAGTAGTGAGAGTGTCCCCGAAAACTAAATTAATTGGCTTTACCCGGAAATTGACTTCAAGACCTTACACTAGGCATCGGCGCTTGAGATTTTTAGAATAATGTGGCATGAAGGTAGGTTGTAAATAGATAACAATATTCATCAGTAAAAAATATAGGCAGATCTAAAAAAACTGTTTTTAGTAGAGACACTGATGCGGCTTAATTTGTTCAAGATAGGCTGAAAAAGCGGCACGGTAAACTCCATACAGCAACACAATCTGGCCATTCCATCATATCTCGTTCGTTTTAAGCTATCCTTATTTAAATAAATACAAGCAATTCAAATTCCTTTAAACAGCACGTTTGAATAACGACACGTCGACGGTAAAGAATATTTCTGTAGGATTTAATATTCAAATCAGGGCGGACATCACGGCACAGTTCAAATTGTACCTGAATGAGCTACATTTACATTTCAAATGGCTTGCAGGAAACGTTCCTGTGTTTATTTTCTACATTCAAGAATAGCAAACAAACGTGCCTTGATGGTACCTACTAAATTAATTCTTTGAATACTGGTCTGTATAGGTAAAATGTTAGAATATAATGTATTGTATTGGGTGTAACAATAAAACAATGTTGGTGCCTAAGTAATGCCTAAAGATTTATGTTGTTGGTAGTACAGTCACAATGTATGTGACTATGAACTACGAATGGATCAGTTTGTCATACTATCCTTAGTCATAAATACATATTTATTTATGGAATACGCTCTTGTCAGTACTTACCTATGTTTGGGAATATTGTATTTATACCTATTATGTTAAGTATTTAATTATAATTTCAAAGAAAGAAAATGCTCTTGGTATGAGTCAGATAGCCGTTATTGGCGGTCTTAAAAGTCTAGATAGTCACAGATTATTGCTTGTAATTGTACTATAATAATGTGTAGGTTGTCCACTTTGTTAAAAGGCTTAGCACCGTGCATGATTGAAGTCACTGGAGTTAGACTGTGGATGCTACCATCCAGCGTCGAAGTGCGTCTGTGCCGTCAACTCCAACAACTATATCTAGGTCTGATCACTTATGCCATGTTGTCGTATACCGTAGGCGGTCTGTGACGGGCAGTAGCGGGCCACTATGCAAAAAATTCTGTCTCAGCAGTTACCTGACAAATGTCCAAGTTCCTTACTTTTCTTTTTGGGTAAGTCCACCCTAACAATAGCTGAGTAGATAGTGTAGATACATAGATATGTAGTAGGTGGTCTGTGAAAGTTAAAAGTATTGCAATGGAAAAGGTTTGTGATTTTAAAACTTGGATAGGTGGACAGATTTCAACATGTACGTATTTCCGAACGGATCATGTGCGGAAACCGTGCAGTTATTGGATATACGAGGCTAGAGCTTCGCACATCTCCCTCGTCGAAAAGCAGAACGACGGACGATGACGTCACGAATTTTTGTTTATTTTTCATTTTCAAAACATTTCCGTAGCTAATCCATAATAATTATAATGAAAGAAATGCGTATTTTTCAAATTTTACAACAGAAGATGAGATTTATTTTTGAAACGAGATTAATGCAAAAGGCGTCTTTATTTTTAAATCCAACTGAGAAAGAAAAATAACGTTTGTTTTAGTAAACAGCGATCTTTTAAGTAAATAAGTATCGTTTTTTGTGGAAGGAGAAAATAAAAATGCTTCTTATGTTTGTTATTTATTGTTAAAAATATTTCAGACGGAGACGGTGTATTATTAGCATTGAACATCAGAAAATAAGTATCAACATCTTTTGAATAGAGGCAGAAATTTTCCAAAGACTATAAAATTAAATGAACTATACCTCGTTGGTCTAGTGGTGGTAAGCGCGACTGCTGATCGTGAGGTCCTGGGTTTGATCCCCAGGTCGGGCAAATTGTTATTGGATTTTCCGTGTGGAATTCCTCAGTAGCAGCCCGGAGTTTGGATTTGTGCCGGGTTGATGGCAATAGGCTTGCCCCCTATTACAAAGGACTTAAACATAACCGCAAAATGAGGGTGTTTTACACAACCCTTTGGGGAATATAAGTGTGATGTTATGTATAAAATGAATCTTCTATATATTTTATTTTTGGTCAATTTGTATGCTTCAGCTAAAAGTAGCAACTTGCTTGATAACATAAATTTAGTAACTTTGTAGCATTGCCAATGCAATTCCATGTTATCAAGACCATTGGCCAAAGAAATGAGGTTCTTTTAAACATACATTCTAAATGAAGACTGATATAAGTTGCCTGTGTTGTGGTAATATCATCCAGCAGTGATAGCCTAATGGTGTGACCGTCGGACTGCCAAGTCATAGGTCTCGAGGTTGAATCCAAGGCATGCCCCGCTGACTTTTTGGATTCATGTGCGTATTGTATAATTATCACTTGCTTAAAAACGGTGAAGGAAAATATCATGAGGAAATCGGCATGCCTGAGACATATTTCTCGACGGCATGTGAAGCCAAGTCAGAGGCCCATGGGTGGCATAAACTCTGACACCAGGTAAGCCACTAACCACACGAAAAGAAGAAGATATCATCCTCAGTTTATTTTAAACCTAATTCAGCAACGTGTTTTATCAACACAAACATATTGATTCAGATTTTACTCATTTCCATTTAGTACCCACTAAAACTCTCATTTCAATTTGTTACTCCCAACACACACGTACAACACGAACCTGTTTATATTCAGTTTCTAGTTCTCTGAGAAGTTCTGAAAAAGCTTGTGTATACAGTTGTGACGGCAAATTGAATAGCAAATCACCATATGCGTTACCTTCGCGGCGCCACTTGAAAATGTTTGCGATCCCTGCCGTGACGTAGTTGACTGAAGTAACAAAATACAGGTTGATAGGAAAGGTATTTTTTTATATAATGTGTAGAATGTACCTCATCTGTTATCTTGGAGAATCATGGGAAAATAATATTGGAGACTGAAGCATTTTTTTTGTTTTTGATGAACCAGGTTTGAATGATGTAGTGGCAAAAATTGAAAGGAGTATGCTTAGGTGGTTTAGTCATGTTGAGAGAATAAGTGAACGGCGATTAATAAAAGGAATTTATAAGGCGGATGTCAATGGAAACGCCGGTAGAGGACGCCCTAGAAGGACATACATCGATGTTATTGGTGATGTTCTTCACAAAGGTCAGGTGCGTAGTACTCTCAACCGACGTGCGTGTATGACAATATGTATGAATATGGATGAAGCGAAAGGAGTATGTAAGGGTCGTAGCATGTGGCGTTCTATAGTATCTGCCTATCACTATGGGAAAAAGGCGTGAGTTTATGTATGTATGTAGGTTTGAATCGCAGTCGCCATGGCAACTGCGTAAGTGGCGGAAAAAAAATACCTCTTAATATTTTTTAAGTAATACCATGAAGGTAAATATGGAGACCACACTACAAACACCAACTGAAAATCGAAACATTAAATTTGGTCCTGAATATTTACTTTGGAGTTCTTTCTCTTTCTAAATACCCTATTTAGAAAGAGATAGATTTCCAGACTAAATATTCTATCTTTTTCTAAAAACACAGAATTCCAACGTTTTAAGGCTAAATATTTTGACTTTTAGTAGGTTTTGTAGTGTTCTCCACTTTTACCTATACCTTCATAATTAAAAAAAGCCAACAATCATGAAAGGACTTGCAGTCTATTAATAGACTTGTGATGACTTATAAAGCTATCTCGAAAACATCCTAAACGTCAACTTCTAATGACGTATGTCATCTGTTTCCCCCAATATAGTAACGTTAAGTAGTTTAATACTATAATTATGTAAGTTATATGGGTTCAATCAAGCCTAATACTAGGTTCACACGATTCGATTCTAGTTGATCAACTGCTAAATCGCATGCGATTTGAACCGTCTGAACAGACTTTCAATGAAATTGATGCAACAAAATCGTTTCTACTTTTGTTGATCAAGTCATTTGTTAAAAGCGACCCGTCTGAGCCTGTCTTATCCCAATAATTAGCACCCCCGTTATAGTATCAATGTGACGTGACGTAGTTTTCATCAACAAATAACATACTGTTGTGTATTTAGGGTTAACACCTTCTTAATTATTATAATACATTAATTATTGTCAGGCGTTTAATATAAGCTTTACGTGCTTGTCAGTTGCCAGATCGGTTGCGATTGTGAACTTACTGGCAATCTTCTTCTTCTTCTTTTCGTGTGGTTAGTGGCTAACCTGGTGTCAGAGTTTATGCCGCCCATGGGCCTTTGACTTGGCTTCACTTGCTATCGAGAAATATCTCTCAGGCATGCCGGTTTCCTCACGATGTTTTCCTTCACCGTTTTTAAGTAAGTGATAATTATACAATACGCACATGAATCCGAAAAGTCAGAGGTGCGTGCGTTGGGTTCGAACTCGAGATTTAACTTGGCAGTCCGACGGTCACACCACTAGGCTATCACTGCTGCCAATAACAGGTACTAATTTATGCACAAGTTTAAAAAAAGTGAAATCATGGTTTTAATCCGTGTAATAAAGATGCTGCCTTTTCTTAAGTATTTTGAAGTTCAAATGAAACCAGTTGTGGTTGAAATATATCAGCATTTTAACAGTAGCGACTGCCATCTTACCTTTGCAATCCAATTACGGGGAGATACTAACGTCCACGCATTCAACATATATACCTATATATATGTATAACGACATTTCAGACAGGTATGTTGCTTGGACTTCACTCCAATCTTTTCAATCTCCCTTAGATTAAATGGCAGGTTTCTGCAACTACATGTCAAAGCGCGTATTTCGTGTGTTCAATCTACCTGGATTACTGATCCTGCATCGGATACGAGAAAATTTTGAGCAAAAGTAAACCGATTTTAATCTCCTGAGAGTGCTTAGATAGTTTTGAAAATTCGTATTTCTAGACCTAAGTAAAACCTACCTATCATAAGTTGAGAACAAATTGGTTAAAAAGCCTCTAGCAAAGTTTACTTTAATTATATTTAATTATACGCCTCGTTGGTCTAGTGGTGACAAGCGCGACTGCTGATCGTGAGGTCCTAGGTTCGATCCCCAGGTCGGGCAAAGTGTTATTGGGATTTCCGTGTGGAATTCCTCAGTAGCAGCCCGGAGTTTGGATTTGTGCCTGGTTGATGGCCATAATAGGCTCGCCTCCTATTACATGAGACTTAAACATAACGGCGAAATGAGGGTGTTACTATACACCTCTGTCTGACTCTTCGGGGAATACAGGCGTGCTGTTATTTTATGTAATTATACGCCTTTATTATTCCCTATAGCCTAGTTAGAGCATTGAACCCCGTATCATTATTTACAACATTCAGTTTGATGTGTCTATATTGTAGGTACGTGTTATTTTTTCCCAAATAAATACTCATTGAATATGTAAACGAACTCGTAGAAAAAAGACACGATCAGCTAAAATTCTAGATATAATGGGTAGATACTTACTCATAATACTGAAACTATACGCATGCCACAAAAACATTTTCTATTTGGAAAATTCCACATCAAAAAGGCATGTAATTTTGATTTATGATATTTGGAATATCATGGGCTTTCAACATATTTTTCTCTAAAAAATGCTCGCAATTCTTTATACATTTCATATTTTTATAAAATGCCTTTTTGTAAAATATATACGTAACAAGCTAACGTATCTGAAAAGTACATGATTTATAATTATACTTGTGTAAGCAAAGTAACAGTTTGGATTTGTGCCCGCTTGATGGCAATAGGCTCGCCCCCTATTACATGGGACTTAAAACATAACGGCGAAATGAGGGTGTTACTATACACCTCTGCCTAATCCCTCGGGGAATACAGGCGTGATGTTATGTGTTATGTAAGCAAAGTAGTATAAAACTTGCAACTATTCTCCACGCTATGACTTAGCTTAGGTTAAGTATTTTACTCGTCTCCATTGGTTGGAGACCCTTCAGGTTTCGCCAATAACTGCCCGGTTACGTAGAAACGGTCCGCAAGATCACACACAAGCAGTCGATTAGAAAAAAAAACGCTATGACAGGTTTACAAAAACTCAGCGACCATGAACAATTCTCAAGTAAACTAAACACAACCAATATACGAACGTACAACCCTATCAGATCGTTTGTTGTGTGACATTTGGCTCACTTCCATCATGGCGACGACGTAACGTCTCTATTTCTATCAGGCATTCCTGTATCGCGGATATTTTATTGCAGTAGTTATCAGTTGCTTGTATTTGTTCTATTTATTTGTTTTCTTCTTATTCTAGATTGTGATGATTTTTCCTGACTGGAGTACAAAGTTTTTATTACATGAAAACGGGTTGTATTAGCTAATGATCAAGGTTCTAAAAGATTTATTCGTATAGATGCTTAGGTGAACTTAAAACAGGTAAATCATTAACATAACATAATAAGCCCATTGCTGTCCCACGGCTGGGCACGGGCCTCTTCTCAGAATGAGAAGGGTTTAGGTCTTAGTCCACCACGCTGGTCCGGTGCGGGTTGGTAGACTACACACACCATCAAGAACGACACTCTCAAGTGTGCACGTTTCCTCACGATATTCTTCCTTCACCGTTAACGCAAGTGATAATCAAATTCTTTTCCGCACATGAATTCGAAAAGTCAGAGATACGGGCCGGGATCGAACTCAGACCCTCCTAGATCGAAGGCAAGCGTTCAACCGCTAGGCTATCACTGATATTCATAAAAAAATCATTAAATTCAAATTATTAACCACGATTCTAAGTAATGGATTTTATGGAGAGCAATCGGCAAGAAACTCCATAAATAATAAATATTCATAGCAAAACGCTCTGAAGTCCGCTTAAGTTATGGAAATCTATGATCCCAGGCAAATGTTTAAGAGTTGTTTATTCAGCCGTAGGATTTATAAACAACATAACATCACGCCTGTATTCCCCGAAGGGTTGGGCAGAGGTGTATAGTAACATCCTCATTTCACCGTTATGTTTAAGTCCAATGTAATAGGGGGCGAGCCTATTGCCACCAACCGGGCACAAATCCAAACTCCGGGCTGCTATTGAGGAATTCGACACGGAAAAATCCATTGTAACTTTGCCCGACCTGGGGATCGACCCCAGGATTTCAAGATCAGTAGTCACGCTTGTCACCACTGGAGCAACGAGGCATTTAAAAATGTTACGGTTAATCATGATGATGGTATAAATAATAATGAAAAACTTTACAGTATAATAATCACAGCTATTTGTAATAAAAGTAGATAGCTACTTGTCATTTATTGGTTGAAAATGTTGTAATTCAGAAATGGTCCGACCACCGTCTCATGTCATCAAAACTTTTGGGTCGAACGAGTGTGGATGGGAACTTCTTTTGACAGGAGAGGACATCGACCTTGCCTTATGCTCCGTAAAGCTCTGTTCAAATTTAGTCCGATGTAAAAACAACGTAGGATAAAATCGATAAGGTTATTAAAAATTTTCTTCGTCTAATTTTGGTATGTTGTCAAGGAAAAGTAGAAGTAGAATGTCATCTCCCTTATCCCATACTAGGTGTGGTCGGCACAACATGTACTCCTCTTCCATTCTCTTCTGTCAGCCGTCATCTCAGTATTCACTCCTTTCTTACCCATATCATCCTTCACACAATCCGTAAAATATCGTTAAAATATTGTTTATTCATAAAAAACTAAGATCTATGCTTCTTTGACTCCAAATCACTTCGCCATAAACTCTTTCACATAAAAAACATTTTAACAAAAATAAAACCGACTTCAAAAAAACGATGAAAAGAATAAAATAATTACCATATTATAAAATTAACAGTTTCAGAAGTCGGTGCTAATCCACGCTGAACCAAATTGTAGGCACCGACTTCTGACACTGTTAATTTTATAATATGGTAATTATTTTATTCTTTTCATCGTTTTTTTGAAGTCGGTTTTATTTTTGTTAAAATGTTTTTTATTTTTTTCGTTTTAGTAGCCTTAATTAAAATATGGTTGGACCTACTAAAGACGCTGCTTGTAACATAATCACATCATCACATTATGCGTACTGTTTGTCATTGAGGAGTTCTGTTGTCTATCTCCGAAGTTCTTCATCAGATCTTCACCAAATTTAAATGGGACCAATCTGGAAGTATATCCTTTCAAATAAAAAAGAAAATATCTAAATCGGTTTATAAATGACGGAGTTATGCGGTAAAAACATAAAAACAAAAAATTGAAGTCTGTTAAAAAGCAAGTCTATGCTTCCGAATTTTTTTCGAATTTCGTTCGAGGTATTTGTTATTAATTTAATTTTTCTATCGTTCATTCAGCCCATTGCAGTCCACTGCTGGGTCCACTACCGAGATTTTATTTTTTGTTCAAGGCCGATCTCAATCCAAACCTTTGGATACAAATCGGTTATTGGTTTCGGCCGTACATCTTGCCCAGCGTGATGACTATAAAGCTAGGTTCTCTTATTTTCAACGTGAGTAAAACAATACAATGTTTACTATGACGTGTATTTGGACAAACGACCTCCCAAACGCCTTATTTTCCCACAATCATTGTTATCACTATATACATAAAAAGTATTTATGTTTGCCTGTCTGCATATTTGTCCTAATCTCAAAAACTACTGAACAGATTTTGACGAATTTTTAATATGATTTAAAACCTATTTCAAAAACTTACTAAGTACCTGCACAAAGTGAGTCGTATTCAAGTGTAAACCAAAGGTTTACCTTTGCAATAGAGTTTACGGGCGTGACGGTTTCGTTACGTAAATTTTATAGAGATACCTATTACTCCTATAGATAATACTAGTCTAGTCCATAGTCCACTGCACAGTACCACTATGTATATACGATAACATACGGTAGCTGTTATACGCACTACATACATAAAAGCATAGCCTAGGTCGTTATCTAAGTATTCGGGTAAACATGTATTATTGATTTTTGTCCATAATGCGCCGAAGTATAATACTGATAAACTAAGCAGTTACTGAAATACATGCGGCTAAAAATAATATCGGCAGTTACTACGTCAAATATTTCTGAAGTTTTGAACAGGCAGGTGTAGTTTCATGTAGCTGATATTACAGATCTGAAATATGATGTAGGTACTAAAATTTCAAGTGAACCAATAGAGATCATAAAGTTGTTACGAGTATAACAGGTCAAACAATAATAGTCCGGAAAATATGCGCAGAGGCAAAGTTAATAACTAAAAGTAACCAACAACAAAACTGAAAACTAAAGTTAATATTCTTTTGGAAGAAAATTAAGGTTTCAAAGAAAGGTAGTAAGTACCTATAGAAATTATTCTATCACCGCCATCGTATTTAGCAGTGATAGCCTAGTGGTGTGCCCGTCGGACTGCCAAGTCATAGGTCTCGAGTTCGAACCAAAGGCTCTGACTTTTCGGATTCATGTGCGTATTGTACAATTTTCACTTGCTTAAAAACGGTGAAGGAAATCATCGTGAGGAAATCGGCATGCTTGAGAAATATTTCTCACAGACAGAGATTCTTGACAGTTACTAAACTAGACTAAACGCAACTATCACTTTCTTTTTCTATTGAAACAGAAAGAGACAAACACCCTTAGTTTAGTTTAGTCCTGACAAAGTGCGCAATAGAATCGACACCATTGTCTTATCACTTTAGTGCATCTTTGCCCCGAAGCCAGAATTAAAGCTACTCTAAGCAAAGAAGGCTTGCTCTTCTCCATTGACTTTATACCCTGGTAAGACTTGTTCTGCCTAGCCTTTTCCCAACTATCTTGGGGTCAGCTACCAGTCTAACCAGATGCGGCTGAATGCCAGTATTTTACACGGAGCGACTGCCATCAGACCTCCGCAACCCAGTTACTGGGCAATGCCGATATCCTAAGGTTAGACTTTTCGGGCTTCTGACTTCCCGTAACGACTGTCATAGGTATTCGTATGACATCCGGCACCGACTGTTTAACGTGCTCTCCGAGGCACGGAGGGGTCTCGATGTGTAACGAACGGTCACACATCCAACCTCGCAAATCGTATGATCCGTGCGGTATCTAATTAGCCACGTGCCCCTCCCTCCCTGGTAAGACTTATTTTCCTTAATTAACAACAAACTCTAATAAACAAGTGACGCACACGTTTTACAGCTGACCACGAAATTGAAAATAATGTTTACAAAAATGATGTAGGTACAAATAAATATTTGAACTACGGAAGTCTCAATCATGCTCCATGGATATTTTCACAGAGAATTTTTACGTCATAGGTACGATATCCTATTTTTTACCCCGACCGGGTAAATAGTGGCCTCGGGGAATATTGGGGAATGAACGCACGGGTTGAAACTTGCGGGATTCAATCGTTGATGGATTTTGAGTTAGTTTTTCGGTTGATTGAATTTGAATCTGATTTTGGGTGCAATTTTGGCGCCATAGTTTCCAAGCAACTGCTTGGGCTTGTGCGGATCAGAATTTGATTATCATTTGCTTTATAACGCTCATGAGGAAACATACAAAGTGGAAAATAATCCAAAAAAAAATCTCGATGGTGTGTGTAGTCCGCCAACCCGCACCGTGTTGGACTAAGGCCTAGTCACTTGCGTTACTTAGATCTGGCTGGCAAAAGATTAAGGAATAAGGTGTACAAGCAATAGGTCTATGTTTTTCGTATTCCGGTATCAACTCTGAATCGACAAACAACTGCCTTTCTTTTATCTGTTGCATGAATTCCACTCAAAAGCCTTTTTTGACTTTGAATTCACGAACACAATAGTTCGATATTAAAAAGCAGGAAACGATTTCTGTTATGAAATACATTTTGCAATATTTTTTACCACTATACTTGTTTACCAACATCGACGTGTTATGTCGCAAAATCATGTTATTAATCAAAAAGCATGTAAATCAAAGCCCGAATACTTTTGTTTAAAAAAAAAGAAAACATCCTATTGTGGTGTATGTCAGAAGAATGGTCAGAACCATTCTGAAGTAGTTGAGCTTCTTGTAAAAGAGTATGCCCAAGGAAGTACCTGCCGGGGTTGCGGTGCATGCTGATGCGAAACCCGCGACCCCGGCCGACGGTCAGGAGGAGGAACACCGTGGGTTTTTAGCCGGTAAGGGTCCGGCAGACCCTCTCGCCTTCCCCAGAAGAGGGATATTCATGAAGATTATACCACGATTTAAAATAAGGTAAGTACTACCACCATACATCTATTTCTACCGCCAAGAAGCATTGCTGTGTTCCGGTTTGAAGGGTATGGGTGCTGGTGAAATTACAGCATAATCATGAGGCTTGTTGAGTCATGTCCTGATGCGTTGACAAACGTAAGGTTAGCAGCATCAGCTGGTGTTACAGGCGGTAGTAACCAATTTACATCATGTGGGTCTTGGGCTTGTTTGTCAACCTTGCGACCGCCTAACATTTTCAGCAGTAGACGGTTACTGGCTATTATTGCAGTCCACTCCTAGTCATAGACGTACACTATTTGCGGTGTAGCATGGCGCGGGTGACAGCTGTTAGTATTTAATTTTATTTGTAGACAATAACATTTTGGCAGGGTAAATCTATTTAATTTACTAGTTATTATTGATGCCGTATTTTACGAGATATTTAAGGTGCAACTGAAATATTAAGTCGGGATTGTAAAGTTCGTCTAATGTCACCTGCACCAATGCTACACCGCAAATAGTATAACTCATAGGCACTACTACCGACTACTGTATTATAAAACAGTTACCTTTTTTTAAAATTACACTCAGTTTTATCGTGGCGGTTTAAGTATTAATGTAAAACAGATAAAACTAATGAAATTATCTTCAAACAAAGTTTACAATGGAACCTCTCAAAGGAATTTCCACGCGGTCACACAGCGACACTTATCTAAAATAAAATAAGTTAAGTAAGTTAGGTGCTCACCGCACTGTAACAAGAATTTAATTAAGTTTCATATTCGCTCGTAATTCTGCTTAATGCGCCGTTATTTTAGTAATTTCAGCAAGTAAGGTGGTTTCAGGTTATACCTACTAAAGTAACTACTTTTGTTCCTGAATAGTATAAAGTTACCGTATAGTCGCATTACTAGGAAAAATGTGGTGAAACTTTTGAAAAAAATATTTAAACATGTTGTGCCTCGTTACCTACTTGGAATAACTAAAAATATTGTTTCGTTTAGGTAACAACATGTCACCAATTCTTGTGGTTATGGTGACTTCATTCTATGATAGAGTCAGTACAGTCTGGCTTTTTTATTATTTTATAAAAAGTTAACAAAAATTTGATCGCAAAACATTAATTTTGCTTAAGGAATCTATTAATAGCAGTGATACTACTGGTGTAACCGTCAGACTGCCAATTCATAGGTCTCGAGTTACTAACCCAAGGCACGCACCTCTGACTTCTCGGATTCGTGTGCGTATTGTATAATTATCACTTTCTTAAAAACGGTGAAGGAAAACATCGTGAGGAAACCGGCATGCCTGAGAGATATTTCTCGACGACATGTGAAGCTAAGTCAGAGGCCTATGGGCGGCATAAACTCTGACTCCAGGTTAGTCACTAACCACACGAAAAGAAGAAGAAGGAATCTATATACAAAATTAAATAAGAAAACCATAACGATTATTTTATAAAAATTACGAAGTATTTTGAATGGATTCTTTAAGTTTTCACATAGATTTGATACCTTTTATACAAAATTTTAAAAGCCGTGATGGTACCTAACTTGAATTTGTTGACATGAACCATGGAATCAATGTAACTAACTGATCGCATGCACGGTTATAGTCACTAAATAAAATAATAATCATAGTCACGAGACTGCTAGTCTCGAACCAAAGTCCCTAGCAAAACTGAATGAGTGGGTCGAGGAACTGCAAGTATACTCCACCAAGAAGAACACAGTCTGCTTAGTTGTCGGCAATAAATTTGACAAGCATATCATTTTGGGATCCAGTGTCTAATATCAGCAAGCACATCGGGTCACCCGCGCGAACGCTCAACGAGTATTCCCAAGGAGGGTTGATGTCAGGCAGGCGACCGGTCATAAAACAATAAGTCAAAACCTCTAATAACATGGATTTATGAAATATGTATATGTTGTGCCGACCCCACTTAGTGTGGGATAAGGGCAGGAAGAAGAAGTCACGAGACTGCTAAAGACTGGAAACTTGCCTTACTAGCTTTAGAGGGATAGTTAGGCATCTGAGTGTTCAGCCTAGCCTTTTCCCGAATATGTTGGGGTCAGCTTCCAGTCTATCCAGATGTGGCTGAATACCAGTACTTTACACGGAGCGACTGCCATAAAACTTGCGCAATTCAGTTACTGGGTAATGCCGTTATCCTAGGGTCAGACCGTCAGTTGTCAGATTTTAGGGCTTCTGACTTCCCGTAACGACTGTCATAGGTATTCGTATAACACGCGGGACCCACTGTTTAACGTGCTCTCTAAGGCATGGAGGGGTCTTGATGTGTAACGAAACGGTCACCTATTTACAGACTGACCGCGGCAAGCGCAGCTTAACTTTGCAATTCTTATGATCCGTGCGGTTGGTAATTAACCACGAGCCCCTGTTACAGTTAGCCATCTATGGCTACGACTGACTATGGCAATAATATCTATTTAAAGCAAATAGCGAAATTATTATAATGTTGTATAGTCATCGGACAGTAGGCGCTCCTTGTAAAATACTGGTATTCAGCCGCATCTGGTTAGACTGGAAGCTGACCACAACACAATTGGGAAAAAGCTAGGCAGAACGAACGTTGTTTTATCATGGCAATTGAATTTGTGTGCGAAGTTTCAGGAGAATCTTGTAAGCAGAAGTAGTTGAAAAATCTGTCGCGAGATTTCAATCAAACAAACAAATAAACAAGGCAAGTGACCCGTTCAAAAAAAAATAACTGTCTGTAATTAGATCGTTTTTTACGCCGGCTCCTCTATAATTATTATACATCGTGTTTATAAAATAAATAAACGGTATATACCTAATAGGTAATTAATTTACTTTTTCCTCTACACTAATAACTAATTCACTTAACTGTAACCACATGGCCATGTTTATGTATATTCTTATAGATAACCAGTTAAATTAATAACAAGGTCTCTGACGTATAGGAAATACGTCAGGAGTAGATTACTATTACCTATTATTAAATAAAATAGGAATATTAAAATAACCTAATATATACAATATAAATCTAAACTAGTACCTATAATATAAATCTAAGGTAAAAACTAACTATATGTATATACAAAATACATATAAAAATAATTTTTAAAAATACCACAGACATGAAGAAAAATTACTAAAAAGGTTTTTTTTCCAAACTTGTATATTCAAGTGGAACTGTGTTGCTATACCAAAAGTATTTAATAACTTACAAGAGATCAAGAGGTTAAATCGTGGACTTTGTTTTGCTTGACAAGTAAATTAAAGATTTTCCTTAAAGTTACGTGAAAAGTTGCTTAAAATAAAAACTTTACCTGTGTCTTCATTGTCAATTTCCATCGTGCAAAATCCTTTATTATTATAACTGGCACACACACATAATGTCCTTCACAAGAAGTTCGTCATTTTGCTACATTATCCACTAATACTTATGAGACACAAAAACTATTAAGTTAATAATTCAAACAGTAGTTAACCACTTCAAAGGCATATGTCAAATCACAGCACAAATAGTACCACTAGTGACGTCCACCCAGTATATCGATATAATTTTTTAAATAAATGCTTTGAGTACGACGGACATGGAAGTCGCACGCGGTAGTAGTTAGAACAGTTTATCGAACGTCAAACGCGTTGAATATCACTGACTAGGCAACACGTTATCGTCTACGGTAACACGATACACAGCCGTAAACAAACCGGCAGCAGTCTGTGCTCATTAAACGCCTGCGCACTACAACACACTGATTTTTTATTGAACATTATTTTAATTTTGGAACACGGCATTTTTGAATTATGAATATAGACCAGCATTCCAAGCTGATGTTCTTAACCACATAGGTATATTCTTCGAAATTCAATTTGCCATTTACCTTGTTTTTTATTATTCATTGGGTAGTTCTCGGGACTGGCTAGTATAATTGCTAATTAAACTATAATACAAACTCATTCTAACTGAAATCACACGTTTGTCACAAACATCGTCACGTTTTCCCACGTGGCTCGCGTTACGTTATTTAACACTGTACGTGTGAAGTGTGTTCACAAATATTTAGTGACGATGCGGTGGACTATTTAATTTATATTTTTTATCTAATTAATAGAGCAGCGGCGTCGTTGCACGTTACCGGAGATCGACTGATAAGCGCAGGCGCAAGCCGCGACACACAGTCATGAACTAAGATATTCCATGTGTGATATTACACACCATTTTTAATATTACAGCATCGTGTTAGACACGAGTTAGCGAGGAGATAAAAACATTGGCATATTTACGCGGTTCACGTGGACGAAGGTCGAATTGATCGCCTCTAGTATCGATTATAAATTAGCGTTATCAAGTGATTATCGTAAGCGCTTCTCTAAGATTAATATTTTTTTATTGTTTCATAGAGTTTGGAGATACGTAGCTTACGTTACGTCAAGTGACGTCAAGGTGTTTGTATTGATGAAAAGTGTTTGCTGCTGACGTAGATTGACGCTAAATTGGAAACTAGGAGGAAAACGGAACAAAACTTTAGATACGTAATTAATGGAATGAGCTACGTGTAATAAACAACTAAGGCTAGTGTTCACTAACATAAATTCATCGGATAAACAACTCAAACTCTGCCTAGCCTTATTCAACTATGTTGGGGTCAGCTTCCAGTCTAACCAGATGCAGCTGAATACCAGTATTTTACACGGAGCGACTGTCATCAGACCTCCTCAACCCAGTTACTAGGTAATGCCGATACTCTAAAGTTAGACAAGCTGTAAGACTTTCGGGCTTCTGACTACCCGTAACGACTGTCATAGGTATTCGTATGACACCCGGGACTGACAAATTACACACGACAATTTTAGCTACATAACATAACATCACGCCTATATTCCCCGAAGGATTGGCAGAGGTCTATAATTACACCCTCATTTCACCGTTATGTTTAAATCCCATGTAATAGGGGGCGAGCCTATTGCCATCAACCGGGCACAAATCCAAACTCCGGGCTGCTACTGAGGAATTCCACACGTAAAAACCCAATAACGCTGCCCGACCTGGGGATCGAACCCAGGACCTCACGATCAGCAGTCGCGCTTGCCACCAGTAGACAAACGAGGCAGTTTATCTAAAATTCTAGTAAACAGTTCTTTAACCAGAGAAATTATGTTGGTGAACTCTAAAGTAAGTTGTTAGCTATCAATATTCTTATTAACCATCTATTTAGATATTTGTACATGTAGGTACCTATATTCCGTATTCACCAAATCGTACCTAAACGCTTACCTATTATAAAAACAAACTGATAATCTTGGCTGATAATCAAGGTGACGTAGCAATCACTCTTCAATAAATTGGACTGATTCTTATCGGAATGTTAAACATTTTTCATAAATTGTTAAGGTACGGCCTCATTGTTCAGTTTTGACGTCACATGTCCGTTTGAACAGTGATATGACGATGGTTTTGTTAATTGGAGCAAAAAATAGCGGTAGCACGTGTCGGAATCTGCCGAAGTTTATAATTTGTAAGTTGATTAAAAGAGCCTCCACGAGTGACGATACTTAAGGCTTGGTCAGACAGAGAGCGTGGTTGGGTGTGATATTGACGACGCGTGTTGATCGCGTGCTCTCGGCGTGCAAATTACTATGACAATGTATAGAATACGTCACACAAACTGTCAAACCACGCCAAGCTTCGCGTAACAGTCTCTGTGTGGCGTCTTCCATACATTGTCATAGTAATTCGCACGCCAAGAGCACGCAATCAACGCGTGACGTGAATATCACACCCAACTATGCTCTCTGTCTGACCAGGCCTTTTAAATCGTCACTCGTGGAGGCTCTTTTAATCAACTTACAAATTATAAACTTCGGCAGATTCCGCCACGTGCTACCGCCATTTTTTGCACCAATTATCAAAAACATCGACGTATCACTGTTCAAACGGACATGTGACGTCATAACGGAACAATGAGTGCGAAGTACTATAACAATGTATTGAGGACGCCACATAAACTGCCAAACCACTCCAAGCCTCGCGTAACAATCTCTGTGTGGCGTCTTCCATACATTGTCATAGTAATTTGCACACCAAGAGCACGCAATCAACGCGTGACGTGAACATCACACCCAGCCACGCTCTCAGTCTGACCCGGCCTTTAAGTGCGCCCGGTGCGCCCAGGGCAGTTAGCGATACAAGGAAAAAAGTCCCGCTGTATTTTAATATTTTCTGTTTCTATAAACAAAAACAAATCGTTTTGCTTGCCACTGGTAGCATTTTTTTATTTTATTATTAAACTGGGCACATAAACAGACTCGTAAGCTGATTTTACCTGTGATAGCTACTTCTACATGGGAGGGTCTATTTAGTGTTGCCACCCGTACTATAATATATAGAATCGTACTATATTTCAGTCAATTGTACTATACAGTAATACCCCAACTTACGCTACCCCGTTTTACGCGAATTCGGAGATACGCGGTTTTTCTTTTTGAACATCGCGCGCATCGGCGTGTTCTGTTTGCGACAAGTTCGATCGTGTTCCGTGTGGAATAACAATTCCAATTGCGTAAAACATTACGTACGCATTGCAAATTTGGTTTATGACACAAACTTTTTTACGTATTTATATGCAAGGTCGAACTCCGACTTACGCGAATTCGACTTACACGGCTAGCTCTTGGTCCCACCTATCGCGTAAGTCCGGGGTATTACTGTATATTATAGAAAAATAATATACCGGTAAAACGGGGCTATTTGAAATTCATGGGGTTAATTGGAATTCAGTTACGGAACATACTTCTTATACATATTTACCATTTCAATGAAATTGTATATTTATTATTATAAAAATCTTCCTCTTAGCCTTTTCCCAATTATCTTGGGGTCAGCTTCCAGTCTAACCAGATGCGGCTGAATACCAGTATTTTACACGGAGCGACTGCCATCAGACCTCCGCAACCCAATAACTGGGTAATGCCGGTATCCTAAGGTTAAACCGTTTGTCAGACTTTCGGGCTTCTGACTACCCGTAACGACTGTCAAAGGTATTCGTATGACACCCGGGACCGACGGCTTAACGTGCTCTCCGAGGCACGGAGGGGTCTCGATGTGTAACAAATGGTCACCCATCCACGGACCGACCGCGGCAAGCGCAGCTTAACCTTGCAAATCGTACGATCGGCGCGGTTGTCATTTAGCCACGAGCCCCTCCCTATTATAAAAATAAATATTAAAAATGTAATTATTCATAGTTAGTTAAAATATATATATCGAAAAATCTTCTGTACCTTGTTCGTACCAATTAACCCCATGAATTTCAAATAGCCCCGTTTTACGGTAGTACGAAAAATACTATATTTTTTTATCCCTAATTCAACTGTCGCGCTTTTTTATGTTTACTGTGACTGGAAATCTGGAATGGAAAGCATCCGCAGCGCAGCACGGGAAATTTTTGAATGAAACGCATTCCCGGCAAATACATAATGATAAAAAACAATAGTGTACTTTTTTTCCTGAATTTCCTAAAAGTAGGTAGGTACTATATTTTTGCATATTTTTTGGGAAAAATACTATATTTGTTCAAAAAAAGGTGGCAACCCTAGCCGTCTACTATGCTATCCCATGAGATCTTTGCTTCATTATTGGTAAAGATACAAGATTCTCAATTTTAAACAAAAACGTTCCGTAAATTATAGGAATCGGCCGTTAGTAGTTAATGCATTTTGTCCCATTTTCCCGCCGCGAATTTTCGTGGGGAGATAAGCTTTTGATGCACTGTTTACATTTTTGTTCAGCGACAAATCCCTTCTTAAAATTGTGTTGTCTAACATAAAACAAAAGTGGCGTCATCTTTCTTTTTTTATCTTTACCAATTTTGCTTGACGCTTTTAATGGTAACTCTGTGTGCAATGTATAAATGTGCATAAAGATAAGTAGAATGGTTTTGGTCTTAATTAAAATGATGCGCCGCTCCACCGAATTTGTCAAACAATAATGGCATCTTTACATAGTATAAAACAAAGTCGCTCCCGCTGTCTGTACGCTTAGATCTTTTAAACTATGCAACGGATTTTAATGCAGTTTTCAGCATAGATAGAGTGATTCCAAGGGAAAGTTTATATGCCCACAATAGTAATTTATACAATAGTAAATTTAGTAGGGGCGAGTCATTTTGACATTACAAACCCTATTACCTACATGTTAGTACTATTTTTATCATTTTGACATTTTACAATTGAATTATTTTTCAATGATTATTATTATTTTATCATCGCCTTATTTTTTATTCTACTTTTTTAATAAATTGTGAATGTGAGTACAATGTAGGGTAGATTTATACACGAATTTAAAAACGTTTGGCGGTTCTTGAGTATATCTTTTTATTTGTGACCAACACAAATGTCCAACTGATTGATTGCGTCGTGCAGCGGTCGGGTTGTTGAGCTCCCTAGAATAAGGTTTGAGCTCCGCGATGACTGATGCAGATGTGCCGTCAGTTAGGACAGGTCAACTCGAACCTGCTATGGCACTTTCCTCAAAAGGCCATTCCCGACGTTTCCCTACATCGTTTCACTCGCATAGTTTGTGTATTACAATGTCTGGACTTTAAAAGAGACTTTGACCTCTGAGTTTGTTTCGGCTTTTCTTCTCAGAGCTAGTCAGATAGGAAATGCCGGCGCCATCTAGTCTTAAAAAAAAACATTACATTGACTTGTAAAAGTGTCTGTAATAGATTTATTTACAGAAATAAAAATCATTTATGCATTTAAACCATTATCGATGATTGATTTATTATATCGATTTAATATAAGAACTAATGCCGCGTTTACATTAGGTCGGCTAGGCCGTTTTCGGCTGCAACCGTATTTGGTCAACGACTAGTGTAAGCAGGTATTCGGTTGGGTGTATACGGTCGTAGCCCGTACTCTGTCACCGACAGTGTAAACAGTTACTCAGTTAAAACCGTATCGGATCGCCGAATTCGGAGAACCAACCTAATGTATACAACCCAATTCGGTTAACCAACCCGGTTCAACCGAAAACGGTTGCCGTATACGATGGCCGACCTAATGCAAACGCGCTATTAATCTGAGGAGATGCCATGTTACCTTTGTCCAGCTGTGAAATGAGATAGGCAAAGTTCATCGAATAAATTGTGAGAACTGCGCTTATTTAGTCTGTAGATAAACTTACGAATACACATCAGAATAAGCTCGCCTCGTTTTTAAAATCACTAACAGATCCACAAACAAGTCATCTACATACTTACTTTATAAACATTTCAAGTCATTATACGATCAAAGATCTATTCATGTCTCTGCCTAGCCTTTTCCCAACTATGTTGGGGTCAGCTCCCAGTCTAACCAGATGCGACTGAATACCAGTATTTTACACGGAGCGACTGCCATCAGACCGCCGCACTTCAGTTACTGGGCAATGCCGATTTCCTAAGGTTAGACCAGTTGTCAGATTTTCGGGCTTCTGACTTCCCGTAACGACTGTCATAGGTATTCTTACCGACTGTTTAACGTGCTCTCCGAGGCATTGAGGGGTCTCGATGTTTAAGGAACGGTCACCCATCCATCGACTGACCGCGACAAACACAGCTTAACCTCGTAAATCGTATGATCCGCGCGGTTGGTAACTAGCCACGAGCCCGGTTGGTAAGATCTATTCATGTAAAAGAACTAATTTAGCCACCTCGTATGTTTACACGTTAAACCGACTAAGCCGATTAGATACAGAGTGTATTACATCACATCCACAATGGCGTTTTATCATAATCGCGTCAGAATAATCGAAGGCTATAACTTTTATGTGAGGGCTTCCCATCTCGCGAGTAATGAGGGAATTTTCATTACACTTATGATCTATAGCACTTTCGATAATCATGTGCGGTGCGTTTTTATTTTACTTTTATTATCTCACATTCGATTTTCTTATCGATGTGGATAAATCTCGAAGTTATGTCAACATTAATGGGCTCTTCACATGGTGTTGTTTTTGTTTTTTTTTTATTTGAATAATAGTAGTAGGACTATTAGAGTCTGGCCAGGTTAACTCTGCATTAGAATGGTAATGGCAAGACTGCAAAGAACAACTAAAATCTTTACAAAAATCGAAATTTTCTAATGCAAAGTTTGCTCTGCCGGGCTAGGTAAGTAGGTGAGTGCAGAGGTGTGTGCCTTGGGTTCGATCTCTAGACTTGGCAGATCGACAGTAACACCACTAGGCTATCACTGCTGTTGACTTATCGAAAAGGTTCTGTGTCGGGGGGCTGGTAACCGAAATAAGGGGCCATTCAAGTATTACGTAGGCAGAATTTTAGTAATTTTTGACCCACCCCTCCCCCTTGTCGGCAAAAGTAAGCAAAGCTTTTACCCCCCCATCCTATGCTTATGTAAACATTTTTTATATACTTTTTAAAAACTGATCAGGTTTCTTTATTTTTATTCATGAGCAGCAGTTTATAAGTCCAGAAAAATAAGTAAATAAATAAAAATTGCTGACGTAATCATCATCTAGACACCCGGGCCCCCATGTCATCAAAAATAAGCAAAGCAAAGACCCCCTCACCGAAAGGGGTTTCGTACTTATGTAATACTAACACAAACTGTATCACATCCGCATCATATTTCCAGTGCTCCTTATTTTAACCTCCTTACAACTACGTGGCTGGAAAGTCACTGTGTGGAAAGACCCTAAGTGTGTTGGCGCCACCCAAAGCCACGATTAGCAGTAAACTAGAGCTTAAGATAATAACAGTATTTATGTAGCGAAAGGTTGCTAACCCATCATATGAACATTCATTGTAATGAATGGGTCACCTCGACTCTACCCTTTGGTCGTAGGCGTCAAAAGCGGTGAGAAACGTACTTATTAGGTGTAATTCAATGGGCGTATTCTATAAAAGGGACTATACTACGAACTTTGAACTATAATAATAGAATCCTGAGTATGCTTTTCATTATATCTTATGGTTGTATCAGTGAAGCTAAGAACCTTGGCCATCATGTCACTTAAGTGCTCTTCAACGCAACAGTTCTATTAAGAGCTGATACGGAATGCACTCTGAGGAGATTCCAATTATCAGTTTATAGCTTGTAATCTGGAAACTGGACTGGATGGAATATGGAATGTATTCGATCTCGAAATGTGTGGTTAATATCCATTTAGGTTAAATGAAGTTTTTTATTGTGTCGTTACTAATTAAGTAAGTAGTACCTGGATGACCGAGCTTTGCTCGGTTTTTTTTTTGGTAAATCTTGTTTTTTGGAAAGATAAAAAAAGGGAAAAAGAAAAAGAAGGAACTTGAAAAAAAAAGGGAAATAAATGAGCATCTGGACTCGAACCGGGAATTCCTAGTTTCGGGACCGCCCGATTCCCGACCTGAGCTATAATAACCTGGAAGATCGAGGTTCGTATTCTAATGATATTGTAGCAGTTTTTCATTGCCTGAAAACACGGATAAAACGACGTTTTCTAAAAATGAAACCTAGCTAGATCGATTTATCGCCCCCGAAACCCCCTGCATACTAAATTTCATGAAAATCGTTGGAGCCGTTTCCGAGATTCAGATTATATATATTATATATATATACAAGAATTGCTCGTTTAAATGTGTTATTATTAGATAGATAGATAGATATCAACTGATGAGAGTTGTTATCCTCATATCTTTCTTTGCATTAGGTACTAAAATTCAGTACGAATATAATGGGGATTTTACACAAAGCAATAAACAAAAATCTACAAAAGACAATTTTTATATATGTAGCCTGTTACACAAGTTATTAAGCATCCTATTTCTTATATGCCTAAATAAAAGCAATGAATAACAAATAAAATCTTTTAGAGCATTTTTAGAGTCGTGCGGATTTTACGCACGCGGGTTTGACCCGTATGCGTGACGCCCGCAGTGAGAGTGTTTTTAGAGTCATGAGGATTTTATCTTTTCACACATGTGTTTATTATGATGCGTGACCCACGCACGTAACGGTGAAATGCAGACGCCACGCATTTGTGTCAAACCCGCGTGCGTGTCGAAATACTCACGACTCTAAAAACGCCCTAAAAGTATTTAATTGGCAAGTTATAATGTTATTTCAATTATAAAATTATTAGCGAGAGTCCTTAGGCTGTTTTGTTTTTAAAGCTCTGTAATCCGGGTTGGGACTACAATTTCATGTACGTCCGCAGCATTTTGCCCACAAATAACAATGGCCGTTGAAATTAAACCTAATTGCCGTTGTGTTCCCGTAAAAAAGGAATATGACTCCTAATTACCATACAGATCTGAGAATTATGGAAAATGTGGCGCGGTCAGGTGGAAGATAAATTGAATTGATGATATTGTGCAGAAACGAGAGACTTTGGTGACAGTTTGGCTTTCTGAGGCTAAAATCTGTATTCCCCGAAGGGTTGGGCAGAGGTGTATAGTAACACTCTCATTTCGCCGTTATGTTTAAGTCCCATATAATAGGGGGCGAGCCTATTGCCATCAACCGGGCAGTAAACCAAACTCCGGGCTGCTACTGAGGAATTCCACATGGAAAAACCCAATAACACTTTGCCCGACCTGGGAATCGAACTCACGACCAACGAGGCAGTTATATAATAATAATTTGTAAGTAATGTGTAGCGCACATTATTGTCAGTTATTAGACGATTCTAATAACTGATCTCAATCCAAAATCATTGGATTAATGTTGGTTTTTGACATTACTTCTATTGAATTTCAGTCAAAAACGTACATTAAAGATTTTGAATAGGTTATTGGGATCGACCGTAAGTAGTTGACTACTTAATAGTTGGTCTAACGTATATATCCCGTTTTCAAGACTTATTTCTCTATAACTGAGCTCTATCAAGTCATGGATAGATCAACAGATATAATATAACCTACATAGATAAATAGTTAGATAAACAAAACTAAAAAAATAACAACTAATTGATACATCTGATTACAAACACTTCTAAACGCCTAGTTACTTTTAGTAGCACGGATAGTTGTAGAAAAAAATCTCGTTCAAACGATTATAAACTTTATTCTTTAGGTGATAAAGTTGGAATTCGTTGTGTGGGGGGATTTGATGATCCTTCCAAATGCCTTATCAGCTATTATCGTTATCACAGCTATGACGCACGGGTGACAGCAGCGGTAACTAATTTACATGCACCTATTTACTGTAGGCCTCGGTGGCTTAGCACTGTGTCATCGATATTGCTATGACGAATTCGAAAAATGCGTCAAAGTTAATATAAGTTCTTGGTGGAGAATTGAGTTTTGTTAGATGCTGGGCTGCATTTGAGGGTTAAAAAGGGCTTTGCCCATTACACCGTACCATACTATACAACGTGTTACAAAAATACCCCTAAAGCCGAAAGGGGGTTAAAAGGTCCCTTGTAAAGAGTCTATTGGCAATATATGAAAACCGTAGTATGACCCAAAAAAAAGAATTTTGATAACACATAAAATGATCATCATTTAAACGCAACACTGAAAACATAAAACTAAAGAGTAGACTACCCAGAAAGTTATTTACATTCTTACCTAATTCCTCTGAGAGGTAAATGACAACAACCGTAAAAAAAGACTACTTGATTATTTAAATTTTTCATGGGGAATTATGTAATACGTTGTATAGGACAGTATCAGTACCGCACAGACAAAAAAAGTCTTTGTATGGATTAGTATGAGACAATGCCCCCTACTAGACCGTTCCGTCACCGACAGACACCGTAGTGTATCATGCACGGACCGGCAAGATTTTATCGCGAGAATATTTTGCAGGTGACGGAACGCTCCGTGCCTGATACGCGACGGGTATGCACTGCACCGCGTTTGCTTCCCGTTATAATCCCTATTCGATACAAGATATTAAATGTTTGCTAGCTAATCCGACCTGGGGATCGAACCCAGGACCACACGATCAGCAGTCGTGCTTGCCACCACTAGACCAACGAAGCAGTTACTTTTGTTATTCTTTAATATTACAGATTTAAACACTGTAGAAAGAAAAACAGAATTTACCAACATAATTCTGACGTACAAAACTGCACTGTCTATCACGCTATCATCTAATGAGGCTAAGCATTAACGTCACACAGCAAATAGCCCGTGAAATGCGTCAACGGATCTTCTATTAGAATGGACAGAAATATTTCTGTTCACAACCAAAGTATCAGTTGAGTTCGCGTACGTCAAATATAGTGGTTCTAAAAATATTCTTGTGTGTATTCTTTGTGTTAAGTTGCTAGGATTACTGATGGTTGGTTTTATTAATGTTACGTCAAATCAAAATAACATCACGCCTGTGTTCCCCGAAGGGTTCTGCAGAGGTGCTCTTCTGCTCAAGAACTCCACAACCTCATCCCACCGGCCCCCTTCTACCATCGGACATCTAGACGCACGCTTGGAGTGGCAAGTTACCATCCATACTTAGTTGCCATTCCTCCAATTCGCACTGAGCCCTCCAAACATCCTTCATAATGCGCACTGCAAAAGAGTGGAACTCACTACCTGCGTCTGTGTTCCCGAACGCATTCAACCTGAATCTCTTCAAAGTTAGAGTTAACAAGCTTCTTCTGGGTAAGCTCACTCCATCGTAGACTTTGTCTCTGTCTCCTCTGACCTAGACTAGAGTCAACCAAATCCATTTCAAATAAAAAAAGAGGTGTATGTAACACCCTCATTTCGCCGTTATGTTTAAGTCCCATGTAATAGGGGACGAGCCTACAGCCATCAAACGGGCACAAATTCAAACTACGGGCTGCTAAGTACTGAGAAATTCATAATGTAAAAACCCTATAACACTTTGCCCGACCTGGGGATCGAATTCAGGACCTCACGATCAGCAGTCGCGCTTGCCACCACTAGGCCAACGAGGCAGCCAAATCAACGAATCAAGTTAAATCAATTTTGGTGAAAATTCACCTGCAGGCTTAATGGGGATCGATAATGGTACCAGGGACTGATAGTGGTTACGGTAAGAGTTTACGATACCTTTAAAATATTAGGTCCCCACCTATCAAATTGGCGTTTTTTTTTTCTCACAAATAAAGAACCTCGTCACTTCTGTGATTTAAAATATTCATCAATTGCTTGATGTTATATCGAATAATGACCATCATAGACAACTATCAATAGAGAAAAAAAACCTTATTACTTATAGTTTTCTAAACATAAAAAATACCTTAAAAGTGACTCCTCTTTTTGTTAGCAGAAATGACCACTATTTTTGTTGTAACTTAGCCAAAACTAATTTTAGTCGCATAATCTAAGTGGCATACGTTATCTTAGTTTTTAAACATTAGTGCATAAAAGTTTTAAAACATTAGTGTTCATAGTTGTTAAATAAATTAAGAAAATGTTAGTATGAAAAATACAACTTCTTTAAAATTCTCCATACAAAACGCTGATTTCATAGGTGGGGACCTAATATAAGGATACCGTTTTCTTATAAAGGTAGAGCATTACCTTTATTTGGGCCGTGATTGTCCGGCTAAGCAGTTTCAACCTCAAGAGAGACGTTGCACAGCGAGCGGACATTTAAAAAAAAAATTTGGTCCGTGGTATGCAATAATGTGTCAACCCACAAAAATATGAATTTTGTGTTAACGTCATCTAGTTCTTGTGGTAGGTTTATACTCAACCCTTGAAAAATACCCAGAATTGTAGTAAATTTCAAAGAGCGTCAATCAAAAAAATCTTAATGCCATTTGCATTTTTTCAACCGTTGGGTTGATCTACCACTATAAGTAGATGGCGTTAACACAGAGTTAATATTTTTGTGGGTTGACACATTGCATAACACACCTCATTTAATCTTTTTACGATTTCGGTACCGAAAAACATTGAATGATGAATGAATCATACTAATGCCATCTGGGGCTTCATAGCGAAGGACAGGCCGGCGCTGCAGTTCATCAATGAATACTCTTATTTATTAAGGTTTAGGTACCGATACCGGAATATACCGTTTCGCATTTTCAGTCTCTACATTTCGGTACCGAAATATATTTAAGTATCGTAATATTCAGATAACCAGAATATAGTAAGATATATTAATTTTCGGGTTAATTGACGACACGTTTGGTGCAGTGGCTGAGCGATTGGCTTCTGCGCTACGGGTCGTGGGTACGATTCCCACACGGAACAAATATTTGTATGACCTACAGATAGTTGTTCCGCGTCTGGGTGTTTGTACATGTGAAGATTTGTGTCTGTAAACGCACCCACGATATAGGAGAAATCCAAGTGTGGGTCAACGTTGTTCTTAAAAAAAAAAAACTATCTGTCCCTGTAGGACACATAATTACTACAAGTTTAAACTAAAATCACTTCTTTGTAGCGTACCACAGGAATCTATAGGTAGTAATTTTGGTACAAAATTTAATTACATTTTTGATTAAATTGTACTCAAATAACTGTGTAACGTGAGTGATTGAAAATGTGGGTGACGAATGATTGTGGTTGAGGAATCTATATATAAAATACAATTGCCGTGTGTTAGTCTCGCAAAAACTCGAAAATGGCCCGACAGATATGTTTTTTTTTTGTTTTGTTCGCCTCTTTTTGGGGTGGTTTAGGAAAAACGAAAATTAGGAAACATTTTAGGTGGTACGAAGTTCACCGGATAGCGCAACGGGTATTCCCAAGGAGGGTTGATGTCAGGCAGGCGGCCGGTCATAAAACAATAAGCCAAAACCTCTAACAACATGGATTTACGAAATACATGTTGTGCCGACCCCACCTAGTGTAGGATAAGGGCAGGGAGACGAAGAAGTTCACCGGATCATCTAGTATCATATAAAAACTACTTATTTCATCGATGTGAAACTTTCATAAGTGTAGGTAGTAACTGCCTCGTTCGTCTACTGGTGGCTAGCGCGACTGCTGATCGTGAGGTTCTGGGTTCGATCCCCAGGTCGGGAAAAGTGTTATTGCGTTTTTCCGTATGGAATTACTTAGTAGCAGCTCGGAGTTTGGATTTGTGCCCGGTTGATGGCAATAAACTCGCCCCCTATTACATGGGACTTTAACATAACGGCGAAATGAGGGTTTTACTATACACCTCTGCCCAACCCTTCGGGGAATAGAAGCGTGATGTTGTGTATGTATGTGTAGGTAATATCCATATCGGAACAGACTTATTAACATATAAATCAAACTCTAGGTATCCGTCTAATTAGGTCATCTCAACGTAAATAATATTTATTTTTCCCTGACGATAACATTTCTTAATAATTAGCCAAGCTAATTATAACAATATTTATCAAAGCCTATTTGGTTGGCTATTGTTTTAAAATATTGAAAGCAAATTGAAACAATGCCATAGGCCTAAATATAAAAAAAGAAATTTAGTTTATAATACAATCAGAATTATAAAAAGCTGTATTAATAGGAAAGCTGCGTTAAACAACAAAGGTAATAAATAGTCTTACAGCTCGAAGAGAAACAGTTAGTTATAACCACGTGACGATTAAAAAAAAAACTTTTTAACGAAAATAAAACCGACTTCAGACAAATAAACGAAAACGTTTTTTTCGTTTATTTGTTTTAAGCCGGTTTTATTTTTGTCAAAAAGTTTATTTTTATTTTTAATGGCCTTAATTAAAACTTGGTTGGACCTACTAAAGACGCTGCTCGTAACCCAATCACAGTATGTGTACTGTTCGTCATTGAGGAGTTCCATTGTCTATCTCCGAAGTTCTTCATCAGATCTTCACCAAATTTAATGGGACCACCTCAAAAGAATATTCTTTCAAACAAGAAACGAATAATTAAAATCGGTTCACAATTAACAAAGATATCGCGGAACAAACATACAAAACAAAACAGTCGAATTGAGAACCTCCTCCTTTTTTGAATTTGGTTAATAAAATACAAAACCTTTTTACCTGCGTTTTGTGTTAGGTAAATAGCTACTTAAATATTGCACTCAGAGATCTTATTACAGCGAGTCTGCAAACTTGTTATTTTTGAAAATATGATCACAATTTACAACTTTCTTTGAAGAACTTCAGTGTTTCATTTAAGAACTGAACCCACCTTTAAGAACTAAAACTACTTAGCGGCGTCTGCTACAAAACCTAAGTGCTTTTCCAGATAAATTGAATCAGTGAGACAAATAAAACTCACACATGCAGTGTAAGAGTTTCATCTATTTCTTGGCTAACGCTACTCACACACGGGCCACTCGCCGCAGCCACAAGTGGCCGCCACCTGCATCACGTCCCGGCGAGATGTATGGAAAAGTTAGTCTGTAGCTTGTGGTGAGTGGCCTTTGTGCTGACACCCTTATACTAAATTCAATGCCGGAAATTATTCTCTCTAGTACTATAGTATATTAAAATAAGTACCTGTTCTGCCTAGCCTTTTCCCAACTATATTGGGGTCACCTTCCAGTCTAACCAGATGCGGCTGAATACCAGTATTTTACACAGAGTGACTGCCATCAGACCTCTGCAACCCTGTTACTGGGCAACGCCGATATCCTAAGGTTAGACCGGTTGTCAGACTTTCGGGCTTCTGACTACCCGTAACGACTGTCATAGGTATTCTTATGGCAATCGGGACCAACGGATTAACGCTCTCCGAGTCACGGAGGGGCTCGAAGTGTAACGTACGGTCACCCATCCACGGACTGACCTCGCAAATCGTTTGATCCGCGCGGTTGGTAATTAGCCACGAGCCCCTCATATACAAGGTTAGTCAGAAAGGGGGTACTAAGCCGAAAGGGTGTTAAAGTACTCATAATAAGGGATAACTTTTGTTCTACAACTTTCCCCAAAACTCCATAGTTTAAGAGAAATAACTTTTCAACGATTTCGTAAAAAATATGCTAAAATGTATCGGTTCATAGCTATGACCAGCTGTTTTTACAATTTAGGTTATATTTGGGGTCACAGATTAGAAATTTAATTTTCTGAATTCTTAACATTAGCAGGTATGTTTTCTTTTTTTTAAACTAAAATAAAAATCTTTTTGAATGCAATTTTTTTTGTGGCCTGCGGCTTAGTACCCCCTTTCCGACTAACCTTGTATACTTCACACTGTATCTACAGAATAAGAAATAGGTAAGCAGCTTAAAATAAATCTAGTTGGATTTGTCTTTATTCCATAACGCGCAAGCAGAGTCTATGGCTCTTTAAAAAGGGGATTTGTTACAAGAGGGGTTGTTAAAATAATACTTCAGCCAGGATATGGCGATAACAGAATACAATGGCTGTAGAGCGAAGTTAGACACTGTTCTAATCTTCTGAGTTACAGAGTTGGGTGGCAATAAGTTTTGTGTGAAGACAATACAGGATTAAATCTGGGGGATCTGTCCCTGGAGTTTGAAGCTTGAAAGGTGCTTAACTTGAATTACGTTTATAATTATCGTTATATTTATGTTTTAGAAGTTCTTTCGCAAACACTATGGCTTCACCTTTATACGTAGAAAAATATTTTATGTATCTATCTACATTGCATGGTACCCTTATTAGGTCTATCAATCTGCACAGCTTGTGAGACTCGAGGCTTTCTCAAGTTTGGCCATAAAACCCAGTTCAGCGTTCCCTATTCAGATATATTCGCAAGAAATATTGATAGAAAATATCTTGGGGAAACCTATACATAAATGATATGCTCCAAAATATCTCGTTTTGTGTGTGTAGTCAGCGTGTTGGAATTAGGCCTAAAACTCTTTCTCATTCTGAAAAGAAGCCCGTGCACTAGTGGAACAGTAATGAGCTGATTATGATGCTTCTAATGTAAGATGCGCGCTGGTTACATTACTTTTTCTTGTAAATAATGGTGGCGCTGTTTACAAAGGTCATTTGTTAATAATAACTATGTCAAATTCAGTATGCAAGATTAATATCCAATTTTTCCGATTGCCCATTAGGATGGTAATACGACCGTGTCATTTGGGTATTACATTTTGATGTATGAATACGGCTCCAGTCAACACAAGACTTCATCGAGTTGTCTGTCCTTTTTCAGGTAGATAAGCAAAAAAAAAATCCCTTAAAATCTTTTAAATTAAACGGTTTTATCTTGCAGTACTCCTGCGCATCTGGATTTGAGGACTGAAGGTTAAAATTATCATAATGTTGTATTGTAATGGGAATTGAATTTGTGTGCGAAGTTTCAGGAGAATCGGTTAAAGAAGTAGTTGAAAAATCTGTCGCAAGATTTGAATCAAACAAACAGATATACTGTGGAAAAACGAGGTGTATGGTGTTCCTCTAACGAAAAGGGAGGATCCTCCAACCAGGCTGGTCTTATGCCTGGCGGGCTACTGCCCAACGGTTGATGTTGAGAAGTTATAATTACTATCTACGTGTCAAATCTTGATATCGCGATGCAGGATTCTGTGACGTTATATTTGAAAGCTGTCGTTATTGTCGCTGTAGTCTGCTACATAATCATCGTCCTGCGTAGTTCCCATGTGGCGTCATAGATGTCGCCACAAAACGAAGTAAAGCTAATTAAAACCGTTCAAAAATAAGGATTTTGGTGCTGATCTATTTATTATGACTTTAATAGCCAATTACGACCGAGAATAGATGTTTCTTTTAGTTTTTCTAACATGGAAAAAAAACGAAGCTACTGAAATATAAACTGTCTTCAAGGTTATACACAATTTTTTTTAAATATCTATATCTTCATCTAATAAAATATTTAAGTAACTCTTCCAAGAAATATTATCTGAGATGAAACTTCCAATCTTTCTTTTAATCTACCACTCAACATTATACGAAATTTGTGATCATCTCTCAAAGTAAGTATTCTTATCAGTGTTCCAGACTTCAGCAATGGAATTACTTACTGATATAGGCCAGTTCGCGTTGTCTTAAAATACCTAGATGATTTTCGTATCTAAACTGAGCCCGGCTATGAGTTAGAGTTAGATAGGAAAGCCTCCTGCGACCATATTTTTGTTAGAAATAGCCCCTAACTGTGCGTTCACACAGCGGATCCGTCGGTAATGGATGTGTTGCTCACATCTGTACCGACGGATCAGTTAAACAAATGGCAGCTGCGTCGCATCTGGCAGGCAGGATACGATAAAAATAACGGATCCATTATTCTTTACTGGATTCGGAATACTGTCGTGTATGTGAATTCGCTCATACAACTACAGGCGCCATCCCCAAAATAAAAACGGATCCGCTAAAACGGGTCCTGTAAACAGTTTTTGTGTGAACTAGCTGTAACATGTTTTTCTAATAATATTGGGGCGTGGCCTTAGTATTACTTTGTTGTGATTGGTCCGAGTGTTCACTAAACATGTTATGTTAGATTTTTGTCGCAGGAGACCTGGCTTAACGTGTGTACGGATACGAACAAAAACATTGGTTAATTAATGCTGTCATCAACGTTCGCTATTGCGATATCACCCTTAAGGTGGTGATTGACCTGTATCATATTCGTGTAATGTACAGTTCGGGCGACGAGTCGTCGCTGCTCTGAACGTCGTGCATGTGGTTGCGGAATAGATTTTTTTGAAACAAAATAGCTTTTAGTTAACATTAATTACTATGATGTTAGGAGTGGCCATTAGTTAAGTAAAGTTTATTTAATAGGTTTTACTAGAACTGTTTTCTTCACAAGTGTACATGCGCGAAATTTCGCAAAGCCTATGTTCAGAGTGGCCGCGGCTCGTCGCCACTGTAACATATTATTACGAAGTGAGCATTCGGACAGTCAGCGAGCACAGAGTTCCGAACGTAACGAGCTCGCTCCGAATGCTACATTACGATCGAATGCTCACGTCAGTCGCTACCTTTAGGTAATCTGTGTCTGTGTGTTCGGCGGACACTCACTGGTTATGACATCATACGAGTAGGTCTCCCACAGCTTCGCATAGAGTGGCAATTTGTAAAGTTAGAGTAGTGCGGTACACAACTGGCATGCACTTTATTTTGCCTTTGGCCAGACTGCAAACGCGGGCGCGGGGCGGGCGCGGTGCGGCGAGTTCAAACAGAAGAACTTAATTTGAGTGTCCATAGTGGGCACGCGGGCGCGGGAAGCGGCGCGGGCACGCGGGCGCGGGGAGCGCGCGGGTAGCTCACGCCATAGCTCGTTCATACAAGTGGCCGCAGTGAGAGCGCGGGCGGCAAGCGACAACCCATGCGGGAGCGGGGGATCTCAAACTAGTTCGAGCTGACCACGCGCGTTGTTGTGATGGCGTCTTCAACATTAAATGTTGAAGAATTAATAAGTGCTATTCAAGCACGATCTGCACTGTGGATGTCGAAACATCGTTTTTTAGTAAGAATTTTCCAGTAAAAATAAGTCTTCTTCATCCACATTATATTTTGACAAACACTGGACACGACAACGCGCCGCTCCCCGCACCGCGCTGCCAGTCTGGCCAAGCACTATAGGAACGCAACTCGCGGTTAAAATTAACTGTGAAAATCTTATATGAGAAAAGTTATATAGGAAACGAAATTATACTAATTAGTTTAGGGCTCAGAAGTCATTATCACCCCTCGAGGGTAAAGCAATAAAGATATTGAGTATTGAGTATTGAGGGAAAACATGCATAATTTATAACATATTTATACCATTTATTATAGAACTTAATCAAGTTACTATTAAAAACTTTGCGTGTTACTGGCATTGATTGACAAGCATATCATTTTTGGACCCAGTGCATAATATCAGCAAGCACATTGGGTCAACCGCGTGACGGCGCAACGAATATTCCTAAGGAGAGTTGATGTCAGGCAGGCGGCCGGTCATAAAACAATAAGCCAAAACCTCTAACAACATGGACTTATGAAATAGGTACATGTTGTGCCGACCCCACCTAGTGTGGGGTAAGGGCAGAAAGAAGGCATCTAACTTAAACATAACATAACATCACGCCTATATTCCCCGAACGGTTGGGCAGAGGTGTATAGTAACACCCTCATTTCTCCGTATATTTAAGTCCCATGTAAAAGGGGGCGAGCCTAATGCCATCAACCGGTCACAAATCCAAACTCCGGGCTGCTACTGAGGAATTCCACACGGAAAAACCCATTAACACTTTGCCCGACCTGGGGTCGAACCCAGGACCTCACGATCAGCAGTTGCGCTTGCTACCACTAGACCAACGAGGCAGTTATCTAACTTAAAATACAAGTACCTGTAATATTGTTATGTAAAATTTACATACCTATAAATAGTTGTCTTCCAAGTAACTTAAACTGTTTGAACCGAACATCAGTTTAACTTGATAGCGTGTATTCTCTCGCTTAAGTTGCATGTAGTTGCTTAAGTTATTCTTGTACCTATAGTGTATACATTGTTATTAGTCTTTGTCTGTCCGTTTGTTTGTAAATTTAAAGTTATATAAATCGACCATTTTTAGGGTTCCGTACCCAAAGGGTAAAACGGGACCCTATTACTAAGACTTCGCTGTCCGTCCGTTCGTCCGTCTGTCACCAGGCTGTATCTCATGAACCGTGATAGTTAGACAGTTGAAATTTTTACAGATGATGTATTTCTGTTGCCGCTATAACAAAAAATACTAAAAAACAGAATAAAGTAAATATTGAAGGGGGCTCCCATACAACAGTCATGATTTTTTTGCCGTTTTTATACTTATAATGGTACTGAACTCTTCGTGCGCGAGTCCGACTCGCACTTGGCTGGTTTTTATTTTCGCTTATCACTTCACCATAATGATTACAACCCTCATGAGAAGGCTCTCATGAGGGTTGTATACATATATACTGAACGCAGGCGCGTTCAGTATATATGTATATACATATACTAACATATAACATTATACTACACTCAAAAGCGAAGAATCTGGGTCACCAACATAAACCTTAATATCTCGGAAAACATTGTTCAACATTGTTTAATATGCTAAGCAGTGATAGCCTAGTGGTGTGACCGTCGGACTGCCAAGTCATAGGTCTTGAGTTCTAACCCAAGGCACGCACCTTTGACTTCGGATTCATGTGTGTACTGTATAATTATCACTTGCTTAAAAATGGTAAAGGAAAACATCGTGAGGAAACCGGTATGCCTGAGAGATATTTCTCGACGGCATGTGAAGCTAAGTCAGAGGCCCATGGGCGGCATAAACTCTGACACCAGGTTAATCACTAATCACACGAAAGGAAGTACATTTTAACGTTATTTTTTATGTTGGTGAGCCGGATTCATTGCTTCCGAGTGTATTTTATTGCACTTTACTATTAAAAACGTTACGTGTTATACATTTTATACACGTTTATTCTTGTGATGTAGCATTTACACACATCATCATCCTCCTACCCTTATCCCAACTTATTTGGGGTCGGCGCAGTATGTCTTCTTCATCCATACATCTCTATTAGCCGTCATTTCGGTAGTCACCCCCTTTCTAGCCATATCATCTTTCACACTATCCATCCATCGCTTCTTTGGTTTTCCTCTACTCTTATAACCATCCACATTCATACTCAATACTTTCCTCACGACATGTTCCTCGTTCCTCCGCATCACATGCCCATACCATGACAACCGGTTTCCACACAACTTCTCAGTCACCGGCGCCACTTTCAGGCTTCCTCTTACATACTCATTTCTAATTCTATCCATTCGCGTAATACCACACATCCCTCGTAGCATTTACACACAATTAGGTGTTTTACAAGCAAGTTAAAGTTCTTAAAACGAACTTCGCTACAACTTGATAGCATTTACTCACTAGCTTAAGTTGCGTGTAGTTGCTTAGGTTATCCTTGTACCGTCATTCTTGTATTCGATAGGTACTTATATGAAAACAGGAAAGTAAGCAAATATGAAATACCTAGTAATATTCTGCCTAGCTTTTTCTCAACTATATATTGGAGTCAGCTTCCAGTCTAACCAGATGCGGCTGAATACCAGTATTTTACACGAAGCGACTGCCATCAGACCTCCGCAACCCAGTTACAGGGCAATGCCGATTTCCTAACGTTAGACCGGTTGTCAGACTTTCGCGCTTCTGTCTTCCCGTAACGACTGTCATAGGTATTCGTATGACACCCGGGACCGACTGTAACGTGCTCTCCGAGGCACGGAAGGTAAAAAAAGCACAATTACTATAGATACAGATACTTTCTCAAATTTATGCCCGGGAAGCACGAGGCTAGTTTTTCAAAGCTAGGATAGCAAGCATACCGAGTCAAATGATAATGATAAATGATTTTTATTTCTGTAAATAAATCTGTTACAGACACTTTTACAAGTCAATGTAATGTTTTTTTTTTAAGACTAGATGGCGCCGGCATTTCCTATCTGACTAGCTCTGAGAAGAAAAGCCGAAACAAACTCACAGGTCAAGGTCTCTTTTAAAGTCCAGACATTGTAGTATAAAAATTATGCGAGTGAAACGATGTAGGGCAACGTCTGGAATGGTCTTTTGAGGAAAGTCCAGAGCAAGTTCGAGTTGACCTGTCCTAACTGACGGCACATCTGCATCAGTCATTGCGGAGCTCAAACTTTATTTTAAGGAGCTCAACACCCCGACCGCTGCACGACGCTATCAATGTCCTACCCTGGCTTACTGTCTTGGCTTGGCACATGCTAGAGCGGTTTATATGATCCTAGGAAATAAGCCAGCATAATTGCACGCGTTGCATCGTCACTGGCACACTAGTCGATCGGATACAGCAAAAAAGCTACGCCCGGCCAGATGAAGACAATACTCAAGCCAGGATAGTAAAATAACTGGAGTTGCTGACCCCAACATAGTTGGGAAAAGGCTAGGAAGAACATTCTGCTTTCTTAGATGTTCGGAATATTTTCAGGGGTAAATATACTCGTTATTACAAACATTCTTCAATTGACTTTTAAAAATACGAAATTTTTGACATCTTCTCGTACTACTCGTTATCGAAGCCGGTAACTTAATTGTCCGATGAAATACGGCTTATTTTTCTTATTTCCTATGGTAATCAAAAATTTGTTTGTAGTAGGTACCTATAACAAATATATTCATAACATACATAATCAGCCCATTACTGTCCCACTGCTGGGCACGGGCCGCTTCTCAGAATATGTAGGGTTTAGGCCTTAGTCCACCACGCTGGCCTGGTGCGGGTTGGCAGACTGCACACACCATCGAGAACGTTATGGAGCCGTCTCAGGTGTGCACGTTTCCTCACAGTGTTTTTCCTTCACCGTTAACACAAGCGATAATCAAATTCTGATCCGCACATGGAGTTCGAAAAGTCTGAGACCAGACCCTCCTGCATGGAAGTCAAGCGTTCATCCGCTAGGGCTATTGGCAATATACTGCTTAATATATTCATGTTAAACCAATTTTTTTGGGCATATGTGACCCGGTGTATAATGCTAGAGTAGTTTGTATCGAGAGGGCCTTTAACAATACTGCCATCATTTCAATTGAAGGAATTATCTGTCACATCAGCTTTTCATCAATATAAATTAAGCAACCAGCGACAATGCTATCACTCCGTGCCACGCATATGCCGGAGGCACACAATAATAATGACCCCGCCGTATCTACAATCTGTGAGTTAATTTGTTTTTCAATAATAATACGACTGATGCAACATTTTTTTGATTCTTTATTTTGGTCGCATTTGCGATTTGCAAATTGCGGTGGTAAGCGCAGACAGTAGCAAGATATAGAGGGACTCCCTTATACCACTCTAGCTCTCACATACACACAACGGGACACTGTAAATTGCATGGTGCCAGACTTAAATGTGAGGGTGGTAGCTAGTCAGTCGGACCGTAAAGATCCTTCCACCAAGCGTGCTGGGTTTTGTTGAATCTTACAACATCATTTCTAGCCTGCGGTGAGGAAATTTTGTATTCAAGCCCGCAGTGGCGTGCCTATAGGGCAAACCCGATATTTTTTTGGTACTTATTTTGATATTTATAATTCTTCTGATAACAAATAGTTGGAGATCTTAAGATCGAATTATGGTTTGCTAATGATAAGCATAAAATATATTGTCATAATTTACGTTGCACATAAAAATAAGTACCAAAAAAATATCGGGCTTGCCCTATAGGCACGCCACTGCTAGCCCGTAACACGGGAAAAAGTTTGTTTCGATTTCCTTTTTAAAGATCTCTCAATCAACGGAGAAGGAAATAAAAAGGGATATGCGTATATAATTGCACATATCTTGTTGGTACTTGATAATGAAACATGTTTCTCAAACACTACCTAAATAATTCACACGTTTTTCTAACGCGACCCTCAACCTACAAAGTTTGTACAGTTATTGCGACTGCGGTCAAATACGTCATCAACCTAATGTTTATCTTGTTTGTTTGACAAACACATCAATTTACACACTCATAACTCTGAGTTTGTAAAACACTTATTTGACAAACATTTTGTTGTACTACTGGATTTAAAATCTAATTGCTGCACTTGCACGGAAATTGTCTATACCTACCGACGCTTGGCAGTGAAAACCTTGTAAATAAAATTTTCTTCAAAAACATTTTATTCGTTCTGTAGATTGATAAACTCGTCATACGCGTACTAGTTCAACAAACTTTCAATTCAAATACTTCTAAGCTATCTATGATGTATGATGACAAACTTGTATTAACATTAGATTGGCCATTTTTTTTCAGGAGAGAGTATTTTCTACTTTGTAATTTTTTTTTATTTTGCACATTACGTGGATTTCACTGCCGACCGTCGATATATGAATACTCACATAATATGATAAAATCCCAGACCGTGCCTTTAGGGCACAGAATAAATAGCAACTTTAATAAGATTATCCTTTAAGATCAAACAAATTGTTCGTATTCAATAAAATGAAAATTTCGCTCTTACCCTTTAAAGTATTTATTTCAACAGCCTCGAGTAATCAGAAATTATTAGTTATAAATTCCCATATTATATTTTCTTCGAAATTAGGCCGGTATTTAATGCCTTAATATAATTAAAATTACGAAACCTATAAAATTGTTAATACGCGTCATAAATCTGTTGTAAATCCGTTTGAGAATATTTGCAGAGTACCTATACTATAAAAGTAAATAATTCAATAGCAGAATAGCTATACTATAGTAAGTAAATAATTAAATAATATCGGGATTGGTTTTTGAAGATAAACGCAAAATAATCGACATTGAAAAAGAAAAGTTTTCATATATGTCATGACCATATTTCACCAAAGGCTAGTTAGGGTTTCAAGGAAAAAAAAATCTTCTTATTCTTCTTTTCGTGTGGTTAGTGACTAACCTGCTGCTGACACCGGGTGATAGCCTATTGGTGTGACCGTTGAACTGCCAAGTCATAGGTCTCGAGTTCGAATCCAAGGCACGCACCTCTGACCGGCATGCCTGAGAGATATTTCTTGACGGCATGTCAGAAGCCCATGTGCGGTATAAACTCTGACACCAGGTTAGCCACTAACCACATGAAAAGAAGAAGAGCACCCGATCGATAAACCTATCGTCTGAGGTCGGGGAAGCTGTGGGTTCTTTCAGCACCTTATTTTTTTGTGATTTATGCTATCTATGTGAAATACCTTTCCCATTGGTATTCTATTTAAGTCGATCACGGTCACTTCCTCTCAAGTCGGATTATAGAGCAGACGTTAAATTAATTAATGAGTCTGGCGTGCGATTAGCGCCTGATGCCGGCTACTGGCAATTATGACTGCTAGCGACTTGTAAACGCATCGAGTTAATTGCAGAGAGTGCAGAATTAGCGATGATAAATGATTTCAGTGTTTTTGTATTTGTCCTGTGAAAACATTTGTTTTGTGCTGAAATTTGAAGATTAAATTAAATTGTGTAAGATTAACCTAAAAAAAAGTGACTTTACGTGCACTTGCAACTTGAACTACAGTTTGTGTTAGCTAAATTGTATAGTTTCATTCATATATCATTTATAATTTAAATATTGTGAGTATAACTTACTTATTTATTTATTTAATTGAAAAAACATGGAAGACTTACAGCTAATTAAACTTAGAATAACGTAAACATTTAGTAATCAGAGAGCCAATGACAAGTCTTCGCTTTTAGAGTTGGTATAAATTTAAATATAAGTATGAGCATACTGAGTATACTTGTAAAATAAAAGATCTTATACTTAATTAGTTTTTTTTTAATTAAACGGTTTTAATTAGCTATACTTACTTCTTATATTTGTTTATGTGTTTATTTGTTTGATTCAAATCTTGCGACAGATATTTCAACTTCTTCTGCTTAACCGATTCTCCTGAATCTTCGCATACAAATTCAATTGACATGACAATACAGCATTACAACAATTTCAACCTTCAATCCTCAAATTCTGAACATAACATCACGCCTGTATTCCCCGAAGGGACTGGATAGAGGTTTAGTAACACCCTCATTTCGCCGTTATGCTTAAGTCCCATATAATAGGGGGCGAGCCTATTGCCATCAAACGGGCACAAATCCAAACCCCTGGCTGCTACTGAGGAATCCCACACGGAAGAACCCAATAACACTGCCCGAGCTGGGGATCGAATCCAAGACCTCAAGCTCAGCAGTCGCGCTTGCTACCACTAGACCGACGAGGCAGCAATCATAATTATTAAATCTTCTTCGGTAATTATTTAGTTGGCTGTTGCTAAGGTTAACACAACTTAGAAGATGATGTTTAGAAGTTAATTACCAGAAAATAGGTACATTCTCCAATTATATTTCTTCTGTAACAGTTTTGTCGTATCTAATCAATTAATTAAGAGAAAATTAATATTGTGATGGAAAATTACTATTTAATTGTGATTAGCGCTGACTATTTAAAGGTCACATTTATTTTTGGCGTTTTAATTATCCTCCATACCTTCGCGGATCAAAACGATGAGCAAATGGAAATATGTAAGTGCTTTTTTTTAAAAATGTTGTTGCTTCAGTCTCCTTTTTTAGGGTTCCGTACCCAAAGGGTAAAACGGGACCCTATTACTAAGCTCCGCCGTCCGGCCGTCCGTCCGTCTGTCACCAGGCTGTAATCTCATGAACCGTGATAGACAGTTGAAATTTTCACAGATGCTGTATTTCTCTTGCCGCTATAACAACAAATACTAAAAAACAGAATAAAATATTTAAGGGGGCTCCCATACAACAAACGTAATTTTTATAGATAATGGTACGGAACCCTTCGTGCACGAGTCCGACTCGCACTTGGTCGGTTTTTATTTATTAAACCCCTCCTGTGGCCATTTTCAGCACAAAAAGGGGGGTTCCGGGGACGAAGAAATGTCTCTGGAGCTCCTCCTATACCTACTACGCCTGTAAGGCACGTCCGCGGGGAGACTCTCGTCTCACTCTTAATCTGCAGTGCACATGGCGGCACGTGATCACTACGTGTCACTGTCAACCCTGAGGTCACTTTAGGGACACCCAGACTCTAAATGTTCAACCCCAATGGCTTCCCGCATGCCGGTTGAGTTTCGGCAGACAGGCTGTAACCTGGAAGGGTTAGGTACCGTTGCGGTTGCCTCACCATCTTCGAGCGTGTTCGGCTCTCTCCTGATCTCACTCGGCAACCTCTTTCTAGACCATGACTGTCTTACAGGAGGTGATACTAGTCGTCTCTACCAGCATAGCCAATACTACCGCTTACAAAGATAGATCTTGCCCGATTTGATTGAGTAGGATCCCCCGTTTTAACTCCCACGTAGGACACTCCCCGAGCGTCTGTTGGGCGGAATCCCGGTTATCCCCACAGTAGTGGTAATTTGCTGTGGCCTCGTTGCTGCAGTGTCCAAGTCTAAATGTTATCTTCGGTTTAAATATGAGTTTGCGAACATTTTAGTTTTCTTTTGGAACAATAATTAGGGCCTGTATTATAATCTAATAAGAGATTCAAATTTTTTTTTTTTCATTGTAAACACTGCAAGATATACAACCAGTAGAGTTAGAAAAGAGTACTAATCGGAATGCGTAGTAAAGTACACATAACTTTTGTTCTACAACTTTCAAAATCAATATTTTTAGAAAAATGGCTATTTCTAGATTTCATAAAAAATACTTATAATCTACGTATCATCAACTACCACCAGCTGTGTTTACATTTTAGGTCATATGTGGGGTTACAGCCTAGTAGCTCCATTTCCTGAATTCGTATCTAATTTTGAAATAAATAACAACATTTAATTTTGTATGGAAATTAAAATAAAATAATTTTTGTTAACACTTGCTCCAAAACAGTTATCGGTGATGCTTTAAGTAGCACGTGGATTACTTTCCGACTAACCTTATATTATATAAGGTCTAACCAAAATACCTGGAAAAAAATTTACACAGTGTTCAGTACGTTTAACTAAACATATTAGGCCGCCGCCCTTACTAGAATTTGGCACGCGTTTCATATTTCGGGATAGTTATATTGAACACCTTGCCTTTCAAGAATTTGCGGTAGATTCCTGGAGAATCTCGGAATTCCGCGAGGGCTGGCAACGCTATTGACGAGCCGCGTGTTCTATTAAACTGCTCGTAATCCAAAGTAAAATGCGTGCGTATAGTGTGCGTAGTGAAATTATGTAAAAAAAACTGTTTATAATTTTTTTTTTCATTTTAGTGGCTTTAAAACATGGTTGGACTTACTAAAGACGCTGCTCGTAACATAATCACATCATCACATTATGCGTACAGTTTGTCATTTAGCAGTTCCATTGTCTATCTCCGAAGTTCTTCATCAGATCTTCACCAAATTTAAATGGGACCATTTCGAAAAAATTCTCTTTCATATAAAAAAATAATTTTCCAAATCGGTTTATAAATGACGGTGTAGTGAGATAACAAACATAAAAAAAAATACAGCCGAATTGATAACCTCCTCCTTTTTTGGAAGTCGGTTAACAATACTACAAGAAATAAGATTGCTGCAAATGTCGATATAAAGTTGCCGCATTCAATTCATATTGTTCATAGGTAGAGCGGTATCTAGTTGGAATGCAACTAAGACCAATCATTAATCTAAGTTTGCTATATTATTCCTTCGATACTCTACTCTTTCTAAATAATAATCTGTTTATTTTTCATATAATAAAGTGACAGGTAGAACAGTATACAATGTAGAATTATCATTCTATGTAAATGTAAATAAAGGTTGGGCACCGCACAGTGCTCTTCCCAATGCTGTGAGCCATAAATAATAATGATTGGGCAATTTATATTGTTTTTTGGCATTATACAATGTGTGTGAGAGTGTGTGTGTATAAAACCATAATATAATTTAAAATCTGTGAAGAATGCTCTTTTGAATCACATCGTCATCTTCTGTTTACAGTTACTTCTGCTCTGCGTGTTAGAATTAATAATTTTCACAAAAGCACGCAGAAGAGATGAAGACAGAAGTTCAAAACTTGCACTTTCTAAAAGAACATATTACAATTATGCACCCGAAAATTACCAAAAATTCAAAGAAGCAAATTGGCTTAAGACTAACTCCAAGCGTAGATTGCACAGCCAGGACAGAAATTCAGAAGAGAATCCGAAGAATCAAAATGATGAAGACAGAGAAAAGATGTTGTTTAGACCACCGTACACAAAAGGTTATAATTCCAAAAAGAATGTTTAATAAATGCCACTTGTAATTAATCGTGTTTTTTTATACTAGGTACGTGGTCCGTCTTATAAATATGTAGTTTTGTCTTTTTTTTATTTATTTATTTTATCATAGGTAAGTAATACATATTCAACAAAACTTTTCATCGCCAAACTGCTAAGCAGTTTGTAAGCGTTCTGCTCCTTTACACTTTTAAACATATTACCTATTTATTACCTAATCAACACATCATCTTATTTTTACACATCATCATGTCTAAGCATTTGTATACTATATTATATATAATGTATTATTTCGAATTAGGCGTTTGTTTGTTGCTTTATATAAGATATTCACCAAAAAAGCTAGCTAAAAAAGTTAGCTAATCAATTTGTAGTTGTCGAACCACAATATTGACGATAGAATTCACTGAAAACTAAAAACGAGTAATAAAAACATATATGTATCTCTCTCTCTCTCTTTCCGACTGTTAATCCCATTTGGTGGTGGAGACAGCATTCCTTGTCCAACAAAATTGTCTTATAATAATAGAAAAACCAAAATACACTTTTTTCGTGTCGGTTTGCACCAAATACACTTACTTGTCTATGTTTAAACTGTTGTTCTTGTTGTTGTTTGAGTAAACTCAAACTTAACTACAGTTAGTGTTAGCTAAAATATATTGATTCATACGTAGTTTCTAATCAAAACGTTGTGAGTGAAATATACAAGGTTAGTCGGAAAGGGGGTACTAACCCGTAACGGTATTAAAGTATTCCTAATAATGAATAACTTTTGTTCTACAACTTTCCTCAAAAGTCAATAGTTTAAGAGAAATAGCTGTTCAAAGATTTCATAAAAAATACGCTAAAATCTATCAGTCCTGAGCTATAATCAGCTGTGTTTACATTTTAGGTCACGTTTGGGGTCACGGATTGGAAGCTCGTTCTGAATCTGTAACTAAGGCAGGGATGAAGAATTAAAACAATAAAATAAAAATCTTTTTACATGGAAATAAAAATTACCGAACTTTGAAATTTTAACACTTTCTTTAAAACAGTCATCAGTGATACTTTAAGTGGGCCGCGAATTAGTACCCTCTTTCCGATTAACCTTGTATAGTTAGGAAAGACGAAGACACAATTTGCTGGATAGGGGCCATTCAATTATTAATTACGTAAGCACGAAAGGGGGGTGAGGGGGTCTTTCTTTGCTTAGCTTATTTTTGATGACATGGGGACGAGGATGTCTGGATGATGATTACGTCAGCAATATTTATTTATTTACTTATTTTCTATAACAATAAAGAAATTTGAACAGATTAAAAAAAAATATATACTAATGTTTACGTAAGCATAGGAGGGGGGTAAAAGCTTTGCTTACTTTTGCTGACATGGAGGACAGGTGGGTCAAAAATTACTAAAATTCTGCTTACGTAACACTTGTATGGCAGGTCTCCTAAAGATTCTCAAACTTTTCGGTAATGGACTATTTGTTACTTACATATTTTGCCTAACCTGTCATAGGCTTCTTGATCGCCACTACTGAGCATACAGGTGCATGAAATTGATGAAGTTGTATTTTTATTTGCACGTGTGTAAGTTTTCTTAGATTAAATCTTCTCCGGCAGGTAGTTAGCTGGACTTAGGTGGCAAATGAACCGAATAGAACTAATACGAAAGCAGGAATTGCCTATTTTTAAAACATCAACTTTTTATTGTTAAAATATTTGCGCGGATGAAATACAGCCTGGTAGGAAATTGTTTTTGAAAAAAAAAATAAGCGGTCTTATCAACGGTCATTGACTTGACGTAGTTGTTGGATACAGTTGGCAAAAGAAGTTTTAAATACGATCTGAATTAAATTTTACATCGCCTACTTTATTAATATCTACGTATATTCTTCGCACAATCGTCGTACTATTACGCATTTCTTTCTGAATAATCAACATATTAAAGAAAACTACGTTCAATACCTTGAGTTTTTTGTCTGACTCGACGTTGATTACGGATGATTTGATCGTTTAAATTTATCCAAAATAAGGGGTGATATTATCCACGCTTACATTTTAACTCGAATGAGTTGACCCCTAGTAGGTAGGTACCTAGTAAAATTACAAGAATATGCAATTCATTCATTCCTATCTGTTTTTTCGGTGCCATCTAATTTGTTGTCTGTTGTCAAGGCTACCACAACTTAAAAGATAAGCTGTTTAAAAATTAGTTACTAGAAAATAGGTAGGTACACTAATGGCTGCTAATAGCAGTGATAGCCTAGTGGTGTGACCTTCGAACTGCCAAGTCATAGGTCTCGAGTTCGAACCCAAGGCACGCACCTCTGACTTTTCGGATTCATGTGCGTATTGTTTAATTATCACTTGCTTAAAAACGGTGAAGGAAAACATCGTGAGGAAACCGGCATGCCTGAGAGATATTTCTCGACGGCATGTGAAACTAAGTCAGAGGCCCATGGGCGGCATAAACTCTGACACCAGTTTAGTCACTAACCACACGAAAAAGAAAAAAGAAAGGATGGCTGATTCCTATAATTTACGAAGAGTTGTTGGTTAAAATTGAGACTCTTGTATCTTTACCAATAATGAAGAAAATACCTCATGGCTTTGCATAGTAGACCCTCCCATATGAAAGTAGCTATCACAGGTAAAATTAGCTTATGAGTCTATTTACATATATGCCGAGTGTGACAATAAAAAATGCTACCACTAGTAAGCAAAACGATTCGTTTTTGATTATAGGAACTGGGCATTAACAATTATATTTCTTATGCAAGCGTTTTGTCGTATCAAATCAATTAATAAGGAGATTAACATTGTAATGGAAAATTACTATGGTCAATTGTGATAAGCCCTGACTATTTAAAGGACACTGTTAGTTCAGAGATGTAATTATCCTCCATACACGTCTGCGGAATAAAATGATGAGCAAATGGATATATTGTGTAAGTTTTCTGTTTTATTTCACCTGAATTTTAATCTACAACTCGGTTGAGCTAAGTTTGCACCTCACTTAGTAATAAAAACCTTTTAACAAAAATAAAACAGACTTCAAATTGTCTATCTGCGAAGTTCTTCATCAGATCTTCACCAAATTTAAATGGGACCACTTCGAAAGAATACTCTTTCAAACAAAAAAGTATCATTAAAATCGGTTCAAAACTAGCAAAGATATCGCGGAACAAACATACAAAAAAAACATACAGTCGAATTGAGAACCTCCTCCTTTTTTTGGAAGTCGGTTAAAAATATGGTCAATCATTGAAATTAATCATATAAAATTCATCATCAACATAGACTTATTACAAACATTATTGTGTTTAAGGTTCCTGAATATTTCCCATTGAGCCTTTTTTGCACACTATACCCCGAGTGTCCGAGTGACATCATCCGCGCCAAGTGCAAACTTAACTCAACCGGGTTGTAATAAGAGATTTAAATAAAGGAGATTGCTAAGCGGCCATACATTGATCTCCTAAGAACCAACAGCTACATATAATTACTTTCTTCGTTCTAACTGATGACTACATTCAAATGAAATGAAATTAAAGTAACTGACACCCTTGAGAATTGTTTAGTATCCATAATACTTTCGGATTTTGAGGTTATAATTGAGTGTTTATCTGTGGGGTCATATTAGGAAAATATTTGTAATAACTTGGCACTGAAACATAAAAATAGATTCGTTTTTACTTTTGAGCGCTTCATTTCAGTATATTAGTAAGAACTAGTAAAAAAATTAGAGTAAAGCGAGTATGAGAGCGTATAATATTTCACTATAACAATAAAAGGATTTTATATACATTTTTGTCTACTCTTATTGTGTCTGTGCTTATTATAATATATGTACTTGTGCCGTTATTTCCATTTCTTCATCCCGGTCTTCATATGACACTTTTCTTGACTAAATTCTGTTGATTTCTCTACACCTTTACTCTGCACCAACTGTTGTATTCATAAAATATTATTTTAGATGGTCTATAAGTATAATAATCACTGCAGTCTGGTACCTACTGCGTTTAACGTGACTTAGTTTGCCTTTACACAAATATAGGTACCCACTTATAAAATCTTGATACAAAATGCAAGAAAATAGGACAAAATACATTTAATTTAGAGTTGACGTTCTATTCTTTCTTGTAATTTTTTTTCTTTCTTTTCCATTTTTTTATTTCATATTTACCTACATAGAGTCTGTTCGGAAAGAGAACCGTCACCAATCGTTAAAGGCGTCGCTGTGTTTAATTATTACCGTTTATATCTTGTTAGCAACACAAAAAGGAATATACATAATGTATAGAAGAGTACTTACCATACCTATCAAGTTGAAGTTCATAATATCGCACTGCTATATTAATAGTGTATCAACTCAAAATTAAGCTTTTTTCAGAAACGACAGAAAACTGATTAATTACTTCCTGTTATAGATTACACATGAAGTGAATGAAATGAATTACGTGTGAAGATTTGTGTTTGTAAATGCACCGACGATACAGGAGAAATCCTAGAATGGGGAAACGTTTTAAAAAAAAAGAAAGAAAAGAGCTATCTCAAATTGATCAAATTTTGAGTTGATAGAGTATTAACCTAGCAGTGCGATATGGCCTTTGCCGAAAATAATTTAGTTATTTTGCACTACTCTTTGTAAATCTGTGAAGAATGCTCATTAGAATCAAACCGTCATCTTGTTTACAGCTACTTCTGCTCTGCGTGTTAGAATTATCAATTTTCACAAAAGCACGCAGAAGAGATGAAGACAGAAGTTCGACACTCTATAAAATATTAAGGTCATTTTACGATTTTGAATTCGATAATATCCAAAGATACATAAAAGAATGTCCGTTTACTAAAATAAGTGAATGTGAGAAGTATTTTAATGTTTCTCGACCAAAAGTAAAGTGTAAATTATGTAGATAAGGAAATGTCAGATTGCCGAATCAAAAGACTAAGAAAACCTCAAAGCAGATGTTGACGGCAGACAGAGAAAACATGTTGGTAAGGCATTCTTACAAAAAAACTTACAACTCATTATTTTATTTTTAATAAATGCCAGTTTTATCTAATTATGTTTTTTTGAAAGATCACTTGGGCAGACTCTAGGAATGTTATTTTAAATAGAGGCAATTGTTTGTTGCTATAAACAAGATATTCAGCAAAGTATTAACGCGTAGCCAATCAGTTTGTCGTTATCTATTGTAAATGTATCACAATTCTCGATAGGATTCAGTGACTGTAAACGCACCCACGATTCAGGAGAAATCATAGTGCCAGGGCCGGCGTCGGTGGGTTGGCGGACCGGGACCTGCCGGGGTTGCGGTGCATGCTTTTGCGAATCCCGCGACCCCGGCCGTACAGTCAGGAGAAGGAACACCGTTGGTTTTTAGCCGGTAAGAGTCCGGCAGGCCCCCTCGCCTTCCACGGGCGAGGGATATCCATGAGGACTTCCCAACGAGAAAAAAAAAAAAAAAGGGCCGGCGTCGGTACCGCGAACGCTCGACAACACGCACTGTTGCCGCACCGCGTTCTCTGTATGAACACAAACGACCGTCCGTGCGCATTACGACAAACGCACCGCTTCGGCACCGCAGCGGTCCGACACGAAACGTCTAAATTGAAAGCGCTCTCAGAAGTCAAAGTTGTTTTTTTTTAAATTAAAAATAATTTCCAGATTAATTTTACTCACTTTTCACGAAGTTACTTCTTTACTATTAAAAAGTGAATTGGCAAATATCTAGATTTCACAAACTATACGTACCTACTGTTCGTGTATTCTATACGAATGGCCGGACTGGTTTAGTTCTGAAAACTTTTAACAAGCACGCTTCCTAACTTTCGACATTTTACATGTAAACATTTTCTGTCCAAAACATCGGAAACAGATTTTCTCTGAGCTAAGAGTGATATTAAAGTATTTTTGTAAGTCTAATAACTCACCTGTAATTCTACTAACAAAATATTAAAAATCGAAAATGAACGCAGCTCAACCAAGGCTGTTTGAGCGTTATATTTTTTTTTTTAAAATGAAGTCATCGCGGGACGCATGGCAGATTTGAAACATCGAAACTCGTTGGTAAAAATAGCTTTGGAAATACGGTCTCCAATTTCGGCAGAAGTCTAAACGTTCAACTGGCGAGTTGGCTTGCAACGGCTTTAATGACATGGTGCATCGAGTGTTGCGAATTCGCGTCCCATAGCTCAATAGTCTTTTTGTAATTTAATAGGAAATAAATTACTAATAAATTTAGGCTAGCATCGACTCTGCTGGTTGTATTAATACAATTAAGAGCAAAGAATACCCGCAGTGCTCCACTTGTAAATTACGGTACGACCTGCTTTGTTCAAATGTACCCAACAAGCAATTTGAATACAGCAAAACAAAAAAAAAAGGGACGACTAGCGTCGTGTATTTGCCATTGCGAGCATCGCCACGCAACAACCGCTCTCACATCCGTACCACCGCACTAGATGTTTCACATCAAAAGTCAAATAACCCCGTGGTTGAGCTGCGGTTCGATTGCGATATTAACAATTTTGTTAGTAGAATTGACGTCCTTAATATCCTTTTAAAATGCATATTACAGTTGCGTTGCATAATTGTTCTAAAGGGACACTTATGACCAAATACTCAAACGCTACTCAATTTTAAGTTGCCGTTAAGTCTCGTTTGCCTTAAAATGACAGCGATAGCACTAGACTTAACGACAACTTAAAACTGAGTAGCGTTTGAGTATTTGGCCATTAGCTTTAAGTATTTAGTTATACAGTTGAATGCAGAAGCCGTCGTGCTTTGGTAGCTTGGCTTGCCTTGTTTGTACATGAAGTGGTGTGATTCTGAACCCTTTCAACGAGCATTATTTCCTAACCATCTCAAGGTCAGTTTCCTTCAAACAGAAAAATCTTTGCGGTCTTTTTTGATGTCACTGAATAAAGAACTGTATCAAAATTGCCTTTACGTACAGAATCTGGGGTATGCGCGAGGAAACGCTTGATGTTTGCGTCAAATACGTAATAATTAAACTCACCAGATATCCTTTTAATATGGAGCTGCGTCGCAAAATTGTTCCCCATTTGAGAGACATAGCTGTCTTTCTTGCTGGACAGCTGGATGCTGAAGCCATCGGACTCTAAGGAGGCTCTAGGGGCCTTGGCGGCCTGCACTGCCTTGTTGCAGACCGGGGTGGGAGCGACCTTGGCCAGAGCCGCCTCCTGGGAGCCTGTGCTGTCGCGTCGGCGACTCTTGTGGTCAAGCAACATGCTTGGGGTACACCCCATGTTGGCACTACACTTTGGCACTAACACTCACACTGAACTGGGATACCATTGTTTGATCTGAAACAAGGCGAAAGAAACAGTTAGAATTTGTATTATTCAAGGAATCTTATAATGTATTATTTTATAAAGAGGGAATTCTTAAAACATAATGGACATTGTTCTGAGGGTTATTGGAATTATACTGTGAATGTGCAGGTACACTAGCCTATATAATAGACCATTTTGTAGACGACATGAATAGATGGAAGCCAGAATTTTAATACTACACGTCAAATATATTTTATGTCGTTTCGATAAAATAATTAAAGATGAGAGCTGTAATTTTAAAAGGTGTCTTATTTCTTCAAGAACTCCTTAGTATGTTCATCATGAAGTAAGAAACTTTTCCTATAAAGACATAACGATATGACTTATCTTTGTATCAGTTTCCGAGTGTCTCAATAATTTCCAGCTTACGGCTACTTACTGTAAGTTACGGCAAGTTTTTTAATTATAACTTCAATGTTCTTATGTTTAGCTCTTTGTTACAAGTGGTTCATTATTTATACGTTGAATGGAGTTTATTTCTGTGGACCGTGTTCCAAAACTGGGATAAACTTGGGCATGGTATGTATTAGGTATATCTACGTCATGACATGTGAGCAGTGTACGTCCTTGGAGGGATTAAGAATACAATTCCCTAAGTCCGGCCGGATAATCGAGTCATAAGATGCGACGAACCTGGAACCACGCTTCTTTTTATTTATATTGTGGCGACACCTGATGGCAGTCGCTTCGTGTAAAATACTGGTATTCAGCCGCATCTGGTTAAACTGGAAACTGACCCTAACATAGTTTGGAAAAGGCTAGGCAGAACGAAAATGTTATGAAATACGATTAAAATATGCATTTAACGTAATAAACCACTAACAGCAAAAATTTTACTTTCGTCCTTAAACATAGGAGCCATCGATTTCATGGTTGGGCGACGGCGGGAGCCATGGGCAACGATCCTTAATGGTTATTCGGAACAGCAAACAAGTAAGCCCCATGGGATTATGTTTTGTCGTAATATTTTGTATTTATTATTTTTAATATCTCCTTGAGGAAGAATTAAATAGATAAAAAGTAGCTGTATTGTTGTTGAGAATATTAATACAATATGCAACGGAGTAGGTAGTGCTGAGAAAATTCTAAGGTATCATCATCATTATTTTTAAAATAAAACTTATGGAATCGATATGTACCTACAATGTTCATGCAGGAATCATTCATTGGTAACGACACCCTTTGACCACCTGGTTTCCCAACGGTGACGAAAGGTAACAAGGTAAGTTGTAATCGAAGACTGACAAGATAAGTTGAGCACTCATTAGTGGTAACAAAACCATTAACCCATTTAACTTAAAAGGTGGGAAAACATGCATAAATTTGATAATAACAGAGCCAAGGTTTAAAGAATAGAGTACAACGTATCTTGATCTTAGATACAAGGCGATTTTCTTTCTTTTCGTGTGGTTAGTGACTAACCTGGTGTCAGAGTTTATGCCGCCCATGGGCCTCTGACTTGGCTTCACATGTCGTCGAGAAATATCTCTCAATCATGCCGGTTTCCTTACGATGTTTTCCTTCACCGTTTTTAAACAAGTGATAATTATACAATACGCACATGAATCAGAAAAGTTAGAAGTGCGTGCCTTGGGTTCAAACTCGAGACCAATGACTTGGCAGTCCGACGGTCGCACCACTAGGCTATCACTGCTGTTGTGTCACACCACAAGACGATGAATGTGGGTATAATCCTCTTTGTAAGGAACCTATGCAGCCGTTAGCCTAGTTAACCGTGCAGGAGGCTCTGGCTCGATCCCGGCCCGCACTTCTAATTATCACTTGCGCTAACGGCCAAGGAAAACATCGTGAGGATACCTGCACACCTGAAAGGGCTCCAAAAAATACTCGATGGTGTGTGTAACCGGTCATCCCACATCAGGCCAATGTGATGGACTAAGGCATGAAGCCTTCTTATCTGAGAAGAGGCCAGTGCCTAGCAGTGGGACGATAATGGGCTGATTATGCAAAGGGACCTATTCTCAATAGTCACAGTATAAAAACCTGTTATAATACAAACTATTGACTCACACCGTCCATTCAGCCCTCATCGAGCTGTCTCCTTCCCAGTCGTCCCGCCAGTAACGCCCTAAGCCGAGGTCCGAGTCCCATTGTTGCTAGTTAGTAGTCATGATGTTAGAGTAGTAGTTAGCTTAGGTTTAGTATTTTACTTTATCTCATTGACCGGGGACCCTTCAGGTCTCGCCAATAACATACACGGTTACATAGTAAGGGCCCGCAGGGAAAGACAGCGACGAGAAAAAATTGAAAAAAAAAAGGTTCATCTACAAACAGTCCAAAAGAAAGAAAAACTGTTTATTAAAGTCTGTGGGCGGATATTTAGTCCTAAATGTGGCTCGTTCTGCCTAGCCTTTTCCCAACCACGTTGGGGTCAGCTTCCAGTCTAACCAGATGCGGCTGAATACCAGTATTTTACATGGAACGACTGCTATCAGACCCTCGCAACCATGTTACTGGGCAATGCCGATATTCTAAGGTTAGATCGGTTGTCAGACATTTGGAGTTCTGACTATCCGTAACGACTGTCATAAGTATTCGTATGACACACGGGACCAACAGTCAGGGGTCTCGATGCGTAAGACGGACTGACCGCGGCATGCGCAGCGCGCGGTTTTTAGGTAATTAACCACGAGCCCCTCAAATAGCCCTAAATGTGACTGTATATTATTAAAATATACATAATACCCACGTGCACTATTAAAAATTATACAAACGTGCTGCAAACGGTTATTGACCTCCAAATACAGAGTTATAACTACAAACTACAAAATAACTCTCATACTGTGAAAATACTCTTTTCGTATAAAGCAAAGTCCTAATGCAAGCGGATTTATAATAAAATCATTGTTGAACGACAGGTTAAAAAACCCACTGTGGTTTTAACATTACATCACGCCTTGTATTCCCCGCAGGGTTCAGCAGAGGTGTTTATAGTACACCCTCGTTTCGTCAGTATAATAGGGGGGGGGGGGAGCCTATTGTAATTAATCGGGCACAAATTTAGACTGGCTGCTACTGAGAAATCCCTAATGGAAAATCCTAATAACACTTTGATTTGGTGTTTCAGTTTGCTATAACGACTATAACATAATTATGACACCCTAGAAGATTTCCTGACCACAAAAAAATACCTATAAAACCCTGTTGTACAATTAAACACTAACTAAAATTATTTCTCGCTCCGTCCAAAATAAAACCTTGTCTTTACGACTATACATCCATATAACATTCATATCCTCGCAAAAAAATAATGGAGGTATCATCCTTCACCGGATTTTTCTGACATTTATTTACAAGCTCCGAGAATACGAACATAAGATAAAGATTTTTCATGATCCTCTGAAGTATGTTTTGTGAAAACTTTTCTTTTTGTACTCTTGTAATTTGTCTTTGTTTTTCGGGGACACGACAATAATTTTTAGGGCGTAATTGGCTTATCTTTTGGCGCTCGTCTTTTAATATAATATTATAAGAAGATTATTTTACTGTTTTAGTACTAAAAATATTAAAAAAAATACTTCAAGACTTATATTAAGCATTGCCAAAGAATATTATATTAACATAACATCACGCTTGTATTCCCCGAAGGGATGGGCAGAGGTGTGTAGTAAAACCCTCATTTCGCCGTCATGTTTAAGTCTCATGTAATAGGGGGCGAGCCTATTGCCTTCAACCGGGCACAAATTCAAACTCGGGGCTGCTACTAAGGAATTTCATATGGAAAATCCCAATAACACTTAGCCCGACCTGGGAATCGAACACAAGACCTCTCACGATCAGCAGTCGCGCTTGTAAACCAACGAAACGCTTCCACTACTAGCACTTCAAAATGTAGCTATTTCCAATAGGTATTTATCACACCCCTCCGCATTGTTGCAATTTCTTCCCCTATCTCGAAAATCTGTCATTTTTGGTTGATTACCAACCCTTCTGATTATGGTAATGTGTTGAGTTCTATAACGGGGAAGAGGGTTGTGTAGCAATATGTCTAAAAATATAGATTTATAAATGTATATGTTACCGTTAAACCCCGTTTTCAGTTAAATCGCGTTTTAACTAGTAAAAACTAGTTCCGACTTCTTTGTTGCAACTAGTTCAAACTAGAATTTATTAATGATAATTAAAACATGTTCACACAGTGAAATCGTTGTAACGAAATGATTTATAACTAACTTTACCATTATATTCAGCTGTGGTCTAGGATCCGTATTAATAAATACCTCGTTACAAGTAGGAATTTAGATGACGTTTATATTTTGACAACTCCTTTTGAGATTTTGCCCCCAGGTCGCCATGTTGACGGACCTAGGATAGGCTTAATTAATTCATTGATCGAAACCATTTACAGACATTTCTTTTTCTTTTTCATGTAAATCGTTGCCTCACTCTAGGATTTCTCCTGTACCGTGGGTGCGCTTACAAATCGCACATACACAAACGCCCAGACCCGGAACAACTACCTGTAGGCCATGGGGCATTCTTCGAAAAATATTAACAAAAATTGAGAACGTCATTAGCATCATCCCAAAGTTAAGAATGCAGATGTTTAATACTATAATTATGATAATGAAAACTGAAACTATACCGCTGCCGTCAAGCAATAAGACTAGAATAAAAACAATCTGACAATACTATAACGTTAACAACCCGGGAGAAGAATGATTTGTTAAAATAATGTTAAAAAATTTTGAATATTCACCCCCATACAAATACTTGTTCCGTGCGGGAATCAAACCTGCGACCTATAGCGCCGAAGCTAATTGCTCAGCCACTGCACCAAACATGCCGTTAAATATTAAAATATTTAACCACACCGACACACGCACATAGGTAATAATTATCTTTCAACAAAAAATTAAACACACATATCCACACATTTTTGTTCATACAGCTTTAACAGCTTTTGTACTCCATTAATTAAACTGATTTAAAAGCTTTCACTATAAATTACTTAATATAATGAGGTGACAAAACCAATCATTATAAAAGGGCTTCCATTAACCGATGTATTCGAGTGTTATGAAAACGAAATTTTAATCAATAGGTATTTGGTGTCGATTCTGTGAAGCACCGAATTATCAAACTAAAAATACTGGTATCCTCTACTTGCAGGTACAACAAGAAAGAGATGGAAGACACTTAGAGCCTTCAAGATTAAACTTAAACTTACATACATATTTAGACGACCGCAACGTGTAAAACTAGTCTAAAGTTCCACATGAAAACTACTTTGTAAACTCTAAATTACTTCTGTCTCTTTCTTGTTTAGCCTGTAAATAAAAGACAGCTATATTTAAAATTGAATTTAGCCGTAGCCTAACAGAATCGAGACATTGCGTTATTAATATAACGAAAGCGGGCACCCTTTGTTTCCAGTCACTCATTTAGGGTGACTTAATTAATTCAGTGACGTAATAGTTATGTGGTAAGATAACTGCCACGCAACAAATGTCGTTTTGTTTGCAACTAACTTATTGATTTGTGTCTATGTTATTATTATAGCAAACAAAGGTTTTTTAATTCTGAACGAAGAAGGGAAACTTATTATAATTAATTAGAGATACACAATAATAATGTCAACTTAATATTGAGTGTTTGGCCATTAGCTTGGTAATATAAAGCTTTTTTAATTCTGAGCGAAGAAGGGTTTAGATTAGGGTTTGGATTTTTAATTTTATTATAATTAATAAAATTAGAGATACACAATAATATCTATACAAGGTGTAAACGAAATCATGTAATTCCTTCAAACCTCGTGATGTACTGTTGACATAAATTAACCATGTATGGGATACGTTTGGATTCAATAAAAAATAATTACAAAAAGTAAACATGTGTTTTTAACGTGAGGCATTTTAGCGCCCCGAGTTAAAAGACCGCACGGCGAGCGATGGCCGTGCAATTCGCTCGAGGCGCTAAAATGCCTTCCACTAACAACACATGTTTAGTTCTTGTAAATTTTTTTATTGTTTCCAAAATTATCCCGTCAGCAGTACATCACGATGTTTGAAGGAATTACATGATTTCATTTACACCCTGTATTATTGTGTATCTCTAATTAATTATAATGCTATTGCTAATAGCCACACACTCAATATTAAGTTGGCGTTAAGTCTCGTGCCGTCACTGTCACTTCGCTTTAAGGTGACAGTGACAGCATAAAACTTAACGCCAACTTAAAATTGAGTATCGTTTGGGAATTTGGCCATAATTAACCAATCCGTTTGCCATGCGTTGGCTATGTTTTAGTTATTTTTGTTATAGGCATTATTATTGTTTGAGATTAAATATCTACCTAAAGACTGACCGCACATTGGCCACTAACGGTCTTTTTCAATAATGTTTCTATCGACCATGTCGAGCAAAGTGTTATTGAGTTTTTCTGTTAGGATTTTTTAGTAACAGCCCGGTGTCTGGATTTGTGCCCGGTTAATGGCAATAGGCTCGCCCCCTATTAGATGGAACTTAAACATAACTGGCGAAACGAGGGTGTACTAAAATCAAATCAAATAATTTATTTTGTGAACATAAGTAAAAAATAGGTGGAAAAATGTGGAAAATTCAGAGACTGTCTATGTTCCGCCGTTAAGCATACAAAATGTTAACAAAAAATTAAATTACATTAAAATCAACAATTCATTAAATTACATAACATCAAAATGTCAGAAGAATAAAATGTCAGTACAAGTAAATTAAATCAAATATGCGAATAGAAATAATTAATAAAAAAATAAATGTCAACATTATAATTTGTCACTTAAAAAATCGCTAACAGAATAATACACTTTGTCAGTCAATAAAATACCTCTGCCGAACCTTTCGAGGAATACAAGGCGTGATATTATGATGTTTATGCTCCATATACCTATAAATAATGTGAAATTCTTATCTTCAGTAGGGCAAACCACCAACAAATACCTATAGATTATTAGAAACGGCCGTAAGTTGCTCAAGTCACAGTTGATTGCTATTTGTTTATAACTGCAGTCATTTGAAGCATCGCCTAAAGCTAAAAACAAATGGCAAACAATTGCGTGTCGAGCAACTTAGTGGTCCATGTACAATCAGCGAAAATATTTTACCTAAATATTACAAACGTTCGTTCTGCGTAGCCTTTTTCCCAACTATGTTGGAGTCAGCTTCCAGTCTAACCAGATGTGGCTGAATACCAGTATTTTACACGGATGGAATGCCACAGACCTCCGCAACATAGTTACTGGTTAATGCCGATATCCTAAAGATAGACCGGTTATCAGATTTCCGGCCTCCTGACTACCCGTAACGACTGTCATAGGCATTCGTATGACACCCGGGCACGAGTATTTAACGTGCTCTCCGAGGCACGGAGGTGTCTCGATGTGTACTGAAACGGTCACCCATCGGTTAACCGCTTGGTTGGTAATAAGGCACGAGCCCCTCCAAATAGAGAAATATTACTAACGTAGACATGCAATTTATGAATTAATTGTTCACTCCCGTTTCTATTGCAGTTTTTAATATTAGGTCCCCACCTATGAAATCAGCGTTTTGTATGGATAATTTTAAAGAAGTTGCATTTTTCATACTAACATTTTCTTAATTTATTTGACAACTATGAACACAAATGTTTTAAAACTTTTATGCACTAATGTTTAAAAACTAAGATAACGTATGCCACTTAGATTATGCGACAAAAATATTTTTTGGCTAAGTTAAAACAAAAATAGTGGTCATTTCTGCTAACAAAAAGAGGAGTCATTTTTAAGGTATTTTTTATGTTTAGTAAACTATAAGTAAGACGGTTTTTTTACTATTGGTAGTTGTCTATGATGGTCATTATTCGATATAATATCAAGCAATTGATGAATAATTTAAATCATAGAAGTGACGAGGTTCTCTATTTGTGAGAAAAAAACGCCAATTTCATAGGTGGGGACCTAATATATCAGATACTGACATACTATTTGTTCCAGAAAAAATGTAATAACAGTTCCTGTCAATCTGTTTGCTTTGAAGAAAGCGAAATCATGCACTGTGTGTTCACATCACATTCAATACGAGTCACGTATTTCCCGTTCGTGATCAGAATCTTATATGCAGAACGCATTCCGATGCAACGCTACGGGATCGTACAAAATCTTGTTTATTATTAACAATGTCATATTCTTCAGTAAAGGGAGCTTCGTGCGACATAAGGAGCTATACGACATAAAGAGCTTTAAAGAAGAGACAAACTGATCCCACGCGTGCAATGCATTATGACATGCAAACATTTTCTGTGACAGTACATGATTTATGGCCAAATAATCATACGCTACTAAATTATAAGTTGCCGTTAAGTCTCGTACTGTCACTGTCAAATTAAGGCGAAGTGACAGTGACAGATGAAATTAGCGGCAATAGAAGCATACGCAGTTTTTATTAGCAGAAATGAGGACACTGCTGCCCATCTTTTTTTTCTATTCGACTGCTTTTCGAATAGAAAAAACGGTCTTGCGGACCGTTTCTACGTCTTTCTATGATCACTGCCTATCAATATAGTTAAGTTTGCATCTTTATGTATAGTTATTTATTGTCTGTTTATATTATTTATTACATACACATTACACTATACATACATACATAAATTCACGCCTTTTTCCCATGGGGGTAGGCAGAAACTATAGAACGCCACATGCTACGACTCTTACATACCCCTTTCGCTTCATCCACATTCATACATCTTGTCATACACGCACGCCGGTTGAGAGTACTACGCACCTGACCTTTGTGAAGAACATCACCAATAACATTACACTATATATTTATATATATATATTTATTTCATATTTATTGTATATAATATTTATTTATTTGTGTTTTTAGGTTTATTTAAAGTAATAATTTAATGTCTCCTCATTAATTGTTACACTGAGAACTGCCTCTCTCTTTTTTTTCTTACACTTCATGTCCATCCAAAGGTTGTCTGGAACAAAAACCGCCTAGTGCGATAAGACCGCCCATTGTACATATCTATTTTTATAGTTATGTTTCTTGTTTGTTTTGTGTACAATAAAGAGTATTGTATTGTATTGTATGCCTGTTTAGGCAGACCTCATTAATGGCGAGACCTGAAGGGTCTCCAACCGATGGGAATGAAGTAAAATACATTAAATAAGCTAACTATTAATACTCTAACATCATGACTACTAGCAACAACAGCACTAAGAGCGACCCCTAATGGGACTCTGACCTCGACTTAGGGCGCTGCTAGCGGGAACGAGGACTGGGAGGGAGACAGCTTGATGCTTGATGATGGCTGGATTATCGGTGTGACTGCGGAGTCAGAAGAGACGATCGGCTCCGCGACGGCAGGGGGTGAGCACGTTGGATCAAGAACGGTGCTGACCATCCTTTTGATGTAATACTTTATATAGTCGCCTTTTATGACATCCAAGGGTTCCCTACTCTTTGCCAGGAATCACACGCAACACAGCAAGGGAAATAAGGACTTTTCAAATAACAACGGCACGGGCACTGATTGACGCAACAAGTTCAAAGCAAAATAAACTTATTTATATAAGCGTAGAGAATAGAATACGAAAGCACGTTGACGACCGTCGCCGTTCGTCCGTCCTCCGTCCCGTCCCGTCGTGAACGTGCTCTCGTATTCTCTACGCGTATATGTATTCATAACTTTTATTTTACTATGAACTTGTTGCCTCCATTCGTGCCAGTGCCATTGTAATATGAATGAACCCTTAACAAGCCTAAAATTGTAAAACTTTCAGGCAAGGCTTTAAGTGGACGACACGGTATCCTACACTGTAATTATTATGGGTAGGCCTTCCTCACTGACCAATTAGTTTCGCATACTGGTTTGAAATGTGAGAGCTCGTAAGCCAATATGAAAATTACACAAAATTATTGCAACTTACACAAATATCAACTTTAAGACAAGGATGCTAATTTGATTTCAGAATGACAAAAACTATGGAAAAGGTCATAAAACAATTTTACTGGCAATATAAATTGAACTATGTTCCATCGAATTGAGGTTTTTAATCCCAAAACAGGTTAATTTAAAATTTAAAATATACAACCTGTAATGCGCTTGATAAGTGAATACAAAAATTCGTAAAGTCCAGTTTACGCTGTGGTTTATAATTCTAACCAGAAGAACCCAACAATGTGGGGCGAAATTACAAGTAGGTACGCGAAACGTCTTTATGAAAAACTCAATACAATACTAATAAAAACTAAACTGCTTCCTTGGTTTAGTGGTGGCAAGCGCGACTACTGATCGTGAGGTCTTGGGTTCGATCCCCAGGTCGGGTAAAATGTTATCGGGTTTTTCGTGTGGAATTCCTCAGTAGAAGCCCTGAGTTTGGATTTGTACCCGGTTGGTGGCAATAGGCTCGCCCTCTATTACATGGAATTTAAACATAATGGCGAAATGAGGGTGTCACTATACACCTCTACCCAACCCTTCGGGGAATACAGGCCTGATGTTATGCTGTGTTATCAAAATCAAAAATCAAAATCAAAAATTTTTATTTCACATAAACCAATACAGGTGCTTATGAAACGTCGAATTTAGGTGCACGGTTCCAATTAGTTGTTTCCTATGGAGAAGAGCCTTTATGGAAATACAATAAAAGTGTTCTGATTATCTCATACTGTAGTATGCTTTTCAAAAACTACGATTTTAGAGTTGAGAAGCTTGTTAAATCAAACACAAAACGTGCAGCTTATGTATGTACAATTAGTAATTAAAATTCACACACACCTATTTTTGTCCGAAAGGTCCTTAACAAAAGCGTCCAGACTAACATCTCTTTCACCAAATTAAAACATGTTATCCAACGTAGCACTCGCCGAGCTAGTTTCTTAGTTGTACCGAAAAGTAGAATCAATTATGGCAAAAAAATGCTAACATTTGAAGGAGCACAACTCTATAGGTTCAAATTACCCGTACTTACATATGAAGGGATCAGGGGAAGAACCACTTTTGTCAACTAATGAACAAACTGAGATATTACTAAATAAAAGATAAGATCTTGATGATCTTACGATTGTATTTTTCCTGAACGATCCGGACATTGGATGTTTTTTCCCTGTATCGATATTTTAAAAGCATGAAAGCTCGGAGACTATGGATGTTATTGCCCTGTTGTTTTTGACAGAACATAGCGACAGGTATAACCATTCAGACTGCATTGCCGGTTGAAAAAAAATAAAAATGTGACAAAAGCTGTTCTTCCCCTGAGCCCTTCATATAAAAAATGTAACCTCATTCAATGCATTCAAATCTCAGAAGAAATTGCTTTAAGCGATAAGACCGCCATTTGTACTGTTCTTAATAATGCGTACTCCTTCTGTTTTATTTATTTTAGTGTACAATAAAGTATATCTATCTATCTATCTCAGCTAGCACTGCATATAATTTCAAACTCTCTTGCAATAAAATGAATGCATTGTATAGGAACACTATAATATATTGTTAAAATGACGAACTTAAAATCATAGCCTAAGTTTATTTATTGTTCTCAAGTAAGTGACTTTCTGTTTTTATTGAGAATAAACTTCTTTAAACCTAAACCTAAATTTATAAAAGACATACAACAGAATCTTGCAGGGGTGAATCTATCATTACAGTTATAGCTAATATGGATATGTCAGTATTGGGAGCATGGTAAGTAAAGTAAATTAAACTAACATAGACTCTCCACCACTGAGAGTACTCTCAGTGGTGGAGAGTCTTTTAATTAGGTTAGTGATTAGTTACAGAAGCAAATTCACAATATAATAATTAACACAAGATCAGAAAATGAGGACAAGCAAACCAGATATAAAAGGTCAGACTTCTTCAGCTGTTCGACATGGAATCCTCTGCTCCGTCAAATGACCAGTGTTTTTATAACTCCGGGTACGTTGATTAATTTTGACGGTTACCCTCCTATGTCAACATTTTCCAGTGTTACCAGTTACCGATAACAAATTCACTACAATTTAGCTTCCATACATGACAAACTTTAAAAAACCCCATACTGCTAATTTATTCGTCCATCGTAAAACACTTGACGAGAGCACGCACGCCACCGCCAGTAAGAGCCCTTTACCTATTTTTAAATCCACCCTTTGTCCATATGACGTCACACCGCGTCATAATAAAAGCCTAGCTATTAATTTATTCATTTGGTCCCCAACAATGAAATATATTCGTACTCCTACGCAGGTACTTATTTTAGTTTTTGAGTTCAAAAGAGGTTGTTATTTAATTATTTAAAGTGGCTGTTATTTACAATTAGGGAGTTTGATTTTAAGCTTGAGTACGGCCTGAAGCTTTCATAATAGAAATCGATTTCAGGAAGGATTTGTACGAAAAATCTTTTTAAAGAGAGATACGTGTTGTCGTTCTGCCCAGCCTTTTCCCAACTATGTTGGTCAGCTTCCAGTCTAACCAGATGCGGCTGAATACCAGTATCTTACACGGAGTGACTGCCATCAGTCTTCTGCAACCCAGTAACCAGGCAATGCCGATATCCTAAAGTTAGACCGGTTATCAGAATTTTGCGCTTCTACTACCCGTAACGACTGTCATAGGTATTCGTATGACACACCCGGACTGACGGTTTAACGTGCTGTCCGAAGCTCCGAGGGGTCTCGATGTGTAATGAATGGTCACCCATCCACGGACTAATATGATCTGCGCGGTTCTTAATTTGCACTATTAAGTATCGTTACTAATAGATAATCTTAATCGCTCCAAATAATTCTATAAAAAAGCACTACTCGAATGCGTCTGCTGACCCATTTTTTTCTATTCTACACTTTAATAGTCGACCTTCCAAGTTCCAGCTGACTTTCTTTCAATGTCAATAAAGTTACGTCATACTTATCAAGTTGTCACAAATCAACAATGCGTTTTACAAGCGAGGGTATTCCCAAGATGCCGACCCCTTCAAACCGCGGAACCAAGTCACGCGTTGAAAGATTCTCTCCAATATTCCAGTAATTTTCGCTTAGTCGACATTTTTGTCATACCCCAAGGGGGGATAATTTAGTTCCCCTCCTAAGGAAATTGAACGGGGAATGTTGGTGTAGGAAATATAAAATAATGGGAAATAACAGTCGGTTGAGTATTTTATATATTTGGGTTGCAAGTGTCCCGTTTTCGTGACTGTCTAAGCAGAAACTCCATCCTTGAGTGGGGGGGGGGGGGGGATTAAACAGGACAATGCGGTGTGTAATTCTTATTTTACACTAAGGCCCGGAATTCTGGAGATGTCTTTAACAACCAATAGGATCGAGTTATTTTCACATCTCTCCGCTTAGCTTCATTTCAAAACAAAATCCTATTGGTTGCTTACGAGACATCTCCAATCCTCTCCGCTTTGATAGATTTCAGGCCTAAAACTGTCAGAGGAAGTCCATAACTCAACAGAAATCTAGAGAAATGGCCACTTTAGAACTCTTCCTTGAACTTCAGTTACCCCATTGTATCAAAATGCTTAGGTTTTATGTAGCTGTAGTCATCTTCAAGAGTATCAAGCAAACTATTTACCATAACATCACGCCTGTATTCCCCAAAGGGTTGGTCAGAGGTGCATATTAACGCCCTCATTTCGCCGTTATGTTTAAGTCCCATGTATTAGTGGGCGAGCCCATTGCCATCAACCGGGCACAAATCCAAACTCCGGGCTGCTACTGAGGCATTCCACACTGAAAAACATAACAATTTGTCCGACCTGGGGATCGAACAAAGGACCTCACGGTCAACAGTCGCGTTTGCCACCACAAGTAACGAGGCAGTTACTTTACGTTAGTTTTACTATTTGTCCGCGTAAATTGGATTTTAATCAAGATATACGTAAATTTTAAAGAATATTTGTACAGTAGGGTAACGAAAATGGTATTCGTCTTAAGGTTATTTTTGCTTGCACAGTGCAAGAACCAACCTATTTTACCGACTATGTATTGCCAACATTATAGAAGTGAAAATACAAGTATCTTTTGACAGGATATTAAAAAAGTATAACGGTAACAATGACGACCACCACTAAAGTAATTTCAATTTATTTAATCATCGAATTGATTGATGTAATGGTTTTTACAACAAAACTTCTTAAATCAAATCTTTTTCTTCCTGCCCTTATCCCACACTAGGTGGGGTCGGCACAACATGTATTTCATAAATCCATGTTGTTAGAGGTTTTGGCTTATTGTTTTATGACAATCTCATTGCCGACAACTAAGTAGACTGTGTTCTTCTTGGTGGGGTGTACTTGAAGTTCCTCGACCCGCTCATTCAGTTTTGCTAGGGATTTTGGTTCTGACACATCGTAAACTAATATAGCACCGTGAGCGTCTCTGTAAAAACTTGAAATTTCTCGCACTCCGTATTCGACATCGTTTACAATAGAAATAAACGGCGATTTATACTAATAAAATCTAAAAAAATTAAAAATACTCGTAAAAGACGTTTTATAAAATATCATATTGTTGATATTCGGTTGCCACGGCGATGACAATTTTACAGCAAAACTTCTTAAATCAAATCAAAGACAACTATGTCACAACTACGTCATAAGGAGGCAAAGAGCAATTTTGATCTTTGCTACTAAATAATTAAACATAATTTTCCACGCATTGGTCTGTTCCGTTTAACAGTTTGAAAAGGTAACATGTGTCCGCAATGTGGGAAAGGAATGAATTTGAAAACTGACGAAACTATTTATTCCCCTACTGTACAAAGCGAAAGTATCAATATAGCAGCAATATCGACTAGCTTCTAGGTACCTAATACAATCATTACGATAGAAGGTAGTGTGTAACTAGTCATACAGTGCTAAGCTATCGTCAACAAACACAATATTAATCCATTTCCCTTTGTTGACTTCCACTCATAGGAAAATATACAGTTGGGGTCTGTCTTTCTTTCTATCGGTAGTAACATAACATCACGCCTGTATTCCCCTGAGGGTTAGGCAGAAGTGTATAATAACACCCTCATTTCGTCGTTATGTTAAGTCCCAAGTAATAGAGGGCGAGCCTATTGTCATCAACCGGGCACAAATCCAAACCCCAGGCTGCTAACCGAGGAATTTCACGCGAAAAAACCTAATAACACTTTGCCCGACCTGGGGATCAAACCCAGGGCCTCACGATTAGCAGTCGCGCTTGCCACCACTAGACCAACGAGGTAGTTCGGTTTTGTCAGTTCTATCGGTAGTATAGACGACGTATCATGGATACAACAGATATTGAAAAGAAATAAATGGGAATCTTTTGTTTTTTTCTCATGAGGTCAGTGTCATGAAGGACAAGTGCTAGATTACTGGCTAATGCCCGGTTCCTACGGCCAGCAACCAATCCTTTTGCTTACCAGTCGTAGCATTTTTATTGCCAAACTGGGTATATAAATGGAGGCGTAATCTTATTTTAACCGTGATAGCTACTAGCCTATGATAGGGTCTATTAACCAAAGCTAAGGAATCTGTGATTGATTATTGTTAAAGATACAAGCGACTTAATTTTAGTCAATAACGATTACCATTAGTAATAGCCTAGTGGTGTGACTGTCGGACTGCCAAGTCATAGGTCACGAATTCGAACCCACGGCACGCACCTCTGACTTTTCGGATTCATGTGCGTATAGCATACAGTGGAAACTCGATTAACCGGACTAATTGTTGTCGTTAGGCACTCGGATAATCGAAAATCCGGATAATCGAATGTATGAAAATAAGCGATAACACCACTCTCTTACGCTTTGACATTTTTAAATATATAGACGTGACACGCACGTCAGAGTAACATCATCATCCTCCTGCCCTTATCCCAACTTATTTGGGGTCGGCGCAGTATGTCTTCTTCTTCCATACATCTCTATTAGTCGTCATTTCAGTAGTCACCCCCTTTCTAGCCATATCATCTTGCACACTATCCATCCATCGCTTCTTTGGTCTTCCTCTACTCTTATAACCATCCACATTCATACTCAAAACTTTCCTCACGACATGTTCCTCGTTCCTCCGCATCACATGCCCATACCATGACAACCGGTTTCCAAAGAACTCCTCAGTCACCGGCGCCACTTTCAGGCTTCCTCTTACATACTCATTTCTAATTCTATCCATTCGCGCAATACCACACATCCCTCAGCATTCTCATCTCAACTGCAGGCATTTTTTTGTTATGTTGTTGTTATGCATGTTAAATATTTTGTAACTTGTCTCAATATGACTTAATTATTTAATTGGTCGCGGTTGGTAGTCCGGATAATCGCGAATCCATATAACTGAGGGCCGGATAATCGAGTTTCTACTGTAATTATCACTTGCTTAAAAACGGTGAAGGAAAACATCGTGAGGAAACCGGTATGGCTAAGAGATATTTCTCGACGGCATGTGAAGCCAAGTCAGAGGCCCATGGGCGGCATAAACTCTGACACCAGGTTAGTCACTAACCACATGATAAGAAGAAGAAGTGATGACAAATCTCCTCGTTTGGTCAGAGTACCCAACGTAGCAATTACTGGCTATATGCAGGTATGGGCCACCTTAGTGGTAAATACCAAGTAATGGACCGCGATAGAATGTCGATCATGATGCTATAGTTCTGTTCTGCCTAGCCTTTTTCCCAACCACGTTGCCCCCAACGCTCAGCTTCCAGTTTAAACAGATACGGCTGAATACCATTACATGGAGAGACTGCCATCAGACCTCCGCAACCCAGTTACTGGGCAATGCCGATATCCTAATGTTAGACTGGTTACTAGACTTTCGGGCTTCTGTCTGTCATATGTATTCGTATGAAGGCATGGTCCGGCTCAAAATAGGCCTTTTTTATCTGCCTATACTAGCAGCAATTTTAAGTGTATTCCAGTTAATTAAACAACAAAAACAGAGCTGCCAATATAATTAATATTGCTTAATTATGCTTCATGGACAGCAATCTTTTGGTATAGTTTCAGCAACATTTTCTGAAAATTGCCTGTCTGTCAATATTTTTTTCACTATACCATTATTAATTCTTAGGTAGGTTAATATGAATTGTAAGTCAGAAGTAAGTCTGCAACTATTCATCATATCGCAGTCATAGGCATAGGCCTCTCCTTAAAAGATAGGCAATTCCCGTAGTCCTAACGCTGGGCAAGTGGGTTGATGACTGCAGCGCTATACGTCCTCGTGCACTGCTGGGTGCCAGTGCTGTTCGTCACCAACCTGAGGTATTTGGGCAACTATCGACAGAAGACTGTAGACATCTATAGGCTGAGTCTCTCAGTCAGACATTCGGTTTAAAGATTCTTTATTTATTCAAAAGAACAATGTTCACTTACGAATAATGGTCACAGCACACATATCAACTCGGAAAGGGATCGTAACCGTATCGCCTTTCGCCTCGCCGTCAAAAAGGCGTCAACCTAACGTAAGCACGTAACCAAACCGGATCAGCAGCTCCGATACGTCGACTCGGCTACGGCTAGGCGACGCCGCGCTTACGGCTCGCAGTAACAGTAGTGTGCTGCAGGCAGGCCGCGGGAGGGGTGAGAGGGGCAAGGATGGACGAAGAGACGTAAGCTCGGGTACGGAGAGACGTAAGCGCGGGGACGACGAGCCGTAAGCGCGGGAACCACGTTGACCACACACCGCACCGCGGTTCGTGAGCTTGTCCCGAGGCGAGGCGATTACGTTACGATTCCGATTAGTGTGCGTTGCAGTAGGGAGTTTCATACAAAGAATACTGAACGGCTTGAGTTGATACGGTGACGATCCCTTTCCGATTTGATATGTGTGCTTTGACCTTAAATACACAGTGTTATATATAATAGATTTCATTATCCGGTGGCCATTACAAAAGTATTACTAGTTTAACAAAGCAAATTAATGTAAGAAGGTTCAGTTTTCATAAACACTTAATATTTGAAACAATAATTATCAACATCTCTTAATTTTTCTTTAGTATACTATATAGGTAGAGGCAGGTATCAATAATATTAATTATAGGTACCTACCTCCTTCTTTTTTATTTTACACCCATGCATATTTACATTAATATTATAAAAAGTTGACATTGGAGAAACGACGTGAACATTGGGTAACCTATTAGGAAAAAAAAAATCTGCGCGTGCTGGCACCATTTAGAAGGTTGTCGCTCCACGAAAAGCAAGAAGCGCCTAGTTGATTTTGTACTTATCACACTCATTTGCACACTCTGGTAATGAGTCCACATTTCTAAATCGATTCATAACTTACATCATAATATCACGCTTGTATTCCCCGAAGGGTTGGGCAGAGGTGTATAGTAACACCTTCAATTCACCGTTATGTTTGTAACAATAGGGGGCGAGCTTATTGCCTTCAACCGGGCACAGATCCAAACACCGGGCTGCTACTGAGGAATTCTAAACGGAAAAACCCAATGACACTTTGCCCGACCTGGGGACCGAAACCAGGGCCTCACGATCAGCAGTCGCGCTTGCCACCACTAGACCAACGAGGCAGTTCGATCGATTCATTTTCAAAGCTATTGCATAATGTTTACAACGTCATTAATAATTTCACATCAATAAACAAAACCACAAATTGGGTCTAAAATACGTATAATCGCGTGCTACCTCCCTTCTATAAGCTGGCAGCTAATTGTATATCCTAGATAAAGTACTTATCATACAAGAGTTTATCAATTTATGTATCACGAACATTGTTCGAGAGGGAGTTACCTATAAACAATAATCCCCGTAGAATTGGACAAGTATTAACAAGCTTGTCTATGGTAGCAGGTAGTGTAAGTCATAGGAGAAGCGAGATTTAGTAAGTTATTCTTGGAACGCAATAAATCTCCGGCTCTCGTAAACCGATTAAGGATTATGTTAAAATGATGGTCGAAAACGCTATTAATAATAAAACTCTACGATCAATAGTCTTTTTACCAAGAATGGTGATTAGTAATGTAGTTAATTTAATTATTTTATAACTAGCTATGCCCGCAACTTCGTATGCGTAGAAGTCGTAGGACAACATTACTTGCTTAGCTGAAATTATTATGTAATTATTATTAGGTATAGATTAGGTGGGTTTCTTAAAATCTTTCTTTATTCTAACAACTATGAAAAAATACACAAAAAACGGAAACCTCACATAGCTTCGGGTGTTCTATGTTTTTTTCACCAACGGTTTAGGCTGAGTAGATGTTTAGTTTGTTAGATTTGTAAATTAGGATTTTTACTAAACAAAATATGTTGTATTTCTATTAGTAGTCAGGTCCATTATAATAAGGTTTCCATGTGAACAATGTTAGCAGTAGAAACACCAGGAATGAGTGCATGTCCCCCCCGGTTGGGTTCCCGCATTGTCGTTGCGGGGGGGCTTAGTAGCCGTGGCATTGAACCCCACGGTGAAGCGAAGAGGAACCCAAGGAGGGGCCGCTCGTCGGGGCTTGGGTCTGGTAGCCCTCGATGTAGCGGCCAAGTAGGTTGCGGTGTCGCTTCGGCGACATGGCAACTGAGGCGGGCCGCGATGTCGTTTGGAACGCATCGTGGCTGAGTGCGGGAGGCCGCGGCGGGAGAGGAGTGCCGGTATTACGGTGCGCCGTTTTCCCTACCTTCCGCGGCCTTGACGGGGCCGCCACCGTCAGATGGCGGACGCGGTGGGGCCGCAGGGGAAGAGGAGTGGCGGTGTATACCTGGCCGCCCTTTCTATCCTCTGCGGCCGAAAAGTGGTAGGCGGCGGAGCCACTAATCTGACCCGTCGCAGGGGGACCAGGGGTGCCCAGACACGGGGTAGTCTGGCACCCATGTACTTGTTTGGTCCCCGGGGTGGTCACGGCGTACCATGTGTTCTGGTGCGCCGGTGATGTGGGGTGCCCCCCGCGCCTCTCAGGAGGTCGTGGGGTGGGGCCCTACAGTGGAGAGGTCCACCAGCAATTGGTGGAACAAGACCTGCCGGGGTTGCGGTGCATGCAATAGCGAATGACACCGTGGTGGTTTTAGCCGGTAAAAGTCCGGCACACCCCCCCGTCTGCCCCAGATTTCTATTTAACCACGTAAAAAAAAAAAAAAAAAAGGGATGAGTGCATGTGGCTGGAGAGGCGTCATGGCGCCCTCAGCTTCTGGCTGACGCAGGTACTTTCGGGACATGGCTGTTTCGGGAAGTACCTGTGTCGTACAGACCGGGAGCAGACGCTCGGATGTCACCAGTGTGTGGACTGCCAGGAGGACACGGCGCAGCAGACGCTGTAAGTGTGCGCTGCGTGGACAGCGCAGCGCCGTGACCTGGTAGCGGCAGTGGGTGGTGACCTCTCGCTTCAGGTGATGGTAACCAAGGAGGTAGCGGAGAGGGAGAGGGAGGCGTCTTCCTCCCTCCCTTCTCCGGCTAGACACCCCGGGTGCCGGAGGGCACGTGACGATCTCCGGCTAATCCTAGTGACTGGCCTGCGGGCGGCGGCGGCGGCTTACCTCCTACTCATCGATGTCCCTCGCCCAGGGAACTGGGCGAGGGACATCGATGAGGATTTTCCAACGATAAAAAAAAGGGATGTGTGCATAAAGATAGCTTAGATTGCTTAGGTATACAGGAGAGAGCTAATCGTGCGAGAAGCAACTTCATAGCATAACATAAGCTAACCGGAAACTGTACACGTTTAAAACTGAACGGAAAATAGATTACGTAATTTAATGTACACGCAACGCCATCTATTGAGCAAATATGTTACAACAAATGATGCTAATTGTTTTCTTATTGACTTTAAATTCTAATAACTTTAAATTGAGCGAACCGATTAGGTTGAAACAGAAACTAAATGTTACTCCGACATACGCTCAATATTTGTCTATAAAAGTCAATCACACTGAAACAAACAAACCGACAAACAGACAAAAATTCCAAAAATGATCGAAATGGTTTTTTTTTCTTATCTTTTAACAACTCCCACTATTATTTATAAAGTATTTCCCATTGTCAAACACGGCAAGTCCACAGATTTATGACAATATTAATAAAATATATGATTATTTCAAATTCTTCTTCTTCATCCTAGCTTTTTCCCAACTATGTTGGGGTCAGCTTCCGGTCTAACCAGATGCGGCTGAATACCAGTATTTTACACGGAGCGACTGCCATCAGATCTCCGCAACCTAGTAACTGGTCAATGCCGGTATCCTAAGGTTAGACTGGATAATTATTTCAAATTAATCTATCGTATTGCCTTGCACAATTAACAATTATGAATACACTCACTTATGAAATTGAGTGTATTTCTCTTCCACTACCATTCATATAGATAGGTACCTAATAAATTCTAAATAACAATATCTTCGATTTTTTTTGATAAAAGCTTAGTACCTTCTTCATAAAGATATCATTTCAATAGACCTTCCGTAGACTGAGAATAGGTACCAATTCAATATTAGGTAATCTGTGGATTTATTCGTTGTAATATATTTCCTCACAACGTGATTTGATACACGTAACGCCATCTATTGAAAATAAATGGTATAAACATGCACATGCTAAGTTCTTCTAGAAAACTTAAAATTCGCATATCTTTTGATTGCGTGAACCGATTGCGATGAAACAAAAACGATAGGTTACATGGAGATAAGCACAATATTTGTTTATAAAAGTCAACAATATTGGATCAGTTGTTTTTACGTGATGCTTGCACAAACAAACAGATAAACATACAAACAAACAAAAATTCCAAAAATGTTAATAATGGGTTCTATTGGTTATCGTTCAACACCCCAACCAGGATTTTTCAAAATATTTGCTATGTACAGACACGCCAAGTCTACAGATTTATTATATGTATAGATAGAATAGATTTTAGTGCGTGATAAAAGTGTGTTTTTTTTCTAAACTACATATTTTTATTTATTTTCTTCACGAACCGTAACCGTTAATTGTAGTGGATTCACAGGCCCATTGATAGGCCAGGTTTCATAAAAATACCATAATACACAGAATAATATACCACAAATACACAGAATAATACACAGAATAATATACCACAAATAATTAAATTTTCTTGTGTGTTATGGTACAATTTTTAGCCAGACTCATTTAAGTAGATTTACATAATTAGCCCATTATTGTCCCACTACTGGGCCCGAGCCTCTTCTCAGAATGAGAAGGGTTAAAGCCTTAGTCCACCACGCTGGCCTGGTGCGGGAGTAGGTTTAATTTATTTATAAAAAAACAATATTTACAGGGCTCTTTGACGTATTACATAGTAGTTGTAAGTTTTAGTTATATTATTGTTTAAAATCAATAAATTATCAATTGGCAGCAAATACTCGATTTCTTCGTCTCCCAAACAGGCACCCGTCTTCTTACGTATATGTTCTAGGTACATACAAGGGTTACAAAGCTTACATCGCTAAGCTACAACCTTGGACCATACGCCACAATAAACCAAGTCCGACGTATCATCCAATAGTTATTAGTATGTTTTACAGTGATATTACTGCCAACAACTGCGAAACGGACGCAATAATTGAATTGTCATTCGTCTTAATATATGGATGTTATGTGTTGGATCAATAGAAGATGTATTGTTTAATGTTTTGTTTAAAGTTGTTTGTGTGTCTGAGTTACGGTTCGGTTCCATTTAAGATTGTGTAATTTGTATAGCTAAAGGTAGCAGTTATAATAATTATTATTTTGGTGTGAAATTCTATGCGAATGTTTAATTAAGATTGGGTTTTTATAAATGACTAACTGTGTCCTCACGACTCCGCCCGTAGCCTATGTTACTCAGTGATAACGTAGCTTTCTAACGGCAAAAGATTTTTTGAAATCGTTCCGGTAGTTTTTAAGTTTATTCGTTACATACAAAAATACAAATCTTTCCTCTTTATAATATTAGTATAGATAAATGATTTTTATTTCCGTAAGTAAATGTGTTACAGACACTTTTACAAGTCAATGTAACGTTTTGTTTTAAGACTAGATGGCGCCGGCTTTTCCTATGTGACTAGCTCTGAGAAGGAAAGCCGAAACAAACTCAGAGGTCAAGGTCTCTTTTAAATTCCAGACATTGTGGTATAAAAACTATGCGAGTGTAACAATGTAGGCCAATGTATGGAATGGCCTTTTTAGCAAAGTGCCACAGCAGGTTTGAGTTGACCTATCCTAACTAACGGCGCTCATGCTTCAGCCATCATCAGCTTGGTTATAGGTAGAATTAAAATAAATAGGTACAATTCGACGGTCGGCGGTGAAAACCACGTATGTGTAAAATACATTTTTTTTAAAGAAGTAGTAAAAACTGTCTCCTGAAAAAAAATGGTCGATCAAATGTTAATACAAGTTTGTCATCGTACGTCATAGATAAGAATAAGAATAAGAATAATTTATTGGTCCATTGTTACAGTATAAATTTCAAAAATAATAATATAGTATGCTTACTGTAACTAGAATAGTTAACATTGGTATTTAAATGGTGGTCCCCAAACTAGGCATCGCCTGTATCTTGGGGGCAAAATATATAGATAGCTTAGAAGTATTTGAATTGAAAGTTTGTTGAACTAGTACGTGTATGACGAGTTTATCAATCTAATGGACAAATAAAACGCTTTAGAAGAAAATTTGTTTTACAAGGTTTTCACTGCCGAGCGTCGATCTGGAGATCTAAATCGTCTGTAACCAGAAATAGATTGACATTTATTTTAGTCATGGATCTGTCAAACCTTCGTAACCCCGCGGCCTCATTGGCTGGATTCGAGGAATGTTCGCGTTGTTGTGATAACACGCCATGAAAGTTCGTGTGACAGTGTGCCCCCGGGGTAAGGAAGAACAATCACGATCTTTCAAAATTCCTTTTACATACAGGGTGTCAACAAAATAATGTAATTCCTTCAAACCTCGTGATGTACTGCTTACATAGATTAACCCGGCAAGGGAGACTTTTGGATTTAATAAAAAAAATGACGAGATGTAAACATGTGTTCTTAACGTAAGGCATTTTAGAGCTCCGAGTGAATTGCGCGACTATGCCATTTAACTCGGGGAAAAAATGACTCACGTTAAGAACACCATGTTTACTTTATGTAATTTGTTTTTTATTGAATCCAAAAGTTTCCCGTTCAGGGTTAATCTATGTCAGCAGTACATCACGAGGTTTGAAGGAATCACATGATTTCGTTTACATCCTGTAGATGGAAACAGGAAATCCGGCCGCATAAATGATGAGGTTTATCTATCTGAGTACACCCACACTTCCTATTATACACCTGAAGAGAAACTTAGACAAACATCTCTTGGAACAATTAAGTGGATTGCCCTTTAATCGCCATCCCAGACCCGAATGGTAATCGTGTCGCGTACGACCAATCCGATCAAATGGATCCGATTCACCCACAGTTTATTCCCGGCGCCGGGTGGCAAATAAAGAAATATACCGCCGTTACCTCCTAATTGCTGCTCTTTTGTCTCTGCCTGCCTTTAATAGTCTTCCCGACAGACACGGAATACTTTATGTGTGTTTCGTCACACTTTACCTAAAAACGGGAAGATTGCAAGAAGCGATGACAATTTTTTCAGAAAAAAGACTCGTATCATACATAGTATATCTTCCACATAACATAACATGTTTACATTAACATAACATCACGCCTTGTATTCCAAGAAGGGTACGGCAGAGGTGTCATAATACACTCTCATATCGCCAGTTATGTTTAAGACCCATATCATAGGGCTGCTACTGAGAAATTCCTAATTGAAAAACCCAATAAAACTTTGCCCGACCTGGGGATCGAACCCAGGACCTAACGATCAAGAGTCGCGCTTGCCACCACAAGACCAAAGAGGCAGTTACACGTCTACATTAAAATTTATACTCGTAAATAGAAATAATATTCTCAATTTCAATAATTACACAAACAATAAGTTGTTTCTTATTTACAAGTAAACTAAATAGAAAAAAAACCGCTTTGTATCTTTATACCGCATTCTTTTGAACATTCAGGAATTGTTACAGCATGTTAAAAATTACCACAAAATTAACAACATTTTATTTTATTTAGTTACATAACTCTTTACTGCAGAAATATTAACGTTTATTTTCTCGAAATAAAAACTGGAGCGCATATTACATTCGTTATAATTTATAATCTTTTTTATAACTCCGTGTGTCTAGGTGACGGGTATTTGTGGGAACATAACAATATTTTTAGGATTTTTACGACGTTGGCAAAGTAATATGTAACATACAAACTACTCGGTAATACAGTTAAGGTTTGCGAGCACTAAGACGTAACAGGAAGAATATTCGAAAAATATTAACAAAAATTGAGAACGTCATTAGCATCATCCCAAAGTTAAGAATGCAGATGTTTAATACTATAATTATGATAATGAAAACAAACTATACCGCTGCCGTCAAGCAATAAGACAAGAATAAAAACAATCTGTCAATACTATAACGTTAAAAACCCGGGTGAAGAATGATTTGTTAAAATAATGTTAAAAAATTTCGAATATTCACCCAACAACTTCTATTTTGCCGATTAGTCGAGAAAGCAGGTCCTATTCGCGGGATAAACTGCTAAAGACTTCACTTGGTACCTACTTATCAAACCAGAAAACAACACATGTTGCGGCTTTTTGGTCTTTTGAATGATATTTTTACCGACATGAAATAACTTATTATATATTAACTTTCCCACTGTATTATAGCTAGCTAATCGCATAATATGTACGTCAATAATAACAGTCGCAAAATTATAGCTCCATAACATAATTAAACGACCGCTTAATCCCGTACTGTCACGTTCCCATCTTTACAATTCACAAATCGGTTTTATTATCGACGACTCCCATTAAAACCTCAAACTGTGACACAAAGCAGGCATCACACATTACGAGAAAAGTGTCATAACAAATGCACATATAAAATTACACTGTGTCCAGTATATGTTGAACCGTGGCGAGGTAGGGAACTAAATTAATATGTATCGAATTTGACATATCGCCATTGCAAGCAGCACTGTCATGAAGTGCCAATATATACTTGGCTACTAGATAGCTGTGTCTTCTGTGACAAATATCTTTATCCACGGATTCGTGTTGACGCGAATGTTCCGTTCGTATGGACATAAACTTGGCAAGCAGTGTTGATGGTCGGTTTTATTGGAATTGCAATTGTTCGCACCTTTATAATGATTATAATAAAAATATGGCATGTTTTATGCTTGTGTTTGTTGCCTGTTTGATTGGCGTGAATATTTCGACAACTATAGATAAAAAAAAACATTTTCGGAAAATGGTGTCTTATTGTATGATTAAGCTATATCTGATTGGCTTAATCTAAGAGTCGATTTATATCATTTTTCTTCTGGTTGGTCAGTACATGGCTCTTCACAAAGATCTATAGACACAGAAAAGTGACAACGATTAAATCAGCCAATCAGCGCTCATAACGCGAGCAGTATTCGCGACATACCTTGATAAGCCGGATTTTTGCAATGATCCAGAAAATCGCTCGGATGATTACGAAAATCTGTCTTTCATTTCAAATATCAGGTCCTTTGCAATCGTCCTAGGATTATCGCAAAGATCCGATTTTTCCGATTATTCTACGATATAAATAAATATATACTTTCATATTTCTCTTAAACTTCAGCAAGAACTTTTTTTTAGTAAACCTTTTTAACTTTCTATAAGAAATACAATATTATTAATAAGCTGTATATTAAAAGCCTAATTTCATTTGATATGATCGTAGATAAAACCTCCACTTGTCACATAATATGATCACTCTATTTATAGGTCGTAAGTAACAGTGTAGTGCGTTAACACCCTAACATAGTGTCCGCCGCGCTGTTAGGGTAGCCGGGCACAAATTCAATACATTTCACTTAGTCATGACCTCTCCTAATTGACCTGTTGCTTCAGGCCTTACACGAACTGAAAGAATTTATTGTTTACAAAATAAATGTTGTGATTATGTAATGTTTTATATTAATATGAATCATGACTGTTTAGTTATTGCGACGTTTTGTCAGCTTACAGCTAGTTCACACAGAAACTGTTTACAGGATCCGTTTTAGCAGATCAGTTTTTAATTTGGTGATGGCGCCTGTAGTTGCATGAGTGAGTTTACATACACGGCAGTATTCCGAATCCAGTAAAAAATACTGGATCCGTTATTTTTATCGTATCCTGTCCGCCAGATGCGACGCAGCTGGCATTTGTTTAACTGATCCATCAGTACCGATGTGAACAACACATCCAGTACCGATGGATCCGCTGTGTGAACGGGCACTTACTGTCTTCTATACTAATATTACTTATAAAGAGGAAAAATTTGTATTTTTGTATGTAACGAATAAATTTAAAAACTACTGGACCGATTTCAAAAATTCTTTTGCCGTTAGAAAGCTACATTATCACTGAGTAACATACATATATTTATTACTGGAATAAAACTTCTTACGCGGGCGGAGCCGTGAGGACACAGCTAGTACATAATATAATATTGTTTGAATTTATCGTTAAACTTCACCACCCAAAACAAAGGTTGACATACATACATACAATCACACCTGTTTCCCACTGGGGTAGGCAGAGACTATAGATTTCCACCTGGTACGATCCCGACACACCCTTTTCGCTGCATCTATATTCATTAACCCTCTCATGCATGCTCGTCGACTTAGGGTGCTACCGACCTGGCCTTTTTTGAGAACGTCCGCGATTTGTTCGTGGTATGAAAGTTGACTAAATTCGCCAATTATACAAGGTTAGTCGGAAAGGGGGTACTAAGCCGAAAGGGTGTTAAAGTACCCATAATAAGGGGTATTGTTCTACAACTTTCTCCAAAACTCGATAGTTTAAGAGAAATAGCTTTTCAAAAATTTCGTAAAAAATATGCTAAAATCTATCTGTCCATAGCTATGATCAGCTGTTTTTACAATTTAGGTCATATTTGGGATCACGGATTAGAAAATTAATTTTCTGAATTCATAACTAAAGCAGGTATGGTTTTTTTTAAAAAACTAAAACAAAAATCTTTATTCAAGCAAAAAAAATTTTATCGAATTTTGAAATTTTAACACTTGCTTTAAAATAGTCATCAGTGATACTTTAGGTGGCCCGCGGCTTAGTACCCCCTTTCCGACTAACCTTGTATATCTTAATTAGGTTTAATTTTAGAGACTACAGACTAATGAACAGTATTGAAAACGCCGTAGTAAAGTAATCTGTTTATCATTCTAGGGTACAATTTTTAAGGCATTCCAATTAGTGCACCTATTTGTATAGCTCGGATTCGAATCGCACCAATAGTATTCCTATTCCTTTTGGTGTGCTAAATGAAATGCCTCCAATTTTCAGATCCCTTTATTTATATTTTTTTAACTATTGGTATGATAAAATTCCATTAATCATAATATAACATAACATCACGCCTGCATTCCCCGAAGGGTGGGGCAGAGGTGTATAGTAACACCCTCATTTCGCTGTTATGTTGAAGTCCCATGTATTAGGGGGCAAGCCTATTGCCATCAACCAAGCACAAATCCAAATTCCGAGCTGGTACCGAAGAATTCCACACGGAAAAACACAATAACACTTTGCCTCATCTGGGGATCGAACCCAGGACCTTACGATCAGCAGTCGCGCTTGCCACCACTAGAGGAACGAGGCAGTTCATAATAATAAAAAAAGTATAATCAAATAAAGACATAAAACGCCAAGTATCAAACACCGAAGTCAGCTAAAAATGAAAGTAGAAACAGTCACTCGACATCTAAAAAACCTCTTTTGCCAGCAAAACTAAAGGTATTGAGATGCTCTCAAGCAAAGAAAATCATAGGTGAAACATAAAAGAGTATTGCGCTGAAGATCAAATTTCATACTTCGCTGTCTAGGATTAGATTTCAGAGAAGCTTGATTCACTCGTGAAACTGTATAGAACAGACTGCGGCGCAATATTGTTGCTTTTATTGTTACTGCAAACGGTAATCTTATGCTGTATCTTGTTTCTTGGGGAAAGGTCTCGCTTGTTCTTCGTTTGAATGGGAATTTTTACATATTCTCTTCCATTTTAGAATATTTTTCCCAGATATGGTGAGTCGAGTTTTTGAAATTATAAAGTCGAATGTTAGCCACGGGCCATATCTTCTTTTTCCAGGCCATTAATATTTGTAGTGACCATTTTGTGCCAAGGATATTTTAATTTAGAACATAACTAACCTATAATGCGTTTATTCATAAGTTAACATAACATCACGCCTTGTATGCCTTAAAGGGTATGGCAGAGGTGTTTTAGTACACAATCGTTTCGACAATTATGTTTTCAGTCCCATGTAATAGGAGGCAAGCCTATCGTCATTAACCGGGCAAAAATCCAAACTCCGAACTGCTACTGAGGAATTGAATACAGAAAAACCCAATAACACTCCTTGAGCTGGGGATCGAACCCAGGGTCTCACAATCAGCAGTTGCGCTTGCCACCACAAGACCAATGAGGTAGTTAATGCAAGTGATAATTAAATTCTGATCCGCACATGAATTCTAAAATTCAGAGGTACGGGCTGGGGTCGAACTCAGACCCTGCTGCATAGAAAGCAAGCATTAAAATACGTTTATTCATAATTTACTCTTATTATTATAACAAATTAATTTTTACTCTAGATTTTTCTGGCCAAAGTGAAGAATATAGAAGCGAAACGAAGTTAATGAAAATACTGAAATTCTTATAAATTTTTATTTCTTATTTCAAAGAAGTATTTCTTTTAAAAATTGTACCTACCCGTTTCACTGCTTGAAACTGCAATGGAGCTAAAACTACCAGTAGTTTAGAGTTCCAGTGGGGTTCCTTCAGCGAACAGTTTTCAAAATGGCCGTCTACGGTACGATACTTAACTTAAGAATCCGATATATATTCATATTATTATAAAGCAGGAATGAGATCCTCTGGGAAAGTGCTTTACAGATTTTATTTTGTCTTGTATACAGGGTGTAAACGAAATCATGTAATTCCTCAAACCTCGTGATGCACTGCTAACATAGATTAACGCGCCACGGAATACTTTTGGACTCAATGAAAAAAAAAATTACAAATCTTAAACATGTTCTTAGCGTGAGGCATTTAGCGCCCCAAGCGAATTGCGCGGATATCGCTCGCCGCGCGGTCATTTTCCTCGGGGCGCTAAAATGCCTCACGTTAAGAACACATGTATTCTTGTAATTTTATTGAATCCAAAAGTATCCCTTGCAGGATAAAACTATATCACGAGGTTTGAAGGAATTACATGATTTCGTTTAGACCCTGTATTATACCTACACTTTTAAATTAATATTCTTGTCCAGAAAGTAATTAAAGGGCGAAAAAATATATCGGGGCACCGCGACATATTTTTTTGCTCTTTAATTTCGTCAGATTAGTAGAACGGTCTCTCTAAAATTCCCTACAGACTAATCTTTTCTTAATTGAGTGTGAGAAGTAATTGCGGTCTCTACAATTACGGGGTATAAGTATAAAGGCTGATGGTTGTGGAAGTAGCTACAATATGGCTGATGCATGCGTGCCGTCACGACGACCTTGATCTCTGAGTTTGTTTCGGCTTTTCTTCTCAGAGCTAGTCCGATAAGAAATGCCGGCGCCATCTAGTCTTAAAAAAACGTTATATTGAATAGTAAAAGTGTCTGTAACAGATTTATTTCAAGAAATACAAATCATTTATCAAAATAAATATATGCAGAAAATGGAAAATCACCCCAAAATTAAAATAGAACATTGAAAGAAAGCACTCAATTAAAAAACAATTATATGGACCTTATTCAGGAGATAATTTTAAAGAGATCACTCAGCTATGACGGACCCGTGTTTGGCCTCAATTCATAATCCTGCAGACTTGATTAACCACTGGACTTGAGGAGGTTTAATAAGGTTGGGGTAATTAATTGCATGGGCTTCGGAATATTAATTTTGTAAAGTAATCAAAAAGATACGACAGGTAAAGATATTTTGAGTTTGATAAAACGTGTTAACTGAGGCAGTCCTCAGTTTTCGCTTACTGAATTTCAGAAAATAACTATGAAAAAAATTGAAAAAATTACCCATTAACTGGGTTGCGGAGGTCTGATGGCAGTCGCTCCGTGTAAATGTTCAGCCACATCTGGTTAGACTGGAAGCTGACCCCAACATAGTTGGGATAAAGCTAGGCAGAATATAATAACTATGAAAAAATTAACCCTGAACCTTGCCAATTAGCGTACGAAAAACCTCTTACTCACTGTTAAAACAAACAGCAGTGATAGCCTAGTGGTGTGACCGTCGACCTGCCAAGTCATAGGTCTCGAGTTCTAACCTAAGACACTCACCTCTGACTTTTCGGATTCACGTGCGTAGGTATTGTATAACTAACACTTGCTTAAAAACGGTGAAGAAAAACATCGTGAGGAAACCGGCATGCCTGAGAGATATTTCTCGACGGCATGAGAAACCGTCAGAGGCTCATGGGCGGCATAAACTCTGACACTAGGTTAGTTTCTAACCACACGAAAAGAAGAAGATTGTTATAAACTGGACTTTTTCTACAAATTCAAGTCAGCAAGCAAAATAACAAAATGTTAATATTGAAAAGTTCAGTTATGACCTACAGTTGAGTCGCATCATAGAACTGAAGGGCAATGTCAGACCATAGGTAGTCCCAAGTTTATTTAGGACTAACACAATAGGGAGCCAGGAACTAAAAGATTATTTTAAAATATTCATGTCGAGCAAGATGGCCGCTTTAATTAGCTAATGGGTTCCGTTGATAAATTATGAGAAATGATGAATGGTTCTGTTTCGAATTAGCGGTGCTTTTAAATGTTTCGTTTAATATTTATACTGCTGTAGAAATAGTTTGTTTATTTTTAGAAGTACTTTTGTTTAATTGTATTTTAGAAGGTTTCACATTTGCTTGCCGACATTCTCTAATCGGCTTTCACTCGTTTTATAAAAAACACTAGCTGTGTCCTCACGCCTCCGCCCGCGTGAGAAGTTTTATTCCAGTAATAAATATAGCCTATGTTACTCAGTGATAATATAGCTTTCTAACGGCAAAAGAATTTTTGAAATCGGTCCAGTCGTTTTTCAAATTCGTTACATACCAAAATACAAATCTTTCCTCTTTATAATATTAGTATAGATTAGTATAGAAAGAAAAGAAATGAAGCATTGTAAAACTTCTTCGTAATCCTATTTTCCAAGATCATTTCCCTTCCCTTATCTCACACTATGTGGGGTCGGCACAACATATTCCTCTTCCATTCTCCTCTATCAGCCGTCATCTTAGAACTCACTCCTTTCTTACCCATATTATCCCTCACACAATCCATCCATCATTTGTTTTCCAAGATCACTAGGTACTTTAATCAGCGAATATAACTAACTAGAGTCTGGCAAACGAAAGTAGACACTCGAATTATTTGCAAACTTTTTATTTGACAACTATTTTTCATCAAAAACAAATAATTCTGATGTGTCAAATTAGGTTATTCCTTTATTTTGGGGTTGCTATGCTGATATTTTTTATATTTGCCGCGCTTTTTCAGTTGCTACTTTCGTTTGCCAGACTAGCAGAAAATTTTCAAGGAACCTCATTATAATCCCTTCTACAAAACGCGCAAACACTTATTGTATTTTATTTGTAGTAGGTAACTACCCTATAATCCGTTAACAGACAGCTCTTCCGTCTGCAGAGATTGAAAAAAACAAAGAAATGAGATATGATTGTTTAGAAGAAATTAAAGGTATTGTGTTGTTAATTGAAATAGGTGTCATGGCGACGCCAACAATGAGCTGTCCAGAGCACTGGGGAACCCGGCACACGAGGCAAGGTACTAGGGTTGTAACATGAGGGATTATACAACGTGTTATTGAAATAACGTAATACCTGAAAATTGTTTGTTCAGTATTGAGAGTAGAATCGATTGAATAAATTTTTCATGAATGTAAAATTCTATACAAAAAAAAAGTTTTACAATATCTTTTCTCAATTTGGCAAACCACGCGAACATTTAGGTACCTAGACTAAAATTCAGTACATAGGTAAGTAAGGGGCAGTTAGCGGGACGAGACGGGGAAATCGTCCAAACAAAATAATCTGACCAAAAAATTCGAAACAGAATTTTCTGGCAAAAAAAAATACAAATATCTTCTACAATATTTACATAGTATAAAACAAAGTCGCTCCCGCTGTCTGTACGCTTAGATCTTTTAAACTACGCAACGGATTTCAATGCAGTTTTCAGCAATAGATAGAGTGATTCAAGAGGAAGGTTTATATGCCCCACATTAGTATCTACATTGCTCCCGTGCGAAGCTGGGGCGGGTCGCTAATAATTGATAAAAAGAAAAAATATAGCTAGATCAATTGATTACAATTAAAATCAGTTGGTGTATCAGAGGTTTTGCGTTATTTAAATAACACCGTGTATATTAAAATAAGAGCATTTTGATATTTTCTGTGACGTCTTTTTATATTCCCATTACGTGACGGGCATAAATTATCCACGGCCTTATTTAACAAATTTAATAATTGTTGATGACAAGAGAATTGTGCGTTTACCTAAATTAACGTCTTTAATCACACCTAACATTTATAATATTTGTCACAATACAAAACTTATTTTCACTGTGATATTTTAACATAACACATAACATCACGCCTGTAGTCCCCGAAGGGTTGGGCAGAGGTGTATAGTAACACCCTCATTTAACTTCGGGCTGCTACTGTGGAATTCCACACGGGAAAACCTAATAACATTTTGACCTACCTGGAGATCGAACCCAGGACCTCACGATCAGCTTACCACCACTAGACCAACAAGGTAGTTATTTTAACTCTTATACTAATAGGTATATGTGAGGGGCTCGTGGCTAAATAACAACCGCGCCGATCGTAAGATTTGCGAGGTTAAGCTGCGCTTGCCGCGGTCAGTCCGTGGATGGGTGACCATTTGTTACACATCGAGACCCCTCCGTGCCTCGGAGAGCACGTTAAGCCGTCGTTCCCGGGTGTCATACGAATACCTATGACAGTCGTTACGGGTAGTCAGAAGCCCGAAAGTCTGACAAACGGTTTAACCTTAGGATATCGGCATTGCCCAGTTACTGGGTTGCGGAGGTCTGATGGCAGTCGCTCCGTGTAAAATTCTGGTATTCAGCCGCATCTGGTTAGACTGGAAGCTGACCCCAAGATAATTGGGAAAAGGCTAAGAGGAAGACTAATAGGTATATGTATTTAAAAACAGGACCTATTATAAGTCATTGAACTTAAAAATAACTGTTTAAACTACCAAAAGAGTACTACTACAGACAGTAATCATTAGACTGTTGTTAAAACAATCGGGATTGTTGTGGTCTAGTGTTTAAAAAAACAAAACAGAAACAAATAATACGTCACAAAGAGGATTCAGTCACTTTTCGTTGTTATTTCCTTTTTATTACTTCATTGTTTTGTTTACAATGCATAGGTATTATCACATAACTATTTATACTTAATACCTATATAAAAACCTGCCTCGTTGGTCTAGTGGCGGCAAGCGCGACTGCTGATCGTGAGGTCCTGGGTTCGATCCCCAGGTCAGGGAAAGTGTTAATGGGTTTTCCGTATGGACCCCAGTAGCAGCCTGGAGTTTGGATCTATGTCCGGTTGATAGCAACAGGCTCGCCCCCTATTACATGGGACTTAAAAACATAACGGTGAAATGAGGGTGTTACTATACACCTCTGCACAACCCTTCAGGAAATAAAGGCGTGATGTTATACTATTTTAAAAACTATACTCCGACAATCTAGCTTTCTGTCACGGGTACCATAGGTACATACCATATTCTCAAACTTCGCATAAAATAAAACATGTAGGTACCTAAATAAATAATTTTGATGAGCTAATAAATGTACTTACTTTAACTTCTTTCAATCAACCGTCAAACCGCTTGGTAAAAGCTCAAACAAAAGCACAAAATACTTAATCATGTGGACATGTAAACATAATTGTTGATAGCCCAGCCCAACCCAAATCCCTCCTAACAAGTATAATCCCATTCTAGGCCGTAGGGGGTGAGAAATAAAGGAACCCACCCAGGCCGGGCGCGTACACCTGTTGATATTTGACGTCCGTCCAAACGAAGAACGAATATTTGGTCAGGCCTTCGTATTTTGTGCCGAAGTGGCCCCTTCGCCGAATTTATTAGACAGCTGGATACATTAAAGATGTGTTATGGCCACATACATTGATGCTGATGCATTGGGAGCGGCGCTACACAATATTTTACTCTTCGCTTCTACGTAAATGATTCGGCGGCGGACACGAAGTTTGTTAATAGACAATAAAAACTATGTTAATTTTCTTTGTATTACATTTAATGTCTTGTAGTAAATGTAACGTTCAAATATAATTGTTACTTCCAGTAAATTCAGCGTGGGTAGCTTGTTTTTTGGGAATTTTTACCTTTGTTCTAATTTAGTTTTCGGTTTCGTGGAAGCCGAAACAAATAATGATTAACGAACATTTTAGACTAATTTGTTGTTGTTAGTTTATAGTGATGTGGCTTCTTCGAATGCTCTAAACTTGTCAGTTAGCCGTCATTCCGTCAATCTGTTTGACAGACAGCATTATTAGCGTTGCAGTAACTGCATTTTCACGACCAACAAAACCGACAGATATCGCCGGTTTAAAAATAAAGACAATCGAACCGTCCAAGTGATTCACTCGTGCTACTTATACGAGTATTTATTATTCAACAAGCATTGTGTGAGGTGAAACGTTTTTCAGTTACAGTCAGTCAGTGTTTTGCATATGTAATATCCATAAAACGGTTGGCGGTACTACAATGGGGTTTTGCGGAAGGCGATGTTAGTATGCAAATAAACTGGTGTATGGTGAACCCGGTATTGACGGATCTTTTGTAATGGTAACGTTGATACATGGCGTTTTATTGTGGGTTGTAAATTAGATGTACACGGTTACTTAGCAACAGACTTATCTTTGAGTAAAATATTTTTACATACGAATATGAAAATGAAAATGTTATAAACTTTAACGTCTATTTTTGCGTGCACAGTGCAAGAAACAAACTGTTTTACCGACTACCTACGTATAGCCAACATTGTGGGTATGAAAATACAGTAATTTTTTTAAAAAGATCTTCGATCAATAATAGTACTAGATTCCCGATAAGCGCTTCAAAAACGGCCCGAAAAATAAAGGCACAAATATTTTTGTGCTGTTATTTCAAATTAGTATGTCCCAATGATAACCAACGTTAAGGCGTCAAAATGCCGCAGTGCGCGTTTAAAAATTGTGTAAACAACCACCGTAACACCAGAGTTTTTTGGAAAGAATATCTTTTTTCCGATAAGTTTATATCATTAACTGTTTTTCATAAAATAAAAACTCAATTAAATAGTAAATATAAATTAATTAGCAAATATTATGATTGTTTGACCAACGTTTATGACAGACAACTCGCCAACTATTCTAACAAACATCGACTGTTCCGGAACAGGGATTGCATGGTGTAGTGTTGTTATTTTATATGTTATTTTTGTTAGTAGATTTCCTGGCGACCCATTTCGCTGTGTATTTAAACGCATAAATTGAAAAAGATGACGTGTTTTCTGGGCGAAACGAACACTGATGAAACGAATTATAGAAAAATTCATTGATGTAAGATAACATTATATTTGTAAAAAAGAAACCGCTCAAATAAAAGTTGATTCTAAAAGACAGCTTTATAACAAGCTGAATGAAATTATTTTTTCAAATTAAATTGCAAATAAGAGTGTATGGTAAACAACCGTGACTGAAGGTGCGTGCTTCAGTCATCGAATGGATTCACCGGGACTGTGGCATGACCGACAGATGTCAACCGTGCCGTCCTTCACAATATATTTCCGGTAGTTGTTCGTCATCATAACTTCGTCCATAATTGCACAGACAAAACTTTCGGTTTCCCCAAAGAGATCACCGAAACGTAGCCAGGCTACGGACGCTAGGAAATCTACATCGGGCCCATGAACGGCCCGTTAAAAGTGTCCATGAAGCTCCTTGCTCTGCCATACCTCCCTGCGGCCATTAGTATCCAACTGTACTACAGGCTTGCACCAGTTCTCTTTAGCCAAGGAGAGCGGGGAGAAACCTTTGTCCACTGCGACTACATCTCGATGCATCCCCACGTCGGCTTGGAGGAAGTACTCCCTGAGGCTGCACACTTCGCGGTTGTGGAGGGTTTTAGCATTTAGAAAGCCTCGACCCCCACACTTCCTCGGAATGTACAGCCTCATCACCGATGAACGTGGGTGGTGCATTGGGTATGCAGTCAGCAGCATACGGACCCTCCTATCCAGGGCGTCAAGTTCAGTCTGAGTCCACTTGAGTATGCCGAAGGAGTACATCATTATTGTTATTATTATTAAGGCACTCTCCCTTATAATTTTAATGCAACGGGGACAACGGGCATAATTTGAAAAGTATATTTTAAAATAAATTTACGGGGACAGCGGGAAGTTATTTTAATTATTTTATTAAATTCCCTTTGTCCCCGTTAACGGGGACAGGCCAACGGGGACAACGGGAAGTAATTTTAATTATTTTATTAAATTCCCTTTGTCCCCTTTAACGGGGACATGGCCTACGGGGACAACGGGAATACATCAGAACTACGTCTAGTTCCAAAATAGAGTAAGCACGAAATTGTCTACATAATGATTTAAACTTAATTGTTTGGATTTTAAGTTTCAATTTAGAATAAATATTTTTGTACTTATTTAAAAAAGATTTTTTATTTTCAAGTGATATTCTAAATTTTTTTGTTTTTACCTTTCTCTGATGACAGATGGACTTAAATATAAATATTTTGCAATCGTAATTAGACTTTATGTTTGAGTGTTAAGGTTTATAATAAATTGAAATTGTTAATATTATTAAACGTTTTTCTATATTTCGTAGTAAGAAATTTAAATGTATAAATGTGTGCAAACGTGGCCACTTGAGCGACTTATTTTTGTTCCTGATCCTTAATCTAGTACTATTATTGATCGAAGAAAAAGATAATAAAAAGTTGTAATGCTGACATGTTGACAGACACTACTTGACACTTAGCAATGTCCATTTATTTAATCATCGAATTGATTGATGTCGTGATTTTTACAACAAAACTCCTTAAATCATATCAAAGACATTACATGGCACTACTACGTCATATGGAGGCAAAAGGCAATATGATCTTTCCCACCAAATAAATAAACATAATTTTCCATGCATTGGTCTGTTCCGTTCAACAGTTTGAAAAGGTAACATGTGCCGGCGATGTTGTCAAGGAATGAATTTGAAAACTGACGAACCTTTTCATTCCCCTGGTTGATTTTTACAATCTACACGATGAAAAGGACATGGACAAAAAAGTACATTCTATATACTTATACATAGTAAATAATATTGTAAAATAGAAATAGAAAAATGAATTGATACGTAGTTTTTAGCCTCTCTGAACTTGTCAGTTTTTATTACAAAATAATAAGTAATGCAAGATGAATTCAAAGTTCCGTTTGTCAACGTCCGCCATAATGTATCATAGAGAAAGGTAAAAAATAATAATGGACGTTCCAAACCACTCTTACTACTTGTAAACATGTGTGATATGGATGACAAATGCTCTTATTAGGAACATTTTACTCATGCGAAACTATCTTCATTGGTAATTGTTGCATTTAATAAAATTATCTTATCATAATTTATGTTGATGCGTAAGATAGTTTCTGTTTAATATTTCAGACAAAATAAAATACTTAAAACGGAACGCGTTTAGTTGTTTGACAGTGTGTTTTTGTCTATGTCAAATGTCAATGTAATGCCATATGTCATTTCATTGCAGATTCTTCATTGCGTTACTGTTTGAATTTTTGCGATTATTTTCTCAATTTGACCCCCGCTTATCTACTGACTGATACCTTCTACCACTCAATTACCTTGCTATTAACACTGGACTCTGATTTACATAGCGTTTCGGATTTGTTTTGTGGATCATTATGAAGTGCATGCATCAACTGCGGAATAGCCATGCAAAGGTTGCAGAGGCATCGCATATCCTCGCTTTCTGCACACCATCAAACATGATTTTCGCGTTGGATAACCAATGCTCAACCCCAGGTATGAAGTTGGAGTAGAAAAAACTGAATCTGACTTATTTTTATTTGTTTTCACTAATAAATAAATAATTATATATACCTGCTCATGTTTTATTTTGTGTTTTCCTTGTTAATTGGTAATTAAACTATAAAAATATAGATAAGGATAACCTGTAAAAATGTATTACATGTTGCATTATAATTCTATACACTTATTGCCAGCGATCTGATTAAAGGTTTAGTGAAACTATTTACGTCTAGTCTGTAGTAATGACAAGTTCTATGAGTTTTTTATTTATAGCAATTTAATGTGCCAATATTCACGAATATAAAACACAAAAAATCATTGGTGTAAAATAAATTCGATAACTATGCCCATACAGAAATTGGCCATGTCCTTTGTATACTTTTTTATATTTTTGTATTTTTTTTTCTTTGTTTCTTTCATAATACTAGACTGCGTATTAAAACGCCTCACATAAGTATTTTATATGAAGAGCAAATATAGGATCCGGAATATTATATCTCTAAGATTTTGTAATAAAGTTATTCGAGGAGTTTTTTTCGTATTAACTTGTCACATTTCGTCTTTAATTTATTATGGGAATACTTTGGGACCTCTGTACATTGGCACTGGTAGAACGGGGTGTCATTGATCAATTTCAAAATTGAAATGTATTTTTCTACTGAAATATCAGAACAAAAAAATAATGCATTTATCGATTTTGTTTATTTTATCTATTTCTTGAATAAAATTATAAAGTTTCTTCTTACTTTTTGAGAAAAAAAAAGTTGGTGATAAACTGATAAATGTTAAACTATGATTACTATGATACCTCCCTTTTATCTAAGGAATTTGAAAGTAACCCCAATAAGGAGTAAATAATTACACAAAATTATTACCGACATGTATTTAATATTTTTTCATCAACCGATAAGTATCCACCCACTACGACTATTGACACGCTAACAATGACGTTCATTGCTGCCAACTGTAAAAAAATAATCGGAAGAATGCGTTCAGAATTCGTACAGTTTGAGTTATATTACAAAACGAAGTTTTTATCAAAGTAACCCCAGGAATCAAAGCAACCCCGGTTTACGGTATTATCGTCTTATGTGCACGGTTGTTTGTAGAAACGTGACTTCTTGTATCTATGCACATAAATTCGAATATTCTCACCTGAATCTAGGCCGTCTGAAAACAATACCTAGTCCTTCCATCTAGAAGTTTCCATTCATGAATGCCTTGGACAGGCCTCGTCCAAACTTGCTTATGTGTGACGTGCATAATAGAGATACGCCCAATACATCAGCAATATTGCCTGCAGGCATTTCTCATAGGCAGACATGTTCGCTTTGTCTGCTCCAATTACTCAAGTTTCGATTTTGATTGAGATGAATCTTCGATGACGTAGATACATAGAGAAATTAATATTTGGCTTACGTGAGCTTAGATAATGTTACTACGTTACCCTACGTGTATCTAATTCTAAACATAATTATATAATTAGCCCATTACTGTCTCACTGCTGGGCATGGGCCTCTTCTCAGAATGAGAAGGGTACGTAAAAGTTCCATGTAATAGGGGGCGAGCCTATTGCCATTAATCGGGTACAAATCCAGACACCGGGCTAACAAAAAAAAAAAGTAAAAGTAAAAAAACCCAATAACACTTTCCCCGACCTGGGAATCGAACCCAGGACTATGCTCAGCAGTCGCACTTGCAACCACTATACCAACAAGGCAGTTCTAATGCTCCGTAAATGCAAGTGATAGGTAATCAAATTCTGATCCGCACATGAATTCGAAAAGTCAGAGGTACAAGCCGGGATAGAACTCAGAACCTCCTGTATGAAAGGCAAGCGTTCAACCGCTAGGTTATCACTACTACAAGCTGCTGCTGAATTCTAAAATGATCCCTTAATTTTTAATTCCAGCAATTTTATCTTGCTATACCCCTGCAGCATCAAGATTTGATGCTTGAAGGTTGAAATTATTATAATGTTATATCGTCACGGGAATTGAATTTGTTTGCGAAGTTTCAAGAGAATCGGTTAAGCAGAAGTAGTTGAAAAACCTGTCGCAAGATTTGAATCATACATACATAAACACGCCTTTTCATGTGCCTGTAATTTCACCGGCACCTATGCCCTTCAAACCGAAACAGCAACGCTGCTTGGCGGCAGAAATAGGTATGGCTTAGGAAATACTGGAAGACGGTAATTAATCAAGCTTTGTTTTTCTTGACTTGGTCGCGTTTGGCCGTAGTCTCATCTGATGGTAAGCGCAGACAGGGTCTAAGATGTAGCACACGAATCCAAGGAACAGAGATATAGAGGGATTCCCCTTTACCCCTCTGGCTCTCACACACACACGACGGAACACTGTAAATTGCTTGGCGCCGGACTTTAATGAGAGGGTGGTAGCTAGCCAGGCGTACCGTATAGATCCTACTACCAAGCCACCACCTTATCAGTCTTGTATGATGAGTAGACTTACTGCCTCGTTGTTCTAGTGGTGGCAAGGTCGACTGCTGATCGTGAGGTCCTGGGTTTGATCCCCAGGTCGAACAAAGTGTTATTAGGTTTTCCGTATGGAATGCCTAAGCAGCAGCCTGGAGTTTACATTTGTGCCCGGTTGATGGCAATAGGCTCGCCCCCTATTACACGGGACTTAAACATAACGGCGAAACGAGGGTGTTACTATACACCTCTGCCCAACCCTTCGGGGTATACAGGCGTGATGTTATGCTATGATGAGTAGAGTTACCTCTGACAGAGACGAGGAGAGATAGATGTCATCTGCTCTGTTGATAAGTTATTAAAGTGAAACTAGACTCCGCTAGGCTTACACCGAGACGCCTACATTCCTTGATGTACCTACCTACAGCGTTATGATTCAATGGATATCTGATGTAAACCCTCCTCAAACGCCTTCGTAAGTAATGAAAACAAGCCTTTAGTGATCAAACGTGTTGGAATAGTGTCAACTTTTTAACTGAGCACCAGTGGCGTAGCTAGGTAACCAAAGGCCCTGAGGCAAAAAATAAACTAGGGCCCCAACTAAACTATTTAAAATAGTTTGTTTCGTATTCGTCGTTTTCCGAATTCGACGTACTCCAGATTTGTCGTAATCCAGATTCGTCGTACTCCAGATTCGTCGTTGTTTTCGGCAAGTTTCAAACAAAGATGGTCGAGGCTTGTTGGGAATTCCCCTGCCCTCCGGTAGCTACGCCACTGCTGAGCACTAACTACACAGTACACGGTCCAACACCCCTCGGTGGGGGGTTGTAGGGGTTATGATCCCCTCCAAAATCGTACAGGTCAAATTGGTTTGTGTATTAAATTCTATCACGCCTTGTATTCCCCAAAGGGTACGGCAGAGGTGTTTTTAGTACCCCCCCCCCAAGTCTTTGGCTGCGACCGCGCCTGTTACTACAATACCAATAACATTATAACTTAAGTATATCTTATCCGCTTCTTCTATCTTAATTTTTAAACGGTTTTAATATGCTGCACTTCAGGTGCATTAAAAGAGCCTCCACGAGTAATCTTCTTTTAGTATGGTTCGTGACTAACCTGGTGTCAGAGTTAATGCCGCCCATGGGCCTCTGACTTGGCTTCACATGGCCGTCGAGAAATATCTCTCAGGCATGCCGGTTTCCTCACGATATTTTCCTTCACCGTTTTTAAGCAAGTGATTATTATACAACGTGTTACATAATTCCCCATGAAAAATATAAATAATTAAGTAGTCTTTTATGGTTGTTGTCATTTACCTCTTAGAGGAAATTAGGTAAGAATGTAAATAACTTTCTGGGTAGTCTACTTTTTAGTTTTATGTTTTCAAGGTTGCGTTTCAATGATGATTATTGCCCTATATATTTTTCTTAACAATTCTTTCCACCCAAAGGTTGTCTGGAAGAAATTGCTTTAAGCGATAAGACCGCCATTTGTACTGTTCTTAATAACGTGTACCCCTTCTGTTTTTTCTTTTAGTGTACAATAAAGTATATCTATCTATCTATTATTTTATCCCCCTTTCGGCTTTAGGTGTATTTTTGTAACACATTGTATAATACACACATGAATCCAAAAAGTCAGAGGTGCGTGCCTTGGGTTCGAAGTCGGGACCTATGACTTGGCAGTCTGACGGTCACACCACTAGGCTATCACTGTTATTCCACGAGTGATGATACTTACATCCGGCATACAGAGAGTGTATGTACCTAAGTCCGGCGTACCCTGGGCAGTTAGCCCCGCTACCAACCTTGCTAACAGGCTAATCTTTCCACCACGGCACGAGCTATACGAGAGAAGAAGAAGTAGCTTAACTTCGTATATTTGTTTGTTTGGTTCAAATCTTGCGACAGACTTTTCAGCTGCTTCTGCATAACCGATTTTCCTGAAACTTCGCACACAAATTCAATTCCCATGACAATACAACATTATAATAATTTCAACCTTCAAACATCAAATCCTGATGCTGCAGGGGTACTGCAAGATAAAACCGTTTAACTTAAAAAAATAAGGTGTTGTTTATTCGTGTTAAGTTCAGCATAAAAGACAAATTACAGAGCGTATTAAATATAAAAGTTAAGAACAATTTTAATATCAAATTTAAATAACTAATAATGCTTCAAACAATCGTCCGGTTAGATTAAAATGCGACTCATTTTATATTGGATTGCCTGAATTACTGAAGCGGCCATTCTCTCTACAAAAACCACTCGCACTATAGTATTTTTTCTAGAATATGTTTGAATTAAATTCTATTGAGCATCAGAAAGATGAATCAAATACATCTCATCGAAAAACAAACATGATTTTTAATAAAGAGTTTCCCAGAATAAATAATTCCAGGTACTTTTGACCAATTGTATACACCAATCAAACTACAAATACATTAAATACATTAAATACATTAAATTAAATATAGTAATTATAGTCTACAAAGCTGTTGTACCCCGTGTGGGGACGGGATACAACTTCCTCACCGCACGCTGGGAATAGACGCGTGTTGTAAGATTCAACAAAACCCAGCACGCTTGGTGGTAGGATCTATACGGTCCGCCTGGCTACCGCCTACCACCCTCAGATTAAAGTCCGGCGCCAAGTAGTTTACTGTGTTCCGTCGTGTGTATGTGAGAGCCAGAGGGGTATAGGGGAATCCCTCTATATCTCTGTTCCTTAGATTCGTGTGCTCCATCTTAAACCCTGTCTGCGCTTACCATCAGGTGAGACTAGCGCCGAAAGCGACCAGATCAAGAATAAAAAAAATAAAAATGAAATAAAGCTCTGTTATTATTTTGTAAGCTAAAACATGTATTTGTGGCGACTATTCCCGTCACTTCACAGAATTCTAGTATTTATGAGGTGCAGCATACGGTATGTGGTTATGTTTTATAACCCACATACATCAACACATTTAATGCCTACATATCACATACGCATTCAGTTCAAGTAGGGCTACTCTTCGTCAGTTTCTCAATAGTTGGTCTAGTTTGGAAGCTAGATCGAGTTTTGGACATAATACAGATTTTAGAACTTAATAAGAGCAAGTACTTGGAATAATTGGTATTAATATGTTATTTAGAGATATAATATACCGATATCTGTCAGAATAATTGGAAAAAATATATTTTTCTTACTGTTCCGTACTAAAATTATTAATTAAAAACTTATGGAATCACTTTAGTGTCTGTCAGTCCATCTGTCCATCTTTCAGTTTCTAAAAAATACAGAAAAAAAATCATAAACATTTGAAATAAGGAGTAGATTGAGGAAATATTATCAGGTCTGCATTACCTTGGATAGCTCTTTTAAGTACAATCTATCAGCTCTACTTATGTACCTGTTTATGTAAAAACAACTGATAGTGGGTACGGAACACCCATTAGTCATTGCCGGAGTCCTGACTCGCACTTGGCCGCTATTTTATACTGTTATGCTATTCTGAGTAACCACCCTACCCTACGCATTTATCGTGTAATAATATACAGTGTTGTACACAGCTTTGTAAGCTAGTAGCCTCTTTACAGAACTAAATAGTGTTTTAATGAAGAAATACTAAATGTTTTCTTTGTAAAACCCCTTGATCGTGTGCCAATGTAATCAAATTTTGCTATTGTTTGCAGTCCATTGCGTTATTTCTATGACGTCATTCATCTTTGTTATGAAAAAGCGTTAATGTATAACGAACTTTGTATACAGCTTACTGTCTTGCTGACCTAATTTTTATGTGGAGAAATTATAGGTTTATGTACCTACGCAAATAAAAATTATTTTTAAACCATCATTGCGATTGTTTTGGGCGCATCCATTAAAAATGCTCGATGAGTCGAACGAGGCTTTCGCTTAGGTCGAACGTAATTGTCTGTTAAAATTCAGGAAAATATTTTTCCGATACCGAGAAACAGCGCTGGTTAAAAAGTACAAACATTTTTTTTGCAACCCAAGAGTTATTATTTCCAGCCTGTGTATTATTATTTTTAATTAATTACGTATCATCTAGCATAAAGCATAATCAGCCCATTACTTTCCCACTGCTGGGCACGGGCCTCTTCTCACGAGAAGGGTTTAGGCACAGATTACCTAATTGTGACTAAGGTCAATGTGGGCAAATCCGTCAGCGGGGCAATTCCATACACATGCATTTGTATTCATTCCAGAAATAGTTACGATGTTGTCGACTCGGACGATACAACAGGATTACTTTTTAGTTATTAATTAAACTATAATATTCACTAACTATTCTGGAACGAATAAAAATGCATGTGTATGGAATCGTCCCGCAGACGGATTTGCCCACATTGACCTTACGTAAGGTTAGGCCTTAGTACGTCACGCTGGGCTGGTGTGGGTTGGCAGACTACACTCACCATCGAGAACTTTATGGAGCCCTGCAGATTACCTCACAATTATTTTCTTTCAGCGTTAACGTAAGTGATAATCAAATTCTGGTCAGCAAATGAATTCGAAAAGTAGGATGCAAGCCGGTATCGAATGTAGATCCTCCTACATGGAAAGCAATCGTTTTACCGCTAGGCTAACACTGCTTTATTATCATCTGATTTATGAATCACTATGGTATACAATGGTACCATATGGTATGTATGGTATGGTATGGAATTACTATGGTAATAAAATAATAATTAATAACAACACCGTAATTATACACACTTCTAAGCATTTTCCTAGACATCTTATAAATGCAAATACACAATAATACCTACATTCAAGGACATTACGTAGTAGTTATTACTTCCATGCCTACATTATATTCTAACCACCACGTCATTTTCTATTTACATATTAAAGCTTTTCGCTCCGTACCACAGAGTAGCTAAATACTACGTGTGTCACGTACTGTGGCACAGAGTAGGAAACTTCGACGTCTAACTGACACGCTGCCAGATAGTGCTGTCCGTTGCTTGTAGGAACAGGCATATAATTATAGGTGTACCTTTCACTCCTCAAAGTTTGCTGCAGAGAGAACATTTGATGATAATAATTTAAAGTTTTTGCTCTGTTTGATAGTTTTTGATGTGAAACATCTACAGTGGCGTAGCTAGGTAACCAAAGGCCCTGGGGCAAAAAATAAACTAGGGCCCCAACTAAACTATTTATAATCGTTTAGTAGAATAAACTATGTCGGGATTTACACCATGTACCTGTTTATTTTTGAGACTCCGATATTTCGGCGCAGTTGCATGCGCCATGATCAAAGACTAAACTATCTGAGTTTAATAAACGAACTAGACGGAGGGTTGACCGTTTCGTCTGCCAATAACATCTACCCGCACGTAACAATCGACAGTTCTTCCGTGATCATGGCGCATGCAACTGCGCCGAAATATCGGAGTCTCAAAAATAAACAGGTACATGGTGTAAATCCCGACATAGTTTATTCTACTAACGTCAATAACCATGGAAATTTAAAACAATACATTAAAATCGTTTGTTCCGTATTCGTCGTTTTCCGAATTCGACGTAATCCAGATTCGTCGTACTTCAGATTTGTCGTAAAACATATAGTTTGTAAGTCAGAGTACGAGGGTCCCCCTGAGCTTGAGGGCCCCGGGGCACTGCCCCGTCTAGCCCTCCGGTAGCTACGCCACTGAACATCTAATGCGGCGGTACGGGTGTGAGAGCGGCTGTTGCGTGGCGAACTCGCGATGGCAGACCTTTATAACTTGTCGGCTTTTTCGGCCAGTTTTTTTTTACTAACTTCGTTTGGATTTTACTCATCTGCTAGGCGTCTCGCGACGGCTTATTATGTTTTCGTATAGAAAATATGTCAGGCCGCACTATTTATTCCTCAGACAAAAGTTATCTCACGAATTCTCGATTGAAAAATTGGTCCTTAATGTTATTGCGTTAGTCTTTGTAGTAATTCAATGCTCATAGGTACTGACCTAAAAAACCTTAGAAACCTGAAAAATACTGAATTTCAGGTTTCTAAGTTTTTTTAAATGTTTTTTGCTCATTACTCTTTGCTTTTATCAGCAGCTTTTAGCAGCTACATAGATACTAACGCAACGCGTTTCAAATATCTTTAACAGTTACTTCTTGCATGTATTGTAACTTGTGTGTTATAAAAAGTTTATTAAAAAAAACTACGTATGGTATCACTCCTGTCTACAGACTTCCGAAGGATGGCAGAACATTTTGCTCAGACAGCTTAAATTATCCCCATCCAGCAGACATCCACAAACATAACTAAAATTATCCACTCATGAAGAAATACTGCCAAATCACGTAACGTACGTAACTTAGTTGTTTTCTGGACGGACAAAACCACAAAGTCACTCAATTATTTATGCATTATGAATATCAAAATAACCTGTACATTGTTACATAGATTACGTGCACAAACCTCATAGACTTCCAGAAGCAATGATTTCAAAGACGGTGACCAGCCTACCTCTTGGCAGACAGATTTGTAAAAGATGTACATACCTGCAAAAGAAAAGACAATGTTAAAATTACGCGTTCACATTTTTGAGTACCTATTAATTATCATCCGAGAGGGGCTCGGGCGATCTTACGATTTGCGAGGTTACGCTGCATTTGCTGCGGTTAGTACATGGATGGATAACCGTTCGTTACTCATCGAGACCCCTTCGTGCCTAGGAGAGCACGTTAAACAGTGGGTCCCGGGTGTTATACGAATACCTATGACAGTCGTTACGGTAAGTCAGAAGCCCGAAATTCTGACAGTCTTGCGGAGATCTGATGGCAGTAGCTCCTTGTAAAATAGTCTAGACTTGAAGCTGACCCCAACATAGTTGGGAAAAAGCTAGGCAGAGTAGAATTATCATCCGAACAATCAGATCAGTGTCATTGATTCTACCAAACAATTTTCTTTAACTTTCTACCAAACATATTCACAGCGATTGTGAACGAATATTTGCGGCGAGGACAGAGATTATGAGAAAGAGTATTTTTTGCATGGGTCCTAAAATATTTAATAAATTACCAACTGCAGAACTCAAAACTTTAAATATAATGTCGTTCAAAAAAAGATTAATAAACATTCTACATAATTAATAAATGTTATGATAATTTAAAAGACTTTATGAATGACTCACTTTAGACCATGCATGATGTATTTTTATTCTTGACATTTTCAATGGAGATTACATATTTGTATACCTTTATAGGTAAAACATGTTGGACTATATTTACCTACTTATTAAAAATCAAAAATACTATGTAACATTGTATTATCACCCGTTTTGGACACAAATAAAATGATTTGATTTGATTTAACGATTGTTCATTCACAATCGCTGTCACCAAAAAAACAACATTTTCGTCTAAAATAACCTTAATGTCACCTCGGAGCTAAACCGACACCCACATAGGCTAAAGACGTCAATGTCGATTTCACCAAGTATGCATTAACTGAAAGGTCGAACGGCTGAGTGAAGATATATTTTTATAAATAGTAAAGTAATCTGTAGGCTAATTCACGTAACTAAAGAAGTTAAGTTGCAGTATAGTTGCAGTTAAGTTTCGATCAAAACAACGCTTTTCGTATTCACGTAGTATCGGCAACCGCTGTCAGATACGCTCGCGTCAAGTTCGCGTCACGCGAGCGCATTATCAGCATTCTACTGCTGCGCGTCATTAGTGCGTGATTCCGAACGCAACTTTGTGGATATTCTTGTATTCATTTGACGTTTCAAATGACAGCTTTTGTAAGTTTTACTTCGATCAACATGTGGCTTTGGTTACGCGCAACATAAGTTCCTCAATACTTACTTTTGTTGGCATCAAGTTGTATTATTAGTGAATTTAAGTGTTTAAAATTAAGTATTGTGAGTAAAAGTTAAATAATTAGACATTTTTGTTAACTACAAGTCACGTTCAATTAAATTTCAAATGTTTTTTATTTATTTTTAGGGAATATGAGTTTTCGTCTGGGTTTGAGCATTCTAACGCTATCAAATGAAATAGACGATTGAGAACGTCGACAAGCTCAACGTTGACGTAGAATTAATGTGGATCCGTTCCGTCTATCAGATCGGGAGTTTATAAAAACATAGCGATTGAGCAAGGATGTGACCCGGCAATTAATTTGCCGACTAGGAACGTATATTCCAAAGGAGAGAAGGAATGATGGATTAAGTGTGCAAGCAAAGGTTAGCTAAAAACTGCTTATCTTGGTACAAACATAATGCAAAATACCAAATTTATTTGACAGTAGTCTTTAATTATAATTGGATAACTTTCAGGTTCTCATAACACTGGCTTTTTACGCTAGTGGGTCCTATAAACACTAGGGGGCCAAAGTAAGTCCCATGGTGTTTCACAGCCTACTGTCTCAAGAGCCATCAGACAAGTCACCGAAGCCCATAACACAAGAAGCATATTCACAGAATATATAAAGTTTCCCATGACAAGGGATGCCCGTGACAATATTAAAATATGGGCAAGGCCTATGTGGCCTTCTAAATACTCCACAAGGAGTTCTATTTGCCGCACAGAAACAGATTTTCGCGAAGTCATGACTAAAACATACAAGGAAGGAATTTAAACTGCTACTTCTTCGTAAAGTAAACTTCACTGCACATCCATAAATATATTTTAATATTAAACATACCTTAATAAAGTTTTGTTTTTAATTTGCACTATTTATTTTGTTTTTTTTTTCAACTTTGGCGCTCCTCTTGTTTTGACAGTTTTATTTGTTTTATGCAGCAATGATAAACCATAATTCAGCCAAATTTTAGCAAATTATATCTTTTATTGTGAATCAAAATATTATTATTTGTTTTTGTGGCAAGAAAAAGCATTAAAATCAGTATTGTGATATTATTTTAATATTTTATAACGTAATATTCATTGAAACTTAATCGATTCTATTCGATTATTTAGTGAGTATTTTTTTTTCTCTCGTATGGCCACACCGTAGGTAAGTTTGGCTGTCGTGAAGTTGACGCGCAGTTAACGCGCAGCTTACGCGCAGTTCAAATATTACAAGAATACCATTTAGCACTAAAACTTAAACTTAACTGCAGCGTCACTGCAACTTTATCGGCGCGTCATGAAATTACGTGAATTAGCCTACTGACGTCGACGACACATTTAATGCAGTGGCTGAGCGATTGACATCTGCGCCAGGAGTCGTAGGTTCGATTGTCGTACGGAACAAATATTTGCATGGCCTACAGTTAGTTGTTCCGGGTCTGGGCGTTTGTGCATGTGATGATTTGTGTCTGGACCTACGATGCAATGTTTTTTTTTAATAAAAAAATAAAATTAAAATAATGAGCATAGCATGCATACTAAATGAGAAAAAAATATTTGTCAGTGATTAGTGGTTCGGATGTGAATTAATTTCTGGGCGGAAATATAGGTAATTATAGAAAAAGATTGTCATAATGTGGTGGATGATTTAAAAACTAATAAATATTTGAATTTGATGGCTAAGTAGGTAATAAAACAATTGTCAGTCATATCTTTGACGAGTACCTAGTCATAATCTATTTATTTATCTATATATAGACTAATATTATAAAGAGGAAAGATTTATATTTTTGTATGTAACGAATGAACTTAAAAACTACTGGACCGATTTCATAAAATCTTTTGCCGTTAAAAAGCTACATTATCACTGAGTAACATAGGCTACGGGCGACGCAGTGAGGACACATATTAACTAATAAGTCAATTTCTGGTTTTCCCCCAGGACATTTGATGATTCAGTTAATGATCTTTTTGACTAGCCTAAAAATAAAAAAAACAACAATTAAATTCCAAAATAAAAACATCTAATATCTCCATATCTCCACAAAAACAAATGATCGGAGCATAAAATCGAGTTTGACATGTGTTTTGTTGATCAAAGAGTATCACCTCAGGGCCACATTCAGGATCTATAGGTGGACCCCATAACTAACTAATGGTTATGGTCCTACTCATTGAGGGGGGAGGATTTAAATTCGTAAGTTCGCGTATTGGTGAGGTAGGTAAATTCATAGTAATGATTAACGGCAGATATTACCTAATTAACTGCCTCGTTGGTCTAGTGGGGGCAAGCGCGACTGCTGATCATGAGGTCCTGGGTTCGATCCTCAGGTCGGCCAAAGCGTTATTGGGTTTTCCGTATGGAATTCCTCAGTAGCAGCCCGTAGTTTGGATTTGTGCCCGGGCGATGGCAATAGTCTCGCCCCTTACATGGAACTTAAACATAATGGCGAAATGAGAGTGTTACTTTACACCTCTGCCCAACCCTTCAGGGAATACAGTCGTGATGTTATATAATAACCGATCTCAATCCAAAATCTGTGGATTCATGTAGGTGTTTATCATTCTATTGAATTTCTGCTTCTTCTTCTTCTTTTCGTGTGGTGAGTGACTAACCTGGTGTCAGAGTTTATGCCGCCCATGGGCCTCTGACTTGGCTTCACATGCCGTCGAAAAATATCTCGCATGCCTATGCCGGTGTCCTCACGATGTTTTCCTTCACCGTTTTTAAGCAAGTGATAAATATACAATACGCATATGAATCCGAAAAGTCAGAGGTGCGTGCCTTGGGTTCGCAGGACTTGGCAGTCCGACGGTCACACCACTAGGCTATCACTGCTGTAATTTTGAAATTTTGAATTGAATTTCTGCTAAAAACCAACATAAATACCCCTAACCCTATTATATTTCAGTTAGAGATGAAAATTGCAGCAATTACATTCCACAGCTCTGCCGACGTAGTTTCCGTGAAACAGTAATTAATAAACAGTCAACAAGCTACAGTATTAAAACCAGCTTTTGACTATGGGATGTAATATATATTACATCTTGAGCTATACAGAGTGTAAACGAAATCATGTAATTCCTTCAAACTTCGTGATGTACTACTCACATAGATTAACCCTGCACGGGATACTTTTGGATACAATAATTGTTTTTTTACCAAAAGAAAACGTGTTCTTAACGTGAGACATTTTAGCGCCCCGAGCGAATTGCGCGGCTACCGCTCGTCGCGCGGCCATTTAACTCGAGGCGCTAAAATGCCTCACGTTAAGAACACGTGTTTACTTTTTGTAATAATTTTTTTATTGAATCCAAAAGTATCCCGTGCAGTTTTAATCCATGTCAGTAGTACATCACGAGGTTTGAATGAATTACATGATTTCGTTTACACCCTGTATATTACATGCTGCGATTGCTGTTCATACTGTAAGATATATATTTTGGAACAGTTCAGCTTCAGTCACCACTGTGTCATCAGGTTCTTTGTCGAATTCTGAAATGGATAATACGGAGATTGTTTTGCTGGATTTCTACGATAGTTCATCAGACGACGATGATGCTGTATTCGATTTACATGTATCATTATTAAGAAAAAAATAAAATAAACGTCGATTTTGGATATCGAATCATGAAGAATATGGTGAATTTCGGCTTTATAAAGAAATTGATGAAGAAAAGTTTTTCAAACTTGGCAACGCAGGGGAAGTCGCGGTGTCCGGGGACGTAAGCACAAAACAGATAGGTACAGAAGTCAATCACATGTATGTACTTCACTTTTCATACCTACGCTCGGCGGTCGCTCTATCTACATATCTATCTCTCTCAAGCGCATGACGCGCTAGCACTCACTCGCACTCTAGTCCTAAACAGTCCGAGATATCGTGTCCGTGGGCAGTGTCTATGTGTGCGTTGCTCGAGCGCACTTGTGTGTAGATTGACTTCTGTACCTATCTATTTTGTGACGTGAGGTAAAATATACACCTTCAAATGACCTCTAAATATCGCTCAGTCGGTCGAAAAAATATTTATAGTTTGGGATGTAATATATATTATAGCACAGTGTGAATGGTCTCGTGCAAAATGTATGACGAGCGTTAAAATATTATATCTCAAGATGTAATATACCTATATTATATTATATTATATATCCCATAGTCAAAAGCCAGCTTAGGAGCTGCAGAACCTAACTACCTTGAAGGTATAAAGTAAAGATGGAGAACACTATGAAGACCTACTGAAAATCGAAACATTTCCCCATGAATATTTACTTCTGTCTCTTTCTAAATTGACGACACGTTTGGTGCAGTGGCTGAGCGATCGGCTTACGCTACGGGTCGTGGGTCCGATTCACGCACGGAACAAATATTTGTATGGCCTACAGATAGTTGTCCCGGGTCTAGATGTTTGTGCGTGTGAAGATCTGTGTCTGTAAACGCAGCCACGATACAGGAGAAATCCGAGCGTGGGGCAAGGTTTTTATTGTAAAAAAAACCATTTAGAAAGAGGTAGATTTCCAAACCAAATATTCTATCTTTTTCTTAAATTATCTTTTTATTATTTTTTGTTTAAATTCTAATTTTCTTTTTGTACACCACTTTTACCATTTCATAATTTGTTATTGAGCGGGGCCTGTAAGCACAGGTATACTTAAAAGGAGGTCCTTATGTAAGATTTACTATAAAAGTTGTACAAGTTTCTGCAATAAACCATTTTTTTTCTATGTACCTAGTGTATTTAGAAAGAGACAGAATACCAAAATAAACAGTCAAGGCCATACCTATGTTTTGATTTTCAGTAGATATTCGTACATTTCCACCTAAACCTTCATAATAATATATGCTAACAACCTGGTTACACCACTTGCCTGTTTGCCTGCCACTGTCAGATTATCTCAGATTATGACGCGGTTATCTATTACCGCGCTTTAACTGCTACATTACAAGGTCAAAGGTACGCAACCGAATATCAACCTTCAGTTATTTTGATAGAGTGTATTGTGGTGGTGAAGGCAGGTAAGTGCCCTGCATAAACACAGTTTTCCCGAAATCGTGTAATGTATCGTTATGACGTTGATGTAGGATTGCAAGATGTGTTACGATGTAATATTTTTGATAGAAGATTTGTAGCGAAAGTTGCTTGTTATTCATTGATGGATCGATAACAGTACATACGTAGGTATGAATAAGATTATTGATGTGAAATATCTAATGCGGCGGTACGGGTGTGAGAGTGGCTGTTGCGTGGCGACGCTCGCGATGGCAGACACACGACGGCAGACCTTTGAAACTCGTCGGCTCTCTTCGGTTTGATTCGGCCAGTTTATTTTTATTTTACATAATGAGTTTCGGTGTTCCACATCTGCCATGCATCCCGCGACGGCTTCTTTTTTCTGTTACATCTAATTTTATTCATCATCATTATCGTTTCAGCAGCAAAACATCCACTATTAATCATTGGCCTTCTCCTGAGCTGCATGAAAGATTAAACTAAAAGAAATATTACCTTTCGTGAATACCTATATTTTTACTAGGCTGTTGTTTTTCTCTTTTAATTTTTTACTTTTATTTTTGACTAAGAAAACAAATAATGCTTTCATTATTGTAACGAGCTGCTGTTTCCACACAATACTTTCACAAATTTTCAATCAACCTATTTTACATTTTAAAACTTCGCCGCCTTAACAGAATCCACGGTAAATCATCCTTTTAATGAGCCGAAGTTCCCGTGACAAGGTGTCATCAATCCAGCCCATTATCTCAGGACATGACGCAGAAGATGATCGATCACTTGGAACCCGACACCCCGTTCTTCCATGCTATTTTTAAATCTGAAGGATAAGGTACTGAAATTGTGGGCAAAAATTTAGATGTTTTTGTTTTAAATATTCCCCCACAATACGAATATTTCTGCATAGTATAGTGACTACGTTCACAGACACTTCATCTTATCGTTCATCTTCACATGCACAAACACCCAGACCCCCCTCATGCCGCTCTCATACCTCAGAAGGTGACTAGCACTTGCGCGCAGACTATAGATAATCTCATATTTGGGTTTGATAACAGGCATAAATTTCGAAGTATTCCCGTTTGAGCACCAATTTTTTGGGCAATTTTGGAAAAATATATATTTATTTTTTAACATATTACTACTACCAAAAGTTTCTATAATTGATATAGAGTTCATATTTTTCGTTTCTAAAACAACTAAAAATATTATTAAGAAATATTACTTAACTAAGAACAATAAGCGTTAAGACTACTGTTGTTACGAGGTATATTATTTCTTTTATTTGTTTAAGTAGATAAGGTACCTAGAAAATAACATAAGGCTGATTGTAATATTATTATAATAATAATTACTTAGTTTTCTAAAATTAATATGGTAATAAAAGTACTGCCTGAATTTTTATCGATATGTTTTATTATACACCCCATCTCTAGAAGCTACGGCACCGTAGGTGCTCAAAAGGGAATAAAGACGAATATTTTTTAAAGTTCCCAATTGAGCACCAAGCTATTATATTGATTGGTGCTCAAATGGGAATACCTTTGGTGCTATTTGCATAGGTGGCCAAAAAATTGGTGCTCAAACGGGAATACTTCTAAATTTCGCATGCACTATAACCTTACTTAATCTGGTGTTCAAATTCTAAGCTATAGAACAGATGCTGAAAAAAAAACATGAACACGTTTCGACATACAAAACTTACAGCTTGGTGGAAAACCAGGCCGTAACTCCTACAGAATAAAAATTTCTGCCATTTCCAGTCCATATCTAAATCAACGCAACCTTCGATTATTCCTAAAATCATACGCGACACCAGTTAAAACATCAATAACAACTTTATTGCATTACATTACAGTGTTTTTTTGTGTGTACAATGTCTGCTATGCATGTTGGCAGGTGTTGAAGTGGCGTCATGCACATTTATCTTCCCGTTACAATCACTGTGATACAGGATTATGATATGGTGGTAAAAATGTATGCGGGGCAAGGCTGATGCATTGCTTTGATATTCAAAATGTTTAAACACATTTTATACTGTGACATAATATGTACAGAGAGCTGCATCAATTGGTTACCCCCCTGTTAACTTGTGGAAGCTCTTTTAATGCACACTAGTATTTAACTGCCTCATTGGCCTAGTGGAAGTAAGCGCAACTGCTGATTGTGAGGTCCTGGTTTCGATACTCATGTCAGGTAAGTAGTAGGTATTATTGGGTTTTTCCGTGTGGAGTTCCTCAGTAGCAGCTCGGAGTTTCAATTAGTGCCTGGTTGATGGCAATAGGCACGTCATTTCGCCGTTATGATTAAGTCCCATGTAATAGGGGGCGCCCTATTAGACTTAAACGTAACGGCGAAATGAGGGTGTTACTATAAACCTCTGCCCAACCCTTTGGAGAATACAGGCTTGATGTATGTATGTTATGTAGTACTTATAGTAGATACTATTTTTTTTGTAGGTTTTCATATTGAAGCCTACATTAATCACTATTATATTTATAAAATTTCAAGTGCTAGGTACATTACAAGAGCCTCCAAAGTTACCAGGGTACCCAATTAATGCAGTTGTCTGTACAATCGTCAAATCCTCAAAACAATCCTGCTTAAAGGCGTCATGGAATACTTTCGTTTTATGGAAACTGTTCCAATTTGGTACTCCAAAGCTAAGTGACATACAATAAGTATAGCAAAAGGAAATAGAAAACGATTTTATTAAGAACTAATACTTAATCTATCACTCGACTAATTAAAATCACTACCAAGGTTGTTTTCACGATTCTTGTTACTTAATTTTAAGATGCCGTATATATAGCCTCGCACTCTACTAAAGACTGGAGACGTGTAAATAGGGCTTTAGTAGCCTCGCAATACCCTCAAGAGGCAGCTTAAGAGGCCATTCACGCAGCGGATCCGTTCTAACGGATCCGTCGGTACTGGATGGTGTTGTTCACATCTGTACTGATGGATCAGTTAAACAAATGGCAGCTGCGTCGCATCTGGCAGGCAGGATACGATAAAAATAACGGATCCAGTATTTTTTACTGGATTCGGAATACTGTCGTGTATGTGAACTCACTCATACAACTACAGGCGCCATCACCAAAATAAAAACGGATCCGCTAAAACGGGTCCTATAAACAGTTTCGGTGTAAACTAGCTGTAAGTTATTAATTATTATGTAGGAATAGTAATAAACTTACAATGTAAATTACATTGATGGTGCATAACGCCGCGAGAAGCAATAAACGGCTTTAGAAAACAAATATCAATAATAACCAGTCCTCCTTGCTTCCATTAACAGCTGTACACAATAATAATGTAAATGAATCGGTTTAACAAAGAAAACTGAGGTTTTCCCGACCAGTGTCGTAATTGACGGACTTTCCACGTCTATTCTTGAGAATAGTGTTGCATTTTATTTGAATAGATGTAAGTAAATTGAAGAATCTTTGTGTATAACCTTGTATTTAAACGGTTTCAATTAGCTTCACTTCGTATACACGGTGATTTTTAATTCACTGTTAATATTTCAGGGCGTGAAAGTACTCATGATTATGAGCAACTTTCACTTTGAGACCAACTCTGAAATACCGAAAAAAATATCAACTGTTTCATACAAGAATACAACATGTACCTACCCGATAATGTATGAAACAGATGTTGTTTTTTTTTTTGCTATTTCGTAGTTGGTCCCATAGTGAAAATTGTTTATAATCACGAGTACTTTCACCTCCTGAAAGGTTAACGGTGAATTAAAAACCACCATGTATTTGTTGGTTTGTTTGATTCAAATCTTGCGATAGATTTTTAAACTACTTCTGCTTTAACCGATTCTCCTGAAACTTCGCACACAAATTCAATTCCCATAACAATACCTACAACATTAAAATAACTTCAACCTTCACTTCTCAAATCCCGATGCTGCAGAAGTACTGCAAGATAAAACCGTTTAATTTAAAAGTATTTTAATGGATTATTATTATACTAGCGACCTGCCCCGGCTTCGCACGGGTGCAATGTAGATACTAATGTGGGGCACGTAAACCTTCGTATTGAATCACTCGATCTATTGCTGAAAACTGCATTAAAATCCGTTGCGTAGTTTAAAAGATCCAAGCGTACAGACAGCGGGAGTGACTTTGTTTTATACTATGTAAAGAAAGATTATGAACATGTTCTATAGCCGTAGGTACATAAACAAAACTATTGAGTAACAAGTTATATAAAGGCTTTATTCATCCTAAAGCTTAGGTGCATTGTCCCAAACTCACACTTCGATGACGATGAAAGACCATGAGACCCATAGTATAAGGAGCTAGCTACGTTATTACCACTTATTGTGTACCTCATCAGGAACTCTACTTAGTTTTTTTTACAAACAGAAACATTCTAAGCATTCATACACACTTAATTCACGCCTATAATCTTCGAAAGGGTAAGCAGAGGTGTTCTCTTAATACACGAGTCTGTACACTTACATTTCGCCTCTTATATTAAATCCCATGTAATAGGTGGCGAGATTATTGCAATTTTTTCGGGCACAGTTATGGTGCCATAACAGTGATAGCCTAGTGGTGTGACCGTCGGACTGCCAAGTCATAGGTCTCGAGTTCGAACCCAAGGCACGCACCTCTGACTTTTCAGATTCATGTGCATATTGTATAATAATCACTTGCTTAAAAACTGTGAAGGAAAACATCGTGAGGAAAACGGCATGCCTGAGAGATATTTCTCGACGGCATGTGAAGCCAAGTCAGACGCCCATGGGCGGCATAAACTCTGACACCAGGTTAGTCACTAACCACATGAAAAGAAGAAGATGGTGGGTGGTTCATCGTCAAGATTCGCTTGCCCGGCGACGGAGGCGAAATATATTCTTAATCCGTCCCCTCACGGTATTTAAGAAGACACTGCGACAGGAAAGGAAGAAGGAATATAATTCTAAGTAAATGAAGCCCCGACATTTCCAAAAAGCTAATTATTTCATATTTGACTGCCTTGTTGGTCTATTGATCGCAAGCGCGACTGCTGAGCACGAGGTACTGGGTTCGATCCCCAGTTCAGGCAAAGTGTTATTGGATTTTTCGATTAGGAATTTCTCAGTAGCAGCCTGGAGTCTGGATTTGTGCCCTTTAATGGTAATAGGCCGGCCCCCTAGCATGGAACTTAAACATAACTGGTGAAATGAGGGTGTACTATAAACACCTCTGCCGAACCCTTCGGGAATACAAGGCGTGATGTTAAGTTATACCATGTTATGTTCATATCCTAGGAATTTTCCCCACCTCGTTATCTATATACATATAAAATGCTTTGTCCCGAATGACTGACTGACGGATCAACGCACAGCATAAGCCGCTGATCGTAGAGACCTGAAACTTGGAGAGCGTGTTCTTTGTATGACGTAGGCATCCGATAAGAAAGGATTTTCCGAAATTCTAAGGGGTGAAAAAGGGGGGCAAAGTTTCTATGGGACAACATGATTCCTTGGTCCAATCTACTTCAAATTTTGCATAATCCTTTGTTAACAGAATTGATGGAAGACGTGTTTCGTATTTTATTGAAATTCATCCCCTAACGGGGTAAACAGAGGAAGAAAGTTATTTCTCATAGTTTTCTTTTAGTTTGTCTTATAAGTTTAATTTAGTGTGTATTGTTTTTCACATTTTTTTACATTTATAAATATGTCTGTGTCCATTTTTAAAAATGGGAGCAGAGTTGGCTAACTTCAATTGGAAATTAATAAACCTTAAATTTTGGCAGCGGGTACCTTTTATAACGTAGGCATCCACTAAGGAAGGATTTTTCAAAATTTCTCCCCTAAGCGGGTGAAAAAAAATCACACAAGCGAAGCTGTGGGCAAAAGCTAGTAAGACAAATAATTCTTGACAGTACATCTTTTGTTCTGGCCTCCGCTTTTTATACACAAGGCCTCGTTACACTGGACATTGTTTATAAGATCTACGCTGCTATACTGAATTTAACAGAACCTTGGCATCATAACTGACACGACTATGAAAATACGATTTAGACGCGGCGCAGAAAATTTGTTATGCGTTACACCCGAGAAATTATAATAATAAACGGTTTATAGTCGTGTTTGCGTTGAAATATACTTTGTCGTGGGTGCTATTGCATGCAGGGTGACCAGGTGTCCGGCTTCTTACAGTCGTGTCCGGCCAAATATATTCAAGTTCGGCCTGTCCGGCCTTTGTTAGGCTTTTGATCAACCGCGCTCTGCCAAAAGATGCCGATTATTCGTAACTAGCGACCCGCACCGGCTTCGCATGGGTGCAATGTGGATACTCATGTGGGGCATATAAACCTTCCTCTTGAATAACTCTATCTATTGCTGAAAACTGCATTAAAATCTGTTGCATAGTTTAAAAGGTCTAAGCGTACAGACAGCGGGAGCTACTTTGTTTTATACTATGTAAAATAAAAAGAATAACATATATAATTAAGAGTAGAATAAGTCTCAAATTAATAACAGTAATAAATACATAAATAAAAGTATATTTTAACCGGTATGTCAGGCTTTCAGTGCAAATTTCCGGCTTAATATGAATCTGTGTCCGGCTTTTCTATTTGGGCTTGGCAACCCTAACTGCATGCAAAAATCTACATACATACCTACACAAATATCTAGACTCAGAGCAAATAACTGTAGAGCGATGCAAGAATGAAACTCGTAACGCAAATGGGGATTCCAATTATGCATAATAAAATTATCCTGTCTTTTGTGGCTAAAAATTTTGTCTCAAAACATTGTGGTCAACCAGTTTAGTAATGAGAAGTAGAGTGCTTGTTCATAGGGGTTGAGTCACCAAACTGTATAAAGACTACAGATAGAAACGTATATTTTTTGTTCATCAGTACAAAGGCTACGTTTAATTTAAATTATTCAAAATTATTTGGTTTCAATAAAGAAATAATAAGATACTTTAAATTAAACCCAAGCGCGGCATGATTTGATAATATATGTTTCTGTGAAATCCCGATCAATACCGATAATATTTATCTAAAAAACAATCTAAACTGCGTTGGTCTAGTGGCGGCAAGCGCGACTGCTGATCATGAGGTCCTGGGTTTGATCCCGAGGTCGGGCAAAGTGTTACGGTTGATGGCAATAGGCTCGCCCTCTATTACATGGGACTTAAACATAACGGTGAAATGAGTGTTACTAAACACATCTGCCCAATCCGTCGGGAAATAAAGGCGTGATGTTATGTCATGTTATTTATCTAAAATATCCACGCAATATTAGCTTGTTACAAATAATTTTATCAAACCTCAGTAGAAGATGAGATAACTCATAGGGGTTACACTATTATATTCAAATTCAATAATAATATATTGATAATCAGTTTCCTATAATGTCGTCTCGGCTTGTTAAATAGACGCTGTCGCTTCCTTAATAGGCTCCATGTATAGCTTCTAACATTGAACTATGTATGTGTGAATAATATTTGCATTAATTAGTGAACTAACATTAGGAATATAATTACCAACATATCTATGATATAATTGACTTTATTTAGCTTCTTTCTATCACTGAGTTTGTGTTAGGACGCGTATATCTTTCATTTATCGGCCAGCACTAGTAATGCCGTGTCTCTCTGTGAGTTTCATAGAAACATCAGCACGCTTGGTGGTAGGATCTATACGGTCCGCCTGGCTAGCTACCACCCTCAAATTAAAGTCCGGCGCCAAGCAGTTTAGTGTATTCCGTCGAGTGTATGTGAGAGCCAGAGGGGTATAGGGGAATCCCTTTATATCTCTGTTCCTTAGATTCGTGTGCTCCATCTTACCCCTCGTTTACACTTAGGTATAAAACATGTAGTCTACATGTATCAGATATTTTTTCGAAAAAAATATTGCAAATATGCATACTTTAAATAGCAAACAAGTATGTAGATCTTTAAAACACTAGTTTAAAATATTTTACACATGATCATTAAGTGTTAAGACTAAGTAATTTCTTTTAAAAAGACCTTTACACAAATTAGGTTCACAAATTGTTTTTAAGTGTAAACGGGGGGTTAGACTCTGTCTGCGCTTACCATTAGGCGAGACTAGGGCCAAACGCGACCAATCAAGAATAAAAAAAAAACTTATAATTCCAAAATTGGCGGAATGTAGTCTTTAGGGAATAGTATGATCATGCTGATGATGTACTGTCTTTTCGGCTAACGGCTTTTAGGTGTAATGAGTATGTATGTTTAATACGAGTCACAAGTGGACAATTCTACTAACAAAATTGTTTAAAACCGCAATCAAATTTCAGCTTAACCGCGGCCGTTAGAACGTTATTATCCAACTACAGCGAAGCAAAAAGGAGGGTTATGATTTTGACCTCTATGTATGTATGTTCATCTGTTTCCTCATAACTTCTAAACTACATAATATAACAAAACACCACGCCTAGTCTATTTCTCGAAGGGTTGGGCAGAGGTGTACCTTAATAGCACTCTCATTTCGCCGTTATGCTTTAGTCTCATGTAATAGAGGGCGAGCCTATTGCCATCAACCGGGCTCAAATCCAAACTCTGGGCTGCTACTGTGGAATTTCACACGGAAAAACCCAATAACGCTTTGGCAGAACTGGGGATCGAACCCAGGACCTCACGATCAGCAGTCGCGCTTGCCACCAGTAGACCAACGAGGCAGTCTTCTAAACTACTTATTATTTGACAAACGAGGTATCGTTGAAAGCTTTTTATGCCACCTACCCTAACAAACCAATACATTCTAACAGTAGTAAGCGATCATAAGCTTAAGGGTAAAGTATCATATGACCACGGCTATCCTCTGAACATCTCGAATATTTTCTTGTTCCATACTTTTTAGAGCGTGATTTTTCAGTAGTCGCGGTTTACATTTTTATTTGCATTTTTTTTAAAAGTCATATGTATGTGGTTGAGCTGCGGTTCGATTCTGATTTTAAACAATTTTGTGAGTAGTATTCGGCTTCCGGACCCGTTACAGTACATTAGGTTAAAGATACATACAAAGTTAGTCGGAAAGGGGGCACTAAGCCGATACGGTGTTAAATGTACCCATAATAAGGGATAACTTTTGTTCTACAACTTCCCCAAAACTCGATAGTTTAAGAGAAATAGCTTTTCAAAGATTTCGTAAAAAATATGCTAAAATCTATCTGTCCATAGCTATGATCAGCTGTGTTTACAATTTAGATCATATTTGGGGTCACGGATTAGAAAATTAATTTTCTGAATTCATAACTAAAGCAGATATGTTTTTTTAAACTAAAATAATAATCTTTTGCATGCAAATAAAAATGATCGAATTTTGAAATTTTAACACTTGCTTTAAAATAGTCATCAGTGATACTTTACGTGGCCCGCGGCTTAGCCGTGGCCGCGGCCTTTCCGACTAACCTTGTATAGCGGTTATCTGTAAACAACAAAGATTTTCCAACTGATACGATGACGTTCTGCAACATTGTAACACTCAATAAGGGAAACGCTTATTGTATAGCAATGAGATAACTTGCGCATGCGCTGATACAATCGACTAATAGTGCATTGATAATGATCTTAACGTGTGTTTTGCTTGTGTACTGATATAATTTATTGTATGGCTGTTAGAGGCCTGATTTGTTTTCATTATATGAAGCTGTTAACGTCCACTGCTGGACATGAGCATGCTCCCTACTAGTCCCGACAAACTGCACTACAGTTTACCAGGAGAAATGTGTTAAGGCCGCCATTACACTTGTAAGTTGCTTCCGTAAAATTATGTAAGTACCTTATGACAATTAATTCGATTTTACAAATTAGTTGATAAGCTACTTACAAGAGAGTTTACATTTGCAAACTTATCGTAAGTTAATTACGTAAGGGACTTATACCAGGTTCACACGATTCGATTCTAGTTGATCAACTGCCAAATCGAATGCAATTTGAACCGTGTGAACAGACTTTCAATCACATTGAATCAATTTGAAGGAACAAAACGTTTCAACTTTTGTTGGTCAACTAAAATCGAACCGTGTGAACCCGCTATTACGTGAGGAAAATTCGCAGGTGTAAAGTCGGCTAAAATCGTGAGAAGTAAGCATTATCCGTAAAAAATAAATTAAAAAAAAGCGGTTTAAAAATCTTTGCCATGATCACCATGCTTGGTAGATCGATCGATCGCATTGGTGTTTAATGCCCGATTCCTATAAACAAAAACGAATCGTTTTGCGTACCAGTGGTAGATATTTTATTGCTAAACTGGGCATATAAATAGACTAGTAAACTAATTTTACCTGTGATACTATTTTACTTCCATATGGGTCTACTATGCAAAGGTACGAACGAGGTCTTTGCTTCATTATTGGTAAAGATATAAGCATCACAATTTTAACCAGTAACGTTCCGTTAATTATAGGAATCGGCCAGAAGTAAACAATTTAAAAAGCAACAGAAGGATTCTGCTTATCATAATCTAACCAGCCAGTCTTGTCTTCAAATTTTCCACAGCTTTGAACTGATCTCATCAATAAGTCAATATAACAAGGAAGATAATTCCACGGCTGAGGAGTTTCACCCCTCACTGCCCTTCACCCAATCCGATTAAAACCATCCAAGTCATTCCAGAAGTTCTCCAAAACTTTTCCGCGTGTAACAGGAAGATTGTCACTAACGAAATAATAACAGAAAAGAAATTATCTAACGCGGCCGTTCTTAATCTAATAAAGGTGAGTGCTATGACAACGAATGGAAGGTGGTGTGGACAATTAATAAGGCGAGAATGTTCTTAATTAAAAATGAAAGCTATTGAGCGGTTTCCTGTGAAACATAGAAGCGTTAAATAGAACTCAGGAAATGATACGATTGAGTCAATTATTTTGAGCTAAATTATATAATACTAGCTGTGTCCTCACTACTCCGCCCGCGTAAGCAGTTTTATTCCAGTAATAAATATAGCCTATGTTACTCAGTGATAATGTGTAGCTTTCTAACGGCAAAATAATGTTTTAAATCGGTCCAGTAGTTTTTAAGTTTATTCGTTACATATAAAAATACAATTCTTTCCTGTTTATAATATTAGTAGGTATAGATTAATATAGGCAAACTTAGGTTATTCTTAAAATAAGTTGGGTAGACTGCCTTCTTGGTCTAGTCTTGTGGTCGCAAGCGCGACTGCTGAGCATGGAGTCCTTGGGTTAGATCCCCAGGTCGGGCAAAATGTTATTGGGTTTTTCCATTAGGAATTTCTCAGTAGCAGCTTGGATTTGTGTCCGTTTAATGGCAATAGACCTAAACGTAACTTAGCGAACAAACGTGTACTAAAAAAAACACTTCTGCCGTATCCATCGGGGACTACAAGGCGTGATGTTATGTTAAGTAAGGCCTACCCTAAGCCTAGGTACGGTCAGCAACGAAAGTTGCTTAACACTGTTATTTTTACATAACATCTAAATTGACCCAAAATTATTCGTTACACTGCTTTTCAGCATTTCATGTAATAGTCAAGAGTTTGTGTTACTTTATTGTTACATGTGTTCCGATTAAGAATATTATTGTGTTCAGTTATGATTTAACAAACTGAAGTGTTAATATACTTTTGTTGCTGACTGAACCTATACATAGGCTTTTTAAATAAAAGCAACTTGATATACTTGTTTTTGTTATGAAACTCTACGCCAATAGACTTATTACTTATTTATTTTATGTTTTTTGTTATAATACATTGCCCCACACTAGGATTTCTCCTGTATCGTGGGTGCGTTTACAGACACAAATCTTCACGTGCATAAACACCCACACCCGGAACAACTATCTGTAGGCCATACAAATATTTGATTCGTGCGGGAATCGAACCTACGACCCGCAGCGCAAAAGCCAATCGCTTAGCGACTGCACCAAACGTGTCGTCAAACACGTTTTACGTGTGTGTACATATATATATGGCCAAATACTTAAGCGCTACTCACTACGCGCTAGTCACTGTCACTTTTAGGCGAAGTTGTCTGAAAACACACCTGAGAACAATTAAATAAATAAAAATGAAAATGACAATAAAGGATACCTTTTACGCAAAATAAAAACATTGAACTGAAATTATTATGAAATCAAACGATAGTATTAGCATGCAGGTATATATTCAAGAATCGTATGATTGCACTAGGTCAGGGATGGTGAACTTTTACGTATCAACGTGCCATTTTTCTAAAGAAATGTTTAATGAGCCGTGCCATCAAATAATTTTGAATTCGGGATCATTCGCGTTCGCTCTTCATATAATACCTTCTTTACACTTTTTTTCGTAGTGCATCATGAATTTTGTGATCAGTGACGTGCCCAAAATATTGTGTTAACACGCGTGCTATTGGTTGGCCATCCCTGCACTAGATAATATTACGGTACTGCATATCAAAGACGCAAGGAGCTACTGATAAAATATGCAAAGCTTGTATCGATTTGACAATTAGTATCACCGTCTATAGTGGTTCAGTTTGTAGACCTAGACAAACTAAATCGCTAGTAAAAGCCACCCTGGTTCAATCTATTGTACGTACCATTTCCAGCCCAGATTTATTTCAATACTAGATATCTATTTTCAATATCACTAAGAAATCTGGAGTGATACTAGAGTGGGTTTTTTTCAGTATACAAATAGGTAGGTCCTTACTTTCATCATAAGGGGTAAGAGACACGATTTTCGTTCTACCACTAACAAAGTAAAATAAAAATTCCAAACCAACAAGCTACTTTCCAAAAAACATTTTCAAAGTAACAGATTCAGATGTCTGTGCTAATCCACGCTGAACCAAATTGAAGGCACCGACTTCTGAATCTGTTACTTTTATAATATGGTAATTATTTTATTCTTTTTTTCGTTTTGTTGGAGTCGGTTTTATTTCTGTTAAAATGTTTTTTATTTCATTCATTTTAGTGGCCTTAATTAAAACTTGGTTGGACCTACTAAAGACGCTGCTCGTAACATAATCACATCATCACAATATGCGTACTGTTCGTCATTGAGGAGTTCCATTGTCTATCTCCGAAGTTCTTCATCAGATCTTCACCAAATTTAAATGGAACCAACTTCGGAGTATACCCTATCCATTAAAAAAAGAATCATCAATATTGGTTCACAATTGGCGAAAATATCGATGAACATACACAAAAAAAAACACACAGACGAACATAGTAACCTCCTCCTTTTTGGAAGTCGGTTAATAAAAAAAATCCATATCAACAAGCTGCTTTCCAAAAGAGACACATTTCAAAGACCATACCATTGACATCAGAATTAACGCAGTGATAAGATTTGAATTTGTGTGAGCACAAGTCATCGGTTTGTTTGACAACACAACCCTTTGATTCAGATTGATTCGAAGAGTCAGTTGTCGAAAGATTTGGTTTGTTATCTCGTTTTCTCTCGTTACATCGTAGACAAAATGTGACAAACACGATCAGTCGAAAACTGACTTACCTATCGTACCTAAGTTTCTGAATGCTGATTGGAAAGCGACTGCGCGGCGCTTCCCTGTCTACTACCTTCTTCTCCAACCCACTCACGTAAACTCCGACACAGAATCGAAGCTCACGTCTCACTGTGACGACTGTTAGTACTCGTATCCAATAACACACAAGACTACGGGTATGCAATAAAATTTGAATCGTCACTCGCGCCATCGCACGATATTGCTACCGATAAATCCTGTTGTATCGCGGGCTTTATACCATATGAAATGTCCTAAGATCCTACCCACATAGACAAGTGTCGGCACCTTCTATTTGTTATCATAACTATTTGAGGTCTCGGCAATGGACAGGCCCTTAGAACCCACAGATATAACAAACACAGATTTATATTTCTTTTAGAATTTGTTTACTTTATTGTCTTATCTAAATAGAAGTGTAATCTGTCCATTTGTCTGTGGAGTTGTAGTGTTAATGGCCACAGTGTAATTTACTAGACATAACGCTTTAAAAAATGTGGATAAATTTAATTGAAGCTTTAATAACATAAACATACCATCACGCCTTGTACTCCCCGAAGGGATTGGCAGAGGTGTTTTAGTACACCCTCGTTTCGAAAACTATGTTTAAGTCCCATGTAATAGGTGACGAGCCTATTGCCATTAACCGGGCACAAATCCAATCGTAATGGAAAAACCCAATAACACTTTGCCCGACCTGGGGATTGAACCCAGGACCCCGTGGTCAACAGTCGCGCTTGCAACCACTATACAAACAAGGCAGTCAATCTTAATTTCAAATAATGAAGCTTTAATTGTCGTTAGAATTTTATTAGAATAGGTAAGAAACTTTCTACATGGAAGGACCAAGTTATCTGGAACAACTTGAAGTGATTCCTATCTTGTAATGGACTGCATAAACCTTTTTTTTTAATATAAATTATCTACATCTGTTATCGATAGCTGGTAATACTAGACAGTGTTAATAAAGGACGGTAGACGTCAAGATGAATCAACTTACCCGATGTTATAAAAACAGTGATCATTCGACGGAGCAGAGGTTTCTATATCGAACAGCCGAAGAAGTCTGACGTTTTATATCTGATTAGCTTGTCCTTATTTTCTGATCTTGTGTAAATTATTATATTGTGAACTAGCTTCTGTAACTAACCACTAACCCAAATCTAAGTACTCTCAGTGGTGGAGAGTTTATCTTGGTTTCATTTACTTTATTTACCATGCTCGTAATCCTGACAGACCGATATTAGCTTTAACTGTAATGATAGATTCAGCCTACAAGATTCAGTTGTTTGTCTTTTACACACCTTAGATGGGAGTGAGGAAAAAAACCTCCTTTCTTGATGAGGAAATACTTTAGAACATAAATAATTACTTCGAAAAGCAAGCTATCTAGGCCTTAAGATTTGTATTTGTTCACAACTGTTCAGATTTTAATCAAGAAGAAACTCCAAACGCGATTAACGAGTATGTATTTGAACTCATGCCAATCCTTGTCGTGGTTGTTGTTTAAACCGCACGCACGGTATAGATTGATCCAATATTCCCAGAAACGATTCCAATATAATCTTTTTTCTATTATGGGAAATCCTCGTGGATATACTTCGCCCGAGGAAGTCGAGGGGGTCTGTCGGACTCTTCCCGGCTAAAAGCTCATGGTGTTCCTCCTCCTGATCGTCGGCCAGGGTCGCGGGATTCGCATAAGCCTACACCGCAACCCCAGCAGATTCCAATAGAACCTAAACAATTACGTCATAAAGCATTTTAATCTAAGCCTTATGATATGTATTTGTTCACATCTATTTACAGTAGTGAGAGCCTAGTGGTGTGACCTTCGGACTGCCAAGTCATAGGTCTCGAGTTCAAACCCGAGGCACGCACCTCTGACTTTTTGGATTCATGTGCGTATTGTATAATTATCACTTGTTTACAAACGGTGAAGAAAAACATCGTGAGGAATCCGGCATGCCTGTGAGATATTTCTTGACGGTATGTGAAGCCAAGTCAGAGGCCCATAGGCGGCATTAACTCTGACACCAGATTAGTTTCTAACCATACCAAAAGAAGAAGAAAGAAGAAGACAACTCTTTAGATTTAATCAACAATAAACCTCAAAAGCCTTATATTTGAATTCACACTAATCTTTGCCGTGGTTGTCGTTTAAAACCGCAAACACGGCAAAGATAGTTCCCAAAATCAATTTCAAGACATCTTGCAGTGTTAGGAGAGATATAATTGTATAGAACATGAATATTAATCTACATTTAAATACATTTATAGATTACACTAGCTGTGTCATCACGGCTCCGCCCGCGTAAAAAGTTTTATTCCAGTAATAAATATAGCCTATGTTACTCAGTGATAACGTAGCTTTCTAACGGCAAAAGAGTTTTTGAAATCGTTCCAGTAGTTTTTAAGTTTATTCGTTACATACAAAAATAAAAATCTTTCCTCTTTATAATATTAGTATAGATTATAATTTATAAATGACGATTTTATGCAGTAATTAAACTTCCTTAACTGCCTTGTTGGTGTAGTGGTTACAAGAGCGACTGCTGAGCATGGGGTCATAGGTTCGATCCCCAGGTCGGGCAGAGTGTTTATGGGGGTTTTCCATTAGAAATTCCTCAGTAGCAGTCCGGGGTCTGGAATTGTGCCCGGTTAATGGCAAAAGGCTCGCCCCCTATTACATGGAACTTAGCGAAACGAGGGTGTACTAAAAACACCTCTGCCGTACCCTTCGGGGAATAGAAGACATAATGTTATGTTATAATTAAACTTCAAACAGCTCTTCTGGTAAGTTGCGATTTTGCACCTTTGTACCTACGAAGGGCGAGTCGAAATATCACAATAACAGTTGATAATATTAAGATAAGAGTTAAGTACATCTCTACATACAAACAGAGTTCTCTAGTTGATATTCGGATTATTCAGAAGCAGGTTAATGCTCCGCAGTGCTTGAGAGCTCATTATCTGAGTACCTACATCACACGTCATGCGTTGATATGAGTGTCACTTGGGACTCGGGTGTTGCCGGCTCGTCTACGTAACCCGGTGGGATATTATGAGGAATTAATTAAAAATATTTTATATTTCTATGTTTGCTTTTCTCTTTTACCTGCTAAAATTAATTTCAGGGAGATCGTTGGGTATATTCTAAAATTAAAATTGCAATTAAACAAACTGATATGGCCTTAGGACAGTTGTGTAGTACTCACAACTGGCGTGCATGTATGACAAGATATATAAAAGTGGATGAAGTGAAAGGAATATATGTAAGGATCGTAGCATGTGGCGTTCTATAGTTTCTGCCTTCCCCCATGGGAAAATGGCGTAATTTTATGTATGTATGATATAGCCTACGCTAAATTAAAGGCTTGTACACAAAACTGCGATGCGACGTTGCATCGTAGAAATATACGAGTTCGCACGACGCATCGCAAAAACTTACGAATTGATTCGCGTAATTGATTTTTCCTATATGTTCTTATCAGTAACAGCAGTGCGCAAATCTTTTTACGCAAATTTATTTTACCTAGTATAATACGTTCAATACGGTTGACGATCTTCGAGGGATTGGTCATCCGAACCTTGAAAGGAAGATGCCTTGCCGCACGAAATCGCATCGCAGCAATTTGCGTCGCAGTTTTCTGCGATGCGGATTCGCATCGCGCCGATTCGCAGTTTTGAGTACAAGCCCTTAACTGGTAATCTATTGGATAGGTGTCGTCTGTCAAAAATATGGTAATCTTGTATACAATGCAGGAGCCTCGTCACCTCGTCTTTTACATAAACCAGATTTATAATAAAAACGCTTAACATCAGCACGAATCGCCTAACACTACATTATCACGAACATTAAGTGAACCTCTCCACAAGATAACGACTGAACAGTATGTCAAGGACCCGGCTCCACGTCACGCCTGTCAAATTAGAGCATTTGCTACACCAATTACTTACTATACTAACCAATAATGTGACCAAAAATATCTATCATACGTTTACTGACAACAATATGACACGGTAGCCAAGATATTCCGTCTTTTCCCAAACAATAGTTACGTTTTCACACAATATTTCCTCATACGAGTACTGTGAAATAATTTGCATGCTAGTTAGATTAAAATATCTGTCGCTTGACAGGGTACTCATTAGAATTTATAACCGCCATCTTTTCGAAGCGTAACCGTGAAGGCGGCCATTGTTATTCCTCTTTGTTTAGCTAAGACGTCGCAGTGATTTGGACTGTTGTTACATTATTTATCTATGGTTATTATATAAGTTGATGTTCATAATATTTTGAATGTATGTGCCGTAACTATTTTTTTAAATTTTTTTCGAGTAATTTGAAAAGCATTTCAGGCGTAATCATGCCGAAGTTCGGCTGCGTAATTTAATCATGGTGTGCCGCGACACTAATGTTTGTATAAGTACGCCTAATCTCGAGATCCAGTGAACCGATTCACGTGACTCGTGAGGTTATCGATATTTTAGTCGGTTTATTAGTGAAAAGAAATACAAATAAATTAAATAGCAATTCAATATTACAGACACACATTCAAGTCTGTTATTGTGTAACTTTTGACACAATTGTCTCTTTAGTCTAGTGGTGGCAAGCATGACTGCTGATCGTTAGATCCTGGGTTTGATCCCCAGGTCGGGCAAAGTATTATTAGGTTTTTCTGTGAGAAATTCCTCAGTAGCAGCTCGGAGATTGGATTTGTGTCCGGTTGATGGCAATAGGCTCGCCCCCTATTACATGGGACTTAAACATAACGGTGAAATGAGGGTGTTACTATACACCTCTGCCACCCCTTCGGAGAATATAGGCGTGATGTTATGTTACGTAGACACAACTTCTGTTTTTCCTCCTCTTTCTAAGTGCCTTTATACATTACCAGCGGCCAGTCCCGGCTTCGCACGGGTGGACATTTTTCCCGTTTTTGCAACATTTTTCATTTATGGTGATGTTATATCGCCTATAACCTTCCTCGATAAATGGACTATCCAACACAAAAAGCATTTTTCAATTCCAACCAGTAGTTCCTGAGATTAGCGCGTTCAAAAAAATAAACAAACTCTTCAGCTTTATAATATTAGTATAGATATTCTGTGCTCTTTTACAAAAAGTCGCATAGTAGTATTAAACAACAAAAGTATAATTAAAAGAAATTGGCTTCCAATTTTATTTTCAGTCGCTTTTAAAACCAATAAATGCTGTACAAAACGAAAAGGCTTTTCGGCCGACCAACTTTCACCTTTTGTCGGACCAACCTTTTGTGAAAAGTTACAATTACAACCCCGAACAGTGGCGGTTCAGATTTATAAATAAATAATTAATAAAATTCAATATGTTGTACCAGCCAGGATATCTCGTGTGATTTCGGCTGCGAATATATCGTTAGATGAATAAGGTATTATTATAGAGAGGATAAACGATGCAGTATCTACTGTTACATCATTAATGGCCTGTTTCTATGGCCAAAAACTAATCGTTTTGCGTAGTTACCAGTAGTAGCATGTTTTATTGTGAGACTGATAAGCTAATTGTATCTGTTATACAGTGGAATCCGTTTATTACGACTTCGCTTATAACGACCAACCGTTTATAGCGACTTAAGAACATCCTTTAGTTAGGTTTTCTTATCTGGTATTTATTTATTTATATACTCTTTATTGTACATAATAAGTACACTGGTAAGAAACATAATTAACTTTTTAACAAAAAAAAAACCGATTTCAAATTGTCTATCTCCGAAGTTCTTTATCAAATCTTCACCAAATTTAAATGGGACCACTTCGAAAGAATACTCTTTCAGACAAAAAAATATCATTAAAATCGTTTCACAATTAGCAAAGATACAGCGGAACAAACATACAAAAAAAACACAGTCGAATTGAGAACCTCCTCCTTTTTGGAAGTCGGTTAAAAAGGAACACAAACTATTTACTGACGCTTATAACGACGTCCGTTACAAATATCGCCGTCCCTTTGAAAGAAGAAAGAAATTTATTTGGCACGAAAGCAGTCAGACACACAGACAAAAAAAAACATAAGAGACAAAACAAAATAAAAAAATAAAGTAGCTGTGTGTCTAGCGGCTGCGCCAAATAGGTTCAGTTCAGCATAAATGTCAGACCACTAGTGCCTGACGCTGGTTTTCAACTGAACCCATTGTGACCTTTGTTGTCGTTATAAGCGAATTGCACTGTAGTTACTATGCGTGGAGGGGTATGACACCCGGAACCGACTGTTTAACTTGTTCTCCGAGGCACAGAGCTCAATATGTAACGAACGGTAACCCATCCACAGACTGACCGCGGCAAGTGCAGCTTCACCTAGCAAATCGTATGATCCACGCGGTTGGTAATTAGCCACGAGCCAAAGGGTTCAGCAGGGGTGTTTTGGTACACCCTCGTTTCACCAGTTATGTTTATTAGTCCCATGTAATAGGGGGCGAGCCTATTGCCATTAACCGGGCACAAATCCAGACTCCGTGCTGCTAGTGAGAAATTCCTAATGGAAAAACCCAATAACACTGCCAGACCTGGGGATCGAACCCAGGACCCCATGCTCAGCAGTCGCGCTTGCGACCACTAGACCAACAAGGTACTTTCAATTACTACATACATAAACTCACGCCTTTTTCCCATGGGGGTAGGCAGAAATTAATGAAAGCCACATGCTACGTCCCTTACATACCCCTTTCGCTTCATCCACATTCATACATCTTGTCATACACGCTCGCCGGTTGAGAGTACTACGCACCTGACCTTTGTGAAGAACATCACCAATAACATCGATGTAAGTCCTTCTAGGACGTCCTCTACCGGCGTTTCCATTGACATCCGCCTTATGTTTATATATACCTTTTGTTAATCGCCGTTCACTCATACTCTCAACATGACCAAACCACCTAAGCATACTCCTTTCAATTTTTGTCACTACATCATCTTTTAAACCTATTCAATTACTACTAGTATTTTAAAGCAGAGTCCACACTATAATGAGCCATTAAAATGCGGACTACATTCCTGTAAACATGACGTGTAAGGGCATAGGTTCACGTGCCAAGGTCTCATCAAAGTTATTTCTTGCACAATTGTTCTCATGTCTTATTCCGAAGAGGTTCGTCTTGCCTCTTGGAGTTATTGTGAATAATGATGAACGGTTTTCAGGTGAAGGAGCCGAATGCAAAGTTGTCGAATAATTTATTTATCTGATCAACGTGAGATGTTCGTTGATTGTGCAAAGGAGAAAGCATTGAACTTGTTTACGTTAAGCGATGGGAAATGTGGATTTGATGATTGAGACGGTTTGACGCATATTTATTTTTATACTACCTACTTACATTTTTCGATCCCTAGGTCGGGCAAAGTGTTATTGGGTGTTTCCGTGTGGAATTCCTCAATAGCAGCCCGGTGTTTGGATTTGTGCGCGGTGGATGGTAATAGGCTCGCCCCCTATTACATGGGACTTAAACATAGCTAGCGAAGCGAAAGGGGTATGTAAGAGTCGTAGCATGTGGCGTTCTATAGTTTCTGCCTACCCCCATGGGAAAAAGGCGTGAGGGTATGTATGTATGTATGTTAAACATAGCTGACGAAATGAGGGTGTACTAAAAGACACCTCTGCCGAACCTACTTACATTTTACAGGGAGTTTTTAACAAAATTTTCTGTGACTTTCCTTGGCACAGTTTTTGCACAGATGACGCAAACAATATAGAATTTAAAATACATATCAATAACATGACGAATATCCAGATAGTTAGACCCGAGTTTAGTTCAGTTGAACTCGGTGCGCCATAGGGCGCGTTCCCACTATGTCGTGACGATTAATTTATCGTTGGACGACTGTCGTCTCTAGCTATTCCCATTGAATCGCGACGACATTTTATTGTTTCGTGTAGTAAGGCTACGACGAGACGATGTTTTTATCGTAGCCACGATAGATAGTCGTAACGACACATGATTTGCCGTCACGATGTCGTGACGTTTTCTTATCGTTTTACGACTGTCGTGCTAGCCGTTCCCATTGACTTGACATTCTGTCGTCACTGCAAAACCAAGTCGTGAACGACAGTTAATCGTGTCGTCTTATATGTGAACACCTCCATTTAAATATACAGGCCATGACACTTAAAACTACACGACTATCTGTCGTCACGACAAAGTGTCAACATTCCAACATGACAATCGAATACCCGAACACATCGCGCGAATAATATCAATTGCGTAAATTAATTTTTGTAACAGTTCATCATCATCCTTCTGCCCTTATCTCAACGTATTTGGGGTTGGCGCAGTATGTCTTCTTCATCCATACATCTCTATAAGCCGTCATCTCAGTAGTCCCCCTCTTTCTAGCCATATCATCTTTCACATTATCCATCCATCGTTTCTTTAGTCTTCCTCTACTCATAACCATCCACATTCATACTCAAAACTTTCCTCACGACATGTTCCTCATTCATCCGCATCACATGCCCATACCATGACAAACGGTTTCCACACAACTTCTCAGTCACCAGTACTACTTTTAGACTCTTTTTGTTACCAGCCAACAAAAGTAATCTTTGATGCCGAAATACGCGTCGAATTAACCCAAAAACTATCTGGAGCGTCCATAAAATTCGAAAGAGGAAGTTTTATCGCAGAAAACGCACTTTGAAGACTAAATAAACGTAGTGATGTGATAATTTTCTAAAGTTAGTGCGGGGTCTGGGGGGCACCGCGCAATTGTTTATAGGTCGAAGTAATGACCCCTGATATGAAGACACGAGTGACACGGAAATGGTTTTATTTTGTTTGGCTGTACTATTTGTATGAAGTAATATAATGATTGTGTTTTAGATTATGGAAGGCTCGTCAAGAATTATCTTGTACCTAATAAGTCTTTATTTAAATGTTATGACGTGTTTTGATTCCCTTGCGAGTGTCAAAATATGTATGCAGCATAAACGGTCGTATCTTTTGATTGCGTTGACTTAGAAGTTTGATTTTTTCATAGCTTCAAGGAATTATAGACCTGAGTATTTGAAATTAATTTCAACTTGATACCTACACGCGTTCCTGAGAAAAAGGTTCTTAACAGACAGACGGACAACGAAGTGATCTTATATTCCTTTTTTTTTCTTTCGAGGTGCGGTACACTAAAAAAAGGTATGGCGTGGTTTTAACAACATTCAAATAACATAGTAAACAACAAATATAATAACTAATAACAACTACATATAAGTCTGTGACACGTCTCGTCGGACCTTTTATCAGAAGCAATAAAACAATGCAATTAATTATATTTCAAATCAATAATAATTAACAACAGAACAAAACATATTCAAAGCACGTAACTTTTAATGTCGTTTGTCATTATAAATTATAATAACTTTTAATAAGGTGTCATCGACACTCCGCCCACTTCCTGCCTATAGGAACATGTTTATACAATATGTAAAAAGTAATGATATCAGGAATTATGCCTAATATTGTGGAAATAATATTAGGCATAACTGTATACAGTGTGACTGTGAAGGAAAACATCATGTAGAATGTTCAGAAATCAGCAACACGCGTCACGCAATAAACAAGCGCGTTGATCAATAGTTGTTCCTTCTCTCTACGAGAAGAGGCCTTTGCTCAGCAGTGGTTCAGTTACAATCAAATATTATAAACATGTCGGAGAATAAGTCATTTAGAAGATAAAGGAGGGTAGTCGTCAAGATGAATCAACGTACCCGATATTATAAAAACAGTTGTCATTCGACGGAGCGAGAAGGATTCTATATCGAACCGCCGTAGAAGTGACCTTTGTTATCTGACTAACTTATCCTTCTAATATTCTGTAACTAACAACTAACCCAAATACAAGTACTGTCAGTGATGGAGAGTCTTAGTTGGTTTTATTTACCAAATCGTCCCCGTAGCGAAAAGTCACGAAGTCGAAAAATGGCTAAAATTACTTATCAATGTCACTAAAATCAACATTTTCTTCTCTAAATATCTGTCTAACCGTCATTTTTGTAGCTGCCCAGGCTTTTGTTTTACGAAGTGTGAATAGTAACTAAGTCTTTCCTTTGCACCCCACAGCGTAATAATGAAGAAATAATTAATTTAGTAAATTATTTATACATTTATCGAAAATTTACATCACCCGAAATTAAAACTACTTAATTACTTTTTCTCTTGAATTATCTATGCATACATGCGCCTTTAGGTAGCCTAAAAATCACTAAAATAATTTAGTGAGTTTTTAAAGTACATTTCGTACATCTAACAGTTAATAATTTAATTAAATATTACCATAGTATTTTGTGCATTTTTTGTGTAAAATCTTTAATACATTATGCCTCTATGTTGTATCGTTCTGCCTAGCCTGTTCCCAATTATGTTGGGGTCAGCTTCCAGTCTAACCAGATGCGGCTGAATACCAGTATTTTACACAGACCGACTGCCATTAGTCCTCCGCAACCCAGTTACTGGACAATGCCGATATCCTAAGGTTAGACCTGTTGTCAGACTTTCGGGGTTCTGACTTCCCGTTACGACTGTCATGAGTATTCGTATGATACCCGGACTGTCTAACGTGCTCTCCGAGGCACGGAGGGGTTTCGATGTGATGTGAAGCAAGCGCAGTTTAACCTCGCAAGTGGTATGATCATCGTGATTTGTAATTAGCCACGAGCCCTTCATGCCTCCATTGCCTCCATTGCCTGCCTTATGCCTGAATGTTGTATATTCTATTTTAAACTAGATATTCAAAGCCATTGGACGGATAAAGCATTTATCGGATTTAATAAGCAGTTTTTATGTTTTGTTGTTGTTGTTATGTTCAACGTCTCCTTCGCCTAGTGGTGGCAGGCGTGATTGCTGATCGTGAGGTCCTGGATTCGATCCCCAAATCAGGCAAAGTGTGTTATTGGGTTTTTCCGTGGGGAATTCCTGGGTAGCAGTTCGGTGTTGAAACAAATGAAAATTATTGGAAAATAAAATGAAAGCAATAGAATTATTCAGAAAAACAAAACTTGATCAAAAGAGGAAACATGTAAAGAGGAAGGCAATCCAACAAAAACAAAAAGCGGAACTTTCAGAAAGTGATAGCGATTATTTTCTTTTTTTTTTTGAAGTTGCCCCACAGTAGAATTTCTCCTGTTTCGTGGGTGCGTTTACAGACACAAATCTTCACAAGCACAAACATCCAGACCCGGAACAACTATCTGTAGGCCATACAAATATTTGTTCCGTGCGGGAATCGAACCCACGACCCGTAGCGCAGCAGCCGATCGCTCAGCCACTGCACCACACGCGTCGTCAAAATTTTTATTTTGACGACACGTTTAATTTTCACAATTTCTTTTTTGTTTTAATTTGTTTATGAGCTGTACAAGAATAGCTAATGCCGTGGTGATAACATTTCTAAGACAGTAAGGCTGGTAGTGAGGCTTGCTACTCGAAGTGCGCCGGTTTGACTATCGTCACTCATGGAGGCTCCTTTGATGCACCTTCTTTTTTTTGAAGAATGATGACGTCAAGAGAATGGGTAGTAGCGTCTTCCTGTCTATTTATACCAACAAAATGTGACCACCCTTCTGCCAAGAGTGGTAATAATGGCAATTACTTCTCTGACCGGTTATCGTAGCGGTCGTTGGAGGCTCATACCGACGGTCGGCAGTGAATACCACGTGTGTGTAAAATACAAATTTAAAAAAAAGAGAAAAATCTGTCTCCTGTAAAAAAATGGCCGATCAAATGTTAATACAAGTTTGTCATCGTACGTCATAGATAGCTTAGAAGTATTTGAATTGAAAGTTTGTTGAACTAGTACGTGTATGACGAGTTTATCAATCTAAAGAACAAATAAAACGCTTTTGAAGAAAATTTGATTTACGAGGTTTTCACTGCCGAGCGTCGATATCCAGCAGTGCATACCAAATGATATGATTACTGTATCTGACCTATGACGTATGAATCAAATAATTTACCCATTTCCTATGATAATACGACGCAACTGAATTTATCTTAGCATTCCACTTTTGAAGTAAAAACTGTTCATTTCACCAGCTGTTAACGTCAATGCTAAGATAACATAATTAATGCAAACGATGACCAATCAACTCGTGTAAACAACGAGACACATCTGTTTCGCGAAACTAAAGTAAAGCCTAACGCAGACGATCGCTTTTAACCAGCCGACAATTCTTCTTCTTTTCGTGTGGTTAGTGACTAACCTAGTGTCAGAGTTTATGCCGTCCATGGGCTTCTAACTTGGCTTCACATGCCGTCGAGAAATATCTCTCAGGCATGCTCGTTTCTTCATGATGGTTTCCTTCACCGTTTTTAAGCAAGTGATAATTATACAATACGCACATGAATTTGAGAAGTCAGAGGTGCGTGCCTTGGGTTCGAACTCGAGACCTATGACTTGGCAGTCCGACGGTCACACCACTAGGCTATCACTGCTATGGCATATACTATGCTATGGCTGGTAATTGCCGACTATAGTCGGTGAGAGTGTCCGATTCTTCACAGAGTCAACGCAAACGTATAAGCACACTTCTCTTGCGTTGATGCGCTGTTACTCGTATGTTTTTATCTAGGTATACGGTCCGCCTGGCTAGCCACCACCCTCACATTAAAGTCCGGCGCCAAGCAGTTTACTGTGTTCCGTCGTGTGTATGTGGGAAGGAGGGGTGTAGGGGAATTCCTCTATATCTCTGTTCCTTGAAATCGTGTGCGCCATCTTAGACCCTGTCTGCGCTTACCATCAGGTGAGACTAGTGCCAAAAGAGAAGAATAAAAACATTTTTTTTAACCTTTTCTCCCACTTTGATGATAGTTGATTAAACTTGGACAGACTGTTTTATAAGACCGGGTTTTTTGTTGGATCATTGTATTGAAATATTAGTAGCGATGCATGAAAAGAGTCCTCAAAAGTAAAGATACCTAAATAAGTTCCTCCGGTACACCTAAGGGCAATCAGTCCCGTTAACAACCTTGCCGCAGGCTAATCTTCTTACCACGGCAGGCATGAGTTATTATCGTATAGCCCGAGCACACGAGGGAAGAAGTTGATGTATCATAACTAAATATTTCACCGATTATTTGCGGTCCGATTACCCGGTCGTCTGTTGACCCCCTAAGATTGAATTAATACGTGATATATTTTTCTTTACACAATTTTATTAGCACTAAATTCAGTTTCTTTGCGTTACATTTGTGATGGTGATTCGTAATCAAAGTTTTATGGCGGGTGTAAAAGAGCGGTGTTTATTATTCCGGCTGTCAATCTAGAATAGAGTGGAGACCGCCCACGGAGCTCTGATATAAACCTGTCTTTGCGTTCGTGTGAACTTGATGATGAGTCATTTACTTTGAGGAAAACAATATTTTTTTGTGAAATAAATCATACAATTTTGTTTCTCTTCATCGTTTTGTTAATATTTTCATGGGATTGGTCAAGATCTTCCTTCTAGAAGGCTCATGCTGATATTATTCGTGTTTTCGTATCATTCGTTCTGCCTAGCCTTTTCCCAACTGTGTTAAGATCAGCTTCCTGTATAGCCAGATGCGGCTGAATACCAGTATTACACGGAGTGATTGCGGTCAGACCTCCGCAACCCAGTTACTAGGTAATGCCGATATCCTGTGTTTAGACCGGTTGTCAGACTTTCGGGCTTCTGACTACTCGTAACGACTGTCATAGGTATTCGTATGACACCCGGGAACGTGGGTTTAACGAGTCTCGATGTGAGTATCATATTACCTATATATTTGCAGGACCTTTAAATGCCCGGTCAGGTCCTCAATCTATGGGAATAGCCCCAGGTTTTTACGCTGAGGAATATGTACCAAAATATTCCAAGGAATTACGTAAATACATAAAAATGTTGTGTACGAATTTAATAACGCTTGCTATGATAGATACGCTAGATGCTGAATCATTCGCTGACTGATATACATTTCCTTTTTATCAGAATTTCTCATAATTCCGCAAACAAATAATAGTTTCTACGAATTATTCTATTTTGTCGCATTGTGTAATATCCAAATAATAATAATTGCATCAAAATGATGAATTATTTCATATAAAAAAAAAAACATCAAACGCTGGTCGTTAGAAAAGTTAATCATTCGACACACAGACCGCAATAAATATTAATATAGACAAGCTTTGAGTCGGTGACGACCTGCGTCATGAACTGTCGCGTTTCAACACACATTTTATTATTAGTGAGTAAGCTTGGAACACATTTGTACCACGCCGCGCGATTACGCGTGGTCATTAAGTCACATTTTATTGCGTGTCATCATCTTATCATGTTGGTGAAAGTGGTCTAGTAGAAGGTTCATATTCAGCAGCAGAAATATTGTTATAGGGAGCTGCTGCTCATTTTCACGACACCTATAGTTTTCTCTCATACCTTTGAATCATTGTGTTAATCATCAAACAATATTCCTTTTACTCTCTAGAAGAAAGACTATTGTTGGCTGGTTACACAGCAATGGCCCTGATTCTGTTATGTACAAACTAAACGGTGTAGTGCCATCTTTTTTACTCTGATAAAATAAGAAAGAGACAGACGTAAATAAGAGCTGTCAAAGTTGAACAAAATTTCTATACAATTTAGACGACACGTTAGAACATGTCGACTTAAAACACAATGAAGTTCAAGACGTAAATTAGTTTGACATCTCTAACTGAGTACTTATCCATCACCGTCCTTTTCTAGCGCTGTCTGCTAGTAAAAGATAGCATTTCTCTAATTTAAGAGGACATACATCGACGTTATTGGTGATGTTTTTCACAAAGGACAGGTGCGCAGTACTCTCAACCGGCGTGCGTATATGACAAGATGTATGAATGTGGATGAAGCGAAAGGAGTAAGGGTCGTAGCATGTGGCGTTCTATAGTTTCTGCCTACTCCCTTGGGAAAAAGGCGTGAGTTTTTGTATGTATGTTGGTGAACAAGAGAATCAGCACCAGTATCACTTGGAGCCTTAACTAAACTATTATATCCAGACGTGATCATTAAACACGCGTCTTATGTAATAAGTTTGTTTCTGGCTTAAATCTTGTGAAATATGTTGAGTAATTATGAGTGACTGGATTCGTGATAATATTAATAAATTGTGACAGACCGCGCAATTAGTTAAATCGCTAATTTGTATGTCGGGTAGTGACGTATTTTTTGAGACCATTGCCAAGTTCCAAATCATATGCAAAATTTAATCGATCACTTTACTTTTTTATTGTATTTATTTGGTAGTCATGGTATACTCGTAAATAAAAACATTTTTTACAAAAAATTTAAACCGACTTCAAAAAAGAATAAAATAATTACCATATAAAATTAACAGTTTCAGAAGTCGGTGCTGATCCACGCTGAACCAAATTGAAGGCACCGACTTCTGAAACTGTTAATTTTATATGGTAATTATTTTATTCTTTTTTGAAGTCGGTTTAAATTTTTTGTAAAAAATGTTTTTATTTTTTTCACATTAGTGGCCTTAATTAAAACTTGGTTGGACCTACTAAAGACGCTGCTCGTAACATAATCACATCATCACAATATGCGTACTGTTCGTCATTGAGGAGTTCCATTGTCTATCTCCGAAGTTCTTCATCAGATTTTCACCAAATTTAAATGGGACCAACTTCGAAGTATACCCTATCCATTAAAAAAAATCATTAAAATCGGTTCATAATTGGCGAAAATATCGATGAACATACACAAAAAAAAAGTACATACAGACGAACATAGTAACCTCCTCCTTTTTGGAAGTCGGTTAATAACCTCCTCCTTTTTGGAAGTCGGTTAAAAATCATTTATTTACTTCTAACATAACGTAACATCACGCCTTGTATTCCCCGAAGGATTCGGCAGAGGTGTTTTAGTACCAACATCCTTGTTTCGCCAGTTATGTTTAAATCCCATGTATTAGGGGGCGAGCCTATTGCCATTAACCAGGCACAAATCCAGACTCCGGGCCGCTGTTGAGAAATTCCTAGTGAAAAAGCCCAATAACACTGCCCGACCTGGAGATCGAACCCTATATATATAAGTAAATATATTTAGTTCTAAGTATTCAAAATCTCATAATTATTATTTTGTAATAATTTTTACTTTGTAATGAGAAGGTAATGAGTATTATAGTAAGCTAAATCTCTCGAAACAGTGAGCTGTAAATTCACAATAAAAGCCAAACCTTCAAACTAAAAAAAAAACACAAGACAGAATATATTTTAGTCGTTCTAAATACGTGCACGTCACGTATAAACGAGTGACAAATTGCCTTGTCAGCAAACCAGGTTTAACTTCCCTGCGTTTATTTTCCGCTGAATTTATCAAAGTCTAAGCTAATGACTACCTGGTGCAGACGCCGTAGTTATAATAAAGGAGGGATTAAAATTATAATGCAAGCGAACGCCGCGCCGCGACCGAATGTTTGACCAAACACTGCATATCGTTATGATTATCGTTTGCTTAATTATCTGCAATAAGGTTGACAAGCATATCGTTTTGGGACCCAGTGCATGATATCAGTAAGCACCCGCGCGACTGCGCAACGAGTATTCCCAAGTAGGGTTGATGCCGGCAGGCGGCCGGTCATAAAACAATAAGCCAAAACCTCTAACAACATGGATTTATGAAATACATGTTGTGCCGACCTCACCTAGTGTGGGGTAAGGGCAGAATGAAGAAGACTGCATATCAAGGTGCCAGGTGTGTTTATTTGCCAATAAAGGTGCAGTTCCGGCGACGAGTCGTGCCCACTCTGAACTCTTCGCGAACTCTCGCGCATGTACACTCGTGAAGAAAACAGTGACTGTTGAAACTATTAAATAAACTTTACTTAACTAATGGCCAATCATAAGATCGTAGTAATTAAATGTTAACTAAAAGCTATTTTGTTGCTATAACAACTATTCTGCAACCACCTGCACGATGTTCAGAGCGGCCACGACTCGTGGACCGAACTGGAAGCCGTATGACGTTCCAGCAGTGATCGTCCAATGACAGACGTTTCTTTTTCTCACCTGTCAATATGCCTGTGATTATTTGGAGAAATACTCTGATATCACAGCATACTAAATTACTATACTATGGTGCAGTCTCATAATTATTAAATCGATATTGTACACATGCCGTGGCGTACACTATAAAAGGTGTCTGTTCTGTGAGATGGGCTTAGCAATACGTTTCAACACTTTCAACTAAATACCATTATTAAGCGTTTATAAACTAATAGCCTAGGATACAGCTATTAATTTAATTTTCAACAAACCGGTCGTAATAAAATGCGCGTTTAAGGGCTCTGCCCACTGCACCGTACCGTACTAGGAACGTAACCGTACGGGCATCGGTAAAAAAAAACTTTATATGGATTAGTATGAGACAATGCCCACTAGACCGTTCCGTCATCGACCGATACCGTAGCGTGTCATGCACGGACCGGCAAAATTAGATCACGAGAATATTTTGCAGTTGACAGAACGCTCCGTGCCTAAAACGCGACGGGTATAAGGTTGCCAGGTGTCCTGATTTAGCCGGACTTGTCCGGCTTTTTACAGTCCTGTCCGGCCAAATATATACAAGTCCGGCCTGTCCGGCTTTTGGTCAACCCCGCCCCGACAAAAGATGCCGAACAAAAGAGCGCGAACGAATTCTTTTTCTCTTTAAAATCCAGTGTGTCAAGCTTTCAGGGCAAAATCTCCGGCTAAATATGAATCTGTGTCCGGCTTTTCTATTTTTGGGCCTGGTAACCCTAGACGGGTATGCACCGCGTTTATACCGCTTATGCTATCTGTATGATCCGCGTTGTTGTTTGATACAAGATATTATTTATTTGCTAACCTTTAAACATTCGTTTAAAGGTTAGCACGTACGCAAAAAATATGGAGGACGAAAACCTAATAGATTGTGTTCGTAAATATGAATATTTATACAACTAAAGAAAATGTACAACAACCGATAGGACGGGTACTAAACGGGGATGGTACGGTCATCATACGCGTTGCATACCCGTATAGACCGCGGTTGATACCCGTATAGCAACGGTCGGCAACTTTTTGGCGGGCAAGGGCCACAAGGTGGCAAAATAAACTAAAGGCCAGCCGTACTTGTGATATTAACCCTAGAAGCCCACCTACGTACGTATTTACCTACGTATAATTGGTCATATCCCATAAAAAAAATGAAAATGCTATTAAAATTGTTAAACATGTAAGAAGTCCGCGGGCCGCGTGTTGCCGACCGCTGCCGTATAGAATGCGGTTGATCCGTTGAAGTGGGCATAGTAGTCAACGGAGCGTTTATTACCGTGCATGACACGGTCCGAATACGGTCCGAGTATAATACGCTGTAATGGGCAGACTCCTTTATGCAGTATTTTTGTGTAAAAAGAACACAGGCCCTTATCTAGTTAAAATTAGTTAGGTAGTCGACATTTCACAAAATGATCGTCGTGGTAACACACAACTTTGAAAGCATGGCGAACATTTTCCCGAGAAAGGCTGGCGTATATTGCCTATTGCAGCCGCAATGCACGGCGCATTAGGAATAGGACGCTTGTGTGCGTCGTCGACACGTTTTACGTCGGCCACGTCGCGCCTATTCCAACAACATGTATTGTGTGTAAAATATCCATTTGAAAATTCCAAACGCAAAGTGCAAATTCCTGGACTTGATTAGACTCTAATTTGAATAATAATAATACCTATCCCTAAGGTTTACTTATCAACTGGGTGGCGTATATTTCCGGCGCCACAATACACGACAAGCCGGGCGCGCGACGCTATTGTACGCCGACACGTCTCTCGCTTATTCTAATGACAACGGGTGTATATGATATCTTATGGATGTTTATTTAGGTATATTCAAAGAACAATAGCAATCTTTTTTTCTCATATATTTCGCTATACATGAAGGCTAACTGAACGTAAAAAAAAGATAATAGATTCAATTTAAAAGGGGAGATTCGATCGGCTGCCTAACGACGAACTAACCCTACATTATTTCGTTAAAAAACATAGAATCAATTTTTCAGTCTATAATTTTGAGTCGTAACATTAAGTCATAATCGTTGGAAACTTCTCGTTAGAAGGTCGTGACTGACTCTACTCGTGACCTTTAGCTTTCACATTATTTTAATTGGATAGATTTACCAAAATATTATTTCTCATATTTTTACAAAATATCAATTTCATTTCAGTATTAAAAAAGGTAAAACAAAAATAGAACTCAGTGTACAGTCTTATTTTTATTTTTATCCGAGCTTTTAAATTATTGCACAACGTGTATCGTAGATAATTATGAGTCGCGTATTTATTTTGCATATTTCTATGTTGCACGTATGGGTGTTGCACGTGCGTAAATTGCACGCACGTACTTTGCACGACTGTATGTTTTTCGTTGTTCAATCGACAATGGCGACTACTTTTGCTATTATTAATAAAATTTTGGTGCATAAAAACCAATTAATTCAGTAATAGTTTGCATGGGATTCTGGGTGCGATCACCAGGCCGGGCAAAGTCTTATTGGATTATTTCATTAGGAATTTCTCAGTAGCAGCCCGGTGTCTGGATTTGTTCCCGGTTAATGGCAAACATAACTGGCAAAACGAGAGTGTACTAGAATATACCTCTGCCGAACCCTTTGGGGAAGACAAGGCGTGATGTTATATTATAGTTTTATAACTAATGCTATATAATAAAAAAACTAAACGTTAATTTTTAATGTTTTCTAATTCAAGTCAGGAATCAGGATCATAATTTCATTGTCACTTGCGTTACCGGTGAAGAAAAACATCGTGAGGACACCTACACACCTGAGAAGGGTCCATAAAGTTCTCAATAGTGTGTGTAGTCCGTCAACCCGCACCAGGCCAGCGTGGTGGACTAAGGCCGAAACCCTTCATGAGAATAGAGTATGAACTCAGAAGAAGCCCGTGCCCTGCAGTGGAACTAGGGTCGTATCTGGCCAAATTTATACAAATCCGTCCTGTCCGGCTTTTGTTAGGCTTTTGGTCAACCCCGCCCGGCCAAAAGATGCCGAACGAAAGCGCGCGAGTGACTCACGTAATAAATCACACATTAAATAATTAAGAGTTAGAGTAAGTCTCTAATGAATAACAGTAATAAATATACAAATAAAAGTATCAATTATTTTTCTTTTAAAAACCACTGTGTCCCAATTTCAGGGTAAAATGTCCGGCTAAATACGAACCTGTGTCCGGCTTTTCTATTTTTGGGTCTGGCAACCCTAAGTGGGACAGTAATGGGCTGATTATGTTATGTAAATGTTAATAAACAACAAAATACAAGCTTTTAAACTACCTCAGAATACTTCGGATCGTCGATCAGCCAACACCGCAGTTTATTTTATAAAAAAATAAAAATACAAGGCACGCTAAAGCAGCGGATATATCATTTTTATCAGAACCAGGTCAAGTGGGAGCTGAGAACGTCATCGTCCCTCGTCTGGTAATCCCTATATTTTTCATCGTAGCTCTACGAATCTTAGTTTCTCCAAGAAAGGACAATGGACTTTGAATAGCACTTGACCTATCGGCCGCCATCAATTATTTATATATAGATTTTTTTGTATATAATTGGGATCTATTTCTGTGGTACGTATTACGTACGGTTACGGTTACATAAAAAGTTATAATAGGTAAAAAAAATATATAAGAGATGAATTTTAAAAAATGCATGAAAAATATATGCCATTTCCTTTGATTTATCATAAATTTTCTTTGCAGGATTTCAATCTTATCAGCAACTTTATTGATAGCTGCCATAATACACGGTGTTTTTATTTAGCAAAAAAAAACATTAAGTTGGATACCCAGCTAACCACCTGCTTTTTTTAAACTACAAAAATTCAATTTTCATTTTCTCAAAAATCGAGCCAAGCCTCCTTTGATTTTGACTTTGCAGGCCATCTCAAAAACAACTGTGTAACATTTTACAGGCCTTCTAATTATGTGGTGCGACGTTTTAATAATACTCAATATTTATTTGCGTATTCCACAATGTTACATATGTGGTAGTAATAAAAATAATGTATTATGTTACAATTGTGGACCCTGTTGGGCACAGCAAAGTAAGATAGAGGAGGATCATTATTAAATTAGATAAAATTTAAAAATAAAATAGAAAGTTTAGTATGAAGTTTAGTTATGTTTTTTTTTTGTTTTATATGTTGGTAGATAATAACTTGGTTTTTTGAATTTATTTGCTTTTATTTAATTATGTTTTTTTACTTTTTTTTAATAAATTAATAATTTATTCATATTATACTATTTATTACTATATTTACCCTGTTTATCTTTTTAGAAAAGTTTTAATGGCCGCTCATAGGCCAATATGCCCATTTCTTCTCGTAAATCTTCTTTTGCAGAGCTGTTATTAGTATCTGGTTATACGACAGCTTTTCAGCTATTAAGAATTATCTAAATATGATTTCAATTTAATATAAGACTTAAACAATTGTTATCTAATATCTACCTACTATATTCCAAAATAATATTTTCATAAGTCTAGTTTCTGCGTGACCTTTTACAGTTGTAACCTACAATTACACTTGATTATTGCCTAAATACTTCAAAGCACAATTGATTCATTACGCTGGAGTGCCCTTCATAAAATAATAACCAGCTACAAAACCTTTTACGGCATAAGCTTGTTTTTTCTTTTATTCTTGACTTGGTCGCGTTTGGCCCTAGTCTCACCTGATGGTAAGCGCAAACAGGGTCTAAGATGGAGCACACGAATCCAAGGTGCAGAGATATAGAGGGATCCCCCTATACCCCTCTGGCTCCCACATACACACGACGGAACACAGTAAACTGCTTGGCGCCGGACTTTAATGTGTGGGTCGCTAGCCAGGCGGACCGTATAGACCCTACCACCAAGTTTGCTGGGTTTTGTTGAATCTTACAATATGCGTCTATTCCCAGCGTGCGGTGAGGAAGTTTTATATTCTAACCCGTCCCCACGCAGGTGAAAAAAGGTTTAAAAACGCTCTGAAAAAACTTAGGAATAAAGAAAGCAGAAATAAAACAAAATCATAACTAACGGCGCGTTCCCACTATGTCGTGACGATTAATTTATCGTTTAGCGACTATCGTATCTAGCTGTTCCCATTGGATCGTGACGACATTTTATCGTTTCACGGCAGTCGCTTTGTCGTTTGCACATCAGTAGCAAGCTACGCCGAGACGATATTTTTTATCGTGGCCACCACAGAGAGTCGTAACAACGACACATGATATGCCGTCACGATGTCGTGACGTTTTCTTATCGTTTTACGACTGTCGTGCTAGCCGTTACCATTAACTTGACAATCTGTTGTCACTGCAAAAACAATCGTGAACGACAGTTAGTCGTGTCGTCTTATATGTGAACACCTCCATTTAAATATATAAGCCACGACACTTAAAACTACACGACTATCTGTTGTCACGACAAAGTGGTAACGCGGCCTAACATTAACTACATATTTTATACCAGGCTTGTAGGTAGCTACTTAGGTACCACAACTGAAGCTGAAGTTTCAAACTATGCGTATATCGTTCACTCCAAGAATTCATCTCAGATGACCTTACGTACACAAAGCCGAGCGACCCGAAGGTTTACGAACTCTGCAATATCGTAGATAGTAATTATTAAAGGGTGAATACTTGTAGTAAATTCCAATATTGACAACATGGCGGTGAAGCCCTCTCAAGATCTGACACTCGCTTTTATACTTTAAATATTGATACTAGTTGAATACGAATATTGGATATTATTATTGGTTGAAATAGTTAAATTATATTTGAATTCAACGTAAATTTTATGAGATTGTAAAGAATGCATGATTTTTAGGGTACCATACCCAAAGGGTAAAACGGGACCCTATTACTAAGACTCTGCTGTCCGTCCATCTGACCGTCTGTCACCAGGCTGTATCCAATGAACCGTGATAGTTAGACAGTTGAAATATTCACAGATCATGTATTTCTGTTGCCGCTATAACAACAAATACTAAAAAACAGTATAAAATAAAGATTTAAGGGGGCTCCCATACAACAAATGTGATTTTTATTGATAATGTCCGACTCGCACTTGGCCGGTTTTATATTCTATCAAACAAAAATGTACAGAACCTCTATGAACTAAAGACGAACTTTAGTTCGCTTTATCAGCCAATCAAATGAATGAAGAACGATTGTAAGCAACTACAAGACCGATCAAGTAAGATTTAAACTTGAAAGACTTTTGATACCAACTTAGACCAACTTACCAACTTAGACCAACTTACCAACTTAGACCAACTTACCAACTTAGCTACTTATACACCATTTCAAATAACATTTAGCTCATCTTTATTGACCGTTAAGAGGAAACGCGGGCTGCAAAATACACATTAATAATTTGAATAAGTTTTTAAGCGATCTATTTCCGTCCCACCCCTCACGCAAACCTTCCCAATTGAGCGCGAAAGAGACATCTGCATCTCGGACTGATTTCTCCTGTGCAATATTAACGAAATCGTACTTTCGTATTTCCCTGTTTCCTTCTTCAAATCTGGACCGATTTTAATATTTTTTTCTGTAATAATTTAAGAAAGACTTTGGTTATGTCTGTATGTTTTTATTTTTTATATTCATCAAATTCGTTTGCTAGATGTTTGAAAACAGTGGTAAAATCGGTCGATTTTTGTAATATTCAAACGTTTCTAGTTCTTTTAGTAATTAAAAAAAACAAAACATGGGGACTTAGTGGTGGTAGATATATATCATAATGGTAAAAAATATTTGCTTTAGTGACATTATCCAAGGAGGAAACTGAGGAATACGTTTGTATGGACTAAATGCCGACCGCATTTCCTCTTAAGGTTCATAAAAGCATTATATGTCTACTATACTGAATCTTTGCTGGAAGCAAACAAGTTGCTTATTTCTAAACACTTCCTTGCTGAAATCAGTGTTATTTGTCTAATGTTATATTGAATAGAGTATAAGTCCAACGTAAAGAAACCCACAGCAAATACATTTAAAAATAAAATTGTGTACAAAGCAATTGAACAATCTTCCTTCACAGCCACGAAGCCACACAGCAGAAAATATATCTGGATGGTAAGAAATTGGGTTTATATTGGATAGAGGATACAATTGACTGTACGTGATACTAGGAACATCGCCATCGCCCTAACGTTGACGCAGACTGATATATTTGTCTAGAAACATTTATTTGCTGGCCCAGGACGGTTTATTAACTAGGAATACAGTGCTGTGTGCCTAGGTTGTTAGCAATACACACTGGATGTAGACTTATTTCCGTCGTTTTGTTTATTCATTTTTAAAGTAACTTCTACTTTTGCCACAGTTTATCGAGAAGGAAAACAGTCGGAGTTTTCTTGAAAGATTTTTCTAAGAGTTCGCTCATTAGGAAATCAAAAACCGCTTGAGTGGCTCCTGGCTACTTAACAACCACGCGATAACAGTGATAGCCAAGTGGTGTGACCGTCAGACTGCCAAGTCATAGGTCTCGAGTTCGAACCCAAGGCACGCACCTCTGACTTTTCGGATTCATGTGCGTATTGTATAATTATAATTTGCTTAAAAACAGTGAAGGAAAGCTTTGTGAGGAAACCAGCATGCCTGAGAGATATTTCTCGACATGTGAAACCAAGTCAGAGGCCCATGGACGGCATAAACTCTGACACCAGGTTAGTCACTAACCACACGAAAAGAAGAACACCCGCGCGGATCGTATGATTTGCAAGGTTAAGCTGTGCTTGCCGTGGTCTGTCTGTGGATGGGTGACAGTTCGTTACACATCGAGACCCCTCCGTACCTCGGAGAACACGTTAAACCGTCGGTCCTGGATGTCATACAAATATCTATGACAGTCGTTACAGGTAGTCAGAAGCCCGAAAGTCTGACAACGGGTCTAAATGTAGGATATCGGCATTGCCCAGTAACTGGTTGCGGAGGTCTGAAAATACTGGTATTTAGCCGCATCTGAATAGACTGGAAGCTGACCCTAACATAGTTGGGAAAAGGCTAGGCAGAACAGGAAGACAAAAACCAGTTTCTTTTTCTATACTAATATAGTAAAGAGGAAAAATTTGTATTTTTGTATGTAACGAATAAACTTAAAAACTACTGGACCGATTTAAAAAATTCATTTGCCGTTAGAAAGCTACATTATCACTGAGTAACATAGGCTGTATTTATTACTGGAATAAAACTCCTTACGCGGGCGGAGCCGTGAGGACACAGCTAGTTAATGATAAGAAGATACCAGATTTACGCAAAATTTGATTTTAATTTACGCAGTCATCGTTAAAGAAAGATAATTTTCCAATATAATGTTACATTTTACTGTCGACATTATACTCCAAGTACCTACTTAGGTATCTTTGAAGAACCGACGGCCATAATTTACGGCGTATTAAAACTGCAGTAGTGGCCAATTAGTGAGAAAATGGTACATAGGTAGACCATTTACCACGAGTATCGTTATAATTTACAAGTAACTGGGATGAGGCATGAGCAGACAGTTTAATAATAATATCCTTTGATAAAAAATGGTAGGAATGTTTTATATCAATCTTTAAGTCTTTCATTTCCTTTTCCTTTTACATAACATAAAAATCACGCCTGTATTCCCCGAAGGGTTGAGCAGAGGTGTATAGTAACACCCTCACTTCGCCGTTATGCTTAAGTCCCATGTAACAGGGGGCGAGCCAATTGCCATCAACCGGGCACAAATTCAAACTTCGGGCTGCTACTGAGGAATTCCACACGTACATAAAATCACGCCTTTTTCCCATGGGGGTAGACAGAAACTATAGAACGTCACATGCTGCGATCCTTACATACTCCTTTCGCTTCATCCACATTGATAAATCTTATCATACACGTACGCCGCGCCGGTTGAAAGTACTAAGCACCTGTCCTTTGTGAAGAACATCACCAATATCATCGATGTATGTCCTTCTAGGATGTCCTCTACCGGCGCTTCCAGTTTTCAACTTTAAGCTTTCAACTTGTTTACAGTTTTATGCATCGTACACACCTAGCCAAAAAAACCAAGCGAACGCCAACGAAAGTTCGTCACTTGTTGAATTTGACCGAATTTTGTATAGAACGAATCTAGTTTAATTCGGTTTTTAGCGATATTGAGCCCAGTTCGCGGTCGTTGGCTAGGTGTGTACGCTGCATTACTAACACGGAACAGTAACAGGTAGAATTTAACGATTACTCCAAGTCACATTAAATGTAACCAATTAACTCAACAACTAACTCGAATAACATACATCTCGATTGACTAGACAACTTAATTAGTCGAGTCAGCACACCTCTATCAATAACGTGGGCGGCTCTAGAGCATTTGTTACCACAAGCGGACAGGGGGAAGGAGACGTCTTCCTGCCTTCATTCTCCCTTGTGGGTCATTATTTGAAAATAATTCAGGTTAACAGGAACATCGCTAGGCCGAAGGTTTTAGCTGATTATTTCATCGCATTAAGGTGTAGCAGATGGGCGTTTAATGAGGTAATTTGGAATCTGTTTTGTTCTTGGATGTATTTATTTTAAATACATCTGGAAATTCTGGAGTGCGATACAGATATGATGATCGGATCGGCATAATAATACATTATGGATTCAACTTTATAATATTGTAACACTCATTGCCAAGCAATGTGGCTTTATGAACCATAAACTTCTTAAATTATGGATGCTGCCACATCCATGAGCATTCGTCATCTTCTAGTATTGTGTCTAGCATTGACAGGTGTCCCGATTTGCGCGGGATGTCCCGATATCCAGGGGTCTGTGGACAGTGGATACGTCCCGATTCACCCTTCACCGGGACGCCGAATGTCCCAATTTTTGGTCAATCGGTAATTATAAAGGGTTCCAATTGTACTAACCTACCATTATTTTCACCATTTAATGGTAAAAATAAACGTTGATATATAAAAGCCTAGATTTTATTAGTTGGCCCGATTTTAAAACTAAAAACCATTTTTTTAAACTTCCTCTTTAAAGTTTGGCATATTGAAACTGCCAACACTAGTCAAGTCGTATTTTTATGGCATATCTATCAAAAGTAAAAATATAGGAATAAATAATTAAGCCAAATTAATTTAATCAAGCCAACAGAGGGACAGAATTCCATTGAAAATGTTTGGAGAACTAAAATAACTTGCCAAATTGAATTGAGTTATAGTTTATAATTTAATCCCTTTACAGTGGACAATAGGTTTACATGAGCTATTAAAGCATTTATAGGTATACATAATATATACTATGGATAATAAGCGTTAATTAGTAGGGGAATGTTAAAAAATAAATTAAAATGAAAGAAATTATTCCAAACTTCAAACTACAATACTAGCTGTTCTCCCGCGGCTGTGCCCGCGTAAATAATTTTACTACAGCGCCACCTATCGGATCCCAGCATAGCTACGAACCATTGTTTCAATAAAACAATAATATTGTGTAAATATGACCTCAATCGGTAAAGTCGTTCTCAAGTTATGGCGTGACCAAGGGAAATAGAGATTAATTTTAGATGAGGAGTGACGGAACAAAAAATGATAATTTCACTTTAAAAAAAGAAAGTTACTGAAGGCATTCGACAGAATACCATAAATTAAATCACACTCCAAGCTGGTGTGATTCAAATCACGTTAATTCCTCTAGTAAATAATAGTTGGCAGTTTGAAGAACATGATAATTATTTCCGTTTTAAAAAAACCAATAAACAAAATCGGAACAAAACATGATAAATTTCATACATTACTGGCCCTAGACTTTTTCAAAACATAATATTTCCAAACTGTTACAAATCATGTTATTTTTATCGGATCGGAACAAAACATGATATTTCCATTTTTTTAAATTTTACAAAGACAAATAAGTTACAGGTTTTTGAGATTTTGTGAAAAATTTGACATTTTGGAATTATCATTTTTTGTTCCGTCACTCCTCAGATATAGATAACTAGCTTTTGCCCGCAGCTTCGCTTGCGTGATTTTTTTTCACCCCCTTAGGGGTTGAATTTCGAGAAATCTCTTCTTAGTGGATGTTTACGTCACAAAATGAATCTACTGTCAAAATTTCAAGTTTCTAACCCCAGCCGTTTAGGCTATGCGTTGAAAGATCAGTCAGTCAGTCAGCTTCTCCTTTTATAAGTATAGATAGCTGAATAATGTCCAAACTTTGGAATAATTTCGGACTTTATCCAAAGGTCTTGGATAGAACTAGATTTATCCATCCACCTAGCATTAGGTACATGTTAGTACTCAAGACTGTCCCTTAGGTACGTATTCATAAGCAAATATGTGTGTGTAGGTACAAATAATTTATGTTTGTTTGTGTTCGAGTTGGACGCACTTATCCCCAGTGGGATAAGGTTTAAATCATCCGTTTAAATCAGCAGCTGCTCGAAAAATATCTTCTGGGCTTAAAAGAGGGTCAAAGAGATCTTCTTCTTTTCGTGTGGTTAGTGACTAACCTGGTGTCACAGTTTATGCCGCCCATGGGCCTCTGACTTGGCGGTGAAAGAGTTGAATCCTCTTGGAAATATGGACGACACGTTTGGTGCGGTGGCTGAGCAATTGGCTTCAGCGCTACAGGTCGTGGGTTCGATTCCCGCACGGAACAATTATTGTATGTGTATGTATGTCATACAGATAGTTGTCCCGGGTCTGAGCATTTGTGCATGTGAAGATTTGTGTCTGTAAACGGACCCACGATATTAGAGAAATACAGAGAGTAATACTAATTTATGAACAGGCCTCCCATCTCCTATCTATTCCAGCTTTTTAAAAGAAGAACAACAACAAAATAGTGTCTTCAACCAGTCCCAGAACATTTTATTCCGATGACACTCGTTCCCTACGGAAAAACCTATTCACAGATTTATCCACCAACACTTTAACGCAAAATAGTCCCTAAATCCATGAAATAAAGATTCAAATTCAAACTGATTAGTTTGTTTTAGAAATACATAATGGCGGTTTAACCCACTGTCATGGTTGACAAAGGTTGCTTTTGAATTATTAATTACTTTTAATGGAGCTTCATTATAATGTTTGTTCTGACCACAGGGACCCTCCAAATACTTGTTGGTTAAATAACTAAAGGGTAGGTCGGGCCTTAGTTTAATTTGTCTTTGATTAGATTTCAAATATTGTAGTTATTTTTTTGCATCTATTATTAGGTATGTCAGAAGCAAAAAAATTATGTCGATGTGGCGGTCTAAGGGGGAGGCCTTTGTTCAGCAGTGGACGTCTTCAGGCTGATGATGATGATGAAAAAAATAATAAAGAAAAATTTCATCTTACCATTATCTGACTAGGTTACTAGAGATTATTAATTGTAGGCAACTTATTATATTTATTAGTTTATTTATCTTTATATATTAAATACTCAACCTAAATACATTATAATAAATTTAGATAATACTTATTTACATTTAGTATATTACACAGTCACGCATTACTCACATAAATCATACTTTCATTCATTCACAACCAAAAACAAATTGAAACTAATTTAATTAAATACACAAGCATCGCCGGATGACACTCGGTAGTATGCGGCGGCCGGCCGATTCTCATTACCACATACGCATAGCTATGTACCGCCGAGCGCACCGCGTAGATGCGCCTGCGCCGCCTGGGAGTCCAGATTGATACATCGGCCGCGGAGCCCGTGTTGTTTGCGCGCTCTCTCGCTTCCGCTAACTACTTCCGTATAGTTTCCGGTTCCTATCTATCGCTATTGCTTACTGTGCTCAATCTTATGCTTATAATTTCTCCTTCTGCCTTATTTACTGACTGTAATAAATACATTGCTACGACTGTTTAAAGTGGTTGTTTATTACCTGCCTAATCACTCAAGAACAACTACAATTGGTGACCCCGACGAGCACGATCAAGAAGGTTGATGTCTAGTAGCAGCGATAGCTCCAGAAAGTCTCAGGTGACTGCGCGCACACGTGAGCGTCGTCTCAAAATGGCGGAACCAATTTCGGATCCAGCAAAAATACCCTCCGCGCCCACGCCGATACATCACATGAAAATACCACCTTTCTGGCCTGAAAAACCAGCGATATGGTTCGCGCAAGTGGAAGGCCAGTTTGCCATTATGAAGGTAACGGATGAGGTGGCAAAATTTTATCATATTTTGGCAACATTGGACAGGCAGTATGCTGCAGAGGTGGAGGATGTTCTCACCGGCCCACCTGACTACCAGAGGTTGAAAAACGAGCTCATAAAGCGCTTGTCAGTGTCTCGTGAAAATAAAGTCAAGCAGTTGTTGATGCACGAGCAGCTTGGTACCCGCAAGCCTTCACAATTTTTGCGGCATCTCCAGCATCTCGCGGGCCCTGAGATACCCGAAGACTTTTTAAGGACCATCTGGAGCAGTCGCCTTCCTACGGGAATGCAGTCAATCGTCGCGTCACAATCGACGTTGTCTCTTGATGAACTAGCTGAACTCGCAGACAGAATAAATGACATCGCGACGCCGACGCAACAGGTTTCAGCAGTTTCGTCATCGCCGATGGACGAGTTGACGCGTCAAGTAGTGGAGCTGACTCGTCAAGTGAGCGCACTCACAGCTCAGGTGAATCGGCAATCGCGACCTCGCGAACGAGATTCACGACCCCAACAACGTCAGCGGAGCGGGACATCGCAGAGGTCGCAATCCAGTTATCGACGGTTCCCGATCTGTTGGTACCACAACAAACACGGTACCAAAGCGGTGAAGTGCATCAAGCCCTGTGATTTCAAGGCGGGAAACACCCCAGGCAGTCAGTGATGGCGACGGACGACTGCCTTAGTTCTACGGGTCGCCTCTTCGTCACGGATCGCGCATTAAATATACAATTTTTAATTGACACTGGCAGTGATATTTGTGTGTACCCTGTATCCGCGCTTTGTGACCGCCGCCGTTGTAAAACGTCATATCAACTAAGTGCTGCCAATGGTTCTACTATCGATACGTACGGCTATATTCAATTAAACTTAGACTTGGGGTTACGTCGTAACTTTCCGTGGCGTTTTGTTATTGCTGACGTCACGAAAGCTATAATCGGGGTAGATTTTCTTTCATTTTACCAACTGGTTGTCGATGTCAGCAAACAAAAACTTACCGATAGTCTAACCAATGTCAGCACTGTAGCCACTATATATAAATTAAATTGTCATGTCCAAAGTGTAAAAATCTCGACTACCGGTAATAGTGAATTTCACAGTATTTTGTCCGAATATCCGGAAATAACACGCCCTGCTGGTATTCCGGGTGTCATCAAACACAACACTGTACACTATATTCGCACTACACCAGGCCCCCCAGTGTCATGCTCACCTCGTCGTCTCGCGCCAGACAAACTCAAGATAGCTAAACAAGAATTTGAGTTTATGTTAGCTAATGGTACTACACGTCCGTCTGACAGTCAGTGGGCGTCACCTCTCCACCTAGTGTCAAAAAAGGATAATGGTTGGCGTCCGTGTGGTGACTACAGGCTACTTAACGCTAGAACCATACCCGATCAATATCCGATTCGCCACATTCATGATTTTTCGAACAGTCTGTCCGGTTGTTTATTTTTTTCAGTGATTGATTTAGTTAAAGCTTACCATCATGTCCCTGTCTTTAAGGACGATATTCCAAAGACCGCAATTACCACACCCTTTGGTTTATGGGAATTTCCATTAATGACGTTTGGCCTACGCAATGCTGGTCAAACTTTTCAAAGATTCGTCGATGAAATGACACGTGGTTTTGAATTTTGCTACCCATATCTAGATGATTTCCTCATATTCTCCAAATCAAAGCAGGAGCACGAACACCATCTGAGACAGCTTTTCACCCGAATGAGAGACTACGGCGTACTTATTAACACCAACAAGTGTGTCTTCGGCGTTTCCCAAGTAACCTTTCTCGGATATCATATCTCAGAAGAGGGCACTAAACCTCTCGACAGCAAGGTGAAAGCCATAGCTGATTTCCCCGTTCCCAAGACCGTTAGGGAGCTCAGACGCTTCCTGGGGATGGTCAACTTTTATAGGCGATTTTTGCCCAATGCTGCTCAGATACAAGCCCCCTTGAACGCATTATTGACTGGATCGGTCAAAGCTTCCCATCCCGTTGACATTTCAGGAATTTCTCTGCAAGCTTTTGAGGACTGCAAAAAGAACCTCTGTAACGCAGCTCTTTTAGCTCATCCCGACACGAAAGCCAAGTTGGGACTCGTCACTGACGCCTCTGATACGGCGATAGGTGGAGTCCTACAGCAGCGTAAGGATGGAGTTTGGCAGCCTCTAGCATTTTTCTCGCGTAAGTTGAGCCCATCGCAGGTGAAATACTCTCCGTACGATCGCGAGCTCCTTGCAATCTACGAGAGTATTCGATATTTTCGCTATATGCTAGAGGCCACTCACTTCACTGTCTATACTGACCACAAGCCGCTTTGTTACGCTTTCAATGAGAGAAAAAGTAACTGCTCTCCACGTCAGTATAGACATTTAGACTTCATCTCGCAGTTCACAACTGATATTCGCCACATCTCGGGTAAAGACAACGTCGTGGCTGATGCACTTTCCCGGGTGGACGAACTGCAGATGCCAGTCGACCTTGAAATTATGGCCAAACTCCAAGCCTCAGACCCTGAGCTTGCAGCAAATCTCCAAGACGAAACATCGCTTCGCCTTACCAAGACGAATGTCCCTGGTAGTCGTACTGAGTTGTACTGCGACGTCAGTACAGCGACTCCAAGACCATTTGTCCCCATACAACTGCGTCAGCAGGTATTTAACTGCTTGCACTCGCTGAGCCATCCAGGTGCTAACGCATCGGCCAAACTGGTTGCACAGCGCTTTGTCTGGCCTCTTATGCGTAAAAATTGCCGCGAATGGTCTAAGGCATGTTTGGCATGCCAGCGCACGAAGGTAAACAGGCATGTCACGTCACCTTTAGGGACGCTCGATTTACCTTCAGCGCGTTTCAAACATGTCCATCTAGATCTGATCGGCCCATTACCGCCAGCTGGTGATTATCGGTATTGCCTTACACTCGTCGATCGATTCACGCGATGGCCGGAAGTTGTACCAATTACCGATATCACCGCCGAAACGGTGGCCAAAGCGTTTGTGTCTTGTTGGGTGTCCCGATATGGCTGTCCATCTCAAATCGTCACTGACCGCGGAAGACAGTTCCAATCGGCATTGTTTCAGCAACTGTCCAAATCGATCGGTTTCGATCATCGCAGGACAACGGCGTACCACCCACAATGTAACGGTTTGGTCGAACGTTTTCACCGTCAGCTGAAAGCAGCTATAACCTGCCATGCTGACGTAAACTGGACTGAGTCGTTACCTTTCGTATTACTCGGCGTAAGGAGTGCCTACAAAGAAGACCTCCAAACTTCATCAGCCGAGCTGGTTTACGGTGAACCACTCCGCCTCCCCGGCGAATTTTTTGGCCATGACGTCACGGGCTATACCACCGACATTACCGATTTCTCGGCACGGATGAAGTCCCACGCCGAGAATATACGACCGGTTCCGACCCAGCACCACTCTGCACGCAGAATCTTCGTGTACAAAGATTTTGCCACATGTAATCACGTATTCCTAAGGGAAGTGTTACGTGGCTCACTTCAGCCTGCTTACACAGGGCCACACGAAGTTCTGAAGAGAGGTGCCAAAAATTTTACAATTCGCGTCAAGGGGAAAGACACGACAGTAAGCATAGACCGCCTGAAGCCAGCCTATATACTGTCAAATGTCATAAGCCCACCACAACGCGTTACACATCTTTCTCCGCAGCCGCAGCCACAAGACTGTCCAGCCACCACACAGACGACACGTTCGGGAAGGAGGGTGCATTTTCCAAATTATTATCGCCCTTAGACACGGTCTCTGGAGGGGAGTGATGTAGGCAACTTATTATATTTATTAGTTTATTTATCTTTATATATTAAATACTCAACCTAAATACATTATAATAAATTTAGATAATACTTATTTACATTTAGTATATTACACAGTCACGCATTACTCACATAAATCATACTTTCATTCATTCACAACCAAAAACAAATTGAAACTAATTTAATTAAATACACAAGCATCGCCGGATGACACTCGGTAGTATGCGGCGGCCGGCCGATTCTCATTACCACATACGCATAGCTATGTACCGCCGAGCGCACCGCGTAGATGCGCCTGCGCCGCCTGGGAGTCCAGATTGATACATCGGCCGCGGAGCCCGTGTTGTTTGCGCGCTCTCTCGCTTCCGCTAACTACTTCCGTATAGTTTCCGGTTCCTATCTATCGCTATTGCTTACTGTGCTCAATCTTATGCTTATAATTTCTCCTTCTGCCTTATTTACTGACTGTAATAAATACATTGCTACGACTGTTTAAAGTGGTTGTTTATTACCTGCCTAATCACTCAAGAACAACTACATTAATTAACCATAATTATGCCCGAAAAATGGCAATAGGCTTGCCATATAGGACTTAATACCGTAGGTGAAACGTGGGTCGTTGGTGGAACTGCCTTGTTGGTGTAGTGGTGGCAAGCGCGACTGCTGATCGTAAGGTCCTGGGTTCGATCCCCAGGTCGGGCAGTGTTATTGGGTTTTTCAGTGTGGAATTCCTCAGTAGCAGCCCGGAGTTTGGATTTGTGCCCGGTTTATGGCAATAGGCTCACCCCCTATCACATGGGATTTAAACATAACGGCGAAATGAGGGTAGTATAGTAACCTATACACCTCTGCCCAACCCTTTGGGGAGTACAGGCGTGATGTTATATGAAACGTGGGTGTACAGACTTCTGTATCAAGAAAACATCTCTGCTTACCCCTTCGGGGATTACAGGCGTGAGTATTTATTAATTGACAACTGCTGATTAATCTCTTCAATGCTATGTTGATAAAGTACTTTAGGCTTACTGTGAAAATTTAACTGGAATCTCGGTTTCCGGTAACTGTTCGATTAATTATTCAAAAGCAAAGTAAAATGGTATAAAGGTACATATTGCCAATAAGTAGAACATGAATTTGCTTTCAAATTATTAACAGGTCAGTTTCTGAGTACAAAAGTTACTACATACGATACACCTCTAGACTATCCTATTTGTGGTGTAGCATGGTGCGGGTGACATCTGTCGGTATTTGATTTTATTTGTAGACAATAACATTTTTTCAAGGTTAAAATTATGAATGTGGATGGATATACAAGGTGTAAAAGTAACCTTAACAAAGCCGAAGTCTACGCATACTGTACATAAAACTAAGTACCATACAGCAAAAAAAATTGTTGGGAAACGACTTTTATTGTTGCGTATTAAAAAACAGCTTTTAATTATAGCGCGCAATGGAAGCGCGCGCGCAGCAGACTGTGCCTACATTTCAAAAATGTTGATAATGTTTGTTAAGATGAATGTTTAGTAATGACATTTAAACTAAGTTTTCGTGAAAATCGTACAAAAATATGTTGACTTTGACCTTCAATATATTCATAACCAGTCGGTTCCCAGGTATGGCTCAATACCGAAAAATCTTCGTAATGATGGGGAGAATACGTGCCTCTCGGCTTCGTTAAGGGTATTACACCCGATATAAGTAGAGGTAGGCCAAAGAAAAGATGGATAGATTGTGTGAAGGATGATATGGGTAAGAAAGGAGTGTGTACTGAGATGACGACTGATAGAGGAGAATGGAAGAGAAATACATGTTGTGCCGACCACACCTAGTGGGAAGGGCAGGAAAATGATGATGATGAACATTTTGACTGGGTAAATTTATTTGGACCCGCCACCCGACCAGTAACAGGCCCGAGAAGGCGGCGCGCTGAGTTCCGTGCGCGCTTTACGGGAGGATGTGGGACAAGGCCCCACAGAGGAGAGGTCCGCCGAAGGTTATCGGACCGGGACCTACCGGGGTACGCGGTGCAAGCTTTTGCGAATCCCGCGACCCCGGCCGAACGGTCAGGAGGAGGAACACCGTTGGTTTTTAGCCGGTAAGAGTCCGGCAGACATCCTCGCCTTCCCGGGGCTAGGGACATCCATGAGGACTATCCAACGATAAAAAAGGGTAAATTTATTTAATTTACTACAGTTATTACAGATTCCGCATTTTACGACTGTGATATTTAGGGTGCAACTGAAATATTAAGTTATGATTGTAAAGTTCGTCTAATGTCACCCGCACCATGCTACACCGCAAATAGTGTAGGGGATATTAAAGTATATTCAGCCTCCTATCCCTCTGGTGTTAGACTATGTTATCTGTAATAAAGGACAGGTCGGGTGTTAATTTAATTTGTCTTTGATTAGATTTCAAATATTGCAGTTATTTTCTTTGCATCTATTGTTAAGTCAGAAGTAAAAAAATTATAAAGAAAAACATCATCCTACAATTATCCGAATCAGACCATTACCTACTGTCCCTCTAGGACCCGTGCTGAACACGCGAGCCTCTTCACCACGCTCGCCTGATACGGGTTGGAGGACTACACATATCATCGAGAAATATTCGGAGCCCTTTCAGGTGTACAAGTTACATCACGGTGTTTTCCTTCATCGTTATCACAGATAGGGATAGCTCTTAGACGAGGACCAAATGGCATCAAGATTCTGAAATAAGTAGAAGGAATTACTTTGGAATATTTTGTAAGTAATATACCAATCGTTCCAGCACGTAATGTGAATATTTTATCAAGAAACTTTTATTTGTTATTTCTTATGTTTCCATGCGAAACTGATTACAGAATTGTTATCAAACTTTTTACAATCAACTTTGCTACCACAGATAATCGAAAATCGATCAATGTGGTAAACGTAGTAAAATCATGCATGAACACTACAAATACTAGTAGGTACTCCGATAGTGCGAAACATAACATCACGCCTTGTATTCCCCGAAAGGTTCAGCAGAGGTGTTTTTAGTACACCCTCGTTTCGCCAAGGGGGCGAGCCTATTGCCACTAACCGGACACAAATCCAGACTCCGAGCTGTTATTGAGATATTCCTAATGGAAAAACCCAATAACACTTTGCCCGACCTAGGGATCGAACCCAGGACCCTATGCTCAGCAGTCGCGCTTGCAACCGCTAGACCAACAAGGCAGTCCTTAAGTATAGCGCGAAAATATAAGTATACTTAACCAATCTGTGGACAAAATCATCCACTGATGATTATATTATGGTGTTTACAAGGAGCCACATCTACTTCCAAGAGTGATCATAAACGATATGCCTTTATCACCATGCAGACACATTGGCATAACAGCATAATCAGACCATTTCTGTCCCACTAACGCCCGTGCTGGAGACGGGCCTCTTCACAGGATGAGAAGGGTTAAAGCCTTAGTCCACCACGCTAGCCTAGTACAAGTTGGTGGACTACATTTACAATCGAGAACTATTTGGAGCCCTCACAGGTGTGCAAGTTTCCTCAGGATTTCTTCCTTCACCGTTAACGCAAGTGATACTCAAATTCTGTTCAGAAAAGTCAGAAGTGCGGGCCGGGATCCAAGTCAAACTCTTCTAGAGAACGAACTCCTCCGACGAATTCTGCCTACCCATACACGGAGCCGTAGCCAGGAATCCCTGATTCGCCTCTACACGCTACTGCTAGAAGATAAGGCTTTAGAATTATAACTCGACTAGCGGCCCGTCCCGGCTTCGCACGGGTGGACATTTTTCTCGTTTTTGCAACATTTTTCATGTATGCTCCGCTCTTATTGGTCGTAGCGTGATATTATATAGCCTATAACCTTCCTCGACTAATGGACTATCCAACACAAAAAAAAATTCAATTCCAACCAATAGTTCCTGAGATTAGCGCGTTCAAACAAATAAACTCTTCAGCTTTATAATATTGGTATTGATAAACGATTTGTATAGAAAAATCATCGCAGAGAAATATTTTACTGAACACAATACGTCCGTATTGATCACGATTGACATTGATGTGCACGAGTGTACATACAAGATAAGTTGTACTCATGTTGACGCTTTGCAGCGGAACTGTACTCCGATGAAGCGGCGAGCTGCGAGAATACTATGTTAAATAATATCACTTGACTATTATTTTATGTTTTTTAGTGATAACCTTGTGGTGTGACCGTTGGACTGCCAAGTCATATGTCTTGAGTTCGAACCCAAGGCACGCACCTCTGACTTTTCGGATTCATGTGCGAATTGTATAATTATCACTTGCTTAAAAACGGTGAAGGAAAACATCGTGGGGATACCTGAGAGATATTTTTCGACGGCATGTGAAACCAAGTCAGAGGCCCATGGGCGGCATAAACTCTGACACCAGGTTAGTCACTAACCACACGAAAAGAAGCAGACTAGGCTATTATTGTTTTAAGACATTATAAATAACGGAGCGAACTGTGAATCTAATACGATGGGTCCAACGCGTCCAAGCGGTCGACGAGTCAACATCTGAGGATGTCCCGTGGAGGGATGAAACACGTGTCGTAACCTATAGATTAGAGTTGTTTGTTTGTTGCAATTTATTAATCGCACCTTCTGCATTTCCATATATTTGCGAGAGGGTAGTGCTGCATACTGCAATCAAACTTGATCAACTGTTTGGCGGAATTAACACTAATTGTTTTTAACGACGGTCTGCAGTGAAAACCACGTATGTGTAAATTTTTTTTTACAGGAGATAAAAATACTGTCTCCTGAAAAAAAAATGGCTGATCAAATGTTTATACAAGTTTCTCATCGCACGTCATAGATGGCTTAGAAGTATTTGAATTGAAAGTTTTTTGAACTAGTACGTGTATGACAAGTTTATTAATGTAAAGAACAAATAAAACGCTTATTAAGGAAATTGGATTTACGAGGTTTTCACTGCTGACCGTTGAGTGACCGTCGCCGCATCGTTATCTATACTAATATTATAAAGAGGAAAGATTTGTATTTTTGTAATGTAAAGAACAAATAAAACGCTTATTAAGGAAATTAGATTTACGAGGTTTTCACTGCTGACCGTTGAGTGACCGTCGCCGCATCGTTATCTATACTAATATTATAATGAGGAAAGATTTGTATTTTTGTATCTAACGAATAAACTTAAAAACTACTGGACCGATTTCAAAAAATCTTTTTCCGTTAGAAAGCTACATTATTACTGAGTAACATAGGCTACGGACGGAGCCGTGAGAACAGCTAGTATAAAATATTTGTATGTCATGGAATTCCGCAAAGTAACGCCTGATTCCATTTATCAATAGGATGGTGTCACAAATTTAAGGATATCCATCCAATATTCTGACTGGTGTCGTCTAAACGTCCATTTCACCTATGGTCTGACCGCACTGACCAATTAGCACTGTGACGACGACAGATGGCAGGGGAACAATCTAACTAACCAGTCCAATTTACCCAGACGAGCAAAACTAGAGATGTTAGACTCTGTGGTCACTAATGCTTGCTGAGCGTACAGACAGCAATAACTGAATTATATAGGTTGATTTGGAAATTCGACCTATTCCCTGAAATGGGACCGCTTATAATACTAGATTATAAGCGGTCCCATTTCAGGGAATAGCTATAGTACACTATACTAGAGCTTATTTGCCGTTAACCAGAGGGTGGACTCGGAACACAGTTGTTTACGAGTAAATATTTCACGTAAAACCCATTTTAAGGAATAGTTCGAAATTCTACCCTGTAAAAGACATTCTTCTTGACGACACGTTTGGTGCAGTGGCTGAGCGATTGGCTTCTGCGCTACGGGTCGTGGGTTTGATTCCCGCACGGATCAAATATTTGTATGGCCTACAGATAGTTGTTCCGGGTCTGGGCGTTTGTGCATGTGAAAATTTGTGTCTGTAAACGCACCCACGATACAGGAGAAATCCTAGTGGGGGGTAAATTTTTAAAAAAAAGAAAGAAAGTGGACTGAGAAAATAAATGTAATACAATTCTACTAAAATGCTCGAACTGCATGCCTAACATGTGGAGCGCGACATAATTTTGTCGTCAAATAACGTGAAGATAAAATTATGTCGCGTTGGGAGAGTTATCCAATTGACGCGAATTCAATAATAGTGGATTTTTTTAATTTTCGGAGTATCATGGGATGCTTATAGATATTGCAATGAAGCGATACTGTGATTTCTACATCCACCTTAAAAAACATTACGCAATACAGAGTACATACACAATTACATTCTAATTGTTCCTAAAGACACCTGCAATCGACTGGACGATCAATTTATGCCAGTCACAACCAAAACGTAGTCACAGGCGAAAGTTAATTACAATATGACTAATGTAACTGCCCGCTAGTTTACGTGCTTAGCATTTTGTTTAATAAATTGAGAATCATATCGACAGATAGCGAAATTATAGTTTTAAGCCCGCGTTACACCTGTAAGTTTTCTTCACGTAAGTCGCTTACGTAATTAATTTACGATAAATTTACAAATGTAAACTCTCTTGTAACATATCATACGAATACCTATGACAGTCGTTACGGGAAGTCAGAAGCCCGAAATGTCTGACAACTGGTCTAACCTTAGGATATCGGCATTGCCCAGTAACTGTGTTGCGGAGGTCTGATGGCAGTCGCTCCGTATAAAATACTGGTATTCAGCCGCATCTGGTTAGACTGGAAGCTGACCCAGACATAGTTGGGAAAAGGCTAAGCAGAACAACAAACTCTCTTGTAAGTAGCTTATCCACTGATTTATAAAGTCGAATTATTTGTCATAAGTTACTTACATAAATTTTACGGAAGCCACTTACAAGTGTATTGGTGGCCTTTTTTTTATCGTGGGAAAATCCTCATGGATGTCCCTCGCCTGGGGTAGGCGAGGGCGTCTGCCGGACTCTTACCGGCTAAAAACCCACGGTGTTCTTCCTTGTGACCGTCGGCCGGGGTCGCGGGATTCGCCTAAGCATGCACCGCAAGTGTATTGGTGGCCTAAGGTCGCAAATTCGGAGGGGTGGAGCGTGCAAGCATAGTATTGAGCGGGCATATTCAGCTACATACATACATACATAACATAATCAGCCCATTACTGTCCCATTGCTGGGCACGGGCCTGTTCTTAGAATGAGAAGGGTTTAGACCTTAATCCACTACGCTGGTATGGTGCGGGTTGGCAGACTACACACACCATCGAGAACTTTATGGAGCCCGCAGGTGTGCAGGTTTCCTCACGATGTTTTTCCTTCACCGCACATGAATTCGAAAAGTCAGAGGTACGGGCCGGGATGGAATTCAGACCCTCCTGCATGGAAAGCAAGCGTTCAACCGCTAAGCTATCAATGTTCATACATACCTACATAATCAACCGATTGAGAGGAAACGCGGGCTGCAAAATATTAATAATTTGAATAGATTTTTGCGATCTATTTCCGTCCCACCCCTCCCGCAAACCTTCCCAATTAAGCGCGAAAGAGACACCTGCATCTCGGACTGATTTCTCCTGTGCAATATTAACGAAATCGTAGGTACTTTCGTATTTCCCTGTTTCCTTTTTCAAATCTGGACCGATTTTAATATTTTTTTCTGTAATAATTTAAGAAAGACTTTGGTTATGTCTGTATGTTTTTCGTTTATTTTTTATATTCGTCAAATATGTTTGCCAGTTGTTTGAAAACGGTGTTAAAACCGGTCGATTTTTTAGAATTTAAACGTTTCTAGTTCTTTTAATAATTAATTTATTGACAAAAACAAAACATAGCGACATAGTGATGGTAGACTGTATCATATGGTAAAAATATTTGCTCTAGTGACACTATCCAAGGAGGAAACTAAGGAATATGTTTGTATGGACTAAATGCCGACCGCATTTCCTCTTAATTCCCCACAGTTGAGCACAGACCCCTTTTTAGAATGAGAAGGATTTAGGCCTTAGTGTTTGGCCAGACTGGCAGCGCGGTGCGGGGAGCGGCGCGGGTGCGGGAACGCGCACGATTTACCTGTCCGCAGTGGAGCGTGGCTTCGTTCTGAGCGCTGTCGTGTCCAGTGTTTGTCAAAATATCATATGGATGAAGAAGACTTATTTTTACTGGAAAATTCTTACTAAAAAACGATATTTCGACATCCACAGTGCTTGAATAGCACATATAATTCTTCAACATTTAATTTTGAAGACGCCATCTCAACAACGCGCATGGTCAGCTCGAACTAGTTTGAGATCCCCCGCTCCCGCGCGGGTTGTCGCTTGCCGCCCGCGCTCTCACTGCGGCCACTTGTATGAACGACCTATGGCGTGAGCTATCCGCGCGCTCCCCGCGCCAAGCAGCCCGCGCCGCTTCCCGCGCCCGCGTGCCACTATGGACACTCAAATGAAGTTCTTCTATTTGAACTCGCCGCACCGCGCCCGCCCCGCGCCCGTGTTTGCAGTCTGGCCAAAGGCATAGTCTACTACGAAAACGCTTCATTCAATATTCAGTTTCGTCCGCTGCACGCTACACCGCTCCAAATTTGCAGCCTAACTGATATTCATAGAGAGGTATATAAGCATTCCAGGTATTCCATAGATATTAATCCTGAAAATTTACTATTCCAAATATGAATTTTCCGAATTGGTTTCCATTCGGATATTTTCCTTATAATATGAACAAGAGTTCTCTCTTTACAAATACAAATATTATATTAAATCGCAACACATTTGTTCACCAACAAAGTTTGTCAATGTTGTACACGTAGCTTTGACATAAATTCTGGGAATACATATATATATATATATATATATATATATATATAAATTGGTATTTTATGTCAAAACATTTCACTGATGTTCAAATAAACCGCACCAATATTCGAGATATGGTTCCCGAACGCACCCGATTTCAGAGAAACAGATTGACGTACACAGTACACCGAATTTTATATTTAACACAATGGAAGTATTATGTAACTGCGAGGATATTATAACTGCAAAATTCCTTATCAGGACATAACATAACATCACGCCTGTATTCCCCGAAGGGTTAGCCAGAGGTGTATAGTAACACCCTCATTTCGCCGTTATGTTTTAAGTCTCATGTAATTGGGGGCGAGCGTATTGCCATCAACCGGGCACAAATCTAGACTCCGGGCTGCTACTGAGGAATTCCACACGGAAAAACCTAATAACACTTTGCGCAATCTGGGGATCGAACCCAGGCCTCACAATCAACAGTCGCGCTTGCCACCACTAGACCAACGAGGGAGTTATCTACGCAATAATATCATATCATAAAGTGCAAAACAAATTAAGTAGGCTCGACCGAGAACGAGCTTAGTTGCAGTGATAATCACAGGAACAACGAAAGTTTGTGAATGTTTACGGTTTATTCACTTTTTTCTTCATTATTAGTTCGACTGGTGCCATCGCCATGTGAGGAGTTTAGAAAGAAAGAAGAAGAAAGAAAGAAATTTATTTGGCACGAAAGCAGTCAGACTCACAAACAAAAAAAACATAAGAAACAAAACAAAATAAAAAATAAAGTAGCTGTGTGTCTAGCGGCTGCGCCAAATAGGTTCAGTTCAGCATAAATGTCAGACCACTAGTGCCTGACGCTGGTTTTCAACTGAACCCATCGTGACGTAACTGATGTAAACCAGTTCCAAATAGATAAATAGCGTGCTTAAATAAATAAACAAATAAATACTGTTGACCCTTAAATACGGAATTATGAATAAGGACTACGGTTGAATCTGATAGATACAAGTCTGGCATATCCGAATTAAAGACGAATAAACGAAGACTGCCACGTTGGTCTATTATTGGCAAGCGCGACTGCTGATCGTGAGGTCCTGGGTTCGAACCCCAGGTCGGGCAAAGTATTATTGGGTTATTCCGTGTGGAATTCTTTAGTAGCAGCTCGTAGTTTGGATTTATGCCCGGTTGATGGCAATAGGCTCGCCCTCTATTACATGGGACTTAAACATTACGGTGAAATGAGGGTGTTACTAACACCTCTGCTCAACCCCTCGGCGTTCAATACAGGCGTGATGTTATGTTATAAATGTATACCATGCGGGTTTGTTAACATGAACCGTACTCACACAGAGCTGTTCAAACAAAGATTTAGATATTCCCGCATACTACGTTTGCGATTAATTCGATATGACAAAAATAATCTAAAAACGTGAAAATATACAAGGTTAGTCGGAAAGGGGGTACTAAGCCGAAAGGGTGTTAATGTACCCATAATAAGGGATAACTTTTGTTCTACAACTTTCCCCAAAACTCGATAGTTTAAGAGAAATAGCTTTTCAAATATTTCGTAAAAAATATGCTTAAATCTAACTGTCCATAGCTATGATCAGCTGTTTTTACAATTTAGTGCATATTTGGGGTCACGGATTAGAAAATTAATTTTCTGAATCCATAACTAAAGCAGGTATGATTTTATTTTGAAAAAACTAAAATAAAAATCTTATTGCATGCAAATAAAAATTATCGAATTTTGAAATTTTAGCACTTGCTTTTAAATAGTCATCAATGATACTTTAAGAGGCCCACGGCTTAGTACCTACCCCCTTTCCGACTAACCTTGTATAAGGTACCGAGCGAAATATATCGATACATTTCATATCATGCACTGCACTTCAAATAAACCATACAATCACGATAGTGCTTCTACTCCCGCTCTCCACTCCACAGACAAACATACGAGTTAACGAAAGCTATTTTGATAACAGAGAAATAATCTATTTTATATTCAAACACAATTCATTATCATTTACTACAAACATTAATTTTAACATGCCCACTATACCTACAAGAACTTTTATTGTGAAGTAGCGGCCGTCCCGGCTTCGCACGGGTGGACATTTTTCCCGTTTTGCAACATTTTTCATTTATGCTCCGCTCCTATTGGTCGTAGCGTGATTTTATATAGCCTATAACCTTCCTCGATAAATGAACTATCCAACACAAAAAGATTTTTTCAATTCCAACCATTAGATTCTGAGATTAGCGCGTTCAAACAAACAAACAAACTCTTCAGCTTTATAATATTAGTATAGTTGACTTCAAAAAGAATCGATGCAGGCTTCCGAATAATTGTAGATTATTTACTTCAAATAAAATCGATTCAGGCATGCCCGCTTCACAATCTTCTCGATTGCACTGAAGCGCTGACAAATATACGAACGGCGAAAGTTATTTATAATATGACGTCAGAAGATCGTCAGCGTGAGTATTTTAGATTCGCTACACGAAATATGGATGTCGTCACTGCACAGCTCGATATGATGCTCCGCTTTGTTTAAATTGTTCAGTTGGCAACACTAGTGTGCGATATTTTGCTCATGCCCATTGGTTGGACACCCTTCAGGCACAAAATAGATAGGTACAGAAGTCAATCTACATACAAGTGCGCTCGAGCAACGCATACTTAGACACTGCTCACGGACACGATATCTCGGACTGTTTGGGACTAGAGTGCGAGTGAGTGCGAGCGCGAGTGCCATGCGCTTGAGAGAGATAGATATATAGATAGAGCGACCGCCGAGCGTAGGTATGAAAAGTGAAGTACATACACGTGATTGACTTCTGTACCTATCTGTTTTGAGCTTCAGGTCTCGCCAATAACTGCCCGGTTACGTAGAAACGGTCCGCAAGACCATCTACATGAAGTCGATTAGAAAAAGATAAAAAAATTGTGTACTTTTTGATTTTTTCAATTATAAAGTAAGTAAGAAAAAGTTGCATAGAGAAGAGTTCGTTCTACCTAGCCTTTTCCCAACTATGTCGGGGTCAGCTTCCAGTCTAACCAGATGCGGCTGAATACCAGTATTTTACAAGGAGCGACTGCCATCAGACCTCCGCAACCCAGTTTCTGGTCAACGCTGATATCCTTAGATTAGACCGGTTGTAAGACTTTCGGGTTTCTAACTACCCGTCACGACTGTCAAAGGTAATCATATGACACCCGGGACCGATCTCCGAGGCACGGAGGTGTCTCGATGTGAAACAAATGGTCACCCATCCACGGACTAACCGCGGCAAGCGCAGCTTAACCTTGCAAATCATATGATCTGCGTGTTTTTTAATTAGCCATGAGCCCCTCCAGAGTTATAGTACTTATACTCTAGAAAAGTATAAGTAGGTACCTACTATAGCTTTCGTGAGACACATTCATATTTATGATTTTTTTACAGTTTACTCATGCGCCTTTCAATCCCAAAAATGCTCATGAGAAAACTGTAAACAATCATCAATAAGAAGAGTATACGTTTCCAAGTAAATACTCCGATGAAAATGTGAATCACTGGCTGGATAGAGACTCGTCCTAAAAAAATGTCTCTATTTTGCTCAAATGCTTACCCAGGCACATGCTAGGTAAGCAACTGCTGGACAGAGGCATTTGTCCCTCTTGTCACGTACCACATACCGTGACGTAGTTACAATATTACTTATTTTTTTGGGTAAAGCCTAAGTCCAGCTATTAAAATACTACTAAATAAAATACTACTCTTCTACTAAATAAAATATTCTTATCATGCCAATTTTCCTTTTAGGTAATATTCGCCGGTTATTTACACGACATCAAAAGACTAAGATTAAAAGTATCAGCAAAAATAATATTTGTTCAGGAAACTTTGGGAAGCAAACCGTTAAACAAAATTTAACAAGGTTCCAAAGTATTTTTACGTTAACACAAACAGATATAAGTTACTTACCGAAAATTTTATAAGAATTTTTAGTAAAAAATGGTTGTTTAATAATTTCATTAATTTGATCTATAGGAGGGAGGAAATGAAGGCTAGAGAAGAATCCACGTTTAGGCACCTATTCATTTTAAAACTTGTTATAATGTTGTTCCTAGATCACCATTGGTAAAACAAACATTATGCTTGTATCACCTTCTAATTCTAGATTTAGTACATTTGAATGCGCAACGACTTTGGATTACGCGGTTAGTCGGAAAGAGGGTAGGAACTAATCCGCGGGCCTCTCAAAGTATCATTGATGACTGTTTTACAGTGCAACTATTAACATTTCAAGAAACGTTTATTTTTAATTCCTCACAAAAAAACCAAGTGCTTTTTGTACTACATTCCCTTTTTTAGCAATGAATTCAGAAAATGGAGTTACTAATCTATGACCCTAAATATAACCTAAAATGGGAACACATGCTTTCTCACATTACCTACTGAAAACTGCCAAACAATTTTTTTTTAAAAAGGTATCCATCGATTTTCTTGACAACTCTTCTCCATAAGACCTACTATTGTTATCGGTAGCTGGTAACACTGGACAATGTTGACATAGGAGGGTAACCGTCAAGATTAATCAACGTACCCGAAGTTATAAAAACACTGGTCATTCAACGAAGCAGAGGATTTCCATGTCGAACAGCCGAAAAAGTCTGACCTTTTATATCTGAGTAGCTGTCCTTATTTTCTGATCTTGTGTAAATTATTATGTTGTGTTATATTGTGAACTAGCTTCTGTAACTAATAACTAACCCAATTAAAAGTAAGTACTCTCAGTGGTGGAGAGTCTATGTTGGTTTCATTTACTTTATTTACCATGCTACCAATCCTGACATACTGATATTAGCTATAACTGTAATGATAGATTCACCCCTGTAAGATTCTGTTGTATGTCTCCTTTACTATTTGGAACCGTGCACCTAGTAATGAACTTTCAAAAGCATCACTAATTTATCTTAATTGAAATTTAAAAAAAGACAATCTATAAGAGCACTTGAACACTGCTTCATATCCTGATTCGAGAAAATAAGTCTTAAGAGAAGAAAGAAAGAAGAAGGAAGAAAATCAATCGTACCCAGAACACAAACGAACTTTAAAATGTTTAAAATTTATGTATGTACATCAAAATTACACGACCGTTGATCATTGAGTACCACAGCCATTACAACGCGAACGTCATAACAACATTGAGGCTCTAATGATAAAAAATACATTAATCATAATACCGGTTATCAAACCGAGACTAATTCAAACGGTCAAAAATAGTGGTGACTGTAGATTTACTCGATTTTGTCGATCAATACTCACAATTTTTCTCCCATCGGTCGGCGTAGTTTGTTTTTCTAAAATTCATCTCTATAAGCCGTTATCTAAATGTCCACTTCCCATCCTAGCCGTATCATCTGCCACAATTATTTTTGTCAATCGATAAGGTCGGTCGATATTGTGATTCGACAACAGAAACTGTCAGTGCCAAACAAAATTATTCGATGTTGTCGATTGATAGTGTCGCTCAATAATGTTTATCGTGGGTTCTAAACTCATTACTCAATATTGTTTGATCATATCTATCTACGTCAACATTATCATCATCATCATCATTGCTACTTGTTCCCAACTAAGGGCGTGTTGAGGTCGGCTCTCCAATACTTCCCTTTCTATTAGAAGCAAGTTTGTAAAAGCTTTTTACATGGAGCGTTAATCCTCTAACCTTCGCAACAAGTGAGCCATACATTCATATGATAAAACAAATAAGTTTCAAACTTTTTGGACCAAAGAATCGATCGCCAAAAATAAAGCCAATCTGCAAGCACCATTACCCAACCGTTCCAAAATAAAACATGTAAGTAATGCATCCTCTATGCCGCGCGTCGCACGTCACAAATTGCCCAACTATTTTAAGACTTGTGACCCGAGATAACTCGGCTAAGTGCTCCGTACCCTTATCTTTATTTATCGCCATGATAACGAATGATGAGACCGCTTATCATACACAATGTATTAGAACTAATGCCCCTACTACCTGTTGAATGGTGGCACGGATTTTTTTGGAAAGAATATTCGCACTCTTTTGTGAAGTTACGTACCCCACGCTCCGGAATAACTAATTGATCGATTTTTACAGTGTCTACAGAAACGATACTTAATTTATTTAAATGATCTTGTTTTTTGTTATTATAAACTAAATAATTGCCTGAAATTAGGTTTACTAAACATAATTCTATTGATCTACTAGATAGCTCAGTTTTGTTGTACATTTGTGTTTCTGTCATCTCTCTGTCTGTCCCATATCTAGATGATGCTATCCATTTTCACCACTTAAAAAGGTTTAAAATGATATAGTTTATTCAACTTTATTAAATTCATGGTAAATCGACCTTGACAGACGGCCGCATCATATTTTTTTAGTTTGGTTTTAAAAATACTAGATACTGCTATGTTCACATCACTAATAGACTTGCTACCACCTCGGGCCACATCAAATAAAAGTTACTAAAGTAAATACACTTGTAAAAATATTTCTAAAAAGTTATTAGAAAATATTTATATAATTCCATCTTTTTAGTCTATGAAGGTTCTTTTACCTGTAATATTTATTTTAACTTGCAAAAGTGTTTCTATTTGATTCTCATTCGTTAAATATTAATGATTTCTGACGCATTTCGTCTGCAATGCGTTGAAATTCAGTATTAATTCAAAGTCGCAGAGAGCAAAATAACCCAAAGGCATTTTAACTTTTTTCGAAACTTGTGTAAGTAATTGAAATCAAAAAGTTTCAAATAGTTATAAATTCGGTTCGATTGCTAAAGTTTAATGGTATTTATTATTGGTGTTATTACTCAAGCAAAAATATCGATTAATATTTTACGAGTCGGCACTACATCTGTAGTTGACAATATATCTGCAACATAATAATAAAGGCATGGCTTAATCAATAAAACTGTGTTATTTTATTTGATGTGTACACAACCCAGCTAACCAAAGGTCACCACCAAACAAATCATTGTACTTCACCGCTAATTAGCTCAGTTCCCCAATTAACTCTAAAAATCTACAGAAGAAATGTCTTATCACGATGAAACAATAATAATAAACAAGCCACAGTCAATATCACGAGTGAGAATAGTTTGCGAAACAAACATCGATGTTGAAATAACATTTATAACACAATTAAACATCGTTCCTAGAGCATAACAATAAATTTATATTACCCCACTAACTGCTGTTGTTGAAAAGTGAAAAATGGTGCTTTACAAGTTTGCATATGGTAACATTCCAGACTATCGGCACAGCCGTTATTTATTAACATTTCGGAATTCAAAATGTGAAAACAGAACAGCCATTTTTGCTTAATTTGGTACACACAAGAATTTTCGCAAACTCAACAACAAAATTGTTTTGAAGTAATTTTAATTAACAATAAAAATCACTACCCAAGTCAGCAGACTATGTAGCAAATACCTCTTACTTATATCTTTTTAGTATCGAGTAATGGTGTCTTTCACCCTAAGCCGAAGAGATTCAGGAGCATGATATCTCAGATTGTGAGATAACTACAAGCGGAGTATCATTTTAATGTTTTGTGGACACCAGATAACGTATTCAATACGTTAAGTAGAAATCTGTTATTATTAATATGACTAGAACTAAATTAATTAAATACCTATTTACCAAAAAAATATGGTCTCAAAGTATATTCTTGGAAATGCCTGGAAAATCTATCCCGTGAATTTTCAATGTAACCATTATATAAAGAGGATTAAGCTACGAACATCAAGGTAACCCTAAGATATGCGAAGGCTCCACAACAGTTTTCATAAACTAAGCAAATTAGAAACCAAATAAAAATTAAGATATTAGTGGTGTAGATCTAAGCAACTGACTAAGATACTATGATATATAAAAATGAAATGGCACTCGTTAAAAAATGCCTTTCTTGCAGCATGTTATTGTTATTAAGTTAATAAAAATGTCTGCAAAGAGCCTTGCCTGAGGTCATGTAATCTGAGAAGCCACGGGCAATGAAGAATACGTGGATACGTAAGGATAAAAAGAACCAGGGGTTTCAGCTTCTTTGCAAATATCTCAAGCAAGTCTTGCGCCCAGATTTTCTACACATTTCAATATCCTGAGGCTGTAACGGCCTGCAGCGAAGTATTATTCATTCAGGAAGTTGGAGCATGTTATGTCAACAGTGAGTCGTCAACATGACGAAATAGTTAGCGTGGCCTCGATCGGTGTTTGCGCTCCACAGTAACTTTACGTCTAACGCGTATTTGCGCTGTAGGTACTAGACGTCTAGATAGGTAGGTGAAGGAAAATATGTGTCAATAAAGTGGGTTGGTTTTCTCTTCCACTTGTTTCTTGTTCAGTGCGTAGAGTTTACGGTTCAGGAGAATGCAATGGATACATCTGAAGATGTATGCTTGATGATCACACCAAAATGGATGGATGAACTGAAGATGTGGATTATCAGAAATTGAAGGAGTTTACATTTGAAACCAAAAAACTTTTGCTCTCGAATAAAAATTTGCTGTTCATTTGCTCAAGTCGAATTTACTATTCACTATCGATTGAAAAATAGAGAATAATCTTTATCTTCTGTCTTTTCTTTTTTTTCGCAGATATAATTTTTATTCCTTTTTTTCCCCGATTAGTGTGAAGAATATTCGGGTAAGTATATGTAATATCGTAAAGTTGATATTTCATTTCACTAGATACTTCTAACCGCCAAAGCAAAAAAACACAAAGGTTACAAAACATCTCTTATGTAATGTCATACTTTGTTAGATGAACTAGAGTAGTTTAAGCGACCTTCTGTAGGACCCGAAGAGTATTTACATTGCCTTTTTATTAATAAAGGATTAATTGGAAAACTCTGTTCCGCCCCGTAATCTAATTTCCTTTTAAATGGATTAGTACGCCAATTATCAACGATTTTTTGGATGAGTATTCAAAAGGTGGAATGATTTTTAATTTGAATGAGTACTTCCCGGTAAAATGTCAAGATTTTAAACGAACCTTTGTTCTCAATTTGAAAGATGTCATCTGTTTTCTTTTTCTTAACAATTCTATGGATGGTTTACCTTACATTATTTTTTGATAAAAGGCTAATAGAAGTACCTACCTATTTGCTTTGAGTAACTTAAAAATATTGAATTCTAAATAAAAACTGTTTTTTATTTAAATAAATATAATTTATTGTTCTAAGTTGATATTCAAAGTAACATTGTAGGTAGCACATCCGTACATAACATAGGTAGGCCATAATTAGACTGTCCTTGCTCTAATCTTTACATTAGAAATCGAGACAATCTATGTTTGAAGAAATTATTACACGCGTCTTCGCAAGTACAAAATTGACGAGATTATTCATACGAGGTATATCAGTATTAGGTTCAATATAAATATATTTTAATGATAGAAAAAGTCTTCTAAAAGGAATTTGACGTTTCATGTGTGAAAAATGATTTCTTGCCGACTCAAGAGTGAGCTATGCTTATAGAATAGACGCGTGTTGTAAGATTAAACAAAACCCAGCAAGGAGGTAGGATCTATACGATCCGCCTGGCTATCTACCATTAAAGTCGCCAAGTTTACTGTGTTCGTCGTTACTGTGTTGTTACAGTTTACTGTGTTCCCTGGTGTATATGTGAGTAAGAGCCAGAGGGCTATAGGAGAGTCCCTCTATATCTTGCTACTGTCTGCGCTTACAGGTGTGACTAGGGTTCTGCCGGGGTTGCGGTGCATGCTTTTGCGAATCCCGCGACCCCGGCCGAACGGTCAGGAGGAGGAACACCGTTGGTTTTTAGCCGGTAAGAGCCCGGCAGACCCGTTCGCCTTCCCCGGGCGAGGGACCCTCATGAGGATTTTCCAACGATAAAAAAAAATCGTTTGACTACGATCAAACGCAACCAAATTAAAGAACAAAAAAAACTAAATATCACAATGTATACAGGTTGTATAGTTCTGTTATTAACATAATTATGACAGATTAAGATTAATAAATTCATCAATATTTTGCATGTCAATAATATGTATTATGACAAAGCATATGGTATAGGTATGTATAGTATTATTATTGTCTATACTACCATGTTTTATGCAAATAGTCGAATTTAATTTACTCGCTTGTCGATCGTACTCGTTATTACATTACCCCTGAAATTTTTTAGTGTACATCTGCATTAAAAGGAGAAACTGACTGATTGTCTGATTGGTCTATTAACGCACAGCCTAAATCTCTGGGGTTAGAAACATGACATTTTGAGTAGGTACCTTTTACAACGTAGGCATAGATACACTCTAAGGAAGGATTTTCAAAATTATTCCCCTAAGGAGGTGAAAAAAAACTTGATAGGTATTGATACAGGAAACAGAAACCTTCTGGCTAACGAGACACCTTTTGTCTATCAAGTTGAAGGAACTTATAGTATGACACAACTAAGAAGTCGCTACGACAAACATCGTAAAACGGATAATTGCCGTACTGAGTGCGACTTCAAGACCACGAATGTTTATTACTTATTACTGCAGTAAAAAACGTGGCTTATTACCAACCGCGCAGATCATACGATTTGCGAGGTTAAGCTGCGCTTGCCGCGGTCAGTCCGTGGATGGGTGACCGTTCATTACACATCGAGACCCCTCCGTGCCTCGGAGAGCACATTAAACAGTAGGTCCCGGGTGTCATAGGAATACCTATGACAGTCGTTACGGGTAGTCAGAAGCCCGAAAGTCTGACAACTGGTCTAACTTTAGGATATCGGCATTACCCAGTAATTGAGTTGCGGAGGTCTGATGGCAGTCGCTCCGTGTAAAATACTGGTATTCAGCCGCATCTGGTTAGACTGGAAGCTGACCCCAACATAGTTGGGAAAAAGCTAGGCAGACTGCAGTAAAAAATGATCTTTACGCTGACACAATAAGTGTGAGTGGAGCGAAAATAAGCGACTGTCATTGGTTATTCAATCAAGTTTGCCGATGCGACTTCTAACTTGTGTCATACTGTACTTTCTTGTAAAGATACTAACCGTTAAGTTATCGATACACAACATAAACATAGCTACATCGCTATCGATCTGTATCCCAATTGAGAATTTTCACTGACACAAAATAAAACGGACGGCGGTTTAGAAAAAGCACTCAACAGAGGTCACCTCAGGGAAAACTGTTGGGGCTCTATTGAAACGTATTGTATCCGTCTTTTCCTGTTATGTGGGGTCATTGGGGACCCCTGAAAGTTATTTGTCAGTATGAATGATTGATGCGTGGGGTCAGTGGCAGCGTTGTCCGTTTCGATATGTCTTTCGAGTACAATCGTGTGAGATTGGCTGTGAAATTGTGGACGGATTTTTAGGACTTATTGATGAACATTAATATTTTTTGTTTTACTTTTGCTTGTAGTTTTTATGTGTATTCTTGCAAGGAATTAAGAATATAATTTTAAGTATACATGGTAAAGCACTTTTAGATTTTTTATACGCCAATTTTTTTATAGTACCTACCTGCCTACTAATTATGCAAAATTACTATGATATATCATGATTTTAAGAATTAAACTTTTTACCAAAAAATCCGACTTCAAATTTTCTATCTCCGAAGTTCTTCATCAGATCTTCACCAAATTTAAATGGGACCACTTCGAAAGAATACTCTTTCAAACAAAAAAAGAATCATTAAAATCGGTTCACAATTAGCAAAGATATCGCGGAACAAACATACAAAAAAAAATCATACAGTCGAATTGAGAACCTCCTCCTTTTTTGGAAGTCGGTTAAAAATATGAGCTAGGTAATGCTATTTTTGAACCTGATTCTAAAAGGAAACCGAAACATAAAAATAAAAAGTACAAAACGCTAGGATACATAAACCTTATTGTTATTTTGCTTTTTGTTTCGTTGTTTATCTTTTTTTCTTACAATCCTTGTGAAAAGACCCATCTTTCACGGTATTACTAAGCAGTAAAAGGTTTTCGAACGTGTCAAAACAACCCGAGAATTTTCGACACAAAAACAGATACGCCGTTTTTCGTCCATTTCCCGATCACCGTGAAAATTGCTTTAAAAAATCCTTTACACACAACGGTAAGGGTTAACGACCTACAAGAATAGAGTGTAAGTGAATTTTATATAGTATATTTCTTTTGTTACGCTAAGTGCTGAACAATGGCACAATAGGAATTGGGTACAACATCTGAGTGAACATTGAGATAAGTCAAACGGTTTTGGCGTTCATCAGTACCTTATACAAATATTGTTGTAAATTACGGAATTTTTGTGACAGTTAATATATTACATTACCATTTCTGTACACAAAGGGAGATAGAAAACCTTGGGTTAAGCTGGGGTTAATAGCCGTAGACAGAACAAAAATATTAGACAGTCTGTGAAATTGTTAAATAGGTACGCGTAATGTAGGTTGTGAAATTGTGGCCGATTTTTTATGGTTACTTATTGATGAACATCTGTATATGTAAAGATAAAAATAAAATTTTGGTTATTTTGAATTATTAGATATTAATTAATATATAATCTATTAATTATAAGAACTCGGTATGCTATCTATACTAATATTATAAAGAGGAAAGATTTGTATTTTTGTATATAACGAATAAACGTAAAATCTACTGGACCGATTTCAAAAATTCTTTTGCCGTTAGAAATCTACATTATCACTGAGTAACATAGGCTATATTTATTACTGGAATAAAACTTCTTACGCGGACGGAGCCGTGAGGACACAGCTAGTGTATTATAATTAAATAATAATTAAAAATAAAATGTTGCTATGGCCTAGCAGGGTTCATGTTTGAGACACCGTAAATATATTAACACTTTGTAAACAATATGAAAGCAATAAACGATTATGGTTATGAACATGAATATTTTTTGTAAACTTTTCCATGTATTTCCCGTGAATGTAGTAGCAGGAATGAAGACTACACGCATTCTGCGTAAGAAAACTAAGTATTCCAGATACTTTAGGGCCCCTTCACACAGCGGATCCGTTTTAACGGGTCCTTCGGTACTGGATGTGTTGTTCACATATATACCGACGGATCAGTTAAACAAATGGCAGCCGCGTCGCATCTGGCAGGCAGGATACGATAAAAATATCGGATCCAATATTCTTTACTAGATTCGGTATACTGCCGTGTTTGTGAACTCGCTCATACAACTATAGGCACCATCATCAAAATAAAAATGGATACTCTAAAACGGGTCCTGTAAACAGTGTGAACTAGCTGTAATATACAAAGGTTTTATTCTAAATGCAATGTTGTCAATAAATAAGCCGAGTGAGACCATATCGAGCAGTTATTATCATGTAAATTGATGATTAAAAAAAGAAGAAGAAGAAGTAAACAGATGATTAATCAAAAAAATAAAGAAAAACAAAACAACTGATTGTAAATGGAAATTCATTCCTCTTAGCCTTTTCCCAACTATGTGGGGCCAGCTTTCTAACCAGATGTGGCTGAATACCAGTATTTTACAGGGAGCGACTGCCATCAGACCTGAGCCACCCAGTTACTGGGCAATGCCGATATCTTAAAGTTAGACCGGCTGACCACCCGTAACGACTGTCATAGGTATTCATATGACACCCGGGCCGACAGTTTAACGTGCTCTCCGAGGCACAGAGGGGTCTCGATGTGCAACGAACGGTCATCCATCCACGGACTGACCGCGGCAAGCGCAGCTTTACCTCGCAAATATTATGACCAAGGTTGTTAATTAGCCATGAGCCCCTGATTGTAAATGGAAATTGCATTTCGAAATTGACAAACAACAGAAAAGTGGTTTTATCCCGACTACCCCCTTTCGTCGTTTTCTGCTGAGCGAAATCGTTGTATAATCGTTTAATATAAAAATATATTTATCGTCGTTGGGCAGTGAAAACCTCGTAAAGCACAAATTCATTTTTATTTATTGTTATTCATTTGTTGGGTAAAAAACCTTGTAATGCATATTTAGAACGAGCGTGCACAGCTCTGAGATGAAATAGATTGATGAATAGATAATAAAACAGAAGAACTTTACATCTACACTTCATACTTTTTTTTAACAGGCAGTTATTATCTCCTGTAAAATTAGGTTCATTGCAATTACGAGGTTTTCACTGCACAGCGACGTTATGTGGTTTTATGATTTACCTAGCTTTTGCCCGCAGCTTCGCTTGCGTGATTTTTTCCACCTCCTTAGGGGAGGAATTTTGAAAAATCCTTCCTTAGTGGATGCCTACGTTATAAAAGGTATGTACTGTCAAAATTTCAAGTTTCTAACTCCAGCGGTGTAAGCTGTGCGTTGATAGATTAATCAGTTTCTCCTTTTATAGGTATATTATAGATGTACATTATAAAATCTGAGAGGTAATGTAACGAGTACGACCTTCAAGCGAGTCAGTTCAATTCGATTATTTAAATAAAGCATGGTAATATACAAGTTGACAATAATACTACACATCATGTACCTACCACATGCTTTGTCATAATACATATTGACATGCAAAATATTGATGAATTTATTAATCTTAATTGTGTCTCATAAATATGTTTATAACAGAACTATAATACCGTGTATACGGTATAGTGTGATATTAGATTAGCTTAGATAACTCCCGTGTGTTGTAAGATCAGTCAGTCAGTCAGTTTCTCCTTTTATACTATATCTATACAGATATGGCAACTATAGCCATAATCGCAACTCTTGCCAAACGAATCGGTTACATTGTTGATTCACATTAACATTTTGTTAAATAAATGTCTACATTGAGACTATTTAATCCGAATTCTCTCTGCCTTACTGACACTTAAAACCGAGATATGCCTTAATAGTTAAGTGCTCTACATTCTACACATACCGCGATTACAGCTTAAAATATTTTAAGATAATCTACGTAGAGTCGACTAAGAAATACCTACATAGAGTTGCGTTACAACGCTTTTCTTTATATTCCTCGCACGTTGGCCCACCCAGTGGGTATGGGCAACAGGTCGCAAATAACTAAAATCTCAAAATCGCCAAAAAAACTATTGTAGATTTCACAAGTCAATATCTAAAAGCAGCTGTGATTTAAAATCCAAGCAGAAGTAGTAGATCTTTAGATGGTTTTTTTTAATTGGTAGTTACTTATGTTGTTATTTTGTATAAAAGGTAAACGTACCTTTGATCGTGAAAAACATTGTTTTCTTTAAGAATTCATTAGACACAACATTTTTTAGAAATCATTCTTTTTATTTTTCTTTTTTTGGTTTCTAATAATGTGTACCTACCTACACCTACGTTTAATTGATTCTACAGAACACTATTTGTTCACGACCAATGGTTTATTTATATTTTATACAAAATTTTAATGGCTGATCTATAAATACCTAGTTACTTTGTTAATTTGAATGTTCTTTCAATGGGAAGAGTTTTTATAAATCAATTATCTTACCTAATCCTACCTAAAATCTCCGCATTGTTCTAAAACATTAAAATCAAGCAGAATACAGAGATATCGCCTCTATTTTCCGCGAACGTTGTAATAAATTATCACCAGATAAGAGATCTTAAATAGATCTATAGCTCTACTTAAAATATAACAAGCAAAATATTATACAACGTGTTTCATATGCCGCCAACAAGGATGACATAAGACTTGGGATTAATTTTGGCGGGATTAGTAGCGTTCCTTAGACTTTCCTTGAAACTCAAGAAAAGCTTCCAATTTGTTATGTTTTAGATTTCCTGTAATAAGGATAAAACGCTGAAAGATAACACCTAAAGTTTAGAATATTTAATGTTCAGAAGTAATATAAAACTCCTTAATGAGTTTAACAATTTCGTTAAGAACTTGAACGTGTCTATTACAAACAGCTCGTAACAAATCAGCTGACATCAACAACATGTTTGAACAAATAAAATTATAATAAAAATGTACGCCCACTTACCTACTTCACACACAACACAAATAAAACACAGTAAACACACAATTCTAGTTTTCGTGAAACGTCAATTTTCGGTTATCACGATGTCTATTTACGAGGTACTTTGGCGAGGTTCCGCGTACCCCTCTATCACCGTGCGGAGAACGCGCCGCGGGGGGCAAGGGAGGTCTCGTACTCAAACAAGTCGGCGTTATCGGAGGGTGCGGGGCTGACAGAACGCGACGTGCACCGCCGACCACGGGTGCATGACGACTGGCGAAGAATCCCCGCCCGCCCTATCGCCTCGCCACCGCCCAAGCGAAAAACGTTGCATACATAACCACTAACTATAATATAACGTACCAGCCGACTTTTAATACTGTTGTTTCATTAAAATGCTAATTCTAATAGTGTTGTGATGACTCGCGTGCGTGCTTGATGTATTGATGACGTCGCAGCTATTAACTACGTAAAAAATAAGTTGTTTTGGTCATCCGTGATAACGTTTTAGTGCCAGACTCAGCGTGGGCTGGACAAGACGCCAGGCTCACATAAAACTTGTAATTACACAAGATATAAATATATTTAAGCCAAATGTTTTGTTTTTTTTTCAGTCTTACATTGTCGAAACTGTAAGAATAATAATGATGAGAATGAGATCTAAAGATAAACGAAAGTACATACCAATATAATGAATGATAATAACAAAAGATTATTTATTGTATCTTCCTCGTTGGTCTAGTGGTGGCAAGCGCGACTGCTGATTGCGGGGTCCTGGGTTCGATCCCCAGGTCGGGCAAAGTGATATTGAGTTTTTCCATGTGGAATTCCTTTGTGCCTGGTTGATGGCAAAAGGCTCGCCGCCTATTACATGATACTTAAACATAACGGCGAACTGAGGGTGTTACTATACATCTCTGCCCTATCCTTCGGGGAATACAGGCGTGATGTTATGTTGTGTTAAGTTATTTATTGTAAATAATTCGGGCTTCAAATGTTTTTTTATTACTTACGTTATGTAGGTACATTATTTAAAAAAACCACATCTCTTGACAATGTCAAGATGTGTTAACTGATTCAAAGATTTATAAACCACCGTCAAAAAACTATTCTTGTATGTTTGTACAAAAAAACTTGTCGCTCAATTTCCACCAATTTTACGATATCCGAGTAAAGCAATAATTGGCATCCACGTGGGACTTTCGTGACCAAACAGTTTCGACGCGATTTTTATTTATGTTCACAATCTGATACGATTTTTCTATTACATGACTGAAAATGCTGTGTATTCTATGACAAATAATAGCCTACCCCATTTTTCCCGTGTGTATCGTGAGGGACTATTAAGGGATGATTTTAAGACGATAGGTAATCAATTAGTCAGTAGCACCCTATTTACGTCTATTCTGCCTAGCCTTTTCCCAACCATGTTGGGGTCAGCTTCCAGTCTAACCAGATGCGGCTGAATAGTATTTTACACGGAGCGACTGCCATCAGACCTCCGCAACCTGTTACTGGGCAATACCGCTATCCTAAAGTTAGACTGGTTGTCACATTATCGGGCTTCTGACTTTCCGTAACGACTGTAATAGATATTCGTATGATACCCGGGACCGACGATTTAAAGTGCTCTTCGAGGCACGGAGGGGTCCCGATGTGTAACGAACGGTCACCCATACACGGACTGACCGCGACAAGCGCAGCTTAAGGTAATGAGCCACGAGCCTTTCACCCCCCTCACCCTATTTACGTCTACGACCTTAAAATAATCTAGTAGAATTCCAGGTGGAATTCATTATCTGAGGTGGTGCAAGAAAAGAATAAAAGGAAGGTCGTGGGGGGGCTTTTGCCCAGCAGTGGTACAGTATAGGCTGACATAAAAAAAGAGAATTCCAAGCCTAACACGTGCATACATTCGTCATCACGGTTTGTGTACCGTACTGACTGTCTGTAGTCTGTCTGCGAGGTCCAGAAGCCGAATAGATCCAATGGATGACCGTTCCTTTAGGTTATTACTTAGCAATAATTTTAGCACAAGAATGGGTTATCTTGAAGTTGCCAGTTGGATCAAAAAATATTAAGTTGCAGGCCTAGGTACAATGACTGCTTCTTCGATCTCATGGCCAGTCTTAGCGTGAGCAATCTACCTTCTTCTTTTCGTGTGGTTAGTGACTAATCTGGTGTCAGAGTTTATGAAGCCCATGGGCCTCTGACTTGGCTTCACATGTCGTCGAGAAATATCTCTCAGGCATGTCGGTTTCCTCACAATGTTTTTCTTCACCGTGTTTAAGCAAGTGATAATTATACAATACCCACATGAATCTGAAAAGTCAGAGGTGCGTGCCTTGGGTTCGACTCGAGACCTATGGCTTAGCAGTCCGACGTTCACACCACAAGGCTATTTATTACTACTAGCAATCTATCTAACCTTAGGGTATCGTAATTGGATTGCGAGGATCCGTTGACAGTCTCTCAGCTGTATCTGGTAACACAGTGTTACCAGATACACAGAATCCGGTGCCAACGTTGATAGAAATGATAGCCCAATGATGAACTGAAGAATTTACAAATAATCAATAGCACCTAGTGAACTGATCTACCCGAAATTTCACACGTATATGCAAAATGCGTATATTTTCCTAGTTTATTAGCACTTTTGGATCGATACGTACGTAGGTACTCATCTTGCGTCGTTTACCTTTGGAAATATATAGGTAGTGTTAGATATCATCGGACTACATACATACATGATTTTATACTCACATCTTTTTCCCTTGTGGGTAGGCAGAAACTATAGAACGCCACTTGCTACGATCCTTACATACACCTTTCGCTTCATCCACATACATCCACCTTATCATACACGCATGCCGGTTGAGAGTACTACGCGCCTCTCCTTTGTGAAGAACATCGCCAATAACATCGATTTCCATCGTCGGACTAATTTATATTAAATTGGAGTAAAATTGGTCTAGTGGTGGCAAGCGCGACTGCTGATCGTGAGGTCCTGGTTTCGATCCCCAGGTTGGGCAGACTGTTATTGAGTTTTTTCTGTGTGGAATTCCTCAGTAGCAGCTCGGAGTTTGGGTTTGTGCCCGGTTGATGGCAATATGCTTGCCCTCTATTACATGGAACTTAATCATAACGGTGAAATGAGGGTGTTACTATAAACCTCTGCCCAACCCTTTGGGAAATACAGGTGTGGTGTTATGTTATGGAGTAAAATGGGTGCTGACCCTGGGACAGTGTTTTATGATTTTTTTTCTCTGTGAACCAAAATTCTACTTGATGATGAAGAGACTTTTAAAGTAAACTCAAAAAAAATTTCTGAATGTCGAGATACTCTTCTTCGATATTATGTTAATACTTAGAACTTCTTGATTGAGGTGTTTCCAAGAAATGTACACCTGACGCGCCCGATCTGCGCAAGTTTGTCCTGGCATCTTTGTAACAAGAACAATTATGTATTAAGTTCTATGTGCTATGTAGTATACTGCCGCGCTGCATTTAGAGCTGCCATCCGTTCGGGTTTCACCGGATCTGTCCTAGTTTGGGAGAACATCCGGGAGTTTACGGGGAGGTTCTCAAAAAGCGTCCGGACGCCCGTCGCGTTGGCAGTTTTGTTTTCTAGTCCACCAATTAGTTTTACGCAGCACACACACACATATGATTTAGGTACAAAAAATAATATTTTGCTTAAATACACAAAAAATATTTTTTAATATTTTCAATGGTGTCCCGACATCGACCAAATGTCCGGAGTTTCGCAAACTCCTTTTTTTTATTAAACGTTGCCCCACACTAGGATTTCTCCTGTATCGTGGGTGCGTTTACAGACACAAATCTTCACATGCACAAACATCCAGACCTGGAACAATTATCTGTAGGCTATACGAATATTTGTTCCGTGAGGGAATCGAACCCACGACCCGTAGCGCAGAAGCCGATCGCTCAGCCACTGCACCAAACGTGTCGTCATCTTTGACTGGTGTCGGCAGTTTACATGATAGCAGTCCTAGCTACATTGGAAAAGATATTCATATACTAGCTTTTCCCCGCAGCTTCGCCTGCGTGATTTTTTTTCACCCCCTTAGGGGTTGAATTTCGAGAAATCCCTTCTTAGTGGATGTTTACGTCACAAAATGAACCTACTGTCAAAATTTCAAGTTTCTAACCCCAGCCGTTTAGGCTGTGCGTTGATAGGTCAGTCAGTCAGTCAGCTTCTCCTTTTATAAGTATAGATAGATAACAAACAAAGAAACTGGTTCGCTTATTATAAGAATACAACCAGCTCCTAAGACTGGACCTTAATAATGGCCGATAAATTACTTAGATAAAGCATGAGAACTATGTAGTGCTAAAAAAAATAGATATTATCTATCCTATACCACTATTCATGCAGTAGCTAACAGTAGAACCCTATTCTTTAGCAGCTGTTTGTTATCTTATCACACAATACGTATGAATCAAACGACTGACAATTTTTACTATGATACAAGGTCACGGGTAACAATCAGTCATTGCTACTGTCGGCGATACGTTATAAGTACTAGGTACCAACTGATTGATCGCTGGCAAGAACTCACTTGTTTCAAGCTAGCCTCTCATATGAATCGCAGATGACTCGTGTGTTAGAGGTCAGATAATAATTAATCTTAATATAATCTGCCTAGCCTTTTCCCAACTATGTTGGGGTCAGCTTCCAGCCTAATCAGATGCGGCTGAATACCAGTATTTTACACAGAACGACTGCTATCAGACCTCTCTGCCTAGCCTTTTCCCAATTATGTTGGGGTCAGCTTCCAGTCTAACCAGATGCGGCTGAATACCAGTATTTTACACAGAACGACTGCTATCAGACCTCTCTGCCTAGCCTTTTCCCAATTATGTTGGGGTCAGCTTCCAGTCTAACCAGATGCGGCTGAATACCAGTATTTTACACAGAACGACTGCTATCAGACCTCTCTGCCTAGCCTTTTCCCAATTATGTTGGGGTCAGCTTTCAGTCTAACCAGATGCGGCTGAATACCAGTATTTTACACAGAACGACTGCTATTAGACCTCTCTGCCTAGCCTTTTCCCAATTATGTTGGGGTCAGCTTGCAGTCTAACCAAATGCGGCTGAATACCAGTATTTTACACGGAGCGACTACCATCAGACCTCCACAACCAAGTTACTGGGCAATGCCGATACTCTAAGGTTAGACCGGTTGTCAGACTTTCGGCTTTCTGACTACGCGTAACGACTGTCATAGGTATTTGTATGTATGACACCCGGGATCGACTGTTTAACGTGCTCTCCGCGGCACAGAGAAGTCTCGATGTGTAACGAACGGTCACTCATCCACGGACTGACCGCAGCAAGAGCAGCTTAACGTAGCAAATCGTATGATCCGTACGGTTGGTAATTAGCCACGACCCCATAATTCATTTTAAAAGATCTAAATGCACGCCGAAAATGGTGTTCAATAAATAAAAAAAGAATTATGTTATTACCTAATGTTTTCGATTATAGTGGCTAAAATTTAATAGGACCGTTTTGACAGCTGTCAGATAGGAACATGTTATGTCAATTTCGACGTAAAATGTACTGATCTGACAGCTATCAAAACGGGCCAATTATATTTTAGACACTACAAGGTTAGTCGGAAAGGGGGTACTAAGCCGCGGGCCACTTAAAGTATCACTGATGACTATTTTAAAACAAGTGTTAAAATTTCAAAATTTGATAATTTTTATTTGCATGAAAAAAGATTTTTATTTCAGTTTTAATAAAAATAACATATCTGCTTTATCCCAAATATGACCTAAATAGTAAACACAGCTAATCATAGCTATGGACAGATAGATTTTAGCATATTTTTTACGAAATCTTTGAAAACCTATTTCTCTTAAACTATCGAGTTTTGGGGAAAGTTGTAGAACAAAAGTTATCCCTTATTATGGGTACTTTAACACCCTTTCGGCTTAGGGGTACTAACGTACCTTTCCGACTAACCTTGTATAGTGTCAATATTATTCTGTTGAACACGTATTTTTTTCAAAACTTGGTGTCCACTCTTATTCCATACCGCACTAGTGATTAAGCTTACATTTTTGTTCTGCTAAAGTATAAATTTACTAATGCTCACATAGCCACCTTTTCAACATGAAATAAAAATAAATCGTCGTGCCTCGTTGGTCTAGTGGTGGCAAGCGCGACTGCTGATCGGGAGGTCCTGGGTTCGATCGGTCGGGCAAAGTGTTATTGGGTTTTTCCGTGTTGAATTCCTCAGTAGCAGCCCGGACTTTGAATTTGTGCCCAATAAATTGATGGCAATAGACTCGCCCCCTATTACATGGGACATAAACATAACTGGCGAAACGAGTGTGTACTAAAAACACCTCTGCCTAACCCTTTGGGGAATACAAGGCGTGATGTTATGTTATGTTATAAAAATATATTAAAACCCGACCACTAATGCATTTAAAGCCTAAGCTTGCTAAAGTTTAGTGAATGCCGCTTTCATACGAATTCAGCCGGAAAGGAAAATTAGTTCAACATAAACATTTTCATTCCGGTTTAATATTGTTGTTGTTTGACAAACATTCCGGTTCCCCCGGAATGAAATGCGCGACGTCGCGGGGTCGCATTTTTACTACACATCAAGGTTTACTGACACGCACTGCGTTAATTCCTTACTGTAACTAATTCCACGTTGTAACAAATATACAAGGTTAGTCGGAAAGAGGGTACTAAGCCGCGGGCCACTTAAAGTATCACTGGTGACTCTTTTAAAGCAAGTGTTAAAATTTCAAAATACGATAATTTTTATTTGCATGCAAAAAGTTTTTTATTTTAGTTTTTTTTTTAAATACATACCTGCTTTAGTTATGAATACAGAAAATTAAGTTTTTAATCCGTAACCCCAAATATGAGTTAAATTGTAAACACAGCTGATCATAGCTATGGGCAGATAGATTTTAGCAAAATTTTTACGAAATCTTTGAAAAGCTATTTCTCTTTCCATCGAGTTTTGGGGAAAGTTGTAGAACAAAAGTTATCCATTATTATAGGTACTTTAATACCCTTTCGGCTTAGTACCCCCTTTCCGACTAACCTTGTATAGGTAACTACAGTCTTTTCTAATTAGAATTATTCATGTGCGAATCATGATTTTTATATCACTTGCGTTAACGGTGAAAGAAAACATCGTGAGGAAACCTGCACATCTGAGAAAGCTCTATAAACTTCCCAATGCTGTGCGAATTCCGAGGCCCGTGCCTAGCAGTGGGACAGTAATGGGCGTATTATGATTATGATCTGACCTACAGTCAAGGCCGTAACCAGGGGGATATATACTCGTAGATATTCAACCCCCCCCCCTCCCCCCGACACCTGAGACAATTAAATTATATTTAAAATGTTTTCACTCGTTTTTGTAATTCATTTTCTTGTTCAGGATTCAACCCTAGCTACGGCCTTGCCTACAGTCTTTACAGGCATATCTTCTTCTTCTTGCCCTTATCCAACACTAGTTGCGGTCGGCACAACATGTATTGCATAAATCCATGTTGTTAGAGGTTTTGGCTTATTGTTTTATGACCGGCCGCCAGCCTGACATCAACCCTCCTTGGGAGTGGAAAAAGTGAATCCATCATGTATGTATCCATTTTATATATATGACATATATACATAAAATGCTACATCTAAATTTAACCAATCAAAAACAGCATAATTTTTTTGTGTTCAAAGATTATTTAAATATTCAGGTAGATACTAAGACTTATTACATAGAGGCAAAAATAAACCAATCTATTTTACCAATAACGATATCGATCGAAATCACATCGTTGTAATAACAGTATCTGATGAGATTTTGTATGTACTCCGTGAGTCACACAAATAGGGGTCCTAAGCTAACAGTTTTTGCTCAAGGGCCCGGGTTCAAAGGGCACGGCTGGGCTCAACTTAACTACTTAAAGCCTATTCAAATGTTAATTTTGGACCCTTGGAACTAGACAATTTGGAAGTTTACAGTTCAGGCCTGTGTGTTGAAGTCGGTTGAAGTTAGTGTTAAGTTTTTCGGAAGAGCACTTAAGATGTTAGGAGAGTGACCGCAAGAGTCGTTTAGCATAATAACATAACATCACGCCTTTATTTCCTGAAGGGTTGTGCAGAGGCGTATAGTAACACCCACATATCGCCGTTATGTTTAAGTTCCATGTAATAGGGGGCGAGCCTATTGCCATTAACCGGGCACAAATTCAAACTCCGAGCTGCTACTGAGGAATTCCACACGGAAAAACCCAAAAACACTTTGCCCGACCGACGATCGAACCCAGGACCTCACGATCAGCAGTTACGCTTGCCACCACTAGACCAGCGAGGCAGTTAGCATAATAGTTCTCCATTTTCATAAGAGTTGAGCAGTATGACATCTCTGTTTTATGATTTACATGAGGAGTGAGTGTATTATAAGAGGATGCCACGAGTAAGGCCCGGTATCCACCAAAGCGGAGAGGAGAGGAGACGAGAGGAGATGTGTTTGAATAAACCAATCCGTAATCGTTATTTCCACATCTCTTCTCCGCTTAGCTTGGGTGGAAATGGATCAAGCGGAGAGGAGAGGAGATGTCTCATTTTTCTATAGAATTTTGTGCGGCGAGCGAGCAAGCGGCGCGGCAGAGCGGAGAAGTGTCTAGTCGTAGCGGCCGTCTTCCTTTCGTAGACAGAACTTGACTGGTTTCGATCTCTCACAGCTCACATCTCTACTACACAAAGCTCACATCTCCTCTCCGCTACACTTCTCCTCTCCGCTTTGGTGGAAATAACCTGCCAGCTTCACAGCACATCTCCTCTCGTCTCCTCTCTTCTCCGCTTTGGTGGATACCGGGCCTCACTGAGCTGTCTTATACAATAATGTGTCAACCCACAAAAATATATATTCTGTGTTAACGCCATCTAGTTATTGTGCTAGGTCTACTCAACGCTTGAAAAAATGAACAGAATTTAAGAACTTTTTGATAGACGGTGCTCTATTAAATTTACTACAGTTCACAAGAACTAGATGACGTTAACACAAAATTCATATTTTTATGGGTTGACACATTATTGCATAACACGGCCCAACTATACCTAAGTAGGTACGTGCCGCACTCTGGCCAGTCAGCCCCGCTACCAACCTTACTAACTGACTCTTTTCACCACTACTGAGCTTTCTCGAATAATGAGTGGCATGGGCTTAGCCAGGATTTTGCCAAGGGTAGGGCAAACTCAGTCAGACAGTAAGTATATGACTTTTCAAAAAATTTAAGTACTGAATGGCATTATGGAGCAATTTTGCCCCATAAACTTATTTTTGAGGCCCAAATAAGTACAGACGGAGCCTGGCATTGGTCTTCCTATTTTGGGTAATTGTTCTCTGGAAATGGGTAGGTAGTGACTTGACTGCATCTAGACCATCTACCGATTCTTTCCCGTGCCAGGGACCAACGTCCCATCTGCCCCACCCTGAATACGCCTAAGTATGGTAAGTGCCGACACGAGAGAAGAAGAATAACACTATTGCGATCACCAATCTATTGGTCAAACATGGTGACTGTCACAATGAGGGTATAGTAATGGTAATTAAGGAAAGCTTGGATTATAATCGATCTATGACGAGTCCTAGGTTCAGAGTAGACATAATTTGTCCTGGCTACACACTTAATATAAACTAAACATATACAAGGTCTCTAAGCGTTTAGAATACATCAACGATGGCTTCCTTTGCAATCATAAAACAAATGGAAATTGCAGTGTTAAAATATTCATTCGAAAAACGTTGCGGCGTTGCATGATTGCACACAAACGTTATTTTTATACTATTTCTACCTCATATAACGAGGGTAATCATTTCTAACTACTTCTCTTTAAATGTTAAATAATAAAGTAGCTCTTTCAACCTGCAAAAGTACACTTTTATGAAATTATAATATTCAAACTTCAATTCGACGTGTAACGCCATCTATTACAAAATTATGAGAACTGTTTACGTTTCTAGTGGGCTGTAGAACGTGATTTTCTGCCGTTGTTGTTTTAGTAATATTCAACAGATGTCGCTAGTAGTACCGGTTTGCTAGTATACGTCTAGAATTACAGATGTCGTTGTTATAAATATCCCAAAATATTTTTAAGGTATTTCAGGAGAAATAAAATTTATTTCGGGCTGTATAAATGTTTTTAACTTTATATTCATCCATACATCTATAGCAATTGAAGTAAGACCTTTCTAGTTAATAAACTATCTTGCAATTATTATTTACTGCGGTTGTTGAGAAAGTTATTGCACTTCATTGCTCACTTAGTTCGTTGTACCTACTTGCAGAAGTCGACTTTCTGCGGGTGTGTCCACAGTTTTAACGCCGGTTGGGCCAGTAAATTTCGCAACAAAACTTGCTAGTGGTTTTGGCACTTTGGACAGTCTTAACGGCACTAGATACGTCCATATGCAAAACAAGTCTCGCGACAGTCTCTATCTAGCCCTTTGAAGTCTCGGCAAAAACCATCCGCCGTCGGATTCGAGGAGACACGTCTCGGGGTTGGAGACCCAATTAATGTCTCGAGACAATTAATGCCTCCTAGTGCGTACTAGACTTAAAAGTTTAGAACCAGGTGTAGGTAAGTACAAGGAAGACGTTCAAATAAAATCTATGCTTCGTAATACATAATTATTTAATCGTGTATAATTATTTGAATACATCAAAAATTTTTGGTGTAATACGAAATTCGCTAATGCGCAATCCCCTGGCCCAACTACCTGTATATAAGTAGGCCAGTAGTATATAATATTGTTGCTCTTAACAAGTATTGTACATCGTCAGGAATGTACTAACATCTACCACTACTTAGCTCGAATAATGCAGCTAATAGTAAATTGAATTTTACACAATAATCTTTAAAATTAAATACATTAAATTAACTAAAGTTATAAAACATTAAATCAGTCATTTACAAAAAAATCATTTTTCAATATTTTTTACAACAACGCTATGATAACATTTTTTTATTTTACTGGAGACTTTTTTTTTTCGTAATTTTGGATATCGCTTATTGCACTACGATTATTATAATTTATGAAAACTTATGAATAGTGCAAGCTGCCATAGCTCCGACGATTCAACTGCACAACTAAACGGACACAGTTCATTCAATCACTTCGACGAAGTAACTTAAATTACACTTAATAAAACTAAGAAAATGGCATGTTGTGATGCTAAACGAACTATTTGTGAACGGTTATAAGTAGCCTGAAATGTTTTGTCAAAAATTAAAACCTTTTTCCGAATTATTGAATCATTTGAAAAATAATTATGGTTTGACTATTTCAAACTTCTATTCGAGAAATGCTTTCCAATCAAGTCACAATTTTGATCTATCAATCTCAATATTTTTTTACTTTTTGGCTGAAAACCGAAAAAAATATCTGTCGACAATACAAAACTGCAACTCAGTTGAAATAAAAAAGTAAAAAAAACGCGTATTTTAGAGATTTTAGTAACATTCATTATTTTCATAAACGTCTACATTTCAAAAAGAAACAATTTATACTTTGCACGAGTAAGTCGCGTTTTCGTTATCCATTGCGCTATTTGTGATATTTCATCATAATAAAATGATTGGAACTGTTTTACAAAAACGCAATGAAACGGCTACATGATAAACGGTACTTCATCCATCAGTAATCAATCGACTTTTCCATACAAAGTACACACGAGTTTACATTCACAATTTATAAATACCTACTCACTAAGTACAATACTGACATCTTCATAGACAAATTAAAATATACACCTTTTGAATCAAGAATCACAAACGTACGAAACGGTGTATAAAACGCTGCACTACTTCCACACAATAATATCTCTATTTACAATAATATACAAATAAGACCAACACATATTTAGATTACGTTACCTAAGTATAGACGTAATACAACTGACCTTATTTCTTGTAACACATACTGCACTTACAAAAACGCATTATTTAAAATTACTTGTCACGTTAATGGGTTTTTAAAAAGATTTATAATGTGCTACAACTAACAGCCGAGCTAAAACTGCTTGCTGATGCAGAAATAAGGAAACAAATTATAAGTACAAAATTAAGTACCCATCATACATCATAATTAACTCACTTAACGGCACTTTGCATTTCCAATTTGCTAGCTAACTTCTGCAGCTGAGTATACTCAGAACAACATAATCTAAATATGTTTCGTCACTACGCAAACATAAGCACAGACGCGCGCTGTCCACTCATCACACATCTGTCAAATTATAAATAACGTAAAAACTAAAAACTATATTTACACAAATTGTCATTGTTGTATGACATCATAAAAAATGTATTAAAATTATCATACAAAACATCCATTAAAGAACAGCTATGAAATTATTTTATATTTTTTTATTTACAAATAATTTCACGTTCTTCTTAGGCAGTGTTATTTTTTTGAGAACTATAAATACTTTGAAAAAATATAAAAAAAAACTTAATCACATTTAAAAATAACTAAGTACATACGATAATATCTTTATTGGATGATCCGTAAGGTGAAAATTTTGTACTTATCTCGAATAATTTGAGTTCAATCTTTTAAAACAATACTTTAAAAATTTACGATTTCAAGTCCCGAATATTTCCGGTGAAGAAAATGCCTCACTAAAATGATAATTAGTTGTTAAGTTGCTGTTGAGTTCACATCAGACTAATTATATGATGTTTCGAGAATCATTAAATCATGCACTCACCATTCTCAGTTCTTTATTTTTAATTAGTATGTCAGCAATCTAAGGTATGAACTCGACTGTAATATACAGTTTGATGACGAAATTCACTGCCTATGCTCTGAAGAGGAGAGCGGGGAGAAATGGAACTGGGATGTTCTTGATTTTGGTCGTATGGTAAAATGTAGAATTGGTATGAAGATGACGTCATTCCTATGTATCCCGTTTAACAGAGACCGCGTCCTTCTCACTCCTCCATCTCCTAAACATGGACAATTCGTCAACATTCTGCACATGGTGGCAACATCTCAATCAAGCCCTTTGCAGTTTTTACTCTATTACAACGATGAAAACTTCCAAAAAGTATCCAAACTCTTTGCTCCCATAATTTGATTTTCCAGGCCAAATATTTTGTGCTGTTCCAAATTCAAGAAGTGAATAAAATACTCGATGCTTGAAACCGCAGCAGCTAACGACTACGCTCCTAAGTGTGTGTGTGTTTAGGACACCATTTGCCTGTGTCCGTTCTGGCCGCTGCCTGAGGGGAAGAGCACGCCTTCGTACGTGACACCATTCAGCTCTATTGACACCACTAACTGCTGGTCTCCTGTGGTCGCGTCACCTGGCAGACAAGAAAATTAATTTATTGTAGAATAGAAATATGCATAAGAAAACAACACTAAGGCTAGAAGATGGAGTGAGAAAATGAATTTTGGACAATCTGAGACAAGCAATAAAAGTCATGGTCTTTTTTTTAGTGACGATTAATGTCGTTGATTTCTTCGGCAAAGGAACAGGTACTGTAGGTAATGCTACAGATGTGTTGAGGATACCAGACGGCCAACATAATTTTCATGCAGATCCAGCAGAGAGCCAGGATAAAAATACCATAAATGCTGATGATTAGGCCTACAATTTTTATCTGTAGTATAATAACTTTCATCAACACAAATTGCTTTAGACATTTACCTCTGGTAGTAATCTTGAAGGCAGCCCCGTTGACACCATTGGCATTCGGCAGTCCATTGATCTGCGGCGGTGATGTAGCATCTCTCCGTGCGTGCCGGTGCGCAGGCGGCGAGTGCAGGTCCGTACGCGGCGAGGGGGGGCGCGGCGTGCGGCGCTTGGCGGGCGGCGCGGGCGAGCGACACGCCTCTCGCTTGCCACCGCTCGTCAGGGAATTGGGGCTCTCGCTCAGGTTCAGAGCCTCGCTGTAACCCATACTGAGGATAAGGAAAGTGTCAGAGTAAGTCAACCAACGGTTGACCTTAAGATAGTTTAACAGAATGCAGGGACTAGGCTCAAACCTGTGTCTGACGTAAATTAAATTTGCGGGCACACTGCTTAGGGAGATCAATGCAATGCTCTTCCTCCAATACCACTAGAACTTGGAGCACACTGCTTCGAAAGATCTGATCTGTATCTTCTTAGGATCTTTACCAACTAAACATCTAGGTATAGTTGTCCTCTACAAAGACAAAGCAAAAACAGCGTGCCCCAGGGAACTATCTTAGGTCCTCTTTAAATTTTAATCAGAAAAAAGTCTGAGAACAACGAAATCAAATAGAAAATTAACTTACCGTTGTGGCTCAAGGTCTGGTTGTGGGCTGTTGTTGTTGTTATTGTTGTAGAGGGACCAGAGAGTGAGGCGGGAAACGTCGATAGCACTGAGGGCGGCTGCGTCGCGAGGAGACATTATTGGTGCTGGTCCGTTGCTGGGGGGCGATTCAGAGCCTGAGAACAAAGGAACATTGTTAAAAAATTACTTACATACGATGATCACGACGATAAGTTTAAAACATTCACAATATTTATTTATTCCAAACTATGCAGATTTTCGGAGATCTAAGTTTATACGACGTCCACAATTACCTATGTTCATTAGGGACGTGTGGCAAATTTGGATAACGAAAGGTATTGCGTTTAAAATTTTAGGTTTCGGTTTCAAATTATTTTCAACTCACCATTCCTCATGAGCTCCCTTTGCTGCTGTATCATCTTCATGTACTCGCGCACCCTGTATTCAATATCGTGCTGCGCAAGGTGCGGCGCGTGCGGCGGCAGTGGTGGCAGGCGCGGAGCCACGCCCCCCAGTGACAGCGACAGCGGCTGCATGTGCTGCGACAGCTGCGCCAGCGACGCAGGCACGCGGTTGAGGGGGGGCTGGAAGTGAAGATGCTGTGTTATTGATAATGATAATTAATACAACAGTATAGTCAACCTCATATAATTGCTCATCAGCCTAATTATTGACAGATCCGTGCCATTAGATAGACAGACTTTGTATTATTTCAGTCTTTTCTATTCTGAGTTCAACAATATTTACATTGTATGCATCTTGATCCAAAAATCTGATAATACTTACCATTGCCAATGCAGCTTGTGCGTCGTATTGCCCCGAGGCGCGGCGACCTTCACGCTTGTTGCCTTCGATGGCTGCGTCCAGTTCACTCCTGGTTGACAGGTTCTTCTTCTCACACTCATAGTCGTACAAGTATTTCATGTATCTGGAAAGAAAAAAGATAAATGTTATAAGGAGAAAGAACCTTTTCAATAGAGACTGCTAAAAGAGGCTGGTTCGATTAATGTTTTTTAATCAGGTGACGGTTAACGCCCATCTTATTCTCATAAAGTACACGAATCCGCAAGGCCAAATAGTTAACAATGAACGCTATTAATGTTGTAAAGTCATGATTTTGATAATTTGAATTATCTATTTTAGAACTAAGATGACGTACGCTTATACTTAGTAGGATGAGAATTTAGAGCTATTAACAATACATATGGAAATATAATAAAAATTGAATGAATTCACGGTAAAGCGGCACCACCAAAGCCCTAATCTGTTACCATTCAAAATAATCTCCATATCAATCAACTAGAAAATAAATCAAAAGATATGTCACCATTCAATCCTTTAGAACGAACGAATCTAATAATAATGTTATTGCTCCGCCTTGGCTTGACAACCTTATAAATCATACTCCGAGCCCAATTATTATCAAAAGTCTATCCTTCAAGCATAATACGTGCCATTACACTCCTAATCCTATTCTGTAACGTGTCAATTTTATATGACGCCATTGTAATGTGTACCTTCCATATGTCATATTAAGCGGTCACATATTTAATGCGTAACACAATGAGAGCCGCGTCATAAAAACGCCACCTTTAAAACTGTCACATGGGATCTATATATACGACATTAGTCATTACTGTTAGTTTAATTTTATGAATGTTGCTAGATGTAAGCTTTGGCATTAGAATACCTTTGTCTCGGTGTAAAATTGAGAATGTATGACTAATATTTTAACAGAATAGATGCTGAAAATTATAATGTTGAAGACGAATTGGGAACAAGACAATTCAAATCGACAATTGTAAATGTATTTCTAACTAACAACAATTCTAAAATGATTTGCATTAATGAAGCAATACTTAATGTATACAAATCAAACAAGAACTTAGCTTTCTAGTATCACATTACCTATTTAGGACAACAATCACCGACATCGTTAGAAATATTTAGTTACAAAATCACTTCAAAGTCCAAACACACTATGAAAATTAACGTAACGAGACGCATACAGAAACAGATCGAAATAAAAGAAGCTGCGTTCGAAATCATCAGGTCGTGCGTAACCGTCGTACATTTTGAATCATAAACGTAAACCACCTTTATGGCATCCGACAAAAGACGAGGTGAAGGAACTCTAGAGAGATAAATGGGAAATTATATCGGCTGAGATGAGCTAAGGTTATTAATTATGAAGTTGTCATATTGTCGCGTCGGACGCTCACGTAGTGCCATTGTGGGCCATCTTTTGTCTCCAGCTCGTGAGAATTTGAATGAGGATGTGATACAAAGCAGGTCGAATATGGAGTGAGCTCCTGACTTGTAGGACCACACAGACACCTTTGTCGATCATGTTCTAGATTATAGGATAATGGATACTGATTTGGATGACGGCCTACTCAGCGAAAGCTTTTTGAATGCATTTAATTTCGTTTGTATGATTTGTTTGAAAAGTTCTTAACTCCCTTTGAATGATTAGTGTCTTAATATAGTTTTATTTTTTAGATATTTTGGCTCCATAAGATGATTCTGCTACTATTACTACTACTTATTGTTCCTCTCCTACTAGTGAAAATTAGTGACCAGATTTTATAATCACACTCATGTGCCTAATAGCTTCGACAACTGAATCATAATCAGGTAATAGATTCAAATTAATAGAAACGGTATCTAGCCTACTAGCTTAAACACTAACCTCCACTTCTTAATTGCGCATATGTGTAGGAAATGGACCGTAACGTAGTGAAAGAGACGGATGTATGAGTGATAGAGAAGGACAGATTAAGATAGAAAGACGTCACAGACGACAGACGTAAGAAAATAAATACAGACTTTTAGCCAAACCATGGGAATTGCAATAAGCTTAGATTATCGCTATAATGTCAGTTAACTTACTGTGTGCGTAATGTGAAGGCTGCGGACGTGATCGACGAGGGCAGCCGCAGCCCCTTGATGATCTCCTGCCACAGCTTCTTGTTGATCACCTCCACCAGCCCACCACGAGCTATCACCAGGTTGTATAGCTCGTACAAGTCTAGCACTGACTTCGCCATTATCGGTAGCCGGTTGATTGGAGTGCCTGGAACAAAGATAATTAAGGTTAATATTACAGTTATTAGCATTAATAAGAATGACAAGCATATCATTTTGGGACCCAGTGCATAATATCAGCAAGCACATTGGATTAACCGCGCGACGGCGCAATGAGTATTCCCAAGGAGGGTTGACGTCAGGCAGGCGGCCGGTCATAAAACAATAAGCCAAAACCTCTAACAACATGGATTTATGAAATACATGTTGTGCCGACCCCACTTAGTGTGGGATAAGGGCAGGAAGAAGAAGAAGAAAATTACAGTTATTAGCATTAGTCTTCTGTTGAACCTGGGTAGGTATCATAGAAGGCTGCAAGTTAAACTAAACAATCTTAAACGTCGATATGAAGATGAACAATATATATCGTATCTTCGCAAATTACGGAAACCTAACTTAACAGATTGGTAATCCAATGCTATCAGTATCTATACAAGAGAATTTGCTATTGATGCATCTGATAGTATTAAGAATGATGACATTACAAATAGAGATACCGTTTGTAGAACCTAAAGTGAAGTATGAAGTCCATAAAGTAACTACAGTCCAAAAAATAAAAATTATTAAGTAATACCATAATTTACTACTGAAATAAGGCTTAAGTTCCGTCATGATATATTAACTTAGTAGTAGTAAAAGGAATTCAACATGGAACTCCCGTCAGTAATAAAATGTCTCGAAATACAAAAGCGGTAATTCAAAATCAGGGATACCAAATATATCGTAATGTAACAAAAGAGTCTTACAAACACGAGGAACATGTTCATCACGATATAGCTCCGAATAGAGGAGGGCAGTACATTCGCTCACTATTGCAAGTTGTAAAACCCTTTACTGCGTACTTCATAAAGGTCGTAAAACCAAAAGCATACTACGTCTATATAAGAATATAGTAAAAGATACAGCGCTAGATATCGCTGAAGGAATGCTGAAATCTATGAGAAAATATTTGGAGAATTTGTAGATTTTTTTTTATTTTTCATTCAACTTTGTCACTGGGTTTGTTTTATCAAAATGAATAAACCTATCGAAAGAATAGATTTTGTTTAACTGCTTCAACCTTGTATCGTCAGTGACGATAAAATGAGAAGAAAAGCTGATTATGTTGACAACCATAACTTATCCCCCCTTGCTAGACATTAATCACAATTTTATATGGCGACATTACACGCCTTAATGGGATCCCACAACACCACCATAACCAGTTAAAACGCTGTGTCAGTGAGTTGCGAGTTGTGCCTGATGCGATGATATTCAGCTAAAAAGCGCTTGATGTGATAATTCCATGGGATCTGCATGAAAAACACGTGATATTGCAAATCTATCGAATCCAGCTAAAAAGCGCTTGCAATGACAACACGCGTCAAGTGGGCAACAAGGCGAGCGTGCTAAATCGCATCGCATCGCACGATCGATGATTTACGGGCGCGAGCGAGTCAGATCGCGCTTTTACGATGCTCGCGCGCAGCATTAGTGGCCCCGATTTAGCACAGCCCGTGTGGCCACGGAAGCCAGGCCCGTTTGTTGTATGTGGCTAGTTTGCGACTATTTGATTTACTGTAATTTGGCTGTTAACTTTGGCCGATGACGTGACGAATCCGGACCGACAGCGCTAACTGCGATTTACAATAAGGAACTGTTACCCACTTAGTTACGCTTGTGAGACAGTGGAACTGTCAGCGTGTGATGTTTACATCTTTGGAACAAGAAAACAACAGTGTTTATATCCCATTACTTTGCCGACTGAACATGGAGTAACATTCGCACTTGGAACTATGAAATGGATGTCAAATTACCACCTACTAAGAATTAAGTCTTTATTAGATAATCACATCAATATACTGCTAAATTATTTAACAATATCATCAGCACATATGGACTGGACATTTAATCCAAATCTATTATTACTGTTTTATCGTAAACCTTCAACAATTATTTTAAAATCATTGCCATCAAAACAGCATGTAAGTCTTCTGAAAGTTATTTCAATTTGACTGGCCTGAACGCGGCAGTGGCAGCGGCAATCAATCAACATTGTCTAAATGATTGTTGCAAACAATTCGTTACATTTGCACAGTCACCTCGGAGTCGGAACGATATCGACTAATATCGAGTTACGAGCTGTCTCCGTTTTGCCTGCTGACATTACGGGTTGCTCCTGTATGGTCATTAATAATTGGTCCGATCAACAAAGAAGAAATTAATATTTCCATGAGTAGAGATATTCAAGTTGAAAAATGTACAATGTTGTCTGTATTGTTAATCAAAAATAAAGTAATACCTAATTTTGCTTAATTCATGAAAACTTTAAAGAATTTTCCGCAGCATATCAAACCTTGCCTGTAAACACCATAAAAAAGAATACGTACCTAATAGCATTTCAATAGGTATATTATAAATAAAAACACTACTTGAAACGCTTTTATCTTTACGCTGATTCAAAATAAATAACATTGACAACCCAATAGAACATTCAATATTACCCAATCCCAAAATCCCGAAACAAGAACAACCCTCCCATGTAACAGCCTCGATCGTTTATTGATGAGAGCGAAACATTAGCGAAATACCTAAACGACTATTTGTCAATCCGTCTTCCTGTCTGCAGTTAATCATTCCCCCGGTTATCTGGGCAGGGGATGAGAGGAGGTGAGGCAGGGTGTACGGGGGTAGAGGAAGAGGGGGTGGCAACGTCACCCGTTCAGATTAATTGCCACGTTTGAAGAGTAAATGGAACAACATGATGCGCAGAAATTGGAGTATTTGGTGTAGGTACTGTTGGGTATTATATCAGTGATACCTGGTACTTATTTTGTTATTAAATAGGTACGTCAAGCGAATCTATCACCAGTGATTGTATCATAATTTACAGGTGAGCAAATAGACCCAAATACTCTAAACAAATGAATAACAAAAAATAAAAATGAATTTGTGCTTTACGAGGTTTTCACTGCCCAGCGACGGTACTGATTAAGAAATCGACAAAACTATCGGTCGATAGAAAGTCTGTAGTTTGCGGGGCTCTTAGGCACTGACAGATGTTGTTCGGTTGCAATTTAGCAATTATTTTATTACTAGAATTGGGCCCTAGATATGGCTGAAAATTTCAGCATTTTAAACAAACGACTGTGTATCATATCGTAAAGTACCTACAGAAAACGTAAATGATATAAAATAAGAAGTGGTCGGGAATTCCGAGCACACAACATGATCGATACACAAGTGGGTATGACTAACAGTAACACCTAAATACTAACAAGATAGCGTAAACTTAACAATATAACCAGTAGTCAATAATATGTAACAATAGATGACTCATGCGCCGATGATGAAAGGATCGTACGGAGTTCGCAAGTTTTCGACTGGAACTGAAAAGATTGCGAAATTTTTATGGATTTTTTGTTAAATATAACAATACGCTCTAATGAAATCTAGCAAAATAATTCTGTGTTTGGGTAATAATGTTAAATACACACAACATACATAACCATCATGCCTGTATTCCCCGAAGGGTTGGGCAGAGGTGTACAGGAACACCCTCATTTCGCCGTTATGTTAGAGTCCCATGTAATAGGGGCGAGCCTGTTGCCATCAATCGGGCAAAAGTTCAAACTCCGAGCTGCTACTGAGGAATCCCACACAGAAAAACCCAATAACACTGCCCGACCTGGGGATCGAACCCAGGACCACACAATCAGCAGTCGCGCTTGCCACCACTAGACCCACGAGGCAGTTAAATACTTCTCAGCTAATATAGTCACTCTATAAATACTTTTCTATTTCGAAACTTTAGTAGTTGTCGGTTAAGCAATTAAAGTCGCTTCTAAAATTAAAAACTCGACAATCGTAAGTATTCGCTGTTCGCAAATTCGTGCATCACTAATTCATAATATCGATTCTCTCGCGATTCGTATTGCGCTCGCCACCCACGCACGTCACAGCACGTTGACAACCTTTATTACCCCCTACTAAGTTGCTTTGAGCTCGATAGCAACTTTTATGGCTAACATTTCACCCACAGTAAAATGACCTGTGACTTTTCAATGCACTGAATCACATGTTGCAGGGTGCAGGTACCAAGATAAACTGGTCACCTTTTGATAGTGTACCTCGCTTTGATGTGCGAGATTATGTGTAACTTTTCTATACCATGACGTGTGTAATGGTCTCCATAAAGTGAAAACGTAGTGTTAAGGTCGCCTAAATAAATACTAATGACATGCTATGGTCACAAATTATATAGAAATTCAAATAAACTAACGGATATCACAGTGTAGATGACAAGCCAGTAGGTCTGTAAGTACTTAGTGGAAAAAGGAAAGTTCTAACAGACGAGAAAAGTGCAACTATGTTGGCTGCAAATTTTCTGCAACTTACAAAATAATGATGAAATCATAAATGAGGTAGGGAAACTTATGGATCAGTGGTTACGGTGAATTACGAGAATATCGTAAATACATAATACAAATTACCCGCAATTGAACATGGTACAGATAAAGCACGATTTCCAACATCGAATGGCTTCTAAACAACATTGCATAAACGCTGGGTGCGTTATCAGGCGGAGCTAGCGCTAACAATCCCGTTATCCAGCTAAATAACTCAACGGTTACAAGAAACCGTGGACAAAAGCTATTGTTTATGAAAGCAATCACCCCAATAACGATTTCCACAAAACGCACGGGCTCGCCGGCGGCGGAAAACGCGCGATTCGATGCGCGTGCGCCGAGCCGCGCGCGCTATTTGCATACACGTACCATTTATAAAGGCCCACACAGCGTAGCGCGGCTGACGGCTCACTCAATTCGGCCGCCCGAAGCGTTATTTACGACCTATGTCAAATCGCCAGCGGAGCCAATCTAATCGTGCCCAATTGTGACAAATTATTGCTTTTCCTACGAAACCTTACGCTAAATTTGTATTATGAATTTCACTTTATGGACTAACGCACGCCTTATGGAACTGCGTACGGAATAAATTCCAAGTGTTCGGTCGCTACAGTGTTGCCCGCGATTATTCGCACCTCGCCCGATATTTATTGGCACTCGGTGTCGCTTAGAAAGGCTAATTCTTTTGTGTTGGCAACTCGCGAGTGTCGTAAATCGTCTAACTAAACGCCTCCGAGTGCTGATAAAGGATTGTAAATAACGGCCGATTAGCCGACTAATCTCTTTTAAGTGTTGCAGATTGCAACTTTGATTTGCGCACCGTTTTACAACCAGATTAAGTTGGAAGCTTAATTTTGTTAAGGTGCGTTAATAAATTCTGAACGACGTTTTATTAGTGTAAAATGGTGGTATAGTTATTAAATACGGTAATAAAACGGTGTGATGACAAAAAATTATTAATGACGCAGCGTGGGTCATCAAAATGTCAAGTGTAGAGCGTAGATTCGGTGAAGTGCATCCGGCGTCGCGGGCACCGGCGCGCGACGACACGGGCGATAATCGATCGAATCGACATTCGACGCCTCCCGCTTATCGAGAGCAGTATCAAGGCCCTTGGTGCCCGACAACCCCGCGGCGGCCAATGAGAGGCGTCCGCGAGCCCGGCCCGGCCGCCCATTGGCCTGATACGCTTTTGATTGCACCGCCCCACTCGATTCACGACTCGATCAATCTCAATTATTCGTGAGTGTTGGTAATACTCCAAGTGGACTCTCTCAGCTGCGTTTAATTGCACATTAACTTCAGGAAAATTTGTTTCACAATACATACGATACGAATAGAATTAGATATAAAATAGAGTTACTATACAGTGTGTTCAGACTCTACAATAATAAAACGCAAAATGAAGAAGAGATTTGGTTGAACAGTAAGGCAATATTTATTATTTAATTTATTATATTATAAATCATAATATTAAACACAAATAGTAATGTAATGCACCGAGAATAAATAATAGTTATTTAAGAAAGATAAGGTACTTACTCGCCTATGTATAAGTAAGAAACACACAGAAACCACCTTATAGCTACACTAGTAAAACATTTACGATTGTAGATAAAATATAGGTAATGTGACAAATAAAGCTACATTAATTATGAATAATTTACATAAAGCTGCGCTCACATTTACGTCCAAACCGTTTAAAAGTAACTTGGAAACAGACGTCAACGTTTACTATGAGTAGATACAATATAAACTAAGAATTTAACAACGGACCATAACGATAAACTTGTAAAGAAATTTATTTACCTATAGCTACATAAATTTAAACCACGAGAAGACAGAACGAAACTTGAATAGTTGTTTACTCTGATCCACGTAACGAAATTAAATTGTTTTTGCTTACGAGAATTTTAATGAAAACGCCTTACTGCGAAATAAAAGCAAAAAAATAAGCCAGTTGAGTGGTAACATACTCCGACAAATCCATTTCTTATAGTTACAAGCAATTTTAATATTATTCGCAATTAAAAAGGTGTGCAAAATGGATTAAAAGCATAAGTGCATAGTATTTATTTTATTTCTTATTCGAGTATTAAGGCTATAAACGACAGCTAGCCTCTATTTAGACAGTCGTTATAAGTTTATGGGCGGAAGAATTTATTGCTCCTCGGAGCGAGGTTTTAATTTAGAAATACGATCATTCTGGTGTTAATTTCCACACTTTGGAACAAAACACGTGCACACAAGCACACGAACACTTGTTTAATACGACCTAATAATTATTTATTAAAATTCATAATGAGTTCTTATAAGTTAAGGAACCTAATAACAATACACAGCGCCAGTAAAAGAGTCATATGCTATAATTTCGCGAAATTACCATAACTCAATGTAATATTTATTGCTTGTAGTGCAAATTCCAAGAGATACGGCGCGAAAATGACATAAGGCCGAGGATACAACGATCAATCATGAAGGGAGCAGTAAAGTTGAGAACAATCCAGCGTAATTCCGTCTGAGAGACATTAAAACAGCGGCCGGTCGGCCCTATCCGGTGCAACATTGTGGCAGCAGTCCGCGCGGCCGCGCAATCACTGACTCGACTCACTGCAGCGATTTCAACTTGTAATTATTGTACGTGGTAAGCATGATCCCGCACTGGGATTTGACAACATTAAAAACCACCAATGAATCAAAAAAACGTCACAATACAAACCCTGGATCCTATACCCCAATAACACATAAATCATTTATTCGAATGCAAATCAAAACCGAGAAAGATTAAAGTATTGCTCTCAGTGGAATTCAGGAGGCCATTCGATGTAATTGGCAATCATTCAGAAAAGAATATACTCTCGCTCGAACAATCAAGACAAAGGCGGCCGATAGTACCTACAGGCGAGCCATTACGGGTCAATACCCATTATTATGCTATATTTTCGCAAGCACGGCCCTCCGATATCCCGTACGCTCACATGAGACGGCAAATATCTGTAATTAAAGGTTGTAAAGTTGATTTACGGTTCGGGTCCGAAGATCGAAGTCAGGGGAGCGAGTCGACCAATGGCGCGTCGCGTAGCCCTCGTATCAATTTATTAGAAACGAATGAAAATCGCGGCTGCGGTGGCGGTGGCGCGCGATAATGCGGCGCGGTGCGGTCGCGCGGCCCATCAGCCATCAGCCGCGCTGCTCGCCGCCGATAGTATCGAGCGCTGGTGCGTAGTTTACGATCTCCGCCAGCACGGTAACACCAGCAATAAAATTGCAACAATGGAAATGTCGGATGCGGCTGAAAGACGACGATGCGACTACGCCGGATCATTGCGATGAATGCAACAATGGAATCCTCGAAACGAAGGTGGCAACTATCGACGGCCGTAAAGCTGAACTATCCGTCGAGACGCGGCCGCTGTTATGACACTCGACAGATACGAACAATACCAACATAATGTAATTGTAATAAAACTGCACGTGCACACACAATGTTAACGAACGAATATTATTACTGTATTCCATTTATTTGCGGGAGAAGTATAAATCTATGGAAAGCGTAGCTATGCGACATCCGATATAAATATGTGCAGTAAAATCTTAGTTTAATGCAATAGTCCCGTCGGAAATAATACGCCAGATATCACAACAAAGCCTCCCGATGCACTAACACTATGAAGCCTCTCGGATTTATTCCTCATAAGTCTCTAAGACGATTGATAATATGCATTGTTTCGTATCGCACGCAGAGCCGAGTTCAGCTCGTCCCTTTCGAGCATTTAATATCTGAAAAGTAATTATTAGCATTTGTTGTTTCCAAATGTATCGTCTGGCTGAGATGTATGTAATTTATTATTAACGTAGTCATGTTTGCGCTTTTTATGGGTGCGCAGAAAATTGACCGTCAAAACGAGTCTGGAGCTTACAATGTTGTTCCACTGTTATGCGTAATTACACATCACAAACATCATTATGGTGAGTTTCTAAATTAAATTGTATTCTACAAACATTATATATTCACTGCCATGTCCTCCTAGACATTATTCCTGAATCCTACGATGAAAAGACTAGTCCGACTTGGTTGCTATTGTGCAGGTGCCATAAGTTCGCAATCTCTACTTGCTATGGTTTCTTTTATGACCCGTTTTGTCGCTTACGGCTATCGTAAAATATCACCGGGATGGAAACCCTTAATTTGTGTATCATTTCTTTTGTTGTACTACACTGTTGCTAATCTTTGTTTACGATGTTCGAGGGCAAAATTTGGTTTAGGAGAAAACCTATAAAAAATTTCAGGTACGTCGTCGGGTTAGGAATTATCCTGTAGATTGACGTGATCAAGAATCCTCCTTGTTCACAAAAAATGTTTCCTTAAAATATTTTCATGTTCACGTCACTTGTCCCAAATAATAGAATTCATAAAACCTCCATGTTTGGACGTGTCTAGACGAAGGTGTCGAGAATTCGAGTGCCACCGCGTTTACTGTCTCCTCTCAATGGTAATTTGAATGACAATTTAAATTACAATGTGGAACGGCGTCCCGGTGGTGACGAGGCACATTTGGTACCAACGCCTACAGCGTTTATTCAACGGAATATTGTCACTAATAGCCTAGAGATGATGGATAAGATTTTTTTATTGTATCCAGTTTGGTTTTATTATTTAGATGTACACGATTTCTGTAATTGTGCCACTTCATTACGCAGCACTAAATATTGTAATCTAGGCAAATAACAAAGAATGACCTGAAACAGAGCCACGTGTTACGTATAACACGAAGTCTAATAATAATAAGTCTATTGTTATAAATGTCATAGTAATAACCAAGTTTAACGCTGAACGCCGATAAATCAATAAAATTGCATATCACAATAAAAACAAGATCTCTGAATCAGAATAAAAAGTGATTGAAGCTAATATTGATAAGTATGAGACAACAAAGAATAAGAATAACATATAACGGAAATAAAATAATCTGGTGTTGCTTGACAAAAAACAGACAATAGAGTCAAAGGGCAAGAAGTTTGACAATGGCCGTGCTTGGCAGATAGAACAAATGAGGTGTCTGCCACAATGCTGCATTTACATAAATGGGATGAAGGAACAGGGTGACATTCGACAGTGGTTTATAAACGAGAAGAAAGGACAATTATTATTATTGATTCTCTCATGAATATTGTTAGTGGAGCTGGGCATTTGAAAGTGGTTTTGATTCTTTTGATGGATGTTGGTTTAGTGATATTAAAGATTTTATATTTTTATTTGGTTGCAAAGTAACTTCTTCTTCTTCTTCCTGCCCTTATCCCACACTAGGTGGGGTCGGCACAACATGTATTTCATAAATCCATGTTGTTAGAGGTTTTGGCTTATTGTTTTATGACCGGCCGCCTGCCTGACATCAACCCTCCTTGGGAATACTCGTTGCGCCGTCGCGCGGCTTTCCCAATGTGCTTGCTGATATTATGCACTGTGTTCCAAAATGATATACTTGTCAATCTTATTGCCGACAACTAAGGAGACTCCTGTGCTCCGCCATCTTGAAATAAAGACACAAAAAAAAAGTTGCAAAGTAACGTGGGTGCATATTACATTCGTTTTTTTAATACATTGCGTATTCAACGATTTTCGACTTCATGTGCAGATCAAAATTTGATTATCACTTGCGTAACGAGGGGAAATACATTGTGAGGAAAGCTGCACACCTGAGACGGCTCCATAAAGTTCTCGGTGATGTGTGTAGTCTGCCAACCTGCACCAGGCCAGTGTGGTCGACTAAGGCCTAAGGGCTAAACCCTTCTCATTTAAAGAAGAGGCCCGTGCCCAGCAGTGGAAGAGTAATGGGCTAATTATGTTATGTATGCGTATTCAGCATAATATTCTATTAATGCGTGTGTAAAAGACCAATAAGTAAGACCAATTAAGAATTGTAGTGTCGTTACGAAAAATTCCAACATTTTCTCCTTTTCCCTCTGATTTATCATTAGAATAATGCTTTGCTGTATAAACTTAATCACCTATAATTTAAATTGCACCAACTTATTTAAAAAAAAACTCCGGTTTGCTACTGAGAAATTCCACACGGAAAAACCCAATAACACATTGCCCGACCTGGGGAACGAACCCAAGACCAGCAGTTGCGCTTGCCACCACTAGAACAACGAAGCAGTTGATGGTAATAGGCTCGCCCTATATTACATGGGACTTAAAGCATAACCGTGAAATGAGGCTCTGCCCAACCCTTCGAGGAATACAGGTGTGATGTTATGTATTAATGTTTTTAACTTCAGCCAAAACACCGCTATTAACAAACCTTTCTTTTGAAATCGTGCACAACGAAATCGAATACTCTGAACTCTGACATTTAAGATAATTGAATTAGAGTTTGATTTTCTGTATCTGAGATGGATCGATATTCTTTGTGTAATAATCCGATGAAGCGATAGGTTCGGCTTATCGTGGCGTTATATCGCGCGCTTCCTGCCGCCCCGCCTCGACCCTATCTATATAATAGATTACATTTAGATACGTAGATATTAGGTTGCGTACTTATTTCCGTCGGTAGGTATAGTGGGTTGATACTTATTGATTCTACGGTTGTCAATGGGTTTTCCTTAAAATACTTATCGTCGCTTAAGTTCGAACACCGCGTAACTCAAATCAAAATATAACTGTTCAGGAGAGCAAAAAAAATATTTTTTTCTACTTATCATATAATTGTTTTTAAGCTACAATATTCTATTTTATTTTGGTTTTTTCGACGGAGCACTTTCGCGACACAATCCAGCATGGAACTCACTTGACTTACCTACACGCCGTTTTAGCTGTTTACGTAGCTTGATGGAAAAAATATTTTGGATTACATACGCGTTGGATTTTTATTTTGAAATAACGCGCTGCTATTGGTTCTATACATTGATTGTGATTGGTCAAACGACGCGTTATTCGATTCCCTATCGAATGACGTGCATAACTCAAAACTACTATTTTTCGAGTTACGCGGTGTTACAACTTAAGCGACGTTAAATATGTAGGTTGAATATCGATAGCATTTTTTTCATTATTGTATTAATTGACAGCCTTGTTGGTCTAGTGGTCGCAAGCACGACTGCAGAGGGTCCTGGGTTCGATCCCCAGGTCGGACAAAGTGGGGGTTTTCCATTAGCAATTTCTCAGTAGCAGCCCGGTGTCTGGATTTGTGCCCGGTTAATGGCAATCGGCTCGCCCCCTATTACGCGTGACTTAAACATAACAGGCGAAACAAGGGTGTACTAAAAACACCTCTGCCAAACCCTTCGAGGTATATTAGGCGAGGTGTTATGTTATCAACTTGTCTCATTTTTGTATTAACTTTTTTGACGACATATTCTAGATAAGTAAACGAAGGCTTTTCACTTATTTTATAGAAAAAATCAACATAGATAATAATAAAGATATAAGTTTGTTTCTACCTTCCCGTTCAATTTTAAAGGTGTGTTAGCTTATCTAGTACTAGCGGCCCATCCCGGCTCCGCACGGGTGGACATTTTTCCCGTTTTTGCAACATTTTTCATTTATGCTCCGCTCCTATTGGTCGTAGCGTGATGTTATATAGCTTATAACCTTCCTCGACAAATGGACTATTCAACACAGAAAGAATTTTTCAATTCCAATCAGTAGTTCCAGAGATTAGCGCGTTCAAACAAACAAACTAACTCTTCAGCTTTATAATATTAGTATAGATAGACATCTCCTATTTCCTCTGTATTTTTATTTTCTACTCCCTATCAAATTAGTAGTCTAATAAATGCATTAAGCTTTCCCCTACGAGATCCGCCCAGCTCGCAGGGCGGGCGGAGATCTAGGGCGGGCCGGCACCGCCTACCCGTGTTACGCTCTATCATTTTATTAAGTAGGTACGTAGTACACGTACTTCATTAAATTCAATTGAAGTAGTAGATTGTTTATTGTCTAGTCTTAACTTATTATCCACTGTGAACTACCGTTGAGGTATATATTTGACATTTTAAAAGAAGGTAAGAACAAAAGACAGTCTATTTTAGATTTTAGCCTACCAATTGTTATAGCTGCTATCAAATTTAAAATCGTAACTAAAGTTAACAATGCCCAAACGTGGACATCCGTGGGAAAGACACACATTATTGCATTTCGCGGATATGAGATAATGTACACCGGCCCACTAAAGTTAAGTACCTTTGAGGTACACTCGTGACATTTTTGTTTGAGTTTCAGGGCCTATAAGCAAGCTGCGTTGCAGTGTGTACCCAGATAAGGGGTATCCGGCACCTTTAGATTAGTCGATCGGCGGATATTAACTAATACTGTCAATATTTGAGTTACGTAATTGGCTATAATGATGAGTAGGTCATTTGCCATTTGGTGTCTAGTGGTGCCAAACGCAACTGCTGATCGTGAGGTCCTAGGTACAATCCCCAGGTCGGGAGTAGAGGTGTTGAGTTTTTCCGTGTAGTATTCCTCAGTAGCAGCCCGGAGTTTGGATTTGTGCCTGGTCGATGGCAATAGGCTCGCCCCCTTTTACATGGGACTTAAATATAACAACGAAATAAGGGTGTTACTATACACCTCTGCACAACCCTTTATATTATGTTTTTAGGAATAATCTTCTTCTTCTTCCTGAACTTATCACACACTAGGTGGGGTCGGCATAACATGTATTTCATAAATCCATGTTGTTAGAGGTTTTGGCTTATTGTTTTATGACCGGCCGCCTGCCTGACATCAACCCTCCTTGGGAATACATACTCGTTGCGCCCGTCGCGCGGTTGACCCAATGTGCTTGCTGATATTATGTACTGGGTCCCAAAATGATAATATGCATGTCAATCTTATTGCCAACAACTAAACAGACTATGTAGTTTTTAGGAATCATGTAACTTAAAAATATCTGTACTCCATTTATTATAACAATAGACAAAAGTGGCCCACCAAGGTACTACTATCTTTTGTACCATTTCTTCAAGTAGAGTTTCAACTCATCTTCATTGACCGTTAAGGTTCATAAAAGCATAAACTGTGTTGAATCCCTCCTGGAAGCAAACATATTGCTTATTTCGATACGCCCTTGCTAAAATGGGTCCCATTTGTCTATTGTTATATTAAATAGAGAATAGGTGTGCACAAAAATCTAAATTTGTCGCGTCAAAAACCTGTCATCAAACACATTCGTGCAGCTATTTCGAAAACGACACCTCTCACGACCATCACAACTGTCTTCATCTTTAATTTCAGCCACAAGGCATATTTTAATATTCAGAATATATTCAGCACCTGTGACTATTAGAATAGTCCTAGATTTCAATCGGGCAACGTCTTAATCACCAGTTATAACGCCGGAAGTGCTGTCATCACCGGTATAAATAATCACTTTTGGCCAACGGGTCGTTAGTGGGGGAAGCCGGGCCGAGGGGCGAGGGGGGCGAGATAATTTAGCTGCTCATCCATCAAGCGCACCTTCGCACCGACCTGGATTTGGCTTTCAATTAAGAAGATTTTAAAATCTTACATTTCAATGGACAGGGATTAATTCATCTTTAATGTATTTGTAACTTTACCTTGGTGATATCTTTATTATGGTTAATAACATTGCTAAGGAAACTAAAGTATTATGGTCGGATGATAATAGTGTTAACAGACCATAAAAGCTAGTACCTTCTAACAATGTAGAAGACTGTGTTGACACCGTTAACGTTTTGTTAAAGTTGATTGATGATCGTTACGAGGATAGAATATGCAATGATGCACACCGTGTAAACCAAGTTTAATAAAGAAAACATTTAGAACAGTTGAATAAAATAGACTTACTGATTATTATAATAGAGGGTTTGCCTTCGAAAACTTATTTAGAAGATTACATTGATGGACAACTTTTTTATTAAATGAAATAGTATCCATTGTGTTATGTAATGAAATACGTATGTACCATAAAGATATTATTGTATAATAATATTGAACATTGTTATATGCATGGTCACATGAGCGGATCGAATTCGTGTAGGCTGCACATTTCAACTTGACGGCCGACGGACGTTTGATTTTTCGCGAATAACAAACTGAGTGGGAAGGCCGAATCAAATATAAATTATTTTCCACAACTATTGAAATAGACACGATGAGTGATCCGTGGGCTAATTAGATTCTAACGAGCGGCAATCAGCGACATCTTCTAATATCTAGATGGTCGACTGTCGTTGAGTGATACTCTTTATTTTATAGCACGACACGGAGGTGGCTACTATTCTCGTCCGAGGAAATGGAGACGCGTCAATCGTCCGACACACGAAAAAACGTTATGAAAAGAACAATGTGCGGCTTCCGTGGTGCTATGTTTAGATGGTGTCCGTTTCAATGGGCCGTCGGAATTGACTTTTGACCTTCTAAAAGTAGGAGATAATACGTGGAATTGGAATTAGAGCGACATTTAGAGTCGGGATTTCAAAGAAGCTATAGTTTTCTGGCCGTCTGGTACAACGAACATCAAAAATCCACAATATTTCATTTCGATCATATATAATTTTCGGAACGCTAAATCAATTAACCAAACGAGATATGATAACAATAAATTGAAGCATGCAATTGTGTTATCTCGTGCGGTAGCGGGAGTTTCGCTTCGCTGTCGACTCGAACGCGATCACAAAGCAAACGTTTCGAATGCTGGCGGGCCCTTGTTAGCACCTCCGACACCTTGGAACACGATCGATTAGGCCCGCGGCCGCTCACATTCAATTATTTATTTATTTATTCGTAATTAAGCCGCGCGAGTTATGGACGCCGTTTCGATTTACGATCCAGCCAGATGAGTTATCAGCGATCGTCGATACGATTGCTTTATGGGACGGCCAATTGACGAAAAAAAATTGTTTTCACACTGTTCTGCAGTTTATAGCATTTTATGTGGGTGTGTGTTTTGCAGAAGTAGAAAACTAAAAAAATACAGATTTTCGACAGTTTTTTTCTAATTTATTATAACTGAAATATTTGTGACATTCCTCGCTTCCATATTTGTATTGTTATCATAAATATACAGACTTGCTTTTTTAATCCAATTTTAAATCAAGCGAAATTCTTATAGGTACCTAACTGTGCAATCTTTTTGCTGAGACACCTTCAACAACAATTTCATGCACTTGAATACAACGACAAGTAGTTACAAAACAAATGTTATCTCATTACCGAGTACAATAAGCTTACCATTAATAACCTTGTATCGATACATCGACAACGATTTTATCGATTCTCGCCACTCGATAAAGCGGCCGTCATGAAGCCAATTTGTAAGGGCCCATAAATTACTTTATTAAAATAAATCAGCCAGTTTATTGTTCTCTTCTCGCCTTAGCGACTATTGTTGTTTTGGGAGTCGCAATATGGACTTTCAGTGCATGTTCATATTATTCATTGTAAACTAATAAACGACCACAAATATTCTACTCTATAAAAAAACACGAGCTGAATTATCTTTGCAAAAACAATGTACACACGAAACTTATCTTCAAACATTTGGTGCTGGTAAATAATTAAAAGTAGAATGGCGTCTAATGACGTCGATTAAAAAGTAAATAAAGACTAGTTTACCAAATTCAAGTAATTACTTTTAGATTTATAAAATATTACTAATTGTTTCAGTTACTTCTAAAACAGTTATAACACTTTTTACAATGATAATATTAATAAAAGATTGCCATTAATAATATTCTCGACATAACTGGATAGCGTGTGTTTAAATAACTACAAATCATCGATAACAGCACGCGACTAGTTCCCTTATAAATATTGCATAATATGCGCCAGCGCGCTGCCTATAGCAATTCACACATTATTGGACCACGCAATGAGTATAAACATGTTACTCGACCCCATGTTGCAATGGTCAAAATAATTGTATAACAACATACAATATTGTAAGCGCCCGAAGCTCGACATTAACATGAAGCATACTCAGAAGTTTTCAGGTAATTAATGTTGCTCAAAACCAATTAATTTCAAATTTCTAAACTTGTCAATTAGTGTCCAATATTAGTTGTACCATTCTGTCATTTGCATATTGATTTTAGAGTGTATTGGCATAACGCAACCGAATTAACATTTACAAAGTAACAACCTAAACAAATCAAATTAAATCAAACACGATTACGAACAAGCTATATGCAATAAATAAGACAATTATAATGAAATTGAAGACAAAGTAAATTTATCTGGAGAAGGCGAGAGACGTCCAAACGAAGCACGGGACGAGTCGAGTGCGCGTACGACCCGCGAGCGTTAATAAACGATATTAATAAGTTATGTTTTTAATTACGGGCCGATCGTGTGCTTATTTATCCGTGTGATTTTATAGGCCCCCGCGGCGGGCCTGGGCCCAAGGCCAACACAATAAAATATACGCCGATGAATAAATTCGATTCGTAACGAGATGTATCGGCTGTGGCATCCCATTACTGGTTATGTTATCAATGTAAGGAAATGGTGTAAATATTTTGAGATGAATTAGTAGCTGAAATGTTTAATTTGGAAGGAAATAACGAGGTGATTTATTAATAAGTGGAGCAATTAATTTACTTGGAATTAGAACTATATTAATAGATTATACCAAAATAACAACGCGCACAGAAAGTACTCATAAGTTACACAAAAACAATGACACTATACAATTGTCAGTTACATCGACAGTGAAGTTACAAAAAACGTCCCCTATTCTAAAACTCGTTAAAGCCAAATCCAATTTAAATTCGGAATCAAATCTAAAAATATCGAACAAAGTCATAATAAAAAACAAAACTCGGTAACGTCCCTTCATTGTCAAGAGCTAAATCCGATACCGTTCAAATCATGTGACGGATCGTGAAATAACGTCGCATCCGACGCTGACGTCGCGGCGCAGACGCAGCACAATGTGGAAATTCTACAGAAAATAGGAGAAAAATAAAATAGAAAAATTTAAGTGACAGCGGACGTAGATTGACGGCTGTGCCTACATACATAATGACTTATTGTCACGCCTACACACACGATAGCTGTGTTTTATTTTTAATGCAATGTAGGTACATCTAATTACGTCAAGTGTGGAGAATTGACGAAGTGAAACAGTGTATTTTCATGTTTTATAAAGTTTAGAATTTCATTTACTGTAATAAAATTGAGTTTACTATTGTAAATACATAAAAATACAGAATACAGACGAATACATTTTCCTAGTGACAGTTGGATTAATTTTGTGAGTACGGAAAATTTATATGGTCATTAACTCTAGCAGTCCAATAACTATATTTCTGGCGACAAACGTTTTAGTGGTTTAAGAGCTGTTCTTATTATTATTACGTAAATGAACAAGGCCTTGATTAAAATGAGTCACGTTACAGGGTCACGCCATACGCGGGCACCTTGTTTGGTCTGGAGAGCGCCACCGCCAAAATACAGCACAATCACGACCCGTAAATGGGTCACTGCAACAATGTATGACCTATATAGACCTATACGCAACTGTTATTAATCAAATTTTACAACATCGTAAAACCATGGCGGGATTAAAAACCCACTCGAAATCATATTTTTATGAGATTTAGATCCGAAGTTATTATTTGAGATTTTTATAGTGGCGAGCTGTTTAGCGGTGGGTTTCCAATTTGTGGCGCGGGTGATTTACGAGCGGCGAGATCGACGCTAGACGCTGCGCAGACGCACCGTCACGCGGCCTCACAATGAGCCACTGTTGACTGTATCACCATGATGACGACTAGCTATAAAATAGTAACATTAACGCCCCTTATACTCGCCAAGGATATCGATTGGAATAAGTTAAACACTGAAATTGGATTACAACCGAAACGAACTGTTACAAATCGATATACAAGATTTTCACTCACGGTCTACGCCACAAGATAATAACATGTTAATAGATCTCTTTTGTCACGTTTATAACATTACATAAACAACATCACGCCTGTATTCCCCGAAGGGTTGAGCAGAGGTGTATAATAAACACCCTCATTTCGCCGTTATGTTTAAGTCCCATGTAATAAGGGGCGATCCTATTGCCATCAACCGGGCACAAATCTAAACTCCGGGCTGCTACTGAGGAATTCCATACGGAAAAACCCAATTACACTATGCCCGACCTGGGGATCGAACCTAGGACCTCACGATCAGCACGCTTGCCACCACTAGACCAAGGAGGCAGTTACATTCCATATGAAAAACCAATCTAAAGTAATATTTAGTTGGGAGAAGCCAACTTTCAGGTATTTCCGTGTTTTTTTGTTTTGTGTAATATGTTGGCAAACAAGCTGACGGCCACCTGGTGGAAAGTGGTTACAGCCGCCTTTACACACCTATAACATCAAGAGGATTGCTAATGCATTGCCAACCTAGAGACAAAGTTGGAAAATCTCATGTCTCAGTAATTTCACCGCCACCCATACCCTTCAAAGGCTCGTGGCTAATTACCAACCGCGCGGATCATACGATTTGCGAGGTTAAGCTGCGCTTGCCGCGGTCAGTCTGTGGATGGGTGACCATTCGTTACACATCGACACCCCTCCGTGCCTCGGAGAGCACGTTAAACAGTCGGTCCTGGTTGTCATACGAATACCTATCACAGTCGTTACGGGAAGTCAGAAACCCAAAAAGTTTGACAACTGGTCTAACCTAAGGATATCGGCATTGCCCAGTAACTGGGTTGCGGAGGTCTGATGGCAGTCACTCCGTGTAAAATACTGGTATTCAGCCGCATCTGGTTAGACTGGAAGCTGACCCTAACATGGTTGGGAAAACGCTAGGCAGAACGAACCCATACCCTTCAAACCGGAACACAGCACTGCTGCTCGTCTTTTGTCTGATATTATAAGTTAAAGATAGGTAATTTGTTTTTCCTCTACTTGGCAGACGAGAAAAGGAATATAAATATAATAAACTCTAACAGCGATCAAGATAAAGGTAACAAATGTATGTGGGAGATTTAATGATAGCAGACGAGATGAATCATTGTAGAGCAAGATTCGAAAGTCGATGGCAAATCTATTCTTACAAAGCATTCTAATTAACTGAGACAGTGTTCCGGTGAACACAACCCGTCTCGAGTTTCCAATCAGAACTCTAGGAACCAACTCGATCTAATGTAATCGTAGACTCAGACGCATTGGCTGATCTCCCACTAGGAATCGGGATACGACAGCTGATTTCCGGTCTGAGATACAGCGAGCACTAGATAGCACGAAGTTTCCGATTCAATCCTGTCAGACTGAAGGTTGCTACTAAAATTATGTTGACAGCTTAATGAGTAGATGTTGCTGATCTGATGAATTTTGTGACGTGACTTCCAGTTTCTTATAAAATGACTTTTCAGAATGCGCTCAATTATTTTCACATGTGTACTTTGATACAGTTCGTATTTTGGCAGGCTGTGCACACGTAACGCGGCATGCGCGTGCGCCGGTGGCGGGTGTGCGCGGCGTCCGGCATTGCGCTCCGCTGCCCGCATCCAACACGCGTATAAAATCTTTGATACGCAGCACCGATGGAATCGAAATCCGATATTCGACTCACAAGTTTATTTATCGCGAAATGCGACGATATTTTCGTCCGTCCGTCATTTGGACAGTTCACAGAAGCGGCAAGATTAATTGTATTTCGGTTGAGTCATCAAAATAATTAGAATGACGCTATTTTCGTTTGTGATGCTAATTTGACAGACGTCGCGGGAGATTTCATGTCTTCTTGTTTGCCGGCTGAATTCTTTGATTGCTGCTTTGTTATTTATTTTAATTATTTTATGTATTAGAAGCACGAGCGCGAGGCACATCTGTTTTAACACAGAGCGCGTTACGAATCGCATCACAATAGGTATGAGCGCGAGCGTTTGATTCCTGACGCTACTGCGCACCATATTCAACGACATGTTATTAGAACTAAATGACATTATTATATTAACCGTAATAAATGTCCATAAAGCATTGGCTGCCATCCAGAAATATGACGTAGCTGTTATTGTGGTTTGTAATGTTCAGATGGTACAAGAATCTGGAAGTTTAACAGCGGGCCCAACTGGTTTATTGTAGGAAATATTTGATAGCCAACAGTTCTCAGAACTTAAATTTAATATACGGCAGTTAATTTTGAATGCGACCGCAATAAATGTGTTTGATTAATATCATTCTCGCGAAACAACTGTAACGGTTGCAGTCGCCTTTGATCAAAGAGCGGTTGTAGATCATCTTGAAACAATGCTACACATAAAGCGATTGCTGAGACATGGCGAATTATTTTATCATCCACCCCTCGGCTAATTGTGGGTAAGTGTCGTTAGTGTGGATGTTGGCACGTGGCCGAAGTTGCTGGAGCAAACACTGTGTTAAACTGAACTAAATCAAATCATTATTACACTAATGGTGACTGTTAAGGCAATGAAGATGACGCATGCGTAGTAGATGAAGTCTTATTTAGTCCTGAAGTACAATTTGAGTAATACCTTCATAATGTTTTTGATAGAGCCCGTGGAAATTTTACAATAACCACGCGATGGAACAGAGCCAAACACGTTTCCGCAATCCAATAATAAATATGAACTATTGTAGTTTTGATTATGTGTATATAGTCACGGTACTAGAACGATGTCATTAAGGTAGAAGAGTTGACACTGAAGTCACGTAATTATTATAATAGGACAAATAACGATATATGTAGTTAATCTTATGTGACAAACTGAATTGAAAGAGAGTTCAAGTGTCCTACTTATTTCATGTGAAGAAAAAAATAAAAGAAACACAATTTAAAAGCAATTAGCTTCCAGCGTTTCTGTTATAACACAAGAGAAGGTTGGAAAGTGTAATTTTTGAATAGTACCGAGATCACAGACTGCGTGGACGTGTTTTGACACTATACACTGAATGATTAATGAGACACACGCTAATCGTGGCTGTTTTTATTTATAACCTAGTCACCGGCAGGAGGGAATTAGCGTTTGTTGACATCAAAATAGGCCAATGGGTAAACACTTGATACGAACTACAATATGTGAGCAAAATCACAAGACAGCGGTATGCGCAAATGCTCCGACACAATTTTCTGTAATCCATTCCATTAAAATTTCCAAACTGGTCGATGAAGATTTAAATTAATTTAAAGAATTTGTGAGGCATATTTCTTTATTATCAAAATAAATTTCAATTTGACCAGTGATAACGTACATTAAAGTCGGAATAAATAAGATGTCAGTGTCGTATTACCCAGTTCACAATATGTGGCGGTCCAGAGCCAAAAGCATGACCTCCACATTATTCCATTTATCTGGAATTAGACCATTACAACATTGGACTATTTCGATTCCGAGTTTTTCGTACAGTTTATAAATTCATGTTCTGTTTAAATAATAATCTTGATTTCATTTTAAAACAAAATTGTTTTAGTCTTTGTCGGTGAAACTATTTCGGACACTTTTGATGTATAAATATATAAAGTTTCGGTAAATACTACTGAATCATTAACTCCAGTGATTTATAATGGAGTAGTTATAAAGGCTGAATGCCTTTTAACCCCCGACGCAAAAAGAGGGGTGTTATAAGTGTGATCTTTTTGTCTGTCTGTGTCATCGTAGTACCCAAACGGATGTATTGATCTCAATACGTTTTTTGTTTGTTTGTAAGCTGGTTTAATCGATATGGTTCTATGTTTGATATTAATCTCTTCAGCCATTTCAATGTCTGAGGCTTTTATTTTCGTTTTAATTTCTTTAAATATTTTGTGAATATTTAACCAGTATACAATCCAATGTGCTCGTATCTTCCAATAACATGTCCCTTCTTCCATCTTTAGCTGTTATATTTTATACAGTCTAACTTTCTTTCGCTCGTCATTTTAAGATAATTATAACTTAACCACAAGTAAGGTTGAACAAAATGTCAGGACATTTTCCTGCAATAAATAAACGTTGCGTGCTATAATTATCAACTCATATAAAGTCATTTGCGTCAGCCTGCATACTTTTAAATTGAAAATTGCATATCCACAGTTATAGTTACAAATCAAGATGGCAAGGTGTGATTCGCACGTTATCCATCAGAGCAGTCGCAATCGCTACGACAATTGGACAATTATTTTAATTAAGTACCTCGCAATTACTTCCCGCCGCTATTCGCTTGGGATTCACCACAATGGCGTTAAAATTACTGGCGAATGTTTTATGAAATAGATGGTACAGATTGGACTACGTAGAGACAGTAAAGTGATGCTATTTTTTTCTCAGTCTAAATTATGTTGCGTTGCATGCTTCTGCGCATCCCGCGACCCCGGCCGAACGGTCAGGGTGAGGAACTCCGTTGGTTTTTAGTCGGTAAGAGTTCAGCAGACCCCCTCACCTTCCCCGGGCGAGGGACACGCATAAGGATTTTCCAATGAAAAAAAAAAAGGTTTATAATAACACCCTCATTTCACCGTTATGTTTGAAGTCCCATGCAATAGGGGGCGAGCCTATTGCCATCAACCGGCCACGAATCCGGATAATTTGGATTTGGTTTTGGACAATTTCAACCAAAGTATTTTAACAACCTACTTCTTCTTCCTGCCCTTATCCCACACTAGGTGGGGTCGGCACAACATGTATTTCATAAATCCATGTTGTTAGAGGTTTTGGCTTATTGTTTTATGACCGGCCGCCAGCCTGACATCAACCTTCCTTGGGAATACTAGTTGCGCCCGTCGCGCGGTTGACCCAATGTGCTTGCTTATATTATGCACTGGGTCCAACAATGGTGTCTTCTTGGTGGAGTATGGTTGCAGTTCCTTGACCCACTCATTCAGTTTTGCTAGGGACTTCGGTTCTCACACATCGTAAATCATAGCACCGTTAGCTTCTCTGTAAAAACTTGCTGTTAATGTTCTGTATCGCTCCTGTCCTGCTGTATCCCAAATACCAAGCTTGACTTTAACACCGTTCACGGCCATGACTTTACATTTGTAGTCAACTCCGATTGTAACTAGGAATGATGGATTGTAGTCTCCCGTTGTGAACGGTAGGATTATGCCAGAGTTACCCACACCGCACTCACCAATAAAATAATTAACAATTTATAACGTAAAAATAAATTAGCGAAAATAAATTTTAACAACCTATGCTAGTCTAAAACTTAGATCACTTACAAAGCCGAAACTACTTTATCTACAGTCATTGAAAAGAGTCCCTACTTACACGTTTAATAAAATAAAGACCTGATATTGTGACACGATAAATAGAAAGGCCGATGAAAACAATTAGGAACCGGCCTGCCTGAGGGACGCCATGTTTGTCCGCTCAACTGGCGGTTAAGTACCGTGACTACTTGCTCGACACACTACTAGCATCCAGTTCACTCATCCAATTATAATGAGTTGGTCAATATCTGGAACTATTGAATGTATTATAATTAGAGAAGTAATAAGAAGTTCTATATTATGCGGAGTAAACGAGTATTGTGTTGTGACGTAGATAACATTTGTAAGCCAATTTACAGTTTAGTTTACTCTGTCGTGTGTAAGCATAATATTGAAGAGTGAACATTTTATAGGTAATCATAGACAAAGATTAACTACCAAAAATCAAACAGTTTTACTTGATAGCATAACATCACGCCTGTATTCCCCAAAGGGAAGGGCAGAGGTGTATAGTAACACCCTCATTTCGCCGTTATCTTTAAGTCCCATGTAATAGAAGGCGAGCCTATTACCATAAACCGGGCACAAATCCAAACTCCGGGCTCGTAATCAAACTCAGGATTTCACGATCAGCAGCCGCGCTTGCCACCACTAGACCAACGAGGCAGTTTACGTGATAGGTATCTACTAATTCTACTCTTTAATGCCCGGTTCCTATGGCCAACAACGAATCGTTTTACTTACCAGTAGTAGCATTTTTGGTTACCAAACTTGCCATATAAATAGACTCGTAAGCTAATTTTAAGTGTGATAGCTGCTAAAGTATCGGTGGGTCTTCTACACAAAGCTATGAGAACCTTTGCTTCATTTTTGTTAAAGATACAAGAGCCCTAACTTTTACCAATAACGCTCGGTAAATCATAGGAAACCGTGATTAGGGGACAATGACATGGCCTGTAAGAATAATACGCTTCTAATTGGTATATTTCAATGTTTATAGACTCGATCTAACCAACTATCCCAACCACTTCATCAAAACTCAAAAGGCGAAACACTCGATTAAGTCGTAGATAAAATTATAGCCTTATAACAATGTTGTGGAGCACGCTAAGAAGTAGAAACATTTAGCGTAGGGCGGCGAGGGTACAATTACAGTGAAATAGCCAATAAATTATATAGTAATGGCGGGTGCGCGGGCGCAGCGTGACGCCGAGCGCCGCTTCCGCGAAACGTCATCTAGCGATCGGCAAATTGCAACACGATCGATATCGAGAAGGGCTACGGCGTAGCTGTAAATGAAGCGCTAGAGTGGTTGTTGGAAATTGTTGTTGTAGACCCAGGCTGATAGTACGTCTAAGTCCATTAGTGTACTATTGTTAGCGGAATTATTTTGATAATACCAATACGATTCTAATACGCAAATGAAATAGGACTCTTTTTAACTGACTTCCAAAAAAAGGAGGAGGTTATCAATTTGGCTGTTTTTTTTTTCCTCATTTATTAACCGATTTGGAAAATATTTTTTTGTATGAAAGAGTATTCTTTCGAAGTGATCCCATTTAAATTTGGTGAAGATCTGATGAAGTACTTCGGAGATAGAATGGAACTCCTCAATGACGAACAGTACACATAATGTAATTATGTGATTAGGTTACGAGCAACGTCTTTAGTAGGTCTAACCATGTTTTAATTAAGGCCACTAAAATGAAAAATTAAAAAACATTTTAAAAAACATTCTCTGTTCCAAATTAATAATCATATCGAATTCGAATCGAATACCAATAGTAGAAGTTGATTACAGTCCGATATCGAGTCATGAATCGGTAACAATGTTGCGAATCATTTGTTTTACTTCATTTGTTTCCTTATGCCTCGTTTGCGACGGAAACGTGTGTTGACATTACCAGAATAGTCCTTTGTTGGGTGTGGTGGAGCCGTTTAATAACTTGAAACGTTTTATTTGAACGTACTGTACTTATTACTTATTGCCTTCAATAAGACGTGGCTATGGCTACGCGTACTAGCCTATTTTGGTTAGCACGTTCATTTTAAATAGTTCCATGTAATTAGTTAATACATTGATACAACACTATTTTAGAATAAGAATGGGGGAATTTTATGTTATATTCATAATAAGCAAATCCTGGCAACAAGCCGCCTAGTAAAAGAAAAAGAATAATGAATTTTAAAATTCGAACTCATTGTTCATAATTATAAAATTTTAGGATTCCATTTTCGAATTCTCAGAAAATAACACGACATTAAATAAATATAACTGACAAAAAAACTTAAAGCAGTTCTAATTGTTTTCGTTTTGTTTTATTTTATAGGGGCTGTGTACATTGAAAAGAAATTGGGATGTTTGTCGAGAAGCACGTGATAGACAATGGCGGTAAGTAAAAGCTGTCATTGTGGAAATACCCGACGGACGTCTGGTGCCAAATGGACGGATCATAAAATAGGGCTTATCACAACAATATTAGTTTTTTTGTAACTTCAAAGGTTGTGTTTGAAAAGACATTAGAATTGTGTTAATTTAAAAAAAAAGTGAACGCACACCCACGCAAAGAGATTTGTCATAAGGAAATTTAAAAAAAAACGAAGATACCTCCTACCTACTCAAAATGACACGTGTTATTAATATAATATTCAAGTTCTTTAATTGAGATTAAATTAGTCAATAAGTAGGAAGATTATATCATAACACTAATAGGTATATCCTATCAGTTACATGTCGAAGTAACTGAATATCTTAATTAAGTACTCGACAAACCAAAACAAACAGAATTCGATAAAAACATTCCTTCAATCGATAACATTGCTGAATCGTGAGTCAGTCGACAAATTATCGACTTTTTTCTACGTCTACGTATCTATTGCAGCTTAGTGATACTGTCTCCACCAATTCAGGTAGACGGAATATAATAATAAAACATTTAAAGAAAAAAAAAAACTATTTCAAAGCAATTAACTTGGAGTAAGCCTCTGTGGCGTCAGAAGGATTACAAAGGACTTATCACTTTTTTGTGACAATTTTAGAAGACCTCCAAAGGAACTTCAATTTAGTATCGAACGTTTTTAAGTCGGTTTTTGTGTGTGCTGCTATCTCATATTGTGTAGGTGGTCACGTATTTGTTTTTGTTAGATAACAAATTGGTCATTTTACAAGACCTCCAATGAAGTCGTTCACGCTATAACGTCAGTAAATAAAGCAAAATCGATTTGATTGAACAACACTATTTGAAACAAACTTGTTAATTCATAAAAGTAAAGCTTGAAATAAAGTTTATAAAATTCCTTAAACACGCTGTAGGTATATAAAATTAACCGCACGTTTGATAGTTCAGCCTCCTAACACTAGACATCACCTCACCGATTCTGAACCTTGACACCTTGTAATAAGGGTGTATCATTCGTTAACATATTAACGGAGTACAGCAGATGTCGCGGGCGACAAAGTAAAACGTACGTGCTTGTCGCGTAAACAAGCATGATGTGTGGGGCCGACCGCGCAACAATAGCTACTGTGCAATTTGTGATTCTACTCTATAATACGCCATAATTACCACCAGAGAAAAAATATTTATTTTTCCCGATTTCCATAGCCCCCGGTTTGTGTGGTACAAATGTTTTGACTTTTAACATCTCTTAACACAATAGTGACGTCCATTACATGGGTACACTGCAATCCTTATACACTGTAATTTGCGTACCGAATTCTAAAGAACACGTCCTCTTAAGCCGTTCGAAATCGGTCATACAATTATGCTTCATAAAGAATGTCACACACGAAAATCGTTCAGATTCAAATAAGAACAGATCTTTCATTGTAACTCGTATCGGATTTACGACGAATATGATTTATGGGCGTATATGATGCGGATGGACAGACGGACAACAATAGCCTCGTACAGACTGGCGGGGAAAGAAACGTCGGCCGTGTTTTAGTATTATAATGCGGTCACACTCCCCCTCCTCTCGGTCTGAATAACTTTTTTTTATTACCTATACTTCTCGGAAACAAATGTTCGATTATTTTTATCGCTCGGTTTTATTGTGTTAAATTGAAATGAAAGGTGGCCTGTAATCGAGTATTCAAATGCACCGTCAGTTAATTTACACCACTTTCATTATCACCGGTTACGATTTCCTGTCACTTGTAAAGACCACAACACAATATATTATTTTTGTTTTATCATTCACGCTTGTTTTCAATGGCCACTTTTTTATTAAATAGGACTGTTTGAACTCCTCCTTCATCTTTCTCTTTAGGGACTCATTCTATGGAAAACCAAGAAAAAAAATTGAAGTCACTGTTAATTTTAGCATTACCTAAGTATACAAGCAAATTAATTAATTTCCAAAAATATTTAATATGCACGAGGCACGGTAAAGAACCATTGTTACCGAAAAATTAAAAACGAAAATCAAAAGTTTCGAATGACGAAAGGTCAATTAAATCGCAAACATCGCCGTCCGAATTCGATACCTAAACATAATCGATTAAACACGCAGCTCGGATCGAATACAATGCGGTTTCGGCTCAGAATTATTTTTGGCAGAATTAGGACCAGTCATGTGACGAATATACGAATAATGTATGTATACATGAGTGAGTTATAAACGGTTATTGTTTCATGTTCTTTCGATTGACTGTATTAGTAATCAGTTATATGATTTTAACATAACATCACGCCTGTATTCCCTGAAGGGTTGGGCAGAGGTGTATAGTAACACCCTTATTTCGCCTTTAGGGGGCGAGCCTATTGCCATCTAAACTCCGGGCTGCGACTGAGGAATTCCACACAGAAAACTCCAATAACACTTTGCCCGACCTGGGAATCGAACCCAGGACCTCACGATCAGCAGTTGTGCTTGCCACCACTAGTCCAACGATTTTATTTGATTTGCTGTGCTTTTACTTATAAGAAAACTAAAGACAGCTGTACCTTTTTAAAAGTACGTTTGGCTAATGGTGACAACACTCTTAAATGTTTGATCTTACTACAAGGAATTTCAGAAATCCAAAGAACTTTATAATTTACCATCAATCTCTTTAAATTCCGCAAAAATAAATGTACCTAATCTAAATAAAATTCAAGAAATACTATTATCTAAAAAAATACCGCTGACACGCTCAACATTCGCACACATTACTCAGTTCCTGTATTTGTCATTAAAATATGCATTAACATTGTTTTCTTTTATTCTTGTCGATTTATTCGCGGTATTAATTTGGCGAGATGATATATATTCACACCCACGGGAGATCCAGACATCAGTCGATGGCACCGCGCGAACTAACTCGGCACTTCATTGTGTGACAGCTCGCTGTGTCGATAGAATACAGTGATTTATAACAAGAAAATTATGTTTATCTACTTTAAATTGTGAATGGATGGAGTGTTGATGTAGCAACGGAAATATTATAAATTATTATGAATTTCGGCGCCTTTTTCTTGTTTAATGCGGATATATACGTTATTATTATTTATGACGTCGTAATTTTTTTCAAAGATTTCAAAATCTTGTTTATACAACTTAAGTATGGGAAACTGGGTACATTATTGTCACTGTATTTACATATTGAAGACTTCGACATGTCCAATAATATTAACATTACAATCAGTTAATCCCTGGAAGTCCATGTTAAACCAAGATTAACCGCGCGTCGTGAGCGCGACCCTTTGCGTATTTTGACTTTTATTAATGAACACTAAATATATGCAAGCAGAACTCATTCAAGCTCGTCCGAAGAATAAATATTAAACTCTGAGAATCTGATGGATCGGCCTTTATGAGAGCCGAATTTGTGAAACAATAAACATTAGCATTATGAAGGAAACTGGTTCATTAAGCGATCGTAAATACAGAACGATGCTTAAGACTTTGTAATTTGTATCCGATAAAATCTTACAAATGACAGTGTCCAACATAAAAAGTAACATTCGAATGCGTTATGGAAACAGATATATTGCGTTTCCGAGATCAAAGCGCGTCGCATAAAGACTAATAAAATAATTTTATTGGTAGCAAAAACAAAAGGAACGTTTAAGACGCGATAAAAATTATTAATAGAGCGGTAAACGTTGGCGGGACGATTTCGTTAAATTAAAAATGTGTAAGTCGGGCATTCCGCGACTTTGATATATTAATCCGCGTTTCGGCGCGAGATTATCATCGAATGTGCCGCCGCATTCGCAGGAAGCTCTGAGAATCGCTCATCCGCGCCTCCGCTAGTGAAGAGACCTTGCACTAACAAAATATTACGAAAATTGAGGTTAACTAAATAATTGCACTGGGTATTATAATAACACAAAGTACATCTTAGAACATCAGAAAGTGACAGTACATCTTAGAACATCAGAAAGTGACACACTCTAAGTTTGATTCAAATCTTATCTTAGACATGATTTTGCAATTTCATGTAGATATATTTTTCTCCGGTCATTCGCTTTTTTCTATAAAAAACTAGAAGCTGTCCCAACACTAGCAGTGCGTTGATTAATTCCACTTTTATTTGTATAAGAATCAAGCAGCTGGCGTCGAGCTTTTGATCCCGATACGCCGTAGAGCGCGTCGACATAATGTCGCTAGCATTTTTCACGACACGACGAAAACACGACAAAAATAATCGATCATAATCTTGAGAATTCCTCGAAATGAGATTAGCTGTATTTTTAATTAAAATCCTCTTTTTAGATAGTCTGTTGTTTATAAATAAATGAAATGGATTTTTAAATTTGGAATGGATGGAAGTCTAATAACCTAATTACTTATTCTGACACTCTTGGAAATGGAACATAAATTGAATTTCATAAATATAAAAAATAAAAATGTGTAAAGGTTTAAAAAACATCACAGTCATCAAAAATGTTTAATGAGTGAGTTATTCTTTGGATGGAATGAGAGACGAACGAACAAACAAACCAGTAGCAGCTACTAGGCTTGTGTAAACGGCATAATTATCAAACGCACACGTAGGGAAAGTCGGCTAATTGGGAAAGCGCATACCTTTATGTCAGATGTCGTCATTATTATGTAGTGGAATTTTTGAGTACCGTTGATACGAGTATGTGCCGAGTGTGATAGGAATAATAAATTAAGGAAAATTCGAAACTAAATGTTGATGGAACCTTTGATGGAACTTTCTCAAGCTGAATGAATTTATCGTATCACTTTTTTTTATCTATATTTTATTACTTCAGTCACTTTGAACAAGTGTTATAAAAACACAACTCAATACAGTTACAACCTCTTTCAAGTTAGTCATTCATTCAACGCACACAAACTTCGATAGCGTTGCCTCTGCATACAAACGGCCTTTAGTGCAATTCATAAGCAGACGCGTTATTTTCTTATAAAATTAAAATGTATCTTTTATACGCAAAATAACGTACATACCCAAAAATCTGTAATTTTGCAACAAATGCTTCATCAACTCAAAACAGACGAAACCGCTACGAGTCTACGACCTACAATAAATATAATTGAAGAGCTAGTACTGAAAAAATTGTTCTGTTTTTTGATGTGTAACATCTAATTCGGCGGTACGGGTGTGAGAGCGGCTGTTGAGTGGCGACGCTCGCGATGGCCTACACACGACAGTAGACCTTCGTAACTCGTCGGATCCCTTCGGTTTAATTCGGCCAGATTTTCTTTTTTGTCCAAAATGAGTTTCGATGTTTCACATCTGCCACGCAATCCGTAACGACTTCATTTTTTTAAGCTGTGTTAGTATTGTGCGATTTTGATCATTTAAATGCTTTTTCATTCCACAATGTAACCCAGAGCAGTAATAGGTACATCTTTACTGGATGGAGGCCAATTCTATTACCAAAATTATTTAAAATCGCAATCCAACCGCAGTTGAACCACGGCTGATCAAGCGTTATCTCTATAAAAAATAGGCAAACGGTACAATGTGAATTGATCCTTAACCGCTTCCGCTCATGACCCGCGGCGCGTCATGATGCGGGTCTCCCATCGTGACGGAGCGATATCTGGACCGTTATTGGCGCTAGATGACCGTCACAATGTTGTTCGATGCGCACTACTCACTCCTGACAGAACGTAGTTTATTGGGAAACCGGGTAAGGATACTATACGGGAATAAATTGTAATTGTTGTGAAATGTAGAGAAATAACAGTTTTGGGGGCGAATGTGATACCTTTAATGGCTAAAGGGGCTTAGGGCATAAGGTCATAGGGCACTCTAAGGCCCATAGTTTATCGATAAAGGTCCTAGGTCCCGTGTAATAGAGAACGAACCTATAGCCCAGTTACTTTTAACCTTTTGGACGCCAGAGCATAAATGCATCGGCGTACCCCCCACGCCAAGGTAACTGTAATTCCATCGTTCTTGTCACATATATGTGACGCTGGCGTACAGGGTAAACTTTCGTTTGTCACGTATATGTGACAATGGCGTCCAAAAGGTTAAGTAAGATGTTCACATCTGATGCTGTTTTTAAGAAAAAAGCTGAACACCGTTAATTATCAAAGCCAAATGTTTGCTTACTCATAACTGTATGTTTTCATTGATATATTTATAAAGCATTACGTGTCTACACACGGAATGATTCTGAAAAGAGCCATCAAAAGATTAAGCCGAAAGAAATCCAAACATTTACGAAAAAAGTTCTAACAAACATAAAGTAAACTCCTTATTACTAAAATAATGTTTTTCTTTGATTACAACAAAATTATTTTGTAAACTTGACCTAGACTCGCCCGTTTCGAGTAGCAAGCATAGCATTACTGCCATAGACAAGGGTTTTGTCGACGAAAGAACAGACAAAATGACATATTACATTTATTTTATGATATATAATAAATCAGTGATGGCCCAGTGGTTGAACGCATTGCCTTCAATGCAGGAGGGTATGAGTTCCTGGCCAGCACCTATGATTTTTCGAATTCATATGTGGATCAGAATTTGATTATCACTTGCGTCAACGGTGAAGGAAAACCATCGTGAGACCTTGCACAGCTGACAGGGCTTCAAAATATGCTTGATGGTGTGTATAGTCCGCCAACCAGCACCAAGCCATCGAGGTGAGCTAAGGCCTTAACCGTTCTCATTCTGAGAAGATGCCCATGCCCAGCAGTGGGACAGTAATGTGCTATGTTTATGTTTTTTTTATGTATATGACATATTCTTTCATCGACAAAACCCTTATCTACTGTGTTCACGCTACGCCTGTAAAACGCAACCACATAACAACATCACGCATGTATTCCCCGAAGGTTTTGGCAGATGTGTATAGTAACACCCTCGTTTCGCCGTTATGTTTAAGTCCCATGTAACAGGGGGCGAGCCTATTGCCAACAACCGAGCACAGATCCAAACTCCGGGCTGCCACTGTGGAATTCCGCACGGTAAAACCCAATAACACTATGTCCGACCTGGGGATCGAACCCAGGACATCACGATCAGCAGTCGCGCTTGCCACCACTAGACCAACGAGACAGTTAAAACGTGACCAAGGAGTTCAAAATGTTAAAACACAAATTGCGTACTACCCACACTATAATCTGTAGGTAATTGCAATTCTTATCATGTCTAACAAAATTAAATTAAAACTTGGTAACAATTTCAATAATACTGCCCGTGACAATGATTGCTGACTCCAACACCATCAATCTTCCCCCTTGTTCTAATCGCAGACTCTCACCATCAATCTTTGGTTATTTAAAGCACGGGACATGGCTAGACTTGTAACTTCAATATACGGATACGTGACGAATTAGATACATTCGGTTTTGAATATTAAACTGTTCATTCTCCGTTAATTTGTTTTTTGGAAATTGTATTTCATGTTTGGAATCCAAAATCTAAAAGTGAACAAACTTTGTCAATATCTTTCTTTGTAAATTTTTAACCCCCGAAGCAAAAACGACGGGGTGTTATTAACCCCAACGCAAAAATGACGGTGTGTTATAAGTTTGACGTGTCTCTGTGTGTGTGTGTCTGTGTGTAACTAAATAAATTTTAAAAAAACAGAATACCTACAAATAAAGAAGCTTGGTAATGATAATTTACTTAGCGGTCCCTCGACGTGACGACGCTTGTATCAAAATATTACTAGGTACTTTTAATAAAGTTAAATGGCCAATAAACACATTTTATTTTTTACTTTTTAGGGGTACTTTCTTGAGTCGGGGGTTTTTAAATTTTTAATTAAATTTTCATTTAACAGAAACATGAAGTTCGATTATCGTCAGTGACAAGCAGGCTATACCTTCAGACAATAGACACACAATCTCAAAAACAAATTGTCTAGGTCAACAAAAACAAAATTACATTTTTTTCATTAATATTAAATCTACAATCCACTTTCAAAACGTAATAAGATCCCCGCCCATTAATACATCGAAGTCGCTTCTAATCAATCAACTTTACATTAACACTCGTCTAAACTAAAGGCTAAACAGACAAAAACAAATGAGCGAAGCCCAAACTTGAAATCGAATTAACTGCATGCATGTTTAAGACACCAATTAAACCTCCAACAAAGGCTATCTTCAATGAGACGAAAAAAATTTGATAGATCAACTCTTTAACCTAATCTATAATCTCTCAAAAATCAACCAAAATAACACCCTATCCCGGTACAATATGGTTCGAAATTGAAGTTTCTGATGCGTGTAGAAACTCGAGAAGGCTGTTGGCACAACATCTTATATCGATTAAACAGATAATTAATCACGGGAAATGAATCCGAATGAGATGTTATTAGTTATACCACACTCGCTATTAACAAGTGAAACAATAGCCAAGCTTTACATGGTGATCGTTAAACGGAGATTAACTTTAGTTAACATTTAAATTGCATTGTGAATGTGAGCACTTATTCAGTGCTAATATGATACGTCGTTGATATATTATTGTTCATGTTCTAGACCGGAAGAAATAAACGTTGATTTATTTGTAATCAGTGACTGTAGACTTATCGATATCGTGATAAGACATTTTATATGTTAAACGTCTGTTCCTATGAAGAACTCGCCACTAATCTCGGAAATAAATCAGAATGCCGGAACAATACAAATGGCACATTTGATATGAAATTTCCTATCATGCTGATCCAAAATCAGCATGATAGTAAGTTTTCATATCAAATAGTGAAACGTGAATTGTTTTAAAAAGTTATTTGTTATCGTGAATCTTTAATTAAGCACTTAATGATGAAACAATTTACTTTAGTTTCCTTGATAGAATCAAAACACAAAATATATAAAAAACAGTTTAAAATTTTAAAATCACCCTGTATGGTTGTGACGGCAAGGAGCGGCCGCTGGCCGATCAATCAGCTGCTAACGAGGCGGTCACGTGGTCACAACATCCAACACACTTACCATATCTTCTATCATTATTATAATATGATAAAAAAGACAAATAGACTAAAATTCGAAATTAATAAAGTTCAGTGATAACAGCCTGTATCTAAAAAAATCGTAAGTCATTTTACATTGACAGGTATAGTAATACTTTTGAGATCATTGCATTGTCAGATAAAAACAAATTAACTGCAAGTTAGTTACATTTAAGTCATCAATAACAAATTAGACATCAATCGCCGTCAAATTATCGAGTAATTTTCCTTCAATCAAACTCGTTCATCGATTTGCAATAGCAGGATTAGAATCGACACAAAAAATTATAATCGATTTATTTAAAAATTGGAACACCCACTTCGTCAAGCGTGTAACATATACAACATTTTGATTAACATTTACATAAACGTTTGTCGCTCGCATTAAAACCGAGTCCGGACTCGATAAAATTAAAAAAACTTTTAATTTCTTTTTTTGAACTGAGACGAAGACAGAGTGCGGAGAAGGCGCGGGGCGTGGCAGACTAACTTTCATTACTCACGAGCAATAATAAATGATAAAACATTATTAATACGAGGAGATCACTCCGTTTGATGGCTCACACATGCTAACCTACGTCGAATAAATTAATTCTAATTATTAAATGTTGTTTACTCCCTCGAGCTGTAACAATTTGTAGCTTTTGAATAAAATATGTATTTATGCAGAATTGTAACTGAATATATTGGATTAAAGTATGAACATTGATTTCCAGTGGTCTAGCCAACAAATCGTAATCAGTCTTATGCGATTAGTTTCCTGTGTTATCTGGTCGCGTAATAATAACCAGAAGTTTATTGGCCGGTTCCCCGGAATGATAAATTGAATAATAATTTATTCCGAACAAGATAAGGCAGCGCTCTGATCGCGCGCTGCGATACTCTCAACGTGTGAGCGGAGACGTGTTACACCAACGCGTAACCGACTGTAATAACAACTATTTTATCGAATTTTATAATCTAAATATCTTTACATAAACAGGTGTTGAGAACTTCAAGCTGCACAGAAATAAATCGGTAAAATTCTCCAAAACAGAAGCAGTAGGTACCTACATAGAAAAAAGAAAAATTTCGTAGCCAATCGCCTGCCAAGACTATACAAAACTTACTTAAATCTACTGACTGACTGCTTATTTAAGATAAATAAGTTAATAGAACGAGTTACAAAAGATATCTAGAATATGGATCACACTTATTGATTATAAAACAATCCTCCACTAAAGGGTGGATTTATTGGAAAATGATATTTATAGGTAGAAAGCGAATACTGAGATGACAGCTGATAGAGATATATCATGACATGCTAGCATGCTGTAGCATGCTAAAGACATGCTGCACCGACTCCCAATCAATTGGAATAAGGGTAGGAAGATGACAATGATATGAACAAGCATCGGCTAAATTGATTTGCTCAGCTTCCAATCTACAACATACATTCGGTGCCGAACTTCGGTGTGAGGTGCGCTCAACATTCTGTTTCAATTACACACAGGGGCTAACAAACTGCGGAGCGAATGGTGCCGCCCCCGATGCCAACCCCTGATGAAGCTATTGGGTTTTTATACGAGAACCAACCCTACCCTTATCAACAAGATTTGTGAACAAAAAAAAAACTACAAGATAAGTACTGTGCTGGCTACAAATAGAACTCAAAAGTTATTGTGGATTTCAGGTGTTTCGGTCTAGGCTTTAAAAAGATTTTCCTTTGCTTCTAACCCGGGGTTTTTTTTTTGTTTGTTTCATTGATATTATTTATACGAGTTCATTCTTTAATTTACAGGCCTTAAGATCAAACAAATAAAAAAACATTTTTTTTTAATATGAAATAAATTTGGGTTCTGTCATCTGTACCTTTAATGTAACCTTCAAAGAAATAAATAAAAATAGAGAATTGTTCAGAAAATTTATTCACATTTTTAAATAAACAGGTTTGGCAGTAAATTACACTTAGGTACAGCTGACAGTTACATCTGCTTAATTATTTATTACGTTTACCAACTTAACTGTACGGCGAATAGAAAAAATGCTCTAAGTGATAGTCTTTAAATGCTACCAATAACTTAACTACGACATAATTGAATGAAATTGAAACAAAAACGTTATTTATAATTTGTCATTTTCATAATTATTCTAGTCATTACTCTATATTTTTAAATGATGTTCTCAGATCGAACTCAACCCAAAAACTTAAATCTTAAACTTTAAAGTTGAGTTAATAGGGTCTTGTTCGATTTAAAGGCATTTGATATATAGAAATGAAAATATAACCATACAAATATTTTGATTTTTATTACGATTATGACTTATTAATAATTTGATACCTAGCTCTAACTTACCACCTAAAATATAGGTACATTGCAGAATGCAAATACAGAATATAAATATTAATGAATTCCACGAAAACAAAGCGCAATGACGGCAGATTAGTTTAGATAATCTCTTTAGAAAATGCATAATTTATATCATGTCCCACACATAACAAGAACGAAGCTGCAACTGCAACAATAACCATTGATTTGACTAACAACTAGGCGGTCAGATATCAACATGATCTATCTAGCGACAATCGGCGCCATTTACAACGGGGATCAATTAATGCAAGACAAGGACGGAGCTATTAAAAGACAAGCGAGTGAAAGAGACAGGTGTCGAGTTATCAATCACGCGCCCGCGCACGATCTCGACGCCCGAAGCGATCGGACGATCTCCCGCTTAATTATTTCTATTATGATATTTAAAATATAATGATTATCTCCACGGATAAGCCTCGTATGGCGAATTCCCACAGTTCGTTGTGAATGTAACACGTCTATAAATTTTATGGATGATTGAGAGCTGTAATAAATTAGTGCGTGCAATATGGTCTTAGAATATTCTAGTGATTTTGCACTTATCTTAGTTATAGAAATTGATGTTGATAGTGAAGAGTAATCAGAATGTTGCTAATCCAATTTAAAATTGTTTATTGACAGCAAATGATTTTGGATGATATTGCTTGAACATAACTATTAGAAACTATTACTCAGATGATGATAAATAAACAATATTTGTAGGAACCTTGATTATATTTTTTAAATTAGCAATATCTGCAGTAATTATTCAAATAATTTCAGATTTTCCCAAACATAATCTTGCACTGATTGAAATTTCTTCCTATTAATTTGACGTCGTTCATATCTTGTAACTAGGCTTCATTAATATCTCATAGTTCTACCATCACAATCCATGCTCGTCCATCACCCGTGATCTTATCACCCGATCACCGATCTCCACAATATAAAACCGTTTATACAACCAATGACTGATATTACCCTGTATCTGATTTGTATCTAAAGACCATAATAGTTTGACCTGTGTTTCAAAATTAATTGTTAGAGAAGAGATATCTTACTGTGTTGGAACGTTTCGTATCATTCGGATCGATGATCGTGAATGGAGCATTTGGAGTAGTGATAAATTACAATGAATATCAATCGTTACAAAGGATTAATCAAAATAAGTTGAGGCTGAGGTCACAGATAGAGATGTAGCGGTGTACGCGCATAAAGAAATGATAAATTAGAAATTCAAATTTAGTCTGTTTAAGGAAATTGTAGAACTGAATGAAACAGGGTTAATAATTATGATAGAGATGATGACGTACGTTAACATTTGATTCATGAAAATTAATTGTTAATTACTTAAAAATGTGCCATATCTGTATATACTGGCTACGATGCGAAAATAAACAATATATGCAAATAAAAAAACATTTTAACTGTTTCATCGATTTTGACTTCTATAATTTCTTTCTCTCGTCTAAGTATCTGCATCACGTTATTTTCCAAGGTAAAAACGGCCTTTACTACCTGTTCCGCTCCCGCTCGGCCTCAATCTGCAGCCTTAGGGTTAAAATATGTGGGAAGTTGACTTACCTCGCTTTTGCATGAAGGAGAACAGGTCGTCCAAGAATTCCTTCCTTTGTGGATCATCGCTGATCTCGTATAACTGGAAGAAAGAAAGAGTTTATTGTTTACGAGTTTTGATAAAAATGGCTTCAGGATTTGGAGAATGGAAAGTCAATGGATTATTAATCGTGGACGTAGAACCGAAACTGTCTATCGAGGATTTGATAGACAAAACAAGTTAGAAGAAGTTTGAGCCATTATGCGGAACTTTGCTCCAAGTAATACCAAATCTTAGAACTAATAATTACAAAGATGAAGAAGAATTTCAAAATGTACTAAAACAAACCTAACTTATGTCCAAACTATATAGTAGTTATAGCCTAGTGGTGTGATCGTTGGACTGCCAAGGCATAGGTAATCTCCAGTTCGAAATCAAGGTACACACCTCTGACTTTTCGGATTCATGTGCGTCATGTATAATTATCACTTGCTTAAAAACGGTGAAGGAATACATCGTGAGGAAACCGGCATGCCTGAGAGATATTTCTCGACGGCATGTGAAGCCAAGTCAGAGGCCATTGGGCGGCATAAACTCTGACACCAGGTTAGTCACTAACCACGCGAAATGAAGTAGAACTATCACAAGGTGAGAACTAGAAATCTAATAATTAGACAATTCATGTACCAACACTTGCGGGTACAACTAAAACAACTTAGAAAAACAGCATTTTCCATAACACAGTAGTAATAATGAAGATATTAATATTCAGAATAGGAAGCGATGCTCAACGGTGCATGGCGACCACGTGCGCCCGCATAAAGACAGAACATAGGAACTGCATTACACCTTATTCGATTCTCATGGCGTAGATATATATATGCGTGTTCAGCTGACTATTAAACTGTGCTATTAAGTTCTTTTTATAGATAGCAGGAGTTTATTGCGTTTATAAATTGAGAAGGACATGGCATAAAGGTAAGTAGGCCTAAAGGTAATCAGCAGTGGGTGAAACAAGTGATGATGATAATGATGACGAGAAGAGATACTGGAGAGCTTAGACGGGCCTCCATCATAGACGAACGAAACATTTAGGACTTTTTAGAAGTATGGCAATTAATACACACTATATCAATATGTTTTCTTATTGTTTTTTCAATAACACAATCTGAGGCAATTATGGCCCTATACTCAAACGCTACTCAATTTTAAAATTTCCGTTATTATCGTCCTGTCATCGTCACTTTAAGGCGAAATGACAGTAACAGAACGAAATTGATAGCATCTTAAAATTGAGTAGTATTTGAGTATTTGATCGTAAGGCCTATATTAATAAACAGCTCTTATTTGAGAGGTCTCCCAAGAGGAGTTACCATGAAGTAGAATTCCATAAATTTGACTTTTTTTTTAATTCGTCTCATTTCATATTCAAACGTCACTTAAGAGGGAGCTCTCAAACGAGAGCTGTTAACTAACACGGACCTAAGTTTTGGGTTAGTCGGAAACAAATAAGAAATAACTTAGGAGTAGTACAACTTTAAAAGCATATAAGATTAATAAATTAATTTACAGTTATATCTATTCAATACATTTGTACACCTTTACATATGCAATCATGCTTTTATATTTAATTATACAGAAGCCCAGGGGTTCCAGATAAGCCTCCTGGAAATACTCAAAGCAGTAGAAGGCGTGTCTTCGGCATAATTACCTCGATATCCGCCATTTAAATGCACTCGGCAATTTAAATACCGATAATATGGTCGTATCACTAACTACCGAAGATAAAACGAACACGCTTGATTGGGCAGGAGGCAAGAGATATTGAATTAATGAATACCTGCCGGTTATTGCTTTTGTTTTTAAAAGATGATAAACATTTTTGACAAGCTTCTAAGTTATCTTTGTTAGTCATGGAAACTTGGCTCATCTCATGTTATTGCAATTTTGTGTTACAGTTCTTCAAGTGAAGAATATTTAGGTATGCAAATCTAGCTCATTTATACATTTTAATAACTTTATATTGATAATTCGTAGTATCAATGTTTGGTAACGAGATATGGAAAATCCGATCGAATCTGGGATATTGACACATTATCAACGTAATAACGCGGCATGACGACGCGAAAGCGTGATGCTGACATCATACGCAAACAAAGGGAAACCCGTTAAACAATCATGCGCAACTCGTCCGGTTTACATTGAAGAGCGGGCAAAAGTGTCCCATAGCTCGAAAACATGCCGGCGCCGGCGGTACACGCGATCAAACACCGAGCTATTTGCATTGCCCGGGCAATTACATCGACGCACTTAGCGCTACGAAGAACTGGGCCGTGGAGAGACAACGAAACGCCATTTGACACTTCCTGTTTCCGTCTAACACCTTTGTACACACTCATTAAAGATAGACCGTTCGTTTGCAAAAAAGTATTTCGTATTCCTATTAACCCTTCGCGAGCGGGACATATTCAACCGCGACCAAACGCTAAAACAAATGGTGTACGTTGATCGTTCGTAAATGGAACGTGTTTTTTTATTCCGTGTGTGCTATCCGGCGCTAATCGAAAACGTTCTGGCTGGTGATTAATCGCGGGGGGCGAGTCCGAGTCGACAGTGACGATCGAGAAGATTGATGCGAGAGGCGATCGCCTGTTGCCGCTATTAAGAGTCAAGCCCTCGCTCGCGCAAACGCTTATGATCGTCTATTGACACCGACACGACTAATGTAACAACACCTGGGTAACACGTGTCTAACGATACATAAATACATTTACAGTTTTAGACACATTCTACTAAAATGATTATATCTCTCTTAGTTTTATTAAAACTAGGAACGGCATTCCGAGTAAAATAAAAAACAGGAAATAAAGTTCTAACAATGGTACCTTTATAAGACCAAAAAATATTCTTAACAATACAAAATACAGAAATCTCTCAAAAATAACCCCGAACTTCATCATAAGTCAGTCGTAACTCTCATAGGGAAAGACATTACATTATGCATTCCAATTATCACAAAACCGACGTTGACAGTGTTATAAGGATATTACAACGTCCACTCGAACAATTCCTGTACAAATTATTGTATGAAATGACGGGAATATTATCATAACAGGGACCCGGGATACTGTCGCCCACCGGCGGCCATATTTGAATCACAAAACTGGCCGGCTAATCTCCGTAATCTCTATTGTGATGTGCCAATTAACAACTCTCCCCTTCCGCTTGAATAAATAAATAAATATTTTGAAAACATGAACATTGTACCGTGGTAACCGCAGAGATTCAAAAAGGAATTATTATCCCGTAATATTTTGTAGTCTATTATATTATGACGTAACGTCAAGTTCGTTCACACATTTTTTTTGTATTTTGTGTACCTCATACACATTACCGGGTTATACAATTTCATCAAAGTGACAATTACAATTTATAGTAATGTGGCAATTTGTTAATAAATTAGGACAAAGTTATAAATGGCATAAAACGGATAATTTTATAGTTGTGAAACAGTAAAATTATGATTACAATGAAGATCATAAATACTATACTAGTGCCTGGCGCAATGCTGAATAGAAAATATCGATAATTCTTAGGATGGAATTCCATCAATAAAGATGGATGATTTGTAGGAAGGATATGTGAAAGAAAGGAGTGAGTACTGAGATGAAGGTTGATAGAGGAGAATGGAAGAGAAATACATGTTGTGCCGTCCCTACCTAAGGTGGGATTAGGGTAGGGAGATGATGATGATGATGATGATGGAATTCGATGGATCGTTAAATTTGTTCATCAATTGGAAAACGACAATCATTCAATGAAACAACCTTTGAAAAGACTGGAACTGGTTAGGAAGGACTCTGATAGATAGCATTAGGGAAAGGAAGTCAGCCTTATGAGCAAGTACTCAATGTAGCTAAATTGTCGATGGTTTCAAGTTTGGACACAGGAAACTTTAGAATATCCATGAGAAATTTACTTGAAAATTATTATCTCTATCAGGATGTTCCAATTGAATGCTAATTTAAATTATATACATGGAGACAATACACCCACAAAAAAGAAACCCATTATTTTATCATCGATATCGATATTAACATCGATTAGGATCTAAAATAGTACACGAATCGATCGCACACATTATTAGTCGTTGCTTGCAACAGCATTTACGATCGCATTGCTTATGTACAACAATAAGCGCCAATCACTGTCGTTTGCGCGATGTCGTCAACAATCGTAGTCCCATACATATTTTATCGATGTGGCCTTTAACTCAAGGTGATTTTAAATCAATCTTCAATAACTTATTTATGCGCTGTAAACTTCCCGACAAAATCGATGTTAGAATAATCAGTTACCTACAGTTTGGTGACAAAGCAATCATAATCTATATTATTGGGTTGATCTTCTGATACTACAAAATTAAAAACCTACGAACAATGTCTGATAGTGTATTTTTTGTTAAAGCTGTGTTTGCATTAGACTAAATGCCTCGTATATATAATATTATATTGTTTAAAACCTGCTAATTAGAACTTGTCCCACAATTTCAAGTCCTAATACAATCAAAACAAATACCAAAATTGCACAAAAAATGAGACAAACCAACACATATATTGATATATTGTATCGAATAATATAAATCAATGCTCCAACATTGAATAACTAGTAAATAGGACAAGGTGTAGTCGCCATCACATTTGTATTGGAAACGCTCAATTTTGACACACGTAGGCGAGTCCACTCTGATAGACTATTGTGTGCGAAGATAGATTTATGAACGTATTTTTATAACTTATAAGACCTTCATTGCAAAGACATAATGTTGGATTTAAATGATAAACATAATTTGAGTTAGGACTTGCTAGTTTGCTATCTGTCAGAACATTTTATTTTGAAGCCTTAACACAACAGATAGTAAATGTCTAGTAACATTTTACTGCAAAAAAGAAATGCTAAGGACTAGTATATTACACGTTATCTACAAATCTCCTTCTCAATCAAGTAAAAGCTATCTTATCTACATCGAAACAGACAAGTATTGGTATGTCAAAACAAACAAGTTTGAACCAGACAATGCATACAACTTTCTTCAAATCACAATGCAGACCAACATCCATATCGGTTCCGTTTTCGTAACCACTGATTCATGGTCTACGTATAATCTCGCGAATTTCAATACAATTTACACTAGCACTTGTCGACACATGGGCGCTTACATTAAATAACATTTTAGACAGTGCGAACGAACTTGGCTGGTTCGCTAACGTGCACTCGCGCCGCGCCGCGAGACAATTTCAAATTGCTTGCAATAATTTAGAGGCGTAATATTTAAGAAGGATGCGTTTATAAATAAACTCGTGGTGGGTATCTAAACATAATAGTAACAGCGTTTATGGTAATGTAAAAGATTTACACTTATTGCTTTTGATGGTTTACAGGAGAAATTACTGTATAAATTTCGCTTTGCATACAATATGGTTGGTGTTAGACTAGTTTCGACGTTTGTTCGTGTTATGTTTAATAACAAATAGATTACTATTCCGTTTACGTTTACGATTTATTGCGTGATATATTATGGGGTTAATTTAAGGAATTTATTGTACTTACCTGTTATTTATTTATCGTTTCTTATTCACTGTATGAATTAAACCTAGTAACGTTACAATGTACAAAACTTTTAATACTGCTTGCTTTACAATATTTATGTCAATATTTGCACACAGATGCATTAACCCAATCAAGCAAAGAAACTCAATTATTTGATTTCAACTAAGTGTCTCTTCATTTGTATATTCTTCGTCTTGTAAATCCAAACATTGTTACAAATTCTCTCTGAAATTATCATAACATAACTGACTGGCGGTCATTACGACGCAAGTTCTAAAGAAAAACAACAAATAGACTAGGTACCTATATCTACCTACTAAGGAAATTGATTTTCCATTGCGTTGAAGGTATAACAATGACAATGTTTCATTGCAATCAGCAAGAGCACTAAAATGGTAATGTCTGCTCGTGTATTCGCGAACATTACGTCGATAATGCGACCTATATTCTGTGTACTAAGCGATCGCTTGCATCGCTCAAATGCTATAATTATAAGCGACGCCACAGTTTTCCGTTTGTAATAAATTAAAATGTATTGATAAGTGTCAAATGCTAAGTTGCTGTAGATTACTTCAGTCACGCAATGTATGTTCCTAAGATAGTAGGAGTTGAAATGCGATACCAATGAAGGAATATTGAAACCCCGTTTATTTTGTATATCATTGCGTGGAATACGGAAAAAGTTTAAGTCAAGAAAAAACTATAATTTAGTCGGATAGCATTAAAATTAAATCTTCGATCATGACAAAATTGTTATTGAGATTAAAATTTACTACAGTGATCGAAAGACGAGGAGAACGCCTGAACGAGGAAATGCGGTTGAATCAATGTAACTAATGATCGGAAATCTATAGAGGGGCTCGCGGTTAATTAACAACCGCGTGGATCATATGATTTGCAAGGTTAAGCTGTGCTTGCCGCGTTCAGTCTGCGGATGGGTGACCATTCGTTTCGCATCAAGACCCCTCCGTGTCTTGGAGAGCACGTTAAACATTCGGTCCTGAGTGTCATATGAACACCTATGACAGTCGTTACGGGTAGTCAAAAGCCCGAATGTCTGATAACCGGTCTAACCTTAGGATATCGGCATTACCAAGTTACTGGATTGCGGAAATTTAATGGCAGTGGCTCCGCGTAAAATACTGGTGATCAGACGCATCTGGTTAGACTGGAAGTTGAACCCCACATAGTTGGGAAAAAGGCTCGGCAGAACGACCGAACAACCCGGAAATCTATAGAAGGTACTCCACAAAATTCCAACAATGATAATAAGGCAACTGTTGGAAATGTTAACAAAATAATTAATATACTACTGTTAGAAAATCGTGAGACACATGCTTTCCCACACAAAGCGATTTAAATAGAGAATATGATAGCAAATAATTTAAACCAATACAACTGCAATGTTATTTGAAGTCAATGTAACCAAAATGTAAAGCCGATCACGAAGCTCACGATTATATAGCAAGCAATTACTGTTACTAGAACAATTAATTAGATAATGTAATCATTTGTGGGAAAATGATAATCTAATTGTACTTTGACCAAAAGAAAGATGATGATCTTCTTCTTTTCGTGTGGTTAGTGACTAACCTGGTGTCAGAGTTTATGCCGCCCATGGCCCTCTTACTTGGCTTCACATGCCGTCGAGAAATATCTATCAGGCATTCCGGTTTCCTCGCGATGTTTTCCTTCACAGTTTTTAAGCAAGTGATAATTATACAATACGCAAATGAAACCGAAAAGTCAGAGGTGCGTGCCATGGGTTCGAACTCGAGACCTATGACTTGGCAGTCACACCATTAGGCTAAGACTGTTGTTAAGAAAATGATGTTGATGCTAGAAACTTAACATCAAAATTTTGCTTTTTTTAAACATGTTCTGCCTTGTCACAACATTTTTTAACTGTTTTTAAGACTAAACAAGGCTTACGTCATGCCTTCTTTTTGTATGGAGTTTCGACGTTAGAAAAGTTTTAACAAGTGTCTGAAGTTTTATAGTTCGACCAATTTGATTTAAATCGTCTGTAAATATTAACTTTAGAAACAAATTAAATTGGTTCCATTTTCGGCTAAAAGCAATTTTCTTCCTTCAACGCCTTCATGAATAGATCCACTGCCTCACTGAGTGTCGGTTTTTTTGTACCTTTGCGGACGAACTAACTCAAATACAACTAGATTCTATTTGCGTCTACTTTCTTAAAATAAAGTACATTCTTTTGCAAAACCATAACACTACAACAGATGGACATATCACCAGTAACCTCTGTCCAGCAGTTAGTCAGCAAAGCTGGAATCAATAGAATAATGAAGTGAGAGAGAGTTGTCGGCGCCGGCAGGTGTCGCCTCAGTATTGTGTGTAGCACAGTTTTAACCGGAGCTGTAATGAGGTAAACAAACGTTGTGGGGGGCTGGCACAAGTTGTAAGTGTAAGCGATACTTAGGATCCATTGTTTAGATGCGTGTACGCACATAAGATTTGCTGGACACGAGTCCTACATTACACAACTTCGAGCATTTGGGAAAGTTGGATTTACGAGAGCCTCCCTTGTATCTTAAGAGTACCTATGACAGTCGTTATGGGAAGTCAGAAGCCCGAAATCTGACAAACAGTCTAACCTTAGGATATCGGCATTGCCCTGGAACTGGGTTGCGGAAATCTGAAGGCAGTCGCTCTGTGTAAAATTCACTAGTATTCAGCCGCATCTGGTTAGACTGGAAGCCGACCCCAATATAGTTGGGAAAAGGCTAGGTAGAACAGTCATAGACGGCAAAGACTTGTCATGTGCCTATGATGTTTTGAATGGAGCAATACTTTCAATGAGTGACGCAAAAAAAGGCGACTAACAGAGTTGTGTATTAAAAACGTACTGAAACCATCAATTCATTTTCCAATCAATATATCATAAGCATGGCATACCATGGTTATGAATTATTATGGATATAACCTACAAGAGGAAACTCCTCTCAGCAGTAATCATGAACAGGCTACTAAACATAACACATAACATAACATCACGCCTGTATTCCCCGAAGGGTAGAGCAGAGGTGCATAATAGTAACAACCTCATTTCGCCGTTATGATTAAGTCCTATGTAATAGGGGGTGAGCCTATTGCCATCAACCGGGCACAAATTCAAACACCGGGCTGCTACTGAGGAGTTCCAGACGGAAAAACCCAATAACACTTTGCCCGACCTGGGGATCGAAACCAGGACCTCACGATCAGCAGTCGCGCTTGAGACCAACGAGGCTACTAAAATCAAGTCTTAGAATATAAAAATTAGCAATTAACAAGTAACTGCTATGAATCGCTTACGCCTATGACTTGTATTAATGTACGCATTATATGTAAAACACGGCAAAGTAGCCGAGAGGGCGTTGGCCGCAAAAACAATGCCTCAATTGATGTCTAGTGTCGAAATCAGAGTGTACCAGGTATACCTAATGGAGGACCAGTGATGGCACATGGAACCAACTGTAACGGTTATGTTAGAACAATGAACGTTCGTTTAACATGTTTGACTAAATTCTGATGAAACTGTTCATGATTATTGAAGTATCCAGATACTTTGACAATCATCAATGCTGTTGACTTATTCCACTTGTTCACAAAATTGTGATGAATTTCTTATAAATAACACAACATCACGCCTTATATTCCCCGAAGCGTTCGGCAGAGGAGTTTTTAGTACATCCTCGTTTCGCCAGATATGTTTAAGTCCTATGTAATAGGGGGCGAGCCTAATGCCATTACTCGGGCACAAATCCAGACACCGGGCTGCTACTGAGAAATTCCTAATGGAAAAATCCAATAACATTACTTTGCCCGACCTGAGGATCGTACCCAGGACCCCATGCTCAGCAGTCGCGCTAAAAATAATTAATATTGATATGCTGATCATTGAAACTTTGTATCGGGAAGTTTGATTAGTTCGTGAAAAGCTATCAAAAACCTACATATTTAATAGTGGCATTTTACATTAATTATATTATAATGATTCATGGATAATAAAGCAAATAAATGGTGTCTAAAATAACTCGATTTTTTCGGAATTAGAAAACTGTAAATTCCTGTGAACTTCACACGACCAAAAGTTTAAAATTCGTGGTTCACTCATGAATGAGTCGTCCACAATCGGTGCGTACGCTTTGATAGCGAGCACGAAAGCGCTAAGTGATTCCCATCCCATATGTTTACCCATAAATTACTGCTCATTTGAGAGCACAGTACTTTACCAGATTGATAGGTTACATTGCACACACGGCTGTAATTACGCGTACATTTCCACCTACAATTAGATTAATTTATACTAGTTTGATGTTGATTTGAATTATTAATGCTTTTGAAATACCAATTCTGTGGGAGTGGTGATAGATCGTTCGGTTCGTTCTCATTTTGTGAAGTGAAGATTCTTTTAATTCATGTAACATAAGATAACATCACGCTTGTATTTCCCGAAGGGTTGGGAAGAGATGTAGAGTAACAACTGAATTACGCCGTTATATTGCAGTCACATGTAATACGGGGTGAGCCTATTGCTATCAACCGCGCACAAATTCAAACTCCAGGCTGCTACTGAGGAATTTCACACGAAAAAACCCAATAACACTGCCCGACCTAGGGATCGAACCCAGGACCTCACGATCAGTCGTCGCGCTTGCCACCACTAGAAAAACAAGGCAATTTTATTCATGTGTTGCTTTTAATTGGTTCAGCGATCGATAAATTTGTTTTAAATAGGCCGAACAATTCTTTGTTTTTACTATGTAGGTACTGAATTAACTCATCTTTGTCAAAACGAATACCTTTAATATTCAAAATATAACTATACGATAGCCGATCTATGAAAACTAAACGAAACGACAGAAATACATTTCCATACTCAATAGAAACTTCCAGTACATCAGCTAAGGCACAATTTCGGGTCTTTGAACAATTAATGACACACGGAAGAGTACATTATGTACTAAACTACATAATAGTGAGCGGCTTATGTCCAGAGACCAGGATAGCGCCCTCTGGTGGAATTATTCCGGGCAAGTAATCGCGTAATTGACGAAAACAATACGCGCTCGTGGTCATCAACGCATGTGGACAACGATTATTGTGCGCTGGAAACGACAATCCGCGTTCAAAGGATAGGTGGTACCTATCAGTAATTGTACTGAAGACATTGATTTCCCCTATAAAATAATACTAGCACATGCATTGGTTTATTTTCAGGTTGAATAAATGACCCGCGTCTTGAAAATATGTCGAAAGATTCTCCAAAAGGTGATTGAAACTATTCTAAAAATCTATCCAGTAATTGACGATATTAAACCGAACATACAGACAGACACATTTAATCATTTTAATTTGTATAATACAGAATATAGCAAAGACCACAGCGACTGGCAACGCGAAGCATCAATTGGTAGGTAATACTTTTGTTAACCATGTAAACGAGTCTTAAGAAGCACAAAACAAGAAATCGTAAATCGGAATGTTTATTTTCGTAATTGAACATTTTCGACACCTAGTTCCGTACTGGTACTAGTCTCAATGTCATAAATGGTATTCACGAAACTTGATCGAAGCCAAAACTGTATTCTACTAACTTTAAGGACTGACACAGATACTAAAATTGATATTCTCGTCCATAAATAAATATCAAAACTGATATTAAAATGAGTCTGAATTGAGATCATACTGAAACCGAACTAAACTTTAAGATGAGGAGAATACCAATTTTTAGTCAATTCTTAATTTTAGCTCAGACCGGTCAACTTTTAGTCATAGTGTAAATTAATTACAAGAATCGGCCTTCTAATTAAAACATAAAGCTCTGTAACACTTCCATATTCATCTACATCAGTGTATGCTCTACTATAGAGTATACACAAAGTGTACGCGATTACACGCCCTCTCTTTGATCTCCAATTAGATGAACATTTTGGGGTTCCGCATATCTGCCGTATGATAGGGGAGCCGCCGATTGTAAATAAATATGTTCCGTGCTCGTCCGGCTGTGCTGAGGGTGTGAATTACTTTCCCAACTGTGGTAAATTAGATCATTTTGTAGACAAGAATTTATTGCTGATAATTATTTTTTGTGGTGTTTGGGTAATTTAAGAAATTTAAAATTACCATTAGTATTTAGTACAGCTTATAAATGTATGATACTTGTAGTAAAAACTGCAGATACATGTATATTAGGTATGTTGATCCATCAGTGTTCAAAGTCACAGATAAAAAAAACAAAGTATGTCCTAATTTTAAAGGCGACGACTGACCTGTTTTATATTCATGTAATGTAACATGGTACATAGCCACCATTACGACAGTCAGTACAGCGAACACAGTGTTCGGAACGAGCATATTACGCAGCTTTTAGCAAGCTCGCATCGAATGTTACATCACGATTGAATGCTCAGGTCAGTCGCCACCTTTAGATGTCTTGAAGAAAACTGTGCGAAATATATTACATATTTCATATAACACAACCCCTTAACTTACCACGATTAGTATGTGTTATTATCCAAGAAACAAAACCGATTCATAAAAATAATCAATCTGAAATAATAACGCGGCACTAGGGCGGGCGGCACGAACTAGGGCGGGGAAAATTAATCCGTCCGCCCGCAAAGCCTCGTATTGCTAGCCGCAATTATCCAGCGGGGATTAAGTCGGTTGGCGCTGGTTTTAGCCGGTTACCACCGGTTCGGTCGAGTGTAAACTAGTATTGATGTAATAATGAGTGGAAATATTGTTATTGCTGTCATTTATAGAACTATTAGGATTTATTATACCGTCTATAATTATTGTTTTATGTTGGTTAATTCAAATATTTATACCATTGATATTATTTTTAAAAGAGTAACCATGGAGTTTCCTGCCGGCTCTTCTCCATAGGAAACGACTAATTGGAACCGTGCAACTAAATTCGACTTTTCATAAGCACCTGTATTGGTTTATGTGTTTTTTTTTATTTGATTTGATTTGACAGCAGAAATGTGTGAATAAAATTATCCTTGTAAACATATACAGACATTAATCAGATTGTCTTTGATAATACACTCGGGGGCAATGAACCCAGGTCACCCACTTAAACAAACATACAAGCCCATTACTGTCTCACTGCTGGGCACGGACCTCTTCTCAGAATGAGAAGGGTATGGCCCACGCTGGCCTGGTACGAGTTGGCAGACTACACACACCATCAAGAACTTTATGGAGCCCTCTCAGGTGTGCAGGTTTCCTCACGATGTTTTTCCTTCACCTTTAACGCAAGTGATAATCAAATTCTGATCCGCACAACATAAACAAAACAATGTAAAAATGTTCAACAATATTTCCCGAGATATTATTATGTTGGTGACCCGGATTCATTGCTCCTCAGTGTAGTTGAAATACCTATAGAACCCATCAATTTAAAATACTACACTATATTGGCAAAATGTAGCATTACTAACAGGATTTATTACGAGAAATAAATTGAAAGAATTCGTGAAAACATCTTGAAATGGAAAACGGAAAGGAAGCTCTTTCAGATCAGTTTGACCGATAAATTGACGATTTAAAGCAAGTGTTGGACATTTCTATAAGTGAGCACCCCTCAATAGAGTACACTAAATTCTAAAGTAAAATAAAATAAAGTGGCGATCATAGGGTACAAATGTAACTTTGAGTTAAAACTGTGTCTTAAACTAATAAAGCAAAATAACTGGCATCATTAATATAAGTATTTTTTAGTAAAGAAAGCTAATTTTATTTGAATACTGAAATTATCCTAATATGAGGGGCTCTTGGCTAATTACCAACTGCGCGAATCACACGATTTGCGGGTTAAGCTGCGCTAGCCGCGGTCAGTCTGTGGATAGGTGACCATTCGTTACACATCGAGATCCCTCCGTGCCTGGGAGAGCACGTTAAACGGTCGGTCCCGGGTGTCATACGAATATCTATGACAGTCGTTACGGGAAGTCAGAAGCCCGAAATTCTGACAACCGGTCTAACCTTAGAATATCGGCATTGCCCTGTAACTGGGTTGCGGAAGTCTGATGGCATTCGCTCTGTGTAAAATACTTGTATTCAGCCGCATCTGGTTAGACTGAAAGCTGACCCCAACATTGTTGGGAAAAGGCTAGGCAGAACAGAACTGAAATAATCCTAATAACTTACGATATAAATATAAACTTAATATATTACAAATCTAAGGTAAAAACTAACTATATACAAAATATGTATAAAAAAAATTAAAAGTGCACTCGGTTGTCAAAATATTCCTCCACATCACATGTGGAGGAATATTTTGAGAATTAAGAATTATTCTTAATTAAATTAAGAATCAATTGCCATGCGTTAGTCTCGCAAAAGCTCGAACGATTTGATTTTTTTTTGTTTGGTTCTCTTTTGTACTGGGGTGGTTTAGGAAAAAAGAAAATTTGGTTAGTTGGTTTTATAAAGTTCACCGGATCGTTTAGTCATTAATAGGTATAAGTGACAGATTTAAATTGAAATGATCCGATTCCTATTAATTTAAATATAAAATACTAGCGACCCGCCCCGGCTTCGCACGGGTTCAATGTAGATACTAATGTGGGGCATATAAACCTTCCTCTTGAATCACTCTATCTATTAAAAAAAACCGCATCAAAATCCGTTGCGTAGTTTTAAAGATCTAAGCATACATAAGGACAGACAGACAGCGGGAGCGACTTTGTTTTATACTATGTAAAACTAATTAAGACTTCAATATTATAAATACAACTAATATACTACCTACATAATAATTCATTTGTCATTGGCGGAATTTAGTACCTGCCCGCGATGAAAGCTGCTGTTTGAGCAGTTTCGTTAATCTATATTTATCTTTTTTTTGCCTCTTCTGATTTCTGCGAAGTTTCCGCTGCCACATAACAATAGTTTTACTACGTTAATATAATAATTTTACCTTTGTTCGTTCAACAAACGTTTTTAAGTTTCTTCGTTAGTTTGAAGATAACGCTTAGTCATAAAAAAGGACATGATGTAGTAATATTTTTTATGAATATGTTCACAGTGATAGCAGGACTCTCTTCTTTCTCTTGGCCTGTTCCCAACTGTTGAGTCAGTTTCCAGTCTAAACAGATGAGTGATGCCATCAGACCTCCGCAACCCAGTTACAGGGCAATGCCGATATTCTGTTAGACCAGTTGTCAAAGTTTCGGGCTTCTGACTTCCCGTAACGACTGTCATAGATATTCGTATGACACCCGGCACAGACGGAAACGTTCTCTCCGAGGCACGGAGGGGTCTCGATGTGTAACGAACGGTCACCAATCCGCGGACTAATCGCGGCAACCGCAGCTTAACCTTGCAAATCGTATGATGTGCGCGGTTGTTAATTAGCCACGAGCCCCTCCCTGACCTCCATAATTTTACCTTTGTATTAAGATCTATTTTCGGGTACCTATATCTAAAATATTATAAAAGTCAGACTTTGGATGTAACTGAGTTATATTTTCCGGTTCAAATCCGGTGTCTTTTAGTTCTAAGTTTTTTGTAGTTTCGCCAGTGGTTGTCAATCTCGTGTGTTGTGTCGAATCAGATTAGAATGTCATCATTTGATACCGCGTAATTCGTGAATGTGCAAGTAATAGTGACTTCAGTGACCATCAGTTTTCGCCGTAGTCCTATAGTCCCGAAGAAACTATCTATAAGAACAAAAATAGAAACTGTTTATTTATAAATATCTGCGACATATTGAAAATATTGAATGCATTTTCTAACATCTACCTACTTAATGTTTATTCTTCGTTTTCTACCTACAGTGCATACAATATATTTTTCCAACATTTCCCGTCGTGTTTTCACCTCGCGTTCGCATAGGGAAACACGCTAAACGTCGGTCAGCGCGTGTCGGAGGCATTAGCAAGCTCGTGACGCACACATGCGCCCGCGCATCCATTCAGATATACGTTGTGTAAGGCCCGGGCTTCACAACACTGAACGCTTGTAAGTACTTTGACTGTTTTATTTTTTAAACATGATTGAATTTTGAAAAATACTATACAAAGGCATTGCAAAAAGTATTAGTCCACAGAAGAACAAAAGGGCGTAGTTTTGATTCGTCATCTTATGTATGATTAATTAAATACAGTTTTGTTTAGGCAGCCCATATTGTGAGCCAACTAGTAAATAATATTTTCATTTCCAAATAAATGTGAATATCATTTAAAAATTCTAATTAAAGAACCTAGTTATACTTAGTTATCTTATTTGTCGACCATTAATATGACTAATGCAAACGATAATTTGATAGTAAACTGACTGATGCAAATACTGGAGGAATCTAGCCCGCATCGTAAATAAAAGAACAATTTCCTGTATTATGATAACTAATCGTCGATTCCTATAATATACGGAGCGTTATTGGTTAAAATTGAGACTCTTGGTCATTTTACCAATAATGAAACAAAGACGTCAAAGATTTGTATAGTAGACCCTAGTATAATCTATTTCCATGTCCAGTTTGGCAATAAAAAATGCTACCATTTGTAGGCAAAACAATTCGTTTTGTTTATAGGAACCAAACATAAGTTGATATTTGTCAGAAATTATTAAATTCATTACGCGTTACAAAACACTCCATATGCATGTAAAAATAACTAACTACAACTAAATATTTCAAGTCTCAACGATAATTTACAATGATTTCTATTTAAACAAATTATTCAAACGCTGCGCCTAAATAATAAAACGTGTTAAATTCTGTACAGTGTTTGTATGTACAACATTAACACATAGACATAAAGATCGCATGTTAACGTGCGCACAAAGCCAAGATTTTCACCGTATAAGGTGCTTAATGAATACACACTACATGGAAACATGCATTTATTGGTCCCGCGAATGGACTCCAGTTTATTTGCAGGTGTAACAAACGCTCGGTCAACGCTCTCGGGTTGACTGTGTGCGTCACCAACACACCCTCGCGTGGCAACACCAACATAGTTGTACACACACACACTAGCGGGGGGCGAGGGGATGACCACACCGCGCTGAGCGACGACATGCTAATTCCTTACCAAGCCCAACAATCGCTCTGCTGTACGTATAAATACAAATGACACCCGGCTCCGGGCGTATTTGCAATACTTTTGTTACTACGAACCTATATGAACCTACAATTGAGGACGCGAGAGCAAGAACGGCCTATATACTGATTTGTCTTATTGAGATATTCAAAGAAATTAATTTTGATTTTTTTGAGTTTTGTATTTTTTTTTGCCGTAACGGCTTTCAGTTTTTAATGCAATAAATGTGTTACTAATGCCAACTCTTGGTAGTTCGAAAAATAAATGTTAGGCCACTTTGCTTCTTATAAAATAGATATTTGACGAAGATAGGCATATTTAAAAAAATCGCGGCCTCATTTATGACTATACATGTTATTTTAAGTTCCAGATAATCTTGCTTCATAACGCGATTACTCAAAAATATAACAGTTAAAAGTTAGACCAATAAAATTTAAGTGATACGTAGAGATAAATCAATAGGGATAAAGAAGGGTTCTAATCCGATCATTAAGATATGTTGTCGTTATAAAATCATCCGTTTCACGCATTATCCGGTGATAAAATGAAGGTGCGTCATAAAAATAAACGGACGCGAGTTTGACCACCCCTGACATCACAATCAGTATAAAAAGGTCAACTAGATAAGATACAAATAAGAAAACGTACTACATACTATACTATTTTGGTTTGAATTACCTTTTTACGAGTGTCGCTACTACGCGACACAAGCCTACAGAAATCTTTACATAGTATACTAGCTGTGTCCTCACGGCTCCGCCCGCGTAAGAAGTTTTATTCCAGTAATAAGTATAGCCTATCTTACTCAGTGATAATGTAGCTTTCTAACGGTAAAAGAATTTTTGAAATCGGTCCAGTAGTTTTTAAGTTTATTCGTTACATACAAAAATACTATGCGTGCCAAATAAGAATAGGATCGCGTTTGCTACAACTTCACACGATAGCTGTCAAATTGGTACTGCCAGCAAAAAGATACTATGAAAAAAAATGTTATATTTTTTTATTCATAGATTTCATTATTATTTACATTCATTTTTATAAAATGTTATTTATTGAATTCCATAAATAGATAATTTTGGATAATTTAATAATATTTGAAAACAGTATTCATTAAAGAAATGAACCAATATATATAGTTAACTTCACGAAATGCTACTGGTCACCCTAATATGTCGCCATAATAATAATATAATTACTGTGTAATTAATTTGGCGTAAAATTGATAAGAAATACCAAAAAAGTGAACAAAAATAATTAAACTGAATATAATTTCGTTATTTACTTTTTTGCACACCTTACACTTTGGTAATGAAGTTCACGAGTGCTGCGGAAGAAAATGGCGTCTTGACAGTGCTATTCTTATTTGGCACGCATAGTACAAATCTTTCCTTTTTATAACATTAGTATAGACTAATATAGAAAACAAAGTCGCTCCCGCGGTCTGTATGCTTAGATCTTTTAAAATACGCAACGGATTTTAATGCAGTTTTCAGCAATCGATAGATTGATTCAAGAGGAAGATTTATATGCCCCACATTCTAGTATCTAAATTGCACCTCTGAGAAGCTGGGGTGGGTCGCTAGTGTTTAATAAATAAAATACTGTGAAAATACAATGCATAATATTCTAATGAAGACAGTGTTTTTTAGTAATTTGATCTACTGGTATTATTATTGCGAGTTACGCTTAATCAGAGATTGCAACTAACGTTTCCGTTGTAAATGAAAATGCAATTTTCCTATAAGATGTCTACATTATATTTTTTATATACGGTTCTTGTTCTACCTAGCTTTTTCCCAACAGTTGGGGTCAGCTTCCAGTCTAACCAGATTCGGCTGAATACCAGTATTTCACACGAAACGACTGCCATCAGACCTCCGTAACCTAGTTACTGGGCAATGCCGATATCCTAAGGTTAGACTGGTTGTCAGACATTCGGGCTTCTGACTACACGTAACGACTGGCATGGGTATTCGTATGACACTCAGAGGTATTTTTGATATACGATATTTAATGTTTATAGGTAGCAGATATAATTTGGTTTATATGTATGTATTTTTTTATATAATGTTATTTTTTAGTTATAAAATAGGAGATACCTATGGCGCTTCCATAGTCACGCAAAATGAAGTAAAGCCTTGAGAAATATTTGCGTCAAATAAATAAAAAAATCTATAAGTTCCGTCATGAAAAATACGATTTAATAATAAATTGTGCTACCCAAACAAAAAACAAAATTGAATAGGTAAGTAAGGCCGCCAGAGACTTTGATTACTTCAAAGTTTCTTTTAAATCCCTTAGTTTTTCCAGAAATATCCAGGGTGCGCTACGCACAATGGAACCTATGTCATTAATCTGTGCCCGTGTTATTCGTGCAACCAACGTTATGCTTTCCTTCCATTAACTTTGGAATGTCGAAACTAGATAACAACGGTCAGTCTTCTGCAACCGAAGGAAACAAAGAAATAAAATAATAAGAAAAACCTTTTTTTGATGTTATCAAATCCGATAAGTTTACAAGTGAAGTTGATGCTAGTCCACGTGGTAACATTGAAAGAGACCCAATTTACCCCGAAGGGATGGTCTATTATTAGTATGGAGACCACCCAGCATTGTTATTGTTTTATAAAGCCTGGAACACTAACGACTATAATGTTTGAGTAACAAATAGGTACCAAAATTTGAATTAGGTATACCAAAAGCTTAAGTCATAATGACACGATATTAAACGCATATTAAATGCCTCATAAATAATCTAAATTTATATCGAATCCATTTTTTTAATCCGTCCGCTTCTCGTTATTAATTTGGTATCGTTTTATATTAAAACTATAATTAACTTCCACATAAAAAGGTCCCTTTAAACAGATCGCCAGTTTTTATTAAGCGATTTAATATTCATATAAATCTTTTACGCTTCATTCCTCTATTTTATTACTAATTTATTTTATATTGTTTAAGTCAGACATTCAAACCCATTCGTAAGGTCATTTTCTTTTCAATCTTTGAATTATTAAAATGAGAATTCAATAATAATTTTATGTGCCAATATAAAACTGCAGAATTATTAATGTAATCTCGGAGCAACATTGTAACCATGAATGTGAGTCAACCTTTAATTGCATTCTATACCTATGTATTGTTATAGACTAATTAAGAATTCATTTCATTGTTCCCTATTTTTTCACTATGCCTTCGTAATTACTAATATTTAAATGAATTAAACAACATAATTTCTTAGCCTACGTGACCTTAATTAACTTTAGACAACATTTAAGATCGTTAGCGCTCTCGATTGTTAGGATAAACAAAATCATTATTATTAAATAAATTAAACATTGAAATACTGTGTACACACGGGTATCTAAATGATATAAAATTAGTGGAATTATGATAATGAATAGGAGGAAGTCGATAGATAATAATAGGATGCTACTTGATAGTACAAAAAATATTAACGTCATTTTTCCCGATCGTATGACAATGATTTGTCGTATCACGTAAAGTTATTTAAATGTAACCTATTATGTATGCTATGGATAAATCATTCACTGAAATATAAACAAAACAATTATTGGAATTTGATCTGTCATCATTAACCCGTTACTGCTATTGTAAATATTTAGAACTAAGTTACCTATACCTACCTACTAACTAAAAAAAAAAAGGAAAAAACATTTGTGCACAAAAATTGTAATCAAAATCGATTGAATAATTAACTGATTATAATTAATTAAACAGCCAACCTTTTTCTTATCAACTTCAAAAAAATTCGGCATCTTCGGGGGCTCGCTGTGCGAGTTCTGATGATGATGATGATGATCCTCCATTAAAGTGTTGAAGAAATCCATGAATTCCATTTAATAGTACTTCAATCGAAGTCCAATAACTCACTCAAAACAACAATAGGAACTCAATTATTTGCCGCGAACTAATAATTCAAATATGTAATAAGTCGAGCGCGCGACATAAACACGTGCACAATGAAGTATGGCGGCACGCCAGACGTCTTGCTCTTGCCAACATCCGATATAAACTAAATTGAAAATTGGAAACAAAATGCAATGTTCGAATCTTGATATGACAATAATAGGCGAGACAGAGATAAACGGAGCGGCGAGGCGCGAGCAGGATGGCGCGACCCACGAGACAGCTCCGCTCCACCCCATCGACATTGGCGGCGCAGGGGTTGTCGCCAGACGAGATCGCTACGAAATTTAAAATTCCTACCTGCTTACTAAACCTAAACAACACCAATACATTCAAACGATTATAACCTTTATTCCAAATGAGAAACATATCATTTTGATGTACAACCTCAAGATAATTAAGCTTTTTCAGAACGAGTTTTTTTAACTTGTAATTATAAATAGCAAACGCGTGGATACAATGCGCAAGGCTATTCTGAGAATTTGTCTTGTTTTATAATATAACATTGATGATTGAAAGATACGGTTTTAAATTAGTGCGTGAATTGTGAGCAAAACAACACATAAAAGTACAAAGAGATTCTTAGATATGTATTTATGTTTTCAAACAACATTTAGGTTAACAGAATCGTAATTTACCATCGGTTATACCTATTGAAAACCAATAAACACCACAGTCAACGACACACGTACACGCATTAAAAGCGTAAACGAAGATATAAGACGCGGAATGAACAAATAATTCATGCATCACATTTTAACAGTAAGACCCTTAAATATTTTGGTGTTAATGGATATAGGCGAAGCGTTGCTAACATTGTTTTGGATTTCCTAGCTGACCACAGTAAAAATGATTTTCATAATACAGTTTTAGCAATGATCTGTCAAATTATCTCAACAAACCCACCAGCGAATCTAACAGACCCCCGAAAATTGTGTAATCGTACAAGCGATGAGGGGTTCCATGATAATTTCGACACAAAATTATTTTGTCGTTTCACAAATAATCAATTAAATTCATAGTATTGAAATGTCACAGGATTGCATGGGGCGAGTTTATCTTGTTATTGATATCTTTATAAATGGGGTAAAGTGGGCGAATCTGGTCATACGGGCACTTGAATTGATACGGGTGGATTCGGCAGGGTGAGTACTGTTGTGACAGGTCCATTGAACCATTGAACGGGTTAACTATTCATTGTATCAGTTCGAAGAAAATGGAATTCCATTCTCTCAGTAAATATTGGTCTAATGATGTAATGATTTCATAATTTCTATTCTGTCTACAAATCAGTAATATTAAGCACATTTACTCGAATTTTATTAAGGTCATTAAACATTATTCTCTTTGATAAGAAAAAGACAACTGGATCAGGTAGTTGCTCAAACTCTTCACCCGTATCTAAATTAACTAATTTAATATAAACGTTTTCAATTAATAATACATACAGTTGTATAACAACGGATACAATAAATGACAAAAAAAGTGCGTCTTTGTGAATTACCACACTCCAATATTTCTTTCTGGGAAGCCCGAGTCCCGACCGCCAGTGCCGTTATTTTGGGAATCCACTGAATAGACGTCGAAAAAATGCCGATGACGTCATGCCATCCCTTATGGGATCGGAAAGCATAACCTTTGAACTAAGGCCGGTTGATTTTTCTTTAAGTATAATTAGAGAGAATTGATTCACTTCTGCTTTGTTCTTATTTTGCTAACTTGTGTTATTTTTAATTTCACCTATCATTTTCACTGGCTTTCTCATGTGGTCTTGAATCAGGTAGAAGGATGCTACATCGTTTACGTCATACATTAACATTAACATTCTCTTCCACCACGTGGTACTTCTTCGAAAGCTTCAACAAATTCTAGACGCTTACTTATTTACCTGCATTAGTTAAAGAAAAGGTAGGTATAAAACAATTTCGAACACAATAAAATTTACAACTCAATGTCAACGAGACGATTCACTATCACAAAACTCACTATCCTTAACATAATAATATCTAGCTGCAATAAACATCACAATAGAATGGGTCGACTGGGTAATTCTGGCAAAAAAGTTTAAATAACGATTAAAATATTATTTTTGTACACTCAAACAATAGGCCGGCGAAGAATCCTTACTATCGGAAAGGAAGTATAGATACGAGGCATTATTGGACACGTTTCTGGGAAATATTCTGTGAAACTATGAAACAATGGGGCCAGACGGAGACCAATAGTTTTTATTCACCATGTGGGTGAGATGGAAGATGTACAATAAAGATTTAGTACAAAGCAATTACAATGAAATGGATCCAAAAATTTCAGGGTAATCAGAAACAAATGTTGGACTTTAAATACACGGTAAATTAACATTTTTGGGTTTATGAGTCACGTTTTAGTTAATTTTGGGATTTGTAAAACGAAGGCCTATTTACCATGGCAGAAGACTGACTCCCAAGATACAGGTTATTACTTAGTTTGGAGTTAGAAGATACTATGTAAATGTAAATTATGTTTTAGCTTAGTATTTGTATAACTGATAATTTTTCCACTGCATGCTTTTATGTGGCTGTATTTTCAAATTTTATTATTATCTCCGTTTATTCATTTATACACATATTAATTACATTTTTAAATATTTCTATAAAAAATATAAAAAAAAACATTTAGAAATATAAAAAATAGTAGTCCACCGGCATCGGGAACAGGGTCCAAACTGCCGGCAGTCAGGGCTCCAGAGAAAGGAACCTCCTCACTATGCGTGTTATTATTATTATTTATTATTGATAGCCTACCGATTCAATACTTGCCTTCCATGCAGGAGGGTCTGAGTTCGATCCCGGCCCGTACCTCTTACTTTTCGAATTCATGTGCGGATCAGAATTTGATTATCACTTGCGTTAACGGTGAGGAAACCTGCACATCTGAGACGGCTCCATATAGTTTCCGATGGTGTGTGTAGTGTGCCAACCCGCACCAAGCCAGCGTGGTGGACTAAGGCCTAAACCCTTCTGATTCTGAGAAGAGGCCCGTGCCCAGCAGTGGGACAGTAATGGGCTAGTTATGTTTATGTTATATACCATTAATAAACTTCGACGAAGCTTTCAGTTCGGACCTACTCTACTAAAATAATGTGAGTACGTTCGTGATCGACCTCTGATATAAGCCTACTGACCCGTGTGTGTCTGGGCTAACTTTAGCGACCACCCTACGAGGAATAGGCAGGATAAATATAAAACATTCGAGGATTCATAAAAATGTGTATACCAGATGGATTTTTTAACAATTTTAAGCCGTATTTAACGATTATCTACTCCAAAAATACTTATGTAATTAACATTCTTATAACTGATATTAGTGTATAGTGTGGGTGCGGGCTAAGCGACTATACTATTCTATCGGCAAGCAATTTCTTTATCAGTGCACCAATCCGGAACGTGTAATTAGAGTTCGGAGATAACGCTTAGTCACAAAAAAGGACAAATGTGGTTATATTTTTTATAAATATATTCACAATGATAGCAGGACTCTCTTCTTCTTAGCTTTCTTAGCCTTTTCCCAGCTATATTAGGGTCAAGTTCCAGTCTAACCAGATGCGGCTGAATACGGAGCAACTGCCATCAGACCTTCGCAACCCAATAACTTGGTAATGCCGATATCCCAAGGTTAGACCGGTTGTCAAACTTTCGGGTTTCTGATTACCCGTAACGACAGTCATAGCTATGCTTATGACACCCGGATCGATGGTTTAATGTCTCCGAGGCACGGAGGGGTCTCGATGTGTAACGAAAGGTCACCCATCTACAGACTGACCGCGGCAAGCGCAGCTCGATCGGCGCGGTAGTGAATTAGCCACGAGCCACTCAATGATTGCAGGACTTTTAACAATAATAACAGTTTCATCACCTTTATAGCTTGGGATGAAATTAGTTGCAATAATTGCAATCCAGTTACAATAGATATTAAGCTACCCCTCTGATAGTTCAAGTATCATCCCTAATTGCTTGGCCAACACTCGGCGTTTCGCACGGGGCGAAGATTTATCGTCGCGCGATTTTAATTAACACGTGATACTCAATAGTTCCCGATTGCCCCAATCGCCCCTTGTGGCGAATGTAATAATTAAGCTATGATAGTTGAATGTTTGGGTGAGCTCGAGTAAACGTGATCAAGAGTCATTACGGAGGAATGAGTGATTGGTGCACAATGAAACAACAAACGCTCTCTGTACAGATTATGTTGTTCGTCTTTAATTCAATGTTGTACATAAAGCACTACATAACATACATAATCAGACCATTACAGTCCCACTGCTGGGCACGGGTCTCTTCTCAGAATGAGAAGGGTTCACGTTTTACTCCACCACGCTGGCCTGGTGCGGGTTGGCGGACTAGACACACCATCGAGAACTTTATGGAGCGCTATCTGTTGTGCAGGTTTCCTTATAATGTTTTCATTCACCGTCAACGCAAGTGATAATCAAATTCTGATCCGCACATGAATTCGAAAAGTCAGAACTGCGAGCCAATATCGAACTCAGACTCTCCTGCATAGAAGAAAGCGTACAACCGCTAGGCTATCACTGCTTATCACATAAAGTAGTAATCGAATAAAATCAAGAAGTACATAACAAACATCACGTCTGTATTCCCCGAAGGGTTGGGCAAAGGTGTATAGCAACACCCTAATTTCGCCGTTATGTTTAAAGTCCCATGTAATAGGGGGCGAGCCTATTGCCATCAACCGGGCCCAAATCCAAACTCCGGGCTGTTACTGAGGATTTCCACACAGAAAAACCCAATAACACTTTGCCCGACCTGGGGATCGAACCCAAGACCTCACGATCAGCAGTCGCGCTTGCCACCACTAGACGATATATCCTTATTTTCCACAAACTCTGCACTTAAGAACAAAACCAACTCATACAATAAACAGAACATAGAAGCATATTGTTCCTGGAGGCCACGACGTCTATGGGAATTCCGTGATGCATTTTTTAACATAAAAAATTTAAACATAAAAAGAGTATTATCTTAAGAGCTACCGCAACTAAAACTTGATTCTGAGTAACATCTATTGATTCAACAATTTTATCGTCAATATTTACCGAAAGTGTAAGCGTTTGCGGTTAAACAGCTGATTTAAAACAAGTTAAGATTAAAGGTATTTTAGAAAAAGAAAATAAATATGTTTTACAACTTTTGCGTGCTATAAAAATTAGTGTTGATGAAAGAATCTTATTTTTGCATACGAACGTTATGAATACATTTGAGACGTATCTTTATACAGTCATAAAACATTTTTTTATTTTGGTTTTTAATGTCATGATTCCTCTCAGTTTCGCAAGTATGATTTTATGAAACACTATTTCTATGGTACTTCCATTCGTTTTGTTCTCACATGATGAAAGTAAACGTGGAATCAATCAGCGGCTTATCTTCCCACATAAGTTGTAAAAGTCTAATAAGAAGAGGGTTAAATGGTTTTCAACCGATAATGGGCCGACAACGCATTACTGGCCCTATTTACGAATTGTAAACACAACTACAGAAGCATCTAGAAGGTTCTACCTGTCTGAGGAAGAATAAAACAAAATACTGATCATCAGGTGATACTTTTATAATTGTTCGGATTGATCAGCAATTTTCTGGGGTAAACGAATCGTTTTGCTCACCAATGGTAGAATTTTTTATTACGAAACAGCATATAAATAGATTCGTAAGCTAATTTTACGTGTGATAGTTACTATCGTTGGAAGGGTCTACTATGTGAAACTATGGGGTCTTTGCTTCATTATTGGTAAAGATACAAGAGTTTTAATTTTAACCAATAAGACTCTGTAAATCATAGAAATCTGCTATAACTGAACAATAGTAAAAATCTGCCCAATAATTCAGGAAACTAATGAGGTTTCGATAATATTATAACTAGCGACCCGCCCCGGCTTCGCACGGGTGCAATGTAGATACTAATGTGGGACATATAAACCTTCCTCTGGAATCACTCTATATATTGCTGAAAACTGCATTAAAATCCGTTGCATAGTTTAAAAGATCTAACCGTACAGACAGCTTTTATACTATGTAAAGATTTATATCAGCAAGAAAATAGTCTCTTAAAGACTTGCTCTAAAAGCAAAGTTCGTGACAGTACATAAAGAAATTCAATGCGTGTCCTAGCAGGCGTTACATCAGCTATTACTCGCGACGTAGTACAAGCGAGTTACTTAATTAAAGTAGTGTTTAAAGCGCCTATAAACAGTCCGTTAATGGCGCGTTGTTACAGCCCCACGCCCTAGGTGGCGCGCCCGTCGCTTGTATTATTCACCTATTGTTATCTCAAATGTTTGATTTTAATTGGATTGACTAGGTAAAGGACTTTTGCTGTTTGGAATCATTGTTTTTTCAGAAATTGCACATTGGGTACATATTTCTTTTATCACAGGATTTGTTCCGTCACTTTTTTCAAATCAAATTATTTACAATTGGAATAAGATATTAGAAATCCATAAGTTTAAGAAGTTCTCGTTTACTTTTTGCAAATTTTAATAGTGACAACTCAATTTCTAATAAGAAGACTGTTTAAATACATAATTTCTTGTAAGAATTGCCTCGTTGGTCTAGTGGTGGCAAACGCGACTGCTGATCGTGATGTCCTGAGCTCGATCCTTAGGTCAGGCAAAGTGTTATTGGGATTTTCCATATGGAATTCCTCAGTAGTAACCCGGAATTTAGATTTGTGCCCAATTGATGGCAAAAATCTCGGTCCCTATTACATAGGACTTAAGGGTGTTACTATACACCTCTGCCCAACCCTTCGGGGAATACAGGCGTGATGTTACGTTATGATCTTGTAAGAGTCATCATGAGTCCACGAAATTTTACGCAAGAACATGTGACGGTAAATAGAGATACAAACAGTTTACATTATAGCAATAACATACGCTCACTACATAGCAAACTCGTAAACAATACAACAGACCAACAGCATTATTTACTTCAACACACGCAACAGATATTTGACAAAAACACCCTTGCACAATCGATAACAGGAACGAAACGTAATAAAAAAACCATCAGAAATCGTAACAGTCTTACGGTTGCATGTTTACTTCTAAGAATATCAAGAATCACACGTTACTGGCGTGGCGACGGACGCGTTCCGTTCTCGACACAAGTGATAAATTATTGAAATTGATAAAACAATGGATAACTATACAAAGTGTTCCACAGTTGGGGAGGTCGTAAAGAGGAAACGTTACAGGCTGATCGCCGCCGCTTTGTGATCGCCGCTGTCTAAACAAATCAAGCGCACTCCTCTAGTGAGGATGACGTGTAAGCCACCGGCAAGCGCTTCAAGCGTGCTCAAGCGATTAATTGGGCTTTATTGTGCTTTTGTTTTAATAGGTGGAAGATTAGTTTCAGTGTGGTTTAAAAATGCAGAGTTCACCCTTTTAGTGACTAAAATATGTATGTTATCAATTGTAAATTTAATAAGCCCTATAGAGCTGTATGGGGAGAAGTTCATGGTGGAGGCTTTTGTCCAGTAGGTTTACAGCAATTAACGTGGCAACAAGGGGTAGATCTTTTTAGTCTTAAGACGTCACTTCATATACTTGTTTGCTCGACTGATTTTTCAACTACTTCTGCTTAACCGATTCTCCTGAAACTTCGCACACAAATTCAATTCCCATGACAATACAAAATAATAGGTAATAATTTTAACCTTCGATTCTCAAATCTTGATGCTTCAAGGGTACTACAAGATAAAACCGTTTATCTTAACAGTTGTTTTAAGAGATTATTTCAATAGACACTGAGCTATTGCTTACAATGATTTCAAAGAAACATTGATTTATCGAACTTTATTTATCCAAAAAGCGTCTTGACAGCAAATTTTGGCCTGATCACCACAAATTAGGGTGGATTAAAAAGCCTCCAAGAGCAACAATACTAAATCCACCCAGGGCAGTCAGCCCCGCTACCGACCTTGCTAACTGGCTAATCTTTACACCACGATATGAGGAACGAGATTATGGTGTTCCTTCAACAAAAAGGGAGGATCCTCCTACCAGGCGGGTCTTATGCCTGGCGGGCTACTGCCCAACGGTTAATATTGGGAAGTTGTATATTTTCTATCTGCGTGTCAAATCTTGATATCGCGATGTAGGATTTGTGACGTTTGATTTGACAGCTGTCATTGTTGTCGCTGTAGTCTGCTAGACCAGTGTTCCGCAAAGTGTGTGCCGCGGCACACTGGTGTACCGTGGTCATTAATTGGTGTGCCGCGGGAAAAATCTATTTCTTATAAAATTATAAAGGCGGACGGAAATAATAAATTCTTTGCTACCTTTATATGATTAAAATATGTTTTTTTATTTATGGTGTACCTTTGAAATTCCCCGATTTTGTAGGTGTACCTTGTATTCAAAAAGTTTGCGGAAAACTGTGCTAGACAATCGTTGTGCTGCGTAATTCTCATGTGGCGTGATAGATGCTGCCACATTTGTATAGAGAAGACCACAAAAGCACTCGAATTAACTACAAAGACCTAAGACCCATAAGTACTTGTGATACCCAGCACCTGCTGTTCTACTTAGTCTCCAAAGACGTAAAGTGAATCCACTGTAAGTGAAACAAGTTACAGCTGTTTACGTGCAAGTCATTAAGTGATTTCCTAGAACATGTTTAATTGGACTCTGATCAAAGGAGCCATGTTTTGACATGTCCATTGTTAAGGGTTCTGTAGGAGGAAGATCATTCGCGTTTCTGTTTATTTTTGGGTCATTATCGACCGTGGTTTCTTGTAATTGGGCTATTAAGATTTTTAATAAAGTACCTATTGGTTTAACTTTTAGTACTTTACTAAGAGTTAAAAAAGTGATAGATTAGCGGTTGAACGCGTGCCTTCCATGCAGGAGGGTCTGAGTTAGACCCCGGCCCGCACCTGTGACTTTTCGAATTCATGTGCGGATTAGAATGAGATTATCACGTGCATTGATGGTAAAGGAAAAACATCGTGAAGAAACCTGCACACCTGAGAAGGCTCCAAAAAGTTCTCGATGATGTGTGTTCTCCGCCAACCCACACCAGGCTAGCGTGGTGGACCAAAGCCTAAAGCCTTCTCATTATAAAAATAAGCCCGTGCCCAGCAGTGGGACAATATGCCTACTACTAATTTACTGCGTATTTCCCCGCAAAGAAAATCTTAGGGAAGAACCACCTATATCGGCTTATATTTACCTAATTAAAAATAACTGAAAAATTAAAAAAACCCATTATTTTTCTTTCAATTCAAAAAAACAACTACATCGGCAATTCTGTATTTTGTTATTTGACATACATTTAAAGCTAATGAACAGAAACAATGAATTAAAAACATAAACTTTAAAACTGTTAAGTTAGGTCAAGTGTTACATTCGAATCGCAAATCATAAAGGTGCGTACACACATAGGCGCGGGTGGAGCGAATCGCGTGTAATAAAATCATATTGACGTATCGACCGACAAAGTGCGCCGGCGCACCGGGCCCGCCCTAATAAACAATTACGTGTATAAACAGTAAAATTATTGTTGTTTGCCATTTTATCGTCCGAATCGACTGAGCCGACAATCCATGTAGGAAAGTTGAGAAATTGTGAGGTAGCCGCGAATTTAAAAATTAATGGGAACAATCTGGGGTTTCTTTTGTTCAGGTCATAATTAACGAAGTAAGTAATAATAATAGTAAGTAATGTGATGAAGGTAAAATATACACAGTCATTCTTGATTATTCAAAAACTATGCATTTAAAAAAACGCAAAATAGCTGATATTATCAATTTTACTTTTCATAACTCCAAACACAAGCCGACCATCCCTTGACTTGATCATTCAAAACGTTCAACAGATACAAAGTAATAACACCGCTTCAGCTTCCCGCCATAAGCAAAAAACATTATGTTGTAAAATTTAAAATAAGAACAGGAAATGATAACCCGCGGGTCGACTGCGCCCGCGCCACCCCCGGGCTCGCGCACCAACACATGCAAATACCACATAAACAGAACAGTTACGCACACATACGGAAGATGGCAATTAAATAACGCACACATAGATGAATTATTTTAGACCATAGAGATTCCTAGGTACTTGTTTTCGATTGACGCAATAAGACGGCTTATTATCAAAAAATCAAGTCTATGAAAATTTTAATATTGAATAAATGAAAATAGACACAAAAATAAAACAAAACTGTAGTTAACCCATGCATCCCCCTTTGATCCAAAATCGAAATCATCCACATACTGTAAACATTATAAAACAAAAATTAAAAAACATTCAAAAAATGGCGGCAGATTATTTCTCATGGTTCATGACAGCGATAACTGTAAATCTGTATTTCAAGGGGATTGTAATCATCTACTCAAGGATTCGGGACATTTTTTGTTCATGCGTTTGGATTTATTTATTTTTTGCCCGGGGTGGCAATCTGGAAATTTTAGAATAATCTCTAGTCAAGAGGGCTGCAGCCACATGTGTACGAGGCATCGGTGATAAACATTTTATAGGAATGTTTGGAGCAAAAACTGCCAACCAAATGTTCGTATCGATTTAGGGGTTTCAAGTAAAGGAAGTTGTAATATAAATAATAAATCCGTGTCCGTGGTTTAAGAACAAAGAAACAGAGGCATCAAGCTGTTAAAGGAAGTCAAATATGTTTTACTAAATTACCTTACTCATGAATATGAAAAAGCAAGCAAGTTATGTAAAACGGAAAACCGATAATATTAACAGAAGTAACTGCAAATGTAGCAAGTGACGATACAAATAATCTTGCAAAATAAATATAAACTATTGTTAGTTACAGACAATAACTTTTTAACCGAGAATTAATTTACTTCATCGAATACGACGTATAACTGCCTCGTTGATCTAGTAGTGGCAAGCGCGACTGCTGATGTGAGGTCCTGGGTTCTACTCCCAGGTCGGGCAACGTGTTATTGGATTTGTCCGTGTGGAATTCCTCAGTAGCAGCCCGGAGTTTGGATTTGTGCCTGATTCATGGCAATAGGCTCGCCCTCTAATACATGGGACTTAAACATAACAGCGAAATGAGGGTGTTATTATATACCTCTGCCCAACCCTTCGGAAAATACAGGCGTGATATTATGTTATGATTACGACTACACACCATACACGTCATGACACCAAACGATACGACTTTACATCTACAAAAATCTCATCCGTACTCTCTATCAAGGCTTGTGTACCCCAACTATTAATCCAATCCATTCCATACATTGTACAGAGTCACTGAACAACAAATCCCGCTCCTAACTTAGTAATCACGCGATATAAACGTCCGCGTCCTTGATACTACATTCACTTTGGGGGGCTATTAATACCAGCAGATGCTGCGCGCCTCTATTTCAGGCGCCCCCACCCTCACAACCCCTCGTAGCGCGAGCCACTCTAGTAACACGAGTCTTGGAGACGCGTGGCGAAGAGGGGTTAGATGAGATCAATGATTTACGTAACGTAAGTGATTTAAAGAATGTGGAGAGCTAAGTATGTACGGAAGATTATGATAGCAGAGAAATCTATACCAATATTATAAAGCTGAAGAGTTTGTTTGTTTGAACGCGCTAATCTCAGGAACTACTGGTTGGAATTGAAAAATTATTCTTGTGTCGGATAGTCCATCTATTGAGGAAGGTTGTAGGCTATATAACATCACGCTACAATAAAAAGGAGCGGAGCATAAGTGAAAAATGTTGCAAAAACGGAAAAAATGTCCACCCGTGTGAAGCCGGGACGGGCCGCTAGTAATATCTAAAATTAGTCTTGCAATAATCGGTTTTAAATTGAAGCCAATTGTAAGTACATTGAATTGACCGAGCTAGCAATAGGCTATGGGCCAAGAAAATGCCAAGCTGAAGAAGAAAATTGCATAATACATTTCAGATTATTTCTTGTCTAATAACCAAAGATTCAATTATGCATCGTTATAAAGCAAATTCATGGTTTACTGACGTTTAATATTCTTACAAGAGACTTTTATGGCCAAATACAAAACGCTACACAATTTTAAGTTGGCGGCTGTCTCTGTCACTCTAAGGCGAACAGACAGTGACAGCACGAAATTAACGGCAACTTAAAATTGAATAGCATCTGAGTATTTGGCCAATAGCTACGCAAATGTACAGCATGTTTATACTTCAATAAATCTATACAGGCCTGCAAAAATAAGTATCACACTTTTAAAATTGCAATAACTTTGTAGGTACACAAGATATATTTTCGAAACAAAAAGGACTCAAAAAAAAGTTTATCTTTGTTACTATAGTTTCAAAGAAAGCTGATGAAAATTGCTATAAAACGTTTTTTATTTTAAATCTCTAACTTCTATAGTTTAGAAAAAATTGAAATTTTAAAAGTGTGTTACTTATTTTTGCAGGCCAGTGTAGATGACATTGGGTTCCAAAATCTATATTTAAATCGAGGTTATCTCACATCATTACAAATAACTGCCTCGGTCTAGTGTTAGCAAGCACGACTGCTGATCGGGAGGTCCATGGTTCGATCCCCAGGTTGGGCAAACTGTTATTTGGTTTTCCCGTGTGAAAATCCTCAGAAGCAGCCCGGTGTTTGGATTTGTGCCCGGTTGATGGCAATAGACTCGCCCCCTATTACATGGGACTTAAACATAACGGCGAAATGAGGGTGTTACTAAACACCTCTGCGCAACCCTTCGGGGAACACAGGCGTGATGTTATGTTTATTAACAATATTATCAAAATTACATCAAATTCATCTAGTAATTTCTTAGACATTGATAACAGAATCCCGTTCCTATAAATAGGGTGTTGCACGGTTGCAGAGTGACGGTCACCCGACACGCTAATGCGCCATGACTCGATACATATGGCCCACGTGTCCACACCGATGGCCATCTACACTATTTCGACATTACACAACAAAATAAGACTGCTGATCTGTATATTAATTTTCATGCCAAAAGAACCTATTTCATCTTTATTATTTTGTATGGATTGCTTAGAGTCGAACTGTTATATTTTTTTTATATTATAACTTTCGTGAAACACATTCGTAGGAAAGAAGAAGATCGTTGAAAAAATAAATAAAATCCATCTAAAAATGGAGGAGATACACGTTTTTCAAGTTTTTGAATGGAGCATTTTCTGTCCTTGTCACACAAAACGGACATTGTACGGAGTAATATCAAGTTACTATGAAAGTTTTGAACAATGATGTCATCGTTCAATAGCGCGGTCTCTGTCTATTAACAATTTTTAATCGGTTATAACTTGGGCATTCTATAATATATTTAATTGTTATTTTCATTTTTGCCTATTTTTTTTGTAAAAGATTTGAGACAATTAATAGAAGTAAAAACAACTACCCAATTGTTTACGGTTAACTCACGTGCATATTTCGGGATTGCACGTCTACCTTCGGACTCAAACGGAGTATTTAATCATAATCTGAAATCTTGCGAGTTGAGTTCGTCATATTGTATTAAAAAACATAGACCCATAAAAACATAAAGTCTATACTTTATAATCATATTCTATAATATAGATGATTAAAGAATCATTACTAGAAAAGGATAACCTTCAGTTGTTAGGAGCGAATATATTCAAAGATAATAATTTACCAAGTCTGGGTGTTTGACTTGATACTATTTTAAGTAGAAGTTGTAATAACCTAAACGTCATAGAGCGTCTCGGTGTTTAGAATTATATATCTAGTAGTAATAAAGACAAAACAAAGATCAATCCAAAAAATATTGAAAAATCACCTGTAAGTACATACTTATCCACAGAATTATGAGGAAAAATAAAAAAAAAACATCACGCAACCGGATATTCTTGGAAAACTAATAAAACAGCATATTGATCTGTTAAACAAAAACCACAAATACACAAAAATACTCTAAACGTACACAGTTCCAAAAATATAGAAAGGAAATAAACAATATTAAATCAAAAAGAATCGCTTACGAACATAGGTTACTAGAAACGTAGAATTAACACACAATAAAAACATATTTCTAACATGTTAGTAATTGTTTGTATTGCAACTGTGAACCGTCAGTCGACGGATCATATCAAATAATAAATCAGTTTATACTCTAAAACTTTACGTCGATGTACTTACGTGAATGGCGAAAACAAAGCTGGGAGCGTGCTCAATTACCATCAATTTACCATCAATATTACTTCAGTCTATCGGCAAGCTATCATAATCGTTGGTACGATATTTCATCGGCAAGTAGAAGAGCCAATAATTTTACGGTGTAGTAATCATTTGATACCAAAATACCTTGTAGTACGTTGGATTGTACTATCGAAAGCTACTTATAGCATGAATTTGTTTTTGTTCCCATTTCAACAACTGTACTGATTTCAGTCGTGAATGATATCAACCATTCGACAAGTATATTGCGAGTTAACTATACCATTCATTTTGATGAATAAATTAAATTACTTTTAATATGGACGGTAGATAAAAGGAAACGTATGCTTAGTTAGAACTTAGAGCATTATATATTAATAAGCAATACTTTGGTCCTTTACACAAAGAAAGTATGTATCAAAGGACCACAAAATCTTATTACACTTTCTTTGTTTTATTTCCTAATGTTAGACTAATTGACTTGTCGATAGTAATACTGTAATGAAGACACTACACCGCGGTATGAATAAGATCAAAATTTCACAGTGTGTAGTGTGTAGAATAATGGTACTATTTTGACCGACGACCATATTTATTGTTTGTTGCATGTGCGAATAAAAAGCATATCAAATGAATACGCCACATGCGGCGTGTTGCACGCATTGATAGCACTCCCACTGGTTAGACGCTGCAATTGAGTGTCAAAGGCACAAGAGAAAGCGATTCCTGAACATCTGTAGATGAGAGGGAATTTGGAAGAGAAAATAAAACACTTCCATGAAAATAAAAAAAGAGACCGACAAACTTTGTACGAAAACGGGTGAAATTTTTTACTTAATTTTAGAATTGTTGCACACTGCAAAAACAGACACCAAATACAGAACAAAAGCGCAATCGAACACCAGGTCAACCTCGACCGTTTGAACGTTATCTTCATCTTCTTTACATAGTATAAAACAAAGTCGCTCCCGCTGTCTGTCTATCCCTATGTATGCTTAGATCTTTAAAACTACGCAACGGATTTTGACGCAGTTTTTTTAATAGATAGAGTTATTCAAGGGGAAGGTTTATATGTCCACATTAGTATCTACATTGCACCCGTGCGAAGCCGGGGCGGGTCGCTAGTAAGAAATATACCAAATTGCCGTGACTGAGTTGCGGTTTAATTACGATTTTTAATAAATTTGTTAGTAGTATTGGTCTCCTGTTTTGTCTTCAGATGATACACAGCCGGACCAAAAATAATTTAACAGATTAAATCGGGATGTAGATCTTGAAATAATAACTTTGCAAGATTGCAGACATACATAATATTCAGAAGAACAAAAAAATATTTTTTGCTCATGTATATAATTCTCAGATCTAAAGCTTCCACCCACTTAACCCTCAGTTCTACCAAATTACCACCATGCAACCAACTTCCCACATAAACACTCCGAAGACAGTCAAAACCCATAAATCGATTTAGCCACATCCCATCAATAGAACCATCGTTCTCATCTCCCATGGCGCGTGACTTGGGCCGGTGTAAGGGCCCCATGCAAGTCCCCAGAAATAGCGAGTCAGCTGGGGTGCGTCAGCGCCGATATCACGCCGAGAACGACGCATGCGCGTGATATATCGTGGAAATAGCGTAAGGTAACTCTATACTGATAAAACTATTTGAATAAAATTGCTTGGTTATTTTTAGGAACAGGTGAAGGAGTTAGGTAAATTCGATTTTGCTATGGTCTGTAGAATTGTGTGAGATAGATGAATTGTAATAGTATAATCTATGAAACTGCATTAAAAACCTCCAACGTAGTAAAAACATTTTTTATTAATGAAAAGTAACCTACACTTTGGAGCAATGAATCCGGGTCACCAACATAAACAAAACAATGTTAAACAATGTTTAACTATGTTTTCCGAGATCTTGTTCTTCTTCCTGCCCTTATCCCACACTAGATGGGGTCGGCGCAACATGTAATTTTCATAAATCCATGTTGTTAGAGGTTTTGGCTTATTGTTTTATGACCGACCGCCTGCCTGACATCAACCCTCCTTGAAAATACTCGTTGCGCCGTCGCGCGGGTGACACAATGTGCTTGCTGATATTATGCACTGGGTCCCAAAATGATATGCTTGTCAATCTTATGTCAACTATGTTTTCCGAGATATTAAGGTTTATATTGGTGACCCGGATTCTAAACTACTACTTCAAATAAACTAAAGTGGTTCCTAAGTTCGTTTGATACGAAACACATAGTGGTTCGACTGCTTATCGTCTTGCAAGAGTCGATTGTACCCAATATCATTAAAAACAAAAATCTCTATGTTAGAACTTTACACAAGGAAAAGTCTTTAGCAAACCAAACTTATCTAAAGTTAAAAAATCATCGTAACAATACCAACAATATGGCGGCAATTAGTTACGGAGGCGTCGTCACAAAACAGATAGATACAGAAGACAATCACAATATGTACTTCACTTTTCATACCTGCGCTCGGCGGTCGCTCTATCTATACATCTATCTCTCTCAAGCGCATGGCACTCGCGTTCGCACTCACTCGCACTCTAGTCCCAAACAGTCCGAGATATCGTGTCCGTGAGCAGTGTCTATGTGGGCGTTGCCCGAGCGCATTTGTATGTAGATTGATTTCTGTACTTATCTGTTTTGAGGCGTCGTCTCGTCAAAATGTCATTATCGTAAGAACGACATTCAATATCGACCAATCAGGAACGTCACTGGATAATGTCCTCGTTATTATTGCTTCACTAGTTAAACATATCGATATTTTGTGTTTAGTACGCGCACTGTCCATTGAATACATTTAAATTATACGTTCAGTTAATATTCATGATTATTACAATATTAAAATAACAATTGATAATTGAGATGAAGTCATTGCTGAATGAACTGAAACATTGAAGGTAACGTGTAGGTTGATGTTATTGGTACATCTCGTGACATGACATTAATCAAGGAGTACCTGCTAATTAACATAACATAACATCACGCCTTGTATTTCCTGAAGGGTTCGGCAGAAGAGTAGGGGCGAGCCTATTGCCATTAACAGCTGCTACTAAGAAATTTCTAATAGAGAAACCCAATAACTCTTTGCCCGACCTGGGGGTTGAACCCAGGACCCCATATGCTCAGCAGTCGCGCTTGCAACCACTAGATCAACAAGGCATATATGCCACATTGTGTGAACATTACATCCTACATAACATCATCACGCCTGTATTCCCCGAAGGGTTGGGCAGAGGTGTATAGTAACACCCTCATTCGCCGTTATGTTTAAGTCCTATGTAATAGAAGGCGAGCCTATTGCCATCAACCGGGCATCAAACTCCGGGCTACTACTGAAAAATTCCACACAGTAAAACCCAATAACACTTTTGCCCGACCTGGGGATCGAACCCAGGAGCTCACGATCAGGAGTCACGCTTTCCACCACTAAACCAACGAGGCAGTTACACCCTACATAAATCTATACTATATACTTATTGCAGCAGGCGTAGCACGCACTATAGTAGCAAGACATGACGTGTAACGACCTTTGTCGAAACTCCCATACAAAATTCGTAACATAGTATTGATATACCGGGTGGGTATCCCATTTAAATGACCCTCCATGATAATTTTTCGCATTTGTATTAGTTCAAATCCGGAGCCAAGCAAGACTTTTCAAAATATTCAAATGCAATATTTCTTACTAAAAAAATATTAAACGAAGTTTTCTTTAAGATTTTGATATAAAAAACAATATTTAAACTTCGCTCGAATGCACCAGGACAGATGGGCAAAGATCGTCACTCACTGGACGCTTGAAGTAGGACATCATCGTCGAGGTCGGCCGCGCAGCTGGCGTGACGATCTAGAACAGATTGCGGGGCTGGCATGGTTAGAAACGGCACAAAGTAGAGAGGTTTGGAAGGTAAAAAGGAAGGCCTTTGCTCAGCAGTGGGACAATAAACAGCCTAGTAAAACAAAAAAAAATGTACCGACCTTCCCTTCGTGACACATTGAAATGGGACACCCAGTATAATGCCATCATCACGATATGCGTGCTAGATCGCTTGAACATGAAATGGTCTAACTCAAACATCGTTAGGTAAGACTTCTTTCGTCTTTGCTGCCAGGCAAAAATCTTTTTCATATTCTGAGCACAGATGCCCAACGGATCATTCATCATCATCTCCCTGCCCTTATCCCACACTAGGTGTGGTCGGCACAACACATATTCCTCTTCCATTCTCCTCTATCAGCCGTCATCTCAGTACTCACTCCTTTCTTACTCATGTCATCTTTTACACAATTCATCCACCTTTTCTTTGGCCTACCTCTATTTGTATATGTATCTACATTCATATTTAACACTTTTGTAGGTACATGACTTTCTTCCCTCCTCATAACATGGCCTTACCTCGCTCGCTAACGTATTATGTCCAATGGATCAATAATTAAGTTAAAATGTAGAGTCGCTACGAGATGCTACAAGACAATTCTTTAGTTTCATTGTTTAGGTATCATACATATTAAACACGTATGGCAGAATGATACTTCTTGATGTAACAACAATAAAATATTCAAAGTTAACTGTACTTATAACGTGTAGTTAAAAGATAAATGGCTGTACGGTCGATAATGAGCCCGATACACGTAATCGTACCGATTTATGTACGACTCAACATTTTAAGGCTAATTGCGACGACAAATCGGCTATTTAACGATAATAGCCGCATCTAAATCTGAAGGAAAAACAACAATAACGAGTTTGAACACACCTTAATTAGGATCGGAAGTCTCGAATGCTTTTTAATGTTTGACTAATTTGTTTGTTGTGTAGCTGTGCGTGTGGCGTCACGAGAAAGTACCCTGATAACACCAAAACTACTGCTGGAAACGAGCTTAAAATAATTTGAAACGGCATTAAAATTGAACTAATTGGCAGAAAAATATGTGTAATTGTGTATCTAAATAAAATTCTGCAAGGAAAATAATATCTATACTTTTCTACAGAACATAACATAAATAGTTATCACATTTTAATACAAAACAATAATCAAGTTCAAATATCTTATCGATAATGACATTCTACATACATAACATCACGCCTGTATTCCCCGAAGGATTGGGCAGAGGTGTATAGTAACATCCTCATTACGCCGTCATGTTTAATCCCATGTAATAGGGGGTGAGCCTATTGCCATCAATCGGGCACAAATCCAACCTCCGGGCTGCTACTGAGGAATTTCACACAAAAAAACCCAATAACACTTTGCCCGACCTGGGGATAGAATCCAGGACCTCACGATCAGCAGTCACGCTTGCCACCACTAAACCATTGGCAGTTCAATAATTACATTCTACATATAGACAATTATTTTGTCATTTAAACAGCTTAAACACTACACACTGCAGAAAAAAAAACTTAAAAGCTCATTCCTCGTTCACTTTCCAATTTCAAGTGTATAAAACATTCCACCCCGATAAACGTATCGAAAGCATCCACTAGATAAACTGTCTAGACGAAATAAATATCCAAAACACTCGAATACCAGCACGATGGCTCACTTGGCTAATCGTTTGGGTTGCCAGTTAAAAAATAACTTACTTTTTTTTAGACGAACGCACCCATAACCTACTGCCACTTTAAAAGGTTTAAAGCGAATCTAATAGTTCATGTGCATTTAAAACAACCACGTTTTGAGATTACAGAACCTTTGAGTGTGGTGATGTAGTTTACATTTTAACTACACACCTTTAGAAAAAAATAAGCTATGTGCAATCTTATGGACTGCTACCGTAGCAGCGTTGATGCTAACAGACCAAATTTTTATCAAGGAGCAAAATAGTGGAACATATTTATACTGATAACGAAAACACTTTAAAGAGTATCCATGGAGATTATTGCTGGCTCTTTTCCATAGAACTCTTGGAAACCATGCAACTAAATTCTCGACGTTTTTTAAGAGTAGGTATGCATTATGCATACTTGCAAAAAAAACTTAAATGTTGACATTTCTAGTTACCAGAAGAAGCCAACAGAATGCAGCTACTGAGACCCTCATAAACATAAAAAACATAATTAACCTTGTACTGTCCCACTGCTAGGCACGGGCCTCTTCTCAGAATAAGAAGGGTTTAGGTCTTAGTCCACCACGCTGGCTTGGTGCGGGTTGGCAGACTACACACACCATCGAGAACTTTATGGAGGTGTGTAGGTTTCCTCACGGTGTTTTATCCTTCACCGCTTAACGCAAGTGATAGTCAAATTTTGATCCGCACATGAATTCGAAAATTCAGAGATATGGGCCGTGATTGAACTCAGACCTTCCTGCATGGAAGGTAAGCGTTCAACCGCATGGCTATCACTGCTGAGGCCCTCACTTCTTATAATCAATATAAACCTCACAATCGGCCTATAACCCCATCAATTCGTAAAGAGCAACGTGTTTTGCAATGTAGGCAATTTATAGCCATGATAAATAGTATAAAATCAAACGTGTCGCACATAAACTGCGCCGGCGCGGGGGGTGCCTGACTAATGGACGAGCGGCGTGCGCGCAGCCGAATACGTGACAATACTGAATCTTGGACATCGGTATATCCAAGATTCAATATTGTCACGTGTTTGGGTATTGCCACGATTACAAGATCAATAAAAGTCGGGACTTTTATTCGATCTTGTAATCGATCAAGATCATTTTCGACGGGCTTCTAATTTTTAAACAAAGAAACTAAACATTTAAAATCTGTTTTATGATAATTGATTAATGATGTGATAGACTTTATATTAATATTAATATCTGACTGCCTCGTTGGTCTCGTGGTGGTAAGCGCGACTGCTGATCGTGAGGTCCTGAGTTCGATCCCCAGGTCGGGCAAAGTGTTATTGGATTTTTCCAATAACACTTTCCTTTCTTCTTTCTTTCCTGTGGAATTCATCAGTAGCAATCTGAATATTGGATTTGTGCCCGATTGATGGCAATAGGCTCGCCCCCTATTAGATGGGACTAAAACCTAACGGTGAAATGAGGGTGTTACTATACACCTCTGCCCAACCTTTCAGGGAAAACAGGCGTGATGTCATATATAATCGTAATATCAAAAATACTTTAAGACGCGTGTCACAACATTTTATATAAATACTAAGTAAGTATATCATGGGAACCAAGCTTACAACGTGTACTTATTTATATTGTGTACTTATAAGTTGGAAAGTTTACTAAACACGGGTGTGACGTAGCGGAAACGCGACACACCTCAAACGTTCAACTTTTTGGTTGTGACACAAAAAGTACATCTAAAGAGCCGACCCATTCAAGTACATACATTGCAACAGGCTTTAAAATTACTCCATGAATACGCTATCAGACAAGTAGCAACACAGTAGACGCTAATAAAAGGACGGAACAACAATAATTCGCTGCGATGATTTAGGGTCGCAAAACAGCGTAGTTTCCAACATGGCCGCCGTTTATGGACTTTAAGTCTCACGATAGTTACACATTTTTTTAATTTATAACCCTACCAACCAAGCCACAAGGTGGAAAATCGAACAGTTTCCGTTTTCTGCACAAATAACTGTTAATTCAACGACAACGCCCTAAAGAGGGCGCGATAATCATACTATTAACGAACGTATAAATGTTTATACACATGGAAACCTGCAGAGTATCAACCTTGTAATTTTTGTTATAGGGAAGAAATTATGTGGTACGAGCAAGGGGGAAAACGTTGCATTTTTTCCTTTATTACTTTGCCATTTATCTACAACTTAGTATTTACTATTAAATAACTGTATAATTGTTAATAGCAGGTCATTATTTATAAAGGTAATACATAATTGTATCTTTTCTAAATATGCACGCAATGAACGTCACTATCAGTGTTGCCAGACGTCCCATTTTTGGCGGGACGTCCTGTTTTTCAGCCCTCTTAGGACGCGTCCCGCCAGCCGCCAGCGTTCACAATGATTTCATTAAATTCGTCAATAAAAAAAAGTTATTGAAAATTGAATTTGAATAAAATAATTTTAACCATTATTATGCTTTTCTTTACATTCCGATTTTTTCGTCCCAATACCGCTTTTTTTTCATTTAAATCCCAATATTTGGAAAAACTAATCTGGCAACACCAGTCGCTATGTAATTAAAGTTGCAAAAGATTGAAACTTGTCATTAAGTTCACATAGAGGTGTGATCCGTTCATAATCACAGTACAGTTTGTCTTCGATTGAAGAATGAAGTATGAATGAATGAAGCATATTTACCGAGTCCCTTCTCCAGTTAGAGTAAACGCTGTCACAGATTTCATTCAATCGTCAAATTCATCACTCTCTGTGTCAATAGGCGAGGAGTATTTAAAGTGGATTGGTCAAATAGAGGAAAGTGATGGAATTATAACATCAATGTGTGATACGAAGCTCGTCTTATTCATGTCAAAGATAGTGTCCTATCAAACGAACAAACAATAGACTTCAATTAAACTAAGAGCGAACTGCGTCCGATCCGAATCAGAGATAATACGATCGGAGCTAGCTGTAGTACTATTTGTATGAACGCTTTTGCACTGCATCCGATCCGAATTTCATAGATTTACAGCCTAGTTTTCTCGGATTTGTAACAAACGCAGTGCACAAATCTAACAATCAATACGTCTTTACTTTCGAAATTGCTTTTGCTGAAGTTGAGTAACTATTATTTATTTCACAGCACAATAATTCTTTTATCTTTTGTTCTTCTGTTGTCATACTTGTTAACTAGATAATTATAATTATAATATATCTAAAGATTCTGACATCTAGTCAAGCGTTTCAGCAAGGCAATCATTTCAGGAAAAGCACTTACATAAAATCTCAAATCAAGAACAAGCTTCATCCACATCCTTAACTCTACTAACAAAACGAATCGTAATCAAGCGTTTAATATGAATCTAAACCCGTAATAACTAGAGCATTAGAACAATATCTAAACAACGGTCTAACATCGGAATCGCACAAAGGCACCGTGACGCGTCGCAAGTAGACCGGTCTGCGCAAACGCACCGCAGTTGCGCGTGCAAATCGCGCGATTATCAGCCGCGCGTGCACCCGTGCGATTAACGCGCCGCGCGTTTGTTTCGGTCGATGCGATATGTAACGACTATTGAAACGCTATTTTGAGATCGCGAATTTTATGGTTTATAAATTTAATGCTTGCGTAAGATAGTTGCCGTGTGGATGAGATTAGGCCACCATGTCCGTCCTTCTAGGTGTCGTGATTGGGACAGCTGGCCAGATAGCAGCCATCAATATCCTGAACCTCTAATACGTCTGCCAAGCATACGACATGAAGGATGAAAGTCCTTTTCTCATCCAGCAGTGAATATCTACCCTCTCGATTATAGTTTCATAGCCAAGCATGACAGGTAACACCTATTCCGCGATTATAAAAATTTATGTTGATCCTTCATGTAGTCTTCATTGCATTCCCAAACGAATAGCAGTCAGAACATAAAAACCAAACAATTTTTATTAATCGCGATGATCTACGTACATTGTAGACTTATACGAGAGCTACTTCCATCACAAAGGAAGGATGCATTAAACCGAATAAATACCAATAAGAGGTCGTAATAATGGGAATTCCTAAGAAATGTACCAGTCAACATCCAATTTTAACATTAACACATTGACTATGTTGCTTTGTGAGTGCCCATGGGCCTTTGTCCTGCATTGTATTGCCCACATTGTGTCGCTAATTGCGATATGTAGAACAATTTAGTGCTTAACTTTAGCTTAGACACAAAAGACCGTGGTCTCCACCTTATGGCCTGAAAGACCGGATGCCTGAAAAGCCCAAATTAAACAACAAATGACTAGTTTGTTCGGCTATAGTCTTGAACAAATGTTATGGGTTCCCAAAATTGGTCTCACCTTGTAAAACAGGTGTTAAGCTTCGAGTCCAATTGTTGTAATTTCAACACTTGTCAGAGAAGCTGAACTCAGTGATATCAATTACTTACAAAATAGTTTTAGGATAAAATCTGGGAGATTTTAATCGTAGATGTAAAGCAACTTTCCCAGCAAAGTAGGTTACGCGTAAAATAAATAAAAAAGACGCGTTCTAAGAGAAACAGTTCCGCTTCTAAGCCACTTTGTCTTCAGATCAAACAATCAAAGATACTAAACATTGTTAGCAGTGATAGCCTAGTGGTGTGATCGTCGGACTGCCAAATCACAGGTCTCGAGCTCGGACCCAAGGCACGCAGCTCTGACTTTTCGGATTTATGTGCGTATTGTATAATTATCACTTGCTTAAAAACGGTGAAGGAAACCGACGGCTTGCCTGAGAGATATTTCTCGACGGCATGTAAAGCTAAGTCAGAGGCCCATGGGCGGCATAAACTCTGACACCAGATTAGTCACTAACCACACGAAAAAATAAGACATGGTATACGTATCCCAATTGCAATATTGTTCGAAAAATTACACAATTAAACGTACCCTTTAAACCGTATCTTACGTCTGGCAAAGAGCATTTTTCAGATCTCATATTAATACGCTCAAAAGCTTATACAAAATTAACAAGTCCTACGCAATTTCTCACACAATACCTTGCCGAAACATAGTACCTCTAGAAATGTATGTACTGTTATAATTGATCCTTCAGTGAAGGTATCAATAGGAGCTGAGCGCCTCGTTAACACGCGGGGCACGCGAGCGGACTGAGATAAAAGAGACGACCTCGTTAATTTGACTCCAAGATGCCATATGTACGCCTACATGACTGCTACGGATGCCACGTAAAGAAACGACGACAATCGAATCAAATTCAGGACAATAAAAGTCCACAATTTACAGATATCTTTAAAATTAAAAATGTTTGGGGAGTACCTATACAGGGCGTAAACGAAATCATGTAATTCCTTCAAACCTCGTGATGTACTGCTGACATAGATTAACACTGCACGGGATAGATTTGGATTCAATAAAAAAAAATGTAAGAAGTAAACATGAGTTCTTAACGTGAGGTATTTTAGCGCCCTGAGCGAATTGCGCGGCAAACTCTCGCCGCGCGATCAGTTAACTCGGGGCGCTAAAATACCTCACTTCAAAAACACATCTCTATTTTTTGTGAAAAAAAAACCAAACCCAAAGGTATCCTGTTCATGGTTAATCTATGTCAACAGTATATCACGAGGTTTGAAGGAATTACATGATTTCTTTTACACCTTGTATAGTGCTTTACGAACATGGGAATATTTCGAAAATTACGAATTTCTGCTAAACCAGGCTATATTTTTTGCTCTGGTAACATAATAAAGCTAGAATGTGTAATGTAATGTTGCCAGAGCAAAAAATATTGCCTGGTTTAGTAGTAATTCGTAATTTTCGGAATATTCCCATGTTCGTAACCTACCCTAAAGCACTATATATCATCCTCCGTAATTGATAAACTGTTCTATCTGAAATATTATGTGATGAGCATCCAGTAGATTCATACTTTCGACGATTTTAATGGCACGCTTTCTATTAAATATGACTGTAAGAATTATAGTAACTCTGGTTTTGAGATACCATCAGAACGTTTTGTAGCCGCATGTAGAATTTAGTTTACAAAAATAGGATTTATTTAGAAATGGCTACTTACAGATTAGACAAATAAAACTCACGACGTTCGATTTTATAAAAAGCCCTTAAAGCTTACTAAAATCAATGCCGAGTCAATTTTAAACGTTCGAAGGTATTGGAAAAGTCTTCAACCTTTTCCTCACCAACGTATACAGAACGCGATACCTCGCCAGTGCCAAGCTATAAATGTATAACGAAATATAGTAAACAGTAGTGATGAGCTGATGATCTGTTAAATACAGTAAACTTATTTTTATAACATAGTTAAAATGAAGAGCTTCTAATGAAGTTGTGGCGCTGGAAGCACGAAAATCTGTAACTTCTATTGAATTCCGTGGCAGTGAAAAGGTTAAACGGTCGGAACACTACGGAAAATGTCTTGTCGTGAATGTCTGCCCTTATTCAGCATTACGTGAACGCACACAAGCGTGCGTACTGTTAATAAGGGAACAATAGGGGCGTGATCAGCCAACACCAACAATTTTATACCTTTCTTTCCTTTGATAGAATACTTTACAGCTTGTTAAGTGAGGTCGTGAGGTGAAAATAAAAAAACACCTTATTATTACTTATTAACAATTGTATAAGGTTGGAAATTATGAAACTTGTTAACTTTCTGCTTTGAAGTAAAAGAAACCGGAATTAAAAACAAGGAAAGGTTCCTTGAACCAGAAAAACCCCAAAAATGTTATTTTATATTTACAAAATTGCGTGATACAAGATTAGTCAGAAAGGGGGTACTAAGCCGCGGGCCACTATCACTGATGACTATTTGAAAGCAAGTGTTAAAATTTCTAAATTCGATAATTTTTATTTGCATGCATAAAGATTTTTATTATAGATTTTTCAAAAAAATATCATACCTGCTTTAGTTATGAATTCAAAATATTAAGTTTCTAATCCGTGACCCCAAATATTACCTAAATCGCAAACACAGCTGATCATAGCTATGAACAGATATATTTTAGCATATTTTTTATGAAATCTTTGAAAACCTATTTCTTTTAAACTATCGAGTTTTGGGGAAAGTTGTAGAACAAAAGTTATCCCTTATTATGGTTACTTTAACACACTTTCGGCTTAGTACCCCCTTTCCGACTAACCTTGTATATCGTTAAAAAAAAATGAGTGTATAAATCCTTTTAAATATTACGAAAAACATTAAATAATATTTTTAACCAACCCTGCCAAAATAACGAAACGAAATAGCTTGTAAGTTGATAATAATAAAAACATCACCACAAAACCCTTTCATAACCGCAATAAAGTCATAAAGAACATTGACAATCTATCCTCAACCCTCCCGACGCGACAGCGGATTATTATTCATCCGGGGGCCCAAATGACCCCTCACATGTTTTGACAACCCTTCGCAAAACCAATGAAATATGTAACAAAGGAACGGGTTACCGGCCATTATATAGCGACTTAGGAATTCATTTATTGGACACATAGACACGTAATGTGTTGCCACGGTGAATAATTCAGTAGGGTTGTGTGGGGGTCGGCGCGATTTTATTTGATTGCTCTATGGTAGGTAAATGCGTTTATGATATATTATGCAAGTTTTAACGACTGCTATGTCAATTCGCTGTGACTGTCTAAAGCGGTTATTGATTTTATACGTAGGTTGGAATGCTGAGGGACTTGGAGGTCATAAGCACGTTGACATTTTAGTTTTAAATATCTGTAACCCATCTTTCTAGTGGAAACTGAGATTTTTTAAAACTATTATCTTGCACGACGGTGATGTGATCACGCGATGGTGTAATGAGTTCGTTTGTCTTTATTTCATCATTGTATAATAATATCCTGGCTGAAAGAAACCACTGTTGTGGGATTACACCTAAAAAAAGTCTATATCCAACAAGAAACTCTAATACACAAATAAATACTTTAAAAAATAAACAACAAAAATTCAAAATCTACAAAAAACGACCTTACCTGACGGACCTGCTTATACTGTTCTTCAAAGCTCCAGCCAGCAGCGCTGCCTTCTGACGATGACGACGATGCTGAGCCAGCAGGCTGCGCTGGCGGCGGCGGGGCGGGGGCCAGGAACGCCGGCGGCGCGTACGGGAAACCCCCCGTGGCCCCCGCGCCGGCCAGAGCGAACACACTGCTAGGTGTGGACAGAGGAGCCCCCTGGGCTAACGAAGCCAGTGATGATAAGTGTGGGTGTAAAGAGGACTTGAGAGACTCGAAGTCGTCGCGCACCTGGTGGAAGAAAGGTTGAGTGAAGAAATGTTGTGGTGAGAGAGGGTTACGAGATCATCCTGAGTCTGATAACCCTCCAAATCTTCGTTCAAATTGATCTGGAATTGTTCTTTGCTTTGATATTGATCTGATATCTTAAGTTAAAGCAATTCATGTTCCTGTCTATAAATCTAGTTGGTCACGGTAATTAATCGGACGATGCAAATTTGATGAGATGCCCACACATGTAGCAATTAAGCGCCCGTTCACACAGCGAATCCGTTAATATGGATCCGTCGATACTGGATGTGATGTTTACACCGACGTTTGTACCGACAAATTAGTTAAAAAAATGGCAGCTGCGTCGTATCTGGCAGACAGGATACGATAAAAATGACGGATCCAGTATTTTTTACTGGATTTGGAATACTGTCGTGTATGTGAACTCGCTCGTTCAACTACAGGCGCCATCACCAACATAAAAACGGATCTTGTAAACAGTTTCTGTGTGAACTGCCTGTAACATGAGGATTTTGAGATTGTCATGATGTTTTCATGATAAATATAGGCAGGGCAGTAGGCATAGTAAGAACATTTAATCCATATGATGGATATTATAGCACTGCTAATCATGGGCCCGTGTTTTTCCACAGAAGAACAATTTGGCTTTGACTTTACGCTACTAATTTACACATATAACATCACGCCTGTATTCCCCGTGGGGTTGGGCAGAGGTGTATAGTAACACCCTTATTTCGCCGTTATTTTTCAGTCCCATGTAACAGGGGGCGAGCCTCTTGCCATCAACCGGGCACAAATACAAACGCCGGGCTGCTACTAAGGAATTCCACACGGAAAAACCCAATAACACTTTGCCTGACCTGGGGATCGAACCCAGGACCTCACAATCAGCAGTCGCGCTTGCCATCACTAGACCAACGAGGCAGTAATTAATTTAAGTTGTTTCAAATCCAACTGAAATAACAACTTACTTTCAGTTCCCTCTCAAGAGGTCGAGGCGAGTTCCTCTGATGAGGATGAGTCATCTGGTGACTATTTAACGGCTGATGCGGCACTGTGGCGTGATGGCTCAGACTATGTGTGGGTTGGTGCTGCATCGGTTGGTGCGACTGCAGTGACGGGTGTGACTGCAGTGACGGGTGTGACTGCAGCGGCTGGTGGGGCTGGTGGGGTTGGTGGGATGCCGGTGCGTCCCGCCCCACACCCTCATCCGAGCTCTCGCAAGATTGCTCCCCTGAAGATTCGCCTTCAGACCGTGCGGACTAGAACAAAAATATGCTAGTTTAATTAAGTTTAATTTTTGATTGGATATTTACTTCATGATTACATTGTTCTGTACAGACAGTAACAGTAGTTTCGACGAAGGTGGATGAAAATCGTTAAAAGCGACCCAATAATTTACATTTTTGGGTGGTAACATAAGGGATAAGAGAATAACTTCCATTTAATTCAATAATTGTAATAAACCTGCAAGTTTTTCTTATAATCCAGCAAAATAATTGAAGCTCAGTATTCCTACTCATTATTACTAATAGTTTACGGAAATAATATACAATAATACAGCCAGATCTAACAAATACAACAAAACAACTAAATCTAATTCAATCATACAAACAAATCTAACATTGAAACATTATTAAATTATAATATGCAACCCTAAACTGCAGCAGTTATGAATCTAAGCCCCACCATTTAATAAACAGAAAGTAGGTTGGATAAAGTTTCATGATAAATCATAATCTTTACCAACATAACGTTAGCATAATTACAGCAAACAGCTAGGTTCCATATGTGACTTATATTTAAATTATAAGCAAGTGGCAGGTGCGGCCACCAAGACTGGTCATTTTAACCAGCAATTACCTATAAATGTCGCGAGGCGTCAAACTTACCAGTAAATGTAGAAAAATACAAAGATGACACGCTAAGAATACTCTTTAAATGTTTAAGTTATTGTTAAAATAGGTACTACTTATAAATAAATATGACCATATTCAGCTCAAATTGTTTTGCACAAGATTTCAACTTAAATCTTTATTCCAATCTGAAGTTTAGCCATCTTTACGGAACGATGATCAATCAGAACTTCAGCGTTCAGAGGGTTAACAGCTAATAAAGTAATAACATTGTATTCTGTTTAATTAGTACAAACTATTATTCACCTTCGATTCACATTTAATCTACATTTGTTTACTTTTCGATACACATTTAATAAACACAATTTGCCATGAGCTTCCGTTCCTGGATTGCCCGCGGAGTTAAATTTGTTGAATTATTATACATACTCTTTGTTTATAACGATATCGACAGGCAACATGTGGTGGCCGCAGTAAGTCGCCTTAGGGTTATAACATTTGTTGAAACTTGCCTTATTAGTCGAGTACTTGTAATTTTCTTATTGATTCTTCGTATTGACCTACAATGTTGAAGAATAATTTTATAATCTTTCTTTACAATCATCTCTAAATGCAACTATGTTTGGAACTTAATAAAGAAAAATGTATTCAATTTGAAAATAATTAAATTGAACTTCCTAGTTACTTACTACGATTGGCTAAGCTAAGCTAGCGTCCCCAGCTGCTTATAACTCGAAAATTATTGAGTCACCAATTATTTCGTTTTGGTCTCAATTTTTTGGATATAACAAAAATCCTGGAATCGTTTGTGGGGACGCTGGCCTTACACCCACTTACTAGGACGGTTTTCAAAACCGATACAACCATCCCGTTCTATCATTAAATCAATTATAGCAATTGAGTGAATTTAATCGGATTCACGGAAATCCACGAACGCTGCCCGAGCACATAGGAATTAATGGCAGGTCTCAGCGCGTAATGCATCATTCCATTGCAAGAAACACAAGTACCGACTATGCGAAACCAGTCCCAGTATTAATGCACTTAAAGTTCCATCGCGGAATCAATATAAGGCAAGTGTTGCGAGCGGCAATCAAATCGTTGTTCGAAATGAGCGCGTTTTACGCCGGCGCAGCCCCCGGCCCACAATTACGACATTAAAATTATTATTTTATTTCCATTTTTATTTATTATTCGCATTATTATATTGTGTGGAGTTATTATCGGTGAAATGTTTCGTTCGGATAAACGCTCGCCTCGGAACGACACGCAAGCTTCCCTCAACGGCCCACTTCAGGGTTCCGCGTGTTATATCAATTAATATAACAACAATTTATCATGCTTCGTAATTCTTGTCGGCTTTTTCGAAATTCGGAACCTTGTTCGTGTTACTACTGTTGAAAAACATATCCTTATGGCTCTACATGATTCGTGATTCATGATGTGATTACTCATTGTAGTAATACATTGAGAAACTTTCTTGTATATAATAAACAACACGCTTAATCACCGAACAATTTAACAATAATATCGGTGTCATCAACCCATTCAAATATATTTGCAAACAAAATGCCATGAATTTATATTATTTATAAATATGAATTTATCTCCATCACAGAACAGTATAATCTTAAGTGAAGTGGTCTACTCCCGACTACGGAACCCTATAATCACATCAATCGCGCTCCCGTATACACACCCTGTCATTTCATTCGACTTTTCTTTCTCATGGTTCCAGACTGCTACTGGATTCCTACCACCTTTTATTACTTTTTAAGGTGACCGCATTTTATTTAAACGTTATATCAATAAAATGAGCCACTTAAGGCGTTTATTTTAAGTTCGTCTACCTTATAAGCTGCAGATTCACCAAATTTAGTGAACAAAACAAACAAGCGGCACACTACATGTTGATATGTTATTATCATATGACCAACTGTAAAAATCAACAGTTGCACGTACCGATAAGTAGGATAACGTTAGCACAACTTGTGCTAACTTCAGAACAAATAGAATCGGAGCGACTTAGGCGCTTTGTTGAAATCCCTCTCGTGATTTTATAATATAATATTAACTGTAACTTGTTTAGTGGGCCGATGAAAAGGTACGTTGTATTGGACGAGTCAATAAAAGCAACCGGAATTTCACTACGCGTTAACACGTCGCCAAGGGAAATGAAGAATAAAACGTCGCCACATCACTGTCGTCCACACAAGCGAAGCGAACACTTGACACAATATTGCACCCAATTTGTAACATGTAAACAAAAACACACTGATACATTTTAGATCGTGACCTCAACAAAGAAACGGAAAGTGAAAGAATTCATCCATCGGAACCATTAAACAACCCACTTGCTTATTATTTGAATAAACAGGGAATAGACTCGATGCCGTTCTCAGAAGAATCCCGAAGTAATACCCAGATATAAGCAGGAGGACACACCGTTGATTAGCGCCTTTTACTGCAGACACGACACTACCAAAAGTAATCTTAAACTGTCCAGAATTAAGCTCAATTCTAAATAGAGCATGATTTACAGCTACCGATATCAATGAAGATAACAACACAAAATCAGTTTCAAACGAAAAGATACTCTATGCCGTTGACACAGAAGCTGCGGCTTTAGCTATCAATCATCTAAGAGTAACAACAGTTGATATTGAACTTTATGACGTTTAAACACAGTTGAATATTATAAAAAGCAAACTTTCAGATACTTTATACAATGTAATATTTGTGATAGAAATCATAATCGTGTCTATGCGAGTAAATTTTATGAGGCGAAATCAAATAGAAACTTGTAATGAAAGATGTCGTGTGCGCTCAACATGTTTGGTCGGTATGCAAGACAAATACGCTTGGTAATAAAATATTGAACATTTAGTTGTTAATGTCGAAGGAGATATCGTCGCTGTGTGAGGTGAAAACATTGATGACTGTGTGAATTGATCGAACACACGACAATTAACCAATGGGAGACGTAGACGTAAGAACGCTCTTTATTTAAACTAGAATCTTATAAACTGAATAACGCCAACACCCTGATACACAGCAACAAATAAATTAATGTTAATAATTTACGAATAGGAAAATTTTAAATTTCCTAAACAATGCTGCTACGGTTTTAGGAACCGGATTCAAAACAAACATCTCCAAATTTTTGATTATACAGATGCTTGAAGATCATATTCATTTGTTTTAGCAGCACTGCAGCTTTATATAAAGGACAAAGAAGTTCGTTCGGTTCCCGTCGGCATGGTGGTAATGTTCGCGCATCCACACTCCCTGGAATATTTATTAGCAGGATCCGTCACGACGAGCTTTGTCCACACATTAGCAGTGTTAGCACCCGGGATGGCTACCTGCGTGTTTACCTAGACATAACCCCTCCATATTTGCCTAGATATCCACACATATCTGGTGTTCACAGAGGTCGTTGCAACACTCATTTGAGCAATGTATTGTTGACGTCGAAGGGAAATCTGCCTTCGTGTTTGCGTAATATACGAGGGAATGCTGATTGTACAAGATGCTTCACACAAATAACTTGTAAATGCAGCCATACTGCGCCATCTGAAGACGTTTTAAGTTATGTTATGGTGGACGGTGTCTTCTATGATTTCGTAGGTTTGAAAACAAAATATGATTTGAAGAATGCTAGAATGTATTGAGTAATGAGCTGAAATCCAACAAAGATGGCAAGAATATCACGTCTAGGGAAATGCTTGGTGTCACAATGTTGCCACATTAACAGCCGCACTCGCATTAACATTAGCAGACATAAAATAACCGCCAATAAGCCGAAGCACGCATCAAAACGTCGACAAAGCAACAGGTTCTTGGCTCGACAAACACACACTGTTTACATTACGATCCTGGGGCTTCATTTAATAATTCTCGGGAACTAAAAGCCTTTGAACATTTCATCAGATGACCCTCGCTGTTTGCACACACTCCTGGCTCGAGATGCTAATGTGGACACAAGGACCTGTATCGCCGATCGGCCTCCGATGCGTTTATTGTTAGCCCTTCCAATAGCTTTGGCTTCTTCTATTTCACTCCATTGCTCGATATCTTCGATATCTTGTGCAAACATGCCTCGGATTCTTTGTCGTTTTTTTTTCATTGGAGCTTTTCATATTGAAATCGAAAATTAGTGTTGTTTGCACGATTCTGAATTAGCAAAAAGAAAATCTACAGGACTATTATAGTGTACGACTAATTGACTATCTCAAAACAAACACGTATTACGTGGTACTATACTACCTTTACGTACAAAGGTTGCATTAGGTAGGTGCATCGTTACATAATGCAGGCGTGCAGTAGCGTATCAGGAAGCTACGAGTGTCACACGAAACGAGACAAGTATTTGAGCAAAACAAAAGGTGATAAGGAGAGGTAAATAACCCGGGCCATTGACGGCGTGACGGCGAGCGGCGCGCGCGCAGCTCGGCACTCACGCGCCGCGCGACGCCCGCCGCCTGCCGCGACTCCCGCGACCCGCCACCGGCGCTAAACTCTCGTTCAACAGCTGTTTAACGCTTCAAATACCGCGCTGAAATATTTTCAGCGTCGACTATTTAGCGACCGACGGCTACCGAGTTGAATGGAGCCGTTGCGAACTCACCGACCGATTCACTACACAATATATTTTAGAATCGAGGGATAACGTCGGAGGTACGAGCTGTGTATTTCTTGAGCGTCAGGTACATAAACATTTGTTCCACCGGTTTCTAATAGATGCTCATTACAACCGTACCGACGCTATTGAATTCCAAATCATTTGGCCTCTTAATTTTATTCAAAATACCGCAACAGCGGTAAGTAGAAAGAGATCGCGTCGCTTATTGTGATGATAATTATTTTTAGAAAACAAAAACTAGAAAGCGGTCGAACGAAGATGCCTATCTGTTAATTATTGTCACCAAAATGGCTGCCGTTATTGTGGATGCCTCAAAATGGCGGAGTGACAAATCGTTGGGTTTCGTGTACGTTCCGTTTGATTGACGCGTGCCAGATTCCCCGGTAATATACCTTTATACATATTTATTTATTCGTAGAAAGCGCAAATAAAAACGAGTTCTTTAACACTGCGATTGAGATAATGAATCGATGTTTACGGAGAGTCGCGGTGCGCGATCCGACGCGGACGAGCGACGTCGATGGCCGATTAATAAGCACGGAATCTGGCGCTGTCAGTTATTCAGATAATATTTGTGATTGGAAAATATCGAAATCGTTGAGACAATTTCGAAGCGTAGCAACGAGCCGGGGTCAAATATTGACAGTTCTCACGAGCGACGGCGGACGCGGCCGCGGCTGGACGCGCCGAGCCGCCCTATTCCTTCCGCTTTTCACACATATAGGTAATAATCGATCGCTTTTATTGCGTGGCGTGTGTAGGCGCGCCGGCCGACGGTGACATTTCGAGGAACCTTAATGTGAAATGTCGTTTGCCGACGAATCGAACACGAGACGGACGTTAAGTGGACCGACAAACTGGAGCGGTCCTTAACGCGTGATTTCATTGGAACACACGAGTCTGTATTCAGGCCTTTTGTCATCGATTTATCTGTTGATCCGCTGACGCATCGCGCGGTAACCGTGTGAAATGTGAATATGTCAGGTAAACTTCCAAGCTCAGCCTTTATTTGCATTATTAACTTATTCTGTAAAGCGGCAAACAACCATCATCGTGTATAAAGTTCTTTGTGACGCTAACTGTGTTTGGCTTGACTCATTATTTTTAAAGGGAAGAGTCATTGATACGCGAAAGTGACCCTGGGTCGCTTTTCCCCAAGCGGCAATGTCCACGTAAATGCAAATAATCATATAAAATCTCTACGCTCATTATTGTGTGACAGCTATCATCAACGTCCACACGCCATGAGTGCAGGGCATACGAATTTCGATCGAGATCACTATCTACCGGTTTTGCATAACAAAATATCATGCTTATGCTTCCTGATACAGCACATAAATTCGTTGCGTGAAATTAATAAATTATTTCATTGATTCGATATTAACTTTTTGAGTGACCCAAACAACCCACAATCCACCCTCTGAAAACATGGTAGCCAGAAAAAGCTTTTAGCAATAAATATCACAAAACTTGTGCTATACTTTGTTCCACTTCATTCTCTTTAATATTATTTCAAATACAACATTTTATAAAAACGTGTCTATTACAATTTAAATGCATTGTAGCATGTGTTGTATGTCATGTTTCGATACCCTTGTCCCCAGCATTCATTCAACAGGAAAATCTTTTAACATGCTCTCCATCTAAGGAAATCTAACACATTACAACATTAGAAATGGCTGTTAGCAACACGAACACAAACAATAAATGTAGGTATGTATTACTCGCGTATTAAAAGCTTATTTCCAATGAAACAATTTGTACTAATCTTCGCAGTGAAACATGCCTATTGACTGAAGCTGATCAATAGAGGCGCCAACGGATGTTTTCTCTATATTTGTATAAAAGATGGCCGACTTGTGTCACTTCCTTTGTGGAAATCGACAATTGTGCCATTTATAGGCAGGTGACCTGTCACCTGATGAGTAATAAGGAACTTTGAGAATTCGGGTCTTTTGCACAATGTGTACCCAAATGTTTGGATAAGATACGAGTGTCACATAAAAAAATTACGTGTATGAAGCTGATCCAAACAGTCCTTAATAACTTAAGTAATTCTAATTCGGATTCAACAATGAGAATCTCTTAATTTTGATTCTTGACCAAACCAATCGTTAAGACATAAGACTTTGATTCTACAGAGTAAAATCTTATCGAAAAGCAAAATTAACACTCCACTGGTCAACGCTAGAGACGAAGACCGTTCCAAGCTTGAAGGTACCGACGTCTCACAAGGGGCATGTGAATCTAACAGTATTAAATATTAGAAATCTCATTCTGCATTGTCTATTTACATAGTTGCGCATTTGGTAACACTAGATATGGCACATACAATGGACGCGTGACGGCTGTAAACCGTATCGTTAAACCCAGCCCTAACCGAAGTTTAATTACCTAAGGCTTGCGGCGCTCGTAAACACTTCAGGAAACTAATGCCCTGACCGCAGGTAGGTCACTTGTCTAGTGAAACGGATGCGTTTACATTGTATCAAGTACTTATATGAGAAAATAACCAAGGAAAACATCACTGGATTGAAATTAGAGTGAAAAGTTGCATGACAAGAGAAGTAGAAAATGCTGAAGCAAACAATTAAATTTCAAATATTCACAAGCTTTACAACCATAAATACTGATCATAATCTAAACTTGCTACTCTTTATACAACCAGAATATCTAAAACTGATTGATACTAGAAAACATTGTAAGATAAAGGAGTGAATTATAATGCTAACAATATAACGTTTAATTTGACAGCAAAACGATAGAAGGAAAAAGTTGATCAAAAGCAAGCAAACATGAGACACAACCCCAGAATTTTATCCAAACAAATCGATTCGCAGTACGTCAATACAATTCATTGGTGTCATAAATCAATAAGAAAATTGATGTGTACCTGCAGCACTATTAATCTCTGCTCGATGTAGTACCGACTTATAGAGTAGTGCTGTAGTGACACTTATCAACCCACTGACATCGTTAATATCGATACCGACGATACACGACGGATGCCGATCGAGGTTTGTTCTTTGACATATTATTGTAGTTATGTTTTTTCTTGTATTGGGGGATGATAGATGGCTCACCATCGCTACGTGTCTCCGATCCTTACGTTTCCGTTTTCATCTAGTACCTTAATTGGCAAACTGTGTGTGTATTACAGTGTTGAAATAAATAACACTTCCAAAATAAAAACCAACAGTGCTTTTATGAATGGATGTATTTTTTAGCCATTTTATTAGATCTTAAATATTAGTGGAACAAGAAACTAAATAAAAAATAACAGAAAACTAAAAATTCAAAAAAATACAGAGTTGTGATGATTGCTTAAAAATAACATTTTTATTTCATTCTCTGCGCTAATGAATCATTAATCATTATCATGATGTAACGCCATTCTTAGAAAAACGAAAGTGACGTCTAGGTTCACCTTGTACTTAGTTTATACAAGTTTATCTAAACAAGTGATTCAAATATTTGCACTAACATTTGTATCATCAACAAGTGGGTCAACCGTAGGTTCAACACTCTTTTTACATGCTATTCTTTTTCCTTCTGTATTTTTTTGATAATATTATGCAATAATATCTATGTAATCTACTTCTTGTGATTCCACGTCAATATCATCCTCTTTATGTTTATGATCCCCAATGGACAATTCATATGATTTGCTTCTGATTACTGATGCAAATGCAAATTTAGCTTAAAGAAGAAGTAGTCAAAGGTTTTTTCTTGAACCCTCATTATTAATAAACTCTATAATATCCTTTTTATATTTGCTGTTGAAGGATTGATAAGAATAAAAAATATACCTTATCAGATTATTGCTTTCGACCTTTACGCATCGATATCCAAATTCAGCCGCCGAAAGAGCATATCTGTACATCGGTGGCCACAAAAACTACCAGTATCGAATCCATTATTTTTATTTAAACCTTCCTAAAGAGTCAGTCCATCAAAACAAACATACATTTTAAAAATCAATAACGTGAACCCTTCCCGATAGCGTTCAAATAAACCATGTCGATTCAAATAAAAACAAATCGACCAAAAATCTCGGGTTCCAAAAGAATCGTAATCGAAGACCAACAATCTGTCAACCATCATTGTATTATAATATTTGTATCGAACATACTTATCGTATAAATATATTAAAATAAATCTATTGATTCTTATCAAAGGCTTGAATTCGTTCGTCTATAACTCGGGACCTTCAGTGGAATTGGACAGATTATTTTGCCAATTACTTCAGATCAAATTGATCAATAGACAATGTTGGCACTTCAACATTTATTAGTTGTTCCTTTTTTAAGAAGCTAATTATAGGGGACAAGGGTACAAGTGACAAAAAGGATATGAGGTGACAATGTCATTTTCAAACCACAGATCCTGTCACTTCCTAATAAAGCGCCGCACCCCGCTGCGCAGGCGCACCCCATTTACAAACAATGCACCACGCAACCATTTACATTCGCATCCGATTAATTCTTTACAATACTATTATAAAACCACTACGTTTATCGCTGTTATTTCAATCTCGTTTCATATATTAAAGTATTACTCATACCAATCAGATAATACCAAAATACGCATCGAACACAATAATTGATGATTTAATTCAAACAGTATGACATGAAAGTAAGATCGTGTCTTAAAAATACCAAGCTGGCATACCTGAAATAATTGATAAATCAATGCAGTACTCAACGCGAGGGGCACTAAATCAAAAAGAATAAGTGACCGTCTATCATAACATTTTGACGTAGAGAAACGTGCTCGATATTAAACTGTTCCTGCTAGATGGCGCGATAACGGGCTGTCAAACTCACCTGTCATTAGCTTATTAATGGCCGCTGAACGTCATTTTGATAGAATAAAAAGTTATTTGAGTTTTATTGGCCCTTTGTCTCACTTTGTGTACTCATTAATTTTACGGACAAATATGAAGACTTAATAGTGTACCTTTAAACATTTTAAATATTGCTGTCGACTTGTCTTCTACAAAACAATGTTTAAAAAAGTGCAGGTGATAATTTCGTAGAATATAATCAAGATAAAGAGAATAATTGCACTGATATCATTTCATGAAGCGACGATTTAAATGATCTAATTAAAGTTTGCGACATTGAATGCGTAATAGCATGGCCGCCAGTATTTCACAGAATACAATGGGTCACCCACGCAACGTCTGGCGTGAAACCTGCACATCCTCTTGCAATTTGAAACAATTTGCATATCTACACACGTTATTCCTGTCTAAAAATAACGTAAATTCAATTTATGTGTTTACAAAAAGTTAACAAACCAGACTAACTTAACACTTTCGCTATTATCCTTCTTTTTTTTCAAAGGCAACACTGTCTTATTTAGCCAAACATTCGGGTGGCAACACAGTAAGTAAATATTTGAACAAACAAAATTATGTCCTTATAAGATAGATATAAGAGTCAGATTTGTGTTACTTTTTTAATCAGTTATGGCATTTTGTTTAGGACCACGTGCGGCCATTGGACCACACACGGACGCAAGTCAACATCGGTCCCTAGAACAACACTATAGCACTTAGTATACTTTACAGGTAAACTAGTAGCTTTTGAAGGCACACGTCACACAATTTGATATGCGCTTGCTCCAAAATGATAAGACTATTCTTAGTTAAAGTAATTGGTTGGATACGTAGGACCTATAAACTGACAATTTGCAAAAATTTGGCATATCAGGTTGTCGAAAGACTGTCTTGTTGGTCTAATGGTCGCAAGTGCAACTGCTGAGCATGGGGTCCTGGGTGCGATCCCCAGGTCGGGCAAAGTGTTATTGGGTTCCTCCATTAGGAATTTCTCAGTAGCAGCCCGGAGTCTGGATTTGTACCCGGTTAATGGCAATAGGCTCACCCCCTTTTACATGAGACTTAAACATAACTGGCGAAGCGAGGGTCTATTAATAAACACCTGTGCCGAACCCTTTGGGGATTTTAAGGCGTGATGTTATGTTATGTTGTCGAAAGAAATTGATGTTAAAACACATTATGATTCATGGTCAAATAATATTTAAGAAATGCAATCTCTTACAAAAAGTCGGTGATAGAACTGAATTTCGGAAATTCAGTACTAAAAAGGCATTCGTCAAGAATCTGAAGCTTATACAAAAACAATCATTACACTACTACATGAACTCCCGCGCGAGTTGTAACAACCATGACGCGTGCCCGTAGATAAGTCATCACTGCTTGAATCGTTACATTTGTAGGTAAGTACCAATTAAAAATACATTTATTAATTTTCTTAAATTATGAAGTCTTATCTGCTATTTAAAAAAAGCCAACGATCAATTAATAAATTAAATCCTCTGCACTTCTGGGCGGCAAACAAGACTTCCAGATTAGCAAAACAGGTTTTAAGATGATTTAATTACACAGTAACGAAAACAATAAAATTAATGTACGAGGTGGTGAATAAGCAGTGAAGGTCGTGTGGGCGAAGTTGCGCCCGCGCCGGTAGCCAGACGAGCCGACGACACCCGATGACACCCGACAACGAGACACATAAGTCACGAACACTGACGTTTTAAGTGCAACTGCACATTGCAGAAACAATACAGCTGTATCGTAGAACTGAATTGAGTAATCAGGTGTTACCTCAGAAAATAGCCTGCTATAAGGTCTGAAACTTTAAGATCTGGACGAATTCCAATTTATAGCTTGGTCCATTCATGTTATGTCAATTTGATTAATTAAATGTGTACTATCCAGAATCCGTGGGGAGACGGATTAAGAATACAAGGCCCCAAGCCAGACAAGCAAGTCGTAAGACGCGATGAATCTGGCACCATATGGGATGAGGCGAAACGTGGGTTTACAGACTCTTGTAATAGGAGAACACCTTTGCTTACCCCTTCGAGTATTACAGGTGTAAGAATATGTATGTAATCCAGAATTCATTCAACCTTTGTAACCAAATTCCTTCCAAATCACAGAAAGTTTTGCATTGAAAATGAAATACAAGTCTAAACAATGCTTGGAAAATTGAAATCTAAATAGAAAATTTAAACCAAACTGTAAATCAGAAATAATAAATGGAACGTTATCAGAACTTAGCCCTCAAAATTAAATCAGATAATAATGTCTGATTGATAACATTAATCAATGACTCAATGGGGATTACTCATTGTTAAACTGCGTGCGTTCGTATCAAGGAACCTGAATGGCGAGAAATGGACCACTGTGGGTTTATAAGGTTATTTGTAACTATAAATTACTTAACAGAACGGACAGGCACTTGCTTTCGAAGGTGGTCATTTTGTATTTTTACGATCATTGGTCGTCGAATTAATTTTTATATTTGCTTGCTTGAAAAAGCATCAAACTGCCTTATCTTTTCAAATTTTCGCAGTGTGCAAATGAACATCATAAAATACAAAGGTGCCGTCCTGAAACCTAAGTGATTATATTTATCCTAAACCTTCAGCTGCGCAGTGTCATCGGCGCGGGCGCAAGCGCGTCGTGTCCGGGGGTGAGGCGACAGGAAGGGGCGTGGTCGCCGCACATTAGCGACTGTTCGGGGAACACACTGGGCCCACTCCCAATATCATAAGGACATTAATAACTTGCGTCATATTTAACGAAGGAAAAATGCTATAATTGGCACTTAAATATGTAGCAGAAGCGCCCGTAATTATCTAAACTGGTAATTAAGAGATTTCAGTAAGTTTATCATAGATTTGAAACGCAGCTCTCTAATCTTTGTCAACCTGAAAACCTTAGAAACCTGACTAATCTACATTTTCACATAGTGTTACTGCACTGTTATTGAAGTCGCTTTTCCTGTATCAGCAAAGTGATCAGAGACGACGCAATATAAAATACTTTAACGACAAGAAAGTTAATTACAAATCTATTTTCTTAAGAACTTAAAATGTCCATTGATTTCCAGTAAAACCACTGCGCAGATCAAACAAATGAACGAGCTACCACAGTTACGGACCACACGTGGCCGGCCAATTATGTGACAACGTAGTCCAAGAGCTCGAGAGGGTAAACAATGTGGGGGCGATCCGTAACACGGTAGTGATGACCCTCAGATGAGAGTCCTCCTGGGAGGCGCGAGGTGGGAGGGATCCGATATTGACGTTTTTTTTGTAATTGAAGTAGATATTAAGACAAAAGAAGAGAAAAGGTAATTAGATAAGGATTTTTTTTTAGTTTAGGATCAAAATTGTCTAAAACAGCAAAGATTGCATAGGTATTTAAAATTTAACAGAAAACTTAGCTGGAGAGTATTGACTTGGAAAATAAAACACTAAATTAAATCAGTGAAAGAGAAACATAATCTAAGATTAGTTTCAATTAAAGGGTGATAATTTTGAATAATACAATACAGAAATCGAATCTTGAGACCTTCATGAAAACAGAAAGTCGAGATAAACTCTGAAAACTATTAAATTACATTTATAGAACAAGTTTTGCATAACAATGGCTATTGAATAATTAATTACAATCAAATTCAGTAAATAAAAATGGAAAGTTATATCTGACGATAACATTACCATAATAATATGCATACATAACCCTCGAGTGCTCACTAGTGGGTGCTTATTAACAAATAGAAGAGGTCGGAGAGACTCCGGGTCCCGTAGGACCACCGGTGTTAGCATCAGCAAGTCTAATGGAGCGAGAAAATACGCGAGTCATTTTAGGGTTGAATCTACTTAATGCGTCAAGGCGACGAAATACAGCTTGGATCAAAGAACTAACTATTACTGAGGCTCTGTTTGCATTTATGTACATCAATTTATAACATTGGATCATTTTTGGGTGCTATCAAAACTTATTTATTTATTTATTCTTTATTGTACACAAGAAAAATTACAGCAATAAAACTACAATTTAGTGAAGTTATGTACAAAGGCGAGCTTAACTCAAAAATGTGTTTTCTACCAGCAAACCTTTGAGTGATAGAGAGAGATTGATTATGAGTTTGAAGGCAAATTCCAGTGTACAATTGTCTTATTTATTTTTACTTATTTATGCTATAAAATATAATTCAAGCTTGATAATGTAAATTTTAAAATTACACAAGAAAAGCTCTGACTGTATAAATTAAATGCACTATAAAAACGGAAGAAAGGACAAATCAAAACACAAATGATTCGAAAAAATATTTCTGGAAACTATGTTTTAAAATCGACTACCCAACTAACAACAAAAAAAGAAAATGAGCTTAGCTTGATGATCGTGGTGGAGTTAATGCTTTACGAATGCGCTTGGAGTGTAGCTACTGAATTTATACAATGAGTCGAGATACAGCTCATTTCTATAGCTAACCGAACTCATTTGATTTAATAAAATAATACTTAAACTTTTTACATAACCGTAGTAGCAGGACAACGTTCGAGACTAAGTATATATTTCTGTTTAACTAAAAGTTCGTTAATCCATTTGTATGCAAATTAACGCTAAAGTAATGCCTTCATTGTTCGACTGTAGGTAAGTATAGAATAAAGTTCAACATTCAAGCTTTGACGAACAAATGCCTAATTCAATTCGACGCAAAAAGGTACCCCAAAACAAAGCAACGAGCGCTAAACGACTGTTTTATGTGCCATTCGCAGTTGCTTGCGCGGGCGCAGGCCTCGCGCCGACCACGCCGGACCGCTGCCCCACGACGTGGATCGATACTTATTTGCATACACGATAAAAGAGACCAGTCAACATGCATGATATATTAAAATCACGTCTCCGGAACAATTAACAGAAACGAGCGAGCGATCAAATAATAAAAAGTGCCTTTGTCATTACAAACAGTCGAGGCGACGAACATTCTTAGAAACACCATAACGCCAAGAATAATAATAACTCGGTATAGACGATGAATCGGTTCTCAGACGTTAACCAATCGGACGGCGCGCGCGCAAATCGCCAATATGGCGGATATAATAATTACTTACTATATTGTATATTATAGTTTCATACAACGTCTATGACTGTATCTGAAACTATTGAGGACGTAACATTATTTGTAATGAAGTCAGACCACGTACGTTTTATAACGGATTGGTTACAAAGTTTCTAAAGACGTCTCAATCTTTATCCGAACGATGACTAATTTTGGGATGATTTTCTTAATATTTTCCTTAGATATTCATCCTTTGTTAAATATATTCTTTGATTACCTAGTTAACATGTCCAATTATTGTCCATGTCAAAAGTTTTGTATTGACATGATTCTGTTATCTATTTTTCAGTATTTGTCAGCCAACTTTATGATGAACATTTTTCGATGCATTAACTTTAGGGACCTATGCATAATTTAAATGAATTTGAAGATCAAGATGATTCCTCATAAGATTACTAAGCAATAGATAATTCCCAATGTGAAATCATTCCTAGTAGGTATTCATACTCTGAAAATGATTTGTATAAATTTTCCAGTTGTCAGTCACAAACATGTAGACAATAAAATTAGATACGTTCAAGAAATCAATGCGGAATGACGCAGATATAGTAGGTAAATCATAATAATATCACAAGTAGGTATCTATTCAAACCTTGTTGAGCATTCGAAAACAATTTTCAGTCGCGCAGAACGAGCACAAGTCAACCTCAAAACATCAGAGGGGACAAAAAGCCGAGACGAGACACATCACCTCCAACCTCCGATTGAGAAACCCAATTTGAATAACAATCAATAAATTAATGTACAACCGTAATTTATTCATAAGCGGAGAGTCTGTGACACACCGGCGCGACGAGCACTGAATCCAAATGAAATTTTATAAGAAACGCTCCTTTTCAACGGCCCATTATGGACAGAATGTAATACTTTTCTTAACGTATCATCATTATCGGTCCGCATCACAATGCTCCTTTGAGTGCGAGTGTCGTTTAAGTGGACTAATCTCTTTACACGTAAAAACTGACGGCACCGAATGAGTTTCTCGTGTTGGAATAATTAGTCTGCAATTGAAAGCGTGCTTTATTTCAAGAGACCGGACAAAACGGACATGACACGGTTGGCCAACGGTAAAACACTTTCACGAATACAATGATAATTATTACAAAAGAGTATGATTCCGAAACGGCCGCGCCTGTACGCAACGCCGTTTTTAGAATATGAAAGGAAAATATTTAAATAATGTCGCGTAGGCAGCGCCATAAATAGCGGCTCGTTAATTACCGACTGTAATCACATTTCGCCAAACGCGTTACAACACACATGTCCCATCCCTTCGCTGTTCTAAATTTATATATTATTAAAGGCGGGAGCTCGGCACGCTCCCTATTTCGATAGAATCGAAAATAATTTATGAAACTTTGTGTCACTACAAAGTGTTACCTAACACATAATAGTGTGTCTACTAACGTAAATACAATATTGTAATTAACCAACAACAGTGCATAAATGGCAATGCAAATAAACGTAATAACAAGTTTTATACACCTTGAACAAATGAGCAGAAATTTATTTGAAAATAAAAATTTGCATCATAAGACCTGAAGACGACTTTTCTTCGAATATTATCTACTACATTATATTAATTAACCCGGTCAAGCTTTTCTTGATCACTAAAAAAATATGTTTTCTTAACGCACTCAAATTTTCACACGGTCAATCAAATGCGATTGCCATTTTTGAAAACATCTCAAAAGTAACCTAATTGGAGTCAAATTGCGTTCACATAAAAACCAACATCATTTTCGCATTCCATCGATGAAAAACTGAAATGATTATAAAGAATGAATTAGTTTCAAATTATAACTAAATAGAGTTGCGCAGGAGCATCGAGTTAGATTCGCGTGTCGTCACGAGCGCCGGCGGCGACAGCCGAGCTCAATTGTCGATGGATCCACATTTTAGTAGTCATTTGAACATAATAATCTCAATTTTACAACAGCGTCTAACAAAATACTTTTGCAGAGATGTGCGAAAACCGTTTCGGTTAAAATTAGCATCTAATAACAATGGACATTTGCGAACTCTTCTAACTTGGCTATGCTTTAAGAATTTGTATGCAAAATTTGGGAAATCTTATAATCTAGCGATAATATTCTTAACCCTTGGTCATAATATATTTCAACACTGTCATAATGACATCGGTATAAATTCTATTCAACAAATTCAATATGGCAAAAAATATTTGCTGCAAAAACGACCTCATTTAGGTTACATTTTTTGTTTGTGTGTCGTGCGTGTGATGTCATAATATCATATTTTTGGTTCTTAAGATTTTTTTACAATAATTGTCAGTTTCATGGTTTTTAATATGTCTCGTTAGCTCACTGTTTTCTGCACCAAAACTTCTTCGAAGGAATCAGTTTTCAACAAGAGAGCGTAATATTTTTTTAATATTTCCAATAAATTCGAAAATAAAGGAATTAACATAGCATAACATAACATCACGCCTTGTATTCCACGAAAGGTTCGGTAGAGGTGTTTTAGTACACCCTCGTTTCGCCAGTTATGTTTAAAGCCCATGTAATAGGAGGCGAGTCTATTGCCATTAACCGGACACAAATCCAGACTCCGGGCTGCTACTGAGAAATTCCTAATGGAAAAATCCAATAACACTTTGCCCAACCTGGGGATCGAACCCAGGACCCCATGCTCAGAAGTCACGCTTGCGACCACTAGACCAACAATTCGTATTATTAATGACAATCCGCTAAATAACAGGAGACATCTAAACAAAACATAATCCATCATCGTCATATATATTCAACGGTTTTCGTAAATTTTTGTATCAAAGTGTTGGCTGGAGCTTGCATGTCCAAATCATTGCTTCAGGGGAACAGTAGCACTGATCGTGGCTCCAAATTGCTGCCTGTCAGAGCCGCAGTCAGGACGAAGCGATCCCACAGCCCGATTAAACTCACTGCTAAATTGTGGGAATCGATTATTCCCTACTTCTTTGTCTGACATGACAAAAAATGCATCAATACGATTCCATTCTTGTTAGAAGTCGATATAATTTTCATTAAATTGGTGTTTAAGTGGAGGATAGTTTTTATTTCACGAGCTCCACTCTGAACGTCCTTTATGAGAATAGAGAACTGGACAAAATTATTTCATCTAATACGCGGTTAATGATTACAAGATGGAATAATGATGACTACACGTAAATTTTCTATCATACTACCGCTAGATAGAGTTACTTCAAGACTTTCATATTTATAATATTACTTATAATGTGTGGCAAAGCTCGATATACCGTGATCAAGCGGTGTGCGGTTATGGCTAATTGCAAGCTTTCCCGCCATCGCTGCTTCATTTTCAAGATGGCGGCGGGCGTCGGAGTGCGATTTCACGTCATTAAGACTAGTTATCGCGCGACCTGCCCGCTATCCTCTAATTATCCGCTACCGGTGCCTCCCAACGCAATGGAAATAATATTGGATATTATAAACTGGAAATATAATTCACTTCATCGACGTCGTGTTACATGTGGCGTAAAATGGGCGTAAATACGTTGAATAATTGCTTTCTAATGTATATGAGAAGCGTTCAAAGTTAGCTGATTGCTGTCTACTTTCATCACTGCTGTACGCATAATCTAAGTTTTCATTTATTCAATTTTCTAACCATTTCTTTTTTTTAAGAAAAGCGTTGCCCCACACTAGGATGTCTACTGTATCGTTGGTGCGTTTACAGACACAAATCTTCACACGCAAAAACATCCAGACCCGGAACAACTACCTGTAGGCCATACAAATATTTTTGTTCCGTGAGGGAATCGAACCCACGACTCGTAGCGCAGAAACCGATTGCTCAACCACTGCACCAAACGTGTTGTCAAATGATTTGCCGACAAGTGATTCAGTCGATGATCTTAATATGACGTAATTTAAATCCAGAGAGCCACATAAGTGAACTATAAATATGAACGTTCCATTTAATCTTTCATTTTTTGGAAAACATTACATAGGTACTTCACTATCAAATCAATTTGTATTTAATTTTTGAGATACAAAAATTGTATATCAACTGTAATAAATTGTAGCCGCGCAACGCTACGGTGGCGTGCGCGCGCGCACCGCCCTCCGCCGCGCGTGTCTCGCGAGGGATCCAGATACGTAATTACTGTAATCTGTAATCAAAACGCCCGCTATTAAACAGTAGCAACACTTTTCGATATGAACACAACTTGTATGGAGATTCTATCGACGTAATCTTTTGGATCTTCAACGTTTGCTAAGAAATTGTAAGTTCAAGACAGTCTTTCCTTGATCTCCTTATCCCATTTAGTTATAAAGTTTATTTGTATTTCGTGCACAAGAAATCAGGTATCAGTTGATATTTACTAACATTAACCGGTATGGTACATTCAAAATCCAAATTCGTTCATAAATGAAATGTTAAGTCGTTGAACTGACCGTAAAATTCACTCAATTTCAATAAATGCGGAAAATAATGATCATATATTTAACATTATCAACTATGAGTTTGATGATAAAATGTAATAATTAAATGTTTACTCTCCTGTTTCGATAAATACGAAGAAATTCAAACATGTAACGATTTCTAAGAAATGGTCTATTTGCTATAACGTCGATTGAACGATAAAAATGATAAGCTTCTATGGGTATTCCGTGGTGTTAATGAGCAATATATATATATGTGCTTGAAGCATTCGTCAACTTTTTTAATCAGCAGTTGAAATTGAGTTGGATCAGAACTGTAAGAAGAGTTTTCTAGGAGATATTTTGATAAGATTCAATGAATTATTGGCGTAAACTAATTACAAATTAGAGACTTCCAAATTAGTTCTTAGACGAAGCCCTGAGTCAAAACTGTAAGAAGAATATTCTAGGAGATATTTTGATAAGAATCAATTAATCCTTAGAGTGAACTAATTACAAATTAGAAACTTCTAAATTAGTTCTTAGACAACGTCTTCCAGCTATAACCAAAGCAATTTCACAATAATGCACCTCTAAAGACATTGCATTGTTTTCTATCCTCATTAAAATCAAAAACCAAATAGTGTATAGTGTGTATAGCCTCCTCTGTTTAGATTTTGATTGTTGTATCTTCAAGTATAGGAAACGTATCATTAGGGCTGCGATACACATCATTATTCCGAGAATCGGGATCGTCTGCATAGACCCCGCTAACTACAGTCCGCGGTGGCGTGTGATGCCCGTGAGAATCTGTGCGATATCTTGTACCTGCCAGATTGACGGCAGATCAATGTCATGCTGTTCTTGTTTGGTTCAATTAGTGAGATTAGAGGTCCTTAGACTATTAGATAATGTTACGGTCAACGCGTGACAAAAAATCATTCAGAAGATCGAAGGACCATTGTCATTACATTTCTTTATGGACAAAAAGACCAATTTTTTTTATGTTTTTTGGTGATTTTTTCTCCTTCTTGTAAATCATGTGTGCCTTCAACCCTTTACATTCTGCCTACCATAAGTAGGTATCAATGTTTTGTATTTTGCAACAACTTTGTTAAAATATCAAGCCCATCTAAACGATACATAAATACATTAACTAGTATAAAAAACATGCAAATGATCACACACTATTATCACTTCAATCGTATTGTCGCCCTCCCTACGTTACCTTCGGCTTCAATTATAAAGACATTTTTTATAGCGGGCCGTGATTGGACAATTAATCACGTCGATTACGCATGCGCCACATCACTAACGCCGCGCGTTTATAGAGACAGCTACTTGAAAAGAAACATTCGGCCATTGAATAGCTTTTGTGAAGATCGCTTAATGCTCTTTTATGTAGCGTTAATTAATTATATTTAATGCGGTCGCGTTTTTGTCGCGTTTGTTTGTTACTACGGCGTATTAATATTTTTTATGCGTTGCTGATGAATTTGTTATTCATGCTGAATAAAAGTTGAACACTTTGTCGGGTAGATGAAATGACATTTCGCAATGGTTGACAGTCAGTGTACGGGCCTTTGAATGTTGATTTATTATTAAAAATGCGTCACAATTCACGATCCAAAGACGCTATTAGAAATTGCTTTAAATATATCAAGTTCATTATAGATGTTATTTCTAAGGAACAAAGTTCGCTTGCAAGTATATCTGACAATAAAAATTACCCTATCTACTATTTCAACACAAATCACGGCTTATTGTAACTACAAGAAGTAAAACAAACAATGTAACCCATTCTTATAAAAGTGGACTAACAAATTAACAAACAAGAAAATGTATTAATCGTCTCCGTGGGTGTTAGGAGGGGGAGATCAAAGTGTGCGCACGCGTCGTTACCGAGCCCAACTGTTTATAAACAGTTTGATACTGAGCTTTTAGAAGGGAGTTTTAATCAATTGGATTAATTTAATATGTCATACGGTGTACCATGTTTGTATTGTACTAAATATATGTTGAGCATTTCAATTTGAGACGGCTTTGACCTTTTTGTTAAACGCAAGTCATTCTACGATAAATAACAGTAGTTAATAGTGTGAATGATTTTCGGCTACCAAAGCTACCGTTCAATCAACTTTATGTAAGATACAATACGGCCGACGTATCTTGGCGAGTCTGAAGTGAGCGCCAAATGGCTGCGCAGCCAATAATAACTGGTTTATTCATGATTTGTACTATGCGTGCCAACTAAGAATAGGATCGCGCTTGCTACAACTTCACACGATAGCTGTCAAATTAGTACGGCCAGCAAAAAAAAACTATGAAAAAAAAAGATATATTTTTTTATTCATATCAAAAAAGTCAACTAAAAATAATTAAACTGAATATAATTTCTTTATTTATTTTTTTGCACACCTTACGCTTTGGTAATGAAGTTCACGAGTATTGCGGAACAAAATGGCGTCTTGACAGTACTATTCTTAGTTGGCACGCATAGTATAGTATTATTGGCTGCGCAGCCATTTGGCGCTCACTTCAGACTCGCCAAGATACGTCGGCCGTATTGTACTTACCTGTAAAATTGTTTGCGCAAACATTTTAAAATCGACTGCCGAACTAACAGTACCTACTAGACAAGAGATCACGCACTCACCAGTCGATGGCAAAAACTGTAACCAACCTTCTTGATACTTGTAAATAATCTATCTTATAAAATTAAATAATGATAAATACAAATATTTAGTTTGCACATGTATGCTAATCATTAAAATTCCTGATCGCTAAATCAAGCATCCGGCATCACGTCTTGTAGCGAGGAGGATAATGTAGTCTTAATACTCTATGGGTTCTTAACGTGGGTTTAAGCCGGTAAGCCGTGCTTTACATGCCCATACAGATACTTCGTAAACTACAGTTATTCCAGATTTCTAATATTTTCACTATAACCAAACAAGTAATCACTAAATGCGCCTACTACCAGCTCTAACAGTAAGTACAAATATACTACACATGTTATTACTTATTTACGCACAAGAGTCAATATTTTCAAAACTGCGTATTATACCTAAGTATAAAATAGATGTATTATGATTATGAGTTTTAAGTGTTACATGCATGAATGCCAGATTCCTTCTCATAAGACTGTATGCATTTAATCCAATAAACATAATTATCATAAACAATCATTGAATAATTGTGACGAAGATCAAGATTGGTCGGGTGATGTAAACAGGACATCTTAGTGACGGCAGGGAAATACCCCATACCCTTCGGAGAAATATCTAAGATAGGTTTAACAATGGAAGCATAAACAAAAAAATTGTATTAACTACTTATCATCCGGGAACTAATGAGGCTCAATTAAGTAAAATTGTACCTGTACCTACTATTGAGTTTGGAGAGGATAGATTTATTTATGCAGTTACTGATTACTGTTCATACAGGGTGTAAACGAAATCATGTAATTCCTTCAAACCTCGTGTTGTACTGCTGACATAGATTAAACCTGCATGGGATACTTTTGGATTCAATAAAATAATTATTACAAAAAGTAAACATGTGTTCTTAACGTGAGGCATTTTAACGCCCCGAGCTAAGTGACCGCACGGCGAGCGATAGCCGCGCAATTCGCTCGGAGCGCTAAGATGCCTCACGTTAAGAACACATGTTTACTTTTCGTATGTTTTTTTTTTATCTAATCCAAAAGTATCCCGTGCACGTTTAATCTATGTCAGCAGTAAATCACGAGGTTTAAAGGAATTACACGATTTCGTTTGTACCATGTATTTATTAGCAATTGATTTTTATGACTGTTCTATTATTGGTAACTGGCACCAGTTAGTATGAAAAATGATTATTGAGAAGCATCTAATGTTTTCGTCTTGTCTGCAAAAAAAATCTAATCACAAGCAACAAGAAATTCTTTAAAAAAAATTAAATCACCTGACTACATGCTACGGTAAAATGTTCTCTTGTAGGTCGGTATTTAGTAAAATAAATTATCAATAAACAATAGTTGAAATAAAATTAGCAGAAGTTGAGCGCGGCGAAATACTTACTGCATGTGCCGACGCGAATGAAACAATGCCAAAGGACACCAAAGATAGAGTAACGCCAGAAGTAATACCACGCGCACCTCATACATTTTGCGTTTGATTTGATTCTACTGAGCATAAGGCATTTTACATTGGCATTCCACTTATACATTCTCCTATGATATAGCCCCAGCCTTACATTTCGGTGTAGTAGGCGGCGCCTTTGTGGTGTTTGTGTAAACACCATGCCATGATACCGAGGTTTGCCAACAGAGCCATACTCGTGCACCGATGTCGACAAATACTTGCACACAATACTAACACCAATTTATTTGACGGATTTACGTAATGCGATAATGGATCATGTAAGTAGTTATTGAGTTATGTATAAAAATATTAAATGAGAAATGTCTCTTGGCGGTGTAAAGAAACCTAATTTTCTCCAAAAGTAATTATTCTTAAGTATTTCAACGTAAACTAAACTGCCTCATTGGTCTAGTGGTGGCAAAGCGCGACTGCTGATTGTGAGATCCTGGGTTCGATCCCCAGGTCGGGCAAAGTGTTATTGGGTTTTTCCGTGTGGAACTTCTCAGTAGCAGCCCGGAGTTTGGATTTGTGCCCAGTTGATGGCAATAGGCTCGCCCCCTATTACATGGGACCTAAACATAACGGCGAAATGAGGGTGTTATTATACACTTCTGCCTAACCCTTCGGGGAATACAGGCGTGATGTTATGTGTTATGTTATTTCAACGCGATGGAGTACTTACTAGTTTGATATGGTCCACTTGTATAGTTAGCATTCTGAAATTTATCTACCTTAGTAATTGCTATGGGGGTGAAAGAATCTCCACGAGTGACGATACTTAAGTGCGTCCATCGCCCCGGCAGTCAGCCTCGCTACCAACCTTGCTCACTGACAAGAAGAGAAGACTACAATGGACACATGGCCAACACATAAGACGACGTTTTTAATACATACATACATAAACTCACGCCTTTTTCCCATGGGGGTAGGCAGAAACTACAGAACGCCACATGCTACGACCCTTACATACCCCTTTCACTTCATCCACATTCATACATCTTGTCATACACGCAAGCGGGTTGAGAGTACTACGCACCTGACCTCTGTGAAGAACATCACCAATAATAACGATGTATGTCCTTCTAGGACGTCCTCTACCGGCGTTTCCATTGACATCCGCCTTATAAATTCCTTTTGTTAATCGCCGTACGTTTGTAATCTTTCTTTTTTTCGAAAGAACTATGTCATTCTCTGAGCAATTCCATTGACTCTTTCACTTTATAATTCAATCTTGTTATACATAGCAAATACGTAAATGGCAACGCAAGTGCATTTACAAATAAATTTCCTTGTAGCGCAACAAAAATGTTAGTACATATGTCCAATAAAACTAACGCGGCGTACGCGCAATAAATGATCATTTTATTGAGCGTAACCGGCAGTTATAAGTGAACGCCATTGGTGAATCGTCGCGCTCGTAAAATTGTCAAACATGTATTGCTGTTAGTCACAGCTGAATAGAACTCATAAAACCTACGGCTTTTGAGTTTAAGGTCAACACAGACTCGCCAAAGATGGCGTTAGCAAATCTTAGGGCGGGTAATATCAATCGTTAAATGTAAACATATGGCCAACTTGTTAAATTCTTTTGTGTAATGTATAAAATTGCGCACACCGATGTTATGTTGTAAAGTCGTACACGCAGCGTAAATAATGAATGACGCAAATCATGATGCGTAGGATATGTGCGAAATTAACTGAAATTATAATTATTATAATGATACAGTCGAGAATTCAAAGACAACAAATTGACATAGCAAGCTTCACAATCCTGCATTATTCAGATGGTTATACAAAATAAATAATAATTCCTTTATCTCTAAAGGCAACACTAATGAAATGGAAAACTCCCTTTTTAAACAATTCGTTATTAATGCCTAAACTAATTATCTTGTACTACTAACAATTACTGGTTATCTTCACTAACGTACAACCTCAAATATGAAGACATAAGACCCGTGTAGGCACTTATACAAAATAAAAGAAAGAATTATTTATCCCCAAAGGAAAAATACACCTGCCTCAGCAGACTGTTCTGCGCATCTCTTTTATTTCCTCCAACGTTTTAGTGTCCGAAAAGACCACCCTAATTTGATCCTTGGAAAGCCTTTTATTTTCCCCTCCGCCTCTCAGCCCCGGTAGTTAAAAGAGGGTGAGGGTAGGTCAAGTTATATTTTGTAAGTGTTAACAGTACGTTTTAGTGCTAGTAAATAATTAAACCGCCTAATTTGATGCGAAGGAAGCTTCTTTAGTGAGTAGTTTATGTGGGCAACGTCGATTGAATGACGCCACGCACGCGTGTAATCATGGCGGGAAATTAAACAAAGGAGCAGGGAAGAATTCAATTATCTGAAAGTAAATCAAAACAAAATAAACGCGTAGAATTTTTGGAAGAAAAAAGATTTTATGACAAATTATAAATCTGATTGGCCCATTGTCATCAAAAAATGTTCAGATGATATTTAAGTAAAATTAAGAATAAATACTTTTTTTCTTTTTGCATAGGTATAGGTAATGTCATCACTATCATGTTTTAACAATGAGCACGCCAATAACTTTACCTTTTTTTGAAACAGGTGTAGAACATGAAGATAATAAATTATTTAATAAAAATATTAACAATCAATAATAGTATAATTTTATTAAAAAGATGACGCTTATTTAACATTTACAATCGTTCAAATAATTCTCATAATATTTACTAACCTTGTAACATAAATTTTGTATCATAAAAACAAGCAGTTCCGTGTTTGTGACAATATTAATAATTATTGATTACAATTCAGTGCCTATCGTGTTTCAAGCAAGAAGTCTCAAGAAACCTTACAACGGCTAATGCGATCTAATCTGCAAGGTATGGTATCAAATCTTTTTATATAATGTTTACTTCCACTTTTAGAATAGACAATTCTTCTTATATCGAAAATAATAATTCAACTATATTTTATTTCTTGTCCAGTAGCCTGTGTTATGCCTGCTGTCTATCCTCTAGACAGCATCTTGGATTTCTCTTACAACACTAACAAAGGTGAGGAATTGGATGGTCTAATCTTCTTCTTCCCTGGTATCGTCACGAGATGTGGTGAAAAGATAAACAGTCAGCAAGGTCGGACGTACTTATCTAAACTTGAAATCACACTGCAGACATAATCTGCCATTACTATACAACAAAAAATTTCCTTCATAAACTATACAGTTATGTAACTTACTTTTTACCTTCGTGTAGATTTGGTGGAATCTTTTTTCAAACAGCTCCTCTCCAGACTACCTAACTCTTCGTTTCATATTTTACACAAAAGCGCTAGCTGAATCAGAACAAGGAAGTTGCCGTAGACAACATAAGCATAATCAGCCCATCACTGTCCCACTGCTGGGCACGAGCGTCTTCTCAGAATGAGAAGGGTTTAGGCGTTAGTCCACCATGCTGGCCTGATGCGGGTTGGCAAACAACACACCATCGAGAACTTTATGGAGCCCTCTCAGTGCAGGTTTCCTCACGATGTTTTTCCTTCGCCGTTTACGCAAATGCTAATCCGCACATGAATTTGAAGAGTCAGAGGTACAGGCCGGGATTGAATTCAGATCCTCCTGCATGGAAGGCAAGTGTTTAACCGCTAGGTTATCAATCACAGCTTAGACAAACCAAGGAATATTGATTTGAGCACTATCATGTTGCATCAATCGATAAGAACGACCTACCGTACAAGGAGCATCAAGTTACCTCGTAAACTTGACACGGCCAAGGAAGTGATTAAAGAACTGGGATTCAATCAATGCATTTTATGTAGATAAGAAATTGGAAATTGGTCTTTAGCCATTGATTAAAAATAATGAAAAGTTGCCCAGAAGACTGGCAAGGAGAACACTCTTACGATTCCTAAAGAATAATTAAACAAATTGAAAATATAGCCCTTCTTATTCTTGGCGTGTCGATGGCAAAAATAAAATAAGGTTAAACTCAAAGTTTTGCCCAAAATTCAGCAAACCGGTTCGTTTACTGACGCAGTCATTGGATCCTCACGTGTGCAGCTGACAGCGCATGCGTTAAATATTTAATGTAGTCTATATCTATACTAATATTATAAAGAGAAAAGATTTGTATTTTTGTATGTAACGAATAAACTTAAAAACTACTGGACTGATTTCAAAAATTCTTTTGCCGTTAGAAAGCTACATTATCACTGAGTAACATAGGCTATATTTATTACTGGAATAAAACTTCTTACGCGGGTGGAGCCTGAGGACACAGCTAGTCCTAAATAAGCTTTAATAATCAAGGTGATCTTCCCAATCTTATTGTCACAAGTCACACCACTTTGACACCTAATCTAATAAAACCACCTCTAAAATCTCCCAACATTCATGAAAACTCCAAGTGGAGAAAATTATAAAAATATTTAAAGGAACGATTACTTGCGCGTCGTGACCGCTTGAGCTGCGCGCGCGCATGTGGCTGTATCAATCACCCCCACTCCGCCCACAGAACAAAGCTGCGATCGTGCATCTTCGCCATTACTTTTTACCTTAATATCGGCTATCAGCCATGTAAAACATCATTAACGTTCTTTGCTAACGTTTTTACTTTGGAAGCCAGAGCTTCAAATGGTATTATGGTGTTAGTTAGGTAAAAACTACGTTAATTATTGCATTTTTTTTCCATCACTTTTCATAGCGTTATACAGTAGGTGTGTGGTCCTCGGCTAAGAATAGAATACTCCATGTTAGTAGCATCGACCTGTAAATCTACATCGATAATATCATAATGCGAAATTCTGGTCTCCCTAAAAGATGTCTGACAATAAATCCACTTAAAACCGTTATTGGAATAATGTACCTGTAAGTATATCTGCTCAAATTCTAATCTGGTACAATCAACATCCCTACTAATAATCCGGTAAACGCAAAGAATTAGGATCCAGATGATTATAAGAGTAACACATAACATCACGCCTGTATTCCCCTAAGGGTTGGGCAGAGGTGTATAGTAACACCCTCATTTCGCCGTTATGTTTAAGTTCTATGTAATAGGGGACGAGCCGATTGCCATCAACCGGACACAAATCCAAACTCTGGGCTACTACTGAGGAATTCCACACAGAAAACCCCAATAACACATTGCCTAACAGAACCTAGGACCTCACGATCAGCAGTCAAGCTTGCCACCACTAGACAGTGGCAATTACAAGAGTAAAAAGAAGAATATTGACAGTTCATGTCAACAATCATTGTCTTTCCATAAACAGAAGATCAATTCCTTTACACTTCTATGTGACTGCTTTGTTGGTTTAGTCGCAAGCGCGACTGCTAAGCATGGGGTCCTGGGTTCGATCCCCAGATCGGGCAAAGTGTTATTGGGTTTTTCCATTACGAATTTCTCAGTAGCATCCCGGAGTCTGGGTTTGTGCCCGGTTAATAGCAAAAGGCTCGCCCCCTAGTACATGGGCGAAACGAGGGTGTACTAAAAACACCTCTGCCGAACCCTTTGGGGAATACAAGGCGTGATGTTATGTTTTATGTGACTCCAACATGCAAGCGCGACATTTTAATTAAGGACAGGCGTGCACTGATCGCAATATCGGAACGCGATTATAATGTTCGTATGACTTCGCGAAGACCCACCTATGCTGTATGATACGTGTGGTGTCGCCTTACATAACGCTATGTTTGTTATAACAAACGAACATCTCTGCTGTTGATTAAAATAATATTGGCTTCGGTTTAGAGAAAGGCTTTTAATAAGTAATGTTAATGCATCTTAGGAATTCGTGTTATATGCGCGTGTTTATCGACCTTTGTTAGCTCTAACAACGCATTAGTTCTTGTAAAATAAACAGCTTTGAGCTTTTAATCATCAGTTTTCTTGTTTTTACTGTAATTTGTGCATCAGTCAAAATCAAAATGAATACTACAGTCTCTATTTTTTAATTAGTTACACTCTTTTACTGCGTCTTTGGTTTAGTAGTGGCAAGCAGGACTGCTGATCGTGAGGTCCTGAGCTCAATCCCCAGGTCGGACAAAGTGTTATTGGGTTTTTCCGTGTGGAATTCCTAAATACCAGCCTGGAGTTTTTATTTGTGCCGGGTTGATGGCAATAGACTCGTCCCTTATTAAAATAAGAAATGAGGATGTTACTATACACCTCTGCCCAACACTTCGGGGAATACAGGTGTGATGTTATGTTACACTGTGTTAAAACTACCGGGATTCTTTATAAATGGAAGTTGAAATGATATTTAAGACTTGACAAAGACTTTTGTTTAGTAGTAGACTGAGATAGGATGAGTTGATCAACATCACGCCTGTATTCCCCGAAGAGTTGGGCAGAGGTGTATAGTAACGCCCTCACTTGGCCGTTATGTTTAAGTCCCATATAATAGGGGGAGAGCCTATTGCCATCAACCCGCCACACATCAAAACTCCGAGCTATTACTGAAGAATTCCACACGGAAAAACCCAATAACACTGCCTGACCTGGGGATCGAACCCAGGACCTCACGATCAGCAGTCACGCTTGCCACCACTAAACCAACGAGGCAGATAAAAAATATGTCTTTTTTTTTGGTTCGAGAGCAAATCGGGCTCTGGCAAAAGGCTGGACAATTTGGGCCGTGTTATGCAATAATGTGTCAACCCATAAAAATATGAATTTTGTGTGTTAACGTCATCTAATTCTTGGGTAGGTCTACTTATACACAACGCTTGAAAAAATGCCCAGGACATTGAGATTTATTAACATCATCGCTAATTGAAGGTACTGAACTTTCCTCATCCCTTTTAAGATTGTAAGCGTGACGACTGCTTTTCGTATGTTGATTTAACACAATTGTGTGAAATATACTTCCTTAACAAATAAATTGAATGAGTCAAGGCGTTTATTTCTTTAGCTGGCGACGTTATTAACCCGTTACTTGGCGAATGTTTGCAATCTTATAAACATATTTGCGTATCAGTCGTAATAAATTTGTATGACTAATGAGATGTATCATAGAAGTAGTACAATCATCGATTTCGCAGAATTATTGATGAGATGTTACACTTTATTATACTTGAGAACAAAAGAAATTACTACAATGTACCGCTTGAATAAACTTTATCGCAAACCTCAGATTCTTTATAGTTATTATTTCTTGCTTACATGTTTACACAGTGGCGTGCATTGGTTTTCGGACTAGGTAGGCAGGCACTAGCGATGTCGCCTTTCAATTGTACGCTTAAGTCCATTTCAATACGATTCTGACCAAAAGAAACCATAGCCATGAACGCTTATTTTATTTGTAGTAATCATCATCATCAGCCTATAATGTTCCAACTGCTGGGAAACAGGCCTCCTCTCTGTGAGAGGGAATGGGCCGTAATCCACCACGCGGACCCAGTGCGGGTTGGTAGATGTCACATGTCTTCGAAGTTTTGGTTCTAGGACATGCCGGTTTCCTCACGATGTTTTCCTTCACCGTTTTGATAGCAGTGGTGATGAAATAAATTACACAATGTAATGCGCCTGGATGGGTTCGAACCCACGACATACAACTCGTAAGTCGGGGCCGTTACCACTGGGCCACCACTGCTATTTATAGTAATAGTACTGCTTAATTACCTATACGCAATGCTCGCCACTAGTTTACATGTATGATATAAAATCTAAACCTAATTTTAGATTGATATTAAATATGTAACTGCCTCGTTGGTCTAGTGGTGGCAAGCGCGACTGCTGATCGTGAGGTCCTGGGTTCGATCCTCAGTTCGGACAAGTGTTATTGAGTTTTTCCGTGTGGAATTCCTCAGTAGCAGTCCGAAGTTTGCATTTGTGCCCGGTTGATGGCAATAGGCTCGCCCCTATTATATAGGACTTAAACATAAAGGCGAAATGAGGGTGTTATTATATCCACTTCTGCCAAACCCTTCGGGGGAATACAGTCGTGATGTTATGTTATTAAATATTTATGTTTAGTTTTAACGTCAATTTTGTATAGGGGCTTGTGACTAATTACCAACCGCGCGGATCATACAATCTGCGAGGTTAAGCTGCGCTTGCCGCGGATGTCGTGGATGGGTGACCGTATGTTACACATCGAGACCCCTCCGTGCCTCGAAGAACACGTTAAACAGTCGGTCTCGGGAGTCATACGAATACCTATGACAGTAGTTATGAAAAGTCAGAAACCCGAACGACCGTCTGACGACCGGTCTAATCTTCGCATATCTGCATTGCCCTGTAACTGGGTTGCGGAGGTCTGATGGCAGTCGCTCCGAATAAAATACTGGTATTCAGCCGCATCTGGTTAGACTAGAAGGTGACCCTAACATAGTTGGGAAAAGGCCAGGCAGAACGAACGTCGTTAAAACAATTGAATAATCACTTACTAGCTAGTAGAACCATTTTATGAAAGCAAATTAAATTAAAATCAAAGTTGTCTAATAAACATGTTATAATATTGGCAGAATTAACGTGAAATAGCAATATTGATGATTGTTAATAAATCAATATCCAACATAAACAAATGGTAATTTAATAGAAAATTGCGAATAGTTAGTGCTACGTTAATAGATAAAGAAAGCTTAGTAGAAAGCCTAGTCATAGTTAATGAATCTTCGCAATTTCACCTCGAGTTATATTTGAATAAAATGTACCCGGTGTCTCGCCGCCCTATCATCTATTGGGTACTTATGTTTATGCAAATTACGTAGTTACGTCCGTAATGACAGACAAACAAATGATCAATGAAATGTGATTAAACGACAGAGGTGCCGACTTAATTAGATGACACGGAAGTTTGAACAGTACCTCATGTAACGTTAGAAATTCCAGATGAAATATCCATGTAAAATAATAAAGACACACAAGTTACAAATTGGCAAACTATACCTAGATATACAGGGTGTAAACGGAATCATGTAATTCCTTCAAACCTCGTGATGTACTGCTGACATAGATTAACCCCGCACGGGATACTTTTGGATTCAATAAAAAAAATATTGCAAAAAGTAAACGGGTTCTTAACGTGAGATATTTTAGTGCCCCGAGTTAAATGACCGCGCGGCGAACGATAGCCACGCAATTCGCTCGGCGCGCTAAAATGCCGCACGTTAAGAACACATGTTTACTTGTCATAATATTTTTTTTATTCACTCCATATGTATCCCGTTCAGAGTTAATCTATGTCAGCAGTACATCACGAAGTTTGAAGGAATTACATGATTTAGTTTACACCATGTCGCAAAAAAAATGGATTGGTGCCGATTCTGTTGTGTATAAACTAAACTTGATTTAGACTATTGCCATCTCTCTCACTCTGATAAAATAAGAAAGAGACGAACGTAAATAAGATCTGTCAAAATTAGATGAACTAAAATTTCCATACAAATTTAGACGACACGTCGAAACGTGTCGACTAAGAACATGGTGAAGTCCAAGGCGTAAACTGAATTGAAATGTCTAACTTAGTTCTTATATATCACCGTCCTTTTTTCCCGCCGTCTGTTAGCAAAAGATTCTTTCATTTTAGTCTAGTTGGTGAATAAGGGAATCGCCGCCAATGGTGTCGATTCTGTTGCGCACTTTGACAGGACTAAACTAAACCAAGGGTGTTTGTCTCTTTCTGTTTCAATAGAAAAAGAAAATGACAGTTGCGTTTAGTCTAGTTTAGTACCTACTGTCAAAATGTGCTACAGATCGTCACCAATGTTTTGATTTCAGCAGCTTGTTTGATAAAGCTGAAACAGTTCCCATCTGCTGTCCAAAAGATCAATCAATAGAGTCAATAAATTCGTTATAAACACAAAACCGTTAACCAACATAAGTTTGAATTGCAGTTGTTAATCAACGATATTAATAGGAATGCGATATTAACCAATAGGGAAGGTATTATGAAATAAATTGTTTCTGTTAGTACAAATATGCGGGCGCCCGCGCAGTCGCCATCGTCACCAGAACTGACCTAACTAAACGTCATAACACAGCATCTGTTACATTCAAAAATAAACTTTATGGCTGAAACAATAAATGTCATTCTAGTTCAATGGATAATTTATAAGTTATAAATAATGGTGAATTGTAATAATACCTATAATTTAATAGTTGATAGAAAAATATAGTAACTGATAAGGTTTTGCTAAGAATTGCTACGGGTTGTGTTCGCCACGCATGTTGTAAATTACATAGCGAATTACATTGAACATGACAAATTAATATATACTGATAATTATAATAGGTAAACGTTATATAAAAAAACACATACATTGAGTGTGAATCCATTTCTTTCTTTTACTGCCAGACCAGCAATCTGGAGCAAAAGAAAAACATAGAATTTATCAGCTGCTTATTATGATCTAAATTCGTAAAAGGCTATTTATTGGAACAAAACAATACAACATTTATTTCGGGTCAGGTACAAAAGTATAAATTGCGATTATGGAAGCAAAACCTGGTCACTGTTAAAATGATAGTAATAGTGGTAGTAATAGTGGTAGTAGTAGTAGTAGTAGTATACTAGGTAGTAGTAATAGTCTGTGATAAAGAACTTCTGAAAACACTGTTAAAAGAAGGAGTCAAATCTGTCAAAGAAGAGCACAAAATCGAGAAGAATTAAAATCCTAAAAATCGTAATTTATACAAGTTTGTTAATATCGGCAATCTTGGGCGAAACAGTGTACAAATCATTGATTAGTTACACTAATCTAAAACAAGGGTAGGTACTGACTATTGCATATGATTGAAATATCAATCAAGAATGTCATGCGGGGCGGGGTTAAGAAGCTTAATTTGTTTAAATGTTGTGGTACTTAATTTCAAAAAACCTAAATATTGATTGACCTTTGGACTGTACTTCCCATTGCCTTCAGTCTCACTTACAAAATATGTCAATCATAGCATTACCCCTTTCCATTCTTAGTGACATTCCCATCCATAGTTTTCTAATAAATTAATGTACAAATATTTGGCAAAATCATTCATATTGAATGATTTTGTTTATTAAGATGTGAGGAAGTGTCCTGGGGTTTTTATTAGGTAAGTACTTCGTTTGACTATATTATTAAACCCTTTGATTATTAAAAATCAAAGACCTTGGTGTAAACGAGGGAGTAAGGTGTTAATGACAAAAACAAAAAAAAACTGTATTTTTATCTGATTCAGATTTGCTATGACATTACAAGTAAACATCATAATATTGAGATGCGAATGCTGTTCCATCAGATATACAGGGATATTATTAGAATAATGCACCTCTATTGTGACTACTTACACGTAAGGTCGTCACCTCACACTAAGTTGCGTATTTGCTGTGGAAAATACAGTTTTCTTTTATAGGACATGCTAGGTTATTGGTGGGGATATTGTGTACAAATAATGTATTTCTAATCTAAGTAACTACATTATTGTACAACGGTACAGTCAAAGCAAGTATTAAAACAAAACCTATTTGGGGCCATTCAAGTATCACGTAAGCAGAATTTTAGTAATTTTTGACCCATCCCTCCCCCTTGTCAGCAAAAGTAAGCAAAGCTTTTACCTAATGCTTACGTAATCATTGGTATATTTTTTTTTAAACAGTACAGGTTTCTTTATTGTTATTCATGAGCAGCAGTTTTTAAGTCCAGAAAAATAAGTAAATAAATAAAATTCCTGACGTAATCATTATCTAGACACCCCCGGCACTCATGTCATCAAAAATAACCTAAGCAAATACCCCCTCACCCCCTTTCGTGCTTACGTAATACTTGAATGGCCCCTTTGGCACCAATTTCTAAAAGCTGTTGAGCTATTAAGCGTCAAACAGACCCCCACAGACACACTGGCATTTAACGTATTAACTAGGATTAACAGCGCAAAATATGGACGTAAATCCATCCGTGATCATAGATAAATAGTAGCAATAATTGAATCGCTCGAAGCGTTACGAGACGGTGTAACGGGCAACCATCGCGAACCCACGCAACCTTTCCTTTATAAATATTGAATGTCAATACGATTATTTACGACAGATATGTTGAATATAAATGAGAGATAAAGGATCGAGTTCGATTTCTGTGTAAAGAACTGTGACAATGGTTCTTTTGTCGAGTCAGCCATTTTATTTGTATGCAAATTAAAATCTCCAACAAAAGACTGTTCGTGTCGGATAATCAAAATATCTGAACATATGAAAAGTATCAATTTGATATGCAGGTTCGCATAAAAAATACAAAAGATGTATACAGGTATGTAGGTAAATACCTACATAAGTTTAACTGTAAAGTGGAAGCTCTAGTCACTAGGAAAACAAAAGAATAATAAACAGAATTTCTACCTAGCTTCAAGTCGAAGCGATCGATGGCGATGGCTCGATTATAACTTCATCATTTTCTATATAATATTATAGTTATACTTTATCTACCTATGAAGCTTGCATTATCACTTAAAGTGCACTAAACCCACGAAAAAAACTAGATTTTTAAAAAAGAAGTGCTGGATTTTATTTGTGGCCTTATCGATTTTAATAATAATATCTTACCGACCGGATTTGGTAAAAACTAAGATTGATGTTTAATTACCAATAATAAAGAATTGACTTTGACTGCCTTGTTGTTGGAAGCGTGACTGCTGAACATAGAGTTCTAGGTTCGATTCCCAGGTCGGGCAAAGTTTTATTGGGTTTTTTCGTTAAGAATTTCTTAGTAGCAGCCCGGAGTCTGGATTTGAGCCCGATTAATGACAATACGCTCGCCCCTTATTACATGGTCGAAACGAGGATGTACTAAAACACCTCTGCCGAACCCTTCGGGAAATACAAAACGTGGTGTTACGTATGTAAGTATAAAGAATTATCTTCATAGCTTTACATAGAAGTCACTCCCATGTATAGTCTACAAGTCTAGTCCAGTCTAAGGCCCAGTTTGGGAACACCAAATGCCACCATTGGTTAGTAATACCATTCGTTTTGAATATAGGAACCGGTAGTTAGTCATCAATGCTACAGATTTTTGATCAATGATTCGATCTTACCATATTAAAACGGTTATATTTAACAAATAAAGCAAAAACAATAAAATGACCAGATTACTAACGAGTCACCTTAAAAAACGTGTGAATATTTTTTTTCTAATACGAATAGCAATAGGTGAGATAGGGTGGATGCACCTACCATTGTGGCCAGCACGCGACCAGGTAGCGTGGTTCCACCTGCCGACTACAGTGTGTTACACCTCTTTGTGCCACAAGTGGGTTACGTCAGCAAAAAACGCGACGTCAAAATATTAGGTTGTTCCACCGTGATATGGCAATAAAGTTACCTACAGATTAGAAGAACAGCCTAAGTTTCAACAGCATTGATATCCAGGATGATAACTTTTTTTTACATTATTTCAAAAAAGATTTTATTTTAGTTGTTGAATCTGGATCTAAATAATTTACAATCAAAACAGAAAATCTCCGATTTCTAGTCCAAGAGACGAAGAGAAATCCATAAATTGATAAATAAATAGGTGCTGATTCTGTTTTGCACAAACTAAACTTAATTCAGACTATTGCTATCTTTTTTACTCCGATAAAATAAGAAAGAGACGGACATAATTAAAAGCTGTCAAATTTAGTTGAACTAAAATTTCCATACAAATTTAGACGATAGGTCGGAATTTGTCGACTAAAGACACGATGAAGTTCAAGGCGTAAACTAATTTGACATCTCTAACTTAGTTCTTATCTATTACCGTCCTTTTCTCGCGCTGTCTGTTAGTAAAAGATAGCAATTCTTTAATTTTAGTTTAGTTGGTGAATAAGAGAATCGGCAGCATTATCTGTTTAATTCTGCAAACTAAAGTTCGTTCCCCTACATCTGCATTTGAAATGAAGCCAAATATATACTGTTCCAAGTTCTAATACTTTTAACTCACAATGTTATGCAATAAACTGAATCACGCTTTCAACTGTTACATAGTTATTAACTCAGTTTTTAATTTTCTGATAAGACATGCTAATAATATGCAGGAAAAAATATTGTTACAAATAACACATTTTCCTTGTATAAACACTAAAATCAACATATCATTTGCACGTAAGTACTCACATTATGTATATGTAGGTACCGATAATTTCACTTTAACGTTGATAAATACATATTTCATATTAAAATGCGACTTCAAAAGTCAACACCTTTCCATAAATAACTTTCATAAGTTAATAACTGAATTCATAATTTTTCTTTGAAATACCAAGAAAACGTGTAAAAATAAGTGCCACACAAGCATAGTTAATTAAAATTAATGCAAACCGCCAAGCGGTGTTGTCAACGCGAAAAAATAAAATCTCGAAGCCCGCCAATTATTTCAATTAATGGTACGTCGCGGTGTCGACAGGAAAAGGAAGCGTGCGTTCGGGATATGAGCTAAGTATAGTCCGCGATTGTGCCCTGACTGACAGCTAGGCTTGATTAATTAATTCGTAGCCCTCTATTCGCCGAGAGGGGATAATAAATCGTGCGTTCTGGCCTCCCGTGAGATGTCGCCAAAGCCAGACACACCGCTGAATAAATGATTGAGTCAAACGCAAACATTATATGTGTCGAGACAGAAATAAACGGCTAATGATGTGTTATACAGGTAAGCGATAATAAAGTCTTCAGATCTACTTTACATCGTTAGAATTCCAGGATAGTTCATTAATTCTGACTTGCTGAAAATGTTTTAGATTATATTTGTTTCAGTTTATATTTTGATGCAGCTTTAGTTATTTCTGTTTCAAATCTAGATTATAATTTATGTTGGAATGAGTTATTCATGTGACACAACGTGAGTATTATTGCCGAATGTATCACTTCTATGAATCACAAGTGTCTGGGCTTGTTACCTATTTCCATTACAACAATTATAAAAATTTAATCCTAAAAGTTAAAGTAACTTCTTATCAATTACAACGTCATTATAAGCAAAGAAACCATAAACCGTTGCCTTTGCGGGGAGCACAAAAAAAGGACGCCAAAATATCGAAGCAGTTCTTTTTGACGGATTTGAACATTGACAAAAACAGTTCCGCTAAATAAACAATGTGCAGTCAAATTTCGTAGAGCCGCCGCAGATGGGAACCTTCGTCCTGCAATAAAACAAGCTTGAAACCGAATCGCAGCCGAATTCGTTATTAATAATCATATCGGCGCCATTTTGTTAAAGCCGCCACATTGACGGGACACACGTGTTGCATAGATGTCGCCAAACATGGATTTTGTTTAGTTTGTTGTGAGAGCTGCGTTTATTTCATTTGTTTGGAGAACAGACACAGTTGTAGTTTTTAGACAAGATTATTAAATTGGTTAACAATCTTCTTGCACTCTACCTATCTTCATTTACAGTTAGTACCAAATACTTAATATTCTGAACAAGCAAGAGTTGATAGTTGTAGATTGTTTTAGATGAAAAATATTGATCCAACCGTTTACGCTTCTGAAATCTAACAAAGTCACAGTGTTGCACTGCACTTTAAATGCATTTTTGTTATTAACTGACCAATGGAATGCCACTATACCTTTGTTTCTACTTTTAATTTAAGGAGAAAGTTAGCATTCAAGTTCATCTCTGAGGAAAATGATAATTTGTGTACAGTCACGTGCACCAAAAGTAAATTAACACGGGAGTTGCAATGGAATTCCTAAAATATTGTTAACGTAGTATCTGGGACTACATACAAACATTTGGCATGTAAAATACTACATAAATTCAATCGGTATTTATGAAGAAAATCACTTGAATTTATGCATATTTGTGCTCCTGACTGTAAAGTTGGTTACTGCTAGTGCAACCCATCCTACTGCATGGACTCCTACCAGTACAATATCAATATCCTTAATCTCTTAGTTACCTCTTTCAACATTCCCAAAAATGTAACAGTCTTTTCTTAGAAAAGGACCACAAGGTTTATTGTTCATGGCGTTAGATACGAAACAAATATAATAAAAAATGCAATAAATTCTATGTACTTACAATAACTTTCAGTACCTGAACAGCAACAATAGAAGGATAGGGTCGCAGATGTAGGCCAAGCGCCGATATCGGTACAAGACAATTGATGATAAGTTTTTTGTTATCGCCGAAAACACCACGAGGGTTTGTTGTAGCTGTTTTTTAATTGCCTTATATTTACTAACTAAACCAAAATATGATTATTCCATCAAGGAAGACCGTTTGCACAGTTAATAAAAAAACCCCAAAACCCAAAAATAACTGTTAATTCAATTTCACCAAAAATACTTGGATCCATTGACGTATTAAAAAATATAACAATGCTTGGATCAGTTAACTTCTATTGATAAAAACGATCATTCTACATTTATATTTGGAAATAATGGCAGTTGCCATTTTATAGTTAAGAAGAAAAATGCTCAATCAAACTACGGTAAAGATTTTTATAAATCCATTAAAACTATTGAATCAATGATAGCTCTTATTGTACTTGTTACCGTAAATACTTTAAGTAACAGGAAGATATAATAAATTACATAGGATAATAAAATAATATTATATATCTCTAGAATGACGTGTTTATAAAAAACGACACCATGTTTTAATTTCCACAAACAATAATTTTAAACTGACATAATTATGAATAATTATATATATCCGCTAGTATATTCAACTTCATATTGAATTAATTGTGAAAGAAATACGACTGTGGAATTTGAATAAAGGCCCACTGACAAAGAAAAAAATATCGTTTGGACAGCTAGGTTCATTCCAAAAGCGAAAACACACAAAATGCTATTCACGTGGATTGTAATTTTGATTTAATCAAACCCTTACAGGAACTCTATTGCAGTCTGGATAGTAGGTCATCATCATCATCTAGCTGCCCTTATCCCATTCTCCTCTATCAGCCGTCATCTCAGTAGTCACTCCTTTCTTACCCATATCATTCTTTACAGAATACATCCATCTTTTCTTTGGCCTACCTCTACTTATTTATCCATTCACATTCATATACATATATCTTCTAGCGACTTGACTTAGTTTGGATAGTAGGTACATTAATGAAAATTCTATTTCAACCGGATTAGACGTTTTAAAATCTAACTGATAATCACACAAACAAGGTTATTCTTCTATAAATAATTTTGCTGTTCCTAATCTTATGTTATTTCCCAATATTGTTTACGAGCGATTATTTGCCTTTCCTCTTGATCTTTGCCTGTTTCAATGTATTAGTTGTCTTATAATTATTTCCATTATCTGAATACACATTGATTCTTATTATTGTGTACAATCAATGTTAATTAGTTAATGATGGCACGGCGCTGGAATAATATAGGTTAACAAAAGATAATTCCGATAATATCTCTTAATACTCAATTCTTTACTGCATTTCATATGTATTACTAAATGGTATAACAAAGTAAAAGATCAATCTTAGACGAGATTAAACACGCCAAAGAGAAGGAGAAAAAATCAGAAAATATCCGAAGTTAAAAAAAATGGACAAGATGGAGTTTTCCAAAATATTACTTGGGGCACAGACTAAGTAATAGATTGGTGTAACCATCGGAACATTTACATTAAATTGATAGTAGCTCAGATTGCTGAACTATAAGTTCCCCCAGGACTTTGTATTTCTGCATGTTTTATAAAAACATGCAGAAATACAAAGTCCTGGGGGGTCACCAATAAATTGAAATAATATAACACCTGACGCATTACTAAAACAACTCCTAACTATAAGATTGTAATGTCTGGCTCTAACGTCTAAATGAATCTCTAATGTCAGAACGTTTATAGCCATCTGTAGGCTGAAATGTCAAAGTCCTCACTCATTGATATTCTAATACCCACCCACTGCTTTGTTTCCTCATCAAAGGATTAAGCAAATTTAATTTATAGTCTCTTTTATTATTTCCGTATTGAACCTCCTTTCCAATGTAAATTAATATTTTGCTAAACAAATGCGGTGAAATGGCATTCATGTGTAGGATGTATGTTTATGTATAGGTAATTTACATACATAAGACGAGCTCATATTTAGGACATATTAACATAGCGTAAGTACATATTTCTTTATGAATATACAAATAAATAGGTTTATGTTGTGAATACAAATATTTTTGCGCCTAGCCTCGGCTGGTGGTTTGTTGACAACACATGGCTGTTGTGTTGCTTCATAAAAACTGTCAACGACATCATTATTGCTTCTTCTTACTACATTTGCATTCATTGCTAGCTTATTTATTTTTCCTTCTATTCGAAATTTGTTTTCAAGTTTATTATTTTCTTATTGATCATTAAAACTTTTATGTGTTAGTTGTAAAACATCATTTTCAACAAATATTGACAATTGACTTCCTAAAACTTCATCTAGAGTTAACCTAATCAATTATTTTTAACCTACCCTCACACAAAAATATTTAAGTTTATCAACTGATAACATAAAATATTACTTAACTTCTAATAAAAATAAATAAATGACATAACATAGTCTTTGGTTGTCATAACAACCGGTTGCAGTCGGCAACATAACAACGCGATGCAGCCGGCTCAACAATAAGCTTGCTAACAACACTTCAAACATACCTTCCACGACCAACACAAATGCCGACACACTAACAACACGACTGCTATCAACCACACGGGAAAACTGGACTAGGACTTATAAGAAACTGTAGTAGAAAATACTTGACATACCTACTTTATGTTGAAATTGAAACCCAAACTTGCAGCACAGTTTTGCGTCACCTGTGTTGTTAAGAGTCAATTAAAACAAAAGACAACTTACCACTGGACTGTCGTCGCCAAGGTCCGAGTCACGGTCGGCGTCGGCCATGGCGTACGCCGGCACCGGCTCACGGTTCTTCACCCGAATCTTGGCGGCTTTTACAATGCACGGTGCAACGAATACGCCACGGAAGGCACGTGCTTTGCTCACACACTCGCGTCGGACATACAACGGGTACACGGGCCGTAGAGGCGAGAAACGAGCGTTGCGTGTGCTCGCACAGAATGGTATGGCGCGCTACAACGCCGGTCGCCCCTCTCTACGAGGCCCCGCCTTAAGGCGTCCGCGTCACGGCGAATCAAACCGCGCGATATCAAACTGATATTTCAGCCTCACGCTCCGCCCGCTACACTTATATTGTTTTTATTCAAGCTATAAAATAATCGCGTGGCATTGATCGTTCTTTGTGATTAATAGCGATAGTGAAACGCGATATTAATGCGCCTTAATCGGGGTTTCGTTTGCGCATTTAATGAGCCTGTTAGTGTTAGTTTTGTTACTGTACGTATAGCTACGTTTGATTAATGGATTGGATGAATGAGGTCGGCCGTTAAATGAACAATCCGTTCATTTACTAATCTGTTCCATTTTAATTGGTTCTTGGAAAATTTAATAAGATAGGTTTAGGGTTTCTATAATCAGTTTTGAAATAAACTAATATAGGATTATTGATTTAATTAGGTATTAAGGTAAATAACGCGTTGAAGTCTTTACTTAGCTTATTAAGTACATACCCACGAATACACGGATAGCGAATTAATTAAAACACCCAATCAATCAATTAATTATTATTATCTGTAAAAAATTATGATAGACAAGAAAAAACTTTAAGAATAATAAGTACTTATTGTGGTAAATACACGTAGAATTATATCTCTCCTGTAATCATTTTAACTTACACGATGCTGAGTGTAGGTAGGTACCTATACCTACCTACTAAAAATAATATTGTGTGATTTTGTGTTTCTTAAAAAAGTGGGCGTACCTCAAGGATTATCCTAGGCCCTTTACTGTTTGTAATTTATACATTAACATGAAGACCTACTTATCAGATACAATTTTACTTGCAGGTGGCACTCTCCTTGAATTAATTAAATAATAGGATAGAAAATTATAGTACCATTTTAATGATACCTAATCTATACTAATATCTATAAATGCCTTACTAATAAAATAAGTCTAAGTACCTACGAAGAAGAGGTCCGTGCCAAGCAGTGGGACAGTAAGTAATTGGTTGATTAGGCTATGCTATTTATCATAGCAACTGGGTTTATCAAAGTTGCAAACCTGTGTTTTAGTCTATCCCCCACTTCTTCTTAGAGTGTTGATGGCAATCTAAATTGAGTCAACCAGCCAGAACTTAGCTACGAGCTTAGCGTTATCAGTAACGTCCATTAGTTCCTGTAACGTGCAGGTATCAGGGCACGCAGGGCATGATCCTATATACTCTTCTGATTAATGTCGTTATGGTTTCCAAGACAGTTAAATCAATTCCTCGGAATATGCCGAGCGCTTTTGTCTCTCGTAGTTACCTTGATTGGATAATTGTAGCAGGCTTGTCCCAAAAGTTGAATATCGTTATAGTACTTGGTAGCGCGAATGGTGATCGTGACGTCTTGGGTTCGATCTCCAGGTCGGGCAAAGTGTCATTGGGTTTCTCCGTGTGGAATTCCCCAGTAGCAGTCCAGAGTTTGGATTTGTGCCCGGTTGATGGCAATAGGCTCGCCTTCTATTACATGGGACTTAAACATAACGACGAAATGAGGGTGTCAGTATACACCTCTGCCCAACCGTTAGGGGAATACAGACGTGATGTTATGTTATGTTACTTTGTTCCAAGTGCAAATCCAGTCTAATCTCTTCTGCGTTCTACTGTCAGTATAATCACTGATATCCTGCTGCAACACTGCCGTTACCTTCGTCACTTATCTATCTCCAATACTCATGTATGGAATTATTAAGTACAATAATGCTTCATTCAATACAAGGAAGCTAGCTTGAAATTTTTCCATTCCCTAAAGTTATTTAGGCGATCAACGAAGAAAGCTGGAAGGTCCTAATTGAAGTCCTCCGTGGTTGAATTATTTGTTTATTGATTGTGAGCATGTACCTATGCATTTACTGCACGTATGTAGAATATTTTAGGCACTTACATGTCGCGAAAAAATCCGTAATTTTATTTCAGGTTTATCAAATATCAATCAACTCAGCCTATCGCAGTCGCTCTCCTAAGTTGCGCCACTATACTCAGACTTCTGCCTTCTACATCCAGTCCACCCTAGCTGCCTCCTTCAGGTCATCAGTCTTGTCGGTCGTCGTTTGGTTATCAAATATGATCCACGTCAACAAATTCATATAAACTATTCTTGTAATTCAAAATCACATCATCAAAGTTACATACAAAATCTTTTAAAGAGGAGACGTGAAGACGTGCTTTTTTAAAGTGTAAAACTAACAACTAAACCAATTTTCATTGTATCAAATGAAATTAATCGATCTCCCCAAACTCAATTAGGATGAGCTTTCGTTTTCACGTTGTCGGGAGCAGACAATACAAATAAGAGTATCTGGTGTAGTACGTACACAGTATAGTGACGTAGCTACAGTACAGACAGCAACAATTAATACGGCCGGCAGATCAATCGCTTGTCGAACACTGCAAGCGGTTTTGTATGGTGCAAGTTGGAAGAATGCTGGATCAGGGATCGAGTAATTTTCACTGAGATTCTTCCTGAGATTGTTGGAAATAGTAAAATCAATAACGCAGCTTTATCGACGTTTAATTAGAGCTCTGTTCATCATTTCGTTATTCGCGCCCTTGGCTATCAACTCGTGCCCAGTTAACAAGTGGAAAACCAATACTACAAATAATGAACAATAATACAATACAATACTCCATTGTACACAAAACAAACCAATAACTTTACTACAAAAATAGAGATTACAATGGGCGGTCCTTTCACACTAAGCGACTTCTGCCAGACTACCTTTGCATGGAGATGATAATTTGCCGGTCGAAGCACTGGAGCGACTGCCGTGTGACCTACGGAACTCAAAAGGATGTATCTACTATCTATTCTGCAGCCTATCTACCTGACATTATCCCTTCCAACACTCCACTTTACTAATGAGCAAAGAAAGCTTTATTAGGTTATGAGTTACCACCATGGAAAGAAGAATTCTTAGGGAATTTGAATCAGAATCAGAAGCTGTCCTTATGATAAAAATTTAATTAGAATATTTGCTTCTTATACTCTATATCCTGAAGTCCAAATTATTACATCGTATCTTCACCTTGATCATAGTAAAAATCTGTAAACCTTGGTATTTGCGCTTCTAACTTACCCCACCGTCGCTGTAATCGCTCCGGGCTGATTGATGAACTCCCCCCTCCCACCTCGCCGGGCGGAGTGGACTCCCCCGCCGTTTAGCCTGAGTGATCCATGGCTATGAGATCTATTACCCAGGCTACATTACCACAATGCCCTGCAAACTTTGTTTTATTTTACACGCTTCTATCGTGCTAAATTGTACCTCCATTTAATCTAGCAAATGTCTATCTAACAATGTAAAAATTTAATTAAGAATCTGCCTCGTCTAAATATTTCTGGTGGTTAAGCCTAAAAGTCTGACAACTGATCTGACCTTAGGATATCGGCATTGCCCAGTTACTGGGTTGTGGAGGTCTAATAGCAGTCGTTCGGTGTAAAATACTGGTATTCAGCCGCATCTGATTAGACTGGAAGCTGACCCCAAGGTAATTGGGAAAAGGCTAGAAGGAAGAAGAGGTAAGATAAATGAAGAAGCAAGGCAACCTCATAAGCTTGCACACCAGGTTCCGAAAGGCAATTCACACATTTGTAATAAAGCTGCTTGTCATTACTAAAACCACTACTCTGCTAAGAACACAGTTCTTAGGGTAGAACTTGAACACAACCTTTTCCCATAAGACTGGTTGATTTAATTGTATTATGACTTACGACCGCTGAGTTTCAGCTGGTACAAATAAAATCTAGTCGACAATGTGCACTTGACGATGGTGACTTGACAGTCTGGTGTTAAACTCGCATCCCGTGCCTTATATTTGCTTTATTTCTGCTCGAAAGTGCACAAAGCGCTTAGTCTGCGGTCACCACAATAGTTATAAATAATAACTTTACAGGCTTAGTGTTAAAGAGCTTTATTTAAATTAGTTATACATGTTCATAGATATACTTCAAGGCCTCCAAGTCACGCTCAGAAATCTACAATATTTCGTCAATTTAGTTAACTTTGCACAGTTTGGAAGTGGAGCTCATGGCTAATTACCAACCGAGTTTGCAAGGTTAAGCTGCGCTTGCTGCGATCAGTTTGTTGATGGGTGACCGTTCGTTACACTTCGAGGCCCCTCCGTGCCTCCGAGAGCACATTAAACAGTCGGTCCCGAGTGTCATATGAATACCTATGACAGTCGTTACGGGAAGTCAGAAGTCCGAAAGTCTGACAACCGGTCTAACCTTAGGATATCGGCATTGCCCAGTTACTGGGTTGCGGAGGTTTGATGGCAGTCGTTTCGCGTAAAATACTGGTATTCAGCCGCATCTGGTTAGACTGGAAGCTGACCCCAAAATAGTTGGAAAAGGGCTATATAGGCAGCAGTGGCGAAGGGTGAATTTTCTTAAAAGGGAAGCCGAACCAAAAAATGCTTACCTTGCTCAAGTGTGATGCGTGAATTCCAGTAACTACTCGTATAGCTGTGGCCCTGTGGCTGACTTCGAAATCTTGTACAGATGAATTGGCTTTAGCTCACTTTCACTATACATGTAAGCACTGATACATAGAAACAGTGTCTTGCAAGTATAATAAAAGTGGCTTTGAGAAAAACCCTTTGGGGATGGATATGAGAAGAACATCATCAGTCCGACTGACGCTAACGTAATAGAAACCAAGAAAACGTTCTTCGATTCCAGTTTCAGATAAATACCTAAATATTACCGTTAGTTGCTCCCTATGATTAACATCGGACGTTTCGTCAATCATGACCGATACAAACTGAGCATTATTTATTTCCAACCTTAATTTGGTCGCGTAAAACGAATGCGATACTTTGTATTAAATCATTTTGTATATCACTCGAAAAACCAGAGAATGTGGGATTCTGTGTTGAGGAACATTGTTCCAAATGCGAATCGATTACGGTATCATACTTGCTTAAATATATATAACAACGTTTCGATATAGTTACCGCGGTTATCGGATGCCGGATTTTCGTGGTGGCCGCGAAAAGCTAATTCTTTTTTACCTAGCAAAATTACTGTGTCGATGAACCGTTTCATTAAACTTCTATTCCGATCTACTTTTCTATTATGAACTTCATACGTATTAGCAAAAAATGTTTCTATCCTACGATTTCCGAAGTCATGCAAAGATAAACAACTTCGGATATGTTTTTCGGTCTGAACATGTTTTTTGGACGAATTTGAAAGATTATTAATATCTTTAAATCCCGTGTGGCTCCATAAGCTACTATAATCTGAAAATAATATGCAAGGAAAACAAAACATTTTATTTAATTTACAACTTCCCGTAAGCCAAGGGTATTTGTCGTACTTACAAATAACTGTTAAAATGTTTGAAAAAACCATTGCGTCGTTTGTAATTTATAATCATGTCAGGGCGAGCACGGCCTAACTGAATTACATGTTTTTTATTTTCAAAACTCAACTTTGAAAAGGATGTTTCCTCAGTCAACAAATAATCTGTCAGACAGCATTCTACGTTCACTAATGCCGCCATGGTATCGAATTTACTCAATAATAACAAAATCACTACTTAAATAACTACTTTCTAATAAAACTACAAACTAAAAAAACTATCTTAGTAATCCTTACTTACCTAAATACCTATATCACCAAACAATACAACGCCACTAACCTTGTTTTTACTGCACTATCACTTCGCAAAACTATCACTAGTTTACACAAATAAATCAATGTCAAGAATAATATACGAATAATGCTATAAGATTCTAAATTATGATACGAATATATCAAATCAAATGCAAATGAACAAGTGAAAACAATAATTTATATAAGCGCGAAAAAAATCTGTTATGAATCTGTCATCCAAATATTACTATCTGAACAAATTATGAACTTCAGTAGCCTTATTTCCATCTCGTTCTGGCGTACGCATTTCCTATCTCTGTCCTTATCGTAACTCGATGAATCGTGGCTTGCCATCGTCCTATATCTAGCGGTGTTATGTTGCCTCAAGGTCACGATCGCTACAAGTGAAACTATGAATTAAATGTACTGGATTCCTGCCGCGCCTGACCGGCTTTTCTTTTGCGTCATTTCAAGTTACGTTGCAGCGAAAAAAATTGTAGGCGTTTATTTATTTCTTTGATTGTTACTTTCATAAGCAAGTGTTATAATACCTGCAATGTAACTTCGTAAATACCTAATTATTTGTTTAAATGATAATTGAAAATGATAGATAGGTACTATTATTGGCCATACTTCGAAAGGGAAGCCGATAGGAATCGAGTTGTATGGAGCCTTCGCCACTGATAGGCAGAACAGGTTAACTTTGCACGATTCTCCCTACGAATTCCTCTACTTTTAATGATTGTCTCATAATTATAATAAATCCTCCGGACGTCAGACTTACATAACCTAGGTAAATATAATTGCTGAAAGTTCATCTTCTTTACATAGTATAAAACAAAGGCCCTCCTGCTGTCTGTACGCTAAGGTCTTTTAAGCTACGCAACGGATTTTAATGCAGTTTTCAGCAATAGATAAAGTGATTCAAGAGGAAGGTTTATATGCCTACATTGCACACGTGCGAAGCCGGGGCGGATCGCTAGTTAGTAATAAACAAAAGAAGATAAATTGGTAGCTAATGTAATCAACTCTTTGACATAATCATCTCTTACTCTCCTAGGTACCTACCTATCGAGTTAAGACCAAGCTCTACGACGTCATTGATTGAATGTTTATAAAAGAGAAAAAAATCTTCTTTTCATTCACTTTAAGATAAACCAGTTACTAATAAAATAGTAAGCAAATATTTAAAAACATAAGTAAACATAAGATTTAACGTTTACAATTCCGTTCTACTAAGCTGTTTGGTTAAAGATCTACGCAAAGATCTAGAACAGAAAGTTCACTTCTGATTTCAAAGATGGCAGTGAATGTTACCTCTAGTGCTGCATAGATGGCGTTACTATATGGATCGAAGATCAAAATAGAAAAGAAGCTTTGTTATTTTGAATATTATATTACTTGCATATTATTATGCAATAATGTTATATTGCGTCTTTCCATTAGGAATTTCTCAGTGGCAGCCCGGTGTCTGGATTTGTGCCCGGTTAATGGCAATAGGCTCGCCCCTCTATTACGTGAGACTAAAACATAACTGACGAAACGAGGGTGTACTAAAATACTAAAACCACCTCTGCAGAACCCTCCAGGGAAAACAAGGCGTGATGTTATGTTATGTGTTTTGTATTACTTGCATAAACTTATATTATACGATGTCTCACGGTCTTTACTTAAGTAGGTACCTAATTTAATTAATGTCTCCTATTGGCTATTGCCTACACATTAATTATTTCTTTGCTCTCCCGCCATGTAAGTAATCAATTTTCTTCTTTATGCAGAGCCTGTCTACTGAATCAGAACTTGTTCCTCAAGTACAAATCATTAAAAACACAAGTGTTTCAATCATCAACAAACATTTTAACGGGTGAAATATCGGAATTGCGTACGCCAGCCCCCTCTCGCAATGATAAATTAACAATATTATTGTCCTGTTGTAGCACTCAGCGGAAAAATGCAATTAGTCAAACACGGCCCTTATTGCCCCACGTCTACTCACCACGTTGACTTATAGAAAATTTGTCATTAAACTCTGACAGTTCAGCAGTTCACACTTGACGCACCGCAGTTTGTGTTTTACATTAACTAGTGAAGGAATTATTGTTCATTATTTGTAGTTCAGTGTGGTAGGTTTGTTGGTGTTCTTCTTTGTGGCTGGTGCGTTTGCTAAGCATTAATGTACGCTCGCGGTTTGCACCGAGCCCGCCAACGTTAAGTGTTTCTTAGTAATGTGTTCTGTCACTTATAAACGTGAGAGTGAATAGCCCTGCCGCACCTGCTTGGAGGCAGACAATTTAAACAGAACATACTTTATGGTCACGAACCGATTCCAAAATCGTAAAATAATTATGTATGTTCCGATTTAAATAGCCAGCTAACATTTTGTAATACAAATACAGTTAAATTCTTACATTTTACTATGTTGGGATATTAAATTACCAATGTTTTCAGCATACTTCACGTTCTATTATTAAACTTTGATTCAATCATGGGGAAGGTTTAGTTCATTTCTTTTTTTCGTCGATCAACACTTACGATCAAACAAAATCAAGCAATTACTGAGAGGTCTTGCTGATAGCGTTAGACGTACTCAATGTTTCAAGCTATAATATCGATCGACAAGCCGAGCCAAAATGTATTAATCTTAAAAGTACAAGAGTCTGGCAAACGAAAGTAGTGACTGAAAAAGAGCGGCAAATTTAAAAAAATATCAGCATAGCAACCCCAAAACAAAGGTATAACCTAATTTGATACTTTAGAATTATTTGTTTTTGATGAAAAATAGTTGCCATATAAAAAAATTGCAAATAATTCGAGTGTCTACTTTCGTTAGCCAGACTCTAAGACTTATCTACAGCAGTGATAGCCTAGTGGTGTGTCCGTCGTACTGCCAACTCATAGGTCTCGAGTTCGAACCCAAGGCACGCACCTCTGGCTTTGTAAATTCATGTGCGTATTGTATAATTATCACTTGCTTAAAAACGGTAAAGGAAAACATCGTGAGGAAACCGGCCTGCCTGAGAGATATTTCTCGACGGCATGCCAAGTCAGAAGCCCATGGGCGGCATAAACTCTGACACCAGGTCATTAACTACACGAAAAGAAGAAGACTTATCTTGTCTAACAGAATATTAGAAAGTCAATTGAACCTTGAATAGAACTTTCAGTTTAAATAAAAAAGAGTAAGTGGTGATTAGAATCGTTTATTAAAATTTTATATAAACAATGATATTTTGCATTCGTCTTTTATACAAATAAATATAAAAAACCTAATTCGTTCATTTCGAATCGCGAGTCGTTATTGGCCAACAACGGCGCTTAAAATAAATGCTATTTATGATTCGATCGTTGATCATCGATTACTTGTGTCAAACATCGATGTCTCGTAAAATGAAGGATATTAAAATTATGGTGATGTCACGATAGGTACTGTTTGTTCGTGGGGCTGTTCAATCCGGATTGTTTCAGGTTGTTTAGCGGGTCCTGTCTTCGTGATGGGGACTATTCTTTCGCCTGCATTGTGTGGGGGTTTCTTTGGTGCTGTGATGGTGAGGACTCCGTCGGAGGAGAGTGTGCTAACGAGGTCCTGTACGTCGTAGCCGCCGGGCAGAATGTACCGGCGCGTGAACTGGCGCGAGATGAACCCGTGCTCGTCCTGCTTCTCTTCGTGCCTACCTTCGACAACGACGCTGTTGTTCGCTGCCTTTACTGTGATCTCTTCAGGTGAGAATTGCTGGACGTCCAGAATGACCTGGAATAGGAAAAGGTTAGGTGGTTATCATTAGAAAAACAAGACATATTACTTTTATAACTATATTTTATTTCAAAAAGAGATAACCTCAAAAAATTACCACCTTATCAAATTGTGGATTTGACTTCAAGGCTAGTACCTACCTACTATTAATCCCAAAATATAATTTATAACAAAATTAAGCAATTACACGGCAATTGTAGCAAGTCTAACTCGCTTTATTCGGTGTAACAAATTGCATCAAGGACAGACAGATGAGCGCAAACATGGACCTATTCTGAATCAAAATCCACAATGTGTGTTCTCTTCGAAACCGAAAACGCCTTATCTCTTACCTTGGGATTTGTGATTGAACCTATTTCAGTTTGTGAGTTACAGCTAGTTCACACAGAAACTGTTTACAGGACCCGTTTTAGCGGATCCGTTTTTATATTGGTGTTGGCGCCTGTAGGTAGTTTTATGAGCGAGTTCACATACATGACAGTATTCCGAATCCAGTAAAAAATACTGGTCTACAAAAACAGTATAAAAAACGGATCCGTACCTACATATATATGTAAGGAAAAGTATGGATGCCTTCTAGAGCTTCTTTCCTGGGTTCTCGATCCCGGGAATACCCAGGAAAATTAACGATCTGCTGAAAACGGATCCGCTGTATTAACGGGCGCTTAGTTACCATACATTATGGAACATCGGTGTCCCTTACAGCAATTATCACTTCTTCTACCAAGCAAACTGATTCTGTTAGTAAGTACCTACCGACTAACTATATAAGATTGTTGCTTGTAGCCTATTGATTCGAAGTGGGAGAGCCATTATTCAGTAATAGCTGAGATATCTACGAGCGTATAATCACTTTTTAACAAAAATAAAACCGACTTCAAATTCTCCGAAGTTCTTTATCAGATCTTCACCAAATTTAAATGGGACCACTTCGAAAGCACACTCTTTCAATTAAAAAAATAATTATTAAAATCGGTTCACAATTAGCAAAGATATCGCGGAACAAACATACAAAAAAAAAACATACAGTCGAATTGAGAACCTCCTCCTTTTTTGGAAGTCGGTTAAAAATATGAAATAGATAATTAAAACAAAAATCCTACCTCAAATTTCTCCTTCGTTAGGTTAATAGTAGACGCAGATTCCTGTCTTGTAAGGCTCGTCCTCCATGGCCTGAAGTATGAATTTCTGAACAGCGAGGAGGTAGGGAGTGTGGAGAGGGAAGAGAGGAGCTCGTCCCTCTTCAGCCCCATGCCGAAATGCTGGTCCAGCAGACGGGAGGGCCTGTCCCACTCGTCCCACCAGTCACGGAACATCAATGGTACTATCGACATCTGTAATCAAAAATGGTAGGTGGTTTAAAAAGTGTTTGATTTTCCCAATTTAGGGCAGATTTTTCAATCGTCAGATAACTTTTTGACAGAATTTCGTGTGATTTCCAGAATAAGGTATTAGCTAAACGTAATAGACTGTTATCTAAGGATTTTTTTAAGACAGGATTTAGCAGATGTTTTTTTCTGTAGGTACGATAAGCCAACATAGTAAAATCTACTACGATAACTAATCAATATTAAAAAGAGTATCTATTGTCAAAAAGAAAACTCGTTCAAAAGAATTTTCCAGATCCTGATCATTCTAAATTATTTCTATCTATCTTTAATCCTTAAACAGTGTGTTAATGTAATCCCAGTTCAGCTTGGAACTTTTATAAACTACGTAATAACTTATAAACTAAAGTTATTTCTAAACGTAAAACTCATTTATAACGTCCTTATGACTGTCCTATTACATTTCCACGGTGCCAAGTCATAAACAACAATCAAATCAGTCATGGCAAAACCATAGACTCGTCGATATTCTCGCGCGCGATCGTAAAACTTATCTCTGGCCTGAAATAAATCAACAACATTGTCTATTCATCGTGTAGATATAAACGGGTATTTTCATGGCGCAGTTATTTTCAGCGGTTACGTCTCCTTCCATCGTATGCGCTTGTAATGTTATTAGTGCTTATGTTATGTAGGTAATTATTTAATATTCGAAACACATTTTAATCATAAATTAAGTGGTTACGAATCCACTTGGAAGTTGCCATTACAGAAGGACATTGGACAAGTTAAATAAAGAACATAATCGATTACAGAATTTCGAAAATAGGTAGTTTTTTTTAAATTATTTTAATCTTATCCAGAAAAACTGAATCGATATTGACTTAAAAATGTTAAAAAATCTTTTCCAAATTATTAAACCGGCAAGAAAATCATGAAAGAGTACCTATCACATATCTACCTATCATGGAAGACCTTAGGTACCTACATTATTGAAATAGAGCTATATGAAGTCGAATTACAAGATTAAACAGTCATTTTATTACTCCAACGAAAAGCTAGTTGAACTTTAGCGAGTTTGTTTACATTTAAAAGCAATAATACGTGCACATAAGAATCTACGAATTTCTGGAACGATTCCACGTGTATGAGTCACCTGTGAGTGTGAACTGTTTTAGATCTGATGCAACCTGCTGAACTGAATCTCTTCACACTTTGAAAATTAGGCGACATAATTTTTAGTTTTGTAATACGGTAAATTTAGATTGAGCGTTGATGTAGGTAAACAATTTAAAGCGCGTGGATACCTTCGGAATTCGTGTTATTTCAAAATAGTTAATCTATACTAATATTATAAAGCTGAAGAGTTTTTTTGTTTGTTTGAACGCGCTAATCTCAGGAACTACTGGTTGGAATTGAAAAAATATTTTTGTGTTGGATAGTCCATTTATCGAGGTTCTAGGCTATATAACATCACGCTACGACCAATAGGAGCGGAGTATAAATGAAAAATGTTGCAAAAACGGGAAAAATGTCCCCCCCGTGCGAAGCCGGGACGGGCCGCTAGTGTTTTGTACAAATTGATAAATGATTTTTATTTCTGTAAATAAATCAGTTACAGACACTTTTATAAGTCAATGTAATGTTTTTTTTTAAACTACATGGAGCCGATTAAACAGGTAGATTCAAAGTGGAATACTATTTGTATTTATCATCTGCTTAATTTTATTATTTTGTATAGGTAGGTAGCAGATGTAGTTTCAGTTAAATATTATTAGTTTCAGTAACGATCAAAAGTTTTAAATTCATCTTTAAAATTATTTTAGTTCTAACTTTAATAAATTTTGTTTTTTGTTTGTTTATTATTTATATACTGCAAATCCAAAGCAACTACAAAGTTCGTATTAACGTATGGCGTTGTAATTATTATTGTACGTAATTAATGAATTGCGCACCAATATATGACGCCACTTGTTCAAACATAACATTTTTATCAAACAATACTTTGTTATCGATCGAGAAAAACTAAATTCTTAATATCTAGGTATTGACTACCATTTCACCGGTAAACCAGTAACCAGTAAAACAAAATCTTCTTTCACAAACAACAAAAGTTTCTACGTTACCTTAAAAAGCACAACAGATAAATTACACTACCGTATCACCATAAAAAAAAACAATTCACCTTAGTGGTTGTTAGTTCGTTGCAGGCGCGCGCCGCTATGGATGCGAGACTAGCGCCCGACGCTCTGCAATGTGATTTAAATAGAACTTTCAGCGGCCCACACGGGCTGAATCATGAGGATCCACCTTGAACTTGAAGCTGTAGGTACGGTATCATTCATGACGGACTACCTGGTTGAGAAATTACCGTGTATGGTTCATTCAGCTTATTGGCTGAGACACTGATACCTACCGCAGGCATTAACCACACTATCATTCCGAATAGTTTTTGCATAAGTACCTAATTATCAGAAATTAATCTATAGAAGCGTCTGGGTATTCAAATGATAGGCAGGTTGTCGGTTAAAACTTAATCTGTCTTGACAAGGCATTCTCCTTCAAGGAAAGCACATCCCCTATTCGCTTGTACTTTATTTAATAGGCAAAAGGAACGCCGTAAGTCTTAAACTTCCAGATTTATGAAGTACTTTCAATAAAATTGTATAATTTATTTGCAGTTCAATACATAAGTAATGTGTTGTTCTTCCTAGCCCTTGACCTGCTTAAGAGAGTTTGAATCAGTAGCGTAATTTTTCTTAAGACTACGTTAAACATATCTGTGATGGAGGGTTCTCAATTGATTGATATAGTGACAGGTCTTCGAGGATTTTGTTATCATCTCCGTCAGTACCTAATGATAATGAGTTGACAGCGATTACACCTTCACATAATTTCGATTCTAAGCTCCATGACGGGGCCGTAGGTGCTGCCGCCACAGTACCTCGAGCATGCGAGGCCTCCGAACCGAACAAGTAAATAGATGGAGGGGTAGTGGGTCCAAGCGCTTCGATTACTTGCTTCTCGGGGCCCCCAGTCTCTAGCTATGGCCCAGATCCATCACAACGCTAGATAGTCGACTGATGCCGGTGGTCTGCATAGCCTAAGAACATATTAACTTGATAACGTAGCACAGGTGATATTAAACTATTCTAGGCATTTTTTTTTTTTAATAATATTTATTAAACAATAAAAATTATCAAGAATCGTGGTCACCATTATTATGACGATTCTGAAATATTTGCGACTTTATTTACCCATTGAAAGTCGTGGGTGTCATTCGAGAACAAATTCATCTTATCGTAGGAGGATGATGCTGAATTGTATTCGACATCATTACTACGATTTCTATTATAGTAAAAATATAAGGCATTGTCATCTCTTACTGAGACCGAGACGACAAATACGTCACAAGTGATGAAAATAAAACACTATTTTTAGATGTGACAATTTTATCCCAATACAAGTGTACCTACAGATGATTGTGAAAGATATTAATAGCTGTGGAGAATAATCCGGCCAACGCTTTCTAAATAACATTGTGGTGTAGATAATTAGGCGGTTAATATAGTGATGTCAATTCACCTACTTTTTTCGTGTCGGCACAAACTATACGAGTACCAGAATACCTCATGCCATGGTGAAAAGATTACCTTGAAGACAATGATCCCCTCAGTATATGTCACGCACTGCTGGGGCGAAGCCATCGAGAAACACGGCGAAGAACTTGCTGTATCGCTTGATATCTCGAAGGCCTTTGACAGGGTCTGGCACGCGTGTCTACTCAGCGAGCTACCTGCTTATGGTATCCCAGCTGGTTTTTGTATCTGAATATCAGACTTCCTTAGTGAACAATCGATCAAAGTAGTCGTTGACGGCTGCTCCTCTGAGCTTATGGCTATTGATGCCGGTGTTCCTCAGGGGTCTATTCTTTCTGCATCTCTTTTCCTGCTGCACATCAATGATCTACTTCAGCCTGGTATTGTTGGGTACGCAGATGACAGTACTGTTTCAGAAAGATACTTGTCCAGCGGAAAGACCAGCGCTGATGAAGTTCGTTACTTGGGAGAGGCCATGGTAGAGCGCTCAGATTTGACCATAAACCTTGTCTCCCAGTGGGGTGATGATAATCTGGTCTCTTTTAACGCCACCAAAACACAGGCGTGTCTTTTCACCGTTAAAAGGAGTCGTTTCGACCAAACTCCTACTTTTTGGGGTACATCTGTTCCTGTAACTGATCAGCTCGAGCTGTAGTTGTACTAGTAGAGCTGTAGTTTCTAGGCATGGAGTTGACATCCAGTCTCAATTTCGGCGTCACCTAAATAGAGTGAAGCGATACTTTACGCCTGGACAGTTTTTGACTCTTTGTAAAGCGCAAGTCCGATCCTGCATGGAGTATTGCAGCCACCTTTGGGTTGGCTAAGCTAAATGCCAACTTGCCACGCTTGACTCAGTGTAAAGCAGAGCTAAGAGGCTCATTGGCGACGTAAAACTGGTGGATGCTAAGCTTCACAGCTTGGCTCATCGCCGCAAGGTTGCCTGCTTGTCGGTCTTCTATAGACTGTACTTCGGTGAGTATGCTCAAGAACTCCACAACCTAATCCCACCGACCCCCTTCTACCATGGGACATCTAGACACACTCCAAGTTACCATCGATACCTAGTTGATATTTCACCAATTCGCACTAAGCGCTTCCAAACATATTTTATAAGAGTGAAACTCACTACCTTCGTCTGTGTTCCCGAACGCATACAACCCGATTCTTTTCAAAGTTAGAGTGAACAGGCTTCTTCTGGGTAAGCTCACTCCATCGTAGACTTTGTCTCTGTCACCTCTGACCTAGACTAGAGTAAAAACAGGTTCAAATGGGTCGAATCGGTTTCAACAAATGACTTGATCAACAAAAGTTATAACGATTTTGTTGCTTCAATTTGATTGAAAGTCTATTCAGACGGTTCAAATCGCATGCGATTTAGCAGTTGATCAACTACAATCAAATCGTGTAAACCTGGTATAAGAGCAACCTCAACTCAAATAAAAAAAATGCCGCTAGCGGGGCAAACTGCACAGGGTGCGCCGAACGAACGTCGGTCGTGGAGACACATAATGATCTCCATCATCATCATCAAATTGATGTCAATGATTTTAAGTTGAGAGCTAAAGTGGCCACTCTTTGCCTTGCGGTATACGTAATGATTATAATAAATGTATCTATCTGCCCTATCCTACGGCAAGGCACGGGCCTCTTCTCAGAATTAAAAAGGTTTTGACCTTAGGGCGTGGTGGACCACGGTTTGGAGTAAGTTGACAGACTCCACACACCATCCAGAACTTTTTCATTTTTTGAATCCCTGTCATGTGTACTGATTTTCTCACAAAGTTTTCCTTTAGGGTTAACGCAAGTGACAATCAAATTCTGATCGCCACATGAATTTGAAAAGTCAGGGGTGCGGACAGGGGTCGTACTCAGACCCTCCTGCATGGAAGGCAAGCGTTCAACCCCTAGGCTATCACTGCTAGATAGCATCCTTCTATTTTACTCATTGTCAGTAATTGTTCTTCTGCTGGACATAAAGCCTCTTCCAAAACGACATAACGTAATAACCCCTAGCTACTTTATTACCGGGAAATCGTTCACTAAAGTTCGATGTTTATTAAAATTATTCTAAAAATGATAATAATATTATTACATAAAGTTGGTGTAGTTTTGTTTCATGTCTACATTAGTGAACGTTGTGTGGAATAATTGAAATAATCCTGCAGGGAGTGCCATTAAGAATTTTATAGTAGTATTAAGGCCGTTTGCGGGGCTAGCATGGTTTGAATCGGCACAAAATAGAGAGGTTTAGAAGGCAAAAGGGGAGGCCTTTGCTCAACAGTGGGACATTCCATAGTCTATTTTAAAAAAAATAAGGTCACCTCATAGGAACTCTGGGTGAACTAACTGAACTAATTTGTCACTAAAGACAAAGTTGTCCAAGAAGTAATGAAATGCTGAAAATAATAGGATTTGGCTGTATGGTCTAACGATCTTCGCCTGCCTACATTGGCGAATATTACAACAACAACAATATGTCAATGTCAATCAAACGTCAACTGTTTCATGCCTGACTTATCTTCTGTCTGTCAATGTCACTGTCACTTTTATTTATAACTCGAAATCGAGTATCTACACTGACTGATTCTTGCATCGTTTTGTATTTATGTAGTCCCTATATATTTATTAATTTTCAAATAACTAAGCTTCTTCCCTTCACGCTCATATACTTAACAAGTCTTCTCAAATAACTTTCTTCCTATATATTTTGTATGTTAGGTTAATACAACGTTGTGGAATTTGTATTGTATTGTAAAACGCGATCTTATCGTGCCTATCGTCACCGCTTCTGATAAAAGGTTCCAAATCGTAGACACGTCTTCATATATTGAATGAAATAAACCTTATCCTCATTGCACAATGCGGTTTCCTATAACGGGGCAACAAGTACATTTAATATGAAATATAGCAGAAGCGAAAGCGTGTGTATGTAGCGTAAAAATAGTCGAGTGCCGGTGATTCAGAATTAGTGTTTGTGGATGTTAAAAGTGTTTGAAACGCGGCAAAGGTCGATCGTCATGCTGCCTTGGATACAGCACCGATGGACCAGCCTCTGCCTCCTTGTTGCGGGCCTTGGAGCCCTGATGCTGTTCCTCTATGGATTTTTCCCATTGAAATACCAATCAGGGAAACTATCTCATATGGATGATCTGCCAAACTTCATAGATGGCGTCAGGTCAGTATGATTATTTAATTACTTAATTTTTTAAATACTTACCTAAATCATTTACTTAGTGAGATTTATGTTATAATTCATGATCAGTTGCCTAAACCAGGCATAGTAAATAATTGGTAACTAATTGTTTTTCAACAAGCAGTGAAATTAATGCTACTCATTATTAATATAACTAATTAAATAACATCATTAAAAATATTCTTATTTTTAATTTGCAGTATTGATGGCCAGCAAGTGTACAACTCTGGTGAGAACAGTGTGGTCCTCATGGTGATTGATGGACTGCGATATGACTTTGTGACTGAGGAGTACATGCCTTACACTGGAGAATTACTTAAGAACAAGTCTGCTTGCATCTATGTGTCCGTAGCTGAACCTCCCACAGTCACCATGCCTAGGATTAAGGTAGGATAAGGACAAGAAAAAATTAATATACAATAATAAATCAATATTTCTTTCAAGTGATTTATGAACGGCTGGTTACTGACTTAAAAATTCGAAGATAAGTAACAATTGAGAATAAAATTGTTTATCATAGAGTTTTACTTAAAATCATGCTCAAACCACACTTATTGTTTGCTTAGCGTTTAATCTTAACTCAGAAACCGGGCGCATGTGAGTTAAATATTAAAATTTAATAAAGACCTACAAAACATTTAACATAATAATTTCAAAATTTGCATTGATAACTTATTATTTGATCACTGTATCTATATTACATAACATAACATCACGCCTGTATTCCCCAAAGGGTTGGGCAGAGATGTATAGTAACACCCTAACTTCGCCATTATGTTTAAGTCCCATGTAATAGAGGGAAAGCCTATTGCTATCAACTGGGAACAAATCCAAACTCTATCATATCTATTTTATTTTTGTTATTAATTATTATTTATTCCAACCACAATACCAAAGAAAAAAGTATATATTTATATTATCTCAGGTCATAATTATCTGAATTTGTTAATTGATTAATTAAAAGTGTAATTCTTAAGTATTCTATTGTGTACAGTCACCAGAGCATAAGAAGGAAAAGGCACAGTGGAGGCGCACAATAAACTTCTGGCGGGATATATTTGCAAGTGTCACTTTTATATATTACAATTAGCGTTATTTGTTCAGCTTTCCTCATGCATGGCGCTACAGACAAAGAAAAAACAATAAAAATACTTTTATTTAATTTTATTATTTTGTTACTAATTACAATTTCAATTTAATTAATACTTAGTTAAAGAAAAATCTTTGAAAGTTTTTGTCAAAGAAAGCAAAAGGAACACGTTTTTTCTTTGGTCTTGTGTTTGAATTCTTATAAATTTAATTAGTTATTTAATTACTTAGTGCTTGTGTAACTAACATTGTTGTGCATACATACACTCACGCCTTTTCCCCATGGGGGTAGGCAGAAACTATAGAACGCTTCATGCTACGACCCTTACATACCCCTTTTGCTTCATCCACATTCATACATCTTGTCATTCACGCACGCCGGTTGAGAGTACTACGCACCTGACCTGAACATTGTTGTATAGGCAATCATTACATTTCCAAGTCTTTTTCAATTTAAATTATTTTAAGGGTATGGGGGTATTATGTAGGGATATGTAAGGGTCGTAGCATGTGGCGTTCTATAGTTTCTGCCTACCCCCGTGGGAAAAAGACGTGAATTTATGTATGTATGTATGTATTATTATAAAATCCTATACTAGCACACTGCTATGAAATTTATTCATTTATAACATAAACATAACACCACGCCTATATTCCCCGAAGGTTGGGCAGAGGTGTATAATAACAACCTCATTTCGCCGTTATGTTTAAGTCCCATGTAATAGAGGGCGAGCCTATTGCCATCAACTGGGCACAAATCCAAACTCCGGGCTGCTACCGAAGAATTCCACACGGGAAATCCCAATAACACTTTGCCCGACCTGGGAATCAAACCCAGGACTTCACGATCATCAGTCGCGCTTACCACCACTTGACCAAAGAGGCATTTCATTCATTTATATCTGGTCACAAATGAGTTACTATTTTTTTTTTTATATAATAATCAGTTTATTTTCTCTTCACAAATTTACAGTGGTATAATGCTTATAACTAATGTAGATGGATAAATAGAATTTGTGAGAGACTGGTGCCTGTAATAGGCACTGCATCGCAATGCCTGTAGTACAGGTCACCAGGGCCCCACTCCTCTAGTCACGCAAGCCCTGCTCTGAGATCAGTTCTAGTACTATTAAAATCATGTTGAAAATTAACCAAGCATGCTTGCGAAACCTTCATCCTTCCTGCCCTAATCCCACACTAGGTGGAGTCGGCAGAACATGTATTTCATAAATCCATGTTGTTAGAGGTTTTGGCTTATTGTTTTATGGCCGGCCGCCTACCTGACATCAACCCTTCTTGGAAATACTCGTTGCGCCATCGCGCGGGTGATTCAATGTGCTTTGCTTGCATGCTTGCGAAACCAATGCAGAATAACAATTTTACGTTCATTTCAGAAGATAAGTACAACATAGTACCTTCCGTGTTTTGAATTTGGCTAGCGTGTCCAAAAGCGTGTTGTGTTGCATGATAATATTCCGGACGTTAATTCTGCAGTGAATGCGTTAATTAAGCGATAGTTTAATCATCAGAGTATTTCAATCATTATTTGATGAAATATACATAAAACTAAAAAGATACAAATCGCTTATATTTTTACACTATATGGTTTGCTTGTTAACATTGTTTTGCAATTGGTTCACTTAGCTAGTGCGAAATCTTTCTTAAACTTTATAATTGAATGACAATTTTAATATTTATATTTATGTGACTCGTAAACCAATTGGGTGTTAGTAGGTAACACGACAAATTAAAAAAGAATTTAGGGTTCCATAACTCAAGGAAAATAGGATCATAGGATCACTTCGTTGTCCGTCTGTCTGTCTGTCTGTCAAGACCCTTTTTCCCAGGAACGCGTGAAGATATCAAGTTGAAATTAATATTACATACTCAGGTCTGCAATCCCTTTGAGCTGTGAAAATATCAAACTTCTAAGTCAACGCCATCAAAAGATACGGCCATTTATACCACATGTTTTGAGACTCGCAAGAGAATCAAAACCTGTAGGGTACTTCCCGTTGACCTAGAATCATAAAGTTAAGCCAGAAGCAATCTCTTATAGCACAAGTAAAGGGAAAAATCCGAAAACCGTAAATTTGTAGTTACAACACAAAAAAAAATTACGACGAACTATTTACATACAAGTTTGTGCGGAACCCTCGGTGCGCAAGTCCGACTCGCACTGGGCTGTTTTTTCTAATAATATAATAAATCTAAAAACATATTTACTTAAATCACTGCAGCATGCCAACTAGTACAGCCACACACATTGCCACTAATTGCTACCCAGTAATCACCAATTAAGTTTGTCGTGAAGTCACAAATTAGGGTTACACACGAAATTAATTAGTGTACGGTCATTCGGCGATTAAATTAATTGATGTTATAGTGTTACTCAATCAATTACAAGTATTACGTTGGTTCCTGTGGTTCCGCGCCATTGCCCGCCGTAAACATAGCTTCAATCATGCATATAGCCGTAAGGAAGAGTATGCATTAATTGGTATCTGTCACTTTCCCTTCCTTGTGGCTCCCTTTCTCTCTAGTCGTCTTAGGGCCTGTGCACACCACGTTTTTTAAACGCGTCGACGACGCGCGTTTACGTCAAACTCCATACAAAAAAACGATACACACATTTTTTAAGTATGGAGTTTCACATTGGCGCCCCGTACACAGTCAATCTCGATCGCGATCCGCAATCAAAATCAATGATCGCGATCCAGATTGATAATGTACGAATTAGATTAACGGATTGATGCATCTGATCACAAAACAATCTTAATCGCGATCATTGATTTTGATCGCGGATCGCGATCGAGATTGACTGTGTACGGGGCGCCATTAACGCGCGTCAACGGTGCGTTTAAAAAACGTGGTCTGTACAGGCCCTTATGGGTACTTCCTTGGTGAATACGAGTACTGTGTTACGCATGAATTTCCTTGTTAGATAGGGTAATGGTGTGCCATTGTCACTTCGCATGTCTTTTATACTTTTGCTGTGGTATACACAATGTATAGAAAATATGGGAATGAACATTTTTTATCTGATCATTAGCGCGCAGTATCAACCTATCTAATCTAGATATAATTAACTTTAACACCTATTACTAATCAAATAGCTAGTAATGTTGCTGGTTAATCTCTTAGAAATGTGTTAGAGATCATGATAGCGTCATTATAATCGCGCTTCGCTTACACTGGTGATGGTAACGATGGCACTGTGTATTGAAAACACAAGTTAAGGGTCTAAACACAAAACTGCGGTTCGACGCGATACGAATTCGCAAAAAACCGATGCGATTTCGTGCCGCAAGGCGCAGTGGCGGTCCGAAGGGGGGGGAAGTAGTGGTCATGACCCTCCTCCTAAAATCGTATACGTCAAGTTGACAAGCCTGAAAATAGATAATTCACAAAAAAATGTGTACTATATTCTAATGTGCTCAACTTACTTTACTGTTCATATGACACCCCTCCCCGCATAGTCTTTGGATGCGACCACGCCTGGCAAGGTGTCTTCCTTCCAAGGTTCGGGTGACCATTCCCTCGACTATCGTCAACCGTACTGAACTTATTTTGTATTAGATAGTGACATGGATCGTAAAAAGATTTGCGCACTGCTGTTATTGATAAGAAGATGTAGGAAAAATCAATTCGCAAATTCTTGCGATGCGTCGTGCGAACCTGTATATTTCTACCATGCGAGGTCGCATTGCAGTTTTGTGTTTAGACCCCTAACACCAGTATTGGGTGGTTACTAACCCATTCTCCTGATACCACTCCTCTGCATCCTGGAGAAGAAACATTATGAGGATATATTCGTTGCTGTTTCTCATCTGCTTAGTGTCTCCTGATTGTTTGAAATTAATATTTTTACTTTTGTTTTATTATGTGCGTCATATTTTAGTCGCAAATAAAATGTTTTGTTTCTAAATGGGGTCTCAAAGCAAAGGACCATGAATCAAAACGGTCCAACTAACCAAAACATTTTCATACATAAATGCCCATCCTCTTTTTAGCTGGTTATAGGCCTATTGAGATATAAGCGATATTCGCTACCACTATGGGTAGCAATATGAAATACCCGGTGGAATAAGGCCCAGTATCCACCGAAGCGGAGAGGAGAGGAGATGTCTCGAATAACCAATAGTAATTTTCACATCTCTCCGCTGAGCTTCAACTCAAAATGAAATCCTATTGGTTATTTACAAGACATCTCGTCTCCTCTCCGCTTTGGTGGATACCGGGCATAACGCTCGGTATTTTTTTGCTACCCACAGTCACAGTAGAACATCGCTTATATCTGAATAGGCTTTAAGGGAGGATTTTGAATGTTTAATAACCAGACTATTTTTTTCTACCAGGCGATGATGACGGGCAGCGTATCAACATTCGCAGACGTCGCTCTAAACTTCGGCGCGCCAGCCGTGCGCGGTGACAGCGTGTTGAGAGTAGCCAACGCTAGGGGGCGCCGCACTGTCATGTATGGTGACGACACGTGGTTGAGACTGTTCCCGGGACTCTGGACCGAGTCTGATGGCACAACCTCGTTCTACGTCACGGATTATACTGAGGTATGTATTATATAACACAAACAAAAGTACGTATTGCGTTTCCCGGTGTTGGTACAACGGAACTAACACTCAAGGCACTAACGCAACGACAAGGCCGTTGCCTTGCAATCGAAAGGACGTGTGACCTCGAATCCTTCTCTGTTAAATTATTGGTTGGTAGCACCCTAAACCAACGAGTACGCATGAGAAGGTTAATGAATGTAGAGGAAGCGAAAGAGTTGTGTCAAGATCATAGCAGGTGAAAGTCTATAGTGGTGTCATTCTGTTGTGCGCTTTGACAGGACTAAACTAAACTAAGGGTGTTTGTCTCTTTCTGTTGCAATGGAAAAAGAAAGTGACAGTAGCGTTTAGTCTAGTTTAGTACTGTCAAAATGTGCTGCAGAATCGACACCATTATCTGCCTACCCCATTGAAAAACAGGCGTGATTGTATGTATGTATGGTAAACACGTAAAGCACGCTCCTCGAACAAGCGTATTGGGCTTAGTGAAGGGATATAGAAAAAATTGCGTCACACATTACAATGATTAACAACATGACGCCTTGTACTCCCCGAAGGGTTCGGCAGAGGTGTTTTAGAATACCCTCGTTTCGCCAGTTTTGTTTAAGACCCATGTAATAGGCGGCGAGCCTATTGCCATTAACTGGGCACAAATCCAGACTCCGAGCTGCTAATGAGAAATTCCTAATGGAATAACCCGATAACACTTTGCCCGACCTGGTGATCGAGCTTAGAACATGCTCAGCAGTCGCACTTGCGACCACTAGACCAACAAGGCAGTCAGTTACAATTATTATAAAAAGAATTCCCAAATAATTATGTTAAATTTTTACGAGCATTCTACAGAATACTGTTTGCAGGTAGATAACAACGTAACAAGACACCTGGATAAGGCATTAGCGCCGGATGAAAACAAGAAGCCAACGTTCGACTTCCTAGTACTGCACTACTTGGGATTGGACCATATAGGACATCTAGAAGGTGCCCGGAGCCCCAAGATCAAACCAAAGCTGTTGGAAATGGACGAAATCGTCAAGAAGATATTCACAGCCATGCAGAAGTGGGTCAGTATGTATATTAGTTAGAAGTAAGTGTATACAAATTGTGGTTGTTATTGCTTGATATTCTGCTTAACTTCAAGTATACTCCACCAAGAAGATAGTCTGCTTAATTGTCGGCAATAAAATTGACAAGAATATCATTTTGGAACCCAGTGCATAATATCAGCAAGCACATTGGGTCGCCTGTGCGACGGCGCAACGAGTATTCCCAAGGGGGGCTGATGTCAGGCAGGCAGCCTGTCATAAAACAATAAGCCAAAACCTCTAACAACATGGATTTATGAAATACATGTTGTGTTGACCCCACCTAGTGTGGGATAAGGGCAGGAAGAAGAAGAAGATTTCTTGATATTCTATTTGCTTGTTAATTAACCTCGTATTCTACCTAGCCTTTTCCCAACTATGTTGTGATCAGCTTCCAGTCTAACCAGATGCGACTGAATACCTGTATTTTACACGGAGCGACTGCTATATGACCTCTACAACGCATTTACTGGACAATGCCGATATCCTAAGGTTAGACCGGTTGTCAGATTTTCGGGCTTATGACTTCCCGTAACGATTGTCATAGGTATTCGTATGACACCCGGGACCGACTGTTTAAATTGCTCTCCGAGGCACGGAGGGGTCTCGATGTGTAACGATCGGTCACCCATCGCAAATTGTATGATCCGCGCTTGTTCATCCAGTGTAATATTGGTAAAAAAAAAATGAACACATTGTAACTCAATAACAGGTTTTATTGCAGCCCTACGATTCAGAATCTTTTCGATAAGCAGTTTTTTGTTACGATTCTTGTAACGAGAGGGCAAGAGATACCAAACCGAATCGTTTGACAACTGGTTTATCAAATCATTCTAAATAGGGGTGGGAAGGGAACCACCCTGTTGGATGTAAGAGGCTCTCTTTTTTCAATTACGACCTCAAATCAATCTGCTGAACTATGTTAGATGATTTGTTTGCCATTCGGTCAGAAGTCTTAACTTTAACAATAGTAAACCTTTCCTAACTGAAATAATGTATATTTTAGGATCGTAACGGCGTCCTCATAGTGTGTGGCGACCACGGCATGCGTGACGCGGGCGGGCACGGCGGCGCCACGCCCAGCGAGGTGCTCGTGCCGCTTGTACTGGCGAGGAGTACTGACTTCCAGTGTCCCCACCCGTATGTACTGTCTTTCTCTCTCCTTTTTAACCCCCGACGCAAAAGGAGGGGTGTTATAAGTTTGACCGCTATGTGTATCTGTCTGTCTGTCTGTCTGTCTGTCTGTGTGTGTGTGTCTGTCTGTGGCACCGTAGTTCTTAAACGGGTGAACCGATTTGAGTGCGGTTTTTTTTATTTGAAAGCTGTTTTTCTAGCGAGTGATCTTAGACATGTTTTATTAAAATCAGTTCAGTCATTTCAAGGTTATCAGCTGTTTTGTTAGCTGCGGTAGGGTTCTTAGACGCATAATGTGTATTACTTTACTTTCAAACATACGTGTGAAATAAAATTTGCAACACTCATGTATGCTATATAACTATGCAAGATTATGAAATTCTTGGTCTGATGCTGCAGCCAGGATAACCAGTGCACTAGTACACTCTTGAAAAAATAATAGCAGATATGTCGTGTTTGGATTCGTTTTGATCAGTATTTGATTCTACATGCAATTCAATGGTGGCGACATGATGAGCTGATGCTTCAGCCAGGATATCCAGCACACTAGTACACTCTTGAAAAAATAATAGCAGATATATGTCGTGTTTGGATTCGTTTTGATCAGTATTAGTTAGCTATAATTTATGAAGATCTGTTCAAGCGTTTGAAGATCATCAGCTCATTTCCTATTTGACAAAAGGGTCTTACCAACTTTCACTGGTCCGATTGATTTGAAATTTGGTGTACTGTTACTATGGTGGTATTTCCAAGACATGGCAACCTTGAGCTGATGCTGCAGTATCAAGTAGTCTGCAGGATACCCAACCCCTCAGCAACTTATAGCAGATATAGCATCTTTGGGCTCATAAGAATGGTCTCAATGAGTAGATGTTAGATAGATGATGGTGTCTACTAGTAATTTAAAAAGTATTAAATAAAAATTAAATTAAAAATTTTAAAAACCCCCGACTCAAAAAAGAATCCCTAAAAAGTAAAAAATAAAATGTGTTTATTGGCCATTTAACTTTATTAAAAGTACCTAGTAATATTTTGATTCAAGCGTCGTCACGTCGGGGGACCGCTAACTAAATAAATTTAAAAAAAAAACAGAATACAAAAAAAGAAGCTTGGTAATGATAATTTACTTAGCGGACCCCGACGTTACGACGCTTGAATCAAAATATTACTAGGTACTTTTAATAAAGTTAAATGGCCAATAAACACATTTTATTTTTTACTTTTTAGGGATTCTTTTTTGAGTCGGGGGTTTTTAAAATTTTTAATCTATAATTATACAAGCTTTTATTTAATTTTTCTTATTAAACTTAGGTTCTTATTAATAAACGGCTCTAACGTGAGAGTTCGTTCTTAAGTCTAGTTATAGTTACTCATTAGGTGTCGATTTTTAAACATTATAACCGATTTAAAAAAATGTATTATTTCAGATGATGTTTTCATTTTACCAGTTATTAATATTTCCGAACGGCGAACAAGAATAATCTGTTTTTAATGATAATTATAAAAAGTAATAGATATCTATACTAATATTATAAAGCTGAAGAGTTTGTTTGTTTGAACGCGCTAATCTCAGGAACTACTTGTTTGAATTGAAAAAATATTTTTGTGTTGGAATTTCCATTTATCGAGGAAGGTTATAGGCTATATAACATCACGCTATGACCAATAAGAGCGGAGCATAAATGAAAAATGTTGCAAAAACGGGAAAAATGTCCACCCCTGCGAAGCCGGGACGGGCCGCTAGTATTATATAAAAATAATTTTATTAAAGCTTCTTCTCTTTCCGCAGACCAGGTCCAGGCCCAACAGTGGCCCAAGTGGACGTGGCACCTTCCGTATCGTGGCTGCTGGGCGCTCCGCCGCCGGGTGACAGCGTGGGCCGTCTGCTGCCTGCCTTACTACCTCAAGACATGCGGCAACACCTGTACCTGCTGCATGTGATAGCACAGCATAATACGAAGCAGTCTCTACCCACTGACACTGGTATGTTTACTGGACGATATGACTCTCTATAGACAATACAGGAAAATTAGGAAAATAATATAGAGCTACGATTTAAAAAAAAAGCGATAATATTTTTCACACAATTTACAATAAGTTTGCATTCAGGACTTCTTAAAACCACGTTTGTTATCAATAATGCGTTCCTTGCGAAGAGTGTGCGGTGTAACTTTGAATGATAGATTGGGGAATGATGAGATTAGACAAAGTTGCGGTTTAAAAGATCATGCAGTGACAAAAATTTAAAGGAGTATGCTTAGGTGGTTTCGTCATGTTGAGAGAATGAATGAACGGCGATTAACAAAAGGAATTTATAAGGCGTACCTATGTCAATGGAAACGCGGGTAGAGAACGCCCTAGAAGCACATACATCGATGTTATTGGTGATGTTTTTCACAAAGGACAGGTGCGTAGTACTCTCAAGCGGCGTGCGTGTATGACAAAATGTATGAATGTGGATGAAGCGAAAGGAGTATGTAAGAATCGTAGCATGTGGCGTTCTATAGTTTTTGCCTACCCCCATTGGAAAAAGGCGTGAGTTTATATGTATGGTGGCCATGATGAACAAATATGCTTTGAGGGTTGATTACGAAAATTGGAATTCGGCTTACGAAAATTTCCAATGGCACTTTATTGTTTATTTGTTTATTGTTTAATTCTTGCATACATGTACAGTCTTATTTCCATAGGTCTTTTAGCAGGATTTAAAATTAGGTAGGTACATGCACCATGTAAGGGCGTTCGCAAGTCAGTGCGATTAGTTTTTACAATACAATTCAAACATTAAATTTAATACAATTCATATCTCATTTCATCATTCACTCATTGCACATTATAATAGCGATTAGCTTTTACATTATATACTCAAAAATTACATTTAATACATTTCCATATTGAAATAACAATAATAATTCGATATCCTACATTTGGTCAACATTTTTGAATTGAAATTTTATTTTTATATTTATACCTACATCTCATTAGTTTTATCACAGTTCATTAAACCTGTTTAAAATTGTAATGTAATCCTGTATCACAAAACTGATTCATTCAAAATATTTAAGTAATACATGTTTATCGTTTTTAAATTCTTCTACGGATTTAGATTCCGGATTGGATTTAGATAGATTTAGAATCTGGTTAACCACTGACATGTGGTCTTTAACCCTCTCAGTCGATTTTGATAATCGCATGTGCAGCAAACTGCCTCGTTGGTCTAGTGGTGGCAAGCGTGACCGCTGATTGTGAGGTCCTGGGTTCGACCCCAGGTCGGGCATAGTGTTGTTGGGATTTTCCGTGTGGAATTCCTCAGTAGCAGCCCAGAGTTTGGATCTGTACCCTGTTGATGGCAATAGGCTCGCCCCCTATTACATGGGACTTAAACATAACGGCGAAGTGAGGGTGTTACTATACTCCTCTGCCCAACCCCTTACGAGAATACAGGCGTATTATTATGTTATTGTATTCAGTCTATAATCCTCCGAACCATCACCAGCCTCTTAACAATTCTCTTTTCTCCAGAATACTTCAAGCAGTTCCAACGCGCAGAGAAGCAGTTCGCCCACTACCTAGCGACCGGCCAGCAAAGCGCCGCCAAGATCTCGAAGGAATTCTATGAGGAGTCTCTGGAGAAGATGTCTGAGTACCTAGCTGGAACAACTACAGAGTTCGACATGTTTGCCATGGGAATCGCTGTAGTTCTGCTGTACTTGGTAAGTTTCTAAACTGGACTTTGTAGGCTTAGCACAAACGTTTGACGTATAGTATCGTATACGTATCGCTAATGTAATAACGGGTTCACACGGTTCGATTTTAGTTGATCAACAAAAGTTGAAACGTTTTGTTCCTACAAATTGATTCAATGTGATTGAAAGTCTGTTCAGACGGTTCAAATCGCATGCCATTTGGCAGTTGATCAACTAGAATCGAATCGTGTGAACCTGGTATAAGCGAATTTTGAATTGAAAATACAACTGCGCCATAACATTTTGGTTTATTTTTTTGTGACATGCACAAATTGTATCATACATAGATATGAATAAAGATTTAAATTTAATTTAATAATATGTGCGAAACGAGTATCTACAATTCAAAATTCACTTATTTAACCGACTTCAAAAAGGAGCAGGTTCTATATTCGTTTGGTATTTTTTTTTATGTATTTTAACGTTACGTTTACAATAGTAACTCCACAGCATTCGTGCTGGGGCTACTGGTAACACTATAAGCTGTAAGCTGTATTTAAGCATAGACTACAGCCGAGTGTCCCGCACTACAAAAAAATGTATAGAATAGAATAGAATAGAATAAATTTATTTGCATAGAATGTAGGTATACAGGTAAGTTGTTACAAAGAAGTTTGGTTCCAAGTACATTCTACCATTTGGCATGCAAAAACTTTGTACTTATAACTAAAACAATGTAGGTGACTCTAAATATACATTTTTGGTATGTTATAATTATTGGTATGTTTAATTAATTCCTAATAATACTAAAAGTTAATATACTAAATAACGAGTGTAATACAAAATACAATTACAAACAATTATTTATCTGCTAAGAAATCTGATACAGAGTAATAACACTTTTGAAGCAGAAATGATCTAAGGTATGTCTTAAAAAGTCTTAAAGGTTGCTCTTTAATAATGTTAGGTATCTTATTATAAATTACAGGTGCCATGCCGATAACACTTTTTTTTAATAGAGATGTTTTATATGGACCAGTACACAGCATGTTTTGATATTGGGATCTCATAGTTGTTGTTCGATTTCTAGTGTCACGTAACGTCGGAAATAAGTTTTTATAAATTTTTACAAATATGGACATTTCTAGTATGTAAAGACATGGAAAGGTGAGTAACTTATGGTGTGTAAAAATAGGTATGCAGCTGTCTGTAGCTTTTAAATTGAACATAGCTCTGAGACACCGTTTTTGGGCTTTAAAGATACTGTCTCTTTCACTACAATTGCCCCAAAATATGACACCAAATCTTAAAACCGACACAACTGAGCCATGGTAGGCAATGAGTATGGTATTAATATTTACCTTTTTTGAAAGGTTATGAAGTACATAAGCCGATGAACTCAATTTTTTACAAATGTCTTCTGCTTGCGGCTTCCATGTCAATTGGCTATCAATAAAAATTCCTAAAAACTTTGTAACGTTTACTTTGTCTACTATTTGACTGTTGTAATTTATATTCAAGCCTTCGGTGCATAGTCGTTGGTAGAAATGCATAACTTTAGTCTTCTGTATGTTTATTAATAAATTATTATTATTAAGCCAGTTAATTATGGTTTTGAGTACATTATTAATATCTGATTCATATTGTTCTTTATTATTGAGACGTTTTATTATTGCCGTGCTGTCGTCAGCAAATAATATCATTGGATTAGGAATTTGACGTGGTAGATCATTTATGTATAGTAAGAATAGCAACGGCCCGAGAACACTGCCCTGCGGTACGCCGAATTTAATGTATCTATGAGAAGACACGTATTTTATTTCCCGTTTTGATTTCATACACACTCTAGAAATTTCTGTTATTTGCTTACGACCATTTAAATACGATTTGATTAGATCAAGAGCATTTCCTCGTATCCCGTAAGCGTTTAGTTTTTGCAAAAGCGTATCATGATTGACATAGTCGAAGGCTTTTGACATGTCTGTATATATTGCACATATAGGTGTTTTGGTATCTACATTTTTCATAATTGTGTTTAACAGGTCAAATATAGCCATATTTATATTTTTATTTTTTCTGAACCCTTTTTGTTCGTCGCATAAAATGTTGAATTTAGTCAAAAACGCATAAACTGATTCATAAATTACTTTTTCTATTATTTTTGAGAAAATAGGGATGAGAGCGATTGGTCTGTAGTTCGTCATATCTTCTTTATTGTTCTTTTTCAACACTGGCTTTACTACAACCGTTTTAAGACTCTCAGGAAATATTCCAGCGAAAATACTGACATTGATAATGTGACTTAGGGGAGCAGCTATACTATCGGAGACATATTTTATGGCTTTTGTTGAGATACCGTCGTAGCCAAAACTTTTTTTATTTTTTAAAAACTTAATTATTCTTATTATATCTTGTGGGATAACTGGGGACATAAATATTGAATGTTCATTGTATTCTATGGGTATAGCAATAGGTGATGTAATTTTGGGCACTTGTGCAATTTGATCAATGAAGAAGTCGTTAAAAGATTCAGCAATTTTGTTAGGATCAGTTATTAAGACACTGTTTTTTTTTATTTGGGAAATAGGTTCGCTGCGGGTTTTGGTATTATTTATTATTTGCCATGATGTTTTTGTTTTATTTTTGGAGCTGTGGATTAAGTAGTTATTTTGTGCTTTCTGTGTCAGTTTAATAATTTTTCTAAATCTTCGTGAGTAAGTATCAAATTTTATTTTATTTTCTTCTGTTGGCTTTAATCGTTGTTGCCAAAGAAGATGGCGTTGTCTTTTGCTACAAATTCGTATTCCTCGTGATATCCATTTAATTTTTTTATCAGGTTTTATTGTAATTATTTTGAAGGGGAAGCATAGGTTGTACAAAAGTAAAAATAATTCTAAAAAGCTATCATACGCTTGGTTAGGATCATCTGTGTTGTATATACTAGAAAATGATAAACACTGGAGATAATTTTTAAATTTTTTTAGATTTTCTTCTGATAGGTCTCTTTTTTTAATTCGCCAATATTTTAATTTACATGTTTTATTTACTTTTATCTTTAATAACTGAGCTGTATGATCTGATAAAGCGAAATCAAGTATTTCGTATTTACATTTTTGGTTCATATTGTGGGCAAAATTATCCAGGCAAGTATTACTGCTAAGCCTTGTCGGTTGACTGATTGCTAGTTTAAGGTTGTAATTCAATAGAAAGCATTTAAATTCCAGTGCCATTCTATTATTTTTTAATATATCTATATTAAAATCTCCGCATAAAATTATTTTTGTGTTATGTTTGGAATATAAATGTTTTAAAATGGCCTCTAGTTTTTCATAAAAAGAATGTAAGTTAGATATTTTCGGAGGTCTATAGATACATAAAATAACTACCTTTTGTTTAATCAGTTCTATAGCGCAGCACTCTATGATGCCAGATATTGAGTGTTTCATTATGTCTGGTAGTTCCCGATATTCGTGACCTTTTTTTATTATGATACATGCTCCACCACGTTTTTTGTTAGTTCTTGCATAACATGCTGCCAACTCGTAATTTGTTATATGCAACAATTTTTCATGTCCTGACATTATAAAATGTTCAGTTATACATATAATATCTAAGACTATTTGTTGTTTTATTAATTCCTCAATATGCACAGTTAATATATCTGACTTGTTTAGTAGTCCTGCAATATTTTGGTGCAAAACATAGATATGATCAAAAAAGAAAAAAATTTGAATGATCAATAGAAGGGCCCGTTCCATTGTTATCTTTAAATTCTAATTCTGAAGATACTTTAAATTGTAGCTTATCTGTTAGTAACATTAGTAAATTATAGAAAATGTTTTTTATTCCGCCGTCATTTAGTTTTCCATTGTATTTTGAAAACATAGTATAGTCACAAACTAGTTTTAAATTAGAGTCCAATAGTGTAGCGTAGTTATGACTGTATAAATCTAGACATAATAAATTGTTAAAGGTTTCTACACGTATGTTGAACAATGTGGAATAAGTGCTGTACTTGTAGGTTGGTAAACATAATATTATATTTGTATGCTGAATTTTTTGTAGTATATTCCTTATTTCTATGATTATCTCAATGTAGTTTTCTGTACGTTGAAAGTCTGCTTCACCGATTAAAATTATACAATAATCGTACATTGAATATCCTATTAGTTTCTGGTGTAAATTGCTTATTAGCTGCCGTATTCCGCAGTTCGGCGAAAGATAATGACAGATTTGAACATTTTGAAACGTTTCTTCAGCAATATTTAAAATCTTATTAGTTTTGTTAGCACTGATGATACATAGTTTATTTTTCGGTTTCATTTTTGTGTTTTCTGTGTTTCTAAGCTGCTCTGTATTTAATTCTGATTTTCTCATAGAAGAGTTAGGTGTGCATTGTTTGTTATCTTGCCTCTTCTGTGATTTTATTTGGGGAATGTCGTCTGGAGTTGACGTCTGGGTTATTTTACTGGGGGTATTTGTTTTACTTGTTGGCTTTGTTTGTTGTTTTTCTTGTTCGGAAGTTAAACTAGTGATCGTTTCCTTAAGTTTGCTGTTTTCTATAGACAAGCAATTGATCACATTGTGAGCAGAATTTAGCTGTGTGGTGAGTTGATCTATATGATGTTTAAGTTCCTGTATTTGTACAGAACTTTCGTCATCAGATATGTTTGGCATGCTACTAGTGCTGCCATCTATGTTTGAGTTGTTTGCACTATCTTCGATACACGATAACTCTGTCTCAGATCTTGCACGTGCTTTTCTAAATGTGATATTATCGAAAAAATTCATATTGTTTTATTGATCTAGAAGAAGTTAGTAGGTAGATGGTGTAATTTGCGTGGTTCAGCTGCTAGTGTATTTGAAACTGTAAATCGTGTTTTACGATCTAACCCGATGTTTCAACGCAACAAGTCTTTACTCCGGGCGAGTGATCAGTTTTCTACCAGTTTTTATTTTTATTTTTATGTGGTATCACTTTTGATCCTTCTACTCTCCACTTGAGACCATAATGGCGCTAGTAGTAATACTTAGCTGTTCGTCTATTCGCTACTTGAGGACGTAATGGCGCTAGTAGCACCACTTATTAGTTCCTCAATTCGCTGCTTGTGGACGTAATGGCGCTAGTTGTCGATTTATAACGAAGTTCAAAGTTCAAAATATTTTTCCTAACTGTTTTACTTTCGAGGCAATTCACTTAAAGATGTTAAAAGCTGATAGCAAGCACTAATTATTTATTATCACTATTGGAGTTATAATGTTGTAGCACATAAATGTTTTGTATTGTTATTGTATGCCTATGAAACTGTTAATTATAACTTTTCACTTCACTGCTTTATTCAAAACTTTTTACAGTTATGAGTCTTGAGATAACATTTATACCAGACTATTGCACTTATACTAGTAATAAGACGTTATTTTAAAACAGTAAAAGTTAATAATTCAATTTAAATTAATTAAATGAATACCGAGAATGTTTACCGTGGCCAGTGTTGCCACTTGTTGTATAGAATTACAAATTGTTATTTTCATAATTGCAATACAGATTTTTGTTTATAAATTATGTTATTTACTATGAATTTGAATTCCTTAAAATTTTATTATCTCGTCAATTCGCGAATTTGCGTATTATCTTTTTATTTTGATTCGTGTGTTCCATCGTAGTCAGCGTGTCTGCGCTTACCATCAGGTGCTGCTGCGACCATATTTTTGTTAGAAATAGCTCCTAACATGTTTTTCTAACTAAATTAGGGCGTGGCCAGACTGGTTTACTATGTTGTAATTGGTCCGAGTCTTCACGAAACATGTTTTCTTAGATTTTTATCTCAGCAGACCCGGCTTAGGGCTAAACGCGACTAAATCAAAAAAATTAAAAACAAAACATATATTTATGATTCTTTTCTTTCGCAGATCGCAACATCCCTCCTCCTAGTCACCTTATACTCGTTCCAACCGGACACTAGTCGTAAAGACAGCATAACCCATCACTCCCACCATCGTTCTTACGCCGGATCGCTCGTCGCCTTTGGCATCATCCTGATCATATGCAGCGCTATACTCGTCACTAGCTGCTTCATAACAGAAACCAAGAGCCAACTATGCGCCTTCAACTCGCTATGGACTATCGCTTTAGCTTTAGTATCGTGTGCGTTCACTGTGACGTACTTCTTAATAAAAACTGGAATAGAAAGAATAAAAGACATATCTGCGTTAAACGAACTAAACGCAATAGATTACTTGTTAATTGGTGCAACTCTATTCCACTGTTGGTCGTTCTTTGGAACCAGTTTCATAGAGGAGGAGCATATGACGTGGTATTACTTTTGGAACACGCTGATGTTCTTCGTGTTGATCAGGACTGTGGTCGTGCTGATCATGTATTTGAGTAAGATGTGGACGGGAGCCACTGAGGTGCAGGAAAAGCCGGAGCTGGCACAGAGGATGACCGCGGTTGGAGTTGGTATACTGCCGAAGTGGGTGATGCTCATTGCTTTACATAGGTGAGTCTTACTGTTTTGTTTCTTTACTAGATTTTCAAAGTTTACTTTGATTTAGGAATTCTTGAGAATCTTAGAATGCCACCGCTGCTTTTCATATGAGTCGCCAGTCGATAGGAAAAGTGTTTTTGACTTGCATGAAATAGGGCGGTGTTACGGTGTGGGATGCTGAAGACTTTTTAGATTAACTGAAACGGTTTAATCCAAAATCAAGTATTACAAAGAGATTGTGTCCACATCAAAGTCCAAAACCGATCTGAAGTGCGTTACGCCGGAAATGCTTATGATGAATTTCGATTGACGTCATGAGACCTAATTAATAATATGAAGTAAACAACTGAAGCATAGTCAGCAGTTTACTTTATAATGACTTAGGTTCAGTTGCACCAACTAACTATAACTGTTAACTTGCCATATTTATGTCAAATTTGTACTGATTTGACAGATATTTTGGTATGGTTACGGTTATAGTTAGTTCGTGCAACTCAGCCTTAGAATATAAAATATTATAACAGTGGCAAATTGACGCTACGGTTTCTTCTGTCATATTAACTTTCAATCCTTACTAATATTAAAAACGCTAAAGTTACTCTTTCACGCAAAAACGGCTGAACGGATTTGGGTGAGATTTGGCACACAGATAGACTATGCCCTGGATTAACACATAGGATAGTTTTTATCCGGATACATCAAGTAGTTCCCCTAGGATGCGGGTGAATCTGCGGGTAGGTAATAGTCTAGTGGGTCATAATCACGACCCGCACGATTTCAACTTGTAAGTTAATAGTACAGATCGTTGAATCTCCGAAGACGCGCCCTACTCCTTTTTGTGAAAGGTGGTGCGTATACACAAATCTCTTATTATTACTATCTTAGAACTAACACAATAGCAATTTATAATGCACACTTTTGCACTGTAACGATTTAGACAAAGAGTGGGCGCGCCTCTGTGAATTAAACTATCTGTAATGCTACTTACCTGGTTAGGAGGAAATGCGCTCAGCATTTAGTACATACAAACGTATTCCTCAGTTTCCTCCTTGGATAATGTCACTATAGGCTAACCGTTTAATTGAGTCGTTGCCTGCGGGGTACAAGGGCGCGGAGGTAGGATGAGAACGAGGACTGAGGAAGGTGCGGGCGGCGAGCGCATTCTTGTCAAAACTCAGTTCGCTCACTACACGGTTAGCGATCGCCCGTGTTAACAGTTGCGGACGCTTTATAAGAGTTGCACATGAGATTACATTCTCAAGATGAGTCGGAATATCTTCGGACATAAAATTAATAGTCAGTGCAAGCAAATGGCTTTTAATGTATATTGTAATGAGTTATTCTCAATGAAAACCAATATTCAGTAACAATTCTTTAATAACATTTAAAAGTAATCTTACAGGATTGAAATTCGGAGACAACTCATAAAATTTTTCACCAGACAATCATAAAAAACAAAACACGACACCACACTTATTCTAAATTTTAAACCACGCGGCCTGTAGAGTGGTCTATTATAAAGGAGGTCTTTACGTTGATTAAATACTCGTTACAATATGAATATTTTAGAAAAAAAAAACTGGATCCAAACTCTGATGAATATCAACAAGACATACATTTAAACAAAACCGTAGCAAAAGTTACAGGACTATCGGAAAAGTCTGTGTCTAGAATTGTACAACAAGGAAGATTATTAAAAGACAATGAAAAATTTAAATCACCGAGCAAACCAAAACAGATTCGCAAAAAAAGAGTGGAAGTAGACGATTTCACAAGAGGCGTGATAAGAAGAAAATTCACTCAGTTTTACACAATTAAAAAAAATACCAACTCTGAGAACTTTAAATTGTGTACTTAGAGAAGAGAATGTATTACACTGCGGCAGGGAATATTTAAGACGATTGCTACATGATTTAGGTTTTTAATTTAAGAAATGTGGATCTAAAAGGAAACTACTTATCGAACAGCCAATATAACATCGTGGAGGTAGAAATATCTAAATACTATTAAAAAATATCGTAGAGAAGGAAGACATATTTTATATCTTGACGAAACTTATGTTAATGCGTCTCATAACGTCTCAAAATGTTGGCAATCAAAAGATGAACACGGCGTTCTGTCACATATTGGGAACGGAGACCGTTTGATTGTTGTACATTGTGGAGGCCAAACTGGATTTGTAGACGGAGCACTTGTGATATTTAAATCCAAATGTATAACAGGTGATTATCATGATTCTATGAACATCGTGAATTTCAGTAAATGGATAAATGAAAAACTCATGCCTAATATACCACCCAATTCTGTCATAGTAATGGATAACGCAGCTTATCATTCAGTTCGAGAAGAGAAAAAGCCAACTATGGCTTCTACCAAGCCAGCTATGCAAGATTGGCTACGACGGCATGACGTTCCTTTTGATGATACACTTAGAAAGGATGATTTATTTAAATTAATTAAAAACCATTTCACAGAAGATATTTACAAAATTGACGAGTTATTGAAAAGAAACGGACATGAAGTATTGCGTTTGCCTCCATACCACCCAGATCTGAACCCAATTGAGTTGATATGGGGTGATATTAAAGGGCAGTTAGCACAAAAAGTATTGACTCGAATTTGGACCAGAAAAAAAACATCTTGGAGGAATTATTTGCTGGATATTCCGTAGAGAAGTGGAAGCATTGTGTTAATCATGTAATTACGGTCGAGGACCAGTACTGCGAACATGACGGAATTCTAGATGATGTTGTTGATTTTATTATTAATGTGCAGGAAGATTCAGATGAATCTGATGGTGGCTGCTTCGGAAGTGAAGAATCCAGTTCCAGTGATATTGATATGAACATAAGTGATTGATTTATAATTTTGATGATTCTTGCATAAATAATACATAAGTTATTACCTAATATTTTATTACCTGCACAAAGTTTTTTTAATTCAAATTATGTAAAGTCGTCAATTAATTTTCTAATAAAAATCACTATCACAGTGAATCACTGTGACGTCACATATCTTAAGAACTATCCAGTGTACATTTCACCTCTTGTATATCACGCTACGAGCGCTCACCGCCCGCACCTTCCTCAGTCCCCGTTCTCGTCCTACCTCCGCGCCCTTGTACCCCGCAGGCGACGACTCAATTAAACGGTTAGCCTATAGAGCAATTATTTTTTACCATGTGATATAATATATCTACCACCACCACTATGTCCCTATGTTTTGTTTTTGTCAATAAATTAATTATTAAAAGAACTAGAAACGTTTAAATTTTACAAAAATCGACCGGTTTTACCACCGTTTTCAGACATCTGGCAAACAAATTTGTCGAATATAAAATATAACAGAAAAACATACAGACATAACCAGTCTTCTTAAATGATTACAGAAAAAAAAATTAATATCGGTCCCGATTTGAAGAAGGAAACGGGGGAATATGAAAGTACGATTTCACTAATATTGCACAGGAGAAATCAACCCGAGATGCAGTTGTCTCTTTCGCGCTCATTTGGGATGATTTGCGGGAGGGGTGGGACGGAAATAGATCGCTTAAAAACCTATTCTTCCAATATTTTGCAGCCCTCGTTTCCTCTTAAAGACATAAAGAAACAAGTTTATTCTGACAGGTACAGGCATACTACTGAAAATATATAAAAATGATGTAATAAGCGGGCCGATAAGCTTGTACCTTGCTTTACTAAACGAGTTTGTCGTTATTCAGGTATCTAAGAACCATGAACGCGACAGGGGATCGTTGGTTGTTCCTACCAGACACGGCAGACTGGTTGAATGCACCAGAAAATGCTTTCTATCTTCAAGCTCACCTAGTTATAGGTAAGTTAATTTATTACTGAATACTTCGTTCGTTCTCCCTTGCCTTTTCCCAACTGTTGGGGTCAGCTTCCAGTCTAACCAGATGCGGCTGCATACCAGTATTTTACACGGAGCGACTGCCATCAGACCTCCGCAACTGGGCAATGTCGATATCCTAAGGTTAGACTAATTGTCAGACTTTCGGTCTTCTGAATGTGCCTAAGCATTTAGGTATATTAATATTGGAACTTTATTTACAGGCACAATAGCGACATTAGTAATATGTCTATGGAACCTTCGCTATCTAAACAACATCCTTCACATACAATCAGCGTTCACAATCGCGGCAGTAGCATGTATACTGTGCTACCGAATCGCTACCCAAGCCTTAGAAACACCATTCTCAGACATCAAGACATGGGACCCAGTACAAATAGTCAACGTATTCTGGGCTATACTCATAGTTCAGTTCGTCTTCGAAATCCTTTCGTACATTGGAGCGTTCAAAAGCTGTGGCCTGAAGCCGATTGAAAGTAACACTCCAGGTACAAATAAGTTTGTCTACACTAAACCGAAAGCAAAAACTGAAGATTACTTCTACGATAACATGATGGAGGAACCTTGGAATGTTGAAGAAGTAAAGCTGAATTTAGCTCGGTCAGCTTCACATTTAATGTTGAATTATCTCATGTTGGTGGTGATATTGTTAATGAGGCCACACAATGTGGTGATGGTGCCTAGTATTTATATAACGTGTATGTTGACTTCAGAGTGTATGGACCATAAACTGTTAGATTCTAAGTCTGGGAAGAAGACAGAAGTGGTTGATATCCTAAGTAGAACACTAGTGCACATGTGGATCGGTATTGTGTTCTTTTTTTACCAGGTAAGTTTGTATAAAGTTATTTTTTATGTATTTAGCATAAGGAGTACATCCCTGGATCAGGGGATCCAGTTCTAGAATAAGGATTCTAGAACGTTTTCCTGGGAATAAAGATGGAGGGTCTTACCACTTAAAACAGCACTAATAACATTATTAACATTGAACTGTTAAGATCCATAGTTTTCTCAATGGTTGTAGAATAAAACTCAACATACATACCTATACTTATAAAAGAACTAGATGTATGCTCGGTAATGAGCTTGTGATTAATTCCAGCAAAGCAGATCTTCTAGAAAAAAAACCCCTAACAAATCTGAACATAGGCTGCTCCTCAATAACATTTTGTACTGTAGATATTAGATATGTTACGTTCATGGAACATGACTTATAAAATTCAATCCTGCATTATTTTCACTAGTATCTCTAATGAGTAAGACAAAGATACGGAAGAAGTACTAGAGTGAAAGGGATAGCTATGTGCTTTTTAAATTGTCATCTACTTTATAATCTTTGCCGCTCCCATAGAGGCATAATTGCCCATTGTCAGTACGCTGGGCAAGCGTGTTGGTGACCGCTGAACAAGTCTACTAGCATTGGTCCCGCTGCCGCTTACTATGGCCCTGGGGAACAACACCCATATTCTAAGACGTTCCTCCAAAACTTACTCGACTCCACTCCACCTCGAGTCAGCATTTCGGTAGTTACATTTGACATAAACGTCCTCGACTCGAAATTTTTCCTCAGTCGAGGTAAGGAATCGTCTGTCAAACTCAAGGTACCTCGGAACCTACCTTAAGGGAGGAAGTGTCAAAGTTCGTATGTAATAAAAATGAATTTTGAAGACTTCGAATATGCTTACGATAATCCTTACAATTATTTATCGCGGTGTTATTTGCGCGATGCAGATAATTCAAATTATGACGTAATGACTCCGTCGAGGTACCTCAAAGTTCACTCGAAATTGCGACTAAGAAGGTGACTTGAAGGTGTTTTCGAGACCGTTCTGAGTCGAGTAAGTTTTGGAGGAACGTCTTAGAATATGGGTGTAAGGCTAGAAAGTTGGATGGTTATAATCTGTCAGTCTTCAGAGCCTTGTCAGTCAGCGGCAGAGTGTAATGCGGGAAGGCCAGGTGGGCGATGTGCTGCTGAATGTTGTGCGCTTCTTCCTTCCTCCTCATCAATGCAATCTTTCTTTCAGGGCAACTCAAACAGCCTATCATCCGTAGACCTAGGTTCAGGCTACGTAGGTCTACGCGAGTACTGCCCAGCGCGCGTGGCACTGCGCATGGGGCTGCACGCGTACGCCGGGCCCGCCATCGCAGGCGCCGCGCTACTCTGTACCATCTCTAAACACGCAGACACGTGGCAGCAGTGAGTATTGTACTAGAACGTTTACTATACCTTAAAATAGTACTGTCCAGCGCGCGTAGCACTGCGCATAGTGCTGCACGTATGCATTATCGACGGTAAAACTTTGTCCATCTGTAAGAGGCGTTACTCTTTGTTTCATGACAATTATCTATGCTTTGAACTGCCTCGGTTGTCTAGCGGTCGCAAGCGCGACTGCTGATCGTGAGGTCCTGAGTTCGACTCCCAGATCGGGCAAAGTGTTATTGGGTTTTTCCATATCGCCGCTTAAGTTCTAACAACGCGTAACTCAAAATAGTTAACTTTTCAGGAGAGCAAAAAAATAGATTTTTTTCTACTTATCATATAATTGTTTTTAATCTACAATATTCTTTTATTTTGGTTTTCTCGACGGAGCACTTTCGCGACACGATCCAGTATGGAACCCACCAGACTTACACGCTGTTTTAGCTGTTTACATAGCTTGATGGAAAAAATATTACATACGCGTTGGATTTTGTTTTTGAAATAATGTGTTGCTATTGGATCTAACCATTGATTGTGATTGGCGAAACGATGCGTTTTTCGATTCCCTATCGAATGACGTGCGTCTCAAAACTACAATTTTTCGAGTTGCGTGGTGTTAGAACTTAATCGAAGATATGAAATTCCTCAGTAGCAGCCCGGAGTTTGTATTTGTGATGATGATGATGGCAATAGGCTCGCCTCTTACTACATGGGTCTTAAACATAACGGCGAAATGAGGGTGTTACTGTACACCTCTTTCCAACCCTTAGGGGAATACAGGCGTGATGTTATCTATGCTTTGAATACTCTTGTTGATAGTTGTTCTTAATTTCCAGGTACTTACAAACAACATGGCGAACAACAAGTATCCTCGCGTTACACAGAGTATATGCCGTAGCAGTATACTGTATAGTAGCGACCGTCTTCAGACATCACCTGTTTGTATGGAGCGTGTTCTCGCCCAAACTGCTGTACGACTTCGTAGCAACCGTGTTCAGCATTCAGGCTTTAGCATCTGTAGCTCAATTAGAAGCTCTAGCTCACGTTACTAACTGGCTGGCCAGGATATTCACTTATAAGAGTCTGTGATACAGTTATCAAATAGTTACCATAAGTATTGAAGGTTGTCGAGTGAATTTAAAGACTTCATATACAAAAATGTTGTTAACTATTGCCATTAACTTTATGTGATCAGGTACCGCGTATTATAGCGTCCAATCGTGTCGATTCTGTTGCGCACTTTGACAGGACTTAACTAAACTAAGGGTTTTCAAACTTTCGCGATTCGTACACATAAAAATACTAATTCGGGTCTAATCGCGTAGAAAATTTATAAGGCAGAAAAATACCTTATTTATACCGACGTTTCGACCGAATTTCACCGGCCGTGGTCACGGGTAGACTGAAGTGGCGGAGCAATTGTCATCTTCGTGAAGCAAGGGTATTTTCATCTACCCTCACTTGATCTTGATTTTTAAACTAAGGGCGTTTGTCTCTTTCTGTTTCAATAGAAAAAGAAAGTGACAGTTGTGTTTAGTCTGGTTTAGTACTGTCAAAATTTGCAACAGAATCGACACCAATATTAGATAAATTAACTTTATTTAATATTTATTTTATTTACGTCGGGTTGTAAGAGGCTTGAAGAAATAAGTACAAGCTCTCTTTAAGTACAAGAGACATACTATTATGTATTATATATTTGTACTTGGAATAATGTTACAGTAACATTATATAGCAATATGGACTAAATTATGTGTAAGAAGTAAATACTAAGCGCGACGTGTGTTTAACATTCCACGAACAAAAATATTATTTTTAAATATTGTAACAAATAAATATTTTCACTGCAATTATGGCATGCTTCTTAGGAGTAAATAATAAAACAAATTATCTTAACAATTTTTTTATTAGTGTAAGTGTATACTGGAACCACCATTTTTTATTGATAATGATATTCTATAGGCGTCGTTGCGACCCCTTACCAAACCGATGTCCTAAATAAATCTAATTTTACATTACTTTGTGTGCATTTTAATTCAATTGACAAAAATAACTAAATATTGTGAAACATACGTATTTTACTGGGTGAAAATAATCACCGATATTTAATTGATAATCTGAAGTTTCACCACCTATAAGCGATATCTAGAAGATAAAAACAAGCAAGCTATATGAATTATCTAATGAATAGCTACCTGGGATTGATCAGTTGGTAGTGAAACAGCGACTGATACATAAATGCGAGTGAAAAGCACCCATATAACTGGAGTACAATGCCTCCCAAACGTTTCCATAAAAATATTCTGTTCTAATAAAAACAAGTTGGAATGCTTCATATATTTACCCGAATTATTCCATCTTCTTCCTTAGCAAATATAGAATCGAAAAATATGTAACAAGTTTGACTTTATGTTTTGTTCTATATAATATAATGCAGAATGTGACTTTGGACATTATAATATTATACAGGGTGGATTTTTGTGATAAGACTACAGGGCTAAATCAGACTATTACGAATAGAAAAAAGTCGTAAAAGACGTCAATTTTGGATGAAACAAATACGGAATTATACATTTTTTGCTTTTAATAACAATTGGTTTAGTCTTTAGTCAAGATCCAAATCTAGTTTTTGCAAAAAAAAGAACTATCGTACTGTATGATTGCAACAATTTTTAATGTAGCTGTCGAGGTACTAATCCTGAAAAGGAGCGTTACAAATTAAGATATAAATGCAGTTTTTGTTTTTTCTAAAATCGAACTAGCGACTCCTTTGGTGATTTTTCTCTATTCCTAATAGCCTCGGATTTTGCCCTGCAGTCTTAAAAAAACTCACTTATATATAATATGATACATTTTGGCACTAACTATAAATACAGACCTTCACACATATACTTACATAATTATATACATAACAAATTTAGACATAAATGCGTGGCGAACTGTCAAGATAAGTCAATGATTAAAATAATTGCAAATATCTAATCAACTACACCTATCCCCTTTGTAACAATAAAGTAGATACATGAAGTATTGTCTAAAATCAATGATTGGGGTCCAAGATTTGAGTAGGAGTACGAAGACAATGAAAATATGGGAAGCTATAATATAGATACCTTTGTATTATTAATACATTTTAATTAATCGGCTGTTACCTTGCGACATAGTCTCTCCGAATTTGTTCTATTGAAATACTGTCCCAAAGTGCGACCACATAATTTTAGTCTGCTGTTTTCGTCAACGAAAAATTCGTAATTTGTATAAATATAAAAAAATAATGAGATTGCGCTTTGGCAATTCTAGACACCTTTTTGTTAAAGTAAATATTTACAGCAGTAACAATACCTACACATTATATTCTCTCGTTATCGATACATAGGGTAAAGACCGATAGCTTATCGAAGACTTATGATTTTCATTATCAGCGAAGATATGACGTGGCCTTAAGTATAGTGTGCACCATCCCCCTCCAATAACACCATTGGAATCTCTATAACCTGCAAAAAATATATTATTATTGCCTCGTTGGTCTAGTGGTGGCAAGCGCGACTGCTGATCGTGAGGTCCTAGGTTCGATCCCCCAGGTCAGGCAAATTGTTATTGGTTCTTTCGAGAGGAATTCCTTAGCCCGGAGTTTGGATTTGTGCCTGGCTGATGGCAATAGGCTCGCCCGCGATTACATGGGACTTGAAGATGTTACTAAACACCTCTGCCCAACCCTTCGAGAAATACAGGCGTGATCTTATGTTATGTAAATACAAGGTTAGTCGGAAAGGGGGCGGGCCACTTAAAGTATCACTGATGACCAGAGATCGGATAATCGGATGCATATTTACCCAAAGTTAATTTTTCGCTATGAAAATATGGAAAAAGCTTCTTAAAATAATTTATTAGAAAATGAAAACTCGATATCACGGGATTGCATAACTAATCGAATGTATATAATTAATTGAAGTTAACTTTTAACCCCTAATGCGAATATGTGTGTATGTAGGGTGTAAGAAAGTACGGGGTACACGTCTGTGTTAGTTAAAAAAAAGGTACAACTGTACGTATGTAAATAAAGATATACATCGAATTCTAGGTAAATATGATGCTATTCTACAGAACACTAAATTTGACGACCCCGGAATCGCGGGATTTTTACAATACAAAAGTGCATTCCATATTAGTCAACACCTGAACTTTAGGTTAATATGCATCCGATTATCCGATCTCTGCTGATGACTATTTTAAAGCAAGTGTTAAAATTTCTAAATTAGATCATTCTTATTTGCATACAAAAAAGATTTTTTTTTTTTTTTTTAAAAACCATCCCTGCTTTATTTATGAATTCAGAAATTGAAGTTCCTAATCCGTGACCCCAAATATGATCTAAATAGTAAACACAGCTGATCATACCTATGGACAGATAGATTTTAGCATATTTTCTACGAAATCTTTGAAAAGCTATTTCTCTTAAACTTTCGAGTTTTGGGGAAAGTTGTAAAACAAAAGTTATCCCTTATTATAGGTATTTTAACACCCTTTCGGCTTAGTACCCCTTTCCGACTAACCTTGTATATTATACAAGGTGTAAAAAGACCCTTCACGAAGCCGTCAACCATGCATTCAGTACATCAAACTATGTAACTCTACGCAAAAATTGTCGCTGGGAAACGATTTTTTTTTTGTGAAAAATTCCTTTTACTGTAAAGCTCAATGTAACGCACTCAAAACACTGCTGATAGATGCAATGAGTAGTAAACGGGTAATGGAGGTATTTAAAGTACATTTGCAACCTTCAAAACTGGTATTTTAAAAAAAGTTGTGAAAAAGTTGGAACTTTGACCTCCAATATCTCCGAACTAGAAGGTTCCCAGGCATAGTCCAGAACAAAAAAAATATCGCAATGACGTGGAGAATAAGTGCCTTTCGGCTTCGATAAGGGTCTATTTACACCGTTTATATAAAAGGTGAAACTGACTGACTGACTGAACTATCAAAGCACAGCCTAAACCGCTAGAGTTAGAAACTTGAAATTTTGACGGTAGGTACCTTTTATAAAGTAGGCATCCACTAAGAAAAGATTTTTCAAAATTTCTCCTAATGACCTGGTCAAACAGAGAGCGTGGCTGGGTGTGATATTCACGCCGCGTGTTGATCGCGTGCTCTTGGCGTGCGAATTACTATGACAATGTATGGAAGACGCCACATAGATCGCGTGGCAGTGTATGGCATGGCACGCAAGGCTATTCCTATTTTTATTTTAGGTAATGTAAGACTTACTTGTGGTCTATAGATTCGTCCGCATGTCAATGTGCTTGTATCTTGTACCGGTACACGAGCACACTGGCCACGCCCACGAGGAGACTCAGCAGCAGAGAACCCCACATTAGCATCTACCAGGACCGAGAATAACATTAGTAAATATCGTCAAACCTGGAATCAATGGCGCAACTATTTAAAATAAAAAAATTGATTGTCTGTAAAGTCGATTTACGGACAACAGTTTAACGTAACAACGTCATTACAAAACATCGTGCCTCTCTATCGCTTGTTCCGCGCTCTCGCTCGCACGCTTGCCTCAGACGGAACGTGACAATGAGTCACGATTTTTCATGCATACTGTCGGCGTTCATCGTTTTATTAGACGTTGTCACGTCAAAAATCATCATTTATCATGTAGCCTTTACATGAAATAAAAAATATAATTACATAAATACACAATATAAAATTAAATTTTTATTCTATCTTACACAAATATCAACTTTAAGAACAAGTGAACTAAGTTGATTTTAGAATAACAAAAACTATGGAAAAGGTCATAAAACAATTTAAAGTTGCAATAGAAATTGAACTGTGTATAATGGAATTAAGGTTTCGAATCCCAAAGCATGATAATTCTTCGAGTATACGGTTTTAAACAAGAGAATTGATATTGCTGAACTTCAGCCTGTGGCTGCCTGTCCATTTGAGCGGAGCGGTGTGGAGCTAACCAATAGAATTGCATAAAATTCACGTCTCCATTCTGCACTGTGAATATTGTACATTTCTATTGTTCAGTTCCGCACCGCTCCGGTCCTTTCCGCTCCTGTGAACAAGCAGCCTAAGTCATCTTATTCCAAGTATAAAAATAAATTGTCACCTTAGCCCTAGTAGGTTTCTTGTCAGGCGAGTCACCTTTCGGCTGGCTGGTGGTACCCAGCATGCGCTTAGCTAGCCTCCTCTCCACAGACCTATCCCTGGTGGCGCGTAGCTCACACCTGTGCAGCTCCTTGCGCGCGCCGGAGTCGTCGGGCGCTGCGGCCGCGGCGGCGCGAGCTGCGTCCAGAGCCTCCGAGTTGCGCCCCATCGCGGATAGGATGCGAGATTTGCGGTATAAAGCTTTTGCGTTCTTCGGTTGACAGGTGAGGACACGGGTTACTGCCTGAAAATAAGGTGGTTCAAATTTTTGTCACGACTGGTCATCACGCAGTGGGTACGAGCGTCGCCGCTGAAGCAATCCAAGGAAAGGCTGGCGTGATGACTTAGGCCCGTATCAATAAACAGGCCTCATTTGAGAGATCCCTGTTAAGTGCAATATTAACATGACTTGAGGTATTTAAAAAAAATGTTGTCAAACGTATGGAATTCTACATTATGGTAGCTGCCGTTGGAACATCCTTCAAATGAGAGCTGTTTATTTATACGGGCCTTAGACGCCGTCAAAAATAACTGGCCGTAGAAACAGTGACGTAAATATACCATCAGAGGCCCGTGACAAATTCATTGGAGCAACTGTGCCCCAGTAAAAATCGTCACGTTGTAATTTAATTTTAATAAATCACTGAATTAGTTTCCTTACAGAATAATAAATTTATAATTTTTACTTAATTTTGTTAAAAATGTTAGGTTACTTCTGAGCTGCGAGGTCTTGGGCCGGGGGCCCGTGGCATTTTGCCAGCCCCGCCAGCCTATAGTTACGCCACTGCCTAGAAATCAACATGACAAGAGGTGCAGATGAATATGGGAAGACCTATGCTCAGTACTAGTGAGGCAATATGGGTAAATAAAAAATGTTATTGCAGATTTGTAACTATCAGATCTTAGATATCTCGTATTCTAAATAGCAGGTAATTAGGTTTTAACTCGCACTTCAGCACTAATTAAAACCTTATCAACTGCGAACATTACCTGTAGTGCAGCTTCATATGCACCCGCCTTCAGCTGTGCAGCGGCCATATTGTTATGAACCCGGAGTCGTTCATCCAATAGCGCCTGTAGGGCATCGCTAGTGGGCTCGAGGTCACCGCTGGGTGTGGGATTCGTGATGCCGCCATCACTTTCGTCCAACACGTCCAAAGCGCGTCGGTAAAGCTGCACAGCCAGTATAGGCTCTCCGCGACCGTACCACCAGTTGCCGCGAGCACGCCGCCGGACACTACACGAGGAAATAAGTCTTATATGTATACACTTTAGGTATAAAATTGAATAACATTAGGTAAACAAAAGAGGTGTTGCGAAAGTCTCAGTCATGGCCCAAGTTCAGTATTTTTGCCTATTCTATGGTGATGCTATAGGATCACTTCTAATATTATTATATTAATTATAATTAGCCTGTACTGTCCCACAGCTGGGCAAAGGCCTCCCTCCATTCCTTCCATCTGTCGCGATTCTATGCAGCTTCATGCCAATTATCAAGAAAGGCATCCAACACGTCCCGCCATCTTATGCACGGTCTGCCGCGACCTCGTCTCGCTGTCTCGGGGCTCCAGTCTTGTGCTATACGGGCCCACAGCTCATTCGGTATACGGCAGACATGTCCTGTCCAGTCCCACTACAGCTGGGCGGCCTCCATAGAACTTAGGCAAATCGAGAGTTTGGACTTTAGGATGTTGTTCAAAGACCAAGTCTGTGCACCATGTGTCAAGATGGGGAGAATGCACATGTCAATGAGTTTGCGCTTACACTTCTAATCTATACTAATATTATAAAGCTGAAGAGTTTGTTTGTTTGAACGCGCTAATCTCAGGAACTACTGGTTGGATTTTTTTTTTTGTGTTGGATAGTCCATTCATCGAGGAAGGTTATAGGCTATATAACATCACGTTACGACCAATAGGAGCGGAGCATAAATTAAAAATGTTGCAAAAACGGGAAAAATGTCCAAACGTGCGATGCCGGGACGGGCCGCTAGTAAAATACATAAAGCTATGATCAATCTCCACAAGATATCAGAATAAGTAGTCTATAGTTTCCTGTCAGTCATTTTCTTGCGACATTCATACACATTGTATTCACACACAAACAGCGAGTTTTTTTGTACTTATGTAAGTATATGACAAAGTGAACGTTGCTAAATCACTGCAAAAATGGGGTCTATTCTAATGAAATCGACGTATGAAACGAATACATACAAACTACAGGGTGTAAACGAAATCATGTAAGTCCTTCAAATATCGTGATGTAGGTACTGCTGACATAGTATAACCCTGCACGAGACACTTTAGGACTCAATAAAAAAAAATACAAAAGTAAACGTGTTCTTAACGTGAGGCATTTTAGCGTCCCGAGTTAAATGACCGCGCAGCGAGCGATAGCCGCGCTATTCGCCCGGAGCGCTAAAATGCCTCACGTTAAGAACACACATGTTTACTTCTTGTAATGTTTTTTTATTGAATCCTAAAATAACTCGTTTAGGGTTAATCTATGTCAGCTGTACATCACGAGGTTTGAAGGAAATACATGATATCATTTACATCCTGTATATTGAATTCTCAGTCAGCGGTTAACATTTTCCAGTAGAAAATTAGAAGACAGTGCATACGCGTTGTAGAAAAACTGTACGATACGCTTTTTATACACTGACCCCAATATTAAGTACTTAATCAAAACAAAGCAAGCATTTGTCAACGTTTAAATTTAATATGTCAAGGTTCTGATATCTAAATCAAGTAGTAAGTTTTATGCAAATATATTCAAGGTCGCACTGCCACGAAACAAACCGCGTCATAATAAAATTATTGCGAATTGGACATTAAATTTTGCGAACTTTTGTTACATACTTATTTAACAAAAGTTGAGACATACTTCTGCAAGTTTTACGAACTAAACGACCATTTGCTGCAATAAAACTTGCTAGTAGATTTGACATAACATAACATCACGCCTGTATTCCCCGAAGGTTTAAGCAGAAGTGTATAGTAACACCCTCATTTCGCCGTTATGTTCTAAGTCCCATGTAATACGGGGCGAGCCTATTGCCATCAACCAGGCACAAATCCAAACTCCGGGCTGCTACTGAGGAATTCCACACGGAAAAAACCCAATAACACTTTGCCCGACCTGGGGATCGAACCAGAACCTCACGATCAGCAGTTGCACTTGCCACCACTAGACCAAAGAAGCAGTTAACGTTTAATAGATATGACGCTTTATGATTTTAAAAATAAATCCGAGGCTAATTTATCAAGGATATGCAAATTAGTTTATCTTTATTTTTATTTGAGATATAAATAATCAATTTACGAACGAAGATAAATGTTTAGGTGAATGACCTGCGTAACCTGTTGAGGTACTAACAAGTGGCAAAATAACCGGCAAATTAAATTTTCTTCGTGACATAATGGTATTTTGGACCCTGACAACATTCGTATTTTGGCCATTTTAACTATACTTCGAAATACAATCTGTATTTATTCATCTGAACTTACCCAGTTTCCATTCTCTCAGCTATAGGCAAAGTTTCGTGTTCTGGCTCTTCGTCCCAATCATGAAGCTCCACACGGGCTTCCAGCCAAGTATCTGAACCAATTACTGGGCCCTGATACTTGGGCCCATCAACTTCTCCAATCAGGCCCAAGCTCTCACCAGGCTTAAGTCCAGTTTCACCATATCCGAATCTTGGGGCCATATGTAGAAGGCATTCTTCGCCTTTGTACATCATTGTTACTGCTAAGTCCAGGCCTTGTAATATCTAAAATACATAAAATATTTTGTTAACTTCTCTAATTAGTTTTAGAAAATAGAAATGCAAATGGCCACCATCACAGATCAACCTTAAGATACCAAATGCGATGATGTCATGGTATTTCATTAACACATATTTTCTTTGCGCTTTCTTTGTCCGAATTTGGCTGCGTTCCACTTTTAAAACAACAATAACCTTTGTCTACTAAATTCTGTTACTATCTAGTCATATAAATATAATTTTATCATACCTATAAGAAACATCTGAGGCCATACATCTAATGCCCATGGGCATTATTTAATTACATAAGCTGATATGAAACAATATGAGGTATTATACAATTACATGCTCTATTAGACCAAAACAACAATTGAATAAGTTCTAGGTCTTTATCATATGTAACGTTGATTGATAAGATTATCTCAACTATCTTAACTTCCTTTGGTTCCAAAAAAAAAAAAAAAAAAAAAAAAAAAAAAAAAAAAAAAAAAAAAAAAAAAAAAATCAACAAAATAATGATATCACTGATAGACAGATGTAAGATTAGATAGTAAACTTTTCTATTGTAATGGAAAATACAGAGTCAATATCTGATTATTTGATAAATATTGGACCACTTATACTGATATAATATTATGTATGACTGTGCCTCATACTGTATTTAACCTTTTGTACGTCACGGTATAGACATAAGAGGACTACCCTCCATACCACGTTACAAGTTCATCGTACTTTTTTGCTGGCTATTGATGTTGTTGGCGGCGCAAGCACGTTTTCGTTTGACGTCTATAGCCGTTGATGGCGTTCAAAAGGTTAAACACAAATTATTATCAGTATTAAAAAATATTTTAAGTAAATCATGTCATGTATAATCCATATGCTTTAGTGGCCTATTGGCTTTATAAATAAAGTTTAGTTTCATATCTTTTGAAAGTAGAATCTAACAACCCTACTTGCCATAGTAGCTCATCAAACTGATCATTAATTTAATATGTAACGAAATTGAAATCAGAATTTAGCCCGTCTGTACATTATAATACATTTATCTCAGAAAAATTCTGATGCATACGCAAAGTCCCTCTGCACATACATTTTGTACTAGAATCTGCAGGCAGCTGGATCCGGCAAGCTCTAGCAGTGTGCACGGTTCAGTATAAAATGTATGAGCACAGTGCCTTCCAGTGCATGTCAAAAAATTTCTGAAATCTTTATTCTTATAATGTGCAGCCAGTCTTATTAGACACAGAAAGTTAAACATCACTCAATACTTACTTCATTATCACCCAAATAAATCTTAACTTGATCTCTTTTTTCCACCACATTGTCAGTGTCTTTTATCTTAATCTCGTAACTAATTCGGCAAATGTCACTCCTGTGGGCTCGCAAACCATTGGATTCTTCACCAACTTTAATTATCTGTAAATTATATTAAAAAGTAAAATATTGTAGGTTGTAAACCTTGATGGTGTTTACAAAATGTTTATTTGGTTAATATGGTTATATAAAAAAAGTATCAGCATGAGCAAATATTTGCATGTTTACATACCAATGACTTTCAAATCACGTAATGTTGTTGTCATAACATGAATCACTAACAAAACAAAAGAAATAATGATTGGTTGAAAAATTATGTTTCCTATTTACATAATTTTACATAAAAGTTATCAGAATTCTTAGTCCAAATCCATCAGAATATTTATAAGCAAAAAAAGTCAAGTTGTTTCTAATAAGATTTTGCGTAGGTATAAAAATAATTCGCCATAGAGTTTAAAAACTTTCTAAAGACAAAATTAAGGCTTATCACATTCCAAATTGAATAAGTCAACTTGAAGAAATTATTTGATTGTAAAATAATTATTGTAGATCTACTCAGATAATCACAGTCTCGGCTGACCTTTTTAAGTAGTGCGCCTGACCCCAGCAAGTCTTGCCACTCATCAGTTTTTGTTTCCTCCGACTTCTCCTGGGAAGCAGCTGCCTCTGCGAGCTTCGCCTCCTCGATCTCATGCGCCGCCGCCGCTGCGAGGTCCTCGAAAGAGCTACTCTCCGATTTATCCACCAAAGTTCCTTCGCCCTCGCTCATCTACAAACACGCGCTCGTGATATGTTGTTCATCGTAAACTAATACGTAATAATGTTTACTCTTGCAATACATTATTCACATTTTAACACATCAAACTAAAATATATAAAATAAATACAAGATATACACAGGATTCTTACCTTAGCAGTTCAATAATTCAATCAGAATAAAATTTAGAATAGTTTTCAAAATAATAATAGTGATTTAAATGACAATTCAACTTTTTGGATTTGACTTGACTTTTTCTGAATGAATTGATTTGATTGAATGAATGTTTTTTGCAATAACAGAAGATCGTTCAGAATATGAACAAAAATATATTTCAATAACTTTGAATACATGTTTTTATATACGTTCTTTACAATTTTCTGATAAAAACCGATAAAGTAAACTAGCAAAGTGTAGGTTTAATTATTGTGCTTATTTTAAAATAATTGGCCTATGTGCTCCGTTAATGTTAATAAATTAAAGATATTAGTTATTTCCATTTTTAATATGTTCTGAACTTACATGCGTTTAAAAGAACGTTATGAACTAGAACCATGTATTTTTTTTATATTGAAATTGATATAACTACTATTAAATTAATTCGTTCAGCCATTATGAGCATTACAATAAGAGATTTCAGATTTTATTTGTCGTATTTAAAGAAATATTTAATATTTCACATTAAGTATATAACGTTTATTTCTACTTTAAAACATTTACACTAGGTACCTATGTACCTATTATTTTCCGTCACTCTACAAAGTCAAATGTCAAAAGCTCAAAAGTAAACTCAATTCAAATTTCAAAAAACTGTCAGACTGTCAGGTCTGTCAGTGTCAACAAAGGAGGAGGTGCTTCACGAATCGAAATAAAAACAATCGATTTTATACTGCTGTTTTACTTTAAATTTATAAATTATGCAGAAATACGAAAAGTTAGAGAAGATCGGTGAGGGGACGTACGGCACAGTGTTTAAAGCTAAAAATAAAGAGACTCATGAAATAGTGGCTCTGAAGCGAGTGAGGTTAGATGATGATGATGAAGGAGTACCATCATCCGCGTTACGTGAAATATGCCTTCTGAAAGAATTAAAGCACAAGAATATAGTTCGGCTATACGACGTCTTACATAGTGAAAAAAAATTGACTCTAGTATTTGAGCATTGCGATCAAGACTTGAAGAAATATTTCGACAGTTTGAATGGCGAGATAGATTTGGATGTCGTCAAATCGTTTATGTATCAGCTGCTTCGAGGACTGGCCTTCTGCCACAGCCACAATGTTCTGCACCGGGATTTGAAGCCTCAGAATTTGTTGATTAACAAAAATGGAGAGCTGAAATTAGCCGACTTTGGTTTAGCTCGAGCTTTCGGGATTCCTGTGAAGTGTTACTCAGCGGAGGTAGTGACGCTCTGGTACCGGCCCCCGGACGTTCTGTTTGGCGCCAAGCTCTACACAACGAGCATTGACATGTGGTCAGCAGGGTGCATATTTGCAGAACTAGCAAATTCTGGGCGACCTCTTTTCCCTGGATCTGATGTTGATGATCAATTGAAAAGAATTTTCAAACTTCTGGGTAAGCACAAACATTTTGAATAACTTTTTTTTTTTAAAGTCAGTTTTTATTTCTTTATCTTTAGAATGCTAAAGCCAATAGTTAAGATAAACTTATAAACCAAGTTTGATAGGCATTAAACCATTAATTTTATAACAAAAAACTAATAGAAACCTGTAAATATCTAATGCTGCTCCCTTGACCATAAAACCCTAGTCCTGTGAACAGTTACATGGAGCCATATTAATGGCTACCACTTATGTGTAGCATACTTACTTGTATAATATCATTCACAAGCCTACACAATATTGATGGCCATTATATTAAATGAAATTGTCAGTCTTCCTTCCTAACAAGATTTAAGCGGATGTTTCAATACTGCACTGTTTATCTTATTACAGGTACTCCTAATGAGGACACATGGCCTGGAGTGACTCAATTGCCTGACTACAAACCACTGCCAGTCTATCAACCAAGCTTGGGACTAGCCCAAGTGGTACCCCGCTTGCCAGCACGAGGTAGGGACCTCCTCGCCCGCCTGCTGACCTGTAATCCAGCATTGAGGATGCCTGCTGACGATGCAATGGCTCATGCTTACTTTCACGACCTGAATCCGTCTGTCAAGAATGACCGATGTTAACAATCAATACGCCCGTACCGCTGCACCTCGGAATTACTGGTTAGTGATAAAAACAATGATGAGGTGCAGGAGTGTTGTGACGAAGAGACTTAAATAGAATATAAGGATAATTAATCTTATACGTGTAGCGGACCCAGTGAATTTATAACTGTATGTCATTTGCATTTGTGTTAAAGATTGTTATTCCCTTGTTATGTTTTATTTTAAAATAAATATAGGTATTTATAAGTCTAGTATGCAGCTAGAGATAAAACGAAAATATTTATTCACATAATTGGTTGCAGTACATAATCAATTGTTGACTTGGAATGACCTACATTACATCAAGATTACAATCGTTATCTTGAAATCGTTCAAGCGTCTGTTAATATCTACTTGATATATTAGTCTTCAATGATCTCATAATACTAATTTATTGTACTGATATTATGCTTCACTAAAGTGAGGTTCTATTTAAAGATATGAGTTTATTGAATAATTAGTAATGCTCTCGTTAGTAAGTTAATAAATCAATTACTTGTAGTATAAAATAAGATACGAGTTTGTAAAAAAGTTAACACAATCTTTTATAATTAATTAATAAACATTGTTATAAAACAGGTAACATTTTTATACATTTTCAGCAGCTTCCTTCAATTCTGCGCTTATGATGTCACTTGCACATTCACCGATCTTTCCACTGCTCTTCTTGGTCGAAGACATAGATGACGACTTATATGATGATGAACTTTCTTCAATCAGTGTTTTTGACAAATTAGACATACCTTTCTTTCCACACATTTCTGAAGTTGAAGCTAAAACTTCTAAACCTCTTTGCCCTAATTTTTCCGTCAGTTCAGAGAGTCCCAAGCTTGATTTCGCAAGTGGTTCCTCGATCTTATTCGAAGTAGCGCCGATATTAACAGCTTCCTTCTTTTCAGACATTCCCATGATATCAATAACTTGTTTAGATGACATCTTCTCCCCATTGGTATCTGAGATTGTCTCCTTCAGTAGTTCCGGTTTCAGTAAACGACTGTGGTCTTCTTTCAGCATTATTTGAGTTTTATTTTTATTACATGTGATGTCTTCAGTGTCCTTAAAATTTTCCTTTACTGATTTTTCTGTAATTTCTGAAGTTATTTTGCTTTCAATTTGAGTCTTTCTCGGACACGTGCCGCACATCTTGATTGGTACAATTTTTTCCATGTCATTGGATGATCTTTTTTCAGCAATAATGATCAGGATGCCATCTGATGACATCGTTGAACTGACATTTTCCGCGGGGCAATGACTAGGTAAAGCATAGCGCCTTTTAAACTGTCTAGAGATAAATCCATGTGTGTCAGGTCTTTCTTCATGTTTAGCTTCTACTATTATTTTCTTCTCCGTCACTTTCACGCTTATTTCGTTTGGGCGAAAATGTTGAACATCCAAACTTATTTTATAATTACCTTTCTCGTTTTCTACTGTGGAACTGAATTCCTTGGAAATACTTTGGTTGTACCACTTCCAAGGTCGAAAATAATTCGAATGTATGTCGTAGAATGGATACAGGAAGTCGTGCGATGGCATGCACATGCCAAAGTTTTGGTCTGATAGCCAGCGGGCTGGACAGATTCTCGGGAAATCCATCTTGCGACGGTGTGCAATGCGACGTGAGGACAGAAGTAAACAATCGGAACGACTGAGTTGCATCAGACTGTGCCAAATGCTTTTATAGACAACCACTTCGTCACTTCCTAGGTATACTTAAAATTGTATGGTTGCCTCTTACTATAGATTAATTTTACTATGAAGCAAAAGAAAATAATAAACATAAAATATGGTGTTCTGTTGACGAAGGCGAACGAAGTAGGTAGCTATGTGTGTAGGTAGTCATTCGTTTTATAATGCACTAAACGCCTTAAGATCTTCATAATTATTGCAACTCCTAAAATGATGGGAAAAGGTAACGATCACGATGCGTTCTGCTTAAAAAATTACCTAACGAATATTTGGATTTCTGAGCTTCTGACCAATAAAGATGTATGTGAAATCTATATGTACCTATGTAATGTTCCATTCGACGTATATAATCCGGACACATCGCGCAGTTCTCCATAATTATATTACACTAGCCTAAACCCTACCGCTGTCGAAACGACAAGTCTGTTTACGCCTTCGTAGATGAGAATAGCGTGAATCTACTTATGTTATAAATTTCGTAAGATGGCACATACCGGCGAGAGTTCTTTTTTTATAAACGGTGTACCTAAATAGACCCTTAACGAAGCCGAAAGGCACTTATTCTCCACGTCATTGCGATAATTTATTTGTTCTGGACTATGCCTGGGAACCTTCTAGTTACGGAGATATTGGAGGTCAAAGTTCCAACTTATTCACAACTTTTTTTTTAAAATAGGTAGTTAACTACTAGTTTTGAAGGTTGCAAATGTACTTGAAATACCTCCATTACCCGTTTACTACTCATTACATCTATCAGCACAGTGTTTTGAGTGCGTTACATTGAGCTTTACAGTAAAACGAAATTTTTCACCCAAAAAAAAGTAGTTTCCCAGCGACATTTTTTGCGTAGAGTTACTTAGTTTGATGTACTGAATGCATGGTTGTCGGCTACGTGAAGGGTCTTTTTACACCTTGTATATTTAAACTTTTTAATATTAGGTCCCCACCTATGAAATCAGCGTTTTCTATGGAGAAATTTAAAGAAGTTGCATTGTTCATACTAACATTTTCTTAATTTATGAAACAACTATGAACACTAATGTTTTAAAACTTTTATGTACTAATGTTTTAAAACTAAGATAGCGTATGCCACTTAGATTATGCGACAAAAATAAGTTATGGCTAAGTTAAAACAAAAATAGTGGTCATTTCTGCTAACAAAAAGAGGAGTCATTTTTAAGGTATTTTTTATGTTTAGAAAACTATAAGTAGGTAATAAGGTTTTTTTACTATAGGTAGTTATCTATGATGGTCATTATTCGATATAATATCAAGCAATTCATTAATATTTTAAATCATAGAAGTGACGAGGTTCTCTATTTGTGAAAAAAAAACGCCAATTTCATAGGTGGGGACCTAATACTGTATTTTATTTTATATAGGTAGGTAGGTCATTGTTTTCATCACAGCGCTCACCCCTATGAAATAAACATCGATACCAGTCATTGATGGACGCTCGAACTTTCTCAATTGTATAAATAGCCTGACATTCAAATGTTGATCCTCCGTTTCAATCGGCTTATTATTAGAATCATGATCGAATTTCTGTCGGATAATTAGGTGGTACCTGTTTACTCTTCAGTGTACCTAATGGGTTTGGGTATTTCAAGGCTATCCATCTTGCTACTTCACGATACTGGCATAGATATTATAATACATACACATATTGGTTAGGATCATCAAGGGAAATGCGATATGGTAAGTTTGTGGGTTCGAATTCAGGCGTACAAGTTTTGGCGCCGCGGTCAATATCCAGATATGACATACCTACCTTGTTCATACCGTGTATGTGATTGATAATGTACGCAAAATATCGTGCCTTGGAAATCGCTAAAACCTTCCAATGTCCAGCCCCCCAAGGCTGTGACAACCAACAATTGCTAACAGATAGATCGATTCATAAGTCAGGCAAGTGTTATAGAGTTTCTCCAGTTGTATCTCAGTTTGGAAAATTGTAATTGTGTTGTGACTGGTTAACTCCTACATAGTATAAACAATCTATCATAGTATCGTCACCGGCGAGGCGTAGGTAGGTATACGTAGTATATCTAAATATACTAATATTATAACGCTGAAGAGTTTGTTTGTTTGAACGCGCTAATCTCCGGAACTGCTGGTTGGAATTGAAAAATTATTTTTGTGTTGGATAGTCCAGTTATCGAGGAAGATTATAAGTTATATAACATCACGCTACGACCAATAGGAGCGGAGCGTAAATGAAAAATGTTGCATAAACGGGAAAAATGTCCACCCGTGCGAAGCCGGGACGGCCCGCTAGTTATATTATCATCAGTAAAGTAGTAGTAGTAGAGCTCCTACTGCTCCTAGTAAGAGTTTGTCCGGGTAAGGAGGTCCGCTATAGCTATTTCTGCTGCCCGACAGCATTGCTGTGTTCCAGTTTAAAGGGTAAGGGTGCGAAATTACATGCACATGAGACTATAATTTTGTCTTTAGAGTTAGCGACGCTTCAGCGATCCTTTTTTTTTCGACTGGTTGTAGATGGTCTTGTGGACCGTTTCTACGTAACCGGGCAGTTATTGGCGAGACCTGAAAGGTCTCCAACCAATGGGGACGAGAGTAAAATACTTAACCTAAGCTAACTACTATTACTACTGCTAACAGCATGAGCTAGCAATAACAGCACTAAGGGCGACCCCTAGGGGGAACTCGGACCTCGGCTTAGGGCGTTGCTTGCGAGAGGACTGGGAGGGAGACAGCTTGATGAGGGCTGAATTAACGGTGTGATTAGCAATCCTCTTGGGTTGTAGGTTTATATAGGCAGCGATAACCACGTACCATTTAGTGCCAACCTACTACATATAAAACCGGCCAAGTGCGAGTCGTACTCGCGCACCGAGGGTTCCGTACCGTTACAGGTTTTTTTTTTCCGTTTCCAAAGCTAAATTTTCGTTTTTTTGGATCTGCACAATTGAGCTTGGCTATAAAATATTTTTTCGGATTTCTAAAAAAATGTGCCAGTTATCGACATCGTTTTATTTTTCCTGTAATATTTACATAAAACTCCATCTACTCTATTTATTCCAGATTTTTCGCTTTGCATACTCCGGAGATAAGGGGGGAATGGTATTTGTTCAGACGGTTTTCCTCATAAGCCAAAAACTATGTAGCATAAATCAAAATAAAAAAATATTTTATAATATGCAAATGAAGCCCTTTCATATGATACACCACTTCACTTAGTAACCCCACTTAAAAATTTCAACCCCCCCCCCCCCCATTTCAGCCCTTGTTGCAATGAAAATAAAAATATGTTTTCAATTCTTTCACTTGCAATATAGATGGGTAAGCATTATTTAAAAACACTCCAAATTTAAAGTCGGTAGCATTAGTAGTTTCTAAAATAAGCAGCTGTGACAGACAGACAGACGAAATCGCACATTAGGGTTCCTTTTTACCCTATTACTAAGACTCCGCTGCCCGTCCGTCCGTCCGTTTGTCACCAGGCTGTATCTTATAAACCTGATAGTTAAGACAGTTGAAATTTTAACAGATGTATTTCCGTTGCCACTATAACAACAAATACTAAAAAACAGAATAAAATAAATATTTAAGGGGGCTCCCATACAACAAACGTGATTTTATTGCCGTTGTTATAGATAATGGTACGGAACCCTTCGTGCACGAATCAAACTCGCACTTGGCCGGTTTATTTCCATTTTATTATGGAACCATAAAAGCAAACTTTTGATCTCCCTATTGGAGAATAAATAAATATATATATATGTATATGTAGGTATATCTGAAAGTTCATAAGCATCAAATTGGTGTAGACGTCGCAAGGAGCTACCTATGGTGTTGGGTTACATTTCAGGTCAGGCTTGCAGTATAAACAAATGGATACCTTGAAAGCAAACTGACCCAAATAACTTTAAATTAGTGTTAAAATGTTAAATTGAGTCCCAAAAGGGATCCACAACTCTACCATCCCCTTTGAGCAATCCAGGGGACATGTTTTATGGAAGTTAGATAATACTTCAAGTCAAAATGACACCATATTTTCATCTTTGTAATAATTTTATTACATAATACCTCCATCTATCTGCACATTGAACACAGCTTTATCATCTTTATGGATTAAGTAGAACTTCAAGAAGTATCAACATTACAAACTTTTAAACATACCAAAACTACTTGTTACCCAAAACTGACATGTTTGGTGCAATAGCTGAGCAATTGGCTTCTGAGCTACAGGTTGTGGGTTCAGTTCCCAATAGTTGTTCCCCAAACAAATAGTTGCTCCAGGTCTGGGCGTTTGTGCATGTGAAGATTTGTGCCTGTAAACGCACCCTCGATACAGGAGAAATCCTAGTATGGGGCAACATTTTTTTTTAAATAAAAAAGGAACTTTTTTTGCTAGCACCTTAGTGCAGTGTTCCGCAGTGTGCCGCGGCACACTGGTGTACCGTGGTCATTAATTGTTGTGCCGCGGGGAAAATCTATTTCTTATAAAATTATAAAGGCGGACGGAAATAATGTATTCTTTGCTATCTTAATATGATTAAAATATGATTTTTTATTTATGGTGTACCTCTGAAATTCCCCGATTTCGTAGGTGTACCTTGAACACAAAAAGTTTGCGGAACACTGCCTTAGTAAGTTGAGAAGTCCTATGACCAATAGAGGCTTGTAGAGGACTGTGTTAGGCTGAGTAAAAGGACTTGTACAACTTATAACATATGTATTGTAAAGTTTCAGTATAAAGTTGCTGTTAGAAACTTCATAATAAATGCCGAGTGATTTTTAATTGGTGATTCCAGCATAAATGTTGTTTTAAATCTAAGAATCAATTTTACAATCCAATATTAAAACATTTCCATTTCAGCTCTTTTTCTTTTACGGTGGTTAGCAACCATATTAGCAGTAGTTAGTATACTGTCTCCTCTCTGTAGCCAGGTAGAGACAGCTTTTTCGGTGTCGGCAGCAGCCGCAGCTTGGTGGCGTTCACTCACTGATAGCGGCTGAATGGCTCCCACTGAGTCTGTTGATACAGTAGCTGATAACAACATTCTGAATCTTTGTCTAAATGTCTGCAACAAAAATTACACTTGTATTAAAATATGATCTTGATAAAAGTGACACTCCATCCCTTCCTGTGTTGTTCTGCCTAGCCTTATCACAACTATGTTGGAGTCAGCTTTCAGTCTAACCAGATGCGGCTGAATACCAGTATTTTACACATAGAGACTGCCATCAGACCACCGCAACCCAGTAACTGGGCAATGCCGATATCCTAAGGTTAGGTTAGGTTTTTGGACCTCTGACTTCCCATAATGACTGTCATAGGTATTTGTATGACACCCGGGACCGACTATTTAATGTGCTCTCCGAGGCACGGAGGGGTCTCTATGTGTAACTAATGGTCACCCATCCACAGACTGACCGCGGCAAGCGTAGCTTAACCTCGTAAATCGTATGATCCGTGCGGTTGGTAATAAGCCATCCATCCCTTCCTGTGTTATTATTGAGATATGGGTCAGGAATGGGCAGTCAACTCAACACAATCTACATACTTTATGTACCTATAATATTTATATTATGTTTAATAATATTATATTATATGCACGTTTGGTGCAGTGGCTGAGCGAATGGCTTCTGCGCTGCGGGTCGTGGGTTCAACTCCCGCACGGAACAAATATTTGTATGACCTACAGATAGTTGTTCCGGGTCTGGATGTTTGTGCATGTGAAGAATTGTGTCTGTAAACGCACCCACGATACAGCAGAAATCCTAGTGGGGCAACGTTTTTTTAAAGAAAAAATAAAAATACTTACATTAATGAGAGTAGATGAAACTTCACCTTTAATATCATGTTTCGCTATGTAACAACCAAATTCATAAAAATATTGACTTAATTTATGCATATCTACAGTACAAGCATCCGCGTTAAGAATTTCTCTATATGAATCCTTATAAATTTTAGGTAACTCCACAGAAACTAAAGGCGATCTTCTAGAATATAAAGATTCAGCTAACCATAAAGGTATTTCAACATTGGTTCCGGTTTTTAAATCATCTTCGGTTGCAGACGGATCCAAAAAACCTATAAAAGAAAGTTTAACAAATACTTGTTCATAGAAATAATCATAAAGCCAGGTTTTAGTAACAACAAATTAATATACTGACCCATTTTTGGTAAGTCATGTAAAAATTTACAAGGGATTTTCTCATTTGTAACTAATATATCAGATACAGATAAATAACCACTATTCTCCATTGTATATAGTAATAAAATAGTTCTATTTAACTTTGCTTTTGGTTATTTGTTGTTCCTTTTTCACTTGGCGCCTTTCGAATGTCATTGAGATTTGATCACAGACTAACTAGAGATAGATTTGATCAAAGAGTAAAGTAATATTAAAGGGATACAGAGTTGACAGATGAAAATGTCTATTTTTCCCAAACTTAGTTTTTTCCAAAATGATACTATTAGTAGCAAGTCTATTTATTTTACGGACGCATAAGTTTTATTTTATCTTCTTTTCGTGAATTTCGTGTAGTTAGTGACTAACCTGGTGTCAGAGTTTAGGCCGCCAATGGCCCTCTGACTTTGCTTCACATGCTATCAAGAAATATCTCTCAGGCATACCGGTTTCCTCATAATGTTTTCCTTCACCGTTTTTAAGCAAGTGATAATTATACAATACGCACATGAATTCGAAAAGTCAGAGGTGCGTGCCTTGGGTTCGAACTCGACACCTATTACTTGGCAGTACGACGGTCACACCACTAGACTATCACTGCTGTTTTATTTTATTAAAATACTATGTACTTATGTCTGCCTCCGTGGTCTGATTGATATAGTTATAGTATATCCCTATATAGCTTGTGATATAGTTTGTGGTGGTCTGTCTGTCGTCAAATGTGAGTCGGCTGCTTTATTTACAGAACCAAAAAGTTTATTTTTTATTTTGGTAATTTCGTTGGTAATTCTAATTGGCAATTTGGCATCGTTCTGTGCTCTTAAGTATTATGTTCTGTGGTTCTGTGGCATCGTTTGTGGTCAAAGACTTCAAAGAGCATTTTGTCGTTTGCTTGGAGAGCTGTGTTGGAGTGTTTATCCTTATTTTATCGGTCCGTTTGATAAAATTTACCGAAAAGGTTATTACGTATAGCCAGTGTAATTACAATAAGAATTCCTCGTGCGTTCCCAGAAACATCTTATGTAGCATTCGTCTAATTCAGTAATCTTAAACGATAATTATGAGCTGACTAGAAACCTACACGGATTATTAAATTTGTATAGCTACATTTAACATCGGCACTGAAACGGGTTAAAATAGAAAACAAATAGCGAAATGGCGGGGTAAGTTAGAAAACCATTCTTATATTTGGCTCTAACAGCACCAGAAAAAATATGAAACACAAGGAAACATTATACGGTGCCTACCTACAGTGTAACAAAATAATCCATGTCTGGTTTTCTAGTTTTGTAATTTATTTTTTAGAAAATCGTACAGCCATACAGAGATGAAGACCATAGTGGACTATTTAGTACAGAACAAGTTTTATGGTGAAATCAAAGGTAGGAAGATGTGGATTGATTTCGCCAATTCACAGGTAAAAACAATTTTTATGAATTTTCAAAATAATGCAATATTGTTTAATGCTGTCTATATAAATTATGTATAGAAAGCTTACTTGTATTTATAAAAGTCCTGTAAAATACACAAAGTTATTATTTTTTGTTTGTAGGTAACAGTTAGAACTTGGCAGAGTTTGAAGGAAACCTTTTTGAAACGGGTACTACCAGATATTCATAATCCTTACTACAATCTTACTACTGAACAAATCAACAGCTTCCGAGTGGGGTTAGTTTATATTTAATAATTTGCAATGTGTGACACCAACATTCAGAAAAGTACATACTTTCAATTTCTTTAAAATAACACCCATACTGATAGAGTTACACTTGTAACAGATATTGCATACATTTATTATTTTCTGGTTTTTATGATGGTAAGAATTTTTACTAATCCAGCTAAATGTGTACATACACCAGTTATGTTTAAGTCCCATGTAATAGAGGGCGAGCCTATTGCCATTAACCAGGCACAAATCCAGACCTCAGGTTGCTACTGAGAAACTCCTAATGGAGAAACCCAATAACACCGCCCAACCTGGGGATTGACTCCAGAACCCCATCAGGGTCAGCAGTCGCTCCTGCAACCACTAGACCAATAAGGCAGTATATTCATGTGTATCCTATTATTTCAGATATGATGTTGTGGATAGGAACAAAAATAAGCTTGAAATCCAAACCATTAGTGATGACTCCAATTCCAATGGTAAGACAGCACTGACATAACATACACTATAATAGTATTAAAATTAGGTGATCCCTATAAATATGCCTAATGCAAAATTATTTTATTATAATTTCCTAATACAATGTGTCAGTCCAGACACAAAAAAATGGAGGCATATTACCATTAAAGATTCTTAAAAAAAAAACATTGATAAGTACTGTCGAAGGTAGATATTATTATGTGTTTAGGAAAGAACAATAAAACATACTGATTTATTCAAGAAATGTAAATATTGTGAGTAGTAAGTGACATTAATAAAAATAAAAAGATCACTATCTCTTATCCTAATAATTTTGAAAGAGATTGTACTATTTACTGAGGATTTTTTTTATTGATGGCAAAATGCCACTCATTCTAATAATATATTATGAATGCAGAATAATTGGCGCAACTGGCATTGTTGTAAAATGAACATAACCTATATTTATTAATTACGAACTTCTTGGCTCACACTAAATTACCCCATTATTTTCTCTTTATTAATAAATAAAATTTTGCCTATATATTTTATTTTAGGGCATAACCCAAACGATAGAGAGCACCCTAACAATGGAAATAGTGAAGAAGGAGAGACCACTGCAGGTGAGAGTATAAAATGTTCAAAGATCCCTCAACGAAGTAGATCTTCTGCCGACACAATAATACTTGATAATTGCTATGAAACTGCTGAAGAAATACAGAAGGACTTGGAATCCAACGGTGATAAAAAAACAGATGAAAAACCAATTGCAAAGTCTTTCAGGGATTGTATTACTTATTCTGAGCCTTTAACACCTATGTTGCAAGAAGTGTTGGATGATTTCGCATCTGAAGCTGAAGATTCAGATAGAGAAAACCAAATGGAAATAGTTGACAGTGTACCAGAGAATGATAATTCAGAAGATACAAATCAGGTTCCAGAACCTAAAAATGAAATTCCCAACACAAAGAGTGTTGTTACTGATGTTGCTAAAAATGCCAAAGGACTTTCTGCTGAAGTAGTTGAAGAAGTTTTGGCTCAAGAATTAGATGGCGGTAACAAACCTGAAAAGAAATCTCCTGAGAAGAAGATCCAAGATTTACCAGTTGAAATAGAAGATGTGCCAGTAATCAATTTGGATGACGAGATTTCTTCAATGCAAGCAGAAAACGGCACTGAAAAGGATGATGATGCTAATGCCGAGACTCCAGGAAAAACAAATGTTACTGAAAACACTGAAAATTCAGTTGCTAAAGATTCTGAAAATGCTGAAGTTGCAATTGCTAACGATGCTCACACAGAACCTACAGTACAATCTGGTGGCTTAAATAATTCCAACAGTACTGTAGATGCTTCTCTTCCGAATAACCCAGAAGCATTGAAAAATAAACATTCCAAAAATCTTGAAGGTAAAAGCAATAATACACCAGAAGATGCAGTGGAAGTATCAAATAAGTCTGATAAAAAAATTCCAGAATATATTACAGCCACTAGGAAAAGATCTTGTTCAGTGGATACTTTACAAAATATTGAAAATAAGAAAAATAAACTAGAAATGAAGTTGAAGTCACCAAGAAAAAATGGTAAACATCCAATAAGTGAATCTCACATGAATGAAAAGGTAATTATAAACGAAGACGCAGAGATGAAAACCATAGATGAACAGCAAGATCATAAAGAATCAAATAAATCAGATATGATTAAAAAACCACAGGTTGCAAAAAAATATGATTATACTCTTAACAAACCTTCAACGAGTTTTGACAATGATGTTGTAGATGAGACTGACACTAAAAAGAAAAGTAATAAAAATGAAACAGCAGAGATCAAAAACCCTTGCTTGCAAAATGTCAGTCTATTTGATGAACAATTCAATAAAACTAACTACAACATGTCAGAGTCTAGTGATACTGAGCAAAATAAGAAGGAAACTCAAGTTAATAAAAAAGAGGCAACTGTGCCAAAGGATCTAAATGAAGTAGTGATGCTCAGGTCTTACACAGAGTCTGATACTGCAGAAGTTCATTCTCCACCCAAGAAGAAAAAGAACCGTGTTGGTGTTCTATCATCAAAATCAGAAAGGGACAAAGCTATTTCAAATATGTTTGGATTTACTAGTGGTAAGTTGTGTGTCGGTCATATGCATCTGGTGATGTCATCGCTTGTAGATCTGTATTGGATTAAAAGAGCCAGATTTTGCACATTCAATGTGATTCCAGTTGTATTAGTTTTGTACATTTTTGGTCAGTTGAATGCACAATTTAGGCTATGGACTTGGAAGCATTATAAACAAAGTATAGATTTGAATTAAAGAAAAAGCTTGAATTATGTCTGTACTTGTGGTTCTGAGTGACCAATATCACCAAGTTGATTCCAGATACTTAGTGCAACTTTTAGCAAACGCCAATGCAAATTACTTTAATACATTTTCAAATTCAGATATAAAATTACCATATATGCTTGCTGTGGTTTAAATCTACACTTTGTTTGAATCATATTTTGCATGATCAATTTTAACAAATATTAATGAATCTTATGTATATTTATCAAAAATTATATAAGTATTTTATGTATGTGTACCAAATATTTGTAAAACTCGTTTCAAGATGCTTGTGGCCGTCACTGGTCAGTTTATAAGGATAATTATGGAACTGCATGACAAAGAGAAAAAGAAATTGATTATTTTTAGCCTATGGGAAATGCGGTTTTTATTATGTATCATCATCACAGCTCGTATTTATATTACTGCTAGGTGTAACCCTAATTCCTTCAGTGCCAACCATAACTCTACCTTGTCCATGCCCCTTCTTGTCCCTTTCTTTTAAATTTACATATTGTATGACACTATGATTGGATTGACCTCTCTACAGGGTGTAAACGAAATCATGTAATTCCTTCAAACCTCGTGATGTACTGCTGACATAGATTAACACTGCACGGGAAACTCTTGGATTCAATAAAAAAAATATTACAAGAAGTATACATGGTGTTCTTAACGTGAGGCATTTCAGCGCCCCGAGCGAATGGCGCGGCTATCACTCGCAGCTCGGTCATTTAACTCGGGGCGCTAAAATGCCTCACGTTAAGAAGACATAATACGTTATGTAAAAAAAAATATACAAAAGTATCCCAGGCGGGGTAATCTATGTCAGCAGTACATCACGAGGTTTGAAAGAATTACATGATTTCGTTTACACCCTGTATTCATATAATGTCTAAAAAATTTGTGCTATAATTTTGTTTTTAGGTGGAGTCGGTTCAAAACGTAGAAGGCAGTTGAGCCGCCGTAGCAGGACCGTATCACATAATAATGCTCCACAGTATGTATATACTTAAATATTCTGATTTGTCTTGTTTTGCACCCAAACCCTTGTTTGTAGGTCTAAAATACGGTTTGTAAAAAAACACTTCCTAAGCTCACAGATACAGAGTGTAAACGAAATCATGTAATTTCTTCAAACCTCGTGATGTACCGCTGACATAGATTAACCATGCACGGGATACTTTAGGATTCAATAAATAAATTATTTCAAGATGTAAACATTTGTTAACGTGAGGCATTTTAGCGCCCTGAGTTAAATGACCGCGCAGCGACCGATAGCCGCGCAATTCGCTCGGGGCGCTAAAATGCCTCACGTTAAGAACACATGTTTACTTCTTGTAATTATTTATTTATTTAATCCTTAAGTATCCCGTGCAGGGTTAATCTATGTCAGCAGTACATCACGAGGTTTGAAGGAATTACATGCTTAGTTTACACCTGTATAAAATTCTTCCATGATGATGAATGCTTGATTGATTACAATATAAATGGTTTTTATGAAAATATATTATTTTATTGCTGCACATTAAACCAAATAAAAAGTGTCCCATGTAATAATATTTCAGACAACAGGCCAACGCCGCGTCACATTCGAGTGAATGGGCTTCTGAGACGGACAGCGAGACCTTCGTGTCGCCACCTCGCAGCCGGAAGAACAGACCGACCAGAAAATACTTGTGAGTATTGAAATATTTCTCGTTTAAGTCCAAATGTGGACGAAGCATATCCTAACTCGCTGTGTGTTTCGAGAAGTGAGTATAGATAGATAGATAGATAGATATACTTTATTGTACACTAAAAGAAATAAAACAGAAGGAGTACACATTATTAAGAACAGTACAAATGAGTATCCCATTTGTTCAAAAGCAGTAACCGGCCTAAGAGTCATTAGTAAGCAGTGATGGGTGTATGAAAGAACTTAACCAATTTGCTTACTCATATGGCATTGACAAGTATATAACACCACGCCTTGTATTCCCCGAAGGGTTTGGCAGAGGTGTTTTTAATACACCCTCATTTCGCCAGTTATAAGTCCCGTGTAATAGGGGGCGAGGCTATTGCCATTAACCGGGCACAAAATCCAGACTCTGGGCTGCTACTGAGAAATTCCTAATAGAAAAACCCAATAACGCTTTGCCCGACCTGGGGATCGAACCAAAGACCGTATGCTCAGCAGTCGCGCTTGCGACCGCTAGACCAACAAGTATGGCGATCTTATATTAGTGTTCATTGTTTACAGAAAGCCAAAAGCGGGCAAAATATTGTCACTAGAAGAAGAAGGTGGACTGTTTGTTATGTACGGAAAGAAAATATTCCCAGTGGTTAAGGATGGTAAAATTGTAAAGAATTACCTCACGTATTTACCAGAAAGTACGTATTATTTGACTTTTTTTTCATTTTGAGAACTAAATACTTTTTTAATATTTTTGGTAATTTGATTATGTTTGTAGGCGATTCAGATGAAGGAGAGTCGTATTGGAAGCAAAAATATGTAGAAGAGAAGAAAAAAGCTGAAGAATTAAAAAAGTAAGTGTTGATAGGAGGGTGACTATAGCTTGTGCAGAGTTTTAACTTTTTATTTTATTAATCATCAATTGTATATTTTTACAGGTTATTAGAGCAAGCCAAAGAGCCACAGTCTAGGGACTCATACTCTCCCATTCTGCAGCCTAACCCACTAAGGTGCGTCCTACACTTTTAAATATACAACCACATTATCGCTTCGTTCGCGTTCTAAAATAGCATTTTAATATCGTGTTTCTGTATTTATTCAGAAATTCAAGATCCAGTCTTCACCAAGCAGGTGAATCTTCGAATCACGCCGGTTAGTGTTAGATTACTATTATAATTCAATGTGCCTTACTAATATTTAATAAAAACTTTAATAAAAATACTTAAGCCTCCGCTACAGAAAACGCGGGTCGGCAATGAGACTGCTGTCGCATCGCTTCGCTTATAACGTAACTATGCTAGTACCAGCTCTCACCTACACATAATATCCAATGCCGCTTCCGGCTTGCTGCCGTCCCGCTTTCAATATGGCAAAAGCTTTGTACTCGTAAAAACACATTAAAACACTGATACTGTTCTGTCATTGGCATTGTTTTAGATAAATAATAAAAACATGTTTTTAGGGAAAGAAATACAAGGAATTGATGAAAAGAAAGAAGAAATCAAAGTTAACCCTCCAGAGAAAATCAAAATTAAATTCACAAAGAATAATGAGGTAACGTGACTGCTACAATTTTGTCATTTTCGTTTTTGTTGTAGGTTTGTCCTTTAGATTATGGAATTTTATTTACTATGTCCATTTGTTAACCACGAATGAACTAACTCCTATAGTAGCCTAAAATAACTGGGCCCCCCTCAACATAGGCTCTCAGAAAGAAACTCTCATTTATACTCGGAAAGAAAACAGTAATCTACTTTAAAAACTATCAAATAAACTTTGCTTAAAAATGGACAGTCCTAAGATGATGATAATTAAAAGGCATTTAGTCCCTAAGGAATCTATTTCGCAACCACTTGCACGAAGTTCAGGGCGGTCAAGATATTTCGGCTGTACTTTACCTTCTTAGTTTTCTGATTTGGGCGTACTAAGTAGATCATAATGTCATCATATTAATATTGTATTATGCATAAATGTATTAATTTGTCTTAAAAAAACATTGCTACTTACATTTAGTACGCATTACAGGAGGTCCATCTAGAAGGTCACTGGCCTCAGATCCACCCGGTCTTAGAGCAGGTGGTAAATATATTCCACAAAGAGGTTGAATCGTCTGCCACCGAGACTAAGTCCAAGATGATGATGGAACCGCGTGATCACTCAAAGGAGCCTAGTAGTGGGATCTCCACTCCTATTATTATCGCTCCTGTGGACCCAGGTGGGTAAAAATAGTGTGTAATTGATTTTACTACATCGATTACCTAAAGAAAGGAATTAGAAATGGCGGCTAGGCTATTCGTTATTTGCCTCTCGCTCACACATATTCACAACGCGTGAAAACCGAATAGCGAAACCACTGTTTCTAGATCCATATTTTTTTTCTTTTGTAAAAAAAACGTTGCCCCTCACTAGGATGTCTCCTGTATCGTGGGTGCGTTTACAGACACAAGTCTTCACATGCACAAACGCCCAGACCCGGAACAACTATCTGTAGGCCATACAAATATTTGTTCCATGTGGGAATCAATCCCAAGACCCATAGCGCAGAAGCCAATCGCTCAGCCACTGCACCAAACGTGTTGTCAAGTTCCATTCTGAACAGATGTAAAATGACAGTGAAATATTGAATTGATTGTTAATTCATTTTACAGAAGTGCATGAAAAAGTAAATGAAATTGAAAAAGAAATATTCATGGAGATTGAAGAACGAGACAGGGAAGAACAAAATGAGCCTCCTGGGCAAGAGACTAACGTCACCAAAAGGTAAATTGTAGTTCTTTGTATCTTTACTGTTTTTGTAATGCATGATTGATGTCGTTTCCGAGTCGAGCGAATCTTAACCGTAGCTTCGATATTAAATATTCTTTTATATATTTTTTTCTATTTCTTTTCTTCCACTTTTAAATCCTTTTCGTAATTTAAGATTCGAGCGAAATTATGGTTTTGTCATGTTCGGTCCCGAAAATAACTGCATCAAATAGAAAAATCTAAAAAAAGACACTGACTTTAACAATTTACATACATACATAAACTCACGCCTTTTTCCCATGGGGGTAGACAGAAACTATAGAACGCCACATGCTACAATCCTTACATACTCCTTTCGCTATCCACATTCATACAACTTGTCACACACTCACGCCGGTTAAGAGTACTATGCACCTGACCTTTGTGAAGAACATCACAAATAACATCGATGTATGTCTATTTTACAATTTAATTCAACAGAAAAGGAGGCAGGCCGCGAAAATCATCATCATCGGCATCTCTTAGTCCAGCGAAGCAACGCAAAACGTCCAACGAGCCAGACAAGAAGGAATCTGAAGTAAAAACCACCTCAAGTAAACATAGTATCACATCAACTGAAAGTAAAGCTGCAGATAATAAAGATGTTGCTTCTAAGAGACCAACACGAACGCCACGGAAGGTTTTAAATGGTGAGACATTATTTTCTTTTAATGCTTATCTGTATTGATATTCTTTCAGCGACGATCCGCCCGTATGTCCACTTGGATTTGTCCTAGGTTTGAAGGCCCCCGAGACCTGGGCAGGTTTTTGTAAAGTTTCCAGGTTTACAACAGAGGTGCGCAACCTTTAGCGCGCGAATTAACTCGTATCGCACTTTCGGGTGAGACAAAAGTTCGGGTTTTCACATTGAAAGTCCGGGGCTTCGAACTTCTTGCCATGGTTAAATAATTTTACAGATCGCAGCCCTAATTATGATGAATCTTAATTATTCTTTAGAGAATGACAATAAATGTAGCGTAGTTGTTATAATACGTGTAGGAGTTCTTATAATACGTGGTCTTAGAAGGACAATGCAATCAACTTCAGTATATCGCTGCTTATACACATGATATACCGGTTGGTCGTCAAATTAAACTGGCAGCGCGAATTGAGAGTTATATTTCTGAGATACAGTGATTTTTATATGATATAGATTTTATATAAATTCCATAATATTGCATTGCTATCCATGAATTGCGGATGTCTAGACTGACCTAGGTCCAAGGCACACAGGCAGGAGCTTCGCTTAGAGCTCTGCCTCATTAGTGCGTTGCGTTGCGTCGCCGCAGCGCCAACGCTGCGTTGTTTTCCATATATTTTAAATGACATGCCACATTAAAGCGTTGCGTCGTCGCACGCGACGTTTCAACGAATTGGCGGGCGAGAGACGAAGCGGGGGGTGGGTGATGCGTTGCTCTGTCGGCGCTCCGGTGTGACGACGGACAGTGTTCCACCGCTAGAGGGGCAAACGAGACTGATTGAGGTGCGTGCGTCGTCCTCTTGCGCTGCGACGTCGTCCTCTTGCGCTGCGACGTCGTACGTCGTCGCAACGCAGGTGTGGCATGCAATGCGTTGATCCGTTGCGACGACGCAACGCACTAATGAGGCATCGCCCTTAGTGCCAGGCCTTAGTGGCCATCGCCCTTAGTGTGACTCAAACGCGCAGTGTGGCATGCTGAAATAGGTGCTAGGCGACAGCCGCTACGTCCTCCATCTTGTAGACACACCGATGCGTCCGATCACTCGGAGAATCGACAGATATAATCATATAGCAATAATATTAATTTGTTCTCGACAGAAACTGTGAACACCAACGACTCTAAAACTATTCAGACCCGGCAATCTAAACAAAAAATATTGGATACTAAAAAAGCGGCAAAGGAAGAGGAAGAAGTCAGATACATGTTACCGCCAAAATCCAAAAGGCTGTCACTAAGATCGCCTAACAACAACAAGACAAATCAAAAACCACAGAAAAGGTAAAGCGTTTACCAGTAAAATAATTATGTAACACAATGACCCCAAGTTATATTGGAAAATTCAAGTCAGATACTTTTTAGAGACTAACATTGACTTATGATCATAGTATATTTAAATGTATTAGAATTTTACTCAGCATAATTTATTTTTACATAATATACATCTTTGACAATCCTAAGTACCAGATTAGTTTTTACGTCTCTTGCTACTCCTGTTATTTCAATGTCAGTAAGTCTTCATTTATTTTCCAAATTTCACAATTGGAAGACCCTTCTTGTTACTCTTAGCTTGCCATATCCGAACTAATCCTCACTGGTTGGCAAATGCTTCTTTAATTTCCAAGAAGGTATTGTGTATTTTACGTTTTGCTCCTTTGCCTTATTTTTTATTAAACTTTTATATTTTCTTCATTTCAAAAAAGACTCCAAGATCAAGGGCTTTTTCCTACACATCTTGAATATTTTATATGCTTTTAACATATCATATATTTATTATATTGCATTGAGACTCTTGATTTTACTTTATTTTTAAAATTAAAATAATCAATAATGTGTATATACTTGAAATTTTAAAATAAGTTGTATGTAATTAGAATACTTCTAGATAAATTTTTGAAGATACTTCATTGTGGTAGCAAGTAAAATATCATTTTTGCCAATGAGCACTGTATGGGAATGATGTGTAGAATATAAGATTTGAAAAGTACAAGTGATGTACTCATATTGAGTTGTTTAACAAGTCATATCTGATGCAATTAAGTATTTATACATATTACAATGATTTAAGTCTTTTATCTATTGGTCTCTTTTAACTATATTTGTGAATGATAAAACAATTGGCCGATAGAATGATTTGCATTAAATTTATAAATATTCATTGTCTGTAAATAACAAAAGCAGTAGTTAAAGGAGCTCCAGTTATGTATTTTATATTAAATTAATTATGTAACGAAGAATGGGAGCAGGTGGAAATACTTCAGATCAATAAACTTTTCAATTGTAAATTGTGTATTATTTCAATTTTCTTTATATAGTTTAGTCATTAGTAAATAATTATGTTGAAATTGTATTGTGACATGAAAATAATAATCATAACGTGTACAATTTTAGGTGAGTGCATTTTGAACATAACATTTGTTTTTGTAAACCTGCTTCCATTGACCTATCATACTGCATGTTGCTTGTTATTCATTTTACACTAGTATGTTGCACTTTAGCTTCTGCTACACCATATCTGTTTGCTTCTAATATGCACATCTCGCTTTGCTTCCTAACAGTTCGGCAAAAACTCCGAAGATATTATCGCCACCCGAAAATTTCTCACTAAATTCCGTGGACAGCACTCAAGGTTATCAAGATTCGGATATTAGTCCGGTAAGGACCGAACTTAAAAAGAAGAAAAAATTAGATATGTCCAGTTTTATTATTAAAACCAGAAATTCATTACGTCGCAGTATGAGAAGGAAATCTCATCCATATTTGTACTGTGATGCCTACAACAATTCTAGTAATTCGTCTGTTGATGCAACTGTAGAGATTGTCGCTCGAGAAAATTCTAGTTTAAACACGGAAGCTTACAGATCCGAATCTTACCAGCTTCTGCTGCCTCGAACGAAAAGCTCCTTAAGACAATTAGAACCTATAGATGAAACAAGTCCCATCTGTAATGAAACCTATTATGTCAAACATTTGGAAACAATATCTGATAAAAATGAAATAACATTTCAAATAAAAAACAACTTTACTAGTAATTCTGGTCAAATGACTAGCGACGTTGAAAGTTCTAGTAATGTATCTCTGCCAATATCTCCTGAACTATCAGTTGTGGAAAACATGTCTATATCCAAGGATATGCTCGGCTCTGTTGAGGACTACCCTACTTTGAATGAAATGCAAAGCGATGAAATGAAAGAACCAACAGTGTGCCGCAAGTATATGATATCAGACGTCGATATCTCCGTACCACTGATGCAACAGGATTGCGGACTTGAAAGTTGCAATACATTAACTGATGTCTCAAACGATCCAAAAGGTTTAGTAACAGAATCATTGCTTAGCAAAATAGGCACATTCAATATAAATGATCAGAAAACTGCAACAGATACTCTAGATCAAAAACTGCACGATTTGCTTTTAGAAAGTGCAAAAAAAATGTCTACAACAGAAAGTGTTCATAAAGATAGCATGATGGAAGTAGATGTCACCAATGTTGAGGTTCAAAAGAAAGCCAACGCAAAAAAGAGATGTTCCACTCCTCGTAAAAGAAAAGGATCACAGAAATCTGTAGCTCCAAAGGTAGATCCTGTTGTGGAAGAGGAACACATAGAATCATATTCTCATAGTGGTAGGAAGTCCTGTCCACCTCTATTTCAAACATCTGTGTGCGATGAAAATGTTGTGAACGAAGAAATTAATATCGCTAACCTCACTATTGCAAACGAAAAACCTAAAGGTAGGAAGAAGAAAGATATCATCAGAGTTAAAATACAAAGACCTAAAAACAAAAGAGCTCAGGAGAAACTTCGTGCAAAATCTGTACACGATGCCAGCAGAATATCAGTTTTTACTGATAGTGGAATTAATGACACAGAGTCAGAAGCATTTCTCCCTATAAATGATAGCGTGGATCTTATACACAATCATTCTGAAACATGTCTGCTTGCAAATGAGTGTGTGAGCGATAGCATAGAGCTTGTAGCAAATTCCAAGTCTGTCATAACGCTGGACGATTCAATGCAGTCTGGTGACAACCCATGGATAAGTCAGTCTGAGTACAATGATGCAGAAAACACATCACCTGACTTTTTCTGCAATAATGCTCAAGATGTGAGCTTTTACAATAGTAAGTCTATAGATACCATTATTTGAGAGTATATTAGCTAATCGTTATTGATTCTAATGTTGTATTATATCACACACTGATATACAATAGGTACAATATAATTTATTGTAGACATTAAACACAAAAGAGCGTAAAATAAAAATAATGACGTCATGATCCACTATTGATCATAGTCACAGTCCATAAAGGAAAGATCCTTATACAAGGCCGTAGCCAGAAGTTTTGTTCGGGGGGAGGGTTGAACCCTGAACAAGAAAATCGATTACAATAACGAGTGTTTTCATTTTAAAAGTAATTTAATTGTCTGAGGTTTCGGGGGGGTGGGTTCGACGACCTTGCCCATAAGCCTTCCTTTATAGACCGTTACAGGCCACGGTCCCGGAGGATATATTGCCAGTCATCAGTGGTTCGTGATTGCAGTGCGCTCAAAGAACAATAGGTACACATAACTTTAAGTATGATCATATAAGTCCGAAATAATAATGAGAAGTGATGCAATGATCTTTGCATTATTGCAATTTAAAACCCAACATAGTCGCGAATTATAAACCGTATTTTTTTTACTTATGTTTGATTACTTTTTACAGAAAATAACACAGACAACATCGAAAATACAAGCGAAACTGACTACCACAGCCCACTTGGCACCGAAGTGTCACACAACAGTTTGATAACCGAGGACCTGTCTGACGACGCCCCGCAACCGCCGGCACGCCTAACCAAATGGTACCTACTCAGCGAGGACGAAACCAACAATACAAACATGGGCGGACTAGGATCCACAATGTTAAATAGCGGAAGCTGTGGATCCAATCTTAAACAATTGTTTCCAATCGCTTGTGCTATACCAGACTTGTCCACTATTACTGAGATGTCCAGAGAAAATGATGATAGCAGAAAGCCTACACTAGACTTGGCCGGCCTCACTGGAGATGATTTCAATACACAAAGCATGTTTGATTCAAATGGTTAATTAAAATATTATGAGCTGCTTTGAAAAAAAAATCCATTTAATTATTTTTGTTTAAGTTTTTATTTTTTTATTTTATGATGAATTTTTATAATGCAATAAATGTTTAAGTATTTTTCGATATTAATCTGAGATTAATGACCTAGAAAAAAACAATATATTCAAATAGATTTTTCTACTTTCATTCTTATCAATAACAAACAATTCATAATAATTCCAGAATATACGCACATATTTATATTCAATACATTTCGATTACAGTATGATTTTGTGTGCAGAGATATAGGTATCCGTTCTCTGATACATAGCTTGCAGAGAGTAATGCCTAATCTGGTAAAATTTCCCCTAGACGGTGCAGAAATCTGACTCAGTTCTTCTCCATCACGTTCTATCACAGGCCGCAAGTTTAATCTCGTTCCTGATAACACCGTGATACTAACCAGCGCGAAGGCGTCCACAGTTAACACTCTCAATGGCCTCTACGACAAACTGCCATAATCACCATGCTTGTCAGATGGATTGGTGATTATACTAAGTTATATATTAGCAGATAGGAGGATGTTGGCAGTGGCGGTTAGGGGGGGTCGTAGGGGTGATGACCCCCCCCCCCCCAATCGTAGACGTCAAATTGACAAACCTAAGAATAGATAATTCACAAAGAGAATTGCAATAAATTCTAATGTACTCAACTTATTTTACTGTTAGTATGACCCTTCCAAAGTGGCTGCGACCGCGCCTGGTTGCTGATGTTTGACATAATCCCTTAGTCGCCATTTAGTATTTACTTTTTTTATTAGCAAACAAGGAAGACACTGCTGGATATCCTCTTGAGAATATCCCTTATTCGCCTTTTACGCTACCCACGTGTAAAGAACAGATGGCCTATGCCTATCCTTTACCAGGAACCACAAAGCCATGTTAAAATAAAAAAAGATCTATTACAACTACATACTTGAAGCAGAGCCGTCTTAGGCTATGCAGGGGCCCTTGGGCACAGAAAATTAATTGGGCTCCTTTTGGAAAGTCAAAAATAACGTGAATAACATCAGAATGTACTTTTGTTCTGTGACATAATTAGTTATTACATTGACACTAACTTGTAGTCCAAGTAGTTCTAATATGGTAGTGAAAAGTTACAAAGTCTGAAGTTAGCAGCAATTTGTCTCAAATTAAAGAAAACTTCTGCTGAGCAATGTTTTGCTGTGCAACCCTAGTTATCTGGGTGTTTTGTTAATGATGCGTTGAACTAAGAAACCGATGTGTTTTTTAAAATTGATTTATTGAATAATACATGGTTGCACTGGGTTTCGGCATTTCGAGGCCCCCTTTAGACCGGGGGCCCTGGGCTCGTGCCCCACGTGCCCTTATGGTAAAGACGGAACTGACTTGAAGCAGTGTTGAGATTTTACACTGCCTAGAACAAATACTGATGAAATCAGGTGTTTCCAAGGACATCATAAGATTAAGGCTGAAATCCTGAAAATACCTGCTAAAGTCCTAGACAGCATGTATACAATCCCCTCCCCTTCTTTCACTAACGACTTCGTATATATATGGTCAATAGAATTCTGTATTTATTACGCATGGCAAGCGGTTTCGCTACTACAGGGCTGTCGCTCTACGGCAAGTAACTCGAGCAAGATATTACACATTTCTTGAGGAAATTTCAATTTGAGTGCCGGAATGTAGAACAACAGACGACACCAGCCGAAAAACTAGCTAATGGCTGACAATGAACTGTTTACTGTTGACACGTGGCACATCGAGGGTTAAAAAAACCCATTCGACCCACTAATATTCTTCCATTAGCTAGTTTTCTACTTACCCCTTCTACGGGCGTAGCGTGAAAAAGTATTGATGTATCGCGTTCCATAACAGATTTCCACATATTTTACTACTACCTAGTATTTCTCTCTTTGTCGCACTCGCACAATCGAATCAAGCTGTCCTGTTGTCAGTGCCACACTGTTAAATTTGACATTAATTATTGTTGTGTTGCTGTTGACTGAGCTCGGAGCAAATTATTTGCTCAAAATTATAGAAATAATATAGAAAAAATTGGAAAATGGTATAATTTTCACGATGCCGAGAACTTTGCCATTAAGAATAAGTATAAGAGACTGTTTAGTTTTAGTTCTATTAGTTATATTCAATACAATTCATATTACAGACATGGGTAAGTTGATTTACTACATGAATCTTAGTCTATTAAAATATCTTTTTACATAATATTTAAACATATTTTTTGGTCGTAGCTAACAATAATATGGATATACAAAGCAAAGAAAACAAAATAAAGGATGATTCGAGTGACAAAGGGGTAAATTTCAGTGAAAATGAAGAGTACTTGAAAAGTTGTCCTTCTGTTGATCAGGACATTTCAGAGTGCTCCTCATTGCAGTATCCCTGTATAAACTGCGATAGAAGCGTAGATTGCCGGTATGGAGGCTTCTACAATTATTCCTGCACTGTCAAACCAAAGATTGTTTGCAATGTAAGTACCATCAATACTGTTGAATCTACCTGTATATGAAAGCGGTTAATATTGTTAGCAACTTTCAGGGCACCAAAACATTTAACAGAACAGCAATGTGCAGGTTTTGTTACCAGACTGAGAAATGGGAACATCGCTGTGACCAGAAAGCAAACTGTAATTCTCTTGCTTCACCATTGAAGTACTACTTGTAAGTAAAATAATCACTTTTTAACAAAAATAAAACCGACTTCAAATTGTCTATCTCCGAAGTTCTTCATCAGATCTTCTCCAAATTTTAATGGGACCACTTCGAAAGAATACTCTTTCAAACAAAAAAAAGAATCATTAAAATCGGTTCACAATTAGCAAAGATAACGTGGAACAAACATACAAAAAAAAAAGACACAATTGAATTGAGAACCTACTCATTTTTTGAAAGTCGGTTAATTATAATATTGATAAATTAGAACATTCAACAAAGTTTATGTTTATCATTATTAGTAGGTATTTTATTCTAATAATGTTATACAATTGCTCATTTTCTTCCTCAGCAGTATAGTACACAATGACAACAGCGGTACACATTTTGTAAACATTTTCCTTATCGTTAGACATAGAATTAATGCAATATCCATAACTTTTCAGGACCAACTGCACAGTTTCTGATGATGTGTTGTGCCTAGGAAAACGCAGATTTCTGAAGAAAATCCGATGTTCGTGGACCGCAGGCACTCGCTGGGGCACGGCTGTCATTCTGGCTCTAACACTTGGAGGATTTGGTGCTGATCGATTCTACCTCGGCCATTGGCAAGAGGGGATAGGGAAACTGTTCAGTTTCGGAGGACTGGGTGTTTGGACTCTGGTGGATGCTTTACTTATTGGAATCCACCACTTGGGGCCTGCTGATGGCTCCCTTTACATTTAATACAACTTTCTCAGTGGATGTTAATGTAATCTTTATGTACTTTATTAATTTAATAGTATTAAAATTCTGCTATGTTCTTATAACATTTTTTATTAAAATTCTTGTATTCATTTATGGTACCTACATAGTAAAAAAAATGGAGCCTATCATTCCTATCAGCTATTACAACATTGTTACACAAAAAATAGATGTTATTATCAAAACTTTGGACTTAATGATGAGATAATGACCTCGGATCACCAGAGCAGGGTTCTCGTACTTACTGTTGATGCTGATGATAGCTTTGGGTTCCAGGGTGGTTCGTTATCTCGCTGAAAGAGTAACGTCGGTTTATGGCAAAGTGCATTGCGTTCAGGTAAATAAATGTTTTTTCTTTCTTTCTTTCTTTCAGGTACGGTCGGCGCTTAGAAAAACTAGGCATTGCCCGATTTAAACAATATTTCCCTTGGTTTACCAAAAGTATAGCACATGGGGGGCACTGGCATTGGCGTAACTAAAGGGTGGCAGGCCTGGCAAAAAGCCACGGGCCCATGGCTCAACGGGGCCTACGGCTTTTGAAAATTAAATTTATTAGATATTTAACTAGAATGCACACAATATTAGTAATTCTGTTGGGTAACTAGTTCAGTGATTTATTAAATTACAATGTGACGATTTTTACTAGGGCCCCATCCAATACATTAGCCTCGGGCCTCTGATGGTATTGTTACGCCACTGGGCACTGGTCGCGGTTATAGTCAGGCTGTCCGAACTACCCCATCGCTACCCCAGATGGAGTTAAGATCCATACAAAAAAAAGGAATTGCCTGGTTTGGCAGAAATAAAGAAGAATTTGCAGACGGATTTATTATGTATTTGCTAGTTTTATATTCTCATCTAGGGCACTGTGCGACCCCCAGTATCTATATCAAGGCTAATTCTAGTCAGCACGACAATCAATGCTCTGCTATAAGCTTGAGGCGTTTATTTATTCATTACTCAATATCTAGTCCTCGAGGTCAACGAAATCGTACCAAAGGGTATTTTTCTTATTTTGTTTATAGATTACGCTTTTTGGTCTTTTCATAGACAGACTAGTCCTCAATCACTCCGCCCATCGGGTCGTCGAAAATCATAAAGCATATAGAACATAAGCCAGCGATCACGCCTGGTATCTACGAAAGGCTAGACAGAGACATAATATAGTACGTATCGTATAGGGGCTCACCCATATTTCGCCAAAGCCGTAGCTACAATAGCCTATTCACCATTCACACATTTGAGAATGTCCTGACAGTTTATTTATTTATTATTTACTAGCGACCCGCCCCGGCTTCGCACGGGCGCAATGTAGATACTAATGTGGGGCATATAAACCTTCCTCTTGAATCACTCTCTCTATTGCTGAAAACTGCATTAAAATCCGTTGCGTAGTTTAAAAGATCTAAGCGTAGGTAGGTACAGACAGCGGGAGCGTCTTTGTTTTATACTATGTAAAGAAGAAGATGCACAAAATAGTACAGAGCCTTAAGCATTTTCTACCAGTCAGTGCAGTAACAAAACATGGTAGGTTTATCCGTTATTCCAGCTTTTAATCGAACCCAACACAAGTTCTTGTACCTCTAGGTTTTATTACTAGATAACACTTAACTCTACTATTAGAGTAGGATTTTATCCAGTTTGACGAGTTGCTCTAAAGCTTTATACGGAACAACTGCTGTAGAAGTAGGCAGAAACAGAAAAAAAAATTGATGGCGTCGACAGCAACTTTTATCATCCTGCGTTAGTCGTCTAGCTAATAATAGGTTGTTACCTCTTTTCCGATGTGTGCAAAAACGATGGGCTGTATACGCTACTAACAATACTGCGATCACCACGGGTGGCATGTAGGTACTAAAACAATTCTTTTTATTCTTGACCTGGTCGCGTTTGGCCCTAGTCTTACCTGATGGTAAGCGCAGACAGGGTTTAAGATCGAGCATACGAATCCAAGGAACAGAGATATAGAGGGATTACCCTACACCCCTCTGGCTCTCACATACGGAACACAGTAAACTGTTTGGCGCCGGACTTTAATGTGAGGGTGGTAGCTAGCCAGATGGACCGTATGGGTCCTACCACCAAGCGTGCTGGGTTTTGTTGAATCTTACAATACGCATCCATTCCTAGCATGCGTTGAGCAAGTTTTATATTTTAACCCGTCCCCACACGGGGTAAATATGCTGTTTCATTAGCACATCAATGAGAGGCTGATTTGGGCCTCCAAAGAAGTGGATGTTTACGGGGTGATAAAGACGGCTGATCGCCATCGTAATTTGAAACAATTGAGCCAACACTATTTGCTCCCCCTTTGCGTAGTTGTCGCCCTACCACATACATGCGATACTAGAGTGGCAAAAAAGTTCTATTGCATTTCACTGTTGTAATAGGCCTCATCTTCCGCATCTAATCCTTTTAACCAAATGCTACTGGAAGAGGATACATATAGGTCCTACTACAATTTACAATAGTTCAACAGGTAGAATCCGAACTCACGACCCATCGTTAGTTTGACGTCTCAGGATTATTGCCGTTCACTGAGTTTTTTTTTAGTTAAGTATGATATTTTATACCGCCTCGTTGGTCTAGCGGTGGCAAGCACGACTGCTGACCGTGAGGTCCTGGGTTCGATACCCAGGTCGGGCAAAGTGTTATTGGGTTTTTCCATGTGGATTTACTCAGTCGCAGCCCGGAGTTTGGATTTGTGCCCGGTTGATGGCAATAGGCTCGCCCTCTATTACATGGGACTCTAACATAACGGCGAAATGAGGATGTTACTACAGTGGAATCTGCTTATAACGACGACGAAGGGACATGCGATATTTAGTTGTACCTACTAAGCGACCGTTGTTATAAGCATCCGTATCTACATATTTCGCTATGTTGAGATATCGTGTATAACAATTTAGAAAATATAAAAATATTTTCCATTATTTCTCTACAAGTTGAATGAGAATCGTCATTTATAACATCGATTTAATGTAAGTTAGTTAATTTACTAACAAAATAAAGGACGCGTCGTTGTAACCAGGAGAATTTTTATTTTACCTTGAAATTACGTCGCTAAAAGCGGCTTCGTCGCTATATCCGGAGTCGTTTGGTCGTTATAAACGACCTCTTCTCTTAACAATTTCAATGGAAACCAAACTAAATGATGTTCGCTAGCCGCTATAAGCAGATCGTCGCTTTAAGCGAAGTCTTAATAAACCGATTCCACTGTATACACCTCTGTGCAACCTTTCCGGCAATACAGGCGTGATGTTATGTTTATGATATTTTTTCGATACGAGTAGGTAGGTATATCTTGTCTTCTGCATGAGGTAGTCTCGTAAGGGTTGACCAAACTTTAAATTGTAGATAGCATGTGCCATGGACTCTTTTAACTATGATAATCATGGCTGGCACAAGGTCATGTATGCAAATAAGTTTAACGGTAAACTTTCACAGAACTGACGTGTCGATAATTAATTCTAAATAAGCACCTACTAGGCAGTTTTATAGCTCATTGCTGACCTATAAAGGAACTTTTACAAGCCACTATGTGATGGGTATATAAATTGTGTTTACTCATGAAGTTACCAAGTATTAGATAAGGTAAGGTAATCGGATTAACTTTTGACATTTTGATGTAAGTACCTACGTAGGTATTTAACTCTTTTAATCTCAGAATCGCACTCGCTTGTAGGTATAACATCTCATTATAGAAGGAATTACTGACAATGCATAATTTTTATTGTCTACACGCGATTGCAATAATTTCACATCCTTTGTTTCTTTGATAAGTGAAAGCGAGAAAAAACAACTACGCGAATAACGCCGATCCGACATGTCGGGCTGAATATATCCGGATAATGAACAACCGCAGCATCCTAGTCTAGATAACGGTCGAACGGCCCGCTACGGTTCAATTATGATTTTAAACAGTTTCCTTAGTAGATTTTTGGTCTCCTAGATGGAAAGCAATCGATCAACCACTAAGCTATATATCGCTGCTTTTCATATCATGTACACAACCTGAAATTCCACTAGATTGAATGTTAGAGCAAGTTGCTGATGAATAATCTTGGCTCATAGATTGTCTTACAGCACCAACGCAATATGCAACCAATTTTATATTGTTAGAAGACTTTGTTCATATGAGTATTCTTATCCTGACAGCCGAAAGACGGGTTATACTTATTTTAAATCATTCAGTGCATAAGATTACCTGCCATCCCAGACCAGCGTGGTGGACTAAGGCCTAATCGCTCAAGAAGAGGTCCGTGCTCAGCAGTGGTACAGTAATGGGATGATTATGCATACGATTACCACATAAAGTTACCTAGTTACGTGGAGTCAAAGAACATTATACACTACAGAGTTATTTTGTAGTAGTTCTTGTTTATTAGCCTTGTGGGTAAAATTACCTATGTAGAAGCGGTAGGCAGATAGTCAACTTCAGTGGAAAATTGAATTTATTGAAGTAAGACGAAAAAAAAATAGGTTGTGAAAATTCTACTGAAAGCTGTACTTTAAGTATTTTTTCCCCTGAAGTGTCCGACCACATAGTGCTAACGTGTAGGAGCCGCGTAGGTTTGACGTAGGGTGTTATTAGTATTTGAGGGAGGTGCTGGGCGGCGGGCGGGCAACGTGCGGTGGACGGCGCGCGGTGGCGGCGGCGGAGCCTGCGCACTGCGCGCGCCGCTTCAGGCCTGCGCGATCCGTCATTCGTTCGCGGGTTCACGCCGCGACGCCACCTCAACCAGTTACTAGCGCTCCGCTTGCCCTCTGAGCTCCGTCGCGCTCGGCATCGCGTGCGTAGGGCCGGAACGTCGCACCGGCGGTCTCGTGGTGGTAGCGTGGCGCTGCGAGCGCGTCCCCCTGGTACCGGAGCACGCGTGCGCTCGCTCGCGCGTGCGCGGCGCTACGTGCGCGCGACGACGGGCCGCGAGCATGCGAGGGGCACGGCGCTGCCGCGCGTAGCGAGCCAGGCCGTGCGCGCCATCGCCATGGGCTGCGCCTCGTCCGCCGAGGAGCGCGCTGCCATTGCGCGCAGCAAGCAGATCGAGAAGAACCTTAAGGAGGATGGCATCCAGGCCGCCAAGGATATCAAGCTGCTGCTCCTTGGTAATGGAGCTTTCCTCTATCTCTGTCTAGGTAGCCGGTGCGCGCGCATTCAGACTCAAGATCTATTGACTGAGACTTCCAAGCCGGCACTTTCCGTCTCGAGAACGTAGAAAATGCATTAACATTGTGAGCTTTTTGGATGTTTCATAAGTCTCTTATCAATCCTACCCATATACTACTACTATCATAACTATGATATTAATAGGCCTGCCATGAACTTCACTTAACTTGAATGTTATGATTAGGATATGGCAAATGAGCGCATCTTCAGGATGAATACACACGATTAGACTAACAGTTATAAAGAAAACACCATAACAATAAACAGAAAATCCTATCATAATTATGAATTTGCGACCACAACATTCCTCATAGATAGGCCTAAAACTACTTACTTGCTAGCTCAATCTTCATCTATTCTGCAAGTAAGCAGTTTATCCACATGAAACTCAAGATATACGCATTCAGTAGCTTTGTGCAACATACGAATCCTTTCATCAATCATTGTTTTTCGTACCATATAATCTGCTCTGCATTTTAAAGAAAATACGTGGCAGGCAAGACGCGTATCGATGGTAGGTACGTCAGGCTGTTGCTTGTTGTCTAGTCGCGCATTTGTGAAGGGTTCTCCATGCTTACCTGTAAGTGTCGTAAAATGCTACTAAAGCATATCAGAAGAACGACAAACTGCATCTCTATACATAATATTATTCAATCCCTAATTAGCCTGAAAAGCGTATAATAACTATGCCAGAACGCCCTTCGGACCTTCGTTGGAAAGACTCAATATTTGTTTGGTGACTTTAGCTGATATACCACGAGATATACTGCTGCTACTGCTATCTACTAGTTGATCGCGTAAACATTAAGTATACGAATGAATATAAAACCACTGTTACATACTTAAACAGTTGAGCTTGAAATATTAATATTTGATACTATTGATAGACAACGCTTACATGTTCTCTAAAACCACGTATGTACAAAGGTCAGCGAAGTTTTATTTCAACAAGTAAGTACCTACGTATGTTATAGGTCATCTTCAACCCAGCATACACCCGGAACAGAACCATCTGTGTGTAACATGTGTGTGTTAAGTCCTTAACAAATGATATGACTATAGTGCATTAACTCATGGTAATAGCAAGTTTCTTTCTAGTTTTATACAATAAGATGATTTCTTAGAGCAACTACTTATTATTTGCAGTACGGGTGTTGTTAGATTACACTACGGTCATCTTACTGATATTGGTATTTCCTGATGGATGGAATTAGATGTAAGTAAAGGTAAAACAGGAGTTTGTTCCTAAACGGGAACCATACTGAATTAAGAATAAAGAAAATTATAAAGAATATCCTAAACAACATAAGATATGGTTCAGAAGACACGTTCATATTACGTAGATTAAGACCAAGACAATAGGTAGATAATTACGTGATACTTTCACTATATAGATAGATTCCTATAAGCAGGCCCTGGTAAGATTCTGGTTTGTAATATTTCACGGTCATTATCATCATTATAAGATTGTAAGCACCACAGCTGATTATAGCCTTCCTATAGACCATGACTATCCTCCGGCAATGCATTTTTGATGTTAACGAACTGACTGGTCATCGCAGTATCTTAGTCATTAGCGCATAGGAAGCTGAACCCTGGCCCCAAATACTACCTGGCCTCAATAAAACAGATGCTATAAATTCTGCCAGCGTACTTTCCGCAGTGTGCGTACACAGCGTGTTTTTTGAAATAAATAATGATTATGCTCTATGTTGAATTCAATTACCTTTAATTTAAAATTGGCGCCATCACATTTTTTAGCTAAAAAAAGTAAAAATATTGTCTTTGACAAATCTTTGATTTTAGCGCATTGCTCGTGTTCTCTTTCGTGTGTGAATGTGCCTTCACGCATGTGTGAGCGAGTCCGAACGAAGATTTCCGAACGCACCCGAACGTCAGTCGAGCGGGGCGCGGTCGCTGTCACGGAGCGGAGTTGGTGCTTGTCATCCGGCCGCCATTATCTCGTATTTAAACGGATTTGTAAAATCAATTAAAGTTTGGATTGTCGTTGCGTGTTTTTAGTGTTCGGTGCAGTATAAATCCCTGGAAATTTCGAGTCGTGGTCGTTTATCCAAAGATTGTGTGTTTCGGAGTCGTACGAACAGTGATAAGTGGTACTGTTAGGTTACTGTGTGTTGGGTGCTAACGTTGTGTAGGGTGGCTCCGGTCGCGCCGGAGCGGCAGGACGCGTGTGGAGCGCATGCAGAGGGAGCGGTGAAAGCGCGCCCGGCTCAGGGGTCGGGGCGGCCGGCGGCCAAGGAACAGGGACAGCTGCCGACATGGGGTGCGCCCAGTCGGCCGAGGAGCGTGCGGCGGCAGCTCGCAGCCGACAGATTGAGCGGAACCTGAAGGAGGACGGAATCCAGGCTTCCAAAGATATCAAGTTGCTCTTATTAGGTACAGTGTAGCTCCAATACTTGATCGCGGTCCGTGGCCGCACCCATGTTTCGGGGTTGTTGAAGCAATTTGGGCGTCCCATTGAACGACGTTGACTTTCATGGTGTCCCTATAAGTGGCGTGCTAACGTTCTTCATGTATCCTATTCGCTTGTTGCTCATTTCGAACGAAGAGTAGAAATGGTTAGTTTGCTTTCACTTGGAACTAATCATTATGCCGGTATGTACGGTAGTTCCGTGCGCAAATGAAAGTTCCTATTTGTTTCACATTTAGGAAACATTTGTGTATGAACTCATTGTATAGTAATTTCTATGCTAATCATGGTTAATTTCTGTACCAATGTCATGAGCCTCAAATCAGTAGGGGTTTTCCTTATCGAATTTCGAAACATGGGTTCCTTGTGACGTATTTTACCATTATCGCGCTATTTAAACTACACTACTATTGAGATTGATAACTTTTATTTGAACCCAAAAATCAATCTCATAAGATATCCAAGAATTGGTATCTGCCATATTTTTATCATTGGCTCTTATATCACTTATTCCTGTAATAATACTGCTCAATAATATAAGTTGCAATTTAAAAGGAAAAAAAAACCTATTACATAAATACTTAAAAAAAACAATGATTTATGTTATCTGTGCTTCAAATTTATGCTCAATCTTGAACACTGCCCTCATAATAATTATTTTCTAAATAAGTTACTTATCTACCTACATGAGGTTTATATCATAAAAAAAATATTAATAATCATCAACCACAATAACTGAAGATCCTCATTGGCTGTAACTTTGTTGGCAAGGAGACTTCCCATTGTGCAAGCTGGTAATTTTCCTGCTATTTACACAGATGACCTTGATGTGATAATATTTTCAGGCTGATAAAACACAAAAGAAAATCAGCTTGACAAAAGAAACAAAATATACAGCCTACATTTATACAAATAAGTTATATATGAATGAAAAAAAAACACATTTTTTGTTCTTCTATGCCAACCATAAGGTGATTCCCTAAACCACACATAAATTGTATACAAGTTGTTTTAGTTATTACAAAACCACATGTAATGTTGTCAGTAAACAATCAACTAGTATTTAAAGAATTTTAATCACTGTAAACAGTACCTGTTGGCAGTATTTTGAACGGTTGCCAATATTTCAGAGTAACAATGTCATTCATGTCCAACGATAAATGGCACAATACTTATTTACATTTAAATACAATCACTAGAGGAAACAGAGCTAAAAACTCTTGAGATACAATTATGTATTAATGTGGGTAATACGGCTTTTTTCCTTTGCATTGTAATGTATTATTTTAGTTACAGAGAAGTGTTTAAATATTACCTCAGTAACCATTTGAGGAATAATATCTAAACTTACTACACTTGTCACTTAACTTTATTTCATAGTTTTGAGCCATGTAATGCCCATTTAAGCCTTATGACAATATACCATCACGCAGATACCCACTTCTTGAAGGGATGTACCAAATTCACGAAAAGCCTGAAATTGCATATTTTTAAAATCCTTATAAGCATGTTGCCTTGATCTTGACACTGATGTGGGTGCATTGACACAAGTTGTGCTTCTTGTGATATGTCAGAGACAGTGAAACACCTGTCTTTTCTTTTCCCTAATTAATTATTTTATTATTTGTAATAAAAAAATCCTGTTTATAATTTCCACAATTAACATACACTAATAAAAAAGACTAAGCAATACCTTCATTTTGAAAAAAATGTATTGTAAGTTTCAGTTTTCAATTGCTTGACATCATTCTCTTTAATCAATTTGTGGGATCATTTCAATTGGCATTAGCACTCCAGCCTTTGCCTACACTTAGAATTATGAATGCCATTCAGAGGCAATTACTTAGTCATTTTACACCTAGAATGAGTCACTAGTGTGTTTTTTTAATGTCTACAGTGAATGTGCATTGGAATGATCAACAATTTCTATGTTTCTTACATAAACGTTATATTGATTACTCATTAATATAAACTACTACCATAATTGTCTGGGTGATATGATAGATTAAAAACTAAATATACCTTCTATTTGATCATGACTTACACTATCTTCTACTGATTATATGACACCACTATTGTATTGCTAAATTCAAGTAAATCATCTCTATTCTATATTATTTCATTTTTGTAATATCAACTTATTCCATGGTGTATTCATGCCATTGTTACATTCAACATTTATGTATTGTTAAAATGTCCTCATGACACCACAATATCTATTTATTAAATTAATGTTCATATTTATAAATGATAAATCCCTGCCATGAAAATAATTGGGCCTCCCAAGTCTTATGTAAACAGTAAAGTACTAATTTTATGTAGAACAAATTTTTCAGTAATTTTCCATGTAGGTACCCAAATAATAAAACTAATGTCTACGTTCTCTTTCATATTTTGAGTATCCATTGACAATCCAATGCTCAGTGCTTAAAGCAGGATAAAATTAGATTTTTCCTTTAATTTTTCTGGTTGTAGGTATTTCAAGGAAAATGAAACCAAAACATGAAAACGTTGTTTTGCAATCACATAATAGGCATAGGTGACCAATGATATGTGACAAGTGTGTCAACTAGATATCTTGTGCTAGAAGTTAATTGAGGTGTCACGGCATGCCGTCGTGGCTGTGCGTGCATATCTGACCATGAATGGCGTTTTGCTTTAATGAGCCACTCCTTACAATACCACATGTAGAGCTTTGAAAAAATCCATACACCTCAATGGTAATATCGTTTTGTGGTCGTAGCTTAGATTTGCGTATAAAAAACGATATTAAAAACATAACCCTACCTTTGCTGTCGCGCAGTCGGGTAAAAAGCAACAGCTTTTTGTCTGCTCCAGTGATAATCAAAATCTCGCTGATCAGGTGCGTTTAGTTGTTAAATCTGAGGCATTCTTATGCAGATTACTATATTCCATATAATGTGCCAACTTAAATTAAACTAAGTACCTAATTTTTCTTTTAAATCACTGCTTACATAATCTATGTAAATAATCTTAATTCGTATTTAAAGAGGCCATCAGGCCTGTATATCACGAAACGCGATCTTGATTGAAGCTATTTGCCAAAAACGTCTTTAAAATAACACGTTTTATTAGCATTCCTATACCCAAATACCGTTTGCTACGTGCGTTACGCCATTAACGCATTTATTTATTCTACTCGATTTTTAGGGCCCGGTTGAGAGTCCCGTCCGAAGACCGAAGGGACCAGGTGCCCTAACTGTTATTATAGGTACTACACTGAATAAGAGTTAGGGACCCTAAAATCGGGTAATGTAATAAACCCTTTAAAAGCTACTCATTGCCCTGTCCACCTACCTTTTAATCTTAATAATATTTTAACAATAATTTTACATCGTGCGTAAAGATCGCATAGATAGATAGACTTTGTTCATGCACTCCCACAATAATCCTATTTCAATCGTTATCTGAACTCGTAAGGCGATCAATTATAATCTATTGCACTAATCGGTCAATATTAATGTTATTTAAAAGATAAATGTTCGATAATCCTTTAACTATTATGTCATTTAGATTAGACAAAATGTTCAAGACAAGAAGGCTTCCATTTTCAACGTTATTCGTGAATAGGGAAATATTGTCAGGTTAACATTGAAGAGGTAATCGAACGGACGTTACAGACAGGTATTTTATCAGCCAACCGGCATTCGAGCACGCAAAGACGTTATCGTGATGATAGCGCAAAAAGGCACAGAAGCGACGTCGACTCATCCTGTCACACCAGCAATACACGATTTCGATACAATATTATGTTTTTTTATCCAGCTTTATGCCACGATAAAACATTCTGCCAGGTTCATGCGAAAAAGTGTTCTAACGCATTTTAAAAATGTAGTTGAAGACAATAAAATCACGGCCTATAGCCATTCCTCGGAAGTACGATACAGCATTAGGATCTGAAACAACGATAGTGAAGTAATGTGCCGCTTATTGCCTGCTCCGATCGTTTGATCTGCGTGAGATAACTTCAAAATTGTTCGAATTCTCAAGCATTCCTAAATAATCTACTAAATAAACCAACACGACATTCACTGTTTTAAAAGTTATTATATTAGGTGTCCGTGGGAATACTTTCTTGGCACGCGATTACCATCCACTTTATTGTGAAAGTTCTTCTACTGTGAATATAAAATATGCGACGATACCTTTTATTTTGATATATGAATGCATTGTCTTTGAACGAGGCGTCACGTATTGAAATGTTACATATTTTATATTAAAGCCTAGACTGACAAAGGTATGAATGGCCATACAACTCGCAATGTAGAATCAAGAGTGCAGTGTGTAATGATAATATGTGTATCGGGGGTCAGAGATCGGCCATTCGCGCTGGCGAGCCAATTAGAGCCAACAGGGGTCATGATACTTAGAACCTGTATTCGACAGGGATCGTTTTGCTACACCCACGTAATTTCGTCACATTATTACCCAATTAATGTCCACTTACAAAGGCGGTAGGAAGGTAAATAAATATTGTCTGTAGTAATTACGCTTACATAACAGTTTATAGTTGTTGTTCATGTAGGATATTTTAGAGACAATTATTACTATTCTTAAAGATCCGGATGATTACACGTTGTCATCAGGCCATCAGGCATCACCTATTGTTCAGCGTTGAAAGATAATTACAATCAATTAAACATGGTACAAAGCATAGGTTTGTGGCGTAGACTGTGACGTGACACGTGGGACTGGATATCGATTAAAAGTTCTAGGAATTTAGGAATTAAATGGAAAACCCGAGTTATGCGCAGAGCTACAAACACTGAAGTTTTTATCGATCACCGTGGTAAACCCTTCGTACGTGAGCGTAAAGTTCACAGTAAACGTTTTAATTTATTTTTCCATGCTATTTTCACTCAACGAGACGTGCATAATGTGGACTGAAACAGTTTACATTTAGGCGGCAATTAAATGTTTTTACATCATCGCGTGTTTTATTGCGTGGTTTGGCGAAATGTCTGCTTTGAAGAAACGCAGCTTTATGTAATGTTGGTCCCCTGACTCCACTCCCAAATAATTGTAATGTATAATGATTAAATAATGTTAAAACAATCGCAGCACGTGTCGTAGTGCACGAAGAATAGTATTTAATTTTTGTTTTGTTTACAGGTGCTGGTGAATCAGGCAAAAGTACTATAGTCAAACAAATGAAGTGAGTATACTACATAATATTTGTTTTCTTTTAAATTGTATAATATTATAGTTAGTTAACCCGAATAGCTATCTGAATTTATTGAAAGCTTTTATCGAGTTTAATTCTCAGTATCCTTATCACTTTAAAAGTACGAAAAAACTATATCGTTGAATACCCGATTAACAAAATTAGACTGCCCAAAATAAGCACAAAATTCCCTCGTAAGGGCCAAGCCACTTCTGACGGAAGATACGTCGCCGATCTTCCGCCGGTGCACATAATTCCATACAAACATCGCATACCGTACACATTTGACCAAAGGTGCGTTACTAAAATTCCTTAAGTAAATTACGCGACGAAAGATCGGCGTTGTATCTTCTGTCAAATGTGGCTTGGCCCTAAATCTCACTGCTTAAGTTGGAAAAATCCATAAACATGTCGAGAGCTGAAAGTCGCTGAATGTATGAAAACACATATTTTATGTTCTGTAGATATCTGGGTATGCCCTGGGGTCATTCATTGTACAATGTAAGAAACCCCTCCAGAAATTAACCCCATAAATTAATGTTAGCCTATCAGCGGGTTGGCACGGTTCCTAACTTTTTGCCAGTCTTCAGAGCAAATGGACCATTGCATCCTGTCAATAGACAGCAGAGCCATATAAAATCGACATCCGTACAACGGCAAGGCTACAGCTATTTTGCCGACTAACGATACGTTTCAAAAACGATCAGTCTTTTGACTACGTAGCCTAAAAAATATAAACACCCCATTCTAGTATACGATACTATACAATACGTAGAGATTGCTAGAAATATAGTATTCAATAAAAAGCCTTGATAATTTAGCTTCTTTCTTTTTCGTGTGGTTAGTGACTAACCACACGAAAAAGAGTTTATGCCGCCCATGGGCCTCTGACTTGGCTTCACATGCCGTCGAGAAATATCTCTCAGGCATGCCAGTTTCCTCACGATGTTTTTCTTCACTGTTTTTAAGCAAGTGATAATTATACAATACGCACATGAATCCGATAAGTCAGAGGTGCGTGCCATGGGTTCGAACTCGTGACCTATGACTTGGCAGTCCGACGGTCACACCACTAGGCTATCACTGCTATGATATGATAATTTAGCCGCAAGGATTACAACGCCTCCCCAGGTATAAACAGATTTTGAATATTGTCTGAAAGTTGAGTTTCCTCATCGGCAGGTTTAGTATGACCAATAGACAAGGATGGATGAAAATATATAATTACCTAGGTATTGCTGTTGTCATGCTACGCATGCCAGAGACATTAATGAAGCATCCAAGGTGCTAACTTCTCGTATGGTGTATAGAATCACACCCATTTACGGGCGTTTCATCCCTTTCACGACAAGCTGAAAAATGTAGTGTCACTAAGGCCCAATTTGTACAGGTGTTTGATCAATTTGTAGTACCTGGACAGGGTCCATGATCCAGATATAGCTCCTATTCGTTAAAATCCTTCTTAATAGCGTTCACATAACTTCACGCCTCATCACGCCTTGTACACCCCGAAGGGTTCGGCAAAAGTGTTTTAGTACAGCCTTGTTTCACCAGTTATGTCCCATGTATAAGAAGGCGAGCCTATTGCCATTAACCGGGCACAAATCCCGACTCCGAGCTGCTACTAAGAAATTCCTAATGGAAAAACCCAATAACACTTTGCCCGACCTGGGAATCGAATCCAGGACCCCATGCTCAGCAGTCGCGCTTGTGACTACTTAGACCAACAAGGCAGTCCAAAGTCCGTCAGATTTATAGCGTTCCTCTATTTAATATTCGCAATGAAAAATAATTCATGTACAAGGTTAGTTGGAAAGGGGGCACTAAGCCGAAATGGTGTTAAAGTACCTATAATAAGGGATAACTTTTGTTCTACAACTTTCCCCAAAATGCGAAGAGAAATAGCTTTTCTAAGATTTCGTAATAAATATGCTAAAATCTATCTGTCCATAGCTATGATCAGCTGTGTTTACTATTTAGGTCATATTTGGGGTCACGGATTAGAAACTTAATTTTCTGAATGCATAGTTAAAGCAGAGTATGTGTTTTCTTTTTGAAAATAAAATCTTTTTGCATGCAAATAAAAATTATCGAAATTTTGAAATTTTAACACTTGCTTTAAAATAGTCATCAGTAATATTTTAAGTGGCTCGCGGCTTAGTACCCCCTTTCCGACTAACCTTGTATAACATAAGAGTGCCTGGTTGGTCTAGTGGTTGCAAGTGCAACTGTTAAGCATGGGGTCCTGGGTTCGATCCCCAGGTCGGGCAAAGTGTTATTGGGTTTTCCCATTAGGAATTTCTCAATAGCAGCCTGGAATCTGGATTTGTGCCCTCTTAATGGCAATAGGCTCGCCCCCTATTACATGGGACTTAAACATAACTGGACGTCGTTAAGCAGAAACGACTCAACCCACACAGAATCACTTTTGAGTTATTGACGTTTTAAGTTCAGAGTGGTTTTCTTCAGTGATGCTGTATTCAGATTTTGTTACGTAATTACATATCCTTGGTAAAATCGGTGGTTGATGATTATATAGTGTATTACTGGACTTATTTAAGAAAATATAGGGTTTGATGATTTAAGCAGGTTAGGTCTTTATAGGTAATAAAAAGAAAATACCTGCCTAATATGTGGTTTGGTTCTCTGTCACAAAAACGTATTTCCTTTGTTTATTTCTTGGATCTTTTTTGCTGAATGAAAGGCCCTGCCTTATAGACCATATTGGTACCAATAACTCATTTTTGTCAATTTTGTGGATTGAGTCATTTCTGCTAAACTACGTCCAACTGGCGAAACGAGGGTGTACTAAAATCACCTCTGCCGAACCTTTCGGGGAATACAAGGCGTGATGTTATGTAACATAATTTCGGTGTTTTGTACTTCGCCGCAATATGCTTGTCGCTCACAGTTATCAATTGTATTTATTCGTATCTATCTTAATCAATATTATTGTTTAGAGATATATCAGTACATCGGTCGATTGCTTGCTATCCCTATCTATGCCTTGTCAACAAGCGTTTTACATTTCGACGATAAAAGATTACCGGCTGTATGAATTCTCTGTTGCAATGTTGAGAATGATAGTATCGCATTATTGAGTAATAGTAACATATTTCAAATTGTTGCGGATATTCTGCGTATATTTCAAATAGTCCGTCTTAAAATAATAAACGCCGTGAATCGATTTGTTTAGAAATCGTACAAAGATTCAGTTTGTTTTAACAATTTGCATCTTGCATTAATAAATGTCGACTATCACCATTATTTTGTTATCACAGAAAAGTTATAATGTTTGAGAGAATACATAAGATGCTAAATGCCTAGGTAACGAAAACGTAGATATGTTCCGTTGTTTAGCAGTTTCGTGATACGTTTGTTCATGTTATTTAAATTAAAAGATATTGGTTGCACGTCACGCCGTGTGAGTAGCGTACAAATTATGAATAAAATAATTTATGTGACGTCACCAGGCGACACTGAAGACATGGGCCATTAGCCCTGCCAAATAGTTGATCATGGTCAGTGAAAATTGCACATGCCTAATCGGAATCTTGAATATGAAAGATGACTCATTAATTACCTACTTAATCTTGAAATTTTGGGTAAACATGGGACTTTCCAGTTAGTTTTTGTCGACAAAATCTCGACATGCAATAAAAGTAGACAAAATTCTAATTTTGTCGTAATCTAATCAAAGCGTTTACTATTCCTAATGTCAACAAATCTCGATAAGTTGCCATTAGAACACGTCCAACACTGATTAGTACAATCATCAATATTGCTTTACAATAGTTACGCTAATGTTGATGAGATCAATGTTTTGTGGGTGTTTGCACACTAGCATGCCGTCGGTGACGTCATCCGCGTCCCGGATGCTACAAATCTATGGAAGGCCAGACGCTGAAAATCAAATAATTTTATCGATACATGACTGTTATATATTTTTTGTAAAATTATAACTGCCGTTATGTCGTTAAAAACCATTTGTATAGTCATTACTAAATTCTAGTTACGTTTAATTGAATAACGAATAACGACAACTGAATTCTCTGCCATGACTCAGGGAAATTATTCCCTTTTTCGAGTGACTTGCAACAGTTAGTTCATCGAACTTCGGACTTGTAATTATATGAGATAAACAGGACAGGGCAAGAAGTGTTAGAAAAGTTATAAATTCGTGTAAGCCTGTAAGAATCGTTCACGTTGAACTCTTGGCACGATTGCTCGATTGTTTTCATTAAACTGAGTGCACCACAGCTGCACGCATCGTCCCCATTGTTCGAATATGCGTAAAATACTAAAATATTTACCATCTTCTGAGAAAATGTCAGTAGTTTTCATATCTTTGAGAAGTGTATTCTCAAGATAATAAAACATGTTTAATGATGTACTTATTGATTTTTAAATTATAGCTGATTTAAGTTAAGACAGATTGCGGTAGGTAATAGGTTACTCCTCTGAAGTCTCTGAACGAAGCTAGAGCAACAACATACAAGTTCATACAACATACAGAACTTAAGATACTAAAGTGTTGTCTATTCTAAATAGTTTAACAGTTGTCGAAAAAACAACGCGAATTCAATTGGCGATTGATATTTGGTTTGAAAGTTAAAAAACAGCTAAAAAAGTCTTGCACAAATCAAAATTTTTATTTACATTTATTTCGTGCTCTGAATTGGTCATACTTCTTGTTTGTCATTGAGCCTACCGTCCTCACCTACATTACTTATTTATGTACATGCAATTTGAATGTCTGATCGACTAAATAATTTATAAAGACAGTTCTGGACAATACGAATGCAACATAAATATGAAATAGAGGTGAGGATTGGAGTTAAATAAAACAGGAATACAAATATTTTACGTTGAGATTTGTATGAGTCATTTTCGTACGGAAAATGTGAGTTACATCTTATTTCTAAGTTCTGTAAAACGCCTTAAAAAGCCTAGTTATGCCCTTTTAAGATTTTAGAGCTCAATTCAGTAATATCACGGTCAAGTTTAAATCAAAAGGTACCACGTTACACTTCACTTTTTTAAAAGCTATCCAATTGTACCTAAAGGATTCATATCATAACAATCGTTCCCACTATTTTGAGTGATTCCCAAACTAGGAAAACAAAACCTCTTTATAAAATTACTATGATTGCACTATGGAAACTGCATAAATTACAAATTGCTAATTTGTTGAACATTCCGGTAACGTTTAATGACTACGTCATGAAATCACATTGGACGAGGTTGGAACTTAACAATCTCGTTAAAATACCGCACTATTGGAATTATGAATCACAATGTTGATCGATGAGTAATACTACATTTACGCCTTTTATTAACTAGTTCTCTCAATTTGACCAATCATTTATTCTGTGTCATATTAACAAATATCTAATTGAGTTAATTGTTCTTCCTTACATCTTCATAAATAATTGTAGGTTTTCTGAACTGTAAAGTAAAACTAGGAGTATTTCAACTACCTTGTCATGTTCTGCCTAGCCTTTTCCCAACTATGTTGGGGTCAGCTTCCAGTCTAACCAGAGGCGGTTGAATATCAGTATTTTACACGAAGCAACTACCATCAGACCTCCACAACCCAGTAACTGGGCAATGCCGATTGCCATCAGACCGGTTGTCAGACTTTCGGGCTTCTGACTTCCCGTAACGACTGTCATAGGTATTCGTATGACAGCCGGGACCGACTATTTAACGTGCTCTCCGAGGCACGGAGGGGTCTCGATGTGTAACGAACGGTCATCCATCCACACACTGACCGCGGCATTGCGCGTAGCTTAACCTCGCAAATCGTATGTTCCGCGCGGTTGGTAATAAGCCACGAGCCCCTCAACTACCTTATCATAATTTAAAAAAAAAACCTTGTTTAACCAGGAAAGCAGCTGATTATCTTGCCTGTTCAATAGGAATGTAGTGATGGGAGATAGCAGACATAATATATTTTTTCTGTGACATTTATTACAATGTTATTTTTCTTTTTAACAGAATTATCCACGAAAGTGGCTTTACAAATGAAGACTTCAAACAGTACCGGCCGGTGGTGTACAGCAACACGATTCAGTCGCTCGTCGCCATCTTGCGCGCCATGCCCAACCTGGGCATCACCTACGGCAATAAGGACCGAGAGGTAAACCATTTATTTCCACTTACTAGCCTAGTTTTAGTCCATCGTGGACGATTAATCGTAATTGACAATTATTGGCATTGAGCGATTAATCGTAATCGTCTATTATGGTCGCGATTATTTAATAAATTGGATTTGTAGATTCTGCCCCGTTATGAACATAATAAATAATAGATGATGTTAAAGGGTTAGAAAAATCTAGGTTTAGGATGTAGCTTAAAGGCGTAGTAACCAGATACATACATACATAAACTCACGCCTTTTTCCCGTGGGGGTAGGCAGAAACTATAAAACGCCACATGCTACGACCCTCACATACTCCTTTCGCTTCATCCACACTCATACATCTTGTCATACACGCACGCCGGTTGAGAGTACTACGCACCTGTCTTTTGTGAAGAATATCACCAATAACTGCCTCGTTGGTTTAGTGGTGGCAAGCGCGACTGCTGATCGTGAGGTCCTGGGTTCGATCCCCAGGTCGGGCGAAGTGTTATTGGGTTTTTCTGTTTGGAATTTCTCAGTTGCAGTCCGGAGTTTGGATTTGTGCCCGGTTGATGGCAATAGGTTCACCCCCTATTACATGGGACTTAAACATAACGGCGAAATGAGGGTGTTACTATATTCCTCTGCCACCCTTCGGGGAATACAGGCGTGATGTTATGTTATGTTATCACCAATAACAGTTACCAGATCTTTCCATAAATATGCCAAATACTTTCAGTCTCGTGAAACAAGACCTGAATTCCACAAATGTCATGCGATTCGGGAAGAACCTCAAAGAGGCTTTTTAACAGAGAGACGCAGGGTCTTAAATAATAATGATTTTTGTCGTCGTGCCATCGACAACGTCTTTTGTCTGTGTAGCAAATATGATCACAACTACCACAGTGATATTTGCTAAGAAATAATACTTAATAAAAGCCTCACACATAAATGTTCTATTTAATCAGTACACTGGTCAAATTGATTTATTTATTCAAAGATATCAATCGTATAGAAGTCATTAGTTTACTAAAAATGAAAAATCAAAGCGAGTGTTCGTTGCGTAAACGATAAACTGCGTCGATTACGTGTCGGCTGTATTCTATAAATAATGGACGATCGTCAGTAAGAAATAATGTCGATTGCATCGAAATCTACATTGAGAATAAGTGCTCTGTGGGGCTTCCGTTTGCCGCTAATGCTGATTACGAAGCAATTTGTGCAGAAACTGGAGTGTTATGATACTTATTGCATCGTAACCACTCGCCGTCACAGATTAATTTTGATACTCAGCAATTCAGCATTGAGCGAGTCATAGTTAAATGAAATGTCCACATCGTTCAGCATATTACGTGTTTTAAAAAAAAATTAAATACATACATAAACTCACGCCTTTTTCCCATGGGGATAGGCAGAAACTATAGAACGCGACCTGCTACGGCCCTTATATACCCCTTTCGCTTCATCCACACGTCCTCTACCGGCGTTTCCATTAACATCCGCCTTATAAATCCCTTATGTTAATCGCCGTTCACTCATTATCTCAACATGGCCAAACCATCTAAGCATACTCCTTTCAATTTTTGTCACCACATCATCTTTTAAACCGCAACTTTGTTTAATCTCATCATTTCTCAATCTATCATTCAAAGTTACACCGCATATACTTCGCAAGGAACGCATTTCCACGGCATTTATTCTACTTTCATGCCTCTTCTGCCACGACCAACATTCACTTCCATACATAAGCGTAGGTACCAGCACTCCATTATGGACAGCCAGCCGTGCCTTTTTGGACAAATTAAATATAGAATTAGGTAATGTTGTATAAGTTCTTTAAAAGAGTTTTTCTATGAATAAATGAAAATTTCATCTGCATTTACTGAGGACTTCTTCGATTCTGTGAAATGTTCCCTCTATGGAGATCAATATTGGGTATTCGTTATTCATGAGAGTCGCTCGGCGTATACCGGGCGCCCGGCTGCACTCTGCACAACTGCTTATTGCATTATTTGCTACCTGAGTTTGCTATGAATATTGCTCCAAAACAAACACAAACTACTGTTATTGTAAAGCTTTCTGTTTTATTAACAAGTTATTTCCGATTTTTATGGACTTGCAAATATAAGTGGACATCTACTTAGTGTCTGGAATTGGGCGCCTCCAGGCACTAAGTAGCCTTACCTCTACACGCGGGGCTCTGTAGGGGTGGACAAATAGTTCCCTAGCTATTCGTGGGAACAAAATGAGTTCAAATTTTAAAAAACTCGGAGTCGGCGGTGATGTTCGCCACACACCACGTCAAATGTTCTCACGGGGCGAAAAGCGAGCTGCAGAATGTCGCTTCGCTACGTTGAATGTTCAGGGAGGTATAAAAGAAAAGATAGACGAAGTTTGTGAGCTGATGAATGAAAAAAGAATAGATGCGCTTTGTGTGAATGAGACGAAAAGAAAGGGAGTGGACATATCCAAACACGGTTCCCTGACCGCAATTTGGTCTGGTGTCCCAGAGACAGATAGGGCTTGTCAGGGTGTGGGGATTGTCCTTTCAGAACGGATGATGAAATGTATAAAAGATTATGCGTGTGTAAGTCCCAGAATCCTATGGATCAGAGCCAAGGTGGGTTTGAACCATATTTTCATGATATGTGTTTATGCACCCGACATGGGAAGCCCACTTTCGGAGAGAGATGCATTCTGGGATAGTATAAGAGGTATTGTGAATGAGTGTAGAATAAATGAGAAGATTGTTATGCTTGGTGATTTCAATGGTTGGGTAGGTGTGAAGAGGAAAGGTTATGAAAGTACACTAGGTGCGTTTGGGGATAAAAGGGTGAATGAGAATGGATTGAGTTTGTTAGAAATATGCGTGGAGAAGAATCTTTCTATAATGAACACTATGTTTAATCATAGAGAGATTCACATGTATACGTGGGAAAGGCAAGATAGTAGAAGCATGATTGACTTTGTGGTTGTTGATGAAAGACTGAAGAGTAAGGTCACAGATACAAGAGTGTATCGGGGTGCCAATGTGGGGACCGACCATTATCTTGTCATGTGCCGGATACATGGTCTGTTTAAGCGTTGGTGCCATCGGGTTCGGGTTCCTGTGACTGCACTTGAGAGAATAAAAGTAGAAAGGTTGCAAGAATTAAAAGTAAAAGAGGATTATAAGAGGGAAGTAAAAGAGAAGACGAATGAGATTTTAGAAGGAATGAATGATTATAGTTTAGAAGAAGCATGGAATGCTGTAAAAAACAGCATGGTGCAAGTGGCCACAAAAGTATGCGGTGTGGCGAAGAGGAAAAATAACAGGAGAACGAATGATTGTTGGATAGATGATGAAGTTAAAGAGGTCGTACGGAAGAAGAAAGAAGCTTGGCTTAATTTATTAGCCTTTAAAGCTAGAATAAGAATGAATCAGGCAACGAGTATGACTGACGATTTGGAAAGAGTGAAGAAAAGATACACCGAAATAAAGGCGGAAGTAAAAGAGATAGTAAAGATGAAGAAGAATGAAATGGAAGATAAGTATAATAGGAAGTTCTCCGACAACTTCAGGGTCAATGTTAAGCTGTTCTGGCAACAAGTAAGATTGGCTCGTGGAGTTTCGGGGACATCAAATATGAATATAGTTAGAGGAGAAGATGGATGCTTGTTAAGTGAAGAATGCAAGGTGTTGGAACGCTGGAAGGTATATTTTGAAAGTTTATTTAGTTGGCAGGATAGTGTGCAACGAGTGGGTAACTGGGCGGAAGCGAGTGAGTCAGACATTGACTTGGATGAAGATGAGGAAAATCTGATTGAAATGGATGAAATCGTGAAAGCACTGAAATGTATGAAAGTTGGAAAAGCTGCTGGATGTGACAGAGTGTCTGTCGAAATGCTTAAGGGTGGTGACGGGGTGGTAGCAAGCCTGCTGTACCGGATCTTTAATATGTGTTGGAGATTCGGCCAAGTGCCGGGCGACTGGTGCAAAGCTGTAATCGTACCACTATATAAGGGAAAAGGTTCACAGCAGGAGTGTAAAAACTACCGCGGCATTAGTCTTTTGAGTGTGGTCGGCAAACTATATGCGAAAGTTTTAATTAACAGAGTGATAAGAATAACAGATGAGAAAGTATGGGATGTTCAGGCAGGGTTCAGAGAGGGGATGGGCTGTATGGATCAGATCTTCTCCTTGAGCTGCATAGCCGAAAAACATCTGGCAAAGCACAAGAAAGTGTACTGCGCTTTCATTGATTTGGAGAAGGCCTATGATAGTGTGTGGAGGGAAGAATTGTGGTCGACACTATCTTTGTACGGGGTGGACTGGCGCTTGATACGGGCACTGAAATCGCTGTACAGGGATTCCAGTGCTTGTATTAGGATAAATGGGGCGTTCACAGACTGGTTTGGCATCTCCAGAGGTGTTAGACAGGGTTGTGTAGCGTCTCCATGGCTGTTCAACCTATACATGGATAGTTGTTTGACAGATTTAAAAGGGAGTGAGTGTGGATTGAAAATGAATGAGTTGCCTGTCAAATGTCTTCTCTACGCAGATGATCAAGTTTTGCTTGCATCGTCGGCGGAAGAGTTGCAAGACATGGTAACTATGATGAATGGAGCATATAATATGAAAGGGATGAAAATTAATGTAAGCAAGACGAAAGTAATGGTTTTTGAAAGAGATGCAGATGTATCTGAGTGTAAAATAAAGATAGGAGATGAAAGTATTGAACAGGTGAATGAGTTTGTTTATTTGGGAAGCATGTTTGCAAGAGATGGTAAGATTGACGAAGATGTGGAAAGGAGAGCAAATGCGGGAAATAAAGTAAATGGTGCTTTGCATGCGGTTGTGGCTAGCCGGTCGATGTCCAAAAAGGCACGACTGGCTGTCCATAATAGTGTGTTGGTACCTACGCTTATGTATGGAAGTGAATGTTGGTCGTGGCAGAAGAGGCATGAAAGTAGAATAAATGCCGTGGAAATGCGTTCCTTGCGAAGTATGTGCGGTGTAACTTTGAATGATAGATTGAGAAATGAAGAGATTAGACAAAGTTGCGGTTTAAAAGATGATGTAGTGACAAAAATTGAAAGGAGTATGCTTAGGTGGTTTGGCCATGTTGAGAGAATGAGTGAACGGCGATTAACAAAAGAAATTTATAAGGCGGATGTTAATGGGAACGCCGGTAGAGGACGTCCTAGAAGGACATACATCGATGTTATTGGTGATGTTCTTCACAAAGGTCAGGTGCGTAGTACTCTCAACCGGCGTGCGTGTATGACAAGATGTATGAATGTGGATGAAGCGAAAGGGGTATGTAAGAGTCGTAGCATGTGGCGTTCTATAGTTTCTGCCTACCCCCATGGGAAAAAGGCGTGAGTTTATGTATGTATGTATGTATCTACTTAGTTCACTTTTAAGACAAATTATTTTCTTTAGCATATAATGTTAGTATGACAGTAGCCTTTTCCAACTATGTTGGGGTCAGCTTCCAGTCTAACCAGATGCGGCTGAATACCAGTATTTTACACGAAGCGACTGCCATCAGACCTCCGCAACCCAGTAACTGGGCAATGCCGATATCCTAAGGTTAGACCGGTTGTCAGACTTTCGGGCTTCTGAGTTCCCGTAACGACTGTCATAGGTATTCGTATGACACCCGGGACCGACTATTTGTCGTGCTCTCCGAGGCACGGAGGAGTCTCGATGTGTAACGAGCGGTCACCCATCCACAGACTGACCGCGGCAAGCGCAGCTTAACCTCGCAAATCGGATGATCCGCGCGGTTGGTAATAACTAATAAGCCACGAGCCCCTCCATAATGTTAACATGACAGTGTTAGTCTAATATTCGTATCAACAAAATTTATAATCATTTTACCACTTTGGATAACGCTAAGTTAATTCGTTAACGTAGTATTGTGCTAAAGTGGCCGAGATTTAGCCAACTGAATAATATACAGAAATCAAATAAGAAATAGACAATCAAATAATCATGTTTACGATAGTGAACAATACTATTACTAAACTATGTTCGCGAATAACTAACGAACAACCACCAAACATGAATAAAATCTGAAAGGGATACAATGGCCGCCGTTATCATTAAAAGTACCTGTTTGGTATGTTAGAGAGATAAGGTATCTCAGTTCCGTTCCGACCTGTTGAAGAGTCGTTCATGTCAACGTCATTGGTTACACAACGAACGAGAGGCTGTTCTGAAAACTGTAATTAATTCACTCGTCACGAGATGTGACGCACGCGCCGCTTGACATAGGTACGTCGTAAACGGATCTTAAAAATCCAATGAAAGTGCGACCCATATAAAAATCCGTGACAGTTTCCTTGTTTAATGTCACGTAGTAGTTCTACCAACCAAATTAAAGAACTAATCGCATTAATTCGCACAAGACATACATTGTATTAACGCAGTTCTCAACTTTCTGCACAGTTCAGGTACTATCCGTACATCGATCCGCTTCTATTCATTCCCCTAATGCGGCATACCTTCTACCGCTCCCCCATTGGTTTTGCATATTGTACATATCTCAAGGTACGTCGCTACTGTGTAAATGACACAGGCAATGTAACCTCGTGCACCTATCTCGTTATCACAGTGAGGGACGTGAAAGCAGTGGACGTGACAGCCCTATCCGGCGCAAACATGTTGAAACAAAACCTAAGTACACGCACAATGAATCACATGAGGGTTGTCTCAGCATTGTTTCGAACGTTTAGATGATATTCAACGACTTCCTAGTTAAAGAGTTCAATATAATCATCATTTTAGCTTTTAAATTTGCCCTTACTGAACCGTCCCACCTAAATAGTTATAATGGACAATCCTGAAAGAATATTGTCATAGTTACTATGTCTTGTAATAGGTTTGGTTACTGTCGGCATGACAAAATAGTCATAAGTTATTTTGCCATCATAAATAACTCATAAATATTCTATTCTTTCGCTATCAAGAATTTAAAGGAAAGAATAAATTGCGTTCATATTTTAAATAATTTTATTTCATTTTATAAAATAAATAAACATTGATTTAATGCTAGACTAGGTAACGAGCTAATGGAGGCCGATGTATTTAAATGAATATGCAATATGCGAGTAACAAGGGTGGTGGGTTATTCCGAGGAGGGGTTGTGAATGGCGCGCGGCGAGGCTCCCGTCACCGTTACCCGTGCGGGCAGCGCGCATGCGCCCCGCGAGCCGCAACACCCGTCATAATTAGAGCACATTTCACTGAAACCTCTGCAAACAGCAAAAGCACAAGCCCGATGTATTAGTTATTTATTTCATAGCATGGCATTTTATGCCGCAATGCTGCTAGAATAAATTTTAATAATACACAGACACTGCACGAATCGGACTTGTCTCTGCTACGTAAAGTATGAGTATTTGTCATGCATTGCAGTTTGGTCGGTAACAAACAATACATACACAAAAGAGGAAGACTAAACACGTCTCCTGACTTTCGGAGATTCTCATTAGTCTCAGAATTCTTTCACATGGCGGTCAGCGAATTGCGTAACGAAAGCGTACGGTTCTCCGAGACGAGTTTGCTAAATGTATTACTAATCGGATTAGCGTATATCGAAGATGTTGGGTCACTAAACTCCAATTGAGACGATATTGCTCTTCGACACGAATTATTATGACTCACGGTTCTTTATGGATATATTTACGGCTTTAAAAGTTAGGCAATTGTTGTTGTTGCATGATAGGAACATGTAATACTGATCATGAAATAAATAAGAAGATATTTAACTTATATCATTATATTTATGGTCTAGACGTGGCAAGCGCGACTGCTGATCGTGAAGTCTTGGGTTCGATTCCCGGGACGGGCAGTGTTATTGGTTTTTTCCGTTCTGAGCTCCTCAGTAGCAGCCTGGAATTTGGATTTGTGCCCGGTTGATGGCAATAGGCTCGCCCCCTATTACATGGGACTTAAACATAACGGCGATATGAGGGTGTTACTATACACCTCTGCCCAACCCCTCGGGGAATACAGACGTGATGTTTTGTTATGTTATCATTATACCCCATGAAACTGATAATTCTCATTCTCAATAGCAATATAATGTTTTTATGATATAAAGTAGATGTTGTTTATTCTCGGCTGATATTAATAATCGATCTCAATCCAAAATCTATGGATTAATGTAGATTTTTGTCTGATACAAACGTATAGAATTCAGCTACATCCAATTAGTCTGGAAGCTGGCCTCAACATAATTGGATAAGGCTGATGATGATGTTACTGTACCATCCTAACAAGTCCTTAGATGCATCTTAAACCTTAAACTAATGAAGGCAACGGTGTTGATTTTTCATAAGAACCTTCTGAAAATATAAATTAATTTCATGCTAAACTATTGACACTGAGAACTAAAATAATATTCTATTTGTTATATCGATTATCTATATACATATTTGTGATTGAAAGCTAAACATTCCTTGTATGAGATACTTATCTTCCTACAAGTGATAGTGTACATACTACATAGTGACAGTCTTGTACTCAATGAAATAGGTCAAACTAATGAGTTATGTATGTACCATTAAGTCGTTAATACTTAATCACTGCATTCAATGCATTATTTTGTTTAAAGGTTTGAAATACCTATGTTTGTAAAACTTACAGTAATTACTTACTTGATACTTTCATCCAGAATTAAGTAACTTTCGTCCAGAGTTTGGCAACTTTCGACATGAATTTTGTAACTTTCGACAAAAAAATTGTAACTTTCAACCAGAATTTTGTAACTCTCTACCAATCTCTTCCGGTGAGTGACGTGACTAAGGGATAATGTGAAAAAATTTAACAGCAGCGGACTTTGTGCTTATCAGAACGTGCGGTGATCACCAATTCGGCTCTCAAATCGTTATTATATTAATATACTCTCATGGCCATTTATTCTTAAGTTCTAATAGGAATAAAAGACCAGTAAATGAATGGTCATGGTCATTATAAAGGTCTATTAGCTGTTAAGAAGCGTTAATCAGTGGCATAGCGTGTATTTCTTCCACTCGGAGCCAACCTTACTTACGCAACCAAGCAAAAAATCGGTGAAAATTCTGTGATACCCTGTTGTTGTGTTAACTTCAAAAGGATTCAAAATAAAACGACTTGAAATTTTGCGTAGTATCTATGAGCTATGTAGTATTTAGTCCCGATGACAATACAGTTATCTGATCTGATGACTATGACCTGATGCTGCAGCTTGCCACATCTGCGCTGCCCAGGGCCATGGCCCCCTTTGCCCCCCCATGCTACGCCACTGGCGCCAATGATTAAGCAAACGACAACTTCCTTTAGTCATGCATACATATTATAATCACGTAAAGCAGATATGTTCTTCTATTACAGAAGTCTGTACACCCACGTTTCGCCTCTGGTACTAAGTCCCGTGTAGTGACAAGCCTATTGCCATTTTTCGGGTACAATAATGGTGACAGGTTCGTCGCCTCTTACGACTCACTTGCCCGGCGACAGAGGGAATTGTATTCTTAATCTGTCCCCCAGCGGAATTTAGCCATATTATTATCTTCTTTACATAGTATAAAACAAAGTCGCTCCCGCTGTCTGTACGCTTAGTTCTTTTAAACTACGCAACGGATTTTAATGCAGTTTTCAGCAGTAGATAGATTCAAGAGGAAGGTTTATATGCCTCACATTAGTATCTACATTGCTCCCGTGCGAAGCCAGGGCGGGTCGCTAGTATGTTATATTCTGGTCACACATGATTTGATCTCGCTACCCAGATTCGCCAAATTTTTTTTTTGACGCAGTCGGTTTTGCTGGCCAGCACTGTTCTGTTCTGCCTAGCTTTTTCCCAACTATATTGGGGTCAGCTTCCAGTCTAACCAGTATTTTACACGAAGCGACTGCCATCAGACCTCCGCAAGCCAGATACTGGGCAATGCCGATATCTTAAGGCTAGACCGGTGGCCAGACTTCCGGGCTTCTGACAACCCGTAACGACTGTCATAGGTATTCGTATGACACTCTGGTTTAACGTGCTCTCCGAGGCACGGAGAAGTCTCGATGTGTAATGAACGGTCACCCATCCACGGACTGACCGCAGCAAGCGCAGCTTAACATTGCAAATCGTTCGATCCGCGCGGTTGGTAATTAGCCATGAGCCCCCCTAGCATAGCCAATACTAATAGTACGCTAAAGCTGAACTCTTGTTATTCCACAAGGCAAAATATACGTATATAATCTAGGGCAAATATCCAGTAGGTACGTTTGGATTATTATCGCTTCCAGGTAATTGCTCCATTCATAAATTAGATAGATACTAAATTCCATGACACACCCGTTAATAATACGAATCGATAGTAACCTCATTCGTCGGCCTAGTAATTTAGATACAAGAAACCACCTAAGCATTCAAATATTAAAAATTCTACTTACTCAGTCGAGGATAGACCTTACCATCTATTCCCTTGAGTGGCATCAGAAGCTACTAAGTGATTTTAGGAGAATGAGCACGGTAGCGATTATCCCCTATCATTCACTATAGTGGATTGCCCCTTATGTACAAAACATTTGGGAGCTTTTAAGATAATGTCGTCACCGGTGCAAGGGATGGTTAAGTACGCAGTCATCAGTAATTTGCCCAGCGCGGTGGCTTACTTTTTTTAGACAGGCCTATGCCCAGCATAAATCTGACACCGCCAAAATATGAGCACCATTTTCACTTACACTTAGTATTAGGTCCCCACCTATCAAATTGGCGTTTTTTTCTCACAAATAGAGAACCTCGTCACGACCTAATATTAAAAAGCTAACAGTCATGTTAAGAAAACATACTTTTGCTCTTATATCTGTAAAAACTGCTATCAAGGACGGGACGTAGTGTTAACTGGGCTTAAAGCACGGGAATTCTCCTAATTTAAGCCCAGTTGCACTTGATTTGTAACTTTTCTAACATTTGTAACAATAGGTTGTTTTGAGTTCAATAAGTATTAATATAACTGCTTCGTTGGTATAGTGGTGGCAAGCGCGAGTGCTGATCGTGAGATCCTGGTTTCGATCCCAGGGTCGGGCCAAATGTTATTGAGTTTTTCCGTGTGGAATTCCTCAGTAGCAGCCCGGAGTATAGATCTGTGCCCGGTTGATGGCAATAGGTTCACCCCCTATTACATGGGACTTAATCATAACGGCAAATTGAGGGTGCTAATATACACCTCTGCCCAACCCTTCGGGGAATACAGGCGTGATGTTTTGTTATGTAAGTATTAATATACCAGCTGTTGTGTGCGGTTTCCCTCGCACCCTAGGGGAACTACTTCATGTACCTGGATAAATAGCTTATATGTTAATCCAGGACATTGTTTATCTGGGCTCTGTGCGCAAAATTTCATTCCAATTGAGTAACAAACATCCAAAAATTATAATATTAGTGAGATTAATATCCATTAACTTTGTTCCAGAGCGATGGCAAGATGGTGTTTGACGTGATCCAGCGGATGGAGGACACGGAGCCGTTCAGTGAGGAGTTGCTGGCGGCGATGAAGAGGCTCTGGGCGGACGCCGGCGTGCAGGAGTGCTTTGGCCGCTCCAACGAGTACCAGCTCAACGACTCCGCCAAATAGTGAGTACATAACATACATTTAAGATAAGTTATGTAACAGGCATTCAAATCATTGTTAAAAGAACAATCATCTTTTACGTTGTATGGTTATTAAATCATAAGATAATAACAATGTCGTGTATTTGTGCAGCAATTTATAGACACGCAACAGTTATCACATCTATGTATAAATAATATGGTAAACAAACAAACAGGTTTTATAAAAAAAAAGTTTTAACTAAATGATAATCAGTAGTGTTACAAAACCGTACAAACTACGTAAAAGTAACAAGTATAATCTTTGTAAAAAATCTTTGGCAATTAATTCTACGTCCTACTACCGTATTAAATACTATTTAACTACGGAGCGAGTAAGTATTTAACATAGGAGATTATAGGCTAGTGTTGTTACCGTTTCTCTTGTGGAGTGCGAACTGCAACGGTTCGTTCGGCACATACGTCGGCGTCACGCTGTAAGTAAGCTCGCCGTAGCCCCACGACACGTCGTATCTATGAAATATCTGGGAACAAATCAAATCGGTGAATGTTTTTGTTTTCAAATATCAGATAACAAAGACTAGAAATTAATTTTCAGTCTGTACATCCAGGGCTACAACTTTTTTCGGTCTTTGAATGAAAACACGTGCTTTTGTGGCATTCAAAAAGTATAAAACATGGTTTTGTCTTTGAAATTCTGCTTTTAACCGCAGCTTCGTTTGCGTGATTTTTTTTCACCCCCTTGGGTAAGAATTTTAAAAAATCCTTCTTTAGTGAATTACAAAAGGTAATACATTATAAAAGGTTCCTACTGTCAAAACTTCAAGTTTCTAATACCAGCTGTTTAGGCTGTGCGTTGAAATATCATTCAGTCAGTTTCTCCTTTCATAAATACAGATTACTGTCATTCTCATATTATTATAAATTCTACGTCCTAAAAGGAAGGACGTCCTAAAAGGACATACATCGATGTTATTGGTGTTCTTCACAAAGGACAGGTGCGTAGTACTCTCAACAAGCGTGCGTATATGACAAGATGTATGAATGTGGATAAAGCGAAAGGAGTATGTAAGGGTCGTAGCATGTGGTGTGCTATAGTTTCTGCCTATGAAACATTTCTGGAAAAAGGCGTGAGTTTATGTATGTATGAAAAAAAAAAAGATTCCAATCAAACCAACCTTAGCCAGCAAAAGCTGCAACTCTGCTTCAGCGAATCTCTTCCCGATACACATGCGCCGGCCGAAGCCGAAAGGAAGCGATGCGAATGGGTGGATCCCCACTTCCTTCTGCTTTCGACACACCTCTTTCGCCCGGCTGTACTGGCATCCCAACACTTTGGTATTAGTTGGACGTCCATCGGAAGACTCCAGCGACTCCACAGCTTCGTTGTCACGTACCCATCGCTCGGGAACGTACTCTTTTGGTGATGGGAAGTATCTTTCTTCGTTAGATAGAATGTAATGCGGGAAAACTATGTGCGACTGAAAAAGATGAAAGTAGCGTTATGAATTCATGGTATTATTGTTTTTTCTTTTGCCCACATCTCTAGAACCACTCATTTCTCTGGAATAACAAATGAGTAGTCCTTGGCAACAGTATATTTCCATCTATTGCTGCATCAACAAGGTGTGATTTTACTGCGTTGTTGCGTGTCTGTGTGTGTGTGTGTGTGTGTATTATATTCCTTACCCCTTTTGGCACCACGTATCCAGATATCACTGCATCCGACTGGATGCATCTTCCATTCCCCAAAATCACGGGTTTGATTCTGTAAGAATAAACAATACAAGTCAGAATACAGGAATGTCAGTTCCTAAAAATAGAAAATATTATACTTTTCCTGTTTTAGAGTTCAAAGGTTAAAAATTCTTCCTCAAACAAAGCTAAAGCAATTACAATTTCGTATTCAAATAATACTTTCGTCAGTAACACATTATGATCAATTATTCTGTTGAAGGATTAATGATTTGGACGTTTGTTGTAACTTATTACATTAAATAAAAATAATGTACAAGTTAAATACTGCCTCGTTGGTCTAGTGGTGGCAAGCGCGATTGCTGATCGTGAGCTCCTGGGTTCGATCCCCAGGTCGGGCAATGTGTTATTGGGTTTTTTCGTGTGGAATTACTCAGTAGCAGCCCGGAGTTTGGGTATGTGCCCGGTTCATGGCAATAGGCTCGCTCCCTACATGGGACTTAAACATAACGGCGAAATGAAGGTGTTACTATACACCTCTGCCCTACCCTTCGGAGAATACCTGCGTGATGTTATGTTATGCTTACCAGTTAAATAAAAAGCCTGATTAGCCACTTTTTTTCTTAACTTAACTATAACTTTGTTTAGCTACGCTACACGCTACGATTACATTCAACAAAATCTAGTACGAAAATTGACGACAGTCTAGCACCCATATTCTAAGACGTTCCTCCAAAACTTACTCGACTCAGGACGGCCTCGAAAACACCTTCAAAATTGTATTCTCAGTCGCAATTTCGAGTGAACTTTGAGGTTCCTCGACGGAGTCATTACGTCATAATTTGAATTATCTGCATCGCGAAAATAACGCCGCGATAAATAGTTAAAAGGATTATCGTAAGCATATTCGATAAAGTCTTCAAAATTAATTTTTATTACATACGAACTTTGACACTTCCTTCCTTAAGGTAGGTTCCGAGGTACCTTGAGTTTGACAGATGATTCCTTACCTCGACTGAGGAAAGATCTCGAGTCGAGGACGATTATGTCAACTATAGGCTGAGTCGAGGTGGAGTCGAGTCGAGTAAGTTTTGGACGAACGTCTTAGAATATGGGTGTAAAACCCGTTACATATCAAACATAAATTTTATGCACTTATCAGTGCATGAGGACTTGTACTGCTGGAATATATTTACATAACATGTTATATACTCAAGTATTGTTACACTCGACTTGTGGACCGAGGGCCTAATAGCGAGTCAGGTGCAAATGTAACCTGACGCTAACCATCATTGGTCACGTTACAATAAGACGATACATTTGTATCAAGTTTTTATCCTATGTAGGCTGTTTAGAGGTTACTGTACTCGTGTCACGAGGAAATCTCTGATTACTGTTAATGACATTGAAACAGGTTCAAGAATGTAATCTTTATATTTACTGAATTACATAACAGCACACGAGATCATAACCAAATTTTAATGTTACCATGTTTATTATAAACTAGGTGTCCTCCCGCGGCTGTACCCGCGTAAATAATTTGACTACAGCGCCACCTATCGGATCCTAGCATAGCTACGAACCATCGTCTCGAAAAACAAATATATTGTGTAAATATGATCTCAATCGGTAAAGTCGTTCTCAGGTTATGACGTGACCAAGGAAAATAGGGATTCATTTTTTATATAATTACTAGCAGTGTCCTCACGGCTCCGCCCGCGTAAGAAATATTATTCCAGTAATAAATATAGCCTATGTTACTCAGTGATAATGTAGCTTTCTAATGGTGCGTCCAGACCTGACGAACGCGCCGCGGATGCGCCGCTCGCGCGCAGCGCGCGAGCCGTTCGCGAGCTGCGTGCGAGCGGCGCGCGGAGCTTTGTACGAACATGAAATGCACGCGCGCAGCTAGCGAACGGCTCGCGCGCTGCGCTGCGTTCGTCAGGTCTGGACGCACCATAACGGCAAACAAATTTTTGAAATCGGTCCAGTAGTTTTTAAGTTTATTCGTTACATACAAAAATACAAATCTTTCCTCTTTATAATATTACTATAGATATAGATTTAAGGAATATTTTAATAGATGTGAATAAATGTAAAACGACGGATGAGGAAATCAGGAAGTTCAAAATTTCTCATAAAAATATTCTGCTTAATATGTGTTTTATGTAGGACGAAGAAACCGCAAACTGTCGAGATGGTGACTAACATGCTAACAAAGGACTATTATCACCTTTAAAATAACTCTCTAACTTTATATGTGTCGAAGGCTCTAAGCTTAGTACGGTGATCGGTGATGCTGCCACGCGTAAAGTTGGACTGATAGTATCGAGATCGGCCAATGTTTGCTGCTCCACCAATAACATTAGCCTTGTAATGTAGATATTATGCAAACTGCTACCGTGAGATACTCTCGTGTACCTAGATAGCCGCCCATTACACGCTTTTTAGATAACAGTATTAGGGTTTGAAATGTGCGAGAAAAGTAAACTATTTTTTTTCTAAATTAGAACTCACCGTAATGATTCCTTTATACAAGCTTTGAGATAAGGTAACTTGTCCAAGTCTTTGCTGTTCATTCCTCTGTCTCCGGGGAGATTCTTGTCTAATTCCATTTGTAATTTTCTCTGTACTCTGTCATTGTTGGCCAATAAATATAGAGTACTTGCCGCTGCAGCCGCGGTGGTGTCCACACCAACTAACAGTAGATCCAAAGCCAATATTGTGGCTACTTTTTCACCTGAAGCCTTTGCTATCTGAGAGCATATGCCTTTATCAGTCAATCTTTTCAAGCAGAGTGATCTAAAGGCATCTAGAGCTTCGATATATGTTTTATACGCAGGCGTGGAATATATTCGCCACAATGGTGCAGAGAGTTCCAATACAGGAACACTATGAAAGAAACCGTGAATGCATCTAATTATTTCCTTCGCGTCCGCATCGTTATCTTTCAGACACCCCAGTCTTGTCCCCAGTGCCCAAGCACCCACAGCTAGAACAAAAAGAAGTGTTTTCTTTAGGAGTTAAATTACCACTTGGTACAAGTTTATGCGGAAAAGCACAATAGAGTTCACAGAAGGTGGCGCCGCTCGTCAAGTAGCACTTACACTCAAGGGCCCATTTGTAGAGTTCCGTGAGAAAATCTTTTGGCAGCTCACGATTATCGTCGAGAATGCATTCCATTCTGTAACATAAATATTCCAAAATGTATCGACTTTAATATTTAACGTTCGCGTGCTCAACTTAAATTGTTATACCCAATTTTCGCGTTGCCTAACTGTTAATCAAAAACTAATTCATTTGAAGCCCATATGTAAATTGTGTTTCAAAATTAAGTTCATCTAAGCGTTAAATATTCCGCGGTAAAGTCACTCAAACGAAACGTTACGTTTCTCATTGAATGAGGTTTGTTGTTCACAATGAGTCAGTAGCCGTCGCTCAAAACAAATGCGCAGACGCCGCGCGCCGTTGTTAAAAACGGGATGTGGTCATTAAACTGAGATTCCACACTCGGATCAGTAGAGGCAAAACGAACTAATAGACCACAAAATTGCCGCATGCGTTTACGACGACCACGAGCCCTTGTTTTAATACGTATTTTGCATGGGCAATAATTACCTTAAAATGTATGGACATTTTAAGACAATTATTCTATTAATTAAACACCGTTATTCACGTGATATTAATTGACGTTAAACTTCTGAGGAAGTTATTAATTTCTAGTCTATTTAACATAGCAATCAGAGCAAGTACCTAAAACAAAGAATTCTCTAAAAATCGTTCTTTAAACTACCTACATTAGTTATATTATTATGATAACAGTGATTTATCACTATCATGTTTACCTTCTAAAATTAAATTACAAAAATAGCACTGGAAAATAAAAATATCGCTGTTTTAAGATAAAGAACAAAAGACAAGTTGATGCGAGACATACCTGTGTACAAAATCGTCGGTCACATATTCTAAATCGGGCACCGCGGCCCTTGCTGCCTCCGGTGCTATCAATGCTTTAGATACTTTGGATCTAAATCTAGACCATGGCTCACCATGTCTGCGGGAAAATATTCAGAACTTAGAACACGAACTAACTTTTCTGATCTGGATTAACTCGATAATATTTTATCCCTTACACTCCAATCAATCCGGGTTCGTCACCAAAGAAATCCTTCCTCAAATCTTGCTTATAATGGCTGAGACAAGGTGCTTTTGCTCGGTGTGGCATTGTGTCTTCCCGTCTGTATATCCTCGCTGTCTCCTCGGCGCAGAACGGAAACACCAAATCTGGATGTCCAAACAGTTTTGCTACTTTAGCCGCTCCTCCGGCGCCAGCTAAAGCTCTCAGGAACCAGAGAGACACGTCCAAAGCGCGGGTTCTCCATGGATTCTTCCCTATAGCGAATCGCCAACTGTTGCCGAATAAAGGCAGCGGCCTTGGGCCCGGCATCACCGTGTAGCTCCGCGCGTTACTCATCGCGTACCAATTGTCAATGGCTTGAGCTTCCAGCCCCTAAGTTTAGCACTATAGAGGAAGCAGTGGGGGCTACCATGTTACGTTTTCAGCGTCGTCGATGTCGTAATCTACGCCACCCGGTCGAGTTGACGCAGAACACACGCATGCGTACAAATAAATACAACCTCGATTGATGTTACAGACGTCTCACAGAGTCTCACTTTCGCATCTCTGAGGTTTATATTTTATAAGTATAGTTTTATTTATTAGAATCAGCAGACTGGCTTATAATTTTTCCAGATCTCACACACACATACCACATAACATCACGCCTTGTATTTCCCAAAGGGTTGGGCAGAGGTGTATAGTAACACCCTTATTTCGGGCTTATGTTTTAGTCCCATGTAATAGGGGGCGAGCCTATTGCCATCAATCGGGCACAAATCTAAACTCCGGGCTGCTACTGAGGAGTCTTACTCACATTAGGACATACTAATCATGATCCTCGAATGCTGTCGCCATTAGGCTTTACAAAATCCCTTAGTTGCATTCACAATAATTAGGACCGCCTTGGTCTTAATTATTGTGTCCACGCACAATATTTTAACAGTTTGAAAATCAGTACGAATATGCGGCACCCTATTGTCACAATTGTTATGACACCACTTAGAGTGTGCCTGTTAATATTAGAAAATATCTAAAGGAATATGCAAGTCATGGCTAGGGTTTCCAATTTGACTTGCCATATAATTTCGTAAACTGTTTATCTTCCGTTTAGAACCATTATTACTACATATACATCCTAATGACATTGCTAATTGCGCGGTTAATGAAGTGGTTACTATAGTAACTAGCCTTACAATTATTTTGCATGATGTTAAGATAGCAAGTATACATGAGATAAAATTAGACCACACCGATCAAAACATTAAAATTAATTTTATTCACGTATTTAATTTGCAAAATGGGGTCGCGATTAATTAAAAAGTCTGGTGCGATAACAACCTTGTTGTTACGTTTATTACCGTTCGCAGTTTGTACGTAGGTAGGTACGAATTAATACATTCCGATAATTTGATGTTCAGTGTTCATCTGTTGTGCATGTGACGGCACTGTCATCAATTTGTCAATCCCTCGATGGAAGCAGGGAGCGTTACTCGTGCGCCGATTGACTCGTCCGGTCTCTGCGTATTGCGTACATTTGTGTTTCTTCCGCAATCCCACCCATCTAGATAATTTTTATATTAAATTATTCTTACTTTATCAATTGCGAATTAAATAATCAAATCTTACTTTTAATATTATGTTAAGTCAACGATGATCATCCTTGTCCTAGCTTTCCCTGAGTACCTTTGTTGCAGTCGGCTTTAAGTATTTCTGTATAAGTTTGTGACTAGGTACCCTAATTGTGTAAAAATGAGGTATCATATTGTTTTGAAACATTTTACAAAATAGTATATTTATGTTGTTAACGGATGTCATTCTTTTAACTTTTAATTTCTACTGAACTGAAATAGTTGGTTTTAAATTATTGTTATACATATAAAAGCCCTGAAAACACAGTGATTGTATTGGTGGATGTTGAAATAAATGTGGGTTAAGTTACTATGGTAGGAGTAAAACTATTAGCATCCACAAGCAAGCCATATTCACAAGCAACACTCACAATAGTACTTAAAGTAATTACTAGTTGCTATAACACCTAACAATAAGTTGTTCGTTCCGCTCAGTTGATTCCAACTTACGCAGAATGATAAACCGCTATTATTTATTTGTATACTGAATCATCATGATAAACACGTTCCTATAAAACAGGTACAGTTTAAATACGTGCATAAAATCAAGTTTATTATCCGTCACAGGTTAAGACATTACGATTAGCGTTTAACACACTACTCAGTAAACCTTCGTAACCACGTCTTGAAAGTTAAAAGTTAATAATACTGCAGTGTAAATAATATATCTATCTACTACTGCCCATTAATCATCAAAAACAGATTCATGTCACTATCTATCCCATAAACGTCCCCAGCCAAGACCTAAAATCGGGTGTCCCACAAGGTCCCACTCTGGGATGTACTTGGCTTCTACCGTTTTTATACAGTTCTGTTCTTCGATGAGGCAGAAAAAATTGCAAATCAATATCTCTTTCTCTAAAAAACAGTTTGATATCCTGATTCCTGATACATGCAATATTCTCTGTTTCTCTGAGAGTAGCGTGGAACTGATGTACCATTTAGTGGTCCGTCAGTAATATGATAAGGATAGTTGTTTTGTACTGTGTGGCGTGAATCGCGGTCGGCGGATGCTCTTGCAACAGTAACAAGGAACCCTTTGTGCGCGGTTCAACGCTCGTATCTGTGAGTCTCTCATCAATCATGAGGAAAATCATGTGAGGAATTAAAGTAATAGTAGAATCAAAGTTTATGACCTTCTGGATCATTTAAATCAATTAAAATTTTGCTGCAACTGCCTCGTTGGCCTAGTGGTGGTAAGCGCGACTGCTGATCGTGAAGTCCTGGGTTCGATCCCCAGGTCGGGCAAAGTGTTATTGGGTTTTCCTGTGTAGAATTCCTCAGTAGCAGCCCGGAGTTTTGATTTGTGCCCGGTCGATGGCAATAGGCTCGCAACCTATTACAATGGAACTTAAACATAACAGCGAAATGAGGGTGTTACTATACACCTCTGCCCAATCCTTCGGGGAATACAAGCGTGGTGTTGTGTTATATTAAAATTTTGCCTGTAACAGCTTTATTTCACATGGTTATCTAGATTTAAGAGTTGATATTCAATAAATAAACTATTTTGTTTTAGTTTATGAATAGTGTTGTCGTATATCTAAAATAACGTGGTAGTTCGCAGTTACCAGTGAATTAGCAGTAAACGATTCTCATATTTCAGTATTACGTCACCGCTAAGCATTGGCTCCGATGCTCAATTGGCGAAAAATGATGTCTTACTTGCCTGTTGCGTTGCATTACCGATATTCCTTGCGGAACTAAGTGATACCTGAGCAGTTACTCAATGTAAAAGAAATTGTATGTTGTGATTTATGTTTCGGTAATCTTTTAGAATTTTCATCTAAGAACTAGCCACACGAATCATATAATTTCACTTAAGTTTGATAATAAATAACGCTTCTTTGCTAAGTTTGCGTCCGTTATAAAAACATTGATTACGTGCAGTATGTTTACTGCAGGTATATACACACATATATATATACACGTATTTTCTAACTTATCCTCACCGCTTAGTCAAGCGGTGAGGATAAGTTAGAAAATACGTGTTCAATTAATGAATATAGATCAACCGATATATCAATTTATTAAGTTTGACGTCAGTACACAGACTAGACCAAGTTTATAGCCTGAAACAGTTATCTACTGTATAAGTAGCTTCTGTCATGGAGAATAAGTAATAAGCGATGTATACGGCGTATGCCATTAACATTTCATGCCGATATATACTTCAACGGGACAGGAGCCAAGACACAAACTTAGTCATAATTTAGAATTACAAGAATCGACCTTTTGAAGGGTGGATTTCATTAAAACCTTCCTTAATTCGTGTTTTATTCATTGGACGTCACTTAGGCGTTACGAAATCTTGCGTTTGTTGTAAATAAATATCATGTACGAAACTGCGGCAAATAATCGTGACAACATCGCCTGTTACTTTGTCGATTACATCTCGTTCCGTTATCACTCCTGCGACAATTTATTCTGATGCGATATTTACCATTTGGCAGAGGCGTTACGTCAGCGTTTTCATGCTCTACACCTGCTAATGATCCTTCGCATTTAGAATGGGCGATTCAAACTCGCAAACAAGTAAGTCTGATAATTTGGTTGTTCGTAAAATCCTTGTGATGACAGGCAATCGAATGATACTTGAAGATAACGTCTTATTTGGAAAATGCATACTTCCCATGTGTCGTACACGTGTTTTAAAGATTGTCAGCAGTCGTAAAGCAATTGAGATTGTATCGTAAGTTCGCGATTGCAACCGCCGCGGCGCCGCCCACATCGTCTGCGGCCCATGGCGCGTGGCGCGCGGAACGCCACCGGCGACAGATTTATGTGCCGATCGCATGACGTCTGCGCTAATTCCGGAAGCACTCCACAGCGCCACCGGCTGCTTAAGCCCCGAACTACCTACGCCCTCCATCTAACTCGGTAACACCTCATGAACCCCTATCGACGCCATTTTCGGGGGTAATGTGTCACCGCTGACTTTTATTGGCGTAGTCACACCATTGCGTAAACTTTCAACCGAATCCGTTCACCCCCAACTAAACAAAAAGTATTACGCGTAGGGTTGTGCATGCTCGTTTCTCGTTTCTCAATATTCTTTTAATAGAATCTGTTCCCACGTTTTGGAGCTGACAAGTGTTTCGTGTTATGGACGTTATAAACAAACCAGCGAGTTTAGTTTATCTAAACTGGCCCCAGATTTAGAAAGATTTTAGCCGTTTGTATAGTAGAGGTCGTGTCGGCACTGCCCTTTATTTACCGACTCTTAATTCTCTGTAATACAGCCAGATCTCTAGACATAGTCACATTTTGCGTTCGTTAACACTTGAAATTCAATGAAACGTTGGATATTGACATTTATGGATCACGTGAGACTTCGATGGCTTATGTCAATCCCAAACATATCTGACTTTTCTGTGTTAAGGTTGTCTTATAGTACATTTGAGAATTGGTAGGCAATTCACAATTGCCAAAGTTTGCAATATTGATAGTAGAGCAGCGAGGACGGTCGATGTTCGTCGACATGTATGCCTGTGTGCAAATCGGCTGTGCGTGACGTGATCACGGGTTCGCGTCGCTTCGCCCGTGGTTCGGCCGTCGGCGTAGCGCGTAGTTATCGAAAGGGCTCGGCTCGGCTCGGCGTGCGGCGGCGCGCGGCGTATTGATCGCGCGGCCGGACCTGTTGCCGGGCGGAGGCCGCGCGCCCGTCACCCGCAAGCCGCTGACGCCGAAAACACCACCATACATGGATTTTATGCATTACCCACCTTGCAATCACTACAAGGATTTCATCTGCTCAGTAATATTATCGATCGTCCTTTTAAACATAACGCCTCTTTAGAAGGGAGCCGGCGCACCGTAGTTCCTTTCGGATTTCATTGTACTAGAGTTGACAATTACATCTGAATCCAGTTTTACACACCATGACGCAAATAAGAATGTTATCTAAAGAACTAAAAATTCAGATATGAAATGTAAAATTTAATCAATAGTTGCTGCAAACATACCATCTGCTCTGACGACAGCTATTTTGTGTACATAAGAATTGATTAAGGAAAAAAAAAACTACGAAAATCGATACTTACTCGAGTTCGCAGCAGTTCAACACCGCCAAACGTTGTCATCAATATATCGACGTTCAATAACAGCGGCGGCGTTCAATAGTATAATGAAATGATTTCGGCTGCTCCGAATGTAATTCATCCTTGTTTACTGACCCAGTTAATGTTGACAGAGGTTTGACGTCAGCAACGCCCAGGACCGAGGCGAAAAAGCGCCAGTATGATAAACACTCGGGTTAGAACATTTAACACGTATGTATGTTGTGTTTATGATATGTTTTAATTATAAGAACGCTCTTCGGGAGGGTTATCACTTATCAGTGCTGCTCCAGCTGCTCCAGCTGCCACTGATGTACAGGATCATTTATTGGCCAAAATAAAATATAAATACTAACTTGATCTGTTTCGCCAGTTCTGTATACTTACTTATTAAATGTCAAAGTACTGTAAAGTTTAATGAAATGAAAGCAAAGGTGTTTCGCGAGGTCAGAGTAACAATTTTATAAATCGATTTTGTACGTTTGTAGTCCTATATCTGCAGTAATTCGCACTGCGACACGTTATATCGCAGAGCAGTTACCAGCTATAACTAGTCCTTTGGAACGTGACAACTACCAGTATTCCGTATCAGCGAAATTTCATACAGTTTCCCTCTGACACTTAAGTAAGGATCGTAGATATCCTTTCTGTTGGCTCTCATCCAAAACGCCAACAATTCCACTGACATTGGAACATAATACCCCACTTCTTGCTCCCATAGCACACTTGACAACTTACAGAGCGTGTAATGAGATGAAAACTTTACAAATGTGTCAACGCGTATGTTTTACCTCCTGGCGTATCTAATAAGGCAACGGCTTTGCCTCTTCTATGTTATTAGCATAATCTACCATTCGATGTTCCGATTTTCCGCTCTTTGGTGAAAAGTTGGTTTTGCTTAGCTAAAATAGGGCAAAAATAATACATAGGGTACAAGATTCTAGAGAATAAACTTTGAAGCTAAAAGCTAGCTACAGTCCTTACTCAGCGATCAATATGTTCTAAGCATTGGGCTGACTGCTTAGCTTCGTGTCAACCCTTGCTTATTCGCTTTGCTAACTTTGTCTAAGTTCGGCTGTTCTAGGTTTCTGGCAGCCGGCCAACGATGTCAGATCTGCGATCTATACATATTGGCCTTGAATTGCAGTTGTTACTGACACCAATCATGACATAAAACCAATTGTCGTTTGCATAAATCATATTGGATACAGTCCACTAAATGTTTGACGTTTCATTGATCATTTTGGACAGTTCTGATATTCTTAGCACATTCTGCTATGATTTTTGTATGTTATATTCTTGCTAAATTGGTTTATTGTCTATATGCAATCGTAATGACATTTCCGACAATTATTAGATTCTGCTAGGTACTATTATGTTGAGACCTTGCTCACCTATTAATTATTCCGCTTTACCGAATGACCCTATTCGGCTCCTTTTCCTCAGTTTTCTGAATCGCAATCTTGGATCGTGCTACATGCTTCGTATTATTGATTTTGTTTTAAACCTTAACCTTCTTACTTCTAAACTTGAGAAGCTACAACCTACAGATATTTGATACGTGCGTTATCCTTTACATAGGTTGTGGTCATTGTTAGAGTTCATCAATACGCTTTGTTGAAGTTGAATCAGTAATTTTAAATTCCCGTCTGCAAATCGGGGTTTAAATATAATCGCCATTATTATGGAGTCAAATGGTTAACGTAACAGTTTTTCACTAAACAAAAAGCTTGCGTGTTTCGCCAACGTAGTTTTTCATTTAGGTTGGGAGTTGCTGGTGTGTCGTGTCAAAGTTGGCCTTTCACACGAATGCTAACTACGGCTCCAATACATACCCACTTGCAATTAAGATAGTTTGACCTATTTGGAATATATTTTTTTATAAACTTCATAATGAACATTTATTAGTGTTGCAATGCAGATTTGAGTAGTATGATTGTATTAAGCCTTGTCTGCTGCAGTGAAAAAGTTTTTATACGGTAGCTCTACAAGTATAGGAAAAATGGCTCCCGTTGGATTCCTAATTGTTTATACCTCGACCAATGGACGTTAATTGTGGCGTATGTATATTGTAGCTTCAAGTTATTCATGTACAGGAGCAATGTTTTTATTAAATCATTTGACTAGACGTGATTGTTTGATTAGCATGTTATCTTATGAAATATGAGCAACAATGAGTTGTTTTGTCATTAATCTTAGTCAAGATCGAAGAAGTTCAAAGTCACGTTTCCCGGTACAGTCAACCGCTTGATGGCGTCACAGACTGAGTCACATAATTGTACCATCTCGTGATCCAGTGACATTGGTTCCTTCTTACAACAACCACGACCACAGTAAACGTAAAAGCGCCAGAATTTTGGTGTCATCAAATCAGTGCCACTAGCAAGGTGTGCAGACAGTTCTCACACGGAAAGATAACCTCCACTCTCCCTTTTTGTGTCTGTAGAACATTCTGTATAACATTTCTTGAAACTGTTCTCGAACACTGTGTGTGGGCGGACTCTTACTACGTACTTTACTGTACGCGACAAAAAGAACTACTTCCCTTCATATAGCTAATAAGATGTTCTGCCTAGCCTTTTCAATTATGTTGGGGTCAGCTTCCAGTCTAACCAGATGCGTCTGAATACGAGTACTTTACACGGAGCGACTGCCATCAGACATCCACAACCCAGTTACTGGGCAATGCCGATAACCTAAGTTAGACCAGTTGTCAGATTTTCGGGCTTCTTACTTCCCGTAACCACTGTCATAGGTATTCGTATGGCACGCAGGACCGACTGTTTAACGTGCTCTCCGAGGCACGGAGGGGTCGCGCTGGTGTAACGAACGGTCACCCATCCATAGACTGTCCGCAGCATGCGCAGCTTAACCTTGCAAATCGTATAATCCGCGCGGTTGGTAATTAGCCACGAGCCCCTGTATATAGCTAATAATAAGATAATACTAGAAATATAATCACTAATCCGCCCATTAGGCGATGCCATTACAGCATTTTACCCAATGGACCGTTTACGAGAGGAGCCAACGTTCTCTAGTACACGACTGCACATGTGCCAACAGTTGCTCGAGATGAATGTTAGGTTTTATGACGTCATTAGTATCAATGCTCATTAATTCCACATTCACGGACGAATACCAACACTTGTCGACTTTCTCTCGAAGGCAAAGATGTGCGACGTTGATTCTGTACAAATTGGTTGAAATCATTGCCTGAAAATATGTTTACAATAGTTTAGTAGGGAGTATTAGTAGGAAGGTTACTTAAGCATGCGCTGACAATGTTGAAGTATAGCGTGTTGTCTACGGTTCGTAGCTCGTTAATATGTATGCGGCGATGTCACCCGGCGTCGTTTAGCGTGGCGACTGCAACTAGTGGCCAGCCGGATGTCTGCTGATAGCTTGCGGAATAATCAATAAAACTTAGCACTGTTTATTGAACTTAATACTTCCTATCTAATTATAAATGAGAAGCGTATCGTAACTTTGAATTAACGTACACATTCGATTTTATGATCGTTTTTTTGTTTGTCATTAATTTATGAGTTTGTTTAAGGGGGTGATGCATTGGCGAGCCGGCGAGCTAACGGTATAAGTTGATGGTTTTTCAAGCAATCCACCATACCGTGGTATTTTAAAACCGCGGTTTTAATACTCCCGGCTCGCTGAACAGCCAGATTATTAGACCACCAATGGATCGCCCCCTTAACCCTTCGTTTACACCTAGGTATAAAACATGTATTCTACATGTATCAGATATTTTTTCGAAAAATTATTACAAATATGCATACTTGAAGTAGCAAACAAGTATGTAGATCTTTAAAACACTTATTTGAAATATGTTACACATGATCATTAAGTGTTAAGACTAAGTAATTTCTTCTAAAAAGACCTTTACACAATGTATGTTTACAACTTGTTTTTAGGTGTAAACGGGGGGTTAGAGTTGGATGCGTTCTTGATGTAGGTTTCCCTGCTATCGACTACTTTATGACGGTTCATTCCGGTTAGTAATAGAATCCATTTTCCGGTTTGTTTATTTTAGTAAATTCTTGGCTCCACATGATTAGTTTGCTGACTCATACTGCAATGTTTTTAACCAAGAGTTACAAAAATATTGACACGATACAAAAACGAATGTCAATCAGATTGCAATCGGTACATAACAATGCTGAATGCTGAATATAATACTTGCCAAATTTGTATACAAATATTTGATTGTCTACACTAAAGAGTACAGTAGGCGGTCAAAGCAATAGTAGAATCCGTGATAGGTTCCACGTAGGACATGACCAATATATTGATAATTTTAATATTAGTTGCGAATAATTATGTTAATGCTAACATACATTATGCTTATGTGTTTGAGAAAATTTATTGACCGTCGTCGCTGTTTTATGTTTTTATTTAAATTTCATCAGTTGTAAGTTTTCTGTGCTTCGTTATACGATTGTTCAATAAGATAAGAATTTAATTTACTGACCACAATATTCCTTTATTGAACAACAATGTCCTGCGATAGTATCATACAAATCCAGTTGTTCAAAGACTTGTAGGTGAAAAACAGATTCCCGTAAAAGTTCATGGTCGGGTGCAATGAACTTTTGGTTCGTCTAATAAGCGTTCGACCACTTCAGTAACCTTTGAAAACCATAAACCCCGGCTCTGGTAAGTACCTACAGTAAGCACTTAAATCATACTTTTCTAGACCATGATTCTCCTTAACGCAGACATGTTACCTAGTTATTAGAATAAAAGAAATGTTAAAATTAAATTGCCTGCCTTGTTGGTTTAGTGGTTGCAAGCGCGACTGCTGAACATGGGGTCCTGGGTTCGATCGTGTTCAAATTGTGTTTTTTCATTAGGAATGTCTCAGTAGCAGCACGGAGTCTGGATTTGTGCCCGGTTAATGGCAATAGGCTCGCCTCCATGGACTTGAACATAACCGGTGAAACGAGGGTGTACTAAAACACCTCTGCCGTACCCTTCGGGGAATACAAGGCGTGATATTATGTTTAAGTTAAAATTAAATCTAAAATAACCTTTCTACCATTCTGGTAACAACCAAATATCAAAACTTATTTGAAAACCTTTAACGACATAATTACATCCGTCCCTCTAACTACCAAATGATTTCATTGTTTGTAAATAAACCGTTTTATTTCAAACCTACTGATTGCAGGTTTACTGTAATCGATTACACGATAAACTCGATACGTATGATTAACACGAAATACGTGTAGCATAATCGATTAGCTTTATACAGCGTTAAACGATGTTTTTCACTTAAAATTTAATAAAAAAAATGGACCGCAGGCGTTGTAGTCTAGTTGTTGTATTCAAGCAATCGTAGTTACGTAGTTTATTAATATTCATTTATATTATACAACAAACTAGCCTATTCACGCGGCTTCGGTCCCGTGGACATGATATTTATTGATCCTATAACACAGCGCACGCCAAAAATAGAAATTATATTTCGGTATATTTTTGACGACTCGATAACGCAATGATTAAATAAGGACATGTATTTATCAGTGTAAATTTACTTAAGGGTTGATAATATTGATATTGTATTTATGATCTCTTTCTTTCTTTTCGTGTGGTTAGTGACTAACCTGGTGTCAGAGTTTATGCCGCCCATGGGCCTCTGACTAGGCTTCACATGTCGTCGAGAAATATCTCTCAGGTATGAAAAACATCGTGAGGAAACCGGCGTTTCCTCACGATGTTTTCCTTCACCGTTTTTAAGCAAGTGATAATTGTACAATACGCACATAAATCCGCAAAGTCAGAGGTGCGTGCCTTGGGTTCGAACTCGAGACCTATGACTTGGCAGTCCGATGGTCACACCACTTGGCTATCACTGTTATGATGAATACACAGTTCTAAGTACTTTTTCTGTTTATTTCAGTTTCCTGGACGACCTGGACCGGTTAGGTGCGAGAGACTACCAGCCCACCGAACAAGATATTTTAAGGACTAGAGTCAAAACTACTGGCATCGTCGAAGTGCACTTCTCCTTCAAAAACCTTAATTTCAAGTAAGTATTGTCATTAGCTTGCCCTTGCGACTTCGTTCATTTTGGGAGAGACAGTAGACTGTACTCTGATTTACGACAAAATAAGCTTAATGTATGTGCAACAAGCTTCATCCTCACTTATCAGGACACAGCTTTAGGAAATTGACAGGTCTTCTTCTTTTTCCTGCCCTTATCCCACACTAGGTGGGGTCGGCACAGCATGTATTTCATAAATCCATGTTGTTAGAGGTTTTGGCTTATTGTTTTATGACCGGCCGCCTGCCTGACATCAACCCTCCTTGGGAATACTCATTGCGCTGTCGCGCGGGTGACCCAATGTGCTTGCTGATATTATGATAGGTGGCACTCGTAAATAAATTATCAATCTACTTCCTTTAATCAATTAATCAATCCAGTCATATGGTCCGACTACACGCTCAATATTATTTGCACAAATTCTAATTTGCACAAGTAAGTATGTACGTTAAGACGGCAAAACGGTATACCGTGCTATGCTATTAATACCGACAATACCGTTTGTGCAAAACTTTGCACAAGCCGTTTGTGCACGCAAGTCTTTGCATATAACCGGACCATATCGCAGTAAAAGTCAAGAGGATGGAGCAGCAGCGTCCTCCTGGCTACAAAAAAAAACAAACTGCAATCATCATTCCTTCTGCCAAACATGGTGATTATGGTAATTTGACTTTTGACCATTAATTTTGGCGCTCATTGAGGGGCCCACGCTCAGCAGTGAAGGTTTACGGGCTTATATATCAGTAGATGATCATCAGATCGCAGTCCTTTGCGTGTCGTTGACCTCTCAAATAGTATCAATACACCCGAGCTTTCCTCATCCAATCTACCTCAGCTGTTTTTCTGTTTGTCGGTACTTACATCACTAACCTTAAAAGGTTTCCTAGACAATCAAATATGCTTCCTAAACATTTTTGGGAAAAGCTAGAAATTGGTGAAAAGGTTATAAAACAGTGGGATGTATTTAATAGCATTTTAAAATTATTGGAAATAACAACAAAAAATGTATAAGGCACATGTTGAGTGGTCACAGTTCTAAGTTTAACATAACCTAACCTACCAATGTATTTTTAACTGTTTGCCGGTTTTGAGTTTTTTTTTGTGACCTACGCAAATGTCCGGCTGATTGGTAGCGTCGTGCGGCAGTCGGGTTGTTGAGCTCCCTAAAATAAGGTTTGAGTTACGCAATGACTGATGCATGCGTTCCGTCAGTTAGGACAGGTCAACTCAAACCTGCTATGGCACTTTCCAAAAAAGGCCATTCCAGACGTTACCCTACATTGTTACACTCACTTAGTTTTTATACCACAATGTCTGGACTTTAAAAGAGACCTTGATCTCTGAGTTTGTTTCGGCTTTTCTTCTCAGACCTAGTCAGATAGGAAATGCCGGCGCCATCTAGTCTTAAAAAAAACCATTACATCGACTTGTAAAAGTGTCTGTAACAGATTTATTTACAGAAATAAAAATCATTTATCATTTACCTTTCAGCTATCTGTTTGTCATTTTATTTCTTATTGCGGGGAGACTTTGAGGTTAGAAGCATTAAAATTATAGTGCAAGCATTTATTTTTTAACCCCCGACGCAAAAAGAGGGGTGTTATAAGTTTGACCGCTATGTGTGTCTGTCTGTCTGTCTGTCTGTCTGTCTGTCTGTCTGTCTGTCTGTGTGTGTGTCTATCTGTGGCACCGTAGCTCTTAAACGGGTGAACCGATTTGAGTGCGGTTTTTGTTATTTGAAAGCTGGTTTTCTAGCGACTGATCTTAGACATGTTTTATTAATATCGGTTCAGCCATTTTAAGGTTATCAGCTGTTTTGTTAGCTGCAGTAGGGTTCTTAGTGTCGATTTCGCCAACGTCGGATAACGTTAATCGAGGAATAAATTTGACGTTTTGACAGCTTTTGCATAGAAATTCTGTCAAAACGTCTGTCTTATTCCTTGGATAAACGCTATCCGACGTTGGTAAAATCGAGCCTTAGACGCATAATGTGTATTACTTTACTTTCAAACATACGTGTGAAATTAAATTTGAAATTATCATGTATGCTATATAACTATGCAAGATTATGAAATTCTTGGTCTGATGCTGCAGCCAGGATAACCAGTGCACTAGTATACTCTTGAAAAAATAATAGCAGATATATGTCGTGTTTGGATTCGTTTTGATCAGTATTTGTTTGCCAAAAGTAAGTTTAAAAAGTTTAAAATAAAAATTAAATTAAAAAATTAAAAAACCCCCGACTCAAAAAAAACGAACTTTTAAAAAGTCAAAAATAATAGTATCGTTGAGCCATCAAATTCGATTGAGTAAAACCGCTAAGTAAATTAGCTAGCTAGTAAATTAATAGATGGTCAATTAAATGAAGCGGTACCCCGACGCGATATTATATCGCCATTTCAACGAGCAAACCTTATCGTGCCATCCATCAATTTCTGTAATTAAAATATATAGGTGTTACTCAATCGAATTTGATGGCTCAACGATACTATTAATTTTGACTTTTTAAAAGTTCGTTTTTAAGTTGAAGTATTAAAATGCAAACTATTAATTTTAAAGCCTTTTAAAGTGGGATCTATTATTTTCAAAGTTCATTTACATATATATATTCCTAAACAGTGGCGTGCATTGCATATAGGCAATTAAGCAGTGCCTACCTCATAAGATTTAATTAACTACTTCATCTTTAACTATTACTATAAATAAAATAAGCGTGTATGGCTATGATTTCGTTTGCTCAGAATCGTATTGAAATGGGCTTAAGCGTACAGTTGAAAGGCGACATCGCTAGTGCCTGCCTACCTAGTCCGAAAACCAGTGCACGCCACTGTCCCTAAAACAGTTTTAGTTGGATGAAATTGAACTATGTTTAATGGAATTAATTCTTGGTTTGGTGGTGCTCATCAAAACTAGTGTGTTGGTATGATGAGCTACCTATGTTTTGGCCCCTGGGACTTAGTGGAGGAGTCACTCATGGCCTTTAGGCTAAAAAGATTGGAGACACTTGGTTTAATGAACAGTATTGAAATATTCATTACCTATATTGAATATGTCTTCGTGTATTTATTTGTACCAATTAACGTTTCCAGATTGTTCGACGTGGGTGGGCAGCGGTCCGAGAGAAAGAAATGGATCCATTGCTTCGAGGACGTCACCGCGATCATATTCTGTGTCGCCATGTCTGAGTACGACCAGGTGTTGCACGAGGATGAGACAACGGTAATTATATATCTATTATCGTAATTTAAAAAGGATTTGTCTTGGAAAGGCATTTATTACTTGCGCACACAGCCAAACAAAACACACTGCAGTCTGCGAGCACGACGTATAAAACACCGGGTATTTCAGTTCCTATTGCGGCTATCCGGCTACCCCCAGTGACTTGCATGCACAAACGGTTTGTGCAAACGTATTTTCACAAGTAAGCATGTACGTTAAAACGGCAAAACGTTTACGCAAACGGTATTGTTATTACCGTCAATATCGTTTGTGCAAAGTTTGCACAAACTATTTGGGCATGCAAGTCGCTTTGTGTAGCTAGACCATATTGATCTTGAATTGACGACCTGATTTTCATCAAAGACAGTTTGTGATTTTTTTACTAACATTCCGAAATATATATTTTCATAATAGGCATCTAGCCTGTGGCAGATTGGCCGCACAGACTGATAGACCTCTTTGGAACATATTGTAATAATATTACATTCTCATATTCCAGAACCGTATGCAGGAGAGTCTAAAGCTGTTCGACTCGATCTGCAACAACAAGTGGTTCACCGACACCAGCATCATCCTGTTCCTCAACAAGAAGGATCTGTTCGAGGAGAAGATACGCAAGTCACCGCTTACCATATGCTTTCCCGAATACACGGGTATGTTATCAAACAATTTTTCTTTTTACTCGAGTGCGCGACGCAAAGGAGTGTAATGTGATTGTCAGCCTATGTATGCCTTTGTGGTGCTCTAGAGACCAAACGCGTGGGCCGATTTTGATGATTCTTATTTGTAGTAAGGGTACTGCATTCAAAATTATTAATATACGGTCCTAGACCAGTATGCAGCAGTAAAGACAGCTCGAATCAGAATTCGAAGAAGATTTAGAACCCATTACGGCTTTATAAAATCTTGTAGTCTCTAGATTCGGAGCGTACTTGTTTTTCGGTAGGATGCAGTGCACGAAGCCACGAGATTTAATCGTTGTTTTGTTCACCAGGCGCGCAAGAGTACGGCGAGGCGGCCGCGTACATTCAGGCCCAGTTCGAGGCGAAGAACAAGTCTACCACCAAGGAGATCTACTGCCACATGACCTGCGCCACCGATACTAACAACATCCAGTTCGTGTTCGACGCCGTCACCGACGTCATCATAGCCAACAACCTGCGCGGCTGCGGCCTCTACTAGAGCCGAGGAACGAGCCAGCCGACAGCCGGGTGCGAATACGATCACAAAATACAGCCGCGCAGCGCTCACTCGAGTGTTGCTACTACTACGCTCTACATGACAAACGCGCGTCATTGACGTATTCAATCCGACGTTGAATACCGGGTGCACAAGTTTTGTGGTCGTATTTCGAGACGTTGTTCCTCAACCCCGCGACGCTCCCACCGTCGCAGTACAAACTCGACACAACAGTTGATATTCTCCGGTGTACCCTCTGTAAGCATATCAATGACGTCGGTGCGGGGCGCGAGCGTCGCGGGCCGCTCACGCCGCAGCTACGCGTATTATAATTACCTATATATTTTTATGGAAAGTAAGCTTACTGGATATACCGCCGATGTGCAGATATCATATGTCACATGGCTTGGGGCATTGTGTATGATTTTCAACAGCTCCCACCGACAGTGTGCGACTAGATCCGACCGACTGGTAGCGTTTCATTTCCCCCTGTAATATAAAACCGTAGTTTCGTTATTGTTTCGGGACGCGGTCCGGCGGCCCCGCGCTCTGCGCGTGTTCGCTGGGATCGTTTTCGATTAATGTGAATTAGTGATCTAGTGTTCAATTCTAAATTTTGGTGCTAGGCATTTGGTATAGTGTTTCGTTGGCACAAGTGGATGGTGGTCGGTCTAGTGGTGACGCTGTCGGCGTCGGAGCACCGGTAACAATATGTGCTTATATACTCACTCTCTTACGGACCAAACACAGAAAGGAACCAATATTTAGTATTGAATTAAAAACACGGTAGTGAGAGCATCAATACGTTCACAGGCCTACTTAAACTGATTACAAAACATCATTCCATTATTAAGTATTATATCACTTATAATGAGAAATTATTTTTTATAAACTTTTGAATGCACAACTGTAACCGCTCTATGGAATAAGACGACGTCGTTTATGTTACGTACCTACGATCATATTTTATGCTAAGTCCATTTTTAAGTTAAGCATCGTATTACGCACAAATTATTTATTCCAGTAAGAGCATTAATTTGTTACGCCATATATACAATTCTGAATATTTTTTTGTGTTCATATTTTTCTATATCATTTTACAGTTATCCTTAAGGTGTAGCCATTTAAGATCTATTCTTGTATTCAATTATTGAAATCATGTTAGGTATTTATTTTATCTAGAGTACTTGTATTAAACGTGGTATATGTAAACTTGTCATGTTTAATTTTATATTTAAAGGTAATTAACCAATGTTTATGATCATGTTAATCTTCGTCATTATTTTGTGAAGTGGGTGGAGTCTGTAATGGTAAGGAAGTTAGTGAGGTGTGGTCATTTTTATATAATAACTAAGCAGTTATGTACGTGTATTTACAGCTAGTGATACGTTGATGATGAGGTCGCGATGAGTAGCGCAGCACTAAGCCCCTCGTCTCGTAGTCACCCGCGTCCGTCAGACCGCGGACGACTCTGTTCGTGTAAGATATGTGAGTATATAAACTTTGTATACACTCGCGAATTGGCGTAATCAAACACTATATATACTATATAACATAATTTATTATTAATAATAAAAATAAAAAATCTTACTTTTAAGCATTAGGACAGTAACTGTATCAATAAACATTAATTAATAATGCAATTAGACAGTAACCTTTACTATTGTCATAGTTAGGTGATTTATTTTCATTTTACGTTTATGAGTATGTAAAAAGTGATTAAATGAAAATGTAACGCCTACACTGTGACCGCGCGGGCCATTCACCACCACTGCCGCGTCGCACGCATCGCACGTGACGCGCGGCTACTTGATGCGAGCTTGCTGAAGACCAAAGATATTGTTAATATTCACTGTCCCACACTATCCGAATATCTAAAACGTACTATGGAAATTAATTTAATAAGTGAGACGATTAATACTAAAACGATGCTCGCATTAACTTTCCTTTAAAATTGAGAAATAGATTGTTAGATAAATAAAATTGGTAGATCTCCGGATCGTGAACGTATGGTAGTGGCCCGCGGCTCGAGCGCCCGCCGCTCGCTTGTTGCTAGGTAGGTTTTTTACTGTTATGTAACAATATGTGTACGTAAAACTAATAAAAAATAATATTAGCGCAGTTCTACATTCAACCTACATTTAAGTAAGCTTCACGTTACATTTAAAAGATTTTTTTAATGAGTGAACGATGTGGGTATAATCATTCGACGTCTTCACTATGAAGGCCCCTACATAATTACGATGGGTCGTACATTAGTGCTGGGTGTGGTGTGGTGTGGTGAGGGGTGTGTGTACGTGAGTGTGTGAGGCGGTCGACTAGTGTGCCATCGTCACCAGCTTTAATAAGCGTCCGTAGCGACGACGGCCGCCCATCCCGCCGCCCGCCACATCGCGTATCGACGACCGGGTGTCGCAAGACATCTCGTCAATGTCGACAATTTTGCATTTCAATGTGTTCCTCCGCCGCAAAACATTAAACTTGTATGCTTATATTTCGAGTGAATGTGATGTAAATTTTGTACACTGCCGCATTGTTTATTCGCTCGAATCACATTTAGTTTTTAAGATTTGAGACAGTGAACGAATCGCACAAGCCACATGTAACATGTTTGTCTGTGACACAAATCGTGCGCACAAAGTATAGTAGACGTACGTGCGACGCGCGCGACTCGCAGCGCACGGCGCGGCCACGACACGCGACACGCGACTCTCGCAGCTCAACCGACTCGGCCGGACGTTACGTCACGTGGTATGTGCGTTGGCTTCTTATTTGAAGACTGAATTGTTGCGGCTCAAATATTCTCGCGCTTTATTAGATCCACAACTGGGGAAGTTATTGCAAAGTTTTTTTAAGGGAGTAGCGTTTAGTGATCGGGTTTGAGGCATAATTATGTCTTATTATATTGTGGTGTGGCATGAGATAATTCGAAGACTACCTGTATCGACATTCTACTGTTGATATTAGCGAAATGAGCGACGTTCAGTTATAATTTTTAATATTAACGCTGAGTATTGTCGAAATGTTGTCGATCTAAAAACAATATCACCATGCTTCATTCATATTTGCCAAAGTTAATACTAACCTCACTATTTATACCTACTGTATGTTCTTCGATAACTAAATTATGTCTGGGATTCGCGGTAAGGGCGGAGGCGCGGCGCACGTATCGCCGTCGGCGCGGCCCCAGCGTCGAATATAGTCGTATCGGTACTGATCAGAGTACAATGTTGAAAATATCTTATTTAGAATTGATGAACATGTAAACATTTATTTCTAGCGCGTGCGAGGGATCGCTCGGTGTGCGAGGTTGTGCACGCGCGTGGCAGGCGCCGTAACGGTGTATGCAGCACCCGAGTGCTCGCAGGCCCTGCCACTGTGCCAATATGGCGCCGAGCGATCTCGTCTATTGAACAAACGTTTAAGAAAGTAAAATTTTTAGTCACTAGTGGGTAATTTTTGAATGTGATTCAATCTTATCTTTATTTTTCTATATCGAGTGACATTCAACTTTGTTTTCATTGTTTTCCGACTTATTTTTTGTATTGCATTTACTGAAAGCGATGTATTTAACCAACGATGTAATAAACAATATTTTCTCTTATTTGTATCTCGTCTGCACTGGTATTTTTTATTGAATTTACTATAAATGTACTTTAAGTGTATAATTTTAAATAATTACTGAAAATGATTATATTCTAATTTTTATGTTCAAATACATGTTTGTTTCATTTATTTCCTTAACAATTCCCATGTTTTTCCTTATACAATCCTTGCTCCTGGTTATACCTGGTTTACTGAGGATATCACGTTGGCAGTCTAGTCCTAGGGCATATATATAGGCCCTATTCCTAGGAATCGGGGTCTCTCAAATAGGAAGGTACTGCCCGCCCCGTAGTCACCATACTGTCTGAGCAGGCAGTTCGGTGATGTACGGCGTCCTTTGAATAGTCATTGCTAATCGTACATACATCTATGGTGAGATAAGTGCTATCAAATCAGTCCGAAAACATCCAATTGCTGAACAAGGGCCTCCCAAAGATTGTAAGGTTCAATTCACGCGTGTGGCCGCTAGACACATCGGTGGCCGCGCGACCCTTTCGTATCCCATCAAGCGAAGCTGTGTTTCAGTAATGAAAATAAAAGTTTAAAATGGTGCGAAATTTTTGAACGCTACCATCTCGGTGTGAGTTGAGCCTAATAGTCATAATCACCACGCTTCGAAGACATGGTAATTGCAGCATATTGTTAATACCAGAAAAAATGTAGAATAAAACTCGCTGCAAGTCACTTGTGTGCTCTTGTAAAACCAATTGTCGTCCCCGGCAGACGCAATCAGGGACTTATTTGATGTAACAATTAGCACTCCATACTTTGAACTGTACAGTTGAATATATTTGTGTACTTACAAGTTCAAAGTATGCAGTGCAGTTTTGCAGATTAGCTACATCAAATTGGCCCCAGGTTCCAATTTCGGGAAGCAGCAATTTAATAGCAGGGAAAGGGCCGTATCTGCGCGAAGTTGACGAGTTGCTTGATGGTGCCAGTCATCTGTGAGAGTGCCCAAGGTTTTCGTGGCGAGTTTAGAATAGAAATGTCTACGTACGCTTCCATTTCATTTAAGTCGCAGCAAAGGCCCAGAGCCTTTGCCACACCAAATGCGGGGCGTGACATTGGCGGGCCCGCGTTAGAGGGATTACTATAGGGAGCACGGGGCAAATCTTCACCAGCCCGCATTAATAGAATTCAAAGAATTACTATGAATTAAGCACGTTACATCAAATGCGAGCACTAAAGGATTCGCCACACATCCGTGTCGTAGGCCCTACGACACGGATGTGTGGCGAATCCTTTAGAGGCAGGCAAATTGAACGAGAAAGTAAAGAGTTGTACCAAAACGGCAGAAAGTTGTCTCGATCTTCAGTGACTCGTCAAACAAAATAAATCTTTAATCAATTTGATATACTTTGGGTGGCGTTGCGTACCATTAATGTTGTTTCAGAACGAAAAAAATAAACTGAATTTATATTTTGACAGACAAAGACAACAGAAAACAGAAATTATCTATTGTTAACCTCGTTTGTTTGATTTGCTGTTGGCTTGGCGTCCAAAAATACAATAATCTTTAGCTTTAAAACTCTGTACGATTATGAAAGACGTAATAGATGTGATGGCTTTGCAAAGCAGTAGACGCGAGAGAAGGTTACCCGATTACCGTAGTGCTCCAAGCCATAGTTTGGCAACAAATTTCATATACGAATGTGGCATAAAACTTGGATTGCAACCGGCGACCGTCGCTACTGCTGCGATATTTTATCATAAGTTCTTCAAGGAAGCTGAAAAAAATGATTACGATTGCTACGTTATATGCACCGCTTGTTTGTGTGCAGCGGGGAAGTCACGAGATGAACCTGTAAGACTGAGAGACGCTGTGAACGTTGCACATAATTCCATCAACCGTGGTGCGGGACCTTTGGAACTGGGTGACGAATACTGGTCGTGGCGGGGTGCGGTTGCTCAAGCTGAGCTACTAGTGCTGCGATTGCTCGGATTCAACTTGGACACGCCGTCTGCACACAGATATTTGCTACACTATTTGCGCTCACTCCAGGAATGGTTCCCACCGTCACAGTGGCGCTCTGCTCCCATTGCTCGTACTGCAATGGCTTTTCTTCAAGACTTTCATCATTCCCCAGCTATATTAGACTATAGAGCTCCCCACGTAGCGGTAGCATGTCTGACTCTAGCTTTGCATGTCCTGGGAGTCTCAGTGCCATTAGCGTCAACATTAGATGATGATGCTGCATGGTATTCGGTAAGCGATGATTTTACAGTGACTACTAATTATTCCGTTTATTCATCTATTTACATATTTGATACATTTTTAAATATTTCTTTAAAAAATATATAAAAAAACATTTAAAAATATAAAAAATAGTAGCCCACCGGCATCGGGGACAGGGTCCAAGCTACCGGTGGTCAGGGCCTCAAAGAGAGGAACTTCCTAACAATACGTGCCGTGTCCAGAAGTACCGCTTTCTGTATCAGGCCCTTGACCCAGCTGCCCAACGCGAGCCTTGTCAGATGTTGGTCGAGGCTCTTGGCTATTAAGCCATTGGCCGTCACGACTATCGGCACAATGACTGCTGTGATATATAATGACTACTAATTATTATTATGAATTTAGAGATATATGTACCTACTTACTATGACACTGGTTATTCTCAGAGAAGAAGAAATAATCTCAGATCATAATCCACAGCAACATTCTGTAAAACTACCCCATAGCTTTAGTGTTTTGTGAAGAAGTAGTATGTTAGCATGTTATGTATTCTATAAAAACTTTGTTTTCCTAATGTTAGTCATGCTCTTATGGTTAGACCGTAGAACTTGTTTCGATCAACCAAATTCTTATTGGCCTCTGTCCTGACAATATACAATTATATAGCAAATAATATAATATTGGTTATGGTACTTGTTTTGCCTAGCCTTTTCCCAACTATGTTGGCTACAGCTTCCAGTCTAACTAGATGCGGCTGAATACTAGTAATTTACATTGAGCGACTGCCATCAGACCTCCACAACCCAGTTACTGGGTAATGCTGCTATCCTAAGGTTAGACCGGTTGTCAGACTTTCAGGCTTTTGACTACCCTTAACAACTCTCATAGGTATTTGTATGACACCTGGACCAACTGTATAACGTGCTCTCTGAGGCACGAATATTGCCTCTGAGAGCATGTATGTATTAGAATATTGGTTATGGTACTAAACTGTAAAAATTTGGTTACAGGTATTTACCAAGGACCTGCAGAAGGAGAAAAATTGGGAAATAATGGAGAAAATTATGCAAGTTTACAGCAGGGAGCCAGAACCTATATAGTTATAATTAATTAGTGCTAATTTTGTGTGTTAGTAATTAAAGATAATTTTGAGTGTAACATATTCTTTAATTATAAGTATAACTCGCTAAAGATTTTTTTTACAACAGAATGACAAAACTGCATACTCACAAATAGCAAATAATTATATCTCAAGTAGGTTGCATTTTATAAATTAGGAAATTTTATTATTAATATATCCTATAGGATGGGCAGCAGTATCATGCTAAATGAAATTTCACCCCTACCATAAACTTAGCTACTGTTTCTCTTTATTATGGGCACATTCAGATTTATGCTTGTTTACATAGGTTTATCAGTTTACATTCCTTTGTTATATTTTATCTTAGACTATGTTCTTTAGCAGATGGCAATATCCATAGAAAAAATTAAACTGAATATATGAATTTCCAGTTCAGTATGATTCATGGTGCAGCAATCAAGGTGTCAAGCGCTTACTACTGCCGTTGGAACAGATGATTCTTGAGTAGGTATATAATTATACTCTAATGATTGGCCCCCTTATCCTACTCGATGATTGACCCTGTTAGTTCTATATTAAAATTGGTCTCTCCTGCTCCCTTCTCTATTTGTGACAGACGACAGGGGACTGTATAGTTAGACAGACAGACACTGCAAAATTAGGATGAAAACATTTCGGGTTAAGTAAGCAATTAACAAAAACATTAGTAAACTAAAGTCTAAAACCTCTTGAGTATTATGTTCTGTGCTAAAACCGTAGACACAACTACAACAAATAACCACAAAACTTACGAGATTTTAAAAACATTTTAAAAGTTGATAGCAACACTGCACTTCTAAACTGTCAATCACAGAGTACTTTCTGTCAATGTCGTGTCAACACTGCCATACTTGACAGGCGACCATTTTTCGCTGAGACACTAGCTCCATCTCGCACTATACCCCTATAAACTTAATAGCATCTAGTACTTAATAGCGAAACAGATGGCGCTTTGGCCAATTTTATTAAATGCGAAAATGTGCACCTTTTTAATTTTATTAAAAACTAAGTAACAAGTGATGCTTTTTTAAATTTATTTAAATATGTACCGTCTAATTAGACGGTACATATTTAAATAAATTAAATTAAATTTAATAATTATTAAAAATTTATTTATTTAATAATCTTTGATTTCCTAATATATTTTTTAGATTTGGCAATAAGTTCAATATTTTTACACAAAATGGCTCCTACTCTCAGCGTATGCGCATGTTAGTAGTTCTCTTCCATTTTGTATGTTTTATGTGGATTTTTGGTTGTATTAAGATTAAGTTCCAGAATGTGCGGTTGAGTTGTGCGTATTCCTCCTCCCGTGTTCCCGTGCAGTTTTCCATTCGGGAACTTCATTTGATTTGGTGTTGTGTTTCGCAAAATAGACCCTTTCATATCTTGTGTTTTGTTTTGCCGGAAAGCTTACTTTTGATTGTGATGATGAGATAAAAATGTATGCCCAGCAGTAATACAATAAACACCGCCATAACAAGATAAATAAATGAATTATTAAACAGATATAATCATTTTTATTTTGTGCTTGTATAATAAAATTTTCAGTTTTGTAAACATTAATTGTATTTGTTTTTTTGGAAATCATAACTAATATTTCAAATCAAGAACAAAGCTACGAAGTGCAATAAAACAAAAATACAAAATTTTTTAATTTTTTTTTTATAATGCATGCATTCCTAATTCCCTTTAGAAAACCTACTCTATAGCAAAATATATATGAATAGATGTATAGGTGTATAAATAAGAGGGTGTATAGATACACCTACGTATATGTAGGTACTTATAGCATAATATTAGGTTAGTTCAAGGGATATGATACCAGGTGGCGATACTGTTCTTTATGGGTGACAAAAAATCTCGTGAGTGGGCTCTCTCTCTATTCCAGGGACCGTACAACCCCGGTTAAGAGTTAAGCCTTTCGACAGGGTAACCCGTATATGCGGTAACTTATATCGCGGTGTTACATTTTATTCGGGTTTCATCCTCGGAACCCAGCAAAACGGTTAACACCTTCATTGTGATAACCCCTTGAAGGGGTTAACCCGTTCAATGACTTAAGCCTTTGAAGGGGTTATCTTTATGAAAAGCTTTTATTCGGGTTACCCAAAATTACCCAATAAACTTGAGCTGCATGTGAGTGACCTTGAAACTTGCAGTTTCACCCGAGCCGCGCCTCATTCTTATTATTTTTACTTAGTTATTACAAATTCGGCAACGAGTAAAGAGTTGACGACAGATTAGCGAGCTAGGAGAGAATTTCAAAAAACCCTCAAATACATGTTTGTTTATTTTTCACTAAAAGTCTAAATATTTAATTCCATGTTTCTTACTTTAAAAGTACCAGATTTCTCATAGAAACTTTCAACGCTTATTTCACCCCCTTAGGGGTTGAATTTTCAAAAACGCTCAAACACGTATACATTTATTTCTAACCAGAAACCTTAATATTTAATTCCATGCTTCTTACTTCAAAAACGACGGACATACATAAAAACATAAAAACCCTATTTCACCCCCTTAAGGGTTGAATTTCGAGAAATTCCTTCTTAGTGGATGTCTACGTCACAAAAGAAACCTACTGTCAAAATTTCAAGTTTCTAGCCCTAGCGGTTTAGGCTGTGCGTTAATAGATCAGTCAGTCGGTTAGTCAGTCAGCTTCTCTTTTTATATTATGTACTAGCTTTTGCCCGCAGCTTCGCTTACATGTTTTTATTTTCACCCCCTTAGGGGTTGAATTTCGAGAAATCCCTTCTTAGTGGATGTTTACGTCACAAAATGAACCTACTGTCAAAATTTCAAGTTTCTAACCCCAGCCGTTCAGGCTGTGCGTTGATAGATCAGTCACCCAGTCAGTCAGTCAGTCAGCTTCTCTTTTTATAAGTATAGATAAAAGATAAATAGATAAAGATATCGGATTTTTAACAAAGCCTGCTACTACTATAACGTAGGAAAGTATTTGGTATCTTTTCGATATTAGATTTTAGGTAATAAATTGTCAAATTAAGCAATAATTACCTACATCAAAATATCCGTAATAAAAATCTCACTCAATAATCTCAATATTTATACGAACTTTAAAAAAAATACATTAGAAAAACGAGGAATCACAGTAATTATGGCGCGACACTCGATGAAACGCTCGCGGGCCGCGGCGCCGTGTAAAGACCGCGTATCGGAGTGCGTGCGACAAATAAAAAAAAAAAGTTTGCGATCACTAGCATAAGCTGATATAATTTTTTAAATTGAAATTTATCAAGAAAAAAAATCTTTGTTGTGTGTTTTCTTTAAATAGAAATACCCAGTTTGAAATTAGAAAATAAAACTATTCCTTATTTTTTATAAAAAAAATTGAGTAATTAATCATAATGTAATTGTAACAGAAATTTGATAGAAAGAAAAAGACTGTTTAACCAAACTTAAACAACAATTTATTAATAAAAGGTTTATATTCAATATAATATAACTCCTCCCCTGGCTCGAACATATGCGAAAATCCTCCTTGACATGCTGAGAATCAAGTTATCCAGCATTTCTTGGGGTAACCTGTCCCATTCTTGAATAGCGGCTCCCTGAGCTCTGGCACTGTCTGGGGACGTGGCTGACGGTTCCAAACAGCTCGCTTAAGAGCATCTCACACGTGCTCTTTTGGGTTTAAGTCAGGCGAGCCAGCAGGCCAGTCTAACCTTGTAATGTCGTATTCTCGAAGAGCAGCATTGACTCGTTGAGCTCGATGGGCGGGCGCATTATCATCGACCAGTACAAATTGGTGCCCATGGTTTACTCGGAATGGTCTGACAATTTCATCAATAGCAACTGCTCTGTACATGCTGTCTGTCTGAATGAATGAATCTGCATCTGCAGTCATGAAGCCTCGATACGGGATCAAAGGCGTTCTAGCTCCAATCATAATACCACCCCAAAAGGACACCGATTTCCCGCCTTGCTGAACTGTTCCAGTGGCAGTTCTTTGCCTTTCACGGTCTTCTCCAGACACGGACACGTCGGTTATCTGGATGAGTACTGATTCGCGATTCGTCAACGAAGAGACAGTTTTGCCAAATGGTTTCTTCTTCATTTTGCCGAAGCCTAGCCCACTTTAATCTCCGTCGTTGACGTTGCCGGGAATTCAGAGGAGCTCGCCAAGACCTCCGTGCTCGTAATCCAGCCTGGTGCAAGCAATTCCGAATGGTCTGAGTGCTAACTTCAAGCCCAGAGGCGGCCCGAACTTCCGCTTTTATTTTAGTGGCGTTGATTGTTGGGTCACGGGCTGCCAGCAATCTAATATAGCGCTTTTGGCCAGCAGTCAAAACAGTTGGGCGACCACTGCGGGGTCGGTCAGCTAAATTACCCATCCCGTGGTACCTCTGCAACTTGGTCACGACACAGGATTGGGATATAGCAACTCTGCGTGCTATTTCTCTCGTGGTGTATCCTTCTTCCCTCAAAGTTACTATTCTTGCTCGTAAAACTTCTGATAATCCTCTTGGCATTTTTCAATCACAACTTTCCGCGAAATCTATTTTAAATCCGGTAAAATTGACTAAATCTGATTTCTGAATGAGCGTAAGCTAGGACTGAAAGCCTTTTTATATCGAAAAACAATTGAACTGTTTTATTGTTTTATATTCTAAATCTATTTTTTTAAATAAAGAATCTAAAAAGAAGAAGAAACCATAATATAATCTACCGTAACAAAAAAAGTCGGTTTTTCATAGTGATCGCAAACTTTTTTTGATGTGTGTAAACTACATTTGCTTGTATTACTTGATGCATCATAATAATCCATATACCTATATACCCAGTCTGGCCATAAATACTGTTACAATTAAAAATAAGAAAGATATTACATTTGAATTTGGAATCTGTCATTTTTATACGATTGTTCATTGAGTTTTCTAATTTTAGCGCCAATACATTGTACAATATTTTGCGATATTAAAATGGAGTGGGGTGATAAAGAGAACCGAATCGCTGTGATTGCATTACACAAAGTTGGTATGGAGCCAAATGCAATTTTTAAAACTCTCCATACGCTTGGTATTAGTCAAATGTTTGTGTACCGGGCTATTAATAGGTACAATGAGACTTCCTCTGTTTGTGACAGAAAAAGATCTGGCCGTCCACGTAGTGTTCGTACGAAAAAGGTGGTCAAAGCAGTAAGGGAAAGAATTCGAAGAAATCCTGCCCGAAAGCAAAAGATTTTATCTCGGGAGATGAAGATAGCACCCAGAACCATGTCGCGTATTTTAAAAGATGACTTAGGACTTGCAGCCTATAAGAGACGCACTGGTCATTTTTTAACTGATAATTTAAAAAGAATAGGGTGGTAAAATCGAAACAACTACTGAAGCGGTACGCAAAGGGAGGTCACAGAAAATTTTTGTTTACGGATGAGAAAATCTTTACAATTGAGCAACATTTTAACAAACAAAATGACCGTATTTATGCTCAAAGCTCTAAAGAAGCCACCCAATTAGTCGACAGAGTGCAACGTGGGCATTATCCGACTTCAGTGATGGTTTGGTGGGGTGTTAGCTATGAAGGAGTGACTGAGCCATATTTTTGTGAAAAAGGTATCAAAACATCGGCACAAGTGTATCAAGATACCATTCTTGAGAAGGTAGTTAAGCCCCTTAACAACACCATGTTCAATAACCAAGTATGGTCCTTCCAACAAGACTCGGCGCCGGGTCATAAAGCTCGGTCCACGCAGTCTTGGTTGGAAGTGAACCTTTCGGACTTCATCAGAGCTGAAGACTGGCCGTCGTCTAGTCCCGATCTTAATCCGCTGGATTATGATTTATGGTCAGTTTTAGAGAGTACGGCTTGCTCTAAACGCCATGATAATTTGGAGTCCCTAAAACAATCCATACGATTGGCAGTGAAGAATTTTCCCATGGAAAGAGTGCGTGCTTCTATTGATAACTGGCCTCAACGTTTAAAGGACTGTATTGCAGCCAATGGAGACCACTTCGAATAAGCTTTTTATATTTTAAACTGTTTTATATTTATGTATTAAACTAATACACTGTAAAAGTAATAAATATTAATTGCAATAAAAAAAAAAAATTTCTTAGTGACAATATTTATGGCAAGACCAGGTATAAAAGGAGAAGCTGACTGACTGACTGATCTATCAACGCACAGCCTAACGGCTGGGGTTAGAAACTTGAAATTTTGACAGTAGGTTCTTTTTGTGACGTAAACATCCACTAAGAAGGGATTTCTCTAAATTCAACCCCTAAGGGGGTGAAATAGGGTTTTTAAGTTTATATGTAAGTCCGTCGTTTTTGAAGTAAGAAGCTTGAAATTAAATATTAAGGTTTTTGGTTTGAAATAAACGTACACCTGTTTGAGCATTTTTGGAAATTCAACCCTTAAAGGGGTAAAATAAGTGTTGAAAGTTTGTATGAGAAATCTGGTATTTTTGAAGTGAGAAACATGGAATTAAATATTTAGGCTTTTGGTAAGAAATAAACGTATAGGTGTTTGAGGGTTTTTGGAGATTCCACCCCTAAGAGGGTGAAATGGGGGGTTGAAGTTTGTAAGTCCGTCGTTTTTGAAGTAAGAAAGATGAAATTAAATATTAAGGTTTCTGGTTAGGAATAAATGTACACATATTTGGAAATTCAACCTCTAAGGGGGTGAAATAAGTGTTGAAAAAATGTATGAGAAATCTATTACTTTTGAAGTAAGAAGCATGGGGAGAAACTGACCGACTGGCTGACTAATCTAGCAACGCACAGCCTAAACCGCTGGGGGTGATAAAAGACGAACTTTTGGATTTTAAAATGTCAGTTTAAAATGGGCTTAACGAGGATTTCAAACTTCACGCAAGCGAAGCTGTGGGCAAAAGCTAGTACATAATAGCGGTGTACAGCATCTCGCCTCGGCTGTGGCATTTTCATAGATGGAAAGAATAACTAAAATATTTGCTATATAATAGGTAGGTACTACAACATAAACACTTTTTAAAACACCTCTGAAATACTTTTATCACTTCCGTGTTCCGACTTATTTGACGAATGATGAGAATAAACAAGTTTTGACACGAAAAAAAGAAATATTTCAATGTTTAGTATGTGCGAAAATTAAAATTGAACTGTACTTACATAAAAATAACCATTATTATTCCACGTTTACAAGTCGCTCGGTACATGCAACAATGGCACCGCCGAGAAGGAGCATGTCATGTGCGGTCGTGGATATGCAATTTTCAAACTAATGTCGATTACTAAGAGTTTATATTACAATGTTTTGGGTCGGAATGGGTTACCCTGTTACCGTGTTACAGGGTTTTGAAAGGGTTACCAGTTCAAAACCCTGTTACCGTGTTACAGGGTTTTGAAAGGGTTACCAGTTCAGAAGCGGTAACATTGCACCCGTTCAAGGGTGTAACACGTACCATAGGGTTTTTTATTTAAGCGCTTAAAAAAACCCCTTCAAAAACCCTTTCAACGACTACCCGGACGGTCCCTGCTCTATTCCCATATTATTACTATAGTCTTTGAGTCAACCGCAAATACACAGAGTACTTTTTTATACCTATATAAAAAAGTACTCTGTGGTCAACCGGTAACCGGTGTAAAATTAATGAACTGAATTCACAAACTTTATACTATACTGAATTGTTGAATTGATCATTGATCATGATTCATTTGTTGTGATGATAAAAGTTTTGAAACTTGTCGGTACTTGTCGTGTAAATTTACAAGTCAAGAGTTAGATGCTTATCTTATCAACAATATTCAATATAAATTACGAGTTATATCTATTTTTATGCATACAAATATTAAAAGCATAATAAGGAGTGTAATTTATGGACATCAAGATTTAAAAAACCAAGTGTGAATAATTTTGACAAAATGAGCTCAGATGATGAAACTGAAGAATTTTCCTCATGGAAAGGTATTCCCGCCACAATAATATGCATCAATATGTATGATCTCGGTAAACTAAACACTGCTCAAGTGGCTCACACGGCGACTTGTCGATTGATGCGTCAGTACTTGCGAATATCAAGCTCTCAACTTATAGGAGTTTGTTTATATGGTACTGAAGGATCAAACACATCAGTGTCTGGGATAAAAAGTGTCGAAGAAGTTTTCCCACTTTCGTTGCCAAGTTTGGATGGTTATAAGAAACTTCAAAATATTGATATTTCTTCATTAAAGCAAGCAAAAGAGTTTATAATATCAGATGTTCTCTGGTATTCCAATAAAGTATTTGCGAGTTGCAACAAACAGCTCTCATCCCGTAACATTATCATTTTATCTCGTTTTGACATTCCACCAGTACAAACAGATGCAAAACCAGCACTCAAGAGAGTTGTCGACTTGGTCGATTCAAATATTGAAATAAAGCTTATAAATATTTCTGAAACTGATTATGAAATAAATCAATTCTATACTCACTTTTTAATTGAAGCAAATAAAGGGGAAGATATAACTTTGCCTGAACCTATTTGGGATCATAATGAAATTGTACAATTGATGTATCAACAGTCACATCGCCATTTAGCTGTTGCCAGACTAACTTTTGAAATTGGTGAAGGTTTAGCGATTGGGGTAGGAGTATTCAGCCTCTTGAAGGGTTATGGGCAAACACAACAGAAAAAGAGTGATTTATATGAAGATGCTGATGCACTTCGTAAGTGTGTCAGTGTTAATAAAACAATGAAAGTCAAAGTAGATAATGAAGAGGCCATGGATGTTGATGAAGCAATACAAGAATCAAAGCCTGTGCCGTTACTGAAGTCAGAACTGCTGCACTATCAAACATATGGTGAGGAGAGAATAGAGTTTACAGATGATGAAATAAAGATGCTCAAAAATCCTTTCGGTCCACCTATGTTGAAACTTCTTGGATTTAAACCTGCCAGCGTAATGTGCAAAGAAAAATGGTATTTAAAATCAAGTTACTTTTTATTTCCTAATGAAAGCATAATAGAAGGGTCCTTTGTAGCATTTAGGGCTTTATATCAGGCTTGTGCAGAGACTAATAAAGTGGCAATATGTGTATTATGTACCAGGATAAATGCCAGGCCCAATATTGTAGCTTTATCACCCACCTCTAAACCTCTTGGTTTGAATGTAGAAATGGGATTTGACATTATCCGTGTTCCATTTGTAGAAAATGTTAGAAATATAATTGAAGAAGATGAAGAGGTAGAAATTTCAAAGGCAAATAAAACTGTTATGAAGGACATCCTAAATAAATTACAGTTTGATTATAAACCTGATATGTTTGAAAATCCAAAACTACAATCCCAATATAAAGCCATAGAAGCAATTGCTCTGGAAGATGAAGATGTTGAACCATTCAGTGATACTACTAAACCAGACCCAAAGAAATTTCAAGAAATCCAAGATGAGATATTTCAGGAATTGTTTGGTCCTTTTGGGACAGTTGCAGTAAAGAAACTTGCATCATCAAGAGAAGGTGATCCTGCAAGCAAGAAGGCAAAAGTTGTTGATAGTATTGATGAAGATTTACTCAAACAAAGACTTGATAGCCAGAAAGTTAAGGATTACACAGTATCTCAATTAAAAGATATATTGAAATACAAGGAAATTCCTAGTTTACCTGCTTTGACAGGTTTGAAAAAGAATGAACTCGTTGATTTAGTATATAAACATTGCAAATAATTCAGAATTGATTGTATCTTTTGTATATTCTATTTTTGTATGCTTCTTTCTAATATAAAACAAAATTTTATATAAATACAATATCAGTTTTCATTTAATTATACATCCAAAAGTCTCGTCATTGTCAGCCTTGACCCTTATCATAACTTTACTAAAAACAAATGCAAAAAAGATGTACAGAACAGAATACAAAAGTTAAATTACCAAGAGATAGGAAATCTTCTGAAGCCAATATGTAATTTAGTAATCTTTTCAAAACATACACGCGTACCTACATACACACTTACAACCCCCGCCCCCCACACACACATACATAAGAACAACACGCACAAATAGTTTTAGGTAATATTATTGTTTTTGTATTCCTTATTTTCCCAATTCAACTCGTTCGAAACTGTTTTATTTACTGTATTTAGTATGGAAGTCGCTGGTGCCTGTGGTAATGTTTTCATTAGTACAGTTACCAACGTTAGCCCATTTCCTGTAATGCTCTTTTCTAATCGTTAAATAAGCTTGTGCACATTTTCGTAGCCATTCTGTCAGGGTTCAAGTCCACCTTCCATCTCTCCACGCTGGGGCATATTTAAGCGTAGGCTGCATAGGTTACAGACAAAGGGCCAGCCTAAGGTTGCCAACTCTAGAAAGGACCAACCCGGGAGAATTTAAGAAAGCTAGGAGGGGGGGAGGTGCTTGCTGGCGGTTTAGTGCGCGTGCGCATAATTTTTGAAAAACCAGAGAAATTATTGTACCCCAGGAGATCGAGAGGTCAACCATTATTACCAGTCTCCTGGGCAATCCGGGAGGATTGGGAACCCTAGACCAGCCCCACAAAAAATGATTAAGATTACAATATTATGTTGTTTTCATTTGCATCTTGGGGAAGGCCTATATCCTGACGAATTTTGCAGGATAATTAAGGTTTTTGGCATTGTTCGGTGGAACCAAGGCCACATCATTCAATGATGGTTAAAAGGCAGTTCGCAGCACGGTTGCACCTACTAGGATCACATAGAAAGATTGGCACTAAATAATTGTTCCTAAAAAGTACAAGAACTAGGCGTACGAATAGCAGCTTTTAAAATACTAGCCGTGCAATAATGTACAGTGGTGCTCATTTTGTTTTTAATGCACCTATGCCTATACCCTATTCACGGAACGAAAAAATAAAATGTAAACAACATTTAACTATTCTTAGAGATGTTTTCTGTAAAATCGACGTAAAAACCGAAATTTGAATAAAAAGTGTTTCAAATAGATTAACATCACACTATCTTTTTGTTATGCTGGTTGTACACTCTCGCCGAGACCTGGGTGCTGTCCTTTGCTGTTAAAAAGTCAAGGATAGAGATAGCGCCTCGGGTTGTCTCGGCGAGTGTGTACAGCCGGCATTAGAAATTATTATCTCTATTAAGAGTAGTCAAATGTTGTTTTATTTATTCGTTGTGTAAATAGGGTGCTCTGATACTTAGATGTTTAGCCGATATGATAATTGAAAATACAGGATAAAGGGGAGGAAGTGATAAAAATAAACAACACCTGGATCTACAAACAAATATAATTCAGTTTTCTAACATTTTACGATACATAATTTTTATAAATGTACAGGGTAAGCTCATGACGTGGGAAAAGCGGTACTAGTTTTCAACTGGCTACCGGATGTACACATGTGGTGCATAGTATTATCATAGATGCGACGCGACCGCCGCGCTGATATGCTTTCACTTTGTATGGAACAGGTATGACGACTTACACCTAAAGTGAGTGTGAAGACATGGATTATGTTCCATTCCAACGTGCTCTCAGGTTACAAATCTACATTAGACACCAATGACTAGTATAATTTATAAAAAAATACGCTACGGTTAAGCGTATTGAATTTCAATTTTACATTAGTATGCCAGAGAATGCATATTATAGCGCTTCGAATAATGTGTTGGGATCATTGAATAGCGGCCAAACTTCTGTGCGTCCCATGGAAGACAACAGAATGAAAACCTCCCATCGAATCACGCATCCTAGACATTTGTGCATCTATGTTAACATTAAAGATGTTGCGTGTCGATTAATTTTCAATAAAAAACTGAATAATATACAAGTGTAATTTGATTAGCATTTCCTACTATACCGACGCCGAAAATTCTTAAACATCAGTATTAAGAGCGATATATATTTCTTATTCTATTTATATTTTATTAAATTCTATAAATAAATCTCACACAGACAAAATTTAACACATGATATTGATGTAAACGACATAGATAAATGACAGTTATTAGTTATTATTGCACGATAATATTAACTACTGGGTTCAATACAAGGGGACACACAGACATATTATGTGGTGACGACACGTGACGCACCTCACCTGTACAATGTAACAAACACAACATTATACATAGCAATATCAAATCATGTACACGATCATAGGAAAACCAATCGAACATCACACGCTCAAATTATTCAACGCTCATGGATAAATAGTGGATACGATCATTGAATAAAATATTATAAAATCAGGTCCTATTTTATGTCAAAATATTTTACCGCACATGATTATTCATGTTATATCATTTTTTCAGAAGACACAATCGCGACCGTCCACGGTAAATATTTTGAGCATTATCGTATTATTATAATACAATGATTGATTTGACATCTTAAACCGGAGGTACTGAATGTCTGTTCAATGTCCGATGCACTAAATACACATATCTCACAACACATTTCACAATTTCACATAGAAAAAGGCAGTAAGTTAAAAACACGAGTTAATATTATAATTGTTAGTGAGTTTACTAAGAAAATTGTTTTCTGGTTGATGTTGTTGTACGAAATAGGCACTTCCAGTGAGAATAAAACTATCGCAAGATGGGCGGAGAAACGTATTCTCAGTAACAAAATAAATGATTATAGTTACAATGTCAACCAGTAAAAGGGAATGTATTAGCTACGTCAACCAAACTCAAACCAGTAGTTAGATACATAACGAATGCTATTGAATAACAACAAGCAGTGAAGCGAAGGCCGACATGTAATAATGTGCTAACATTGTCATGTCTGGACTTAGTTAACCATTCAAATTAGAAAGCGGTACATTTATATTTCACAATAAAATAAGTAACGTATTATAGTAATTCAATAAAATAAAATCTTCTATGGCATCTGAAATTAATTTGTACACTTTTGTACATGGCGTCAAAAACGATTCACCTCACCCCTCAGGATTTGACTATATTCCATTAAAATTTCCTAATCTACTAATATTTAAATTACAATAAGAAATGACGAAAACTAACTACTACATAGTTAATATATACTTAAATATTTAGCGCTACACATGATATTTACGCACTCACCTACTTTGGCTGGATTCACAAAAAAAGGTCGTATGATGTTACTAATTTAAATAATACTGGAAAGTTCTACCTGAGGGTCAGACGAGTGCCGGTGTGTGCCGGTGGGCCCAGCAGAGCCTACGCGCTCTGCACGGAACGATACGTCGGTGGTATACACCGCTCGGTGCCACGCTACGTTCAACCTAACATGGGTCGACTGAACCAAATCATTATAATTTATACACCAATCTCTTAAAGGGACGTATAAAAACAACAACGATGGGTTTCTACTATTTGTTCATTGGAGCTTTGTGTTCGCTATAAAAGTATTACAAAGTTAAAACACCTCAGATCTATTATAATGTAAAAATGTTAAAGAGCAAACAAAACAATAGGAACTCTCTACAACAGAAAAGAAGAATTAAAATAATTAAAAGACAACATAAACAATTCCTTTTGCTTAACAAAATTACTATGAAACAATGGTAATATAAATACTCTGCGAAACTAAACAAATTATATATATATATTTATGTATGTATATGTATCCCATTATGACATAGAATTTCCCGATCGTAACAAAGCCTGAATGTTTGTAGACTTTGCTATAAAACATGCACTAGACACATTTAAAATTGCAACATGTCCTGTAACATTACATATACGTAAACTATTTATAATTTGGCATATAATAAACTGATCCTCGCATTACAATCTCCATATACATATATCGACGTAAAACCATTAACCGAGCTAAAAAATAAATAAAAAATAGAGTGATAGATTTAATCTAATCACCAAAATAAAAAATACAACTAAGTATATAATTTACCTAATAGGTATATAATTTTGTTATCATTCAGAAAAGCCTGTGTCAGTGAAAATATCTTAAGTTAATAGAAATGACGATAGCGATTGAGAATATCCCAAGATAAGACGTGGCCGAGTGCCGAATAGTATTGCATTGTAACCACTCACTACATAAACATATTTATGTTAAAGTTTAACACTAATGCCTTTTACCCTCAAGTCATAAATTCTTTTATTGTTATCGTCAGACGTTGACTTGGATCTTGTTCGGTGGCGACATTCGTAGAAAACAAAAGTTATGACACGCTTTAAATAAAATGATAATATACTAAGTAGCAAAATATATATAGCACATAAAACAGCTAAATAATTGTGATAGAAAAAATAAAATTTTCAAAGTAATTAATAAGTTTATACAACCGAACGATGTTGGCGAGTGGTCGTTATAGTCCTAACGTGTTATGGCACATAAAATGAGCATAATGTCTCGTTAACATTTTGTTTTCCACGCGCGCGCCTCGCCGCCCACACCTTGGTGTGTATCTTATATATACTTAGCTACTAAGGCATTTTTCTATCTAAAATAAGCGTATATTTGTTATCAATGCAATATTATTGAGCGCTCGTTATGTAGTCATCGTTTCACCTTCCATTCAACGCGTAATCTGCAGTATCTACTACAATAGTTCAAATAAAATAAACAACATGGCACTACTTCAATTGAAATCAAATAATCTTGTGGACTTGTACCTCTACAACATTTTAGTTGGTTAAGCACAAAAATATGTTACAATAAGCTATTTAGTAAGCATATGCTTTATGAGCACAAACTGACTTGACTTTTATGAGGTTATGCTGTTCAATAAATACATTAAAGGTATCTTGTGAGCCCTAATTAAGTTCTTTAATATTAAAATGATATCATTGTCATGTATTGGCATAAAAATATTGATGAAAACTATTTTGATAATACTTAATTAAACTATTTGGTATACCGAATTATATTATTTGTTCTTCAAAATTAATTCATCATTACTTCACAGCAGTAGTTTTAGTATGAGATAAAAATTAACTAAAACATTGAACACGACTTATTTAATTTTGATACAAGCGGCGAGACGTGTCAAATGACGTCACTACACGACAGCATAACCTCACATAAAGCAATCAAAATGAATAGAGGAGAAGATTACGGTGTGTGGAAGGGAAACAAGTGGCGGCGCTGTGTGTGTGCGCGCGGGCCGTTCATCGCACGTCGGTGAGGTTGCTCTTGTCGCCAAACAACTTGACCAGCTGCTCCTCGTAATCGTCGATGTTGCGCTTCATTATCTCCATGCACGGGCCCAGCAGACGCTCGAACGTCTCCACGTCAAGGACTGAAATAATACGTCAAATATATTAAAATATCACGACTATATGCGAATACCTATGAAAGTTGTTACGAGTAGTTGTGAGCCCGAAAGTCTGACAACTGGTTTAAATATAGAATATCATCGGTCATAATCATCAGCTCATCGAACAACACATTAGATCCACATTTTTATGTTAAAAAGGACACAGAAGCAACTCAAAACTTAGTATCCATACAAAGTATATTAAAATATTATCACTTGTCAAAAAAAAATTGTATAGTCGCCGACACGTAACTTGACAAGGTTTTGGCGTAGTAGGAGCAAGTTCGCGTATGTACACTTAGTGCAACAAAAAATGGTCACTTTTATTGCATGTCATTATTCTATGGTTATTGCCATAATTTATTTTTAAACATGTCAGTTTAGAATCAAGAAATGAGAAGAATTCTCTTGTCTACTTTTGCTAAGTTACGTGACTATAAAACTGATATAAATGTATAAAAAAAGTTTGCTCTCGATTTAACTAAGTTTCAAGAATATGCAAAATGAAGGAATTTCCTCGAGTCTATGTATTAATTTAGGTATGGAATAAAAGTTGTGAACCATTGTTTGATAGGTTTGATGATGTAAAAGTTCGTTGAGCGAAAATACAATGATATTCGATCAGTTTATATCTATTAATATTTATTGAATAATGAAGGTTATGCAAACGAAACATTAAATATACATTCAGACGGAACTTATTTTCTATATCATTAGTTATACCGTCGTGATAACAAGTGGTTAATTAATAGCATTTAATTACAAAATAATTGGTAGACTAGTTTCATAGATATGAATGTTACGATAAGTTATCACTGATAACTGTCTTTAACCGTAAGATCGGTATAAAATTATTATGTTTTGACACCGATTCTGTAGAGTACCAACTAAACTTAACTAAAGATATTGCTATCCTATACTTTCAGATCTTTCTTTTTCGTGTGGTTACTAAGTAACCTGGTGTCAGAGTTTATACCGCCCATGGGCCTCTGACTTGGCTTCACATACCGTCAAGAAATATCCCTCAGGCATGCTGGTTTCCTCACGATGTTTTCCTTCAGCGTTTTTAAACAAGTGATAATTATACAATACGCACATGAATCCGAAAAGTCAGAGGTGCGTGCTTTGGGTTCGAACTCGAGACCTATGACTTGGCAGTCCGACGGTCACATCACTAGGCTATCACTGCTATCACTTATTATTATACGTGCAGATAAAACAAGAGATGGAAGAACATTAGAGCTGTCAAATTAAATAACATCAAGCCTGTATTCCCCGAAGGGTTGGGCAGAGGTGTATAGTAACACCCTCATTTCGCCGTTATGATTAAGTCCCATGTAACAGGGCGCGAGCCTATTGCCATCAACCGGGCACAAATCCAAACCCCGGGCTGTTACTGAGGAATTTCATACGGAAAAACCCAATAACACTTTGCCTGACTTGGGGATCGAACCCAGGCCCTCATCATGATCGGCAGTTGCGCTTGCCACAACTAGACCAACCAGTTATCTGGTGATATGAGGGTGTATAAAAAACACCTCTGCCGAACCCTTCGGCAATACAAGGCGTAATGTTATATTATGTTATTTTAACAAATCATTCTTCTCCTGGTTATAGTTTCAGATTGTTTTTATTCTTGTCTTATTGCTTGACGGCAGTGGTATCTTTACATAGTATAAAACAAAGTCGCTTCCGCTGTCTGTCTGTCCCTATGTATGCTTAGATCTTTAAAACTACGCAACGGATTTTGATGCGGTTTTTTTTAATAGATAGAGTGATTCAAGAGGAAGCTTTATATGCCCCTCATTAGTATCTACATTGCACCTGTGCGAAGCAGGGGCGGATCGCTAGTGTTATCATAATTGGTAGTTTAAAACATCCCACAGTCTTAACTTTAGGATGACGTTAATGACATTCTTAATTATGGTTAATGTTTATCGAATATTTGCCGCTTAAAAACACGGAGGTGTTCAACAAGTAAACTAGTTTGACAGGTCTAAATATGTTCCATCTCTTTCTAATTTTGCAATATTCTTAGTTAAGTTTAGATGGTGCGCGACAGAATCGACACAATTATGTCACATTGAAAGAATCTCAAACATGCTATGTATGCATTTACTGTTTACGTTACAGTAAGTTATCAAAAATGGCACGTAGCCAGATGTTGTTTTTGTATAACAAAATGCCGACAGTGTAGCTTCTAATATAACTAACTGTAGGACGTATATGGATGTTTGTCACTGACAGATGTATGGAAGAAGACATACTGCGGCGACCTCAAATAAGTTGGGATAAGGGTAGGAGGATGATGATGATGTCACTGACAGCTTGGAAATGGAATGTTATGAAAAAAATATGCGTGGTAAATTGCCATTACGTAGCTTGCTCGTGTAAAGTCGCTGTATTCCCTGAAGGGGAGAGGCAGAGTTACATGTACTGCTCTTCTCTTATTTCGCCGATGGTATCAAGTCAGTTACAATAGGGCGCGCCTATAGCCATTTACCGTGCACAATTTGAAACTTCGGATTGCTACAAAAAATCCCTAAAAGACGAACCCAATTTGCTTCTAAAAAATCCTACCAGACAAATCTAATAACACTCCTATCTCTCGGAATTAAACCGAGAATATTTCGCTCAACAGCCGGATTTGCGGCCATAAGACCAATGAAGCAGTCATAAGTAACGCGTACCTATATTTTCTTTACGAAATAGTTTCTTTTAGAAATTTGAATGGTTTTACACTACTAGACTAAGGCCTGTCTAACAATAATCGGATAACTCTTCTCTGGGACATAAATATGGCAGTTTTTCTATAGAGAAACAATCAAATCGCCATTTTTTATTTTGTTTTTTAATTATGCCCCCCACTATGATTTTTCCTGTATCGTGGTTGCGTTTACAGACACAAATATTCATATGAACAAACGCCTAGACCAGGAGCAACTATCTGTAGGCCATACAAATAGTTGTTCCCAGCGGGAATCGAACGCACGACCCGTATCGCAGAAGCCAATCGCTCTACCACTGCACCGAAAGTGTCGTCAAACACGTCGAAGTTAAGAGTTAACCGACGATTAAGAAATACCAATATCAATTTTCTGGTTAAACAACCGTTTACTCAAAAGTAAATTAGAATTTTAGGTTATTGTTAAATCAAAGAATTAATTGGTGAACACAAGCGTAGTATATTTCAGTCCTAAAATTGAGCATATAATTCACGTCACTCCCATTGTAGTTTTTAGACCTAAATTATAATATGCATTGTTTTGACACTGCAGGACTACTACATGGAAACAACAATAAGAGGAAAACGGTTGAAGTTAATGTATGATGATTAATACTGCAACGAGGCTGTTAGCCGGCGACATTCAAATGAGGTCGGCGCAGGAATAAGATGCTAATGCTAACATTTACGGTGCCCGGCCATAGGTACACCTGTACATTGATAATATACTACGTAGATCTGTAGAACTAGACGAAAAAAGTGAACAAGTCTAGAAAGATATGACGATTTTATTATTACTATCGCTTGAAAGAAATTGGAGAGGGAGACCAAAGAAAAGATGGATGGATTGTGTGATCCCTCACATCTCTCAGATATGAAAGTTAAGGGAGTAAACGATAATGAGACGGCTGACAGGGTAGAGTGGAAGAGAAAAACATATTGCGCCGACCCCAAGTAACTTGGGACCAGGGCAGGAAGATGATGATGCTTAAAAGAAATTTAAGTGGTGTAAGAGTAGGGTTGCCATCTCTAAAATTTGGCAACCAGGACAAGGCGCGTGATAACCCCGGATTTTAGAACCCAGAACCCGGATATGTCAACAGGTTTTTTTAAACATAGTCAGTGTAATAAAAAACAGTTGAAAATGTTACATGTCGCGGGCGGCCTAAGACTTTAAATTTTTAAACCCGGACTACAAATGAAGCCCCGCCCGGACCTCCCCGGATGCCCTCTAAACTAGGACAAATCCGAGGAAACCCGGACGGATGGCAACCCTATCTAAGAGCCATAATAGACTATCATAGAAATATGATCATATCATAGAGATTTACGAGTCATTTTTGTATCAAGAACCTATGACGGTATAACAACTATATAAATATGATTCATATTATCTGTGATCATAGTTAAGGGATCTAATTTGACAGCAAGCGTAGAAATATGATCATATTCGTCTAACCTCAACAATAGCGTCAAAATGCAAGAATAGCAACGGAAAACACGGCTAAATCGTTATCCACCTTGATGAAGTATGACGTTTATATGATCATAAGTGTAAATATGTAAAAATGAAGAACAGCATTATTTAACTATGATCATAGAATTTGACAGATATGAAATCATATTTGTATGATAAATATATGATAGTGTAATTGGCATAAGACATCATCCATATTCGCCCACCCAACACCGTTTCCTAGTGCTTTTGCTGGGAAGAAATGGCGCAACCAACTCCCCAGCACAATTCTGTCTGCTACAATTGTTAATTGAATTTAATAATGAGCTTATACAACTGTTCTTAAGGGCTCTAACACACGACGTCTTTTCTACGCGTCGACGACGTGCGTTAACGTCAACCTCCATACTTAAAAAATGTGTGTATCGTTGGTGGCGATAGAAAAATAAATTGATTGAACGTGACTTATCGCTACCTCATGACAACATAACATCACGCCTGTATTCCTCGAAGGGATGGGCAAAGATGTATAGTAAAACTCTCATTTCGCCGTTATATTTAAGTCCCATGTAATAGGGGACGAGCCTATTGCCACCAACCGGGCACAAATCCAAACTCCGGGCTCCTACTGAGGAATTTCACACGGAAAAACCCAATAACACTGCCCGACCTGGGGATCGAACCTAGGACCTCACAATCAGCAGTCGCGCTTGCTACCTCTAGACCAATGAGGTAGCTATTTCCTAATAAAATTGTCTGAACCAGTCAAAATATATTAGACACTGAAGGCAACGTTTGAGCATACAACGTAACCCATAATCCTATGGGACCCTAATTAAAATTAATCACCATTGGCCGGTCCTCTGCCTGGCAATAAAAGTTTATGGTAAACCTCTTTGGTCCTAAGCAAAGTTAACGATAGTAATAAAACTAAAATGAATAAGAATACTTACATGCCACCCTGGTGGGGCCGACGGCGTAAGCGGATGCGGCGCGCGGCTTGTGGGTGACGAGAGCCAGCTCACCGAAGTATCCACCCGCCTCTGATGATGTTAAATGACCATCATAAGTAACATATTGAAAGATACATAAACAACATAATATCACGCCTGTATTCCCCAAAGGGTGGGGCAGAGGTGTATTACTATACATCTGTTACTACATCTTAATTTCGCCGTTACGTTTTTAAATCCCATGTAAAAAGAGGTGAGCCTATTGCCATCAACCGGACACAAATCCAAACTCCGGACTGCTACTGAGGAATTCCACACGGAAAGCCCAATAACACTGCCTGACCTGGGGATTGAACCCAAGACCTGACAATCGGCAGTCACACTTGCCACCACTAGACCAAGAGGTAGTTATATTAGATGATAATCTATATAAATAAAAATGAATCGCCAAATGTGTTGCTAAGCGCAAAACTTGAGAACGGCTCGACAAATTCGGCTATTTTTTTTTATATATTCCTTAAGGCACAAGGAAGGTTCTTAAGGAGAGAAAAATCATAAAAGTTGCGTGGAAAATAGTAAAAACAACACTTTTCTTTTCCCACTACAGGCCAATAACTTTTGACAGACCGAAGTCTGTCCGGGCAGCTAGTATAAAATATATTGAAAGATATTTTATATTAGCTACTCTTGCCGCAGTCAGTCCGTGGATTGGTGGCATCGAAACCCTTCCATGCCTCGGAGAGCATTTTGAACCGTCTGTCCCAAGTGTGATATGAATACCTATGACAGTCGTTATGGGTAGTCAGAAATCCGAAAGTCTGCCAACCGATCTAACGTTAGGATATCGGTATTGTCCAGTAACTGGGTTGTGGAGGTCTGATGGCAGTCACTCCGTGTATAATACTGGTATTCAGCCACATCTGGTTAGACTAGAAGCCTACACCAACGTAGTTGGGAAAAGGCTAGTCAGAACAAATAACAGTGCGTGGTCTCCTGCTAAATGGCTTACATTTCCATCATCCTCTTCAAAGAAGAACTGTATAGGAGATAACCAAATAACCATCATCTTCAAGCTTGGCGAACTGATCAGTGATCGCAAAAAGGAGGTGCTTCCGCCCAACCTTTGGTTTAATTAATTGGTTACCCTATACTGCAGGGGTAGCCAACCAGTCGATCGCGGCTCTTAATCCAGTCGATCATGGCAAGGCAAGGAAAAATATAAGCTTAATAAAGTTGAATGAAGAGGTACTGATTATGTAATTGGTAGATCGCACAGTCTACTCAGTAAACAGTAGATCTTGGGTCGAATCAAGTTGGCCACCCCTGATATACTGCAACCATATGATAAAGGGGTTAAGCTTAATAGTCTTCGATAACCAATAACAAATTGGTACCATTAAAAACCTTTTCTCTGTAAGGAAGTAGGCGTCGTAAACAAGTTGAAGGTATACGGTTCCAAGACAAAAAGGTACAATCAATCATTAGCTTGTCATGTAGAGCAAGTTGTACAAGTGAAGTAAGGCAAACTAATATGTTATCGATAGCTTATAGAAGAGGTTGTAATGTTGTGGCTGTTCCTGCATCTATTACTCAGGAAACACAGCAAGTTTGATCATGACCTCTTTAAACAATTGATTTACTAGTAAACATTTACACAAGGTTAGTAGGAAAGGGGGTACTAAGCCGAAAGGGTGTTAAAGTACCCATAATAATGGATAACATTTGTTCTACAATTTTCCCCCAAAAGTCAATAGTTCAAGAGAAATAGCTGTTCAAAGATTTCATAAAAAATACGCTAAATTCTATCTATCCTCAGCTATGATCAGCTGTGTTTACATTTTACGTCATATTTGGGGTTACGGATTAGAAACTCCATTTTCTGAATTCATAACTAAAGCAGGGATGAAGAATTTTTGAAAAAACTATAATATAATAATTTCTCATGGATTTTTTTTTATCGATTTTTAAAATTTTATCACTTTCTTTAAAACAATCATCAGTGATACATTAAGTGGCCCACGGCTTAGTACCCCCTTTCCGACTAACCTTGTATATTATATAAAAATCAATTGCCGTGCGTTAGTCTCAAAAAACTCGAAAATGGCTCGACCGATTAGTTTTTTTTTTGTTTTGTTCTCCTCACTTTTGGTGATTTAGCAAAAAAAAAAAATAGGAAAACTAAAAAACAAAACTGGTACGAAGTTCACTGGGTCATCTAGTTTGTTAATAAATACTGTTAGTGAAACAAGAATATCAGAGTTTCTGAAACAAACGCGGTTGCGGTAAACACTACCTTTACCAATAATCGTTGTGTAAGGTTATGACAAGCTTATACATCAAAAAATGAATGTTTACACTGACGTTAAACAGCGTTATAACTACCCAGCGATTATAGTAAGGCGGTAAGTGTTTAAGGCGACGACAAAAGGTCCTACCAATGTTTAAAAAATATTTATGTGGTGTTTCAGAACTGCTGGCAAACTTATATCCGAAACATTGTTTACATAACATCACGCCTTTATTCCCCGAAGGGTTAGGCAGTGGTGTATAGTAACACCCTCAATGTGCCGTTATGTTTAAGTCCCATGTAATAGGGGACGAGCCTATTGCCATCAACCGGGCACAAATCCAAACTACAGGCTACTGAGGAATTCCACACCGAAAAACCCAAAAACCCTTTGCCCGACCCGGGGATCGAACCCAAGACCTCACGATCAGCAGTCGCGCTTGCCACCACTAGACCAAATATGCAGTTAAAACAAAAATAAACATTGGAAGTTAAACATTGTTTACTAGTTTATAAATTGCTTTATAGTTAAAAGACAAAGCAGTGCATTTCAGCGAATAACCCCTGTCTCTTGTAGTAAATTGAGAGAATGTATTTCAATGTTTTCTAAGAACTATAAATAGTACAAAACCGAGGTGTTTGATCTTAATAATATGGTCTTTGTCATCAATGCGACTGATGCGAAGTTAATTGTGTTTTCCCCGAAGTGCATGCCAACAGCGATGTTGCTCTGACGAACGACAGATGGCGAGATTTAAGATATATTATAACCATCTGCCTAGTATATAGCGCGGATAGGTTAGTAACGACATCAGTGTAAAACTTCTGGCTCAGCGGTTACTTCGCTTAACTAGAATTACGTAACTTTTTATGGAAAATGTTTATGTCTAACGGCAGACTCCAAATAACTTGGGTAGAGTTTGCAAGCACAGCTGTGTTTAGATGTTGCAGAAAAAAATGCGAATCTGGCGACACTGTAGAGATTGCGGCGTGGATATCGTGACGTTGCATAGTATTTAACAAACAGCTCACTCAAATGAGTGAGCAGGTTCAGCTGGTACAAATAGTCATGCCGCAGACACTGCAGTCGCGAAAACGCGATCGCAAAATCAATAGCTGATGATCTTCAGTGTATGGGTCTGATACAAAGTGTTTTATCAAGTCCATAAAAGACACCGTCAAAAAGTATGTCATTTGGTGACGGTGTTTCATTATTGTTGATTTATGTTTTAATAATAATTTATTTGTATTTGAGGAGCGTTGTAAAGCCGGATACAGACTTACGAAATGTAACATGCCATGTAACACGCAATCAAAGAATTTGCCGTCCACATTGACGCAATGTATCATGCAATGTAACAGAATTCCCATAGTGTGGACGCCTTGCGCGCACGAACCGTGCACACTACGCGTGCGTACTACGTACCTTTCATGTTACATTGCATGTTACTTTACAGCAGTCTGTACCCGCCTTAATAAGTTATGATGGGGTTTACATATTTCCTTATTGGATAAAAACTACAAATATTAATAAAGATAAAAAAAAGATCTTCAGAGGGTTGAGTTACTGGCTCTTCGCATGCTGACTATGAGCAATACCTTTATTAGAGGGGAATAGACGTCCAGCAGCGTTCTCCAATACCCTTGGTAGAGTCGTTGAAAAACCTAAAAAACTGTCAATGGTTCTTACCAAGGCGTTTGACTTCATGCTCATTGCCGTCATCGCGGGCGATGCGGATGCTGATGGCACCGTCCTCCACGAAGTACATGCCGTCGGCGGTGTCGCCCTGACGGATGATCAGCTCGCCGTGGATCAAAGTGCGCGGTAGCAGCGCGTCGGCGAGATTGGCGCGCTCGTATGACTGTTTAAGGAAAAATTTACAAATATAAATAACATTTTAATATTTTTTTTAGATTGTAATTCTCTCGATCCCTTGCAGGACCCATATCCCTTCGCCAGCCTTTCAAAACACTGGAACCTGCTTACATTTGAGGTTTTAACCGAGAAAGAAAAAAATAAAACAACACATTTGAGAGGTGAAAAAATAAGACAAATAAAAATTAATTCACCTTCCAAAACTCCTGAAAATTTTCTTAGCTAAACGGGCATCGTGTATGAGTGAAAAATATAGACAGTAACTATGAGGGAGTTACAAATTATATATCGGACGATATTTGGAAAGTGCTGAAAGACAAGATGCTTCTTCTTTCGTGTCTGCACGAGTTACAATGAAAATATAATAGCTGGGTGAATATTCGAAGTTTTTTAACATTATTTTAACAAATCATTCTCCTCCCGGGTTAACGTTATAATATTGTCAGATTGTTTTTATTCTTGTCTTATTGCTTGACGGCAGCGGTATAGTTTGAGTTTTCATTATCATAATTATAGTATTAAACATCTGCATTCTTAACTTTCGGATGATGCTAATGACGTTCTCAATTTTTGTTAATATTTTTCGAAGAGTGGCCCAGCTCATGCCGCCGCCGTCGTAGTGAAAAGATTAGTCAGTCAGAAAATTCAGTAGCGGGGCTGACTGCTCAGGGTGCTGCGGACGTAGGTACTTAAGCATCATCACTCGTGATCCTTTAATGCACCCCAAACAAGATGGTACTACGAGTTGGTTCACCACGTTAATCCAACGACACTGCATCTAACTTACGACTGTTGAGGTGTTGATTGACTGGTTATGTCCAATTTTTTTTATGTAACTACTTCTCTCCTTGTATCCCCCGAAGGGTTCGGCAGAGGTGTTAGTACACCCTCGTTTCGCCAGTTATGTTTAAGTTCCAGGTAATAGGGGACGAGCCTTTTGTCATTAACCGGGCACAAATTCAGGCTTCGGGCTGCTACTGAGAAATTTCTAAAGGAAAAACCCAATATTACTTTGTCCGACCTGGGGATTGAACGCAGTACCCCATGCTCCAATAAGGCATTCAGTCTTTTTTTATATCTTGCGCTGTTTTTGCTCGCCTACTAGTTTTATCTTGCTACGGTACTACCGATCACTGTCACGGACCATTGTCAGTTGCAATTATCTATTACAAATTGCACTCTTTGACTGAAAAATATTGTGTTATTTATGTCCTACGCTCTGCTGCCTTTTTCAAGACATGCTGTATTTTTATAATAAATGTGTGGGTTTATTTCTGTTTATAAACCTAATGAAAAATCGTGCGCATGTCTGACAAATGATTGTAAATAAATAAGATCCGGGAATCGCTATAAACAAGTTTTGTTTGGTGAGCGACGTATGGCCTATTTAGAAACGATCTTCTTTTCGTGTGGTTAGTGACTAATCTGGTGTCAGAGTTTATGCCGTCCATGGGCCTCTGACTTGCCTTCACGAAATATTTCTCAGACAGAAAATTTCCTCACGATGTTTTCCTTCACCGTTTTTAAGCAAATGATAATTATACAATACGCACATGAATCCGAAAAGTCACAGGTGCGTGCCTTGGGTTCGAACTCAAGACCAATGCCTTGGCAGTCTGGTCATACCACTAGACTATCACTGCTATTTAGAAACGATTAATAAAACTAATTTTATAATTTCTTAAACTAATGACAAGTCTATCAATATCTACGTAGGATAAGCAAATACATGACACAATATACGTCATCAAAAAACCACTTCTATTGAAATCCAGTATTTATCAGTGCATTCCGCAGTCGCCACCCGAGTTTCAGTGTGACGTGTGAGTTTAAGATAAAAACGGTGACGTCACGCAGCAGCCGGAAGGTGAATAAATTCGATAGGAACAGCGGCGTCCGGTGGCTGTTATCTTTCGCCTCGCTTGTCAGACATTATTATCAACACACGAACGAGAACCGCCTTTTACAGTAGCATGCGATTTAGTCTTTTATTGCCCGATTTACTTTAAAAACAATTGGATCATTTTTTTATACTGTTCAAACATTACTAAGGAATGTATATTCTTATACCAGCAACCGAGATTTATGAGCGTACTCCGAAGTGATAAGAACGAGAGATGAGCTGTAATTTCATACACTATTAGGTAAAAAACGAATATAGAGTGAACCTATACTCATACTTCGGGAACAGTTCCAATTCCAACTGCCATAAGAAGGTCAGGTGCGTACCTTACAACCGGCGCGCATGTAAAAGATGCATGAATCGGGATCTGCAAATGGTGTTTGTAAAGCGCAAAATCTGCTAGCAAGTTATTGCAGCAAGTATTCGTTTAGTTAGTAAAACTCCTAAAAATCGACTTGCTGCGCTGCCGTCCTATTTCTCAAAGACCGTTAAATGAGTACCTAAACCTAATTTTGAGTAATGAGCAAAAACGTGGAAAATTTTGTCCTTAGAAATTCTGAAGACATTACACGTGTTTTTGTTTAAATTTTTTAATGAGTTACGAGACTAATATTGATTTTATAATTTCAGTCTTTGTGTGATTTAACCTTATTTAGTATTGTACAATCCCAAAAATGACGTAGTTAGTCGTGTAAGTACTCCCTGGATCTCTTAACTGACAGGGGACAGAAAAATATGAACCAGACTAATAGATAGAGAAAAAGTTTAGCTTTCACGTAGTATACAGGGTGTAAACGAAATTATGTAATTCCTTCAAACCTCGTGATGTACTGTTGACATAGATTAATCCTGAAGGGGATACCTTTGAATTAATCTATACTAACATTATAAAGAGGAAAGATTTGTATTTTTGTATGTAACAAATAAACTTAAAAACTACTGGACCGATTTCAAAAAATCTTTTACCGTTAGAAAGCTACATTATCACTGAGTAACATAGGCTATATTTATTACTGGAATAAAACTTCTTATGCCGGCGGATCCGTGAGGACACAGCTAGTAAATAATAAATTTAAGAGTATCCCTTGCTCGATTAATCTATGTCAGCAGTAAACCACGAGGTTTGAAGGAATTACATGATTTCGTTTACACCCTGTATAAAACTCAAAGTTGACAAAATGTCACTTAACGGCCTTCCACAGTTGAAAGTCTGCTACAGAAGTCAATCTCCACAATTTAACGCCAGTTAATTTGGTTTTGCTTTGGTTTTCTCTAGTTTCTGGCCGGGAAATAGCCGTGATGTTATCTGTCTTACTTAGCACCACAGAAACGCTGGCTGTGAAGAGGTGCTCTCTGACACGTTTAAACCCTACACGACCATTGCGTCAGTACGTACATGTGTGTCGCGTCCTCCCCTTTCCTTCGGGGCTGAGTCGTGCATTAGTGACGGCTTGTTAGCTAATTACCTGCGACCGACAAACTAACCCTCTCTCTAACAGTCCCTTGCTTGCAAATATTGTTGTATTGACTTTCGGACAATCCGTAATTTCGAGCCTTAAAGCTTTGCACTTGCTCAGACAATTACAGTATAGAATTTGAGAAATTGTGAGGTCAAATGGTACTGCAGAAACGTCTGCAGATCAGAAATCGGTGCAACTATTTCATTTTTAACCAACTTCCAAAGAAGGAAGAGGTTCTCAATTCGACTGTATGTTTTTTTTGTATGTTTGTTCCGCGATATCTTTGCTAATTGTGAACCGATTTTAATGATTCTTTTTTTGTTTGAAAGAGTATTCTTTCGAAGTGGTCCCATTTAAATTTGGTGAAGATTTGATGAAGAAAGAACTTCGGAGATAGACAATTTGAAGTAGGTTTTATTTTTGTTAAAAAGTTATTATCATTGTGTGGATATTGCTTACCCATTTGATATAAAGTCATCTTAGTAAAATATTCATGGGAAGAGATAGGTTAAACTATTCATAGCGGGGCATTTTACGCCCAATTAAGCAGCGTTACGCTTTTCAGTAGTTTCCAGATCAATGTAATATGAACAAATGAGACAATGTGAGATTCGTAACAAACATAACATCACGCATAGGTATATTCCCCTGACGGTTGGGCAGAGGTGTATAGTAACACCCTCATTTTGCCGTTATGTTTAAGTCCCAAGTAAAAACGGGCGAGCCTATTGTCATCAACCGGTCACAAATCCAAACACCGGGTTGCTACTGAAGAATTCCACACAGAAAAACCCAATAACACTTTACCCAAACTGGGAATCGAACCCAGGACCTCACGTCAGCTGTCGCGCTTGCCACCACTAGACCAACGAGGCAGTTTCGAAGTTATTATTTTAAAACTGAGATTTTATATTAGGATATCATAAGTTTTATGAACGTGTGCTAAAAACTGACCTACCAACATGTAGGTATTCTATCTAAGGTTCGAACCACAAACAGTGCAGTTTTCCTTATTAATCAGGAACATAATGTAAGAATTAGTCTGTTAAATCCAAGGACTGTGTCAAATCGATTCATTTTCTACTACACATTATGTTTCATGGATGTTTACGAACAAACTGATGCGGACACGAGAATAATTTTAGACTGTACTTCATAAAGTATGTAAACACAAACAGTAGGAGCGTGTCAAAGACCTGTAGCGCGTGATAATCAAGAATTGAGAGATAATGTCATGGCGCCACGGTTGTCATAAAGATACAAACTATTATCTGTTTTTATTTGATAACAATTAGTTTCTTTAAACGGTTCGCAAGGTTAAGCTGAGCTTGCCGCGTTCAGTCCGTGGATGGGTGACCGTTGGTTGCACATCGAGACCCCTCCGTGGGTCGGAGAACACGTTAAAGTTCTACCCACACATATCAGGGTCGACACCGTGCCGGAGATCAACATCGCATAGATTTTGTACCGAAGCAAGACCCCAGTCGCTCAGTGTTGGTTAGTTAGCGTCAGTGACCAGCCCGGAAGCGACGGAGCTCTTGCTTCGGTACAAAATGTATGCGATGGTGATCTCCGGCCCGGTCCCGACGCTGAAACAGCCCTGATATGTGTACGAATACCTACGACAGTCGTTACGGGCAGTCAGAAGCCTGAAAGTCTGACAACTGGTAAAACCATAGGATAGCGGCATTGCCCAGTAACTGGGTTGCGGAGGTCTGCTGGCAGTCGCTCCGTGTAAAATACTGGTATCCAGCCGCATATGGATCTGGTAAGATTGGAAGCTGATCCCAATATAGTTAGGAAAAAGCTAGGCAGAAAAAACGTAAAACGGATGTAAGCTTTAAGTACACGCTTTAATATTTATTTATTTGTGTTTTTAGGTTTATTTAAAGTAACAATTTAATGTCTCCTCATTAATTGTTACACTGAGAACTACCTCTCTCTTTTTTTTCTTACACTTCATGTCCATCCAAAGGTTGTCTGGAAGAAATCGCCTAGTGCGATAAGACCGCCCATTGTACATCTCTATTTTTATAGTAATGTTTCTTGTTTGTTTTGTGTACAATAAAGAGTATTGTATTGTACACGTTCAAATATATTTCTCTACTAGACTATTACCCGCGGTTTCACCCGCATCCTAGGGGAACTACTTGATGTACACGGATGAAAAGTATCCTATGTGTTAATCCAGGGCATAGTCTATATGTGTGCCAAATCTCATTCAAATCCGTTCCGCCGTTTTTGCGTGAAAGAGTAACAAACATCCATACATACATACAAACTTTCGCGATTATAATATTAGTAAGGAAGTAAGGATAAGGATTTAGGGGTCTAACAAAGTAGATAAAAGTCCTTCAAAAGTTGTTGAAGTAATGCCAATATTAGCCATTGTGTGCAAGCGTATCGATATTCTATGACGTATTAAAACTTCTTATCAACTGGTCATCTCGTACTAAATAAGTGTCGGCGGGTATCCGTCTTCTTTGCTAGGGTTTGCTCTCGCATAGGGACAAATAATTAGTATATTATAGGTAGTTTTGTCAAGTCTACATGTTTATGCGTGCGACTTATACATGTGTGTGACACAAAGAATTCGATCTGGCTCTATGAGCGTGAAGCGGTCATGTGTCCTAGAGTTAGACGGGTTGGCAACACGCGACAACTTACGCACTATTAAAATCTTTAAACCCGACCTAGTTTCAGTACCAGGCTTCGGGCGGTACAAAGACGCGCTTAGAATTCAGTTCACACGTACACGATACAAAGGGATTCTTATTTCGGTGTTAACTTCCAAACCTAAGACCGTGGTGGACGTTGGGCAACCCTTATCACAGCCTAATCTTAGCTTAAATCAGTATTAACTGATAAGTGTTATCACATTACGTACGCGCCATATCACGTGACGCTGCCCACTACTACAATATTTCCTATCGCCACTTATCATTCGATTGCTTCTTATACCTTTCAATTGGCATTGGTATTTTATTTATTATTATAATCCAGATGATAGCGTCACATGTATGTGCAATAAAATATTTGTAAAAACGTTTCACGGTTTAAATCAATAAGCTTTGACGTCACCACTGTGTAAATGTTTGAAAGACAACGCGTCTTTTATAATTTATGCATAATTGTAGTTGAAATAATAATTACATAATAAAATGTGTGTAAAATATATTATATCGAACATTAGCTTATTGTTATCTATACTATTATTATAAAGCTGAAGAGTTTGTTTGTTTGAACGCGCTAATCTCAGGAACTGCTGGTTGGGATTGAAAAAATATTTTTGTGTTGGATAGTCCATCTATCGAGGAAGGTTATAGGCTATATAACATCACGCTACGACCAATAGGAGTGGAGCATAAATGAAAAATGTTGCAAAAACGGGAAAAATATCCACCCGTTCGAAGCCGGGACGGGCCGCTAGTTATAACATAAATATTATATTAACAATTACACAAGTACTAACTGAAGTAATAACGTGTAGCGAGAAATAGGCACAAATGTTTGTTTACAACGTAGAACATCACATTAAAATAGGTATTATTTTCTTCTTCATAAACTATGTGGAAAATGCAAAAAACGTTTTTAAACTAGCGTAAAAAGTTGTTTACGTCGTGGCTTGACGCATAAATTGTATTATTTACATCGAGTTATCCTCCCCTACGGCGTAAGGTTTATTGCGTTAACTTTATTAAATATGCTTCGAAATTATTCTAGGAAAAATATTTATACACCACTCTATTTCTTTTGAATTAAGACGTGCGTCAAATATTACAAAATATTACGTTTTTGGAGCGGAAACACAACGAGTTTCTTTGCACTTAATCGTTCTGATATCTATAAATGTTGATATAATGTAGTGAGTAGTTACAACTTGTTAGACCACTATCTAAAAGCAATTAAGGTGCTTGTCCATCTAAATGGGAAACGGGTGGAGCGGAAGATTGAAAAAGATTTCCCATGGAACGCAATATCGTTTTCTTTATTTTTTCATGAGCACTAATCCGTTTTATAAGTCTACCTACCTACTGATTATGGCTATATTCCCTCGCGACTGAACCATAAAGGAGGTCGTTCAGAAAAAAAAGACCTAAAACCTACAATATTGTTGGATTTTAGTTTTTTTTGTTTTGGTGTTAGAGGTGCGCCATCGAATAAATACTAAATACTCGATAAAAAATTTAAAAGTTTGTAAAAACTTACTCGTTTTTACTCTATTATGTTTAAGAGTATTTACTCGATCTCGATTATTTATCCGAGTAAAACACATCTCTACATGACAAAGGAAACTATTGTGAGGAAACATGGATATTATTAATGAATATTGCTATTAACAAAGTATTTATTACGTCATACGACGTGTCGAACTACCTACGACCATGTCAATTAGACTCATATCTGTTGGAAAACCTCATGGAAAATAATTGTCCCGATAGTAATATATTTTGGCAACTAGAATGGCGCCATGTCGGGACGTCCTTCTGTATTCAGGGTCGTGGAATCAATTCCCGTATCGGGAATAAAATATTTGTATGACCTAGTGGTACTATTTGTTTCAAGTTTACGTGTTTGTTTGTCGTGATATGTGTATGAAATATCAAGTAAGACGCGGAATCTTAGTGCTAGGGCTACCTAAGAAGGCTATTATACTATGAACTTATTTTATTTAAAAATACTTCAATGTGTATTCTATCTATTAAAACCACGCCTACACTGAAATTTAATGCTTCCACTGAATAAAGCATTCATCTACTTGCAGTGGTACAGAAATCCTATAAAGGAAGGTGTAGACTAGGCAACATATTGATTGTTAAGTAGAGTTCGAGCGTGGTCAGGCAATATTTTCGGGACGCTGGGCAACGGATCCGTTCGCGTGTGAACGCGCTGGGGGCTCGTGACACTCCGGTTTCAATATTTCTAATGTTTATAAGTCGTACACGGTATAATGTAATACTTTGGAAATCGGAAGTTGAACGCGTAGAAAATTTACAGATGTATATTAATATTATAACATAACATCACGCCTGTATTCCCCGAAGGGTCGGGCAGAGGTGTATAGTAACACCCTCATTTCGCCGTTATGTTTCAGTCCCATGTAATAAATAGGGGGCAAACCTATTGCCATCAACCAGGCACAAATCCAAACTGCGGGCAGCTACTGAGGAATTCCACACGGAAAAACCTAATAACATTTTGCCTGACCTGGGGATCGAACCCAGGACCTCACGATCAGCAGTCGCGCTTGCCACCACTAGACCAATGAAGCAGTGATTGTTATTGTTATCTGTACAAAAATAGTTTTTTACTGTGATAAACATGAGTAGTAGAGTTTCTTGTGAAAGAGTATTTCTGCCGGCAAGCAGTATTTCTGGGCTCCAGTTTGATGGGTATGGGTTCCGATCATAATGGAATCCATATTTTTTTGTATCCAAATGATTGTTTAAGAAAATCGCAAAAAAAATAGCATATACTGGTGTAGTTTTATTTAATTTGATTGCTGATGACATCGTGAGCGCTTTAAGATATTTATTCTTAATGTTTGAAAAAAAAAAACAAAGAAAAATATCTTTCTACGATTGTTTTAAAAATTAATGTCACTATTATAGTATTGTGGGAAAGATTACTGTGCAGATAAACGTCAAGTCTAGTTCTTATGGTTCAAGGAGTTCCAGTTCGTGTGGATGTGTGTCAGCGAGCAACATAACCTTAATGTGAGACAGATTGATAGTTTGGACAAAGCTGTAATCGTAATGACAGATAATTATCCCACGCCACCTTTTTTGGTTTGAGAAAAACTTGGATTAAAGTCCAATTGTTAGTGAGTGGAGATTTTTAACAAAAAAAATAATTGTTCATTGAATATTCAAAAGGTGGTCTTAAAATGTTTAGCTATAATGTTTTTGTTTAACTTTTTTGTAGATACGCTCCTGATAAATTGATAAATATTTCCTATCTTGATAACAGTAGCAAATAGTACTGTAGACTAGACATATCTCTGATCGAACAACCATTTATATCACATTTACTTGATCGGCGCGAGCCCGTTGTAATATCACTAAGATAACTCGTAAGTACACCAAAACTTTTTAAATTAAAAATTCTACGAATTAAAGAAACAAATTTATAGGTACACAAAGATTAAGAGAAATTCATTATCTATATAAATAAAAATGAATCACCAAATGTGTTGCTAAGCGCAAAACTTGAGAACGGCTCGACAAATTCGGCTATTTTTTTTTATATATCCCTTAAGGCACAAGGAAGGTTCTTATGGAGAGAAAAATCAAAAATTGAGTGGAAAATAGTAAAAACCACACTTTTCTTTTCCCACTACAGGCCAATACTTTTGACAGAACGAAGTCTGTCCGGGCAGCTAGTATAAAATAAATATTACAGCCTATAGCTAACAATACATTGTTGCAGGCTCACCTTTTACCGATAATGGAATTCAGTCCTAAGCAATGGGGCATTAGCCTTAAAATTCCGAGCTGTTATTAAAAAAATCGAAGGAAACCTCAATAGCCCGACTTGAGAATCGAATCACAGGACCTTAAGTTCAGCAGACAAACTGTCGACCACTAAGCCAAAGAGGCATTAATACGTCATCGTAAGACGACGGAACAAAACGTAGTATGAACATACCTGCAGTGCCTTCAGCATGGGCACCTTCTCCAGCAGGTCCTCGTACAGCTTGCGCTTCTTGAAGGCGCTCTTGAGCAGGATGCGGCGGAACGTGTGGCGGTCCATGGCCCACAGCTGGCCCGGCGTCTGCGCGCGCACCGAGGCCGCGCGGGGCATGTTGTACATGAGAGCCAGCTCGCCGAACGAGCCTGAGCCCTCGTATGTGTGCACCACCTGGAGGGATTGGGTAGGTTAGTGTCTGCACTGGCTTTAGCTACAGGCTGCGACAGCGCTAGAAGGGATAACCCGATCACAATGGGCGTAGTTCGTGGAGTCGACATTAGTTAGTAATGTAGACAAAAGTAACTTGAACATTCCAAAATCTCTCGAACTTCCCCTCCAAATGAAACGCCTAGCTTGTTTTGAATTATAAACTAAAGACAATATGTATTGGCGGGACAATAACTTGCAAGATACAACCGGTTCTTCGTTACAGAAGCGCCCGTTTGTTGGTTTCGCGGTCCGACCCTTGCCCCGGGACTTCTGACCAGTGAGTACTTCGATACCGGGGTGTCCTCTACATTGTTAATTCCATTTCGTACATGTCTAATGGCGAGTCTACATTAACCATTAACCAACATTCAAGGTCAGTGAAAGGGTGTCCCATTTATAGTATAGACCATATTTATGCCTTATGTACACATCTATAATAGTCTGCTTAGTCACCAATGTTATCATCCAACGCGACGTGAGGGACTGGTGATAAATAGCAAGTTAGTGGCCCCATGCCACACATTATATCGCTTCATAACTTTACATAATATTCCTACCATTGTGAATTATCCAACAAAATTAAAGGTAACCCGAAGTGAGGATTATGGTAAAATTAAATCTGAAACGATTCGGCTAATACTACAGTTGTTCAGGAATGTTGAATGATATTTACATTTAGTAAAAAAAAAAACTTGGCATTTATCTCATTGTTCGAAGGCGTCCGACAAACGGGTCGTATCTTTTGAAGTACGTACGACGAGATCTTTTGATTAATTTCTATTAATGTCAAATTAACATCGATTAGAAACATTACGAATCTACGGATCAAAACGGTAAGGCAAATTGTAAGACTTTTTTTGATCATCAGCTATCTGTAGTTCTGAAAACCGCGAAACTACTAAACTTTCAAGTCTATGTGGATAAGTTTTAATTAAAAAACCGTATTCTTAAACTTTTAGATAGAGTATTACAAATAAAAAGTAGCTTCTCCTTTACAAAAAGTCGAAGACATGGTGAACACAAAAATAATATTTAATTCGGGCCCAAATTATTTGTGCCAAATACCGCGTACAGTAATTAACCATGAGGTATGTATATTGGATTTTTCTTTTAGTAGGTGGGACGATGACATTGAGGAATGTAGATGGCGAGGCTAATAACCTATGCTGTAATACTAGATGACGATATAAGAAATTACCTAGGAAGAAAGGAGTGTACTGAAGACTACAATATGCAGATAGAAATATTCCTTAGAACATCATTAATCGACTGTTAGGCCCCTTTATCTAGAAAACGCCATTTTGGGGCCTAAATCACGCTATTCTTCAGTCCACACCTCATGAATATGACATAATGATAGTATTTCTGTGTCGTATGTCCACGTACCTTCTCAATGCGATCATCCCCGGTGACGAGCACGTCGAACATGCCATTCTCGATGACGTAGAAGTTGTCTCCGTCGTCTCCCTGCCTGATCAGGTACTCTCCGGGCTCTGTGCGTTTCTCGAACATCGCGTCCAGCACCTACGCAAACCACGTCATGTGTTGCTGACAGACTGATTCTGTTTATAATATGTGTACTCTCGGAAATTTTTGTTTAAGATTTATAGTATAACGAGCGGTGCCCGCGTGTAAATTCAAGTTTTCCGAATTGTGCTAATTCAGGATAGTATTCTATCTTCGTTGTTTCGCTGGATTGAGTAACAAACATACATACAAACTTTCGTATTTATAATATTAGTGACTTATAATTTTTTTAAATCGCAGCGTTAGAATAGATCGATCAGGTCGATGTTGAAATGCATGCTAGAACAAGTACTGCAAATATATGGTGTTATGTAATTACATAATGTACATTATCATTAGACATAATTACATAGGTAACGTAATGACCGTGACGCGTCATTACAATGTAATTTTTATGTGAAAATTACAATTATCTGGTCTAACAAGGTAAAATCTAGAATATAGTATTTGCCGCCTTTTACGAAATCTACAGGAGCAAGAAGGTTCATCGTAGACGAGAAGTTATGATGATTTTTTTTTAATCTGACGATGAAGACTCACGCGTCTAACGCGGTTGTTCAACAACATCAATTATCTGGAAACAACAACAATTTACTCGAAACATTACCTAGATTTATAGGTAAACGGTTGTTTAACCAGATTATTAATGTTGGTGAACACCAGCCTAAATGTACATTTAAAATCTGTATCTTGCTTTTGTTGACTGACCGTACATATAAAACGCAAAACGGGTGACAAAACCTAGAAGGAAAGTTGAATTCTATTAAAATTTCCGACAGATACAAAAGTTATGAAAGAAACTGACCTGTTGCATCTGCTGAGCATCGAGCGAGCGGAACAGCAGGATGCTGCGAACTGCCTCTGCGAGACGCTGGCGCTGTGCATCCGACTTAGGGAACACAGTCGTGGCGCCTTCGTCCGAATCATCTTCCTCCGGGTCGTAGGTCTCCGCGAACACCGACTTGCGCCGGGTGTTAAAGCGCGCCACTGGCGGCTCTGCCGTACACAATATTTATTTTAGTATTATTGAAAGGAATTTGTCATGTTCAATTTCCTTTATAACTGATACTATCTTGGCTTATAGACAAGCAATATTTGTGTTATAAATAAAATGTTTAAATTATTTGTTATGTGATCAAAAATTAAAATTGCTTTCTTTGTTTTTACTTTAACCCTCTCGTAAAAAGCGTAATTTAAATGCATAACCCAAATTCACACCATTAATAAATTCAATTTCAAACAAAACACTCAATCATTATCTTAGAAAAACCAAGGTACAATCTATCAAGTAAATGAAGGGCCTAAAATCACATGATGTGCCATTATTGTCTTCACAAATAACATTATATAATTTGATGTTTTGCAACAGTCAAGTACTCGTGACTAACTGTAAATAAATACACGAAATTGTTATAGGTACGTTCTTAATATTGTGCTACCAAATATGTAGGCTAACATTTGCACATGTGCTGAAGGCCTTACAACGTTCCATATGGACGTGACCCGACGTGTTTTGGTTGCATCTGTTACCAATGTTTTGTATCAAAGACGTTTACTTAGAAACATATTTCTACTACATGACGCAAACACGGTCGTAAGAGATTGTTCAGTCGACACATGTGTAGTTTAGTTGTATGTAATGTATTTAAATCACAAACATCGTTTACAAGTTGCTTGCCGAATCACGGGCATCTTCCCAAATGGCTCGCTATAAGCATTCGACGCGACTTCTAAATTCTTACCACGTACTTTTGTTCCAATACTTAGTAAACATGTAAATGTTCACTATATCAGTTTATCGACTTCCTGAAGGTGAACTCAGTTTTTTGCATTGAACATCCGTGTTGTGACGAGCCTAGTCTCGAAAGATCTTTAAGACAGAGTCGGGGACATGGACAACTTACTGTTTACTTTACTGTTTGAGCTATTATTTAGCGAGTCGTTCTAGATTTCCGAAGGCTAAACGGTTGGCGATAATTATGGTCATCATTCTTACGGAACTACGGAACGACGGAACACCGACTGGAAAAAGACTACCCACAATACAGAAGTGCTGAGCAACATTGCTTTAGATTTCTTATTCCTTTTATTGTGTTTCTGGGTTTTAATTTCTTGGACATGTCTCGCGTGCACTTAATAAGTCAAGGTGCAATCGATTGTAGAAACACGCAAAGGAAATGGTAGATGAGACATGTGCCTGATTAAATAATAGTATAGAAAACGATCAGTATGGTGCGTTCAGAGAAAGTTTAGTTAGTCGAAGTGTTTAGTATGTTTTGCAGTGCCGTCAGTGTAACAAACTGCATTATTAATAACACGCCAAGACACTCTCACGACGGCCAGAAGACGTCAGCATCGTCTCAAGAGCAAATCAGATAACAATGAACAGAAATAAATAAATTGCGTTTTTTTCCGATCATTTTGAATCAAAACTCGTCTCTTAAAATCTCCTTGTAATATTTTAGACGACAATAAAAAAATTTGATTGTGCTCTTAAAATTAATACAAGGGGCTTTTAAGTATAATAAAGGGGACACTGAAAAGTTTTCTTTTTAATTGTTTCTTTCTTTCTTTCCTGTCATTCAGACATGATTATTATGTTGTGTATAATACAGTATGTTTACAGTTCCTATACTATATAATTGCTAGAATGTATGATTAAGTGTGTTAATAACTTTGTACTGCAGTGTAATTATATTTTTTACACGCTTCTTTCACAGTTAGCATTGAAGATAATGAATGTTCTATGACACTATCTATTCCACAGATAACATTGTATACCGTAAAACAATCCAGGATGTGAACCATTGTTGTATTGTACATCAATCCATTTCATAATGAATGTGAAAAATTCGTCCAAACTTTTAATTTCAGTTTGTATTGTATTTTTTTGCGGTCAACAAGGGTGTGAATATGATCTCATTCATTAATTATAACCTGAGTGCAAATTCACGGATTAATCCAGTAAGCCATGATTTACGCTTTTTTAAAATATTTTAGCTAATTATAGAGAGCATGACATCACTTATTAATCAACAAGTGTTTACAACTGACTCACTGCTGAAATAAGGTAATTGCCCCACTTTGTAACATTCATAGTCTGGTTGCGTCAAAAAGTAATTTTTCAAAATGACCCATTAAGTTGATGTACCTCTTAATACTGTTGTTTAAGTCAGCAGTGTTGCTCAGAATAATGATCCTAACAATGAGAAAGAAAATCTCTTACACAAACAAAATTCAAGGACTGGTTAGCACCTGAACAATTTTGTTGTGAACTACGCTACCTGTCATTACATAGGCTCAGCTAATTTTACGTAACACGCGCGTAAAACGCCGACATCTGGTTCGGTTCACGACGTTAAACTCAGCGGCGGACATTGAAAAATAAGCCAATCTCATCATCACACAACTTCAAAGCGTTAAAAACAAACACACAAATAGGATCAGCATATAGTAAACACTGTAAATTTATGCCCCTCCAAACAATTTTTATGTAAAAACCTGCATTAGTTGTCGAGCTCTCCGAAGTTTCAAGTCTTCTCTTTCAGTGCTTATGCGCACTCAATGGTTCTATTATTTCAACCGTTTGCATATCATTTGACACTTTTATATCTTGTTGATCTCTTGATTTGCGTTTATGATGTTATATTCAAATGTTTTTTAATGCCAAATAAGGAATTTTAATATTATTAGGTAATATTTTCTAATTTTATAGTTAAACATTAAATATATTTGTACAACTGGACATTATTATGTCTTTCCTTGTTATTTATCACTTGGCTGGCAACAGTTAAAATATTATATTCTTCATAAATAAAATTATATACCATTGAAACCGTAATGGCAGTATGCCAAAAATTGAATCATTACAGATGTTGGCTATAGGAGAGTATTTATAATTCTTTTTTATTCCAGTCTGAATAAAAAAGTGTAAATTTAGAACATATTAAGTAATCATCTTGTCACAATGCTAGAGCGTGCTAGCATAACAATTAGCTAAAACTAAGCTAAATACCTATATACTTGACAAAAACTATTAATGAGCAAATTATTATCAAGTGACTAAATGAGACTGATAAATAAACAGTAGGCAGTGAGAGAATGAGAATGATTTAACTTTTTTTGTATTTTCAATAAACACAAATGTTTATTTCAGCAAGAGTTAATTAGGTCACTGAAACACCACAAATAGTACCACAGTGAACTAATGAAATATAACATATTAATTAGAACAGTTTTTTTTTTAAATTTATCAGTTGATTTGTGAATGATTAATGAGTTCCATATTATTATTTTACGTTATCCCTACATGGTTAGATATGAATGTTGTATATCAGTATCTCAATCAATCCATATCAGAATTGCAATATTACAAATTACTCGCACACAGATAATGTGGAACTCAATATGAACTGTGAACGGGATACCTACATAGGCAGATATTATTGGAATAGGAATGTTGAGAATCCTAGCAACTACTGGCATAGCTCTATTGAACCCACCTCAGTCATTGTGGACAACCGGTAACATTATTATCGTCTAGTAAATATGATAGGGCTAGTACCTTCTTCGTCTGATATTATGGACTCATCGGGGGTGCCGGCGGCTGCGGGTGCCCTCACTACGGTGGTCGTCCTGTTGTTTTGTAATCTTGTGAAGAACTCGACCGCGTAGTTGATCACGTCCCCCGGTTGCTCCAGCAGATAACTTATGGTGAACTCCAATAAGATCTCTCTAAGGTCATCAGGGACTTGAATGCGTCCGCCTTGAGGCCTGCTCATTTCTAAAGGCGTCGCCTCGCTTTCTCGATATTATCCCGTGGAGAGAACGTCTAAGCGACACGATAGATTAAAACTTCGATATCATAGCCATTGAATTAGCTAAAGCGACACACCAACGAGCAAATTTTACGATGGGGAAGTAGCACTACATACAAACGTTAGTAATAAATAAAACCACACTATTATACTAAGATTCTGTTTAAATAAAGTCTTCGCTACGAGAAATTAAATCTAATGACACACTTTTTACTGAATATTCCTTGTCCTCCAGCCTGACAAATATAAAATCTCCCTTCACTAAAAGCAAAAATGGCGAATTTTGGATTGCCCTACTCTACTTCACTCACTTCACCCTTTGAAATAATTGCTATAAGAAAAAAAAACCATAGACAAACTAAATAAATGACAATCGATCGGCAGTCCGCTCGATGTTATTTTGTATATTCGTCTTAGTATTTGCTGAGGTTTTAAAATTAATTAAATCTTATCAACATTCCATGTCTTTCGATCTTTTTTTTAAATATTTATTATATTATAAATGTATTTATTTTCCATTCCGATTTTGTTACAGGTGACTTACAGATTTCGTTAATTAACTTTTATTTAATAGTGTATGTAATGTTTTTTACTGGCCATCAAGCACGACAACTAAATCATTAACCTGTGTAGTAAAGGACTATCCACAAATTATATAGGGATATGGGACTATCCTTTTGTTTTTAATGTATATTTATATTTCAATGTACTTATTTGAAAATAAAGCTAGGAACACGCTTATTAATCGCCATGCCACAGAGACGCATGGTCATTGCCAGTTATTACAGTGCCAATGATTCATATCATGATGATCAACGCGGTTAAAAATACATGATCAAGGTTATGTAAAAGGTGCGTAATAAAATAAACTTAAAACTCAATCTCTAAATGCACTAGAAATTATTTATCATTTGTTTGAGATAATATCAGTGATGCCATCTGGCGGGCAATATAATATTATCAGTATTACACCGTTCCTTTAGCGCCAGATCCAAAACTAAGTTTTACTGCGCAAGTTATTGCACGCCAGTGCAGTACTCGCTTAGTTCATAGAACTTGCAGAGGTCGACTTACTGCGGGTACCTATTTATACAATTTCAAAATCGGTTGCACAAGTCAACATGTGGGGTAAAACTTATTCGGTAGAGGTTTTTGCGCTTTTCAGCTTACGCTATAGTCCCAGTATCTGTGAAATTAGTGAGACGCCACTGTCGCCAGATGTTGGCAGTACCTATAGTTCACATCCCTACTTTTTAGGGAAACGAAACAATAATTAATAAGTACACACGACGACATACCAAGCTATAAATTTCCAGTTTATGCTGACCTCTTATTGTACGGAATTTCCGCACAATCTTAGGTCGGCTTATACTGGAAATGTATAATTTAATTTGTCATCATGTGTACCTAATTTAAAGCTTATACTAACAGTAAATATCCGTAGTGATCCAATAGAATGTACCTACGCCTGTTATATTTAAAATATCCTAGTTCGAGTCAATGCTTACTGTTGCTACACTTGCTACCGAAATCGCTTACTCTTTCACTGGCGACGATTCTCTTGTTCATCAACTCAATTAAAATTAGAGCTATCTTTTACGTACAGACAGCGCGAGAAAAGAACGGTGATAGATAAAAACCAAGTTAAGAGATGTCAAACTAGTTTACACCTTGAACTTCACCGTGAAATTTTAGTTCTACTAAATTTGACAGCTCTTATTTACATCCGTCTCTTTCTTATTTTATAAAAGTTAAAAAAGATAGCAATAGCCTAAATTAAGTTTAGTTTGTGCGCAACAGAATCGACTCCAATGTCATTTTACCATTTACAGATAAGTCAGTGGGATTGAATCTATCATAATGTTATATCGGGTGTAAAAATCTAAAAATACCCTTAACTAAGCCGAGAGCCACGTATTCTTCCCATCATCACGAAGATTTTTTGTATAGGGTCATACCTAGGAACCGACTGGCTATGGTGATATTAAAAGGTCAAAGTCACAATTATTTTTAAGGTTTTTTACGAAATCCAAGTTTAAATGTTATTACTAATTACATATCATGAAGGTTTTAATAACTTCATGCTAAATACCAACATTTTTTTAAATGTAGGCAGTCTGCTGCGCTCGCGCTTATATTGCGCGCTACAGTTAACAGCTGTTTTTAATACCTACAAATTAAAGTAGTTTCCCAGCAATTACTTTTGCTCAATGTTACTTCATTTGATGTACCTATAGTACCCGTAGACTTCAGCTTCGTTAAGACTATTTTTACATTCTGAATAGGTACCTCTAAATAGAGCCACCGCGTGGCCGCTCATGAAACAGCAATATAAAACTAAAATACTGTATCCTCTCATCGTAGAGCAAACAATATACACTAAACACTTAACTAATGGAGTCTTAAACGAGGAAACCGCTTCTGTGGCGTTGACTTGGCTTAACTATGAGCATAGATTAATAATACTATGAGTTGGAGTTGGCCAAGAAGCTTATAGGGTTGGAGCTGGCTAACATTAAAAAGTTCGCCAAGCAAAAAAAACGCCACATCTGAAACAGAAGATACGATCCTTCGTCTCAGTTTTCTTACTAATTATGTATGTATGCTTCATACTTCCACACTTCCTACTAGTATATCCCTATATAGTTTGTGCTTCCTACTGGAGTCATGGCTACATTTTTTTGTATGTCTATGCTACATCTAGAATCATTATAATTAATCTTAGCTATCTATGGTTACTCTTTATACGAATGATAACCTCCAATTGATAACAAACTTACCAATGGCCGCGACTTTTGAACTCACCACCTTGATCAAGTTGTTGATAAGCAGCACATCTGCAGAATTTGAGGTGCTGGGATTACATGGTTAATGGTTTGATGTTTTTTGCCGAGCCGTAAGGTACAGAGTACTCCGTCGCAAGAGGCCTTACAGATACATACAACCAATTTTATTTTTAAAGTTCATGAGTCTGATGATAGCCACAGCCGTATGCTTTTGCAACCCTCATAGAACGTAATTATAAGCTTTTGATTATACTGGGTGTCCTAGAATACGTGGTCGTGGATAAACTACTTTAATATTAAAAATAGCAAGTTTTACTTCAGTTTATTTTAAAAAGTAAGAAATCCTACTCCAATCAAAAATTTAAAAAAAGTATTTGCCTGATCTGGGAGTCGAACCAACATAAACGTGGAAAAATATCACCGTGTATTTTTATTTCACCAATCCATAGAGTCAATAATTAGGATCAAATATTTCCAATCCAATAAACATTGTGTCTTACTGCTGTGTGAACTGCGTTTCGAAGTTACATATAAAGATTATTCTCTTCAATGTGCTTTCCTGTAAATCTGCGCTTTTGTACAGTGTACCTCTATGTACAAAATAGTCAAATAAAAATAATACAGCGACACCACAAGTTGTAGGAGCACATTATAGCGACTAGCGACAGCATTTCTCTAAGTATGCAAGAATACAAAACAAACGCACCAATCTTTAATACTTTATTTTCAAATAGCAATATAGTTTCTTACAATAAATAAAAACATAACATCACGCCTGTATTTCCCCAAGGGATGGGCAGAGAAGTAAGTATAGTAACACTCGTTTCGCCGTTATGTTTAAGTCCCATGTAATAGGGGGCGAGCCTATTGCCATCAACCGGGCACATATCCAAACTCCGGGCTGCTACTGAGTAATTCCACACGGAATAACCCAATAACACTGCCCGACCTGGGGATCAAACCCAGGACCTCACGATCAGCAGTCGCGATAAGAATAAATATCAACATTTAAATATTTTATTCATCAGTGCATCGTTTGTCTGCAATTCTAATATCATTTTCTTTACATAACAGTATTTCGTCAGAGAATTTTTAACAGGGTGCGCCATAATGTTCTCTGGTGCGGCATACGGATTGAAGTCAGAAAATTCTGGCTCAATATCTTCGTCTGAAAATATATCTATTTGTTGACTCTTCACAGTACAGAGCTTAATGCATTCATATTTCTCCAAAAATATGCAAACATCTTGTACGGCTCTATACGTCATATATTCACATTTATCAGATATATAAACTATGGAACATCCAGGTTTTTCGAATATTAGATTCATGACGACACCGCACCATTTGAAAAATATATCTACTCTTATTTTACCAGTTAAAGACAGCCATGGAGTGGATATAATGTATTTATCACCTATTTTTGCTGACCATGGTTGTATGTATTTAGTTAGTATGATAACATTTTCGTAGTAGCCAACCCGTTTGACAGTTTTCTTGGATTCTAGTTGTAGTAGTTTTTCTATAAGAGCTTTGTCATCGTATCCGAAAAGACCCTGCAAGAAAAATTTATAACATCGATGTAAGTATTTTGATGACTTGATTGTTTAAAGAAAACTAAGTAATTTATAGTTTTTATATTAGTTAGTTGAATTGGCAGTTTAGAATTTTATATTTGACTAGCGGCCCGTCCCGGCTTCGCACGGGTGGACATTTTTCCCGTTTTTGCAACATTTTCCATTTATGCTCCACTCTTATTGGTCGTAGCGTGATGTTATATAGCCTATAACCTTCCTCGATAAATAGACTATCCAACACAAAAATAATATTTCAATTCCAACCAGTAGTTCCTGAGATTAGCGCGTTCAAACAAACAAACAAACTCTTCAGCTTTATAAATTAGTATAGATAAATAAATAGTGCAGTAATAGCCTAGCGGTTGAACGCTTGCCTTACATGCAGGAGAGTCCGAGTTCGATCCCGGCCCCTACCTCTGACTTATCCTTCTCATTTTAAGAAGAGGCCCGTGCCCAGTGGGACAGTAATGGCCTAATTATGTTATGATTAATGTATGTGAGTATGTGTAATTGTTTATGAAGCATAAATAAAGTACAGTAATACCCCGACTTACGCTACCCCGTTTTACGCGAATTCGGATACGCGTTTTTTTTATCATCGCGCGCATCGGCGTGTTCGGTTTACGACAAGTTCGAACGTGTTCCGTGTGGAATAACAATTCCAATTCCGTAAAACATTACATACGCAGTGCAAATTCGGTTTATGCCACAAACTTTATATGCAAGGTTGAACCCCGACTTACGCGAATTCGACTTACACGGCTATCTCTTGGTCCCACTCACCTATCGCGTAAGTCCGGGGTAGGTATTACTGTATTGGAATTTTTATTTGGAGTTTTATGAATTACCTGTAGCTCTGTAAATGTTGATCCTTTTTCACCTTTCTGATTTAAGTGTGATATTATCTGATCGTCAGATTCCAGACTTGGTTTTATGTCTTTATCTACCGCAGTATAACTGAAAAAGAGAACAATATTACAGTTGTTTTACACCGATTATTCGTCGTATGAAATTGACATAAAGTTCAAATTCAAATGCATCACGCGTCTCCGAGATATGCATGCACCATTACTAAATTCTTCGGGTGTGAAGAATTAAGTACTGTAACTATAGTCTTATTCTTCTTCTCTCGTGTCGGTACGAGTTATAAGAGAGTACGTCCGGGGCATCCTTGGTAATCAACCCTGCTAAAGTCCAGTCGCGAAGCAGGAAGAATTTCATACAATGACCTTTGTGCCCACAATCAATTGCAATCTGTGTTGACCGCGATCACCGCATCTGTGCGAGCGCGACGGCAAGATATTTCTGCGCGAGCGACAGAGATAAGTAGAGACGTGTCATTGTACGAAATTCTTCCTGCACCGCGACCGCACTTTACCAACCTTGCTGACTGGCTAATCTTTTTACCATGGCATGAGCTAGTCTCGTATAGACTATCTCGTATAGATATTATTTGCCCGTAAATGTCCACAACGATTACCAAGTACCCCCTACAATAAACGGCCGTGAGGAACTTTGCCATATTCAATAATATTGGCAAATGGACTGATGGTCGCAAAATGTTGTTATTAACGCAGAGAAATGAGGCGCAGCATCTCTGACATCCTTATGACGTCTACAGGAGAAGAGGTGCTGAATTCTTACAAGGAAATCGCACTATAGAGCTATTAATATACAGTTACTTCAAATAAAATATTTAAACTAGTCGCTATAATCGTTCTCATGTAAGAAGCAAATTTTAAGTTTATTTTTAAGAACGCGATTTGTTTAATGATCATCATTTTAAGAGCAAATACGGGCAAGAGTTTCGATTTGATTCACCCGCTTGTGGAACAGGTGTTGCCTTGTGATTTGAGAGCTGTTGACTACAATAGACAGAGTACGGATAGATGTATACCAATTACCTTGAAAGGTATTTCAAACTATGGTCGTTGTCCAAATGCTTATACAGTTCAGAAAATCTCATTACATTGGATGTATTTTTCCACCTTAATGTTCCTGTTTTCAACTTGTATTTTGTGTCTATGGTCAGCACGTTAATCTCCTCTGGCATGATTGGCGCACCCACCGGGTCCGTTATAACGGGCACGGTGGCGGACACGATGTCTATGTTGCCACACGCATGCATTTCACAATACATACAGTTGATTTCGGCCGACCCTTTTACTTCATTCTCGGACTGTTCTTTGTCTAATATCACACCCAAATTATCAGTATATTCAGAGTTCAGACGGTTTATCCACTTTCGTTGATAAAATGCGGATATTTTGTAGGACGACTGGCAAATGTCTTCCAAATCAAGTTTACGCATTTGATTGTTAAATATTTTCTCTTTAGCTGCGATGGCGCCGCATTTTCGTAGCTGTTCTACAGCTGTTCGCAAGGCGCCTTCAGGATACTCTTTGAAAGTCTTGTATATTTTTTTGCCCATTTCGACACTGATTTCAGAATCTAATGTTTGCATTATTGTGAGCACAATAGCTTCCTTCAAAGCGGCAAGTTCAGGTGCCTTGTACATATTACACAATTTGTTAGCAGTAGACGTTATTATTGTGAAGTGTTCATGAAAATCTTGAAGATCCAGTGCGACACATGGAACCTTATCAACATACGAGTTGGTATGCACAACTTGAGATATAATCCAAACCAATTCCATCATAGGTAGCCGAGCTTTATTTATAAATTTCGTCATATTGGTTGAGAATAGAGCTCTAAGCTTCTTCAAGAGACCTTCATATTTTTGAATCAGTCCTCGTCTTCTTCTCAGTTCGTTTATTATGCATTGCTTTTCATGAATTAACGTTAAGTTAGTTTCCAGACTTAAGGCTCTAGTGTGACACACACCCTTAGTCTTCCTCGGGTCTTTGATGGAAATTATATCTCTTGCAACAATGTTCCTCACTATGAGACTGCCTGGTTGGGAGGTAGGACTCATAATCGTTATAGCAGCTTTACACATAGTTATTATCATGTCTTCCTCCTGCGACCATCTTATTGTAGAATCGTTTCTCCTTCGGGTTAATTTTTCATTCGATACTTTCTCAACAACTATTTTTGGAGTAGGCTGGGGTTTGGCCTCAGGCTTGTTTTTCTTATTTATTTTTAATTTTGGCATTTTAATTTGAACTTTCTTCTTTGACGCAATGTGAGTTTTAACAGGCCTCATGTAGAAAGTTCGCCAAAGTCGGGGTATTTCCATATAGAAGCACGAGTCGAATCCACAAGGTCCATTGCCATCGCCATATCGAGTTCCATTGTCGTACTTACGCACTTCTTCCTCTAAGCGCTGTGGCGGTTGTAGTTGCTTCCTTCCTCGCTTAGCTAGCTCTATGACAGTGTTGGTGCTGATCTGATACACTTCATTCCAATAATTGGTCACATCATCAAATGTTTCGAAATAAAATGATTTTTCTTTAATTTTCTCGTCAGTTGTTCTGGGCCATATGCCCGACGTGTCTAGTATTTTGGCCCGTCTATTTACGAAAAATAAGAAACTAGTATAAGTGACAATGCCAGTGCTATTAGCTGACTGCGTCGCCTGGCGAACTAATTGTATGAGGCCCAGCATTGCCAACACTTTCAGATTTAGTCTCATCGCATTTTGGAGGGTATTCGATCGCATTAATACTTTATAAATATGTTGAGGTGCGTCTTTAAGTTTAATTTTGAGCTGGCTTTCATTTATTAACTGGTTGATTTCCGTCATACCCATGCTGCCCATATTGTTGATAACAAATTCTATTGTAACTTCTTGGATAAAATCGACTATGCTGACAAATCCAGGGGGTAAAGAATGAGACTCAGGTTTCACACGATCGAAGTAAGCAAAGCGCATGAGAAACTCGTGGAGTTTCTGGATTTTCATATATCTGGGGTAAGAAAATTGTGAAAGGGGTGGAGAAGTATTTTCTATGTTATCTTTCTTAACATTTATTTTTTTATTTGTGACTGCTCTCATACAAATCTCTTTGTATTTAGCTTTTACTAATGGATCTGTAACTTTGATGTGAGGTGCACAAATTAAAACGGAGTATTTTTGGATGCCTGGCCATTTTACTTTGTACATTTTTATGTGACCATCAGTTACCAGTTTTTGTATAAATGATTTCAGCGCTTTCGTATCCATGGGAGGCTCGTTAATTTCCTTGGAAGCTAAATTGCTTAGTGTTAGGTATCCACAAACACATTGTTTTTCTTTGAGAACTTTGAAAATACCATTTGCGAATGTCAACTGTCTTAGTGTGGGGTTTTTCTTAAAACTTCCGAGTGACTTTACACTTTCAAAACCATCTAGGACTTTGATCTCTGTGATTTCGTTTTCTGAATCCATGTCTACATCAGCATTTGTACTTGTGTTAGCAGTATCTTCGGGAGGAGTATTCTTTTCAGTTTCAAGTTTAATTCTTTTCAGAGGGATTTCATCTTCATTTGTTGAAGAAGCTTGTGGACTAACTGGTTCAGGTGTTGCATCTCGTACATTTGTGATGGACTTTTGTCCTAAGTAATCGAAAAATTTCTTCTTTTCTTCTGCATATTTGACATCCATCTCTCCAGTGGCAGCCACTGCAATGAATCTGAAACAAAATAAAAAAAACTAAAATTGTTCTTTATGTTGTTTTATGTTTTAAGTTCTTGCTTGAATATTGACAGTATACATATGAACTTACCTTGCAGTTCTCTGTTTGCCTTTATCTTCAAGGTACTCCCTAACAATATTTCTTAGCCTGAAAATCCTGCAGATTCCTCTGCTAGTGTAAAACTCGATACCTAATAACTGTGCCAACTGCACTTGTGTGAGACCATCTAGTCCAGCATCCAAGAACCTTTCATAAGCCTGTCTCATCAGGCTCACACCAACTTTGTACTGTGATTTAAGAGGAGGTTCCTGTGTCTCTTCATCAGATTCTGACGATTCATCACTTCTGGATGAGAGGTATATGAATTTTCTTTTCAGAGTACCCTTCGTTTTTTTGTTTTTGTCATCTGCTAATACAGATCTTTCTTCCTGTGAATTTAAGGATACATAATGTTTATTATAATTATAATTGGTTATAAAACTTAAATAATTTAATTCCTAGGCAGTATACTATTGGCAGTAGTCTATATCAACTAAAAGCACCAAAAGTGAGATTAATAAGCACTACAATATTAACACCACACAGGCGTGGTCGCAGCCAAAGACTTGGGGGGGGTGGGGGGGGTCAAATTAACAGTAAAATATGTTGAACACATTAGAATTCGTTGCACAATTATGTTTTTGTTAATTATTTATTTTTAGGAGGTTTGTCAATTTGACATTTACGAGTTTGGGGGGGTCGCGGCTCCTACGACACCCCACCCCCTCGGACCACCACTGACACCACTGCTTTTTATTCTTCATTGGACTAAATATAATATTCTGACACATTATAAAAGGATACTTACGAAATTGAAAATATTCACAGTTTTCTGCAATCTTCTATTCTGTTGCTGAGTGATGAACCCTTTCTTCACAATGACTTCAGTTTTCTCACTGTAATCTGGTTGTTGCAGTAAATATTCTACAACATTGTGAAGCACGCCCACTTTCGGCATTGTTAAGACACTTGGTTGGTTAAACCTCTTCAATCTAACTAATAATGCCTTGACCCCTTTCCCTGCTATAACTTCGGTGATGTTGCGGACCCTTATGAGGTCTAGGTCTCGTAAATACTTCCTGCTGTAGAATAGTGACTTGGGGTCCTTAATTATTTTGTTTAAATTTGTTTTACCAATTGTTGATTGACCCTAAAAGTATGTGGTCATTGTGAGTTTAAAAATATTAAACATAACAGAACATCACGTCAGTATTCCCCGAAGGGTGGGGCAGTGATGTATAGTAAAAACCTCATTTCGCCGTAATGGTTAAGTCCCATGTAATAGGGGGTGAGCCTATTGCTATCAACCGGGCACAAATCCAAACTAAGGACTGCTATTGCTACTGAGGAATTCCACACGGAAAAACCCAATAACACTTCGCCCGACCTGGGGATCCAACCCAGGACCTCACGATCAGCAGTCGCGTTAGCCAAAACTAGACCAAAGCAATTAAAAAAAATGTGCAAAGAAAAAACTTTGTGCAATTAAGGTTTATGAAGGCTGTAAGTGCAAAATGTGTAACTGAGAAGCATGATACTGTTAATCTGTGTGTGTTTATCAGGACTGAAAAGAAAGTTCTCCTGTATAGTGGGTGGGGGGGATACAAAATCTCACATAGATGAACACTGAGATCTGCTACAGTACTCTGTAGGCCATACATGTTTCATGCAGGATCGAACCAGCAATGTGGAGCTACTACAACCATCAGGTTGTTTTGTTAATAACAATACAACAACAGTTATATCTAATACCCTAGCCTAGACCCTATGGTACTCTAGGGAGGGGAAGAGAAAGAAAGGGAAACCCTTAAAAGACGGCAGGACGACTTGGTGAGGACGGCTGGAAAGACATGGACTAGACATGCAAGGAACAGGGAAAAATGGAAGGGGTTGGAGGAGGCCTTTGCCAAATGGCACACAGAGACTCAGAACTGATATTAAACTTGTACTACAACTATCACTCTGAAAAAAAGGCTATAAATAAATATATCTATCTAATACCCTTTAAAATTTTTGAATGATTTATAAAAAATTCAAAAAAGCTAATAGAAGATAGCATTAAAAATACTAACATTGCCCCTGGATCTGCCTATTAACTCCAACAAACAGTAATGTATATTTGACATCTGAGACAAATATGTTATAGGCATGTGTTGAGCCAAAGCGTGCCATCTTTCTTCTTTGCTAGCTACCATTACTAACGTGTCTCCATATTCGGCCACTACAGCCTCATACGGTTTCTGTTGTATGTCCGCTGTGGGTATTAAAATCCTTGTTTCATAATATTTGCTGGATCCATGTTCACCTTCAATTGGTTTGTATTCATATGGGCCATCTAGGTAATCTTCCTGAAATAATGATTAAAAAACTTCTTTTTTTTATTTATTATCAGAAATTTTGCAGTATTGTTGCTGCTATATATTCATAATTATGTATACCTTCTCAGTTAATTATAACGCTTGTTACTTTATGTGTTATAATCAGAAGTAATTAAAAATAACAACTTTTCAATTACAAATCACTGCCTTGCGAGTAGCAGATATTGACAGTAAGCCAACTGCAAAATTATTGTTTATTTTGACTATTTTACAGTTGCATTGACAGTGTTCACATCTGCGTTACAGTAGGCCTAGCACAAATTATGTCACATTAATAACGTAAATGTCACGTTAATTGAGTGAATTTTGAATTGGAAATACTTGTTTCACACATACTATTTAATTAAATTGAATACTTTATTTGTATCTATGCAGTAAAATTGGTGTAAAAATAAACCAAAATGTTATAGGACAGTTGTATTATCAATTTAAAATTCACTTACATTGGTTATATGCGATAATTATGTTTATGATACTATACATCCTGTTCATACTAGGCCTACAGTTATTGTAGTAAACTGTACTGTACTCTTGCAGTTGGCTTAAATCAGTCAGCCAATCAGTTTGCATACTAAGCTAAACAAATATTAAAACAAATTCTGTAATATTTAAACAAATTCAAAAACTGCCCGCATTTATAACACTCATAGATATAGTAATGACTTAAAATGTGATTATAGAAAATCAAATATCGGAATTAATATTTGTATAACTTTTCAACAAATGAAGTCTATTGATAACATAACATCACGCCCTATATTCCCCGAAAGGCTCTGCAGAGGTGATTTTTTTAGTACACTCTCGTTTCGCCAGTTATGTTTAAGTCCTATGTAATAGGGAGCGAGCCTTTTGCCTTTAACCGGGCACAAATCTAGACTCCGGGCTGCTACTGAGAAATTCCTAATGGAAAAATCCAATAACACTTTGCGATCGAACCCAAGACCCCAAGCTCGGCAGTCGCGCTTGCGAGCACTAGACCAACAAGGCAGTCTATTGATATTAAGTAACTATGACTTACCGGCTCTTTCAAATGGCCTGTTGCCTCATCTATTATTTCGAATCTGTCGAGTATTTCTACATAAGGTAGTGGTTCTGGTAGTTGATAGAAGGATATTCTGCCACAATTTACAATAAATACCCAAAATCGAGCTCTCATTTTCGCTGTTACGTCTGAAGATATACGTTTTCCTAGTCGCCTCCATAAAAGATCAACTCCAGCGCCTTCTAGCCCCTCTAAAGCAATTTCATCTATGATTATTTGTTTGTAGTTAACAGTAAAGTGTTTTAGTATACTATTTTCCATTTTTATAGAGTAATTTGAAAATTACAAACGATAATAAATAAACATTTTACATGTGCGATTGCGAAGCAAGTGAAGTGTCACTGTCACTGTCAATCAACGACACATTATAGATGTCAGTCACCGTCATTGTCACTTTACGCTTGTCATTGCTTTAGATAGAATAAACAATAAACTAAACTTTAAACCCAACTTAAACCTTGCATACCACTTGTGTGTGACAGAAAAAGCATGCATGCTTTGGGGAACGAGAGAAAAGATTAAATCGATGAAAAGGAACGCTGAATTTTTTTTTGTAATATACTATGCCTGAGGCCTGAGCCCTGAGCTCTATGCTTAGCTCTAATTTTTATTTTCATAAAGTCTCTTTACACCACTATAAACATAGATTGGATACTTGAATTTAGGAAAATTCGATTTATACGATTTTCCCTAATGACTGAAATCCATTTCATTTTACTGCTTGTTGAAAATATTATTCATATGGCATTTGATCAATTGAATCATCATAATCATATGATGGGATAGGTATGTATATCAATTCCCATTGAAGGTCACTTCTGAATATGGGCCTCTTATTGACCGTTTTGCCATCTTCACGCTTGGCAAGCTTATTGCTAATTGCAGTATAGTATAAGCAGAAAAAAAGACGCTGCTTGCTCTTGAGATAATCCCTTAGTCACCTTTTATCTAACTTTACTTTCTTATGATGCGGGACCCTTTCCCTGTGGGTGGCACACCCACAGGGAAAAGCGGTTGGCCTATTATTTGCTGTGAATCACATAGGTAGACGATTAATTGAATATAATTTACTTTTGATGTAAAAAGAAAATATTTGTAATATTGCATAACATCACGCCTGTATTCCCCGAAGGTTTGGGCAGAGGTGTATAGTATAGTAACAAACTCATTTCGCCGTTATGTTTAAGTCCCAAGTAATAGGGGCGAGCCTGTAAAGTAATATTGCTTCTTAATTATTGGTACCTACCTACCAATTTTAACAACTTATTTTAAAATGTAAGTATCCGGCAAAAGATTAGCGAGAGCTTTTCTGTTGCCATGTTATTTTCTATAGGTAGGTACCTACTCAACGCTTCTGAGTCCTGACATTCTTAAGTTTTAGTACTGGTTTTGGGATGAGATTTGTAAACCCTCGGCTCATCCATCCAGCACACACATGAGTGTGACGATTATGTAAATGAAGATCTGTTGTTATAAGGGATAGTTAAAAATTAAAAAAAAACTGTTCGAGTTTCAATATTTTATTTACTAAAGAAAAGGAATACATTTTATCCTTTGCTAAAATATTTAGCATAATATTAATAATATTTTAATGAGAAAATGATCATAACATTTTAAACAATGAAGAGTAAAATATAAAACCTTGCTCCCATAGAGCTTACTATTTCATATTTTGCAAATCAATGTTTTACAATCTATTTGTCTCTAGTTATAAAAAAATTGCACTCTATAAATACGGGCAGCGAATAAGGTGTAACAGTTCTATCACTGCAATTGCGTTTGCATTATTATTTATAAAACTCCTACTTAAACCTATGCCTTAAAAGAAACTAAAATTAGGTTCTGATTTAAATTTAGAATATGTTTCGTCACCAGTGTAACAGTGGTTCAGAGGCAACACATAGACTAAATTAAAAACAGAGCCTATATTTTTAATGTCGCTGGAGTAAAGAGCAAATCATAAGAAGATTGTACAGAACATGTATGAGTTAATGAGAATGAAAAGGTAATTTATAATCATAAGTAGGTATATTATAGATTACCAAACTATCATCAGGTATAGACATAGTGAATTGGAATAACAGGTAAGTAATGTAATAAGTGAATTTATCTGTAAATGATGACGTATACGTTATGACTACTAGTAAAATTGTACGAAGTAATGACTGTTTATGAGGTTCAAAAATAAATGGATAGACCTATTCCAATTTCCTTTTTCGAGTTTCTAAAGGGCGGTAACTATGCGATACTAAAGGCACACTATTAGAAACTCACTATCACTTAGCATGGAAGATAAGAGTTTAATTTTAAGCCGTGTTTTGTCTCTGCTTATTTTTATAGAAGACGAAACATAGATTAAATTTAAACAAACGCTTATAAATTTGTTATTGAGAAAGTGGTCGGTTCATGGGAATTAACGGGTTCCGTTATCACTACGGGTGCAAATAGGTAATTAGTTAGGCACTTCCCATAGTTACTTCATGATACACCTTCCCGCTTCTCTTTATCACAAAATGCTCAATAGGATTTTTATTCTGGGAGCAATTTGGTTAAATGTCAAGGTCAGTAATAAACAGCTCTACATGCAGTTTCCATATTAGCAACTTTCTTAATTTTCTTATTTCTATACTACCTATCTATTTCACTTGCTAAACATTTTGTGATAAAGAAATTCTTTACGTAGTAAACACAAATATGCGTTGCTGTGAACAATACTAATTTTAAAATTCTAACGCACAATTTTGAAGTTAGAGAATTCCGAGATTTTTTTAAGTAGAAAAATATTGCACACACGCAGCGAAATGAAACGTAGGTACTTTCTTATCCGTAGAGGCCTACAGTTCACTGAGTATCGTGGCATACAACTAATTTTGCTCTAAGGCAAAAGTCATTAAAAGTGAATATAATTAAGGTATATTTTAACGTTCTGTAAATTCTTAACGAATAGCGTGTCGCGTAAACTTTATACCAGGTCTCAGTGAAAAGTGGCGCTTATCTGCCTGGCTTTAGAACACAATCCTCGTATTTACATGCTATAACATAGAATAGTTATGTGATGGATAGTTTGAGATTAACGTGACGTAACGAGCTATACCTTAACATTATATTTTTTAATAAAACTTGCGGATCATTTTTATTAAATCCAATCTCTGTTATTACAGTTACTTAGTTCTTTATTTCAATAAAAGTCTTCAATTTCTAACACTAAGGCTTCGAGTTTTAAACAAAATTAAGCGGTCTATTATAATCTACGTTACGATACGATCTATATAATTCTCAATATATTATAAATCAATATTTTACGTTTAATACAAGAAATTTCTAGGCTTGTTTATGATTACATTTAACTTTACGAGTATAAAAAGGTGGTTCAGTAATTTAAACGTAGAAATGGTTATTGTACATTTCATCAATATTATTTTTTAAGTAATACAAAAAAACAATTCTTAACAATTCACTTTCAAAAATTTCTTGCGCTTAAACTCTAACGCTTAATTTATATTACTCGACGAAAACTAATTACATTACAGAACTTGCTATTTACAAGTACTAGCCTCACTTACGTATGTACGTGTTACTTAATTTTCACATTACAAACTGTGAAAATGGCAACCATAAGTGGATGAATCAAGTATTGATATTGAGTGACAACCCTACGTATGACTCGACGACTTCATGCCAAGTGCATCGCTAGAGGGTAAATTTATAACGAACGGACTATACATACAATCGTCTCTTATGACTTCATAACAGTTATCTGTAACATGATAAATATTCTTTAGATACTACGTGACTAAGGACTGCAAGCTTAACGTTTAAAAATTACAAATTGTTTGCCATTTTCGCGGTCTGCACTTATACAATTTTCGAACAATTCTGGCTATGTAAAAGCATCTAAATATTGTATGGATTAATTAATTTAAAAAATAAACTGTGCGTTGCTTTGGTTAATTATAAAATAAGTATACAAATTGGCAGTTATATTTATATAAAATAACAACTTGATTAAGTAATAAATGTCATTAGCAATCACTACTATAAATAAATAATTTACATTAAAATCATGGCATCTTTGGTATTATATAAAAATGAAATTAAACATGAGTATTATGAAGGCAATGTTGAGAATGCCTTTTTTTATTATTATGGCGTATAAAAATTATGTTCAGTTTACTACCAAATAACTCTGATAAGTGTTATATCTCCAGTTCAAGGTATCAATTACATTTTTAAATGGTTTTAGGGAAAAGTAGCCAGCTTTGGCATTGTAGTGTTGCGCAGTTAGGGAGACCTCACCAGAGTTCTGAGGTAATAGGTATCTATCGTGTTTCTTTACGTCTTGTCTACTGTAATCGCTACTCTAAAGGCGATCTAATGTCCGCACTAACATCAGTCCAAAAGAAAAACTGAATCATTGTAATGTACAAATTACAATCCTGCCACACACACTTAGGCACTAAGTCATTACAAATAGAATTGACATTTTCTTTACACACATTCAATTGTCAACAATGAGCGAAGATGAGTCTGAACACTATACATTCTCGGGGTCAAAAGTAAATGCTAGCTAGTTTACAAAATAATTGATAAAGCGTTTATTCAACGAGGGCATTCTAGTTTTCCTCGGCGATTACAAAATTAGCAACAGGAACGTCTTTCGAAAAAGGATTTTTTACAAACGTTTGGCCCACATTTCTGGAAAGATTAATTTATAGAAACGACAGTAGACAAAAAAGGAGACGTCGTTAGTGTCACAGAATGTATGTACACAATGATCACAGTTACGGGTTGTAACTTTACAATATGGCGCACCAACAATCTAAATTGGCAATGTGGCATCACAGTGCCGCCTTAACTCTATTATAATATGTATCTATGTATACATAATCGCTAAATCTATAACATTATCCAATAATTATCAAAACGATCTCCTAGTAATCTAAATACACCCATAAGAAGCACTTTTTAATGAATGAATAAGTATCAGAACTTTACATATCATTTTATACATGGTAAATATAATTTATATCATATTTGTGTTTCAATAATGTCATTGTTTCAACTATAATGTTATAATCATCGTTTAAACTAGGTATAGCTCGGCAACACTAGGCACGACTACATTTTTTATTTCATGTTCAACAAAATATTTTGAAGTCAAGATAATCAGGTGAATTATGTGGTGTTGTCACCAGTGTCGTCGAGTTATAATAACGCTAGAACTTTTAGAATAAGAGAACCCTCCCTATATTTAATGACGTTAATGCTAAAAATAGTAGTTATGTAAAAAAGCGTTTTGTGACTCCATTGCAACTCTTCCATTTTGTTGGCAACAATGCCGGTTGAACAGAGCGATGTTGAAAAAACTGCAATGACAATCACAGTTTTAAATTAACTATTCGTTAACATGTTACCAACAAAAACTTATATTTTCACCTACATTATTTGTAAACTATGTATATTCTAAACAATCTACAATTTGTTACATTATTCATCTTACATACATCAATCGATAATATTGTTCCGTCTTTTAAAAAAAATACATATTTTTTTGTCACACATCATCTGACCATAGATACGATCAATTTAGATTGTGGATAATCACCAGTACGTATATATTTATTTTCATGGAAGAATGTTTTGTAATCGCATTTGTTTGTTTTAACAATCCACATTTAAACATAGTACATACCTTATTCTATCAAGTTACAAATCATTTAGAATTCAGCCATTCCGAAAGTGCGTTTCCGAAACACGCTCAACAGCTCCAACGTATAATACAGGCAAAATACGACGTCGTATCCACAGTAATTCACTACAGGGTCATAATCGTCGGCAATAACAAAACACGTTCGATGGAACGTCACTCAGTCGAATACGATTCGAATAACAATGTCGTTAAATTTGGAATGTCTTTATCACGTTTTCGTTAGTGACGTCACGTTCGTGTCGGTAGGGGATGGTGTCCATATCACGTATGTTGCACGGTTCGTTAGTGACGTCATGTGCGGGTTGCGGGGCGGCGCGTTAATTGCGGTAGATGTAGGCGCAGGGCATGGGCGCGGGCGGCGGCGGCGTGGGCGGCCGCTCGCCCGACGGCGACGGGGACGACGACGGCGGCGACGGCGACGAGGACGACCCTCCGCCGCTCGCCGACGCAGAGCCTGAGCCGCTACTGCGCTGCGACACTGCAACACATGATTTATGTCTCAATCTCTGTAGGGAAATTGTGCATTTGTAGTAGTTGTAAAGCTATGTATCTGTCTGTAGACATGCTACGGCGTCAAGTTTTTATCAAATTCAGATATGATTGGCTTTTACACACATAAACGTTAATGCATTGTTAAGGATTTTAAAAAGACATAAATAAGAATCTATCTTGGATCACTTATTTTAACTCTCATGAATACAAAATTCATTATCTGTAATTACAAAAAAATAGGTAGGTATCTATTAATAAGTATTAAATCATAGGAAAAAGAAAAGAACATTAACTCACCCAACGTATGGTGATGGTGCGTATTATGTTTATGATGATGCATTTGGTCGCGCGAGTCCGCCCCGCTTGTTTCTCAGAGGTACACCTTCTTCACTGAGCGCGTGGTCGAGAAGCCATTGTCGTTGCCCCGCCGGTACCCATCGCCCTGCGGTCCGAATATTCCTGTGTTAACTGACATGCCTAGGTGAATAAGCGTGCGTGAGTTAGTGGAACAAATGATTGGTTATCGCCAGGTTGTAATAATCGTGAGATTTTTGTTAAAAAGTTTAAATGGAAAGGATAGTTCGTATAATAATAGAAAGAGCTTAGATTTTTATGAGTATAGAATTAAAAATTGCCAAATAAAGATAAACCAAGATATTTTTATACCTCTTTTTACAAAACGACGCTTTTTTATGTGGATGACATCATTATGTTTAAACATTATAATCTCATGAATATTATCAACCATAATGATTAGGCAATGAAAATGAAATGGAAACTCTTAACATATTAGTAAGTGATTTTAATGAAATATAGAAGATGGAGGTGATGAGATCATGAATTTTATGAGTTATGCAAAGTGAATGATGATTGAAAAAAGCAAAGCGATGGAATTAGTTGAATAAAAGACTTACTTTGCATTTCAACTTTGGATTGTTCTACTAGTAGTAACTAATAATATTATAGGAAAAGGGGTTAATGCGCATAGAGACAAAAATATTAGGTATTTTAAGAACTATTTTGGAAAGTCATGCAAATCGCTTAATCTTTATACAGGTATTATTCAGAAATGACGACAAAGTGAATACCAGTTGGCATTGAACGAATGTTTACAAATCCTCTAGGTATTGTAATCTTCTTCTTTAAACCAATCGGTAATCTTGTCTTGTTTGTTTTGGACAGATATCCCTGTAAGAATATATACGTAGAAAGCCACTTTTCTTTTCCAGTCTTGATTGGTTTCACAAATTATTCTTATTTTACCCATACCTGTAAAAACGATCACAGCAAGCCATGCAAAAGAATAAAAAAGAGAATAACTGACATTGACCTGATGCGAACGAAGAGTTCCGAAGTTGTCGCGACGGTATGCGTCGGGTTGGAACTGGAACAGAGTCTCGTGGTGGGGGTGGTAGGGAGGGTGCTTGCGGAGGGTAGCACGGGGCGACGCTGGCTTCGGCTGGGGGGCTAACACCGGCTCTGCGTAAGTTACTTCTTCTACTTGTTGGAGGAGCTTGGGTTCTGCTTGGATCCTGTAAAGAAGTGGATAGTAAGCATTGCTAATGTCCAACAATTCTGATCGTCAATATCATAATACGTTATGTGTTGAGAATGAATATTGATAAGGTATTACATGAATTACTTTGACAGTGATGTGACTTAGATTTCATCAGATTGTTAAGTTTATCACAAAGAATATTTTTTATAATGACAATTAACTAAGTAACAAACCTATTAATATTCTGCCTCTGTTCAAAATATTCATACTCAGTATCGGGATAAGGCATATTGTCGTCGTCGTCCTTCTTGCACCTCCTGCCGCAAATGTACCCAGCGGCAAAGCCTGCACCTAACGCAGCTAAAGCACCTGCAGCTACTGCTAACGCTAAGGTTTCTACTGAGTATGCGGCTGGAGGAGGATCCGCGGCAAGTACCTCAGGACCTGCAAAAGACATGAATTTGTTTTGTTTGCTTATGGTGCTAACAATGTTTTAATAATGGATGAAGAAATGAGAGAAATGTGACATAAAAGGTGCTTTCTAAAGATTTAGAAATTGAAATCAAAAGTAGAGAACCACTTTATTTTATTAATTATAACAAAACTGCGTCAAAGAACACATCATTTGAAACTCTATATTGTACACCCAGTTCCAGAGAAATACATCAGAGCATAAAATTATAATAAAGTATAATGAGTGGTTCTTTATCACTAAGCGATCTCTGTCAGACAATCTGGCAGAATTTTTTGAATAATGTTTGTGTTATTTTACTTTCTGCTTCATATAATGAAACATGTTTATATAAAAGTACCTTCGTTACCTCCACCTCCTCCTTTGCCGTCTTTGTCTTGGACAATGTTAATGACTTCTCCCTTTGTCTCTCCTCTGGCGTCGTCATATAGGCCTGAACTGAGACCACCTACTGCACCAGCGTCTTTACCTAGGAATCAAAGAGTATTTATTGAGTTTATGTTACTTTTTAAATCCGAAACGAAAACCGAACTATAACTTGCAGTAAGCTTGTTTGAATGAAAGTTCCGTAACACAAGTTTCCTGTTGGAGTTTTATTTATTTATAAGCTTTATTGATTCCTCATAACTACAGCAGTTTATAAATGTAGATGTTAGTGAAGTTATAGTTTCACTTTTTATTGTATGTTAGTTTCTATCTAGAACGTGTAAGTTTTAATGAAAGGACTGCCTATTGAGATGTAAGTAAGAGCAGTTTATATTTGATATTCTTTCTTCTCCCTTATTAATAAATTGTAAAAACTGTTGCTATCTTTTTAATTTGTCATTCCTGCAAAGCCTTAACGGGATTTCTTCGCTTCCCTCTTCAATCTTCATATTTGTATAATGATTGTTCTGGTACTCACTGTGGGGGCAGGCCGCATGGCTGCCAGTGCTGACGCTCTGGTAGAAGGAGTTCTCGTCGAGCCAGCGACTAACGCCGTGAGAGAACGCGCGACAGCGGCCCGCTTGCTTGTCCCACGCACAGTACGGGTCTTGCAACGCTACGCATTCGCTGTAACAAAATAACATGAGTAATACTGGCTTGAAAAAAATGACAAAATAAAATATAATATCATGTAGTGAAAAATGGATTTAGGTGGTTTCGTTCTAATGATGGGTACATTAGGAAAAAGAAACCGGACATAAGAACGATTACTGAATTATAAGGCAGCTGCAATTATGATCATAAGAGGATATCGCCGATACATCAAGAACGCAGGGATTATGCTTTGCTTCGTATCGAGCGAAGCAGGTGATACATAGAAAACTTCGAATACTTACGAACAAGAGCTGATCTTATCACTTGAACAGCGATGCAGTCTCAGGCTGAGGACCTGTCGGTCCGACACGGCGATTAGTCTGGCGGCGTCACGTCCAGCCCTAGCAACTCTTAGAGCACGCACTGGTGACCCGGCTGCGAAGGCCTGCAGCTCCTCGATGACCACGGGCACGGCGCGCTTATTCGAGTCGTAGGAGACTGCGTTGATGGCTTTGATGATTTTTCCGTTATCTGTGGATGGTTAGGTTACGTTATGTTGATGATGAAGTAGATGACTTTGTTTGAAAATAAGAAGAATAAAATATTTCTCTTTTTGTATGCAAAATCCAGCTCCATTTTAGACTTCGGGAAGTCTTGCTGCGCTAGTTGCAGCTCTGCCTAGCTCAGAGGTCCTATATTAAGTTAGCCTTGATTTGTATCGATTTTTTCTGTCATTAAACAATTCATATCTAGCTTTAACTTACCAGTGCCGATAAATAGAACATCATACGCTTTTCCTCCAGGAGTTTTCACTTGTGGATCTACAGCTATCTGCGTAAATCGATAGCTGGAAAGAAAATAAAAATTTTAGATCCCCCGTACAAACGACATAGTTAAAAAAGGTATGACGTAATGAAACTCACTGGAAACTAGTCCGAATAACAATGGGTTCTCCAAAGAAAGCTGGAACAGACTCGTCCATCAGCGCGTGTGTCTTGATGAAGTTCAACGTCTGGTCTGGCAGCTGTCTCGAATCGTTGTGACATGTCCCCGGTCTCGGCTCGGGTACCTTTGGAACACATAAAATTATGGATAGGTTCTGGTAAAGACATTGTGAATTATGTTTCTATTTTTGTTAGAATTTTGCAAGGAATCTGGTATCCGTAGTCAAAAATTATCGGCAAAACTAAACATCGGAGGGCATGTTTGACGGTATTTGACCTCGGAAAAGTCACAAAGAAAAAAATACTATTTAAATTTTCCATAACAAACCAAGACACCGTAGGAAGATAGGCATTAAAATTAATGACAATATACTCGTATCAAAATCTACTTTAGAATGATGGTTAATGCCGGAGTTCTTCAGGACAAACTTACTTTAGCACTATTAACAGGCAACCAATTGGAGTTGATCGCGCTTTGTTCCTTGAAGGTACCCTCGAAGGTGTCAGCGATGTCCTGCATGCTGAACGCACAGACTGCGCTGCCTGATATGCTGTTGGGCGGAGTCGTGAAGGTGCCGTAAATCAGCTGTGCGTTCAGACCTCCGTATACACCTTCTATTAACTCTGTCGTTGATTCTGGAAGAATAATTATTTGGGTTATTCATATTTTTAGTAATATTGTTTACGGTTGAAAGTAACCTTTCAAGAATATCACAACAAAAAATGATCCTCGAAAAAACATAACCGTATTAATATAAAGATGGATATGGTGTCTGTAAGCCTTCTACTGATCGCATATCGGCCACTAAGTGGTCAGGACTGTGTGTGTGTCTGGGGATACAGTTTTGTGCCTGGAAACATATTTTTGTGCGTCATGACACACTTTAGTAACTCGAGGCACAGTAATTATAACAGTCCATTAATCACGTGATGTTTTTTTAGCGTATTTTACCCCCCCCCCCCCTCCCCCTTGGTGATACGTGGTAAGATTTAAGACTAACGCCCCCGCCCCCACCCAAAATCACGTGTATTTTTAGTACCTAAAAAGAATCTTAAAAATTTTAGAATATTATCTTTACATACAGGTATAAAGTATAATCTAATTTTATTCTGAAATTAAGGACCATGACAAAAATGTCTAGACAGAAAGGTTGCAGGTTGTTTTTGACTGGCATAAAAATAATATTAAAGGAATGCTGTAATCATGCAAAAAATATAACATATGTATTCGTTAGTTGCCTAGCAAAGGCGAGTCAAGGTCACACTACACGCCTCTTTTCGTTATAGAAATCGCACGTTTGACGAAAAAATAAATACATGTGATATCTTACTACACCCCCTCTCCCCCCTTGTGAAATTTCGTGTTTTTTGCTAATCCCCCCCCCCCCCCCCTTTCAAGCCTCACGTGATCAATGGACGGTCCCGTATAGAATCACGGGGCGGTCGCTGAGCGATCGAGATTGTGGCTGCATACCCCAAACACAAATAGGATCAATTGTGTTTTGAGCTACTTAGTGTCCCATCTGCGGTGAGGTTTAAAACGTCTACAGCATAATACATTTATTTTCAGATTTAAATCGTCGAGTATAGGACACATTGCGTCACCTCGTGTGGGCACAAAGGGCAAAACGTTGTCCATGTATAAAGGGCCGTTTTTAGAATACCTCGTGTATCCAACGTTTGTTAAAACCAACCTTTGTTATAGAATTAAGTGTATTCTTAGACATAGCAGTAAATAAAATAATATAATATACCTACAATGTAGTAATGCCTTTATAAATTCTAACAGAATTCAATGGTATTTTTAGTTCAAAGACCTTACATGTTTGTATAATCTGCTTTAATTTTGTAATATTTTTATTACAATGGTTACTCATTTACGTAATACAATGTCAACATATTATCTGCGAGTCTAAAAAATTAAATGGGGTTGTTACTTACGTATTTCATTGAAGTAGAAAGGAAAGTCTCCTGCGACGGAGCAGTTGAGCCTGGACTTGAGGAACGACGTCCAGCGCTGCTTGAAACGGTGCGGTCCACCGCGGTCATCCCGGCACACTCGCGCCACTCGGGAGTACACCGCCTGGGAAGGAACAAGTTGCGAGTCAATGTTAAGGGTTATACCGATGACGTCAGAATATGTTTTTCGCAAAATACTAATGCCCGGTCTCTATGGTCAAAAACCAATCGTTTTGCTTACTTTTGGTAGCAGTTTTTATTGACTAACTGGGCAAATAAATGAACTCTTAAGCTAATTTTACTTGTGATAGCTACTTACGCATGGGAAGGGTCTTCTATGCAAACTTATAGGGTCTTTGTTTTATTATTGGTAAAGGTACAAGTTTTAATTTTAACCACTAACTCTCGGTAAATCATAGGAATCGGCCATTTATAAGAATAATTCTTACAATATCTACCAGAATAATAAGTTAAACTTATTGAACGAATGTTTTATTATCCTGGCAACGAGTTGAGACAACGCTAGTAAGAAGAAGATTGACTGATTGGTTGATTGTTTTTTTTTTGTATTTTGAATTTATTCGCTCAACTACCTACAACTACACAATTACGTATACATACGTGTATCGCGTGGAGAGCGATGATACTGCATCACATTAGGTGTGAATTATTAGTAGAACACGGAAGCACCTCAGTATCCAACATTGAGTACCAAGTTGTATACATTAATAAGATATCCTTACTGAAGTTGCTGGGGAGATTAATGGGTCTCAACTTAGGCAATTACAGTCCATTGCTGGATATAGGTTTGTCCCAAAAAGGAGTTCATATTCGGGCAGCCGTATTGGAGACCAAAGAAGTCCTATAAACTAGACCTACTGGGTGATTTACAAAATAGTGTTGCTAGAACGTAGTTTAATTTAAAATTAAATTGTGTGATGTAAATGCAAAAATAAATCTTACCTTCCCACAATTGATGTATTCAACAGCTGTCTCTCTAAAGAAGAAATACACGAAGTTTCCGTGAACTAAAGAATTCACGAAGTCGGGAGCTGTGAATAAAAATACAATAAATCGATTAAACTACATCACTAAAGTTAAACGATCATCTTGTCACTATTAAACTGAATTTTAACACCCAATTATGCTGAGTGATGTAACCCTATTGCTGCTCAGTCGATAATTTCTAATACGATCTTAATCGGATTTGGCGATTGTTTACACGTCAAATGTCACGCGGGTGACAAGGAGTTCCCGCCGTTCTAAATTCAATTATAATGGCGGATGTCTGTTTGACAGTCGCATTGAGAGTCAATCGCCCGTAGATATGTAAATACACATTGTAAACAAAGCGTGTATGGTGTTATGTTTATTGTAAATTGCTTCTGTTTGATTGTAATCTGACGTTTGGAAGCCAATCAAAATGATTTATTGGACTTTTATGTATTATTTCATTTTATGTTTCGTTCTTTTGTTTTTATTATATTTCTTTCATGAATACTCACCGTTTAAAGTCATTGAGTCGTACGGCTCCGTTTGTAATGGTTCTCTATAGATGATCGGCTCCATGCCACTGAAGTCGGCGACTGTACCCGAATACAGCTCGCCGTCTGAAAATAATAAATAATCGATTTTAAATTCTGATACTATAAAAATATGAAGTGTGTTTTCATCTGACGTGTTCATTTGTAGGGTTAAAAAATATAGAGGAAACGGTCGTTATTTTCAGCGAAGGCTTAAAAATAACGACCAAAATGCTGATGCAGCTACATGAAAAGTTTAAAACCGAAACATCATGTTTTCTTTCTTTTATTTTATCTTTACATAGTCGAAAGACTCGTTATTTTCAAACACCGTAGTTATATTCTATCTACGTATAATTTTCCCAAGGGTACATTTCATTGGTGAATCTCGTAATGCAGTGGTAAGTAACAGAGAGCGTAACATGCCATCAGCTTACGTGACCCGCATGTGAGATGCGTTCCCGTTAATTGCCCAAATGTGTCTGTGTGTTGCCGGAGAGACTGCTACTATAGTGTTATATTTATTCCTAAGTACTGTACTTGTGTTATACATATGAATTTAAATTTCAACAACATGATATCTATTAGTAAACATGGGTTTCCTGGACGGCTATGAACAGTCGTATGAGCTAATTCTATATTGTTATACATAGTTTGTAATTTTACTACATTAAATAAGTACCTACTTATTTTATACTAGCTGTGTCCTCACGGCTCCGCCCGTAGCCTATGTTACTCAGTGATAATGTAGCTTTCAAACGGCAAAATATTTTTTGAAATCGGTCCAGTTGTTTTTAAGTTTATTCGTTACATACAAAAATATAAAAATACAAATCTTTCCTCTTTATAATATTAGTATAGAAGTATAGAAGGCAAATCTTAAAATATTTATTTTATTAATTGAATAAGGTCTTGAACTACATTCTGTGCTCATTTTAGGTATCTAATTTCCGAGAGTTTATTCTACTCAAAATTATACCAAATTATGTGTCATAATCATTAACAGATACGCAATACTACATCACCAGCTTACTAATTTGATTAAACAGATAACAATATGCGGCGTTGTCTCCACTACGAATGGACCAACCCCCTCATTTCCCGTGGGTGCCGTAAAAGGCGATAAGGGCTTTAACTAGGTGAAGCAATAGCATCCACCTGCGTAGGTAGGTATTTATGACAACATATCGCCACCACCAATCCGCATGCCAAGCCAAGTGGACATTGTCGACCGTAGAGGGCCGTTTATTGCATTAATTTATGAGAAGGCCCATGTGGAGCAGTTTTACGTTTCAGGGTACGCCCTGCAGCTCTATTGTGTAACATACAGCCACAATAGCTTTGATTTTGATACATAATTCAATAATATTGATTCATTGCACCTTACTGGTTTAAAACAGCCGTCTTCTCGACAACTCAACAATGAAAGCAAATGCGATTACGAGTGTGATACGCAATTTTTTTGCCGATTTGCAGTTTGCGCAATTGTAAATAATAAACTATGGCCTTATATTATTTTTTTATGGAACTACGCAGAATCCCATAAGCGGGAGTCGTAAAGCGTGTAACATGTGTTATTTTGATAACCTCTAAAGCTTGACATGATAACGATATACCAACCAAAGAATTCTATCAGAGATTCCTGTAAGATCCATGGAGATTGAATAGTGTTCAAGCCTTTGACATAGCTAATAGCCATTGATATGTTCGTGGAATTTGAGATGAGCAGTGTATCATATCACATATCCATAACGAACTTCGTGTGAATGCATAACTGTATGCACATAGTATAAAATCTCGCTTTTGTTTTGGGGGTGACTCTTTGATATATAGAAATAAAATGAGTTAGCAATTAGGAATCAAAAAATAAAGAAACATTTTTTTAAATAAAGGCTGCTTGCATTAGATTTAATTTTACAATAATCAGAAGTAATCGGAACTTATTGGAAATATAACTTACAGAACGTTAGACAAATAAGATCTCTTCTAGCAAGGAATTTTATAGAAATAAACAACGTGTTTGCTTCCAGCAGGGATTCAACACAGTATAATGGTTTTATAAACCTAACGGTCAATCAAGATGAGCTGAAACTTTATTTGAAGACATGGTTCAAAAGATATTCGTTCCTTGGTGGTTCACTTTTGTCTAATGTTAGTATAGCTTTATTCAAACGAACAAATATTAATAATCATGCCGCAAACTGTTCTGTTTCTAGTATTTACAATCAAAACAAGACCTCATTCAATATTTACCATAGCATCAGCATCAAGACAATTAGTATTTAGCACAATAGTTTCAGTCCGACGCAATCTCCGGTCGGACACGATCGTCGGGAATTATACTTGCAGTCCTACCTACAGTATCTACAACTGCAGTACAACATCAGCAAAATTACGACACGGAAGCTTCCAATACATATCTATCACGTGCTAGGATAAGACCAGCTGCCGTGAGCCGCCCACTACTCCCCAGGGCGTCAGTGCACTTAATTGGACCAGATCAATAGGAGATAACTAACCGTGTCCGCACCATGTAATGCATACACGTTCAATGCGTGTGTGCACGAAAAAATATATGTAAAGTACTTGTACACGAGTGTGGGTGTGGCACTGACCAACCAGCGTACGTAAGTGGTCACATTTTTACGCACACACTCATATAAATTCTTTCGCTCGCATTTTACACAAAAGTTACGTTCACAGCATGCGACAAAGAGGGTTTGTGTGTGTTTGACCAAAATGTGTGTATATAGAGGTACATATAAAAAGGAAGCGTTTGCGTGAATGAGTGAATTGCTGAATACACGAGGACAATTTAAAAAAGTTGGCGGTGTAAATGTTCAGAAGTTAGCCCCAGTTTTATATGAAATATAACACAAACTGGCAACTGTGCTTTTGTTAAATTCAATTAATGTAAACGTTTTAATTTTTTGTTACGTTTTTTCCAACGGCAAACACTGAACACAGTTTTTAATTACTCTCACCAATTTTTAAGTGGAATATTTTTGATGTGTTTTAAAACGACCGGACGCAGTTTAACTTTTAAAGTCGTCTTAGTCAAGCATGTTATGCTTCCATTATCGTTTTAATTTTCTGCAATATTGAAAACACAGAATATCATTATATTTGGCCTAAGCATGTCCCACAACTGGGCACGGGCCTCTACTCAGAATGAGACGGATTTAGGCCGTACTTCACCACGCTAGCCTGGCGCGGGTTGGCGAACTACACACACCATCGAGAACTTTTTGGGGCCTTTTCAGGGTTTCCTTACGATGTTTTCCTTTACCGTTAACGCAAGTGATAATCAAATTCACCAACACGTTTGCTACATGTAAATACGGCTTAACAAAAAAAAAACTCCTCTATTCTCCCTATATGAACACCTCAGTGTTACCATAGATAACAGTCGCGACGATAGTTTTGTTGCGCGTTATAAATGGGTGTGAATTTGCAAGGGGATGCTTTAATGCAAAGAAAATTGCACAAAGGGACAGGGTGACGGTAATTGATGGTTCACAGTCACAGTACACCATAGGAAACTGTTTGTGTAGGGGATTTGTATGGTAGTCATGGCAACCCGCTAGATTTAGGTGTTGTTAATTTTGTGTATAACAAGACTTTAGTTGTTTGTTGAATTTAATCAAAGAAGATTTAATGCAGGCTTGCAGTTCCCATTATGATTTAGTATTTAGATAATGAAAATTGGACTTAATATTATGGTAGTGCAAAAATGCATTCAAAGCTTATCAGGAATATAATATTTACTTACTTGTTTATTAATATAAACACGCAGCGGCCATTTTCATGCCTCCTTCCATTATACTTCATAAGTCGTTTATTATTTCCCAATTATGTTTAAATCATACATCACGTTAAAAATGCACGCTATTTATAATAATCACAATGAATCACACAACCTAAATTTGCTTGCACAATAAAATCACATTGCCCATAATTTACGTTAATAAAGCTGGTTACACACGACCTTAGCATAAAATATTGTGCATGCTAAACAAGCTCTATAAACAGGTCATAAAATATGGATACGAATATTAAGTAGCTGTCCATAGTATATATACAACATTAAGTATGTAGGAACCCAAATTAATTTTGGAATTCCTCCCTCAGCTACATAGCTAGAAGGTAAATATATTTTTTCACAAAGGTTTTGTAAAAACCGTCGATTGTTTGTTTGGGATAATCTCTTGTCCTTTTCAACGTGTTTTGTCTGTGAAATACAATAGAGTAGGTACAATATAAAAGTACTTACAATTGGACCGAAACATGAAATACCTGCTTGGATAAAGATGGCTAATATTGTATTTTTTGACGAGGCCAAATTGAATTGGTTAATTAAAAATATCATTACTACACCCATCTTTTTAAATAGTTTTAACCCCGTGTGGGCGGGTTAGAATATACAAGTTCCTCACCGCACGCTGGGAATAGACGCGTGTTGTAAGATTCAACAAAACCCAGCAAGCTTGGTGGTTGGATCTATACGGTCCGCCTGGCTATCTACCACCCTCACATAAAGTCCGGCAAGCAGTTTACTGTATTCCGTCGCGTGTATGTGAGAGTCAGAGGAGTATAGGGGAATCTCTTTATATCTCTGTTCCTTGGATTCGTGTGCTCCATCTTAGACCCTATCTACGCTTACCATCAGGTGAGACTAGGGCCAAACGCAACCAAGTGAAGAATAAAAAAAAAACCTTGGGCATGGTTTTAATTTTCTGTAATGAAGAAAATATGTCATTGAATATCAATATCGATTTGACTGTTTAGCCATGTAGACATAATGGTGCGTCCAGACCTGACGAACGCGCCGCGAATGCGCCGCTCGCGAGCCGCTCGCGAGCTGCGCGTGAGCGGCGCGCGGTCGGCGCGCGAGCTGTTGTACGAACATGAAATGCACGCGCGCAGCTCGCGAGCGGCGCATTCGCGGCGCGTTCGTCATGTCTGGATGCACCATAACAACCAGACAAACAGGCAAATTCACTGTCCAATCCCAAATATAAGTTAAATGTGCATGATGGTAGACAAAAATGTGGTCCTAGATAACGCTTACCTACAAGATTGTTATCAGTTTCATATGTAATCAGCCTCACGATAAAAAGTTAAGTATTTAGATCAACAAAATCATTGCTGCATAAGTTCCAGCGGAATATAGGCGGTTCTGTAATTGTCAAGAGAGAAATAGGTCAATAATGGCTTACATTTTGGATCTAGCCAGTCGGCTTTAAGCTTACTAGATATTTATGCACTGCTGCAAAGGATAAATTCAGAATATGGTTGCAGTATTAGCTCTCATGCACCTGCGGGCTTTGTTACCATTTGGTTCCGTTTTCAACCCCTAAATTATTATGTAGAAACCTGCTACATTGATAATCCAGTACAGAGAGATAATTCTATATTGTTCTGCCTAGTCTTTTCCCAACTATGTTCGGGTCAGCTTCCAGTCTAACCAGATGCGGCTTAATACCAGTATTTTACACCATCAGACCTCCGCAACCCAGTTACTGGGCAATGCCGATATCTTAAGGTTAGACCGGTTGTCAGACTTTCGAGCTTCTGACTACCTGTAACCCGTGTATTCGTATGACACCCGGGACTGACTGTTTAACGTGCTCTCCGAGACACGGGCTCCCGATTTGTAACAAACTGTCACCCATCCACGGACTGATCGCGGCAAGCGCAGCTTAATCTCACAAATCGTATGATCGGCGCGGTTGTTAATTAGCCACCTATATTATGCCATCTAATAAAAGTGGTCAATTTTGAGCATTCACCATCAGCAGCCTGAAGAAATCTCCAGTAGAGTGCTACCACGTAGATCTTCCTCGCTACATTGAACGGTGGTGAGAATTGCCATTATCGCCTCGTCTGGCAAAATAATTGGTGATAGTTTTATACTATTTAGGGGCTCGTTGCTAAGTAAAAACCGCGCGGAGCATATGATTTGCAAGGTTAAGCAGTGCTTGCCGCGGTCAGTCCGTGGATGGGTGGCCATTCGTTACACATCGAGACCCCTACGTGTGTCGGAGAGCACATTAAACTGTCAGTCCCGGGTGTCATACGAATACTTATGCCAGTCGTTACGGGTAGTCATACGCCCGGATGTCTGACAACCGGTCTAACCTTAGGATATCGGCATTGCCCAGTTACTGGGTTGCGGAGGTCTGATGGCAGTCGCTCCGTGTAAAATACTGGTGTTCAGCCGCATCTGGTTAGACTGGTAGCTGACCCCAAAATGGGAAAAAGGTAAGGCAGAACAGTTTTACACTATCTAGGTTTGGTCATGATGAGACAATGAGTGAACGGCGATTAACAAAAGGAATTTATAAGGCAGATGACAATGGAAACGCCGGTAGAGGACGCCCTAGAAGGATATACATCGATGTTACTGGTGGTGCTCTTCACAAAGGACAGGTGCGTCGTACTCTCAACCGGCGTGCGTGTATAACAAGATGTATGAATGTGGATGAAGCGAAAGGAGTATGTAAGGGTCGTAGCATGTGGCGTTCTATAGTTTCTGTCTACCCCCATGGGAAAAACGCGTGAGTTTATGTATGTATGCGTCGCTGTGTAGTGAAAACCTCGTAATTGCAATGAACCTAATTTTACAGGAGGAGATAATAGCTGCCTGTTAAAAAAAAAGTATGAAGTGTAGATGTAAGGTTCTTCTGTTTTATTATCTATTCATCAGTCTATTTCATCTTAGAGCTGCGCACGTTCGTTCTAAATATGCATTACAAGGTTTTCTACCCAACAAATGAATACCAAAAAATAAAAATGAATTTGTGCTTTACGAGGTTTTCACTGACCAGCGACGGTATGTAGTTTTATATTCTTAATTATTATTTTATACTATAGTTAATTATTTTCAGTTTTATTTGCATAATTAATCTCAACATGTTAATTTAAATATCCGAACAAAAGTTTATCAAATAAACTTGACTGTTTTCATGAATAAACGGTTGTAAATTTCATTATTATAGGCATTTAAATCGTTTTCAGGACAACGTTAATTGACAAATGACACAGTAAATAAGTTGATAGTACATTTATCCAGTATTTGATCCGATAAAATAATACAACATTGAACAAGTTGTTTCAGACACCGCTTTGGTTTTAATAAATAAACGGTTTATTTATAGAATTTATTACGCAGCCATCTTTTTTATTACGTCTCTCGAAAAAAAAAACTATATTGTTAAGATTGATAACTATTGCGAGATTTATCAATCAATCAATTCAGAGTACTCTAGTCCACTGCTGGACAAAACCCTCTTTGAAGATGCGCCATAATACTTGTGCAAAAACAATAATATGGAGCCGTTCACGACAGTTTTTGAACAATCAGATAACAATAAAACCGCGTATACGCATTACGCATGGGTAATAACAAACAGATCCTTAATTCATTCGGAAGTTACGTATTATTGTTTACGACAGTATACCTACCACGTATTGTTCTCTATTTTTGGCTTGTCGGTGTACAGCGTCTTACAATATACCCTATTGTGAGGGAATTTTGTGGGCGGATGTTTTAATATTCGCTGTGTTTAGTATTGAAGGGAACATATTATATAAAATGGTGGGTTTATGTTTGTATATTTAGGATGTAATACAGCTCTTTATCTTTGAAATAGTCTTCTTCTTCTCTCGTTTGGGTATGAGATTTAATAGAATAGTTCATGCCGTCTTGAAAAGATTAGCTAATCAGCAAGTTTGGTAGCGAGGCGGTCTGCCCAGGGTACGCAGAACTCACCTACTTGAGCATCATCACTCGTGGCTCTTTTACATAGTCTTCATCTTTTCGTGTGGTTAGTGACTAACCTGGTCTCAGAGTTTATGCCGTCCATGGGTCTCTGACTTGGCTCCACATGCCGTCGAGAAATATCTCTCAGGCATGCCGGTTTCCTCACGATGTTTTCCTTCACCGTTTTTAAGCAAGTGATAATTATACAATACGCGCATGAATCCGAAAAGTCAGAGGTGCGTGCCTTGGGTCCGAACTCAAGATTTATGACTTGGCAGTCCGACGGTCACACCGCTAGCCTATCACTGCAATATTTTGTTTTTGTAATGTAATTTGTATAGTCACAATTGCGTGAAAGAGCGGCACTAACTTTGAATTTTGTCTGAAAAATCCTTATGTTTCGTCCTTGTTCAGTCGCACACATGCTACCTACCTAGGTATATAAATAATATGTATAACAGTCACGTCATAATCCGCTCGTAGTCCCATTGAACGGGCCTCTTTTCAATGCAACAATGAGTGGCCATTGTACGCCGACAGACTGTGAAAGTGGGTTCAATCGTTATGAAAAAGATTTTCCCTTTTTCCTAATTTCCTGACAATGGAACGACCATGGACTCCCTGAGCATATGTGACCCGGTTAGGGAAGGGTTCCGGAGAAATGTTAAAAGTATTCTTAGTCTGATAACAAGCTTTTGTTACGTAGCGAAGATACTCCTACTTATTGGGAGGACTATTTTTAGGGTTCTCTCGCTGAAGTGTGGAGACGGAACTTTTGTGTATTGTGAGGCTGGGAAGTGTGAAATCGATACGTATCTCCCACGCTCAGGAAACGCAGAGCTCCTAATGATACACACCTGAGGTTTATCGATAGCGATTGTGATACGTACTCATATGGTAGTTTAGATATTACGTTTTATCGTAAGTAGTTTTACATTGTCATTCCCTCGACAGGCTTCGATGCCGAGATCGTGATGCCGAACGTTTATTCAGTTATATTTAGTTTTTTGTGACTGAGCGAAACTATAGTTATCGATTAGACAGAATTTTCGGGCTGTAACAAATTCTACTTCAATTGCATTTTTAACCCTGTGCACCGGACTTAGAGTTGGGTATTCCACGGCTATTCCTGTTACCTGGGATACTATCATAATATATAACTCCTGAAACCCCGAAATAAACATCCAGAAATAACAACCTACCCCGTTCTATACGTGTATGTAATTGCAGGAAATACACAATGCCTAATTGGTGTTTTAGTGTAACATGGCTCGTCGTCGGATCCCATTAGCTGGCGTGGTAATGCCCACGAGCCCACTGGACTGTGCTTATATATCGTAAGATAAGTCATGTGTGTATTGTGCGGTGTGCATTTGTATATTGGATTATAACCTTAATACTGTTGTTGCAATTATTACTGGTCGTGTGACTTATTTGGCTGCGAAGATTAACATAACATAACATCACGCCTGTATTCCCCGAAGGGTTGGGCAGAAGTGTATAGTAAAACCCTCATTTCACCGTTATGTTTAAGTCCCATGTAATAGGGAGCGAGCCTATTGCCATCAATCGGGCACATATCCAAACTGCGGAGTGCTACTGAGGAATTTCACACGGAAAAAACCAATAACAGTTTACCCGACCTGAGGATCGAACTCAGGACCTCAAGATCAGCAGTCGCACTTGCCACCACTAGACCAACGAGGCGAAATTTAATATAGCTAAATATTGATGTAAAAAGTAGCTTCAAAAGTGGCTTCATTGCATCATACTGAACAAATCAATCATGTGGCTATTGAAGAAATATATATTACTAGCGAGCCGCCCGGCTTCGCACGGGTGCAATGTAGATATTAATGTGGTTTATGTAAACCTTCCTCTTGAATCACTCTATCTATTGCTGAAAACTACATTAAAATCCGTTGCGTAGTTTAAAAGATCTAAGCGTACAGACAGCGGGAGCGACTTTGTTTTATACTATGTAAAGATCATGCAACTATTGAAAGTGCATTAAAAGAGCCTCCACGAGTGACGATACTTAAGTACCTACATCTGGCGCAACATTTTTTTTTATCCTTGGAAAATCCTCATGTATGTCCCTCGCCCGGGGAAGACGAGGGGTCTGCCGGACTCTTATCGGATAAAAACCTACGGTGTTCCTCCTCCTGACCGTTCGGCCGGGGTCACGGGATTCGCACAAGCATGCACCGCAACCCCGGCAGGTCCCGGTCCGCCAACCCTTGGCGGACCTCTCATCTGTGGGGCCTTGTCCCACATCCTTCTGAGAGGCGCACACGGAACACTGCGCGCCTTCTCGGCCTGTTACTGGTCGGGCGGTGGGTCAGCCCCCCTACCAACCTTGCTGACTGGCTAATATTTTCACTACATCATGAGCTATTCTCATATACCTAATTCGCCAACACGAGAGAAGAAGATTGTTGAAATTTTATTACAGACCTTGTATCTGTGCATTTTGGAACCGAAAACTAGAGATGTAACTTACAATGGACACAGTATACCGAGTTACCTTTCTATTGTATAGCTTATAATAGTAACTATATTTTACTACTGTATCCAACTTCAGATATATTATTAGTATTTTATACCATTATGTATTTTTCTTCTTTTCGTGTGGTAAGTGACTAACCTGGTGTCAGAGTTTATGCCGCCCATGAGCCTCTGACTTGGCTTCACATGCCTTCGAGAAATATGTCTCAGGCATGCCGGTTTCCTCACGATGTTTTCCTTCACCGTTTTTTTATATCAACAAAGATTTTTAATATCATACGCACATCAATCCGAAAAGTCAGTGCTGCGTGCCTTGGGTTCGAACTAGAGATCTATGACTTAGCAGTCCGACGGTCACACCGCCATAGGCATATTCAGGGTGAGGCAGATGGGACGCCTGCCCCACCCTGGCACAGGAAAGAATAGGTAAATGGTCTAGATTCAGTCAACTTGTCTCCCATGTCCGCAGAACAATTACCCAAAATAGGCAGACCAATACCCGATTCAATCTATACTGCCATAATCTCATTCTGCACTTCCAGATTTATTCATGAGACAAATATTCACTACCTATCCGAAAACCAGCGCTGCTATACTTCGGTGTAGCAGCATTATGCTGAGATGGGCTCCTTTTTTTGTCTCGTGGAGGCATATAACTTTTTTATTTTGTTGATTTTTTATTTTATGTGTTTGTATGTCTGTAACGAGACTTAAATAAATAATTTTCTTTCTTTCTTTCTTTATCTGACTGAGTTTGCCCCACCCTGGACAAAATCCTGGCTTCGCCCATGCACACCACTAGGCTATCACTGCTGACACTATTGTGTATTTAATAATTGCGACTTATGCCTACAATATGCAGGTAAGCAGCTCGGGAATAACCAGTAACTACATTTTACTCTGAGCTCCAGATAAAAATGAACTGAATATTTAAATATTCCAGTATCGCTCTAATTGGCGGCTGTAAGGGTTGCCAGACAGTTTGGACAAGCGTCATGGTGGATTATTTCCTTTACTTGTCCTTTCAACGCAATATTAACGTAAGCAAGGCATAAAAATCCCAGATTCCTGTTAATAAAAAAAGATGTCTAGAGATTGCTACAAATTAAGATCACTAATTGTGTTGTTTATTTTTATATAAAGCCTGAAACATACTTTACCCAAAACAAAAGACCACTGCTCTATAGTTCTAGTCATCAAAAGCGCGGTTGAAGATCGTAAGAACCTAAGGGTGGCTTTAGGCACACGGGCCACTCGCCACAGCCACAAGCAGCCGGCCAGAATCTGTTTTCATACATTTCAAATAGCTGCCACCGGCCACACGTGTGCGGCGACGCTCTGCGAAATGTATGGAAAAGTTAGTCCGCACCTTGTGACGAGTGGACCGTGTACGGGGCACCTACACACCTAAGTTCTGTGTCCAGATCGAAGAGTGGGCCAAACATTTAAACAAAGATTTTATCGAGACTTTACTCACGCATTTTATCGGGATTGCAAGACATAATTTCCACTTACCAGCATAAACGGCAGTGGAGTTATGCTCCGGGTCGTACGGACAGACGGCCTGACCCGACTTCTCCCTCTCCATGTGATAGGAGTCCCGCTGCACGCTGTACTCTCTGCAGAACGGCCTGAAGCTGTTCGTCCCGCAGACCAGCAGCCTCCCTGTACCCAGGGAGACGAGCACTCTGATGTAGTTCTGACAGCTCTCCTGAAAATAATATAATTGATTAAGTTTTTGAACTTGAAAAACACCAGGGATATCTTTAAGGAGATATAATAAATGAAGATGGTGGATTGACTTCAATTGCTGTCAATATATCATAACAAAATTAGGTATATTTTTTTACTTGTGAAAGCCAGTTCACACAGAAACTGTTTTTATTTTGGTGATGGCGCCTGTAGTTGAATGAGCGAGTTCACATACCCGACAGTATTCCGAATCTAGTAAAAATACTGGATCCGTTATTTTTATCGTATCTTGTCTGCCAGATGCGACGCGACTGCCATTTGTTTAATTGATCCGTCGGCACATCCGATAAAACGGATCCACTGTGTTAACGGGCGGTGACTTGTTATTAGAATTGTATTCAAGGCTTAACTAATTAAAAAGTCATCACCCGTAAACTAACCCTTTTAAAAAAAGAGGAAAATCTATTTTTTATTCCCTTCTTATATTGAATGATCTAATTTCAGGCCACGCTCGCATATTCTAATCGTTCTGCCTAGCTTTTTCTATTGTTGTTGGGGTCAGCTTCCAGTCTAACGAGATGTGGCTGAATACCAGTTTTTTACACGGAGCGACTGCTATCAGACCTCCGCAACCCAAAAACTGGGCAATACCGATATCCTAAAGTTAGATAAGTTGTCAGACTTTCGGGCTTCTGACTAGTAACGACTGTCATAGGTACTTCGTATGACACCCGGGACCGACGGTTGAACGTGCTCTTCGAGGCATGGAGAGGTCTCGATGTGTTTAAAAGAGTAACGGTGGAGTTTCTTGCCCATTCTTCTCCATACGAAACTACCTTTTGGAAGTGGCGACTAGAATCAATTCTATTTTTTTTTGTAAATTTTAACGTACCAAAGTGCCTTTTATGTGCCTAATTGAAATAAATACTTTGACTTTAACGAATGGCCCACCCACTGACTGACCGCGGAAAGCGTTGCTTAACCTCGAAAATCGTATGACCCGCGCGGTCGTTAATAAGCCATGAGCCCCTTCTCGCATTTTCTAATACTAAACTTAAAATATAATTGACGACACTCCAAGCCCATGCCAAAAAATTATCGAAGACCTCCCATGTTATCAGGTATGTCGACAGTAAAATTAAGTCCAAGTAAATCCATGTCCGGACAGGTATATCGGCGATATAGTTCGGTAATATGATTGCATTTGCATTTCCATGAGCCTCCAGATGTACCGTAATCCTATTCCGACGCAATGGGATCCCGGCACACTGACAGACATGCACGTCATTTTGTATCACTAGTTGGACACGCGGTCCTGCTTGGGCGGAATTGTTGAGTGTTGTGATGGAAGATAGGAGCGCATGATTGGGAGCTCGTCAGAAAAATCTACTTGAATATCCTAGTAGCTGATTGTGATATGAATACACTAGAAAATAGTGGTAAGTAGGGGGGGTTTAGTTACACTTTTAAAATCATTCTACTATTTTTTTAATTCATCATACTTATTGTTTATTTTGTTTATTACTATAATAATTGATGATGACTGCCTCGTTGGTCTAGTGATGGTAAGCGCGTCTGCTGATCGTGAGGTCCTGGATTCGATCGCCAGGTTGGGCAAAAGCGTTATTGGGTTTTCCGTGTGGAATTCCTCAGTAGCAGCTCGCAGTTTGTGCCCAGTTGATGGCAATAGGTTCGCCCCCTATTACATGGGGCTTAAACATAACGGCGAGATGAGGGTTGTACTGTACACCTTTGCACAACCCTTTGGGGAATATAGGCGTGATGTTTTGGTAAGTTATGTAATTGATGATTTTTACTTGTTATTTTAATTAAACAAACAATTTTTGAACATCAATTTCCATTCTCGCTTTAATACTAGCCAGTAATTGCAGAAAATAACTATAATAATGCCAGGCACTAAGAACTTAATGACCACTTCAAAAATTATCTGCCATAGAATTAACTTTTTATCATTAAAAGAGTACTAAAGAACCGTATTTTACCGGACAATAAATCTACCAGTTCTAGTTTTTAATAGTTTTATGGTATCTCAAAACTTTCTTAGTGACCTAGTATTTTCTTCATATATTACGTGATCCTATTTTTTTACAGACGAAGGCCCGTATTCATAGTACGCCCTCGACCTGGTTCAAAAAGAAAAGTTAAGTTCCATACACGTGTCCACTATAAATAATAGTCTGTAGTATATAATACGTATGTTATATGAATCAAGATCTTAAAAAGATACCTATTTATCAATAACTGCTTCGTTGCGCGACTGCTGATTGTGAGGTCCTGTGTTCGATCCCCAGATCGGGCAGTGTTATTGGGTTTTTCCGTGTGGAATTCCTCAGTAGAAGATGGGAGTTTGGATTTGTGCCCGGTTGATGGCAATAGGCGCGCCCCTTATTATATGGGACTTAAACATAAGGGTGAAATGAGGGTGTCACTATACACCTGTGCCCATCACTAATATCTCTAATGTGCAAGCAGAAGATACGGAAAAAGAACGAGAGTGAAAGAGATATGTAAGAGATGTCTAAATGAATGACACTTGGAGGCATCAATGGCAACTGAACTGAATATAGATCTAAGTTAACTCAAACTAACGTACATTACAGAACAATAGTTATTATGTTAGCTTAGTGTAGCTTAAGTTATTGACTTGCGTCCATGTTATTGTTGAGTATTCGAGCGAGTGACGTATTATGCCAGTGAGCATTGTACGATAAAATGGCTACGACTTATGATAATTTAAATTTCAGAATATATGTTCAGGGAATTTAAGTGGTTAGTTAATTCTCAAATGATGTACGTATAAGACTAAATTCTCTGTCAGCGTCAAAGGACAGTGACCGCGGGTGGTTGGTTTGGCGACAATATTGTAACGTAGAAGACGAAGATGATATTAGTAATTAAAGTATTTATTAAAATCCACGCGCGAGGCCAATAGTCCGCGCGGAACTAGTTGGTCGCGCCTTAGGTATGTGAGCGGCAGGGGGGGGGTGCACAGTAGACAAGACAAAGTAAACTGACAGAGCGCGTCTATTGTTTCACCCCCCCCCCCCTGCCGCTCACATACCTAAGGCGCGGCCAACAAGTTCCGCACGGACTATAGTCACCGCCTGCGGTATGCGAGCGGCAGGAGGTGGGTGCACGCGGTAAACAAGACAAAGGAAACTGACAGAGCGAGCCTATTGTTTTGCACTCCCCTCACCCCGCTCACATACCGCAGGCGGTGACTAGCCCTCGTGTTAATGATTTTAAACTGTAACATATCGTTTTTTTATTGTATTTTGTATTTTTTATATTGAACGTTATTCTTAAGTACCTAATAAAATAGAACGTACATAATGAGGCTTGCATAGTCGCGGAAAAGCGAACTAAGGAATCGAAAAAAGTTTGAAAAAAGAAAAAATCTAACTATATTTTTAAAGTCCCTCACTTAAAAAAAAACCTTACGAAAATATTATAAACCCTAATCGAAATTCTCTTACTCCTAATGAGCTTAGTATTAAGCTTATACGTAGAACGCGTGAACAGTACTCGAAGGTTCTGGAAGCCCCGATAGAGAATCGTTGTCCGCACTCGGCACCGTCAGCTGCGACCATTACTTACCGTAGGTGGTAGGCCCATCCCACGCAACGCAACCCGCAATACCTTGTAGGGCTGCTACTTGCATGTTTTGAAAAAATGCGCAGTAGTGTAAATGAGATAATAGATAACGTATGAGATATCGTGATTACTATCAATGGGTAGACCCCAAATCTGGAAGAAATGCAAGGTACAGGACAAAAATAATGGGGTAACAGAGAAAAACAGCAGTGGCTGGACGAAGGCTGACATTTATAACGGGAGAAGTAGAAAAAAAATTACACTCTTTTCTCAATAGTACACGAGTGCCAGTATTCCCAAGGAGGGTTGATGTCAGGCAGGCGGCCGGTCATAAAACAATAAGCCAAAACCTCTAACAACATGGATTTATGAAATACAAGTTGTGCCGACTCCACCTAGTGTGGGATAAGGGTAGGAAGAAGAAGAAGAAGTAAACGAGTGCCACCCCTGCACCTCCATTACGTGTGTTACAGCAGCGGGATCCGCTTTGTAACAGTTCGTATTTGGATCTGCACACAAGCCTCACTTGACCAGTTACTTTCTAATTCAGAGCACTCTGGACGAATCCCAAATGCTAGCCCATTTCGCTAAATCTAGGATAAAACACGCCTAGTTTGGTCCAGGATTAGAGCTAATTGTAAATACGGGTAGGATGTAATCGGATTATTCGAGTGATGTTATAATCTGTGTACGACGGATATTGACGTAAATTGTAGAGATTAGATGTGGAATATTTGAAATGTAATGTTTATTTTGGAAATATAACAGCATTTTTTTCACTCTGCCTCATTGGTCTAGTGGTGACAAGTGCGACTGCTGATCGTGAGGTCCCGGTTTCGATCCCCAGGTCAGGCAGTGTTATTGGGTTTTTCCGTGTGGAATTCTTCAGCAGCAGCTCGGAGTTTGGATTAATGTCCGGTTGATGGCAATAGGCTCGCCTCCTATTTATTACATGGGATTTAAACATAACGGCGAAATGAGAGTGTTACATATATACACTTCTGCCCAACCCTTTGAGAAATAAAGACGTGTTGATATGTTATGGTTTTTTTTTAATTTAAAGGTCAGCCGTCAATTGAGGGCTGGAAATTAAAAAGATGCCAAGTACAAAAATCATTTTTTTTAACTAACATTAAAACCTGTGTATTTTATGTAATATGTGAACAATTTCATTTTCGTGTGATTAAAATAAATGCATTCATGGTCCAATCCATGGTTTTTTTTCTTTAATAAACAGTTTTATCGAATTATAGTTGCTTTATGCTGATCACCCAGCACCTTTGTAATTTCTTGTCCTCAATTACTACCACCTGTATCAAAGCCATTGAAGATAGGACAAAAGATACAGGGAATTGTTATTTTTAATAACTTCTTCTTTTCGTGTGGTTAGTGACTAACCTGGTGTCATAGTTTATGCCGCCCGTGGGCCTCTGACTTGACTTCACATGTCGTCGAGAAATGTTTCTCAGGCATGCCGGTTTCCTCACGATGTTTTCTTTCATCGTTTTTATGCAAATGATAGTTATTAATATGCACATGAATCCGAAAAGTCAGAGGTGCGTGCCTTGGGTTCGAACTCGAAATCTATGGCTTGGCAGTCCGACGGTCACATTACAAGGCTATCACTACTAATAACTTAAACTTTTAGGCGCTTGGCTAAATATCAATTGCCGTGCCCCTAGCGCGCGACTACGAATCGATAAAATAATACCTACAATAAATATATTAAGCTTTTTCAATACTTAAGAGCTATGAAATAAATTTAAGTAATTGTTGTAAATCATAACTCTATTGAATAATCGTGTTAATTGTATCACGCAGTTCATAGGACTAAAATAGAACAAAAAAACCATGCATGTTCTCTGTCGCAGAAATACGACACGCGCGGTAGGGGCACGGAAATATTTGTCGCAGAAATGCGACTCAAGCGGTTAAAAGGTTAAAAACAGCGAATACTTGTTGATAGGTATATTCTACTTCGCACCAACATAATCTAGTTCACTATATGCTACCAGAATCCAAGACGGAATTCAACAAATCTGTTTAGGTACCAATGGCAGTCGGCTCACGTCGACGACAGTTCGAGACCAAGTAAAATGGCGTGCAGGTAGACGGGCCAGCCTCGCTTGCAATTGAAGCATGAATTTGCGACGTCCCTCGAGCGCCGAGCAATCAACTGAGAGACGAACCTCGGGGACGCAAAAAGAACATAGCCTAGCTTTGTTTGTGGTCAAGGGATTTTAGAATTTTTTAAAATATTTAATACAACCCAGCATTTTTTAAAGGACGTTTTACCAACCAACATTTCCAACAAAATTTTACAAAATTTTCTAAGAGTAGATCGTAGAACAAGACGTGGTTCTTTCTTAATATAAAATAAAAGTACTATTTCATTAAAGAAATGGCTTTAACTGAAAAGAAAGTTAAACAACTTAAGACTAATAGCTAGCAACGACTTTACAAAAAATGTGTTTTGAAGACTGTAAACTTTCGCCAGTTAATTTGAAGCAACCTTGTATAGTAATCCAAAAAGATTCCTTGTTTTTGACATAGCAAGCAATTGTACTTTAGTCCACTGCTGGACACAAGCCTCTCCCAGGTTTTACCAATTGGCCATCCAAGATCACTTCGTTTAAAATATCTTATTATAATTAATAACCGCAAAAATCGACGTGTTTCTTACTGGAACTGCCTTGTTGGTCTAGTGGTGGCAAGCGCGACTGCTGATCTTGAGGTCCTGGGTGCGATCCCTAGGTCGGGCAAAGTTTTATTAGGTTTTTCCGTGTGGAATTCCTCAGTAGCATCCCTGAGTTTGGATTTGTGCCCGGTTGATGACAATAGGCTCGCCACCTATTACATGGGACTTAAACATAACGGTGAAATGGGGGTGTTTCTAAACACCTCTGCCCAACCTTACGGGGAATACAGGCGTGATGTTATGTTCTTATTGCAGTCCCCGAGCACGTAGAGCCTGGCTTTCATTATGTTATTCATGGTAGGTAAGGGTAGGGATTAGACAGTTAACCCACCACGCTTGTCTAATACGGGTTGGTAGGTGTGCAGTAAGCCATCTGACTAGGCTCGTGGACGCCGCCGTTGGTACACAAAGTACTCTTCCGCCGCCGCCCTAAAACGTCATCCTAGAGAGGTGTTACGAGCGCAGGGAGGCCTTTGCCCTGCATTGGGGTAATCATGGCTGAATAATAACAAAAATAACAGCAAACAATTATATAACTACCTTGTTTTATTTATAACAGTCTCGTTAAAAATTTACACTTTTCCGTAACATTATTTATATTACTCAACAACTTTGAAACCTAATTTTTCGGGCAGAAATGACCTACTTTCAACACAGCATATATTTTTAAAAGCGTGCCTTAATTAACCTTCTGTCGACCGTGACGCCCCCAAGCGGTGAAGGTCGTTAAAGCTGTAAAGTTTTCTACTAACTGTTACTATGTTTTAGCGCAAGATTAAAAAGGGCTTTATTTATGTCAGGAAGTACGTAAACAGGAGGAGTTAACCATGTTTTGGTTAAATACGCTAAACTTTTACGGGATGTTTTTATTTCTTTAAAAAACAAATATTACTTAGACAGATACCAAGAATCTCTATGTTCTGTGGTTACGTAATGACTGTCCATTTTTCGCTTAGATGCCTTAAAGCAGTTCACTAAGCTATTAAATAAGATGGGTGGGCTTTGGTTCTATTTATTTATCGATAGGTCAACGTGGGACATGGGCCGCCAGAATAAGCGACCCTAAAGGAATATTGCACTAATCACTACACTTGAAAAATTGATCGGTGATCGCTATATGTGTTATTATTACATGCTGCGGCCACGTAACCCGCGGAGAGAGATGCTGTTGGAAGTAGTATATTCTTTTCCAGAAAGCGTATCTATAGATAACACTAATAATATCTCTATGCATCCTAAAGATAGAACAGCTACTGCTGACAAAAAAAACATAACATAACATCATGCCTGTATTCCGCGAAGGGTTGGGCAATGGTGTATAGTAACACCCTCATTTCGCCGTTAGGGGGCGAGCCTATTGTCATCAACCCGGCACAAATCCAAACTCCGGGCTGCTACTGAGGTATTCAACACGGAAAAACCCAATAACACTTTGCCCGACATGGGGATCGAACCCAGGACGCCACGATTAGCAGTCGCGCTTGCCATCACGTAACCAACGAGGCAGGTAAACGAACCTTATTGTAAATCAATAAATATAATGTACCACTTCATGTCAAACCCGAAAGTCGAGAAATCCAGACAATCATTATAGCCTTGAAACCTAAGGCCTGGTCAGACAGAGAGCGTGGTTGGGTGTGTCAATTACAATGACAATTTATGGAAGACTACACAGAGACTGCCACACCACACCAAACTTGTCGTGGCAGTCTCTGTGTGGCGTTTTCCATACATTGTCATAATAACTATTTTGCTGGTTGGACATTTTTGATTACGAGCACATTACGTTTACGTGTACCCGTGTTTAGGCCCGCGCGCGCGGGTGGAATGAAATACACATTCATACCTACTAAACATATCTACTAACACCAAATTTTCTTTTTCTTTTTATTTGTTCATTAAACTCAAAGCCTATGCTTTTTGAAATTCTTACCGCACCAATTTATTGTACACATAAATTAAAATGCAAACATTACCCAAGGGGTGGAGACCTGGTGTCCTGAAATACAGACCTCACGTCTAGTTTAGGCACCAGTCTCCCACAGTATAATAATTGTTGTTATGTACTCTGTATTGATACCTCTCTAATGTACCTATATTGTGGTGAAAAATAAACGATTATCTTATCGTATCTTATTGTCATAGTAATTTGCACGCCAAGCGCACGCGATTAACACGCGACGTGAATGTCACACCCCGCCACGCTCTCTATCTGACCAGGCCTTTATATAAGTCTGAGATTGTTTATCACGTTCAAGCGAAGTCGTGAGTGATACAGAACTATTTGTAGGTATCGTTAAGAAAGAACTAAGAGATAACAAAATCAGAAAGATTATCTGGACTTTAGTATACGTGATAAATCAACTGAATTTTAGTCCGTGGAGCGGATTAAGAAAACAATTCCCCTCTGTCGTCCGGCAAGCGATTCGTAAGAGGCCGTCACCTGGCACCATATTAAATTACATTCATACATAAACTCACACCTTTTTCCCATGGGGGTAGGTAACAAATATGGGTAGGGGGGTAGGTGATAAGGGAACGTTGTGGAGTGAAAGAAGATGTAGTGAGAAGGATTGAGAAAAGTATGTTAAGATGGTTTGATCATATTGAGAGGATGGACGAAAGGAGATTAACGACATAAGTGTATAAGGCGAGTGTGGATGGAACAGTTGGAAGAGCCCGACCTCGGCGAACGTACCACGAACAAATCGCGGACGTTCTCAAAAAAGACCAGGTTGGTAGCACCCTAAACCGACGAGCATGCATGAAAAGGTTAATGAATGTAGATGAAGCGGAAAGGGTGTGTCAGGATCATAGCAGGTGGAAATCTATAGTCTCTGCCTCCACCGATGGGAAACAGGCATGATTGTATATTCTATGGTAGGCAGAAACTATAGAAAGCCACATGCTACGATCCTATGCTCTTTTCGCTTCATCCACAGTCATAATCTTGTCATACACGCACGTCGGTTGAGAGTACTTTAACATATTAAATTGTGCATGGAAAATGGTAATAAGCTATCCACCACATGGGACTTAATCGGTTCCAGAGGTGTATAGATTCCTGTAATAGGAGAACACGGCTGCTTACTCCTTCGAGATTTATAGGAGTGAGTTCTCACCTAGCCTTTTCCCAACTATGTTGGGTCAGCTTCCAGTCTAACCAGATGCGACTGAATACCAGTATTTTACACGGAGCGACTACCATCAGACCTCCGCAACCCAGTACTGGCCAATGCCGATATCGTAAAGTTAGACCAGTTGTCAGACTTTCGGGCTTCTGAACTCCCGTAACGACTGTCATAAGTATTCGTATGACATCCGGGATCGAATGTTTAACGTGCTCTCCGAGGCATGGAGGGGTCTCGATGCGTAATGAACAGTCACTCATCTACAGACTGACCGCGGCACGCGCAGCTTAACCTCGCAAATCGTATGATCCGCGCTGTTGGTAACACACAAGCCCCTCTACAGGTTACAGGCGTGAGGTGTGTATATTTGTTAATTGAACTGTGCGTTTGAAACCAATTCTTAATCAGTTCCATTTATCAAAGTGGACACTTCCCATACAGCTGTAAAAAAACATATAAAGAAGAAAAGTAAAGGCTCATTTACACGGTGCAAGTTTCTTGAAGCAAGTCTCATGTTATCTCTGTTTTTGTCGTAGAGAAAGACAAAGGTAGAACGACTCTTGCTTCATGAAACTTGCACCGTGTAAATCAACCTTAAAGTACTTATTCACGATTACCGTCATTTCTCTCTAAAAGAAATAAATTATAGTTTCCAATTAGTAGAAGAAACTTATTAAAACGAGTGGTGCGACCAAACGGTGGCAGTTACATTAATCGAAACTCGTTACTGCACGCCTAATGGATGCATAAACGTTTAACAACTTCTTCTTACACGCTCCGCTTGAGAAATTCAAGTGAATTTGTAAATAGTCTAAGAAATTAGTTTGCTAAACATTTGTTTTGGGAAATAATTAAAGTTGGAATTTGTTTGTGTTTTTTATGGATGTACGGTGTAGTTTGAGTCAGAATGTTTCAGGTCTGGGTGTGACTCTGGACCATCTTTTGGATTGTGGACGTAAAACAGAGCTTCTTATAATCACAGACGGAGAAACTTCTCGATTTGGGTTGATTTATCAGGTCTGGGTTGTTTGGGCGCACCTTTGGACCACTATGGATTGTTGACTTAAAACAGAGCCTCTTATAACCTCGAATGGAGAAACTACTCGATTTGGGTTGATAGTAACATAGCCACACCTTAATTATTGGGGTGCATGAAAACCTCCACGAGTACGACGTACTTAAGTACCTCCAGCGCACCCTGGGCAGTCAGCCTTGCAACCAAACTTTCTGACTAGCTAATCTTTTCACCACGGCATGATCTATTGTAGTATAGCTCGTGTCGACAGGAGAGAGGAAGTACAGTAGGTAGGTAAAGAACTGTGTTCGTGGCATCTTGCGTGTAAAGTTTATAATTTTTCGAGAGAGAGAATGGTAGCCCATGACTTTCTCCAGGTAGTCCAGGTACGAAATTCCTTTCGGCCAAAATAGAGATAGGTTCTTACTCAGATAAATACTTAGTCAAGGTCGAGTAAACATCATAGAGTAGGAATCGAATATTAGCTACATGACCGAACCATCCACCATATTGCCTACATACCTATAGGCAATATGATGGATGGATTGGTCATGTAGAGAGGATGGACGAAAGGCGATTAACGAAACAAGTGTACAAGGCGAGTATGGATGGAAAAGTTGGAAGAGGCCGACCTTGGCGAACGTACCACGAACGAATCGCGAACGTTCTCAGAAAAGGCCAGGTTGGTAGCACCCTAAACCGACGAGCATGCATGATAAGGTTAATGAATGTAGATGAAGCGAAAAGGGTGTGTCAGGATCGTAGCAGACGGAAATCTATAGTCTCTGCCTACCCCAATGGGAAACAGGCGTGATTGTATTTATGTATATATAGGCAATATTTGTAACTTTCATAATTATAACTTCAACTCAGTTATCCGAACTCCAGAACATTAAAAACTAGCGGCCCGTCCCGGCTTTGCACAGGTGGACATTTTTCGCGTCTTTGCAACATTTTTAATTTATGCTCCGCTTTCATTGGTTGTAGCGTGACGTTATATAGCCTATAACCTTCCTCGATAAATGGACTAGCCAACACAAAAATATTTTTTCAATTCCAACCAATAGTTTCTGAGATTAGCGCGTTCAAACAAACTCTTCAGCTTTATAATATTAGTATAGATATACAGATACGATAAATGTTATATATATATGATATGTTCGATCAATGTTATATACAAGGTTAGTCGGAAAGGGGGTACTAAGCCGCGGGCCACCTAAAGTATCACTGATGACTATTTTAAAGCAAGTGTTAAAATTTCAATATTCGATAATTTTTATTTGCATGCAAAAAGATATTTATTTCAGTTTTTTAAAAAAAAAACATACCTGCTTCAGTTATGAATTCAGAAATTATATTTTCTAATCCGTGACCCCAAATATGAACTAAATTGAAAAAACAGGTGATCATAGCTATAGAAAGATAGATTTTAACTTATTTTTTAGGAAATCTTTGAAAAGCTATTTCTTTTAAACTATCGAGTTTTGAGGAAAGTTGTAGAACAAAAGTTATCCCTTATTATGGGTACTTTAACACCCTTTCGACTTAGTACCCCATTTCCGACTAACCTTGTATATTAGATCTATCCCCATTTTAACGCTACTACAAGGTTATAGCACATCGCAATACCTGCACGTCATCATAAAAATGTTGCTCAATAATAACCGGTCCGTAAAAAGGTAATTTCACTTAACAGCCTTTTAATTTTCCTCAACGTGAAGCTAACGGCATAAAACAAACACGTCCACCTGAATAGTTTACTGCTATTTTTAATGGAGCCCTATTTATTGCAGTTTATGTTCATTTCTAAAGTCGTAAATATGTTTGTAATTTCGTATAGAAAGAACGGGGGTTAATAAAAGCTAGGGTAGGCATCGACTTCGAATAAACATTAAGGTTAGCTTTGAACAAAACCGATTATAGTTATAAAACACTAGCGACCCACCCCGGCTTCGCACGGGTGCAATTTAGATACTAATGTGGGACATATAAACCTTCCTCTTAAATAACTCTATCTATTGGTAAAAATTGCATTAAAATCCGTTGCGTAGTTTAAAAGATCTAAGCGTACAGACAGCGGGAGCGACTTTGTTTTATACTATGTAAAGAAAACATAAAATCATGCCTGTATTCCCCGAAGGATTGGGCAGAGGTGTATAGTAACATCCTCATTTCGCCGTTAAGTAATAGGGGGTGAGCTTATTGCTATCAATCGGGCACAAATCCAAACTCCAGACTGCTACTGAGGAATTCCACACGGAAAACCCAATAACACTTTGCCCAGCCTGGGGATCGAACCCAGGACCTCATGATTAGCAGTCGCGCTTGCCAACACTAGACCAACGAAGCAGTAGATAAAAAACCGATTAGTTATAGTTTTTTTATTTAGAGCCTATACACATGACGCCTTTTCCGCGCGCAGACGACACGTGTTTCACTAATGCGCGTCATCTGCGCCGTCAAGTTTAAAGAAAAACAGTGGTAAACTGGTAAGGCTGCGACTGCATCGCGTCTTGGTTGCGTTAACACGCGGCGTCTGCGCTTAGAAAAGATGTCATGTACATAGGCTTTCATTAGGGTAGGTTTTCATTTTCATACGTGCACATAAAATATGGATGATTGAAATTATCTCATTACTAGCTGTTCTTCCGCGGCTGTGTCCGCGTAAATAATTTGACTACAGCGCCACCTATCGGATCCCAGCTACGAACTATCGTCTTAATAAAACAAATATATTGTGTAAATATGACCTGAATCGGTAAAGTCTTTCTGAAGTTATGGCGTGACCAAGGGGAATAGGGATTCATTTTTTATATAATAGATATTAGCCATGTTATCAAAAACGAAGTTCTGTATCTATACTAATATTATAAAGAAGAAAGATTTGTATTTTTGTATATAACGAATAAACTTAAAAACTACTGGGCGGATTTCAAAAAATCTTTTGCCGTTAGCAAGCTACATTATCACTGAGTAACATAGGCTATATTTATTACTGGAATAAAACTTCTTACACTGGCGGAGCCGTGAGGACACAGCTAGTATTAAGTAAACTAAAAATACTATTAATTATTTCGAAGTCCTCGTGCATCAACAAATGCAAGTAATTCTTCCTACAATCTTCGTTGGATCCTTCAAATGGCAGCAGAGAAGTTAATACAAATTTCTACATATATTATACGGGTTATTGCCACCATATACTCCCACTCCCACGCTCGCATTCATATTCCGTAATCCCGAAATGAGGTCGCTCATTAACTCGAACTAAAATAAAGTTATACGACCTCCTCGGAAGATCTTCCGTGCGAGTCTAGCGAGAATTTCCACTCGATTGGCTTTTTAATTTGCCGGTATTCGGTAGAGAGACGTTTAACGGAATAAGGCCTCGTTTCATACGCGACCGGCTCGTTCAAAATTCAATTATTCGCCGCAAGATGGCGGCAGGTAACATTGATATTGAGCCCCGGGCGCTGTTTCATTGTTCTTAACTTAAAATCATAGACCCGATTGTAGTTATTAAAAGCTTATATTAACTAGTTTTCGATATTATGGAACAGTTTCATGGAATGGTTTGTTTGCTACGATTTATACGCAGCGCTACGCAGATCGTAGCAGACGCCTACGAATGTCTATAGTTTATTATTGAGTTAAATTGATATAGAAGCAAATTTTTCCTATTTTTCCAAGAAACCAAAGTTACTGTCTACTGGGAAATAAGTTTTCATGAAAAGGCATCTCAATATGTATTTGGACTATCTACCGGGGAAAAAAGTTCCACGAAATCGGCTTAAAATTGTAGTAACTGATTTAACAGATTTAATGTAGGAGAAAGATTCACAGACTCTACTAACAGTAAAATATTTTATACCAATTGAGAAACCTATATGTTCATTAATCAACAAACATACGAACAAATAATACCTTTCATTTGATAATATTTCAGTATTATGTTATGTGATTCGGTTTTGGGTCTCATACGAATAGCTATGACAGTCGTTATGACAAGTCAGAAACCCGAAAGTCTGATAACCAGTTTAACTTTAGGATATCGGCATTGCCCAGTAACTGAGTTGCGGAGGTCTGTTGGCAGTCGCTCCGTGTAAAATACTGGTATTCAGCCGCATCTGGTTAGACTGGAAGCTGTCTCCAACATAGTTGGGAAATAGCTAGGCATAACAGTGTTATGTGATTCACACACTGAATGCATGAAGATATGTTTCATCGTGGTTAAAACTGATCGTGGAAACTTTTGACTATAAAAAGTGACAAAAGTAATATTGTGAGTATACTAGGAAGACTTTGCCCAGCAATGGGACTATAGAAAAGTAAGTTATATGACTTACCTCGTCCTTTCCTTTGACGACGCACATCTTGACGTCATTCTCTGGCGAGTACCAGACCAGTCGGCGTTGCTCCGTGAGGTCTGTCAGACTGAGGTTGTACACAACATTTCTGGAAACAAATAACACTCATATAAGCAAAGTAATTTACTTTCAAAATATTCTAACGATTTTCTTAGGGTAGACTGCCTCGTTGGTCTAGTGGTCGCAAGCGCGACTGCTGAGCATGGGGTCCTGGGTTCGATTCCCAGGTCGAGTAAAGTGTTATTGAGTTTTTCCATTAGGAATTTCTCAGTAGCAGCTCGGAGTCTGGATTTGTGCCCGGTTAATGGCAATAGGCTCGCCCCCTATTATATGGGACTTAACATAACTGGCGAAATGAGGGTGTTACTATACACCTCTGCCCAACCCTTCGAGGAATATAGGCGTGATGTTATGTTTATGTTTCTTAGGGTAGTAGTACTTTTAAATACATGTTTAAAAGAACTTTAAATTTCAGGTCCCCTAAGATACAAGACTAGTTTGGGAACCACCGTCCAAAAAACCCGACTAATTAGATAATATCTACCTGGGCGAATATTCGAAAAATATTAACAAAAATTGAGAACGTCATTAGCATCATCACAAAATTAAGAATGCAGATGTTTAATATTATAATTATGATAATGAAAAGTCAAACTATACCGTTGCCGTCAAGCAATAAGACAAGAATAAAAACAATCTGACAATATTATAACGTTAACAACCCGGGAGAGGAATGATTTGTTAAAATAATGTTAAAAAATTTCGAATATTCACCCACCTACATTATGTACCTAATAGTTATAAGGTTATTTTGTAACAATGAACAAATAAATTTATTCTTATTCTTAATTAATGAAAATAACAACAAAAAATGTTTAAGGTACACTTTAAAAATAATGCTTTCCACAACAAAATAATGATTGCACTTCAATTATAATACTTCTAACTTTGAAAATAATGGTTTGCACTATAATCAATCAAAAACCACTTTTTTTAATGCATTGAGGCAATCACACATTGAAGAAATGGTGGAAAGTGATCGCCAAGTCGTTTCTGGTCATTTCTGGCGTTTAGTGGTCACAGTTCTAACATAACCTAACCTACCTGTCAGGTAACTTCTTTGTCATTTTATTTCTTATTGCGGTAAGAAGTTAGAAGCATTAAAATTATAGTTCAAACAATTAATTTTAAAGCTAGAGCCTTTTGAAGTGGGATCTTTATTCTTTTAATTTTTAAAGTTAATTTATATATATTCCATTTTCTTAATAAGAATTGTATTTCCCCACAAAAATGTGGAGATAAACCTTATACTTGTATTGTTATCTTACAAAACTAATAAGCAAAAGTAGTAATATATGTTTGTTACTCCACTTGTTATTGTGGCCAATTACTTGTGCCTCTTCTAGCAAGCCGGCCGACGTATGAAACCAAATTAAATAGAACTCCGACCGTTCGTTCAAAACCTTTCATTAGTTCCACTCTGCCCTAAGTCGTACAAACCTCGCAGTTCATTTTAAGGTGGAAACTCAACTCATAGTTGTTAGCTGAATGTTTGTTCGTGGTTTTAATCGCACTTGGAGTTGAGGATTTCAGGTGAAGTTAGTTGGAATGGTTCCTATTGCCGCGACGTTTATTTTGCGGGTAGTCGCTGCGGTGACAATTTGTCGCGGCCGCGTGTGGCTTAGCCGATCTTCTGAATAGGTTTACGAACAGTTACACGATAATTCCAGCCTATTTACCAATGGTTATATAGCTATTACACCTTATTTCGGTTACTGAAGCTACGTTTGATTAGGAGAATAATATAAGATATCAGAGTATGTATTTGACTGTCTCTCTTATTCCGTCAGAGCTCGAAACGTTTATTGACAGCCGTATATTGCTATTGTGTACGATATAGTAAATTACGTGAATGTCAATGTTGCTGGCAGGCCAGAGTTCATTATGACAGATTTTTTTGCAAGCTTATAAAGGAAAAATATTTCACATTTTGGGGTAACGCAACGCCATACAATTTGGATTCACTTTTAGGTAGATTCGATGTACGCAAAAAAATATAGACCTCCAACTAAATAAAATTAAACTTTACTAAACTACGTTAACTGCGTGATTAGGCGCAGTTAACGATTATAACACCGCTACTAACTGTAGTTTTGAAAACTAATGTCAAACTGACATTACGAGTGTACACAATTTAATATGAATTGTGAGACAAGTTAGGGCAATTCATTAAACTTGCCTGAGCATACCTGCGTTCTGTCTGGCATAATTGCGAAAGTCCCTCAACCCTTAATTAAGATATTTGGCACGAAAATTTCATAAAGAAATTATGACGTAAACTTTGCCAATTATAGCGCAGCGAATAGCCGGTGTGACTTACATAATGTTTTTGAGATTTAACAGACAAAGTTGAGGCTGGCCCGTTACCGGATTGTAACTCGGACTTTATTGATATTACAATACACTCTTTAAATGGCAATCCCATGAAGTTTTTATAGTTCTTCTTTGTTTTCCGAACGAAAACGTATTGGGACCTACTTATGACTTTCCGATCTCGAAACGATGTCAGCTTTATTGAATCGAAATAGTAAAAATGTTTTACGGCGCAGCTAAGGAATATTTGTATTTCATATTGTAAAGTAGAATAATTTTCAATAAGCTCAAGGTACATGTTTTGAAGGTAAATAAATATGTAAATAGCGCATTTCGTCTTACAAATAATGAAGGTTCTGTTAGAAGCTTGTAGCTTACTTCTACGAATTTCATTAACAATCAATTTACATAATTAATGAATTTCCTAGAGCGAAAGTGCGATACTGTTTCGCAGTAATTTGAAGCTTAATACTTGTAGATGGCGCCTTTTCATAATGAAACTGGCGAATGTGCTAAATAGTCCTTTAATTCATAGGCGTATTCAGGATGGGGCAGATGGGACGCCTGCTCCACCCTGGCACAGAAAAGAATAGCTAAATGGTCTCGATTCAGTCAACTTGCCACCCATGTCCACAGAAACATTACCCAAAATAGGCAGACCAATGCCCGACTCCATCTATACTTATTTGGACCTCTAAAATAAGGTTATGGGGCAAAATTCTGGCTTAGATATCTAATGTAATGTTACATATGTGGTTGCTTATATTTTATTCTACTGTTTTGACGTTGCACAACTCAACTAATTCACTTTTATTACATTTATAACCAATTTAACGTTTTTTATCTTGTTTTTTCTCTTGGTTTGCAAGTCGCTGTTAGCGAACATAATCAACGATAAGTACTTGTGACTAGATGTATATATGTGGAAGCTTGTAATTAGCAAATTTTCCTACCTACGAATGATTTTTAATTATGTTATTAGTCTGTAAGCTTTCTGTAAAAATAAATAAATAAATTAAATTTCTACGTAATCCCATTCTGCGCTTCCAGATTTATTGAAAAGACAATTATTTACTGTCTGACTGATTTTGCCCAACCTTGGACAAAATTCTAGCTACACCCATGCTTTATTTCATCTTCATTTTTTCCAGTATTTTAAAGCACGCCGTTTGTCCCTTTCGTCCTCATACAAAATTCCAATACAACTACTGAAATGGTACGAAATGAAATTTTTCACTTCCATTATGTTGTAAATAAGGTATTCACGTTCGACGTCTTGCATGCGAATAATGTTCTTTGTAGTCTATTGTCGAGGGTCCTACGGCACTTATTTCTAAATAAGGGAAATGCCTGTAATTCACCAATGTTGGGGGAGCCAATTTGTGGCCAGACCCCGCCCGTATTTTATGAACAAACCGCTTTTTGTTGGGTAACGAAGTGACATGATGCAATCAAGTGATCCGTGCGCTAACAAAAACTAATGGCTAATCTGGTTATTGCGATGTACATGTGAATAAGACAATTATTTGTATGTGAAAATAGATTTTACATAATCAGATTAACTCCACTTGATAGATTTTACTAAATAACATTCTTTGGTGTTTCGATGTATTAAGAAGAAGGGATGGGTGTGTTTCTTTGAGTTTGTAGCAAATCCTAAGGTCTTAATTAATTTGATAAAATATTATGAGACAGGTATAGAAATATCAGACGGGCAAATAGCTTCAGAAAATTAATTAGTAGAGTATCCTGGCCTTGATTTCAATTTAGATACTTCTGAGAAGTAAAAGTTGTTTGTAACAAAAAATCTAAATATTTGGAATATTCTTGGGTAATATTTTGGCGGACAGGCGAGCTGGCCCAAGCACACAAAGACTGTATGTATCCTTTGTCAATTATTCGCTTCAGTGGTCCCCGCCAAAAGGCGGCGGCCATCTTGGGCTGTGTGCGACGGATCGTCAGCGTCATCTATTGTTCGGTCACTCGCCCATGTTTTTGTGTTCTGTCCAATTCGGGCCGACTCACTGATTGATGGTCTGAACTTACAATTATTTTCGTGTCTTCGTGATTATTTATTTTTTGTCTCTCATTCTTGGCAAAATAAATTAATCTCGGAGAATTTTCTTTATCCGGATTAAAGTAAATATCTGGTTGGGTTCTGGTATAAATTGATTTCGTGGAACAAAAGCGTATGCTCAGCCAATCAGAGTCATACTCATCAATATACATGACGGACACACAGCCAATGATCGAATCGAAATGAAAACGTCAAACATGGTGGCGCTTTTAAAGCGAGATTTACATATTAAACAATATTATTGGTTTAATTCGAACGACTGTTTTTGGAGGACGTTACGAGATACGTCACATCCATATTTTGTGGAGCTTTTAATGTGATTTATTGCCAATTGTCATATAGACATGTATGACAAGTTAATACGATATTTCACGTCCAAAGTTTTATTTTAAATAAATACTAATAAAAAATAATATGGTTATACAAGAGGAACAAGTAAATAGTTCACCATTTATTTGAGACGAAAATTGTTATCGATACAGACGAGAAAATACCTTACATAGGTACTCAATAAAAAAAGGAAAACGTATTTGTTCATAGCGCCAGTTATTCGATTGTGTGCTTTGCCAAAAAATACTTTTCGAACACGAGAATTTGATTGAATAAGTGAAAACTGATTTACGTTGCTAGTCAGTGAAACTCACACACGCCTAGTCTCTTGTTTGTTATTTTTTTCCTCACTTGTTTTCCAAAGTATTTTCTAATAGGATTCCTCGAATACAATCGAGGATAGTAGATGTCATAACATAACATTACGCCTGTATTCCCCGAAGGGTTGGAAGGGTTGGTGTATAGTAACACCCTCATTTCGCCGTTATATTTAAGTCTCGTGTATAGAGGTGAGCCTATTGCCATCAATGCCATCAAGACAGTAACTGCCTCTTTGGTCTAGTGGTGGCAAGCGCGACTGCTGATCGTGAGGTCCTCGGTTCGATCCCCACGTCGGGCAAAGTGTTATTGGATTTTATTGTGTGGAATTCCTCAGCAGCAGACCGTAGTTTGGATTTATGTTCGGTTAATGGGAATAGGCTCGCGCCTATTACACGGGAGTTAAACATAACGGCAAAACGAGCTGTACTAAAAACACCTTTTTTTTTTTTTTTCTCACGTGGGGAAATCCTCATGGACTATCCCCCGTCTGGGGAAGACGGGGGGGTGTGCCAGACTCTTACTGGCTAAAACCCCACGGTGTCCCTCCTTCTGACCTAAGGCCGGGGTCACGGGATTCGCTGTTGCATGCACCGCGACCCCGACAGGTCTCGGTCCACCAGCTTCTTCTGGTGGACCCCTCCTGTGGTGGGGCAGTTGCTCCCCTGCCCCACATCCGTCCGAGAGGCGCGCGCAGGACAAGACGCGCCATCCTCCCTGGGCCCGTTACTGGTCGGGCGACGGGTTCCCCAACCCGCCGCCCGCAGGCCACTCACTAGGGTGGCCGGAGATCGTCACGCGCCCTCCGGCGCCCGGTGCGTCTAGCGCGAGAAGGGAGAGAAGAAGCGGCCTCCCTCTCCCTCTCCGCTACCTCCTTGGTCGCCATCACCCCCTCGCAAAAGGAGGCGATGGCTTCCCACGCAGTCTCGCTCCCGACCATGGACAGAACCACGGCCGGAAGCGAGAGGTCACCGCCGATCGCCGCGACTAGTTCGCGGCGCTGCGACCCCCATGCTGGACACGCCTGCAAAGTGTGCAGCGCCGTGTCCTCGGGGCAGTCGCAGTGGTGACAACCGGGCGTCTGCTCCCGGCCTATACGACACAGGTACTTCCCGAAACAGCCGTGTCCCGAGAGTACCTGCGTCAGCCGGAAGCTGAGGGCGCCGTGACGCCTCTCCAGCCACTCCTCCATCACGGGTCTTACCGCCGCTATCGCGGCGTGCCCCGTACTAAAAACACCTCTGCCAACCTTTCGAGGAATACAAGTCGTGATGTTATGTTATAGTAGATGAATAAAAAAATAAACACACACATAATATTATCTTTCATATACCTACATACTAAGCGATTCAATTTTCGCATCCTCTATTTACCATTTTCAGAGAAACGTCGAATAAATAATTCAATTCTCAAAGTATTTTCAATATTTATTTATTTCCTCCTCACTTCCAAAACCTGCAGTATATGTGAGGTTTAACCTCGTCAGGGGATTACTAGGGGTCCATAAAATGTCTTCTAACTAGGCCCAATACAATTTTCCGAGGGGAAGTTGGGGAGACAAGACAACTGTCGTCGCACGAATAAATTATAGATAGTGTAACAAAGTGACTTTGTCTTGTACACAAAAAATCCCCCTCTATACAATGTTTCTTTATCCTTAATCAGAGGAAAACTACAGGAGGCGTTTATTTTGACTATACTATGTAAAGCAGGGATTTCTTTTGTCAGGATATTTTTGTAATTAGTTGCTAAATGCCCGGGGAGATAGGATGAAAAGCTATGAAATGACGATAAAATCTCTTTGGCTCGGAATACCGCTTAATGGGTAAAGGAATAGAAAGATATTCTGTTGTTGTCAACAAGTTGACGGCGTTATTTTATACAGTGACGGATGATATTAAAAATTGTTTGTCTCCTTATTTACATTTTCATTTAAATAAACTAGGTTTATGTTGCGTCAGCGTTTCTTACTTTAGAATGTGACTGTTCAGAATTTAAAGTGCTAATTATATATTAAAAACGAGTGTGGTACGACACTATAACTGACTATTCAATACAGCCTATAAAGACTTTATGTAACGTAAGGTTTTTCAAAAGGCGCTATGTCAAAAATTTCAAATTTCATCGCGAAGCGACGAATTGGGACGTCGACAGATGCAATTTGTTTGCATGCACTCGACACGGTTCCGATATTGGAAAAGTTTACGAGTTCCGTTTAGAACAATATCAATAGGACATTGGTGCACGTGCTCGATATATTGATTATATACTTCTACTAACAATTACTAAACGATTTTATATTTATTGATTTATAAAAATAAGATTTAGAATCGAGACTAAAATTCATGTAGTTGTTTCTTCCCCAACCCACTCACATTTGTCGGAGTTCGTAACATTTTAGCTTCAGGACAATGTAAAGCTCTACGAATTCCATTTTCGTGAACCATCTAACTAATGACTTCTGCGAAAGTAAACTTCAACGAATTCAGCATACCGAGTCGCAAAAAATACATAAAAATAACCGCGTCCCATCAAACGTTCCATTTCAAGGCACTAAAGTTAAATCGAGTCGCGCAACTTGTACGTCATTAGCATTCGCCTGTCAAATGGGCACTCACATGGATTGCTTGATGTACACGTGAGTCAGCCATCTTGCCGCCGATTCCTAGTAAACTTGACATATCGAGCAGATTTTCCTCTGAATGGGGCCTTTCCGTTATGCTTTTGCAAGGATGATGGCTTTGAGTTTTATTTTCTGTTTTGGTGTTTTGTGGAATTTATTTTTCGGATATCATGTGGTGCATTGACTTCGCTAAAAGCCGTGTCTACTAAGGTTTATCGTGTGTTATCTATACTAATATTATAAAGCTGAAGAGTTTGTTTGTTTGAACGCGCTAATCTCAGGAACTACTGGTTGGAATCGAAAAATTATTTTTGTGTTGGATAGTCCATTTATCGAGGAAGGTTATAGGCTATATAACATCACGCTACGACTAATAGGAGCGGAGCATAAATGAAAAATACTGCAAAAACGGGAAAAATTTCCACCTGTGCGAAGCCGGGACGGGCCGCTAGTTTTTTTATAAAATTTGAGTGACTGCCTTGTAAGTCTAGTGGTCGCAAGTGCGACTGCTAAGCATAGGGTCCTGGGTTCGATCCTCAGATCGGGCTACGTGTTATTGTGGTTTTCCATTAGGAATTTCTCAGTAGCAACCCGGGGTCTGTGCCCGGTTACTGGCAATAAGCTCGCCCCATGTTACATGAGAATTAAACATAACTGTCGAAATGAGGGTGTTTTACAGGTGTGATGTTATGTTTATTGAATCATCACATCATTATTTTCAAAACTTTATACACAGCAAAAATCCTTGTTTTTACAAAACATATTATAACATTTTAATCTTTTTCATCCTGTTTTAGATGCAGACCGGTCGTTGCAAGCGTCAGCATCGCTGGAGCCGTCAATATTACGAAAGTTTGCACCATCGGCCGCCGAGAAATTGCGCTTCACATGTTCCAGGATTTATTGCAATTGTTTCTCAACAATATCTATCGTTTATTTCACCGAATCCATGACGTTTCGACGCCGTGCTTATTGTGAATGCTTCGCTATTGCATGAATATTTTGTTCGCAAGGGAATTTTTTGATTTATGTGTGGTATTTAAGGGGCTACTTGGCTCTAATTTCAAATTCCAACAAATACATCTATAAATTACTTTGTTGAGTAAACTACTGAATGTATATTTTTGAAAATTATACATATAAAACTAAAGTTATCATTATCTGCTGAACAGATTTTGTTAAACGTTATTTATTTTGATAATAACCAAATTTTTTTTAAACATTGCTCACGAGGTTTTCTCCTGTATCGTGGGTGCGTTTACAGACACAAGTCTTCACATGCGCAAACATCCAGACCCGGAACAACAATTTGTAGGCCATACAAATATTTGTTCCGTGCGTGAATCGAGCCCACGACCAGCAGCGCAGAAGCCGATCGCTCAGTCACTGCACCAAACGTGTCGTCAATGGCCAAATACTCAAAGGCTACCTAATTTTAAGTTGCCGTTAAGTTTCGTGCTGTCACTGTCACTTTAAGGTGAAATGAGAGTGACAGCATGAAATTAACGGCAACTTAACATTTTGTAGATTTTGAGTATTTGGCAGTAAGTATGTTAAACCAATATTGCAATTTTAATCGGGAACCGCTTATTTAATGTGTTTGAATTTTATACCCATGTTAGTAAAGCATTTTCTCACATTTCTTTTTTTTTATCGTGTATTGTATTTCCTAGTTAACCTTTTGAACACCAGAGCATAAATGCATCGTCGTACCCCCCACGCCAAGGTAACTGTAATCCCATCGTTTTTGACACATATTTGTGACGTTGGTGTAGGTACAGAGTAAACTTTCGTTTGTAACATATGTATGACAATGGCATCCAAAAGGTTAATAACATTATTTTAACAAATCGTAGACTTGCCGTCCAAATCTGTTCTTGCTGAGACAGTGTCATCCGAAATGTCAATCTGTCATACTCACTGACCCGAGTATCCGCTTAAAGAATTTCTTTTTAATTAGATGGATGAGGCGTTAAATTAATCTAATGTTCAGTCTCTATTAAATTATTATCAATCCTCGCTGTTTTATACTCAATATAAATATTGCGTCTAACATAAATGGAATAATTCACGACTAAATACACAATTGGTCCTCCAATATTATATTTCCTCTTTGAAATTGGTTAAAACAAAAAAAAAATAGATATGAAAACGGTCGTTTACCTAACGAACTGAAATGAATACAAAACAACAAACACACAACATGGAAATGTTTATTTATGTAAACGAATTAAAAACGTTACGTATTTTCGACAACGATTTTACTTTCATATTCTTTGTGTGAGTTATTACCTTTTTACACAAAGGTGTTCTTTTTAACATCGGTAAGACCAGGCCGGTTGATCTCTGGGGTTTCTTAACGTTCCTTGAGTTTGGTTGAGAAGGAGGGGTCTTTGAAGGTTGGGTATCAACGGCCCGCATGCAGAATACAAATTCTTAACATTTTAATTAAAACCGCTCAAAACGCCGACCGCGCCGGCTCTATTGTTGTCTCGTTCTGACACCACCGTGATTTATGGCGAGTGTAAATGGGAAGGGTTGGGTTTCATCTTTCACTGGAATACACGAAATGATAATTGACATTTTTGCGCGAACGACATGGAAGGGGTTCTGATATTTGCGTACGTAATCCTCCGAAAATATTGTCGTACATTTGTCATTGTTCAGTTAAAAATAGTGTGTAACACTCATGAAGATAGGTATAGGTAAAAATGGAGAACACACTACGAACACCCACTGAAAGTCGAAACACTTGGCCTTGAATATTTATTTTAGAATTCTGTCTCTTTCTAAATACCCTACTTAGAAAAAGATAGAATATTTAGTTTCGAAATATATCTCTTTTTAAATAGGGTATTTAGAAAGAGACAGAATACTAAAATAAAAAAGCAGTGATAGCCTTGTGGTGTGACCGGCGGACTGCCAAGTCATAGGTCTCGAGTTCGAACCCTAGGCACGCACCTCTGTCTTTTCGGATTCATGTGCGTATTGTATAATTATCACTTGCTTAAAAACGGTGATGGATAACATCGTGAGGAAACCAGAATGCCTGACAAATATGTCTCGACGGCATGTGAAGCTAAGTCAGAGGCCCATGGGCGGCATAAACTCTGACACCAGGTTAGTTACTAACCACACGAAAAGAAGAAGAAGAAAGAGACAGAATTCCTAAGTAAATGTTCCAGGCCAAATATTTCGTTTTTAAGTAAGTGTTCTTAGTGTCGTCTCCAACTTTACTTACTAACACTTTGGTTATGGGAGGTTGCAAAACCTTTTTTTGACAGTTTTTACTGTGACTGTTTGACTGGGCAACCCGCCTGTATTTAGGTAACTACCTACTAATAGTTTACTATGTAAGTTGAATTATAAATTAAGCAGCTATTTCAATAAGCAAATACTTTTATAATAACACTAACGGACCCGGCAGACGTCGTCCGGCCCGGAAAAGCAGCGCCACATTAAATAAATCAAAATTGGTGACATACTGACAGCAGCACCACCTAGCGGGTCCAATTGTATTTTCAAACCATCCAGGAACCCATTGAAATATACTCACAAAATTTAGTCCAAATCTGTCCTTTTAGGAGGAGTTAGGTGACAAACACACGTACAGAAGAATTATACCGATACTTATATTAAGACTAGCGGACCTGGCAGACGTCGTCCTGCCCTAAAAAAATGGTGACATACCGACAGCAGCGCCACCTACCGGGTCCAATTGTGAATCTAAACCATCCAGGGTGCCACCCAAACGCATACAAAAAAAATCATTCAAATCGGTCCAGCCGTTTAGGAGGAGTTCAGTGACATACACACGTACAGTCGAATTATATACCTATAACACAATACAGAAGCTCTGTTTATTAAGAAATTCCATAACCTTTAGCTATCAATAATCGAGAAACTAGTAACTCCTCCACAATGTGATTATAAAATCACACCCGAGTTAATACCAACTATTATCTCCGGCGGTCCACCGTTCAAAGCGCTCAGACCGCTCACTCAATCGCTCGGAGCGCTAAATATTTAACGATAAACATGTCAATCACTTAGCGGATTACCGATTGATTGAGGTGAGAACGATATTCCCTAATTTCGTTCAGGCGTCACGCCCAGCTGCCAATGATTCGATATTCCGATTATTAAGTGAAATTATCTGAGAGATCGGTGTTGATGTTTATAGAGTGTTTTTCGAAAAAAAATGTATTCTTTTATTTGTGCTTGGTGAACGTGGAAAAATACTTACAAAATCGCGTTTGAGATGTGATAGCTACTATGTGGATCTTCTTTACATAGTATAAAACAAAGTCGCTCCCGCTGTCTATACGTAGAAATTTTTTAAACTACGCAACGGATTTTAATGCAGTTCTCAGCAATAGATAGAGTGATTCAAGAGGAAGGTTTATATGCCCCACATTAGTATCTACATTGCACCCGTGCGAAGCCGGGGCGGGTCGCTAGTGAACTATAAAAATAAGTAACGACGTATACACAGGCATATAATTTCATATTATTTTATTTAACTGTTTCGTTGTTCTAGTGATGGCAAGCGCGACTGCTGATCGAGAGGTCCTGGGTTCGATCCCCAGGTCGGGCAAAGTGTTATTGGGTTTTTCCGTGTGGAATTCCTCAGTAGCAGCCCGGAGTTTGGGTTTGTGCCCGGTTGATGGCAATAGGCTCGCCCCCTATTACATGGGATTTAAACATAACGACGAAATTAGGGTGTTACTAAACAACCTCTGCCCAACCCTTCGTGGAATACAGGCGTGATGTTATGTTTATCTTTATATATATAATTCGACTGTACGTGTGTATGTCACTGAACTTCTCCTAAACGGCTGGACCAATTTGAATGATTTTTTTGTATGTGTTTGGGTGGCGCCCTGGATGGTTTAGATTCACAATTGGACCCACTAGGTGGCGCTGCAGTCGGTATGTCACTGTTTTTCCGGGCAGGACGACGTCTGCTGGGTCCGCTAGTGTATCTATGAAATTGATAGTATTTGCATAAAAAGGGACAGTTAGGAGAAATTCTACAGTACCCAAAGTCGAAATTTCGAGTCACAAGTTACTTAACAAAGTCTAAGTAAAACCGATGTTTCATTTAGCTCTAACAACACTACAAATAAGACTCAGAATAATTATAATTTTAGATGAACATTGATTAGAAACGTAGAAGCCTAAAGTAACTTTATTTGTATACTCAATTTTCCTCCGAGAAAACTAAATTAATATTACTTGGGTATAACGCAGAAAGTCGTATAGGCAAATGTTGAAGGGCGAAGCAAACAGTAGGCTGGGCAATTTTGTAACAAATCCAAACGCGTAAGGTGGCCGTCCTTACACACTTAAGAAGTTAACTGATCTGTTTCGCCCAAACTACTTTATTTGTTTAGGCCACAACAAATAGGTTCTCCTGCCCAAGTTTCGCCGAACTGCCTCAAATTGCCCCTAACTCTTGTATTGTTTAATCAAAAGAACGGTCGGTAAACGTATGGTAGTAATAATAAGGTTGTTTTATTTACTCGTTTGTATATAAAACACTTGTGTTTAGAAGTTTTGTTATTGATTTTCGCAAGTCTGTGTACGTTTTATGAAGTTCATTAGGGACGAGGATCAGTGGGTAAGGTTATAAGATAATAAGACCAAGTTGTATGTGTGCAAAACCTTGTGGCCCATAGTGTAATAAAACGAGACACTATCTTCTCGTGACAGCTTGTTCACGTTATTGTACCTATCTACGTCATAGCTACTGATGAACCAATAAGCTTTGGCTTCTGTTTTCAAATATGTTATTATTTGTGGGAAAATATCACACTTATTCCCAAGGAGGGTTGATATCATGTAGGCGGCTGACTGTAAAATCTAGCCAATACCCTGAATAGCATGGACAGTAGGTGGAATGTATGAAAAATGATATGACTAGAAAATGGGTAAATACTGAGATGACTGCTGATAGATCAAGACATGTTACGTCCACCTCAAATAAATTGGGATAAGGGCAGGGGGATGATGATGCTGTGACCCACAACTACTGTGTGTACTGTGTAATGATAACAATTTAATTAAAGTTATTCTCCTTTCCTGGGATTCACTATGCTCAATGGGACCGATCATCTACAAGCTCATGAAACATTCCTACAGTCTTGGTTATATGGTTAATTACTGAAACAGAACGTAACGTCCTTTGAATTTTGCAATAATTGTTGATACCAATGTTCTTAGCATGATGCTGTCCCCCCATTAGTTATAATATCTTAGTTTAGTCTTTTTACTACAGCTGTAGGAACAGATATTGTAACGTATTCTGAGAAAGGTAAGTCATAAAATTACGCGTATAAATGGCTCTATAATTTCGCTTCAGGCCCGGCCTGGCTTCCATCGATACCAATATGGTGTATATTAATATCACTCGAAGCCTTATTTACTCTGTAAGGGGAAATAATACCATACATTGCAAAGGGGGAAACTGAATTCCCCTATAACTTATATGAATTAATACCTAATTTTAACTTCATCGGGCATAAGTTAACAATGGCAGTAGGAACCTAACTTTGTTAAATAATTACAGCGATTTTATTATTCACAAGCGTAAACGGTAAAGGTTGTGTATGACGTCATGACTCCCTTGTACCGTTTCATACAAATGGCAGGGAATGCTATTGACTTATGTTATTTTGTGTGCTAAGTAGGAGTTTCCATACGCCCTCTCATTTCGCTAATTCTAATTGAAGGGTGTACCCCCAGTCCCACTCGCCCTTTACGTTGTTTATACAATAGATACTAATTTAGAAATGTTTCAGTAAGTAAGGGCTGCATGTGATATTTCATGCATATTGCTCCTAGAGGGATCGGAGTTGCGGTTTCTAAGGTATAAACCTAGAGCAAAGGTATGTTTAGCAGTCACATAAAGCTATCTATAGTATTTATTTATAACTTGTATATTATGTTGCAGGATAATTGGAAAAATCTGATCTTTGCGATAATCCTAGGACGATTGCAAAGGATCGGATATTTGGAAACCAAGACAGATTTTCGTAATCGTCCGAGCTATTTTCAGGATTATTGCAAAAATATGTATTCTGTCTACTCAGCCTATCAAATTACACTACTAGATATTTGAAAGCCTGTATAGACGAATGAATGATTGCCATTTTTTGTTTTTTTAAATCTTTGGTTATTATTTGAACCATGGACGGTCTTTGGTTTCATTTGGATCCTCGAATAGTCTTAAACCACGTACGGACTGCGCGGTCCAATATACGCGTAGTCGGCTGCGCGTACCTTAGAACGTGCAATCCATACCTGCATACGCGTATACATTTTGAGCACGCGTGTCGCACGAGCCAGTCTCGCGAAGAGCACACGTTTTAAACCTGGTATTAACTTTAATACTTTAACAATCCAAGATCTTTTAGGCCTGGTTTAAACCAGTACCTACTTAAGCAAATTTTTGTAATAATACTGTTAAGGTTTCTCTTAAAAACAAAATACGGGGTATATAAATTATATCAAACATAGCTCCAATTAAAAAAAACACTTTAAAATATTCCTTGAGCCAATATTGTTAAACATTATTGGACATAAGATACTTTAATAGCTGAAGGCAGAAAGTATCAAGTTATAAGCGTAATAACTATTGAAAGCCTTCAATTTTCTCAATGAGTTCTAATAAGAAGCACACTATTAGATACTGATATGCCTTATAGTTTTCTTCAGAGCGTAGTATGAAAATAATTGTAAAGATTTTCATTGAGCTCTATTATTTTAAAATTTAATGTTTCCAAAGTTGATAGCTAACGTATCTACTCTTTATATTGTTTCAGACTCATTTACCACAGTCTATCATTTTGCTTAGACAACACCTATAAAACAATATTTTAAAAGTTAAAAATAAGCTTTGCCCCTCTCTAGGGTTTTCCTGTATCGTGGATGCGTTTACAGACATAAATAATCACATGTACAAACACTCAGACCCTGAACAACTATCTGTTGTCTAAACAAATATTTGTTCCACACGGGAATCGAACCCACAACACGTGGCGCAGAAGCCAATCTCTCAGCCATTGCATCAAACGTGTCGTGAATTCTATACAGTCCAGCTGTTTTACAGTGGCTTCGTAGACCCAATTACATCATCAGTGACGTCATTCCGTCAGACTCGAAGCTCTTATAAATACGTCACAATCAGTGCTGAGCTGTGGCCTCCGTGCCCTGGGGACCACTTCAGGGCCCAGCGCCCCAGTGATTGATGCGATGATTACCTTCATTGCTTTTTTGCCACGAACGCTCGATTCTTTGCCGATTTGTTTTTGGACCTCTTTTGGTAATAGGATGTTGGCTGTTAAAGATTATGTTGACAATAGTTAAGTTTGTTAAACTGTTTTAAGATTATTGGTTATTGATTTATTGATACTGTAATAAAAAATAATTTAAAATTTCTTCTCTTTTTTCGTCTTTAAAAAAACGTTGCTCCACACTAGGATTTCTCCTGTATCGTGGGTGCGTTTACAGACATAAATCTTCACATGCACAACGCCCAGACCCGGAATAACAATTTGTAGGCCATACAAATATTTGATCCGTGCGGGAATCGAACCCACGACCCGTAGCGCTGAAGCCAATCACTCAGCCACGGCACCAAACGTGTAGCAGCCATAGATTGTTTGGATTGTTGTATTTTTATATTTTTTAACTTTTATTGTGTTTGGGTTACCAGGTTATTATTACCTATATGTTTAAATTGAAGTCCAAATTTTTGTAGTAGTTTTAAGTATTTAATTTTAATAATTATTATATTTTTAATTTTAAGTATGCGTGTGCGTCCGCTTGGGCGTAAAAATAAATACTTTTACTTTCTTTCTTTTTCGTTCAAAATTTCCTTAGACTTTCCCTTACATAGAGGTAGATACAGAAGGTACTCTTTTATTATTGTACATCCAGTTACAAAGGACATACAAACACATTTTATAAAAGATTATGACAATGGGTGGTCTTATCACAATCAACGATCAGTCAGACTAGCTTATTCTCCTATACTGAGGTGAAAATAAGATCCCACCAAAAACATTCTGTAAAAAACTAGCCAAGTCTCGATGGAGCTGCTTGTTTATCTCTAAAAAGTAATGAAATCTAGACAAAGTCGTGCCAAGTCTAAGGTTCCTTACTGCGATTTCTTTATTATTATAGTTAACGTTGTGTGACTTGGCCGTTGAACATTCTTTATACGTTAGTGGGTACAAGTCAACGGGACAGGTACAGACGGACTTCTATCAATGATTAGAAGTCCGTCTGTACTGGATTTTTTTTTATACTGTTTGTTTTAGGCTCGCCTATACATAAGTATTATTGAAATACGCAGCTTTATCAAGCCTACAATTGACTGGTTATTGAATCAACGTTTTCCAAGTGGCAATTTTCCATCGTCAATGGGTAGCGGTTCTGCGACAGATTGGTGCAATGGTGTCATGGAGCACCTGGTTTTGTAGCCTTGTGTACCCTTCAACGGCCAAGTCACACAACATTAACTATAATAATAAAGAAATCGCAGTAAGGAACCTTAGACTTGGCACGACTTTGTCTAGATTTCATTACTTTTTAGAGATAAACAAGCAGCTCCATCGAGACTTGGCTAGTTTTTTACAGAATGTTTTTGGTGGGATTTTACTTCTTTTTGTAGAAACGTGGGCATATTGATTTATTTTATTAGATTTTCTTATTTGACACAGTTTTTTTCTTTTTAGGAGTAGTTTTTTTATTATTACAAATCTTCTGAGACCAGCTGAGGGTTCTTCATCAGATACTCCAGACCTTCGATTTTTGACATCAAATGAAGCGGCCTACCAAGTTGAATATTTTTTGTAAAGGCGGTATGTCGATCTCTAATACTTTGGTTGGGCTCTTGTGTTTTCTAATCAGGGTCACCAGGTACTCCAGATCTTCGATTATCCTAGTTTTTATAGTTTTCCCTTTATGTGGCCATTAAACCCTAACTCTGTACCAAATTTCAGCTCTCTGAGTTTATGGGAAGTACTAGTTCTATTCTGATGATCATGAGTGAGTGAGTGTCATAAATGCGAAACTTTGCTTTCGCTTAACTTCGGAACTAAATGACCTACAGACTTGAAATTTTGGATTTTAAGTATGTGATTATAGCTTACTGGATGACGAAAATTTCTGCGTTCTGGTCTTATCCAGAGGTTCTCAAATAGGGGCCTGAAAATGCGGCGAAATGGTTCCAGTAAAGGATGGTACGGCAGTGTTTGCTTCGCGCTCGACTTGGCGGGGGTACTGCCGTGCCCCCCGACACTATAATATTCTGTAAAAATACTGGTATTCAGCCACATCTGGTTAGATTGGAAGTTGACCCCATAGTTGGGAAACACACTAGGCAGAACAATATTCTGTAAAATTTCTATAACTATTACATTTTTCTATAACTGCCCCGTTGGTTTAGTGGTGGCAAGTGCGACTGCTGATCGTGAGGTTCTGGGTTCGATTCCCAGGTCGGACAAAGTGTTATTGGGTTTTTCCGTGTGGAATTCCTCAGTAGCACCCTGAAGTTTGGATTTGTGTCCGGTTGATGGCAATTGGCTCGCCCCCTATTACATGGGACTTAAACATAACGGCGAAATGAGGGTGTTACTATACACCTCTGCCCAACCCTTCGGGGAATAGAAGCGTGATGTTGTGTGTTACATTTTTGTTAAGTTTATTGTTAAATAACAAATGTTATATAACATTTTATAACCCCGCGTAGGAAGACTAGAATAGACTCGTTATTCCATAAAAATAATTCTGTAAGTGACACTACAAAAAGTAACGACCTTTTTATAAACACAAAAAATAAAACAACCTAAAAGGGGTTTATCCTGAATCTAGAAATACGTTAAACCCCGTATTTTCTATTTAATTACTGTTCGGAAAGGTAAACTTTATAAAGCGTTCCTAACGAAGGAGGTCCTAAAAACTTTTGTACAAACACGATAAGGATTTCGTTGAAGATATAATACGCTTAAAAACTTGTAGTTACGACTTTTTTGTTCCCCAAATGTTTTCATATTCAAAATTGATTTTCCAACTGGGGCCCGCATGAATATGATTAATTAGGACCAGATTTATTTATTCAGCCTTTCATTCAGCGCCGATGTTATTACGTGTTTTAAAAATACTGCGTGAAAATTGTCTGGTCCCAGTTTATTATGCTGTGGACCTACATGAATACAGTATAAAAAGAATAACGCAAACGCCAATTGACTAGAAACTACGAAATGAAAATTGTATTTTCGCCGATATAGGTTAGGGAATATTTTGAAATTGTTAGTTTGGCGAGGATTTTTACGCTCAACGAATTTACGGGTCGTATTTTATTTTAGATGGATTTATCAACAACGATATTTTACTTTATACTAAGTAAAATGCCGTTGGAGGATAGCAGAATTTTGTGTGTTAAAATCATTCATTTTATAAATTACTTTGGTTATCAACTGGATACTATATTTTTTCATCAGAAAACTTACGAAATTTTGAAAAAGAATAGGTTTATTTTTTTACACGATTTATGGCATTTTAATCCTTTGACAAATCAAGAAAAGTCTGTACGGTATCCTTATCCATATAAGGATTGATTGAAACTGCAACATTGATTTAAAATACTTTTTATTCCATAATAAAAAGTATTTTAAATCAATGTTGCAGTTTTAAACCTACCTATATATTTTTATTAAACTTTCTCTTATCTCAAAATATTACCTCCCTAACCTAAATCCTACAAAAACATACTATAACTACCTGCGTACTTTATGCTTTTAGGTGGCGACGTAAAAACGAAATCAGCAAGTATCATTTTGACGGCCATTATGTAAAAGTGGGTGTGCGTGTGATAAGCCCACAAGTGGCCATTTGCCGGTGTTTGCGAGCCTCTGCTAACGTCCCCTGTATAATATGTTGAGAGAAAACTCACCTACATAATGATACACACGTGCACTTATATAAGGATGAGTATATGAAGAATGGTGAAGTGGACTTGAAAACGCGCATAATGATGTTTTTTTTTGCGGTGGGATAAGGAAAATAGGCTGTTATACATCCATTTTTAGGGTTCCTTACCTCAAAAGGAAAAAAGGAACCCTTATAGGATCACTTCGTTGTCCGTTTGTCTGTCTGTCTAGACTCTTTTTCTCAAGAAGGCGTAGAGGTATCAAGTTGAAATTAATATCAAATACTTCAAGTCTGCAATCCCTTGGAGCTGTAAAAAAATCAGACATCTAAATCAATGCTATCAAAAGATACGGCAGTTTATACCGCATATTTTGACACTCGCAAGGGAATCAAAACCTATAGGGTGCTTTCCGTTGATCTAGAATCATGAAATTGTGGCACGAGTAAAGGGAAACATCCGAAAACCTTAAGTAGTTACATCACAAAAAACATATCTTTTACGACGAACTATTTACATACCTACAATTTTGTAAGGAACCCTCGGTGCGCGAGTCCGACTCACACTTGGCCGGTATTTTTATGTTAGACAGCCAGCAAATGTCTGCCAAAAAGAACTATTGATACGTCCCTTATTTACGGGACTGTCACCGTATTTCACAGCCCTGTCCCGTATTGTCGCTCGTCCAATACATTCTCATGTATTTTTCAAATTGTTCGAAGGCAAGTAAAGCTATACTTAAACAACGTTTTGTTACTTCTTGTTTATAATTTCAATTGAATTATTTAAAAATATTTAAATACTGGAGGCGGAGATCAGGAATTTGAGAAAATCTTAGTCATCGTATTCAGAAATAAATGGAAATAAATAAATACTGCGCATTGACCTTAATGGTCAATGCACACTATTTCCAGAACGTCCTGTATTTATAGTTGTTGATCGAAGATTCATAGCTAAAAATTATGGTAACCTAAATTATTATGTAGAAAAATAAAAGGATGGAATTTTTTATTTTTAAAAATTTGTTTGAACAAAATATAAGAACGGCCAAAGAGTATTATTCTAATAAAACATGAAACTAACTGAACGCTAGGCTCAATTCAAATCAATTCCTTTGCCCGACCCTCATCATAAAAATCGACGCACAATCTTGGGATTGGCGGGAATCTGAACGGGTTTATTTTATGTAAACGCTATGGTGCCTTGATAACATCGTGTACATATGAGCCGGTCGAAACAACGTTAATTTCGTTAAAAGGCCACACAAAAGAGGATCACACTACAGCGGAATACCATTACATGGGACGCGTACCGAATAACGTTTCCGCCCGGTAAGCGACCTTATAAAATTAAGGGTACGGTTGTGAAACGGGCGGGGACTGAGGCGACTACGGGCTGCAGACCTGCACTATGATAGTGTAACTTCGTCTGGATACGAAAGGGTTTTCGACAGTTGAGATAAACGTAATATCTGGAAGCGTTTTCCGCTTAACATGGGATGTTGGAGTGTGTAATAGGGTCATTGGGTGCAGGAGCCACACGATTTTCGTGGAGATAATTTGGACGGGAAATAGCACAGATGAACAATTCCAACGAGATATGAAAAAGTATTTCACTACTTTCTTCCAAGCTTTGTTAAGTTAACAGTACTTAGAATAATGTAGATTAAAAGCGACACCATAGAGTTTATTTTTTTAAATTTTACTTACTCTATGTAGTCAACTGTCTATTTAGGCTACATCTAATTTTATATATAAAAGAAAGTTGTCGTACACTAGGATTACTGCCGTATCGTGGGTGCGTTAAAAGACATAAATTTCACATGCACAAACACCCAGACCCGGAACAATTATCTGTAGGCCATACTTGTTCCGTGCGGGAATCGAACCCACGACCCGCAGCGTAGAAGCTAAGCACACAGCCACTGCGCCAAACGTGTCGTCAAATTCTATTGATTGTGCCTTTTCCGATCTTGAAAATGTCTCATTTATGTTATAAGTAGGTAAATCCTTACAGCTAGTTCACACAAAAACTGTTTACAGGATCCCTTTTTATTTTGGTGATGGCGCCTGTAGTTAAATGAGTGAGTTCACATGCAGGACAGTATTCCGAATCCAGTACAATATACTCGATCCGTTATTTTTATCGTATCCTGTCTGCCAGATGCGACGCAGCTGCCATTTGTTTAACTGATCCGTAGGTACAGATGTGAACAACACATCCAGTACCGACGGATCCGCTGTGTGAACGGGAGCTTATGATATGTATTCGCGTGTGGAGAGGCCACAACGTAACGACTTTGTGTTATACAAAAGAGTATAAGGTTTGGCGGATATTATCATACATAGTATTTGAATTTCATTAAGCCAATGAAGATTATATTGGCTGCGGGCGGGAGAATAAGGTCTCGTATGTTGTTCGCGAAACCTTAATGCGTGCAGCTTTTTTCTGTAGGCAATTTTAAACAAGATAATAAGGTCTAGATAATCCGACTTTAGTTCAATATTATTATTAGACATAACATAAAACACAATCAGACCATTACTGTCCCACTGCTGGGCTCAGATTCAGAAGGCTTTAGGGCTCAGTCTACCACGCTAGCCTGGTGCGGGTTGTTAGACTACACACACCATCGAGATCTTTATGGAGCCCTCTCAGGGGTGCACGTTTCCTCACGATGTTTTCATTCACCGTTAACGCATGTGACAAATTAAAGTCTGATCCGCACATGAATTCGAAAAGTCAGAGGTACGGGCCGGCATTGAACGCAGACCCTCTATCCTATCATTGCTTATATTATTAATAACGACCCGCCCCGGCTTCACACGGGTGCAATGTAGATACTAATGTGGGGCATATAAACCTTCCTCTTGAATCACTCTATCTATTAAAAAAAACCGCATCAAAATCCGTTGCATAGTTTTAAAGATCTAAGCATACATAGGGACAGACAGACAGCGGGAGCGACTTTGTTTTATACTATATAAAGATTAAAATTATTTATTCAAATCAATGTCTGCCGTATAATGAGTATTCTTCTGAATCTTATTTATAACACTATTTGACTTTATAATAAAATTAATACTTTACCAACAGATGCCACTCACAGAATATTTATTCTTATTGGGTTCGACCGGAGTACCCTTGTGTATAAAATTATGGTTATTTATATCATGTTTATAGTGATCTGTAAATAATTTAGCTAACAAGGACTCATCTTCGTGAAATTAAACTATCTTGTCATCTAACTTTGTTTTACAACAGCACTGAATGAGTTGAAACATGTAATTTGGGAAATATATTATTATGAATATTTACGCTTTACTCACTATATATTTGTAGGGATTGCACGACTATTTTCGGATTTGAACAGAGTCTAATCATGAGCTGAACGCGTCGCGAAGTCGTACGTGTATTTTTTCGGGATTGCCAAAACAATGCAAGTGAATAAATCGTAAACATAAATAATAATGTGTCAACATAATACAGCATCACGCCTGTATTCCCCCAAGGGTTGGGCAAAGGTGTATAGTAACACACTCATTTCGCTGTTATGTTTAACTCCCATGTAATAGGGGGTGATCTTATTGCTATCAACCGGACACAAATATAAACTCTGGACTGCTAATGAGGAATTCCACATGGAAAAACCCAATAACACTGCCCGACCTGGGGATCGAACCTAAGACCTCACGATCAGAAGTCGCACTTGCCACCCCTAGACCAACGAGGCAGAATGTGTCTTACGAAAGTTATAATACCATATATTATTATTTTTAAATCATAAGGATTACTTTTGAAAAGTACAAATCTACCGATGTAGTTTGCCAAAAGCAGGCAGTTTTGTATTCTATATTTTTTGTTTGGGCAGTAAATATATCACATTTATAGAAACATAAAAATCCTGATATCACCCCATGAATCAACAGCTGACAACGACGTTCATCATGGCTCATGCATCCGGCAGGACATTCAGTACAATGATAACTTGGCACGTGTAAATAACAGTGGTCTCCACTTGTTCAGCGGTTCCTGGCCAGTCACTGGAATCGTCTCGACATCGGTTTTATTACAAACCTTTTTGCTCCTTTTAGTAAACCCCTCACAGCCAAGTTCTTGCAATGAGAATTTCATCGGACGACGTGACCATTGTCATGTAAATCTGATTTGGAAAGAAATGCAAACTTTGCTGGAACGGATGAATATTTCAAATTATACGGACACAGTCGACGTTCGTTGTGGAAAATATTGTCCAATTTGCTACATATCTACTGTTTTATGGACTTATTCTGGGACGGCAGACGATTGTTTTATATAATAATCGCGGATCACCTCTCTGGTGCCAAATGGATTTCATTCTTTGACCTCTTGGCTATATGTTACAATTTACTTTTTGATGTGTGTAATTTAATTTGGTTTTATATAAAGTTATTAGGTTCTACATGTAAAAACACGTTTCATTACAGCTCAAAACATTTGTTAAACATTTTATGTAAACGTCAAAAGCATTTAGAACGCTATTCTACGTTTGCGACCAGAAAAGATAAAATCACAAAACAAAATGTTAGATGAAACAGAATGCTTACCATTCCTTTCTACATAACATTTGCTCTTGTAAACAAGACTACATTTCCACTAAATGGGAATGTAAAGATTTTTCTCAGTACTTAACATGAGGCGTCTTTTTTTCGAAACTAAAGAGCATTCTCTCCCGCCCCTACGATTACTGTAGAAAATTACAGGCTACAATTGTTGTTATTTATTTAACAAAGGGTTTACAGAAGTGGGAGGCACGCGAGCAGTATTTACATAAAAACAAAGAATTATATTCGGTGGAACGTAAACAGTGGCTTGCGGCCGCGAAAGAGGCAGATGTGTCGCGTGGCTTCGCCTGGCCTCTAGTAGTGATGGTATCTTGTCGATAAAATTATAAAACTATCTCAGTTTTGGCGGCATACGGGTGTTTTTATAAGTGCTGCAACAATACCTTAAAACCCGAAGGAAGATTGTGCTATACCAAATAATTATTCCACAGCGTCTTGATTAACATAAACTTTTCTCTAGAGTGTTGGAATGTGTTCAAAAGTTTTTCAAGTTAGTTCATCAAGCTATGAGAACAACATATGAATGCGGGAAATGTTTTTTCTGTTATTGAATATAAATAAAACGGTCCAAGAAAAAAAAAAACGCCTCGTTGGTGTGGTGGCAAGCGCGACTGCTGATCGTGAGGTCTTGGTTTCGATCCCCAGGTCAGGCAGTGTTATTGGGTTTTTCAGTACGGAATTCCTTAGTAATAGCCTAAGTTTGGATTGGTGCCCGGTTCATGGCAATAGACTCGCCCCCTATTACTTGGGACTTAAACATAACGGCGAAATGAGGGTGTTACTATACACCTCTGCCCTTCCCTTCGGGGAATACAGGTGTGATGTTATGTTAAAAAAATGTTAACGCACGCATATAAGAAGAACATAGCTACATGTTTAACGCTGTCATTTTCATTTTTATGTACTGTTTCAGCTCGCTACGGTTGAAGATTATCCCTTCTTGAAAGATCAGTAGGATATATTTGAGTACCATACTTCAATATCAAGTGCTTAATACATTTTAGATAACTTATCGACAGTAGCTCCTCACAAAATCGTAATAAAATGGCGACTGTAGGCCGGCGCGGCGGGCGCGTGGGGTGTTTTTAAGTCGTCTTGCCTCCATCCAAACACAAGCCAAAAATCTTTATAAATGCAAACGAGACGGCGTTATCTACATCTGTGTGAGTGCGAGAGGGACAACGACAGGTGCATCTGAGTTAGCTCTGCGGTTGCGGGTAGATACAGCACGTTCTTACCGCTTCAGTCGGTGCGGTTAAGGGTACCCCAACTTTGCAACGAATTGGAGTGGAGTTGGGAAAAACAAATAACTAAGTATCTCATTTGAATGTATAACTTGGAGTCTTTAAAACGAAATAGGTGTTACTACGCGAATAACTTGGCTCGAGTATTTATGTTTTTGACACGTGTTTAATATTGAACTGAGGCTGTTCGTAGAACGACGGGATGCCGACGGTCAAATTAATTCAGAGTTACGATTCGGTATAACGAGCCATTCTTTGAAATAGAAATAAGGCGATTTAGGTGAATTATGTTTTCATTATGTTACCATTTTATTATAACTCCCTCGTTGGTCTAGTGATGGAAAACGCGACTGCTGATCGTGAGGTCCTGGGTTGGATCCCCAGGTCAGGCAAAGTGTTATTGGGTTTTTCCGTGTGGAATTCCTCTCTAGCAGCGTGGAGTCTGGTTTGTGCCCGGTTGATGGCAATAGACTCGCCCTCTATTACATGGGACTTACACATAACGGCGAAATGAGGGTGGTACTATACACCTCTGCCCAACACTTCGCGGAATACAGGGGTGATGTTATGTTTATTATAAAAATATACAAATACAAAAATCCTGAAGTAACATTCCACAATTTCCGTTATAATTTCAGGGCGTGACGCTGTATATTTAAACGGCTAGCGTTTTTATTTCAAGTCATAATTTGAATTTGTAATACTTGTAAGGGAGGAAACTTTGTGGCATCAATATTTATGGCTATAATGACGCAAAGTGACTCACCTGCCGCCGACTAGAAGATAATTTCCATCTCTTAATAATAATCTGAAGTAATCTGTATGTGTTTCGTTTCCCAAAAACTTGTGCGTGTCGTCGACCCCTGAAACAAGAAAAAAATAAGCTTAGTATATTATTGTTATGCGTCTCGTAATTAGTAAGGATTTCCGGGAAGATATAAGATGTGATTACACAGTCGAATATTGTTTTCTATGAAAGTTAAAACAAATATTCCATCATAAACAGGGTAAGATGAAAATAAACATAATAAACATTAGCAAAACAACATAGTAACAACAGTTGTCACAATCGAATTTGACACCTGTCAAAATCGGATTAGAAACCTGTCAAAATCTCTGTGTAGTGTCAACACCAGTAATAATTACTGTAATGAGCGGTGTTTACTTGCATTTTAGCATGGGTGCATTATGAATACGTAAATAAAAATGCGGCTTTATTTAATGTTAAAGGAGTGCAACTTCTGTACATATTTACATACATACGTACATAATCTCACGCCTTTTTCCCATAGGGGTAGGCAGAAACTATAGAACGCAACATGCTACGATCCTTACATACTCCTTTCGCTGCATCCACATTCATACATCTTGTCATACACGCACGCCGGTTGAGTTGTACTTATTTATTTAGTGGTTTTATGAAAACATCAATTGCGTTACGGCAACTGTGTAAAAATCACATCTTAATTATCATAATATAATAATATATCTTAATTCTTGAACAAATAACGTCCGGAAATGTCAAAATTCATCAAAATTATGCTCACATCAAATCGTTGGCACGTAACTTGGCAAAAGTAGAGAAGATAATTCCTCTCCTTTCTTTCTTTCTTTCTTCTAAACAGACATATTTAAAAATAAATTATGGCAATAACCATAGAATAATGACAAGCAATAAAGTGTCAATTTTTTTGTTGCACTAAGTGTACATGCGCAAACTTACTCCCGCTACGCCAAAACCTTGCCAAGTTACGTGTCGGCGACAATAATAATGTATAAAACTGTCTGTGTATAGGTAACATATATTTGACGCTCACTGTACCTCTTCATCTTAATAACCAATTAATTTCAAAATTCTCATAGAAGCCGTTCGTAACGAATCGATTACGATAACTAAAATAATTTAATTTTACATACAACATAAGCTTTCGCTAACATTGCTTCTTTGAACAACGTATTCGCGTTAAACTAAATTCAATTACTTTAAAAGGAAAGGTTACCTTTTTATCTTATTAGTTTAAGGTTACGATATTGTGTTGATATAAAGAAATTTGCGCATCCATTAGAAACGGTAGGAATTTGTCGTGGACTTCTTTGATGTCGATAATGATAATGTAGATGTTTTATGATGTTTCGATATGTTCCTACTGTTTTTTATGCGATAAGGAAGTTAAACGTCTTTTGTGCATACTTGTTCCGTACGCAAAGGGTGCCAACGGGACCCTATTACTAAGCTTACGCCGTCTATCCGCCCGTCCGTCTGTCTGTCACAGGGCTGTATCTTAACCGTAATAGGCAACCGGTTGAAGAATATGTGTTACTATGGCCTCTATCATAGAATATATTAAAAATAATAAAAAGTCTAATCCCAATATGAAATCTCGTTTCTTTTTTCAACGGTTTTTGTTCCTTGCCTGTCTTTCCATGTGTGGTAGTACAGAACCCTTAATACGCGAGTCCGCACTTGGCCGATTTCTAGGCAGAACTTATCGATAATATGCAACGGTAGGGTGCATTAAAAGAGCCTCTACGAGTGACGATGCTCAAGTACGTCATTGCGCACCCTGGACAGTCAACCTCGCTACTAACCTTGCTGACTGGCTAATCTTTAGACCACGGCGAGCTATATGCCGACACGAGAGAGGAAGAACGATAGATAGGTAAAGAACTGTGCCCTGTGGCATTTTGCGTGTAAAGTTTATAATTTTTCGAGAGAGAAAATAGTAGCCTATGGCTTTCTCCAGGTAGTCTAGGTACTAAATACCTTTAAGCCGAAAATACAGACAGGTTCTTATTCGGATAAGTACTTAGTCAAGGTCGAGTAAACACCATAGAGTAAAATCGAGTAGGAATCGAATATTAGGTACCTACAGGCAATTAATTAAATAACGTTTTAGATATGTTCATATTTCACGTAAAATATAAAAAAAACCTAAAAAGTTTGAGTTTCGAGGGCTGAATGATCGCATTAACTTAAAAAAATATCTGTTACTTTTTTATTAATAAAGAATTGTGCAAAATGTTTTTACAATATCGAACTTCAATTTTTATTACGATGGGTGGGGTGCTGGCCATTACTGTCTCTAATATTGTCAAAGTGTACAGTTACTAACAAAAATCAAACCTAGTTAGTCCCTAATGTTCTCGTTATAGGACACGTTAAAATTCAGGGCACACTTCATCAAGATGGCTTTAACACCAAAGGCTTAAACTCCAGTCGAAATGAGGTCTGAAATAATGGGTGTGGCCCTCATTAAACTCCTTTTGTCGTGATCCGAAGTTAGTCTTTTGACATCTGATTCCTATTTGGGATTTGCAAACGATTTTCCACTTTATTCCTTTGTTTTAGAGCATCCTTTGTTTTAGAAGGGGAAAGATATTTCGTAGAAAACCTTCATGAGATCAGATAACCTTGGTTGTTTTTTCAAAGTCACGCCGTTAAGAGCAACTGTTGTTTTTGTTGATAGCTGTTTTAACGGTTACAATATTGTATAACTGCATTGTTGGTCGCAAGCGCGACTGCTGGGCATGGGGTCCTGGGTTCGATCTCCAGGTCGGACAAATTGTTATTGGGGTTTTCCATTAGGAATTTCTCAGTACAAGCCCGGAGTCTGGATTTGTGTCCGGTTAATGGTAATAGGCTCGCCACCTATTACATGGGACTTAAACATAACTGGCGGAATGAGGGTGTACTAAAAACACGTACTTCTGCCGAACCCTTCGGGGATTCCACGTGGTAAAACCTAATAAGACTGTGCCCGACTTAACCGTGGAACTCACGATCAGCAGTCGCGCTCGCCACCACTAGACCAATAAGGCAAGAAGGTAGACAGGTTATTACTGTTTTAAAAAAATGTTTATTACGTTATTACATCTATAATTATGTGTTACTTGGAGTAGAATGTCGGATTTTCTAGACGTCATTATTATTACGTCGTAAAGACAATAGCCGTGAGACTTACCAACTTCTTCAATGTTCTTAGATGAAAGGGTGCAGTTATGCGTGAAACAATATTCGTAAAAACGAAGACGTTTCCTATTCGAAAGGCATAAAACCTCCGTTGGCATAAGATGACAAGTAAAATGCTTAGATAGCACGTGATATAAAATAGTGATGTCATTCGAATAAACATTTTGAGTCGAGTTATTCGATTTTAATTGCGAACTTTAATCGAATAATTGGCGTGAAATAGACAAATAAATCCACTGAAATGAATGAAGTGATTTTTTGCTTCTGGTTGAATAAATTACTCTCATTACAACATGTTTACATAAGATCGATTGTCCTTAAAAACAATAGCCAATTACTATATTTTAGATTTACTATGTTAAGATTAAGTTGCCATTCCACCGATTCGAACTAAGCGCTTACCAACATCCTTCATAATGCGCACGGCAAAAGAGTGGAACTCACTACCTGCGTCTGTGTTCCCGAACGCATACAACCCGAATCTCTTCAAAGTTAGAGTGAACAGGCTTCTTCTGGGTAGGCTCACTCCATCATATATTTTGTCTCTGTCACCTCTAACCTAGACTAGAGACGAGAGCAAACAAACAAAAAAAAAATTGTAGGCATCATCAAAGGCCGAGACAATTGCTTATAAACTAGTTTAATCTTCAGAAGTACTACTCAAAATAAAAATAGAATCGATATGTCATTCGAGTATACAGTTCTTGTCACATCACTGCGATAAAATCGGAGATTACTTGAAAGGGACCTTTTTATGTTGTCGGATAGATTCAAAAGTCGATTCAGCGCAGCTTCAATCAAATGTAGCTGTGTTAAAAACACATCGATATTCGCAGATCGGGAAATGTTCGGAGATTGTGAGAATGAGTAGTTTTTTTAATGTTATCGATTGGCAAACTCTGATAGCCCACCTGATGGTACGTAGTTACCGCTGCCTACACATACAATACCAAGACGACCGCTGATGCGTTAATAACTCTGAGACAAAGTTGAAGTCTTATCATGTGCCTGTAATTTCACCGGTACCCATGCCCTTCCAACCGGAACACAGCAATGCTGCTTGGCGGCAGAAATGGATATGGTGATGGTGGAAGTACTTCCTCGGAAGAACTCATTCCCAAGGGGCTCTACTAGTAGTAGTAGAGCTCCTTGGGAATGAGTTCTTCCGAGGTTTTAATAGTAGTACTAAAACAAATTGAGAACACACACTAAACGTATAAACTCTTAGGTATAGTTCTGCCTAGCCATTTCCCAACTATGTTGGGGTCAGCTTCCAGTCTAATCAGATGCGGCTGAATACCAGTATTTTACACAGAGCGACTGCCAATCAGACCTCCGCAACTCATTAACTGGGCAATACCGATATCCTAAGGTTTTGTGTCGATGTCCTAAGACTTTCCGGTTTCTGACTACCCGTAATAACTGTAATAGGTATTCGCATGACATCCGGAAACGACGGTTGAACGTGCTCTCCGAGGCACGGAGTGGTCTCGATGTGTAACGAATGGTCACCCATCCACGGACTGACCGCGGCAAGCACAGCTTAATCTTGCAAATCAATTGTCTAATATTAACTAAATATAGGGCCTAAGATGGAAATATTTTTGGGTGAAATTTGGTCGAGTTAAAAATTTCCTATGTACAATAATTATTTTAGGATGTTTAAAACTTTCCCAGTAAAGTTAAACTTTGCCATATTTTTAATCTAGGTAAACCACAAGCGCTTGTATTTAATTATACTTTGCAAGTTAATCAACTTGTGAGAACGTGGTTACTAGCGCTGCCAACACTTTCTTAAGCAATAAACTAGCGGAATTAGTATGTGGGTTTCCCTTGAAAACCTTCCAGTATGTAGAAACTGGAAGCAAAATGTATAGGCAGGCCCACGTCTAGACGTATACAAGATCATATTCTATTGTTAATCTCGTTTTTCTATTTCTTTGTTTGTTTAATCTTTGTCTATACTCTATACTAATATTATAAAGAGGAAAGATTTGTATTTTTGTATTTTTATATGTAACGAATAAACTTAAAAACTACTGGACCGATTTCAAAAATTCTTTTGCTGTTAGAAAGCTACATTACCACTAAGTAACATAGGCTATATTTATTACTGGAATAAAACTTCTTACGCGGGCGGAGCCGTGAGGACACAGCTAGTAATTAATAAATCTTTACATAGTATAAAACAAAGTCGCTCCCGGTGTCTGTACGCTTAGATCTTTTAAACTACGCAACGGATTTTAAAGCAGTTTTCAGCAATAGATAGAGTGATTCAAGAGGAAGGTTTATATGTCCCACATTAGTATCTACATTGCACGCGTGCGAGCGGGTCGCTAGTAAACTATAAAACGTCAAGAATCTCAGTACCATTAGTAGTGTATGTGTCTCTTCAGAAGGTAGCCTGGTGATCTGTAATACAGGTTTTACTCATGAAGGTATAGGTAAAGATGGAGAGCACACTACGAACACCTACTGAAAGTCGAAAAATTTGGCCTAGAATATTTATTTTGTAATTCTATCTCTTTCTAAATACCCTACTTAGATAAAGATAGAATGTTTAGTTTTCAATCTATCCCTTTCTAAACAGGGTATTAAGAAAGAGACAGAATTTCAAAGTAAATGTTTTGACTTTCAGTAGGTGATCGCTATCTTCATGGTTTTACCAGTCTCTATTTAAGATGTTATAATTACTGTGAATATGTAATGTGATGACGAGAAAATAAACATTTTCATTATTTATTTGAATTCATAAATACGTAGTGATTACGTTTCAAGTTTTGCTATTACCGAAAAAAGAACTCCACGCACATACATAAAAACGGTAATTAAAACGCATATAGCTGTGGGAATTAAAACATGTTTTCAGTACAGTTTCAACACGCCCGCGTTTGTCTGGCGTATCATTTTTCTGCCTATTTGTTGTTCGCGTTTGTTTTAATTCTAAATTTTTAATACAAAGAGTTTTTTCCATTTTATTGCTGTGGATAGTTTGTATGTAAATTTTTATGAAACTTTTTGTATGAAAATTTATGTTATACTCGTGTTTCTGGAGCGGAAACAACTAAATTTTTCGTTGAATAAAATTTAAAAAAGTCTCGTTTATCGTTTCAGAACGGATGTCTCGGTAAAAGTAATGGAGGTTTTCGAAAGAATGGTTCAGTTTTAGACAATAATCCCAAGTGTTCGAAGATTTACAAATGTCACTTAAGCCACGCTCGTAGTTTTATAGACCACGAAGATCCTTTTTCAATCTTAAAAAGCCTGTAATAAAAAAGAATTTGCGAAGAAGTTCTCAAAGTTGGCAAGTAGACGTCCAGGCTTACACGAGTTTTTAGTTTGTCAAATGATTGAGGTATTGTTAAAAAGTACTTATTCTGAATTAATGGAACTACAGAGACGTCCACACGTCTTTAACGTTTCAAATTTTCATGCACACATTGATTTTCTTTTGAAGCAACTATTTCTCCCAATGGTAATATGTGTTTTGCATGTAGAAATGACGTTTAAGTATTACCCATTTTACGGTTTATTTGTAGCAACTTTCACCGCAATCACGAGCGCAATTCATAATCTTTCCATCAACTAATCCTATGGTAGAGATAGCCTAGTGGTGTGACCGTCGGACTGCCAAGTCATAGGCCTCGAATTCGAACCCAAGGCACGTACCTCTGACTTTTCGGATTAATGTGCGTATTGTATAATTATTACCTGCTTAAAAACGGTGAAGGAAAACATCGTGAGGAAACCGGCACGCCTGAGAGATATTTCTCGACGGCATGTAAAGCCAAGTCAGAGGCCCATGGGCGGCATAAACTCTGACACCAGGTTAGCCACTAACCACACGAAAAGAAGAAGATGGTAGTTCACAACCAGAAATCAGCTCCTCAAAATCGATGTAAATTGTACAATATCAGAATATTCTTGTGTATATTTGTGTATACAAGTCCCGTAGCCGTTGGTGTTCACTTTTGTTTGTCTACCTCACAGCCAAGTACTGGGAGGACACGTATGTAAATGTTTAGACAAGCTCCTAAAACTAACATCCTTATATCTGCTGTATCGTCTCGCATATTACTTGTTTTCTTTCATCTCAACTTTACAATTTAGTTCTCGTGATACTTTAAAATGTAAAAAAGATAATTAGAAAGGTTTAAAACTATAATTAGAAAGGTTTAAAACGATAATTAGAAAGGTTTAAAACGATAATTGGAAAGGTTTAAAACGATAATTAGAAAGGTTTAAAATGATAATTGTAAAGGTTTAAAACGATAATTAGAAAGGTTATAATGATAATTAGAAAGGTTAAAACTATAATTCGAAAGGTTTATAACATTTTTTTTGCAAAATTTGGAATAATAATAATAAATCTTAACTTAATTCATAGTTTACGGTGAAAGAAAACATCGTAAGGAAACATATGGTCTAAATACACGCAATGAGCATGCGTGGCAATCCATTCTCGTTCTTTTCTGTATGAGAAGAGGCGTTTGCCCTGCAGTGGGACAATTACAGGCATGGCAATTAGGCATGGTTTATTAATAATTTAAAATGAAAGCAGGAGAAGCACGTGTTGCTGTGGCGGGACCTAGGCTTCAGACTGCGATATGCAAGATGACTGAATAGTAAGTATTAATGTTAAATTATTTGTTAATTAATGTTACACATCGTTCTATAGTGAGAGAAATCTTCTCACTTGTTTATTTATTTCCAAAACTGTTTTGAAGCGTTTACGCGTCAATGGGAATGGCAAAAAAATAAATTGGGTCCCTGTTATATAGTATTGGGGTGAACATTTTTTTCCATACACGCCATTCATATCTGAGTGGGAGTGTCGATCATGGGATATTAGCCTCCACAATCGTTTGCGATGTCTCCCCCTCTGTCGTTTTCCAAAGAATCGGAAAATCTAAAAAAAATATCATACCGTTTTGATTTGAATGTGCCTGACATCGTTAGTTTCGATCTAAATATTTTTCTTTTCAGTACCCAATCAAAATGTCTAACTTTAGGGATATTTAGGTAACAAGCGTAAACTTTTTTATTTGTGGATCCTAGAAGCAACAAAATGGTGTCCTTGGCCCACATATTCAAAGCGTCTTCACGCGTCCCGTCACCGCCCTGGGCCGAAACGGGACTTTTTAATTAGTTTTAAAATAATGAAAGGTCGAAGAAACCTTGTTAAACTTTAACGCGACGATAACTGAAAGAAAAACGTAATGGTTTTCCTTTTTCATTAGATAAGATAAAGGAAGATACGGTAGCATGCGATGGCTCCTTTGTTGTGAATTATTTTATTTTTATTTTCTCTTAGGGCATTATTAGCTATCTTGGATTTTTATTTTATTGTTTCGCAGCTTTATTATTGTTTATTGTGCCATGTTTATTGTTAGGTGTAACCACAAACATTTACACTTGGATAAGTAACAAGATTTCCTTCATCGAGATAGCTTGCTTTCTTAATAAAATATGTAGTTCTGATTTGATCATATCGTACTTATTTCTAACAGAACACAAGTTAAGATAGAACAAAGCTAGTCATACATTTACTTCTTCGCTCTTTTCAGCATGAGCTATGAGAGAATACTTCATGCCATCGTGAATAGATTAGCTAGTTAGCAAGGCTGGTAGCGGGGCTGCCTGCCCAGGGCGCGCCGGACGTAAGTATCGTCACTCGTAGAGGTTCTATTAAAGCACCCCAATATTTTTACTAAAATCACTTCTTCTTCCTCTTAGCCTTTTCCCAGTTATCTTGTGGTCAGCTTCCAGTCTAACCAGATGCGGCTGAATACCAGTATTTTACACGGAGCGACTGCCATCAGACCTCCGCAACCCAGTAACTGAGCAATGCCTATATCCTAAGGTATCGATATCGTTCGTTAGACTTTCGGGCTTCTGACTACCCGTAAAGACTGTCATAGATATTCGTATGACACCCGGGACCGACGGCTTAACGTGCTCTCCGAGGCACGGAGGGGTCTCGATGTGTAACAAATGGTCATCCATCCACGGACTGACCGCGGCAAGCGCAGCTTAACCTCGCAAATCGTACGATCGGCGCGGTTGTTATTTAGCCACGAGCCCCTTTTACTAAAATCACTACACTCGTATTATCATTCTATCATCTGATGTAGGTAATCTTTTCGGTCCGAGTTGGATTCAGTTTGGATTAAGAACGACGACGCGTTTGGTGCAGCCGCTGAGCGATTGGCTTCTGTGCTATGGATCGTGGGCTTGATTCCCGTACAGATCAAGTATTTGTATGGTTTACAAATAGTTGTGTATGGGCATATGAAGAGTTGTGTCTGTAAACGCTACCACGATACAAGTGAAACCCTAGAGAGGGGAAAATAGAAAACAAGAATAAAAAAATTACAATTAAACAATTTCATGTTCTAAATAACCCCAACCAAAAGTTTTGAAACCGTGTCGCTTCCATGAACCAAAAAATCGTCAATTTTGTCACAAAGACCAGCGAGTTAGGAGTAAACTTACCGAAACACAATTTTTTTTGTCAAAAACCCAGCCTGCTTTGAGCTCAATCATACTAGCATACTTTTCTCTGTACACTAGAGTTAATTTAGTTCGGACGTAAGTGTGCGTGGTAGAGATGTCCTAAATTAAATTTCAGATAGTTTCGGTTTCCTTTCTGAGCTTGCTACGTTATACGGAAATTAAATGTACTGCGCTGGATGAAGGTGATGAAGTTATGACTTATGATAGAGGATTTTAATTAGTGTAGACTAGAGATGGGCAAGCAGATGAATATTAAATATTAAATGTTCTGTCTAGCCTTTTCCCAACTATGTTGGGGTCAGATTCCAGTCAAGGCAGATGCGGCTGAATACCAGTATTTTGACTGTACAACTGGCATCAGATCTCCGCAACCCAGTTACAGGGTAATACCGATGTCCTAAGGTTACACCGGTTGTCAGACTTTCGGGCCTCTAACTACTCGTATTGACTGTCATTGGTAGTCATATGACATCCGGGACCGACTGTTTAACTTTAAAGTGGTCTCCGAGGCACGGAGGGGTCTCGATGGGTATTGTCTTGTTTTCCATAAAATCGCTTGTACTATTATTGTTTTCCATAATCGTCCCCCCTCATAATATTTATTTGCACTATTATCATTTATACTAATAACGCTTGTCATATCAACTTACTAGTCATAACTTTTATTTGCCACAAAATAAGTTTCTATAATAACATCTGTTATAATCATTAGTTTCTATAAGTAACACATTACATAATCGATACTTGACATAAGCAACATTTAATATAATTTAGAAACGTTTATTGTTTTGTATTAAAAATGATGTTATTAAGGCATTTGGGCCGTAATCAAATGATTTATTGCAGCAAACAATCTTTAGACAACAAACAGTTTGTCAAATTCGTAACATGTAGGTTAGGTTAGGTTAGAACTGTGATCACACAACGCACGAAGGCGAGCGAGCCAAGCGAGCGTGCCGCGGCAGCGGCCGCCGTGCGTCAGATTTCCTCTTTTGCAAAGCAAGCATGCATGGTAGATTAGGTTCATTTTTAAGTTTCCTTGATGAATATTATGGTGAATAGATATTACGGAAAACAACATTATTGAAAATGAAAAATATAGCGAATAAATTTATGGATTAAAATTATTATAACACTTGATCGATTATAACCAATGAAATTAGTGCAAATGATTTTATGTAATTTCACGATTATGGCAACTAAAGCGTTATTTCTAATGAAATTATGGCAAATACAAGTATGGTATATAAAATTATTGCATTTTAAATTATGGCAAACATTAGTAAACCGTCTCGATGTGTATTGAAACGGTCACCCATCAGTCTGTGGATGGGTGACCGATTCGCGGCAAACGCAGCTTAACCTTGAAAATCTTATGATCCGCGCAGTTGGTGCAGCAGCCACTAGCCCATCGAATACTAAATAGTTAATACTCGATAAAAAATATAAAGTTAGTAAATATTCGCTTTTAATCTACAAATCGTATTTGTAAGTATTTACTAGACTTCGAGTAAAGAACTCTAACTAACCTAACTCTAGTATGGACTGAGGTGCGATTTTATAATGAACTAGCGACCCGCTCCGGCTTCGCACGGGTGCAATGTAGATACTAATGTGGGGCATATAAACCTTCCTCTTGAATCACTATCTATTGCTGAAGACTGCATTAAAATCCGTTACGTAGTTTAAAAGATCTATGCGTACAGACAGCGGGAGCAACTTTGTTTTATACTATGTAAAGATGAAACAAAGGTGTGTATGAGTTTGTATACCATTTGAGTAAGAGAAAGTAGGAAATTGTTCAAGGTTTCATTTAATGCAACTGCAGGTGATAATTATATCCCTGATTTGCAAAGTTTTGGTTTTACTCTTAGCCCATACCGTCTGAATTCTATATACATTTTATAAAATACTAGCTGTTCTCCCGCGGCTGTACCCGCGTAAATAATTTGACTACAGCGCCACCTATCGGATCTCAGCAAAGCTACGAACCATCGTCTCGACAAAAAATAAATTGTGGAAATATGACCTCAATCGTTAAAGTCGTTCTCATGTTATGGCGTGACCAAGAGAAATAGGGATTCATTTTTATATATTATAGATATTTAGTTCTTGAATTGATACACAAGTAAACATATCGATAAACAGAAAAACCTTTTTAAAAACACAATATAAGTCAGCAAAACTCAGAACGGCCATTTCCCATGGTAAAAGTTAAAGTTTTTATCGTCACACACGCATCATGGCGTGCAACAGTACCATCTTTACAACTCTTATTCATAGGAGCCAGGGTTTTATGGCGCCGTGCCTAACTTCGCCAAAGACATTATATTTAGGGTACCGCATACGAAATATTTGAAAGGGTTTTCGGTTATTTGTTTTTTGGTCATGGGTTCTGTAAATGCGAAATGGTTATGTAAAGTCAGTGTCTCCTATACACAATCTCATATAGTGTTGGCGTCCGAATTCAAATGTTTTTAAAAGTATTTGTATTATTTCGAAGCGACAACAGTTGGCCAAGATATCAAAACAGCGCTCGTGCTTTCGAAATCCACCCGTTATTGTAAATTTAATTTTGGATCAAGCACTATTAAGTTATTTTTTGTGTAGTTAATGTGAACAAGAGCAATATGCTACCTAAAAAGCAACTTTCCTTTATCAAAAATATTCAGGTTTTAAAAGCAAAACTGAATGCGATTCGCACTTAGCGGTTTCTCGCTATAACGAGCAAGATAACGTTTTATGATAATGATATCCGATGTGTTTCGCCTCTCCCACCTGCCCGCTTTGTGGCTCCTTCTTGTATTGGCTGAAAAATTACCTTATCTTGCACAATTTTTAAGGTATAAGTACATGTAATCGAAAAGTAGTTTTAAGTAATATTTGATATTGTAAAAGCAATCTCAAGTTACTGCCCGTTAACATAGCGGATCCGTTTTAACAGATCCGTCGGTACTGGATGTGTTGTTCACATCTGTACTGACGGATCAGTTAAAAAAATGGTAGTTGCGTCGCATCTGGCAGGCAGGATACGATAAAAATAACAGATCCAGTATTTTTTACTGGATTCGGAATACTGTTGTGTATGTGAACTCGCTCATATAACTAAAATAAAAACTGATCCGCTAAAAGGGGTCCTGTAAACAGTTTCTGTGTGAACTAGCTGTTATTAAGTGCTACTTAGTAAGTATCGTAAATAAAAAAACATGACATATAAAATTTTAATACTGAAGTTGGTGTCAAATACGTGCCTATCGTTAATACCATTTTTAATAAACTGGCAGCACCTGGCTGCCATTATCATCAGTTTAATAATAAAAGAGAGGTATGTTCCAATATAGCTGATAGTAAAAAAATACGAAAATTGAAAAGAAAACTAAAAAATAATGACTACTTATGTACGACAACTTAACAACTAATAAAAAATAAAAAAGTCTTAAATAAAAATAACCTGTCATTGAGAAAACAGCGATGTGAAAAACGAAGAACTCTAGACAATTAATCAGTCTGAAAAAAGATAAAAGTATAAAATAATATCTTTTTTATTAACGAAACTGTAATCAATCAACTGAAAAATAAGTCTTTGTCTCTTTTAAGTGAATAGTTTTCCGCTGAATTTCATTATTAGATTCGCCAAAAAAATAGGTTAGAAGTTTTAGTTGAAGTATTCATGGAGTTTCACCACAATCTGGGCAATGAATACACCACGACCTCTCCCTTGGGGGTCGTAAGTAACAGATAAATGTTTACATCAGGGGGATGTCGGTAAACAACTCCTGTTACCTGTACACTGATTTTATCACACTGCGATCCTTGAAAAGACAGCGCATAGGTATATATTTAATCTACTGCATGCCTGAGTAAAGATAGTGCCTTCTCTTTCCGCGATGGCAAACAATAAGTCATTATTAGTTATATTGTTCTGCTTACCCTTTTTCCCAACTATGTTGTGGTCAGCTTCCAGTCTAACCAGATGCGGCTAAATACCAGTATTTTACACGGAGCGACTGCCATCAGACCTCCGCAACTCAATTACTGGGCAATGCCGATATTGTAAGGTTAGATCGGCTGTCAGACTTTCGGGCTTTTGACTTCCAGTAACGACTGTCATAGGTATTCGTATAACACCCGGGACCAACTGTTTAACGTGCTCTTCGAGGCACGGAGGGGTCTCGATGTGTAACGGACGGTCACCCATCCAGAGACTGACTGCGGAAAGCGCAGCTTAATTTCGCAAATCGTATGATCGGTTGGTAATGAGTCACAAGCCAATTCCAAAAAGCCATACACACAATGTTTTTCCTGTCCATTCTAAGAAATCACGATCTCAGTTCTCAAGTCTTCCAGATGTTTATACTGTATACTGTTGAAATCCTGTTGGGTAGTTTTCTCAAAGGGATATAAAAACCACAGCTCACATGATGTTGGTATCCGTCATCATTAGTGGTGGACCGCTGTTACAGTCTACACCACAAGTGCCTCACGATATAAATCGTAGTTTAGTTATAATAACGCTGCAATTTATGTGGTATGGTGTACTTATTTTTAATGTTAGGAATATAGATACTTGAGAGTAGATTAATGTTATAATTTCGTCGTATAGTGCTGTTATTATCTCTGAATATCTGTAGTACCTGGATGACCGAGCTTTGCTCGGTTCTTTTTTGGTAAATCTTGCTTTTTGGAAAGAAAAAAAGGGAAAAAGAAGGAAATTGAAAAAAAAGGGATAAAAATAATCATCTAGACTCGAACCGGAGTCTTCTTGTTTTGGGACCGCCCGATTTCCCACCTGAGCTATTATAGCCTTGGAGATGGTGGCGAAATTTACTTTCGTATTCTAATGACATTTTAGCAGTTTTTCATTGCCTGAAAACACGGATAAAACGACGTTTTCCAAAAATGAAACCTAGCTAGATCGATTTATCGCCCCCGAAACCCCACGCATAATATATTTCGTGAAAATTGTTGGAGCCGTTTCCGAGATTTAGATTATATATATATATACAAGAATTGCTCGTTTAAAGGTATTAGATATAGGAAAACATCCTCGTATTTTGTTTAGTTATATAACAACAAGTGGAGGACAAAAAAACACGAAGCCAAAAGAAAAATATACTCAAAGAATTTTGACCAAACAGTCCTTACGTAGCTTGTATTGTATCGTAACGGTTTTTTCGACTGAAGTGGAGACACGATGAATTATCCAAGTGAAAAGGTCCTCCACTAACAACTACAGAACATGCGTCACTTACACATTGTAAGGTAAAGGTCGTTACTAGGGATGTGACACGCACTATCCAATATCTAATATTTTAGCCGAATATTCAGAAAATTCTGATAAATATCCGTCTGTTTTCAGAATTTGGTGAGGTACTTTAACCGGAAATGTTTATATCAGTTGATAATTTAAATTTTCAGTGCAAAGTGCAATTGGCTCATGCTAACCTTATATAGAACGACAATATTGCACCGAACCGGGTAATTCTGTTTATGAAAACGTTCGAAATTGAAGCAGTACAAACGAAGGCCTTGAATTATATTATCACCTATTGCGAGATCACGTATATCGTATTTATAACCGATTAATCGCAAACTAACTACTAATCGATTGACACTGATATTGTCAATATTCAACACAATTCAAGCTGTAGCTTCATCGATTACAAAATCACTCGATAGTATCGACAAACTGTGTAACATCTCTAGCGGTCATTGTTGGCAGGCAGGACATTTTGTCCTCTCGAGCTCGGCTCGTTAGGTTTAATGGCCGAGCCTGCCATGGTAACGACTAACAACGCTCGTATGTTATCGCCTTCTATTTTTACCGGACAATGCCACGAAAAATCTTCGCTTTATCATTGAAATGTTGCCGTGTAAATTATTATTAAGGGTGCTGGTGGAAAAATCAACGTCAATTGTGTTGTCTATGGCTCTATTGTCCGGGTAAGCGTTGGAAAAAGTAAAATTAATACATACTTTTGTGAGCGATAAAATGTGTTAGTATTTTTTTTAGCTATTTACAAGTTTCGGAATAGTTACTGTTGTTTAAAAGTTGTTTCAGTATATATAGTTGCTCCATTTATTTATTTATTTATTCAGATTTTGTAGACTTAATAGGTAAACCCGAAGCGTCTACAAACAAGTTATAGTTTACTTAATGTATAACACTTACTAGAACTACAATTTGCATTATACAACACTATTATACCAACCACTAGCTGTGCCCGCGACTTCGTCTGCGTAGAAGTCGGATGGATTTTAATTGCTTTGCGCGGAACCCTACCTATTTCTTTTTCTAAAATAGAAGTAGCCTAAGTTACTCCTTATAACATCAGCTATCTGCTAGTGAAAGTCCCGTCAAAATCAGTCCGGCCTTTTTGGAGAACAGACATACAGATAGACAGAAAAAAGAAAAGAATATAGAAAAAAGAATATGACGTTGAACATTCTGGAAAATGTCAATTTTGTAATGAACTATTCAACAACAGATGTCGTTGTTTTCAAACGAGAACAGTTTGGGTACCTACTATAGAGATGTGTATCCTATCGATTAGTACTATAGACAAAAAAAGAGGAAAATAATAAAGGAACACTGAAAACAGTCGAGTGCAAATATACATACATAAACGTTAATAAATAAACAAATATAATCATGTTTATTTAGCTATCAGTATAGCAATTTTTAATTGTTTTGTTTAAATTTGTATTTGTGATTTTAGGTTTCCGCTAATCAATATTCCAAGAGAGATAAAATTCGTCCAGAATGAACGCAACGAAAAATATTTGTATCCATCCGCTGCGTTTCATACATAATCTTACACATTATTTACACTTTTTCTAAATTAATTAAAAACTGAAGAATATAACAAGCGTCTTTTATATGTTACTTTTTTGGTGTGTAAGTTGTTCTACACACCTGTAAAAGAATCACACCTCTATGCGACTTAGATCTTAAGCTGTTAAAATATTTGAACCAAATACTATTTCCCTATCCTTGGGGTTATTATAGGTGGGTATTCAACCCCCCATGTTGGGTGCTTTTGTCGATAAAATTGAGTAAAAATTTAAAGTACTGTTACTACATACCCGGGCACATTGCATATCAACCTCTGAAACCCCCATCGATACCATTATCGATAAATGTTAAGCATCCCTACAAAGTAAAAATAAATAGCACGCTACCTACCGTTCGAAAGATTGAAACGTCTCCTAACTATCAAAGTTACGTACTTTTGCTACTTAACACTAGATGGCTGTACTGTAGAATGCGAACAAATTTTTTCTATGAAAATGTCTCCAATAGCCCCTCTATACCCATTTAATCTCTTTGATTTATTCTTATTCTTTATTTATATAGATTACATGATTACAATCACGTATCTTCAAGTATATCCCACCAAGAAGAACACAGTCTACTTAGTTATCGGCAATAAGATTTACAACCATATCATTTTGGGACCCAGTGCATAATATCAGCAAGCACATTGGATCACCCGCGCGAACGCTCAACGAGTATTCCCAAGGATGGTTGAAGTCGGGCAGGCGGCCGGCCATGAAACAATAAGCCAAAACCTCTAACAACATGGATTATAAAATACATGTTGTGCCGACCCCATCTAGTGTGGGATAAGGGCAGGAAGAAGAAGAAGAAGAAGACATGATTACAATCACCTAAGTATGTCAGTGGCTATGAGCGGCTAGTAATCATGGTAGAACATGACCATTTTTGTATTATAACTTTCGTGAGACACATTCATATTAATAATAATGCACGTTAGTAAACCGTAACTAATCAGAGTATGACTATAATAACTTTTAAACAGAACTTTGTTAAATTGAGTTAGTTTTAACAAATTTTTACTAAAGTTTTATAAGCAATGGTAAGAGAGAGAGTTTGAAGAATTTTTACTGAAGTTTTACAAGCAAATTGTGAAAGTGCAGCTATGAGATTCTCTAGTGGAAACCGTTGCTGCGGCAGCGTTGCTTTTGAAGACGAGGCCGCGCCGCAGCGCTGCCGAAGCGCTGCCATAGCGACGAGTTTCTACTAGAGAATCACATTGCTGTGGAAAGATATGGGAAATATCAATGACCGCCTTTATTTTTAGCTGTAATTATTTCGTATGTTATTAACAAAGCTTACCAAAATATCGACGCTTACAAACAGAATATCTACTTATTAATTTTTTTTCTGAAATAATACTACCTACAAAATTTTGGAGATACAACAATTTAAACAGTGCTTTCTCAGTGGCGACTGGCCAGTCTTTCATGAAACTAAATAGCACTCAGGTGCTCAAAGTTGCCGGTGCTCCGGACTAGGTTAATACAGTTTAGACTGCCTGCTATTAACCTGAAAGTTATGGGGACACACACAGCTCTCTCGTTCGGAGAACTTCGGAAATGTTCGGGATTGAACCCACTTTGCAGGAAAGAACTTTATCGGAGAGATTTTTCGCAATAAGTAAGTATGCTAGATTATTGAGGTTTACAAGCAAATGCGACTGTTTATCACCTTGACAGATTTCCTTAGTGTCATGGTCAGGATTAAGACTTTCGTATCTATAACAATAACTAGCGGCCCGTCTCGCCTTCGCACGGGTGGACATTTTCCCCGTTTTTGCAACATTTTTCGTTTATGCTCCGCTCCTATTGGTCGTAGCGTGATGTTATATAGTCTATAACCTTCCTCGTTAAATGGACTATCCAACACAAAAATATTTTTTCAATTCCAACTAGTAGTTCCTGAGATTAGCGCGTTCAAACAAATAAACTCTTCAGCTTTATAAAATTAGTATAGATTATATTATTATCAATAATTAAACAAAGAGCCCATAGCTTAATGTAGGCCCTCCCACGCGTTACAACGTAAGGGAGGATCTACAAGCTGTTAATTAATTGTTAGTTTTAACTGCCTCGTTGGTCTAGTGGTTGCAAGGGCTACTGCTGATCGTGAGGTCCTGGGTTCGATCCCCAAGTCGGGTAAAGTGTCATTGGGTTTTTCCGTATGGAATCCTCAGTAGCAGCCCGGAGTTTGTATTTGTGCCAAGTTGATGGCAATAAGCTCACCCCCACATGGGACTTAAACATAACGGCGAAGTGAGGGTGTTACTATACACCTCTGCCCTGCCCTTCGAGGAATACAGGCGTGATGTTATGTTAGTTTTAACTGCTAATTCTTTGCTGGAAGCCACACAGACCATATACGTTCGAAATCTTTACATAGTATAAAACAAAGTCGCTCCCGCTGTCTGTACGCTTAGATCTTTTAAACTACGCAACGGATTTTAATGCAGTTTTCAGCAATAGCTAGAATGATTCAAAAGGAAGGTTTATATGCCTCACATTGCACCCGTGCGATGCCGGGCCGGGTCGCTAGTGACAGGGCCAGGGCCGGACTGGGACTTGAAATCGGCCCGGGCATTTGAGAGACGGTCGACCCAAGCGATTAGACGGACGACGTATTTGTTTTTTTTTAGACACTCCCCTCACTCTTTCTTCTGTATCTTGGGTGCATTTACAAACACAAACAATTTGCGGCTTCTTTTTCAAGCGATAGGCGATAGTTGGACGACCTTTTTATTTTTGACGTTCCCCTCACTCTTTCGATTTCTCCGACTGGGTGACCGGCCCATCGGGCATCCGGCCGATTTGCCCGTATGGCCAGTCCGGGCCTGGCTAGTGATATATAATAAGTTTTGTCCTCCATTATTATTAACCGACTTCCTAAAAGGAGGAGGTTACTATGTTCGTCTATATGTGTTTTTTTTTTTTGTGTATGTTCATCGATATTTTCGCCAATGGTGAACCGATTTTGATGATTCTTTTTTTAATGGATAGGGTATACTTCGAAGTTGGTCCTATTTAAATTTGGTGAAGATCTAATGAAGAACTTCGGAGATAGACAATGGAACTCCTAATGACGAACAGTACGCATAATGTGCGTACTGTTCGTCATTGTTACGAGCAGCGTCTTTAGTAGGTCCAACCAAATTTTAATTAAGGCCACTAAAATGCAAAAAAATAAAAACATTTTTACAAATAATTTAAACCGACTTCAATAAAGAATAAAATAATTACCATATAAAATTAACAGTTTCAGAAGTCGGTGCCTTCAATTTGGTTCAGCGTGGATCAGCACCGACTTCTGAAACTGTTAATTTTATATGGTAATTATTTTATTATTTTTTGGAGTCGGTTTAAATTTTTTGTAAAAAATGTTTTTATACACACCTACATAATATATACCAGTACCTAAGTCAGCGAGTGATTTGGTAAATTGGTCGGTAAACGTTTATTTGATTATGTGTTTCAGTGCTGTATGTGTCAATGACAATAGTAATAGTAGGTTGGCTAGATGATAGTAGTTAATAATGCATGAAATTGCCGTGAGGTATTTCATTATGTGGATTGTTAGCTATCTATACTAAGTGGGGATGACGTCATTAGAATAAATTTAATGATACCACTTATTCCATTATCGTTCTAGGACCGTTCACAAAAATTCAATTATTTTCAAGTGTTTTTTTTCATTATGATTTTTCAGTTTCAGTGGTTCCTCTAGGAAGGAACGTGGTGAAAATGGAAAATTATGTAAGCTATACGTTCAACACGTGTGAATAAAGGTTATTTTGGTTTAAACAGGTCACAGACTTACATAATTTCGCGTAGAGATCTTAAAATAGTGTAAATTTTAAAAATATTTCTGTGACTGAACTATTCAATGTAACTATGTACTTGATTAATCTATCGTGAAAAAAATAATCTCCTAATTCTTTATTACGATGAGTATTATTAATTATTCTGTCAATAATTGAATAGTGAATAAAAAAATGTCGTTTGTTTTCATGTCATGTTTACAGTGGCATACATAAGTATGTCCGGCTATACTTATGTACGTCCGGCGCACCCTGGGCAGTCAGCCCAGCTACCAACCTTACTGACTGGCTAATCTTTTCACCACAGCATGAGCTGTTCTCGTATACCTCCTGCCGACACGAGAAAGGCGGCAGTATAGTTCGCTTTATAGAAAACCTTATCAAACGTAGTGATTTGTCCAAATCTAATCCACCTGTCTGTATGTCACCTGAGTAAAGCTTTAGACACACTAGCCGGCTTACGTTAGCTTAAGTTTGGACAACAGCGGCAATTATTCAACTTAACTAAAGCTTAGTTTCAAGTTTATGGTATATTTGAGTCTATTGCTGAAGGTAACGTTGCTTCTTTAGTTTAATTAAAATAAGTTTGACGGACTATTTATATATTTAGGTGCAAAGGAAGTTGGGAACTTCGCGGAACTTAGATCCAGATGCTTCCGTGGTAGGTTGTTCCCATGACCATGTAAGTTTTGAAATTAAATGAAAATATTAATAGAATTATTTTATCTAATTTTATATGTCTGTTTTTTATTATTGTACTAACTGGCGTCGGTATTCTAATATGACTACCTCTGAGAAGACATGTTGAAAGAAACTTAGGGGTCAAATTAATATGTGTAACTTGTCTATTTACAGTACAGTGGTGGACATGGACCTACTTAAAAAAATCTATAACATTCAGTAAAAGTAAATGTTAATCTGAATTTATTTTAAACGGTTTTAATTACCGTAACATGGGGTGAATAGGGATGCAGGGGTGAATCAGGACGAAACTTTCAGAGGGATTTTAACATTGAAATAATGTAGTTTGTTGCCAATAAGGACTCTAATGTGTTTACTGTATTATAATTAACGATTAAGTGCCCTTGTTGGCAACAAACTATATTATGTCAACGTTAAAATCAATTTTAAAGTTTCGTGCCGATACACCCCTGCATCCCAATTCACCCCGTTATATGGTACCTCCACTTCATATATTTGTTTGTTTGATTCTCTTGAAACTTCACACAGAAATTCAATTCTCATGACAATACAACATTATGATGATTTCAACCTTCAATCCTTAAATTCTGACGCTGCAGGAGTACTGCAAGATAAAATCGTTTAACTTAAACGTTTCTTTAAGAGATTATTTTTAACTATCGTTCATTGTTAGTGCATATGCCTGTACATACATATAAGGATAGTAATCTTTGTATTAAAATGATGTATTGTATCAGAGTATCACTAAACTACATGACTTTCTTTCCAATTATGTGATGGTACAAAGTACACAACCTAAAAACAACCTTTTGTTGCTCAGTTTGTCCTGCTATCAAATAAGAGTAGGTAAGGGAAAAACGGACCACCCGTCCCCATGAACACACAAAAGGAGCGATCGTTGAGGATAAATTAATCTTAAAATATACATTCGAAGGTCTTCCAATTCAGAGGAGCGTCTTCTCAAGGAATTTTGATGAAATTAAGGATTGGAAATAAATCATTTGTGCGTAAATAAGACTTACTTGTAGGGATTTAATGAGCATCCTTAGAAGGCTTCCAGTTTAGTGTCTTCAGTACGTTGAAAAGGTGAGGTTAATCAAAAATTTGTGGGAAAATAATAAAAGAATTTCAGTTTTATATTTGGGAGATTTCAAGCTAAGTGTCGATAATTTATTTGTACGAGAAAATTAAGATATTGATCTCAAATAGCATAAGACCGACCTTAATAATGTTAATGGTTAATGACATGCTCTTCCTCTCTCTACTCATTTAAAAATTTGCTGTGCCCGACAGGGTCCATAATTGTTTCGATTATTTTTTATTTTACCACATATAAGTGTACATTATGGATTGCATTAAATGATTTGATTTGACATTGTAATGTAAGACATGTGTATGATAAACAGTATTATAAATTTCACCAAGCAAATAATTGAAGTCATTACGGGATGGCGTCATCAAATTTTTAAAACATATCTAAGAATCTTTGGTAGAATTCACTACCTACGTTCTGTAAAACCGCATGGAATTTTCGATTCAGTTTAACCGTATAAAATTCAGGTCATACTTGACCCGCATTTTCTTAAAGCGGCAAAATTGCGAGTGGCACACGATTATATAAGTAAGGTGGCACTGATTTAATTTCCTGTGCACTACCACCGTGCCGTTCTGGCCCCGCTTTCCTGCAAGCGTTAAGAAACTGGAAGTCGCAACCGAGAATATGTTATCAACGTTCAAGTTTTAAGTTGAAAACGTTTTAAGGAAATATGTGCGAAATCTAGATATAAATACTGAAATACGTGTAGCAATAATCTAAATCATTATCTTTAACGAAGAAAACATTTTTTATAGATGGTATTTAAAGATAATGATATAAACTTGATGAAAAAAATGTAAGTACTTATTGTAGGCAATTCTTATAATGTACTTACTTATCGTAGGCACAGACTTAGAATGTACTGCCTCGTTGGTCTAGTGGTGGCAAGCGCGACTGCTGATCGTGAGGTCCTGGTTTCGATCTCCAGGTCGAGCAAAGTTTTATCGGGTTCTCCCGTGTGGGATTCCTCAGTAGCAGATGTTTGAATTTGTGCCCGGTTGATGGTAATAGGCTCATGGGATTTAAACATAACGGCGAAATGAGGGTGTTACTATACACCTCTGCTCTACCCTTCGGGGAATACAGGCGTGATGTTATGTATGTATGTATTTATAATGTAGGTATTTATTACCAGATAGTAAACAAATTGATTGAAATGCAAAACAGATTGTTACGAGTATCTCAATTCTAATTCTAATTATTATATAAAAGGAGATACATACAGGACATACATCGATGTTATTGGTGATGTTCTTCACAAAAGTCAGGTGCGAAGTACTCTCAACCGGCGTGCGTGTATGACAAGATGTATGAATGTGGATGAAGCGAAAGGGGTATGTAAGAGTCGTAGCATGTGGCGTTCTATAGTTTCTGCCTACCCCCATGGGAAAAAGGCGTGAGTTTATGTATGTATGTATATAAAAGGAGAAGCTGACTGACTGACTGATCTATCAACGCACAGCCTAAACGGCTGGGGTTAGAAACTTGAAATTTTGACAATAGGTTTATTTTGTTACGTAAACATCCACTAAGAAGGGATTGTGAAATAGGGTTTTTAAGTTTGTATGTAAGTCCGTCATTTTTGAAGAAAGAAGCTTGAAACTAAATATTAAGGTTTTTGGTTAGAAATAAACGTACACTTGTTTCAGCATTTTTGGAAATTCAACCCTTAAAGGGGTGAAATAAGTGTTGAAAGTTTGTATGAGTAAACTGGTACTTTTAAAGTAAGAAGCATGGGGAGAAACTGACCGACTGGCTGACTAATCTAGCAACGCACAGCCTAAACCGCTGGGGGTGATAAAAGACGGACGTTTTGGATTTTAAAATGTCACTTTAAAATGGGCTGAACGAGGATTTCAAACTTCACGCAAGCGAAGCTGCGGGCAAAAGCTAGTTCTAATATTATGATATAAAAATGCAATTTAATAAAAATACTGTTTTACTTTTATTACTAATCGGAAATTAATATTCTTCCAACAACTTTCCCAATAATGCAATTTCCTCTTCATAAAAACCATCACAGTCTCTTCCAGTAGCTACTTTTACTCCTCGTTCCGAAGACGGGGGTGGTCCTGAAGTGCTTATAAATGTTGGAGGGTGCAGGTGATTCGAGAAGTTACCAACGTGAACCGCATTTAAATAATAATCACCCCAAGAATGATCTAATGGGGTTCGTTAATCGGTGTTCGGGTGGATCAGCACTTGACTGTGTTACATTTGGCAAAGTAGGTATTTCGGCGAAGTTTTCTGTTTCTTGGCTTTGGGTTCGTGATGTTCATGTGTGGGTGTTTGATATTTCAATTATTAATATCCCACGTGTTTTTGTGTGTGCGGACAGTAAAATAATGTTCCTTTTATAAATACACTAGCGACCCTCCCCGGCTTCGCACGGGTGCAATGTAGATACTAATGTGGGGCATATAAACCTTTCTCTTGAATCACTCTATCTATTAAAAAAAACCGTATCAAATCCATTGCGTAGTTTTAAATCAAATCAAATATCGTTTATTTGTCAATGTAGGTATATTACAATAGATGGTAAGTAAGAAATTAGTTCGCTACATTGTATCCATACAGATATACAAATTAGTTTGGTTTTTGTAATTCTAATCTAGGTATTTAACGCTAGTGAATTTATAATTATAATATCTATTAACACCAATTATGTCTATCTTTGTAATTATATTAAACATATCATTATAGAAACATAAATATAATTATAACAGCTTTATTTATTAAAGATCTAAGCATACATAGGGACAGACAGACAGCGGGAGCGACTTTGTTTTATACTATGTAAAGATAAATTGATCAGTAAAAGAGTGTAACTGGTTTGTAATTAACATGAAGATAACTGCCTCGTGGGTCTAGTGGCAGCAAGCGCGACTGCCGATCGTGAGGTCCTGGGTTCGATACCCAGATTGGGTAGAGTTATTGGGTTTTTCAGTGTGGAATTCCTCAGTAGCTGCCCGGAGTTTGGGTTTGTGCCCGCTTGATGGCAATAGGCTCGCCCCCTATTACATGGGACAAAATGAGGGTGCTACTATACACCTCTGCCCAACCCTTTGGGGAAATAAGGCGTCATGTTATGTTTGAAAATAAAATCTCTTATATGAATTGATGAGAAATATAAATAAAAAGTGTGTTTAGTTTTTAATTTATCAAGTAAAATTCCGTACATAAATATTTTTACATTTTTCATTTGTTGTCGTTGTCAAATTACCAAAGCACGAGCTTAAATATAAAAATAATTAACTAATCTTAAACAAAAACAGAACAAGATACTGTTTACTAGTTTCGGTGTCGAAATAACTAGGACACCGCGCATACTTTAAACATGCCAAAGGAAACAAGCTCGTCGATACGTCTTGGAGGACCATCGATTTTGCAAATGCATCTGGTAACACTACACCTAAGTGGTTGGTTGGCACACAAACTGAATACATATTTACTGGACTAAGGAAACGTAGAATGGTCAATGGTCGTTGGACAGTTATGGATGCGTTTCCGCAGCATTCTGAGAGCCACAGACGATTAATCTTGCGCACCTAGGTACTAGGAGATCGTAAGTTTCGACGTTTGGGGCAGATAGATAGGGTTTGCGCGCAAGTTTCATTAGGAATGTAGTCGATAGGTTCGCGGGAGAACGAATTAGTTTTGCGGGAGTTTGTGTGCTGTATGTATGATTAATGTTGATGATGCGTTTCTTTTAATAGTTTTTGCACGTAATGAATATGAGTACCGTAAAGTGGGGCGGTTTTAGAACCACGGGGATAGCTGGCATGAACATGGCTTAGGATGTTTTCGACATATTTTTTGTTCTATCTACAATTTCAAATATTAAAATATATGTCGCAGACACGGTTATAGAATTGGATATAAGTGAGTATATCATTATAGTTAAGACCAGTGTCTGCTTATCAAGAACAAAGCTGTTATTTGGTAAATAAAACCAACACAGACTCTCCACAACTGAGAGTATTTGGGTTAGTTTTTAGTTACATGAGCTAAGTCGCAATATAATTCACACAAGATCAGAATATAAGGACAGGCTAGTCAGATAATAAAGATCAGAATTCTACGGCGCTTCGACATAAAATCCCTGCTCCGTCGAATGACAACTGCTTTTATGACGTCGGGTAAGTTGATTCATCAATGACTTATTCTCCGATATATGTGTACAATAACATTGATATCGTAAATACACTAGGTTTAAGAAGCACGTTCCTTAAATAAATTTCAATTTTGCTCGTGGTTTTCAAATACACTCATTTTACCGGTACTATTTTATCTGTAGTAGGTGCTAATGGGTCATTTGAATCTGGTTTAAAATTAGAATTCTTGTTCAGCTCAATCATAGAATGAAACTAATATTTTCATTTTGCATTTAATGCATACGTGTTGAAAAAAGAATGCAATCTGAAATGCATTACGCTATATTACCACCAATATTACCCAACTGCGTCACAACTTTACCTCATACATCAAATCTTTGTACCCAAACCCTCAAAATATTTGGTCCTCAAGACCATTAAGCGATGTACACAATACCAAAGATGAATGACTTAAAACTGAACATTTTCAATATTTTATAAACGTCTTCGATAGCGAGATGATTTACGATATTCCTGTACATTGTGACTGAGATTAAACGAGAGACAGACAGGAAGCTGGACCGTGATTTGTATTTTTTATATTTTGGAACTTAAGAGATTACGGTGTCTTCTTCAAAGAAAAGATTTCCTTTTGTGTGGTCATGGGATTAAGTGATTTAGAATGTTGGATGCAAATTAAAATCGTTCTCACTGGTAACAACAATGTGGAATATTGTCCTATATCCTATAACCTTTATTCTTCTTCTTTTCGTGTGGTTAGTGACTAACCTGGTGTCAGAGTTTATGCCGCCCATGGGTCTCTGACTTGGCTTCACATGCCGTCGAGAAATATCTCTCAGGCATGCCGGTTTCCTCACGATGTTTTCCTTCACCGTTTTTAAGTAAGTGATAATTATACAATACGCACATGAATCCGAAAAGTCAGAGGTGCGTGGCAAACTCGCGACCTATGACTTGGCAGTCCGACGGTCACACCATTAGCCCATCACTATCCTTTATTTATATTGTATTACTAGCCGTGACCTCACGGCTCCGCCCGTAGCCTATGTTACTCAGTGATAATGTAGCTTTCTAACGGCAAAAGAATTTTTGAAATCGGTCCAGTAGTTTTTAAGTTTATTCGATACATACAAAAATCCAAATCTTTCCTTTTATAATATTAGTATAGATAACTAATCCCAAGGTTTAAAGTTAGTAGACGATTACAGCATTCGAAATCATTTGCAAAACTTAGTTCATAATCGGCTAAGCCAGACTGATGTTAAATGTAACATGTTATTGCACAAAGCACCTTACCCCAAACGCGGATACCGCATGCGTTCCCTCGTGGGTAAGAAATCCTTGTTATGTTAAGCACACACCAAGCCGACGAACGCAACGAACATTCACCATTTGCTGATTTGACCAAAATTTATCTACTTCGAACCCGGTTTTATTAGGATGTACCTAAGTTGTAACGAACCCCGTTTGTTGGACTTCGTTGAAGTGCGTTGGCTCGGTGTGTACGTACCATTAATCATTATAAAAAACAGATGAAAGAGCTTCTGAAATGAACACAACCTCCAAAGAGCAGATAATGGAAGCATGAGTTGATTAACCCATTCACAACGACGACTGTTGAAAAGTATATAAAAAAGCATATGCTGCCTGGGACTTAATGAATAATTACACGGTGCAGGAGAGCCACCGATGTCTATTTGTCTCTTTCTTACCCGATGAAATACCTCATATTATGAGTAAAACAAAGGATGGTTGCAGTTGTATGTTTTATTTTTCTTTTGTTGTATGTGTAACTAGATTATTTGCGGTACCGGTATTTTATTGAATTAATGTTATCGGTAGCTGGTAACACTGGACAATGTTGATAAAGGAGGGTAATCGTCAAGATGAATCAACGTACCCGAAGTTATAAAAACACTGATCATTCGACGGAGCAAAGGATTCCATGTCGAACAGCCGAACAAGTTTGACCTTTTATATCTAAGTAGCTTGTCCTTATTTTCTGATCTTGTGTAAATTATATTGTGAACTAGCTTCTGTAACTAATCACTAACCCAATTAAAAGTACTCTCAGTGGTGGAGAGTCTATGTTGGTTTCATTTACTTTATTTACCATGCTCCCAATCCTGACATACCGATATTAGCTATAACTGTAATAATAGTTTCAACCCTACACGATTCTGTTGTATGTCTATACTAATATTAAAAAGAGGAAAGATTTGTATTTTTGTATGTAACGAATAAACTTAAAAACTACTGAACCGATTTCAAAAAATCTTTTGCCGTTAGAAAGTTAGATTATCACTGAGTAACATAGGCTACGGGCGGAGCCGTGAGGAAACAGCTAGTCTTTTATATTAAAATGTTTGTTTTATGATAAGCTTATTATTTTATTGGTTTCTACAAATGGATACGTTTATTTTATCTAAAATACTATTTCAAGACTTATCAGATTTAAGTAATCCCCAAAACTTTTTCTTTTGTAACCGAAATTGTATTGCGTTAAAACTACAGTCGACTTCAAAAGTTTTTGTCGGAAATAGGATTCAAAATAAAAGTCTTTTCAGCAATGTGCCAATTTCAACTTCAGGCTTGAGTAATTCTGTTAAGGGAAATGTTTGTTTGGAACAACGAGAAACATTCGTTAAACGTATTTAAGAGAGAACGAATACAGAAGTTATTTATAGAGATAAATACATACATACATACATAAACTCACGCCTTTTTCCCATGGGGGTAGGCAGAAACTATAGAACGCCACATGCTACGGCCCTTCCACACCCCTTTCGCTTTATCCACATTCATACATCTTGTCATACACGCACGCCGGTTGAGAGTACTACGCACCTGACCTTTGTGAAGAACATCACCAATAACATCGATGTATGTCCTTCTAGGACGTCCTTTACATATAGAGATAAATATCACTACATAATAATATTTTATACCTTTACATAATATAACATCACGCCTGTATTCCCCAAAAGGATAAGCAGAGGTGTATGAACACCTTCATTTCGCCGTTATGTTTAAGTCCCATGTATTAGGGGGTGAGCCGATTGCCATCAACCGGGCACAAATCGAAACTCCGGGCTGCTACTGTGTTATCGTCGACGGGATGTTTTAGGCGAGTGTAAAGACGTCGTTAGTGTGGTGTGTCGAAGTACCGACGATAATAATATTCCTAAAAATCAAGATCAAGTGAGGGTAGATGAAAATACTCTTGCTTCACGAAGATGACAACTGCTCCGCCACTTCAGTCTACCCGTGACCACGGCCGGTGAAATTCGGTCGAAACGTTGGGATAAATAAGGTATTTTTCTGCCTTATAAAATTTTCTACGCGATTAGACCCGATTTAGTATTTTTATAATGCTACTGAGGAATTCCACACGGAAAAACCCAATAACACTTTGCCCGACCTGGGGATCGAAACCAGGACCTCACGAACGAGGCACCTTTACAAATGTGCAAAATATGCAATGTATTCTACGTATCCTACAGTAATTTCACAAAGTAGGTATAATTAGTGTTGACATATTACTCTTATTTCGAGGAACGTCCCCGTTTGTAAGGATTGTCTCGTATTCTACGAATATGTGAAATTCTCGAAATTTCTGCCAGAGTTGTATGACGTCATAATATGATATCATCTAGCAACATGCATGCGAAATCTCTGATCAAATCTCAGTTGATCTGTAGCTTTTATTATGTTTAATCTAAAAATCTCTTAAACTTCTTAGTTCTAAATCTTTACACCGGATTGGAACTGGTTGAAGATTAAAGTAAACTCAGAGAAAGTTGGGAATTAACGAATTAAATAGAATTAAGACAGGATTAAAACCCACCTACCTAACAAGATACGTGCAAAATAACTTTTGATCCATTTTACACAAACAAAATAAGACATCGAAATATTTTCAAGTTCACAGGCTACTGAAACTCCTATAAGTTTCTCAATGAAAATAATTCCATCAAAACGCAAAGACTTCAAAGGATAAACTTTGAAATCGGACGGATTTTAAACTCGGAGACTTCTCGATATCTCAATGGGATGCGAATAAATTTATATTCTAAGGAAAATGCATTGTAAAAGATAGTATCGGGCGGTGCAAAGTGGTTTGCGAGGATGGGGGGTGTTGCGGGGTGTGGGAGGGGGTGCCTGTCATTCGCAGGGCCTTCACAAGCAGGGTTGTCGAGTTACACAAGTTGTCACCAAGCTTTATCTTGTTTTAGCGATCTTTTTACACTGCTTATACTGAGGCGACGAATAAGCTTTGGGTGGCGGGGATTTGATTAGCACTGATCCTCTGTAAGCCTGGGTGTGATATGTGGACTAAGTTTGACTGGCGATAAAGTTGACTGCTTTGAGGGACAAGTTAGATGCAAAGAATGACGATGCATTTTGTTCGGGGTTGGATTGATGGAGACTGAAGCGATTAAAGTCGATTGACGATCGGGGCTGCGAGTTGGAATCTTGTTTAAATATAGCTGGGAAACCATTCTTACTAGTTTTCTTATTAGAATAAGTAGTCTTCTTTTTGTGTGGTTAGTGATTAACATGGTGTCAGAGTTTATGCCGCCCATGGGCCTCTGACTTGGCTTCTAATGCCGTCGAGAAATATCTCTCAGGCATTCTCCGGTTTCCTAACGATGTTTTTCCTTCACCGTTTTTAAGCAAATGTTAATTTTACAATATGCACATAAATCCGAAAAGTCAGAGGTGCGTGCCTTGGGTTGGAACTCGAGACCTATGACTTGGCAGTCCGACGGTCACACCACTAGGCTATCACTGCTGTATTAGGTATTTAATTCATAGTACTAGAACCTTATGGCAACATTAACTGGCAAATGTTCAGCTATGGACGCTACAGGCTACAGTTATTATAATGATCATGGCTCAGTGCTTATCAATGACGACGAAGAACACTAATTGGTGTACTGTACGAGTTAACATGTTATAAAAACAGCAATAGTTATCGTGAGATCGCTAAACTATCTCCCTTTAACACCCACAAGAAAAAGAGACAAAATATTATTCAGGTTACGAAAACTATTGTCGTTTTTGTAATTTCGAAAACTTGTACTAGGTGTTGGCTTGTGAGGTCCTGGGTTCGATCCCCAGGTCGGGCAAAGTGTATGGGTTTTTCCATTAGGGATTTCTCAGTAGCAAACCGGAGTCTTGAATTTTGCCTGGTTAATGGCAATAGGCTCGCCACGTATTACATGGGACTTAAACATAACTGGCAAAACGAAGGTGTAGGTACTAAAAACACCTCTGCCGTACCCTTCGGGGAATATAAGGCGTGATGTTATTTTATTTTATTTTATTAGTAGTACTGCTTAGAAATATATCAATAAAGCTCAATCCGTTCAAAAAAACAAACCCACATATTAGGCTAGTTACACAAAGACGTTAGCCGCATCGACAGGCACTACAAGTCGATAGTGTGCACCGGTGTTATCTGTACAAAATGGCGGCGGCACGGTGGATGCGCTTCCGTTGCCGTCCGCTAGGGACAATTAATCTTGTGTACTTACTTATTTTGTTCCGGCCACTGCCGCTGGCCTGCGGACCTATTATGGGAATAGTTTAAGTGGACGTTTCGTTACGTTTACAAGTTCTAGTGAAGCGATTTTTTAAACAGATTATACAAACAGAGACAAACAAAATGGATGCTTGTGGCTTAACTATGCGGTTGAGTTTTGGTTGATCATTGTGTGATAAAATGATGTCGCAGACGGTGGCTTACGGGGTGTCCTGCGTAAGCAACAAACGCGACGCGGTGCGACGCGACACGACGTGGAACAAATACGCGTTACGTCGCGTCATGCTAGATAGGCCGCTAGTAGGGAATGCCGTTGTCTTGATCGCGTTTGTCGTTTACGCAGGACAACCCATTAAACTCGTTTCATTAAGACATTACAGTTGCTAATTACTATAGTAACTACCTTGTTGGTCTAGTGGTGGTAAGCGCGACTGCTGATCGTGAGGTCCTGTCGACGCGACGCCCAGGTTGGGCAGTGTTATTGGGTTTTCACGTGTGAAATTCCTCAGTAGGAGCTCGGAGTTTGGATTTGTGCCCGGTGGATGGCAATTGGCTCGCCTCGGCTCGAGGGTGTTACTATACATCTCTGCTCAACCCTTCGGGGAATACAGGCGTGATGTTATGTTATGTACTATAGTAGATTGAGTTACAAAGGTTGATAAAAAAGTACAATTCTCTATAATATATGGAAGAGTTGTATAGCACATTCGTTATAAGCAATGTGTACGTAGCTTTGTATTTCCTTTAGCTGTAAACCCATGGTAACCATAATCTCAGACCAGATTATCTATAACTAGCATTTTTCTCACGTCTGCGCGAATTTGCATACAAACTTCCATCCCGTATTTTAGCCCTTTAGACGTAGAAATTCCAAAAAATATTTCATGCTCAAAATCAAAAATTTGTATTTCACATAAACCAATACAGATGCTTATGAAAAGTCAAATTTAGATGCATGGTTCCAATTAGTCGTTTCCTATGGAGAAGAGCAGGGAAGAAACTCCATGGTTACTCTTTTAAAAAAATATCTTTAACAATTTCAGTGGATACAGCACAATGATCTAGGATAGTGAAAGTCTACGTGTGTGTCTTTCTTAGTGTATGTCTACGTCACAAAAGGAACTTACCAAATTTCATGTTTCATACAATACTTGTCCAAATTTCATGTTTTTTACAGCTTCAGTGGTTTAGACTACAAAATGCAACATTAACATCTTCCACGTTAAATGTAAAACACGAACAGCCTCCGTATCTCCCGCATCTCGATAACGACTAACGTTAATACCTAATAAGGCTGCTCAATTGGTTCGTACTAAAGTCACTAACGATTTTAACTACTGCCTTTATCTCTCGAATTTCGATCTCTACTATCGTATCCGTAATACCCACCTTTAATTCGTTCCTAGACTCATTTTGTTTGTATCGGTTGCTCTAACGGTTCCCAGCCTTGTTTTGTTCAAACTCTGATTGCTGCTCTGTGATTTCGTATAGATTTTATAGCTGTAGGTTGAGAGCGGTGGAACAAAATTAATTAGTAGCTACTGGTGGTGAGGTTTGTAGGGTACCTTGTTGGAGCTTACTGTATAGTCTTATTACAAGATGTGATAGTATTAAGAAGAAGGTTTATTTGCATGAAATGAAATGAAAAAGGACCAACAAGGATACCAGTTTAGCATTAGATTATGAAAAGCTATTATGTCCTTTGAATGACGGTGAACTTGATTATCACTTGCGTTAACGGTGAAGGAAAACACCAGTTTGGATTTCCTCAGTAGCAGCTCGGAGTTTTGATTTGTGCCCGGTTGATGGCAATAGGCTCGCCCCCTATTACATGAGACTTAAACATAACGGCAAAATGAGGGTGCTACTATACACCTCTGCCCTACCTTTCGGGGAATACAGGTGTGATGTTATGTTATGAAAACACCGTGAGGAAATCTGCAAATCTCCAAAAAGTTCTCGATGGTGTGTGTCGTCCGTCAACTCGCACTAGGCCGGAGTGGTAGACTGAGGCCTAAACCCTTCTTATTCCCGTGCCAAGCAGGACAGTTATGACCTGCTTATGTTATGTATTATGATGTTTGCTCTGAGATTAACATCTACTTCTGAATATGCGCCTCTTAGTGACCGCTATGTCTAAGGTAGCAGCCTAAGTTGTAGTATAATTTTGTGTTTATACATTAACTTCAAAAACTATCCTTTAAAAGTAGGATGGCCGGTTATGTATGGGCACTTGCCCAAAACCATAATAGTGATATGATAATACCAATGGAGAGATCTCTTTAAGAAGAAGATTTGTTATTACTACAATTTGTTTCAATTATTAGTCTATTAGATGTTATATCATCTTAATTAATCGTGTGTCTGTGACTAGAACTTCCGAATCAAACCGTTTTTTATACTTGTTAAATAAGTGTAAATGCAGTATTAACTTAGCAATGGAAATAAGTAAACATAATACAAGTATTACATACACATATGTAAGTCACTTAGGCTTAGAATTGTGCACTGCTATGCAACAAACTCGTAGCTAAAAGTTAAATTCGACAAAGTACTATAACCCCTGTTCGGAGAACAACAATAGCGCACTTAGAACCGTGTCGCATTCACCTGTTATCTTGCTTTATTAAGGTGCAGTATTGCATAATCCATGAGACAAGACTAGAGCGCGTAATATTTTACACTAGCGTAAGGCCTCAGGCACACGAAACGCGGGTCGCGAGAGGTGCGGGTCGCCGGCGGTCGCGCGCTCGCATTTGATCTGTCGTGTTCCACAAGCGCGGGCCCGCAGTCGATCCGCCCCGCTCACGACCCGCGTTTAGTGTACCCAAAGCTTTAAATGCAAGCCTCCACTATGGGCCACTATCTTGTAAGTACAGTTGGAGACGAATATTTAATGTTTAATTCTGGCGTTTGCATATTTTTACGATAGCACTCCGCTTATGGTAATGTTGCATGTTAGATAGCTTAGTTCGCAAGCTCAGGTTAAGCGTGTAAGGCTTTGCAGTTTGCTGTTACAGTATAGGATTTCCTGTGTCGGTCTTATCATATACAGATACGACATGGATCACTATTGATTCGCATAAAATTGAATGGCATAATTTATCATGGCATACTTTCACTTATCCTTATGATGGTTACGCATAATATTAATTCTGCATAGGCATAATTTTTTTAACCATAATAACCGTATTTAACTTAATCTACAAAATTACACCAAAAAAATATAGTCAAATGGTAGTTATGCCTATCTAAACAGTATGTCAAAAAATATTATGTCAAAGTATTTTTATGCCAATAACAGTTATGTCTAACTTGTATTGCCAAAGTAGATTAGAAATTTAAAAATTACGCGAATCAAAGGGATCCTATATGATACTCACTATGTGTAATCCACTGTACTTGCTTATACCAACGGTCAGCTTTGATAACGCTGAAGAATTAGGTAATGGTGTTTTTTTCTATAGCAACAGTTCAACGATGGAGACATTAGATCCCAGTAGAGGATGATGGTATCGTCATTTATTTGGCGTCAATACAAACTCTAGCTACAATTTAATTAAAATTTTCCCGATCTGGAAATCGTACCCAATACCCCACGCCCAGTATATAAGCATGCGACCATTTAACCACGTATTGACTAGGGGATAAATGTCGCAGGATATATTATATCGCCTGTGAATGCGACATCATGAGACGTCGACAGAGATCGCTTGACATCTGTTTCCGCGACCATTTTCGTGCTATGACAAGTCGTGCGATGTCGCCATACATCGTCGGCGACACAAGTCGCGAGACGTTTGCATTTCCGCTTATGAGTACGGGGCTTTATACTTATCAATGTTGCCTTATCTGCGTTCCAGTGATCAAAAATTCATAATTTTGTTTATCAATGGTATTGGGCATATAAATGGGCTTGGAACGCTAATTTTACCTGTGATAGTTACTATCGTATGGGAGGGTCTACTATGCAAAGCTATGGGGTCTTTGCTCAATTTTCTGCCTAGCCTTTTCCCAACTATGTTGAGGTCAGCTTCCATTCTAATCAGATGCGGCTGAATACCAGTATTTTGCACGGGGCGACTACCATTAGACCTCCGCAGCCCAGTTACTGGGCAATGCCGATATCCTAATGTTACACCGGTTGTCAGACGTTCGGGCTTCTCACTTCCCGTAACGACTGTCATAGGTATTCGTATGGCATCCGGGACCGACTGTTAACGAGCTCTCCGAGCCACGGAGGGATCTAGATATGTAACGAACGGTCACCCATCCACTGACTGACCGCGGCAAGCGCAGCTTAACCTTTTTTTTTAGCGTGGGGAAATCCTCATGGACTATCTCCCGTCTGGGGAAGACGGGGGGGTGTGCTGGACTCTTACCGGCTAAAACCACCACGGTGTCCCTCCTTCTGACCTAAGGCCGGGGTCACGGGATTCGCTATTGCATGCACCGCGACCCCGGAAGCGCAGCTTAACCTCGCTTATCGTATGATCCGCGCGGTTGATATTTAGCAACGAGCCACTCTCCTCGGGTCTTTGCTCAATATTGGTAAAAATTCCAGAATCTTAATTAAACCAATAACGCCTCGTAAATTATTTGTATCGGTCATTAGTCAATCAATATTTGATAGCTAGGTCATACAAAATCTGTCTCACTGATTTGCCTAGCGGGGACGAAAGCATCGAAAGCCCTGCGTATGGGCAGCGTTGTCCGAAGCACACGTCATTGTCTGTCAATCATAATGCTGAACGTCCGGCGTACTCACGTCGGAGAGTAAATGCTAGCGTGATGGTTAGTGATGTATTGCCGTTTAAAAGCATTGAAATGTTTTGAGGTTATTTTGGTACGACGTCACGTGAGATTTGGGAATGGAAAATCCGTTGAGAAGATATATGAGGAGCTCAGAAACAAAAATGTCATGTACAGTCAGTCAGCAACAAAAGTATGTTACCACTTCAGTTTTTTAAATCATTACTGAAGTGAACACAACTATATTCAAATTTAATCGGAACACATGTAACAATAAAATAACAAAAAGTCTCGACTATTACATGAAATGCTGAAAAGTAGTGTAACGAATAATTTTGGGTCCATTTAGATGTTACGTAAAAATAATTTAGATGTTACGTGTTAAGCAACTTTCGTTGCTGACCGTACACTTTTCATTTTTGTTCATTGGGTCTGTTTGCCTTGCAAATGTTACTTTTTGATCAGAATGCGACTTGGAGATGCTACTTTCTTTTCAGTATGGCACTTTTTGAACCAAATTTGTTCAGAAATCAATAAAATCCAAGGTGTAGATGACACTTTGTTCCTGAGCTTCTCATTTGTAATTTACTTCTGAAGACAACTTCCGGTATTCTTCTATTTTGCGTATTTAGTGAGACTTGCCAAAAATAAAATTTCGTATTAACTTGAATGTTACTGTAAAAAAACACTTGTAGAACAGGGACTAAGATCTTGGCTCTCTGCGCTATAGGAAGGGGTTTCAAAGATCTCACAGAAAAAAATAATTATATGGCTTACTTTAATTAATTGTAAGGTAAACCCTTCTGAGAAGAGGCCTGTGCCCAGCAGTGGGACAGTAACGGGCTGATTATGATGGTGGATTATAATATTTGTATGGCCTATTGGTTATTCTGGGTCTGGGTATTTGTGTATGTGAGATTTATGTTTATAAACTTTACCTCCGATATACGAGAAATTCTAGCGTATCCGTTCTGCCTAGCTTCTTCCCAATTGTGTTGGGATCAGCTTCCAATGCAACCAGATGCGGCTGAATACTAGTATTTTACACGGAGCGTCTGCCATCAGACGTCCGCAACCCAGTTACAGGGAATCGCCGATATCCTGAGATTAGACCGGTTGTCAAACTTTCGGGCTTTTGAATTCCCGTAACGACTGTCATAGGTAATCGTATGACATCCGGGACCGACTGTTTAACGTGTTTTTCTAGGCACGGAGGGATCTCGATCTTTAACGAACAGTCACTCATCCACAGACTGACCGCAGCAAGCGCAGCTTAACCTCGCACATACCACTACAAAAACCAAGTACCAAGTTCTCTACTGCACGTAAAATCGGGTAGCAATCTATGCAAACTAGTTACAATGCCTAACTGAATCATCCAGCTTAGCGTCACAGATTAAATAATAGTATTAGAAAACGCGGAGGTGACGAGAAGACGTTCCCTCTGATATTAGGGTTCCCCTAACGCCTAATAGCATTACGTAGAGACATGCTTAGCGTATGTTGGGGCATACGTTCTTCGTTAGAAGGATATGTTGTGTCGTATGTAATATTCTTCTTCTTTACATAGTTTAAGACAAAGTCGCTCCCGATGTCTGTACGCTTAGATTTTAAACTACGCAACGGATTTTAATGCAGTTCTATAGAGTGATTCAAGAGGAAGGTTTATATGCCCCACATTAGTATTTACATTGCAACCGTGCGTAGCCGGGGCGGGTCGCTAGTAAAGAATAAAACCTTTTTTTTACAGTTCTGGATTCGATGGTTTGAGGGGTGTACATTTTATTAAGTCTACGATGATTTTAGTCTTTGAAGGATGAGCAGACCTGTATAGTAAAACCCGCATTTCGCCGTTATGTTTAAGTCCCATGTAATAGGGGGCAAGCCTGTGGCTATCAACCGGGCACATATCCAAACACCGGGCTGCTACGGAGGAATTCCACACGGAAAAACGCAATAACACCGCCTGACCCGGGGATCGATCCAAGGACCTCACGATCAGCACTAGATCAACGAGGCAGTTACAATGACCATACATATTCCAATGGAATAACTTTATTTAAGACAAATCAAAACCCTTAACACCAATAAACTGCCTTAATATTGTTCAGACGTCACCCAATAGCCGTCATGCAGCGTAAGCTAAATATATTGCTTCTAGCACGACATTATGCAGTAATGCACGTACCGAGACACAGGATTTCTGCATCTCAGCCGGGAATTATCACGAGCGTACCGCGCGTACCGAGCGTACCGGGTACTCACTTGACATTTATTCTGAGAAATTACGCAAGTAAGCGCCCCTTAAGCGTTTCAGATTGTCGAATTAACGTGTATATTTTAATAAAATGTTGTAGCAATCAGATTGTAGCGGTAATACGGTTTTATGCGTGTATTAGTTCTTTGATATAGTGTCTAAATTGGTACACTTAGCATAATTTAATATACACATTATGAGGAGGAATCTCCTAGCCTTTTTTCCCAACTATGTTTTGGCGTTAGCTTCCAGTATAACCAGATGCGGCTGGATACCAGTATTTTACACGGAGTGACTGCCATAAGATATCCATAATTTAATATACAAGGTTAGTCAGAAAGGGGGTACTAAGCCGAAAGGGTGTTAAAATACCCATAATAAGGGATAACTTTTGTTCTACAACTTTCCCCAAAACTCGATACTTTAAGAGAAATAGCTTTTCAAAGATTTCGTAAAAAATATGCTAAAATCTATCTGTCCATAGCTATGATCAGCTGTTTTTACAATTTAGGTCATATTTGGGGTCACGGATTAGAAAAATAATTTTCTGAATTCATAACTAAAGCAGGTATGTTTTTTTTTGAAAAAACTAAAATAAAAATATTTTTTCATGCAAATAAAAATTATCGAATTTTGAAATTTTAACAATTGCTTTGTAATAGTCATCAGTGATACTTTAGGTGGTCTGCGGCTTAGTACCCCCTTTCCGACTAACCTTGTATAAGGTCCAACCAAAATACCTGGACAAACTTTTACACAGTGTTCAGTAAGTGTAACTGAATATATCTATGCAAAAAAAACGAGATCCAAGTGTTTTTTTTTCTAACCAAATTTTTTTTTTCAACTTTAATTTTAGTTTAAGTTTTTTTTTTTATTTTTTCACTTCGCTGTGTAGGTAAAACGCGGCACGGAATTAGCACGCACCCCAATGGCGGTCGATGCATAAGAAATGGATGAGTTTATTCTTAGAGAGTACAGGCAATTTAAAACATTATTATTTTGTTGTTAGAAAAAAACACTTGGATCTCGTTTTTTTTTTTACATAGATCTGATTAGTTAAACGTATTGAACACTGTGTAAAATTTGTCCAGGTATTTTGGTTAGACCTTATATAATTATAATATATTTGCATACTAGCATTATTTAATATACCTAGGCAATGCGCGTGCGCGTGTGCGTAACAATTTCTTACAAGCGATTGCAAAGACGTGGCCACTTAAGACATGCCTGTCTAGCATAATCAGCCTATTACTGTCCCACTACTGGGCACGGGCCTCTTTTCAGAATGAAAAGGGGCTTTAGTCCACTATGCTGGTCTGGTGCGGGTTAGCGGAGTACATTCACCATTGAGAACTGTATGGAGCCTTCTCAGGTGTGCAGGTTTTTTTACGATGTCTTCCTTCGTCGTTAATGCAGGTGATAATCAAATTATGATCCGCACATGAATTCGTAAATTCAAAGGTGCGCGTCGGGTTTGATCTCGGCCCCTCCTGCATGGAAGGCAAGCGTTCAACCGCTAGGCTAGTACTTACTCATGTAGTTTAATGCAGATAACAACACAGACATAACATAAAAAAATAATGTTATTAGTTGCCTCTGAATAAGTCGATACATAAATATCACTTGATTAAAAACGGTGAAGGAAAACATCGTGAGGAAACCGGCATGCCTGAGAGATATTAATCGACGGCATGTGAAGCCAAGTCAGAGGCCCAAGGGCGGCATAAACTCTGACACCAGGTTAGTCACTAACCACACGAAAAGAAGAAGTCGATACATAAGAATAGCTTAAATAAACCATTGCGTAGGTGCTACAAAATGTTAAATGGTTTCGAAGACCCAAGTGTAAGCCAGGAATAACTTACACCTACTTGAAAAAAAGTCTAGCACAAATTCACACAGCCTAGAAATTCGTTGAAATATGAGAGATCTTTGACCTTTAGCTAACAGATATATATAGGTATAACGCATCATTGCCCATCAAATGGCTGTTATTACTTGTTTACAGAAGAATAGATAAACTTTGAAGAGTCTTCCCACACAAGTTTTAAAAGTCAAGGAATATTTTAGTAGTTATAGCCGACACGATACTTATACACTTATGTGTGTACAAAGTACTTGGAAACTTATTTATGTATTTTTAGTGATGAATAAACATGATAATTTTTTTTTTTTTTTTTTTTTAAAAACGTTGCCCCACACTAGGATTTCTCCTGTATCGTGGGTGCGTTTACAAACACAAATCTTCACATGCACAAACATCCAGACCCGGAACAACTATCTGTAGGCCATACAAATATTTGTTCCGTGCGGGAATCGAACCCACGACCCGTAGCGCAGAAGCCGATCGCTCATCCACTGCACCAAACGTGTCGTCGTCAATCTATGCTAGCAACTTCCCGTGGATATTGTTGGATGAGTTTAAAAATATCTTTATAATGGAGAAAAGGGGCAAGCAACATTTATCCCTGATTCACCGTGCTTACCCGCCGCCGCCGCGGAGCCGGTCGTCTTTTCTGACTCAGCAGTCACACCGTTAATTCAGCCCCCATCAAGCTGTCTCCCTCCCAGTCCTCCCGCCAGCAACGCCCTAAGCCGAGGTCCAAGTCCCATTAGGGGTCGCCCTTAGTGCTGTTGTTGCTAGTGATCATGATGTTAGTAGTAGTAGTTAGCTTACAATAAGTATTTTACTCTCGTCCCCATTGGTTGGAGATCCTTCAGGTCTCGCCAATAACTGCCCGGTTACGTAGAAATGGTTCGCAACCATATACAGTAGTCGAATAGAAAAAAGCACCATCTACATTAACTTTAACTTTCTCTTATGGTGCACCCACACTGAGTTTATAAAATTTTATAGAACATGTATTATACAAGGTGAGACGGAAATGAGGTACTAAGCCGAAACGGTATTAAAGTGCCCTTAATAATGGATAACTTTTGTTCTACAACTTTCCCCAAAAGTCAATAGTTCAAGAGAGATAGCTGTTCTAAGATTGCATAAAAATACGCTAAATTCTATCTATCCTCTGCTATGATCAGACGTGTTTACATTTTACGTCATATTTGGGGTCACGGACTAGAAACTCCATTTTCTGAATTCATAACTCAAGCAGGGATGAATAATTTTTGAAAGAACTAAAGTAAAAATAATTTTTCATGGAAATTTTTAGTACCGAATTTTTAAATTTTAACACTTTCTTTAAAACAATCATCTGTGATACATTAAGTGGCCCGCGGCTTAGTACTCCCTTTACGGCTAACCTTGTATACCTAACAAAAGAGCTGTTATATAACAAAAAGCCACGAAGGTATAGGTAAAACTGGAGATCAGATTACGAACACCTAAATGAAGCCGAAAAATTTGGCCTTGAATTTAGTTTGGTGGTCTATCCCTTTCTATATATCCTTTTTTAAAAAGAGATAGAATTCCAAACTACATATTATAATTATCTTCTTCTAAATAGAGTATTAAGAAAGAGATAGAATTTATCAATGTTACATTTTTCAACTTCAGTTAGACGTTCGGAGTGTGGTCTCCATTTTTACATATACCTTCATGCAAAAAACCTAAACAAAATGTAAAAGTTATAGAAATGTTATAATGTTTTCAAATGTTTTATAGCGTTACTAGAGACCCGCCCCGGCTTCGCACGGGTGCAATGTAGATACTAATGTGGCATATAAACCTTCCTCTTGAATCACTCTATCTATTGCTGAAAACTGCATTAAAATCCGTTGCGTAGTTTAAAAGATCTAAGCGTACAGACAGCGGGAGCGACTTTGTTTTATGCTATGTAAAGATATAACATTTTACAATCTAAGTGTTACTGTTACCATTAGGGTTACTGACGTCTATCAGCAGTTGCTCAGTAGTAGAGGTTTTAAACCTTAAAACGGAGAAAGCTATTTAGTGGTTTGAGAAAACACTACGATATCAAAAAAACGATAACGCAGCATTTAAGCAGACCTAAACTTCAGTCTCCAAAATCGCGGCATATTTTTGTCCAAACGCCAGCAGATTTCTTCCATTTCTTCCAAGATATTCTAAATTATCGCGTTAATTTAGCAAGAAAACTTGTACAGGCAAGCGGGGTGTGAGTAATGGGAATCTCATTATTCGCACCTGCCGCTGATTTTAATTTCCTGCACACGATCCTAGCAGACGCCCGCGCGGCTTGACGACGCGATTTATTTGTGTAAATAAATATTATCCGCCACTCTTAAGCACCACCGTATATACGTACCTGCTGAGATGCAAGTGGGGTGTTTCGTGTATGCTGAGGTGTGCATTACATATGTGCTTATGTATTTTGGTGCTTACAGGTTTATTTTGCGGATTTTAGCAACAAAGCTAAGTGTTCTTCTTTTCGTGTGGTTAGTGACTAATCTGGTATCAGAGTTTAAGCCGTCCATGGGTCTCTGACTTTGTTTCACACGCCGTCGTAAAATATCTCTCAGGCAGTTCACTCACGATGTTTTCCTTTGACGTTATTAAGCATGTGATAACTATACAATACGCATATGAATCCGAAAAGTCAGACATGCGTGCCTTGGGTTCGAACTCGAGACCTATGACTTAGCAGTCCGACGGTCATACCACTAGGCTATCACTGCTGTTAAAAGCTAAGTAGATCAACAAGATTAACTTCTTCTTCTTCTCCCTGCCCTTATCCCACACTAGGTGGGGTCGGCATACATGTATTTATGAAATCCATATCGTTTTGGCTTATTGTTTTATGACCAGCCGCCTGCCGGACATCAACCCTCCTTGGGAATACTCCTTGCGCTGTCGCGCGGGTGACCCAATGTGTTTGCTGATATTATGCGCTGGTCCTAAAATGATATGCTTGTCAATCTTCTTGCCGACAACTAAGAAAACTATTCATTCCGTTTTGCTAGGGCCTTGGATCTGACATATCGTAAACTAATATAGCACCGTGAGCGTCTCTGTAAAAACTTGATGTCCATGTTCTAATATTAACTTCTTGGCGTGCATTAAAAGAGCCTTTATGAGTGAAGATATACGTCCGGCGTACCCTGGGTAGTCAGTCCCGCTACCAACGTTGCTGACTGGCAAATCTTTTACGTGCCGACACGAAAGAAGAAGAAATTATTTGCTACTAGCTACCCGCCCTGGCTTCGCACGGGTGGAATGTAGATACTAATGTGGGGGCATATAAACCTTCGTCTTGAATCATTCTATCTATTGCCGAAAATTGCATTAAAATCCGTTGCGTAGTTTAGAAGATCTAAGCGTACAGACAGCGGGAGTGACTTTGTTTTATACTATGTAAAGATACACAGACATGTCATATCTACATGCACACGTCATTTATTAAACCTCCTATAGCCACTGTTTATTTGTTGCTAGCTGTTTATTTATCAAAGGGCTAGGAGAAATAAGTTCCGCATCATAATAGTTTGTGTAAAGGATAATCTTTAGTACACGTAGAAGGTTTACCAAACGGTTTACACCTCTAAATGTCAGTCGTAAAAGTGGTAACGTAAATACCTAGTGTAACTTCTGTATCAAATTCGTGTATTCTACGATATAATCTTCTGTATATACAAGGTTAGTCGGAAAGGGGGTACTAAGCCACAGGCCACTCAAAGTATCACTGATGACTATTTTAAAGCAAGTGTAAAAATTTCAAAATTCGATATTTTTTTATTGCATGTATAACGATTTTTATTTTAGATTTTTCAAATAAATATCATACCTGCTTTAGTTATGAATTCAGAACATTAAGTTTCTATGACCCCAAATATGACCCAAATTGCAAACATAGCTGATCATAGCTATGGACAGATAAATTTTAGTATATTTTTTAGGAAATCTTTGAAAAGCTTCTTTTTAAGCTTTCTTTTTTTGTTTTTTTGTTATATTGTTTTCGTGTTACGCCGCTCGGTAAATATTGTTATTTTTATTGTGTTCTCATGTAAGTGAATGTATTTCTTTATGAGAATAAAGATTCTTAAACCCAAGCTATTTCTCTTAAACTATCGAGTTTTGGGGAAAGTTGTAAAACAAAAGTTATCCCTTATTATGGTTACTTTAACACGCTTTCGGCTTAGTACCCCCTTTCCAACAAACCTTGTATAAAAGGAGAAACTGATTGACTTTTTCTTTTTATAATAAAAACGTTGCCCCACACTAGGATTTCTCCTGTACCGTGGATGCGATTTCAGACACAAATCTTCACATGCACAAACATTCAGACCCGGAAAGACAAGAAGAAGTTAAGGAAGAACAAGTTAAGGAATATTGAGTGATATTAAAATAATAATTTGTGGAGAAATGAGGTGTGGTAATTCTGCAAAGAAAAGGGGGGATCCCTCCTACTAGGCGGGTCTTGTGCCTGGCGGGTACTGCCCAACGGTTGTTTTTTTCTATTCGACTGGTTGTAGATATTCTTGTGTACCGTTTCTACGTAACAGGGCAGTTATTGGCGAGACTTGAAGGGTCTCCAACCAATGGGGCCACCGGTTGATGTTGGGAAGTTGTATATATACTATCTGCGTGTCAAACCTTAATATCGCGATGCAGGATTTGTGACGTTTCGTTTGACAGCTGTCATTGTTGTCACTGTAGTCTGCTAGACAATCATCGTGCTGCTTAGTTCTCACGTGGCGTGATAGATGGCGCCACAAATTATACAAAGAAAATATCACAAACCAAGATGTTGATTTAAAATACCAATTATAAACGCCATATTTTTCCAATAAATTATTTTTATTCTATCTCTATAGCAATAAGCAACGAATGAACGAAAATGAACGAAATGAACCACCGAGTTAATTTTGGCATCGAATAAATATTCATATTTCCATTGTTAAGTCCGATAACTGGGAAGTTGGACTCGATAATGTCAGCGTAAAGAGTATTTCCGTGGATACTTCCTGAATAGGTTATATAAAAGGCAGAGAAGCCTATTGGTATGTTTTGTATTATTATTACTCGTTCTTCTTCTTTTTGTGTGGTTAGTGACTAACCTGGTGTCAGAGTTTATGCCGCCCCTGGGCCTGTGACTTGGTTTTACATGCCGTCGAGAAATATCTCTCAGGCATGCCGGTTTCCTCACGATGTTTTCCTTCACCGTTTTTAAGCAAGTGATAATTATTATACAATACGCACATGAATCCGATAAGTCAGAGGTGCGTGCCATGGGTTCGATCTCGAGACCTATTACTTGGCAGTCCGACGGTCACACCACTAGGCTATCACTATTACTCGTTAATAATGCAAGATATTGTTAACTCAACTGCCTCGTTGGTCTAGTGGTGGCAAGCGCGACTGCTGATCAGCGAAGTCCTGGATTCGATCCCCAGGTCGGGCAGTGTTATTGGGTTTTTCCGTGTGGAATTCCTTGGTAGCAGCCCGGAGTTTGGATTTGTGCCCGGTTGATGGCAATAGACTCTCCCCTTATTACATGGGACTTAAACATAACTGGCGAAACGAGGGTGTACTAAAGAACACCTCTGCCGTTCCCTTCGGGGAATATAAGGCGTGATGTTTTGTTAAAAAAACTTTATTAGAAATGTGTGTTGTACTTTTACTTCTGCATAGCCTTTTCCCCACTATGTTGGGGTCAGTTTCCATGGATTTATGAAGTACATGTTGTGCCGACCCCACCTAGTGTGGGATAAGGGCAGGAAGAAGTTCTTCAAATTGGGGTCAGTTTCCAATCTAAGCAGATGCGGCTGAATACCAGTATTTTACACAGAGCGACTGCCATCAGACCTCCGCAACCCAATTACTGAGCAATGCCAATATTCTACGGTTAGACCGGTTGTCAGACTTTCGAGCTTGATTTCTCGTAACAATTGTCATAGGTATTGACACCCGGTACCGACAGTTTAACGTGCTCTCCGAGGCACGGAGGGGCGTCGATGTGTGCACCCATCCACGTACTAGCCGCGGCAAGCGCAGCTTAACCTCGCAAATCATATGATACGCGCGATTGATAGTTAGCCACGAGCCCCTGTGATGTGTCTGGTGTCTTAATGCAATGGTCTACGTTAGAACACATGGTTAGATTAAGAATTCATCAAAGAAACATTTATAAGAATACTAGCGACCCGCTCCGGCTTCGCACGGGTGCAATGTAGATACTAATGTGGGGCATATAAACCTTCTTCTTGAATCACTCTATCTATTGCTGAAAACTGCATTAAAATCCGTTGCGTACTTTAAAAGATCTAAGCGTACAGACAGCGGGAGCGACTTTGTTTTATACTATGTAAAGATAACAATTTAAAACCGCTTGTAGGTTTCTAACATGTGTGTCTAACTATCATTACATAATAATATACATAACATCATGCCTTGTATACCCCGAAGGGTTTGGCAGAGGTGTTTTTAGTACAAGTTTCGCGTGTTATGTTTAAGTCCCATGTAATAGGGGGCGAGCCTATTGCCATTAACCGGGCACAAATCCAGACTCCGGGTTGCTACTGAGAAATTCCTAATGGAAAAACCCAATAACACTTTGCCCGAACTGGGGATCAAACCCAGGACCCCATGCTCTGCAGTAGCGCTTGCGAACACTAGATCAACAGGGCAGTCTAACAAAAATTAAAGTGAATCTATGCCTGGAATTGTGATGGCATTTTCGTCTTAGATTATATATGTCTAGATAGAGCCACCACGTGGTCGCTCATGGGACAGCAATATAAAATTAAAAATACTGCATCCTCCCATCGTAGAGCATACAATGTACACTAAACACTAACGGAGTCTATTTCCCATAAATACAAGAATTCGGGGAAACCGAAAATATTCGCCATCAAGCGAAAAAATGTCACGTCATATGTGACAGAAAATACGATGCTTTGTCTTAGTTTTCTTACTTATTTTGTATATATGCTTCTCACTTTCATACTTCCCACTGTACTCATCAGTCTGGAGATACATAATCTAAGATTTTCGTCGAGGTTAGACAATGACGTTGAAATAAATAGACGCGCTGTCTCGTATAGACATGTGCCAAATGCCTTGACGCAATAAGGTTCAAACTAACGCTAGACAGCTGACAAATTCTATGGCACTGTGGTTCCGGAACCACAACCCGTTGATACCACGTTGTTCTTCTAAACAGCACATCTAGTACAGTACGACATAAGTAAGAAGTTACATCGGCAAACTTGATCGAACAACCAATGGCAGGCGCTCATTTTCGCTCCTCTCACACTTATTGCGTCATCATAAATATAATTTTTTACTGCAGTACCAATAAACATTCGTGGTCTTGAAACTCAGTTCAAAAATTATCAGGTTTACGTAGTTTGCCGATGTGGCTTTCCACCAAACGGTTCGCATCGCATCGGATCGGAACGGATTTTACAATCTTTCAACGATATTAAATCGTGTGCACAGTATTTAAAGTCTATATTACCAAGCCGCGCACAGCAGCTTGACCGCGGGCGTCTTCCGCGACACGCGATCCTAGCCGAAAGTATGCTGGGACGCGCGATCGGCTCCGTTCGTATGTCGTCGTATCCGATCGGATCCTTTCAAAAATTAGAACACGTCAACACGGTAGGAATGTAACTATTTTACCAGGTGCAGAAACGGATACGTTCGCAAGCGACTGTACGGAGCCGATCGTATGCGTCGACATCCTGATGGAGGTCTTCAGCTGTCGCCGCATCCGTTCGTATCCTTTCCGATCAGATGCGGTGCGAGCCGTTTGATGGAAATCGTACATCAATCAGGTTATAAAATATGATAGTTACTGTTTTCATAGATTCTATTTCTATATTTCTATCTATTTTTATATTTCTATTCTACGACACGTTTGGTGCAGTGGCTAAGCGATTGGCTTCTGCACTGCGGGTCGTGGGTTCGATTCCCACATGGAACAAATATTTGTATGCCCTACAGATAGTTGTTTCGGGTCTGGGCGTTTGTGCATGTGAAGACTTGTGTCTGTAAACGCACCCACGATACAGGAGACATCCTAGTGTGGGGCAACGATTTACAAAGAAATAAATATGTTTATATACCTTTTGCATTATTCTTATAGCAGTAAAACTTACATCGTCAAAGTAAGTACTAAATTCTCCATTGTTTGTTTCTCGAGATATAAAACTATCTATAAAAATATGGGCACTACCCACTTTGCCTTTATGAAAACTGAAAGAAATATAGTATTGTTGTAAATCATAACAAGCGTTCAAAAGCGTTTTCAAGTTGTACAACTTTTCATTTCTGTTCACATCCATTTACTTTGTACTATTTTTCGGAAAATAATATTGCGACAAAAATATTCGGTTTTGTATGGAAACATAAGTTTTCTAGGAACTAAACTGTTGTTTGCAAGTTGTTCAGGTATAGGCGGCGAAAGTTGATTGGAAGTAGCAATAATGGAACAAAGTTGCTGTGTTCGTAATGTTGGCGAGTAATAAAATATTTATCGACACGTAGAAATGTAGGTATCGATTTAGCTGAAAGCAAAATCCTTATTAATGTTCGATTTTAAGCTTCGTATGAGTGAATAAGGGTATTAGCTTCATGGGATAGTATCGTCTGGTTCTGACAGTAGAGTCACGTGTACAGTACAGTTCTGCACAAAAGAGTAGCATTAAAAATGAAGGCAACACTAGTCATATATTATACATAACATCACTCCTGTATTCGCCGAAGGGTTAGGCAGAGGTGTATAGTAACACTCTCATTTCGCCATTATGTTTAAGTCCCATGTAATAGGGGGTGAGCCTATTGCCATCACCGGGCACAAATCCAAACTCCGGGCTGCTACTGAGAAATTCTACACGGAAAAAACCAATATCACTTTGCCTAACCTGGGGATCGAACCCAGGAGCTCACGATCAGCAGTCGCGCTTGCCACCACTATACCAACGAGGCAGTCATACATTATAATATTAACTTTAAACATAACTTCTCTTACAGATATTGCCACATTTGCTGCCTCAACCGTCCAACCGTCGCGTCGTGCGCGTATGGCACGATGTATGAATGTGGATGAAGCGAAAGGAGTATGTAAGAATCGTAGCATGTGGCGTTCTATAGTTTCTGCCTAACCACATGGGAAAAAGGCGTGAGTTTATGTATGTATGCTGCCTGATAAAACATTAACTGACACAGCACTGACAAATTTAAAAAAAAGTTCCATTTATACACTTTTATGTCGAGCTGTATGTGGATCTCTCTGATTGTTATGAAATCATCCACTTGGTATATTATTACCTTCGTTGTGAACATTACAAGACTCGGGACAGTCACACCTAAAGGTCATCATAATTGCATCTTCCCGCAGTGACTATAAATGTGACTGATGGCTCATAACCCTGGACAAATGAGATTTGAATTATTGAGGTGTATGCGATATCTAGGTAACCTTTAGTGTCCTTTTTACTCGACTACAGCGAAGCAAAGAGGAGGGCTATGATTTTGACCGGTATGTATGTATGTGGGTATGTATGTATGTATGTTCACCTGTTCCCTCATAACTTTGGAAGCGTCTTGATCGTCCGCTAATCTTATACCTTTAAACAAGCAATTCTTGTATATATATAATCTAAATCTCGGAAATGGCTCCAACGATTTTCATGAAATTTAGTATGCAGGGGGTTTCGGGGGCGAGAAATCGATCTAGCTAGGTTTCATTTTTAGAAAACGTCGTTTTATCAGTGTTTTCAGGCAATGAACAACTGCTACAATATCATTAGAATATGGATGTAAATTTCGCCATCATCTGTAAGGTTGTAATAGCTCAGGTGGGAAATAGGGCGGTCACGAAACCAGAAAATCTCGGTTCGAATCCAGACGATTATTTTTTTCCCTTTTTGTTTTAAAGTTCCTTCTTTTTCCCCTTATTTTTCTTTCCAATAAACACGATTTACAAAAAAAAACCGAGCAGGGCTCGGTCATCCAGGTACTTGTAGGCTATGTGACATCACATTAAATTTGATATGGCGTCCTGGACCACAAAGTGATGAACTAAAATAAAATTTAACTATAACAAAATAATAAATACATTCTAACAGTAGTAAGCGATAATAAGCTTAAGGGTAAAGTATCATATGACCAAGGCTCAACTCTGAACATCACGAATATTTTCTTGTTCCATACTTTTTAGAGCGTGATTTTTCAGTAGCCGGGTTTTAGTTTTTGAACTTACTTTTTATTACCCTAAAAACTACATAAAAAGACGATTATCGTAACTTATCTTAAACGGCCGCTTTAACATTTTTATGTTCCCTTTATTGGTGAATATAATAAGTAAAAAATAAATGTTTCATAATTAATTTAATTATCTTCTCATTAATAATTCTCTTCGTTTAAATAAATAAACCACGTCTATCAACTGAACTCTCGTTCTGTTATTTATGTAAACAAGTAACAAGCAATCGATATTATCTCATTTGCTATTCAAATCATGTAATTTTATGTCAATTTGGGAGATCAGTCCCCGTTTCCACAGTATCCACGTCGAAATCATATTTAGATAGAAATTTGATAATCTACAATTCGTATCTATTAGGTTGCAAACGCAAGGAATTTAATTGAAAACTTATACACCCTTCCGATACAACCGCCATCATAAAAACAATGAAAACCAACAAAGTTGTAGTTCCATATTCAACCCTCAAGCGTTGATTTGCGCCAAACTATTTTTAATTTCCCGCAGGGCCTTCTCATTTATTAGTTTCGGGTCGTTCGAGGCGACATCTGCGCTCGACTTATACGTCGTCCGACAGATGGCGCTGCAAAACATAAAACGCTGGCTCTGGCAAAAAATATGGACATACTTCAGCAATCAAATAGTCGGCACACCCGTTTTTTGCCAACGCCAGCCAGTTGCCAATAAAAATAGTTCGATTTATGTGACGTGATCACCGTTCCGATGGTCCAGTGTTTTTCATTACGCATTCTGTGCCTGCCAGTGATTTAATGAATTTAATTATATATTCCTTTGGCTGTCGCTACGGGTTTATGATACGTGTGCATAGAGTGTTGTGATTAATATTTTATTGGTTTCGGTGTACTCATTAAAGTCGTAATACTTACATGTTAATAATGAACAGATATATTATTGATACAATACAAGCTTACTTTACTTTGTCTCGATTACTGTTTTTAAATCTTACATTAGCTGATTACATAACCTTTCGAATACGAGTTTCCTGCTAGAATCTTCTGTGACACCTTGATTACAGACCTTTTTTATATTTTGCCTACAATGTAGCTACGATTTCCTAGGACGTACAACTACAAAATTCGCCTACGACATCTCGCCTACGACTTACAGCTACGAAATTCGTCTACGAAATTCACCTATGACACGACGTTCAGTTACGAAATTCCTCTACGACATTTCGTCTACCACATAGTGCTACGAAATCTAGCTCGCCTACGACGCGCGACGTACAACTGCGAAATATTGGCTACGACATCTCGCCTACAGCTTAAAGCTACGAAATGCGTCTACGAAATTTATCTACGAAATTTCACCTACGGCGTACAGTTACGAAATTCCTCTACGACATCTCGCCTACGACGTAGTGCTACGAAATCTCGTCTACGACATCTCGCTTACGACGTAGTGCTACGAAATCTCGTCTACGACATCTCGCCTACGACGTACAACTGTGAAATATCGACTACGAAATCTTGCCTTCGACTTACTTTTTGGCTACCGCTTACAAGTTACGCCCATTAAATTGCGTCTAAGATTTCTTGTCCAATATCTCTCCACTATGAAATGTTAGCTCTATGAGCTCCAGACATTAAGGCGAATTTTTAACATATTTCTAAAATATGTGATCGTTACCACTCCTGCTATGCTTATGTTTTGTGGTACATTCTAAGATATTGATTTGAAAATGTTTGTGTTAAAATTGCTTAATCGTAGGCATGGTAGATCGATAAAATGTATCAAGCAACTTAACTCATCATTAAGTGTGATCTAATCGTCTTGCAGATTATTATACGTGTAAAATGAGTTGTGTTAACCGTCTCAATTAACAAAGTTTACTAATTATAGACCGAGATATTCGAGAACGCGCAGTAACATCAAAACTTTACATTGTTATTACAAAAAGTAATATTTGGACAATATATGTTAGTTGCCTCGTTGGTCTAGTGGTGGTAAGCGCGCCTGCTGATCGTGAGGTCCTGGGTTCGTTCCCCAGATCAGGCAAAGTGTTATTGGGTTTATCTGTGTTGAATTCCTCAGTAGCAGCCCGGAGTTTGGATTTGTGCCCGATTGATGGCAAAAAGCTTGCCTCTATTACATGGAACTTAAATATAACGGCGAAATAAGGGTGTTACTATACACTTCTGCCTAACCCTTCGGGGAATGCAGGCGTGGTGTTATATTATGTAACACACACCACTAGACCAACGTGAATCACACGTCAGTCATTATACTATTTAACATTTCTAAATATTAGTGAAACAAATAAAACTAAAATATATTTAGAAAAGGTTTTTTGTTTTATTACCAGATTAAAGTTGAAAGAAACACTGAAAACAATAAGCAAGATTGTTCTTTTATCACAAAGATTGATAACTTAAAACTTTTGGGATGGATTTCAATTAGTCTAACAAAAATCTTGAAAGCCTGTTGCTTGGAAATTAAGAAGATAATTAATAATAGCTCAAAACAAAGACTAATTAAGGTATTTAATGAAAATTTGTATAAAATATTACAATGGCTCTTTTAAAAATAACCTCTGTCGCAACAACGTTCACTCTACCAATTATTTACAAAAGATTTATCAAAGTTATGAGTAATCTTCTTTTTCTTTTCGTGTGGTTAGTGACTAACTTGGTGTCAGAGTTTATGCCGCCCTTGGGCCTCTGACTTGGTTTCACATGCCGTCAAGAAATATTTCTCAGGCATGCTGGTTCCCTCACGATGTTTTCCTTCACCGTTTTTAAAGCAAGTGATAATTATACAATACGCACATGAATCCGAAAAGTCAGAGGTGCGTGTCTTGGGTTCGAACTCGAGACCTGTGACTTGGCAGTCCGACGGTCACACCACTAGGCTATCACTGCTGTATATGAATAACGATATAACGATCATTTAATACTACAAAAGTAGGTACTAGCATAACCAATAATAATATCTATAAAGAGAATTTGTTAAATACAGAAATCTTTACATAGTATAAAACAAAGTCGCTCCCGCTGTCTGTACGCTTAGATCTTTTAAACTACGCAACGGATTTCAATGCAGTTTTCAGCAATAGACAGAATGATTCAAGAGGAAGGTTTATATGCCCCACATTAGTATCTACATTGCACCCATGCGAAGCCGGGGCGCGTCGCTAGTAAAGGATAAAACAGAAAACGCCTTTGACCTAATTATAACCAACATACAATTATTTATTCATATTAAAATCCACTGTATTACCACAATTCCAATTGCTATCGATATTGCTATCATACCCATCAATGGATGGCTCTTCATTCGAAAGTATCGCATAACCCTCTGTGTGCCGCGGTACAGGGCAACATGCGGCGGCGGGCGTGTCGCCAAATGCCTGCTCATTTAGGTCAATGCGACCGATCGCATCGCCATACTAAAGCTGAAAGGAGATGTATGTGGGAACGGTTTTTAAGTGACTTTGTTGAGTGTGCGCTGATCTTGCAGTGGAAGGTTGAAATGCATTTTAGAATGTGATTTTTGTGAGAATTGAGTGAGATTTTCTGTTGTAGTGGCGTAGTACTGGCAGGCTATGTCTACATAACAAAAAAACATACATAACATTACGCCTTGTATTTTCCGAAGGGTTCGGCAGAGGTATTTTTAGTACACCCTCTTTTCGTCAGTTATGTAAGTCCCATGTACCGGGCCATTACCATTAACCAGGCACAAATCTAGACTCCGGTCTACTACAGAGAAATTCCTAATGGAAAAACCCAATAACACTTTGGTCTACCTGGGGATCGAACCCAGGAGCTCATGGTCAACAGTCGCAATTGTGACCATTGGATCAACAAGACAGTCCACATCCGTCTACATACTCTAATGTTATTATAAGTGTTGACCTCTCATATACATATAATTTCATTCATATGATACCTGTTTCGCCGTGCAATTTCACGGTTTCATATGATGATATTCATAACAGTTTTAAGCAAGTCGTTATTACGCACTAATTGCAACCCTACTTACCCAATTGAGACCATAAACGTGATTTTGTGTACGTACGTACGGTCTATCCTTAGGGTATCGGCATTGCCCTGTAACTGGGTTGCGGAGGTCTGATGGCAGTCACTCCGTGTAAAATACTGGTATTCAGTCGCATCTGATTAGACTAGAAGCTGACCCCAACATAGTTGGGAAAAGGTTAGGCAGAACGAACGTACTTATAGCATGACTATCACGCTTCCATTTCCCGAAGGTAGTGGTTGACATGTTACTACAGTTCACCTACCCATGAAAGATGCACGGAAAATTTACAGTTCCAACCTCGGCCTGCAGCTAGGATTTTCTTAGTAGAATATCTAACATACTTCGCCTGAACTGAGAATCGATCCCGGAACTTAACAATTGGAGCCACGCTTGTGATGTATAATAATTATGTTGGTGATGTGTTCTATTTACATATAAACCAATTGGAGGCACTTATAAAAACTTCGATCCTAGCTAAACGGTTTAAATAAGGCAGAGTATTTATAAGTAAAATGTTAAGTACAGTAGGGGAACGAAAATGTTATAAACCTCAAGGTCTATTTTTGCTTGCACAGTGCAAGAAACAAACTATTTTATCGACTACGTATTGCCAACATTACAGAAATGAAAATACAAGTCTTTTTTGACAGGATATGAAAAATTATAATGGTGACATGATGGCAGACACTAGTAATGTCAATTTATTAACAAAACTCCTTAAATCAAATCAAAGACATTAATTACAACATGGCACTACTGTACTACGTCATATGGAGGCAGAAGGCAATTTTGACCTTTGCTACCAAAGAATTAATAATAATTTTCCATGCAGTGGTCTGTTCCGTTCAACAGTTTGAAAAGATAACATGTGCCCGCGATGTGGGAAAGGAATGAATTTGAAGACTCACGAACCTATTTATTCCCCTACTGTACATACGTTGGTTTAAGTAGTTGCTATAAATACAACCCATTAAAAAAGAAGGTAGGTGAAAATCTAAAAATAGAATATCGAACGGATTGCGGCCGCGGGCGGAACTGTAAGCGGCCAAGCACGCCCACACACACACGTGTATAAATTACATTTATTATTTATACAGGGGAAGGTTATAAGGACCTGTGATTTTCGTACAGTATAAGTGTACCAGTTATAATATTGTATCATTTTGAATAGAATTGTAGTGTAATTATAACTGCAGTAATTTGTAGTGTGTATTTGATAGCTACAATAAATATGTAAGGAAACATTTGTATAATTATCTATACTGATAATATTATAAAGAGGAAAGATTTGTATTTTTGTATGTAATGAATAAACTTAAAAACTACTGGACCGTATTCAAAAATTCTTTTGCCGTTAGAAAGCTACATTATCACTGAGTAACATAGGCTATATTTCTTACCTACTGGAATAAAACTTCTTACGCGGATGGAGCCGCGAGGACACAGGTAGTTAATAGTAAAAAAGTGTGAATCGAGTGGCTATGCCATTTTCATGATTTGGGTTTTCATCCAAGCTTACAACATTTCATTTAATTATTGTGTAGTCTTTGTTACTGTTTTTTTTTCTAATTGGCTGTTTCGTCTTGTAGACCGTTTCTACGTAACCGGGCAGTTATTGGCGAGACCTGAAGAGTCTCCAGCCAATGGGGATGAAGTAAAATACTTAATCTAAGCTAACTACAAATACCCTAACATCATGACTAGTTATTGAAATGAACAAAATTTTGTTTTTATGGCAGCTTTAGTCTCATTCACGTAATTCCCAAGGTTTAAAATACATAAAAAAACAGTGTTACACACGTAAAATGTAGTTCATAATAAATCAAATATTCAATATATTGACAGTAACCCCTCAATATCTTTTAAAGTATCTCATTCGTTGGAACGGAATAATATTAAAATGAAATCGGCGTTCTAAACTGCTACAGGAGGTACCTCAGGTGCAAACAGACGATTACTATGGAAAATATTGCCACGATTTACTCCTAAACACTGCCAAGGGAGATGGGGGTAAGCAGAGGAGTCCCTACACCGATATTGGGACAGTTATTTTGGTAAGGTAGTACGAATTAACTGTATTTATTATTCTTAATTCGGTCGTTTCGTTGAACTGTTTGGCTTGTGTGGTATTTTTAATTGTTTATAATTATGCCTCTGTGCATGTGGGATTTTAAGGGTTAGCTGTAAAGTTTCTGTGTATTTGATGTGGGAAATGGACGTGTTATTGATGTTCTTGTATCTTGGCAAGGGTAGAGAAGAGAATTCCTCTCCTTTCTTTCTTTCTTCGTAACAGATATGTTTAAAAATAAATTATGTCAATAACCATAGAATAATGATAAGCAATAAAAGTGACCATTTTCTTGCATTACGTTTAGATGCGCAAACTTACTCCCACTACGCCAAAACCTAGCCAATTTACGTGCCCATAAAAAGTTCTATTGAACAGTTAATATGCGATGGTTTACACTATTATTATTTTCACACTAACAGTATTATTATAATGTGATATTGTAATATCCCATGCAGACAACACGCTTGCATGACTTAGTTCACGGTATCATACAAATATCTGTAAGCAATATGTATGGTGATTTGACTCCATCCAGAATCGATTCCGGGACCTTGAAGCATCGAAGGCAGGCTCGCCATTTTGCGCCATTCCAGTTATCAAAATGTCTTAATCATTAGATACGTTGCCAGCAAATTCACGCCCAAAATCTACCAATACAACGCCAAAACTTTCTTTGTAGTATTTTCTCTAGAGACTAGACAAAATATTCTAGCCTATTTTCTCTAGAGACAGCATTCTAGTCTGTTCCGTACAAGCTATTTACCGTATCTGACTTTTACAATTTACGTAAGAAGATAGTCCACGGATGTCTGCACCAGAATTAAGTGTGCGTATCGATTTTCGGGGTTATTTGGGGGAACAGCCCGTTATGGCTTTCGAGGGTAAACGTAATGTACTTTTACTAAATATAGCATTAGGTATGTTGTGTATTTTCTTTGTGTATGCCTCTGAACATAAAAAATATATCATGAAATGCTAATATAAAAAGGAATGTTTTGGAGTTGAGTTTGGGTCAGTATCTGGTTGGTCGACAAGACGGTACCTATTGAAGAAAATGAAGTGAGGTGATGAAGGGTTTATTTGCGAGTAGTTAGACATATTAGGCGGTATCCAGAAATTTTGCCTGGTAAATGGCATTAGGGTCGCCCACTAATATGGGTACGTACGCAACATTACACCTCTATCTATAAACCCGTTTCGTGGAATACAAGCGTGATGGTATAAGTAAATAATAGCAGGATTTGCATATTTATGAAAAATCTCGCAATGTCATGTGATATTTTTTTAAACAATGTAGGTACGTACCGCGTTGCGGTAAAATTTTAAGCTATAAAAAAATGACAATTGAGATACTGGAATTGTTAGCAGCCTTACTAAATAATCTCTTTATTTTACCATAAAACAGCTCACATAATAATTTACGTACACAATCCTATTTTAAATTCCAGTTATAAAATAACAACGTAGCAACCACAAAGGTGCATATACAATGGTCACTCGAAAAACATCGGATAGGTGCACTAACAAAAAATATGAATGAATCGAAAATCGATATAATGTGTATGTCGCGGGGGGCGGATGCGGATGTGGCGCCATAAATCCGCTGTTCGAGTCCGCCCAGCGAACTTCCGGATGGAAAATGTGCGCCCGCCCTACTACCGGCGCGGGGCATTTTGGTGGTACGGCTTTTTCGTGGTTTCAGCTTTTATGTCTAGTTATACTGCTACAATGGGCAATGAAATAACTTTTTAGGAGCGTTTAGTTTGGCTTCAGGCTATAACACGGGTAGGGACTCCATAGATCGGTATCTGTAGGTTGGCGTTCTTGTTGATTTGTTAGTTTCAATGTTAAGTGTTTAACTGGGCTATAGAGAATGTAACGTAGAACTATTGTTGTTAAATGAAGACAGATTTTTGATTATTGTATTTCATTTCATTGTCATCGACTTTAAGACACGATCTTGCCTCCAAATTGCTCCAAATTGCTGTCAACTTCGGACTGTGCAATTGGAAAAATAGGGTATTAAATTTGAACGTACTGAAATTGACATGTTACTGTCAAATGCCCTTTGCAAAAATATAATTGTCAGGTGGTCTCCTTAGATTAATGATTGGTATACGCTGCGCAGCAGAGACTAAGCATCTAAGGCGGTCACGTTATTTAAGTGTTTTTATTAAATGTCATAGAGCAGACAGTTGTTTAAAACAGTGATAGCCTAGTGGTGTGACCGTCGGACTGCCAAGTCATAGGTTTCGAGTTCGAACCCAGGGCACGCTCCTCTGACTTTTCGGATTCATGTGCGTATTGTATAATTATTACCGGCTTAAAAACGGTGAAGGAAAACATCGTGAGGAAACCGGCATGCCTGAGAGATATTTCTCGACGGCATGTGAAGTCAAGTCAGAGGCCCATGGGCGGTATAAACTCTGATACTAAGTCAGTCACTAACCACACGAAAAAAAGAAGATATGTATATTGAAACAACAGTTGACATTATCCTTATTACGAGTGAGGGAAACCGTTGTTTAGTAATGTGTGTATGCACGTGCTTTTTGGCCAAGAAGAATCTCAGTCTGTAAGGATCGTAGCATTTGGCGGTCTATAGTTTCTGCCTACCCTTATGGGAAAAAAGACGTGAATTTATGTGAATGAATGAATAAGTTTTAAGTTTCTAAGTTCGCCTTTTCAGTCTAACCAGATGCGGCTGAATATCAATATTTTACACGGAACGACTGCCATCAGACCTCTGCAACCCAGATACTGGGCAATGCCGATATCCTAAAGTTAGACCAGTTGTCACACATTCTGGCTTATGACTACCCGTGACGACTGTCATAGGTATTCGTATGACACTCAGGACCGACTGTTTAACGTATTCTCCAAGGCATGGAGAGGTCTCGATGTGTAACGAACGGTCATCCATCCACAGACTGACCGCGGCAAGCTCAGCTTACCTTCACAAATCGTATGATCCGCGCGGTTATTAATTGGCCACGAGTCCCTTGTATGAGCCCGGATTTATGAATCTAAGTATTTGCATATAAAACGCTACACCGAAGAAGAAGACTTTATTCCTGCTAATATCTTCAGTTCAACTTAAAAATAACCTTGATACGACTACATTGTGTTACAACAGCATTACAAAAGAACTTTTAATGTCCTCTCCAAACATTGTATGGCTTGCGACTTAACTGTTTGATAACGTTCCCGACGAACGAAGATTGATTCGGCTCTGATGCCGCGCCATCCATCACTCGCTCCGTAAACACGCCTCTTACTTGACAATACCAATAAGTGTCAATGTATCCTATAAATAACTAAAATTTCGTTCGACTTATGAGACTTGGCGGGACGTGTATTGAATGTTACAGAGATGTTTGTTTTGGAAGCACCTATTAGTTTTCCTTGTAGATGTACTTTTGAGAATATATAAAGGATATACTCAGCTAGATCAAGATTATACACTGGATTATATCGGGTATGTGAGGAGCTTTGTTTAAAAGGGAGAGTTACTTGACTGGGAAACCTATGGGAAATGTTTAGGTGATTTGATTTGAATGTGATGTTTAGTCTTGGATTTCTGGGTGTAATTACATATTTGTTTTATTTTATAAACTTAGAGTTATGAAATAAATATATAATATATATTTGTATGTCATGGATTTCCGCAAAGTAACGCCTGATTCCATTATTTATCTAGAGTTATGAATTTTAGTGTGAGGTTACTAAAATTGGATTGTCGATATAATCTAGTGTAGATTATGAATGGGTGTGTAAATAAGGTGCTTAAACATTAAAGAAAATTAGTAAAATGTTAGTAAAACAGGTATGTTTATACAACTTTAAAAGTTAAGGATTATTTTGCGGTTTTATTTAACTTTACTTCAAAGCCGCAGAATGTGATCCCGAAGTCTTAATGACAAACTAAGCAAAGCTTTATAATAGTTTCATTTAGAACAACTCTTCTTTAAATTTCTTAAGTACTTTCCAGATTGCAACAAAAGACTTTCACTGGATAATATTGAAAAGTACTTAAAATTATAATAATATCGATATTCAGCGTTATTCTTGTTACAAAGAAAATATCCGGACGACATTCTCAAGTGCGGAGTATTTCAATGTTCAAATATATATCGACGACAAACGACCCATCATATTGGCTTTCAATATACGAGCACGTACAATATTGTCCATCTTCAACTTCATTGTAATTTCGCAGCAAGCCATCACGCAAGTTTTCGACAAGGGTATGCTCAGACACAGTATTCGGGCCTAATGGAAAGAACAAAAGCCTCTCCGTTGACGTGGGCGGCAAAGGCGTGTGAACAAAATGTGTTCAAACATATGTGAGAAGCTTCGTTTAGTAGGGACAGTTACTTGACTGGGAAACTTGTATGGGAAATGTGTTGGATGATTTGATTTGAATGTCTTGTTTCATCTTTGATTTCTGTGTTATGTATTTACATTTACATACATAAACTGTTCCCCATGGGGGTAGACAGAAACTATAGAACGCCACATGCTAAGATCCTTACATACTCCATTCGCTTCATCCACATTCATACATCTTGTCATACACGCACGCCGGTTGAGAGTACTACGCACCTGTCCTTTGTGAAGAACATCATCAATACCATCGATGTATGTCCTTATAGAGCGTCCTCTATCGGCGTTTCCACTGACATCAGCCTTATAAATTCCCTTTGTTAGTCGCCGTTCACTCATACTCTCAACATGTTATGTATTTATTTTATTTTATAAACCAGAGTTAGGAATTTTAAAATGTAATCCGTAAAATCTGATTGAGAATCACTAGTCTTAGTGATTTGGAAGACTTGTTGGAAAACGGACCATTAACAAACCGGAATAACGATGGTAAGGAGACGAAAAACAGAGAAAAATAGTATCATTTTCTGTCCTCACTTCAACTTCGTAAACAAGAACACAACATCCAGACCCACAAGACTAACTGCCAATTGCATCCAATCCCCACTATCCTATCTCCAATAAACTTTTATTCGCATGCACCACCAGGACATAAATATAAAGAGCGCGGCACTCGCCTGCTGCAATCACAACGCGCCCGCACCGCCTAGGGCCGTTGCGTATCTGTAATTCCCATCTCTTGGTACAAAGCCCCGTTGATTACGGCGCAACCCGCGGGCGACGCAGTCTGCCGTCTGAACGCAGCCTAATGCGTCTCTCCGCCCCTTGTGAACACTGCCTTTTTATTTCACGATCAATGGGGGTGTTGGATAGATACCGACTTTGTAAAATTTGCTCAAATTCCAACTAGTGTTTTTAATGTTAGGTTTGCGTTCGTCAGTTGATTGAATGCTATCTGGGTGTTTGATCTCGAGACTGGCGTTTGTGGAAGTTGGTATGTCGGAATTGTTTTAAAATTGGAGGTTACCATGCAATTTATTAGAACCTCTCTATTATTCACTAGTTGCTTTTATATCGGTGAAAAGATAGACTAGCGGAAGCTACAGTGATGTTTTTTGACAAACTCTTGGATCCAAAGTTTGCATTTACGTAGTTTGTGCAGTTTCTGCGTTGGGTGGGATACCACAAAGGCTTTGTGAAATATTAAAATCATAGATACATAACACAACATCACGCCTATATTCCCCGAAGGGTTGAGCAGAAGTGTATAGTAACATCCTCATTTCGCTGTTATATTTAAGTCCCATGTAATGGGGGCGAGCCTATTGCCATCCACCGGGCACAAATCCAAACTCCGGGCTGCTACTGAGGAATTTCACACGAACCCAATAACAGTTTACCCGACCTGGGGATCGAATCCAGGACCTCACTATCAGCAGTCGCGCTTGCCACCACTAGAACGAGGCAGTTCAAATCATAGATATGTGGAATAATATGCATTTGGCTACCAACTTCGTATTATTTAATAAAGGTATCGTGAGTTTAACTTATAACTGTTCTATACGTCTGCCGGTTTAGTATCTTAAGTAAGTTAGAACTACTAAATTCTCAACCCATTTCGCACATTTATTTTGATTCAATTGTTATTTTAATCAACTTAGCTACTATGTGAGTAGCACTTGAATTTTCTTTAAGAAGTTATACACTATTTGTGGCTAAATTAGTTTTTCAAATCTAATTTCGGAGTGCGAAACTTATTTATTTCTTAATAGAAGTTTCTAGAGATGCGAGTGAGAATTATATTTATGTCGCAACTCGAAGCACTATGCTGTAGAATTTCTACAATGAAACGGATCCAGAAAATTTGTAGAACATTGCCATAAACAAACTATTCTGTTTTTAAAGGAATACCAAGACATTTTATTCAACTGTTTTAGCTATTATTACAGCTGTTATTGTGTTTATATCAGCTGTTATTCCAAATACTTGCTATTATCCTACTTATAAGAACAATAAAATGGTACAGATACTAGCACGAAAATAAGTAGTTTTAAAAGTGTTTTTCTGTTCTCGTGCTAAGGTTCACTTTGCATTGGACAGTTACGTCACCCAAACCGTGTAAAATTTTGTTTTTACACACGTTTACATAGACCGACTAATATTTTTACTTCACAGCCTTCTACAAAACCCAGTACGGGTGTAATTGCCTCTTCAAAATCTTTACAAAGATCTGAGAATACCAGAATATTATACCCATATTTTCCACTAGAAATTCGAGGTTTTTCGTTAATATCTCACTTTTATATCACAATGGAAGTGAAGCTTAAACGTGTACGATCGTCTTAATATTAAATAGGCTTGGGTTTACATGAGGGAATTTATGCCTTTGACCGCGGGATGTTATGGATGTCTGAAGGGCGGCATGTGTGACCTCCATAATATTTTTATGTTATTTTAACTTTGGCCATAACGGACATTATGTACTGACCAGTTTTATTTGACCTCTGTGGATGTGTGAGTCGTTAGATATTGAGGTCAGTCTGTATTGGGTATGTGTTGCCATGTATTCTTTTGGGTGTGTTATCGTCAGAGTATATTTTATTCAAGGTTCAGTTAATATAGATATTTGGATGAAATATCAATATGTTTTACATGGTCAGAATTATACTTTTCCTTTTATTGTAATCCACTCAATTCTAGCTTCAGAATTGATTATAAAAATACCAGCTTGTATGTCTATGAGGTGTAGTACCTATGTATGTACGTATGTAAATATATTACATTTGTATAAGATGAGTAGTATTAAATGGTAATCAATCGGGTACAATGGTTTCAATAATACTAGCTCTCTTCATCTATGACAGAAAACAAATACTTCTGTTATCCCTTCACCAGATTTCGATGCTTGTTTTAGGAGTAGGTTCATCTTAATAGTTTTGCAAGACATGAATTGAGGAGTGTCTGATGAAAAGTAGCTATTTACGTCATAATCATTTTTTCCAAAATTAACAAGAACTTATATATCGTTTTACTTTTTTAGTAGTAAATATCTTGTTTTGACAAAAATTAAATTTAAGAGACATTTTCCATAGAAATAACCCTTTTTAAAGCATTTATAAAATACATACATAACATCACGCCTGTATTCCCCGAAGGGTTGTGTAGAGGTGTATAGTAACACCCTCATTTCGCCATGTAATAGAGGGCGAGCCTATTGCCATCAACCGGGCACAAATCCAAACTCCGGGCTGCTACTGAGGAAATCCACACGGAAAAACCCAACAACACTGCCCGACTTAGGGATCGAACCAAGATCCACAAGATCAGCAGTGGCGCTTGCCACCACTAGACCAACGAGGCAGTGTTTTGATCAAACACTTTTCAATTGAAACCACGACCTTATGACTGCCAGTCTACCGACTATTGTCCTTTCAGAAAATATCGGTAGGTAAAACCCTCAATAATTTAATTACCTACGACCTCCAAGTTTTCTTTAATTTCACTCAAGTCATTAATATCGTCTTTATTGTCAAGTTTTTGTTTACTAATGAAAGAATCGTTGGTTTGTTTCGTCACTGTTTGGTATACGATGTTACTATCACTTGATGGATGACCCTCGGACGGAATCAATCTTCGTTGGAAGCAAGGCATTGTCTTCGTAACTGGCTCGCGAATACCAAGGTTGGATATTGCTTTTGGAATGTAGTTTAGAAATAGTGTAGGTATATATAGATTTAGTAAATCGCAGTCCACTGGACTGGACTTGGGCTGGATATATATCTTCATCTGAAAGGCCAGGAAAAGTCAGAAGGGTACGTTTTTCAAATTCTTATTTCTTGATTGCGTCAATAGTTTAATAGTGGCAAGCGTGACTGCTGATCGTGAGGTCCTGGATTCGATCCCCAGGTCAAACAAAGTGTTTTTCCGTGTGGAATTGCTCAGTAGCAGCCCGGGGTTTGATTTGTGCCCGGTTGATGGCAATAGGCTCGCCCCCTATTACATGGGTTTTAAACATAATGGCAAAATGAGAGTGTTATATATATAGTTATATATTAGGTCCTTACCTATGAAATTGGCGTTTTTTTCTCACAAATAGAGAACCTCGTCACTTCTATGATTTAAAATATATATCAATTGCTTGATATTATATCGAATAATGACCATCATAGACAACTACTAATAGTAAAAAAAACCTTATTACTTATAGTTTTCTACCCAAAAAATATACCTTAAAAATGACTCTTCTTTTTGTTAGCAGAAATGACCACTATTTTGGTTTTAACTTAGCCAAAACTTATTTTGGTCGCATAATCTAAGTGGCATACGTTATCTTAGTTTTTAAACATTAGTGCATAAAAGTTTTAAAACATTAGTGTTCATAGTTGTTAAATAAATTTAAAAAATGTTAGTATGAAAAATGCAACTTCTTTAAAATTCTCCATACAAAACGCTGATTTCATAGGTGGGGACCTAATATATTATACACCTCTGCCCATACTTTCGGGGAATACAGGCGTGATGTTATGCTAATGTATTTTTTGATTATTGCATAAAACTTAACTCATATAAAACTTAACTCATATAAAACTTAACTCATATAATTTGGAGAAGACACTGGCTACTGTAACACAGGTGATATACCTAGGACAGGAGTCAGGGTTTCAATAAGTTTGTAAAACCTTTTTATGCCAATAAAGAGTTATTATTATAATTTTCTCTGAAATACTGCCTCGTTGTACTTGTAGTGGCAGCGCGACTGCTGAGCATGAGGTCCTGGGTTCGATCCCCACGTCGGGCAAAGTGTTATTTAATTTTTCTATTAGGAATTTCTCAGTAGCAACTTGGAGTCTGGATTTGTGTCCGGTTAATGGCAATAGGCTCGCCCCCTATTACATGGGATTTAAACATAACTGCGAAATGAGGGTGTTACTATACACCCCTGCCCAACCCATCGGGGAATACAAGGCGTGATGTTATGTTATTATTATTTTCTGGAATGTTAAGAACTGTTTATGGGAATGGAGTCATGAGCCTTGTCTGTAGATAATATGACGTGTATTGACTTAATTGGTAGATTGTACAAGGTAAGTACACGTGTAAACTGAGTATATAATGTGTAGAATAGAATAGAATATACTTTATTGTACACCAAAATTGTAACACAGCTCTTATACAATAACAAACATTAAAGGGTACAATGGCGGTCTTATCGCTGATAGCGATATCTACCAGACAACCTTTGGATGAACAGGAAGTTAATGAATAAGATAGAGGGGGTAGTCCATGGTGTACTGCTGCAAAATATATACTACACACCATACATAGACATAATACTTACATATAGGTATATATATATACATTTAAAAATATTGTAATATAATATGTATATTGTGTAATTAATTTAGAGACGAGATGTAGGAGTTGTATTTTACTAACGTGTCAGTTATTTGATCATTATTATTCTAGTTGGTATTTTCTCGGTCAAACAGTCTTGATTTGAACCGTTGCGTTCATCTATAACGTTTTATGAAATTTTTACATTTGGTGTGAACGTATAATATACCTAATAATACTAGCGACCCGCCTCGGCTTCGCACGGGTGCAATGTAGATACTAATGTGGGGCATATAAACCTTCCTCTTGAATCACTCTATCTATTAAAATAAACCGCATCACAATCCTTTGCGTAGTTTTAAAGATCTAAGCATACATAGGGACAGACAGACAGCGGGAGCGACTTTGTTTTATACTATGCAAAGAAGATAATATAAAATCAGTGATAACTGAAGGAAGGGCTCGGAGGGGCTCGTGGGTAATTAAAAACCGCGCCGATATGATGATTTGCGTGATTAAGCTGCGCTTGCCGCGGTCAGTCCGTGGATGGGTGACCGTTCGTTACGCATCGAGACCCCTCCATGCCTCTAAGAGCACGTTAAAACTGTCGGTCCCGGGTGTCATAAGAATACCTATGACAGTCATTACATAGTCAGAAGCCCGAAAGTGTGACAACCGGTCTAATCTACCTGTATATCGGCATTGCCTAATTACTGGGTTGCGGAGGTCTGTTGGCAGTCGTTCAGTCTAAAATACAGGTATTCAGCCGCATTGGGTTAGACTGGAAGCTGACCCCAAGATAATTGGGAAAAGGCTAGGAGAGATAGTAATCATTGATTCTTAATTGCTCGAGGCCTAGTACACCCTTTCCTACTAGCCTTGTATAAGGGGTATGACTACGCATATATCTACAAACCTAAATATAATTCTGAATGACAGTGCACTTAAACTATCAGAGAAAAGCAAGAAACGCCGCGGGTTAGACAGGGCTGTTACAAAAGAAACGTTTTTAACTGAACATATTTTAATGTACGCAGCTGTGGTTTCCCATGGCTATGGAGGGCTATGGGATGCCCGTTGAGGAGATGATGAATATCCATTGGATGTAACCATACTGTAACGTAGAGGTTTAAACTGAATTTAATCTTAGTAACAGTTATAAAACAGTAAGCACTAAGTTACTTAGTAATTCAATATAGTTTTAAATATTTGATGCACAATTTGATGATCTTATGCCAATTAGCTCGGAGTAATTAGTTACCTAACTAATTACTCCGAGCTCCGAGAAATACAACTGCTCGTGGCGCTGTCGCGGAAGGTGTGTCGCTTAGAATATTCGCGATCCGTTCCGAGGTTTTTTAAAGAGTAGGGAATGGTCCAAATTACAACCGAACATGTATTCAAAACGTGTCAGACATCACGGGTGCGTTCCAATAATAATTAGAATAGTAATTACGTTTAGTTGCAAGTACTTTAATTGTAAAATAAAATGCAAATATCATCATCATCAGCCTATAATATTCCCACTGCTAGGACACAGGCCTCCTCTCTGTGACAGGGAATGGGCCGTAAATCCACCACGCGGGCCCAGTTTGGGTTGGTAGATGTCACATGTCTTCGAATTTTTGGTTCTAGGACATGCCGGTTTCCTCACAAAAATAATTTAACGTAAAAATAATTTAATAATTTTTAATAATTTAATTTAATTTTAATTAAATGCAAATATAATTGCTTTAAATTAGATTTGATTATTCCTATAGTATTTTAGAATAAAAGTATGATATGAAAACATCGTGAGGAAATCGGCATGTCTGAGAGGTATTTCTCTACGGCATGTGAAGCCAAGTCAGAGGCCCATGGGCGGCATAAACTCTGACACCAGGTAAGTCACTAACCACACGAAAAAAAGAAGACCTGATGGAAAGTGGTAACCATAGCCTATATTTGCTGATACGTTGCCAACCTTAGAGACAAAGTTGGAAAATCTTATGTACCTTTAATATTTAGGTACCTATACAATATATTTTTTTAAATAGACCAGATCTCGGAATTGATCGGACAACCAGACAAGAAGCTATTGACTAACATAACATAACATCACGCCTGTATTCCCCGAAGGGTTGTGCAGAGGTGTATAGAAACACCCCATTTCGCCGTTATGTTTAAGTCCCATGTAATAGGGGGCGAGCCTATTGCCATCAACCGGGCACAAACCCAAACTCCGGGCTGCTACTGAGGATATCCACACGGAAAAACCCAATAACAGTTTGCCTGACCTGGGGATCGAACCCAGGACCTCACAATCAGCAGTCGCGCTTGTCATCACTAGACCAACGAGGCAGCTATTGACTATTTATATTAAAATTCTTCAGTAATATTATTTCGATCAATTAAAATCTTAAAATCCGTATATACGAAATAATAAACAATGGCCGTAAGGGCTGTCACCTATTGAACGTCGTGGCAGCGATTTGTATCTCAATCCGTAATCCGAATCTTCGTCGAGTTGACCTTGCAAGCTGATGTTTCATCAATATCTCATTGGCTAATTAATCCCCCATTTCAATTCCGTTCCGCAAATTTTTCAATTCCGTTTCTGTGATTTATGATTATTTACTTCTTCTATACAATAGCCAACAAAACTACATCAACTTCGACCATTTTCTAAAATTAGAACACGTCAACTGGGTAGGAACGAAACTATTTGACTAGGCGCAGAAACAGATACGTTCGCAAGCGACACGGAGCCGATCGCATGCGTTGACATCCTGCCGGACGCAATCCGTTGTCTCCGAATCCGTTCGTATCCTTTCCGATCCGATGCGAGCCGTTTAGTGGAAATCATCCTTAAGTGAACGTATTCTCCATGTAGAAACAGTTTCGGATCAGAAATTACGGATAAAACTACGTTAAATAAGTGACATCCCTGACTCGACGATCTCTATGGATTGTTTATTGAAATGAGAGCTTTTCATTTGATCCAATTATTTTGAAGACCTCCCGACCGACTAATTGATTTACATAGTTAGATGGGGAAGTTTTCACAATTATTATTTTGTGTTCCATCGTTTATTTCTGTTTGCGATTATAATGTTGGCTCGTTATACCGATATTTTGTTAATACAATTTACGTTTTAGAGTAATTGTTATGATAGCAACGTTTTAATTTACTTAATTTTTATTGATGAATGCGGAGCCTCGAATATCCTATTGTTCTTTCTTCTTTTCGTGTGGTTAGTGACTTACCTGGTGTCAGAGTTCATACCGCCCATGGGCTTCTGACTTGGCTTCACATGCCGTCGAAAAATATCTCTCAGTCATGCCGGTTTCCTCACGACGTTTTCCTTCACCGTTTTTAAGCAAGTGATAATTATACAATATGCACATGAATCCGAAAAGTCAGAGGTGCGTGCCTTGGGTTCAAACTCGAGACCAATGACTTGGCAGTCCAACGGTCACATCACTAGGCTATCACAGCTATTCTATCCTATTGTTGGTGTTCCGTAACGTATTGGGGACATTATCTGGATTTGTTTTGTCCATACTACATGACATAGATATGACTGGGTTAAAAGAATAAATAGAGGTTTGTCTTGAAATGATCTTGCATAAATGAACGTCGTTAAGCAGAAAGGACTCAACCCACACTGAGTCACTTTTGAGTTATTGACGTTTTAAGTTCAGAGTGGTTTTCTTCAGTGATGCTGTATTCTGATTTTGTTACGTAATTACACATCCTTGTTAAATTCAATCGTATTTTTATGTTGGTTGATGGTTATATTGTGTATTTCTGGACTTATTTAGGAAAATATAGGGTTGGATGATTTAAGCAGGTTGGGTCTTTATAGGTAATGAAAAGAAAATACCTGCCTAATATGTGGTTTGGTTCCCTGTCACAAAAAACGTATTTCCTTTCTTTATTTCTTGGATCTTTTTTGCTGAATGAAAGGCCAACCTTATAGACCATTTTGGTACCAATAACTCATTTTTGACAATTTTGTGGATTGAGTCCTTTTTGCTAAACTACGTCCAAATAAGCATGTAAAATTAAATTATAACGGGAATGAATTATGTAGGCCTAGCAGCGTTTGACGTATAGTATCGGAAACATATCACTAATGTAAGCGAATTTTGAATCGAAAATAAAACTGTCCTAAATAATTTTTAGGGTTCCATACCCAAAGTGTAAAACGGGACCCTATTACTAAGACTACACCGTCCGTCCGTCCCTCCGTCTGTCACCAGGCTGTATCTCATGAACCGTGATAGTTAGACAGTTGAAATTTTCACAGCTGATGTATTTCTGTTGCCGCTATAACAACAAACACTAAAAAATAGAATAAAATAAATATTTAAGGGGGCTCCTATACAACAAACGTGATTTTTTGCTCGTTTTTATAGATAGTGATACGGAACCCTTCGTGCGCGAGTCCGACTCGCACTTGGCCGGATTTTTCATTTCTTTTTTTTGCAATATGCATAATTGCTGTCATACATAGATGTGAATAAAGTTTTCAATTTACTTAAATAGTATGTACGAAACAAGTATTTCTGATTCATAATTCACTTACATTAGCGTTATGTTTACGTAAGTAACTCGACAGCATTCGTACTGGGCTTACTGTTTTCTTTCTAACAAACCATTTCGAAAATATGCGTCTAATAATTGACACAGAATTATTCATACTACGTGGTGCATAATTAGAGGCATGCGACAAGCGTATCGCCGATCACCCTATTTTCTCACTCGCGGACAGTCTGAACCCAAACGGTTTGTTTACAAAAAGGAGAATACTGAGGGAGTTCACCACAAAAAAATACCTTTCCATATAAACTATCACAAACTATATTTAAAACCACATTTTCATACATGTAATGCATAAAACATATTCCGGAAAACGCATAGGTATGCCGGAAAAATGCGGTTTTATTGTTGTGGCTATGATTTTTTGTAAAATAATAACGTTAGCGAATTATGTTTGTTACAGCAGCTCTAGTAGTAGCTTAACTTATTATTTCTATATAAACCTTAACAAAAATACACTTCACACCATATCCGCCACACAGCTGCCATATTTATGCATCACACTAGTTTGCCATACACGGGTTTTCACTCAAAGCGTTAGAGCGCCCGAGGCATGCACGTATTTCCTAGTGCCTCATAGTACCTAGTGTCTAGCGCCTTGTCCGGGCTTGTGCCTTGTCCGGGCTTGTGCCTTGTCCGGGCTTGTGCCTTGTCCGGCTTGTGGCCAGTGTCCGGCCGAACAAAGTGCGCTGCGGGCGGTTTTGTAACTGCCAGTGAAGTTTGGAAGAGGAAAAATTTGGGTGGAGTTATTATGGGTTTTGGGTTGCATTAGGCAACAGATTGGATTGTAGATGTACATACATACATAAACTCACGCCTTTTTCCCATAGAGGTAGGCAGATACTATAGAACGCCATATGCTACGATCCTTACATACTCCTTCCGCTTCATCCACGTTCATACATCTTGTCATACACGCACGCCGGTTGAGAGTACTACGCACCTGTCCTTATTGAAGAACATCACCAATAACATCAATGTATGTCCTTCTAGGGCGTCCTCTACCGCGGCGTTGAGATTGTAGATGTTAAGGGGAGAAATATTGTACATATGTACATACCTGTACATGCAAACAATGACGTCATTAAGACCTAAACTATGGAACGCCACGTGACCTCTATATCGTGATACTAAGACCTCGTTTATGGTGATGCGGGTTCCACCGCGCATTCCACCACGTTTTCAACCGTGTTCTATCATACATACAACTACAATTAAAATATACGCTGAAAAACGCGTCTCCATAAATGCTCCAATACATCACCATATGTTTGAAGTGTCATGGGCTCGTGGCTAATTACCAACCGCGCGGATCAGATTTGTGAGGTTAAGCGACGCTTGCCGCGGTCAGTCTGTGGATGGGTGACCGTTCGTTAAACATCGAGACCCCTCCGTGCTTCGCAGAGCACGTTAAACAGTCGGTCCCGGGTGTCATACGGATACCTATGACAATCGTTGTGGGAAGTCAGAATCCCGAAAGTCTAACCGGTCTAACCTTAGGATGTCGGCATTGCCCAGTAGCTGGGTTGCGGAGGTCTGATGGCAGTCGCTCCGTGTAAAATACTGATATTCAGCCGCATCTGGTTAGACTGGAAGCTGACCCCAACATAGTTGGGAAAAGGGTATGCAGAACGTGTTTGATTTGTCCGCTTGACGCCCCGCATCTTCATAAACGAGGCCTTAAACTTCCTCCATTTCATATATCCTTTCATACAAGACTGCCTTGTTGGTCTAGTACTGAGCATAGGGTCCTGGGTTCGATCCCCAGGTCGGGCAAAGTGATATTGGGTTTTTCCATTAGGAAATTAGGAATTTCTCAGTAGCAGCCCGGTGTCTGGATTTGTGCCCGGTTAATGGCAATAGGCTTGCCCCCTATTACATGGGACTTAAACATAACTGGCAAAATGAGGGTGTTACTAAAACACCTCTGCCGAACCCTCCGGGGAAAACAAGGCGTGATGTTGTGATGTGTATGCTTTCATACATTAGTACATAAAATACGAATAAGAAGTGTTTTTGTTGGTGGACGGAATATTATGGCGTAACTTGGCAGAAGCTTGAGGCCAACCAGGACTACGATAGGCCAAGTTGATTGATTGACTGCACATACAATGGTATCATTCCGTCCGTCAACGATCATCAGAGTTGTCCATCAAAACGGCAAGTAATCCATCAACGGTTGGCCGATGTATCCTACAGCGTATAGGTACAAAGTACCTGGATGACCGAACTTTGCTTGTTTCTTTTTTTTTGGTAAATCAACGTGTTCTAAAAATGAAACCTAGCTAGATCGATTAATCGCTTCCGAAACCACCTGCATACTAATTATGTATAGTTTCCGAGATTCAAATTATGTATAGATGTATACATATATACAAGAATTGCTCGTTTAAAGGTATTAGATATAAAGCCATGCGCGCACTTTTGTGTTTGTTCGCATATGTGAACCCAGCATTAACAAAAATCGTAGGAACATTCGCGATCGATGTTTTGATTCGCGATGTTTGTATTTGAAAGTGTGTACACGGCTTTAGAATAACAGTTGTTTCATTATTCCGTTTCACGCAATACCATAAAATCTTTTCAAAACAAAACTGGTTTCTTTACTACGTGTTTAATTGGGTTATTATAAAAGAATATTTATTTCTAGACGAAACATAATAGGGCTGTCAATCATTATAAAATAGAACAATAAAGTTTATAAGGGAGGCTAGACTCTAGATTAGACGCTAGACTTTTTGTAGGTCTGATAATCATCCAAGGATTTCTTTTTTTCTTCTTTCTAATGTTCCATCGTTCTATCGGTATGGTCAGTCGGCAGTATGGGTTCCGATTTTGCAAGTCCTTCTTTTTACACGCTTTAGGCTAAGAACTCACGGAGCGATTTTCAACCGCGTCCATCGCGGTTGCGGGCCCGCAGCTTCTGTAGAATGCAGATATACCTATATATTATATATCTGCATTCTACAGAAGCTGCGGGCCCGAACCGCGGTGGACGCGGGAGAAAATAGCTCCGTGAGTTCTTAGCCTTATATTAGTTTCACTTGTAACTAACTAATTAACAACGTAATAAAATCTTGGAAGTCAATTTTAACCTACTCATAATTGTCGTATCGAAATGAAACTTTGTATGTACATGTAGTTTGGATGACAATACTATAATTTGGTATCTTGAGAGCTGATCTGATGATGGAGCCAAGAGATGGATAGTGGAACTCTTCAGTTATAATTTTTAGTGAGTGATAAAAGCGTGTTGTTTTTGTTTTTTAAACTACGTACTTTTGTAGTTCACTTTGTAGTTCAGTATTTCATAGTCTATTTTCTCCGACAAATAATCGTCCACCTATTGTCGGTCGTCTATATTTACTTTAAACAGCCTAGTATTCGCACTATAGAGGCAAAATTTAGCCTTGTATTATCTCTTACGAGGCGTTTAATTGGACAGTACTTTGTAGACGTCTAGACAGCGATATAGATCAGTTAGATATAAGAAAAGTGCTTTATTTCAGTTTTTATGATAACCTTACTATGTGCTTATGAGATTAAGATTAATAGTGAACTCAGAGATATAATACAGCTTTAGTGTGATCATCAATTTTACTAGCTGAGTAGGAGTAATATTAAAAATGGGCGTGTTGTGTCGCGCTATATAATTTTAAACTAAAAATCAAAAGATATCGAATCAACCATCATTTTTCTCTTATGGGACATGTACAGTTTACACAATGGTCCATGCAGGTGCAATGTATTTATATAGCAGAAGTAATCGTCACATCAACATCAGTAAACATGTGTACTTCCCTACCACAGATATAGACTACTAGCTGTGTTCTCACGGCTCCGCCCGTAGCCTATGTTACTCAGTGATAATGTAGCTTTCTAACGGCAAAAGAACTTTTGAAATCGGTCCAGTAGTTTTTAAGTTTATTCGTTACATACAAAAATACAAATCTTTCCTCTTTATAATATTAGTATAGATATCTGTGGTGATTACACTCTGCCCGACTAGTCCTGTCAGCACGGAATGCCATTACTGTCCGAGATTTTATCTTCTCTAAACCCATAAAACATGGACGCAACACACAAAATGTTATTCAGGCACGTGTTATCCTGATCATATTATTAGCGTCCGAAGTCCAAATTATTTATTCACAAAGGCAAAATTTTAGCTGGCATAATCCAGACGGGCGATAATGGCATGCGTCTGCGACTTGTTCGCCTGCATTTGTAATGCATGGCCTCCCCTCCACTGCAACTTGCGGCATTAGACTTGCAGATATTTTGTCGCTGTCGGAAGCGACTTCTGAAATACGGCCGTCGGTTGAAGTCTTATTTATTACTTTTAGGCTTCGTTCGGAGGCTTGCATACTAGTGGTAAGGTCGTTTCATGGTCAGGAGCTGCTGAGTGCTGTGCAGGTGTGATAATTATGTTGTTGTGCGAGTCGATCGTAACTATTTGTTGGATGTTTTTAGCTAATAGCCTATTACAATGATTTGCCGAGAGTTTTTGGTTTAAATTAAGACTCTCGTGTCTTTATCAATAATAATGCAAAGACCATAATTAGCTTTGCATAGAAGAAGACCTTCCCGTACGTTAGTAGCAATAGCACTTAAGATTAGCTTACGATTCAATTTATATACCACGTTTGGCAATGAAAAATGCTACTATTGGTAATAAAACGATTTGTTTTTGGTCGTGGGAGCCGGACATAAGTCTACCCATTGCTGAGCCGAGTATAGTGAAATAACTGTTGATTTAGGTATGATAAAATTGGTTAAATGACGGGCAGTGCAGGTTGTATAGGTTGCATCATCTCTTCGGTAAGGCAGCAGGATTACAATTAAGTAGATCAGACCATTTTTATTTTGGCATACTTCCTTAGTTTCTTTGCTGTATGACAAAAACGTATATATTCCATTGACATGTTGATATTTTAACGTAAAACCATTACGAAGCCAACTAAGCTATCTTGATTGATACCGTGCTAACTTTAAAATACCCAGAATCATAATTTCCATTATCTCAGCTATGTATATCACCGAATTCTCGAACTGTTAACACTCCAAATTTATCACCCTGTAAAATGAAATGTGTATTTAAAATGGCCGTGTTGCAATACCGAAAATATCGCAATTTGTGCCACTAATGGACTTCGCCACGACATTTTTTCCGTGAGGCCGATACAAGCGCGATCATTACAAGTTTTTCGGATTGTCCCACAAGGGTTTTCCTTATCTTATCCCTCCTTTATTCCCTCCATAATTACAGCTAAGGATAGATTTAGCGGTAATGTACAATGGTTTTTGTTTATTTTCACTTGAACAATTACTTTTTGTGGTATCCTTTGTTGGAAGGATAGCGGTTGTATTTTTGGAATTGTGTTTATAATCGGTTCGTGGCAGTAAGCAGGGCTAAGGACTTTGGAATCCTGGTTTGATTCCAGATTTGTTGATAAAATATTTAGAAAATTCTCCAAGAACAGGTCCACCACTACAGAAATATCGATGTTATGTAAGTACAATAAATTTTTCTAGAAGCCTTCCGTGTCATAGTTTACGACTAGAGGTATATGGAGTATCTACCAGGGGTCTACCAGGTCGGTGTAATATATGAACATAATTTGGTTATTTCTGTGTAGGTATGTTTGTAGTTGAAGTATATGTTTTACGTTCAGCCAGAACAGTGTAAGCTTCTTACAGTTTCAAGTAAAGAAATGGACGAAGAAGCCGAGATATAATAAAATTGTTGCCAAAGAAAACACTAACGCCCTATTTTTTAAAGACTGATTAACGCTAAACTAATAATTAGCTGTCAAATATCATGTCATGAGATGTGTTTTGTTAGTATTTTGTTCGACCAATCACAGTCGACATGAGATTTGACAACAGTTATTGAGGTTACCAGATGTCAAGTTAGGGATTTGACTATCCGGAGGGCGCGTGACGATCTCCGGCCACCCTAGTGAGTGGCCTGCGGGCGGCGGGTTGGGGAACCCGTCGCCCGACCAGTAACGGGCCCAGGGAGGATGGCGCGTCGTGTCCTGCGCGCGCCTCTCGGAAGGATGTGGGGCAGGAGAGCAACTGCCCCACCACAGGAGAGGTCCACCAGAAGAAGCTGGTGGACCGAGACCTGCCGGGGTCGCGGTGCATGCAATAGCGAATCCCGTGACTCCGGCCTTAGGTCAGAAGGAGGGACACCGTGGTGGTTTTAGCCAGTAAGAGTCTGGCACACCCCCCCGTCTTCCCCAGACGGGGGATAGTCCATGAGGATTTCCGCACGCTAAAAAAAAAAAAAAAGGGATTTGACTATCTCTGCTAGGGTTGCGATGCATGCTTATGCGAATCCCGGCTGACGGCCAGGAGGAGGAACACCGTGGATTTTTATCCGGTAAGAGTCCGGCAGACCCCCTCGCTTTCCCCGGGCGAGGGACATCCATGAGAATATTTCCACCATAAAAAAAGGGGATATGAATACCTACAGTAAAAATCTATCGTATCGTGTGTTGTGGTGAGGTGAGGTGTTTTGGGATTAGCTTACAGATCTACGTAAGGTTATTTTCTAGACTATTTGTACGTTCTTATTAATGCTTTCATCATCTTCGCCATAAGCCTGGGAATGCCCACTGCTGAACGTAGACTAAACTAAACCACTACAATGAACTATCTTCGACAAATATTGTCTAAATCACTACGCTTGGTTTTTTGAGGATTATCACCTTAGTACTTAGTTGTCATCTTTAAAATCTTTGTTCCGATCATTCCTGCTTGGTGAGCAAGTACATAAATGTAAAATATTTTCCCGTTTAAAGGGTATATTGTGCACTGAGGTGTAACACGGAAAAGATTTAGCAGAGCAAACACGAAAGCAGAAATTTTGACAAAGAAAATAAAGAATATAGGACAGAATCGAAGCGAGAGATAAAATATGGGATGTTACGATCGGCCAAGAGTGTGGATGACAGGAACTGATATCTATAGATTTTTGACTTTATTGGTGGGGATAAGGGTTACCTACGTATAAAGGACCCTGGCAAAAGCCGGGATTAATAACGGGAAGATTACGTGTAGGAAGGAATTAATACATGAGTGTTACGCCTGATTTAAGGGGTAGGTCGCTAATGACGGTATTAAGGCCCAAGTATGAGTGGGTGAACCTTTTGACATTTATCGGGCATAATTCAGAACTTCGGACTGCACTTAACTTTTTTTAAATAGAAAAACTAATTAAAACGACCATACAGAATAATGGATAATATTTTCCATGAAATATGCGATTCGGCATCAAAATGGCCATATAACAATACCAATATGGCCGCAAACTGGTTTATTTATTCAAATTATTCCAATAACACATTCTATTATCTTTGTGGAACAAAAACCAACTTGTCAACATAAAATCCGATGTAATGGAGCGAAAAAGTCGCGCCATCCTCGTTCCTACCCGCTGATCCCACCTCACGTCGCCAAATATAAATCACAACAAACAAAAGACTACGTAAATGTACACTTTTCCAATTAAATCCCCGCCTTTTTAATTAAACGAATGTTTAAACCCTATCACGGATCATCGACTCGATGCTTCGCACCCTTATTCGCCCTAATACCGATTGACATTTTTATAACACCGCTAACGGCAAAAAATATTTATTAATCCACCGTTTTCAATCACACAGATTTGGAATAATGGAATCTAAAGATAAAATCAGTTTAGATAACTCCGGTGAAGAAGTTTTAATTTGTGAAGAAGGACACAATAGGGAAAATGGTCTGGCAGTTGGTTAAGACAAGGAAAAGATTTGGATAACTTTAGTATTGAGGGACTCCTTTAAGACGGGCCTTCCCTTAATCAAACGCTACTTAAGTGTCCTTGATGAGAATTCCAATAATTAATTGGAGAATGATACTAATTGAGAAATTTCGAGCATCATTACCACAAAAGTTCCTTACGAGGTAAAAAAAAAAGTCGAAACCATTTCTTCACATTTGATTTGCTCACTTTGTCGGATCCCCTATTTTTTAGATTGAGGGTACAAAAGCATCTTAAAGGACGATAAATCAAACATTTAGGAACCTCAGTGGCTTCAATAAATCCGAGTCTAACAAACGTTCAAATTATTTTAGCCTTTCTAACCAAAATCCCGTAGTAAATCGAGCGAAAATGGCCGCGGTTTATCTAGATACAGTCGGCCAAATTTATCATGTGCGGACCCGATTTTTCGATAGAAGCGAAAGTGGTTGAACCGTTAAAGCGATTGCCTCATTCCCGGACTGGACTTTTCCAGTCCACTCGAAATTAACGAACACTTAAAAAGTCCGGCACACTCGAAAACTGTGAACATGTGCCTCGAACAACGCATTAATAATTGTTTATTGCTACCGAACGTGACGAGAATATGCGCGCTGAATTAAAAATCAGATGGAATTGCGAACGGTGAAATACGTTTTGCATCGGAATTTTTGCGTGCGACTGTATTTTACGAAATATTTTACTGGTGTTGCACCTCATTTATAGGTTCACGTATTTCGGACATCGGCTTGTTAATTGCATTTTTGTTTATGTTACTCCAGTTTAAGATACAAACAGTATTTTTTCATTGAGTCGTACAAGTACCTACTCCGGTTCACGTAGCCATGTTACCTACAAGTTTCTTACATTTCATTTGGTCCAAAGATTGTGTTGGTATTTTTACATATTTAATTGGAGCAACTTCAGTGAGATATACCTATATATGTCAACATGTATAAGTTATTTCATCATTGAAGGCGAGAATATGAGGAACAGCTGTTTATAATAACCCAGACATACAGTGTATCTGTCAACTCAAACTCAACATCTCGTAAGTGTTCATATGTGAAGACAGCATACGGATTCCATGGAACTAATTACGTCAAACGGCGTAACGGCCGTGATACGCAGTTTGTTTTCTGAATGGGTGTCGATTTAACTCCGGCAAGCGCGGCTAGCTTTAACCGCAGCTTGTTACTCTAACACTTGGCTCGGAAATAAAGCGCTGCAGCCGCTTTACTCACCACAGCGCATGCGTTGTTCATAACGCCCCACTCCCCCCCGACTCCCTCAGTCAGCTGACGCCCGCTGAAACGGTTTTAATAGCACGTATGTGTTGGACTATTGTGTGTATGTGTGCGTGGCTTCCCAGCAGTGAGCCAAAGCGGGCTTTGTCACACGTTAGCATGAATGAGAGAGAGCCACGATCAATATTTTGAGGTCTGCAAGCTCAGGAACTTATGACATTTTTAGTAGTTCCATAATGCTTCGGTTTTGTCGTGTAATTAAATCTTCTCAAGTTGGTCACGATTCGACGATTATTCGAGAGTCGTATAATTATTCCTTGAACTTTATGATATAGTGCAAAAGTGATTAAAGAAGAAGTTGTCGGGATGCGGGAATAGCAATGAACGAATCAAGCATAAACTATATGCAGTTGTGTTGTATGTTTAAGTGTGTCTTACCAGCTTCAATTTCGAAAGTTAAGATACTAAATATTGTTAGAATATTAACTACTTCATTACACATTTATGTCTAAATACCCAATAACTACATTAACACTTAGATGCAAACAACTGCATTTCATATAAAATGTAACAAAAAGGGTAAAAAAAACTTAAAAACATCGCAGACAATGCCATTACTACTACGATGACATACAAACATAAATCAGATAGAGAGAAACGAGCTAACAGTGAGAAAGTAATGAAGACAGACAGTTATCATGTAATGTGGAACATTAAAGGCAAAAATAAAAAATAAATTAAACAAATCCAAAGTTTTAGGAGACTGTGCGAATGTGAATGCGTCTTTATTAATAATAAACAAAACATCAACAGCAAAATAAAAGACAGAAATGAAACAAAAGTGAATTTAATTTCGATGAATCTTTGCATTTTGGAGTGAGCTAAGCTCGTTTCGTCTGAATCGTTTCAATTAAGGCTATCGAGAGTTGGATTCCATTTTAAAATACCAAACATTAAGCGATTTTGAAATATTCTTTAACTTCTAATAAAATCATCGTCCAAAATCTATTGCACTTTGATTTCATCTTCTGGTGATATCTTTGACTTTAGAATTTCGATAACTGTTTCCAATGGAATCCAACATACCTTACTTACACGCATTGATTATATTTATCAGCCAATTGATAACTGAAAATAAATAACTTCAGAAATTAATTAATACAACAACCATTCCTATAGTTTGACACTTGTGTACCTTACGAGTCCCTCGACTAGAGGCAAGACTCACCTGAAACTGAAGAAATGTATTATTAAACAATCTTGAAGACAACTTCAATTATATTTTATATTGTAATTCGTGAATAAAATTCATATTTATGAGTGTATGTGGTTTTACTCACGTCCATATTTCGGGTTTGGCCAAATGGTTTCGGATTCGACACGAGCCATTCATGCGCTCTTCACGCGGTGTCGTCGCAGACCGAGTTGCCGCCAAGTCCGAAACTAATCGGGCAAGCCCGAAATATGCACGTGAGCACAACCGTTCACACTCATGAAAGTCATTTATTATCATTCATCAATTTTATTGATTCTGCATAGTGAATTTTATTTATTTCAAATAATGTACTTCTCATACAACACTAGTAAATTCAACAAGGTAATTCGAACATTTTCGGTAGTATAGCTAATAGCAGCTTTGGTACATAAAGTTTGGAGATAGTTAGAGTTACCTTTAACTGTATTAATGTATTTAGTTTCTATGCAGTAACATTTATTAGCATATGTTCAACGAATTAATTAAATAATTACGATTATAATGAAAATAAAGATAATTAAATTAATAAACAGAAATGCGTAGATTTTAGTATGTCATCATTAGATCAAGAAAGCTTTCACGCTGATGGAGTAAAACAACGTTTTTTGAACACATCTGATAAAAACAGTTTTGTTACGGGTATAATAATGGTTAGGCTGGCAATCAATCAGCAGTCATTACATATTTGAACCCATCAATTTACAATGAACGTTCATACAAAGTGTAATATAAGAGTAGAGACAAAAGAATCCAAATTGGAACCTTATCAGAGCTTCTGAAATCTATCTTGCATACGTAATGTAATATTTTAAAACAGTAGATACAACATTTTCAGCATCGCCCTCCGCCCCCACGTTATCAAATCGACAGATCCAAACTCGCAACTGGTATATGGGGCAATAAGTCAACAAATGAATCCGAGATGATACATTGCCAGCTTCAACGCCAATATCGTCTCCATATAAGATTTCTTTCCTAGATTTATCACCCTCTATGCAAATAGACGCCTTGATGGATATTGCGAGACGGGGTTTACCGATGTGTCGAAATTAATGTTTTTTTCTACGTCGAGTGGTGGCTCCAGATATTCTAGTCATATTTCATCACAAGAAACTTGTAAATAACACTCGGAATATGAAATGTGCTTCAACGTTTTTGGCGACGACGCGACGTGAAAGAATTCATAAGCGCTGTTTACTTAGAAAACTAAAGATGGTAATAGAATATATATTTTTAAAACTTACTAAGGACTAATGTTTTTAAAAACGAGAGACGAATACCTAACTAAATCACTAATATAATATTATAATACCTAGCAAAGACAGCTTTTGACATGAAGGCGTGAGCCTGTTTTCCGTTGGGCTAGGCAGAGACAATTGAACGCCTCCTGCTACGACATCCTAAAATACTATCCTTTCTTACTCTACATCCATTATCTTTTTCATGTGTCGTCGATTTTTCGTAGTACAAAATCTAAAGCCGAAATAAAGTAATACATAAATTAACCTCCTTTCTTTTTTAACAATTAAATTCAAATCAATTTTTATAGATTTAATGTGTTTTCACAATTAGCATTAAACACGCCAGTAAATGGAAACCTATTCTGTGTGACCAATAAGAAAATAAATATATGCATTAGCGCCCCCGTTTAATCTAAGTTGAGTCTCGGGCGCCGAGTGGCACCAGATTGGATTAACGGTGCGTGTAGCTTGGTCAGCGGTGGTATAATCAACTGGTCTCGATTAATCGCTATTATTGATTCCGTATTAATTGGCGCATCACTGCGGCTTGGCAATCACTGCACGCGATTCTGCAATCTGCTGCGGTTGGAAAAGTCAGCCTTGCTAGAATTGGGATTGTTTCGAAGCTATCGATTTAACAGCGAGCAGAGAGTATAAAAAGGTATTGTACAGGTTTAACGATTTTAATTTATTATTTAAGCAGAGGTATTCTAAATTTATTGGCCATTACTTCGTAATCAATGCATCTGAGCAATTCTAAACATTTGCTACGGTTGAAAAATCAAATCGAAAAGCAATTTGTCCGTTTGGAGCAAAATTGAAATGAGAAGGTAGAAAAAAATACTGTATTTAAAAAAGTGTAATGAAAAAGGAATACGAGCTGAAGATTTAGGTTGAAATCCACATTTGAGTAAGTTTACGACTAACAAGTTGGATTTAAAGCCAACAAGCAAGAAATGTTGCAGTCTCCCAGTGTTTTTTCTGTCATCTGCCCAATTTTCCCAGTTGGCTCTCAAAACTAACCTGGGCAGATGATTAGCCAGTGCTGTTTTCATTTCATTTCGGGACAAGTTTTGTGGTATTATATTATATTATTATATTCTGTGACCGTATATTAAGACCGTAGTTAGATGTTATTACTGAGACTATTATTTCTAGTTGCTTTGGATTGTTTCCAACCGAATGCTCATATGGTACTGTTATTACTAATTTAACTGGTACAGTTTCGGCCCTCGAGATCTCCATTAAGCCAAATGAGATCGAAGGTGTATTAGTTGCAGGTAATAAATATGGTTTCAAATTGGATGGAGTTACATTTAGAATTCGATATTAAGCAATTCAGATATCATTATTTTGGTATTATAGTACTGCTGATTTATGTTAAATGTAAAGTCTCGTGTGAGGCCTGTAGTACCTTATTTCCCAGAATAACTAAAGAAAAGAAAGCCAAGAATTAAGTAGAAGTACTTTAATAATTCATCAGATTCCCACAATTTCTGGAAGCAATTGAATGAAAGACAAGAGGGAAATAAAAGGATAAATAAAAACCATTTGATGTTCGTTAAAAATAGACGGCGAGATCGTGGAGTTTACTTAGTGACGTCACAGGACAAACGCTAGGTTTTCGTTATGTATCTTTTGGACCTTTGCATTAATTGTGACTTCTAATTCTATAACAGTACTCTTTCCCGCTCCATGTTTTCGTAAGCAATTTATTTTAGTCGGTTGACTCGAAATTTTACTTACAAATCGAGTGAAGGCGGGTTGTATAGGAAACGAAGCTACTTACTTATTTATGTATTTATCTATTCATTGTATGGTATTTAGTATTGGTGTTTACCGTTGTTGGAAAATTAAATGGGCTTTATGTGTACTTCGTTTTTATTTGTTTTCTAGTTACTTTAAATTTTTACATGGCACTAAACTAAATTTAATAAAGTACACTTGTCTTACTTCACCTTGTTTTTATAACTATTTATATTTCGTATATCAAAATTAAATTATACAACTAAAATGAATTATTTTGCCCAGCAACATTGTTATCCTAAGGGATATAAAATATACGAAGTTACTTATAATGGAAAAGTTGAATTTTGGAAAAAATGAGGCTGTAAAAATGTTTTTGTTCTCTAGGGCCTCGAGAAAAGTAATAGTTAAAACCAGATTGCCTATATTCCTAGCTTCGCTTATCATTTGAAAAATCTTATTATATTTTACAAGAAGAAATATTTCATGCTAAGTAAGTTTGCGAAATATAAAGATAAGTATTTTAGCTTTATGGTATTAACAATTTTATCTACTACGTATAGACCACAGTACAAAAAATGTAATATGAAATTGGTTTTCGGGATAGAATCATCTTTTATCAATAGCTTTGATACTTTCTGGATCGATAACATACAATATTTATGTGATTATAAAAATTGCTCTATGTAAAATTTATACCTACTTAAATAAGCATGTCTTATTTATTAGATTAATATATTACGCATATTACTGACCCCATGCTATTTGTAATTACTAAAAGCACTTGTTAGAACAATCATGATACAAAAAAAACCAGGGGTCCTCCCTGTCCAAAAGGGGACATACCGATTACAAAATTGAATGTCATTATCAGAAACCACTAGACTGCTGACACTCGATCCATTCCGGCTGATTGGCTCATATGTGTCAATAGCCAATAACAATTGATTAAGTTGGCCAATACTGGGTCGCCATCTGTCGTCCGCCATTGTTGTTTTCGATGACGTAACAGTTTGCTTTGAATTTAGAAAGTTACTTGAAAGTCTACCGATATTGTGGCCAAATGTTGGATCAAACTGCAAATCATTGGTGGAACATTCGTCATGGTGTGAATAATTGTCAGTTTGAGAGCTTGTTACGAAAAACGATTTTGATTGATGATTGGGAAGAGGAGAAAAGCTATTAGTTTAGGTACGTAAGTTATACTATCACAGGTGTACGTTTAGACCAAAATTTTAGTACGTAAAGCAATCTACATACATACCTACATACTTATACGAATTAATTAAACAGGAGCTTTGCAGTCTTAACAGTCTTGCTACTGTAAATAACATACTACCCCTCTATAGTTTCCGCTCTATACAGCATCTGTATCAAACATTCAAGCTGATCTGTAGCTAATCCAAGGATTTCTAATGCAAATACATTCATCAGTGCTAATGCATAGGAAGTAATCAGTCTGCGAAGCCGTCATGGCCTCCGAGATATAAATCAAACTGGATTAAACCGGTTTAGGGCGATGATTATAAGAATACTATCGACGGGAGACCGTTAATTTTCAAATGTAAGTGCACTTATTCGGAGCTCAGTCGTGTCTGCGAGTTATTGTCTTTTTAATTTATACTTTGGTCGTTATTTGCAGAAATTTCAACTAAGTTGTAGGGTGTCTTACGTTCAAGTATGGAGATTAGAGTTTTGAGTCGATTTTTATTAATTTAGAAATGAAAGAGAAGGTGTTTCTGAGATTTGTATTTGTTTATTTGATTATTGTTAGATAATCGATAAACAAGCTTGAAAATAATAAGGATTTCTAAACACCATACTTAATCAGAACAGGACAGTGATATCAATTTATTTAAAATTGTTGACACAGGATAACATTTCAATTTTTATTTCGCTAACGCTTTAGCAGGATATGTTTCAACTTCATCGGTTAAATGCTAGCGATTCCCATTTCACCCGGGTTTTGTTACCTATAATCCCACTACTTCGCTATATTACCATGTGCCGTATACTTTTAGGCCATACTTACCCCAAGTAAGTGGGACTCGGATGATGAGGGTACAAGATAACGTTTTATGGACGACAGAAGCTTTTAAAAAAATATTAAGAACATTTAACGTGAATAGAGAGAAGTTATAAATATGAAAACAATATAATTTATGGCCAAGTGAATGGGCAATCGTGAACCCGATCTTGGTCGTTTCACATTTTTGGTCGAGAACAATTTCGGCAACGAAAGAATTTGGGGAAAATTTTCATTTAGTTTTGTTAAATGAGTGAATCGGGCTAGTTTGACACAAAGATTTTTTTTATAAGAATAAGTTATTTTTATAAACGAATTAGGGCCGATTTTACTAACGTCGTATAACTTTTATCTGAGGAAAAAATGCGCCGTTTTCACAGCTTTTGTATAGAAATGCTGTCTAAACATCTTACTTATTCCTCAGAGGATGATGATGATGAATTTCTTGGACGATTTGAGCCACAGCAACGACCCGCTATTCCTCAGATAGAAGTTATCCGATTTTAGTAAAATCAGCTCCTAATTCGCTTCACTAACCCATAATTTACCAAGTTTTAGTTATATTTTTGTTTTTAAAAAACTAAACGGTAGTTTTAATATTCATATTCAGCAAATACTTTTCAATATTTGTGGAAAGGATCATAAGATGAGTTCAGAATAAGAAGAAAATATATTACTTCTGACTGTGATTCTAATAAACTTATGTATCCATATGAAGGGGAATATTTTATCCATCACTAAATTACTTTATTTTTCTTAAAGAAAGTTTCTTTGATATCCAACGCTATTTGTATTGTGGATTATTATTTTATGTTTATACTACTTTGAGTTATTTATAAGGAAGTCTTTATTTGTTAAAATTGTTTAAATTATATAATAATTGTTTACAGTATTCTCAGCGCGGTTTCAACCATTTATACATCTTCAAGACTTGATTACATGAATTTTAGTCCGAAAGTTGAGGCACTCTTAACGTAAGAGGGTACCAATTTGGCAATATTTCAGAACAAATAATACTGATGAATTCGGTCGACCTTTTAAATGAAAGTTGAGATTATTTAGATTTACTTCGAATCTTCGAGCACCTACAATTGTTTATACAGTTGTCGATCGTCCACGTTGAGGGAATAATTCATACTCTTATGTCATCATAATAATGACTTCCAAACACGTACCCCGTTCTTTAATTAAAGTCAAAAGATTTACAAACATAATAAGAAATTCAGATTAGTCCGACAATAAGGGCGTGATTATTTGACAGCAAAAGCATTTCGTTGAATTATTTGGCTTTTGGGAGCGTTAAATATTTCAACAATCAGTCGCGCCGCGTTCCTCTAAGTGCGAGAGCTAACTTCCATCGGGCAATTAACGGCATTTGCAATTCCAAATTCTCCATCGTTAGCGACGGAAAAAATTGCCGAGCGAAAAAATTAAGGAGTTGAAAAAATAAACACAAACCAACTGGCGAATAAGATAACACAAAACTCTTGCCGTACATTAATTAAATAATGAAAAATAACTCCAAGTTTTTTAAATGAATGACTCGTAAACGTGACTTTAAGGAGAGAAACTGTACAATCATCTTTAATTTTTAAATACAACGTCTAATTAGGTTTATTCTTTACTAAGAACTCTTTCACTTGTAATTACTTGTGTATTTGTGAAGTTTATCTTTGGAAATTATGCAAATTTGGAAACTAAAATTAAGATTTAGTTTTCAAAGCCTTTAACTAAAACTTTCGTGGAGCGATGAAATACCTGCAACAAAAGAGAAAATACATTAATATTGGCCACTTTTATTTCAAATAGAAAACATTTCTTCCAATTTATACTAATAAAGAGATAAACAAGTGCGAATAAATTTCGATGTTCTTTAAAATAACCTGTCGCCGTGCAATCCCATCTCGGTGGAAATATGGCGACCACATTTTTTGTTCTGTAAACCGATCCAAATATTTCTCATAACATCGGCTGCAATGCGGTATCCCACAAGAACTGAGGGAAACAAGACAGAGTAAAAGGGAGAGATTGAACGGGGAATATTTTCCTCTATGGAAAAACTCCGATTGAAAATAATCGGCCCCTCCGCCTCGTCTGGTGACTTTATCACTGAATATTTGGAAAAAATAATAATCTGTTGGGTTTATGCCAAATGAAGTGGTCGCGTATTTAGAAAGCAATTTATATCTTTTTTTATTCAGATTTGAGTGTTTAGATTGGGAAGGTTTTCTTTGTTGTAGTGTTAGTTAATGTGTGTGAATAAGGATTCGTGCACGAATTGATTAGGTTTGTCTGAAGAAGTAATAGTTAATGAATTATCTTATCAGTTACATTATAGCAGTGATAGCCTAGTGGTGTGACCTCTGACTTTTCGATTCATGTGCGTATTGTATAATTATTATCACTTGCTTAAAAACGGTGAAGGAAAACATAGTGAGGAAACCGGCATGCCTGAGAGATATTTCTCGACGGCATGTGAAGCCAAGTCAGAGGCCCATGGGCGGCATAAACTCTGACACCAGGTTAGTCACAACCACTGGTTAATTTTGATGATTGACTGTTCATACACGTTTCCATTAACTAAGCTCTTTAGTCCATACTTACTGAAGGCTCAATTTACGAAAATTGTCAAGATAATAATTTATTCGGATGGCACCCTAAGGGTCTCAAAATATTGACTTTGATAGGTGATTTATTTTGCTTTCGGGAGAGAAATGCTGTCCGCAATGTTTGTTTATATTGTTATAATTAAGTCTTTTAAACACATTACTTCCACTTCAACCACTATGAAAATGCCATAGTCAGATTACAGAAGAAATTATTTTATCGATATGAGAAAGAAATGGGAATTCTATCAAGAATTTTATAAGAAATGGGAAATTTCGCGTAGACAAATATAAAAATAAATAAAAAAACCATAAAAGAAAAATAAAAGTTAAAAACTGTACCATGCCAAAAAAGGCCGGCTTATCTGCATCAGTCAGATTTTTTAAAAGTTTTACATTTTACTTATGGTACGTTCACATCAAGCCTACAAAGGCCAACGAACGGGGTTCGTGGAAGCTGATAACCGAATGAAATTGGATTCGTTGTAAACAAAGTTTGGTTCAATTAAGAAATGACGAATGTTCGTTCGTGTTCGTCGCTTTGGTGTGTACGTACCACGTGACTAATCCTTATTATTTATTCTAATAAAAGAGATATTGTGGGTAGTGTCTACCAAATTATTCTTACCACGAAATTTAACGAAAAAATAAATAAAACAAAAAAATTCAAGACCCAAAATCTTCTTTTACTAAAGCCCTTGTTCCATTAAAATAACAGCGTACAAAATAAATGTCTTTAAAAAAGCTTGCGGAAGTTATAAGTAGTAGAGCTAAGCACCTTTTAGCGAAGCGTCACTTATACGGGCGGGGTTGGGCTCTCCTTAAGTGCCGGGTAACCCGATATGCAAGGAATTTGCCTCACTTCCTCTTTGTAAAACGCCGTAATGAAGAAAATGTTGATGAAATTATTCTTTATTATGGTTTCTTATAAAGTTGATGAGAAACGCATACGTAAAGGGTATTACATGTCCCGAAGATGGGAATACCCAATCAGCAAGTATATTATGTACCGAGCTGTAGTGTGGTGTAAGTGAGAGTCGTTACCGGATGTCAGAAGTCCGAAAGCCTGACAACTGGTCTAACCTTAGGATATCGGTATTGCCCTGTAACTGGGTTGCGGAGGTCTGATGGCGGTCGCTCCGTGTAAAATGCTGGTTAGGATGGAAGCTGACCTCAATATAGTTGGGAAACAGCTAGGCAGAACTGTAGGCACCTAATAATGTTTGATGAACTAAAAAATATTGTTTAATATCAGGCTAAACCATTTTGTAAGTGTATTATTCAACTGAATAAGATGTAAGAATGTTTTACTTTATAACAAAATATGTATAGAGAGTAAAGTAATCACGTATAAAAAGTTAAATTACTCAATGTATAACTTAATATCACATGAAACGACTTTCATTGTGGCTCTGCATTTAAAAAAAACATTAATAAACCAGACATTTATGGCAGTTACTTCTAAAATTACAATTACGCCCATACAATGTACCCCGACCTCCCCTGTAATTAGTTAAACGTTGAAAATATTCCTTAAAAATATGACTACCATTCAAACCTTTCTCCTTTGTAATAAGAATCAGTTTTTGAACGAAAATACTTTTTATGAAATCAGCTGATGTTTTATGCTATTTGAATATGATTTTAAGTGCATTTGAATTAAGGATGATTTTCGCTTGCATATTGCATTTTGTTAGCGATCAAATACAGTGAACATTAGCGGATTATGCCCCATAGTCCTGGATTAATAGGCGAATGCCGTGATGTAAATAAATTTAAAGGCCAGTGTTTTTAATTCACACATCTGTCGCACTTGTCGGCCTAAGGGTAGAATGGGGTTATTACACCCTAATAAGGTCATTGGGGGATGCGTATGAATAGCCGTGTAAAAGTCGAATAGTCGTTTTAATAATTTATAGCTCTTGTCGCCCATCGCCCTACGTAAGCGTAGCAACGCGATAAATGCAAACAGTAGCTCCAGGCTAGCACGCACTACAGTGAGAAGCATGTGACAAGACATGTGTCAAGGATTTTGTCAAGTTTTATACACATTACGTCCGTATTTCCTCTAGAGTAGCCCGAGCCGTCCAACAGAACACGCACATTTGCTGGTAACGATATTCTCATAATGATAGGGGGCGAGTTGATTAATTAGTTGAATTTGGTATTGAGGTTTGATAAGATCTGTGATACATGTGAATGTGTACTAGGCCGACCGTTCCTTCTAAGTGACCTTCGTTCTCGCAAATATTAGTATGAGTCAAGTTGCAATGCAGTGCTTCGTTTTTATTCCACTTGACTTTTAGTTGTATGGTTCTGTTACGTCATTTCACGTCACAACGCATCGCGTCGCATTAGTCACTCACGTAGGACGATGGGTAATGGATATTTCAAAACAGATTAATTTAGTTACATTGCACTGAATTTGTTGAATGTGATGCTGATTACATTCCATGTAGCTATAGATTTATTTATTAGTCTATTGTCGTAGGCGTCGGTTAATTAATATTATATTAGAGTAACCAAGACACGTAACTGAAGGTTCAAGTCATACATAATTCAAGGCGAGCATTTATTGATTTGAAATTCCTGCTGTGAAGTGCTTTTAGTGATAGCCCAAGTGTTTGGCTGAGATTATGACGGGTTTTCACGGGATGTCAGTCACAGAGTCTATATACAAGTTTAATATATGGGAATTGTATTTAAAGGCACCAAATTACTCTGTGTTGTAGAGTCAGTTTTTGTGTCTGTTTGTCAGTTTTTGCGACTAAACTAGCCAACCGATTTTTATTATTTTTAGCAGAGACATAACTTGGTACATATAGGACACAGGATATTTTTCTCTCTGTATACTATTCTCCCTCTATAAGGTATTAATAAATTTACTCTAAGAATTTTGAGTTACTTGGTATCGGAAATTGATCAACTTTTCGAAGTTCGCGTATTTTTTTACTACTTTCCATACAAATAAAAAAACAGTTCTTTACATTTGATTTATATGGAAAACAATTAAAAAAATACTAAGGGTTAATTTTTTATCAGCCTGTATACTATATGTATAGCCTATATACTTTAAAAAAAGTAAATCTACATTAACTTCTGTTTTTTTAATCATTATGAGTTTCATCGTAATTTTTGGCTATCAACGGGAAATATTTTTGATACTCATTTCCGTATGATGAGTGAGTCGAACGTCAATCGCATGACATCATTATTACTTTATACAGGCTACTGGCAGGCTACATTGATTAATATTCGTCATCCCTCTGTGATGTACGTGGATGTAAAGGTATATGAATTATAAAAAAGACAATTTTTTAAAGACAGCTTCATTGTTTTTTTAATTTTAATAATATTTTTTTAAATAAGGACTTACAGATTTATAATCTTCTTTATTTTCGAATCTTACTCACAAAACTGCTGAGCATTCAATATTTGTATCAGATGTTTTCAGAGCAAATGCTAACATACAAAAAAAAAATATGTATCGACGTATTGAGAACCTTCTCCTTTTTGTAGAAGTCGGTTAAAATGTGGCCACAACAATAACAAAACAAACTTCACCTCTAACGTCAAATTAATTTATTAGTGTTCAAAACTAATTCACATAGAGAGAAAACATTAAATTTGTTCAATGCAGCTACTCTTTCCGTTGCCCAGTCAAAAGACTGCATTGCGCCGAGAGAAGACTAATTCAATAACAACCGCGTGTTCTACACGCTTCTAAAAACAGTATTTTCATGATTTTTAGACCAGCTTTCATATCCGTGGGATTTAATTAACTGATCACATACTCTGAATAAGCTTCGCGTTAACTCAATTGTCATAAATGACGTATATTTGCGCCATATAAAAAATGACGCATTTTCGCGTCATCCCTAAAAAGCACGACGTATATAAACATCGTGTCTCAAAAACGCGTCACGGTTTTTTGAGTCTTTGTATTGTAATTAGGAGATGGGATGCGCTCGGAGTGTCGCGTTCTTTGTTTTAGAAAAAGGGGGGAACGTCACGCGTTCATGCTGTGTCACGTCGTGTCACGTCAGAATAAGGCCACTATATACGCGGTATTTGTGTGTTTTCAACGCAATATGGCCGCGCGGGTATCATACTAATAATGTAAGAAGGAAAATGTTTTTTATTTGTTTGGTAGTATAGCGTCAGTAAGAACTGACAGAAAGAGTTTAGACAATTTTTGGGGGTGATTTTTACCGATTGTAGCTTTTGATTTATTGATCACTTATTATTGTCTATGGCGATATCGTAAAATCACAGTCTTTTTAACCATGGCTACTATTTTCTTCGGTTACGTATCTACGATATTTGTATTATTTATAGCGTTGCCATGACCACCACCCCATCCAAGTAGTGTGGTTGTGGTAAACCAACACAACAATTTTTTCTTCGTCCATCACACATTGTTTCGATGTTTATTATTATTTTCCCGAACGATCTCTGCATGAGGCTCTAGTTTGGTACGCATTTTCGCGCTGTTATGCATTGCTAGTTAAGTGACCATACCAAATATCAGTCACAGTCAGTTAGGCACTGCATGGACGACACAAATAACTAACGAGGACATTATCAGGAGGACATAATGGTTGAAATAACACGATAATATTGTTATACCAGAGACGTACGGTAAATGGAGTTGGCACGACGCCTGCCGCTTGTACAAATACGTATTATTATTTAAATGTAGAAGAAATAACTGTTATTTCTAACGTTTATTGTTGGAGCCTAATGTTATTGTAAGATTTTAGGTTATTTTTCGACAACCGAAGTGGTTTAAGGCTCTTACAGCGACGTGGTTGATAAAAAGAGTAATCTTAAGTTTCTAGATAACCTTTAAATGTATTTTTTCTCTTCCACCTATTGCAGTCCACTGCTAGAAATAGGCTTCTTATTAGAAAAGCAGGGCTGTAGCTAGTGGTTCTGGGGCAGCAAGTGATCGTGTTTCTGTCGAGGGGCCTTTTATCTACTTGTTCAGAGGCCTACTACATTAGGGGTCCCGACTACCCCGATTGTAGCTACGATCCTGAAGAGAGGACAACCAACGACATTACCCATAGATTTGACTACAATGATTCTGTCTGGTTTATAAAATCAGCCTATGAAATACAATGCATGGTCAAAGTTCAAAGTTCAAAAACACCACTTATATAAGTCACTATACTAGCTGGTTTCGGAATTTCTTAGCTAACTGACCGCTTGAGAAGAAACGACGAAACGAACTCAGCATCATGATCTTATTGTTTTGTGATCACGCTAGGCAAAACTGCCGTGATATCACGTTCATTGGTCAAGTAAGTTTATCGTATGAGTTTTCTTCAGAAACAAACACAGTTTCAATCAGTCTCCGTACAATCTGAAGCGCAAACGTACACCTAGACGATGTCCCTCTTCTAAATTCAACGAGCATTCAACCGACGCTTACTACCAAGTGAAGGTAGAGATTCCAAGCAATTCGCACCACGTACCAAACACAGTAACTCAACGTGAAGAATAAGACGTGTAAATAGTAAATACGGGTACCATTAGGGACGCTCGGCACGAATTTGCATGAAGATTAACGACTTCAGCCTCGCTTTTGGGACTGCATAGTGCAACGCGCCCGTACAAAGCCTTTGTCGAAACTCCACAACCAAATTTAACCTTTCACTTCATTATAATACAGTTGCTTATCGCGTAAACGAAACCGATATTATGGTAACTTTATTAGTGTGACCCAGTTAACGTTTCAAGTTATTTAATGTAGTTTAATGATCCGTTTCAATGCTTTTGAGTAATTAATTACCAATGATTATTATGTTTTAATCAGCAGGTATGAAGGTTCATTTTGGAAAATTGGATAATGGAATGTCGGTAGTTGGCAATTACTGTAATAGCTTTGTTATTTAAAAATAAATGCGTGTTTTGTAAGTAATATCTTTGCAGTGTCATTAATCACGGAAATTATTGTTTAATCGCTGTGACGAGGGTTTATGAACGAATTAATTATGTATTGCGCCATTTTGAATAATTCTGTCATTCATGAATGTGTTATAAAAATCCATTTCGTCACACAACAATGGTTTTACACTACATACATAACATCACGCCTGTATTCCCCGAAGGGTTGGACAGAGGTGTATAGTAACACCCTCATTTCGCCGTTATGTTTAAGTCCCACATAATAGAGGGCAAGCCTATTGCCATCAACGGGGCACTAATCTAAATTCCAGGCTGCTACTGAGGAATTACATACATACATAAACTCACGCCTTTTTCTCATGAGGGTAGGCAGAAACTATAGAACGCTACATGCTACGACCCTTACATACCCCTTTCGCTTCATCCACATTCATACATCTTGTCATACATGCACGCCGGTGGAGAGTACTACGCACCTGACCTTTGTGAAGAACATCACGAAAAACATCGATGTAGGTCCTTCTAGGACGTCCTCTACCGGCGTTTCCATTGACATCCGCCAATTCGCTAAGGAATTCTACACGGAAAAACCCAATAACACTATACTCGACCTGGGGATCGAATCTAGGACCTCACGATGAGCAGTCGCGCCTGCCAGCACTAGTCCAACGAGGCAGTTACTTAAAAATATTATCCTAAAGGCACACTAGTTCAGCTACACGGAACTCACACATAATGATACCGCATTCGGCTGTAGAATAAATATAATAAGTCAGCAGCAAGCTGTGTACCCCATGGCTACATACACTGCCGACTGCGCCATGGGGCCGGGCACCGTGCCAATTTGTCTAATGCCTAGTTATGCCCCATTTACTGCCGGATCAAGTACTTGCTAGTAGCTACGGTTGCCATGTATAAAGCAAGCTTTTTTGTTGGTTTTCCTGGCAAACGTTCTTTGGTTGATATGTTTATTTGATACCAAGTTGTTTTGTGATTATTTTTTTGTGTTGAAATTTCTGTGGATATTGATGACGACAAGGTTTTAATTGTAATAAAAAAAAATGTACTCCATGTAAGTTACTACAGTTTTAAGGGCTGTTTAAGTTTTTCTGACAATTTCTGTAGAAGTTATTTTTAGATAAGATTTAGTATTTTGTTTGTGACGTTATCTTATCTACAGGTATGTGTATTTTGTCTTTTATATCCTACGAAAGTAATAGAGTCTTAAAAAGAAAGCTAATTTGGAACACTTATAAGGAACAGTACACAATAAAGATAAGAAGCTAAGGTATGCTAGAATATTCTCCTTGCCAAGTCTACAAAAGCACATTAGGCAGATATATCCAAATGGAAAGAAAACTGGCAGCCCCTGGGCCAAGTCAGCACTTGCCATATTATGTATCTAAAAAACAAAATAAGGCTAAGAATACACTGGCAACCGTCGCAATTTGTTTCATAAGCAAGAAGCCTAATATGCGACATTACATTATGCATGTGTCGAGGCTTTTAGACGCATACGATGATGTGTAATTTTTCACGAGGGCAATCAGCAATTCTCCCTTTTCTCCGTCGTTCGCCGAAAGAGCTGTGTGCGTAATGCCTTGCGTTTTTTCGCGACGTTTTATTCGCGCGAAATTCGCAATAAATGTGGGAGGGGTGATTAATGTGTCGGCAGATGGAACGACACTACCACTTTGATTACAAGTGTTCGAGTGCTTCGTTTTTCATGGCGACGTCGCTTCGTATTTTTAAGCGTCAATTTTTATTTCAATGTTGAAATATGTTTTCGTATTTTTAGATCTAGGCAAGCGTGCTTTTGGAGACATAACGTTTATATTTTAGCTATTCCAATTGTCTAGGTATTAAATTAAAACTGATTCTGCGTAAATATTCATTGTGACTTAAAATCTAGACAGGTTAAAACGACCTCCATGCCAGCGCAACATCCATTAAAGGCTATCAAGCAAAAAAGCCTGATTACAAAGTAAAAGCCTTTCACGCCTTTGATATCAAAACAAAATGCCACTACGTGTCAATGCAACTTTAACGACGTCGTGTAAAAACATTTCAGCGATACATAATCGGATACCATCGTTGTCGTTCGGCTCACATCGGCTCCACTCGGCTTCGTTCGGCTCCGTTCGCTTTTTGACGTGCCATCGTTAAGGGAATCTGTCGAATTATTCCCATGAATATTTATTCGTACGTCTGACGCTTGGGGCAGTAATGGCAGCATACTGGCTCCTGTACTAGCAAGATATTGAATCAATATACGATTAATGTCACTATTTCCATGAATTTGGTGGACGATGTGGTTGAATCACATTAGGTTTTTTGAGTGATAAATGATAAATTATTTTATTTATGTAAATAAAACAGTTACAGACACTTTTACAAGTCAATGTAATGTTTTTTTAAGACTAGATGGCGCCGGCATTTCCTATCTGACTAGCTCTGAGAAGAGAGAGAAGTCTCTTTTAAAGTCCAGACATTGTGGTATAAAAAATGATGGTGCTTGTATTTGGAATTATTATACAGATGATTTTATTTTATTCTAAATTAAATCTGGAAAAGTTGCATAAAGGTTATTAAAGAGACATGTATTTTTTTGAGTCAGTTGTGAGATCATAATTGAATGTCGACATTGCCTTAAATCTTTAAGTGCACGTCTGTGACTGCCCTTTATATTTTTCTTAACAATTCTTTCCATCCAATGGTTGTCTGGAAGAAATTGCTTTAAGCGATAAGACCGCCATTTGTACTGTTAATTATGTGTATTTCTTGTTTTATTTCTTTTAGTGTGCAATAAAGTATATCTATCCATCTATCTATCTGTGACTTATTTAGGCGTATCTGCATTACTATCTCCATGGTTTTATTTTCTACATATTATCCATGCAAAATGTTCAAAGATACATTTGCATATGTTATACACCAGTATAACAACGTTAGTGAAGGTATATGGTTATTCTGTGTCTAAGCAAATGGAATTACTTACAAGTTGGAACCGCGTTTCGTCTTAACTAATGCAATATATTAGAGTGGGTGTAATGACAAATTGATTTAATGTATTATATTATGCTCCACTATATTATTGATCAGAGAATAGATATTCTATCAATGAGATAAACCGAGATTGAGATTCATGGTGGGTTGTTCTAGTTATAGGGGGATTTTATAATTGTCTTATGGTGTCTACTAATTTAATCACGCCGTACGATGACCGATAGCTCTGTTTTTCGGAGAACATGAAAAATCTTCTGGAAGTGTTTTCTTATCATATATACTTGAAACACACTGTATAGTATGTATGTACACTGTATGTGTATATATTTATGCCACTAAAAATAGGGGTACTTGGCGTGATACAACAAGGAATAGAATATCATCGTTGAGGTAACAACATTTTCAACATTGTATTGCCAAGTAACTGGGTTGCGGTCAGTCGCTCCGTATTAAATACTGGCATTCAGTTGTATCTGGTTGGACTGGAATTTGACGCCAACATAGTAGGGAAAAGTCTAGGCAGAACATCCATCCGAAGTCGAAACCGTCTCAAAAATAATATTCTTAATGAGTTGGTGGCACTTCTGACTCAATAATAGTGACAGTTTCATACTTGATAAGTTATTATTTTTAGAATATTTACCAAATAGTATCACCATTATAATATTGATGCCTTATCCTCTTGCAGTAGCTTTTCCTTTGATTATGCAAGAACACTATTTTCCACAGCGATGAAGAAAATTACAGACTGCATAATGAATGGTTTTTACTTGCGCAAGCTGTGGGAGATAGTTGATGGTAGTGTGTTATTACAGCGCTATAAGGACTAGCAATCAAACACTTCGTGTATACTATTCAAGTGGTATAATTTGAATTATGATGGACATTATCGTAACTGGTTTGTTGGTCTAGTGGTGGCAAGCGTCGTCTGATCGTGAGGTCCCGGGTTCGATCCCCAGGTCGGACAGCGTTTTTCCCCAGTAGCAGTCCGGAGTTTGGATTTGTGCCCGGTTGATGGCAATAGGCTCGCCCCCTATTACATGGGACTTAAACATAACGGCGAAATTAGGGTGTTACTATACACCTCTGCCCAACTCTTTGGAGAATACAGGCGTGATGTTATGTTATTATACGTATTAATGATAAAACGCAAAACCTGAAAGTAGTTTGTTCAGAATCAATTCAACATTTTTTTTATTGTAGGCTATAATTGTTGCTTTTTTTAAATACAAGGTTAGTCGGAAAGAGGGTACTAAGCCGCGGGCCACATAAAGTATCACTGATGACTATTTTAAAGCAAGTGTTAAAATTTCAAAATTCGATCATTTTTATTTGCATGCAAAATGTTTTTTTTAATTTTTTTTTTATATCTTTCTTGTTTTAGTTATGAATTCAGAAAATTAATTTTCTAATCCGTGACCCCAAATATGACCTAAATTGTAAAAACAGCTGATCATAGCTATGGACAGATAGATTTTAGCATATTTTTTTATGAAATCTTTGAAAACCTATTTCTCTTAAACTATCGAGTTTTGGGGAAAGTTGTAGAACAAAAGTTATCTCCTTTAACACCCTTTCGGCTTAGTACCCCCTTTCCGACTAACCTTGTATATACTTTTTTTTGTCAATATGTCATTTTTAATGTACCTATATACAATATCACTTAAATTGCGACTTGTAATACACTACAATGCAGTTAAAATACTTTTATTCTTTGCTAATCCCAGCACACTGCTTATCCTACAAACATTATGCCAGGCGATGATATCTCGGTCGGTGGTCGGGCCATTTAGAACCGCTCGGGATCATTCGGGAACGCTCGGGATTTGTGCAAGGGATCGGTGGTAGCTATCGGCTAAAATGCGCCAACCGCTCACAGGTTTATCTGTGAACTCATGCAGGATGCCTATCTTAGGGGATTGTTCTGTGTTCAGTCATTGGGATTTAGGTATTTAGGTTTCAGGTTCAATCTTGGATGCATTTTGGAAACTCACGAGTGAGTAGGTGTAGATAGCAGCTACACCATTTTGCCTAGCCATTTTCCCAACTATGTTGGGGTCAGCTTCCAGTCTAATCAGATGCGGCTGAATACCGGTATTTTACACGGAGCGACTGCCGTTAGACCTCCGCAATCCAGTTACAGGGTAATACCGATATTCTAAGGTTAGACCGGTTGTCAGAAGTTCGGGCTTCTGATTTCCCGTAATGACTGTCATGGTATTCGTATAACACCCGGTACCGACTGTTTAACGTGCTCTCCGAAGTAACGGCTACACCATTTGTTATTTTAACATCTTAAGTGGGTTGGTTCTAAGTTATAGTGTTTTTACTTATATACTTTCTCGTAAGTTTAAAACCTCTTGCATATTTAGTAAATATATCACGGACATTGCTTCTTTGGTCTAGTGGTGGCAAGAGCGACTGCTGATCGTGAGGTCCTGGGTTTGATCCCCAGGTCGGGCAAAAGTGTTATTAGGTTTACCGTATGGATTTCCTCAGTAGCAGCCCGGTGCTTGGAATTGTGCGCGGTTGATGACAATAGGCTCGCCCCCTTTTACATGGGACTTAAACATAATGACGAAGCGAGGGTGTTACTACATACCTCTACCGAACCCTTCAGGGACTACAGGAGTGATGTTATGTTATCACGAACATCTGAAGAGACGCTAGAAGAACTATCAAAGCAAATTAATTAACCGACTTCCAAAAAGGAGGAGGTTACTATGTTCGTCTGTATGTATGTTTTTTTTTGTTTGTTTATGTTCATCGATATTTTCGCCAATTGTGGACCGATTTTAATGATTATTTTTTTAATGGATAGGGTATACTTCGAAGTTGGTCCCATTTAAATTTGGTGAAGATCTGATAAAAAACTTCGGAGATAGACAATGGGACTCCTCAATGACGAATAGTACGCATATTAGATGATGTGATTATGTTACGAGCAGCGTCTTTAGTAGGTCCAACCAAGTTTTAATTAAGGCCACTAAAATGAAAAAAATAAAAACTTTTTTACAAAAAATTTAAACCGACTTCAAAAAAGAATAAAATAATCACCATATAAAATTAACAGTTTCAGAAGTCGGTGCCTTCAATTTGGTTCAGCGTGGATCAGCACCGACTTCTGAAACTGTTAATTTTATATGGTAATTATTTTATTCTTTTTTGAAGTCGGTTTAAATATTTTGTAAAAAAGTTTTTTTTTTCAATTAGTTTGAACAAGTATATTATACAACACGATAACATATTCAGTGCCAGACTTGAACTCGCAGAGTATAGTAACATATTAATATCACGGCTCCACCCGCGTAAGAAGTTTTATTCCAGTAATAAATATAGCCTATGTAACTCAGTGATAATGTAGCTTTCTAACGGCAAAAGATTTTTTGAAATCGGTCCAGTAGTTTTTAAGTTTATTCGTTACATACAAAAATACAAATCTTTCCTCTTTATAATATTATTAAGTACTAGCTGTGTCCTCACGGCTCCGCCCGTAGCCTATGTTACTCAGTGATAATGTAGCTTTCTAACGGCAAAAGAATTTTTGAAATCGGTCCAGTAGTTTTACAGTTTGTTCGTTACATACAAAAATACGAAAATCCAAAAATACAAATCTTTCCTCTTTATAATATTAGTATAGATAGATGAACCTTAAACTGCACACCATAAAATCGAAAACACATTGGAACCAATAAATTAATACCCGCATATAACTAACAAAAATTTCTCCAGCTCGTAAACTGTGGATCGTCAACAGTGAGTCACCCTTTTAATCTCGTAAAATTTATGTCTCAGTACAGGGTGTTCAACGAAAGAGCATTATTATTTTAAGGGTGATCTATTTATTAGATGGTAGGGCCCCTGGCGAAGCTATAAACAATCTATTAATAAATTAAGGTCGTCCCGCTTTGGGATCGGCCAAACGTGCCACAAATATTATAAAGGCAAACTATTCGTTGCAGGAAGGGTTCGTTAATATATTATGGAGTCTTCTTAGGTAAATCCATGGTGATTTCGTTGTAGAAGTTTCTCGATAATGAGGTTTATAGATAAACGTAGGCTTAGTTTACATAAGGTGGGGCAGATGGGGCGCTTGAATAGGTAAATGGTCTACATTCAGTCAACTCGCCACCCATATCCACAGAAGAATTACCCAAAATAGGCAGACCAATGCCAGACTCCGTCTTTACTTATTCGGACCTCAAAAATAAGTTTATAGGGCAAAATTACCCCATTACCCCATTCTGCACTTGGATTTATTGAAAAGACAAATATTTGACGACACGTTTGGTGCAGTGGTTAAGCGATTGGCTTCTGTGCTGCGGGTTGTGGGTTTCATCCCTGCACGGTACAAATATTTGTATGCCCTACAGATAGTTGTTCCGGGTCTGGGTGTTTGTGCGTGTGAACATTTGTGTCTGTAAACGCACCCACGATACAGGAGAAATCTTAGTGTGGGGCAACGTTTTTTTACAAAAAAAACAAACAAAAAAAAATACTGTCTGACTGAGTTTGCCCCACCCCGAATAAAATCCTGGCTACATCCATGCTTAGTTATGTGCTTGTCGATAATAGAAATTAATTTTAAATTCAGCATAGCTAAATTATAATGTATTATTATTTAATTATTATTGTATAATGTCGTTGCAAGCAACGTGCTCATATTATTATATCAACGTATTCAGTTCATAAACAGTGATTGCATAACATGTTGTTACCGATACGTGCCACTACAGTCAGTTTCAAGTAGAACTAATGAATTTTGCGTTAGAATCGATAGCCCACTGATCTGGAACTGATCGATCCATATATTTTAAAGTGAAGCATCAGTATCAAATGAGACATAAACCGGAAATCAACTAGTCTAATAGATTTTTAATCAATTTAGTTACGTGTCGGCCATTTTGCAACGTGGCCGCCGCCGGTTGGTTCGTTTGAATTCGGAATGAGCGCGCGGGTACCCCATCAATCATTGGGCCGCGCCGGCCTACGCTTGACGGGACACAAATTATGATTGAGATTTATGCCCCTTTACCACTGCTCAGTAACGTCTGTTAAGGTTCTTACACACGATTGATTTTTTGGTCAATCAATAGCTCTGTTAATAGTTGTTTATTAATTAATACCGCCAGCCGACTCAATTGTTTCTTGAAAAGCGATTTTCTATCTCTTTTTTATCGTCAGGTTTAGCTTGAAAGGTTTATAAAAGACAGGCAACAGAATCTTGTAAGGGCGAATCTATCATTACAGTTAGAGCTAATATCGGTATGTCAGGATTGGGAGCATGGTAAATAAAGTAAATTAAACCAACATAGACTCTCCACCACTGAGAGTACTTATATTTAGATTAGTGGTTAGTTACAGAAGCTAGTCCACAATATAATAATTTACACAAGATCAGAAAATAAGGACAAGCAAACCAGATATAAAACGTCAGACTTCTTCGGCTGTTCGACATGGAATCCTCTGCTCCCTCGAGTGATCACTGTTTTTATAACTTCGGGTACGTTGATTAATCTTGACGGTAACCCTCCTATGTCAATATTGTCCAGTGTTACCAGCTACCGATAACAGGTTGGTCACAATAATTAACAGCAGTATTTAGTTGCTTCCTTGCATAATTAAAGAGTAGACTATTGCACGGTGTGGACTCTTAACTCGATCGTAAGCTGTGAATTACCCGGATTTTTAACAAAACTCTTGACCTTACCAAGAGTGGTAGACTCAATATCGACATTTAGAGCTCGGTTCACGCAGCCGATAGTATGCTCTACCCCTAATGACCATAACTTAGGTCCGAGTTATATGAATACGTACCAGCCTAATAGGTTGTCAAAATTCAATAGGTTTTATTATAAATGCGCCTATTAACGTTTAATTTAGTGTCATTAATATTATTTATGATGTTTTTAAACTCATTAAGAACCATAAATTGTGTTGTGTTAGTTATGGAATCTAATCACGGAATATTGAAACCCATATGTAATGGGAAAAGGCTACTATGTCTAATTAAAAATGTTCCCATGAATATAAATGAGGTAGGTACTATATCGAATAATTAGTAAGGTTTTGAATTTAGTTTGTCGGTAATGTGATTTACTGTGTGAATTTCGTTGTTGGCCTGAATAATTTATTAATTAATCTGGGAACGAAACATTTTTTGTAAATTAACATACACACATTAAGCAACAGCAGTTTTCTAGAAAAATCGCAGGGCAGGGGCTCGTGGCTGATAAAAAACCGCATGAATCATAAGATTTACGAAGTTAAGCTGCGCTTGCCGCGGTCAGTTTGTGGATAGGTGACCATTCGTTACACATCGAGTCCCCTCCGTGCCTGAGAGCACGTTTAACAGTCGGTTCCGGGTGTCATACGAATACTTACGACAGTAATTTCGGGAAGTCAGAAGCCCGAAAGTCTGACAACCGGTCTAACCTTAGGATATTGGCATTGCCTTGTAACTGGGTTGCGGAGGTCTGATGGTAGTCGCTCCGTGTAAAATATTTGGTTAGACTGGAACCCGACTCATAAATAGTTGGGAAAAGCCTAGGTAGAACAGAACAGTCTTCTAGAAAAAAAAAACAAGAAATAAATCTTCTTCCCTCGTGTCGGCACGAGTTATATGAGAATAGCTGATGCTGTGGTGAAAAGATTAGCCAGTCAGTAAGGTTAGTCGCGGGGCTGATTGCCCAATAACACAACATAATTAGCCCATTTCTATCCCACTGCTGGGCACGGACCTCTTCTCAGAATGAGCAGGATTTAGGCCTTAGTCCACCACGCTGGCCTGGTGCGGATTGGCAGACTACACACACCATCGAAAACTTTATGGAGCCCTCTCAGGTGTGCAGGTTTCCTCCCGATGTTTTTCCTTCACCGTTAACGCAATTGATAATCAAATTCTGATTCGCACATGAATTCGAAAAGTCAAAGGTACCTACAGGCCGGAATCGAACTCAGAATTTCCTGCATGGAAGGCAAGGGTTCAACCGATAGTCTATCACTGCTTTGCTTGCCCAATAAAGTGACTAATAAGTTAAAAGGCAAGTAGACGATTGCTATGTAAATAGGAATGTACTCAATTAAGCATGTCGCTATTTTATAGATTTAATACAAAAGGAAATGCTTGCACGTGCATGATATGTATATTGAAGACATAAATAAAAAAGAATCGCCAAATGTGTTGGTAAGCGAAAACTTGAGAACGGCTCGACCAATTCGGCTATTTTTTTAATATATTCCTTAAGGCACAAGGAAGGTTCTTATGGAGAGAGAAAACATAAAAATTGCGTGAGTAAAAACATCACTTTTCTTTTCCCACTACAGGCCAATAACTTTTGACAGAACGAAGTCTGTCCGGGCAGCTAGTTGAAGATATAAATAACACTGAACAAGTACCATTTTACGTATAAATTGTTACTAAAGCAATAAATACACCTCTTATCGCAGAAAGCAAAGGATTAAGTTGCGCGTTTCATGTCTAAAGAGGCGCCATTCGAAAACTATACCATTACATTGCGCCACATTCGCACAACACCCTGTGTAAACCAAGAACCTTTGTATACAGGTAACACTATTGAATAAATGGTTCCGAAGTGAACGCTGCATTGTTAGGTTATCTCCGACGCCGCTCCGGAGCTCCCACGAACGATACGAGTAGCTACAGCAAGATGATCCCTCCACCCTCCCACTTCACCTCGCACCTGCAAGCTTTGTGCTCAAAACGCCGATACAAGCTAAAGATGATTTGAGTTATCAGGGGTCTTTGTTAAATGGTTTGTTGTGATCCTGTATACTGTATAGGTATCGTCTGTAAAGGCTGAAACTGAGATTATAGACAGTGTTCGTGCCTAGATTTGTGCGAACAATTTGAGTGGAATTAATGTTGTATTAGTTTGTTGATTTATGTTTTTGACGTTAGAATACCTCTTATAATCTATACTAATATTATAAAGAGGAAAGAGGAAAGATTTGTATTTTTGGATTTTTGTATGTAACGAATAAACTTAAAAACTACTGGACCGATTTCAAGAATTCTTTTGCCGTTAGAAAGCTACATTATCACTGAGTAACATAAGCTACGGGCGGAGCCGTGAGGACACAGCTAGTTTGAAATATAATATTTTTTTCAACTTGCCCTAATTTTCTAGACTTAACTTCTTCTAGAGTATACCTATTTACTTTTACATAACATCACGCCTTGTATTCACCTAAGGATACGGCAGAGGTGTTTTTAGTACACCCTCGTTTCGCCGGTTATGTTTAAGTCCCATGTAATAGGGGGCGAGCCTTTTGCCATTAACCGGGCACAAATCCAGACTCCAGGCTGCTACTCAGAAATTCGTAGAGGAAAAAACCAATAACACTTTGCCCGACCTGGGGATCGAACCCAGGACCCCATGCTCAGCACTCGCGCTTGCAACTATTAAACCAACAAGGCAGTCTATTTACTTTTGTACCTATCATTCCCTGAAACTACATTTACCCAGAAAAAAGGCGGTCAAACCTTCCTTACGGGATGTTTATTGTCTAACAAACGTCAGATTAACTGGTTGTTAGTGGCCTAGGCTCAATTCATTGCCTAGGAGCTTATGTCCAGTTAATGGAATGAATGAATCGACTGGATTACGACGCACAGTGAAGGACTGTTATACAATGGAATGTTGACAAGAAAATCTATCTAATAGGTATTATCTATTAGACGATAGGTTTTTATAAGAACAAGTTCTTGGATTTAAAAGCTCTTGATGTTACGGGCGATTATACTTTGACTCGGCAGAATATAAATATATTTCACATAGAATATATTATTATGTACCTAACTGCCTCATTGGTCTCGTGATTGCTGATGGTGAGGTCCTGGGTTCGATCCCCAGGACAGACAAAGTGTTATTGAGTTTTTCTGTGTGGAATTTCTCAGTAGCAGCTCGGAGTTTGGATTTGTGCCCGGTTGATGGCTGTAGGGTCGCCCTCTATTACATGGGACTTAAATATAACGGTGCAATGAGAGTGTTACTATACACCTCTGCCCAACCCTTCGGGGAATACTGGCGTGATGTTATGTTATGTATATTTTTAAGGAAGAACAATTACTTCCGTACGTGAGAATATTATTAGAACATATTGTAGAACATATTGAACATATGGTACTTACTAGAACATATTGTAGGTATGACTGCAAAGTGTTTTAAAAAATACTTGTGGAAAAGAGGTAGGTACTATGACTGCTACTTGAATGAAAAACCGAGGTTTCCCATCTGTTATGTCTAACTTTTGTCCTACAGTATAAATATTTACTTGACAGTCGACTTCGACAAAACATTCCTTGTCTGTACATTGAACGCCGTTCCCATATATATTTCAGATATTTTCCGTACTTTCATACACAATGGAGATGTCAAACGCACTGTAGAGATCGACAAAGGCTATTATTATACAGTTCCCGAATGAAGTTTGATCAAACGGCCGCAATATCCAATTCACGCGCCGTAAGCAGCATTTGTTGGCAACTAGAAGTACGAACTACGAAGCGTCACAAAGTAATACATTCGGGGAAGTTCGCCTCTCGGGGCTGTACGCGGACTGCATCGCCCATCCAACTACGATTCAATATATATTAGCTTTGGTAACTTTGATTTCTGTGTTCTTATTGCTTTTACGCAGAATGTTCAGAAGTGAGTTGGAATCACATTTGCAAACCTTGCGTTCTAGGAGCGATGATTTGAATATTGGTGCGGTCCAAACTTTGATTGCTAAGATTTTTTTCTTTTTATTTCCATTTTATTAGTGTTTACAGCTGCGTTTGTGTAGTAAAGCGCGACTGCTGATTGTGATGTCCTGGGTTTAATTCCCAGGTCGGGCAATGTGTTATTGGGGTTTTCCGTGAGAAATTCCTCTGTATCAGCCTGCAGTTTGGATTTGTGACCGGTTGATGGCAATAGATCGCCCACTATTACATGGGACTTAAACATAACGTCGAAAAGAATGTTACTTAAACACCTCTGCCCTACCCTTCGGGAAATACAGGCGTGATGTTATGTTATGGTAGCATTTTGTACTGCGAAAAAGGGCATATAAATAGAATCGTAAGCTAATTTTACCTATGTTATTCAATGATACTTTGCCCGATCTGGGGATCGAACCTCACGCAAAAAATACTACCATTGGTAAGCAAAACGTTTCGGTTTGGTTTATAGGAACCGGACATTAATAGCCTATTTGCGGTCAGTCTTAGGGCATTCCATCTGCGCTCTATACAGGGTGTAAACGAAATCATGTAATTCCTTCAAACCTCGTGATGTACTGCTGACATAGATTAACCCTGCACGGGATACTTTTGGATTTAATAAAAAAAATATTACACGTAGTAAACATTTGTTCTTAACGTGAAGCATTTTAGCTATCGCTAGCCGCACGGCTATCGCTAGCCGCGCGGTCACTCGGTGCGCTAAAATGCTTCACGTTACACACATTCATGTTTACTTCTTGTAATTTTTTTTATTGAATCCAAAACTATCCCGTGCATGGTTAATATATATATGTCAGCAGTACATCACGATGTTTGAAGGAATTACATGATTTCATTTACACCTTGTAGAGAAGGTACAGCAAATACAATTTAACATTTCTTTAACATTATTATTACATCAAGTTCTATGAAAGAAAATATATTTCTACTACTCAAAATGTAAATAACTTTAGTTAAACACAGAATAGCATTTCATTAGAGCGTTAGATTAGGTGGCCCGTATAATCTTTATTTCTTAGAACTTGTTGTAAGTTTCTGTTTGCTATCCTAAGTTAATACTGAAAAGTTTCTTGTATTGTTTGTAGAACTCTCAACACTCGCTGAAGGTTCTCTAATAAAACTTTTATATTTATTACAGTTCTGATCATATTGTTTTTTCTTATAATATCTTTTTCATTGTTTATTTGTGTTGGTGGGATATCGTGTCTGTAGGTATGTAAATAGATCTGTGGAGAAACTAGGTGTGGTGTTCCTCTAATGAAAAGTGATGATTCTCCAACCAGTCGGCTATTATGCCTAACGGGCTACTGCCCAACGGTTGATTTTGTGAAGTTGTATATTAGATACTATCTGCGTGTCAAATCTTAATATCGCGATGCAGGTTCTGTGACGTCATATTTGAGAGTTGTCATTATTATCGCTGTAGTCTGCTAGACAATCGTCGTGCTGCGTAGTTCGCATGTGGTGTCGTAGATGTCGCCACAGTTTCATAGTTCGTTTTTTTATTGATGTAAAGCAGCAACTTGTAATTCTAATTTTATAGTTATGAATTGCAAGAAATATTTGTAGCTGAAACACGCTTAATTCTGTTTAACATCAAGAATAATATAGAAGGAATATAGACAACAGTAATATTGATAAAATAAAACCTTTCAATTTGACAGCGGTGTTTTTATAAAAATATGTAAATATTGTAACGTAAGGGCATACGCCCACTCAATGCCTTCATCAGTATTATTTTTAATCGGACCTGTGCCCCGCCATATTAACTATATCTACCGCTAGCCGATAACAAAGAAAATCTAAAAAAATGAAAACAATTTCGTAAATCAAGTGTGCGTGTTAAGCTTGTCATCAACGCAATATCCAGCTTCAATTAATAATTTTCTTGCGCCAATATTTCATGGTTTTTAGTGTCTTATTCATCAAAAACCGAACTAGTTAACAATGCATGTAAAAGAGTCGTAAGAGCAGTGATAGTCTAGTGGTGTGACCGTCGGACTGCCAAGTCATAGGTCTCGAGTTTGAACCCAAGGCATGCACCTCTGACTTTTTGTATTCATGTGCGTATTGTATAATTATCAGTTGCTTAAAAACAGTGAAGTAAAACATCGTGAAGCCGACATGCCTGAGATGTATATCTCGATGGCATGCAAAGCCAAGTCAGAACCCATGGGTGGTTTAAACTCTGACACCAGGTTAGTCACTAACCATACGAAAAGAAGAAGAAGAAGAGTCGTAAGCTCCTTGACACGTAAGCAGTTTTATTTCTAAAAATAACATTTTCATATATTAAATGGAAAGTGCTTCAGGTACGACTTGGCCAGGACGGTGAGTGGGCGAGTTCCCTTACACGTGTAATATCGTAGCAGGGTACGCACACGTCCACAATTGAATGTGGGATTATGGGCTGTCACAATCGGACGTTTTGACCGTAATGTGGATTAGAAGATATATTTCACTGGACGTTGGCATTTCAGTGTTATGTAACGAGATATTTTAATGGAGATACCTTATTTGAGATCGGTTAGAAATGGTATGAAAATAAAGGTGTTACATATAACACCTTTATTTTAATACCATTTCTAAAAATAAGGGTCGCAGTATGTGTATCGATATTTGTAAAATTACTGAAAAAATTAAAACACCTATGTAAGATAGAAAGAGCTATCCTTACTTAATATTATAAACGCGAAAGTTTGTATGTATGTATGGATGTTTGTTACTCTTTCCTGCAAAAACGGCTGAACGGATTTTGATGAGATTTGGCACACAGATAGACTATGCCCTGGATTAACACATAGGATACTTTTTATCCGGGTATATCAAGTAGTTCCCCTAGGATGCGGGTAAAACCGCGGGTAATAGTCTAGTCTGTAATATAGCAATAGGATAATGGCCGACTCCTATAATTTACCGAAAGTTATTGGTTAAAATGAAGACTCTTGTAACTTTACCAATAATGAAGGAAAGAGCTCATTGCTCTGCATAGTAAACCCTCCTATTCGTTAGTAGCTACAGGTAAAATTAGTTTCGGAATCCATTTAAATGCCCAGTTTACCAATTAAAAATGCTACCATTACCACCAAACATACTACAATTATACCAAGGCCTTAGGACTGGGGCTTAGTGATATAATTTTAGTACCTGTAGTTGTAAGAATATTATAGTAGTAGGTATAAAAGTGAACCAAGGCTTCCCAAGCAAGTTCTACAACACGCAACTTGCAAGCAAGTAGGACACTACCAAGTAGACTGATCTTCAGTTTGAATTCTCTACCTTTTCCATAAACCTTTTGTTACATATACCATCACGCCTATATTCCCCAAAGGGTTGGGCAGAGATGAATAGTAACACCCTCATTTCGCCGTTATGTTTAATTCCTATGTAATAGAGGGCGAGCCTATTGTCATCAATCGGGCACAAATCCAAACTCCGTGCTGCTACTGAGGAAATCCACACGGAAAAACCCAATAACACTTTGCCCGACCTGGGGGTCGAATCCAGGACTTCACAATTAGCAGTCGCACTTCCCACCACTAGACCAACGAGGCAGTTTTGTTAGTCAAGGAAAACCTTCAAATATTAAGTGCAAAAGTATTTTTTCCGCTATGTAACTCGTAAACACGTACAGAAGGTACGCAAATATTTTGTTATGAAAAATTATGATAGAAGCAGTTTAACAAATTACAGTGTCCATCTTTAGCAATGGAGGCGATCGTTGGATTTAATTAATCACAATATTATGTACCTAAAGGGTCGGGCTCACGGATGCGCGATTGTGATAACAAACACAAGATGATGGTGCAAATTGTAAGCGACCCACATAATTAGTGTGTCTGTTCTTGATGGTGAAGAATTAGGCGTCTCGAAGGCTATTTTATGTTCGGGGATGATGTAGGAATTTACTTTGATCTGGGTACGTAGGTACTTAGATACTGGAAAGCTATCAAGCTATGTATTTTTGTTTTAATTTTTCGTTATGTTTTATACCTTACTTGACGTTCCTTTTTCTAACGCTTCCGTGACTTATTGGATAAATAATAGCTCATTGTGTTGCGGTATTTAGAGGATTATCGTTGTTTATCCATATGGTATTTACTATATGTGAGGAAGTGGTTAATACAAGAAAGATTTTACTCCACTAAAGAATTCTTAAAAAAATGTTCTTGCCGCTGCTGCGCTTATTAAGAGACACTGGGACTCTGTAGCGCATTTTGACACTACTAAACTAGACTAAACACAACTGTCACTTTCTTTTTCTATTGAAACAGAAAGAGACAGACACCCTTGGTTTAGTTTAGTCCTGTCAAAGTGCGCAACAGAATCGACACCATTGTATCATGCTGCTAGATACTTTATGTTATATTATAATGCCTAAACCTATTTTTTAAATTATGATTTCATTTGATATGTGTAACTTAATTTAATTTTTGCATGCCTATATTACTGGTGAAATATGTCTTGGTCTATTTTTTATTTAACAACTTGTTTAGCATATTTCAAGCAAATAAATAAATATAATACGATGATAGTAGCCTCTGAGACAAAGAAACATCGGTGCGGTGCGGTACTGCAACGCTACATTATATCCATTTTTGAAGGAACTTAAGAGGGGCCTATGTCCAGCAGTAGATGGCAATTCGACTTTCAGCGTAAGGCGAGTTAGCCAATTAAAGACATAATGGCTGTATCGCTATCGACCAAATACTCAAACACTACTAAATTTTAAGTTACCGTTAAGTTTCGTGCTGTCACTTACATTTTAAGGCAAAATGACAGTGACAGCACGAGACTTAACGGCAACTTAAAGTTGAGTAGCGTTTGAGTATTTGAGGAGCTCAGGAACAAAAAGTGTCATTTACACTTTTGGCTCGAAGCTTCTTTTTTTCCCCATTGGACTCAAAACATTGGATTTTATCGTTTTCTGGAGAGATTTGGTTCAAAAAGTGCCATATCGAAGAGAAAATAGCATCTCCAAGTCGCATTCTAGTCAAAAACAGACATTTTGCAAGGCGAACCGACGTAATCGTGAAAAAAAATCTCGATTCTTGAACAAACATGAAACGTGTTAATTTTGAAGACGCCATCACAACAACGCGCAAAGTCAGCTCGAACTAGTTTGAGATCCCCGCTCCCGCGCGGGTTGTCGCTTGCCGCCCGCGCACTCACTGCGGCCACTTGTATGAACGAGCTATGGTGTGAGTTGCCCGCGCGCTTCCCGCGCCGCTCCCCGCGTCTGCCCCGCGCCCGCGTGCCCACTATGGACGCTTAAATGAAGTTCTTCTATTTGAGTAAGTCGCACCGCGCCTGCCCCGCGCCCGGTTTTGCAGTCAGGCCAAGCACTGACACTTTTTGTTCCTGAGCTCCTCATTTGGCCATAAATCTCATAACTTGTACCACAACTGAACTAACTCGAGCCGAGGTTTAACGAGACGGCAAATTCTAAAAACAAGCGACCTCGATGAGGGTCAGACGTAGAGGTACAATTAAAAAGCGAAATGTAAGCCAGGGATTAAGCGGCACAGAAATAATGAGACGATTTGCTGAATAATGAGCGAATGTACCGACTGAGATGCGGAACCTTCAACCATTTGTTCGGTTTGTACATTCAATGTATTAGTTGAACAGCGAGTGTCTATTAGTTTTTAAGGCCTTAAATTCGTGTATAATTGTGTTTCTAGAGCTTCTAGTGCTTAATCTTGATATTTTAATATATAAGGTACTAGCTGTGTCTTCACGGCTCCGCTCGCGTAAGAAGTTTTATTCCAGTAATAAATATAGCCTATGTTACTCAGTGATAATGTAGCTTTCTAACGACAAAGCATTTTCGAAATCGGTCCAGTAGTTTTTAAGTTTATTCGTTACATACAAAAATACAAATCTTTCCTCTTTAAAATATTAGTATAGATTGAAATTGTTTGAAGCCACAACAATAGTTACACCAGTAATACGCTGGAACTGCCTCGTTGGTCTAGTGGTGGCAAGCGCGACTGCTGATCGTGAGGTCCTGGTTTCGATCCCCAGGTTAGGCAAAGTGTTATTGGGTTTTTCCGTGTGGAATTCCTCAGTAGCAGCCCTGAGTTTAAACTGTCCGGTTGATGGCAATAAGCTCGCCCCCTATTACATGCGACTTAAAAAGATACCGGCGAAATTAGTGTGTTATGGTACATCTCTGCCCAACTCTTCGGGGAATACCGGCGTCATATTATGTCTAATACGCTTATGGAAATAGAAAATATTTAAAAAAAATGTATGACAACCTAATTTTCCCTCTGATAAACTATGTTGAGTTATTCAAACTACAGTTATACAAACTTAGTTTAGTAGAGATAAAGACATGTTTAAAAAAAAATCAACGCCCGACATTCTTCTTTCCTACTGACTTCGATATCAAAACACGGATATAACTACCACTGAATACGATTACTCGATTACCGCAACACTCGCTATAATCTCAAGTGCAGTTTCTAACTAAAAAGTGTGTAAGAAATAAAACAAGCTCGTAAGTGTCAGCGTGGCATGGTCTCGACAGTCTAGTCTACCAAGTTTCCACAATAAGAGAACGACCGATAGAGTAACAAGTCTGAAAATTTTCCTCTGTTAGTTTTACCCGCAGCGTTGGGAATCAGGTCGGGAATATCGACTTGAAAATTTCTAGTTTGTTAGTTCGCAATGACACCGCGGTCGAAGATTGGATTATTTTTACAAGTTGCAACTGTTCGGTACTCCGGACGGCATTTCTTGTTTTAAGTGCCAGTTTGCGAATACTTACAAGATAATTGCATGTTATTAGTGCAGTATCGTTGTTGGTGGTACCTAATTAGATAGAGACAAAATATAAGCAAATGGTACGGAGGTAAGAGGGTGAAACAATGCGTTGTTAAGATAAGTGGGAGAAAATCTTTGCTAGCGAGATTTCTGTTCAACAAATACTTACTTCCCAATTATCTTTTCATCGCATTAATTGCATTGTTTGTTAGTATTTTTAACTACCGACAAAAAAGAGGGGTGTTATAAGTTTAACGCGTGTATCTGTGTGTTTGTCTGTGGCGTCGTAGCTTCCAAACGAAAGCACCGATTTTGATGCGGTTTTTTCTGTTTGAAAGCTAACATGATCAAGATGGTTCTTAGCTATAATTTATGAAGATCTGTTCAGGCGTTTGAAGATCATCAGCTCATTTCCTACTTGACAAAAGCATCTTACCAACTTTCACAGATCCGATTGATTTCATAAATGGTGTACTGTTACTTCGGTGATATTTCCAAGACATGGCGACCTTGAGTTGATGCTGCAGCAGCAAGTAGTCTGCGGGATATCCAAACTCTCAGCAACTTACAGCAGATATAGCGTGTTTGGGCTCATAAGAATGGTCTCAATGAGTACGTGTTAGATAGATGATGATGTCTACTAGTAATTTAAAAAGATTGACGTAAAAAGTAAGTTATCATTACCAAGCTTCTTTTTTTGTATTGTTTTTTTATTTTATTTATTTAGCAGGCCCCGCTTGGATTAAAATATTACTAGGTCCTTATAATAAAGGGTCAACAAAAAAAACATATTTTTTACTTTTTAGAGGTTTTTTTTTGTGTCGGGGTTATTAGTTAGGTTTTTGAATTACGTTATAATCTAAGCTTTTCTACACAATTAGAAATTGGTCGCGCCCACTATTTTCTATATAACGTAGTACATTTCAGATAAAGGTGTTCAACAATGTCTTGTACGCGCAATACATACCATCACGCACATACATACGTAGGTACGAGGGTAGGTAATAACATTTTGTCGGTCGCAGGTGTCGCAACGATATTGGGTTTGGCTAAATTAATGTCACATAGGAAATTATGCTAATCTGTGCATTGCCTGTCCTGCCACGTCAGCTGAAAATTCTCTTAACAGCATGTCCGACGGCATTAGTGTCCGACCTGTGATTAGCGTAGCACATACAATATATTGTTGGTTTCATGAAAATACCTACAATATTCATATGCTTGCTTTGTTATTTGTATTTTTTTTTCTGTTTTTTTAAACTTTGCCCCGCACTAGGATTTCTCCTGTATCGTGGGTGCTTTACTTGCACAAACGCCCAGACCCAGAACAACTATCTGCAGGGCATACAAATATTTGTTCCGTGTGGGAATCGAACCCACGACCCGTAGCGCAGAAGCCAATTGCTCAGCCACTGCTCCAAACGTGTTGTCAAAATTAATTATAAACTTGATGAAAAAATAGCTGGATGCAATAAGTACAAGCCTAAGAATATAACATAACATAACATCACGCGTTTATTCCCCGAACGGTTGGGTAGAGGTGTATAGTAACACCCTCATTTCACCGTTACGTTTAAGTCCCATGTAATAGGGGGCGAGCATATAGCCATTAACCGGGCACGAATCCAAACTTCCGTGCTGCTACTGAGGAATTTCACACAGAAAATCTCAATAACACTTTGCCCGACCTGGCGATCGAACCCAGGACCCGATAAGCAATCGCGCTTGCCACCACTAGACCAACAAGGCAGTTAGTAAGCCTAAGAAAATGATAAAGTATATTCAGTAGGCCTAGCAAGAACATTTGGCATATAGTATCGTAAACATATCGCTACCCAATAACACTTTGCCCAACCTAGGAATCGAACCCAGGACCTCACGATTAGCATTATTTCATATTTACAATATTAGTTAATATTTACAACATCATCATCATCATCAACCTACATCAATCCACTGCTGGACATAGGCCTCTCCCAAAGCACGCCACTTAGCCCGATCTTCGGCTCTCCTTCTCCAGTCGCTGCCAGCTACCCTACGTATATCGTCGCTCCACCTAGTCGCAGGACGTCCTACACTACGTTTGCAGATTCGCGGTCTCCACTCTAGAACTCGTCTACCCCAACGGTTATCGGTTCTGCAGCAAATATGATCAGCCCACTGCCACTTCAGTTTGCTAATCCTAGAAGCAATTGAATTTTGAATCGAAAAAGAACTGACCTATAAATTTTTGGTTTATTTTTTGCGACATCCACAATTTGTATCATACATAAATGTGAATAAAGTTTTTAATTTAATTTAGTATGTGTGAAACATGTATTTCCAATTTAAAATTCACTCACACTAACGTTACGCCTACGTCACTGGGCCATACTTCGAAAAATATTAACAAAAATTAAGAACGTCATTAGCATCATCCCAAAGTTAAGAATGCAGATGTTTAATAATATAATTACGATAATGAAAACTCAAACTATACCGCTGCCGTCAAGCAATAAGACAAGAATAAAAACAATCTGACAATACTATAACGTTAACAACCCGGGAGAAGAATGTTTTATTAAAATAATGTTAAAAAAATTCGAATATTCACCCACGTGACAACATTTGTGCTAGGATTACTCTACTTGTAAGTGACTAAAATCATGCTGTGGATCATTATAAAAACCCGTTTTGTAGACAAACTAACACATAAACTATATGACCAACAATAGAATTGGGTATACCATGGGCAGTTGTAATGGCATGAATGTATTCAAGCAATAGCTATAATCATTTATTTATTTATTATTTATTTATACTTCTATGCACCATTGTGGTACATAAGGCGGACTTAATGCCATAAGGCATTCTCTACCAGTCAACCTTAGGGTTAAAAAGAAAAGCATCAAAATACGTAGGTACAGGAAAAAGATGAGTTGACAATTTTGGACTGAATATATCAGGAAATCAAAAGTTAAATATAAATTACATAAAATACTTATATACAAATAATAAAATATATAGATATTACAATATATATATATATATCAATTACAAAACGTTATGAAAAACAACGTAATGCAATTATGACGAAGACTAAATTAGATGATTAGGAGTACAGCGACTTCAAGTAGTGTTTCCTAACTTTGCGTTTGAAGGAGAATTTACTAGGAGCTTTTTTAATATCAAGGGGGAGCACGTTCCAAAGTTTAATTGCTGAGACAGCGAAGGAGTTAGAAATGAAACCTGTGCGATGGGAAGGTATTTCGAGAAGTAAATTTTCAGAAGCACGAAGGTTGCGATTGTGAGAATTGTCCAACACTTGAAAAAATATTTATATAATATATATATAAATATATAATAATCAACTTCAAACATACATACATTCTATTCAGTCTATGGCAGACCACTAGGCATACTTTTAGCACAGTCTAGCCATTCCATACAGTCGTCTATCGCGGTGACGTCATCTCCCGAGCTGCCTTCAAAACTGTCACGTCATCTTCCGAATTGCCTAAACTGTCACTGTCAACCTCTCGATAAACCACTGTATGGAGTAAGTTAGTTACACTGTGCTTTTAGTATCCATATTACCGCAAGTAAATACTAAGAAACATACAACACATATGGGCAAATACTCAAACCCTACTTAATTTTAAGTTGCCGTTAAGTCTCGTGCTGTCACTGTCACTATAAGGCGAAGTGACAGAGACAGCAGTAGCCTACACTACACTATACAATACTTACACAAAGGATAATGCCAGAATCCGCCTATGATCCAACAAGCATTAGACTTATACCACAACAAATATTTTTTTATTTATTTTTCCAACTTACATCTATCATTAAGGGTATTGCGATAGTGTACATGTATAAATTTATCTTAACTTATTATTAAAATTTAACTATGTAACTTATTACAAACAATGCATTCTTTGTGAACTCGCTGAGAGAACAACAGAATAGGTCCGTGTCACTAGCTATGCATGCGGCATGTCCTAGAACCAAAAATTCGAAGACATGTGACATCTACCAACCCGCACTGCGCCCGCGTGGTGGATTACGGCCCATTTCCTCTCACAGAGAGGAGGCCTGTGTCCCAGCAGTGGGAACATTATAGGCTGATGATGATGATGATGATGACTAGCTATGAGGTTGAGAGTGCGGAGTGCACGCGTCAGTGGCAATTATTTATTGATACATCGAACTGTTATTAAAATTCAACGGACATCTTTTAATTTTATTAACGTTTTAAACAGTGGTAGGTACCTATTGTTGTTTGTTGATGACGGAAACCAGGAAGGGTCTATTGCATTTCCATTTTTTGTCAGGCAAAGGGTTTTGTCTACACAGCCTTGTCTGTTGTAATCATTTTTTTCGTTGGTTATTTTCCTAATGTAACCTCACGAATGAATACTATCAATTATAACCTCAAAATCCGAAAGTATTTTGGATACAAAACAATTCTCAAGGGTATCCGTTACTTTAATTTAATTTCAGTCGAATGTAGTCATCATTTAGAACACAGAAAGTAATTTTACGTAGTTGTTGGTTCTTAGGAGATCAATGTATTGCCGTTTAGCAATCTCCTGTGTAACATTTGATATTGGCGTGACAGTAAAAAAACTATAACTAACAATTCCCAATAGGTACTTCACTAAATAGCCATCAAATACACGCAAAATTTGCAGCTAAATTTCAAACACACATTACGACATTACCAATCTAGTTATGATCGATTTGATCTAACACAAATACGATTATTAGTTGTTTGCTCTTCGTTGGTGAATTGAGCAATTAATACACAATTCTGTCATTGGACGCATCATATGTAATGTCATAATGAATCAATGGCATACAGGTCGGAATTAGGGGGTTGGGACTAAAGTGGCCCGCCTTGGGTAGGGTTGCCGATTCTGTTTTTAAAGTCGTTAATCATTTTTGACAGGGTACGGAAAATATTGGTATAATGATAATATTAAATTGGTTTAATTTTGTGTGCGTATTTAGGTAGATTAAATTAAAGTAGCGGTATTGAATAATTGGGTTTGTGTGGTGATAGAAACCTAATGATGATATTAGTAATTGAGTTGACGATAGTATAGACTTGATTTTCAGGTTATTTACAAAAAAATATGTACTGACGCTAATAAGAATTCATACACATGTTAGAGGTAAGTAGATCAACTTAATAATCTATACTAATATTATAAAGAGGAAAGATTTGTATTTTTCGATTTTTGTATGTAACGAATAAACTTAAAAACTACTGGACCGATTTCAAAAACTCTTTTGCCGTTAGAAAGCTACATTATCACTGAGTAATATAGGCTACGGGCGGAGCCGTGAGGACACAGCTAGTATAAAATAATTTGGTGGTAAAAGTTTGACAAAAGAAAGCGGAAAAGCGTACAGTAACATTGTTACCGAAAAAAATACACGGAACTTATATTATCAAGAACAATTTCTGACAATTTCTGCTCAAGGTTAGTAATCTTCAGGAAAAAATCGTTATTGTAATGTTGGATAAAGCTTCAGATTCTTAATTCTAACAATGATATCTCTTTTTTGTGGATTATCATGTTTTGTAAAGAGGAACTTATGTGTATGGTTTGAGGAAGCTTACGTGGAAGTAAGGCTTTAAGCAACACGCACATGTTATTAAAAAACACAAAAATCTAAAATATAGGTAATGTAACCAGCTGTATCTATGTATGATACGCTACGGCTGCATTAAAAACTGAATTTTAAAAAAATACAACTTAATGATAAGAAGACAATTAATGTTGAATGTATTCGGATCAGCATTGGTTGCACAGCTACTGGGGCGATGATTTTAACGTTCAAGAATGCCAAATTGAAATAGCCATAATTATACATTATTTATGCTATTGTATTTCTAAAATAGATATTAACTTCAAAAACACCAAAACAAAACAATCTAAGGTTACATTACTTGGCAGCCCTGAACCCAAAAGCGGGACACCGCTGTCCTGCATTCAATTACATTGATAACATCACGCAACGTCGCAATTACGATGCTAATCCGTCAATCGAGTGCGAGCCAGCTGAATACAACCCTGAGTACTGAGTACCTAGGGGAACCGCATAAGCCGCGGTGTGGGTTCTGTACATCATAATATCAGAATAAGTAGCATTAGTAGTGACAAAAATTGAAAGGAGTATGCTTAGGAGTTTGGTCATGTTGAGAGAATGAGTGAACGGCGGTGGATTTATAAGGGGGATGGCAATGGAAACGTCGGTAGAGGACGCCCTAGAAGGAAATACATCGATGTTACTGGTGGTGCGTGTATGACAAGATGTATGATGTTGTATATGTAAAGTATTTAAGTGTTGTTACTAGCTAGTTTTTATAAATACTTTTATTTTTAATCTGTGGAAAACGTAGTGGGTAGCACAATTGTTCTAAAATGTAATATTTAAAATATTGTTGCCATGCTGATTCTTATTGTGTTACTGTTTGTTTTTCCTTAAATAAATAAATAAATGAATGTTGATAAAGCGAAAGGAGTATGTAAGGATCGTAGCATGTGGCGTTCTCTAGTTTCTGCCCACCCCCATGGGAAAAAGGCATGAGTTTATGTATGTATGTAAGTAGCATTGTGTGGCGTTTTTGGGCATAATTTAATATTTTAGTGATGGGTAAAGATTTGATTGTGATGGCTGAAGATGTTGCGGGGTGCTTTATAATTATTGTAATTGCTTTAGTGTCTTGTTAAGCTAGGAGTACTTATGCACTGTATCTGCTCCAAATCCGAGGAAATACGACCCCAGGAATATCGGCTACAAATCTATGGAATTCAGAACGGAAGCAGTGCACAATTAATTGTTTATACATAAGTAGAGGAGCGAGGTATGGTGTTCCTCCAACGAAAAGGAAGGATCCTCCAACCAGGCGGGTCTTATGCCTGGCGGGCTACTGCCCAATGGTTACTATCTGCGTGTCAAATGTTGATATCGCGATGCAGGATTTGTGACGTAATTTTTGAGAGTTTTTATTATTGTCGCTGTAGTCTGCCAGATATTCGTCGTGCTGCGTAGTTCGCATACGGCGTGATAGATGTCGCCACACAAATATTACTGTAGATTGTTCGGATCGTATATTTTCGGATTCAGATCGGATGCAGTACACAAGGGTTCATAGTCCAATCTATATTGTCATAAAGTGTATCCCCAGCGTGTATCTCATGGGGATGCAATTATGAGGAAGATCGATCATTCATTTAACTATATCTTACTAGCGACCCGCCCCGGCTTTGCACGGGTGCAATGTAGATACTAATGTGGGGCATATAAACCTTCCTCTTGAATCACACTATCTATTAAAAAACCCGCATCAAAATCCTTTACGTAGTTTTAAAGATCTAAGCATACATAGGGACAGACAGACAGCGGGAGTGAATTTGTTTTATACTATGTAAAGAAGATATCATATACTGTAACACTACGTGTAGTTCGTTCTGCCTAGCCTTTTTCCAACTATGTTAGGGTCAGCTTCCAGTCTAACCAGATGCGGCTGAATACCAGTATTTTCCACGGAGCGACTGCCATCAGACTTCCGCAACCCAGTTACTGGGCTTTGCAGATACCCTAAGGTAATAACTAACACTACGTGTATTTTTAATAAAATGGATGGTGCAAGAATAGGTGGATGTTAGGAGCATAAGAGTTAAAAAGTGGCTGAAGGTGGTTGATCATGGATTGAACACGGATACAATTTGGTATAGAAAATTAAAACGATTTCTCTATAGTTAGTTGCTTTTAATTAAGCTGTCGAACAATCTTAACTTAGTTGTTATAACCCTGGAGTTAAGATAACAGCTCTAGTTTCTACAGAGCGGAACTTTGAAATACTAATATTAGATAATATCGTTACAACTAAGCTTTATAATGGCGTATTCTGAATACATTTTATCGATGGACAGTAATCCAATTTTGGTACCAACTGGCTGTATAGCAATAGTTGGATTGAAGCTAGTATAATGTAATTATTAGTGCTATTGTACTAAAAATTAGCGGCCAAATGTACTTAAGCCCTTCCAAGGGCGTCGCCAGCCGATGGCCCGTGGGGGGGGGGGGGGGGGGGCACGTTGATATATGGAGGATGGGAAAAGTATGAATTGTAGGTACACATAAGAACACATGAAGCTTTACACTAGTGCGAGTCTTACCTCTATTGGCGATTGTAATAAGAACGGTATAAAGTCCAATGTGTGAAATGTTTCAAGTGCACTCACTTTGGTTGCTTTGCATTTGGTTCAATTTTTTTTATCTCTAGGGTGGGGAGTAGCTGCCTCGCCCTGCCCCTCCTTGGCGACGCCCTTGAGCCCTTCTGTTTTTACTATTGATGCAAAATTATCAGTCTCTTTATTAATTTCATTATACAGCATATTATGCAAACTTAGTACACTTAAACATAATCAGCCCATTACAGAACTACCGCTCAGCACGGGCCTCTTCTTAGAATGAAAAAGATTTAGACCTTAGTTCACCTCGCTTATCTGGTGCGGGTTAGCAGATTACACACACCATCGGGAACTGTTTTTTTGAAACGCTCATTGCTAGAATAGTTTTTTTAATTGATCTAGATAATGCGATTTTTTGCAATATAATAATGTAGCTGGTGATTTAGTAATTGCTGTGTACAAGAATCAAGTCCCAGCATCGAAACGGGAGAGCTTTAGAACAAAAAATATGCTTGGAAGATGTAAAACAACGAAGAAAATATTGGAACCCGTTATTAAAAGAGTTTTTAACCGGGCTGCTATTAAAAATACTGTTTTCCTATTTTCTCTTAATCCAAATACTAAACACATATAAACTGGCCACAAAACATAAACACAATACCTATAAATAAACCCAACAACAAACAACCTTAAGTCGTCCAAAGTCACATACATTTCATATTCAGCGGGATCGTTCCACAAAGTGGGCCCCGATCCGACGTTATTGATATTTGACAAATAAAGTAATATATCAAACCACATTAGGGGGCCCCGTGGGACGCTTCGTATAAAACATAATCTTGACCGATAAGGAGCAAGCACGGATGCTATTACATTTATTGGAGGGCCCAGTGATCAATGACAGCGTTGCAAATAACATTAGGGATGTGGTTGACACGCGATGGGTATCTAGAAATGGGTAGAAGGAATTAAATTAGGAATGTATAGTGCAGTACCCAAGTAAGCGAAAAATTACCCTTTTTGGGAGCGACCTGTGTTAAGCAATAAAGTAGGTAAGTTTCATAGTCCGGCCATTAAAATTTTGTAAAAGGTAAACATACCTTTGATCATGAAACATTATACTTCAGACTGTACTCCAGTTAGCCTGGTTTTGTAAAAGTCCAGAACTGTGCTCGTAAGTTTTAGTATTCGCACATAAATAATTAAAATTAATAAAATTAAGATATTGTTTTACTATGTAGTAGGTACATTTTAACGTGAGCATATAGATTATATACTGATTGAAAACTACCTCGTTGGTCTAGTGGGGGCAAGTGCAGCTGGTGATCGTGAGGGTTGAATCCCCAGGTCGGACAAAGTGTTATTGGGTTTTTCCGTATGGAATTCCTCAGTAGCAGCCTGGTGCTTGGGTTTGTGCCCGGTTGATGACAATAGGCTCGCCCCGTATTACATGGGACTTAAACATAACGTTACTATACACCTCTGCCCAACCCTTCGGAGAATACAGGCGTGATGTTATGTCATATAGATTTTGTACGCGAATTTGAAATCATAAAAACTGTAGAACTAATTTTTATACTCCATACAATATTCATTTGACGCTGTATAATGCTGTATTCCACTACAGTTGTTTACTCAGTAATATCAAGCAATTGATTATAAATAAGTATTCCGTATCCTTCTATACCAATAAAACAAAGCAAATACGTATAGGCGAAGTACACAAGATCCACAAATAATGCATCGGTCGCCGTGTCCGCACGCGTGTAGCCATCCTTCGGAAACTTGTTGACGAATTCAAGGGTCCATCGAGTATCGAGATGAGAGGGACTCCTATCGATTCCCAGTACATTAATATAAGTCGAGTGCTCGCCTCACCGCTAAGGATGTTTTATTGTATCGATAAAATGGATTTCGTAACATAGAGGGCTATAATGACCTCGAATTATTATGTGTCTGTGTGAGTATCTGTGAGATGAAAGTGGAAGTATAAGTTGGGTCTTTATTGCTGTAGAGTAGAAACGAACTAGGGTTGTCACACAAAGGACTAGTAAGTACATGGCGATTAATATTAGGTCCCCACCTATGAAATCAGCGTTTTGTATGGAGAATTTTAAAGAAGTTGCATTTTTCATACTAACATTTTCTTAATTTATTTAACAACTATGAGCACTAATATTTTAAAACTTTTATGCACTAATGTTTAAAAACTAAGATAACGTATGCCACTTAGATTATGCGACAAAAATAAGTTTTGGCTAAGTTAAAACAAAAATAGTGGTCATTACTGCTAACAAAAAGAGGAGTCATTTTTAAGGTATTTTTTATGTTTAGAAAACTATAAGTAATAAGGTTTTTTTACTATTGGTAGTTGTCTATGATGGTCATTATTCGATATAAATCAAGCAATTGATATATATTTTAAATCATAGAAGTGACGAGGTTCTCTACTTGTGAGATAAAAACGCCAATTTCATAGGTAAGGACCTAATACATGTTACTCGATCAATAATCACGAGAGTCCTCATTACACGAGACACAGATAGTAAAGAATTTCTCTCGCTTTTAAATCAGCGGAATTTAAATATATTATAGAATTATAGAACTAAGAGGGTCGGGTCTACTTTGATCAAAAAAATTAAAAACTTTAAGGGACGATATCTTTAACAAAATTGTGTACTGGATATTACGTTTGGCATAAATAAGTTAAACGTTTATGAAGTTGCAATACTTATTAACAAATTGCCAGCTTGCGTTTTTTTATTTTATTTATTAGTCCATTTCTGTCCCATTACTGGACACGGGCCTCTTCTCAGAATGAGAAGGGTTTAGGCCTTATTCCACCACGCTGGCCTGGTGCGGGTTGGCAGACTACATACACCGTCAAGAACTTTATGGAGCCCTCTCAGGTGTGCAGGTTTCCTCACGATGTTTTTCCTTCACCGTTAACGCAAGTGATAATCAAATTCTGATCCGCACATGAATTCGAAAAGCCATAGGTACGGCTGGGATCGAAATCAGACCCTCTTGCATGGAAGGCAAGGTTTCAACCGCTAGGCTATCACTGCTAATCACTATTTTTTCTTAGAACGTATAAATTCTAAGTAGCTGACACACATATGCTATTATTTTCATAGCAGTTTCATAGCTAGTAAACGTGGAAATAGAAGTAGTCAACATCCATACATTACGTAGTAATATCGTTAGTTTTATCACAAGTCTAGACAGACGAGAATGTCCCCATTGTTCACATTATCAAGCTGGATTAACTTACATAGTGGGGAAATGCCAAGACGACTGCCTTACCTGCAAGAAGAGAACAAATTCATTAGTTGTGTATTCTTAAATTATAGTGCAAAATAATAAGGCGTTGAGGTACTGGTAACCGTCCGCTGTCCACTGCTGGGCACGGGGCTCTCAGACTAATAAGGGTTTACCCCTTAGCCCACCACGCTAGAGTGGTGAGGGTTGGTGGACAACACACATGAAGGAGCACGTTTATGAAGCCCTCTTAGTTGTGCAGGTTTTCTTACGATGTTTTCCTTCACCGTTAACGCAAGTGATAATCACAGTGTGTAGGTCTAGCAGCAATGCTGATGATGTGAGTGAATTTGGAATCGGAAATACAAATATTCGTTGCGCACACACTATTTAATTTAATTAAAAATCAAACCAAAATGTTATACCTAGGACAGTTGTATTTTCGATTCAAAATTCGCTTACTTTTACGATACTATAGGTCAAACGTTCGTGAATTCGAAAAGCCATACATACATACATACATAAACTCACGCCTTTTTCCCATGGGGGTAGGCAGAAACTATAGAACGCCACATGCTACGACCCTTACATACTCCTTTCACTTCATCCACATTCATACATCTTGTCATATGCGTACGCCGGTTGAGAGTACTACGCACCTGACCTTTATTTTTATGTCCTTCTAGCACGTCCCCTACCGGCGCGTTTTGAAAAATAGTTGCGTCAAAACAGATTGTTCTTAAAAGGAGCTTTATTTAGTACCAGACAGCAGACCCCAGCAATAACCAGGGAATCCGTTACCAAGAAAAAGATGATTACAACTTCCAATTCGAATTGAAAATCCAGATAAACTGAAAACTTCAACCCAAAATCGATGTTAACTTGCAAAAATATTACTAAAAGCGCCAAGGAAACCTATCTTACATTGTTTTAATGTTATTACCAATCTGAATTTTTGGCACCGGTCTTTTTTGTCTTACGTTATGATCAAAGTTGGGCACCAATCAATACGTAGTCTAATTTGGTATAAAAACTCGTTTACGTGCCAACTAATGTCCTATAAATTTTGAAGTTTGATAATAAACGTTGAAATTCCGATAACTCACAAAATATTGGACTCGTATAGTCTGATAAATTATGTGACACATTTTTGAATTGTTTTTCAGTAGTGTCGAGAATGAACATAAATTTATTTTTATGTGTGATATTTTTTATTAGTGTGTTTAATATAAATCAAAAAATGTACGCAAGTTGCATTGATGAAATATTTTTTTACGTGATTTTCATTGAATTGGTTCTACATACAAGAGCTATGAGTATACATATTTTTATATAATTGTTATATGATATTCTTTTTCCTTTTCGTATGGTTAGTAACTAACCTGGTGTTAACCCGGTACAGAACATTGACATCAGGTTTTTACAAAGAAGCTCACGGTGCTATATTAGTTTACGATGTGTCAGAACCAAAGTCGCTAGCAAAACTTAATGAGTGGGTCGAGGAACTTCAAGGTATACTCCACCCAGAAGAACATATTCTGCTTAGATGTCGGCAATAAGATTGACAAGCATATTATTTTTGGACCTAGTGCATAATATCAGCAAGCACATTGGGTCAACCGCGCGACGGCGCAACGAATATTTCCAAGGAGGGTTGATGTCAGGCAGGCGGCCGGTCATAAAACAATAAGCCAAAACCTCTAACAACATGGACTTATGAAATAGGTACATGTTGTGCCGACCCCACTTAGTGTGGGATAAGGGCAGGAAGAAGAAGAAGTGACTAACCTGGTGTCAGACTTTATGCCGCTCATGGGCCTCTGAATTGGCTTCTCATGCCGTCGCAAAATATCTCTCAGGCAGGCCGGGTTCCTCACGATGTTTTCTTTCACCGTTTTTAAGTAAGTGATAATTACACAATACGCACATGAATCCGAAAAGTCAGAGGTGCTTTTGGTTCGAACTCGAGACCTATGACTTGGCAGTCCGACGGTCACACCACTAGGCTATCACTGCTTTTTATGATATTTTATATATGTTAGCAAATTACGTAGACAGTAATCACGATGGGCAATAGAGTAGAACATGAAACATATCTCTATCGTATTTACCTTTCCTGGAATTGCTCAAGTTATTAATGGTGTCGACTGCTAGCGGGGTGCGCAGCCTAGTGGCTATTTAGCAATATTTGGTCCTGTATGACAAGATGTATGAATATGGACGAAGGGAAAGTAATATGTAAGGATCGTAGTATGTGGTGTTCTATAGTTTCTGCGTGCCCCATGGGAAAAAGGCGCGAGTTCATGTATGTTGGTCCTTATGTCCCATCATGTCACTGGTATTGATTGAATTGATATCTAATTTCTGTGAAAATGATCTGGCACTTAATTGACTAACGCGCGGTTCCTATAGCTAAAAACGAATAGTTTTGTTTACCAATGGTAGCATTGTTCATCGCCAAAATGGGAATAAGTATAAATAGGGTCAGAAGCTAGTTTTACCCGCGATAGCTACCAATGTATGGGAGAGTCTACTATACAGGGTGTAAAAATTGCCTTAACGAAGCCGAAGTCTATGCATACTGTACATCAAACTAAGTTACATACAGCAAAAATAATTACTGGGAAACGACTTTTATTTTTTGGTATTAAAAAACAGCTTTTAATTGTAGCGCGCAATGTAAGCGCGCGCGCAGCAGTACATTTCGAAAATGTTGATAATGTTTGTATAGAAGAATGTTTAGTAATAACATTTAAACTTAGTTTTCGTGAAAAACGTTCGAAATATGGCGACTTTGACCTTCAATATCTCCGTAACCAGTCAGTTCCCAGGTATGGCCCAATACCAAAAAATCTTCGTAATGATGGGAAGAATATGTGGTTCTCGGCTTCGTTAAAGGTATTTTTACACCCGGTATAAAGCTATGAGATCTTTGCTTTTTTATTGGTAAAGATACAAGATTCCTAATTTTAACCAATAACGCCGCTCGGTAAATAATGTGATATGTTATGTTTTTGTACTACCGAGAATTGCTGGAGGAAGATTTATGGTGGAAGTCTTAGGGGTGGATTTGCTATTAGCAACAGTTTGGTACTCATCCGTCTCCAATCATGTATGCACGAATGTGGCAAAACATTCCAGACCAACACAGAAAATAAGATAACTGCGAAAATATATTAACAAATTAATCCTTACATTTAATTAAGAATATATTTCACAATAATAATAAAAACACCACAAAACGTAATGAGCAGTCGAATACATAACACAATATCTGTGTTAATCCGATTTCAAGCCAAGTAATTTAAAACTCATCTCTATAATTACTAATTACCTTTCGTAGCTTTCACAATGGAACGCGTCGTCCGCGATGACGGATCGTAATTGGACAGGCGTTAAAAATAATTAACTACTAAAGCATCTCTTATTTGTGTAAATATTTTATAGATCCCATCTTGTTGTTGCTGGGTATTCAACATTCGTTCTGTCTAGCCTTTTCCCAACTATGTTAGGATCAGCTTGCAGCCTAACCAGATGCTGCTGAATAGCAGTATTTTACACGGAGCGACTGCCATCAGACCACCGCAACCCAGTTATTGGGCAATGCCGGTATCCTAAGGTTAGACCGGTTGTCAGACTTTCGGGTTTCAGGCTAACCGTAACGACTGTCATAAGTATTCGTATGACACCCAGTACCGATGGTTTAACGTGCTCCCCGAGGCACGGAGGGGTTTCAATGTGTAATGAACGGTCACCCATCCACGGACTGACCGCGGAAAACACAGCTTAACCTCGCAAATCGTATGATCCGCGCAGTTGGTAATAAGCCACGAGCCCCTCATACTTTTAAAATTAAATTCATTATTTTGGAAAGTTTATAGGTTCTATAAAACTTATTTATTTAACAAAAATTCAAGACAAATGTTATAAATTAGTCTCCTTAAACATAAAATAATATAATTTAGTTACTCAGTTTTCTCGGTGGGCCGCCCGGTTTATATTTTATTCACATCCAATTCCGCCATCCGCCTACTACTTATTAACTGAAGATTATAAACTCCCAAAATATTAAAATGGGATCTCAAAAGCAACTTAGGGTAATTTAAACAGAAGTTTTAGACAAGATAAAATTTTACGATTGGCCAGGAAGAGAAACTTCAATCATGTGTATGGAAATTACATTTACGGATTGGAGTCAGAACCAAAGTCCCTAGCAAAACTGAATGAGTGGGTCGAGGAACTTCAAGTATACTCCGACAAGAAGAACATAATCTGCTTAGTTGTCGGCAATAAGACAAGCATATCATTTTGGGACCCAGTGCATAATATCAGCAAGCACATTGGGTTACCCGCGCGACGACGCAACGAGTATTCCCATGGAGGGTTGATGTCAGGCAGGCGGCCGGTCATAAAACAATAAGCCGAAACCTCTAACAACATGGATTTATGAAATACATGTTGTGCCGACCCCACCTAGTGTGGGATAAGGGCAGGGAGAAGAAGAAGACAGTACGGAATTCTACTCTCGTATCAGGACGACGTATGCGAGAATAGCTCATGCCGTGGTTAAAAGATTAGACAGTCAGCAAGGTTGGTAGCGGGGCTGACTGCCCAGGGTGCGTCAGACGTACTTGAGTATTGTCACCCGAGTATTGATATAGAACAGTCAATATCTGTATCAATCCTATACATGTCATAGTATAAGATACAAAAATATATCGTCAGTGGAAAGGTAAAAAGACTAAAGCGCCAATATACCTACTTTACAGTAGAGAGATTCAAAGTATTTTTTTAATAAAACAAACATAGATATTTTTCTTTGAGTATACATATTAAATAGACAATTAAATTATGTATCTATTTTATATGTATACTAAGATATGTCTAAGAAAAATAACTATGTCCATTTTCTTAAAAAAATACTTTGAATCTCTCTACTGTAAAGTAGGTGTATTGGCGCTTTAGTCTTTTTATCTTTCCGCTGACGATATTGTTCTTGGATTTGGCGACACGTTTGGTGCAGCGTCTGAGATTGGCTTTTGCGCTACGGGTCATGGGTTCGATTCCTGCACGGATCTAATATTTGTATGGCCTACAAATAGCTTATCCGGGTCTGGGCGTTTGTGTGTGTGACGATTTGTGTCTGTAAACGTACCTACGATACAGGAGAAATCCTAAAATAGGGCAAAGATTTTTAAAAAGACTCGGATGTTTACGTGGTGTACTAAGTGCACTTAAAAGTACATATTTGATCTCTGCAATCGAGACACATTAATTGCAATCTTTTGCAATGATTAAAGCAAATAAGAGATTTCATAATTCTATGCAGCATCAACATACAAAAAGACAAACAGATATCTCATTCTATATCCGAAAACACTTAAGTAAAACGAGCTGTTTCAAAGCTGTGTTTAGTTTCTTTCGCAAGATTTGTTCATTGCGTGAACACTCTCGAGTAGTGAGTATAAGTTTGGCGCGAAACTTCATCTCTAATGTAAAAGTTTGTCGGAGCCGCGGGGTATGTCAAAAGTTGTCGGCTTTCTGACGTGTGCACCGACCATAGGAATCCGATCTTGCAACTTATATACTTTTGTCGCGAGAACGGTAATTGAAAAGTTAAGTGTTTGTTGATAGATTAGCGACTAGTTTATAACTATTACTGACTATAGTTTTTGTTTAGTTGCGAACGATTAATTTATTGAAGGATTGACGGTAGTGATTGGTTGGTGTTACGACAAATGGAGCGTTAGTTTAACATAACATAACATCACGCCTTGTTTTCCCCGAAGGGTACGGCAGAGGTGTTTTTAGTACACCCTCGTTTCGCTAGTTATGCTTAAGTCCCATGTAATAGGGGGCGAGCCTTTTGCCATTAACCGGGCACAAATCCAGACTCTGGGCTGCCACTGATAAATTCCTTATGGAAAACCCAATACTTTGTCCGACCTGGGAATCGAACCCAAGAAGGACCCCATGCGTTTGTTTAAGTGTTTAGTTAAGGGTTCAGAATAGCGTAAAATTCTATACTTAGATTCCGAATCTGATAATGGCGAATGTAAGATGCTACTGCCAATGCTATTTGCATAATATTATAACAAATACGTACCTACTTTTGTGAAACCTATCTAAAATATGTATATAACGCATAATAAATCTTTAATCATTATATTGCCGTATTCTCAGTTTGACTGCAAAACCCATCACGAAAAAAAATATCCATACCGCAAATTCTGAGCAAACAAACGTTTCGTTTCAATCAAATTTTCGAAAAGCGACGGCATCGATACGCACACAATACATGCCAGCAAAAAGGCCGGGGGTTTTCTACGCAACGTAATTTCCGACAGCAATGGACCGTGAGCTCTGGCGAAATTCCCTCGAAATTCCGCCAATCGGCGTTATTAAGCGGACCGCGGGCGCGGGCCCATGTAGCCATGTATGGAGTCGTCGAGCGATCAATACTGATGAACTGCTCAGTTTCTCGCCACTTCGGTAGTGACGGTTGCGACTAGTGGTGTTTTTCTTAGTGATGGATTGGTGGAGAATGTAATTGGAATTTTATTATGTCACTGTAATATTACCTATAACTCAAAATACCTATTCTCAATGTAAGAAACCTGCTTTCGTTATAAAAGCAGATTTTGAATAGATCAAAATCTGCTCCTGTAACGTAAATATTTGTCGGATGTTGCAACAATTTACGATTATAATTTATTGTCTGTGTTTATCTTGCACATAAGTTAGGTATTTATTAATTTACAGTTTTATTTTATTAGACAGTATTTGTATCTGAGTAGCATGATCAAGATTAGAGAGATTGTTATTTCAGATTTTTAATTCATTAATAAGAGAAGGTACTTCTATTTAACTTTTACTAAAAATATTGGAGGAAATTAAAAAAAATCCCTTGGCAATATATAATAAAAGAGCTTCTTTTCATATCTACTTCAAACATAAAAATAAACAATATTCAAAAATATCAAAGAATTTCTATCAATACAGTATAATTTCCATTTTCATACATTCTAACCCTCCAATGCGGTGTCGGTCCAAAAGATCCCTCAATACAATGTTTTATCAACCCGAAAACAGTCGAAACGCTCGAATCTGTCTGTTCTGTTTAAAAATGTAAAGCGGGTACCCGTCACTGCAGCTTGAAAGGCAGGAAATGCATTTGCAAATTAGATTTTCAACCCCCCGCCGCCGGCGTTATCTTGTCTTCAACCCACTTGTCTTTTAACCCCCGGTCATGTGCGGGGATTTTCGGCGTTTCATCCCGCTTTTTATTTTGAGTGAATTTAGGTTGATTTTATTTTAAATATTTTGAATGTTGTTGCTCAACTCTTGTTCCGAGTTTCATTTTAGTTATACTTTTGTTTCGAATGTTTTTAGTGATTTTGATTTAAGTAATGCAATAAAATTTAACAGGTACCTAACTGGACAATACGCTCGCATTGTACAAAATGTATGGTCATGTTTTCACATAAAATAAAATGCAGTATTTACCTGCAGAATAAAAACGAACCGTTAAAAAATTGGAACACAAATATTCAAGCTAAAACCAGAACACGTTGCTCTCGTATATTTTTAATGTTTTTCTCCCCTGGCAGTTGTAAACAACCGGTCCATGTATTAGAAAAAAGCAAAGGGAAACCGCTTTAAACTGGTGGTTTCTCGTTCACACTCGATTTGGCAAGGAAATTGCTGCGTCTACCCGTCGATGCCGAGTTTACATGCGCGTCCAGACTGCACAATCTCGTTTGCTACAAACAATTGAAATAAAAAAGTTAATTTGTTCGGGCGATTTTGTGCAAACTTTGTGTAAGTTTTTGAGTAAATTGAATTAGTAGAAGAGAAGTGATTGTCTAAATTTACTGATGGCGAAAGATGTCTGATAAAAATATTGAGAAAATAGTTTTATTTATTGTAAAATTGACTTGGGGAAAGTTTATTTAGACTTCCTCCCTAGAAGTAGATGCTTTGTGGTTTATTCGATTTTCTATATCTATAGTAATTATTATAAAGAGGAAAGATTTGTATTTTTGGATTTTTGTATGTAACGAATAAACTTAAAAACTACTGGACCGATTTCAAAAATTCTTTTGCCATTAGAAAGCTATATTACCACTGAGTAACATAGGCTACGGACGGAGCCGTGAGGACACAGCTAGTATGTAATACAGTCAACGCAAAATGTATTTATTCACAATACAGTTACCCACAGCTGTGGACTTTGAAATAAGCAAACAAAAACCTATAAACCCTAAAATACACAACCGATTGTCTGGTACAAACTTAAATAAATTGTTATTACATCGATAAAACGAGTAGAAACAAGTGAATACTGTAAATAGAATAACAAATCGTTTCTAGACTTGGGTCGCCAAAACTTAAACAATATTTTCTGTACATTCCTATTTTATGCGTCTGGGTACAATGTAATTTTGTATTTACGAGTAAAACGCAGACCAGATTTGATTCTAAATTGTATTGAAGAAAATTGTTTCTTCTATTGATATTCGAGACACGTACTGTGGGGCAAAACCACATTACTGTTAGAACATAACGTTGTAATCTTGTAATGAAAAAGACAATGCATATCGACCTGTATCGAATGAATAGAAACATAAATTGTAAAAAGTTTTTAGAAGAGAATTGTTATTAAATATGTGATATAGGTATCGTAGTTTACGTTAAACAATAAATGTGCAAATTTTTTAAGAATACAATGTGTTTTGTTTTTTTTTTTGTGCAAGACACGTGGCTATTAATCAACCGCGCGGGTCATATGATTAGCAGGGTTAAGCTGCGTTTGCCGCGGTCAGTCTGTGGATGGGTAACCCTCCGTGCCTCGGAGAGCACGTTAAACAGTCGATCCTGGGTCTGTTACGGTCTATTACAGTCGTTACGGGAAGTCAGAAGCCCGAAAGTCTGACAACCGGTCTAACCTTAGAATATCGGCATTGCCCAGTAACTGCGTTGCGGAGGTCTGATGGCAGTTGCTCCGTGTTGAATACTGATATTCAGCCGCATCTGGTTAGACTAGAAGCTGACCGCAACATAGTTGGGAACAGGCAAGGCAGAACCGATCGTGTGTTTTTTTATGTACAGCTTGTATACGGCGATTTACTGGAATATTAACTGTTATCGGTAGCTGGTAACACTGGACAATGTTGATACAGGAGAGTAACTATCAACATTTATCAACGTAGGTACCCGAAGTTATAAAAACAGTGGTCATTTGACGGAGCAGAGGATTCCATGTCGAACCGCCGAAGAAGTCTGACCTTTTATATCTGGTTTGCTTGTCCTTATTTTCTGATCTTGTGTAAATTATTATATTGTGATATATTGTGAACTAGCTTCTGTAAGTAATCACTAACCTAATTAAAAGTACTCTCAGTGGTGGAGAGTTTTATTTACCATGCTCCCAATCCTGACATACCGATATTAGCTATAACTGTAATGATAGATTCACCCCTACAAGTTTCTGTTACATGTCTTATATACATCTGTGATACACAAAATTAGTACCTATACGATATTATGTTACGATTATACAGGGTAACTTGATATTGGCCACAATCCCATGGCAGGGTTGTAGGACATGTTATCTTCTATCTAATGCCCTGGTACAGTACCCGGTTGTTAATATTGCACATCGACCTTTAGAAAGAGACATTGGCTAGCTTCGGCTTTATAGAGCCTCATCTCTGTCGCACGAAGCGACAAAACGTCATATAGGTATGAGTGACGGGAACGACGCTCTACGAAGCCGAAGCTACCCGATTATCTCTTTCTAAAGCTCGATGTGTAATATTTACTGCCGGGCACTGTACAGCACGACACAACTAAGAAGTCGCATCGGCAAACTTGATCGGAAAACCAATGACAGTCGCTCATTTTCGCGCCACTCACACTTATTGCGTCAACGTAAAGATCATTTTTACTGCAGTACTAATAAAAAATCGTGGTATTGAAGTCGCTCTCAGTTCGGAAGTGATCGATTGTACGAAATTTGCCGATGCGACTTCTTAGTTGTGTCGTACTATAAAGCTTTATGCAAAATGGAACCATTTCCGAGATATTAGTTTTTTATTTTTTTTTTAAGTGAGGATTTTACTGTGTTATTAGATAGTGGATAATATGTCCTATAATCCTGCTACAGGAACGTGACCAATAACCAGTAACCCTATGTTGGCAACCCAACATTAATTGTTGATTGACAACACTGATTTCTATAATTTAAATGAATATATGGCAACATTCCCCTAATATTATAAAAGCACTTGCTTCCGGTCCGCCTTCCGAACAGGGTCCTTTATCGATTATGCAAAGTTCGATTTTATAGTATTGTTTTAACATTAAAGTGTCCACCAAGAATTTCAATTATTCACTACTACACACAATAATGTGACCACCCTCAAAGTGCACGCCCAAACACCCAGTATATTATGAACTTTAGGAATTTTAATTGCGTTTATCTCTCATATATTAAAATTGCAAGTGTTACAATACCTACTGCTCAATAAATTACAAATAGTGATTACCAAAACTTCATAAACTAAATATCCAATCTCCTTTATTAATCTCTAACCCAGTAATAACTCCTGCAATTTCAATACCATCAACCGTAACAAAACGAGGCCGCGCTATCACTGTGCAGTGTGCTCGAATATTTCATCCCGGGTCAAAGGGGTTGATATAACTGAAGGGCCCACTGTGCCGAATCTAATGGTAATGTAATTAGTTCATCGTCTGATTCCGACGGAATTCTGGTTGGAAATAAAAACTGTTAGGCTATTTATCTCTGTTAGCGCCGGTGCCAAAATGTTGTAGACTAATTCGATAATTACGAGAACAGATTTTATAATGGATTCGTTTTTTTGCCTCGTTGGCAGCGCAAGTGTTGTTCGTGAGGTCCTGGGTTCGATCCCCAGGTCGAGCAAAGTGTTATTGAATTTTCCGTGTGGAATTCCTCAGTAGCAGCTTGGCGTTTGGATTTGTACCCGGTTGATGGTGATAGGCTCGCCCCCTATTACATGGGACTTAAACATTGCGGCGAATTGAGGGTATTTATTATACATCTCTGCCTAACCCTTCGAGGAATACAGGCGTGATGTTATGTTATTTGTTTTTTCTTTTTTTTTTCTTTTTGGGTGTTCTGTAAACTGTGTTTAAGTTTGATAGTGAATTTCATGACAAAAATAATTTAAAAAATGTTAATTTTGAAGACAGTAAATTTTTTTACGAATGAACCGTTGTTGCTAAGCGCAAAACTTGAGAACGGCTCGACCAATTCGGCAATATTTTTTATATTATTATCTATCTATATAAATAAATATGAATCGCCAAATGTGTTGCTAAGCGCAAAACTTGAGAACGGCTCGACCAAATCGGCAATTTTTTTTTATATATTCCTTATGACACAAGGAAGGTTCTTATGGAGAGAAAAACATAAAAATCGCGTGGAAAATAGTAAAAACAAAAATTTTCTTTTTCCTCTACAGGACAATAACTTTTGACAGAACGAAGTCTGTCCGTGCAGCTAGTGTTAAATACAAAGATTTTTTGGTTTTATAGCTCTAAAATATTGTAAACTAAAAATACTGTGGTACTAAATACTGAAAATTGGTATCCAAGGAAACTTTCCCTAAACCTCACCCTCTATAATCACTTATCGATCAACTAAACAATTTTGGACGAATTTTCTTAAAATTAAGCGTCATCCAAAAATAAGTAGCGTGAAATTGGTGGCTGTAGGTAATTGGTCATATTTACAAGAGTGGCAACGGCTAGAATGGAAAAATTGGCCAATTACACGGGAAAAAATTATATCGGTCCCCCTAGTAGGTGTTTAATTGGGTAAGTGAGGAGGTTGGGAAAAAGATGCTCATTTTGGTACAAATTAATAGGGAAGATCAAAGTAGACTAAGTCGAGGCCACAAAAGAATAATGTACTTTGATGAGAGGTATGTTTTCAATACAATTGTATGGTCATTTTTCTATTATAAATTGTTCGGTATAGCGATTTCTGGTATATAATAGAAATAGATTATTTTCCAGTACGTATTTATTTTATTTTCCTTAGTAAAATTATCTATACTTCTATACTAATATTATAAAGAGGAAAAATTTGTATTTTTGTATGTGACGAATAAACTTAAAAACTACTGGACCGATTTCGAAAATTCTTTTGCCGTTAGAAAGCTACATTATCACTGAGTAACATAGGCTATATTTATTACTGAAATAAAACTTCTTACTCGGGCGGAGCAGTGAGGACACAGTTAGTTAGTATTTTGATTTAAAAACTTTTTATTTATATTTTCTTTGTTAAAAAAGAATGTAATTGTAAAGATATTAATTGTTAAAAATATATTCCTCTAGACAAAAAAAAAAGACTCAAACTCTAAGTTAGACAAAAATCTACTATTTTATTTCTTCCTATCTAAGTTCATTGGCCTTCAGTGAATCCAAACAAATGAAGTGGCCATGTTAACGATGAGCCCGGGGTGGTTACAGGGGGAGAAGAGGCAGGCGATGGTCACAGGACGAAGTGTTCAGGGGTCGGAGGGGTTGAGAGGAGAATCGGCAATAAGTGCAACCGTTACTGCAGGCAATCCGCCGGAATGGACTCAGCACTGATTTATAAATGGGTAATGGATGCTGGAAGTGTCGCCATTGTTAGCTTATATTTGTAAGTTATTGGTGGGCGGATACTGCAATTTGGAAGACCAGTATTATATTGTGTAGTACTACATTTGATTATCTAGTCCATGGGGGGACAGATAAAGAATACATTTTCCTTTTGTCGCTGAACAAGTGAGTCGTAAGAAGCGATGAGCCTGGCACCATAATTGTGCTTGAAAAATAGTAATAAGAAAGAAAGAAAGAAAGAAAAAGTATTAATTTTCCGCCCACGCGGACGCACATGGATACTTAAAATTAAAAATATAATGTTTCTTAAAAATTAACACTTAAATTTAAACCTAGTATATTAAACAACACGGTAACCCAAACACACCAAAAAATTAAATAATCTATGGTTACTATTATTTAGTCTATGGTGCACGGGCTACCATAACCATAAATCCTCATGCATCATAAAACTAAGTGACACTATACAAATACAAACATTTAAACATGTTGAATTTGTGCGTCGCATGGTGCGTGAAAATTTAGGTCATTGCTCAGCATTATGCTGAGGCTTCGGACGAACCTAATGCCATAAGCTCGCCACCTATTACATGGGACTTAATATTAGAGGCTAAACATGGGTGTTCAGACTCCTGCAATAGGAGAACACATCGACTTACCCTTTTGGGGATTAAAGGCGTGAGAATAGACAGAAGTAGAAAAAGAAGTCATTTATTTATTCTTTTTTACTTAGTATTTATCATTTCTTGCGTGTTATGTCGTAAGGCACATGTTATGGTATTGATTTCATTTCTAGTAATAATGTGTCTGTCATTTCTTTTTGCACAACTGTTAAAGTAATTAAACAAAATTATTGATAGTGATTTCAATGTTGATTGATGGATCTGATTACTTTAAAAGTTATTCATTCGCATAGACGTTCGAAATATGACCAATGTGACCATTCACGAGTATAGGCGGCCGAAAAAACCACAGCTGGGTTAGACCAGTAGTGGACTACGACAGGCAGATCTGATTGATAAGGTTAGCTTAAGGGCCAAACCACACCTGACGGAAGATACGTCGCAGATCTTCCGCCTGTACACATAATTCCATATAAACATCTCACACCTTACACATTTGACCGAAGATGTGTTACTAAAATTCCTCGAGTAAATTATGCAACGGAAGATCGGCGACGTATCTTCCGTCAGATATGGGTTGGCCCTAAGAGTGAAAGACTATATAGTTTGATGAGTGAGAATTTTGAGTGTGCCCAACAAGGAGCCCTATGTCACACATAAACTTATTTTGTATGTGTACTATCCCGAGACTGTTCTAAAATATTGTAAAAAAACTGTGCTTCAAAAAAAGTTACTACAATTTGGTCATATCTAGAGAAATGCTAGCATTGGCACAGAGCATCGCTTGCAACGCGCTTGCGTGGCGCTATCAGGACTGCTGCAACTGGATATATTAGCTTTGGCGATTGTCTATAGCTCAGCTGAACGATTGTCTATAGACTAGCTCGACGACTGTCTATGGACGATCTGAGACCCATCAGCGCTGCGTCGGCTGACCGCAAGTCGAGTGCTTGAGTTTTATAAGTTGCCATGATATTAAATTTCTGAAGAGTTGAATGGGTTTATCGATAGCCAATTCTGTTGAGAAGTGGACTGTGTATTGTAAAAGTTAGATCGGTTCTTGTTATGGTAATGTTATTAATCTGTTACCCAATAAATTAGTTATGAAATGTAGTTACTATCAATATATTGCCATTCCAACACATTCCTTGCTACATACATACATAAAATCACGCCTGTATTCTCCGAAGGGTTGGGCAGAGGTGTATAGTAACACCCTCATTTCGCCGTTATGTTTAAGTCCCAAGTAATAGGGTGCGAGCCCATTGACATCAACCGGTCACAAATCTAAACTACGGACTGGTATTGAGAAATTCCACACGGAAAATTCAATAACACTTTGCCCGACCTGGGTATCGAACACAGAACCTCACGATCAGCAGTCGCGCTTGCCACCACTAGACCAACGAGGCAGTATATTCCTTACTCAGAACTTTGTATCACGAAAAGGCGGTAAATTAGGTACATGAAATTAATAAATTATAGGAATATAATAGTAGCATAGTATCATAACGAATTCATCACAAACGATAATAAGTGAGCTATAATTTTAAAACCAATTTAATATTATAATCACTACGACAAAATTAATCGTTCAGCTATAAATAGTGTCGTAAATATACGTGTCGTATCATGCGCCACCTCGATATCGCGGTTATAATAATGAAATATCGTCCGACGTACGCCATCCGACAAAAACAATTTGTCGGCCCCGCTGCTGGAATGTCGATAATTAAACCAACCTGCAGCTCGCTATTTCAGCGCTCGATCGACAGACCCATATATTTTGCTTTCATTTTCTTTTTAATCCGTCCGGCTATGAATCCATTCCTTCCCCGTATAAATTACTAGCGCCGCCCCGATAGAGACTTCATCGATATCGGTGAAAATCAACCACGATAACAACGTCTATAGGTTATAAAAAATGAGTCGAACGGGAGAACAAGAGGGGCCCACAGCGGTATCGATAAAAAATATAAATGGTGCCACCCGTCTTCGGCGTGATATGTTGGGATTAAGCAAGGAACATTAATAAGTGGCATTCAAAATTCCACGCACACCGGTACACGAGAGAGGCACGGGAAAAAATTGAAAGGAGACTCAAATATGTCGTCTGAATATTAAAAAGCAAAATACTGAATAATGCAGCGAGTGAACTGCGAATGATATAAGAGTGTAAGACGATTGGTGGAGCTATTTGCAAGCCATTAGTGTTGATAAAGCGTAACGGAATTTCGCGCAGACGACTTTTTATGAGGACACCCGACGGCCTTTTTTTGGTTCAGACATCATTATATTCTTTTCCGTGTCCGCCATATATGGAATTTCTTCTATCTAGTAATCTTCATGTTCGTTTGGGAATGGAGTGGTTTTTTTTATCTGTACGGGGAACTTATTATTTTTTTATGTTCGAAGCTCCGTCACGTTTTTTTTTTATAATAATGATTGTAAGTCGACACTGCGTGATTTGTCTTACGCGTTTTTTTTGAGCAGATATTTAGGTATTGAGTTTGAAAAAAACGATTATAATATTTGTAGTTCAATGTAAACAAAGCGTTCACGTAGCTTTTTTACATAAAAATAAAATAAAGGCATAAGGAAGTTTGCGAACGTTTATTTATTTCCGTTTATCTATATAAAATGTAAATATCGTTTGGTACACAGTAACATTGTTTTTTTTAAATGTTTTATATTTTCTTTATTTATTTATTCTAAACTGTAAAGTCTCGTCCTCCAAGCCTTTTCCCAATTATCTTGGGGTCAGTTTCCAGTCTAACCAGATTCGGCTGAATACCAGTATTTTACACGGAGCGACCGCCATCAGACCTCCGCAACTCAGTAACTGGGCAATGCCGATATCCTAAGGTTAGACCGGTTGTCAGACTTTCGGGTTTATGACTACCCGTAACGACTGTCATAGGTATTCTTATTCTATACTGTATACCTAGTGGTATATTATATGTATACAAAGTGGGGATGACGTAATGAAATTAAATCGTACCATGTAGGTACCTAATCTTTGTCTCGTTCTAGGAGCGTGTTTCTTCCGCTTGATTTTTCAATTTCACTCTTTTCCCTCTAGATCAGCCATACTCAACCTTTTTTTTATAGGGGCCACAAACACGTTTCTGTCATGGTGTCGAGGGCCGCAAGCAAAAATTATTTAGGTCTTAATTAAAACGTAATTCCAAGTTAACGATGAAGTTACTTTATTAATGAAAAAAGAAGTTTTAACAAAGATATTTATATGTTTTAATAAAATTATGTCGGCCCGCGGGCCGCAGGTTGAGTATAGCTGCTCTATATGAAGGGACGTCGAAGTAAAAACTTGTGTCAGCAATATCTGTTCTACGCGTGTAAATAAAGATCATTTTGGTTCAAACAGGTCACAGACTTACATAACTTAGCGTAGAGATCTTAATATGTGTAAAATCATTAATACTTGTATCAATAAATAACTCTCATTTGTCAGATCTTCTTATAGTACGACAGAACTTAGAAGTCGCATTGGCAAACTTTATTGAACAACCAATGGTGGGCGCTCATTATCGCGCCATCAATCTTATTGCGTCAGCGTAAAGATCATTTTTTACTGCAGTACTAATTAACATTCAAGGTCTTGAAGTCGCACTCAGCTTGGAAGCGATTGGTTTACGAAGTTTTCCGACGTGACATCTTAGTTGTGTCGTACTTTACCATACCTACAATAGAATTTCATATATTTGACAACTTTTTTTTTATTACGCCTCATGTAATCTTAAAACTATACCTATTTAAGAGGGATCTCTACAATGAGAGCTGTTTATGGGCCTCAATCGTAAGAAATTCTTGTGACTAAGGTATTAAATGTACTTGATGGATTTTTTATGTACCTACAGTCGTAGAACGCACCATAGAATGCGTAGTTTAATGTAATGACGTCATCTTCACTTTGTATTTGCCTTCTTCGTTTAAAATAGCTTTAATTCGTTCGATACCCAATGGGCATTAAACAAATTTCCGGCTGGCCCTGTTTCCTTAAAAAAGCAACATGGCCGCCGAAATGAAAAATTGTTTTCTTTCTCTCAATTTCTCAGCGAATTATTAAAAGCAACTGAATTCTCTGAATTTTCTCAATCTATAATTTATAAAAGGTTATTTTAGCGAAACGAGAAAAATAATTTGTCGTGTCGCCCCTAATCTTAATTGTGACCCAGGCTATTTATTCGTAGGTAGGTCAGAAGTTTGTAGTAAGTAAAATACATGAGATGGTCATTACTAGGGATAATCCCAGAGATAAGTGCGACGTAAACTAAGGGATGGCTTTAAGCAATCCGATAGATTTCCATTTTGCGAACCCCGATTGTATATCTTAATCACCGTTAGAGCGAATGAAAAACACTCTCTTTTATTATTCAATAACAGGCTTTTAGAAAACCGTGCCGATGGTTTTAGTAGGCGTTTGAGTCTAAAAGATAAATTACATCTTATTTTGATGTTGTTATTCAGCACAAGTCTCTAGATTTGTTAAGAATTGATAAGTACTTTAAGTAACTACCTACATACCGATTCGTAATTTTTTCTTATTGATACCGGTAAAAAAGGTGTATTAGACGTTTCGAGAGAGCCATTCACACTCTAGCGACATTCACGGTTTTGTTGCAATATAAGATTTCTGATTTTTTATAGAGTCACACTGTAATTACGTTTTTGCTACGATACATGTTTTTGATTCACTTATGCCTGGTTCTTATGGTCAGAAACGGATTGTTGTGCTTACCGATAGTAGTATTTTTATTGCCAAACTAGGCATATAACTCGTAAGGTAATTTTACTTGTGATATCTACTGACGTATGAGGTGGTCTTTTATGCATAGCTATGAGAACCTTTGCTTCGTTATTGGTAAATATACAGGTCTTAATTTTAACCAATAATTTCTGTCTAGCTTTTTCCCAACTATATTGGGGTCAGCTTCCAATCTAACCAGATGCGGCTGAATACCAGTATATTACAGGGAGCGACTGCCTTTAGATCTCCGTAACCCAGTTACTGGGCAACCCCGATATCGTAAGGTTAGACCAGTTATCAGACTTTCGGACTTCTGACTTTTTGAAACGACTGTCATATACTCATATGATACCCGGGACTGACTGTTTAACGTGCTCTCCTAAACACGAAGGAGTCTCGATATGTAACGAATGATCACCCATCTACGCACTGACCGCGGCAAGCGCAGCTTAACCTCGTAAATCGTATGATCCGCGCGGTTGGTAATTAGCCACGAGCACTTTAAATTTAACCGATAACGCTTGGTAAATTATAGGAATCGGCCCTGAGTGACACCAAGACTACAGTGCTATACAACTTTTATATCGAAACGATTTTTTTAGGCAATGTACTAAATACAGTACTACCACCCAGAATAAACACATGCAAAGCCCATAACGCCCACATTTCTGCATAACGACATTCAATGGGCATCAAGGGACATCTTTTTTACCTTCACGGTTCCCATCACAAAGGCAAGCAGTAAAGACAAAATAGGTGTTGGAATTTTCGCCCGGAAAATGCAATTTTCGACAATAAAGTGCACATGGCCCATTAGAGATAGTAAGTGGTGGCTGTAAACACTCTACCAGGGGCTATTACGTCGCTTTTATATTCACACTTAAGTTTATAGAAAGCCTGCTTACTGCAGTTTTAAGTGTTGGTGTAAGTGAAGTGTGTGGCCTTATGAGGATTGTTAAGATCCTTCTCAGTTTAAGAGGTGTTTCATTAGTACTAATTTGTGGTACGGTCTTGTTTGAAAGCTACATATAAGGTGAAGAGTTTAATTAAATAAAATACTTTTTTTTTTAAACTTTGCCCCACACTACGATTTCTTATGTATCGTGGGTGTGTTTACAGACATAAATCTTCACATGCACAAACATCTAGACCCGGAACAACTATCTGTAGGCCATAAAAATAATTATTCCGTGCGGGAATCGAACCCACGACTCGTAGCACAGGAACCGATCGCTCAGCCACTGCACCAAACGTCTCGACAAATTTATAAGCAGTGATAGCTTAACGGTTGAACGCTTCACTTCCATGCACGAGGGTCTGAGTTCGATCTCGGCCCATACTTCTGACTTTTTGAATTCATGTGCGGATCAGAATTTGATTATCACTTGCGTTAACGGTGAAGGAAAACATCGTGAGGAAACCTGCACACCTGAGAGGGCTCCATAAAGTTCTCGATGGTGTGTGTAGTCTGTCAAACGCACCAGGCCTTCTCATTCTGAGAAGAGGCCCGTGCAGCAGTAGGACAGTAATGGGCTAAATATGTTTATGTAAGGGATATTTAAAATGTTGTATTATTGAGAATATAAATGAACCAGCCTTTTTCAATTCATTTAACTTCAAAATCAACTGTATCCTAATCCGAAATTAATAACACAACCCACCATAAAATCCTTGATATGTCTACCTAAAAGAGTGTGTACTGGAGCGGACCGCATCAAAATTTGTCCTATCTCATTTCACTGCGGACCCCTAACACGAGCCATTTAATTTACTAACAATTATACGAAGGCTTTCGTAGGGTTCTTCACATATCATTAACTTTTTACAGTGCGACGCCCCTAATAAATTTTGCTTACACTGGCAAATGATGGACCCATGACAAAAAGGATTGGTCAAGGATGGCCCTTTGTCTACATTATGAAATTAGAAGTTTAATCTTTCACTGACTAATTATTATTTATTGTGTGAAAGAAAAGAAAAGTTTAGGGTTGTTGGGAGATGATTAAATTGTTGTAAGGCGTGATAAATGATAGAGTTATTTCCGTAAAACTGAAATAAATGTTGAATTAACCAAAGTTTCGCACATAGCTTTGTCATCAATTTATTTTATATAAAAGGTCGTAGATGTAATATAATATGTAGGTATATAGATATACATACATAAATTCACGTTTTTTCCCCATTGAGGTAAGCAGAAACTATAGAAGGCCATATGCTACAATCTTTACATAGTCCTTTCGCTTCGTCCACATTCATACATCTTGTGATACACGCACGCCGGTTAAGAGTACTACGCATCTATCCTTTATGAAGAACATTACCAATAACATCGATGTATATCCTTCTAGGACGTCCTTTACTAGTGTAAAGGACGTAGTCAGTGGAAGTCCACTAACATTAGCCTTATGAATACCTTTTTTTAATCGCAGTTCACACATTCTCTCAACATGACCAACCCACCTAAGCATACTCCTTTTAATTTTTGTCACTACATCATCTTATAAACCGCCTTCTAATCACCTCATTCCTCAATTTACCATTCAAAGTTAAACCGCACATACTTCGCGTGGAACGCATTTCCACGGCATTTATGTAGGTATACCTATAATATATTATGTAATAACTGTGAAAAAACAGGCAAGTGCGACTGCTGATCGTGAGGTCCTAGATTCGATCCCCAGATCGGGCAAAGTTATATTGGGTTTTTCCACGTGGAATTCCTCAATAACAACCCCTAGTTTAGATTTGTGCGCGGTTGATAGCAATAGGCTCGCCCCCTAGTACATGGGACTTAAACATAATGGCGAAATAAGGGTGTTACTATTAAACCTCTGCCCAACCCTTCGGGAAATACATGCGTGATGTTATGTAACAAAACCTACTTATATTTTAATAACAGCTGTTTTTTCTTCTTCTTCTTGATATGTCTCTTCTACAAGCAAATGCAGGAAACATAACTGGGACAACATTTAACATGGTATTTTTTTCAAACAAATAAGCTATGAATTTGGGAAGTTGTTTAATTCTGAAATGTAATTTAAAACTTGGCAATATTTTTGAGGTAGGTACTTTGTTTATATCTGGCATTGGCACGAGATAGAGCCTAGCTGCCAAGTCTTGGCACAGCCTCTTGGCACAATCTTTATTTACACTACATAAAATATCTGATACGTGAACCAATTCATTGTAGTATGAATATGAAAACTGTTATTTGTTTAATATGGTGTAGATACTCTTAAAGTTCAACAGAGGCTTTTATTTAAATTATGAAGATGAAAATAAACAAAAAGCATTAACTATTTATTTTAACCTAGCTATTTTTTATTGCAATACTGTGAGGCATAACATGACTAAAAACGAAAACTATAGGCTTATGGCCAAATACTTAAGCGCTACTCAATTTTAAGTTGCCGTAAATTTCGTGCTGTCACTGTCAGTTCACTATAGAGTGACAGGGACAGCACGTGACTTAACGGTAACTTACACGAGACTTAACGGTTACTTTTGTTTGAGTATTTCTTCTTCTTTTTCCTGACCCCACCTGGTGTGGGCACCAGGTGGGGTCGGCACAACATGTCAAAGTCAAAGTCAAAGTATTTATTTCAATTAGGCACATAAAAGGCACTTTTGAACGTTAAAGTTACAAAGAAAATAGAATTGATTCTAGTTGCCCCTTCCAAAAGGTAGTTTCGTATGGAGAAGAATGGGCAAGAAACTCCACCGTTACTCTTTTAAAATGTCTTACAATATTTTGTATACATTAATTATACAATTATATGTGAAGACGATGCACCTAGAATAAAATTACTATACCACAAAAGGTAAAAAAATAATAATTAAACAATGACATATTAATTATGTGATAGGTACATGGTGCTCACATATTTACAAACATTGCAAAAGTATACGTTTTCCCAAAAAATTTAAAGTAATAGGTCAGTGTATGAGTTTAGGTACTTACTCATACAATCTAAAATAAACGGCTTTAAAAAAATAAATTATACAATTAAAATAGCAACCAGTTTGATTTTGTCTAGACTCTAGATTGTCCTATGGAGCTGGACCAGCATGTTTCCAAGCGTTCTTATCCTGGATATAATCGTCTAATTTGTAATATGCTTGTTTACAAAGTGTACTTTTAATATGACTTTTAAATTTTCTTTCATTTAATTGCAATATATCACAAGGTATTTTGTTGTAACATTTAACACAGTACCCCATAAAAGATGTCTGTACTTTAGATAATCTGAAAAATGGTCGATCTAGTTTATCTTTATTTCTAGTATTAGAGTTATGTCTATCGCTTATTTTATTAAAAACATGTAGAGTTTAAATAGTTCCCTAAGAGATTCGCGGTGACGTAGATGTATTTCATAAATCCATGTTGTTAGAGGTTTTGGCTTATTGTTTTATGACCGACCGCCTGCCTGACATCAACCCTCCTTGGGAATACTCGTTGCGCTTTCGCGCCGGTGACCCAATGTGCTTGCTGATATTATGCACTGGGTCCCAAAACGATATTCTTACGTTTGAGTATTTGTCCATAAGAAATACAAAATTAATAACACCATCTAACAAATAAAAAGCCACTAACAAAAAAACGAGCAACGGCTTCCACGATCGATCATCAGTTACTATCGTCAACAAAAGTGCTTCAGTAATAAAAAAATTAAGTCTATTACCGTTCGTAAATCGCGGCTTATATCGCATTATTGGAGCGTCGCGTACAGCATCGTACAGTCAAGATGTTTATTGCTATTTATTTGCCTTGGATCGGACAAACGGTGGCCTAATCGACGTAACAGATTTACGACGCGATTCCGGACGACGGATTAAAATGGCTACGCGGGAAATCTATGTGATGCGACTTTTGTTCCTTGCGCAAGCAGAGAACTAAGTATTTGTGTGTTTTGTGAGTAATGTATTGTGAAATATGAACTGTTATTTCAAGACTACTGTTACTGGTAACTTGTATTGTTCCACGGCTATATCAATACTTCCTCATGATTTCCAGGTCTTTGGTTCTAAACGTTTCTTAGTACTTTTAAAAGTGAATTATTAAGATATAATATGTGCAATGTTTTGCACTGACTTTATATCCAACGTAGTGACAGTTCATAGGCAGAAATGGCTTCAAATAATAACATTAATGTTAATTATTCTCATGTGAGTAAATCATTTTTGTTGGCTGTTGTTTCAGTGTTTAAATCCGTGCAGTGGTAAATAATATTATTCTATTCATTTATAATATCCTGTTTCATGGGTACGAAGCGTAATTTATTTGATATAAATGTATTTTGTTAAAATCCTACCTGTAAAACGCAACGGTCTGCAATGGTCATAAAACCGAATTTTATACGTATTCAGTAAAACCAAAAAAGTGGTGTATTTTTTCTTTGTTTTGGAAAATGTCTGTCCACTTTTATTATTAGACAAACTAAATTCCGACTAGACGGCGTCATATATTTTCAGCTTCATGTAAGCTAGGAAACGGCTGCAGGCCGGTTTAATTATCCGCATTCCGGGCGGACAAATTGTTCGCCCGCTACGTCCTCGGATATTAATTTCGATACATTGTCCCTACCAGGGCACTGAAGCGACGGCGATTATTTCCAAACGAGAGGCCAGCTCTAAGTTACGCTACTGTCAGCGACACGACAAAAATCGGACCATATTTTATGGTCGAAAAGGAATTTAGCATGGAAACAAGTTCGCGCATAAACAAGCGTTTACTCTCTCTATTAGCGTCACAGATATTTCCGTTCCGTAATCTGACAAACGGTCGGTGGGAATCAGAACGCACGGTGCGAAACTTGGGCGGCGAACGGCTCCGCTGAGATATGTTTTAGATAAAGATTATTTATACAGTGTCTTATTTTACAAATCCAATTTCCGCGTGAATACACGGGTCGGTTGTAAATAACGCAGACAAAGCTCTGCCGGGATCGCGTACCGTTCGATACATTATGCAGACCACGCTCCGCTGCGCCGAGCAATGAGCTCTGTAAATACACCAGGCACATCTGAATCGTCGCTTTTTTTTTGTTTCTATTTCCTTTTTTTGCAGTTTTCGATATTCTAATTTAGATTTTTCTTGGTATTGTGCAGTTCAAAAGGCGTGTTCTGGAAAGTTTGCTGTTTTTATTTAGGATGTTTTTGCGATTTTAAATTGGTTTTATAAAGTTGCGTGTTAGGGATTTAGCACAATAGGAAATTGGCCTAAAAAATATTTGTATCAAAAAATTATGTTTGAGCTGTGTTTGTTTTCAATATGGTATTTGTTTTGGTTTGGGATTAGATTTCCTTGATAGTCGCTATTTCTGTAGAATGTATTGAGGTACCTACGTAAATGCAAGTAAGAGTATACTTTCTATCTATATATATAAAAGGAGAAGTTGACTGACTGACTGACTGATCTATCAACGCACAGCCTAAACGGCTGGGGTTAGAAACTTGAAATTTTGACAGTAGGTTCATTTTGTGACGTAAACATCCACTAAGAAGGGATTTCTCGAAATTCAACCCCTAAGGGGGTGAAAAAAAATCACGCAAGCGAAGCTGCGGGCAAAAGCTAGTGTACATAGATATATATTCTCCGTAGCTTTTTCTCAACTATGTTGGGAAAAGTTGTTGTTGGATGTTCTTCCGGGCTTCTGACTTCCCATAACGACTGTCATAGGTATTCGTATGATCGACTGTTTAACGTGTGTATAAGGTTAATAACACCTTCATTAAAGTTCCATGAATGTCACGAAAGAGAATTGCGTGTGTAATATATAATAATATACATTATACATATACTTACAGGTTTCCCGAATGGCTTCATTCGAGCCAGATCAAGCATCGAATTACAACACGAACGTTAAATATCGATTAGAATACCATCTATCATGTCCTGATCCACATTAAATCGTTTTCTCTCAAAGAAAATACGTAAACAAATCTAATTCATTTATTCCTCTCCGACATCCGTTAGCGCTATCAGCTTCACGTTTTCTACGCCATTAATTTCGGAAAAAAACGCTATGATATCTTAACTGGGACTCCCCTATCATAAAGCACAGTGTTCCAAACGCGTTATCCGGGGGCAAAAAGCAGCAAAGCCGTGTAGCAGTGTAGCACCAGTGTAGTCACAATAACAACGGGAACACGACCATGCACTCCTTATCGTGACAGTCGAAAGGCACTTTTTCATTTTTCTTTTGTTCCCGCTACTCGTGTTTTTTGTTAGTGTGCACGACTGTCTCTAAGGGCAGCCGGCATAGTGGAAAAGTCACGTGATTTAAGACGACAAAAATGTTATATTCGTTACAGTAGGTATGTGTGGTGGTGTGCGTTACTTGTGGCTTTGCGTGACATATTTTCTTAGTGTCGAGGATGACAAATGGCTAGATAAATCACAGAGAGCGAGCTTTTCTTTTAAAACTTTTATTTCTTCGTATATGTTACAAGTTTTTGTGTTTGCGTCTGAATGGCTCATTTATTTTGACGTTCTATCTGTCTGATGTTGAAAGTTATGCATAACAACATGTACCTACTAACATTATTTTTGGGACATGTTTTTAATAGGTTTCTGTTGTTATCGGTTTTATTTAAGATATATGTATTTATCATTGCGAAGTGGTAAGAAGCATAATAAAATTGGATTTACAACCATTATGTTTATCTTCCTATAGGAGTAGGTAGAAACCATAGAAAGTCACGTAACTAAAATCCTTATAATCTCTTTTTAATTCCTTCACATTCATAAGAATACTTAATTAAAAAAACATATAGTCATTAATTGTCTTTAAATTAAGTTACTTGAAAGTTTTCTGACGATTTAACAATTAGCCCATAATTTAATTAGCTAGCCTTCTTATGTCAAATTATATATCTTCCTTTTTCGTCTCTTTCTATACAACAACACAGTTTGTAGTACGATGCTGGTACCTTCCATCCGTTATTGGATATGTATTAGATGTCAAGATTCGTATAATGCATAAGTGGCGACAAATTGTCGAATCATCGCCCAGAGCAAAGGGTAACCTATTTGCTGCAATTGAGTCTTATTTTCGTGGGAGTATAAATATCTGATGCACTAATAGTTATTGTAAAAGGCTCATCAATGATAAATTATAAAATATCTTTAATTTGTTAATGCTGCGAAAAAAGCCTTTATCAATCGATTTATACTTTTTAATAACAGTGATAGCCTAGTGGTGTGACCGTCGGACTACCAAATCATAGGTCTCGAGTTCGAACCCAAGGACGCACCTCTGACTTTTCGGATTCATGTGCGTATTGTATAATAATTATCACTTGCTTAAAAACGGTGAAGGAAAACATCGTGAGGAAACCGGCATGCCTGAGAGATATTTCTCGACGGCATGTGAAGCCAAGTCAGAGGCCCATGGGCGGCATAAATTCTGACACCAGGTTAGCCACTAACCACACGAAAAAAATAAGATTTTTTAAAACAGAGTTTTGACGTGTACCTAGGTATTTGTATATTTATTTATTTATACATAAGCCACACCAGCAACTCATTTACAAATTAATGCACAGATATGATACATTGGTCTAGTGGTGGCAAGAGCGACTGCTGATTGTGAGGTCCTGGGTTTGATCCCCAGGTCGGGCAAAGTGTTATTGGGTTTTTCTGTGTAAAATTCCTCAGTAGCAGTCCGGAGTTTGGATTTGTGCCTGATTGATGGCAATAGGCTCGCCCCCTATTACATGGGACTTAAACATAACTGGGGAAACGAGGGTGTACTAAAAACACCTCTGCCGAACTCTTCGGGGAATATAAGACGTGATGCTATGTCATGTGTAACACAAACATTCACAAGAAGGTCCTGTGTAAATAAGTCATTTACAGACATGGACATCATACACAGTGGGACAAATAGACTATTGCCATTTTATTATTAATAGTATTTCAGTATTTGTAATATTGAAGTAATTAAGCTGGTTTAGAAAGAAAAACATGTGAAAATTGTAACATTTGTAAATTATAATATGAGTTATTTTCGTAAAATTAAAATAATTACAAAGTCATACTGGTTTCAGACTAAGCTTAGGCCGCCAATACACTTGTAAGGTGTTTCCGTAAAATTTATGTAAGTGACTTATGACAATTAATTCGACTCTACAAATCAGTCGATAAGCTACTTACTATGCGTGCCAAATAAGAATAGCACTGTCAAGACGCCATTTTGTTCCGCAATACTCGTGAACTTCATTACCAAAATGTAAGGTGTGCAAAAAAGTAAATAAAGAAATTATATTCAGTTTAATTATTTTTGTTCACTTTTTTGGTATTTCTTATCAATTTTACGCCAAATTAATTACACAGTAATTATATTATTATTACGGCGACATATTAGGGTGACCAGTAGCATTTCGTGAAGTTAACTATACAAGGTTAGTCGGAAAGGGGGTACTAAGCCGAAAGGGTGATAAAGTACCCATAATAATGGATAACTTTTGTTCTACAACTTTCCCCCAAACTCGATAGTCTAAGAGAAATAGCTGTTAAAAAATTTCATAAAAAATACGCTAAATTCTATCTATCCTCAGCTATGAACAGCTGTGTTTACATTTTAGGTCATATTTGGGGTCACATATTAGAAACCCCATTTTCTGAATTCATAACTAAAGCAGGGATGCAGAATTTTCGAAAAATCTAAAATAAAAAATATTTTTAATGGAAAAAAAATAGTCGAATTTTGAAATTTTAACACTTGCTTTAAAATAGTCATCAGTGATACTTTAAGTGGCCTGCGGCTTAGTACCCCCTTTCCGACTAACCTTGTATATATTGGTTCATTTCTTTAATGAATACTGTTTTCAAATATTATTAAATTATCCAAAATTATCTATTTATGGAATTCAATAAATAACATTTTATAAAAATGAGTGTAAATAATAATGAAATCTATGAATAAAAAAGTATAACATTTTTTTTTCATAGTATTTTTTTTGCTGGCAGTACCAATTTGACAGCTATCGTGTGAAGTTGTAGCAAGCGCGATCCTCTTCTTATTTGGTACGCATAGTACAAGAGAGTTTATCGTAAGTTAATTACGTAAGGGACTTACGTGAGGAAAACTTACAGGTGTATACCCGGCCTAACGTGTTGTGTCGTGACGCATCAGTAGGTACATCTGCCGCTATCGGATTCATACAACGTGTAACAGAAGTCTGAAATAATAATGTATATTTTGTATGAAGGCGTGCACGCTAGACTTACGTGTCGCGTCCTAAGGGCCGCTCGGCGCAGATTTGACGAAGCGCAGCGCAGAGCATTTTTCACTGCCAAAGCATTATCATCTTTGTGCGGTTTGAAATAAAATCGAAAATCAATTAACACAACTACTAGTCCTCGAGATTCCGAGAGCATCGAAGCGACTTGGAACGAAAGGTGATTTTCGATATTATTTAAATGCTAGCAAAGTCAATAATGGTTTGGCAATTAAAAATGCTCTGCGCTACGCCTCGCCAAATTTGCGCTGGACCTAAGATGAATCTATTGATGCGTCACAACACAACACGTACCTAAGTCTAATGTGGATCCGGCAATAGAATTTATTGCACGACAAAATTCGGCTGCTCTAAGCAAAAAGAAAGTAAACGACTTTACTGTGAAATTGAAATATATGACTTATTGAATTATGAAGTTACGTTCATTTTACGTCGTCAATAAATTGCCGGTTACTTTCTTTTTGATTAGAGCAGCCGAAATTGTTTCACCACCACCAAAAGTAAGTGATAATTTTTTTTCATCACCGCCAAAAGTACCTAAGTGATAATTGCTCAAAGTTCCAAAATTATTTTACTTACCGGTAATTATTTTAATTAAAATAACGATAGAGTAATGAGCGCTTTAAATAATAGTATTATGATAAATTAAAATAAACAATTAAAGCCTGTGATAATTAATTTTGATAATCCAAAATATTCATTTACTTTTGCTGTTCACTGTACAAGGCTTAAAGGGGTTATTACATTACCCGATATTTAGGGTCCCTAACTTGTTTAGTGTAGTATAATGACAGTTAGGGCGCGCGGTCTGTTTGATCTTCGGTCGGGACCTAACCTAACTTGTTTAGTGTAGTATAATGACAGTTAGGGCGCGCGGTCTGTTTGATCTTCGGTCGGGACCTAACCTAACTTGTTTAGTGTAGTATAATGACAGTTAGGGCGCGCGGTCTGTTTGATCTTCGGTCGGGACCTAACCTAACTTGTTTAGTGTAGTATAATGACAGTTAGGGCGCGCGGTCTGTTTGATCTTCGGTCGGGACCTAACCTAACTTGTTTAGTGTAGTATAATGACAGTTAGGGCGCGCGGTCTGTTTGATCTTCGGTCGGGACCTAACCTAACTTGTTTAGTGTAGTATAATGACAGTTAGGGCGCGCGGTCTGTTTGATCTTCGGTCGGGACCTAACCTAACTTGTTTAGTGTAGTATAATGACAGTTAGGGCGCGCGGTCTGTTTGATCTTCGGTCGGGACCTAACCTAACTTGTTTAGTGTAGTATAATGACAGTTAGGGCGCGCGGTCTCTTTGATCTTCGGTCGGGACTCTTTCTACCGGGCTCTAAAAATCGGTTAGTGTAAATAAACGCTTTACGATCGCCTATCCACTTGTCCAGTGTGTTGACTGCAGGTATGACCTACCATTGGGATAGGTTTACTTACACACCACCGATATCGATACGATATCGTCATGATGGCCCGATATAACGCTAACACACTATTCCTATTTAATCTAGCTATTTTTGGATAACAGTAACAGAGACAACAGGTATCATAATTGACCAGCTATAATCCATCTCTAGTGAGACAATGCGCTAGTGCCTCACCCCGCCCGCTATTCTCCTTCACTTCTATCTCCGGTATCGGTGCTGATATCGCTGTCGGCGACAATATCGGTGACGGGAACGATATAGTCTGAAGGCGTTCAGTAGTCATATATGAGATTATCCGTCCGCCGATATCGTATCGGTATCGGCTAATCTGAAAATGCCAATTGGCATATGAAGAAGAAATAGTCCTCTTTTCGGGCTGTAATATACGGACGGAGAGACAAATAGAACGTGAAGAACATCAAGGCACCAGAACCCTGAAAAACTATGTCTCTAAGGTTGGCAACTCATCAGTAATCTTCTTGGTTTTTCCTATCATTTAATTTGCCATGTTAACTGCCTCGTTGGTCTAGTGGTGGCAAACGCGACTGCTGAACGTGAGGTCCTTGGTTCAATCCCCAGGTCGGGCAAAGTGTTATTGGGTTTTTCCGTGTGGAATTCCTCAGTAGCAGCCCGGAGTTTGGATTTGTGCCCGGTTGATGGCAATAGGCTCGTCCCCTATTACATGGGATTTAAACATAGCGGTGAACTTAGGGTGTTACCATACACCTCTGCCCAACCCTTCGGGGAATACTGGCGTGATGTTATGTTAATATATCATATTTGTTAGAGAGATTTTTTTTTTTTAAAAAAAACGTTGCCCCACACTAGTATTTCTCCTGTGTCGTGGGTGCGTTTACAGACACAAATCTTCACACGCACAAACATCCAGACCCGGAACAACTATCTTTAGGCCATACAAATATTTGTTCCGTGCGGGAATCGAACCCACGACCCGTAGCGCAGAAGCCGATCGCTCAGCCACTGCACCAAACGTGTCGTCAAATTTGATTCTTACGATTGACCCTATCTATTGATGCCATAAAAGTACAGAATGTTATTTTGTCGAATTTTAGCCGGTTCGTACGCGGGCGTAGTACCTAAGCGTATTTTCAAAAATCTTAGAACGCAGTTATGCTTCTTTTTAAAAATAAAGGATTGTTTCCTTTGTGTATTATTGGCTATCTCCAGTATTAAGAGTCCTTTCCCTCCAGGTGTGGTTAAAAAATTCCACTATACCGAAGTTGGCGGTAACCACTTTCTAATCAGGTGGACCAATTTTATTACATCAAAAAAAAAACTTTTTCTACATTCAATGTTCCGTACAAATGGCGTTTACGGTTGTGATGGGGTGTCTTTAGATATCAAAATACTCTATACTTAAATCGTTTCAAAATTCGTCATGACAATACAAGGGCGAATTTACGATAAATATAGACGAATCGTGAAAAGGTACCAACCCACCCAGGGTTGGCAAAAACGCTAATTTCCGCCGGCGCCGCTTCTAAAGTACTTTGAATTTGGTCTTTCACCTCTCTATAATAATGCTAAAATGTCGCCCGCAAGTTAGGTAGAAGCGGTGACTATGAACAAATATCAATATACGGATTTAAGCAATTTTGAACGTTAATATTTGCGTGTTAAGGTTACTTTCAGAGTTGAGTAAAATTTCTATGTTAAAGTGTTTTGTTAGATATATTTTATTGTCATATTAATATTATCGTAGCGGTACAAAATCAGCTCGATATAAAAGTCTATCAACGGAACAAAATACATATATTTGTCAGTGCTGTATCAGTATTTTATCAGGCGATACGTGAATAATAAAACGCTAAAATTGATTAATACTATGAGGAGTTATATTTAAAGTTTTAAATTTAATAAAGTCTGACTAGTGGCGTCCCTATTTTTTGTACTACTTTATAGAGTAACGCGACCAACGATTGACCGAGTTGCTCTAAGGCGCCATTTGCACGAGTGTATCGCGACGACAATCTCGCCGTGCCATCAAACTCAATAGTAGCTATACAAATCAATCTCCACACGGAAATATCATCGCGGTGATAGTTAAATACTATTGAATTTGAAAGCACAGCGAGACTATGGCCGCGATACACGCGCTCGTGAAGATGACGCCTAAGGTGCAGACTAGTACATTCATGATTTAATTATATTGGCATTAATCCTATTGAAAGAAAACCTATTTCTATCACACTCATAAAACAAAAATTCTATTCCTTTCAAATCAAACCATTTTGTTTACTTTACTTTGACATTATACATAGATTTCAGGTATTTTAAGAATTACATCTACATTACTTTAGATTAAATTATAGTAAATATAAATATTTTTTAATATGTTTAGGCAAGCATACCAACGTGGTCTGCTTACAGTATTTTATGGGGTTGGCTGTAAACCATTGACAAACTGGGATACTTACATTCAAGATGGATACATAAAAAGACACTTGGATGGACCCCGATATAAAGTCCATGGTTCTAGAAATAGGTGGACCTAATGTAAGTACAACATATATGATATGTCCTAAAGGAAAAGCGGTGCTGGGAATATTCATGCCTTTCTTAGTCATGATCGTTAAGAACCTAAATAAGTATTTTTCTTTCGAAGTAACTATACTAGATGACTCTAGTACTAGAAGAAGATTTCGCGTTTCAAACTTTCAAAGCAATACACAGATTTCACCACTATGTACCGTGATGCCGATTGGTCTTTTCAGAGGCTGGAACCAAATCCAGTTCAATCTTTCCGAATTCACTCATCGGGCTTACAAAAGGGAATTCATAGAGATACAAAAAATAAAAATAAACGCTAAAATTCGACTGAGGCGGATATATTTTACAGATGGACTCGTACCAGAAGAAGAACTGCTGGCTGAATATAAATTGTTTTTCCCATGAAACGCAAAAGTCTTAAAGAAAGAAGAAATTTAAAAGGCGCACAAATAACTTCAGTTCCAGAAAAAACTACAGAGCCGGCAAAAACTGCAGAGCCAGAAAAAACTACAGTCTGAAAAAGCCTTATCAAAAAAAGGAAGTAAAGAAGGATACATCCAGGAAAACAAGAGATAATAGAGCAACAAGCAGAAAGGACGTCATCTAAGATTTTAGGATCTGCGACTACGGACGAAGCTCCAGTAGCAGAGGCTAAAAGTACAGAAGCGAAAGTGAAAGAGACGCAGCTTCAAGAGCAAGAAGCAGAGGCTAAAAGTACAGAAGCGGAAGTGAAAGAGACGCTGCTACAAGAGCAAGGAGTGGTGGCTAAAAGTACAGGACAGGAAGAAGGTAAGATAGAAAAACATGCAATGGCAGTGGAAGAAAAACCTGTTGTAAACAGTGGAGGATCTTAAGAAGACCGAGGCAGATTTGTAGCAGAACTATATTAGTTGAGACAAGTAGATTAGTTACTGCTTCTAATATGCTTCTCTGATACTTGTAAGGACATGTGATGCATTATGTATCATCTAGCTTTAAAAGTTTAAGTATTTGTTTCATACCTGTACTGATAAATTAATTTTAATTATAGTATTTAGTCTTAAATATTTTGAGGGTATTTTTATATTTTGAGTTATTTCTCTATTTAAAGAAATTTAATGTTTACGTGTTCTATAAGCGATGTTAATGTAACATAGTATAATAAGCAATTTCACAAGTAAAAATTGACATGAGAGACAGACAGCTTGAATTTTATAAAGCTTATCTCGTAGAGACTATTTTAAGAAATTTTATTTACTATACCTGCTACATACATGCTATTTATTGGATAGGATTATATCCAATAAATAACATATTTTCCACGAAGTAAAAGAATATAGTGATATAAATCTATATAAGTAGAACATGATAATTGCAAAAATAATTAGCAAAACGTTTACTCAAAATAGTGACTTGACACTACATACTACTCTTTATCGACTATTTTGTTGATTAAGAGCCTGTTCAGATGAGGCGTTATGATGCAATTTATATAGCGTCCAGATACCACGTTTTACGCGCGTCTCTACGCTAGGAGGGATTTCCCTTCCAGTTATAAACATGGACTTGGATACAGCGGTTGTGTTGTGGTTTGCATTCCGTCGATGGAAACGTAAACGAAGAGAAAGTCTACGATTTAACGTGCATCCAATTCTACGTTGTATGAGTCTATTGGAATAATCTGATGATTCCATATCTCATATGGCTACTCTTTTTTCAACTTCGTCAATAAAAAGTTCCGTATCGAAGTTATCACGCTCCATTTCAAACCAAATACATCCCGCTCGCCACGGACTCGCGCGTAGTACGGGACGTGGACGCAGTAATGGCGCCCGAGTATCTCAATTCGCGCGGCGCTCGCGCGTAAAACGAGCGAGTCGAGAGTCCCGCTCATTGCACGCGTTCTACGTGCGAGTGGCCTCATCTGGACAGGCTCTAAAGGAGAATCGGGAAGAATATAAATGAGACATTCCCCAAGACCAATATAACAACCACACAATGTGTCATTAGAAAGCTAATGTTGTTGTTTTGTCATAGTTAATACTCTATTATTGGTTCTTAGCTCGTAGGAAACTAAAACCGTTGTTTCATTTAAAAAAAACCTCAGCTGATTTGTTGAACTAAAGCTGGTGTTGAAGTAACAAACAAGACTCATATTGCATAAATCCTTTTTTTAAGTAACCATTTTTTTATGAATCTATACCCCAAAGAGCATTGAGATTGAGCATAAATAATAACTTCCATCAACGAACGTCAAAAAGGCAAACGTATCCAAAGCTTGATTGACATCTTAATAATATTAATTACAACTTTTATTGCTGTTGTTTGAATAATTAATAAACGATGTTTAAAAACACATATCAAAATGGATTGCTGTCCATATTTTACAGTTGTGGGGCCAACCCACTAGCGATATGGGACATGGAAGTGAAAAATGGACACATTAAACGGCTCACGGACAATGAAGTAAATTCTATAGTCCTCGAAATTGTGAGCACAAACGTTGCGACTACCTATATATCATGCCCGAAGAACAACCAAGTGTTGGGTATAAAACTGCCTTTTCTTGTTATGATTGTGAAGAACTTGAAGCGTTATTTCTCTTTCGAGATAACGATACTGGATGACAAAAATATGAGGAGGCGTTTCAGGATTTCCAATTTCCAATCTACAACGAAAATTAAACCATTTTGCACAAGTATGCCCATCGGCTTAGCAGGCGGTTGGAACCAGATACAGTTTAATCTTGCAGATTTTACGAGGAGAGCATACGGATCTCAATTCATAGAAACTTTACGAGTACAAGTGCATGCTAATGCAAGATTAAGAAGAATTTATTTTAGTGAAAGACTATACTCTGAAGAAGAGCTGCCCCAGGAATACAAACTTTATTTGCCTCTAGAGCGAAAACAGAAGAAAGGAAAAGTTAAAAAAGAAGAAGCAGTTGCGGGGCCTGCGCCTCCAGGCGAAGGAGCTCCTGCTGGACCTGCCCCTGGAGTAGTACCGCCAGTTGATGCTAAGCCACCTGTAATGAAGAAGGGTCCACCGCCACCAATTGAGCCAGAGAAGATTCCAGAAGTAGCTGGACAGGTTACACCAGCCCCTGAGAAAGAAGCAGAACCAGCACCGGTAGAAACGGCTGCGGAAGAGGCTGCTGAACAACCTAAAGAGGTTGCGGAGGGTGAGGCACAAGCAGAAGGTGCTGAAGGTGCTGAGGGTGCTAATGTTGCTGAAGGTGCTAATGTTGCTGAAGGTGCTGAAGCCGGTGAGGGCGCCGAACAACCTACCACAGAGGAACCAGCTGCCGAAGTTGGTGAGGGTGTTGAAAAAAAAGATGATGCTGAAGTCGCCGAAGGATGAGGCGTTAGGAAAGGTTGAATATGTTGCAATTAGTTTTTTGATTGGTTTACGTTCGTTATTTTCGTTTACGTTATAATAATTTGTAGACATCGTTGATATGTACTGTTATTTTGGTTAATGGTAATGTTTATTTTTTCGATAACTAACAATAAAAAGTAGGTTATAAACTCAGGGAACGATTTGCTTCTTATTTTTATAAAGGAGTATGATTATAATAAACATTGGTTTGTATTCCAAGCAGTCTCCACTTGACATTGCCTTTCATCTGACCTATTAAATTAAATCTTTATTTTCACCAAAAGAATATTCTGTAATATACCTATAGATTAATCTAAGGCTCTCTAGTTTGAATATTTTCATTTATTTTTTCTGTAACATAGAATCTGGAGGCATGTAAACAAGCATCGGCAAATGTTCTAAAACGTTATACGTTAATCTCTGAAAAACGAAAAAATAACGGTTATTTACCAATCTGAAGTGGCTTCGTCATATGCAAAAGCGGCTCATAAAATCGTACCGTATAGTGGGTTGTTGGTGTCTCTTTAATAGTTTATGTTCTGGTCTATGGCGCGAAATTCCGCCCATTATTTAGGGGTGCCCCCGTCAACTGGCGGTATATACATCCGGGGATTTATGGATAACTGCTTATTCGTAACGCTATTGAGTTTAGAGACTACGTTACATAGCTTATCCTTATTGGAAAACGTGTGAACGCAATTCTGAAAAGAGTCGAACAGGATAAAACGGAGGTATCACTTTTTGTTGGTTCTTAGTACTGATACGTAATATGTGCCCATTTTAATTTGGACTTCATATTGCGGAATAGGTATTTTACGGATTAAAGTCGGTATTCTCATTTAAAATTGAGTATAATAATGTAAATATTGAAGTTTATACAAAATATTTTTATGGGTCGTAACGGCTGATCATTATCACCTGATAGTATGTGCCGATAGGGTCTGAGATGGAACATACAAATCCAAGGAACAGAGATACAGAAGAATTACCCTATACCACTCTAGCTGTCACATACACACGACAGAACCCAGTAAACTGCTTAGCGCTGGACTTTAATGTGAGGGTGGTAGCTAGCCAGGCGGACTGTATAGATCCTACTACCAAGCGTGCTGGGTTTTGTTAAATCTTACGACACGCGTCTCTTCCCAGAGTGCGGTGAGGAAGTTTTTTATGCTCTCCCGCCTCCACACGAGATAAATATATGAATAATGAATATTCTACTTTTACACTTGTCATTTTCCTACGGAACTCCGTTGCTAAAACAAAAGTTCCGTTTTGTTACTTAGTAGTTAATAGTGTAATGTAGTACACTAAAATTGTAAGTAGGTATCTAATTCATAAAATAATAATGATGTTGTTAATATTATATAACTTACGGGTTCTCAGGCTTACTCTTGTGACCGTTGCAGTGGTTTTTATTTCTGAAATACATATGGATGTTTACCTGGAAATAAGAAAAGTGGGTTATTGCGTGTTGCCTTTGTCAAATTATATAATCTAATAATAAATAATTTAATTTATGGTAAGATTGACGAAGATGTGGAAAGGAGAGCAAATGCGGGAAATAAAGTAAATGGTGCTATGCATGCGGTTGTGGCTAGCCAGTCGATGTCCAAAAAGGCACGACTGGCTGTCCATAATGGTGTGCTGGTATCTACGCTTATGTATGGAAGTGAATGTTGGTCGTGGCAGAAGAGGCATGAAAGTAGAATAAATGCCGTGGAAATGCGTTCCTTGCGAAGTATGTGCGGTGTAACTTTGAATGATAGATTGAGAAATGAAGAGATTAGACAAAGTTGCGGTTTAAAAGACGATGTAGTTTTTCCGTGTCGTATTCCTCGGTAGTAGCCCGGAGTTTGGGGTTGTGCCTGGTCGATGGCATTAGGCTTGCCCCCTATTACATTGCACTTAAACATAAAGGCGAGATTAGGGTGTTACTATACTTTTCTGCCCGACCCATCGGGGAATATAGTCGTGATGTTATGTTTACGAAACCGCTGCCTCAAATCACAGCCAAGTAATCTTCAGATATAGATCTATAAACAGAAATATACGTAGCCTTTTACCGATTTAACCTATTCAACGTAATGTTTTTTTAGAAACCTCAGAAACTATGATGAATGGAATCGCCGGAAAAAGCACCCTTTAATCATCGGCGTTGTGCACACAAATTGAAATGGAGAAGTGTATCTCGCCCTTTATGTTTTTTTATTATGAGGTTCTAAAAATACGTGTAATCAGTGTTTTTTCAGTGTATTTCTGTTTATAGTTTTTTTTAAATTTAAACAGTGGATATGAACTGAGGTATATGGTTGTATTTTATATTGAAGTCATAAAAATATATTTACGGCGTAAAAAATTCTTCTTCTTTTCGTGTGGTTAGTGACTAACCTGGTGTCTAACTTGGCTTCACATGCCGTCGAGAAATATCTCTCAGGCATGCCGGTTTCCTCACGATGTTTTCCTTCACCGTTTTTAAACAAGTGATAATTATACAATACGCACATGAATCCGAAAAGTCAGAGGTGCGTGCCTTGGGTTCGAACTTGGCAGTCCGACGGTCACACCTCTAGGCTATCACTGCTGTTTTAAATTGCTGGGGTATAGAACTGACTAGAATTTAGGCTGTTACAAAGATTTCAGGGAGGTTACGGACCCGCTTCTTGTACACTAGGTTACGGGTTCGTAATCAATGCGACTTTTCAATGTCATAATATGTACTTTCTTAGTTAATCTATACTGTGAAGGAAAACATCGTAAGGAAACCTGGATTGAATGGTCTGAAATCACCACAGATATATACATTTTTTATCACATTATTGTGGAAATCACGAGGATATGGGGAAAAAGGTGTGAAAGGGTAAAACCAGAAGAGCTTAATTTTTTGAGTTGTGAGTCACGTAACGGTCGCGTAATTTCAATACAACACAACACGACAACACATTTTGCGTCGCCGTGTGAATGAAACAGGAGTTTTGTATGATACCGAATGTAGCAGAGATTACGCGACCGAAATTACGTGACTCACAACTCAAAAAATTACGCTCGTCTGGCTTCACCCTTACTCTTATTCAGTGTGGTATAGTAACAGTTAGAGCGCCTGGTCTCTTCGGTTTTCGGTCGGGACTCTTTTAAAAATCGGTTAGTTTAATAAACGCTTTACGGTCGGCTAAACGGTCGGCTAAACGGTCTTAGTCCACGACGCTGGCCTGGTGCGGTTTGGGGGACTACACACACTTCCCACATCCAGAAGTTTTTGGAGCCGGCTCAGGTGTGCAGGTTCCATACGATGTGTTTCTTCACCTTTAACACAACTGATAATCAAATTCTGCTCCCCACATGAATTTCATGTAGAGGTGTGGGCCGTAATTGAACTCAGATCTTCCTGCATGGAAGACAGGCTTTCAACCGTTAGGCTTTCAGAAAACAGTGATAGCCTTAAAATGTGGAAATATTATAACGGCAAGATGTATGAATGTGGATGAAGCGAAAGGAGTATGTAAGGATCGTAGCATGTGGCTTTCTATAGTTTCTGCCTACCCCCACGGGAAAAAGGCGTGAGTATATGTATGTATATATTACAACGGCTAAAGTATCATAAATAACCACATTTCTAATCTTTTGCATTATATCTAACGAGTCGCGATAGCAGTAATGGCGGCTGCATACTATGTGTATCTCTAGTCATATGCTTGAAATATATACAAAATACATGATCTCGTACATATTCGCTCAACATAAACGCTGGTAATAAGTTAGCGTGGTGTAGCGGACGATAAATCACGTAGCGATGTTACTGGTACTTGTGGTCTGGGTTACAAGCGGTGAGCGGATTAATTACTGAGCCGCAGTCTAGCAACATACAGTCAACCAAGTGAATTGAGTTACAAGGGCCAATTTGGTAGTGAGTTGGTCGCTGCAAACACAGCCTAGCTAAGTGAGAAGTCATCGACTCATTCAATATCCAGTAAAATTGCGGAGCTTCTACAGAAAGCATGTTACACCATCACTGATGACTGTTTTAAAGAAAGTGTTAAAATTTCAAAATTCGATAATATTTATTTTCATGCAAATTGATTTTTATTTTAGTTTTTTCAAAAAATCTTCATCACTGCTTTAGTTACGAATCCAGAAAATGGGGCTTCTAATCCGTGATCCTAAATATGACACAAAATGTAAACACAGCTGATTATAGTTCAGCATTTTAGCGTATTTTTTATGAAATCTTTGATCGGCATTTCTCTTAAAGTATTGACTTTTGGGGGAAGTTGTAGAACAAAAGTTATTCATTATAAGGGTAATTTAACATGCTTTCGGGTTAGTACCCCCTTTCCGACTAACCTTGTACAAGGGCATTTAATTTGCTACTTAGGTACTTTTTAATAATTATACATATAAACAAGTAAAACTATTGACATGCCACTTGCAAAGCTAAAGCGAAGATTGCACGGTGATCTGTATAGAGCTAATGGCCTGAGTTGCCTTAACGCACTGAGCTAAACTGCCTTTGGGGTTGTCAATGTTAAACATGATGAACAACTCTGTATGAAGTTATAGTCGCACTGTGGTAAAAGTTTAGTTTTACTATAAAGAACAAACACTTTTCCCATAAAGAGAGAAAATAAATGGAGATTAACACACAGCAACTGGGTTGCCTAGCGCGTTAAGTATTCATCGACTAGGTTGGGCAATCGATTGACTGCGAAGTCAGCCATCTAATACTGATAACACTCTCACTTTGATGCTGAGACTGCAATACACGTAACGGTACATCTGTTAGTAATACTTATGATGACGTGGTTGTGATCTATTCTGTGGTTAATTTCGCAATTTATTTGGTGAACTGGTTTTCCTGTGGTAAAGTCGCCATCGATCAATCTATTTATGCCCGGTTCCTGTGCCCAAAACGAATCATTTTGCTTACCAATAGTAGCGTTTTTCATCCCCAACCTTGGCATATAAATAGACTCATAAGCTAATTTTGTGCGTTACCTACTAACGTATAAGAAGGTCTTCTATGCAAAGCTATGGGGTCTTTGCTTTATTATTGGTAGAAACAAGAGTCTTAATTTTAACCAATATCGCTCGATTAATCATAGGAATAGGCCATTAGTCTATTGCAGTTCACTGCTACAATCACCTAGTTACTAGTAGGTAGATTCAAAATCATACTACTGACATAAATAAATTTACTCCACGTGTCTCATTAAGTATGTGTCTATTATTATTGTCATTAATGTTTATAATACGTTGTTTGCTATAAAATGCAAAATTATATATTAATAGGGTTCTCATCACATTTCATCAGTGATACTAATATCATATAGGTAATTAAAGTGGCTATAATAAACTTTCTAAATGGAATATTTAGTCGTAAAAGTTATAAACACAAGTCATTATGAGAATAAGAGCCGCAATTGAGTAATAGTTTAGTTTTAAATAGGCAAGGTCTGTGTAAAGGTGCAATTAAACGTGTAATGTGACTTCTAATTTACCTGTTAACAAAATGGTGTGCATTCAACAAAAATAATGGAAGTTTATAATATAGTACTTAATTTTGGTTATATCAGATGTTCTTTGAAGGTTAATTACTTTTATATTTACTTTTCATATCATGCATTTGTCTATAAAATTATAGTTAATTCATATTCATTGCTACGCAAAGGTGACTTAAGTTCTGATATGACATTCGGTCTCCTTTTCCTATCCAACATATCTATAGTCAACGACAGGTCGACATGGTAATTAGTCATATTCAATACACAACTACAAGCATCAACGTGAGCAAGATCGAAATCGATAATCGATAAACGCGGTCGATGCGGTCTCGTGCAGCGCTAAGACTAAGATGGCGCGGGCGCGGTGCGGGAGTGCGGGGCGTTCCCCCCTCCACGACTCACCTTATACCTGATTGCCATGTCAACCTGTCGTTGACTGTACCTTCAATAGGTTTCCATACTATCCATAGACAAAAAATATTCAATATAGTTATTAGAATGTACCGCCTAGCTTTTTCCCAACTACGTTGAGGTCAGCTTCCAATCTAACAAGATTCGGCTGAATACCAGTATTTTACACGGAGGGACTACCATCAGACCTCCGCAACCCAGTTACTGGGCAATGCCAATATCCTAAGGTTAGACCAGTTGTCAGACTTTCGGGCTTCTAACTTCCTATAACGACTGTCATAGGTATTCGTATGACACCCGGGACCGACAGTTTAACGTGCTCTCCGAGGCACGGGGGGTCTCGATGTGTAACGGACGGTCACCTATCCACAGACGGACCGTGGCAAGCGCAGTTTAACCTCGCAAATTGTATGATCTGCGCGGTTGGTGATGATGGTGTTGGTATGAGCCACAAGTCCCTCTAAAGGGAAAAAATAATTAGAACAACAACAATTTAGTTATTAGAATATCATCACTAATCATATTTCCAAACTATTATGTAATTCTTGCTAAAAGATTTTGCGTATTTATATCCGTCTTCACATACCCGCTTTCGCCACACTCGCCGCCGCACTCCGCTCTTGACTTATCCCATGCAAAGCGAACTGAAGCTAAGCGAACAGTCCGCCGCGTCGGCTTCGCTTTATATTAAAGCTTTAATTTACTGCTGCATTATTAAGCAACGGCAAAAATTGGTCATAAATAAGAATTTACAAACTACATGTACTGTAAATATGCTGATTAGTCTGGTTCAATTTTTATACTGTGAAGAAAATGCGGGTTATTTAGTACTGCGTGTAAATTTCGTGCAATTTAGATAATAAGTATACTTTTATGATACATTGTGAATTTAGTTGTTATTATTTTTAAACTGCCTCGTTGGTCTATTGGTGGCAAGCGCGACTGTTGGTCTTGAGGTTCCGGGTTCAATCCTCAGGTCGAGCAAAGTGTTATTGGGTTTTCCGTGTGGAATTCCCCAGTAGTAGCCCGGAGTTTGGACTTGTTGCCCACATGGGACTTAAACATAACTGGCGAAACGAGATTGTACTAAAAACACCCCTGCCGAACCTTTCAGGTAATTTAAGGCGTGATGTTATGTTAGTTGTTATTTTTCTATTAGCTTATATAATTTCGAATGGTATATTTGAATATTGAATAAAACTTCTTAAGGTGCATACAAACATTGCGAGGCGTGCACCGTGCATGACTTGCCATGGATGCTTCGGGCTGTGTGGACGGGGTGGCTCACTGTGAACATTCGTCGATACCCCGTCCATACAGTCCAAGGCAGGCGTGGCAATACTTCGAGGCAAGCCATTCGCGGCGAATGATTCGAGATGTCTGTAAGCACCTTTATATTTACTTTAAAAATCAGCATCCGAATTATAGACGCTATTCAATGAATCAATTATTTGTTAATCACCAGAATTTTTATAAAATTAAAAAAACCTTAGTTCAAAGCTCTAAAATATTTTCCTCTAATATTTAATTTTTTCTAGCAATTTCAACGAAATTCAGTCCACACAAAAAGCTGTGATCGAAAATCGAGCAAAACACCACCGAAATTATCCCGTGTGGCCACAAAACCGACGTAAAACAATTTGGTATTACGTGTCCAGCCCGGTCTAGTCAGCTCACGACGACTAATTTTTGAAGTCGTAAAATTTACGACAAAGGGAGCATAATCTATCTGAAGTACGGTCCGAGAAACGTGCTGGGCCTCCGGAATTTATTTACGGTCAGCAAAATAAGACGTTCGATTGAGGAAAGTCAAGTGTCTTATTTTTGGCTGTCGACGTTTAGTAGTCGTTTTGTTGTATTGATGTATTTGGACAAATATGTTATTTCGAGTGATACATGATACATAGTAGTAGTCTTTTTTTTATTTGAATAAATGTGTTTCCTGAAATTTATTGTTATTGGTGAAAATTGAGACTTTTATCTTTATCAATAACTAGCTGTTCCCAGCGGTTTCACTCACATTCTAGAGGAGCTACTTCATTTATCTGAATAAAAAGTAACTTATTTACTGACCCAGAACATGATCTATCTGTCTGTTAAATTTCATCTAAATCCCTTCAGCCGTTTATGAGTGATTGAATAACAAACATCCATGCATCTTCATAAACTTTCATATTTATAATATACTAGCTGCCCAGACAGACTTAGTTCTGTCAAAAGTTATTTGCCTGTAGTGGAAATGAAAAGTGTTGTTTTTGCTATTTTCCACGCAATTTTTATGTTTTTTCTCTCCATAAGAACCTTCCTTGTGCCTTAAGGAATATATAAAAAAAAATGCCAAATTGGTCGAGCCGTTCTCAAGTTTTGCGCTTAGCAACACATTTGGCGATTCATTTTTATTTATATAGATGAAGCAAAGACCTGGCTTTGCATAGTAGACCCTCTCATATGGAAGTAGCTATCACAGGTAAAAAAAATTAAGAGTCTATTTATATCATGTCCAGTTTGGCAATAAAATATGCTACCACTGGTAAGGAAAACGATTCGTTTTTGTTTATAAGAACCGGACACTAATCATTCGATCTTAATGTAACATTCGGACCGAGCTCGTTACGTTACGTCACAAGCTAAAATCCGCGTAATATGCTGGTTATCCGTGCTCGTTGTACTGGATGTCGTAATGCTTGCTTCGTAACATGCTACATTCCACGAATATGTTGTCAAGCCTTCATTCCGTATTTTTTTGTTTTGTGTTGTGATACTGTAGTGACGTTAATATTATCAATGATGATCAAAAACGCCACAGATGCAGCGATCAATATGGCCACTTACTGGATCAAAACACTATACGTTGTCGACACGAAAAGAAAAAGAAGAAGAATTGATGTTCATTATTTATTATCCACGGCCTGAGTTCTACCAACTGTTGAATTTCGACCTTTCTTTGATTGTGCCTCTTTGTCCGGTGTGGCGGTAATTACATTCAAATCAATATTTATCAATTCTTTATTTATCTTAGAATATCGGCATTGCCCAGTAACTGGATTGCGGAGGTCTGATGGCAGTCGCTCCGTGTCATTACTGGTATTCAGCTGCATCTGGTTAGACTGGAAGGTGACCTCAACATAGTAAGGAAAAGGCGAAGCAGAACATTTATTCATCCGTCTTATAGAATATTAAATCTTTACTCTGCATCCTAAACACTAACAATTTTATTTCCCGAAAACCTCTTCAAACTTCCCCGTATACCAGTTACATCTAGTTATAACCGGTTAGATGCGGTTCGTTGCGGTGTTTGCGGACGGTACCGTAACACTTACCCAAATTAAAGGAGCGGGTATACTTGCGGATGCAGATTCAATTACTGAGTTGGTACACTTGCTCGACGTGTTCAGGAAAAAGTAATGCTCTCACTGAAACTGTGTTCGTATATTGTTCGATTTTAGAAGATGATTGGTTTGAAATAGGTTTGTCATTTGATTGTAACTTGCGTTAACGGTGAAGGCAAACATTGTGAGACAATATTATGTACACCTGGGAGGCGTCAAAAAGTTCTCAATGGTCTGTGTAGTCCGCCAACCCACACTAGGCCAGCGTGGTGAACTAAGGGTTAAACTCTTTTCATTTTGAGAAAAGGTCCGTGCCCAACAGTGGGACAGCACATATAGTACCATCCACGAAGACGCGCCCCGCATTTCGTCTAAATCGCGTGTTCTCTCTCGCTCGTCATAATAAGGTGAGTGAGAACACGCGATTTAGACAAAGAGACGGGTGCGTCTTCGTGGATCGCAGTATCTGTAATAGGCTGATTATGTAATAAGCTGATTATGTTATTTAGAAGAATAACGTTATGGTTTTGCCCACACACTCGAACTCAGAAGCTGCAATGTGATAACATTTAGTTCTAGCCGACTGCCATCTTGCTCCCGGCAACAATGTTGTCTTATGGCGTAACCCAATGATTTACCGCACGTTATCGGTTAAAATTTAAATTTGTAACTTTATCAATCATTAATTTATCGTTTGTTAATTTGTTGAGATGATGTAATGACAAAAATTTAAAAGAGTACCTGCGCTTAGGTGGTTTGGTCATATTGAGAGAGAATGAGTGAACGGCAATTTATAAAAGGTATTTATAAGGCGGGTGTCAGTGGTAACGCCGGTAGAGGACGCCCTAGTAAGACAGAGGTACATCGATGGTATTGGTGATTTTTTATACAAAGGACAGGTGCGTCGTACTTGTAACCGGCGTGCGTGAATGACAAGATGTATTAATGTGGACGAAGCGGAAGGAGTATGTAAGGATAGTAGCATGTGGCGTTCTATAGTTTCTGCCTAGCCCCATGGGTAAGAAGCGTGAGTTTATATATGTATTTACATTTGTTACCGTAGATTAAATATAACTGTTAACTTAACATACAAACTAAACTCTTCACTTTAAATAGACACCTATTAGTCTGAAGCGAAGGTCATAATTTAGAAGTGTATTTGTTCAATCACATATCGAGCAACCAACGATCGGACGTAGGAGGCTTACGCCAGGGAAAACGGTGGCTATTTTTATCTCGGCCAGGTAAGTCCCCTGGGATGCAGAATGAAACATTCTTTTTCTTATTATTCAATCACATCAGGGGATCAATTTGCTTGTAGTTAAATCTCTCATTAATCTAAATGAACGTGGTGATATTTACTGCACAGGGTTACTTCAGATTTACTGGCGAAATTTCTCAGGGTTACTAGACATCATTTTAACTAAAGTATAGGTAGTTTTTTATGTGAATGTGTTCAATTTTTAACTGCCCGTTGGTCTAGTGGCGGCAAGCGCGATTACTGATCGTGAGGTCCTGGGTTCGATCCCCAGGTCGGGCGAAGTGTTATTTCGTTTTTCCGTATAGAATTCCTCAGTAGCAGCCCGGAGTTTGGATTTGCACCCGGCTGATGGCAATAGGCTCGCCCCTTTTACATGGGACTTAAACTTAACGGTGAAATGAGGGGCTATACACCTCTGCCCAACCTTTCGGGGATTACAGGCGTGATGTTTATGTGAAGGTTTAGTAGGATGCCCGAATCCAGTAGTCTACGTGTTTGGGCAAATGTTATAAAATAAGATGACACATAACATAACATCATGCCTGTATGGGGAATAAGGGTTGGACAGAGCTGTGTAGTAACACCCTCATTTCACCATTATGTTTAAGTCCCATGTAATAGGGGGCGAGCCTTTTGCCATCAACCGAGCACAAATCCAAACTCCGGGTTGGTACTGAAGAATTCCACACGGAAAAACCTAACACACTTTGCCCGACCTGGGGATCAAACCCAGGACCTCACGATCATCAGTCGCGCTTGCCACCACTAGACCAACGAGGCAGTTTGCTTGTTTAAAATAAGATGATAAAATCCGTTATCTCTTACATCCACGTGGTTGAGCATCATAGGTTAGTTAATTTTATACCAGAACGCGTCACAGACATTTTGACTGCAAAATATTACGAAGGAGTTCAGAACTGCAGTACAAAAGTACGTATATTTCCACATATTTCACGTTTTCACGAACAATGTAGGTGTTTATCTTTACAGTACATAAGTCGGGTCATTTTTGTCCGCCCAGGGGTAGAGGGTCATATTTTAAAAGGCCGCTCGACGCTGCCTCGTAGTGATAACACTGCCTATCGGTTATTTACTGACCACAGTAAACTTTACAGCCTTTTTGTGACCTTAAGTGTTATGTAGTTTGTTTTTATTTTGGTATTTTTTTTATAAAATATATGTATAATTGTTTAATATTTGCTTGATAGATGTTACAATTTTTTTTAAACTGCGTTTTGGCAAACGATTTCAATCAAATATTAAGTTTGATCAAATAAAAAGTGTTATTTGTTAATTTTTTTTAAAACCTTGCCCCGCACTAGTATTTCTTCTGTATCGTGGGTGCGTTTACAGACACAAATGTTCACATGCACAAACGCCAAGACCCGGAACAAATATTTGTTCCGTGCGGGAATCGAACCCACGACCCGTAGCGCACAAGCCAATCGCTCAGCCACTGCACCAAACGTATCGTGTCGTGTCGACAAATATTTGCCAATTATTTATTTTGCACGTAATAAAAGTTAATCACATATGTATGAAAAGTTATGCATAAAATTAAGGGCAAAAGAATACTTGGACTAAAATAAATAAAATTTAACCGCTCAGAGATATTAAAAAGCTCACTTTTAATTAAAAACAACACTCCAATTCGTTCATTGTTATTTTATTCTAGAAAATTTATACTAACTACAATAGATGACTTTAAATTTCGAGTTTTATCGATAATTAAAATCTTAGAAGCATATTGCTGCGGGGCGCGATATTCCGATGAATTCTGTAGTTACAGTCCAGAGTCTAGACAGATATTACAATACAATATTGAGATTACATGGTAGTTATTACAAAGTTCAAATGATCAACAAATTGGTTTCAACTATTCCAAGAACTGTTCCCTTGGAGGCTTGGCGGTTTGCTTACATTGTAACAAGAACCTGGCATATACAAGGTTAGTCGGAAAGGGGTACCAAGCCGAAAGGGTGTTAAAGTAATGAACAACTTTTGTTCTACAACTTTCCCCAAAACTCGATAGTTTAAGAGAAATAGCTTTTCAAAGATTTCGTAAAAAATATGCTAAAATCTATCTGTCCATAGCTATGATCAGTTGTGTTTACTATTTAGGTCATATTTGAATCCAAAACTAAAGCAGATATGTTTTTTTTTTTTTCATGCAAATAATTTTGATCAAATTTTGAAATTTTAACATTTGCTTTACAATAGTCATCAGTGATACTTTAAGTGGCCCTCGGCTTAGTACCCCCTTTCCGACTAACCTTGTATAATATGTAACATAATTAACGCTCATCCTGAAAGTAGTTTGTTCAGAATCGTTTACTGAATCGATTTCTATAATTTTTAATATCGGTAATTTTTTATCCCAAAAATAATTAAAACTACGGAAATTAGTCACACTATCCCTGTACAGTCAAAACAAACTGAAATGGACAGTAAATCAAGGAAAAAAGACTTTTAAAAGTGCATTTTTATTTATATTAATACAGATTCAGTCCTCTCTTAGCCTTTTCCTAATTATCTTGGGGTCAGCTTCCAGTCTAACCAGATGCGGCTGAATACCAGTATTTTACACGGAGCGACTGCCATCAGACCTCCGCAACCCAGTAACTGGGCAATGCCGATATCCTAAGGTTAAACCGTTTGTCAGATTTTCGGGCTTCTGACTACCCGTAACGACTGTCATAGGTATTCGTATGACACCCGGGACCGACGGCTTAACGTGCTCTCCGAGGCACGGAGGGGTCTCGATGTGTAACAAATGGTCACCCATCCACGGACTGACCGCGGCAAGCGCAACTTAACCTCGCAAATCGTACGATCTGCGCGGTTGTTATTTAGCCACGAGCCCCTCATTAATACAGATTCAGTCATTCAATACAAAATAAAGAAAAATAAACCTTATTTCAAGAACGTTAATTTAGTAAATAACAATGCATATACATGTTAAACTAAAATTTCAGTGTATGTATTATGATTATAACATAATATTCTAATTGGGGTGTTTGAGGGTGTACGTTAATTACGTTACATGTTGTATAAACTTTAGTATGAATCGAAAATTATAGTATGGACCAAGGTTAGTTCTAGGTAGAAGCTGAGATAGTCTGGTGGTTGAATGCCGGACTTTGGGGGTGGGGGGGGGGGCCATATTTACACTAATATAAGTGGAGCACATTAGAATTTATTGGACAACAAAATTTGTATTTTTTGTTGTAAATTATCTATTTTTAGGAGGTTTGTCAATTTGACCTGTACGATTTTGGGGGGAGTCATGACCCCTATGACCCCTGGCCCCCTCGGACCAACACTGTGTCCATGCAGGCATGCATACTAATGCAATAACAGGCAATCAAAGGTGTCTTACATTCAACACTTGCCTCTTTACAAGATAAGGTAAGATTTGAGCTACAGGATGGCTGAGGCATGCGTGCCGTCAGTTAGGACAGGTCAGCTCAAACCTGCTATGGCACATTCCTCTAAACACCATTCCAGACGTTGCCTTGCATTGTTACACTCGCATAGCTTTTATACCACAATATCTGGACTTTAAAAAGAGACCTTGATCTCTGAGATTGCTTTGGCTTTTCTTCTCAAAGCTAATCAGACAGGAAATCCCGCCGCCATCTAGTCTTAAAAATTATTACTCTGACTTGTAAAAGTGTCTGTAACAGACTTATTTACAAAAATAAAAAAAAATCACTTACAAAGAAGTAGAACACAATTTTTTATTTCTTGCCTATTTAGGTAATCTTCCTCTAACTATAGATACATATATTCACGCCTATATTCAAAGAAGTGGAAAGCAGAGGTGTTTTTGAGACTGTAGACCCATGTTTCACCTCTTATATTAAGTCCCATTTAATAGATGGCCAGCCTATTGTCATTTTTCAGATACAATTATTCTAATCTTCTTTTCTCTAACCAACCAACAAACTATGCATCCGTATTTCTACACAATAATAACAAGTAAAGTAATTAACAAAGTCGTGTGTTCCATAGCAGAACGTCTGCGTTCTGTCATACTAGCCTTACAATGAATAGGTTCTATTAGCAGAGTGGAGTCTGCGTCGTGTCATAGAGAAACTAACTTGACAGGACATTTGTCTATCCGTTTTGTACTATGTACTTTAAAGGGGTAAGGAACTACACACACCATCGAGGACTTTGCTGACTGGGTAACCTTTTCACTATAATCATAAACATAGCATCACGCCTTGTATTCCCCGAAGAGTTTGGCAGAGCTGTTTTTAGTACATCCTCGTTTCGCCAGTTATGTTTAACTCCCATGTAATAGGGGGCGAGCCTATTGCCATTAACCGGGCACAAATCCAGACTCCGGGCTGCTACTTCTTCTTCTTCCTGCCCTTATTCCACACTAGGTGGGGTCGGCACAACATGTATTTCATAAATCCATGTTGTTAGAGGTTTTGGCTTATTATTTTATGACCGGCCGCATGCCTGACATCAACCCTCCTTGCGTGATGTTATGTATGTATGTTATTTATGGTAGTTGCATATCTCTTTTTTGTTTTTTCTTATTGTTGTCGTATTGTCTGCTTGCTAGTTGAGCCTTTGCTAATGAAGTGAATATTGGACCAATTCCTACATCAATTAGGTATATGGCGAAATTCAGTGGTAAAGGTTATTCACAGAGTGACTGCGCTTTATCAATACAATGAATAGGTTCTAATAGCAGAGTGGGGTCTGTATTGTGTCATAGTGAAGCTGGCTTGTCGTGGTTGTGCCTGATATTTGTCTGTGCTATTTTGTTTTATTAATAGTTATATACAGAACGAATAGTATCTTCCAAGAAACTTCCAGGAATTTGCATTATTCCTCTAGCGGTTTCCCAACTATGTTGGGCTCAGCTTCCAGTCTAACCAGATGCGGCTGAATACCAGTGTTTTACATAGAGCGACTGCTATTAGATCTCCACAACCCAGTTAGCCTCCGGGCTACTGACTTCCCGTAACGAATGTCATAGGTATTCGTATGACACCCGGGACCGACGGTTTAACGTGCTCTTCGAGGCACGGTGGTGTCTCGATATGTAACGAACGGTCACCCGTCAACAGATTAAACCTGGCAAGCGCAGCTTAATTTTGCAAATCGTATGATACGCGCGGTTGTTAGCCACGAGCCCCTCCAAAAAACTGCATAAGTGGAAATGGACAATTGAAATCAAATTCCAAACCTGTAGCCGTAATAAATAAATTATAACCAACTAATAAAGTTACCAAACAAACATACAGGCCGATCTAATTACACGAAAAACGAACACTATTAAATTCCAATTTCAAACTGTCCAGAACATTCCACAATTAAAAAAGTACACAACACATACACAAAACGTTCCACATTTAAAAAGTGCACACACTAGGGCAGGGCGTTACGCCCGCTGAATATTCATAGCGCACCGGAGATTGTATCGCTTAATAAACACCCTGTATACTAGTCCGCTCACGTGCCCCTAATGACCTGAACAGTATTAATGGAGGAAATTTTAATTTTCACTTAGAACCTTTTGGATTTGTGTGATTTATGTTTATACATTGTGTAGAGTTTCAAAATGTAGATTAATTTATGTTTGTTTGAAAGTTAATTAGTTTGTGTTGGTAGTTCATAATTGAGAGAAAGGGATGAACTATGACGGGATAATTGTATATTAAGAATATCAGATTTTAAACCAAAGCGTCTGCATTACTCGTATATTTAATTATAGATCCTTAACCTTATATTTAGATGTTGCCGTTTTAATTTTTTTTAAATGAAACTTTGCCCCGCTTTAGGATTTCTCCAGTATCGTGGGTGCATTTACGGATACAAATCTACACCAGTACAAACGCCCAGACCCAAAAAAACTATCTGTAGGCCATACAAATACTTGTTCCGTGCGGGAATCGAACCCACGACCCGTAGCGCAGAAGCCAATCGCTCAGCTACTGCACCAAACACGTTGTGAAATTAGTTTTCTAATAAAATAATTGGACATCTTTAGTTAGCAAACGTCTCGTCTTGAAACAATTTCAAATCGTAAGATTACGAGTCTAACAAAAACTATCGACAACTGTTAGTAATATTTTGTATACCAAACTTTAAATAAAATTCATTATGTTTAATAAAAATTCTGTGAAAGAGAAAAAGTGTTAAAGCCGCCTACACAAAGTAAAGTTTCAACTAGAGCAAAAGCTAAAAGTAGCTACTGAATAAATAAAATGCGATCAACATTAATGCTACGACGAGTTCTACGAAACGTCTACGCTGTGCTACGAGCGTCTACGAGATGCTCTACGCTACGTCAGTGTCTACGATTGCATTATAACGATTGAATGAGCTGTTTGTTTCAGAATTGTTAGTGCAATTTGATATACAAGAATACAACCTCTTTATACAAGGTGTAATCAGAAACCTGACAGTAGTTTGTTTAGAATCGACAACTTAATCGATTTTAGTATGTTTTGTGTAATAATAATAATCATCATTTATTTCAGACAAGAATCTTATCCATATTATGTGTTAGTAATAACAGTTAGTAGTAACAATTTCTTCACGTAAAATCAGTGTGGAGTTGCTTCCATCTCCGCATCATGGGTGTCTCCCAACAATTCACGAACACATTCAGAATAGTGTTGGTGCTACCGCGAACACGAGCTAATAAAGAGGCGCACCTTTTTCGCATGATGGCAGCAAAACCATCGATATGTGTCTCCGCAAACATCTCAGAAGCACTACATCGTCACGGTAGCCCCAGCAGCAGCCTGAGTGCATTATTATATTGGACACGTAGATCACTATTGCCCGCTGAGTATACCGGACCGTATGATAAAATGTTTTTTTAATTCAGTCAGTCTATTAATATGGATATAATTAAGACTTATCTCAAGGTAATTAGACTGAATTTAACTATGTTATAACATTTAAGACAGATTTGAATAAAAAGAAAACTATGCAAAGAGATTTTTTTATTTGGAATTGAACAGATAATTATGTTACTAATCTCATAGTTATTTTACATATTTATAAATTTTGGGAGTCGTTTTATGGGATTAATAATAATTGAAAAAAAGAACTATCAGTTTTATCACTTTAAATAGGTTCCATAAAACAACTGTACATCACCAACCTGTCCCTTCAAATCAATGTTCTATAAAAGGTCAAACAATTCCCTTGTGTGCATTAGTTAATAACAAACAAACATAACAGTTGACAGTTTAATTTCGCGAATGAATCGTTGTATTGAGCGGTGTCGGCTCCGATCGTTCACGATCGGTCACCAGGGGTAATAGCCTGTTGACGTTTAGTCAAATTACGCGAGGGGCAACCCTAATGTATTATATTTGTTTGGATTACTTTTTTTTTGTTTATAGGGGTGACGAGTTGTGGTTGAATTAAAAGTGTAGGTGTGCTGTGAGAGTATCCAGTTTATTTCCGCAATTGGACGTAGTTTAGCAGAAAACACTCAATCCACAAAATTGACAAAAATGAGTTGTTGGTACCAAAATGGTCTATAAGGTAGGGCCTTTCATTCAGCAAAAAAGATCCAAGAAATGAACAAAAGAAATACGTTTTTTGTGACAGGGAACCAAACCACATATTAGGCAGATATTTTATTTTTATTACCTATAAAGACCCAACCTGCTTAAATCATCCAACCCTATATTTTCCTAAATAAGTCCAGAATTACACAATATAACCATCAACCAACTTATAGATATCAAAATACGATTGATTCTACCAAGGATGTGTAATTACGTAACAAAATCTGAATATATAGGTAGCATCACTGAAGAAAACCACTCTGAACTTAAAACGTCAATAACTCAAAAGTGACTCTGTGTGGATTGAGTCCTTTCTGCTAAACTACGTCTAAATTATATTTGAAAATCGAATTTTGAAAATAGAGGCTCTTGCACAAGTTCGATTGATAGTAAGTAGTATTATAATTGTATTCAGTAGAGTACGACACAAATAAGATGTCGCATCGGCAAACTTCGTAAGACTAATCACTTCCGAGCTGAGTGCGACTTCAACACCTCGAATATTTATTAGTAGGTACTGCAACAAAAAATGATTTTTACGATGACGCAATAAGTTTGAATGGCGCGATAATGAGCGCCTGCCATTGGTTGTTCGATCATGTTTGCCAATGCAACTTCTAAGTTGTGTCGTACTATATGGTGCTTTGGGGTAATAACGAACATGGGAATATTCCAAAAATTACAAATTTCTACTAAACCAGGCAATCTTTTTTGCTCTGGCAATGTAATAATGCTAGAATGTGTAATGTAATGTTGCCAGAGCAAAAAACATTGCCTGGTTTAGTAGTAATTTTCGAAATATTCCCATGTTCGTCATTACTCTAAGGCACTAAACTACAAGTAAGGTAGCTGCACCACTCAAATCTGATATAAAAATAACATTCAAGTAGTATCTATGATTGCTCAAAAGATATCATGCAACTAATTTCTTCTCAAGTCACAACTAAAACAAACAACTACAAATCTAAATCAAAGAACTCACACAAATAACACAACACCAACAAATCAAAGCAAACATTGGCCCAACATTGGCCGCAGTTATTACAAGGCCCGTTGCGTGGATGATAACATTAGTTGGCCGGTTTCCCGTAAAAACCGGTATAAATCACCAGCGCGCCAGCCCTGACTAATTACGGTTTAATTTAGACCAACAAAGGGCCACACTAGCGAACTTGCTTGATAAATCTCTCACATGTGTGCTACCCAACGACTAGTGACCAAATTGGTATAATAGGGTGGATATTTTATCGCTTTTAGTTAGGAATATTCAGTTAGCTAGTTAGTTAGCTAGCTTTTAGTAGGATTTTTTGTTTTGAAAAACTATCTCGCAGAGGAGAACATAGCCAATATCATAGAGTGTCGTTATGGCGTCATTCAGTTTGATACTTACTTGCTTAACAGCAGTGATAATAGTCTAGTGGTGTCACCGTCGGACTGCCAAGTATAGTATCATTATCATTTGTTTAAAAACGGTGAAGGAAAACATCGTGAGGAATCCGGCATGCCTGAGAGATATTTCTTAACGGCATGTGTAGCCAAATCAGAGGTTCACGGGCGGCATAAACTCTGACACCAGGTTACTCACTAACTATATTACGTAGACTTCATGAGTGACCTAGAATATTAACCCATTTTAGAATTGATCACCCTGTTTCTTCTTATGGGTGTCCTGAAAGGGAAATAAAGCTTATAAGCGTTCAAAAACGTTTATCAAGCTTGGTGATTACAGCAATATTCATGAGCGTTTATTCATTTATATACACATATTATTAACATTTTTAAATATTTCTATAAAACATATAAAAACATTTAAAAATATAAAAAATAGTAGCCCACCGGCATCGGGAACAGGGTCCAAGCTACCGGTGGTCAGGCTCTCAGAGAGAGGAACCTCCTGACAATACGTGCCGTGTCCAGAAGTACCGCTTTCTGTATCAGGCCTTTGACCCAGCTGCCCAACGAGAGCCTCGTCAGATGTTGGTCGAGGCTCTTGGCTATTAAGCCATTGGCCGTAACAACTATCGGCACAATGACTGCTAAGTCAATCTCCCACATGTCGACAACCTCGTGTGCCAAGTCTTGATACTTAATTTCTTTATCTATCTCGGCTTTCACAAGGTTCTCGTCATGCGGGACAGTGATATCAACAATCATTGAGACGCTCTGATCGATCTATCACCACTATGTCAGGCTTATTGGCAACAATAGAACCACCAGAAACCCGAAATAAAATATAATAAAATGTTGACAAGAAGCCGGACCAAGACGCAAGATACAAAAACACGCCCAAGACCTTCGGCCTCGTCGCTCAGCTCCGCCTCGCAGCTGCCGGACTCCTCAATCGCGAGTGATGTCACACCGGCCGTTGCAGTTGCGTCGAGCTCGAGCGACGAATTTTACTCGCTGCCGTCGTCGCCGCCACCTCCACCACCACCACGACGGCGAGGAAGAGGCCGACCCAGCTTGGGACCTCGAGGCCCACCGGCTTCTGACAGGGTCCCCGCTCCCGGTGGAAGTGTGCAGCGCATGCGTTGGTCTCCAACCATGAACGAGAACTGCATGCGCGCATACTTTGGGGCTACAGAGGGGGGAACTAACCTGACCGCGTACCGTGGTCGGATGCTCTCTCTGTTTCAGGTACTTCATGAGCGTTTATTATTATTAGAATATTTTCTATTATATGTATTGTGTAGTCCGCCAACCCGCACCTGGCTAGTGTGGTGGTCTAAGGCCGTAACCCTTTTCATTCTGAGGAGAGACCCGTGCCCAGCAGTGGGACAGTAATCGGTTGATTATGCTATCACCATGTAATACGACATGCTATTATTATTAAGTGCAACATTATTACATGAATTTAAGGTACAGGCAAGCACGATCTCAATTCATAAAGATCATTCTTATACAGTGTGTCCCTGGATAATGTGCACAAATGAAATGGGTGAATCGAGATCACAAACTACCGACAAAAAAATAAATAAAAAATAACAAAATTTTATATTTGTAAAAATTTAAAATATCTTCATAGAAACGCATTTTTTAACTTGATGACTGGTTTTTAAAGGTTGCTGTTTATTTTGCTATGCGACATCAACTCTTTGGTATCATTATTATTTTTATTTGAACGAAATACATGCACTGAATAAAAGTAATTAATTTTTATTAATAAATAAACTAAAACTACGATATTTTTTTTTCCATTTTGTTTGTCGATCAATTGTGGTGCAGTTTCATCCATTTTCATTTGTGCACATTATCGAGGGACACACTGTATAAAATACAATATTATTACAATACGAAATAAACAGATATATAAAACCCATATGTCGTGATACACAAGCACATTAAGGCTCGATTTTACCAACGTCGAATAGCGTTTATCCAAGGAATAAGACAGACGTGTTGACAGAATTTCTATGCAAAAGCTGTCAAAACGTCAAATTTATTCCTCGATTAAAGTTATTCGACGTTGGTAAAATCGAGCCTAAATCAAATAACAAACATATAACAGGGGTCTATTATATCGAGCAGTTTGTAGCTGATGGTTGAATTTCTAAGGTCAGAGGACCCTTTGTTTCATTCGATGTCGTTTTTCATATAAATTGGGTATAAGAACGGGATTATTCGCCTTAGTGCCAACGTCGGGAGCAACTATTTTTACTTTTGTGTGTTCTTTCCTTCATTTCATTGAGGATTTGTGTTTGTGTTTACATATGTCTTTGTCTATATATTTTTTTAAATGTGGCTTTTCATATTGTAGATGAAATAGAAAGAGATTTTATGACAGATAATGAGATTTACTTGTCTGGCCCTTACCGAGAGATCTCGTTATAACTGAAGAAACGAAGTAGGTATCTCTCAAAACATAACATATACAGCTCATTATTATCCCACTGCTGGGCACAGGGCTATTCTCTGAATTAGAAGGATTAAGCATTTAGTCCAACACGCTGGCCTGATGCGGGTTGGTGGACTACACACACCACTGAGAACATTTTGGAGCATTCTCAGATGTGCAGGTTTCTTTACAATCTTTTCCTTCACTATAGTCAGTTGCGTTATAACGCAAGTGATAATTAAATTCTGATCCGCATATAATTCGAAAAGTCAGAGGTGCGGGCCGGGATCGAACACAGACCCTACTGCATGGAAGGTAAGCGTTGACTGCTAGGGTATCACTGATTTTAGGTATCTTTCAATATTGGCAATTTAATCGAATTGATTTATAAGCCATTTTTTACAGGAGGCCAATTATTTTAATTGACACACCCTAACAACTTTAAATCCTAGAGTCGTAGAAACATTGAATACAAACGATCAATTAAAAACGAAAATGATAAACGTTAATTAATAGAAACATCGGCTAAGCTGGAGTTAGCGTCAATCATACCATTGGAAACTTCACTAACGGTAATTGAAAAAGTTGAAACTTTATACCTACGTAGAGATCAGAAAACGCGAATTATTAAACCAATTAAAAGTTGGCAACATTAACTGATTCAACGCACAACAAATTCGCACAGAAGTTGCCAGCCTTTAGCCCCGATTTTATTTGATATGGACCCTTTTCGATACGTATAAAATTGCCGTAAAGTTTTGATTACGTATAAAAAGAATGGGGATGGGAACAGGTAGAAAGCGATTTTTATGTACCCTTTAAAGATTTGTGTTGGAAGAGAAATCACGTTACAAATATATACTTCAAAAGTCATTATATATTAGCAGTGGTAGCCTAGTGGTGCGACCGTCGGACTGCCAAGTCATGAACCCAAGGTACGGACCTATTCATGTGCTTATTGTATAATTATCACTTGCTTAAAAACGGTGAAGGGAAACGTCGCGATGAAACCGGCATTCCCGAGAGATATTTCTCGATGGCATGTGAAGCCAAGTCAGATGCCCATGGGCGGCATAAACTCTGACACCAGGTTAGTCACTAACCACACAAAACGAAGAAGAACATTATATATTAACTTCATTTGGCGACGATAAAGTTTATCATCATTATTATAATTTACTTAACTTCTTTCCGGTCTAACCTTAGAATATCGGCATTGCACAGTAACTGGGTTGTGGAGGTCTGGTGGCAGTCGCTCCGTGTAAAATACTGGTATTCAGCCGCATCTGGTTGCACTAGAAGCTGACCCCAATATAGTTGAGAAAAGGCAAGGCAGTACGAACGTTACTTAATTTATTTAAAGAAAATAAGCTGAATGTAATGCAAGTAATAACAGATTAGTTTTTTTGCTTCAAAATTTATCACATCATATTTTTAATCTTCCCCCTCCGTTTTGTTTATTTCTCTGCTTACAGCAACATGTAATAACAGGTGTTTATGCGTGTAGATTGTACGTGTGAACAAATATAATAGCTTTTGTCTTATAAAACGATATTTGTTATGAGATTTCGCTTTCATCCTATTTCTCAAATAAAAAAATAGATATAGCCGTAACCCTTTTATGAATTTTTAAAATATTTCGTTTGTGAATATACAGATCGCGATGCCAGTAAGGCTCGGATTACATGTATTATTGCAGCTAGTGTAGGCCGAAACTGGATAAAAAATTCATTAGAACGCACCGCCTTGCCGTTTGAATATGAAACTTATTACTTCAGCTGTTGAGTAGCAAATCGCTAAATAGCAACATCCAACTCATTTTCCGCCGACATTGAATATTCTGCCATGTTTGAAGGAAAAACAAAGTGTTAAATTGCGTGGGGAGTCGCCTTTGAGTTTGCCTGTAGGTTAAGGAAGTTTGATTCTTGTAGCCTTGGCTTATAGTCTATTTTTATGTGCACTCTAGTGGACGTAGTGTGAGGAGGGGCGCGCTTCCTGTTACAGGAGACACGTAGAGAGGATGTGGGTCAAGTGGCAGGCAACAAAAGTATGAGTGTTGCGATGACGCGCTCTTGTGCAGACGCCGTCGCGACGTCGACTGTCGACACTATACGTCTGACTGCATTCTGTTTGGATTGCGAGGATAGCCGTTTTATTTCTATCAAACGTACTTGCTGTTAGGCCAACAAGTGAAGCTGCAGTTTAAAAGCAAAAAGCCTATTTTTAAACCACAATCGGATTTCACATCTAAAGCGCATTTTAGCTCTTTTTAATCCCGTGACCCATGCATGTTTAATAAGCAAATTTTGACGTACACGTGTTCAAATTGGCGTGGTAACCAAGTTAGGTGGACGGCCGCGCTGATGGCTCGCTTGAATATTAAAAGATTAATGAGGTTTTAACAATATTTATGGCTATAAAGGAGGGGCTAAATTAACGGGGAGTTTGGCTTAATAGTATATTGTTGGCTGTTTATGGGTTTTTTGATGGACCACGACATTATTTATGTATGTATATTGCTCCCCTCTTCATCATCATGGCCAGCCTCTTCATACTCATGGTTAATTTTTAATCTCTTGTATCCAAGGTTTTTTTTTTTCATAAAGCACTATATCCGCCTTTGATTTCTGCAGTAGGTATCTTGGAATCTCTAATGCACGAAACATCACTAACGTAATAAATTAAACACCTTTTGGGTACTGAAATTCTGAAATAAATTGCTTCGTTGGTCTAGTAGTGGCAAGCGCGACTGCTGATCGTGAGGTCCTGGGTTCGATCCCCAGGTCGGACAAACTGTTATTGGATTTTTCCGTACGGAATTCCTCTGTAGCTGCCCGGCTCGCCCCTTATTACATGGGACTTAAAACATAACGGCGAAATCAGGGTGTTACTATACACACCTGTGATGTTATGATGTGCTATGTCCTCTTAGCCTTTTCCCAATTATCTTGGGGTCAGCTTCCAGTCTAACCAGATGCGGCTGAATACCAGTATTTTACACGGAGCGACTGCCATCAGACCTCCGCAACCCAGTAACCGGCAATGCCGATATCCTAAGGTTAAACCGTTTGTCAGACTTTCAGGCTTCTGACTACCCGTAACGACTGTCATAGGTATTCGTATGACACCCGGGACCGACAGCTTAACCTGCTCTCCGAGGCTCGGAGGGGTCTCGATGTGTAACAAATGGTCACCCATCCACGGACTGACCGCGGCAAGCGCAGCTTAACCTCGCATATCGTACGATCGGCGCAGTTGTTATTTAGCCACGAGCCCCTCTGATGTGCTATGTAAATCGCTTAAATAAGTCTGAAATCGCTTAAATAAGTTGTGGGCATTACACAGTTCTATTTAATTAAATAAACCTTATATTTACCCAACTTGCTTGTAAACTACCAACAATTTCAAAAGTGATAAACAAAAGCTATCACAATAATCACACCAATACCACGGTTGGTTAAAATCGTAGCAATCGTTGATCAAAAGAACGTGTCGTTACATTTTTATAATCCAAACACTCTTATAACAACAATCGAAAATGGACCTTATTATTAAAGGAACAGAATAGAAGTTAAGTCGTCTGCGTGTGTTTACTGTGTCGTGAAATTCAGATAGACGCGTTGCGAACTAGAGGCGAAATGATAATAATTTCATATTATTTTGGAATTGTGCTTCATACAACCGCAACGTTAGGTCGTAAGCTGGGTTTATTACATACATTTCAGCAGATTCTCTCGAAGTAGAATTAACCCTGTGATGATGCCCTGGGTACTATGATAATGCATGTTGAGATAATGACTACGTACGTACACAAAATGAATATGTGCTTGAAATTGCTTCATGGCTAGATTAAAACTGATACTCTGTACAAGTTTATATGGTAAATATTTAGATTTCTGTGGGTGAATTAAATAAACTGCGGCAAAAAATCAGAGTTTTAGATATCTTTAATGTTGAAAAACATTAACATATTTACATAACATCACGCCTGTATTCCCCGAAGTGTTGGGCAGAGGTGTATAGTAACACCCTCATTTCGCCGTTATGTTTAATTTCTACGTAATACGATAATGCGAGCCTATTGCCATCAATCGCGCACAAATCTAAACTCCGGGCTGCTACTGAGGAATTCCACACGGAAAAACCCAATAATACTTTGCTCGACTTGGGGACCGAACCCAAGACCTTACGATCAGGAGTCGCACTTGCCTCTACTATACCAACGAGGCAGTTTGGAACATATTTAGTCTAATAGAAATGCTTTGTCGACTATTTATTTTATTTGACGTTTTTATTTAACTAAATCTATATTCCAAAATTTCTAAAGTCAATATTTCGCCGAAGAAAAGATAAATACGAAAATAAAGTAAAAAATACTACTTTCACCTAAACCAAATTAAACAAAAAAGCACACAGTAAAAAGGCAAATTAAATATTGCGCAATTATTTTTCATAGCTAAACACCGGAGGGACTTAATTAACTGAATTAATGAAGTGAAAACATTTGAGCGATCATTTTAATTTAAAACTTCTACTAATTTAGTCAAATCTAAACACGTTTCAAAAATTTAGTTTAACGGTACTAGTACCTGCGCAGTTCAACAGTTTTGTTGTAACCACGAAGCAAACTTTGTATTTGCTTCGTGGTCGTAACCGAATAAGTATCTAAAGATTGGTTGACGTAAACTCTAAATTCATGTGATTATTTTACATTATTTCTATGATTACTCTATAGTCGGCAAATTGAATTCAATGAAAAAAAAATGTAATATTAAAAACAACACTAACTTATACTTAGCGCCATCTAGTAACGTATGTTGAACTGCATGGTATATTGGTAAGGTGAACAGCTTCGCTCTCTGATCAAATCAAAGCGCGCTTTGTTCCTCCGATGTGAATTTACATGGGATGAACAGAGATAGCGAGCTTCTAGTGTTTAACCTTAAAAGTCATCGTCATATCAGCACGCAGACCTCCAAAGCTCAACATGAGCCACATAGACATTGAACGATTATGAGGTAAAAATACCATAATCACCGCGTTTGAGCCATAATCATCACCTTTGGCAAACGGATTAGTGATGCAGTATTTGGGTATAACCAGACAAGAGGATGCTAATTCTCATTCTCTTAACATAAACTCTTATTCGCCATTTATGACACCCACGGAAAGAAAGGGGTGATTTATTTTCCAGCAACCACACGGCCTAGTCAAAAATGCGTTTGAAAAATTAAACGCTAAAGATGCGCTTGAAAAATTAAACTTGAAAAACGCGTTTGAAAAATTAAACGTTAGAAAGCGTTTGCAAAACGTGAAATTTCGCACGTTACTTTTGAAGGGTTAGATGGTCATAAATAAGGAGTATCTCGCGATCTTCGCGTTATAATCGCGCCGTTCATCTTATGACGCTACATTAAGTCCGAAAGCTCTAACATCTTGAAATATATCCTTCACAGATATTAAGATTCATTAAACTTGGTTTTAGTGATACCCTAAGGAAAGTTGGCGAGGTCTTTAGTTTTTTAAATTAGATGCATTTGCAAGTTGAATTGTTTTTCTGTCTTGCTTCTTGTGGAAAAATATAAAAGTTTTAGTCTCATTGTTAATTTATTTCCATGTTAAGTTATTACGTCAAAATAGAAATGATAACTGGAATAGGAAAAGATTTTCGAATTTGAAATTAGATAAATATAATGACACAAACGTATTCAGCCCATTACAGTCCCACAGCTGGGCGCGGGCCTCTTCTCAGAATGAGAAGGGTTTAGGTCTGAGTCCACCACGCTGGTCTGATGTGGGTTGCCGGGCTACACATAACATTGAGAATTTTATAGAGCCCTCTCAGGTGTGCAGGTTTCTTGACGATGTTTTCCGTCACCGTTAACGCGAGTGATAACCATATTATGATTCGCACATGAATTCGAAAAGTCAGAGGTATGGGTCGGGATCGAATTCAAACTCTTTTGCATGGAAGGTAAGCGTTCAACTGCTAGGCTATCATTGCTACTACAGAAATACAGAGCAATAATGACACAATTGTAAGAAAATGTTGTTTTTACGCTATTACTACGCCAAACCATGAACAAAACGGTCTTTGATTACCTTTTCTGAGATAATAAGCGAAACTGCTGTACCTATAACAATATTCTCGCCCAAAATTTTGAAATAAAGCCACAATTTTTCACAGGAGCATTTAAAACAAAAAGCCTCTCAAAATGGCTGCCAGACCGAAACACGTGCCCACTTCACTTCATTAAATTCAGGCTAAAAGTTCATCGTGCTGATTTCATATTCAATTTGGCGTTTGCAGGGACCGTCATAATTTTTTTTATGGGAACATAAAGCGCGTCTGCCAATGGATCCCTTTTTTCTATCACAAGGTACAAAACGCTTTGGGATTTGGGTACTTTGAACTGTGCTTCAGGGCCATTATATTGGTTAGGTATTATTTTCAGAAGTTTTTTCAGTACTTGCGGGAAGGCTTTACCTTTATGAAATGGAGCTTGTTCATATAATTACTTTGGTAAGTAAAGTTTTAAAGCATAAACAGCAAAAATAAAACAGACATCAAACAAAATTGTTAGCCAGATGCGCATTGTAGCTATTTTTCTGACGATTACGGTAGATGATAATCTTGATTGTACAGAATTATTAGGGGAAGATCTATAAAACCATGGTTCGACCTGCTGTCTTGTATGGATCAGAATGTTGGGCCACAAAAAGGATAAATGAAAAGCAATTGCATGCAGCTGAGATGAGAATGCTAAGAGGGATGTATGGTATTACGCGAATGGATAGAATTAGAAATGAGTATGTAAGAGGAAGTCTGAACGTGGCGCTGGTGACTGAGAAGTTGTGTGGAAACCGGTTGTCATGGTATGGGCATGTGATGCGGAGGAACGAGGAATATGTCGTGAGGAAAGTATTGAGTATGAATGTGGATGGTTATAAGAGTAGAGGAAGACCAAAGAAGCGATGGATGGATAGTGTGAAAGATGATATGGATGGAAAGGGGGTGACTACTGACATGACGGCTAATAGAGATGTATGGAAGAAGAAGACATACTGCGCCGACCTAAAATAAGTTAGGATAATGGCAGGAGGATGATGATGATGGCAGAATTATCTACTCATCATTTACGAATATCAGTATCTCATTTCTTTCAGTTGACAGGATGACAACTGATGAAAACGCAGGCAAGCGGGATGATGCTGACAGTGTTGTTTTTTTTAAACATAAATGATGTTACGATAATTTTTGTGACATAAAGATACACTTGACTGCAACAAGTAACCTCTAGTCGTCACCAAAATGTGGATGCAACATATCAAAGTAGAGGATCTAAACATTTGGTGTTGTGACAGTATTGTTATCATTTTGTTTACTATGCCCAGTAAAGAACTTCAGATCATTATAGTAGTGGGTTAACCACAATCCCCTTTATTACAAAAGATGGTCTAAGAAAAACTCAGGTTTCAAAACAGCCCTGTTTCTTTTCGTTATAGGACGTTAGAAAGTGATGGGTATATTTTTAAATTGGATTTTATATTATAGTTTAACCACCTTTCATAATAAGAGGGAATAGGTCTATACGGTAGGACTTGAACTCTTAACTGTCTTTACCTTGAACCGAGTACATTTTTAAATCCATATGACTTCGCTACTACATTCGCTTCGAAAAAAATCCACAATACACATTTTCATCGTGCAGAAATAGGTGTATCGTTAATTTACCGCGGGAAGGCACAATCGTGGTCGGAGTAAATTTTTTTATGAGTGAGCACATTGCACACAATACAATTCGTAATTCGACCTCATTTTAAGGGAGAGGGTAGACGTAAAAAGTGCTCGCTCATTATCGTTTTCCGCAGTCGCGCCGGTATCTCGAGTGTTGGAAAACAATACAATTCCGCATGAAACGCCTGGTTTTTTCAAGAAATTTAAATGTTTTTTTTTCTCATTTTAGTTAAGAGTATGGTAGAGTAGGGTTGGAATGCTGGAAAAATCGTTGTTTAGTTGCACCTGTTTGGCTGTGTATAGTTTGGCCTTGCGGTCGATATGGGTCCGAAAATATCGACCGCAGAACTAAGTTTTCTACAGGCCGCGGCAACAAAGATATTGGGCAGGTAAGTATAGATATTCATTGTCCAAAAAGTGGAATGAAAAGTTCTGTGGAGTCATTTTGTCTATGCGAATCACCAGGATGAATTGTAACGCAAGCTGGAAGTTAAACATTCCATATGAGTCTTTTATTCCAAAACTAGCGGCCCGTCCCGGCTTCGCACGGGTGGACATTTATCCCGTTTTTGCAACATTTTTCATTTATGCGCCGCTCCTATTAGTCGTAGAGTGATGTTATATAGCCTATAACCTTCCTCGATAAATGGACTATCCGACATAAAAATATTTTTTCAATTCCAACCAGTAATTCCTGAGATTAGCGCGTTCAAACAAACAAACAATCAAACTCTTCAGCTTTATAATATTATAGTATAAATAAAAATGACAAAGACAGTTTTTTACATTGATATAATATGTTCTTACGTACTAGATGCGCTGTTTAGAAGAACAACATGGTACCAATGAGTTGTGGTTCCGGAACCACAGTGCCATAGAACTTGACAGCTGTTTAGCGATAGTTTGAACCTTATTGCGTCAATGCATTTGACACACGTTGCCTATACGAGATTGCGTGTCTATTTATTTCAACGTCGTAAGTATTTTACTTGTTTTTGTAAATAACGATCAACGATCTCGTTCCCCTCTTTTAATCTGGAAGTTTGTCACTTAAACTACGTAATGAATCGACACTTCTACTTTCTATACCAACGATTATTATTCCTGTATACTTTTTTTTCATTAATCAATATACTGCTAGTCATCAGCGAAGGGGGCGAGCCGGAAGTACCCGACCGGAAGCAGAGGGACTAAACTCGGCGGTTAATTGCGCGAAAAGCGAAGCCCTTCGTTTCAAATATCGAATGATTATTTCCGCGAGAGCTTCAAGGATCACATGTTGGGGGGATTTTTTTGAATTTTATTTATGTGGGTAGTCTATGTTGTGACATAAATAAGTCAAGCAACGTGAGTAGAGATTCATGTTATTCTTGAAAAATGCTGTTTTTTTTTAAATCTATTTTTTCTCGAGATTTTAGTGCACTTTGCGTTACTATGGAAGCCTCATAGGTAACCCTATTTTATAATTTAAATATAACATTATATATCATGTGATTGCCTTGTTGTTCTAGTGGTCACAAGCGCGACTGCTGAGCATAAGGTCCTGGGTTCGATCCCCAGGTCGGGCAAAGTGAAATTGGGTTTTTTCATTAGGAATTTCTCAGTAGCAGTCCGGAGTCTGGATTTGTGCCCGGTTAATGGCAACAGGCTCGCCCCTATTACAATGGGACTTAAACATAACTGGCGAAACGAGGGTGTACTAAAACACTTCTGCCGAACCCTTCCGGGAATATAAGGTGTAATGTTATACTTATGCTTTAAATATGGTGCCAGGTTCGTCGCCTCTTGCAACTCGCTTGTCCAGCGCTGGAGAAGAGTTGTATTCTTAGTCTTGTGACAGATGGTGGCGGACTGGCGGGGATCCGGGCCTATAAAAGGTCGGGCACGCTGCAGATCGGCTCTCGCACCGCTGCAGTTGCCAAGTTAAGTGCTACACCTGCTTAAGAAGACCCTGGACTCCTCGCATTGCTACGAACCACGCCCCGTTGATCTATTTGTAATTTTTATTAAAATATACAAGGTTAGTCGTAAAGGGGGTACTAAGCCGAAAGGGTGTTAAAGTACCCATAATAAGGGATAACTTTTGTTCTACAACTTTCTCCAAAACTCGATAGATTAAGAGAAATAGCTTTTCAAAGATTTCGTAAAAAATATGCTAAAATCTATCTGTCCATAGCTATGATCAGCTGTTTTTACAATTTAGGTCATATTTGGGGACACGGATTAGAGAATTAATATTCTGAATTCTTAACTAAAGTAAGAATGGTTTTTTTTGAAAAAGCTAAAATAAAAATCTATTTGTATGTGAAAGATATGGGAACTACAGGAACTATCGGAAGCACAATTAAACATCGACTTTACTAATAGACGTATATTCGGAGACTGGCGCACGGCTTGACACATACAATGACTTAATTCTAGATACCCACTATTACAAATATATCACACCTCCACCACAATACAACAGTATATCTATATAGTAGCACAATAAATAAATACAACTAATACAACATCATAATAATAAACAACAATATCAACCTGATGCAACTGATAACACCTAATTCATAAATAATTAAACAATTTTAAATATGTCAACTGGTTTACGTGTTCGCTTAGGGTAACTCGGTACGGTAGGGTAATTCTCCGGCGGCGGAGATTCTGGTTGTAAATTAACCAAAGATTTTTCAGGAGTATTAATATCTTGATTTGAACTTTCCCCTTTATTCCTGATAGTCGCCTCCGGTGAGGCTACCTTTACTATCCGTTCTAACCCCTCGCTAACTGGCTCGACCACACTCTCTCCCCCGTGATCTGTATTGCCCACAGTCTCTGGACAGGTAACATCAGATAAGCGTGACCTGCGGCGCATTTGATCTACATGTCTTTTTAGTGATTGACCATTATCCTTTACCACTGAATACCTACGGGCACTGTCTACTCGTTCTACGGTACCTTTCGCCCACCTATCACTAACACCATACTCACGAGCCCAAACTATATCACCCTCCCTGAAACTGCGGTCTGTTCCCCCCGCGCATTCCATTTGTCGTCTCTGAGCTTGATGGACTCTGTCTTCGGTGACCAGGTTAGTACGCAGTAAATCAAGTCTGGAGCGTAATGGACGTCTCTGCAACAACATAGCCGGGGTTTCCCCGGTAGTGCTGTGCACGGTGTTTCGATATGCTAACAGAAACGTTTGTAGTGCGGTGTCGACATCCATACCATCCCTATGCGCTTTCTTAATAGCCCGCTTGCAAAGCTTTACTGCATTCTCCGCAGCCCCGTTTGATGATGGGTGGTAGGCTGGTGAAAAATACTGTTTAATGCCGTTGTTTTTTAGAAAAGTTTTAAACTCTATACTAGTGAATGGTGGGCCTTGATCAGATACTAATTCCTCCGGCAACCCAAACCTTGCAAATGTAACTCTTAAAACCTTAATAACCCTTGATGCATTAGTTCGTGTCATCTCAAAAACTTCTAACCATTTTGAAGAAGAATCAATAATAACTAAGAAGGTAAGACCTTTATATGGCCCTAGGAAATCGATGTGAACCCTTGTCCAGGGACGCGCGTGATACTGCCACGGCTGGATCGGGGCCCGCGGCGGCGCGTCTGCCTCCGCTGCACAAGTCTCACATTGTTTACATAACGCTTCCACAGCAGCGTCAATATTAGGCCACCACACATAGCTACGTGCCAAGCTTTTTGTTTTTACGATCCCCATATGACTGCTATGAAGTTGTTTTAAAACATAATTCTGCAACGAAAGTGGTATAACCATACGATAACCCCACATAATACAACCACACTCCGTATATAACTCATTACGCCTCATAAAGTATGGTTTTATACTTTCTGCATCTGCACATGTTGAAGGCCACCCGGATTGTATGTAAACTAAAATCCTACTTAACACTTTATCTACAGCCGTCGCTTTCCTAACGTCTTGGCTCGTAATTGGTAAAAAATTTTCAACGAAATTAACATAAGTATTTTCGTCTTGTAATATTACATTTTCTTTACATCCTTTGTACGGCAGTCGTGATAATGCATCGGCACAATTTTTACTCGAAGAAACATACTCAATGTCATAAGTATATCCAGCCAATAACACCGCCCAACGCTGTAACCTAGATGCGGCCATCACCGGAATACCCACTTTATCACCAAAAATATAAGTGAGAGGTTTGTGATCGGTTTTTAATATAAATTTACGACCATAAAGGTATTGATGAAATTTACGAACTCCGAACACAATAGCGAGTGCCTCTCGATCTATTTGTGAGTAGGCCCGCTCGGCTTGCGTGAGCGCGCGCGACGCGTACGCCACGGGACGCTCGCCCCTTGCCGTTGTGTGCGATATCACAGCTCCTACGCCTACACTGCTCGCATCTGTTGTTAAAATTATAGGTAACTCTGGTGTGTAGTGCATTAGCACTTCACTACATGTTAATAAATGCTTCACTTTATTGAACGCATCTTCACATTCCCTATTCCAGCTATACGGTGTTCCAGCTTTAAGCAACTTATACAAAGGCGCTAGAATTGTACTAACATTTCTTATAAATTTTCCATAGTACATCACCATACCAATAAAAGCTCTTAGTTCAGAAATATTCGTGGGAGCTGGAGTTTTAACTATAGCCTTTACTTTGTCTGGGCACGTGTGAACCCCTTCTTTACTAATCGTGTGACCTAGATAGTTAACCGATTCAGCAAAAAATACACATTTATCTTTTTTTACTTTAAGGCCGTATTTGTTCAAGCGATCAAATACTTTGCATAAGTTACGCATATGTGCTTCGCTTGTGGGCCCCGTTATTATAATGTCATCCAAAAACACCCCCACATGTGGTAAATCTGCAAACAATTGCTCCAAATGTCTTTGAAAAATGCCCGGACTCGATGCTAACCCGTATACTAGCCTATTATACATAAATAATCCTTTATGCGTGTTAATCACTGTATATTTTTTTGTTTCATCCAACTCAAACTGCGCGTATGCCTGAGAAAGGTCAATTTTACTGAAATGCTGGCCACCCTTCAAACGAAGTAGTACTTCCTCTACTCTGGGTAACGGATAACGGTCAACTTCTATAACTTTGTTTAAAGTTAATTTGTAATCTGCGCAAATTCTAATGTTACCGTCCTTCTTGACGACCGGCACGATGGGTGTTGCCCAGTCAGAACGCTCCACAGGAGAGAGAACGCCGTCCCGCTGCAGCTGGTCCAGCGCGCGCTCAACCGGCTCGCGCAGCGCATACGCCAGCGGGCGCGCTCGCATGAACACCGGCCGCGCCCCCTCGCGCACGCACACGCTCACCGTGCCGCCGGTGAACCGCCCCAGCCCGTCCGCGAACACTTCACAGTATTTGGAACTGAAAGTAGCCACATCAAAAACATTGTTTTTGTACATCACAACATCATTACTATTACAATCATAGGTTACTGTAGGTAATTGTATTTTTAGTTCTGCCATCCACTGACGGCCTAATAGAAGTGTTTTCCCATTCTCAACAACATATAAATCTAATTGCTTATGGCAATCTTTATATTTCACTAACGGTTGTATAACTCCAAGGGGTTTTACTAACTCGCCGGTATAATACTTTAGTGTTAAATTACTGGGGTTTAGCTTTACATCATTAAACAATTTACTATAGCACTTCCAGCTTATGCATGACACCGCACTGCCGGTGTCACATTCCATTTTAATGTCAATACCATTTACATTCAGTTCGACATAAATAGGACTACACTGCGTCGCTGATAATTTACAAACATCTACAAATATTACCTCATCGCTCTCCGCGCCATCACTTTCATTGAAGTTCCTTATTTGAAGCACGTCCATATCCACGTTGTAGTGTTCCGATAAATTCGGACACATACGTCGCAAATGTCCTACTTGGTTACAAACTCGGCAAACATAACGCCCGAACTTGCACTTGCTTGCGTCGTGACGCGCGCCGCACACTCGACACTGCTGTTGCTGCGCGCGCTCACCCAGCTTCATAGGTGCGGGCGCTGCCGATGCGCGAGCGCCGCGCCACCGTCCACTAGAGGTAGTAACGAATGGTGTTGACGCTCCGCGGACGTCACGAGTGCCCACCGTCGCCGTACACATCCGCCGCGAGCCCGCTGACATCGCTTGACACGTCACTGACGACGTCGTGGATGCACCCTCGCTTCTCGACCCGCTCTGTCCTTCCACGGCCGCAGCGTCTTTTTCTGCTGCCTCCATGCTAACTGCCAATTTATACGCCTTCCCGAAATCCAAATTGCTTTCGGCGAACAATCGTTGTCGTATGGTTTCATTTGTTATGCCACACACTAGCTGATCTCTCAAGCTTTCTTCCAGCCAGGACCCAAATTCACATGTTTTGGACATTTTCTTCAAGATAGCTGCGTATTCCGATATAGTTTCACCTTCTTTCTGTTGCCTATGTCGAAACTTGTACCGCTCCGCCAACTCACTTGGCTTTGGTTGCAAGTGTTTTTCCATGACGTCAACGATTTCTGTCAACGTTTTGCTTTTAGGTTTAACCGGCGTACACAAATTAACAAGAAGTTCGTAACACTCCGCCCCCATCACTGTTATTAATGTAGGCACTTGTAATTCGTTAGGAATCTTGTTGGTAGCGCCATCTATTTTTGTCGTGACCAATAATATTAAATACTCTATGATCCTGTTCCATTCATTATTCCCGCACGCCTATGACATGCACTGCTGTGTCAAAATAAAAAGAAACAATCAAAAAGAAAAAACAATCAAGAAACAAAAACGAATCGTCCCGTGAAGAAGCCGCGTCGCGAACGTACCGCGCTCACGGACAAGCATCGCGCGCGTGCCGGTAGTGCCGCGCCGAAAGGTTACCGCTGATTCATTCCTATTTGGATAATCTCATAAACTTTGGTGAAGCCACCCGCGGGTGTGATCGTGTGATTGTGAACGAGAAACTCATGTGAACCGGGCTCTGTAACGTGATCGCCACAGCGCCCCGTCTGCTTGACCAGCTCAACGACAAGAAGTCAAGAAGAAATAGTCAGGTAAGGCGTGCTTCCCTTTCCGAGTTCCTTAATCGCCCATTCATATCAGCTCATAGTTTCTAGGCGATTACCCGCCATCTTTAATTATACAGTCCACTTAAATTAAACTATAAACCCATATTCGCAAATCGCCGAGTATTTGGGAGTTTCGCTTCCATTTAATGGTCCTTCGAGCCGGATTATTATCCATATTCTCGATTATTCGCGTAGGTATCTTCTCGAAGTACCTACCTATCTAGGTAGTTGTAGCATCTAGCTACACTCCTAGTTAATTTTATATACCCAGTACGTGGTTACATCCCGCATCCCAGTAGGTAATATACTTTTACGTGGCTACCTACTGCAATCATAATTATTATTTAAACTTTAATAGTCGTCTTGTAAATTCCATATTTCAAGCGCCTTTTAGTTCCACCGCCTTTAAAATCGTTGCCTACCTACGTTGTAATCGTTGTTGTGTTAGGAATAACTACCGCATAAATACTTAGGTATTAGTTTTGAACGGTTTTATTAATTTACCCGCTTAAACATGTCGAATAAAAATAAGCCATGTATTTCGGAGGATAAGGAGTTGACAATCTTGGAAGCTAAACGTAATGTGTTATTTGAGCGTGTTCAAAACATTTACGAGCGTTCAAAGACGGCCAATTCTTCCGAAGTTAACAGGGAATCATTTCTTAGTTATTGTATGACTGTAGATAATATTAGATCTGACTTTCATAATTTATTGGACACTTATAACGGAAAATTACTTTCTATCAATCCTGATTCCCAGCCGAATTATCAGGCGTACACCTCATTCGAAGATCTTTACTGTATCATAAAGCGCATACAGTCGCAATTAGAAGGTAGACAGTCAGTAAATCCCAGCGCTGCTTGGCCGACCGTCCGAGCACCGAAACTACCTGCAATCGAACTTATGTCATTCGATGGCGATATACGGAACTGGCCATTATTTTATGCAAGTTTCAAATCTACAGTGCATGATAATGGCTCTCTGACAGATGCTGACAGGTTGTACTATTTAATAGGTAAGCTGTCGCCGAAAGCGCAATCCGTATTCGCAGGTGTCACACCCAGTGCTGAGAATTATCAGGTCATATTCCAGTCGCTCCTTGACAAGTATCAGGATACTCGTGTCCTTGCAAGTACCTACTTGGATCAAGCTCTAAATCTTAAATTGTCAGGTCCCGCGTCTTTATCAAATTTCCAGTTGTTCATTGACAACTTTGTAACCGCAGTCAATTCCCTTAAAAACTTAAAATTAGAAAATCTTTCCGACTTTATGTTATTACAACTCGCAATAAAAAAGTTCGACATGGAAACCATTCGCGCTTTCGAGATGACGGAACGTAATCATAAAATACCTACATTAGATAGTTTTATTTCCTTCATCAAAGATCAGTGCCGAATATTTAATAATACGCAGCCTAGTTCATCTAGCTCGTCAAGTAATAATAATAGTAGACAAAAGTCGACTAAATCGCGAAATAATAATAATAACTCGGTCCCTAATCCGCAATCATACGTAGCATGTTCGGAATCGAATAATAATAGTTCGCACAAGTGTCTGTGCAATAATATTGTACATGACCACCTTTTTAAATGTTCCGCTTTTAATAATTTAACCCCGACTGCTCGTTTTAAATATGTAAAAGAAAATAAAGCTTGTGTTAATTGTTTAAGTATAAAGCATAAATCAAGCGAATGTTCTAGTAAAACCAAGTGTCGTTCATGCAATCAGCGTCACCATACGTTATTGCATTTTGATAAAAAATCTTCGTTATCTGATGAACCCGGTAACCTTGACGTAGTTACAAGCCCACCTGTTTCGACGTCATCACCGCAGGGACAGGCCGCCCGTAGCGCGGTGCCTGCCCCTCCCGCGTCTAAGCCCGAAGTTTCTTTGTGTACAACGTCTGTCGCGCTCGCATGCAGTCAGCGCTCGCGCACTTGTCACGTTCGGCGCGAAGCCGCATCCACCATATTGCTCGCAACCGCGCAGGTTATCATTTACGATGTAAACAAAACACCGCGCGTGGTCCGATGTTTACTTGATAGCGCATCTCAAAGTAGCTTTATTACTTCGGATTGCTTTAAACGCCTTGGACTGTGGAATAGTTTTAAAAATACTAACTTAGTAGTTAAGGGGATCGGTGGTTCAGAGAAATCATGTAAGGGTTCCGTAGATATAAAAATACATTCGCGTTTTAATAGTGATATTAATTTTAACGTTTCCTCGCTTATCGTGGAACGCATTACGGACACATTGCCGAACGCTCATGTGGACGTGTCCTTACTTACGCACCTCAAAACATTGCCACTCGCAGATGCTAACTTTGGTCAGCCGGGAAATATTGATGTTTTGATCGGGGCTTCGGTGTTTCCGCACTTACTACTACCTAACGTTGTACGTAGTGAGCTATATAATTTACCTCCCGCTATTGAGACGGTATTTGGATATGTGGTTATGGGTACTGTACCTACATCATATACTTCTCATTATACTACGTCTTGTTGCTCTGTTCTTCAAGAAAATAATATTGATTTTCTCCTCAAGCGATTCTGGGAGCTTGAAGAGATTACCGCACCGCCCTCGCTGAGCCGTAAGGATCTCGAGTGTGAAGAACATTTCCGCGCTACCACTGTTCGCAATGACAGTGGCAGATATACTGTGGCGTTGCCATTCTGTAGCGATCCTTATTCGCTGGGCGACTCGTACGCTGCTGCGCTTAGACGCTTTTATTGTTTAGAACGCAAACTTGATGCATCGCTTAAATTGCGCGGCGCCTACAATGACGTCATGCGTGATTATATAAATAAAGGTTTTTTGAGTCCAGTTGTTAGCAAAGAGGGCGATTCTCTTCCTTCGTATTATATACCGCATCACGGCGTAGTTCGCGATGATAGGACTACCACTAAACTTCGCGTGGTTTTAGATGCCAGTTGTCGAACTACATCGGGTCAGTCGATCAATGATATTTTGCATGCCGGCCCTAATCTACAGGGCGATTTATTTAACATCATAATAAAATTTCGTCTTTTCCAAATTGCTCTCTCTGCTGATTGCCGCCAAATGTTTCTCAATATCGGTGTTCGAGAGTCTGACCGTAGATTTCAACGAATCTTTTATCGTTTTGACAATAATGAACCTTTAGCCGTGTATCAGTTTAATCGTGTTTGTTTTGGTCTCAAGTCCAGTCCATATCACGCGTTACGAGTTGTCCAACAGTTGATCGCTGATGAAGGCGACAACTTTCCCGCTGCAGCAGCTGCTGCTTCTTCCGCTTTGTATATGGATGACATCGCTTGTAGTGTCATATCCGCTCCGCAAGCAATTACGCTTTGTGAAGAGCTTATTCAGCTTTTCAAGCGAGGCCAATTTGATCTTGTCAAATGGACAAGCAATTCTAAAGAGGTTCTCTCGCACATACCTGATTCTCATAAAGCTTCTCCAGACATTGAGTTTGAGAAGTCAATACCGCATAAGGTTCTCGGTTTACGCTGGGACAAATCCTGTGACAGTTTTCGTTTCGACGTCGCGCCACCAGATGATAAGTGCACCAAACGCACTATGCTGTCCACAGTAGCTCGACTATGGGACATAATGGGTCTTGTGGCTCCCACAATTTTGTACGCCAAGCTCTTGATCAAAGAGCTTTGGTTATCAAAGTGTGAGTGGGACGACGCACCTCCCGACCATATTGTCGCCGCGTGGAAACAGTTTTGCATTGAGCTTTCAGCACTCAATCAAATTACGATACCGCGTCATCTGGGTTTGGTGGATGGATGTACCGTTAATTTAATAGGTTTCGCTGACGCTAGCGAGCGCGCTTACGGCGGAGTCGTATATTTGCAGGTCCGCATTGGTTCTAACTACTCTGTGCAGTTAGTATGTGCCAAGTCCAAGGTCTCGCCTGTCAAAACCATTTCGGTTGCGAGGCTGGAGTTGTGCGCGGCCCTTCTGTTGTCTCAGTTGCTTCGCAAGGTTAAAGACACAGTTTCGCCCCACTACTCTATCAATAAAATATATGCATTTACTGACTCCAAAGTAGTGCTTGCTTGGATTTATTCTTCTCCTCACCGCTGGCAGACTTTTGTCGCCAATCGTGTTACTAAATTAATTGAACTCATTCCTGCTGCTTGCTTCAATCACGTCGCGGGTATTGAGAATCCCGCTGATTGCCTGTCTCGTGGTGTTACTCCAGTTAAACTTCTGCATCATGCTTTGTGGCAGCGTGGACCTTCTTGGATTTCCCATGATCCGTCAGAATGGCCCATCCGTCCCTTTCACCATAGTGCAGAGGACGAGGACGTACCCGAACGGAAGTCTGTCTCTCACCCCGTGATTGTTGAGGTTGCGGAATCACCGTTTTATTCACTCGCACTACGCATTTCGTCGTGGTCTAAGTTACTGCGCGCCATAGTTTATGTCTGTAGGTTTCTTAGGGTACTACCTAAGGGAACTTCTGTTTCAAGCTCTGATCTTGAAGTCGCAGAGTATAGATTAGTGCGAGCTGTACAGGCTGTTCATTTTAGCAAGGATATTCAAAATTTACACAATAATGTATCTTGCTCAGTCACTCTTCTCAAGCTCAAGCCGTTTCTCGATGAGCACGGCATCATACGCGTTGGCGGTCGTCTGTCAAATTCGGACGAACCCTACAACTACAAGCATCCTTGCATCCTACCGCGTCATGACCATGTGGTAGATCTTCTTGTTGATTTTTATCACAAGAAACATCTCCATGCTGGTCCAGAGTTGCTTATGTCCTTACTCAGGCATAAATATTGGATTTTAGCTGCACGGCGAATAATTCGCCACAGAATTCATAGATGTAATATCTGCTTTAAATTCCGTCCGCGTCCGGTCTTCCCTCTCATGGCAGATCTTCCTAGCCAGCGTGTAAATCAGGTAGGTAAGGCGTTTATACATACCGGTTGTGATTACGCAGGACCACTGCAATACACACCAGTTCGTGGTCGAGGTGTTAAAGGCCGTAAAGCTTGGTTATGCATTTTCACATGCTTAACAACACGCGCGACGCACATTGAAGTTGCGACGGATTTAAGCACCGTGTCATTTCTGGCAGCTCTAAAACGATTTCTTTCGCGACGCGGCCCTATACAGTGTTTGTACACGGATAACGGCACTTGTTTCGTTGGGGCAAGTTCTTACTTACGCGATCTTTATAAATTTCTCAATAAGGAATATCGTACACGTCTACAGGAAGAACTTTCCATTAATCACATTGATTGGAAGTTTATTCCGCCTGCTTCACCACATTTCGGTGGATGTTGGGAAAGCATGGTTAAAGTAATTAAAACGCATCTTTTCAAAGTTATAGGTCAACAAATCCTCTCTTACGAAGAGCTTTTAACTGTCCTTGCTCAAGTCGAAGCACTGGTTAACTCGCGTCCGCTCACAGCACTGAGTAGTGACCCTGCTGAACCATCCGTGTTAACTCCTGCGCATTTCTTGAACACAACGCCATTGTCGTCACTTCCCGCTCCTGAAGCCGACTCTTCTAGCTTGCTTCAGAGACATACTCTGCTAGATAAACTCGTGCAGTCGTTTTGGCAGCGCTGGCGTTCAGAATACCTGCACCAACTTCAGGCTAGATCTAAATGGAATAGTCCTACATCCCCTATACAGGAGGGTACGTTGGTAATTATCATAAATGATAATTCTACGCCACTTTCATGGCCTTTAGCCATTGTTGAGAGATTACATACATCTAAAGACGGTGCAACCCGCGTTGTTACCGTGAAAACCGCGAAGGGTAGCTATGTGCGCCCTGTTGTACGTCTCTGTCCGCTACCGACTCAGTGAGATCTAGCTTGAAGTTGGATCTCCTTCCTAGTTTAAGTTTTAGTTATAATTGTTCCGCTAAAGTTAATATAGATTAATTTAAATTTATAACGCTGTCTTAGCCTGTGGATAGGTTATGCGGTAGTATACCTAATATAGCTAAGTTCAATTTTCTCTTTTCCCTTTAAAGGCAACCCTTTAAGGCCGGGGGAAATGGTAGCGCCATCTATTTTTGTCGTGACCAATAATATTAAATACTCTATGATCCTGTTCCATTCATTATTCCCGCACGCCTATGACATGCACTGCTGTGTCAAAATAAAAAGAAACAATCAAAAAGAAAAAACAATCAAGAAACAAAAACGAATCGTCCCGTGAAGAAGCCGCGTCGCGAACGTACCGCGCTCACGGACAAGCATCGCGCGCGTGCCGGTAGTGCCGCGCCGAAAGGTTACCGCTGATTCATTCCTATTTGGATAATCTCATAAACTTTGGTGAAGCCACCCGCGGGTGTGATCGTGTGATTGTGAACGAGAAACTCATGTGAACCGGGCTCTGTAACGTGATCGCCACAGCGCCCCGTCTGCTTGACCAGCTCAACGACAAGAAGTCAAGAAGAAATAGTCAGGTAAGGCGTGCTTCCCTTTCCGAGTTCCTTAATCGCCCATTCATATCAGCTCATAGTTTCTAGGCGATTACCCGCCATCTTTAATTATACAGTCCACTTAAATTAAACTATAAACCCATATTCGCAAATCGCCGAGTATTTGGGAGTTTCGCTTCCACTTGTTAACTAAAAAATATTGTTCTAACCGTTCCACGTACAACCGCCAATCGTCACTGTGGACTTTGAACTCAGCAATTTTACCAATCGACATTTTTGATTAATTTGGTGATACTTTTCCTATTTTGTTTGCTATTGCACCAATCACGCATAGAAACATCCCATCCTCGTCGCCACTGAAAGATATGGGAACTACAGGAACTATCGGAAGCACAATTAAACATCGACTTTACTAATAGACGTATATTCGGAGACTGGCGCACGGCTTGACACATACAATGACTTAATTCTAGATACCCACTATTACAAATATATCACAGTATGCAAATAAAAATTATCGAATTTTGAAATTTTAACAGTTGCTTTAAAATAGTCATCAGTGATACTTTAGGTGGCCCGCGGCTTAGTACCCCCTTTCCGACTAACCTTGTATATAGTGTACGGTTACAAGTGTTATTCTTTATCCTCCCGTAAGTACACGCCTGCTAAATTTTATGTGCACATGCTTGTTGAGGGTTGACTCTTAAAGCCACCCAAAAGTGTGACAATCTATCCCCCCACAGATTATATATTGATATATATATTGTAATATCTATACGTTTAATTATTTGTATATATGTATTTTATATTTATCTTTTGAATTCCTAATATATTCATCCAAAATTGTCAACTCATCTTTTTCCTGTACCTATTTCGATGCTTTTCTTTTTAACCCTAAGGTTGACTGGTAGAGAATGCCTTATGGCATTAAGTCCGCCTAATGTACCACCATAGCATAGAAGTATAAATATATAATAAAAAAGTTTTACAAATATACAGAATCTCAGTTCTCAGCCGTCATTAGCCTTCTAGCTATCGTATTACTATACAATTTGATCTCGAACATTCGGCACAGCTGTATGATAACGAAACCACATAAAAGGCGGCGGCAAATTGCCTCTGAATATAAATCACTGTATCCGGATCGTGTGTCGATATATTTGAAAACGAACACATATTTTATGAATTTCGTTATGTGTTTATTACTTTCGTGTTTATTTGTAACTTTCTACGTTGTTGTTGAGTTTTGATTTGATAGAATACTTTGATGTTCGATCTTGTTATTCGTGTTTCTGAACAAATTACCTACCTGTGACATTCTAATGTGGGGGTAATTCAAATATGTTTAGAATTTATTAAGTAGTCGATGTCATTGGTTATGCAAATCACATCTATTTTTATAAAAATCAATTGCCGTGCGTGTCTCGCGAAAACTTGAAAATGGCTCGATCGATTTGAATTTTCTTTTTGTTTTGGTCATCTCAATACTCGGGTGGTTTAGGAAAACATAAATATAGGTATAGGAAAAGTAAAAAAAAAAATAGGTGGTACGTAGTTCACCGGGTCATCTGGTAAATAATAAATTCAGTTCACAATAAATCCCATAAATATTCTATCAACCTTTTAAAGGATTATAGACGTGAAGGTCTCATATACCTTTTGTACCTACTTATTTTCTGAATTGTTCAAAAAACCAATTGAAATAAAAACAGAATTATAAGAGACCTAAAAATAACATCTACGGGGCGAGCCTATTGCCATCGACCGGGTACAAATCCAAACTCCGGGATGCTACTGAAGAATTTCACCCGGAAAAACCCAATAACACTTTGCCCGACCTGGGGATCGAACCCAGGACCTCACGATCAGCAGTCGCGCTTGCCACCACTAGACCAACAAAGCAGGTAAGAAATCTACTTATAACAATATTATAATGTAAGAAAGTATATTAAGTAAAGTATTGACTACTAATTAATTGACTCTTGGATTGAAAACTATCATATCTTTAACTAGTACTAAAGCCTTTTAATCTTTATAGAGTATAAAACAAAGTCGCTCCCGCTGCCTGTACGCTTAGATCTTTGAAACTACGCAACGGATTTTAATGCATTTTTCAGCAATAGATTGATTCAAGAGGAAGGTTTATATGCCCTACATTAGTATCTACATTGCACCCGTGCGAAGCTGGGGCGGGTCGCTAGTATTTAATAAACATTAACTAAGCTCCTTTTTCCTGTTAATGTAGTACTAAGCAAGACGTGCCTGATTCAATTTAATTACGCGAAAGACTCGTTTATCGTCTCAAAAATCAAAGTACAAACAAGCCTAAAGACTCAATCAAACTCCAACAATGTACAGTCAGAAAATTATTAAAATACTTTTTGAACCATTTTAAAAGAAGCACCCGAACTAAGTTTTATCTCCGTAATCCTCACCACAAGGCAAGTTTCATGAGTAAACGAGTTAACTTAAACGATTTCCTTGCGCCTGGAAAAAAAGAAAAAGCTGGTAGGAGTAACGGCTTTTTTCGAGATCTCATCTATCTGGTGTAAAATAAAGTTGTATACTTGTATCTTCGTTACGACGGCTGGTGATATTTTTGATGACTGTACTTTGTCTCTATTTAATATCGTTTGTGGTACAAAGTCTGAACAAGTTCCAAGTATAAGATTGTTGTAGAACATGTTTAAAGTATGCTGCTTTGGGGCGCGATTAAATTGTAATGGGTATAGTTAAGTACAAGCTGGGATATTAAATGAGAATAATGTTGAGTACGTAAATGTCAGTTTAAAAAGTAAAATAAAGACTATGTATAAAACTGCCTCGTTGGCCTATTTGTGAGCTCCTGGGTTCGATCCCCAGGTCGGGCAAACTGTTATAGGGTTTTTTCGCGTGGAATTCTTCAGTAGCAGCCCGGAGTTTGCATTTGTGACTGGTTGATGGCAATAGGTTCGCCCCCTATTACTTGGGACTTTAACATAACGGCGAAATGAAGGTGTTACTATACACCTCTGCCCTACCCTTCGGGGAATACAGTCGTGATGTTATGTTATGTTTAAAGACTATGTTTATATTCGTAGTGATAATCATGACATTTGGAGGAGTACAATGTAGTGCTGCTGTACGCCATATTTTTGCAAAACAACGTCGAGTCAGGGGTCGATTCCCGCATAGAACAAGTATTTGTATGGCTTACACATTTGTACCAGGCCTACGTGTTTAAGCAACTGAAGATTTGTGTCTATAAATGCACACACGATACAAGAGTATTCCTATAGAGTGAGAAAACGTTTAAAAAAAAACAAACACAACACAAAGGCTTTTCTAAAAAACAAAACACAAAATCATTCATAATCGTTGTACTTTTAAATTTCATTTTCAAATATTTTGTAGCCAGTTATAATCACGGTGTATAAATATAATTACTGATTGAAAAATGATGAGATTAGACAAAGTTGCGGTTTAAAAGATGATGTAGTGACAAAAATTTAAAGGAGTATGCTTAGGTGGTTTGATCATGTTGAGAGAATGAGTGAACGGCGATTAACAAAAGGAATTTATAAAGCGGATGTCAATGGAAACCCCGGAGAGGACGTCCTAGAAGGATATATATCGATGTTATTGGTGATGTTCTTCGCAAAGGTCAGGTGCGTAGTACTCTCAACCGACGTGCGTGTATGACAAGATGTATGAATGTGGATGAAGCGAAAGGGGTATGTAAGGGTCGTAGCATGTGGCGTTCTATAGTTTCTGCCTACCCCCATGGGAAAAAGGCGTGAGTTTATGTATGTATGTAAATATAATTACAAATTTATTTCTCTTCCTAATATTACTTTAATTTAAAGTGTAACGTGTTCGGTAGTATCACACAGTAATGTAGTGTAAAATATTCCGTACAGAAACTAAACGTAAATTAAATCGGATAAAACAAACAAATTACATTCTGATCAGCCATTTTGTTACCATCGTTATTTTACGTACAATGTTATTTACGTAACTGAAACAAACGGTTACATTGATTCTGTATTTTATTCGTTAATAAACGAATTAAACGGAAACGCAAATCAGGGATGATATTTTTGTCGTTTTGTTTTTAATCAATGGGAAGCTAGATTTGTAACGCAAAAATGTATTCATAATGAATCAATTAGTATATAAGAAAGAAAGATAGAGTTTTTTTTATTTTGGACTCTTACAGGAAGTTACAGAAACAAAAACAATATTTATAAAAAAAAGAAAGGATAAGAATTTATACTACCTGCATGCGGCCAAAAAGGGCTCCTACCTCAGCATAATGCTGCGACATTTAAAAAAAAAAACAAAATGTCGCAACGCTGGTTTTCAGATAGCACCATAGTGATGCCACGGGCAATAAAGACACAAATAAATAAACATGTTACGTACAGATGTCGCTAAACACAATGTTAATTAAGCGAATTTAAAAAAAAGGTCCCAATTTATGAGATTATTCACTATAATTTATTGATTCATATGTGTAATATGATAGCAGTGATAGCCTAGTGGTGTGACCGTCGGACTGCTAAGTCATAGGTCTGGAGTTTGAACCGAAGACACGCAAATCTGACTTTTCGGATTATCACTTGCTTAAAAACGGTGAAGGAAAACATCGTGATACCTGAGAGATATTTCTCGACAGCATGTGAACCAAGTCAGAGGCCCATAGGCGGCACAAACTCTGACACCACGTTAGTCACTAACCACACGAAAAGAAGAAGAAGAATGTATAATATTTTATCGTAAGTGCTGATGGAAATCGATCGGGTTTCTCACTACCAAAAATTATCAGTAAATCACACGTAATTTGAGCGCAGGCGTCGACACGACCCGCTTGCGCCCCGCATTTAGTATGGCGAAGGCTTTAAAGTTTATTCTACTAAAATATGTCAAAATACATACAAACTGTTTAATAAAACTACTAGTACAATATTTGCATTACCCCAAGTTTTGCTTACATAGCAAACTGAAAAGCCACGCTAACATTTAAACATGAATACACCAACACATTATTACAGTTCAAGCAACATTGATCAAATAATAAAACATAATTAAAGAAACGTGCCCAACTCAAACTTAGGTTGAGAACAACGATATTAAATCTCATTAAATGACGTCCTTAAAATATTAAGCTCGAGCCATTGTCAAGTGTCTGTCTCTAATTGCAGACATTCGTTAATTAGTGTCTGGGACGAAAGTGCGAGTGATCACAGAGTGTCGGGACACTCGAGTGTGACACCCTAGGTGTATTTGCTGAGAGAATTTACTAAGTGTCGCCGGTGGATGCTCTTTGTTGATTATTTATCTTGATTTCGAGTTGAGTATGTTTAAATTTGCGAAGCTGTTTCGTATTCGAGTATTTGAGGTGCTTTGGTGGTTGTTATATTATAAAACTAGCTGTGTTCTCACGGCTCCGCCCGCGTAAGGAGTTTTATTCCAGTAATAAATATAGCCTATGTTACTCAGTGATAATGTAGCTTTCTAACGGCAAAATATTTTTTGAAATCGGTCCAGTAGTTTTTAAGTTTATTCGTTACATACAAAAATACAAATCTTTCCTCTTTATAATATTACTATAGATATAGATAATCATGGAACCGCCGCAAGTTGTTATTTTATCGTCACTGAAATTGTACAATTATAATTTTTGTGGTTTAAGTCATGTCTTCATGTAAGTATATAGCTAGCGTAGCTTTTTTCGTAGCACGTGAATTTGTAGCACGTAGCTCGTAGCACCGCTACGGCTCGTACCGCGGAGCTCAAGGTAACGATAATAAAATTTATGATGATGTAATTTCGTGTATAATAGCATAATTATAGAATAGACTCCAAACCAGTAATAATTTAAGTTTGTAGGTTTTAAACCGACAATTAAATCTTGATTTAGACTAAAAATAGAGTGCTTGAGTAATATAATTACTGTACACGTTGTTTTTATTTGGTACTTTTTAAAGAAATAAAATAGTTTCTATAGTAAGACAAGAACTTTTGTAGTTACTGTGCCTCATTACGGTTCATTAAAAGTTCAACTCACAAGAGTCCCTCATTGTTGTGTATAAAAACGTAGTAACGTACCTGCAACAAAAAAAAATAACATTATTACTTTTTCTTATTTAAAATTCTTGTTTTATGTTTTTACACAATATTTTTTCATAATAGTAGAAATGCTAAACGTCAAAATGATCAAAGGTAAATGCAATAATGGGTACAGTCGGCAACAATGGCGTCCGACGGGAAAGTTAATCGTATTCATTAGACGGGAGCATCCAGAACGTTTAGGATGTAGAGTTAAAGTGTATAGAACTGGATAGCGTGTGTTTAAATTGTATTAAAGATAACATAACATCACGCCTGTATTCCCCGAAGGGTTGGGCAGAGGTGTATAGTAACACCCTCATTTCACCGTTATGTTTAAGTCCCATGTAACAGGGGGCGAGCCTATTGCCCGCCCGCGTAATAAGTTTTATTCCAGTAATAAATATACTCAGTGATAATGTAGCTTTCTAACGGCAAAATATTTTTTGAAATCAGTTCAGTAGTTTTTAAGTTTATTCGTTACATACAAAAATCTTTCCTCTGTATAATATTAGTATAGATAACATAACATGACGCCTGTATTCCCCGAAGGGTTGGGCAGAGGTGTATAGTAACACCTTCATTTCGCCGTTATATTTAAGTCCCATGTAATAAAGAGGCGAGCCTATTACCATCACTTTGCACGAATCGAAACTCCAGACTGCTACTGAGGAATTCCATACGGAAAACTCCAATAACACTTTACCCGACCTGGGGACCGAACCCAGGACCTCACGATCAGCAGTCGTGCTTGTCACCACTAGACCCACGAGGCAGTTATTATTAAAAATATTACGGTATCTGCACGTACCCTGCTATATTAGGTACTTGAGATAGGAGGTAGAAACTTGATCCTACATGTTACCCTCCACCCAATCAAATAATCAAACACACATAACGTTTACCATGACTAAAATCGTTACCGCAAAGGTTTACCCGATAACAATCTCTATCCACGTGTAAAACGTTTAATTCGACGTGTCAAACCACGCTCAAGCCCCATCCAGCATCTGTACCTCCACCTCATTTGTCGGTGAGCAAACATGTTTGTTTCCACAAATGCTCTTTGATATAATCTTAATGTCGGTCGCTTTACCTGTCCTGTCAGCGTATAACTTGGCCGACAGTTGTGGCAGTTCCACATCGGGAACTTGCTACAAACTTTAATTTAGTGTTGGTTTAGCACGCGTTAAACACTCGCCGAATTCAGTGTTGTTTTGGATGTTAACATGGATGTTATGCTGTTTACTGTTGTCTTGCTTTTAGCGACTAGAGACCTCCTTAGTTGCTGTTGTGTTATAGAATACAAAACTTCCTCACCGCACGCTGGGAACAGACGCGTGTTGTAAGATTCAACAAAACCCAGCACACTTGCTGGTAGGATCTATACGGTCCGCCTGGCTAGCTACCACCCTCACATTAAAGTCTGGCGCCAAGCAGTTTACTGTGTTCCGTCGTGTGTATGTGAGAGCCAGAGGGGTGTAACGTAATCCATCTATATCTCTGTTCCTTGGATTCGTGTGCTCCATCTTAGACCCTGTCTGCGCTTACCATCAGGTGAGACTAGGGCTAAACGCGACCAAGTAAAGAATAAAAAAAAGATAAGGATGTTTACTGTTACACTATAGAGCTATATTAAGGTCTAAATTGGCAAGGCTTCTAAAAGTCTTGGAAGACACCTCAGATCTAATTTAGCTTGTAATTTCCACAGAAAAATTGTGAAAAAGAAACCATTACATAAAAAACTTAATTATTTATATTACTTATGAAGACGCAACAGCTAGGTAATAAACAACATCCGAACATTTCGCATTCTATCATTTACACCAGCACCACTAATAAATGCATGACGTAATAGGTGGCTCCATCTTTGAACCAAAAAACATCCAACAAAGCAGTCATCATTAACAAAATCAACACTCCCATAAAATCTCCATAGACAAAGATATATTGCCATGGTTTAACGAGCAAGACGAGAAATATTTCTATTTTCACTTTACTATACAATTACGGGACTAACGGGACGTATAAGGAGCTCCCTAACAAATGGTTTTCGTACTTTGAATTAGAACTAATAAATTATCAGCCCAGTATTGGGTTTCGTCGGCAGTTCGTTATTTTACTGACCCCTAACTATACGTCTTGACTAGTTGCGAGGGCCCCTTACTATTTGTTCTCACAATTTGCTGTGGGTCTGGAGTGTAAATTTTTGATCGCGTTTAGGGTGCGTGTTTTATTAGCTTTCGTATCAATAAAACTTGAATAAATAAGGTATATATCAAGTTAGATAACGTCTAGTGCTGGCACCAAATCACATAATTGGATACCGTGGGATACGTAATCATGCATGCTACAATCAATATAATTTGATTGGTTTTCAGAACTACAGCATTTATAATTATTTGACGCCGTCATTTTGTCGACGACCATGACATAGCGTTATCGTAGGAATAAACCAAAAGGCATCTTTATATATCGATACCTCAGTTCCAAAGTGTAACATATTCGAAATTTAGTGAAATTGAGATAAGTGTGAGAAATTGTTCCCAAAACGATTACGCACTATTTCCAAAGAGTAACAAGTCGATAACTGAATGTACTTAGTTCAATTGTTACACCCAATATTTTTTCATAAGTCTAGATTATTTTGTTTTCATACAGTAACAACTATTTGTTTCCTGTCTCATGAAAACCTGTTTTTGAATTGTTACACTTTGGAACTGAGGTATCGATATGTACAGTTTAGAACCAAGCCACATCTGACGGAAGATACGTCGCCGATCTTCCACCGATACACATAATTCCATACAAACATCTCACACCGTACACATTTGACCGAAGATGCGTTACTAAAATTGCTCGAGTAAATTACGCGACGTTAGATCGACGACGTATTTTCCGTCAGATGTGGCTTGGCCCTTAGAGCCCTGTGATGTGGTGTAACGGAGATTCTGTGTCGTTTCGTATCATGCAAAATTATAAAACCGCTCACAGTAGAAACAAAAGCCTGGGGTTATGCGAATATATTAATACTAGCGGCCCTCCCGGCTTCGCGCGGGTGGACATTTTTCCCGTTTTTGCAACATTTTTCATTTATGCTCCGCTCTTATTGGTCGTAGCGTGATGTTATATAGGCTATAACCTTCCTTGATAAATGGATTATCCAACACAAAAATATTTTTTCAATTCCAACCAGTAGTTCCTAAGATTAGTGCGTTCAAACAAACAAACAAACAAACTCTTCAGCTTTATAATATTAGTATAGATATAGTATATCTAAGTTGGTGTCAAGCGAATATAGACTGTCTAATTACAATATAATTATCTTTAATCTTCATCAATAAGTTACGGCCAGACAGCTAAATTGGATATGTCATCTATTCCCGTACTAGACGGCTTCGAGATGAAGATTTGACACGAAATCTTAGTAGGGGATCTTAACATCTTGAAATCAGACATCCGCGTACAGCACCGACCTTACCACTTACAAATTAGAGTTCAAATTAGAGTGACATGCACTGCCAAGAGATATGAAATATAACAAGCGGTTAAGAACCTTAAGTCACAGGCGATATAGTTGTTATTGCAATGTAATTAGACATTATCTGGGAAGGTGGGCAGTAAACGCATATTTCACTTGGTCCCTTGTTTACTGTTACTACCGAAACAATGGCTACTGTAATAATAATTACTCCATACAGATATGAAATGGGGTCTCGCTAGAGAATGAGTCTTGGTAGGAAAATGGCGAAAACGCCCAGTAACTTGCTTAGTAATTGGATTACTAGGATGGGATGTGCTTGATTTTGTGTGAGAGAACGTGATATAAACTAGTGTGAGGTCATAACGTACGGAACTTTATGCTTGGCCAGAGTGATTTGATGGTTCTGTTTTGCATGTCTCTAGCGAAGGGTACACGACCTTGGAGTTCGATTTCTATTCTAGGTGAATAGACTTTGTAAGTAGATTTCAGCTCCCTTCATTTAACTACGTAATGTGCTGTGAGCAGTTTTTCCCTCCATATTACAATTAATCAAGAAAGTTGGAAAAGAAACTAAAATTCAATTATTAATTATATCGCAGACCCTGTTTCAATTTCTAAAAAGTAAAATAATAAAGCCAGCTCAAGCCAAAGTTCCCGTTTTAGTTCTTAAAAAGAAAAGACAAACTCGATCGACCTTCCTACCGCAAAACTTTATTAATATTACATAGCGACAAAGTAAGTGAGCCAACAACAAACTGTTATACTAAATATTCACTGACCTAAACTAAAATACGTCACACACCTAAACTGAAATAACCACTACATTTATTATAATGTAACAAGATTCCATTGAAAATAACGTTGTCCGTCGCATTCAAGACGGAACAACGGGCGAGTTAGCGCCAACAAATGCTGTATTCTACGAATGTACCTATTTGTTTTCGAATCACGTCCGCTGGGGGCGCCTTGGGCGGTAAACAGGGCGTGCGAGGGGTGAAGGGGAGGTCTAACGGGCGAAAAATTGCGTACCTATCCTTACTGAATTAGTACAGTAGTGTAAATGAGCCCGAGACGCTGAATCTCAGCTGAGATTGCACCACTCTAGCGAATTTCTTGGGATAACGGTACGTTGCGGTTACATCTCTAATTGGATTGAGATACTGTGGAAAGAATTGTTTTGATGTAATTAAATTAACGAGACTTTGGATCGGTGAGGACATGTTAACGTCGATAAAAAGGTCGCAGCAATTATGTAGCTTCAATGTAAATTGTTCTAATTTGACATTTGAGACGGAGGAATTTGTAATGGTAAATTGGATCACAATGAGGTTCATATTATTGGATTGTGATTTTCTGTGACAATATTAAAATACTAATTTTATCTATGCTTGTTAAGTTAATTCCCTAAAATCAATATTTTAGTAGGATTGAATAAAGATCTGGTCAACTGTCTCGTTAGTCTAGTGGCGGCAAGCGTGACTGCTAATCGTGAGGTCCTGGGTCCGTTCCCCAGGTCAGGCAAAGTGTTATTGGGTATTTATGTGTGAAATTCCTCAGTAACAGCTCGGAGTTTGGATTTGTGCCCGGTGGATGCCTCTATTAGATGGGATTTAAACATAACGACGAAATGAGGGTGTTATTATAACTTACGCCCCACCCTTCGGGGAATACAGGCGTGATGTTATGTTATGTATAAAGATATGACTCGTGCAAAAGCAGGATAAAATAAGAAGAGTATGTTTAACTTAAATATGTTTCAAAACCCTCAAAAATCCTTTTAAATTGAAACTCCATAGTCAGCATACAAAAGATACTCAAAAGTACCTCATAATAATAATATTCATAAACAAAAATGTACACACACTTTGTTAGGTGGTTATCCGCGGAATGCACACTTCCGCGTTAATTGCTGAGTAATCTTATGCCCGCGTTGAGTACGAAAAACACAAAGAGGCATACCCGAAATGCTAAAGTTTCGCTTTAAGAACCGCTGATTCTAGGGCTGCCAAGTGTACTTCAAAAATAAACTTGGTTCTTCTTTTTGATTTAGTTCTAGAAAACGGTTTTGTAAATGGCGTTTAGAGACCTTTAAGTACCGAGAAACTTTTATTTACGTGGCGTAAAGCGAAACTACGGTTTATTCCAGAAAATTTAACGAATAATCTGTTACAAACGTGCAATAAATTAGTCACGAGTTAGCGACGAACGGGAAATTATGAGTTAGTAACAATGACGCAATTTTTTTTACAAAAAATAAACGTGAATCCTACGGGAATTGGGATACCTTACAAAAATATGAAACAATACGAAATTTTCTCTTTGTAAAACTTTTCAACCCTAACCATGGGTAGGCAACAATAGCGGCCATGTTTGATTTGCGAAGAACAAAGGCACAATGGTTGCCCGGCACAGTCATATGCAACTTTAGCGGTTCTCAAAGAAAGCATGACTTGAAGAAATAGAAGACTGATTTCTAAGGTCAAATAATAGGTACTAGATCATCATCACACTATCAAAAAGTCTATTTCTTATGTCTATCGCCCCTCACGGTAACTTGCACTCGTATGACCTATTTCAAATATGTCAATACTTAACTGATTAGGAAAAGAAAATATATTATATTCTGCTGTTATCCACAGACTGAAAATAAACTTCTATTTTGCAAAATCTTCATCATACTGTGGTGAAATAGCCAAAAACTTGAAACCAAATAAACATAATTTTCTTCCAACCCTATTCGTGGGCAACAATGGCGGCCATGTTTGATTTGCGAAGAACAAAGGCACAATGGAAGCTAGCCAGTCACATGCGACTTAGTTGTTCAAGGAAATGATTGTGTGGCGACCGTTTTGCGATGGCTTCGCATGTATTGTCGAAAAAAGTGTTGAATATTTTTTATTGGTATCTTAGTTCGTGAAAAGAGATTTGAGAGATTGTTTCCGAAGTTAGAATATTGGTATATGACAAAAAAACCACATAAAATAACCAAACATAGACATCAGATGAACGATTAAAGCATTTGCTATTAAAGGAATGTAATTTCAAATCACGATACGTCCCAATGTCGCCCCATTATTTGTCTAAAATCTAGAACGTTCCTTCAGTGAAGTTTCTTTAAATGCTCGGTTTACTTCGAATACTGTGCATTTTCTATTAGGAAATTCTCAGCTGAAACCCGGGATTTCGAACCGCCCGGTAAATGGCAATAAGGTCACCCCTTTTACTTTGTACCTTACACCGTTTGTCATTAGTGAAATATGGGTTTAGTCCAGTACACTTCGATCTCCCTTTTCTAGGAAACCAGAAGTGACATTATCAAAAGAGTTTTATATCCTTTTTGTGTTTTAATTTGTGCAATAATCACCAATAACTGCCAGCATGCCAAGTATTCATTATTGTGGTGAACTCTTGGCAGTGAATGTTGCCATTTATAAATATAAGTTGGCTAATGTGGTCGTGCCGTTAGCAAAGTACAGGCCATTTGGAACCGATTGCTATCGTTAAAAACGTTTTAAAGTAATTTACTTTTTCTGATTTGTGGTGCAATTGTACGTAACATTTATCATATTTAATGCTGTTTGAAGGCGAAGAATATGGCATCTTTAAAGGCGTTGCAAGGTCAACAAATGAGGTGAACTGTGATAAGGTGAACAGGCAGCGATATTCATCTTCATAACATAACATAATAACATCACGTCTGTATTCCCCGAAGAGTTGGGCAGAGGTGTACAGTAACACCCTCATTTCGTCGGTATGTTTAAGTCCCATGTAATAGGGGGCGAGCCTATTGCCATCAACTGGGGAGAAATCCAAACCCCGGGCTGCTACTGAGCAATGCCACATGGAAAAACCCAATAACACTTTGCCCGGCCTGGGGATTGAATCCAGGACCTCACGATCGGCAGTCGCACTTATCACGAGGCAGTTCATCTTTATATTAATACGAAAACCAGATTTTCAAGCGTACTGCGTTTAGTGTCCCGATTGACTCGTGCAGTGTCATGATAAGTCATCAAGTCAATGAAACGTTGAACACAGTTCGTAGAACGCAGGAAAGCAGCCTGCCTGTAAGAGCTATGAGGTATGAAAAAGATGAAGTTCATCCCTCTCATGAGGTAGTAATAATTCTCATCTTTGTGACGGGTGGTGGCGACTGGCGGGGTCCGGGCATATAAAAGGTCAGGCACGCTGCAGATCGCCTTTCTCGCGCCGCTGCAGCTGCCAAGTCGAGTACTACACCTGCATAAGAAGATCTGGACTCCTCGCATTGTCACGAACCACGCCCTGCTGACCTAATTGTAATTATTATTAAAATAAATATATACAGTGTACGGTTAAAAGTGTTTTTCATTATCCTTCCGTAAGTACACGTCTGCTGAATTGTATGTGCACATGTTTGTTGAGGGTTGACTCCTAAAGCCACCCTTGACCTCTAAAGTGTGACATCTTTGAAGAGGAAACAAACCGTATGATTGCTAATGAGCTGATGAACCGTACGTTAAAATATGGACAAGACCAAAGGCGAGATATAACTATATAAGGCTTAATATTGTACAAGTGTGTACTCACTTACTTTTTTCCTTTATCTCCAGATCAACTCCACATATTGACAAGCATCCCGAGCCTTTAGGAAGTACGTGTAAGTATCGACCTCGGCTAATATATTTCTCGCACGGATCAGTGACTGACAGGGGGTAGCTCTAACCAAAGGTTCCGAGTTCAAGGAAGCTCGTAGACATGAGTCTTTGTATTGAATTCTATCCATAAGTATTACATAGTTGGAAACAATAAAGAACCATTTCGGTTTTGACTAAGGAATTTTACACACAACATCACGCCTGTATTTCCTGAAGGATTGAGCAGAGTATGCTTAAGTCCCACGTAATAGGGGGCGAGCCTATTGCGATCCACTGGGCACAAATCCAAACACCGGGATGCTACTGAGAAATTCCACACTGAAAAACCCAATAAAACTTTGCCCAACCTGGTGATCGAATCCAGGACGTCACGATCAGCAGTTGCGCTTGCTACCACTAAACCGACGAGGCAGTTCAAGAAATTTGATTAGTTTTTAATTGTATTCACTCTTGCCTTTCCCAAGAATATAGGAATCAGCTTTTAGTTGAACCGAAGACTGAGCAAAGGTCTCCTCCTTTATCAAGTAGTAATGCTCATGGACGGTGCAGGTAACCGCTATCTGGATGCAAACGGTTCAAGATGTTTCGATGTTGAAATATATCTAAGCTTATTTCCAGCAGTAGACGTCACCAGGTCGATATGATGATGATGACGAATGGTCATAGTTACCAGGATTAGTTAGCGAATTTAAGCTTGCATAAACAGATTTTTATACTCGGGAGAAATGACCCCGGCTCACCAACATAAATACAGCAGTGATAGCCTAGTGGTGTGACCGTCGGACTGCCAAGTTATAGGTATCGAGTTCGAACCCAAGACACGCACTTCTGTCTTCTCGGATTCATGTGCGTATTGTATAATTATCACTTGATTAAAAACGGTGAAGGAAAACATCGTGAGGAATCCGGCATGCCTGAGAGATATTTTTCGACAGCATGTGAAGCCAAGTCAGAGGCCCATGGGCGGCATAAACTTTGACACCAGGTTAGTCACTAACGACACGAAAAGAAGAAGAAGAAGATAAGAAGAAGACCAACGTAAATCTTAATATCTCTGAAAACATTGTTTAACAATTTAACTTTGTTTTGTTTATTATTTACTCATTGCTTCTGAGTGCAAGTAAATCCGAAATTTGCAAATTGCAGATAATTCTTAAAAAACATAATTATGTAAGATACTAATGTGATAATTGAGACTAAATAATTAATGAGTTTTCATTTTCCCATAGCTCTTCTCAATTTCTAAGAATATTGTTATTTCGAATAGTACAAGTAATCTAAACCAATAGAACAGTTTATTATCATTAAATTGGAGGCCATACACCCGAAGGTCGAGAATTTGAGATTCATCGGTCGAGAGAATTTAATCCGCGTCGAACGGTCGGCCCGTGTAATTGTATTCATGATTCGGCATCGTGTGCACCGACCCTTACATGCATACCCAACCGTTTTAATGACCGAAGACCCTTACAATACGTAAATGATGCGGATGAAGCGATTGCGGGATTAATTTAGGATTTTTATTGGATTTTGTGTGTTTAGCCATTTTGGTTGTAAAACTAGATGTTGTTCAGCGAAATCGGTGAGCAGTAAACAGTGATCGCCTAGTGGTATGACCGTCGAACTGCCAAGTCATAGGTCTCAAGTTCGAACCCAAGGCACGCACCTCTGACTTTTCGGATTCATGTGCGTATTGTATAATTGTCACTTGCTTAAAAACGGTGAAGGAAAACATCGTGAGGAAACCGGCATGCCTGAGAGATATTTCTCCACGACATGTGAAGCCAAGTCAGAGGCCCATGGGCGGCATAAACTCTCACTCACACGAAAAGAAGAAGAAGCGAAATCGGTTGTATTAAAAGATCATTTAAAAATCGATATAATTAGTGTTAATAAAGCATGAAATAAAACTGCCTCGTTGGTCTAGTGGTGACAAGCGCAACTGCTGATCGTGAGGTTCTGGGTTCGGTCGGGCAAAGTGTTATTGGATTTTTTTATGTGGAATTCCTTAGTAGCAGCCCGGAGATTGGATTTGTGCCCGATTGATGGCAACAGGCTCGCCTCCTATTACACGGGACTTAAACATAACGGCGAAATTACGGTGTTACTATACACCAGTGGCGAAGGCTCCATACAAGCCGATTCCTACCGGCTTCCCTTTTGAACAGTCACTACTAGTGTCTACTATTACCAAATAATATACTTAGTCACATTACTTACATGTACTTAATACTTTCTAATACTAGATCTTTAGTTTTATTTTAAACATTATATTTACCTACATGCAGTGCATGCGTCACTTTTGGCCAAGGTAAGTATTTTTTGTACCGGCTTCACTCTTACCAAAAGTGACCCTTCGCCACTGCTATACACTTCTGCCCAATCCTTCGGGGAACACAGGCGCGATGTTATGTAAAGCATGAATTTCCCTAAGATGCTGCTTATGCTATTAAAACAAAAAATGTTAGTTGTGTTTATCGAAGAGGTAGGCAGGAGTTAAGTTATGAATACCGATTTTATACCGAAGATAGTATTTAAGGGCGAGCCTATTGCCCATTGTAAAACAATTCTTTTACGATCATATAAAATAGTCTAAGAAAATGAAATGCTACACTGGCCTGCAAAAATAAGTATCACACTTTTAAAATTTCAATTTTTTCTAAACTATAGAAGTTAGAGATTTAAAATAAAAAACGTTTTATAGAAATTTTTATCAGCTTTCTTTGAAACTATAGTAACAAAGTTAAACTCTTTTTTGAGTCCTTTTTGTTTCGAAAATATATCTTGTGTACCTAAAATGTTATTGCAATTTTAAAAGTGTGATACTTATTTTTGCAGGCCAGTATAGTTAATGGATCTCTAAATAAAAAAATATTTTCGCTATCGTATAAATCAGCGAGCGAGTGAGGCGTGGTGACCGGTTTCACCTCCTTGGAAATTGCAGTACCACGAGTAATTACGTGAACTATTGTTTTATTTGCTACTAACTTATCGATATAATTTTATTTGCTACTAACTTATCGATATAATTTTATTTGCTACTAACTTATCGATATCATTTTATTTGCTACTAACTTATCGATATAATTTTATTTGCTACTAACCTATCGATATAATTTTATTTGCTACTAACTTATCGATATAATTTTATTTGCTACTAACTTATCGATATAATTTTATTTGCTACTAACTTATCGATATAATTTTATTTGCTACTAACTTATCGATATAATTTATAGTCGGATACAGCGATGACTGAAACCTTGCACAGGCTTTCCAATCCCTATTATATCGACCCGTAAGGATAATGGCTGCCCCCATAGACTTATCTCATCGATTATACAGCAAAAACATGTCTGGTCCTGCCAAAATGCGATATCTTTGCAGGATGACTACTGTCGCCCTTAGTCAACTCTAAAGGGTTAATTAGAATGTGTATTCGTAAATAATGATGAGAGACAAAAATAAACTAAAAAAAAACTGTTTGCTGTAACACAAGAGAAAAAAAACCGACCAAGTGCGCGTCGGACTCGCGCACTAAGAGTTCCGTACCACCACACATGTCTGTGAAGTAACTATTTTTATTATTTGTATGGTTAGTGACTAACCTGGTGTCAGAGTTTATGCCGCCCATGGGCCTCTGACTTGGCTTCACATGCCGTCGAGAAATATCTATCAGGCATGTCGGTTCCCTCACGATGTTTTCCTTCACCGTTTTTAAGCAAGTGATAATTATACAATACGCACATGAATCCGAAAAGTTAGAGGTGCGTGCCTTGGGTTCGAACTCGAGACCAATAACTTGGCAGTCCGAAGGTCACACCACTAGGCTATCACTGTTACAGAACCTGAACTGTGGTTTAACTATAGAGTATGCACTACAATCATACCAAGTTTGACAGAACAGGAACGAAAAAAAATGTGTTGGATGTTTCTTGAATGTGGATCCCCTTTGTTTTTAGACTTATTATGAATTTTATAGGTTTACCGACACGAGAGAATAAGATTACCAAAATAATCATAACAGAAAAGTCATCATCACGTGAACTAATTACCTAAGTAAGACTGAGTTTTGACCAAGATGCACTGATCTCTCCCATTTAATATTTCTAAAAGATTTTTAAGTAAATTAATGTTTTCCGGTCAAAGGTTTGTTTACCTGATATAAAAAATATAAGTGGCCGGACTGTGGTGATCGTGAACGAAAAAAATATTCAACCAAATCTTTAGGTAAAACACCGAGAGAAAGAAAATACAATGTATGACACATGTCATGTTAAAAGTACATGCATGCTTCGCCAGATTTTTTCGCAAACCCCATTCTGCTTACGTAATAAACCGAATATGTGACATACGAGATTAACCCTAGCATGTCTGCGGCCAATCTCGCAACCGAACATGTAGATTTATTACAAGGGGCAACTCTGCCAAGCGGTGGTCGTCGCAGGCTGGCACCGACGACATGGTTACGCCGAAATTATTCATAGTCGGCCTTGCTCCAGCGAATTGGTGCACGGCCCGAAGTACCGCGCAGTGCTAGATACGGCCGAATACCGCCACTTTTCAAGTGATATGTGGCCGAAGTGTTTTCTGCAGACATTCGCAGGGTTAGATTGTGCATGTTCCAGTAATTTGTACGAGTCTTAGTGGATGGCATGGTTTCGAGGGTTGGGGACCGTTTGTGCTACATTTCCAGTAACTTTAGGGCAGAATATTGGTTAGTGTTAGTCCAAGAAAACATACGTAATGTTTGGCTTTGCTGTCATCATGATTTACGAGTACATACACTGGCCTGCAAAAATAAGTATCACACTTTTAAAATTTCAATTTTTTATAAACTATAGAAGTTAGAGATTTAAAATAAAAAACGTTTTATAGCAATTTTTATCAGCTTTCTTTGAAACTATAGTAACAAAATTAAACTCTTTTTGAGTCCTTTTTGCTTCGAAAATATATCTTGTGTACTTAAAAAGTTATTGCAATTTTAAAAGTGTGATACTTATTTTTGCAGGCCAGTATATTATGAATAACCTCTTAGAGTTTGGCCAGGTATTTTGGTAGGACCTTATACAAGGTTATTCGGATAGTGGGTATTAATTGCTCTACAACTTTCCCCAAAAGTCAATACTTATTTGCAATTTCGTATATGGACAAGCAAAGCACAGATGTTCCTATATGAATATAATATGTCGTTTGAAAATGGGTTATGTATTAGAATACTTATAATAAATACTTATATACTTATTAACTTCCTCGTTGGTCTAGTGGTGGCAAACGCGACTGCTGATCGTGAGGTTCTGGGTTCGATCCCCAGGTCGGGTAAAGCGTTATTGGGATTTTCCGCGTGGAAATCCTCGGTAGCAGCTCGGAGTTTGGATTTGTGCCCGGTTGATGGCAATAGGCTCGCCCCTATTAAATGGGACTTACCTAAACATAACGGCGGAATGATGGTATTACTATACACTTCTACCAACCCTTCAGGGAATACAGGCGTGATGTTATGTTATGTTTATGATAGAATACTTAACAGACAAAGGTGTACCGTCGTAGGCAAGACTTCCAAATGGGAGCTTATATTTTTAGGGTACTATCTTCATAAGCAACCAGTATCATTGTATCTCGTCGCTTAGGTAACAATACTGCTCAAGTTAAATTTGACAAGTTTTCAGGAGAGACAAAAAACTGATTATTATCTTTAAAATGACACAACAAACGACTTGCGCGGTGCCAGAACCGTTTGAATAACTCGCTGTGATTGGATAATTTTAATTTTTTTCTAACATCATTCGATGCGCGCCTTAACATCTATCCAATGACGTATAAAACGTCAAATGACCAATTTTCGACTTAGGCGGTATTTGTTACCTAAGCGACGATGTGTAAGTACGATAAGTGGACCGTTTCAGTCCTTCTAAATAAGCGCTGAAGATTTTATTTTATCTCACAACCAACAAATCGGAACATTAGTTTTTAGAGAAAAAACCCTAACAACCTTTACAACTTAATGATTAATTAAACTTTTTCTAAGAAAATTTTACTTAGGAACAGAGCCTTCAAATATTTCCTAAACTACCTAAGATACTAAGTACCTCTTCTATTTCCATTTCACGTCTTAATTATGTAATTTATAACATTAAGAGTTCCCTCATTGTCGGAGGAGGCGACGACGAATGAAAAATATATAATTTGAACCAAAGTGATACTTAATATCCCACTTAGGTCTCAAGGGCAGGAGGCCATTGTGGCCCATCTAAGCTTTTATTTATGTCTAGAGTTGGTTTAGACCGTCTTCTCAGTGTTTTTAGCACTAAAAGGCGATTTGGCTTTAAAATATCCTTGAATTTATTGCTTAAATCTGTTGGAAAAATTGTCTTAAGTGGTTGTCTGATTTCGATTAGTCGTTTCAATAGTTCCAGTAATTGTTCGTGTTGCAATTTATGGCCAATATAAATGGTTGAGGGCCCATGTAGATACTTTAATAATTATTACAGTGTATCATGTAAATGCGTTCCTTGCGAAGTATGTGCGGTGTAACTTTGAATGATAGATTGAGAAATGAAGAGATTAGACAAAGTTGCGGTTTAAAAGATGATGTAGTGACTAAAATTGAAAGGAGTATGCTTAGGTGGTTTGGTCATGTTGAGAGAATGAGTGAACGGCGATTAACAAAAGGAATTTATAAGGCGGATGTCAATAGGAACGCCGGTAGAGGACGTCCTAGAAGGACATACATCGATGTTATTGGTGATGTTCTTCACAAAGGTCAGGTGCGTAGTACTCTCAACCGGCGTGCGTGTATGACAAGATGTATGAATGTGGATGAAGCGAAAGGGGTATGTAAGGGTCGTAGCATGTGGCGTTCTATAGTTTCTGCCTACCCCCATGGGAAAAAGGCGTGAGTTTATGTAGGTATGTATGTATGTATGTATCACAGGCCACAGGGAGGTGACATTTACAACAATTACATTAGATTAGAAAGATAACACATTATCTATACTAATATTATAAAGAAGAAAGGTTTGTATTTTTGTATTTAACGAATAAACTTAAAAACTACTAGCGCGATTTCAAAAAAAATTGCCGTTAGAAAGCTACATTATCACTGAGTAACATAGGCTACGGGCGGAGATGTGAGGACACAGCTAGTAATTCATAATTATTAATATCCATTAGCTTAATGCTATTTTAATATGCTCTAACATAAATCCAACAAGTTAAATTGTAGCATACACATAAGAGCCCGTTCACACAGCGGATCAGTTTTAACGGATCAGTTAAACAATTGGCAGCTGCGTCGCATCTGGTAGGCAGGATACGGAATACTGTCGTGTATGTGAACTCGCTCATACAACTACAGGCGCCATCACCAGAATAAAAACGGATCCGCTAAAGTGGGGCCTGTAAACAGTTTCTGTGTGAACTAGCTGTAACATGAGTAAGTACCTACTGCATTTACAAGATTTGATTTTATGTATTTTTTTAATGAATTTGTGGCGACATCTACCACTCCATATGCGAATTACGTAGCACGACGATTGTCTAGCAGACTACAGTGACAATAATGACAACTCCCAAATATGACGTCACAGAATCCTGCATCGCGATATCAAGATTTGACACGCAGATAGTATTATACAAGTTCCCAACATCAACCGTTGGGCAGTAGCCCGCCAGGCATAAGACCCGCCTGGTTGGAGGATCCTCCCTTTTCGTTGGAGGAACACCATACCACGTTCCTCCACAAATTATTTACTTTCAATATAAACATAATAACATAACATCACGCCTTGTATTCCCCGAAGGGTTGGGCAGAGGTGTTGTAGTAACACCTTCATTTTGCCAGTTATGTTTCAGTCACATGTAATAGGGGGCGAGCCTATTGCCATTAACTGGGCACAAATCCCTACTCCGTGCTGCTACTGAGAAAAACCCTATAGGCATTAAGTCCGCCTCTGTTCAGCTTTTGTGCGAAAGTATAAATAAATAATATCACTTTGCCCGACCTGGGGATCGAACCCAGGACCCTATGCTTAGCAGTCACGCTTGCGACCACTACCCCAACAAGGCAGACAATATCTTTAAGCTAAATATTATTATGTTTCTTCTTATTAAATAAAATGTCAAGAGACTATTGAGTTATATTATTATTAAATGAAAAACTATAATTCTAACAAATTATTAAAAGTATCTGTCAAGTTTTTAATAAAATATTCAATACATAATTTCATAATGGAATTTGTACGAAGAAAATATAAATCATCAATTTTTCAAGTTTCATGAAGATTTTTCTTTCGTGAATGGACTCTCGGGGGATTCTTGTAATTCATCAAGTTACTCAATGTTCTTTCTGATTGAAGTGATCAATTTAATTAACGTTAAAAACAGTTTCATTACCCGGCGACCCTGTTTTTTTGTTCTGTCTAAAAATATTAAACTGAGTTTGGCTTCTATCTTTCTTTTTTTTGAAAAAGGTTCCCCACACTAGGATTTCTTCTGTGACCTGGGTGCGCTTACAGACACAAATCTCACATGCACAAACGCCCAGACCCGGAACAACCTGTAGGCCATACAAATATTTGTTCCGTGTGGGAATCGAACCCGCGAACCGTAGCGCAGAAGCCAATACCTCAGACACTGCACCAAACGTGCCGTCAAAAAGTCACACTTAAGTTTTTTGCCACATTTGAAGTCAGGAAGAAATCAAAAGGGCTAAACTGTCAAACATGATGGTATTTATAAATATTTTAGTAAAAGACTAATGGCTTAATACAAAATTTTTAGTTGTTCTTTTTTTCGTTCTGTCACTGTCATTTCACCTTAAAGTAACAGAGAAAGCACGAGATTTAACGTGTAACTTAAAATTGAGTATTGAAATTAACGGCAACTTACAGTAGCGTTTGAGTTATTGGCTATAAGGCTGGTGTTCATCAACAACGTTAATTGTTTGGTTAAACAATCGATTACTCGAAAAATTTACTAGATTTTTAAGTAAACGGTTGTTTAACCAGAGAATTAACGTTAGTGGATACCAACCTAAATCTATATTAGATCTTATTCCAAACAACTTAAGAATAATTTTATAGAAATCAAGGATTTATTACCAACCACATAACCATTATTTAGAATTTCCATTTTGTAATCGGTACCATCCCATTCAAAATATGTAACTATAATATTCAGTCATATCCGTATATTGACCAAACATTACAACCGAAACTAAGTTATAAAATGTGACAATAACTTAAGCGTTAAACACATTCAACTTTCAACCTTGGGTCCTCCGTTTAAGAACGATTTTACAATGCACTTTTTACATTGCCTTCGGGCTCGACCCTCGTAAATCGTGGCCAAGGACAAAACAACACATTTGGAACTAAAACGAGTTATCCCTGAATTTCTAAAATTATGTTATATGTAATTTTATTACCCGGAACTAATATCTAGTTAGGATTATTTCTGATATTTGTATGAGTTATGGTATCAAGTTGTTAATTAAACTTTTGAACGCCATCAACGGCTATAGATGTCAAACGAAAATGTGCTCGGGCCGCCAACGACAATAGCCATAAAAAATGTTCGATGAATTTGTAACGTGGCGTGAAAGAAAGTGCTCTTACGTTTATGGCGTGGCGTTCCAAAAAAATTAAGGAAACAGCAGCGATAGCCTAGTGGTGTGACCGTCGGACTGCCAAGTCATAGTCGAACCCAAGGCACGCATCTCTGACTTTTCGGGTTCATGTGCGTATTGCATAGTTATCACTTGCTTAAAAACAGCGAAGGAAAACATCGTGAGGAAACCGGCATGCCTGTGAGATATTTCTTGACGACATGTGAAGTCAAGTCAAAGACTCATGGGCGGCATAAACTCTGACACCAGGTTAGTCACTAACCACACGAAAAGTAGAAGAAGAATTAATTAAATATATTTAGTTTCGTTTTCATTGTGATAAAATGCTATATATGTTTATAGATTCCGGTCCTACGCTCACGACCGACTTCCTGCGAGCTCCTGTTAACAATAGCCAACAACATCTTTTCCCATTGTTCAGATAAGAGGGAACTTTCCACGTGTAAACTGGTGACGTCATACTGCACAAACCTTACGACTGGCTCGATCTTTCTTTCTTTCTTTTTCGTGTGGTTAGTGACTAACCTGGTGTCAGAGTTTATGCCACCCGTGGGCCTCTGATTTTGCTTCACATGCCGTCGAGAAATATCTCTCAGGAATACCAGGTTTCTCAAGATGTTTTCCTTAACCGTTTTTAAGCAAGTGATAATTATACAATACGGACATGATTCCGAAAATTCAGAGGTGCGTGCCTTGGGTTCGAACTCGAGACCTATGACTTGGCAGTCCGACGGTCACACCATTAGGCTATCACAGCTCCCGTTGTTCAGGTAAGAGGGAACTTTCCACGTGTATACTGGTGACGTCATACTGCACAAACCTTACGACTGGCTCGATTATTTATAGAGTCGGTAAGGTCTTGCTTACAGCACTGCTCTCGTGTCGGCACGAGCTATCCAAGTCAAGAATAGCTTGTACCGTAGTGTAAAGATAAGCCATTAAGTTAGGTTGGTAGTGAGGCTGACTACATAAGGTGCGCTGGACGTACTTAAGTATGGTCAATTGGTTACTAGTACAGACTCTTTTAATGCACTAAATGTCGGTTTTAGAACGTTTGGTGCAGTGGCTGAGCGATCGGCTTCTGCGCTACGAGTCGTGGGTTCGATTCCCGCACGGAACAAATATTAATTGTATGAGCTACAGATAGTTGTTCCGGGTCTGGATGTTTGAGCGTGTGAACATTTGTGTTTGTAAACCCACCCACGACACAGGAGGAATCCTAGTGTGGGGTAAAGTTTTATATAAAAAAAATATAGAAATAGAAATATCATTTATTTGCTAAAAACATGGTATAAAAGATGGTAATGTTAATAGTGTGAACAAACATGTTTTGCTAAATAGATATAAGCGTGCAAATTTTACATGCACAACGAAACAATCAGTCATCTCGAGATTTTTTGTTTCAGGGACTCCCTAAGACTGTTAACACTATTAGCAGATGGCCATTTGTATTTACTTAATTTTGAACAGTCTTGTATTTAATGTTTTCAATTCATTTGGTATTCTATTGTATATCTGGACACACATAAACATGCAGTTTTTATTATATTTCGCAAGCCTAGCACGAGACTGTAGGGGTCGCGACAGCTGCGAGTACTGGCATACTGGTAGTACTGGCATGGAACCCATTTGTATGGAATACAGATTTCTTTTCAACTCTATTTTTGCATGTGATATTAGTGTTTATCACTGCAGAACATAGAAAAAAAATATCTGATTCGTTCGCGTGACGCCTAACTTTTAAATACTATACATAACATAACATCACGCCTGTACTCCCCGAAGGGTTAAGCAGAGATGTATAGTAACACCCTCATTTCGCCGTCATGTTTAAAGTCCCGTGTAATAGGAGGCGAGCCTCTTGCCATCAACAGGGCACAAATCCAAATACCGAGCTACTTCTGAGAAATTCCACAATAACCTACACGGAAAAACCCAATAACAGTAATGGTAGGTAGTCATAATTATGTATGGAATTCTACATTATTGTAGCGCTATGGTATGGGCATGTGATGCGGAGGAACGAGAAACATGTCGTGAGGAAAGTTTTGAGTATGAATGTGGATGGTTATAAGAATAGTGGAAGACCAAAGAAACGATGGATAGATAGAGTGAAAGATGATATGGCTAGAAAGGAGGTGACTACTGAAATTACGGCTAATAGAAGATGGAAGAAGAAGACATACTGCGCAGACCCCAAATAAGTTGGGATAAGGGCAGGAGGATGATCATGACGATGATGGTAGCTGCTGTTGGAATATCTCTCAAATTAGAGCTGTTTATTAATATAGGCCTTTACGTCAGTTTGGTCCTCGATCACACCGTTAATTCAGCCCTCATCAAGCTGTCGTCTCCCTCCCAGTCCTCTCGCAAGCAGCGCCCTAAGCCAAGGTTCAAGTCCCCCCTAGGGGACGCCCTTAGTGGTGTTGTTGCTATCTAGTCATGATGTTAGTACTAGACGTAGTAATAGTAGTTAGCTTAGGTTAGGTAATTTACTCTCGTCGGAATTGGTTGGAGATCCTTCAGGTCTCACCAATAACTGCTCGGTTACGTAGAAACGGTCCGCAAGACCATCTACAAGCAGTCGAATAAGAAAAAAAAAATTGGTCCTCGCACCGAACACATTTGTATGAGCTACAGATTTTTTAAATCTGTTTTTGCATGTGATATTAGTGTTTATGACTAGGTTCAGGATACGGGAGATCTAAGAGTAAAAATCTCATAAAAACAAGGTATATAGAAAATAAAACAGTGATCCGTTCGAGAAAGTTACACCAAACTTTAAAATACTAACAATTAGTTCGTAACAAGTATTGGAACAAAAACTATGCTTAATTAACTAAATAATTAACTCCTCTCCAAACGCACCGGACTCTTCCTCCAGAACATCCTACCCAGAGTATATTTACCAAGTTAATTAGCCGATATTAAGCACAACGGTACTAATTAATCCGGAGATATTTGTCTGCGTCAATCAATGAGCAACAGTAATTCAGTGTTATCACGGCATACACGCTCGCTGGCACCCATAAATTATAATATGCATGCTATATGATACACGTGTAGGTGTGTATGTAAATGCATAGCAATGAACAGCCAATTATCTGTGCATAAATATGAATATGTTGTTAAGTCAATACGTGTTGTCATTAAGCAATTATGGTATGAGTATCTTCATTAGGTCTTAAGCGCCAAATACACTTGCAAGTTATTGCAGCAAGTGTTCGCTTAGTTCGCAAAACTTGCAGAATTCGACTTGCGGCGCTGCCGTCCGATTTCTAAAAGACAGTTAAGTGAGTAAACCTAATTTTGAGTAATGAGCAAAAACGTAGAAAATGTTGTCCTTAGAAAATCTGAAGACATACAGGTGTTTCTGTTATACCAAATTATTGGGGTTACTTTTAAGCTTACATAGTATATAATTTTTAATGAGTTACGAGACTAATATTGTTTTTAAAATTTCAGTTTTTGTGTGAGTTAACCGTATTTCAGGATTTTACAATTTTTTTGTTTAGGTCAGAGGAGACAGAGACAAAGTCTACGATGGAGTGAGCTTACTCAGAAGAGGCCTGTTAACTCTAACTTTGAAGAGATTCAGGTTGAATGCGTTCGGGAACACAGACAATCCCTAAACTGATGTAGTTAGCCGTGTAAGTAGTCCCTGGATCTTGTAACTGACAAGGGAAAGAAAAATATGAACCAGAATGAAAGAAAAGGAAAAAGTTGCGTTTTTACGTAGTATATAGGTATAAAACTCAAATTTGACAAAATGTCACTGCGATGCGGGTGTGTCCATAGTTTAGTCGATTGCAGAAGTCAACTTGCGCAACAAAACTTGTGGATTTGGCGCTTTATGTTAGAAAGTACTGATTACTTTTTAATTATTGACTTTGTCACGTTTGGCCCTAATCTCACCTGATGGTAAGCGCAGACGGGTCTAAGATGGAGCACACGAATCCAAGGAACAGAGATATAGAGGGAGTCCCCTATACCCCTCTGGCTCTCACATACACATGACGGAACACAGTAAACCGCTTGACGCCGCCAGACTTTTATGTGAGGGTGGTAGCTAGTTAGGTGGACCGTATAGATCTTTCCACCAAGCGGGCTGGGTTTTGTTGAATCTTACAACGCGCGTCAATTCCCAGCGTGCGGTGAGGACGTTTTATATTCTAACCCGTCCTCACACGGGGTAAAATAATTATTGTTATTAGTGTTCATGTTAGACTAATAGCTGACATCGTGCTATTTAGATTCTAAGATTCTGGTTGGTAAAGTAAGTCCAGAGGAAGAAACATAAACTCCAAGGTCAAAATGTGAACAAATTTTCCAAACACGTTCTCTACCTTTGATCACATTTATGCTTAACTAGCTGTGGCCTCACGGCTCCGCCCGTAGCCTATATTACTCAGTGATAATGTAGCTTTCTAACGGCAAAAGAATTTTTGAAATCGGTCCAGTAGTTTTTAAGTTTATTCGTTAGATACAAAAATACAAATCTTTCCTCTTTATAATATTAGTATAGATAATCCTGCTTTAAACAAAAAGCTAGTAGATATATATACACAACATACATCTTTTCTCCGTCAACACGAAAACAAAATTTAGTTTCCATCATATTCAAGGCCAAATCGATCCGACTTTCCATTTTCCTGGAGAAACAAAACGCAATATACGTGCGTGACAGACAAAACAGAATAACGTCTACCAAAATGATTATGCCTATAACAGAGGGGCCCCGTAGGCATAATATTGTGTTCGTATTTCTAAATCCGAGTGTACACACAATACAAATATCACTGACTTGTGTTTCGCTTTGAGCTTTGCTAGGATAATATCTTTTTGGTTGTATGTAAAACAATGTTTTAGGAACAATTCCTATTTTTTATTCGTGTATCACAAAATTTGATGACGAATTGTTTTCTATATTTTGTTTAGATTTAGTTTTAGGCATTCCAGTTTGACTGAGACTGGAATTTATTGGACAGAACAGGATCCTGATACTCACAGGATATTAAGAGGCTGACTGGAAAGTGCTAGAAGCTAGTGAAACTCAGTAGCAGCCTGATGTTTGGATTTGCGCCCGGTTGATAGCAATAGGCTCGCCTCCTATTACATGGGACTTAAACATAACTGGCGAAACGAGGGTGTGCTAAAACACCTCTGCCGATCCCTTCGGGGAATACAAGGCGTGATGTTATGATATGTTATGTGTATCATAAAATCTGATGATAAATTGTTGTCTATATTTTATTTAGTTTTAGGTATTCTAACTTGACTAAGACTGGAATTTGTTGTGCAAAACAGGATCCTAATAGTCACACGACATTAAGAGGCTAACTGGAAATTAGCTGATACGCATAACACATTAATTCCTATAGCCTAAAACGAATCGTTTCGTTCTTTCGTTAGCATTTTTTATAAATCGACTCTTAAGCAAATTTTACCTGTAATAGCTACTTCCATTTGGGTCTTTGCTTCATTATTGGTAAAGATAGAAGAGTCTCAATTTTAACCGATAACGCTCCGTAAATTGACGACACGTTTGGTGAAGTGGCTAAGCGATTGGCTTCTGCGCTGCGGGTCGTGGGTTCGATTCCCGCACGGAACAAATATTTGTATGGCCTACAGATACTTGTTCCGGGTCTGGATGTTTGTGCATGTGAAGATTTGTGTCTGTAAACGCACCCACGATACAGGAGAAATCCTAGTGTGGGGCAAAGTTTTTATTAAAAAAAAAAATTGTCGGAATCGGCCATAAGTGATGTTACAGTAACCTATAGAAGCAGAAGAAGGGGGAAATCTATAACAGTACGTGAATAACGAGTGCAATAATGAGCTAAAAAAGGTCCGCAAGACAATCTACAAGCAATCGAATAGAAAAAAATAGTGAAATAATGATGATGGACAAAACATAATTTCAATTATAATGGTGCGCAATCGAGGTACTGAAGCATACATAATTATTATAACATAACATCACGCTTTGGATTCCCCGAAGGGTTGCGCAGAGGTGTTTTAGCACACCTTCCTTTCGCCAGTGAAGTCCCATGTAATAGGCGGCGAGCCTAATGAAAATTACGTTAAAAATAACTATTGTATAGGCAGACTATCTCACAGCATACCCTAGTATTTCAAACACTAAATCACCGCGCGCCTCCAACAAAATCTAGTGCCAAGACAGAAATAAAATTGGAAGGCATTGCCTAAACAAATGTCTTATTGTTGTTCTCAGCGGCTGAGTGTAATACCGGGACCATTTGTCAAGATAAGCGGGTAGGCAGCGGTGATAAGGTCTGTGTTACGCAATAAGATTTGCACCTATGACTCCACAGAATCATGAGTTTTGATACTTGTCTAACACCTGGTTTGTTTACTAAGATTTTTTGGTTTTATCTTACTTTATATTTGACAAAGGTTTCTGTTTATAAGTTTGGTATATTGTGTGTTTTACAGTACTTTTTATCTTCAATAATAGCCACAAAATTTCTTTGAAAAAAATTTATATGATATTTTGCATACGTGATAATGTTTAATTTATTTACCAAACAAACGCTATCCCATTTGATAGTTAATGTAGCACTGTAACTGCCTCATTGATCAAGTGGTGGCAAGCGCGTCTACTGATTATGAGATCGTGGGTTCGATCCCCAGGTCGGACAATGTAAAGTGCTATTGAGTTTTTCCGTGTGGAATTCCTCAATAGCAGCCTGGAATTTGGATTTGTGCCCGGTTGATGGCCATAGGCTCGCCCCCTTTTGCATGGGACTTAAACATAACGGCGAAATACACCTCTGCCATCCCTTCGGGGAATATAGGCGTGATGTTATGTTTTATGTATCACCGGTTACAAGACATTTTAAATGAAATAATTCTAACATTACGAACAGCAATTCAAAAAACTACAACAGAATAAAAATACTGCAAGAACATTAAATACCCGACGAAATTTCTAATTACTTTCCATTCCCATTCATCGCTCGCAGACACGTAATTAAAGACCAACTGTAATTGGCGATACTCAATACCGTCAAGTCTGTAATAATTAAAGAAAAATAACTTAAGCTATTTTCCCTTATCGAGGGTCAAGGAGCGGAGTTCCGCGTCCCTTTTTTTAACCTTTTTATTCACTTTTCCGTTTCATTTAATTTGCCTCGTCAGTGGATCGCTCTTTGGCTGTGTTATCCATTTGACCGGTTTGACACCTCTGTGTTTAATTTATTCTTTGACATAGGATTACGAGCTTTGATGACGGTGCTGGAGCGTTTTTGTTTCTTGGAAACGGAGAGCTGGAGGTTTTACGAGTAGATATATGTAGATGAGTTGGTAGCTCTTTCGCAAGAGTTTGAATACGAAGTGAAAGAAAAACTATGTTAAAATCATTAATGTAGTACTTAGGCGTATTCAGGGTGGGGCAAGTGGGGCGGTTGCCCCACCCTGGTATAGGAAACAATAGGTAAATGGTCTAGATTCAGTCAACTCGCCAATCATGTCCACAGAACAATTACCCAAAATAGGCAGACCAATGCCAGACTCCGGCCATATTTATTTGGGCATCAAAAATAAGTTCATGGGGTAAAATTGTCCCATAATCCCACTCTGCAGTTAGTTTTATTGAAAAAACAAAAATGTTTACCGTCTGATTGAGTTTGCCCCACTCTGGACAAAACTTGACTACGCTCATAATGAGTATTACATAAGATTTAGATCTATCGCTGGTAAAACGTATTATTATAGAGCAAAATTAATAAAACCTGCCTCGTTGGTTTAGTGGTGGCAAGCGCGATTGCTGATGTGGTGAGGTCCAGGTTTCAATCCCCAGGTCGGCAAAGTGTTATTAGATTTTTCTGTGTGGAATTCCTCAGTAGAAGCCCGGTGTTTGGATTTGTGCCCGGTTGATGGCAATAGGCTCGCCCCTATTACATGGGACTTAAACATAACGGCGAAATGAGGGTGTTACTATACACCTCTGCATGAAAATATCAGAAGCTTTTGATACAAATAGTGTTGCACACAATTTTTTTACACAATCGGAAATAACATGTAAAATACATACGAGCATCTATGTGATTCTTCTCTTCTAAGTTCTTAAAGTTGACAGGATAGTAGACAAAAATATTACCTGAAAAGACAAAAGCAAAATGTTAACATTGTATTACAAGAACTGTAGAGCTCGCCACGTGTAGTGAACGAAATTGGGTCATCGGGGCTCACTGAATTAGTATAGGAATTGGGTTATAAAGGCTTTCACACAACGGCCTGTGCCTATGTCGTATCAGTGTAAACCTGTTTTCTGGTAAACCAATCGTTTAATTTGTATGAAAATCGAATTTGGTTTGGGACGGGCGAAATGTTCGTGGAAAATTCGGGGGTTTCATAGCTCATACACTTGGATATTGTATTTTATCTTTACATAGTATAAAACAAAATCGCTCCCGCTGTCTGTACGATTAGATCTTTTAAACTACACAACGGATTTTAGAATAGAATAGAATATACTTTATTGTACACCAAAATTGTAACACAGCTCTTATACAATAACAAACATTAAAGGGTACAATGGCGGTCTTATCGCTGATAGCGATATCTACCAGACAACCTTCTTTTAATGCAGTTTTCAGCAATAGATAGGGTGATTCAAGAGGAAGGTTTATATGCCCCACATTAGTATCTACATTGCACCCGTGCGAAGCAGGGGCGGGTCGCTAGTTACGGATAAATCTTTTAGTGTAAATAGGAAACTAGTTTTGAGCTTACGCAGGATACAACACGCAATAGTTCTTCAGACATTTTAATTAAAATGGAATATGTCATTGACTGGAGATTATTTCTAGCTGAACTATTAAAATAAACTCGCGGATTGTCTTATTAACTTAATATTGTTGTGTCAGCTCGATTGTTACTGAATTTTGATGGAAAATTTTTTTTAGTTCAAATTTTTCTGGAGGCTTTATTAGTTCACTTTGCGTGATTCAAGCCTCATAGATACCTCCTATTTTTTTAACATAATATAATATCTTTATTCATTCATAATAGACATTGCAGACATACCAAGTAGACTTAATGTATATAGAAGTAATTTACAGTAATCTCTATACAGGAAGCTGTTACAGTGCTCTCCTAGCTAGGATATACAATAACCTGTGTTAAGGAGTAGCAGTTCCCATCCCCTGTTCCTATAATTTACACAAACTAAGGAGGCACATAGTGCTATTAATTCTACAATCTCATTGAAGGTAAGTATAATAAAATATTATTAAGAAAGTAAAATTTTGAAAATTTGTGTGCCAGCGGGTGTGTGTGTGAGTGCGTGTGTGTATTTTATAACTTAAAAATAACATTATATACAAATTATACTACTTCCCTATAAACATTATTCACTAATACATTTAGAACAATTCTAAACGTATATTTTTAGGTCATTTCTATTAAACAGCTCTCTAGAATCCGACACTTTTTGTATATGCAGTAGGTATTCTTTTGAAACGAATAAATGTTGAATGATTTAGTTTAGATTTTATGTAATTTCAACCCTACAAATTGAAGGTAATATGACGACATCACGAGATAGCTATCATCACGCACGTTTGCGGAGCAGTTAACGAAATTAATTAGTAACATTAAAATATCTCACACACGTAGACCCCACATGATTTGAATAAATAATGTGAGTCTTAACAAACATAATTATCAGGATTCATCTAAATAACACGCGTTATTTGACTAAATTCGTTTAAAATTGTACTGTGCTCAAAGTTATAAATGTTTGTTGATATTTGTATTTGTTTGTTTGTAGTGGATAGGTCGTTCTGTTTTAATCGGTTTTAGGTAGTAAACAAAATATACAATACATATATTATGATCGAAGAGGCTCGTGGCTAATTAACAACCGCGCGGATCATATGATTCGCAAGGTTAAGCTGTGCTTCCCGTGGTCAGTCTACGTCATAAGATAACAAGCTTTGATGACGGTGCTGGATCGTTATTGTTTCTTGGAAACGGAGAGCTGGAGGTTTTACGAGAAGATATATGTAGATGAGTCGGTAGCTCTTTCACAAGAAGGTTCGATACGAAGTGAAAGAAAAACTATGTTAAAATCATTAATGTAGTACTTACGCGTATTCCGGGTGGGGCAAATGGGGCGTTCTGGGGTCCATTAAAAGAGCCTCCACGAGTGACGATGCTTACCTACGTCAGCCCCGCTACCAACCTTGCAGACTGGCTAATCTTTTCACCACAGCATCAGTTAATCTCGTATATATGGTGTCGACACGAGAAAAGAAGAAGAATAACGTTTCTTCTTTACCTATCACATTTTTATTTCAAACTCAAGATCAAATAGGTCAAATCTACCACATTGTACTCGCAGATATAATCTTTCGAAGATAAAACCACGACCACCTATAAGGTACATACAACATAACTAACACCTACACATTCTGTGAGATAATATGATAAAGTAAATGTAAACACAGGTGAAGTAAATAAGGAAAATACACACAATTAACGTGGAAATCACTAGATCAAGACATATGTGCTACATTACCGTAATATGGATGAATATGTGGCTTTTATTTGCCTATGTTCTCACAGCCGTGAGGTGTGTGGTTTATCTCTAAGAAATAGGTACCGCTTCTTTTTCTGTGTATCAGAAAGCCTTGATAGCTAAGCGGTTGAACGCTTGAGTTCCATGCATAAAGGTTTGAGTTCTGAACTTCAGACTTTTCGAATGTACCGGTAAAAATTAGATCATGACTTGCGTTAACGGTGAAGAAAACATTGTCAGTAGGTAAGTCTAGCACGAATGCTGTCGAGTTACTGACATAAACGTTACGTTAATGTAAGTGAATTTTAAATCGGAAATACTCGTTTCGCACACACAATTTAATTAAATCGATACCTTTATTCATATTATGTATGATGCAAATTGTGCATGTCCCAAAAAAATAAATTTATACGACAGTTTTATTTTCGATTCAAAATTCACTTACATTAACAATACTTTTACGATGTTATACGTGCTAGACCTACTGACTTAATAAATGTGCAGATAAACATATAATTATCACTTGCGTTAACGGTGAAGGAAAACATCGTCAGGGGACCTGCACAACAGAGAGGGCTACAAAAAAATATCGATGGTGTGTAGTCTGCTAACCCCCACCAGGCCAGCGAGGTGAACTAACACCCATATTCTAAGACGTTCCTCAAAAACTTACTCGACTCGACTCCACCTTGACTTGACATAAACGTCCTCGACTCGAGATTTTTCCTCAGTCGAGGTAAGGACTCATCTGTCAAACTCAAGGTAGGTACCTCGGAACCTACCTTAAGGAAGGAAGTGTCAAAGTTCGTATGTAACAAAAATGAATTTTGAAGACTTTGCTTGATATGCTTACGATAATCCTTGCAAGTATTTATCGCGGCGTTATTTGCGCGATGCAGTTAATTCAAATTATGACGTAATGACTCCGTCGAAGAACCTCAAAGTTCACTCGAAATTGCGACTAATAATACACTTTTGAAGGTGGTTTCAAGGCCGTTCTGAGTCGAGTATGCGTCGAGTAAGTTTTGGAGGAACGTCTTAGAATATGGGTGTTAGGCCTTGACCCTTCTCATTCTAAGAAAACACCCGTATCTAGTACTGGAATTGTATCGTTCAAGGGTAATTTTATATACCATACGGGAGTCCAGCTTAGACTCCCGTATGGTATATACACTCGGGAGCAATGAATCCGAGTCACCAACATAAAATAAAAACAATGTTTAACAATGTTTTCCGGGATATAAGGGTTTATGTTGGTGACCGGATTCATAGCTCCCGAGTGTAGAATTACCCTTGAACACCCTTAACACTCTTGGTGTTAGGATTTTAGATGTCAGACCATTTAACGCATCGAATAAGTTCATAAGTTATTTATTCATCAACAAATTACAAAGGCGACAAATAAAATATTAAAATAGTTACAAAAAAATAATATAAAATTAAAGACACAAAATAAAAATGATGGCTATTTAATATTTATAGTATAAACGGTGTAAATATACCCTTAACGAAGCCGAAAGGCACTTATTCTCCACGTCATTGCGATATTTTTTTTGTTCTGGACTATGCCTGGGAACCTTCTAGTTACGGAGATACTGGAGGTCAAAATTCCAACGTTTTCACAACGTTTTTGAAGGTTGCAAATGTACCTACGTGAAATACCTCCATTATCCGTTTACTCCTCATTGCATCTATCAGCACAGTGTTTTGAGTGCGTTACATTGTGCTTTATAGTAAAACGATATTTTTCAACCAAAAAAAAAATGTCGTTTCCCAGCGACAATTTTTTCGTAGGGTTACTTAGTTTGATGTACTGAATGCATGGTTGACGGCTTCGTGAAGGGTCTTTTTACACCTTGTATAAGTAACAATGAATTATAATGACACCATGTATACCTATATATATCATATTTTCCTTAAAAAGCTCGACTACTAAGAGAATAGAAAAATGCTGTACTATGAAAAGAAAGCTTAAAAGTATGCAGACTTTAGACATTGGACTTTTGTTAGAACTTCCAGGAAACTGAAAAGATAAGAGGCTCACTCACTTCTTGTTCTCTTTTCATATCTTTACTACAAAGTTACCGTAGAAATTCGTATTTTTATTTAAGACATTGTTTGAACACCAATGTGTAGACCAGGCGTATTTTATAAACCGTAGAATATCAGCATTGCCCGAGTAACTGGTTCGCGGAGGTCTGATGGCAGTCGCTCCGTGTAAAATACTGGTATTCAGCCGCATCTGGTTAGACTAGAAGCCGACCCCAAGATAGTTGGGAAAAGGCTAGAAGGAAGATCTGTATCAGTCATAAATACGTAGTGACTTCCAATTTCACTTATTTGTTTAAGTCCTAACCAAAACAGCAATGATAATTATTTTGGTGAATTAGTATTTTCTTTAAAGATTTCGAAATACACTCGGGGGCAATGGATCTGAGTCACCAACATAAACCTTAATATCTCGGAAAACATTGTTTAACATTCTAACATTGTTTTGTTTATGTTGGTGACCCGGATTCTTTTTTTGATTTGACTACTTGTAGATGGTCTTGCGGACCTTTACTACGTGACCCGGATTCATTGCTCCTGAAAGTATAAAAGTAGGCACTTTATTTTTCTGTTCAGGAGATATAAAAAATATTACATTCATAGAGACATAAAAAATCATAAGAAGAAGCGTCGCATAGACAAGGATAATAGCACCAGTTTATTATCAAAGGAAATAATTACAACACACGTAATGATACTACTTATGTACTAATTAATAATATACCGAAACAAAATAGTGACAATTTAGGATAGTTAAGACATTATTATAATAATGAGAAATGTTTTTAATGGGATTGTAAGCAAGAAACTATTACAGTCAGAATCAAAAGTTAGCGATGGTTGTTAAAAGCTTACAAAGTATAATTGTAATAGATACCTACTTTAATTCAAAACAATGATTGGCTACGATAATAAATGTTTGAAAACCTACCGAAATATTCATCGACTTTTCCTGTTGACTGTACACCAAAACTTCGTTTCAAAACCGATAGTATTAAAGACTATTCGAAGTAAGTTAACCGTGTCGTCTTATATGTGAACACCTCCATTTAAATATATAAGCCACGACACTTAAAACTACACGACTATCTGTCGTCAGGACAAAGTGGGAACGTGGCCTAAATCTAATTAAAATCGTTTAACAAAAAAATTATGAATTTACTTAAATATTTAATAACAATAGATATCTATCACTTAGCAACAAAAAAACAAGCGAATCAATCTCTCGAACAGCTAATTGATTACTTAGAAGCTTAAAGGCTTAGAAGAAGATTAACTGATCTCGGAATTTTATTGAAAACATATTTTTTTATAAGATTACAAAAAATATCGAACCGATCCGAAAATATTTAAACTTTATGTTAAAATATAAAAGCTTTTAAAAATATTAATTTGTTACATGTCTTGCGTGTTCACTACAACATGTAGGCTTTAAATTTCATGAATGTTATTCTACTAAAATATGTACTTCTTTCACATGTACAAATAGCTTTGAATTAGGTCGCGGAGTTAGCGGGCAAGTGGCACACGTACTTAGAACTACCTATCAGAGTACCAGCGCTGTAGCATAGCTATGTTGCAGCATAATGATGAGTTGGGGCTTTGTTTAGGTACGTTCAGTTTTAATTTTAAGATTATTTTTATCACTTATTTATTTATATCTATTTAATTTCATCGCCGTGGCAACCGAATATCAATTGGATATTTTATAAAATTTATATTTGAGTATTTTTTAAATTTATAGATTTCTTATTATACATCCCCGTTTATTTCTATTGTAAACAATGTCGAATAGTAGTACGAGAAGTTTCAAGTTTTCTACAGTGACGCTCACGGTGCTATATTAGTTTACGATGTGTTAGAACCAAAGGCCCTAGCAAACCTGAATCAGTGGGTCGATGAACTTCAAGTATACCCCACCAAGAAGAACATAGTCTACTTAGTTGGCGGCAATAAGATTGACAAGCATATTATATTGGGACCCAGTGCATAATATCAGCAAGCACATTGGGTCACCCGCGCGACGGCGTAACGAGTATTCCCAAGGAGGGTTGATGTCAGGCAGGCGGCCGGTCATAAAACAATAAGCCAAAATCTTTAATATCATGGATTTATGAAATACATGTTGTGCCAACCCCACCTAGTGTGGGATAAGGGCAGGAAGAAGAAGATCTATGTAATTTTAACAGTCTTCTTCCTCTTAGCCTTTTCCCAACTATAGGTATATTGGGGTCAGCTTCCAGTCTAAACAGATGCGGCTGAATACCAGTATTTTACACGGAGCAACTGCCATCAAACCTCCACAACCCAGTTATTAGGCAACGGCTTTATCCTAAAGTTAGACCGGTTATCAACCTTTCGGCCTTCTGACTACCCGTCACGACTGTCATAGGTATTCGTATAACACCCAGAACCGACAGTTTAACGTGCTCTACGAGGCACGGAGGGGTTCCAATGTGTAACGAGCGGTTACCCATCCACGGACCGACGATCCGCTTATGATCTGCGCGGTTTTTAATTAGCCACGAGCCCCTCTACGTGATATTAGCAGTACAAGTTAAAATAAAGTTACTCTGGTCTATACGATTAAATGTAGATATATTTATTGAATAGCTAGCGGGCCGTCTCGGCTTCGCACGGGTGGACATTTTTCCCGTTTTTGCAACATTTTTCATTTATGCTCCGCTCCTATTGGTCGTAGCGTGATGTTATATAGCCTATAACCTTCCTCGATAAATGGACTATCCAACACAAATAATTTTTCAATTCCAACCAGTAGTTTCTGAGATTAGCGCGTTCAAACAAACTCTTCAGCTTTATAATATTAGTATAAATATGTAGGACAGGATTGGAACTTACGTCTGGATTAAAAGACAATGGCATGGAAGCTCATTATTACTAACACACGATTTCTATGAATAGATGACATACATACATAAACACACGCCTTCTTCCCATGGGGATAAGCGGAAACTATAGAACACCACTTCTTCTCTTCTTTTCATGTGGTTAGTGACTAACTTGGTGTCAAAGTTTATGCCGACCTTGAGCCTCTGTCTTGGCTTCACGTGCCGACAAGAAAAATCTCTCAGGCATGCCGGTTTCCTTACGATGTTTTCCTTCACCGTTTTTAAGCATGTGATAATAAACAATACGCACATGCATCCGAATAGTCAGAGATGCCTTGGGTTCGAGCTCAAGACCTACCTATGACTTGGCAGTTCGACAACCACACCATTAGGCTATCACTGCTTCCATATACCATTCCATATCCTTACGTACTCCTTCCGCTTTTCCATATTCATACATCTTGTCATACACACACACGTAAAACCGCCACACATTTATTCGACGAGCAAATAACCACAAAAGTTATGGGACCATAATATTAATTATTGGTATAACATTTTCTTTCTTCCGCGAACTTAATTAACGTGATTTTCGCACATCCCGTACAAAGATTCCGGTTGCTAGGCAACAGATATTTAACCGGTAATTCTATAATATCCATGGTGGAGAATTACCTTCGTATTCCATACACATGAATATAATTATCTCCACCCAATCCAGAAATATTTAAAGTTAATTCGATTTTTATAGTAATCTCAACTGGTATTGGTTTGAATGGTCGAGATATCGGGAATATTACACTTTAAATGGCTTACCATACTCATGATAATTCCGAAAACATTTCGTTAAAGTGAAATTCTTATTGTTGTAAATAATGGATTATGAACAGATTTTGTACGAATCGCGCGCACTGATTTTAATATTTAATATCATCGAAGAATTAAAACCTTAATGAGAATCTTTATTTATTACTACTTAATTAAAAATACGTGTTATTTAACAGTCGGTTTATGGACATTGGAAATACATTTATGTAGTTGGGACAACACAACCGGTCTAACCTTAGGATATCGGCACTCTTTCGTGGGAGGCGTCCGCATCGGTGTCGAGTCGACGATGAAGTACCTGGGACTCATCCTCGACAGCCCATGGGACTTTGGGCCGCATTTTTGGCAGTTGACCCCCAAACTAATGGGAGCAGTGGCTGCGCTTTCGCGGCTGCTGCCCAATTTGGGGGGGCCCAATGCCTCCTGCCGGAGACTCTACTCGGGGATCGTACGGTCCATGGCCCTCTACGGGTCGCCGATATGGGCGGACACCCTGACGGCCCGCAACGTCGCTATCCTGCGGACACCGCAGCGGGCGATGGCCGTCAGGGTGATAAGGGGGTACCGTACGATCTCCTTCGAGGCGGCGAGTCTTTTGGCCGGATCCGTGCCCTGGGATCTGGAGGCGAGAGCCCTCGCGCTGAGATATCGTCAGCGCGAGGAGGCGCCTGAGCGGAGCGAGCTCCGCCAGATCCTGGTGGCCGAGTGGAGGGAACGACTTGCGCAACCCAGCGCGGGGCACGCCGCGACAGCGGCGGTAAGACCCGTGATGGAGGAGTGGCTGGAGAGGCGTCACGTCGCCCTCAGCTTCCGGCTGACGCAGGTACTCTCGGGACACGGCTGTTTCGGGAAGTACCTGTGTCGTATAGGCCGGAAGCAGACGCCCGGTTGTCACCACTGCGACTGCCCCGAGGACACGGCGCTGCACACTTTGCAGGCGTGTCCAGCATGGGGGTCGCAGCGCCGCGAGCTAGTCGCGGCGATCGGCGGTGACCTCTTCGCTTCCGGCCGTGGTTCTGTCCATGGTCGGGAGCGAGACTGCGAGGGAAGCCATCGCCTCTTTTTGCGAGGAGGTGATGGCGACCAAGGAGGTAGCGGAGAGGGAGAGGGAGGCCGCTTCTTCTCTCCCTTCTCGAGCTAGACGCACCGGGCATCGGAGGGCGCGTGACGATCTCCGGCCACCTTAGTGAGTGGCCTGCGGGCGGCGGGTTGGGGAACCCGTCGCCCGACCAGTAACGGGCCCAGGGAGGATGGCGCGCCGTGTTCCGCGCGCGCCTCTCGGAAGCAACTGTCCCACCACAGGAGAGGTCCACCAGAAGAAGTTGGTGGACCGAGACCTGCCGGGGTCGCGGTGCATGCAATAGCGAATCCCGCGACCTCGGCCCTAGGTCAGAAGGAGGGACACCGTGGTGGTTTTAGCCGGTAAGTGTCCGGCACACCCCCCCGTCTTCCCCAGACGGGGGATAGTCTGCATAGGCACTGCCCAGTAACTGGGTTGCAGAGGCCTGATGGCAGTCGCTCCGTGTAAAATACTGGTCTTCAGTCGCATCTGGTTAGACTGGAAGCTGACCCCAACATAGTTGGGAAAAAGCTAAGCAGAACAGAACAGTTGGGACAACACAACGCAGTGAACAGGTATTAAATTTAGGAATATTATTTGAAAGTGGATACTTTCATAACATTCGCAGTTCAAAGGTAGTTATGAATTATAGCGCTGCTGCACGGTCAACTTTAGAACTATGGCATGTAATTTACGCCGAGTGGTCGTGTCAGTTTTCTAAAAAACTGAAGCTTTCATTCCTTTTACAGCAATAATGGGAAATTTAAAAGTCCGCCGCCATTTTATTTTAAACTCGTATGCAATGCAAGCAGAAAAAGTGCATTTTGCCGGCACTGTTATGCATATATTATGAAATAATTTGTGCATAAATATTTCCTTTGGGAGTAAATGCAAACTTTGAATGACTTAATTACCGATGAATGTTTGGGTTATTTGATTAATTCTCATACTACAAATGTTTTATGAAGTTTAGTTTGATACTTCTTGCCAGCTTTCCGTTGTTGTAACATTCAATAAGTGTTCAAGTGGTGTTCATTGCACTGTTGATTAAAATACGATACACGATAAAAGTTCCTTTTCAAAAATCGGCTATAATCTTCAGATTAGTTTGACGCCAGATCTACATGTAGCAACTAATGGCCGATTCCTATAATTTATGCAGCTTTATTGGTTAAAATTGAGACTCTTGTATCGTTACCAATAATGAAGTAAAGACCTCATAGCTTTGTATAGCAGACCCTCCACAGAAGTAGCTGTAAAATTAGCAGGTTTACAAGTCCAATTTATATGTCCAGTTTAACAATAAAAAATGCTACCATTGGTAAACAAAACGATTAATTTTATGCTGTAGGAACCGGGCATAAATGGTGATACACACTCATCTAGATGTAGATCTCTCAGATCATTACTCAAAATAGTCCAATATTCTGAACTTATTTACCTAAAAAAAATGCTTTAATATTATATACAAAGGCCAATTCCAAAACTAAAATACTAAGGTACGCCATTATACTACTAAATTAAATTTCTCAAGAAAACGCCTTTCCCTGAAGCAAACAAGTTTGCCAAAATATCTGTGGGTAACGAAGCCAGTTTTTCTTTCTCCAATGTTTATCCTGACAAATGGGTGTTGCATTATTGCGGCCTACCCGGGAACTGAACTTAAGACCATTCGTGGTAATGTATTTCACAGGGTTTTGTTTTCTTTTGTCTCGCGCATACTCAGGACTGGGTGGGATTAAATGACTACGGTGTCTTTTTAAAAGCGGTCTTGAGGTCCCTAGGAAATGTGTTTTTTTTATTATGTAGCGTTTTGTTAAAATAATTGTGGTTGGGGGCACTGTAGTTGCGCGGGCCAAGTTCCTGCATGTTCAATATTTTATCGTTTTTTTACCAAATAGTGTATCTACCAATAAAATACACCTTAAATATTGCTAAACATAAGTATAACCAGTATTTCAATTAATCCCAAGACAAAATACTGGAACTTTTCTTTACCTTCGAATAGGTATTAACATAAGACTTCTCAGAAGATTCTTCATCAAAACAAATAACACACGTATAATTTATTTTTAATTCACAATGAAAGTTCAGAAATTTACTGAGAACTTGTTTTCTAAAACATCTTCCACAGTTTCAGCTTAACAGAAATAAACGATATAAATAAACAAAAGCAATATCACGCTTAGTTTCCAAGAAAACTGGGCGTACGTCTTAAAAATCCCGACATTGTACTTCCATCCTAACAATTCTTTTATAAACGGAAATCTTGATAAATACTCTGGCAAGTCTTGTAGAATATCCTATCTCCCCTTCATTCTAGTATTTCCATTTCGTAAATTAAATTACAAAGATTGAAAGAATGCACTCCACTGCACTAGCTTGACAGCCATTCTTCTTCAAAATCTTTCGGCATTAAACTGATCCCTAGTTTATTCTTCTTAACACCTTTAGACAGAGTTTAGAATAATACAATGCATTCTCGCAGCACTTTATGCAGTGAGGAGCTATTTCTAACGTTGAGCATACATCAAGTTTTCAAATAAAATTTTGTTTATATTCTAAAATAGTTTTGAGAATAGTTGTGAATTTATTCAAGCTACCGATCCGTAATTTACGGAGGGAAAAATCCGTTGCTGCTTTTAGATGAAATTTGTTGTTACTTTGTAGCAATACGGAATGAAATAGGAACGTAAAACTGTTGATTTGGTTTGTGTAATAACATTCCTTGATTTAGGGATTTCAGCAGTGATAGCCTGGTGGTGTGACCGTCGGACTGCCAAGCCATATAGGTCTTGAGTTCGAACCCAAGGCACGCACCTCTGACTTTTCGGATTCATGTGCGTATTATATAATTATCACTTGCTCAAAAATGGTGAAGGAAAACATCATGAGGAAACCGGCATGCCTGAGAGATATTTCTCGAAGGCATGTGAAGCTAAGTCAGAGGCCCATGGGCAGCATAAACTCTGACTCCAGGTTACTCACTAACCACACGAAAACAAGAAGATTTAGGGATTCCAAAATGCATCATGAAGAATTTATGCAGTGACACATAGCACTGTGTCATTGTCATTCTCATTTTAAACTAAGCCAATCTTAGCAGTGTAAAACTTGGAAGCCAAGTTTTATAAAGTGCTTTTATCTTATAATGGTATATTTTAAAACCCAACTTAACCTCTTAGTATGAATACTCTTACGAGCATACGATAAGGATGTCCCACGTGCACTTTAATATTAGGTCCCCCACCTATGAAATTGGCGTTTTTTTCTCACGAATAGAGAACCTCGTCACTTCTATAATTTAAAATATTCATCAATTGCTTGATATTACATCGAATAATAACCATCATAGACAGCAACCAATAGTAAAAAAACCTTATTACTTATAGTTTTCTAAACATAAAAAATACCTTAAAAGTGACTCCTCTTTTTGTTAGCAGAAATGACCACTATTTTTGTTTTAACTTAGCCAAAACTGATTTTTGTCGCATAATCTAAGTGATATACGTTATCTTAGTTTTTAAACATTAGAGCATAAAAGTTTTAAAACATTAGTGTTCATAGTTGTTAAATAAATTAAGAAAATATTAGTAGGTATGAAAAATGCAACTTCTTTAAAATTCTCCATACAAAACGCTGATTTCATAGATGGGGACCTAATAATTTATTTAAAAACTCTTTTCTTTCCAAATATATTTTATTCCAACAATATAATTTACAATTATAAATATTTTACAGTGTAACAAAACAAACTTTTTCCGTCTCTAATCTATTTTGTCTCAGCGGGTCACCCGTCCGGCTGACAGCGGCTGACATAATCCGTTTATCGCGACCCGCGCTGCCCAGTGCCCAGTGCCCAGACCCCAGACCCGACTCCACTGTAAATTGATTCGATACACATTGATTGTTTTCCCTTGACATTATACACTTTAAACTCATATATATTTTCTTTAAATATTGTTTGAAACTGCCTCGTTGGTCTAGTGGTGGCAAGCGCGACTGCTGATCGTGAGGTCGTGGTTTCGATTCCCAGGTCGGGCAAAGTGTTATTGGGTTTTTTCATGTGGAGTTCCTCGGTAACAGCCCGGAGTTTGGATTTGTGCCCGGTTGATGGCAATAGGCTTGCCCCCTATTACATGGGACTTAAACATAACGGCGAAATGAGGGTGTTATTATACACCTCTGCCCAACCCTTCGGGGTATACAGGCGTGATGTTATGTGAAACATTGTCACGCATTTTTGAATTAGAAATCACATACCGTAATAATTGTACAAAGTGAAAAGTTCTCAAATTACTTATATTAATACACTTACGGCCGGTTTCTATATTATACGGATCGTTATTGGTTAAAATTGAGACTCTTGTATCTTTACCAATAACGAAGCAAAGACTTCATGGCTTTGTTTAGGAGACCCTTCCATATAGAAGTAGCTATCACAGGTCATATAAGCTTACGAGTATATTTATATACCTAATTTGGCAATAAAAATGCTACCATTCGTAAGCAAAACGATTCATTTTTGTTTATAGGAATCGGAAATTAATTGACTTTAAGGCAATGCAAGTAACCTATCTATCGGTGCTTTACCCTACTAGAGACTTCTTCTTTTCGTGTGGTTAGTGACTAACCTGGTGTTAGAGTTTATGCCGCCCATGGGCCTCTGATTTGACTTCACATGCCGTCGAGAAATATCTCTCAGGCATGCCGGTTTCCTCACGATGTTTTCCTTCACAGTTTTTAAGCAAGTGATAAATATACAATACGCACATGAATCAAAAAGTCAGAGGTGCGTGCCTTAGGTTCGAGCTCGAGACCTATGGCTTGGCAGCCCGACGGCTAGAGACTAAAAATTGGCATTACTTCTATAGAACTTATGTCAAATTTCTATCTCTAATAGAAGAAACCGTTTGGAATTGTTATCACTATGGAATAAGAGCGTATTATTACACATAACATAACATCACGCCTTACATTCCCCGATGGGATCGGTAGAGGTGTTTTAACCATGTACCTAATTGGGGGCGAGTAATTATTGCCATTAACCGGGCAAAAATACAGACTCCAGGCTGTTACTAAAATGTTCCTAATGGAGAAACCTAATAACACTTTGCCTGACCTGGGGATCGAACCCAGGACCCCATGCTCAGCAGTCGCGCTTGCCATATTTTTTAAAAAAAAAACGTGGCCCCACATTAGGGTTTCTCCTGTATCGTGGGTGCGTTTACAGACACAAATCTTCACATGCACAAACACCCAGACCCGTAACAACTAAATTGTAGGCTATACAAATATTTGTTCCGTGCGGGAATCGAACCCACGACCCGCAGCGCAGAAGCCAATCGCTTAGCCACTGCACCAAACGTGTCGCCAAAATTAATAATTGACTTTAATGGATAAATTCAATGCAACTTATCTTTTTACGGCGGTTTTCAATAACCTATTTTTCGGTGGTTTGCCCTACTAGAAATTGAAATTTGGCATTACTTCTAATAGAGCTTATGTCAAATTTCTATCTCTAGTAGAAGAAACCGTTTGGAATTGTTATCACTATGGAACAAGAGTGTATTATTACGTACTCATATAACGCCTATTCAAAATACTTTCACTCTGTCATTAATTCTTTAATAATATTACGTATGCAGAGCACCTTTTATAGTATAATACGAAACCCAATATCGTGGACAGCCCACCAATAGAGTGACCACAAAAATAATTATACTACGGAAATTAAATTCCAGGGTATATACTGCGTGTTTTGTCCGAATTAAAAAACAGGGCACGTATAAGTGTACCCACCCTCGTCTCTGGGGTGCATTAATAATGGTAAACGTGCATTCCACCGAATTATGTGAGGTGCAATTTGTGGTCCGTGGTAATGAGCTCATTCATATAAAACATATTTTTTTTGTTGTGTTTTAAAGTGGTCGTTACGTCAAACAATATGGCCGTCAGATGGATTGCTTCGTGAAATAAAATATGATTTTTAGCAAGCATTTTTTTTAACTGCCTCGTTGGTTTTGTTGTGGCGAGCGCGACTGCTGATTGTGAGGTCCTGGGTTCGATTCCCAAATCGGGCAAAGTGTTATTAGGTTTTTCAGTGTGGTATTCCTTAGTAGCAGCCCGGACTTTGCATGTGTGCCCGGTTGATGGCAATAGGCTCGCCTCCTATAACATGGGACTTCAACATAACGGCGAAACGAGGGTGTTACTATATACTTCTGCCCTACCCTTCGGGGAATACAGGCGTGATGTTATGTTGTGTTATTATTTTAAATTACGCTGGTATGAAGTAGTACTCGTTTGTATACTATAAAAGACTAAATATTATTTGCATTTGAAGAAAAGTTTTATGTTCCAGAATAGTGACTTGCAAGTTTGAAATACGAGTAAGACCCAAATTATTCCTTACGTTCAAAGCCGACCCAGTTACTCTCCTAGGTGCAATGCGGGTCATTGAAATACAACTATAACCCGTGTACAGCATAGCCCGCTTAAATAAAATATAAAGCAAAGCAACTATTAGATTAAAACTGAACACTTTCTTATAATGTTTTATAAAAATCTTTATACCTGGTGTAAACTTATGTAAACGCAAAACAACGTGTTTGTTTATTTTTCCTAAATATAGGTATATATCGTCGGCGTAGGTGGAGAACTAAATAACTAATACTTTTGTCGAAATTGACTTTTTTGAATTTTTTTGTAACCAAAAATTCCCGCACCTTTTAGTCTTACTCACGTTTAAATATCTTAAGTCAATAAAACAATATCCTAATTTAATGAACCCATGTAAAAATGTATATATCGTTATACTCATGTTAAATAGGAGAATCAAAAATAAATAACACTCGAAATAAATCATAACTCGTAATTGGACCGTGTTATGCAATAATGTTTCTACGCACAAAAATATGAATTTTGTGTTAATGTCATCTAGTTCTTGTGGTAGGTCTACTCAACGCTTGAAAAAATACCCAGAACTGTAGTAAATTTAATAGAGCGTCTATCAAAAAAATCTGGATGCAGTTTGCTTTTTTTCAAGCGTTGGGTAGACCTACCACTATAACTAGATGGCGTTAACACAGAACTAATATTTTTGTGGATTGACACATTATTGCATAACACAGCTCAATTTATCTTTACTTGAGTAACGATACAATTGAACAAAGTATCTTATTTAATTTTGCCACTACAACATAATGGCACGACCACATCAATAAAGTTTATGCAGAAATTAATAAGTGTAAATTAATCTGTTACAGACACTTTTACAAGTCAAGGTAATGTGTTTTTAAGACTAGACTATTTTCTATTTGACTAGCTATGAGAAGAAAAACCACAACAATCTCGGCGATCAAGGTCTCTTTTAAAGTGCAGACATTGTGGTATATAAACTATGCGAGTGTAACAACGTAGGGCATATTTATATTATGCTTCTGGTTACAAAAAATCATGTTTTTCGAACTATTTACGTAACTTAATGGTGCAAATAAGCACATCCAGACGTATTAGTAGACTCGTAAATGTAAAAAGCGTTCACATTCGTTTACTAATATCACGATTGATTACAGTATAAATCAGAGCTCTCACGGAACCTTTTAGCTGATTGGATTATGCTACAAACGGGAGAACTTGGCCTTCCTTTAATAAAAGCTGCCAGTGTATGGCGCTTCGTAATAGGAAAAATGCTGTATCGCTTAGTTTCTTTTTTTTTGTTCTCATGTCATTTCTGTGCCGTAGTTCGCTTTTCTATTAAAGAATGTTCGGAATTAGCAATGTAATAAGGTATAGCGATGGTATTGGTTTTGTAGGTTGACGTTATAACGACGGGGAACTTTCGAGTAATTTAGGTCCGTATTAATATCTATCATTAGAGAGATCTCACTTAAGTGTAGTTTTAAAATGACAAGAGACGTAATTAAAAAAATAGTTGTAAAATTTATGGAATTCTACTTTATAGTAGCTGCTGTTAAAATCAAAATACTAGAGATTATTGAGTTTGTTATGTTTGTGATTACTGCCTTGTTGGTCTGATGGTCGCAAGCGCGACTGCTGAGCATGGGGTCCTGGGTTCGATCCCCAGGTCGGATAAAGTGTTATTGGGTTTTTCTGTTAGGAATTTCTCAGTAGCAGCCTGGAGTCTGGATTTGTGCCCGGTTAATGGCAATAGGCTCGCCCCCTATTACATGGGACTTAAACATAACTGGCGAAACGTGGGTGTACTAAAACACCTCTGCCGAACCCTTCGGGGAATGTAAGGCGTGATGTTATGTTATTGAGTTTGTAGTACCTGGGAGTCGTCGATCCCGGGTGTCATACGAATATCTATGACAGTCGTTACGGGAAGTCAGAAGAAGTCCGAAAATCTGACAACCGGTCTAACCTTAGGATATCGGCATTGGCCAGTAACTGGATTGCGAGGTCTGATGGCAGTCGCTCCGTGTAAAATACTGATATTCAGCCGCATCTGGTTAGACTGGAAGCTGACCCCAATATAGTTGGGAAAAGGCTAGGCAGAACTATTGAGTTTGTAGTAAAAGGTGTTTTGGTATAGATTATAAAGGTGTCAGTAAAAGCTTTCTGTATTTGTAAATTGTGCATTAGTAATAATGTTATTTCCATTGCTAAGTATATTTGTAAGTTGCTAATAAAGTTGAACAAAACACGCACAAACTCTTTGCTCAACAGTTTTATTAGCCAACAAATCCATTCCACATTTTCTTTATTAGCGGCCGCCACAAAGAGAAACAAACTTAACAGTTAGAAAAACAATTAGCGTTATGTAGTTACGGTCTGCAGGCGTTGTAAACGTGTCCAGACAATTTTATTATCAACGCTTTCAATTCTGAATAGATAAAACGTTGCGGGCGAAGCACCGGCCGGGGGCATAGTGCACCACGTCTAACCGTTGGCAGTGGTCCAACTACCAGAGCAGGCTCACAAATCGACGTCTGTTCTCTCGCCCTTCTACCAAACACCCCACATGAATTTAAACCTTGTTCCAAAGCGATAGAGTCAAAATTTATTCACCCAACATCTTGTAACAGAAAACATTTTGAATTTAAATGTGTCGCTGATGCCGCTGTGTTTCCAATATTCTATATCAATAAAGTGGAATGGTCTGAACGAAATAAGCCCGATTTTACAGAATAACGGTGTATGATGACCATGCAGGTGTACGTACCGATGTTCCAACACGATGTTTTTACTTAAGCTTTTATTCAACATATTTGGTTAGGACCAGCGGGGGTTTTAGATTGGTTCCATTAACCCTTAATAACAATTTAGATTCAATGAGGACAGGTAAACTGTTTGGAGGTAAAACATTTTAATATTGAAAAGTCGTTTGCAGTTTGGGTGAGCTCGTGTGACGCTATTACATGTTGAATTCATGAAGTCAGCGTTATTGGAAGGATAGGGACTGAACATAACGGGTTTTTGGTGCAAAATTCGCTTTTACTTAGAGTGTTGTACCTTAGCAAATAGTGAAATTCAATATTATGGTATACATTTTGTTAGTACTTATGTATTATTTTGTTTTTGATAATTTTTATTTACCTTTTCAATATTTGTTTTAAATTCTTTTTTGTACCTTTTTCGAAGTGCTTAATTTTTGACCCAAAGGTTGACTGGTAGAGAATGCCATTGGCATTAAGTCCGCCTTATGTACCACCAATTGTACATGAAGTTTAAATAAATAAATAAATATTATCCTTGTTTCTCATCATCATGCTCTCCTTGTCTTACAACGTAAGTGGACTTGAATACATTATTACTTTTAGGTCCCCCAAATAATGTATTATCTGCCTAACCTTTTCCCAACTATGTTGGAGACAGCTTCCAGTCTAACCAGATGCGGTTGAATACCAGTATTTTACACGGAGCGACTGCCATTAGACCTCCGCAACCCAGTTACAGGGCAATGCCGATACTCTAAGGTTAAGCCGATTGTCATAGGTATTCGTACGACACCCGGGACCGACTGTTTAACGTGCTCTCCGGGACATGGAGGGGTCTCGATGCGTAACGAACGGTCACCCATCCACGGAATGACCGCGGCAAGCGCATTTCGTATGATCCGCGCGATAGGTACTTAGCCACGAGCCCCTCAAACGATGTATAATTTGAAATATATTGTAATTAAATATGATTCCCAATAGGATATGCAGAGGTACTCAATACAATCGATTAATTAAAATTTCAGTTGACATAAATATTAATTGATGGATTTATAAAACTACTAGCGGCCCGTCCCGGCTTCGCACGGGTGGACACCTAACTATAACCTTCCTCGATAAATGGACTATCCAACACAAAAATATTTTTTCAATTCCAACCAGTAGTTCCTGAGATTAGCGCGTTCAAACAAACAAACAAACTCTTCAGCTTTAATATTAGTATAGATTAAATACCTAGGGTCTATCGATCTGTATGATGTGATAATCAACGTATCCTTTCCATGGTCATGTATTATTCCCATCCACAAATGGACCGGGTACACGCTCAATCTTGTCTTTTAATATGATCCCGCAAAACGGTTTACCGCGCAAACAGTTTGCACAAGCGCTAAATTTGCACAAACGCTTAAATTGCACAAACTAAATTTGCACAAGTAAAAAACAATATACCGCGCAGTGCCATAAGACCGACTTTACACCTGTAAGTTTTCCTCACGCAAATCCCTTACGTAATTAACTTGCGATAAATTTGCAAATGTAAACTCTCTTGTAAGTAGCTTATCGACTGATTTGTCTAGTCCTACTAGTCTTACACTTACATACATTTTACGGAAGCAACTTAAAAGTGTATTGGCGGCCTAATACCCACAATACCGTTTGCGTAGCGCATGCAAATCGCTATCGTATAACCGGAACATAACCATAAAATCGTCAAATATTCAAACTGCTGACTCAAGTTCAAACCAAACCAACACTGTCACTTCGTCCGTTGACCCCAAACAATAAGACATAAAAGGGTCTCTAAATCGAGGGTGTCCGGTTTAAGAAAAGACCGTTGCCACTACGAAAGTCTTTGGTACCCTCGCTCTAATTACCGCTGGTCGTACAAAGAGTTGTGCTCAAAGGCGTGGTTGGCTGGTGCGAAATTACTAAAGACTTTTAACTATCCTAGGCGAGTTTTTAAGCGGGAACTAGTTGTGTGTGCCGCGCAAAGTCTTGTAAAGTCATTACCGTAATAAAGTTTTTTTTTTATGTAAGAGAAGGGTTGATGGTTTTTGTATGTGTATATTTTTTTAAAGTGGATGAAAGGTACGTGCAGATGAAGTGGTCTAATTTTTATTTTAGCATTATCATTATTTGTGACCCACGCAAATGTCCAGCTGATTGATAGTCGTGCAGTCGTGCAGCAGTCGGGTTGTTGTGCTCCCTAAAATAAGGTTTGAGCTCCGCGATGACTGATGCAGATGTGCCGTCAGTTAAGACAGGTCAACTCAAACCTATTATGGCACTTTCCTCAAAAGGCCATTCCAGATATTGCCCTACATCGTTTCACTCGCATAGTTTTTATACTACAATGTATGGACTTTAAAAGAGACCTTGATCTCTGAGTTTGTTTCGGCTTTTCTTCTCTGAGCTAGTCAGATAGGAAATGCCGGCGCCATCTAGTCTTAAAAAAAACATTACATTGACTTGTAAAAGATGCTTTAACACATTTATTTACAGAAATAAAAATCATTTATCAATATTAACGGTATATTGCAGTCTACACCTTGATTGGTCTAAGGCTGGATTTAGTGCTCGACCGATGGTGAGCGCCGACGTCGGTTGAGCGTAGATATAGCAATGGAAACATACAAACGACTACAGTGCAGCGCTGATGAATTGCTACACGCATACATCTATATTTTCATTGATGGCTACGCTCGACCGACACCAGCGCTCACCTTCGGTCGACCACTAAATCCAGCCTAAGACTTCATGTATAAAGAAGCGGGCTAAAGCGCGGTGCGAGATGTGTGGTGTCAATTGGACAATTCAAACATATACTGACATAGAGTTGATACAACCACCTTCCTGATAAAAATAAATATATATTTTCATTGCAAACTAAACGTTCCCTCTTAAAAGTACGAGTAAGTATGTAGGTAAGTAATATTTAATGAAAATATTATCGTTACAATGGGTTCTATGAAATTTTGTATGTAGGTGACATTTTTAACAAATTCGGGACTATTTATAATGACACTTGCATCGGGAAATTGATATTGATTTTTATCAACATCAATTTCATTGGTTCTATCAACTCTATGTCAGTACTCTCTAGTTTAGGTAAATAAGCGCCTGATTATCCGATCACTGGTTATAAGTTGTACGGATGGAAAAATGCGGTGAGATGTGTGGCAGATCCTGCATCAAAAGGAGCTATTGACCATAGTCACCGAGTTGAAGAAGCTGGTTGGTGGCGTAAGATATTGTCAATCTACAGATATTTCTTACACATAATCATACGTCGACCTACATAACATCACGTTGTATTCCCCGAAGGGTTGGCAGTAGTGTTTCGTAACACCCCCATTTCGCCGTTAGGTATGATTAAGTCCCATGTAATTGGGGTGAGCCTATTGCCATCAACCGGGCACAAATCCAAACACCGGGCTGCTACTGAGGAATTCCACACCGAAAAACCCAATAACACTTTGCCCGACCTGGGGATCGAACCCAGGACCTCACGATCAGCAGTCACGCTTGCTACCATTAGACTAACGAGGCAGTTCGTCGACCTATTTAAGATATATAGAGTAACATTATTTTCATCGCTATACAATATTTCCGCGATTGTTCACATAAATCGGTCCCAAACAAATACGTGACTTCTGCGTTACTTAGGATTGTTAGCATAAACAAAACAAAAGGACTTGTACCCCAACAAGAATCACTGTTTATTATAACCAAAGTGAAACGAAATACCGCAATGGGGTAAAAAGTGCTAAAATTGATGCGAACGCCATCTACATATAATACAGCCAAAACGAGAACACAGCGGACTAGCAGTTTGATGCAATATCAGGTAGAGTACAATCAAGTCTGGACCTTATACACCCAACAATAAAGCCTAATCCCAAACCCCTATTTCAATCCAGATGTGCCGATAGCCTGAGGTGACTTTAGGTGATTCCAAATGGTTTAAAAGTAACATAGTGTCAAAGGAAATTGAGCGTTATTCGTGAGTACTAAGGTAGATATTCTAATATCAATTCGATGGGTGTTTACGACGATGACCTGAAGGCCATACACTCACCCTTGGCATTTCGCCAGGGTACTTATACGGAGACGGACGTGTCTGCCTCCAACCGTCTAGTTTTACGGCTTTTAGATAAATTACGTTGCTGAAAAAACGGAAATCAGAAATGTTGTATTCCTTTCTTAATAAAATATGGGCTCCAATATTTTTGGTTTGTTTTTTGGCAAATTATTATACTGTAGGTTATAGATACGAAAAATACGGATGTTTTTGTGCTCCCCGCAAAATAGCATAGACACATTTATCGCTGCCTATTCCAAATTTCTTAAGACTAATAATATCTCTAATGCCCGGTTCCTATGGCCAAAAACGAATCGTTTTGCTTACTAGTGGTAGCATTTTTTATTGCCAAACTAGGTATATAAATAGACTCGTAAGCTAATTTTACCTGTGATATCTACTAACATATGGGAGGGTCTACTATGCAAATCTATGGGGTCTGTTCTTCATTATTGGTAAAGATAGATTGGTAGATTTTTAGTAGGTTACATATTTGTACGCTGCAAACTGCCCTTTATATTTTTCTCAACAATTATTTCCATCCAATGGTTGTCTGGAAGAAATTGCTTTAAGCGATAAGACCGCCATTTGTACTATTCCTAATGATGTGTATTCCTTCTGTTTTATTTCTTTTAGTGTGCAATAAAGTATATCTATACACGTAATTTTAACCAATAACGCTCAGTAAATCATACGAACTGGCCATAATTGGATATAAGGCATGATGACGTCACACAGCAGCTGTCAATGTCAAAATCTTTGAACCACTACTCCATACATATTTACACTATACCAATGGAAACCACTATCTTCAGTATCACCCACCGTGTATAAGTCCATAACTTCCAAACATGGTCGACATTTACGCCTCCCTCTAGAATACGGCTGCGCAGTTACTTCACGTCAAAATATGATAACAAGTCTTGCAGGTACGAGTATATTTGAATTCATACAAGCAATACGTCTGGTTGTACATGGCGTTGTTGTTTGAGTAAACATTTTGTGGTTGCACCTGGCTTCGGTAGTACGAAATAACATTTCAAACCGTGTCTTTCATTTTTGTGTTTATGTAGATAACGTGAAAAAGTTTAGTTTTTGCAATTCACGAGCGCGCATGGCTTTTACTTGGGTTTGTACGAGTAACGTACACGCATGGCTTTTACCACAAAACAGATAGGTAGAGAAGTAAATCACATCTATGTACTTCACTTATCATACCTACGCTCTTTTTCTTTTTTTTTTTTTTCCTATTCGACTCTTGTAGATGGTCTTGCGGACCTTTTCTACGTAACCGGGCTATTATTGGCGAGACCAGAAGGGTCTCCGAACCAATATCTAAGCTAACTTAAAAAAAAACATTACATTGACTTGTAAAAGTGTCTGTAACAGATTTATTTACAGAAATAAAAATCATTTATCGTAACTACCTAGCTAACTACGCTAACTACTGTAACATCATGACTGACTATTATAGCAGCAACACCTCTAAGGGTGTCCTATCTGTTTTGTGCATTTACTTGGGTTTGTACGTGTACTTACACATTGTGATAGTGTGCGTACCTGACGTAGCGGTCAGTAGGTCTAGCACGAAGCTGTCGAGTTACTAACGTAAATGTAAGTGAATTATGAATCGGAAATATTTCGCACTTACTATTTAATTAAATTGAAATCTTTACTTATATCTATGTATGATACAAATTGTGCATGTCGCAAAAATATTAAACAAAATGTTATAGGACAGTTGTATTTTCGATTCAAAATTCGCTTACATTAGCGATACGTTTACGATTCTATACGTCAAACGTTAGTGCTAGGCTTAGACCAGGGGTCGCCAAATGGCGGACCGCGGTCCGCATCCGGACCGCTGACACATTTTGTGCGGACCGCGAGAACACAGCAACTTGCACTACAGAGTACGTAATTTAATAAAAATGTATCCCCCGCATTATTCTTGTTGAAGTCAATTAGAAAAAAAAAATGTGCGGACCGCAATGGTCATTTCATTTCTTAAAACGGACCCCGAAGGAACCTAATTGGTGACCCCTGGCTTAGACCATTAAACCAAAGGCCTACTATTCGCTTCTTTTTATAGTTTCCTTACTATAAAATATATGTTTATATATGTACATTACTGTTAACCCGGTCACTTACATTCGCACAAATACGCGAACGCACAAGTGTCAGAAAGTTGACAAAGTGTATAACTGTTATTGGATTTTTTGAATTTCTCAGTAACAGCCCGGAGTCTGGATTTGTGCCCGGTTAATGGCAATAGGGTCGCCCCCTATTACATGGGACTTAAACATAACTGGCGAAACAAAGGTGTACTAAAAACACATCTGCTGAACCCTTTGGGGAATACAAGGCGTGATGTTATGTATGCGAATATTTTCCATACAAAACGGAAAACATTCGTACAATGTACGAATGTTTGCGCGCCGTACGAGTGACTGGGGTCACGCTAAGAACAGACAATCTCGCCCATTTCCTTGTTATCAAAAGAGGCCAATAATTAATTTGTGTACTGTTTAAACATACTATTAATCCGTGATTAAACTAAGTAAAAAATTATGCATCACTATACATTTTTCATTAAAATACTTTCAATCAATCAACCAAGCGTATCGCGGTCCACTGCAAAATACTTTAAGGGATGATCTCCACCAAACGGCTCGCATCGCATCGAATCGGAAAGGATACGAACCGATGCGGCGACAGCCGATGGCGTCTGGCAGGATGTCGACGCATACGATCGGCTCCGTACCGTCACTTGCGAACGTATCCGTTTCTGCGCCTAGTCAAATAGTTTAATTCCTACCGTGTTGACAGCCGAAAGGATCCGATCGGATATGACGACAGGCGAACGGAGCCGTAAGGAGCCGTACGCGCGTCGCAGCATACTTTCGGCTACGATCGCGTGTCGCGGAAGACGCCGGTGGTCAAGCTGCTGTGCGCGGCTTGTTAATATAGATTTTAAATACTGTGAACACGATTTAATATCGTTTAAAGATTGTAACATCCGTTCCGATCCGATGCGATGCCAGCCGTTTGATGGAAATCATCCTTCCTCAACTCAATTGAAAAAAGTCTACCAAAATATCAGAACAGCTATTCATTATTAGAACAAAACAATGTCAATAATTCACTGACTCCATATATATTTAATCTGCAAAAACAAAGACGCACCTGACTATTAAATCTAAATTAGTTTCCGCTCACTAAACGGTTAATGATGCTAGTTTAAACCGTTAACCCTGATTCTAATTGCAGTCTCAAGTGATTAGAGAGACACGCTGAGAAGTAATAAAAGTAATGGAAAAACTAAGATCTTAGGTATTTGTCTTAGAACGGTGAGCTATAAAAAGTAATGGGATATGGGGGTGGGGACTTCCAAACAGCGGGAATATTTAAATGTAAATGGCGACTTGTGTGATCGAAGCTGTGTCAATTATGTCCTTTCTAACTTTTCAAATAAAAACATAACATAACAATTAACATCACGTCTTGTATTCTCTGAAGGGTTCGGCAGAGGTGATTTTAGTACACCCTCGTTTCGTCAGTTTTGTTCAAGTCCCATGTTATAGGAGGCGAGCCTATTGCCATTAACCGGACACAAATCCAGACTCCCGGTTGCTACTGAGAAATTCTTAATGAAAAAACCCAATAACAGTTATACACTTTGTTCGACCGGGGATCGAACCCAGAACCCGATGCTCAGCAGTCGCTCTTGCGACCACTAAACCAACAAAGCAGTAAAAAATGGAAACAAGATAGATTTTTGTCAATTTATTTGTTCTGCCTAGCCTTTTCCCAACTATGTTGGGGTCAGCTTCCAGTCTAACCAGATGCGGCTGAATACCAGTATTTTACACGGAGCGACTGCCGTCAGATATCCGCAATCCAGTTACTAGGCAATTCCGATATCCTAAGGACCGGTTGACAGAGTTTCGGACTTTTTTTTTTTTTTTTTTTATTATAATTCACAAAACTGATGTACAATCTCACGTGCAATAAAAATAAAAGGTAAAACATAGAACATGCGTCTGATTGACACCTACTAGATGTGAATCTAACATGCACATTTTAAGTAAAGACACATTACGTATTTATACTAATTAAATAAACTAAAATTAAATTAAGTTTGACGTGAAAACAATTTTATGATGAATTTATGGTGAAAAAAAAATTAATACAATTTTTAGTTAAATATATCTTTGAGTTTATACTTGACTGAACTACTTCTGACTTCTGACTACTCGTAACGAGTGTCATAGGTTTTCGTATGACACCCGGGATCGACGGTTTCACGTGCTTTCCGACGCTCTCTCCGCGCCTCCGCTCTCTCGACGTGTAACGAATAATTACCCATCCACGGACTGACCGCGGCAAACGCAGCTTAACCTCGCAAATCATATAATCCGCGCAGTTATTAATTAGCCACGAGCCCTCTAAAGTTTGATAAACTCGGAAAAAACGTATTACTTTATTTTATACAACAAAGGAGTCGGCCCATCAAAATTATTTTGTTTACTATTTTGAAATTTTTGTTGTTACACAAAGGAAATAGTCAGTCAGTATTGTTAGTTTCTAAAAAAAATATTGTACCTGTGAACATAGGTAGACAACAGATTTTTGATAAGATTTCAATACCTATTGAAATAGGTACGTAGTCTTTCATGAAATTAGAAAACGTTTGTGTGAATACGTCATACAAAACTTCACAGCTATCTGCTTGATTGAAGGCTCACACCTGCACACGAAAACGAGAATTGAGTTGGATGGTTCTTTCAGCTCAATGACTAGGCACTCTGGATCAAAAAAAGGGTGCGGACAACCCCTTTTTTGAACTAACCGAATCACTGTGTTACAGGCGAAAAAATACAAGGTTTTATACAGACACAGTGATATGTTAGAACAATTACTAGATAGATTAGTTTTACAAAAATTGAAAGGAGTATGCTTAGGTGGTCTGGCCATATTGAGAGAATGAGTGAACGGCGATTAACAAAACGAATTTATAAGGCGGATGTCAGTGAAAACGCCGGTATAGTACGCCCTAGAAGGACATACATCGATGTTATTGATGATGTTCTTCACAAAGGACAGGTGCGTAGTACTCTCAACCGGCGTGCGTCTATGACAAGATGTATATATGAATGTGGATGAATCGAAAGGAGTGTAAGGATCGTAGCATGTGGCGTTTTATAGTTTCTGCTTACCCCATGGGAAAATGGCGTGTATGTATGTATGTATTTATTATACATGCGGTTATATCTATTTGTCTGCGATGAAATTGCATGGCCTAAAGCATTTTTGTCGCTGTATTCAAAGCCACACAGGCACTTAATATTTTGTGACGTGCTCCAATTAAAAGTAAAAAAAAAACTGTGACGCGACCCCCGTACAATTGCCCCGAAGAGTGAAATACGCCTTTTATTGTTCAAGACACAATAGGGGCCCGACTTGGCCTCGAACAATATGGCCGCCCTATTATTTGAACGAAAGAAAATAAGGTGTTTTCATTAATGAAGTTAAAGTTTAATTGCTTTCTGCAAAATTATCTTTTCCGGTGGCAGCGGTCGGGAATGTGGTCAACTGAGTAACATTTATAACATTTATAACAACATATTTTGTATCTACGTTAGTGTAGAATTTTAGTTTTTGCTATGAATTTATACGGTTTTTGACGGCCAGTGTTGTTTCTCATTAAAATTAATTATGTGGGATGCTTCTACGTCATTCGGAGAATTTTATCAGTAAAGTATACCTTACTGTTTTTAATAGGTCAAGAGAGAGAGAGAGAGATACTTTATTCTATGTGAATATTTTGACGTAATTAATTCACATAGATCCTTCATCTACTTTGTTACGGTAACCTAAAAACAAGCTTGGGGACCGAAAAAACGGTAAATTATCCGCAATGGGTGTCTATTTTTCACAGGACTATTTTTTGGTCTGGTAAATTCAATAAAATGATAATAATATACGATTTGGAGATGCCATTATTCGCAGATGTCGTTCTCGAGAATTAATGCAAACGACACCAGAAAAAAGTGATGTAAATTACAATTTGACCTACATACAAAAATAAGACGAATAAACACTATTCGTTAGATTTCTTTGTGCTTGACATTTTGAATTACAAATGTTTTTTTTTTCAGTGAAAAGAAAGTTTGGGAACAAAAGAGGAATGGAGTGTATTAGATGTTTATGGTTCTGTGCGGTGTGTAGGCATCGGTTATAGTTTATTGTTCTCATTGTAAGCAAAATTCTGACAAAGCTTTATTACTTGCACGCTTTTATAGTTTCTAGATATTTATTGTTAGTGTCCTGAATCCATAGTATTAGCGTAGTAGTAGGTTCGTTGTTTAGAGGGTTCAGACAATAAATATTAATATTAATAAACTATAGATACGACATGAGTATCAAGCCTTGATTCTTTTCTAAATAAAAAAGATTATAAAGAATCCTCATTTTTCTCTATATCGCAATCTCTTTGGAAAAAATAAATACATAACATAACATCACGCCTGTATTCCCCGAAGCGTTGGGTAGAGGTGTATAGTAACACCTTCATTTCGCCGTTGTTTAAGTCCCATATAATAGGGGGCGAGCCTATTACCATCAACCGGGCACAAACTAAACTCCGGACTGATACTGAAGAACTCCACATGGAATAACCCAATTACACTTTGCCAGACCTGGGGATCGAACCCAGGACCTCAAGATCAGCAGTCGCACTTGGCACCAATGGAAAAATAAATGTTATCTAGTTTTTCATTGGGTATGTTTGCAAATTTTCGTTTTAATTGACGAAAGGCCGATATTATTAACGATCCCGCTTCAAAATCTATGGATTGGTGTTGATATTACTTATATGGAATTTCTGTCAAAAATCTACAAAAATCCAAAGATTTTGGATTGAGATCGGTTATTAAGATCGACCGTTTAATGCCTTTTTCTTTTTATCAAGATAGTTTTTTTTATTTTTTTTATTTGGTGTTATGTTTGTAGTAAACAGATTACTTCGTCTTGATATATAAAAGACCTAAAAACAACCGACGGATAATTTTTTTGACATGGAAAAGACCTAAAAACAACCGACGGATAGAATTTTTGATGTATCCTGGGAGTTCCCTACATCAACTGTGGATGTGGCGTAGACATGATTAATGTTCCGTTCTGGATTAAGAAATATGATGTTTCTTGTTGCGAACCTTGATTAATAAGTGTATTCTGAATCTAGACTAGGTCATAACAAAGAAAATCTAGTATATTTAGGTCTTTTATTAAGAGAACTGAAAGAGACTGATGGATCTTAAAAAGCTTGCCTCAACCTTTTAACCGCTTGCGTCGCATTTCTGCGACAAAAATGTCCGTGCCCCTACCGCGCGTGTCTCATTTCTGCGACAGAGAACATGCATGGTTTTTCTGTTCTATTTTCGTCCTATGAACTGCGTGGTACAACTAAAACGATTATTCAATAGAGATATGATTTACAACAATTACTTAAAATTGTTTCACTGCTCTAAGTATTGAAAAAGCTTAATATATTTATTGTTTTATTGATTCGTAGTCGCGCGCCAGGGGCACAGCACTTGACATTTAGCCACGCGCTTAAAAGGTTAAAGAAAGTCGACCAGAAAGAAAATAAAAAACTAAAAAACGTTTGTCTCTATTCATCCTTACAAATAAAATAAAAGACGACAATAATTGTAAAAGAATACCGTAAACCTTTACACTTTGACCAGAACCGAACCATAACAGTAAGAACGAACGAATTTGTATTCGGAACACATTGAGCTGACAAAGCAATCGGTAACCCACACGTTCCTCTCACAAAGTGGTCAATAAACGCCACACTTACAAGTATGTACCTCAACCCTCCCCTTACAATACAAATGACTCTATTTAAGAGAATCGTTTCACTATCGTCCCTCAAAAACGAGCCAATATTTACGAATTCAACACTCAAACGCCACTCCAAACATCGGTGACGTCAGTTCTTTGCACTATTGCGAGTATTTGAGTATTTGCCCCTCCCTTCCGGGGATGAGTCGATAATAGCGACGTCTTTTCGGCGGGATTCTTAAAAAAGGCATCTGTATTCCTCGGTCGTCGACCGGTTAGCTTTTTGATTTTTTTGTTGGTAGCCGGTGAGTCGCCAATGGCCGACGAAGATTGATATAGCTTCGCCCTTATTTTTCTGCATCGCGTGTCAGATTGTTTTGTAAACAAGGAAAATTTGGTGAATTTTTTGTTGTTTAATTTTGATAAAGAAGTTTTGATGAGATTGGACGTGGGAATTATTATAGTTTTTTTTTATGGTTTACAACTTGATGTAACGCATTTTAGATCTTGCCAATACAAGAATCTCCCTGTAAGTTCAAAATTATAATTGCTGGATTGTGTAATGTGTTATTCGAATGTTTGTGTAAGTAATTGGCGCATTTTAATCGAATCGTAAAATTCCTATTAACCATTAAATATTTACCGTTACACAACAAACTCTCATTAATAACACCGGGTATTTGCAATTATACGCCAAAAAACTTTGTCGGGAAACTTTTCCTGAAAAATGCAGCTACGGGACACTTCCTACTGAAAAAGGAAAAGTGCAACTGCTTTGATCCAATCCAATTAGCAGGCGACTTCGACACAGAGGGTCAGAATGATGGATTTATAGCCCAACCTGGAACTTTAAATCCAATCTTTTTTAAAACCTAACATTTTAAAACTTCGCTTTCAAATCTTTAGGCGATAGATTAGTGCTACCTTATTTGTCGAGTGACCACAAGCGTGCAAACGTGAATTCCAGAGTTCGGTTCCTATTCGTGGCAGTGTGGTTTTTCAGTAAAAATAATTAAGTAAGTCTCAGTTGAGCTGTTAAGTACTTGGTTATTAAAATATAATTCATTATTTCACAGATACATTTAAACTTAGAAGCCTTTTTATTTTAGAAAATCAAAACTATCTTATTTGATCACGAAATACTTTAAGGATATTAGCCAATAGAATGATTAGCCAATAGAATGATTAGCCAAGTTGATTTTTTTCAACTTACATAAAAAATTGACGTTAAATACATTCATGTCTTTTTTTTTATTGTTTTGAAAACACATGCTATTCATTAGTACATGCCGCAATTCCTATATCTACTGTTTATTTGCGCGGTTTATACGCTTCTGCCAACTTTTACAGAATATAGACGTGAAGGTTTTGTAAACTATGAATTTAAAAACCTTGTTCGTATTAAAATCATTAAGCCAAAGAATAGTACCTACTTAATATGATTCAATAACTCCATTTATAACTGAGGGGAGAAGACGGCTAAAGATAACAGAAACTTTCGTAGCGAAAGAAAATTTTAATAAAGGAGTATTATGATACGAACAATTAAGTTTATCTAGCCATTATACAGATCTCTATAGATACGGATGATACAATGTTCCCCTGTCTACTCCTATTCTACCCTTCATCTTGTATTCAAGGAGCAAAAAACCATCCTCGATTCAAAATGACGATTTCATTTTGAGGAAATTGTTCGAAAGTTATCACAAAGGGCCTCCGCTCCGATTACTTTAATTACGACGTAACTTGTTTTAAGGATTATTTTGATTAATGAATAAGGAATTTAGTTAGTTATGTATTTTTAATCGGGCCTTCTAAATTAGGGAAATATTTTGTTTGTTTGAGATTTTTTATTTGTTTTTTTTTATAATATTGAAGGGGAGAAAGGGCAAAAAAGTAATCCATAGTTTTACAGCACTATGGAAGAAATTAATATGAAGAGTAAAAGCACAGCACTTAAGTGAAGTAAAACTTATTCCACTCATAAATTAATAAAGTCAACTGGCATCTCCTTGTCAACAAGCAAGTGTAGCCATAGAAAAAAAAGAACGAAATAAAAATATGTATCCGACAGACACCGCCAAGGGAAGCGACACTTTAAAAAGTTTAAAAAGCGAAGTCGGGAGGAAAAATTCATTTCCCGACGACGTTTTTCTGAAACACTTGGTTCTAACGTAGCGACATGAGTTATTATGCAAATAGTTTTATTACGCCTGTGTTCATTGCAAAGAGGATTTATTTGCGACTAAGGCGGGCTAAGTCGATCATGATACTTTGCGACGCCAGTTCTTAGGGAGGGAACGAGATTATATTTTGTATGCAGCTTTTGTAAGCGACGGAATTATAGTGCCTTCTCTATATCTATTGTCTGTCTATTGTATTTTATTTTTGTATTTTTTATATACATTTTTAGTTCAATTCTTGTTTTATATTTTAATTGTGTGTTGTTCATGTTTACCGACCTTTTAGTTTCCAGATCCTTGTACCTATACTATTTCTTAATAAATTTCTTAGAAACGAAATAAAGATGAAAAGGCTTTCCTTGTAAAGCTGTAGAGTACAGGTACTGACGGTATAATATTATATAAGTAAATAAAATAATTTTATCTATAGTACGTGCTAACCAAGAACCATACTTATATAATATACAGGTATCTACACAAGATAGATCCAATTTATATTCAAAGTATATTAAAAGGTAAAGTGGTATCGTAAATAGAGCTAGCCAAAAGAACATCTCATAAAAATGTTATGGACTCTAATTCTGAAAAATGTTAGCTCTGAATATTTTGTGAGCATGTAAAGTGAGGGATCGTTTTTTCATTGAGTGATTCTATTTATTACGGTACTTGTGTATGCTGTATAATCTGTATATAATGTAAATATGGTCGGCGTAATCATACTTTTATGGCGTGTCCCAGGCTTATAACTAAGGGTTTATAATACATTGTAGCGACATCTATTACGCTGCATATGAACTACGTAGAACTGCGAGTACGTAGATACCATACCATCGCCCAACATCAACCGTTGGGCCGTGGCCGTGGCATAAGACCCAGCGTGATTGGAAGATCCTCCCTTTTCGTTGGAGGGACACCATTTCTCGTCTTCCACCAATATTTGTTGGCAATCGTCAATCGTTGGCAGTCGTGGGTGACTTATAGATTTTAACGAGAGGATCCAGGATGCAGTCGATTGCTGAGAAAGGCAGCTGCCTAGTTACGTCAAAACTCTGGCCCTAATGTTAACAAAAGTGTGGGAAATAAACTCGAAAATACTATCACATGATCATATTTAAAAAAACTGTGTTTGTGAAAACTTGCGGATATCAGACATCAGTCACTTTAAATCAAAAATTCTCAATGTTCCGACTAAAAAAACTGGTCCCGCTCATAATAGGCGTATGACTAATTTCTTGCATTAAGTGGGAACCTGCATAATGAAGGCCCATTACCGGGTTCTGTTTTAAAATAGTATTTATATATTTCCCATTGATTTTATGGCCATTATTAACAAACACAACACGTATTTTGGACATGATTCAACCATTTGTCATTTACATGTAACAATGCTTTGTTTTAACCAAATAGTTCCATTCAAAACTGGTATTAATATAATTAGTGGTTTTATTAGTAGTCCAATAAAATCACTAATTATATTAATATCAGTTTTGAATTGAACTTTATACTATACTAGTTGTGTCCTCACGGCTCCGTCCACGTAAGAAGTTTTATGCCAGTAATAAATATAGCCTATTTTACTCAGTGATAATGTAGCTTTCTAACGGCAAAAGAATTTTTGAAATCGGTCCAGTAGCTTTTAAGTTTATTCGTTACATACAAAAATACAAATCTTTCCTCTTTATAATATTAGTATAGATATTTATATTATTAGTAGTCTGACTGCTTCGTTAATCTAGTGGTGGTAAGCGCGACGTCTGATCGTGAGATCCTGGGTTCGATCTCCAGGTCGGGCGGAGTTATTGGGTTTTTCCATTAGGAATTTCTCAGTAGCAGCCCGGAGTCTGTATTTGTACCCGGTTAATGACAATAGGCTCGCCCCTTATTACAAGAGACTTAAACATAACTGGCGAAACGAGCGTGTACTAAAAACACCTCTGCCGAACCCTTCGGGGAATACAAGGCGTGATGTTATGTTTATTAGTAGTCTACATTAAAATAATATCTAATGAGGACTATGCAGTTTGTACATCTGGGCAATTAAAATGGCGCGCAGACAGCTGTTATTTTTGATTTGTATCAGTACTATTTACTGGCAGTCTCTAAAATAATGGTTAGTATAGGTAGTCCGCGAACAAGTGCTAGTCACCTCCTGAGTTATGAGAGCGGCAAGAGGGGGATGCGCGCGGTAACAAGACAAGGCAAACTGACAGAGCACGTCTTTGGTTTCTCCTCCTACCGCTTTCATACATCAAGCGGTGACTAGTAGTTGCACGCAGACTATATTAACATCTAACGATAAAGTATCAGTTATGGTATTTAATATTTTTTCTCACAATAATGATCTTTTAACAATTTTTCCAAAGAGAACTCACTTTAACCGGAGCCATACAGTTCTTCATTAAAATAACATTTTAATATTAAAATATATTCTGTTTTTTCTATAACAATCATGAACTTTCTTTGTACCTATTTTGTATAGCTAAAAATACGAACATTTAATACACAGTATAATTTATAGTTAAAAAGCTATCTTAACTAATCCCAGTCTAAGTCTTTTAGGAATAGAACTTTAGTAACAGCTTAAAGAACTTTGGGAAAGACTTAGTACAAAGACTAAAGTTAAAACAGAGACATTCTACTGATAAGAATATTTTTTTCGCTACCTTATCTTTAAGACAATTTTAAGTATATTTTTTGGCAGAATAGAATGTTAAGCCCTGTCCATTAGAACCAAAAACGTTATTTATATAATTCTATATTATCATAATAATATACTGCGTGATCCCATTCTCCCCAACCTCCTCCTAAATCATAACCCTCGCGATTAAAACGGAAAGAGCAGCGTTCCCCCGAAATGACTGGGAATCAATACCCGTGGTCGGACTCGTGGAAAATCAAAGCGGCAGTAGTGGGTTGAACCGATGGACACAAAGATTAAACAGGGTTGCGACTTTTTTCGTTTAATAAACAAAGTATTATGTACCTTTTTTTGGCCGCTTATTGAAAATATTAAAGTTAGAATTGTCAATATTTTTTCTTTAGTTGATTTTCTTGGAATTTATCAATCTATGGCTCAATATGTTGTGATGAGTAGTTAGGTAAGATATTGTATAGTGATATAACAATAACTTTTTAATAACGCAACAAAATATTGACAGTTGATTGGCATTTAATTTATAAACTGTGTTAAGTAAGTTTCATACACTATGAAATAAACTGATGATGTAACTACTAAAGTATACAAGTACTAGCTTTTGCACGCGACTTTGTCGGCGTGGATTTTACAAGTCGATAAACACAGCAAGAAATCTGAGTTTCCCATACAAACTTCGATACTTCATAGCACCCCTTATGAAGGGTTGTTTTAAAATATTCTAAAATACATGATTTATTATTTATTTGTAAGAGTATTTATACCAAGTTTCAAGGTGAAACACGTTGGGAATACTAATATTAAGTTCGTACGAAATATTTTCCATACAAACGTTTACACCCCTTTTCACACTATTAGGGGCAGTTGAGATCCGAGGGGGGGTTGTAGGGATCATTCCTACCCTCTCAAAACCGTACACGTCAAATTGACAAACCTAAAAATAGATAATTTACTAAAAAAAAAGTGAAATATACTTTAATGTGCCCAACTTATTTTACTGTTGGTTTGACCCTCCCGCCAAAGTCTTTGACTGCGACCGCGCCTGCTTAAGGGTTGAATTTTGAAAAACCATTGGGTGAATGAATCTATATATCAATCTATTTACGACTGGTTTTCTCTGGTGCTTTCATTGCGTCACTCGAACGAAGGTTGTTGATGAAAATCAGCGCTGTTGGCATTAGGTTCGTCCGAAGTCTCAGCATAATGCTGAGCAACGACCTACATTTTTACGCACCATGCGACGCGCAAATTCAGCATGTTTAAATGTTTGTATTGTTATTGTTAGTAGATTTATGATGCTTATGTAACCCATGCACCACAGACTGTAAATTAGTAGCTCGTATTTTATTAACTATTTTGTGTATGGGTTACCAGTTAATTATAATGATATGTTAAATTTAAGTACACATTTTTGTTGTATAGGTCTACCAGAATCTGATGGCAAATAGGGAAATTAAATGTTTTTGTGGGTAACACAAGGGTAATTTGAATAAAAAGTCTTGATACTTGTAATTTTTTTTCTTCAATTTCTTCTCGATCTTCTTCCTGCCCTTATCCCACACTACATGGGGTCGGCACAACATGTATTTCATAAATCCATGTTGTTAGAGGTTTTGGCTTATTGTTTTATGTGACCCAATGTGCTTGCTGATATTATGCACTGGGTCCCAAAATGATATGCTGATATATGGTTTTTTGCAATTTTATTGTAATGGAAAAGGAAACCTTGTTAAAATAAGTATGTTTATTAAAAATGTTTGAACAAGAAAACATTAATCAGAACTGGAAAATGTATCAACTACAGTCATACTCGTTTTGACAAGTGACATGTTGAAATTGCCATATGAAAACCACTGTTTGTTATTAATTTTTAATGCCATGAGATTCTGGTTGACCTATAGGTCAACTTTATTAAGATTTTAATTTTAAGAATTTTTATATTTTTTATTTTTAAGCATTCGTGTGCGTCCGCTTGGGCGAAAAAATAAATATTTTTTCTTTCTTTCTTTCTTTTCTATATCAATAATTTAGATACCTCTCTAAAAACCACAATATGTTTTTATCGATTCGGTTTTAACATGACAACTTTTGCCATTACGTCTTAATCACTGGCTATCAATGAGTGCTTACAGACGATCAAATAAGGCAACCCACTAAGAGACAATCAAATCTTTATTAGTCGTTAAAACTCAGACCCTGACAAACAAAATAAAGATAGGGACACACTTCTAGATTACAATTATGATGGTTTTTTAAACGTATTTTTGTGTCAATTTTTAATGGCGTATCTATTTCAAACTGATACATAACATAACATCACGCCTGTATTCCCGTAAGGGTAGGGCAGAGGTGTATCGTAACGCCTTCATTTCGCAGTTATGTTTAAATCCCAAGTAATAGGGGGTGAGCCTATTGCCATCAGCTGGGCACAAATCCAAACTCCGGGCTGCTACTGAGGAATTCCACGCGGAAAAACCCAATAACACTTTGTCCGACCTGGGGATCGAACCGAGGATCTAACGATCAGCAGTCGCACTTGCCACCACTAGACCAACGAAGCAGTCGAGGATAAAAAATAAAAGATTCAAAGAAAGAAAGACAAAATGTATCACTAAAGAATCTCTTATAAAGAGTCTTATAAAATGTCAATTTGATTTCAATAAAATCAGTTTTATTTCATCAATCTCATACCACAGTCTAGCCAATACGCACAGTCGTTACGTCATGTCCCGATTTACCTTCAAAACTGTCAAACAAAACACTGCATGAAGTAGATAGTTACTCTGTGGTTGTTACAATGTTGACCCTTAGCAAACATAAAAAGTAAGATCCGTCTTCAATAAAACTCTATACAAAACAAGTCCACTCGTATCTACAAAATCCATTTAATTCACCATCTACTTTTATGCCCGCCCTCCACTGATTTCAACAACAAAATCCAGCAAAAGTGCTTCGCCAAACGAGCCGAAGGTAAGCCCGGTCGACACTAAATGAAAAGAGGAAATTCATTACCGTGGCGATACCGCGCCGCCTGTGTATCGCAGCCGTTTGCGCGGTAACTGCTGTCGTTAATGGTTACCGTTTATATCGGAAATCGTTAGCCTCGCCTCGCTATGATTGGTGGTTCGCCAGCTTTAAGGTCGGGAGATAAAAGTGAAGGATATTGTAAGGGTAAGTGTATGTTGGATGCTGTGATGTGATGGATGATGTTAATTAGGTCACGACATGAATGAGATGTTGAGGTTATGTATCTTTGTGATATTTTTCATTAGGATACAGACTGAACTGCCTCGATCTAGTGGTGGCAAGCGCGACTGCTGATCGTGAGGTCCTGGGTTTGATACTCAGGTCGGACAAAGTGTTATTGGGTTTTCTGTGTGGAATTCCTCAGTAACAGGTTTGAGTTTTGATTTGTGCCCGGTTAATGGCAATAGGCTCGCCCCCTATTAAATGGGATTTAAAAATAACGGCGAAATGAGGGTGTTACTATATACCTCTGCCCAACCCTTCGAGGAATACAGGCGTGATGTTATGTTATGATACAGACTAATTATCTTCTTCTCTTCTTCTCTCGTGTCGGCACAAGCTATTTGAGAATAGCTCATGACGTGGTGAAAAGATAAGCCAATCAGCAAGGTTGGTAGCGAGGCTGACTGCCCAGGGTGCACTGGACGTACTTAAGTATCGTCACTTGTGGAGGCTCTTTTAATGCGCCACGACTCTGGCAATGCAAGTTGGAAATAAGTCGTTTATACCTTCCACGAAGAAACAAAGTAACTTTCTCCACTCAACTATCTTCTTCTCGTGTGGTTAGTGACTAACCTGGTGTCAGAGTTTATGCCGTCCGTGGGCCCTTAACTTGGCTTCACATGCCGTCGAGAAATATCTCTCAGGCATGCCGGTTTCCTCACGATGTTTTCCTTCACCGTTTTTAAGCAAGTGATAATTATGCAATAAGCAACATGAATCCGCAAAGTCAGAGGTGTGTGCCATGGGTTCGTACTCGAGTCGGAGACGGTCACACCGCTAGGCTGTCACTGCTATACTCAACTATTATAGCCCATACAGTATTTCCCGGAATGCAAGGTAATGCCCACATACACCTTGTTACACAAACAAGCTTATGACCACAGAAGCAGTCCTCCCACACTATCGTTTATGATCACTGGTAAACCTATACATAACTTTTATCGTGGTTGCCTATGTGAGGTGACTATTCTAACTTCCGCACCTGATCGCTTAACAATCCTAGCAGTAGCTAAGGTTTGTTTTAAGGTGTGTGTGTAAGTCTGTAGTCGTTACACACCGAGAAACCCTTCATGCCTCGGAGAGCACGTTAAACAGTCGGTCCCGGGTGTCATACGAATACCTGTGACAGTCGTGCCAGTAATTGGGTTGCGGAGCTCTGATGGCAGTCGCTCCGTATAAAATACTGGTATTCAGCCACATCGGGTTAGACTGGAAGCTGACCACAACACAGTTGGGAAAAGCTAGGCAGAAGAGCTAAGGTCTGTTTTATTCGGGGCTGTTCGTGTTACCAAACGCACGATTGTGTGTGTTAGTAACTAACTCTTTCAAAGCTAAAAACATTATGTTATGAATTAGGACCTTATTCAGTTTGACACATTAAAACTTAAGACGCAAATAACACGGTCACTGTAGCATCAGTATAACGTCAGTGGAAAGGTAAAAAGACTAACGCGCCAATATACCTACTTTACAGTAGAGAGATTCAAAGTATTTTTTCAAACATTTCACGTTATTCAAAATAACTATGTTTATTTTCTTAAAAAAATACTTTGAATCTCTCTACTGTAAAGTAGGTATATTGGCGCTTTAGTCTTTTTACCTTTCCACTGACGATAATATTAACGTACTTACATTAAAAATGAATACCCTACTTTTCCACATTCCGGCCATGTTATTTGACTGTTATGTTTTGATGTGTCATAACGAATACCGTCCTTGCACGGGTTTTATCAACATTCGAATTAGAATTTCGAATCGACTTAGATACCAGCTACATTAAACAGAGAACAAACAAACCTAGAAATGTACCACTAATACCACAATACTAATTCGACTTTACGCGTTATTAGTACATACGGGGGATTTCGCGGGAGCTCGGTGTAACCCCGACCTAAGAGCCGCGCAGTTTATGGGCTCGAGACAATGTGCTCTATTTTATTCAAGTTGGTGGTTAAGCTTTTATTGCAGATATTAAGTAAGGTTTAAGAGACTATAAAGCCAACTAAATACAGTAAATATATCCGGGTTGTACTTAGTGGTAAATTGGGTATTCAGGTTAATTTTTGCAGGTTGTGTCGATTTAGATTTTCTCAGTATTGAGGGTGCAGATTCAGATGCAAAGCTCACTTAGACTTGAAGCAAATATTTATAGATAGTCATATAAAGTTTTATTCCGTGCAAGTGTCGGACCCAAACGCCGTAGCACCAGTCGGGACGGGTGTAAAACAAATGACGTAGGTGCCTTTTTGCATTTACGAATAGTTCATATAAGTTACCTGGTAGGTATTCTCTGGTTCATCGTAGGATTAATGTTCACTGATAACAATTACTGTCAGTAAAAGCAAAATGCAACTTAAACCATAATCAACCATCAGCAAAATCATTACTTACAAATATAAAATTACAATATTTAGTGTTAATTCCGACAAACTCATTAGAATTCTGAAACTCCGTAGTCTAGCTGAATTAACGCTAAATATTGTAATAGATTATTAAATTTGTATGTCATGGATAACCGCAAAGTAAAGTTTGATTCCTTTCCTCCTAGCCTTTTCCGAATTATCTTGGGGTCAGCTTCCAGTCTAACCAGATGCGGCTGAATACCAGTGTTTTACACGGAGTACCAGTAACTGGACAATGCTGATATCCAAAAGTTAGAGTTAACACCTGCTTCGAATATTAAAAAAAAAATTTGAATAAACAATATTGGTTTACCCCAACACATCTACTTCTAACATTCATAATCCCCATAAAAAGCGAAACAAAAGCCCACGTGGATGTCCGAGGCCGTATTCCTGCCCTATTTCATAAAAAGGCTCTCATATCAAACAAACGAACAGTTATACGGGCGTCCATTATTTGCGGCCGCGTCACCCGTAGCGGCCGGATGTTGTTAATGGGGGAAAATGCGGAAAATTGGGCTATTCATTACCCCGACCTCCACCGCAACAGAATCGCGCAAATACGCCGTCGGTGTACATACGTCAATTTGTTTGACCATGTCGATGCAATTATTTATGATTCGATCGATTAGTTTGTGGGATGGGAACTGAAGATTATTGATTGGGAATTTTGAAAATATTGATTCGGTCTAAGAAAAACTTGATCGGCTCGTGGTTAATTACCCACCGCGCGGATCATACGATTTACGAGCTTAAGCTGCGCTTGCCGCGGTCAGTCCGTGGATGGGTGACCGTTCGTTACACATCGAGACCCTTCGTGTCTCGGAGAGCACGTTAAACAGTCGGACCCGGGTGTCATACGAATACCTATGACAGTCGTTACAGGTAGTCAGAAAGTCGAAAGTCTGACAACAGGTCTTACCGTAGAGTATTTGCGGAGGTCTGATGGCAGTCGTTCCGTGTAAAATACTGGTACTTAGCCGCATCTGGTTAGACTGGAAGCTGACCCCAACATAGTTGGGAAAAGGCTGGGCAGACATATCTAGTTTAACCCCTTTACCAATATTTATGAAAGTTATGACAAGTAATCTATGGTTACGCTGACGTTAAACAGCGTTATAACTTTACACAGCGGTTATTATTAGGTAAGGCGGTAGAGCACATGCCACACACAAAGTAAAGGTCTCATTAACCGTTTCTTATTTGTGGATTAGACGAGGGCCAAAAATCCAATTTTGTCAGTGAAAGTTATATTTCTATTTTGTTTTGCTCTTTACAAGGTTAGTCGGAAAGGGGGTACTAAGCCGCGGGCCACTTAATGTATCACTGATGACTGTTTTAAAGACAGTGTAAAAATTTCAAAATTTGACAAAAAAAAATCAATGCAAAATGATATTTATTTTAGTTTTTTCAAAAATTCTTCATCCCTGCTTTAGTTACGAATTCAGAAAATGGAGCTTCTAATCCGCGACCCCCAAATATGACCTAAAATGTAAACACAGCTGATCATAGCTGCGGATAGATAGAATTTAGCGTATTTTTTTTTTAAATCTTTGAATAGCTATTCCTCTTAAACTATTGACTTTTGGGGAAAGTTGCAGAACAAAAGTTATCCATTATTATAGGTACCTACTTTAACACCCTTTCGGCTTAGTACCCCCTTTACGACTAACCTTGTATATTAGAGGCTTATAAAATATGATAAAATATGTCTTATCTATCTTGCATAAACAGTATTCGAATATAGGACATATAAGAATCTATGTTTACGTGCTAAAAAGAACAATATGCCACCTTCATCCAAACATAAACTCAGAATAGTTAGATACTACATTCAACAGAATAAATATTGGCAAAACCTCCCTAGGGCACGTGTTGTTGACACTATACATTACGATAGTGACGGAACAACCCTAATTTATTGCGACTAAACCGACTTTTCTGGCATCCACGATGGAATCGCACCGAGAAATCTGTCGATATAGAAAAGAAGGCGAGCGAAATACCATAAATAGCCATATTATCCGATCGACTTCATTCTCGGAACAAATTCCGTGGAAGTTCCCTTCTAGCCGGGAATATTTGTGTTTTACAACGCACCTCGTTCTCGCATTTATGGGCCGCTTTAGATTTGATCCGCCATATTTTTATTGAGTTTCTCAGATTTGTGGTGATCTGTGATGACCACCTTGTGGGTGGGGGTATAAAATTGGGCTTTGAGGTTTATGATAACTTTATTCTCACAAGAATATATTTATACACTTACATGAGAATATAAATAAAACATAAATAATAAAGTTGGGCTTATTGCAAAAACTAAACAATTTAGAGAAAATATTTTGTGTAGTTAGATAGTCTCCAAAATAAAAAATAAATACGCAAATGTTCATTGGACACTCCGGCCTAAGTACAAGTTTACACAGATATAGCAGCTGGAAGTGGCTCGAACTTATTGTAATAAATGTGAATTTTTGATAATGTATTGCCTGAGTAGGTTTTTGAAACGGATAGATTTGGATTCCTTTAGATCTTTTGGTAATTTTTTATTAGCTGTGTCCGGTTTTTGGGGAGCTATTCCTAAACTGTCAGGGTTATTACGGCTGAGCTGCAGTTTCGAAGTCATTAAATATTTAAATATTGTGTTATATCCAGTTTTAGTAGACAACAACTGGCACCACAACCTTTGGGCCAACCCACATCTGACGGAAAATACGTCGCCGATCATCCGTTGCGTAATTTACTCGAGGAATTTTAGTAACGCATCTTCAGTCAAATGTGTACAGTGTGATATGTTTATATGGAATAATGTGTACCTGCGGAAGATCGGCGACGTATCTTCCGTCAGATGTGGTGTGGCTCTTTAGCCGGTCAGGCATCTGTTGGCCTGCATTTCAGTATATAGGCGTAATATACTCTTTTTATTTTTTAGTTTTTTTATCGTTGGAACATCCTCATTCCTCATGGATATCCCTCGCCCGGGGAAGGCGAGGGGGTCTGCCGGACTCTTACCGGCTAAAAACCAACGGTGTACCTCCTTCTAACCTAAGGCCGGGGTCACGGGATTCGCAATTGCATGCACCGCAACCCCGGCAGCTCTTGGTCCACCAGCTTCTTCTAATGGACCAAGTTAACTGTACCCTACCCATTCGGAAAGAAGTTGTGACTCCGTCACCTTTTGATGACACAACTTGCACAGAACCATAAGGAGTGTACTTACCTATATTATAAGAAACATAAAACATTACATCATGCCTTGTACTCCCCAAAGGTACCGGCAGAGGTGTTTTAGTACACCCTATGTAAAAGGCGGCGAGCCTATTACCATTAACCGAGAACAAATCCAGACTCCGAGTTTCTACTAAAAAAGTCCTAATGGAAAAACCCAATAATACTGCCCGACCTGGGGATTGAACCCTGGACCCCATGCTCAGCAGTCGCACTTGCGACCGCTAGAACAACAAGGCAGTCTACATTATAAGCTTTTTCCTTATACCTCAACCAACGCACTTTCTTCCGCAACCAATGATTTACATTGTTTATTTATAGCGTATACGAAACGATGTGCGTAAACCTTTAACTACTGGTTTAAAGATCAATGGTCCATGAGTAGAGATAAGTAGTTAGCGCAACGGTTGAATTCACAGTTAGTAGACAGTAACCTGAACGTTACTGTTGCAAGTAAAAGTTAACTGAGAGGAACTCGGGTTTACAACTTACGGATGGTAAGTAGCTGATAAAATGCAGCGTACATTTTTCAGTACCGAGTTTTTAGGTCATCATGAATGTTGGTAGTTTAAACGTGAAGAGACTTTGTCTTTTTATTTTTATACTATACACTTCGAGGTCCTCTATATAAATGTTCTTGAACTACAGAGTGAAAACAGGATAGAGCGGTGCGGTACCGCAACGCAAAAATCCCGTCACAGCGGTGATGTAGAACGAGGCATTAGCCATTTGTGGGTTGCGTTGCGGTATGGAGTACCGCATACTTTTGCGTTTCGGTATTCGGTACCGCATCCTTTTGCGTTGTGGTATACGGTACTGCATACTTTTGCGTTACGGTGTGTGGTACTGCATACTTTTGTTTTCCTGTACTGCACCGCTCATAATAGTTGATCAATAGAATAAGCTCTTCTGTTGTGAACTCTTAACAAACGTGTACCACTTTGCTCTGCATTTTAGTATGATTGACATAATGACACAGATCAATTTTAATTTCCAACTCTCATATATTCCTGTCTTTCCCATTGGGAATTGGTGTACACACAATTCACATAAGAATCAAACGTCAGCTTTCCAAGAAGTGGTTTTACTACAATTAGAAGAAGAGATACAACAAAAAATAAAGCTCACAGACTTTCCGATAGGGACAGCACCTGTCACGGCCACGAAACGGATACGACACGACTTTGTCGCGGTGTCAATCTAGTAGAATTACGGTCTAGCCACGCCCCGCTAGATACGATACCATTTACACGAATAGAAGAAAAAATAATGAAAATAAATCAGACAGTTAACCTTTTGACCTCGGGAAGGTATTACTTGGAACGTCGTATTTTTATTATCTTACAGTTGTCATTTCTTAATGGCATATCTAGATATCGAAAATCAAACAATACTTCGGAAATAGAAATGTGTAGAACTAGAAATTTGCCATTATCAGCCCATAAACTTCCACTTCTGAAGGAAAGAAAAAAACGCGTTTATTTAACACTAGCTGTATCCTCACGGCTCCGCCCGTAGCCTATATTACTCAGTGATAATGTAGCTTTGTAACGGCAAAAGAGTTTTTGAAATCGGTCCAGTAGTTTTTAAGTTTATTCGTTACATACAAAAATACAAATCTTTCCTCTTTATAATATTAGTATAGACAATGGAGACACATTAAACAGACAAAATATACACACAAGGAAGATAGCAGAAGGATTTATTTCATAATAAACAATTTTGCTAGATACTTCTTCTTCTTAGCGTGTCGATGGCAATCTAAATTGAGCCGGCCCAGAGCTTAGCTACTAGTTCAGTGTTATCAGTAGCGTCCATTAGTTCCTGTAACGTGCAGATATCAGGGCACACAGGGCATGCTGTCAGGTGTCCCGTCGTTTGTGGAACAGCACCACATTTACACTCTAAGCTGAAATCGTCTATGCTAAACGCTAAAAGAAGCAAACAATTTAAAAAAATGTTTTTTACTTTTACATAGCATAGTCGACGACCATTACGTGCAATGTGTCTCAGAGTAAATCAGTTGTGACAAATGGGAGTCCAGCGCAGCATAAAGTTATTAAACCTGACGCTGGTATCCTGCTGGATTCCTGTTAATAGACAGTGAAAAATCGGGCGGGTCTGATTCGGGGCGCTTTAATTGTGTTTTGTACCCCAATGGGTCGTGATTTTTACTTATAATTGATACCATATACCACCAACATAAACAAAACAATGTTTAACAATTTTTTCCGAGATATTAAGGTTTATGTTGGTGAGCTGAATTCATTGCTCCCGAGTGTAGACCAGTTACCTAAAACAGTCTACAAAACACATGAACATGAAAAAAAAAAAAAACCATCTTCATACTTGTATTGTATCTTCACAACGTACTTAGTCATTGCCAATGGAACACATGCAATACACAAAATGAATCACATAAATCTGTTTATGTACTTCTTACGTCTGTACTTAGATCATTAATCTTCATAATAAATATCAGCCACCCTTGTCGCCGTGGGTGGTTTGCTATGATCCATGATGGCCGCTACGGGGAGCACTTAATAAAATGCGTTTTTCCAATTTATATTTATTTCTCTTACACGGTAAGTACGTTCTTTTACAATGCTTTTACGTTTCGTGGTTATATTTAAGTGTTTATTTCCGACATTTTTCTTTTTGTGTCAAAGAAATAATTAAATCTTCTTTTCGTGTGGTTAGTGATTAACCTGGTGACAGAGTTTATGCCGTCCATGGGCCTCTGACTTAGCTTCACATGCCGTCGAGAAATATCTCTCAGGCATGCCGGTTTCTTCACGATGTTTTCCTACACCATTTTTAAGCAAGTGATAATATAATTATATAATACGCACATGAACTCGAGAAGTTCAGAGGTGCGTGCCTTGGGTTCGAATTCGAGACCTATGTCTTGACACTCCGACGGTCACACCACTAGGCTATCACTTCTATAATAATATAATAAAAATTTCATAACTTTAGATAGTTTTGTTCCTTTATAATCTAAGTAATAACCTTGCTCTAGTATAAAGAAAACACTGGTTTCAGTTCTGTGAAGTAAGAACAAAAGGTTACGATTATTAGGCTGTAAAGGTGTGTCCACCATAAAGATTGCTCTCAGAGCTGGAGAACTGATATAAATAATAAAGTTGAGAACGTAGTGTTTCTATTTTATTTGAACCAACACATGAAAGAATCATTATATGTAAACTACAAAACAAAAACTATATTGCATCACCTTGTATCTGTGGAGATACGGTGTTCCTCCAACGAAGAGGGAGGATCCTCCTACCAGGCGGAGTCTTGTGCCTGGCGGGCCACTGCCCAACGGTTGATGTTGGGAACTTGTATATATACTATCTGCGTGTCAAGTGTTGACATCGCGATGCAGGATTTGTGACGTATATTTTGAGAGTTGTCGTCTTTTTGTTGCTGTAGTCTGCTACATATTCGTCGTGCCACATTTACACTCCAAGCCGGAATCGTCCATGAAACTATCTATCTAGCTGTCTATTAATATCCCTTAATCCTCACCACGAACAAACACATCGATATACAAAATAACAAAACAAAAACATCTCCAATAAATCATAATCCAGCATCAAACAGAATCTGTTTATGTAATTAAAAGTTTATTCAGTTGTTTCGTTCAGTTTATTTGCGATGTCAACGCCACTTGTCTCCGGAGAATTAAATTTAGTCAAAGAACTTCGTCCTGTACCGTATTACGTAATGGTTATGAATCTAGCTTAGTTTCATAATCTCTGGCTAGTGGTAACGTGTAGGGAGAAAACTATGAAATTGTATGAAGTTAGAGAATTGTTAGGATTACCGCTGTAACTCGTTTCTATGAAGCCGAAAAGAAAAAAAATGCCGTCGCGGGACGCCTGGTAGGTAGAAGTGAAACAATATAGGTAATTTTGTAAAAAAAATATGGCCGGGTTACGCCGAAGACAGCCGACGAGTTACGAAGGTTTGCATGCGCGAGCGTCGCCACGCAACAGCCGCTGCCACACGCGTACCGCCGCACGAGATGTTTCACATCAAAAATACCGGTGTTCGTGTGCTTATAAAAAAGTTCCAATATTTACGATATAGGTACCCTATAGTAGCTGTTGGTTGTACGAGTGAATGCCGTCTAATAATTGCAGTATGGTGTTCCAGGCGATTCCAGTGATATTTTATACCCGTTATGTATGTATAACCGAATTTAAACAGTCGGTCCCGGGTGTCATACGAATACCTATGACAGTCGTTAGTCAGAAGCCCGAAAGTCTGACAATTGGTCTAGCTTTAGGATATTAGCATATTGCGGAGGTCTAATAGCAGTCGCTCCGGGTAAAATACTGGTATTCAGCCGCATCTGGTTAGACTGGAAGCTGACCCTAATATAGTTGAGAACTAGTTAGAACAGTATGTAAGTACAACCACACACACAAGATGAAATCATGTTCAGAACAAAATGAATCGTGTCGTTTTCGGACATTTACTTCTTTTTTTTTATAAACTAGTTTTTTTTAAATATTTGGAACTTTGGCAACTATAGTGATCAAAAGCTCACTCGATAATCAAATGTTTTTGCAACGAAAAAACATTTGATTACCGACTAGTACCTACGGGTACACTTCACTATTCGGACGCATTCAACGAAAATAAAAACCAGTGTTATTCACTTATTTTCTATATGCACGACGGTTTTAGCTTCCACGTAACAACTAAATTGTTTTTTTGATTGCGACCTGTCGCCTCTACATAACACAGCCGCGCATTTTTGTTTGTTACACCGAGTTAACGTTAAAAGCTTAGCGGTTTCTGGCTGTCCTCATACATAGATACAATTTGGAAGTGCCCTTTGTGTTGCCAGCATCAAAAATTTTAAACCATCCATCGTTATTCCGAAGCGATAGCGTATCGAATCGAAAGCCATACATCTTGATTCGAGTGGCGATCGTGGGTAAAAAGAAAAGTTTGTACGTAGTCTACGTAGCAATAAATAATACCACGGGGTGTCGGCTGCAATACATAAATTGGAAAGACTTTTGACAGGAGATCGGATAAGGCTGGGGTGGTCTCCGAGGGGGCGCTCTCTAGCGTTTTTATCGCGATTATAATCGGCTTTGGCCAGCGAGGGAGATACTGAGAATAGTGACAACGTCCTGCATTGTGCTGCATTTCTGTCATATTTTGGTATTTTCCGATAGCGATTTGCTGAGTTTTGTATGCGGAACATTCACCGGTTTCCAAGAGATTGTCATTTTTATAAAGATTTTTCCGTGAACACTTTTAGATATTGTGACAAACGAAAGTCCTACACACAGCGAATGAACATACATGTTTGTGCATACAAACAAGTATTATTATAATTCATTGCTTCCTGGATTTCTATACATCTTGCATCATGTCTTTGTAACTTTCGCTGTAATTTTATCACCATTGTATTTATTGTATTACAATACACAATCTAAATAACCGAATAACTTACATAGAACAAACCAAATGATCACCCAAGCAAAGCCACGACTTACGTGTACAATGGCTCAGCAAATATTACTCGAAATAGAATGACTGACAGCTCTTTTGTCATGCGAAATTCACAGGCCTAGCGTCTTAGAGGCGTTTATTATAATATCAAGCGAGGCAACCGTTTGACTCATCACTTTTTTAATAAGTTCGCCTTGTAGAGGTTATTTAGAATTAATTGCGATACTTTCGTATACTGACAAGTGAGTTGGCTAGTTTTTTTATGGCTGCATAAATTGAAAGGCCTTGAGAGATAAAGGTACTTGGTATAATTGAATTACCACGTTGACTTCGATTAACATAACCGTATTCCCTGACGGATTGGGCAGAGGTGTATAGTAACACCCTCATTTCACCGTTATGTTAAGTCCCATGAAATATGGGGAGAGTCAATTGTCATCAACCGGGCACAAATACAAACTCCGGGCTGCTAATGAGGAATTCCACACGGAAAAACCCCATAACACTTTACCCGACCTGGGGATCGAACCCAGGACCTTACGGATCAGCAGTCGCGCTTGCCACCACAAAACCAACGTGGCAGTTCAATTATTCTAAGAATACGTGAATATTGAAGAACAAAATAGAACAAGAAGAATGAAAATACTGAAAACAAAACAGATAAACTTTGTTTCTAGAATTAATTAAACATTGTTACCTAATAAAAAATCTTTTCGCTTAACTGGAACAAGTTTTATACTAAAATAGCATCGCGCGGATAATTTTGAAGGATAAAAAGGCAAGAATGGTTCGAATTTGATACGACAAGACTCCTACTTTAAGCATCAGCTCCAATCCGGCGAATAATTCCCAGATTTTTTGATCGAACGACATCGAATCTCTCTCAACTCAATAGAATATTTCATTGTGATGAACAATATATCACCTCAATGATCACCGATTCACACTCAATACAAATCAAGAAAACGCTTCGTAACGCAGATTTACGCATCAATTACCGACCGGTAACGTTTCGACGCCACACGAACGGATCGTCGGAGCCAATAGGCGGCAACAATATCGGCGGATTATTTGCAAATTGAATCAATTTGGTGAACACGGCTACGCTTTTAGTGTTACGCTATTTAATATGTAGCTCTTTTAACTTTGTTTATAAAACATGATCAGAGGTGTTATAATGATACACACGGGCTTGTGGATACGACAACTTGTTGGGCAAACTTTTAGGATCGTGATTGCCTTTTTGTGTTGTAAATGGAGCCGTAGAGAGGACATAAAGGACGTCCTAGAAGGACATACATCGATGTTATTGGTGATGTTCTTCACAAAGGACAGGTGTGTTGTACTCTCAACCGGCGTGCGTGTATGACAAGATGTATGAAAGTGGACGAAGCGAAAGGAGTATGTAAGGGTCGTAGCATGTGGCGTTCTATAGTTTCTGCCTACCCCCATGGGGAAAAGGCGTGAGTTTAAATATGTATGTATGGAGCCGTATTGGCGTGATTTGGTGCTTATTTTATTTGGTGCTTATTTTATTTTTATTGTGATTGGGTGTGATAGGCTGAGAAAAACAACAAGTGATAACTTTCAGTAGAGTGATAGCTAAACTGCTAATGTCATAACGTTAACGTTTTTGTTTGATTATTCTATCTATGTATTTTTTTCATCTGTCTACTCAGTTTAACGCATACCTTTGTTGGTTTTTTTTATCTTTTGAACATCCTCATGGATGTCCCTCGCCCGGAGAAGGCGAGGGTGCCTGCCGGACTGTTACCGGCTAAAAACCAACGGCGTCCCTCCTTCTAACCTAAGGCCGGGATCACGGGATTCGCTTTTGCATGCACCGCAACCCCGGCAGGTCTTGGTCCACCAGCTTCTCCTGGTGGACCTCTCCAGTGGCGGGACAATTTCTCCCCTGCCCCACATGTTACTGTTGGACCTAGGTTAGCTATCATAACTTGTGATAACATGAGACCTAGGCCAGTCAATTACAAAAGCAAGTTAGGACTTAATTTTAGAAAACTACAAACCAAGCAACCCAAATTAAAACAAACAAACATTTCCACCCAACAAACCAGTTTTACAATCAAACCAACAAAATTAATTACGAACACAACAAATCTTAATCAAAACAACTTCTCAGCGTTAATCATAATAAATGCTCGACGACCGCACTAGCTGTGTGTGAGTTATTACACTTATTACTAAAATCCTGACTCAGGTGACATGATGACGGCCAACGTTAGATAATAATATTTTGCAAACTTATACCAGTAATAAAGTTTACGGCAAATTACGTGTGCGCAAGTTAAGCCGTGTTTGTGCGTTGTTTGCGTCCAGTGGGTAAGGATGTGACTATGTTGGACTCGAATTTGTATTATGGACCTCGGTGGTTGGATGGTGTTTTGTATGTAAATTGGTTGGTACACGTGCAGTACCTAGTGACTATGACTTTAGCATGATTTTTGTAGTGAGATATTTTTGTTTTAGATGGAAGAAAAATGTGCACGAGAAATGATGTTTGTAACGATGTTCGGGTGTAGAAATATTAAATAAGATTTTAAATTAATGTAAAATACTTTAATTTATTAATATTATAATTAGTAGAAATTTGTTTGGATACAATAAATTCAATTTTTATTACAATAATAAATAAAAAATATTTAATTCTTCATTTTGCAATATGGCACAAACACTACGCCAAGTTGATAGAATGAAAGTACTCGTTATAATAAAAAAAAAATGTATTTAATACATTTTGGCATCCGTATGAACGCGTGTTTAGGGCCCGATATCCACAACTATGGCCGCCGTGTTGTGTAAACGGCCGCAAAGTTTTGCAATTGATCTAACAAAATTACTTCGCGGCGGCTGCGTGTGTGTAGCGTCCTTTAACGATATCGAGTTTGAAGCGTTCGCTCTTCAGTGTTGTTGAACTACATTTTGGGATATATGAGACCTCTTTTAAGATGAAAAGGCGAAATTAGGTCATGACGCATTATTGTCAAAATTCTGATGTCTTTCGTAGCAGTGCGTACAACCTACTAGGAAATTGTCGTACAGTTGATTGGACGTGAACTTGTCAAAGAGTGACACGCACTATTGAATAGTGTACCCAGAAAGAATGCTCAGAAAAAACAGGTGGATTGAAGAACAGTACATAAATAGGACTGAATATTAAAAAAGGCTCAATTTACTGGTAGCTTAATTATCGTACAAAATAATTCACGCTTTCACTTATTAATTAAAATTGTTAGTCTCCTAAATAGCCCTAAAATGTGCCTTTATCAGCATTTATATTTGCGCCAGTAAATTCTAATTATTACTTAACATTCCTAAAATGTCCATAATTTGCCATCAGACTAAACAGGCTATTATATTACTAGCTCCCATTATAAGCTTGTTTACGAGCCACATTTTTTACCGTAAGTTGCTATCTAAAAATATTCGCTGCCCTAGTTTCGCGAACCATCTATTTCACGGGGTTGGCCCACTAACGCCCACCACAGGAAATCCTGTAAGCCAGGATACAGTAACGCAATAAATACGTATATGGAACGAACATTCTCGAAATTCTTTCACTGTTTATAAACTGTTAGAGGATGTGATCAATTTCTAATTAAAACCACTGTTTCAAAACGTGATTTAAAGTCTATCATTATTGATATTATACAAATACAGGTCCGATAAGAATAGTGGACTCGATGTGTAGTGGATACGACAACATAGAAAGCGTAGCAGTGATATTATCGCGTCCGCTACGTCGTAGCAACTGGGCAGTATTCTTTTCTTATCATTCTAAATAGTTTTTTGATCTTGTCAAACAATGGAGCATGAGGTACACTCAAAGAAAACACGACTTCAGGGGTTTACCAACGTTTTTTTTTTATCTATGTTAATATGTTCTGAATTGACGATTATAGGCTTAATGAAGATGGCGACAGGTGACATGACGTCACAGTGTACAGTCGCTCACATAATTAACCGGCTACCGATCACTTGCACTCATTCGTTTCGTTCCCGCTCCTTTGATTCTAGTTGATTGGATCCGATATTCGCGACTCACTGACCGGGTTGCCAGCTTTTAATTTTATTTCAAATATTTAAAACGAAATCGTGTTAACGCTAAAATCACAATGAAATATACGAATGCAGCGTTTAAAATTGGAATTTCTGGGGAAATATATTTTTTGTGTTGTTGTAACAAAACGTTGGCAGTTTTATCGTTATGTCCATACAGATTTTTATGTGTGCATAGCTTTATAACAGTTACGTGGTGAAGAGTTTCGAGCGATCGAACTCATGATAGTATTTCAACAAACAACGGTACTAAATCTTACATTCGATAACATGTAGATTATGTTTGTAAATTCCGGCGCTACTGTTGATCGTGAGGTCCATATTTCGATCCCCAGGTCGGGCAAAGTATTATTGAGTTTTCCCGTGTGGAATACCTCAGTAACAGCCCGGAGCTTAGATTTGTGCCCAGTTGATGGCAATGGGCTCGCCCCCTATTACATGGGACTCTGCCCATCCCTTCGGGGAATACAGGCGTCATTTTCCTTTAAGAATCGTTTGAATCGTCTAAAATATACATTTTTAATCGACTGAAAAATATGTGTTAAGGTTTTCTAAATAATTGTCTGATCGAATGTTTGACCATTAAATGTTTGTTTATATTTTATACAAAATTTAAACGGCCGGAGTATAGTTCATAGTTTATCTTAGCCAGTTATCATAATAGTTTTTAGACCTGTATCTATCAAGCGGTTTTGTTTTAACCTGATGCTTGCACCTGCTAATGAATTGTATTTTAAGTATAAGCACAAATAAGAAAAAATACACTTCATGCGTTGCTCTGTCTAGCTTTTTCCAACTATTTTGGGGTCAGCTTCCAATCTAACCAAATGCGGCTGAATACCAGTATTTTACACGCAGCGACTGCACTCAGACCTCCGCAACCCAACAGAGTTAACCTTAACTGGGTCTAACCTTAGGATACTGGCATTATGCAGGACCTCCTGGGTAATGTCAATATCCTCAGGTTAGACCAATTGTCAGACTTTCGGACTTCCGACTTCCCGTAACGACTGTCATAGGTATTCGTATGACACCCGGGCCGAACTGTTTAACGTGCTCTCCGAGGCACGGAGGGCTCTCGATGTGTAACGAACGGTCACCCATCCAAGGACTGGCCGCGGCAAGCGCAGCTTAACCTTGCAAATCGTATGATCCGCGCGGTTGGTAATTAGCCACTACTTTATGCGTTATAAAGATTATATTGTATTCATTTACATAGTTCCACGTTAAGGGAAAATGCGACAATTCCCCATTTTTTACTACAGGTGTAGTGTACTCATTCAATTAAACAAACAAACATTCTCTAATTGGACTCAAAACTTTATTTTCGTCCAGTATTTTAAATTTAAAAAAGGAATCCCTGAACACGCCGAGTCCACCCGCATGCGGCGTTTCCGTGGCGATTGCACGCGTTTTTCACGCCCCAGTGGACTTCAGTTTGGACTGGACTCGTGGACCTGCCACATAAAGGGCCTGCATTCGAACCAATTGGATAAACAAGCAGTTTGTTTGCCACGGTAACTCGTGTACAGTGTACATATTGTATGGTAAAAATATGGTGGCGTAAATTAAGGGTGTCGGGCAGTGTGATGTGTTTTAACGTGTTGTGGTAGGTTATATATAAAACTCATTGATGTATTTTTGATAGCAAATTTTTTTAATCTGCACGTACGATAACGTTCAATAAATTCAATATTGTGAATAAATTGGCAAACCACGTGACATACATGCACGTCTAGCTAATAAATCGTATCTCATTTCAATAAAAAGTTAAAATAGATACCATTTAAATTTACGACCGACATTTGCAAAGTATTCTTGAATGTAAACACGCATATTGCACAAATAGTAAGCCATTGATATAAGATCAAAGAAAACTATTAGGAAATGGAATATTACGATTGCAAATCCTAAATATTTACATTCATTGCGTCACTCAAAGACTTCAGAAACACTCATATCTATCAAAATATTTACAATCGTTAACTGAGACATCACACAGGTACTTATGAGGGGCGGATATGTTCAGCAACAAAAACATAGAAACAAACTTTGCTTACACTAGTAAAATACCCAAATGAACGTTTCAATTAGAAAATGCATCAAAATAAACCGCCCGTCGCGCTTCCTGAGCCTAGTCCGAGGGGATCCACCCTAAAGAAAAGGTCGTTGACCCTTCACCCGACTCGCACTCATGTTACGTTCATTAGAAATTCTTCCAGCCATCCCTCTCACACATACTACAATATTATATACCCATCTCGTTCCACCACTAAATAAATAATGCCGAAAATTCATGTGTTTTCCCGAGTAAGTGCAACGTGATATTACTGTTGGACAAATGAATTGAAAGTATAATATTCATGTCTCTGGTAATTGTTATAGACGTTATCGAAACCCGAGTAATATAGAAATTACCATCATTCTTGATTATTACCATAATTGCCAACGTTAATGTGCTGTTTTATTATTGCTTTAATATACTCTGGATCCAATTTTCTGAAGCGTATTAGGGTGGGAAACGGACTTCACCACGGACCTGAATGTTTCCTACATTACCGTAGAGGTCCGCTAAGTAGAGTAATTATGATATTTCCTTTGGCTGTAGTTTCGTACAAGCAATTTCCAAGGCATGAAAAATTAAGATTAAGGTAAGGTATAATATAACTTCGGGGAATTAAAAGTATGCGGTCATTTCTTTACCGTAATTACCATATAATTAACGTTAACCTAATACCTACGTGGAGTAATTGGTACCGTGAAACAGTCACGTCAAAAACTTTACTAGTGATGTGTAATAACCTACTTTGGAAGTTTAATGGACTTCCTAATTTAATTGGGATGTTTTTGAACACTGGCAATTTAGAAATTGAGTTTGTTATAAAAAAACATTGATCAGATCGTTACAGGCAAATTATAGGCTATCTCCAGTAGCGTGCATTGCATATAGACAATTAAACAGAGCCTACCTCATAAGATTTAATTAACTACTCCATCTTTAACTATTACTATAAATAAAATAAGCGTGTATGGCTATGATTTCTTTTGGTCAGAATCGTATTGAAATGGGCTTAAGCGTACAATTGAAAGGCGACATCGCTAGTGCCTGCCTACCTAGTCCGAAAACCAACGCACGCCACTGGCTATCTCCATCCCTGGATGCCCATGTTCAGCAGAGAGCGTGAACAGGCAGAGGCGCATCACAGACCAATCTATGACGTACCTGTGATATACTTGCATTAAGATATACACCCATATTCTAAGACGTTCCTCCAAAACTTACTCGACTACGCCTTTTTCACTACCATTGGTAGTTATAGTTGACATAAACGTCCTCGACTCGAGATTTTTCCTTAGTCGAGGTAAGGAATCATCTGTCAAACTCAAGGTACCTCGGAACCTACCTTAAGGAAGGAAGTGTCAAAGTTCGTTTGTAACAAAAATGAATTTTGAAGACTTTATCGAATACGCTTACGATAATCCTTACAACTATTTATCGAGGCGTTATTTGCGCGATGCAAATAAACAAAATTGTAACGTAATTACTCCACTCTACCTCGACTCATTTGAGGACCCCTCAGTTGACGAACCTTACAGTCGATTCGAAATTGCGACTAAGAATACAATTTTGAAGGTGTTTTCGAGGCCGTCCTGAGTCGAGTAAGTTTTGGAGGAACGTCTTAGAATATGGGTGTTAATATGGAATTGTATGACGTACAAAATTTGTAGTTTTGGTATGCAATGCGCTGTAAATGATAACGCAACACAAGTATCTTGTGGAATATCTTTAATGCATAACAATCGAAAAAGGTATATACTAGACTAGCCTCTAATAAGATATTCACGAGATATGGGCCTAAGCGGTACCATAAAGAAGCGAGGATACGATGGCTGCACAAACAGAAACATGAAATGGTCATCCACGTCTATCTAGCCGAGAAATATAAACCAGATTTTGTTGTACTCCTAGGTAACACACTAACAATCTGGGAGCCAGTCTGAGCCACAGTTAACTCGTAAAATAGCCCAACTAAACGGCCTAACAAAACAACATCAAACTATTTTCCTATAGATAAACACGCCTAACATTTTACGGCCGATTTTACACCTTTGTTTACGGTTATGGACATCGGTTAATGTATCGATATAATGCGTTGTCGATATCGATATTAATATCCAACCTATATCGATATTTATGGGCAACTTGATTTACGCTCTTTAAAAAATAGAGTGGCAAATTAGTTTTACGTATGCGAATATTTGTTAATCATGAGTTTTTTTTTAGGCTAACGAGCACACGAAGGTGTTACTGCCAGGATTGTTTATTAGACATTTTATTCATTGAAACGATTTTCGTATAAATGTTGAGTGGTCTCGGTATGTACCGAAATTGACCTGGATTGTAATCGTTCAAGATTTGAGAATGAGGGTTCCAAGGGGGAAAATACTCGATAATTAGGTGAACATTTTTTCGTACACGTGCTCAAAGAGAATCAATACTATGTATGACTGAAATAATACTCGTTTGATTGATATTTTTGGAATGAGTTTTTCATTATTTCAATAGTTACAGTTTTTACATAACTATGTAAGGACCTAGCTTATTTATCATAAACAACTTACACAATAATTAAAAGAAGAACTGATTATAATGACTGCCTCGTTGGTCTAGTGGTCGCAAGCGTGACTGCTGAGTATGGGGTCCTGGGCTCGATCCCCAGGTTGAGCAAAGTTTTTTTGGGTTTTTTCATTAGGAAATTCTCAGTAGCATTCTCAGTAGTAGTCTGGATTTGTGCCCGGTTGATGGCAATAGGCTTGCCCCCTATTACATGGGATTTAAAACATAACTGTCGAAACGAGGGTGTACTAAAACACCTCTGTCATACCCTTCGGGGAATATAAGGCGTGATGTCATGATTAAAAGAAGAAAACTGATCTTTATTAGAATATTTTTTTGTTTAACACTTCACTCAAATACAGCCACTGTTGATTCCACTATAAGTTCAAATTACAAAAAATAATTAAAAAAAGGAAATCAATATTTATGAGGAAGAATAGCCGCGTATGTGTGTCTTCCACAAACATACCATTCCCAACATAAAGCTAGGTACTGACTGTTCACATCTTGACTCATCCATTCCCATCCCACATCTATAAAGCCCAGTTCACATTGGTGGAGTAAGCAGTCTAGTATGGACGGTAAAGTACCTGGGGCATTCTTCGAAAAATATTAACAAATATTGAGAACGTCATTAGCATCATCCCAAAGTTAAGAATGCAGATGTTTAATACTATAATTATGATAATGAAAACTCAAACTATACCGCTGCCGTCAAGCAATAAGACAAGAATAAAAACAATCTGACAATACTATAACGTTAACAACCCGGGAGAAGAATGATTTATTAAAATAATGTTAAAAAAAATCGAATATTCACCCACCTACTTAAAACACCATTACTAGTCTGAAGTAAACACTCTTGACCTAGCAGCAGTAGGCTGTTGTACAGACTATAATTAACACTATAAATGTAACATAATGGCAACTACCTCGTTGGTCTAGTGGTGGTAAGCGCGACTGCTGACCGTGATGTTCCGGGTTCGATCCCCAGGTCGGGCAAAGTGTTATTGGGTTTTTTCGTGTGTATTTATTGCCCGGTTGATGGTAATAGGTTTGCCTCTTATTACATGTGACATAAACGTAACGGCGAAATGAGGGTGTCACTAGAGGGTGTTACTATCTACCTCTGCCGAACCCTTTGGGGAATACAGGCGTGATGTTATGTTATGTTTTGAATGTAATATACCGTATTGCAGTGCATTAAAAGAGCCTCCACGAGTGATGATACATAAGTGCGTCCAGCGCGTCCTAAGCAAGTAGCCTCGCTGCCAACCTTGCAGTCTAACTAATCTTTTCACCATTATATCAGCTATTCTTGTACAACTCTTGCCGACACGACAGAGAGAGAAACAATAAATGTAAACTAAGCTTTTGAATTGTTTACAATCTCGGGCATACGTATACATAATTGAGCTTTTCAATGATGTTATACTACCCCATAGCGCTCACATTGGTTAAGTAATGGTATATCCAGTACTCTTTCGTCTGTACTCAGAGTGAACGCACCCTAAGTGGTACTCGTATAACAGGACTGAGTCTGACTTTCGTCCGTGGTCGGAGAGGCGGAAAATTAAAGCCAGACGGTCGTCACTGACCCGCATGCAGCGACACGACTTTCTTGCATTGTAACCAGATTGATAGCGTTTCCTTGCGGAATAATGTGCTCCGAATCCGAGTTTTATTACGGTAATAATGTTTTGAATTCTGTTCGTGTTCTAATGAGATTATTTTGGCGGTAGTGTGTGGAATTAAATTGGTATCGTTGACATGAATGTTTTTCTTCTTTTCGTGTGGTTAGTGACTAACCTGGTGTCAGAGTTTATGCCGCCCAGGGGCCTCTGACTTGGCTTCACATGCCGTCGAGATATATCTCTTAGGCAGGCCGGTTTCCTCACAATGTTTTCCTTCACCGTTTTTAAGCAAGTGATAATTATACAATACGCACATGAATTCGAAAAGTCAGAGGTGCGTGCCTTGGGTTCGAACTCGAGACCTATGATTTGGCAGTCGGACGGTGTCACCACTAGGCTATCACTGCTATAAATGATTGTTGAAAACACTAATATACAATTTAATTGATTACAGTTTTCTGTATTCAGCTGGCTGGCACAAATGCATTGATTAATTAACATGCAGCTAAGTAGATTACTCTGTTTAACATATCGCTGGGGTATTAAATAATGTATGATATTAAATGCACTACTTTCTAGTGGACTTCATTAACTTAGTTATAATTAAAATTTTGTTTACCCTTACGACGGATAAAAAAATATTAGCTTCTGGTTAGAATGAACTGATAGACTGCTACGTTGGTCTAGTGGTGGCAAGTGCGACTGTTGATCGTGAGGTCCTGGGTTCGATTCCCAGGTTATTTGGGTTTTTCCATGTGGAATTCCTCAGTAGCAGCCCTATGTTTGGATTTGTGCCCGGTTGATGGCAATAGGCTCGCCCTCTATTACATGGGACTTAAACATAAAAACGGTGAAATGAGGGTGTTACTATACACCTCTACCCAACCTTGCGCGGTATACAGGCGTGATGTTCATGATATGGTTAGAATGGAAGCAAATGTTGGGAACATATTGGGGTCTGCTAGAGTCTTACGGCCCGTTCTTGCAACATTTTTCATTTATGCTCCGCTCCTGTTGGTCGTAGCGTGATGTTATATAGCCTATAACCTTCCTCGATAAATGGACTATCCAATACAAAAATATTTTTTCAATTCCAACCAGTAGTTCCCGAGATTAGCGCGTTCAAACAAACAAACTCTTCAGCTTTATAATATTAGTATAGATTACGGCTACTAATTAATTTATACTTCTATCTTTTTCAAATAATACACATAATATCAGTGTTATTCCGCCGAAACAGAACCAAAATATCACATTGTCATGGATATAAAAACTAGGTCAGGCGATTGCTAATGAGCACATAGCGAAAAGCGGGCCCCAACGACAGGCGGGCCCTAGCAACAAGCCAAGAATACACTTGAACGAAAACAATAATAAAACATAAATGAGAGAACGTGAATAATTATTGTATACATACAGTACAAATATTCTTTCCATTTTATTGAACTGCCTCGTTGGTCTAGTGGTGGCAAGTGCGACTGCTGATCGTGAGGTCCTGGTTTCGATCCCCAGGTCGGGCAAAGTGTTATTGGGTTTTTATGTGTGGGATTCTTCAGTAGCAGCCTGGAATTTGGATTTGTGCCCGGTTTGGATGTATGTATTATTGAAATGCACTTTGATAAAATTATACGCAGCGCTACTTGAAAGGACTGCCGACTAAGCGTTTGTATTACCTTCTGCTTAAGTGTAAGTTTAGTATTATAATTTACTCACTCCTTTTGTAACCCTCTTAGGATATAGAAAGTAATTATGATTTTATTATTAGGTATATCACCGTTTTAATCAAAGATCCTTGGAACATTGGATGGCGACCCTGCCAGCAATAAGCTCGCCTCCTATTACATGGGACTTAAAAGTAACGGCGAAATGAGGGTGTTACTACACCTCTGCCCGAACCCTTCGGGAATATAGGCGTGATGTTATGTTTATTGAATAATCTAACAATAACAACAAATCAAAACATATTATTAACATTCTGCCCACCGATATCCCGATAACCACTGACTATTCACAATTAACCGTACATAATCCAGTTAATAATAATGTTAAAATGCACAACGCTAGCGTAGTCAATGTTTCATAATGAATACCTAAGAGATTATTGGTCATTTGGACGATATTGAGCTGGTTACATCGTTGGTTCGTTCTATCTAGCTCTTTTCCAATTGTGTTGGCGTCAGCTTCTTGTTTAACCAGATGCGGCTGAATACCAGTATCTTACACGGAGCGACTTCCATCAGACCTTCGCAACCCAGTTACTGGGCTATGCCGATATCGTAATGTTAGACCAGTTATCAGACTCTCGGGCTTCTGACTTCCCGTTACGACTGTCGTAGGTATTCGTATGACACCCGGGACCGACGGTTTAACGTGCTCTCTGAGGCACAGAGAGGTCTCGATGTGTAACGGTCACCCATCCACGGAATGACCGCGGCGAGCGCAGCTTAACCTCGTAAATAGTATGCCAAAGTCTGACAACCGGTCTAACCCTAGGATATCGGCATTGCCCAATAACTTGCGGAGGTCAAATCACTTCAGGAAAAACAGGTGTTCTTAGAAATAACCAAAGCAAAGATGGTAAAACATAGTAACATAACATCACACCTGTATTCCCCGAAGGGTAGGGCAGAGGTGTATAGTAACACCCTCATTTCACCTTTACGTTTAAGTCCCATGTAATACGGAGCGAGTCTATTGTCATCAACTGGGCACAAATCCAAACTCCGGGCTGTACCGAGGAATTCAACACGAAAAAACCCAATAACACTTTCTCCGACCTGGAGATCAAACCCAGGACCTCACGATCAGCTGTCACCAATAGATCAACGAGGTATTTAAAACACAGTATAAAATTGAAAATTCAAATGCACCCACTTGAGCGAACATGAAGCCATTAAATATTCATAGGACAATCCATATGCGATTATCTAATTATTACGTCATAGTATTACATGTTACGACACATATAGACTCTAAGTCTGAGCATCCACCAGAGCTGAGCTAAGCTGCGTAGCGAGGAATGTGTTTTGTAAGCACCAATAGAATCACTCTATTTACCTAGCTTCGCTCTGCACAGCTCTGGTGGATATGGGTCTAGCAGTGCGAGGTTTTTGTTCATACAAAACAAGCAAGAAATGTGTTGCGAGGAATGTGTTGCGAGGAATATGTTGCGAGGAATGTGATGCGAGGAATGTGATGCGAGGAATGTGTTGCGAGGAATGTGTTGCGAGGAATATGTTGCTAGGAATGTGTTGCGAGGATGTGTTGCGAGTGTGTTACGAGGAATGTGACACACATTACGCATTCCTCGCACAGCTCTGGTGGAAAGGGTCACACCGTTTCACATTCTCGCTACACATTTTCGCATTACACATTTTCCTCGCACAGCTCTGGTGGATGTCCAGCCTAACGTGTGTATGATTTCTCATACACATTGCATTGTGCTAATGCATGTGGGAAGTATAGTGTAGGCCGAGTCTCCGTAGGATAAGACAGGAAGGAACTTGATGGTTAATTTGTCAACGGACTAAGTAGAATTGCTAATCACGTCGAATAATATGTCGCATACACGGTTATAGAATTGGATAACAGAACATAACATCACGCCTGTATTCCCCGAAGGGTAAGGCAGAAATGTACAGAGTAACACCCTCATTTCGCCGTTATGTTTAAGTCCCATGTAATAGGGGGCGAGTCTATTGTCACCAACCCGGCACAAAACCAAACTACCGGCTGCTACTGAGTAATTCCACACCGAAAAACCCAATAATACTTTACCCGACCTGGCGATCAAACCCAGGACTTCACGATCAGCAGTGGCGCTTGCCACCACTAGACCAACGAGGCAAAATTGGATAGAAGTGAGTTAAGGCAGTTAAGACCAGTGTCTGCTTATCAGAAGTAAAGCGGGTATTTGGTAAATAAAACCAACACAGACTCTCCACCACTGAGAGTACTTGTATTTGGGTTAGTTGTTAGTTACATGAGCCAAGTCACAATATAATTCACACAAGATCTATACAAGGTTAGTCGGAAAGGGGGTACTAAGCCGAAAGGGTGTTAAAGAACCCATAATAAGGGATAACTTTTGTTCTACAACTTTCCCCAAAACTCGATAGTTTAAGAGAAATAGTTTTTCAAAGATTTCGTAAAAAATATGCTAAAATCTATCTGTCCATAGCTATGATCAGCTGTGTTTACTATTTAGGTCATAATTGGGGTCACGGATTAGAAACTTAATTTTCTGAATTCATAACTAAAGTACGGAAGAAGAATTTTTGAAAAAACTAAAATAAAAATAATTTTTCATGGAAATAAAACTAATCGAATTTTTAAATTTTAACTTTCTTTAAATCAATCATCAGTGATACATTAAGTGGCCCGCAGCTTAGTACCCCCTTTGAGACTAACCTTATATAAGAAGGAACAAGCTAGTCAGATAATAAAGGTCCGACTTCTACAGTGAATACATAGAACCCTCGCTTCGTCGAATGACAACTGTTTTTATGACGTCGGGTACGTTGATTCATCTTGACGACTACCCTCCTTTATCTTCTAAATGACTCATTCTTCGACATATGGAATAGTTTTGCAAACACGGTATAAAACCATTCAGATTTTTGCAAATTCATACTGATTAATGTGATTAGTCGCTTAATTGATATGTTTGCCTTAAATATGGTTGATGATAAATCAACCCAGTAGGACTAGTACACATTGTATTGACAAGAAATTTGTCACGAATTTCGTCGAACATTACATGATTATTGAACTTCATTCAAGTTGTGACAAAGATCTTGACACATGTCTTATTATGGTACTGCATATTAAACCTGCATAAGGCACTTTAGTAATTGGTACCTAATGTTTTCGATAAGTATTCTGGGAATTGAAATACTATAGTTCTTCTTCTTCATTTCGTGTGGTTAGAGACTAACCTGGTGTCAGAGTTTATGCCGCCCATGGGCCTTTAACTTGGCTTCACATGTCGTCAAGAAATATCTCTCAGGCATACCGGTTTCCTCACGATGTTTTCTTTCACCGTTATTAAGCAAGTGATAATTATACAATACGCACATGAATCCGAAATGTCAGAGGAGCGTGCCTTGGGTTTGGACTCGAGACCTATGACTTGGCTATCACTGCTAATACTATAGTAACAGGACATCTTCCAATCATTATAAAACTAAACACACATAATACTATTTCAACTGTGAATGTTGCAGTAGGTTCTTCGATTTTCACTCTCGCAGCAGACGCCAAAGTCGTAATACTTTATTTATAGCATCTATATAAATGATTCTCAAGAGCGCTTCGCAACAAACAGACAAACAAAAAGTTTTACATGCATATTAAAGTTAATGGCAATGATAACGAGTTTCTTTCTTCACATTGCATAAAATAAGCTGGTTATTTGTTATGTCGCCGTTGAAGTTTGTCCTTTGAGTATCGTATCGTACCTGAAACAAACGGAAAAGGAATTAAAATTAACAGTTACAACAGAGGAATAGTGTAGAAATAATAATTGTTTATGAAATTTTTATTAGACAATTAATAAGTTTAACTTTTGTCTCGTTTTTGCCTTAAGTGTTCTTATTGCAAAAGAGGCAACAACGATTCGACTAGGCAATTTAGGTTTGGGTGAAACAGGAAAAGGGATGCGCACACAAAGAAAATGGTTTTTCTACAGACAGAAGTATCACTAGAGAAGATTGTCGAAAGAAGAGTTTGTTTTTTTATCACCTCAACAACTAACAGTAGTTCCACACAGGAAACAACAAACGATGCTGCCATACATAAATACTAGTACGAATAAAAAAAACCCACAAATCAAATTTTTCTAGTCTAAAAACGTGAAGTCGAAACATATAACATCGAAAAGGGAAGCCGGTTGAGGGGCTCTAACTCCCGTACGAATCCGTTGGAATGAATAAAAAATAGCTCGCACAAAGGGCGTACGGGTCAAAAGCGGGATACCTCGGAGTGTAATAAAGTCTCTCTTTTGCAGAGAGCCAACGTTTCAAATTAAAAAGTAATGTGGCTTTCGTCAATTGCAAAGGAGGATGTTTTCGCGGAACTTAGTGTTTGATATGAATACGCTTCATAACACTCGGGCCGCACTCGATATTCCACGGTAAAGTTTGTATGGAACGAAAAGCATCCGTCTTTTAGGGTTGGAATAAACTTTTGTTCACGTCAATTTATTTAAGAGATGCGATGTTTTTGCTTCGTTCTCATTCGCATAGAGAATATGAAGCTAACATCTAAATAGAATATATATAGAATCAGCCCATTTTTGTCCTACTGCTGGGTCTCTTCTCAGAATTAGAAAAGTTTAGGCCTTAGTCCATCACGCTGGCCTGGTGTGGTTTGGCGGACTACAGACACCATTGAGAACATTGTGGAGCCCTCTCAGATGTACTTCTAAATTGGGTACTAAATGATTATGTATCTGAAATAAACTATGAACCAAACTCATACACGGTTTGCAAAAACTGGATAAGATTTTAAGCTAGTCACAATTATTAAGACTTGCAAGAGTCGCAGGGATTAAAAGTCAAGCTTTAAACTTGCAGATTAACTTAATAAAATAAACTCCTTCTAAAATATCACCAAACTAATTAGCTGAAAAGGTAAATCACGAGCGTTAACTACAGTTTTTAAAAATGTCTTCGAGTTGTTTTAAATAGCAGTGAATTATGGTTGAATGTACGGAGAAACAAATAAGAGCAAAGTTGGGTACCGGACATTTTAAAACACAAGCGTCGCCAGGAAATATGGGACTGAAAAACTTTCAAGGATGTTCCTCAGGAGTTTAAAGTGTTCTAAAAGCAAACAAGTGTTTTCAGCTTTTCTTTTAAAATGTTAGAGCATTATTCCGCACTTTTATATTATCGAAAATAGTTATTTTTGTCGACATTGCTTTGCTTGCTAGTCTTGATAGCATATAAAAAATAATCTGAAAAATATTTGTTCCATATTTCGTCATTTATAACCGACTCCTAAGATTTACCGAGCGTTATTGCTTGAAAATTAAGACTCTTGTACCTTTACCCACAATGGAGCAAAAACCTCATAGCTTTGCATAGTAGACCCTCCCATATGGAAGTAGCTATCACAGGTAAAATTAGCTTACGAGTCTATTTATATACCCAGTTTGGCAATACAAAATGCTACCATTTGGTAAGCAAAACGATTCGTTTTTGCCCATAGAAACCGGGCATTAGTAAGTTGTACTTCTTCTTCCTGTCCTTATCCCACACTAGGTGGGATCGGCACAACATGTATTTCATAAATTCATGTTGTTAGAGGATTTGGCTTATTGTTTTATGACCGGCCGCCTGCCTGACGTCAACCCTCCTTGGGAATACTATTAGTAAGTTGTACTATGATATTCAATTACTGAAGAATGTGTGATTATTGACGATACTAAAGTACGTCCGCCGTACCCTGGGCAATCAGCCTCGCTACCAACCTTACTGACTGGCTGGCTGATCTTTTCATCACGGCATGAGCTATTCTCATATAGCTTGTGCCGACACCGAAGAAGAAGACTGAAAAGTGAGCGATGGGTTAATTTAGGACAACCTGTCGCAGGCGAATAACTTCACTGGGCAGTGAAAACCTCGTAATTCCAATGAACGTAATTTTACAGGAGGACAAATAACTGTCTGTTAAAAAAAGTATGAAGTGTAGATGTAAGGTTCTTCCGTTTTATTATCTATTCATCAGTCTATTTCATCTTAGAGCTGTGCACGCTCGTTCTAAATATGCATTATAAGGTTTATTACCCAACAAATGAATAACAAAACATAAAAATGAATTTGTGCTTTACGATGTTTTCACTGCCCAGTGACGATAAATAACATCAAGGCAATCCCACTATCATATTGCTGTAGTCAATCTCGTTTAATGTTCTGCCTAGCCTTTTCCCAACTATGTTGAGGTCAGCTTCCAGTTTAACAAGATGCGGCTGAATACCAGTATTTTACACGGAGCGACTGCCATCAGACCGCCGCAACCCAGTTATTGGGCAATGCTGATATCATAAGGTTAGACCAAATCAATCAGTCTCGTTTAAGAGGCATAAAGGGGCACATTTGGGACCCAGTGTATAATATCAGCAAGCACATTAGGTCACCCGCGCGACGGTTTAACGAGTATTCCCAAGGAGGGTTGATGTCAGGCAGGCGGCTGGTCATAAAACAATAAGCCAAAACCTCTAACAACATGGATTTATGAAATACATGTTACGCCGACCCCACCTCGTACGGGATAAAGGCAGGAAGAAGAAGAAGAAGAAGAAAGGACCTCACGATGTGGTCACTGAATAGGCTATTACGCAATGAAATGTACAGTAACATAGACCGAATGGTCTATGCAAACAGTGGTCTTGGTCCTGGCCTCCGTGATGTAGCGCGTGAAGTCCCCAAGGTACGTCGGTATAGCCGGAAACAGGCGACCAAGTGAATTATGCCTGTGGTAAATCAATAATTTCACTAGATAACATAAGATCACGCCTGTATTCCCCGAAGGGTTGTGCAGAAGTGTATAGTAACACCCTCAGTTCGCCGTTATGTTTAAGTCCCATGTAATAGTGTTCGAGCCAATTGCCCGCAACCGGACACAAATCTAAACTCCGAGCTGCTACTGAGGAATTCCACACAGACAAAACCAATACTTTCTCCGACCCGGGGATCCAGCCCAGGACCTGACGACCAGCAATCACGCTTGCCACCACTAGACCAACGAGGCAGTTACACTTCACTAGATCTGTGCATAAATTATTTTAAGGCCCTCCGCATATATTTCAGAATTATTGGTGTCCGAAACGTATACTTTTAAGCCTCAAATAAAACATGCCATACTATTAATTAATTATTGGCTGATTCCTATAATTTACGGAGCATTATTAGTTAAAATTGACTCTTGTATCTTTACTAATATTGAAGCTAATATCTTATGGCTTTGCATAGTAGACCCTCCCTTATGGAAGTAGCTATCACAGGTCAAATTAGCTTACGAGTCTATTTATATACCCAGTTTGGCAATAAAACATGCTATGCTATGCCATCAGTAAGCAAAACGATTCGTTTTTGTTTATAGGAATCGAGCATAAAAGTAAAACTCACATAAAACAGTCCAATTTCAATTATATTCCATAGAAACGACGCAATTAATGTCCCAGAAACACCAAAACCGTCCCAGACCTCGGTAGCTCCTATACAATATTAACAGTCTAACATCTGGCGAATGTTCCAAAAAGTCATTAACATCAAAACGCGAGTCTCGCCAAACGCCATCGGTTATCAAGCTCAAGTTGTTTGCGAAGTTCGGCTCCCTTTGACAGCGGCTTTTCGTCTTCAACCGGCGGATCTGATGTAATCCGACCTATATTTCTAAGTTCCTGTAGCTGTCCTGAATTACGGTTATAATCGAGATAGTTGGTGACTAAGTTTCTATCGATACGTGAGACCCTGGTACCTAAGTTGTGTGCTGGAGATCTAGGGAGTTCATAAACTCATAGATGTTCAGATACTGTATCAGTGAAATTCGTAACTTCAGCTGGAAAACAAGTAGATATATGTTTAATGTTTTCTTTTGTTTTAGATCTGTTGCCAATCGGAATCACCAATAATTTTTGATCTACTATAAAATGAATGTAATTATGAATTCACGGAAAACAGAAAATGTATTTTTTTAATCAGCTGAAGTACACACACCGGTTTTGTTGATTAAATTAATTCAATTGTGTCTATCTAATTTTCTAGTTCAGAAATTCGGCCATACTTGCCTTCTTTGATTGACTTAACACTTGAGTAAGTAATTAGTCAAAGTAAATCGTTCGTTTGATAATACTTAGAAACAGGTCATAATAATTAACTATGTACACAGCTTTGAAATATTAAACGAACAACATAAAACTAAGTTAAGAAAAGGATCAAAATATTTCACAGCACAAGATTGTAAAATAGCTGGTAAAAGTTCAGTTTTTCTTTTTAATATATTTTCCCTCTTTTACAAGGTAGCCTGCATGTAACATAAACCTATTGAGCGACCGCAAAAGCAATTTATCCGAGCATTACTCCTCACAACAAGATCAAGTACCGGGGAACTTTATCAAAGATCTTTGTAAAGATTTCACCCTTAGTATTAAGTAGAACACCACAGCCTCCTTCAAACAGAAATAATGGGAAGAGATAACGACAGAGCTGGGCCATTACCCAATTGGGTAAACGGGGATTCCTTTCTTTTGTCCGAGTTTATCTCGTTCGCTGAAATATGATCTGCGGACGGAACTCTGATTGTCGCGGGACCATTCAATTTGGAGAAAAACTCTCTCGGCCTTCATTAAATAAAGGATATCGATATACCACGTCCTCCGACTATTGTTGATGAAGCATAGACGGCAGAACTTACAAGTAACTCTAATATATCGGGCACGTTACGACTTCCAAAAGTTGCTATGCCCGATGACCTAAATAGAAAAATAAACTTATTACTTGGCCAAGACATTTATTGCCTGCTTGTATTGCTGTATGTTACAACTTTTACATAAACACCGCGTGGGACATGACGCAAACAAGATACGAACTTCTTTATTAAAATTTATGAGTTCTATCAGACACCGAAAGTTTTTCAAGCCTACTTGTATTATGTATAGGAAAGCGGTTACCGTTTTGTTTCTTACTTTCCCGTGCATAAATAATGGTACGGTTTTTTTGTTCTATACAACATGAATGCGAAATTTCTGTACCAACTTTTTGTCGCGATTGAAAACCAGAATTTTTCGCTCGCTTTTGTCTTTTTTTGAATACAGAAAATACCAAATATTGCTGCTCTTTTTTTAAAAAAAATATGTGCAAATAATGTGTCGCCAGTTCATTGCAACATTAAAATCTTCTCTTTTCAGCGTTAGTAACATTTTTAACTAACTGATTTCGTTTCAGTACAAATATACAGTATACCCCTGCCAGTTATACTGGGACGCGAATGTAAAATTTTGAATACATGAAATCATATACAAATACTTTAGAACCTCATTTCATCCCTATAATCAATACGCTAACACCAATACCAACCTAATTCAACCCTCATAAAACAACACAGACTATATCCCTCAAACAATAGCCATTCCACAGCAATAGGAATACTTATACAAGTGTCGTGCAGATGCCTTACCGCGGTAACGGGCATCCGGACATCCGTACATCCGTAAACTCGTAAAGGAGACAAGGAAAGTAGAGGAATTCTCGGCGCAAGATAGAGGTGGGGCCACGAATGAAATTCCAGTCCAAACTATGCGTAAATTGAGGCCTAATTGCAATTCCTATTGGGATCTAGGCCTCTATTGCAGGCCCGATGAATAGAACCCATATGAGAGCGCCTGCAAATATCGACGAAGATATTGGTTTTTGGCGAACTTTAATATGTATTCTGGCGCTTGCGTTATTTGCCGTTCGGCGATCTTTATTTTCGTAAGAGCAGTGTTATTTCAGGGTATTTTGCGTGAAAATAAATCAATCTACGATATGATATTGAAAATGTATATTGGAGCATAAGCTTAGCTGTATATTGGTGTGATAGAAATCGTTGTTATTAAAATTGATATAAAATATGGAAACGAGAAATGAAGAGGTCAGGAGGAGAATAAAGAATTGATAGGTACTTAATTCAAATATACTTATGAAATATTTCAAATACATTTTATTCCTGACCCAATGATACAAAAATAGATACGTAATCCAAAGAAAAAAAAACATTCGCACTTCATTTGAAAGTGGAATGAAACGGCGAGGCACGCTGGGCCCACCTTGATCCGCTCCAAATGAATCTTTAATAAGGCCAGCTTCACGCGAATATAGCCTTATATAACTTTTCATCTTCACTAATAATAAATTTATGATAGCTATATCCATATTTTTTTAGTTCTCCCCAAAAGGTTTTTCTGTTTTCAGCCTTTTATTCAATTCTTAGAAGTTTTTACGATTACTCGAAAGGGAATTTTCTTTTAAATCAACTGATATTATATTATCACTCTAGTTGTAAAGATTAAGAAATTCAAGGTAAACATTACTGGTTAGTTTTAAATCGACACTCGAGAGCAATGAATCATGGTCACCAACATAAACACAACAATGTTAGAATATTAAACAATGTTCAACAATGTTTTCCGAGATATTAAGATTTATGTTGGTGACCCGGATTCATTGTTCCCGAGTTGTTCCCGAGTGTAGATAACCTACATTATTTTATAATAATAGGTACTTTTAAATAACATATATCCGAAATAATGAGATTCGGTACCCATTCGAAATTGTACAAAAATCAATGCTCACAAATTCTTAGACTTTATCATGAACTATTTACATATATTAGAAAGAATATAAGCTTTACGAAAGAAATGGATCCAACATTTTTCAAACTACATAATTATTACCCATAAAAACCGATTCATAGACCCAAATCTCCTCCACATATAAATCTTACCGTTCGACTTAACACAATGAATCCTATACTGAGTATATAAACTGGCTTTATATACTGTGTATAGGCAGGGCACGTCGCCGGAAGGTGGGCGTTATAATTTTCGGCATATCCGGCATTTACGGCGATTAATGTGTAAGGAAATACGGTTAAGATGAATAACATAGTGACTACAATAGGTGTTGCTACCCGGTTATATTTTACAGGTAGTATAAAATTGAATCGTAATAAAGCGTTTGTTGATATTGGTATTATTTGGGTGATTCGAGTGTACTACGAATCTTAGTATATAAGGTCCAACCAAAATACCTGGACAAACTTTTACACAGTGTTCAATACGTTTAAATAAACACATCTATGCAAAAAAACGAGATCTAAGTGATTTTTTTCAGACCAAAAAATAATTACTTACGTTTTAAATTGCCTGTACTGTCTAAGAATAAACTCATCCATTATTATGCATCAACTGTCGCCGGGGCGCGCGCTACTTACGCGCCGTGTTTTACCTAATAGGCGAAGTAAAAATGTTAAAAAAATATAAATAAATTAAAATTATGATGAAAAACATTTTTTGGTTACAAAAAAAAACACTTGGATTTCGTTTTTTTTTGCATAGATATGTTCAGTTACACTTACTGAACACTGTGTAAAAGTTTGTCCAGGTATTTAGGTTAGACCTTATATAACATGATATCACGCCTGTATTTCTCGAAGGGTTGGGCAGAGGTGTATAATAACATCCTCATTTCGCTGTTATGTTTAAGTTCCATGTAATAGGGTGCGAGCCTATTGCCATCAACCGGGCACAAATTCAATCTCCGGGCTGCTACTGAGGAATTCCACACGGAAACACCTAATAACAGTTTACCTGACTTGGGGATCGGACCCAGGACCTCACGATCAGTAGTCGCGGTTTCCACCACTAGCCCAACGAGACAGTCATCGATTGTATGTTACACCAAGAGTGATTTTGATAATTAACTTATTGTCGTTCACAATATACATTATTTTAGTAATAGAGCCATAATGAAAACCGATCCAAGAAAATATAAAATTATAAAAAGGATATTGAGCCGTACTACATCAGTTTAGGGACTTATGAGAACCGTGTCTTTAATGTATGTAACAACTATAAAACACGATTTCGTGGTAAAGATTAAATTAGAAATAGGTACAAGATGCTTAGAAACCAAAAAAAAAAAACTTGATTCCTCTTTCCAAAAAATGCACCGAACCCGATATGCACTATAAAATTGAACAAGCCCAAAGTAATTTCTTCTACCATCAAACGTCGACTAGTGAATCAATGATGGATAAAGCGAATTAAAGGAAATTGCCTACAGACATCGCGTGTTTCAGTAATGAAAACAGTTCACTGTAAGTAAGTAACGTATTCTTGAAATACACGATATTCTAAGTTTGTTTGCTAGGTAAAGTGCTCGATAATGCTTCGAGTGATGTAGCAGCTAAGTCAACGAAGTAAGGTAACATAACATCACTATATCGATTGGTAGGAGAATTTGTGTTTGTGCAAACATGTTGTAGGCGAAAACGATTACTTTACATACTGCCTAACCTTCTCCCAACTATGTTCCATATGGCTTCCAATCTAACCAGATGCGGCCGAATACCAGTATTTCACACGGAGCGAGTGCGATTAGACCTCCTCAACCCAGTTACTAGGCAATGCCGAAATACTAAGGTTACATCGGTTGTCAAACTTTCGAGCTTCTGACTACCCGTAACGTCTGTCATAGGTATTCGTATGACACCCGGGTTTAGTGTGCTCTCCGAGGCAGGGTACTACTTTACATACATTTATAATTCTATCACTTCGGTAATTTTTGTTTGTTTAAATTTTCCCGAAAATGAGAAAGAAATACAAAAAAATAATTACAGAAGACTATTATTTACGCTGTGAAAAGTTCTATTTAAAGAGACACGAAAATATTTCTCTCAGACATGATAAAACTCTCCAAGCAAAATTAAAATATGAAAATATCAAAAAACCGCTCTATTTCTGAATTCCCAGAATAACCGCCCGTTTCCTTGTGCACTAAGTGGGCGCAAGCGATTAATGAAAAGCTAAGTTTAATACTTGATCAAGGCTGTCTAGCAAACAGAATACATAAGTAAACGGCATTTTTTTAGTGGAACACTTAATAACATCCTTAAGTTTTCGTTTTTTTTAAAGGGTATTTTTTTGAATTATTACTAGGTTTTGTGACTGGTTAAGGGTTGTTCGTGTATTATAAAATACCTTTTTTGGTTCCTAATTGATTAACTTTACTATAATAGCTCAATTTTAGAATTCTTTGTGTGGTTAATGTCATAGGTACTTGTGCAAATTACCAAATCAAATCAAATCATTTATTTTGTGAACATAAGTAAAAAATAGTTGGATAAATATGTAAAATTCAGAGACTGTCTATGTTCCGCCGTTAAGCATACAAAATGTTAACAAAAAATTAAATTACATTAAAATCAACAATTCATTAAATTACATAACATCAAAATGTCAGAAGAATAAAATGTCAATACAAGTAAATTAAATCAAATATGCGAATAGAAATAATTAATAAAAAAAAAATGTCAACATTATAATTTGTCACTTGAAAAATCGCTAACATACACTTTGTCAGACAATAATTGTTTAACCTACACAACACAGAAGATTTCTTGACATGACATTCAAATCCTTGATAACATTTTAACTTCAAAACATAATATTAGGCATGTACTGTGATATAAATCAAACTAAATTCATAAACCAAACATGGTAACATTTCATCCAAACACGTAGAAACTATTGTTCATTTTGAAATTGCTTTCACTCCAAACTACACAATTCTTCAAGCATAAATTCCATACAATAAGTTATACAGCTCCCGGTTACTACAAACACTTGAATATTTTACAACTAGCACTGAACAAACCGAATCAAAAATTAAATCTAATTCGCCTTCGGGGGTCATTAACGATGCAGCCATTACGGGCCTTTCTTTAAGCCTTCGGCACACCAAACGCGACTTGCGAGCAGTGCGGGTCGTCAGCAGGCCCGCGCGAGTTATATTTAAGGAATTTTTATAGAACACGCCAAATATACTGACTTTTAAGTAACCCTTCGCGATAAGACCGCCATTTGTACTGTTCTTAATAATGTGTACGCCTTCTGTTTTATTTCTTTTAGTGTAGGTACAATAAAGTATATCTATCTATCTATCTACCTTCAAGCTATTGGCATACCAGATCCGGGTCATCTGTGGCGCTTGTTGTTGGCGGGCCCGCGCTCGTATTCAATGCGCTGTGTCGTGTTTCGTAATCATTTATTTCTTTCAACAAGCGCGGGCCCGCTTCGACCCGCGTTTAGTGTGCCGATGGCTTCAAGGGTCAGGCTGGCTACAGATTAATGTTTGAATTTTTAAAGAAAAAAAGTAAAAGAACGAGGTGCATTTTTATTGTTATGGTAGAATAAAACGTCGTCTTCATTGTATATTGTTTAAAAATGCTATTGTTGCGTGCGTTTTGAGATGCATTGTGGATTTTTAAGTAGGAGTCATTTTCGGTTGAGTTCAGGCTTCGGGCTAAGTAAAATTACTTCTTTGTTGTCAAGCATGCCAAACACTTGTGAATCTATGGCGATAATGCGGTAAGTAGGAATTCGCTTTCGTTAAATGAATTAAGTAGTTTAACAGTCATAAGCAATCGTGCGAACAGTTGTTGATAATCTTAAAAGTTCATTTAAAAAATATAAATTAACTAGCGACCGCCCCGGCTTTGCTCGGGTGCAATGTAGATACTAATGTGGGGCATATAAACCTTTCTCTTCAATCACTCTATCTATTGCCGAAAACTGCACTAAAATCCGTTGCGTAGTTTAAAAGATGTAAGCGTACAGACAGCGGGAGCGACTTTGTTTTATACTATATAAAGAAGATGTTGCCCCACTCTAGGCTTATTCCTAAATGTTGGGTACAGGAATTAATTTCACGTGCATAAACTTCCAAACCCGTAACCGTTATAGGGCCATACAAATACTTAGTTTAGTTAACCTGGGCTGTATCCGCACTTAGCCTCTTGATTGGGCCACTGTGCGTGTTACAAATACTAAACTTGTTCCATGAAAGAATACCCCACGACTCGCGATTCAGAAGCCAAGCACTTAGCCGTTGCGCCAAATGTGTCAAATTCAAATCGTTTATTTGCTAGAACATGGTATGTACAGAGATCTTGCAGTGTTATAGATTCCGACATATTCTGCCATATTATGCGGCGTGCAAATTTAAATGAAGTTAATAATAGTTAAAATGATATTAAAATTGTATATAATTACAAAAATGTCACCTATTTTATATTATCTTGTCGTCTATAAATTCTTTAACACTATAATAAGTTTTGGTCAATAATATATCAAATAACTGTTTTTTTAAATAATGTAAAGCGTTGTTGAGCAAGGCTTTGAGGAAGATGGTTAAATATTTTAATACACACACAGTACACGTTTCTTTTATTTATTTCTAGACGTATTGGGGGCATGCATAATCTGTTTTTGTGCCTGGATCGACTATTTACATTATCACTAAATTTTCCAAAAAAAATGGGGATACTGTTTTACAAATAAACAGATTTCAAATATATATAGACAGGGCAATGGTAAGATTTGTAGTTTTTTAAATAGGGGTTTACAACTATCTAAATAGTGGGCATCACATATTGCTCGGATACATTTTTTTTGAGCTTTAAATACTCTATCAATTTCTACTGAGTTACCCCATATGATAATACCGTATCTAAGAACTGACGATACATATGCGTGATAAGCCACCAATGCTGTATTGAAGTTAACAATTTGTCTGATTCTTTTCAGTGCATAAACAAAGCGGTCTATTTTATGTACATTTGTCGTCACCTTAAGACGCTGAGAATTTTAAATACATATCCATTTATCGTATCAGCGACTTCGTTCATATTTATGTTTGCAGGTACATTTCAAGACTTAATTTGGGCTGGAAAGTACAGTTTACATACGCTCACGCCTTGGTGAGTTCACAAGAGAGGTAAAATTTTCCTAAGTGCTCCAAGTAACGTACCCACATAAATATACATTCTAATAGGCAGAGGAAACGCGGTTAGCATATTAAGGTTTACGTAAAAAGATTTAGAGGAACATTTAGCAATACGTCACAGAATTTAAGCGAATAATCAAAAGGAAAGTGTGAAACAAAAGTTAGTTTAAATCATTTTAATCTGACCAAATTATGGAGTTGTGGCTAGTGTAAGATGAGCGCTGTGGCGGTTCAGTTTGTTCAGTGTGAGGGGTTAGTTTGGATGGTCCTAGCTAATTACACTATTTCGCTAACATAGTCCGAGTTGAATTATTAGCTGGGAATGTCACAAGTAGTGATATATAGGAGGGCGTGGGTTCTGAGATTACTTTGTGTTGTTTGTAAGCCGACCACGAAAATGTCCTGTTATGTGGATCATTAAAATGGAAGTTCGTGTGTGTTTCGTTTTAGTTCATAATTGGAGTCGAGTCAAATAGATTAGAGTTGTGGAATGAGTGAGTGTGAAATGTTTTATTACTTTAGTTAGTTTATACCGAAGTATATTGGATTGGGGGCTTTCAGGATTGATACACGTATCAAGTAAAAGCAAAATCGTAGTACACAAGATTTATGTAGTACCTAAAATAATCCTAAATACGTGACAATAGGCTCACTCTTATCCTATTGCATCTCTCGTCTCGTCGTAAACAACAAGAACGTACCTATCTCTCCCAGGATACTTTCGTTCTGCCTAGCATTGCCATTTTCCCAACAATATTAGGGTCTGCTTCCAGTCTAACCAGATGCGGCTGAATACCAGTATTTTACACGGAGCGACTGCCAGACGTCCACAACCCAGTTACTGGGCAATGCCAATATCGTAAGGTTAGACCAGTTATCAGACTTTCGGGTTTTTAACTTCCCGTAACGACTGGCATAGGTATTCGACACCCGGGACCGACTGTTTAACGTGCTTTCCGAGGCACGGGAGGTCTTTGTAACGAACGTTCACCCATCCACGGACTGACTGCAACAAGTGCGGTTGCTAATAACTAGTGTCTCCTAGGATACGTAATTAGCAGAAATAATGATGTACATAATTTAATTAATACAAGTGTGAAACGGTGACAGACGAGAAGATGACAATTACGTAGGTATCCTATTCAACTTCGCCTTATTGTTCAGGTCTCTTGTTCTCTATGACATTTGAGAAGAACATGTAATGGTGCGTCCAGACCTGACGAACGCGCCGCTCGCGCGCAGCGCGCGAGCCGTTCGCGAGCTGCGCGCGAGCGGCGCGCGTAGCTTCGTACGAACATGAAATGCACGCGCGCAGCTCGCGAGCGGCTCGCGAACGGGGCATTCGCGGCGTTCGCGGCGCGTTCGTCAGGTCTGGACGCACCATAGGAAACGCGACCGCTTTTTAATTATACTAGCGGCCCGTCCCCGGCTTCGCACGGGTGGAAATTTTTCCCGTTTTTGCAACATTTTTCATTTATGCTCCGCTCCTATTGATCGTAGCGTGATGTTATATAGCCTATAACCTTTGATAAATGCCTTAAATTAAATAATTAATAATTAAATTTTAAGCCTTTGATAAATGGACTAGCCAACACAAAAATATTTTTTCAATTCCAAACAGTAGTTCCTGAGATTAGCGCGTTCAAACAAACAAACAAACTCTTTAGCTTTATAATATTAGTATAGATTTTGCTGTTCATGGTGGTGCTGCTTGCACAGGCCATTTGACAATTATTTCAAATTCAGTACTTTCAAAATTATTACCATAATAATTTTCCGATTGCAAATTTGGATGGTAATGTAGCAGTGTTATTTGCGTTAACGGGTTATTTATATGCAACATCTAAGCATTCATTTAATATGTCGTGGTGGCTCTGTGGTTACGGACCCGCGGGTTGCGTCAACCACAACCGTCAGTCAAAACAAAACCAAAAGTTTTGACATTTTTCTTAAACAATAACTGTCAAAATTTTTTGTTTTGTTTTTACTGTCAAATATTTTGACAGTTCTTTAAATGAAAACTATCTGAATAAACGGTTCGGCTTTGCTTCGGTTGCGACCTATTCTGTTAGTAGAATTGGTCGCCAGCCCCCAGTTCATCAGACATCGTTATATTAACATATACATATGTACGTATATAAAATGAAGCGAAGCGTTTATAATCGGGAAGACTCGCAAGTGACACCCGTCTCTTGAACCGATGGTAATTAATTACACTTGCCAGCTACATACACTTCACGACCCATAAATTGATGCTTGAATTGCTACCAGATTGTATAAGTATATTACTTGAGCAGTGACTGATGATCAGCTGTTTTTGTTTATCTAAAAAGTCTTCTCTGCCTCCATTATGATTTTGCTGGATTCTGCATTTTGTAAATCATGAAATCTCGATAGTGGCAATATTATACCTTCATGGTACTTATTAATGTAATCAGACCATTACTTTCCACTGGGCACGGGCCTCTTCTCAGAATGAGAAGGGTATAGGCTTTAGTCCACGCTGGCCTGATACGCTATCACTATCTCTTGATGGAGATACTTTTAAACACGTCCTGTCCTGTTTAACGTTTATTTTTAATTTTTATACTATATTATTTGATGGGCTCGTGGCTAATAACCAACCACGTGGATCATACGATTTGCAAAGTTAAGCTGCGCTTACCGCGGTCAGTCCGTGGACGGCTGACCGTTCGTTACACATGGAGACCCCTCCGTGCCTCGGAGAGCACGTTAAACAGTCGGTCCTGGGTATCATACGAATACCTACGACAGTCGTTACGGGAAGTCAGAACCCCGAAAGTCTGACAACCGGTGTAACCTTAGGATATCGGCATTGCCCAGAAACTGGGTTGCGGAGGTCTGATGGCAGTCGCTCTGTGTAAAATACTGGTATCCAGCCGCATCTGGTTAAACTGGAAGCTGACCCTAACATAGTTGTGAAAAGGCGAAGCAGAACGATTTAAGAAGAAATAAAAAGTATCAACAATAACAATCGCGCTACACACCAGTCACATTTGCTAACAACCGTGTTGCCAGACCGCGATTTTAAGCGTTTACTACACAACCAACATGTAAACACATTTATCCAACAGACTTCACTTTCTTGTACTATGCATATAAGCCCCCGGCTTTTAACAGGGACCGCTTGTGTATGATTAATATACATGAAAAGGTCGATCACATTTCAGTAATACATAATTTCGCGAGTATATAAATTATGCCTACGTCCTTTTCAGTAATCGAATTATAATGAAACGGAAATAAGAGATCGGTCGAACAGATTGCGGCGTAACCAAATTGAATACCCACCTGACAATGTCATTGGCAGTCAAAAAGTCGATCCAATGTCACATAGCTGGATGAAAAGTAATGAAAAACGTGTTATTTATAGGGATAAAAGATTTTAATGGCAGATTAAATTTATTTAGCCTAGTGACCGAACGAAATTTTGCACACATGAGTGATGAAGGTTCGCTTAGAAGTTGCTGCGTATAAGAATTTTATCACTAATAAGCAACGACGTATTACAGTAGGGGAATGATAAGTTTCGTCAGTTTTCAAATTCATTCCTTTCCCACTTTGCGGGCATATGTTACCTTTTCAAACTGTTGAACAGAAAAGACCAATGCATGGAAAACTATGTTTAATTTTTGGGTAACAAAGATCAAAATTGCCTTTTGCCTCCATTATGACATATTAGTGCCATGTAATATCTTTGATTTGGTTTAATCAAATCGATGATTAAATAGATTGGCATTACATGTCTGTCACCATGTCACCATAATGTTTTGTCAAAAAATACTAGTATTTTCTTTTCTATTATGTTGGCAATACGTAGTCGGTAAAATAGTTCATTTCTTGCACTGTGCAAGCAAAAATACACCTTAAGGTGTATAACATTTTCATTCCGCGACTGTACATATTATATCAATGCTAATAGGCACTGTGGAGGAACGAGGTATGGTGTTCCTCCAACGAAAAGGGAAGATCCTCCAACCAGGCGGGTATTATGCCTGCCGGGGTACTACCCTACGGTTGATGTTGGGAAGTTGTATAATATACGATCTGTGTGTCATTTTTTTATATCGTGATGCAGGATTCTGTGACGTCATATTTGAGAGTTGTCATTATTGTCGCTGTAGTCTGCTACACAATCGTCGTGCTGTGTAGTTCGAATGTGGCGTGGTAGATGTCGCCTCAGCGTATCAGCCTGGTTATTGAAATATTCTTCAAAGTGCTATGGGGAAACTCCGTGGCATACCTAATGACCACACAGACTTATGGCCAAATACGCAAACGCTACTCAATTTTTAGTTGCCGTTAAGTTCGTGCTGTCACTGTCACTTCGCCTTATAGTGACAGTGACAGCACAAAGTTAACGGTAGCTCAAAATTTAGTAGTGTTTCAGTATTTGGCCATTTGAGTCATTTCAATATCCTATATTTAATTTATCTTTAAATAAGCGATAGGTTGAAATTATTAGATAGTTAATATACATTTTCTGTAGTCATTACCTTATAGGTTTAATTAACGACTGACTCATAATGAAAGAAATTAAGGCCACAGGCGATGCTTTAAAACCCTGATTTCGTGCATATAGATGAAAAATGTATTTAAGATATATATTTTATAATATATTTCTTTACTGCTGATTGTCAGCTCTTGGGTTCAATCCCCAGGTCGGGCAGTGTTATTGGGTTTTTCCGTGTGAAATTCCTCAGTAGCAGCCCGGAGCTTGGATTTGTGCTCGGTTGATGGCAATAGGCTCGCTCCCTTTTACACGGGACTAACAACGGCGAAATGAGGGTGTTACTATAGACCTCTGCCCAATCCTTCGGGGAATACAGGCGTGATGTTATGTTATACAATATTATATTTTATAATATTTTTACTTTAACATAGACTGTACCTATGTAGAATATTAAAACATAAAAAGGTTAATGTGAAATGATCTGGGGAGTTAATTCTATTGTCCATTAATTACAGACATTATTTACCATTGCCTAAAACCTTTTTATGGTTGCCTCTTCAAACAGTCACTGTGGACAGTTAATTTACTTTATGTATTCAGGCAGGTAGGTACTTCAAACAATATTGCAGCGTTGGTCTGGTATGTCATGCAATTTTCGTGATTTTTCGTGACATCACGTTTTTACAAAGGTTTTATAATAGTGTATGGAACCATACAATGAGATCCATTTTGAAACATATCCCATTACTAACACATTGACCGCGATTTCCCCGCGTGAATTTCGGACCTGCGCATACAAAATTTTACATAAAATATTACAGATTTTCATACAAACTTCCATCCCCTATTTCACTCCATTAGGGGTAGAATTTTAAAAAATCCTTTCTTAACGGATGTCTACGTCTCAAAAGGAACCCACGGTCCAAATTTCATGTTTATAGCTTCAGTGGTTTAGGCTCTGCGTTGATGAATCAGTCAGTCAGGACAAGTAATTATATTATGTACTATAGATTTGTACCTTTTTAAAGCTTTTATATTTAAGTTTGTTAATAAACATTACGCCTGTATTCCCCGAAAGCTTGGGCAGAGTTGTATAGTAACACCCTCATTTCTCCGTTATGTTTAAGTCCAATGTACCTAATAGGGAGCGAGCCTATTGCCATCAACCGGGCACAAATCCAAACTCTAGGCTGCTACTCAGGAAGTCCACACGAAAAAACCCAATAACACTTTGCCTGACCTGGGGATTGAACCCAGGACTTCACGATCAGCAGTCGCGCTTGCCACCACTACACCAACGGAGAGTTGTTAGTATGTTAATATATGTATACTTAAAAATATATATTATGTGACTAATATTACTTAAGTTATCAGCAAAAGACTTTAAATGTGAACAACATGTGCCATTGTGTGCAATAGTTATAAAGTATACAACATAAATATTTATCAATGTGGAGTTTATTGTAGTAGCGTACATTGACCCATGAACGAGTTTTAGTAGGTACCTACTGGATTCGGCGCGCCGTGTTCCGTGCGCGCTTCTCAGGAGGACGTGGGGCAAGGCCCCACAGAGGAGAGGTCCGCCATAGGTTGGCGGACCGGGACCTGCCGGGGTTGCGGTGCATGCTTTTGCGAATCCCGCGACCCTGGCCGTACGGTCAGGAGAAGGAACACCGTTGGTTTTTAGCCGGTAAGAGTCCGGCAGACCCCCTCGCCTTCCCCGGGCGAGGGACATCCATGAGGATATTCCAACGAGAAAAAAAAAAAAAAAAGGTACCTACTGGATGCTATCGCGTTTAATTCTAGTAATATTTCTTGAAGCTATGCTCTTCATCAAATGAAGAAAGAGTTAAGTACCATATAACTATCTGCATAGTAATAGCCTTACTTAATGGTAACAGCAGTGATAGCCTAGTAGTGTGACCGTCGGACGATTGCCAACCCATAGGTCTCAAGTTCGAACCCAAGGCACACACCTCTGACTTTTCGGATTCATGTGCTTATTGTATAATGATCACTTGCTTAAAAACGGTGAAGGAAAACATCGTGAGGAAACATGCCTGAGAGATATTTCTAGACGAAATGTGAAGCCAAGTCAGAGGCCCATGGGCGGCATAAACTCTGACACCAGGTTTAGTCACTAGCCACACGAAAAGAAGAAGAATAGCCTTAATAAGCTCAGAAAAAGATTTTCATATTCTATAAACGGACAACAGATGGCGCTTGACGTTAATATAAAATTAATTGCGTCGCCGAAGCAGAATTAAGGATTCTGAGTCAAAGTCGCGTTTTAAACATGCTTCTTTAAAGAATATTTTAAAAAAATATTATCATCTGAATTCCAATTTGAATTATGTTGACGTCTATACTAATATTTTTGGCAAACATAACATAACATCACGCCTGTATTCCCCGAAGGGTTGGGCAGAGGTGTTTAGTGACACCCTCGTTTCTACGTTATGTTTAAGTCCCACGTAATAGGGGGCGAGCCTATTGCCATCAACTGGGCACAAATCCAAACTCCGAGGTGCTACTGAGGTATTCCACAAGGAAAAAAACCAATAACTCTTTGCCCGACCTGGGGATCGAACCCAGGACCTCACGATCAGCAGTCGCAAACATCGATAGGATTATTTGAGGTTAATGTTCAGTTCTGCCTAGTCTTTTCCCAACTATGTTGGGTTCAGCGTCCAGTCTAACCAGTTGCGGCTGAATACCAGTATTTTACACGAAGTGACTGCCATCAGACCTCCGCAACCCAGTCACTGGGTAATACCGATATCTTTAGGCTAGACCAGTTGTCAGACTTTCGAACTTCTGACTTCCCGTAACGACTGTCATAGGTATTCGTATGACTGTTTAACGTGCTCTTGGAGGCACGGAGAGGTCTCGATGTGTAACGAACGGCCACCCATCCACGGACTGACCGCGGCAAGCGCAGCTTAACCTCGCAAATCTTATGATCCTTAACCAGAAGTCCCTCATTGGTATTTGAGGCTTATGTATGGACATAATAGGTATTAAATTCACTACAGTGAATAATCTTAAGAGGATAATGCTGTAATTACTGCTCTTGACGGGTGACTTGGTGATCGCGTGAACAACACGGTCCGTATTACAGAACATTCCTCAAATCCAGTTTGTTCTTTAATCAGTTGATCACTGTTTAAGTATAGAATCAGTACTTGAGGAACGGTCTTATTCCAGAACGGCAATCAATCTATACTCAGATGAAACGAGACTCAAATCGAGCCGATCGATTGGTTGATTACAGATCAAATCACTGCTTGGGGTCGAATCTACGAACTGAGTAACGATCTAGAATAAAGCCAAACTCAGCTGAACTATGATCAATGAATCTATGCTTGAGGAATGTTCTAAAATTAAAAGTCGACTCATAACTAGTTTTAAACAGAGATTAATGCTCGAGTTTGTTCTGTAATACGGACCTTAGTGATTGATTTGTATATTACAAGTCATTCTAGAAAGCAGTGATAGCCGAGCGGTACGCTTGCCTTCCAAGTAAGAGGGTTTGTGTTCAATCCCGGCCCCCACCTCCGACTTTGCGAATTCATGTGTCGATCAGAATTTCATTGTCACTTCCGATGACGGAGAAGGGTAACATCGTGAGGAAACATGAACAATAGAGGGGGTTTAAAAAATGTTCTCGATGGTGTGTGTAGTTTGCCAACCCGCACCAGGCCAGTGTGGTGGACTAAGGCCTAAACCCTTCTCATTCTGAGACGAGGTCCGCGCCCAGCAGTAGGATAGTAATGGGCTGATTATGTAAGTTTTAAAATAGCTCATTATTGTATTAAGTGCTTTGTTGGTCAACTGGTGGCTAGCGCGACTGCTGATAGTGAGGTTCTAGGTACGATCCTCAGATCGAGCAGTGTTATTGAGTTTTTCCATATGAAATTCCTCAGTAGCAGCCCAGAGTTTGGATTTGTGCCCGGTTGATAGCAATAGGCTCGCCCCCTATTACATGGGACTTAAACATAACGGTGAAATGTGAGTGTTACTATACACCTCTGCTCAACCCTTCGGGGAATACAGGTGTGATGTTATGTTATGAATAAGGCCTGTGGAGAGAGCATTGCAATAAATTGAATATGGTTAAATTACTTACTGTACTTCATCAATAAAACAGACATCATCGTTTTAAAAAGAAAACAATTGTGGTGAACCCATCAGCGGCGAACATTTACGAAACATATTTAACGTAACATGTCTCTACATTAAATATATTGATTCCACTTTATTTGATTCTGTAGTGGAATTTTAATATAACCAGAACACAATGGAAACGTTTCCAATAGAATTTTCCATATTCGAACACAGGAAATGAAGACGATTCTGCTGTCATGTATATAAATACACGTATCTTTGTTTGTTTACCCCAGAGTGTCCGAAATGGACTCTGTATTCGTGGAGATCGATGGGCGAGCTATTTCTCGTTTCTTGGGACAAAATTATTTTGTTTTTTGTTCTGTTTCTAGTGGATATGACGATTAATTTGTTCTTCTTTTTCATGTGGTTAGTGACTAGCCTGGTGTCTGAGTTTATGCCGCCCATAGGCCTCTGACTTGGCTGCACGTGCCGTCGAGAAATATCTCTCAGGCATTTCCTCACGACGTTTTCCTTCGCCGTTTTTAAGCAAGTGATAATTATGCAATACACACATGAATCCCAAAAGTCAGAGGTGCGTGCCTTGGGTTCGAACTCGAGACCTATGACTTGGTAGTCCGACGGTCACACCACTAGGCTATCATTGCTTATTAGTTTGTTGTGTAGAATATATTTTACAGCTTTTGAATCTCAGGAAGATTATAAAAATCCTAAATTGTAAGCTAAGCATACATTCAACTTTTAGGAAATATTTCTTCATATTGCAATTAAAACAACACTGCTAGAAGTGCCAATAGAGACACTTTTCAAGCACTTACAAAATAGTCAAAATTTTAAAATATATAATCTGTATATATAGGTACAAGCTGAATCACATACACGTGCAAAAGAATACACATACTATACTCACACAATTGAAATGACCCCGTTTTATTAACTAACTTTACAAAGAACTCGCCAATACCGATGGGGAGAGCAGATAAAATACTCAGACAATTGCAATTATACTATCTTTAGAGACTAGACTGAATTCCCGAACCGACTCTTTGATTAAGTTCAATTTGTTACCGTCGACAAGGCCGTGTTCAGTACAAAGACGATACAATCAGACTCGCTAATGTCAAATGGAAATCGTCCTTATATACGAAATGATTTTAGACGATCGGAGATCAGTACTTAGTTGGTTTCCACAAGAGTGGGAAATAAGAATTAGGAGGCTATGTCGCTTACTTGAAAACCAATCAAATTCCATGTCACATTACTTTTTTAAGCGATCTTAATTAGCTTCGATTCGTATATTTATTTGATTCAAATCTTGCGACAAATTTTTAACTACTTCTGCTGAAACATCGCACACAAATTTAATTATCATGACAATAAAACATTTCAACCTTCAATCCTCGAATCCTGATGCTCCAGGGGTACTGCAAGATAAAACCGTTTAACTTAAAGATTTTTTTAAGGTATTATTTCTTTCCTTATATTTTTTGTGGCCATAGGCAATAATGGATGATTTTTGACCCTCCCGGGACCGACAGTTTAACGTGCTCTCTGAGGCACGGAGGGGTCACAATGTGTAACGAACGGCCACCCATCCAAGGACTAACTGCGGCACGCGTAGCTTAACCTCGCAAATCGTATGATCCGTGCGGTTGTTATTTAGCCATGAGCCCCTATATATTTCATACCAAGTATTAATTACCCAAAAAAACGGTTTCGTTTTCTAGTTAATACTCTTCAAAACGAGTAAACAAGTTGAGCACAGGCTTTCTAAAGTACCAATATAATGTCGGGAGCACTTGAGGGCACGTATAGAAATAAATTGTCGAGTTTAATATCTGAGACTCAGGTCGTTAGCTCCGCGAGCACTGTAACCCGATTCCTTCTTCATTTTGTTTCTTTCTATCTGTCTCTGTCTCTCTTTCTTGTGTTTATGACCTCACGCATGTATTCTGTACTGTTGTACAGTCATAGTTTGCTAGTGGCGGTATTAGGTTGTTCATCGACTTAAAAAATCTTATTCTGGGATAACCCCTGAACTGGGAACTATATCCCGAACTTTAGTGAGCTCTATGGATCCCCAAACCAGTTCTCCGTAAATCGAAGGCAAATTCCGACCCTCATAATCATGGCGGACGTTGAAGCGATAGCAGCCGCTCACTGTATCTTGTCAGCACCTATAAATTATTAAGCTGGGTACAGACTTACGAAATGTAACATGCAATGTAACACACAATGAAAGAATTTGCCGTCCACATTGTTGCAATGTATCATGCAATGTAACAGAATTCCCATAGTGTGGACGCCTTGCGCGCACGAACCGTGCACACTACGCGTGCGTACTACGTACCTTTCATGTTACATTGCATCTTACGTTACAGCAGTCTGTACCCGCCTTAATATTCAAGTGAAAATTGCGCGCTCTGATATGTGGAATGCCTGAACAAACTCTTTTGGTTAGGGGTCGATTTACCGCCACCAGAGCAATTTCTGCCCAACTCATCCGAACTCGACCCAACGCGCTCGAACCATCCCTCTATAGATCGTCAGCTGGAAGATCAGTTCGAGGGTTGGACGATCGTGTAGTGACAGCATTATAATAATAAATTGCCCTACCAGATATGAAATCGAACCCAGAAATTCACTAAACCCCACCTAGTCCGTGTAGCCGACAAATTTTAAAAAGTTTTTACTTTTATCTAATTCTTTTCGTGATGGAGGTAGGTACATTATGAATCCTTCTCAAAGAAGAATATGACAGTACCAGATATTACTATGCTTTTTAAACTTACAGTGGATTTCGACAGATATTTTAGCTTTTATGAGCGGGTTAAGTGAACTCATAACTTATTCTAGAGTGGTTTTAACCACTTTTGAATCCCGAAAATACTTGAAACATCAATTAAATATTCAATTGCATATTGAAACGAGATATTCGGTCTACATACAGTAAAAGTTAATAATTGTTTAAGTATGATTCACACTATTTTAACATAAATGGCAAGAGTTCTTAAACCACGTAGAAGAAATGGTTTACATACTTTTGGTTTCAAAATCGTTTGCCCTGCATTCCAGCCAGCGTTCTTGGCGAGCAATAGGGAGGAGATCTCGAAAGGATTTGAGAGATTAAGCACGTCGAATGCATCTGTACAGAGTTATTTCCACTCAAGATCTGTTCATTGCAAAAACTGGGTTGGATTCCTGAGATCTTTTTTTGCGTCAAGTCTGTGTAAAACTTTATTTTATACAGGCGTTTTATTATGAAAAGCTTCGTGAACATTCACTTCCAATTACCTATTTTAATTAAGTGTTCCGTTGTTCATAGAGTAAGCAATAATCATAGTTAGTTAGCTAAGAGTACGGGGTGTACTTTAGTTACCCTCTTTGATCCAAAGATCTGGTTAAGACAGATGATATCACAAACAGCAAATCGAAACTAACTCCAACCAAAATGCACAATTACTACTCAAGCGCAAACTGCACAGCAAAACATTATTCATCTCACCGCAATTTCTGAACAAGGATGGTTAAAATTCAAAGTCAAAACGCCACGAACAATACCGCCAAAAGCGTAAAACCAACCGCGACTTTTCAAAGGAGCCAGCGAACCATGCGAATTTACGGGAAACTCCAGGACAAAACCAGCTATGTCCTGGAGAGACAAATTCCCGCTTACACGCCGAATAATAACTGCCGACGACAATTCATGAAATTGCAGCGAATTTTGCTCCAATTGTATACGCCGAAGAATGTTGGATGTTCTATTATAATTTCGTTAGTAATGGCCCACCATTCGACCGCCCTTTATCTTTGACTGGAGAATTTGAAGTGTACACAATTAAGATTAATGTGTCCTAACACGTATAATGGCGTCAAAAACATTAGCCGTGAACAAACATGTTGTAAGCGAGTTCTAATCTACGCGAGGCAGGCTCTGTTTTGTTAGGCGACGTCGCACAGATAGTGGGCAGTCCCGTATTAAAATTAAATTTCGCGCAGCTTGCTGGGGTCAGCACTTGTTCGTTATTGAAGAGAAAATGAAAGGCGAGCTCAACCTCTATCAAGAATCCCAGTTTAGGTCGTATTATTGCTCATAAAATTTTGTATATTAATTTAGTTTCAACTCCCATGTCGCTTTATGCGCGGATGAGTCGAAATTCGTTCGTGAAGTGAACCGAGATGATATTGGAACAGTATAAAGAGAGGGAAAGCGGCAAACGTCATTAGTTGTTAATTTCATTCTATAGTTACAGCCGACAGTTCTGACGCTCTTCCAACAAAGGGTGATAAATTGTGTATGCTGTAAGTAGACGGTTTTGTTTCGAAGTGCCAGTGGGTGTCTGTAAAGGAGCAGGCTCACTCTTATCGCTTTTAATTTGAAACGATGCCAAAAAAATAAGGAGGTCCTGGAAGCGCGGGCGGCGGAGCAGCGCGACGGTGCGCGATTACTTAACTTTAGTGCGGCTGCGGACCGAATTACATGGAATGGCGCCCAACGTGGGGCTCGGTATAAGCAAATTGTGAGCGAACGAAACGCCTTGAAATTGCAAATTCAAGCGGCTCCAGCGCGTTTTGTTCGAGTCGGTTCCCGCAATTCGCGCACCTCCACAGTTCCTTACATTATTTAACGAAGTAGCCGCGGAAGGAGATTTCGTTGTGCGAGTTTTTGAACGACTCCAGAAAATTCATTTGTAATTCATACAAAATTCTTTGCACTTCGTTCCCTTACTTTATTAAGCTTTCATATTTCACTTTTTCCCTGTCATCCGGTTGTAACGTACGTGCCACGTAAAAAAGTCACTCATTGTCTATAATCTGATCCAATTAAACTCGACAAAGAACAATCTCGGCGCTAATTTCCCGTACTGAGAAAAATTGTTGTTTCAATTATTTTTGCCTCCGTATCTCGTCGAAAAAGATTGCACAAACAAATGTACGAATTAAGCACAAACGAGGCGCCATTTGCCCAGTAATTTCATCGGACTTTTAGTAAAAGGAAGTCGCGCCCATATTCGATATTTCGACTGGCGAAATAAATGTTCGTCTATAATTTTAACAAATTTCCTGCCCAATGCGGCATTATGTTTCGCGACAGAGCAATCTGGGTCGTGATTACGCAGGGAAAAAACGCTAAGAGGCTCCCTTCTGAGACGTTACATCTTAATGTGGCCACAATATACATAATGGCAAGATATTTAGACCACGAGTGTTCTTGACTGCTATACATCAAACAAAGACATTACCACAAAACGCCGGTTAGATACCCACAGCATAAAATATTCCGAACGCAATGATATATTTGAGGGATATGGAAATAGGCGACGGCGGGGAGTCGGAATATGTATGCGGGTGTCCGTGACAAGAACAAAAGATTTTGAGATAACAACCGTTCGGATCTTTGGGGGTGTAGGTAAAAGATGGGGAATCTGGGATTAAAAAAACATCATGAGTAAATGTAAACGTGATCTCATTTTGTTCTCGATTATCTAAATGATATTTAGTTAAAACAATATACCTGTTTAAATCTTAATATATCATTAACCAAAAAGGTAATTTAAATTATGACAAAGTTTTTTGGGTACCTTATTAACTAACCCCTACATCAATATTTGACAGAAGAGTACCCGTGTATTATCTATATCAATATTCAACAGAAGATTGTGATTGTACAAGTCCAAAACCAATATTTTTTCAACAAGTATTATCATAGAAAAGTAATCTAGGTAACAAGCGCACTTCATTTTTTTTTGTATTTTTGTTTTGCTGTCTCCCCACATTGTGTTTGACTGGCTATGTGCAAAAAAAACTTATCCGTAGACCAAGCGAAATAGGCCAAATTAATTTTAAATGTTTATTATTAAATTCAGTGCCTCGGAAAGCACGTTAAAACGTCGGTCCCAGTTATCATACGAATACCCATAAAAGTCGTTACGGGTAGTCATAAGCCCAAAAGTCTGACAACCGATCTAAGCTTAGGATATCGGCATTGCCCAGTAATTGTGTTGTAGAAGTCTGATGGCAGACGCTCCGTGTAAAATACTGGTATTTAGCCGCATCTGGTTAGACTGGAAGCTGACCCCAACACAATTGGGGAAAATCTAGGCAGAAAAATGAATTCAACACTACCTAAATACATATATTTGTATTCAAACCTAAAAACAAGCATAGACACTACGTTCCTAGTCAAAATTCAGGCAAACTCTTCACATAGAGGGCGTGTCAGTAGCAGAGCGTAATGAACTCCCCGAGACTCACTTTGTCTCAGTTTTTGTACACCTACTTGTGTGTGAATAATTTAGCAAAACCTTGAAGTTGGGCTAAGACACGTCTGACTATCTTGAGTACCGCTGTGGACTTTTTCCTTGTGTTATTTGGGTTTTTGCTGTGCTACCTTAAACTTTGAGTAAGTAAATAGAACTACTAGAACAGAGTATTATTTATAAACAGTATGAAAATGTGTAAGAATGACTAATTCTTCAAACACTTTTTCTTCCTCTTAGCCTTTTCCCAATTATCTTAGGGTCAGCTTCCAGTCTAACCAGATGCGGCTGAATACCAGTATTTTACACGGAGCGACTGCCATCAGACCTCCGCAACCCAGTAACTGGGCAATGCCGATATCCTAAGGTTAAACCGTTTGTCAGACTTTCGGGCTTCTGACTACCCGTAACTGACTGTCATAGGTATTCGTATGACACCCGGGACCGACGGCTTAACGTGCTCTCCGAGGCACGGAGGGGTCTCGATGTGTAACAAATGGTCACCCATCCACGGACTGACCGCGGCAAGCGCAGCTTAACCTCGCAAATCTTACGATCGGCGCGGTTGTTATTTAGCCACGAGCCCCTCAATTCTTCAAACACTTTATTCATTTTAAAAATATTTTAAACTTTAAGTATGTTTTGGTTCAAAGTCCAGTAACCTTTTTTATTTATCGTGGGAAAATCCTCATGGGTACCCTCCGCCCTGGGCAAGGTGAAGGGTTATGTGGGATTCTTACCGGCTAAAAACCCACGGTGTTCCTCCTTCTAACCTATGGCTGGGGTCACGGGATTCGCGAACTTTTTGCGGTGCATGCTATTATTGCATGCACCGCAAAAATTTCAGTTACCTACTAAAACTTTGATTAACTTTGCAGACCATGAATAAAACTGGTATATACAAGGTTAGTCGGAAAGGTACTAAGCCGCGGGCCACTTAATGTATCACTGATGATTGTTTTAAAGAAAGTGTAAAAATTTCAAAATTCGATCAATTTTTTTGTCATGAAAATGTATTTTTACTTTAGTTTTTTCATAAATTCTTCATCCCTGCATTAGTTACGAATTCAGAAAGTGGAACTTCTAATCTGTGACCTAAAATATAACCTAAAATGTAAACACACCTGATCATAGCTGAGGATAGATAGAATTTAGCGTATTTATTATGAAATCTTTGAACAGCTATTTCTCTTAAACTAATGACTTTTAGGGAAAGTTGTAGAACAAAAGTTATCCATTATTATGGGTACTTTAACACTCTTTCCGCTTAGTACCCCCTTTCCGACTAACCTTGTATAACTCCAACTGAGAATTTATTTAGAAATTTTATAAGTTATGCAAGCACACTGTACCAGCTATCTACTCTTTCGCCAACTAGCAAGACAGTACTCGCCCACAAAATACTCCGCCATAATCGTTATTGATACAGAAGATGGTCTGTGCAGCTTGCCCAAACGATGCACATAAAAATAAACTAAGCTGGAACAAAGCAAGGCCTACATAAAGTAGCTGAGCTAAGATAAGCTGTTAGTAAGGCCGTTACTGGCATCTGGCCACGCCAGCTTGCCAACCACTGGCACACAAGACGTAATTACTGTAATACATTTACGTTTCCACACGACACTAGATTTGATTAAAATGTTACAAAGGAAATAATAGTAGGGACATATGTTTATATGAGCTAGCTATTTTCAACGCACTGAAATTCCTCGTCATAGGAAAATGTTTTATTTTTATTTTTGAGACATAACACAATATCTCGTTTGTATTTCCCGAAGGGTTGGGCACATAACACCCTCATTTCGCCGTTGTGTTTAAATCCCATGTAATAGGGGGGGAGCCTATTATCATCAACTGGGCACAAATTCAAGCTCCGGGCTGCTACTGAGGAATTCCACACGGAAAAGCCCAATAACAACTACACACAACTAATAACGTGGGGATCGAACCCAGGACCTAACAAGCAGCAGTCGCGCTTGCCATCACTAGACCATATCCCTTTAATAATACGCCCATTGCTAGACAATAAGCTAGGTATCTCTCCACAGCTAGGTGCCTCAAAATGTACTAGGCCACTATTACGCGCCAAATCTCAAAGGTTATGGTAGTTTGAAGGAAATATTTAAAATTACTATCTTACAATAGGCATTTCTTAAAAGAAAAAGGGAAATAAAATAGTACACTATCCAAAACAACACGCATCTAGTTCTATCTGCATTAGCAAGATATAATATAATAGAGTACACAGGTATGCAGCTATGCTAATGTCACCTGTTCCACTTTCAATTTAAAAACAAACAAACGGAAATCCAGAAAACCAGTGCACAAACACTCGCGTCAAATCCATTCAGAATTTCAAACGAAGATGTTTCTAGTCCATACAAGATTACACCCATGCAATCTCATTCAAGCTTATCTGTATTGGATAAACCTAGTGCATTGTGCCCGGACTTTATTGAATGACTGTCTACACGTCTACTATGTGTAGTCACTAGCCAGTATCTGGGTTCTGTCAGACGTGTTAGGTCTTATGACAGCTCGATACGCGTCAAAATTGAGCACTATATAGTGGTGGTCATGCGTACGCAACACGTATCAGTTTCGGATTGAGAGCGGATCGAGCGTGGCTGAAACAAATGGTGCTGGAAATATATTTTTGCCTTGTCAGAAACGGTACATGCAAACCCGATGCGTGAAAACAGGCGTTTCTATTCTAACCCTTCCAGAATTTTATACTTCATATTTAGCAGAGAGAGAGAGAACTGCCTCGTTGGTCTAGTGGTGGCAAGCGCGACTGCTGATCGTGAGGCCCTGATTTCGATCCTCAGGTCGGGCTAAAGTGCTATTGGCTTTTTCCGTGTCGAATTTCTTAGTAGCAGCCCGGAGTTTGATTTGTGCCCTGTTGATGGTAATAGGCTCGCCCCCTATTACATGGGACTTAAACGTAACGACAAAATGCGGTTGTTACTATACACCTCTGCCCAACCCTTTGGAAAATACAGGCGTGTTGTGTTATTTTATGTTATGTTATTTAGCAGAGATTTGATTGTCAACCTGAAGAACGACGCGAAAGAAACAACGCGAAAGATCGAATGTTGAGCTCCGAAATGAGCACCTTGTCGCCATCTTTCCTTTGACTCAAACCTCAGAGAATAATGTTACAATTAGAAATTCCTTTCAAGAATTACTATTTCAAAAGCTGTATTTATTATCATGTTCCTCCCGTTTCAGACCAGAGTCCCGAAAAATAATCTAGCAACAAACTGGTGCCGGATTTTTTTCATCTATAACCAACAGGAGGTAGGTACGCAAACAACTCGATATTTATAGGTACTGGCATGTGTGTATGGCTGTGTGAATATTTCATAGCTTGAGACGGTGACGCCCAGTACAATATCGAACGGCACAGTTCTATATTCGATGTGGCAAATGCACTTGGTATGTTTGTCTTTGAATATATATGCGTCTATGGCACCGTGTTTATGCTTGCCTGGGTTCAAATAGTACATCGTATTTGAACCCAAGTTAGAACAAAGTGTACGGCCTGTTGTTGGTAAATATTTGATCAGGCATCACAACATCGATGGAAGTTTCTTTTAAACGGGTTTCTGTGATGCTTTTTGGATTGATATCCTTGTCACATGTTCCGAGCACCTAAGTGTAACCTGTCTTGGATTCCGAAAAAGGTTATCATGTAGAGAAGAATAAAAAATATTCACTTGCCAAATACAATAAACAAAACACACGATTTTAATCGCATATCATGATGATGATGGAAAATAAACGAGCTTTATCCGAGTCAAGAACTCAATCATAGGTCTAATTACTCCATGGGCCGATATCACCGGTTTTAATAAGCTTTGCCCATTTTGGAATATATTGGAGTCAGAACGTTAGGAGTCAGTGAACGGTGCCTTTGTTTGTAAATCACGAATATTTTATAGCAGCAAAACCCAATATTGCATCAAGAACGTAAAATGGTTACTACAATTCAACGTTCTATACACCTTATATTTTACATATTTTATTGATGTTCAAATGGGCATTATTTATGATGAAAAACCAGGTCAATTTTGTTCCACTAGCTATATCACACCGCCGGATATTGGTAAATAACATGTAACTTTTTCAACGAATTGTTTTACTAAGTAGTTGCAATTACCACTAGTAAACGATGTAAATTATATCCTGCAATTATAAAATATACGAGGTTTATATGTTAATTTTCATTGAATACGTGCGAAGGAATTAAATGAATACACAGAACTTTTTGAATGATATAGTAAATATAATTAATGATAGCGATAGGACCTAACTAGATGGCGATAACAGCGATAGTAAAATTCGTCCAACTATGTACCTAGTTGGAATTTCTGAAAATATCTATATCAACAATGTTCAGATTCCAAAATGTTTTGACACATCCAAAACTAATAACCTATTAGCATCTATAAAATTCTGCTAACTCGAAAAAGAAATGATGATGCCTGGTGTTATGTGATGTTTGAAAAAGAAAACAACACTCACCGACAACAATGTACATACACCCAACAAGTATATTCAGAAACTTAACAAAGATAATAAGAGCAGAACTTCAAGACATAATTCAATAACAAACAGAGATATTCCCAGAATATTCTCTTTGAACTTTGACGTGAAACGAATGGTTCCAAAAACCTAGCATCGTTTACAGAGTGCAGCATAATAAATTCATTTAGCTCTGTCCAGCATAGTTTAACGAAATTAAGCGGGTGCAATAAAGATTTGCTCGTAGAACTATTCGGACAGAACCAACTATTTGGATTAAGCCAGGCTGGCAACTTACGTGGAATCCAATGGTATTGTACGAACTGCATATATTTTTCATTTTTCTCGTTCGTTTTGTTACATATTTTTTGCTTTGTGTAAGTGCGTTTTAAACATTCTTCTGTATTAAAAGGTAGTATTTTGATGCCCAGGTGAATAATGTGTTGTCTGCTCGTAACTTTTTCGTGGTTTTATTCATGTGTTATGTGAGGAATACCTTTATTTATGTCGAAAACTATTCTTTAGTTTAATGTGCTGGGAGCTAAAAGAACCAGCTTGGGTTCTGAAGGTTAGACATCGGGACTGCCGTTAATCTTAGTGGAAGGTTTAGCCAATATTAATGGCAAAAAGAAGTATATGGAAGGAGTGGGAGATCTCTGCGCTATAGTGCAAGTGGGACTAAACAGGTTAGAAAAATTAATGTTTAATGATGCTTCTTCTTCTTTTCGTGTAGTTAGTGACTAACCTGGTGTCAGAGTTTATGCCGCCTATGGGCCTTTGACTTGGCTACACATGCCGTCGAGAAATATCTATTAGGTATGCCGGTTTTCTCACGATGTTTTCCTTCACCGTTTTTAAGCAAGTGATTATTGTACAATACGCACATGAATCTGAAAATCCAGAGGTACGTGCCTTGGGTTCGAACTCGACCTGTTATAATCAGATGATATTATTACTCTTCGAGACCTATGACTTAGCAGTCCGACGGTCAAACCACTAAACTATCACTGCTGTAAATGCTTAATTCTTCTTCTTCTTCCTGCCCTTATCCCACACAAGGTGGGGTCGGCACAACATGTATTTCATAAATTCATGTTGTTAGAGGTTTTGGCTTATTGTTTTATGACCGGCCGCCTGCCTGACGTCAACCCTCCTTGGGAGTACTCGTTGCGCCGTCGCGTGGGTGATCCAATGTGCTTGCTGATATTATGCACTGATTCCCAAAATGATATGCTTATCAGTCTTATTGCCGACAACTAAGCTGGCTGTGTTCTTCTTGGTGGAGTATAATCTAGTAAATGCTTAGTTCTTATGATTATCAAATGGAAAATCATTTTGAAAGTTGGTTCTGGGTATTCTACATACTCCTACCCGCTATAAGAGCATTTTTGTAAGCAATCTCAAGCTCAATTCTAACTTAATTCATCACACAATATTCTCAACAAATAATTATTCCAGTAAACTCGACCCGAAACTGCTAAAGTAAAATTCCTCACATGTTACAATTAATCTTTCTTAATCCAAACTTGGGAGCGGTTTATAGCCCGGAGCATGGTGTTACAGCCACATGGCAAGCTGCCAGCCAAGCCTCGTGGTGCCAAGCATCCATAATATCGTCCACGGCTCGCCATATATCGGCCCGTGGCATTTTGTTAACAAATGGCACTGTGGCAGTCTTGGCCTTGTCTTATGAATTTTGTTCTATGTTTCGTGGGTGGCTTACAAGATGTTCTTTAGTTGTTTATGGCTGTGTTGTTAGTAGTGCTGTATAAAAGTTGAGTTGTGTTTAAAAATCACAACTTTTGTGAGTTATTGGTCCGGAAATAAACCAATTATGGTGGAAGTTTTAACATGACCAAATTCGAAACTTTTATACGTAGAAATAGGGGAGATTGAGCGTAAATGTAGTAAAATAATTCTATAACTATCTATGGAGCAAACTGTATCGAGTTTTTAACTTCACTGTAGATTAATTGACTACCTTGTTGGTCTAGTGGTCGGGTAAAGTGATATTGGGTTAATCGATTAAAAATTTCTCAGTAGCAGCCCGGAGTCTGGATTTGTGCCTAGTTACTGGCAATAGGCTCGCCCCTATTACAAGGGACTTAAAACATAACTGGTCAAACGAGGATGTTACTATAACACCTCTGCTGAACCCTTCGGGTAATACAAGGCATGATGTTATGTTATGCTATAAATTATATCATCTGTCTAATGACGATGTCGTTGCATAGATGTCCACGCAATTTTATTACGAAGAGCTGAATACCATACACTACCAAAAATACCTACTTGAAATCACACAAAGAATTAAACAAATATTTATTTTAATCTATACTTATAAAAGGAGAAGCTTACTGACTGACTGATCTATCAACGCACAGCCTAAACGGCTGGGGTTAGAAACTTAAAATTTTGACAGTAGGTTCATTTTGTGACGTAAACATCCACTAAGAAGGGATTTCTCGAAATTCAACCCCTAAGGGGGTGAAAAAAAATCACGCAAGCGAAGCTGCGGGTAAAAGCTAGTGATACATACGACGTGTTCTGCTCAATCTAGCATAGTTAAAAAAGCTAAAACCGAACTGAATTCAATTGTAAAAATAATTGAATATTGTTGGTACAAATCGGCAGGATGTCGATACATTGGAGAGAGTAATGGTACGGAATCATTCTGAAGTCATTGCTCAACCGTGAAAATTGATCTCGGCAAGGAAGGGGGTTTTAGATATATTGAATGTTATCCTATATGGATACGCAGTAACTACCATGTTCTCTTTTCTTTTCTTTTTTTTAAGAACGTTGCCCTTCCCTTCTCCCGTATCGTGGGTACGCTTACAGACACATATCTTCACATGCACAAACGCCCAGACCTGGGACAACTATTTTTAGGCCATACAAATATTTGATCCGTGCGGGAATCGAACTCACGACCCGTAGCGCAGAAGCCAATCGCTCAGCCACTGCACCAAACGTGTCATCAAATATCTCTTTCTCAAATATCGAAACTAAAATTGAAAAACACACAAAACTAAACAAAGACTTGATACCAATCGATTAATTGCAGTGTTGATCAATAAACTTACAGCAAAACATCATCAGTTACTTCTGATTGATATTAGTTTTAATCATAATAGATATACTTTGACTACCTATACTAATATTATAAAGAGGAAAGATTTGTATTGTTGGATTTTTGTGTGTAACGATAGGTAAACTTAAAAACTACTGGACCGATTTCAAAAATTCTTTTGCCGTTATGCTGCGTCCAGACCTGCCGAATGCGCCGCTCGCGAACCGCTTGCGAACTGCGCGCGTGCTGGTAGCGTGCAGTTACAGCGTACGTTTGGTGCGCCGCTCTAGTGCAACTCCGGCAAGGCACGAGTGGGGCGCGCGTGCAGCGCGCGCGCGGCTCGCGCCCCGCTCGTGCGCAAATAGCTTCTTTCGCGTTTGAACTATGAGCCTCAGTTGTGAATTTTGCTTCAGAAGATGTCGGACCATATGACTGCCGTTAGCATAATTGCTGCAGCATCGGCTATTTTATTACTGACAAAAACTAAAAGGAAAAACAGAAGACGTTGGTGGCAGGTTCCACGAGCGGCACGCGCGCACCACCTGCGCCGCTCGAGTGCGGCGCGTAGCTTGCGCGCGAGCGGCGCGCGGGCGGCGCGCGAGCTTTGTGCGAACATGAAATGCACGCGCGCAGTTTGTGAGCGGCTCGCGAGCGGCGTATTCGCGGCGCGTTCGTCAGGTCTGGACGCACCATTTTATCAGTAGTAACATAGGCTACGGGCGGAGCCGTGAGGACACAGCTAGTCAGTTATAAAACAAGTCTTAACTAGATACAAATAAAATCCATCAGTTATCTTTGAGAAAACTAGTCTTTAATCCAATTCAAACAACAAACCAAACCATCTATAAATCTGAACTTTCATTACAAATTGGTTTCTTCTATAGTACGACTTAAAAACAGATCCGTACAAGTTTCTCCAGTTTTTCCATACACGTCTCGTAGTGGCAGTACATTACTCACGCCACAGGGTACCAGGGGGATGCAATATTTAATCTTGTAGAGGAAAACTTCTCACTTATCGACAGGAAATGGATAATCTCGATTCGCGTCCGGGTTACGCCTGCGCTTTCGATTTCAAGCAAAACCGAATAAGGATTGCTTAAGAATTTGGTTGACTTCGTTAGGTGTATCGGAATTTGGTTTATTTATCATAAAGGTTAGAGAAAATTATTATGAATAATGTATGGAACGTAGATAAAGGAACAACTCAAGCGCACATCTTAAAAACTTCATTAATTTTACTAAGGCTGGTATTCACCAGCATTGATTCTCTGGTTAAACAACCAGACCAACCGTTTAAAAGAAAACTGTTATAGAATTATAGTTAAACGGTTGTTTAAACAGTGAATTAAAGTTGGTAAACACCAGCCTAATCTCAATGAATGTGTTGGATCTGGTTATCATTGTTCGTATAATATCTAGGGTCGGATTTGGATAATTCTGCATGATTTTAAAGCTTGGTATTATAATATAGCTACGACTTGTACAGTCCTGCCGTTCAAAGCAAAAGATTTTTTTTTCATTGGTTCGGACTATTCAAAACTTGTCAATCCCAGTTACCAAAAATTGCATTCATCTTTTTACAAGCTTTTATTTAACTTGCTTCATTCGTATGTTTCCGTTTCATGTGATCCATTTTTCAAAAACTTGCTGGCTTCCGATTGTTCTCAAAATTGGCATGACTATGTAGCTTCCACCATGGGGCCGCCCGGCCAGTCAGATGATGGAACCGGAAAATAAAAAGCTTGTTTTTAAAAAAGGTTTTATTCACGCCAAAATAGGTATTAACTTCTTGCCCATCAGCATATAACACTAACTACATAGTACGTTGAATTCATGGCATATATTACTTAGGTCGGCTGCCAAGTTCATGTCGTAACTGGCACGGCCTGCCAGTTATGAGTACCGCGTTTAACAAAAAACGACAACCGAAAAAACCGTTACGTCGTTTGTTGTAAAAATTATTTCTATACAGAATATAAACAATGAAGTTGGTGTAAAAATACAGTAGATACGAGTACGCAATGAGTTATATCTTTTTAGGGCTCCCTACCTCAAAAGGAAAAAGAAACCCTTATAGGATCACTTCGTTGTCCGTCTGTCTGTCTGTCTATCTGTCTGTCAAAAACCTCTTTCTCAGGAACGCGTGGAGGTATCAAGTTGAAATTAATATCAAATACTTAAGTCTGCAACCCCTTGAAGTTGTGAAAAAATCAAACTTTTAAGTCAACGCAATCATAAAATACCGCCGTTTATGCCGCATATGTTGACACTCGCAAGGAAAACAAAACCTATAGGGTAACTTTCCATTGACCTAGAATCTTGAAATTTGGCATGATGCAATTTTTTATAGCACAAGTAAAGGGAGAAATCCGAAAACCGTAAATAACTAGTTACAAAAGTATGTAACCTCGGTGCGCGAGGCCGACTCGAACTTGACCGGTTTTTTTATGTGATAGGTTGACAGACAATCTAACGGGCCACCTCATGGTAAGTCGTTACCGCCGCCTACACCCCAATCCCAAGAGGATTGCTGGTTTGTGCCAACCCTGAGACTACGTTGAAAAGTCTCATGTGCCTAAAATTTCACCGACACTCATATCCTTCAATACAAAACACAGCAATGCTGATAGCGATAGAAAGAAAACGAAGCCGTCGCGGGTCACCTGGTAGTTAAGAAACATCGAAACTAAATTTGTAAAAAAAAACTGGCCGACTCAAACCGAAGAGAGCCTACGAGTTACGAAGGCCTGCCATTGCGAGTTCGCCACGCAACAGCAGCTCTCACACCCGTACCGCCGTATTAGATGTTTCACATCAATAAGTCTGGTGGTAGTACTTTCCCGGACAAACTCATTTATTAGGAGCTCTAACATAATAACATCACGCCTTGTATTCCCCAGAGGTGTTTTTTTATACACCCTCGTTTCGCCAGTTATGTTTCAGTCCCATGTAATAGGGGGCGAGTCTATTGCCATTAACCGGGCATAAATTCAGACTCCGGGCAGCTACTGAGAAATTCCTAATGTAGAAACCCAATAACACTTTGTCCGACCTGGGGATCGAACCCAGGACCTCACGATCAGCAGTCGCGCTTGCGACGACTAGACCAACAAGTCAGCCAAGCCAGCCAGGCTCTACTGCTACTAAAATCATTGGTCTAGCGATAACTATCAGCTCTGAGGATCGTGAGACCCTATTTTTGATTGGATATTTATCTGACAGGTAGATATTGAAACGGCACTTCATTCGCAAAAGTAACAAGTTTTTTTTTTATCATAGTGAGACTACCTACATTTATCATTTCAACAAAATGGCCGCTTAAGTAAAGATAGAATCGATTTCAGGAGCAAGTTTCCGGTAAGCGTTTAGGTAATGTATCGGTATCTTTTGTCGCGGCCTGTCACAGTGCCGTGACAAAGGTTAAACGGGGTCACTTACCCTACACTACGAATTTGAGAACGAATAAGTGTTTATTTTTCTAAAAATAGAACTAAAGCTTGAACTTCATCTTCTTCTTGTGATTTTCTGCTCGCCAGTCTTTTTTGCTTGAAGAAACTAAATTGTACACCCATTATTAAGTTCCTTTGTTGAATTTATCTATCTTTAATTCTTGTTAAAGCGAGGTTCAAGACAATCACAGAGTTACCGCGATCGCTTATTCTAGGAAACTAGGTTTTGTTAGTATTTTATTAATTGAAAGATACCACCCATCCACTTAATTTAAGTAGGTAAAAGTACTTTTGTAGTTCTTGTGTAATTGTCTCATCACTTCTAATTAGAATAGCTGACACAGTGAGGTGTTTTCAATTACTTTTAAAAGGAGATAACACAAAAACAGCTTCGCCAGAAAGTAAATTACCTTCGTTTTTATTCCAACAAAATCGTCTCACACGATTAATATCTATTACACGACAATTAATTAGTAATCCACTTTTATTTAACGCGAGGTACCGCCCAATAAAGTTAATTTGATTATAAAGGTTCACAGTACCTTAAAATTATCTAGGGGATAACGACCGAAGTTAATCTCCGATATAAAGTTAAATAAGGCTTCAACATATTGGGATAAAGTAGGGACAATAGGCTGAGATAGGTACTGAGTTTACAAATTGGTATTATGTGTAAAGCTAATTCTAGGATTTAATTTAGACTAGCTTCAATTTGTCTATTGAAAAGGTACCTCTACTTGTAGGTATTGTAGTACTAAGTAAACACTGCCTCGTTCGTCTAGTGGTGGCAAGCGCGACTGCTTATCGTGAGTTCCTGGTTACGATTCCCAGGTCGGGCAAAGTGTTATTGGGTTTTTCTGTGTTTCTTCAGTAGCAGCTCAGAGTTTGGATTTGTGCTCGGTTGATGGCAATATGCTTGCCCCCTATTACATGGGACTTTAACATAACGGCGAAATGAGGGTGTTACTATACACCTCTGCCCAACCCTACGGGGAATACAGGCGTGATGATATGTTATGTAAACACTATATACAGGTATTGGAATTGTTGACTCTGTGAGCGAGCGAACAATGTTTATTAATAAATAAGTGCAATGTAGCCTTGCCCAAGAATAAGTAAGTAATTTCACCACTTCGCATATCGTGTGAGACGACTATAAATAATGTAGTTGTTGTTGTTTATACATAACATGAAACATAATTAGTCCAATACTGTCTCATTGCTGGGCATGGGTTTAGGTCATAGTCCACCACGCTGGCCTGGTGCAGTTTTTCAGACTACACACACCGTCGAGAACTTTATGGAGCCCTCTTAGGTGTGCAGGTTTCCTCACGATGTTTTTCCTTCACCGTTAACGCAAGTGATAATCAAATTCTGATCCGCACATGAATTCGAAAAGTCAGAGGTACGGGTAGGATCAAACTCAGACCCTACTGCATGGCAGGCAAGCGTTCAACCGTTAGACTATCACTGCTTACAGGTGTTTTTGTTTTTTTGTTAAACTTAATGAGTTAAACAATAGAAAATTATGTTAAGATTGAATAAGTCTATTTAAATTATTTTTTAAATAAAAAGTTGCCCCACGCTAGGATTTCTCCTGTATCGTGAGTGCGTTTACAGACACAAATCTTCACTCGCACAAACATCCAGACCCGGATCAACTATCTGTAGCCCATACAAATATTTGTTCTGTGCGGGAATCAAACCCACGACCCGTAGCGCAGAAACCGATCGCTCAGCCACTGCACCAAACGTGTCAGAATTAAATGGTAGATCAGCAAAAACACTAGAAATAACATTCATAACAAACATTAATAATATTGCGTCTACCAGTCTAAAATTCTATGTACCAAATTGCGGAGAAATTCACAATATGATCAAAACAGAAAAATCCTTTAATTGGAACTCAACGTATCCAGTACTATACGTAAAAATATACACAACTCACTTACAAAGTAACAACACAAAGCATCAGACCAAGTTTATTTATTTAAATACAATCAAACAGCATTGTCTGTATCGATTGGTTCCGAGAACTTGATGATGTGTAGTTGTTCGCCCGCACTCTGTTAGTTTCGTGAAACGTACAGTCAAAAGCGTTAGGTCGGCGCGGATGAATCTTTAATGCTGTATCTTCGAAGGCGTATTCTAAATAATTCACGTTGGCCAGACTATAGCTCGAAATGACTACCAAAGAGAAATACCGACTGGAAGTTAAGTGAAAATGGGCAATAAAGCCAAGTAATGTATCCAGCTTATTAGAATACGCGTCTGCTTTCATGAAATTAAATGGCCGACTAAGGAACTCCTTATTTGTTTTTATTTTCTTCGAATTTTCGAGAGTTCATAATTTCTTTTTCTCACTTTATTTATGTGCTTGGTTAAATTATTAGCCGTGTTATCGCCGTGTAAAGAGGCATTTAGCCGCATTTTTGTGCTATCCTTTTTTTGAGAATTTGGTTTATGTTGAAATCATACTTTTTGGTCGGTTTGGAACCTGGCAGACAATTCACGCGATATGGCCCGCTATTTTACTGTACCGTTAATTTTATGATTCATGGAATACTTATTCATAAAAATCGATTTACGAGAGTTTTGAACAAACAACCACCATTTTAATCTGCTACCATCGACCGCCATCAACACATAAATATGTTACAATACAAATATGTACTGAAAACAGACCCCGAAAGTACCGAATAAAAAAAAATTAAGCCGTCGCCTGGCAGATGTGAAACATCAAAACTAATTTTGTAAAAAAAGAAACTCGCCGTATCAAACCGAAGACAGCCGACGAGTTACGAAGGTCTGCCGTCGTGTGTCTGCCATCGCGAGCGTCGCCACGCAACAGCCGCTCTCACACCCGTACCGCCGCAATAAAATATTTCGCATGTTTTTTTTTCTTCTTTTTTTTTAAAAGATATTACCCCACACTAGGATTTCTCCTGTATCGTGGGTGCCTTTACAGACACAAATCTTCACATGCACAAACATCCAGACCCGGAACAACTATATGTAGGCCATACAAATATTTGCTCCGTGCGGGAATCGAACCCACGACCCGTAGCGCAGAAGCCGATCGCTCAGCCACTGCACTAAACGTGACGTCATTTCATCTTCTTCATACTCATTTTAGCCTTAAAGGTCAGGCTACCAGGGTACCATAGAATCACAGCGGTAACACAATACTCATACAAACCAGAATATTAGGGAACGTACCCATACTACGTGACCCGTTCAGGGGGGGAGGGGGGTCTTAAAAATACGACGCTTAGTCACAGGAGCACTTGGTCGTATACTTCGGGTGGTCACCGAGGGAGGGAGAGGGCTAAAAAATAGTAAAAAAATGGGTCACGTAGTATGTGTACGTTCCCTTATGTTCTAACATTATCTCCTGACACCTTAACGTTCATAATATAACGTAACGCTTAATTATATTAAACTAATTTCATATGAAACTCTAGCTGTCTTCATTGTTTCCTTAGTAATAATATACTCGCTTGTACTATTCTCTGAAATCGCGTGTAAATACAAAACTAATTGATATTATAGTCCCTAGGTTTACTTAACTAGGTTAGTTCATCTTTTAAGCTAATTGACTAAGTTAAAAGGACAAAATATTTAAGGATATATTTTGTACCGACCGGTATTTTGTTACTAACTTATTAAACATTGAGGCCGAATTCGGCGTATTGAGTAAATAATGTTTACATAGGATCTAAGGTCGAAGCCGGCTCGTTGAATGGTAACCAAATAAATTTTGGGTATCTAGTAGTTACGAGACTGGATCGATACATAATATAACCGGCTAGGCGAAGTTAGACAAAGAGGAACCATAGAGTTTATTGAGAGCTCTTTTTCATTGAGAAATAAATAGATCTGGCTAGACTTTTTATATATACTTGACAAGCGGCCCGTCCTGGCTTCACACGGGTGGACATTTTTCCCGTTTTTGTAACATTTTTCATTTGTGCTCCGCTCCTATTGGTCGTAGCGTGATATTATATAGCCTATAACCTTCCTCGACAAATGGACTATCAAACAAAAAGATTTTTTCAATTCCAACTAGTAGTTCCTGAGATTAGCGCGTTCAAACAAACAAACAAACTCTTCAGCTTTATAATATTAGTACCTATAGATAGTGAGCATTTACACAACTATCTTCTTCTTCTTCTTCCTGCCCTTATGCCACACTAGGTGGGATCGGCACAACATGTATTTCATAAATCCATGTTGTTAGAGGTTTTGGCTTATTGTTTTATGGCCGGCCGCCTGCCTGACGTCAACCCTCGTTGGGAATTACACATTTACACAACTATAGTAGGTATTATTAAAAAACTTAAGAATTTAGTACCTACCTATAATAGTTCGGTCATCTAAATTTTGCATAAAAGGTAAAAAATCTAATAGGGTTTTTTATATCTTAACACTTATCCTTCAATAATTTAAAAACTACTCTTGAAGCGAAATTAACGTTTTATGATCAAAGACGGACTATAACTTCCTTTTTCAATATTTTCAATATACATGTTATTATAGAAATTGTTGAGGGGCTCCTGGCTAATTACAGACCGCACGGATCATACAATTTGCGAGACGTGACCGAGATGGGTGACCGTTCGCTACACATCGAGACCCCTCCGTGTCTCGGAGAGCACGTTAAACACGGGTGTCATAAATAGTCGGTCCCGGGTGTCATACGAATACCTATGACAGTCGTTACAGGAAGTCCGAAGCCCGAAAGTCTGACAACCGGTCTAACCTTAGGATATCAGCATTACGCTGTAACTGGGTTGTGGAGGTCTGGAGGCAATCGCTCCGTGTAAAATGCTGGTATTCAGCCACATCTGGGTAGACTGGAAGCTGACCCCAACGTAGTTGGAAGAAGGTTAGGAGAACACCATGTTATTATAGAAATTAATAATTATACATTACTGACTCAACATGAGAACCCAACATTAGTTGCATTGGACGTTTTTTGATCGATCACAAACTTTTGATGGAACGCTTCCTACTAAATAGGGTTTCTAAGTGTGATCTATGTGAAAAAAAAAAAAAATATTGGACATAATGTGAAATTTCTTGAAAAAGGAAGTTTATTGTACTTTGAATTTTTTCCAATTCATGCAAATTCTCAGACGGACACTTATTAAGAGAGATTTTATTTTGAAAACTCGAGTCGACCACCATGTACCACTATCTCTTTGTACTTAAAACTTATCAAATCAAAAACAAAACAGTCCTAATCAAACTAAACACGAATAGCTTTAACACAGAAATTATTAATATTTTCAAAATGTATAAGAATCGTATCCATGCAAACCAATTTTACTGATGTTGGATGCTGCACGGAGAGATGTGTAATAAATAAAGGGAATGCGATATAATCCGTAATATTTATAAACTGCCTCGTTGGTCTAATGGTGGCAAGCGCGACTGCTGATCGGGTCCTGGGTTCGATCCCCAAGTCGGACAAAGTATTATTGAGTTTTTCCGTGTGGAATTCCTCAGTAGCAGCCCGGAGTTTGGATTTGTGCCCGTTGATAGCAATAAGCTCACCCCCTATTACATGGGACTTATACATAACCCCGAAATAAGGGTGTTACTATACACCTCTACTCAACCCTTCAGGGGGAATACGGGAGTGGTGTTATGTATATGTATTTATTTCTATTAACAGAAATTACTAATTTAGAATCAATGGAAACTTATAATCAACAACTAAGCTACCTTAATCAGTGGCTCTGTCTTGGACGTGCATAGACTACATTAGCTTGCAATTTGGCCCATTGACTGCGTCCAATGAAGTTGCAGGTCGACTTGGAAACTCCTTTGAGAACACCTGGCTAATATATTTGGTGCATGCGCACCGAGGAGGTTCTAATGGAGTCGGTATAGTTGCATGATTTAGTTGCTTTTAAGTGAGATCAGAGGAAATGTAATCTAAACCTAGAGTATAGGTATTTTATTACTAGCGATTACGCGCGGTTTCACTCTCATCCTAGGGGAACTACTTCATGTACCCAGATAAAATTGCTATGCCTAGTCCAGGTCATGGTCTACTTGTGTGCCAAATATAATCCTGAACGGTTCAGCCGTTAAGGCATAATTTTTTTTATTTTTTTATTTCAAATATTTTTCCGAGGCATTAGTTCGCCCTTCAGCGACTATGCAAGCCTCATTGTGTACGTCTTATATTATTAGATACTAAAGAAAAACATTAAATATAAAAAATCACATACATAAAAAAAACAAGAAAATATATAATATCGACATCAGGGAACACAATTTCACCGACACGGACTCAGGCATAATTAATTAACAAACATCCAAATTCACAAACTCACAAACATCTAAACTTTCACGTTCATAATATTAATCTATATAAATAAAAATGTATCGCCAAATGTGTTGCTAAGCGCAAAACTTAAGAACGGCTCGACCAATTCGGCTATTTTTTTTTAAATATATTCCTTAAGGCATAAGGAAGGTTCTTATGGAGAGAAAAAACATAAAAATTGCGTGGAAAATAGTATAAAGAACACTTTTCTTTTCCCACTACAGGCCAATAACTTATGACAGAACGAAGTCTGTCCGGGCAGGTAGTTAATAATAAAACAGTGATAGCCTATTGGTGTGACCGTCGGACTGCCAAGTCATAGGTCTCGAACTCGAACCCAAGGCACGAACCTCTGACATTTCGGATTTATACGCGTATTGTATAATTATCACTTGCTTAAAACGGTGAAGAAAAACATCGTGAGGAAACCGGCATGCCTGAGAGATATTTCTCGACGGCATGTAAAAGCAAGTCACATGGGCGGCATAAACTCTGATACCAGGTTAGTCACTAACCACACGAAAAGAAGAAGAGGAATGAATAATTATAATAATTAGATTAGATACTATGTTAACTATAACTATGTTAGAGTCAGCTTCCAGTCTAACCAGATGCAGCTGAATACCAGTATTTTACACGGGGCGACTGCCATCAGGCTCCCCCAATCCAGTTACCTACTGAGCAATGCTAATATCCTAATGTTAGACCGGTTGTCAGACTGCTGACTACCCGTAACGACTACCATAGGTATTTGTATGACACCTGGGACCGACAGATTAACTTACTCTCCGAGACACGGAGGGGTCAAGATGTTTAACGGACGGTGACCCATCCACGGACTGACAGCGGCAAGTGCAGCTTAACCTTGCAAATCTTATGATCCGCGCGGTTGTTAATTAGCCACGAATCTCAGTATAGGTAGTAAAGTTAACCCCCCGTTATGTTTAATACGTCTATCAAGTAATAATTCCAAGATCTATTTGATATACATGGCGCAATAAAGAATGTTGTAGTATACGTTATTACTAGGTAAGTAGTCTAAATAATTTATATCTTACAATTATGGTAGTCAGTAAACTACTGCTTAATTAGAATCATGTTGGTTCAATTTTAATGTAGGTCATGTACTTCCACGTCTCATATTACTTAGCTAGCTGGGTAAATTGAGAAATCAAAGTAAAATAATTTCAAATACATTTGATAATATACAAACTACCTTGTTGGTCTAGTGGTAGCAAGCGCGACTGCTGAGCATGGGGTCTTGGGTTCGATCCCCAGGTCGAGCAAAGTGTTATTGGGTTTTTCCATTAGGAATTTCTATTCTATTTCGCCCCCTATTACATGGGACTTAAACATAACTGGCAAAACGAGGGTGTACTAAAAATACCTCTGCCGAACCCTTTGGGGAATATAAGGTGTGATGTTATGTTATGTTGATAATATAATATTCAAACAACATAAGAACTGAAATCCTAAAACTGATCTCAATAATATAATATTCTTACCTATTTAATGTTAATAACATAATTTAAAAATTATTGATTGTTAATTTATTTCCTAATTTTATTTTATTTTTAATTAAAAATTAATTTTATACTTTTTGCTGTGCCCTACAGGGTCCGTAATTGTACCTTAGCTTTAAGCCATTGTAACACCTTTAAACATTATGGAATGCAAATAAAAATATGAATATGAATATGAAATTGAAATGCTAACGTTTATCTATACTTCTATACTAATATTATAAAGAGGAAAGATTTGTATTTTGTGTGTAACGACTAAACTTAAAAACTACTGGACCGATTTCAAAAATTCTTTTGCCGTTAGAAAGCTACATTATCACTGAGTAACATAGTCTATATTTATTATTGGAATAAAACTTCTTACGCGGGCGGAACCGTGATATTTGATAAACAATAATGAATTCAATTTTAAATAAAACAAAAATCAACGTGCTTATGGATATTATTTCAAAATGGTCCAATACACATGAAATTGTGAAAGGTCTTATCATTAAATCCAAAAAAAACGTCCTATTATCAACTGAATATTTATGTAGTCCACGGCGATAGAACCACCTGCCATAAATTAATAATGAATAATATAAATATATAAAAAGAAAATAGATATATAAAAAAAATTCTTCCTCAAATTATACGAAGTAAAGATGTTATGACAAAAATTCAAGTAACAAAAATAATTTGTGGGAGACTGGTGCCTAAAGTAAGCCGAAGTCTGTATTTTAGGACACCAGGTCCCTCCCCCCCCGCTCTTAAAGAAAAGATAACAACACAAATTGCACATTATGCAATTTGTGTAAAAACTAATGGAACACTGAGTAACACGACCGCACGAGTAGACGTTCGAGGGTGAAAATGATTGCCCATTGTCCTTTAACACAACACATCGGAAGTTATAAACGTCATGTTTTGAACAATACCAAGCTCGATCAATTAACATATTGTGTACATTAGCCTCCAAAAACAAAATTAACATTTTATAAACTATGGTCATCACCTTAATGAACTCACTGAAATGTCTAGACATCATCAAATATCATCTAGACAAATAAATAAAATTAAAGTGTCTGTAATGTCAAAATAACAGCGTTTTACTAAATACATATGAAAGTACATACGGTAAATATAACAAAAAAAACATTTTTTTAAATTTATGTCTGTTTGTTCCGGCTAATCTCAGAAACGGCTGAACCGACTTTAACGGGACTGGCACTGGCAGACAGCTGGTTTTATGAGGCGTAACTTAGGCTACTATTATTTTAGAAAAAGAAAAAGAATTAGGGTACCGCACAAAAAAAATTAAACCCGTCCAACTTCTACGCGGACGAAGTTGCGGGCACAGCTAGTTACATTATAAATTAACAATAAATTATTAATCGATACATCTATTGTTTAAAATTTTACATAGACAACCATACAAAGCCGTGTTCTGTAGAATTTATGGGCCAATTACTGGCACATACAAACCATTAGGCCATTCGCTTTTACATGCTAATCTGTTATTGATAGAGGGCAGCCTGTGTTAATTACGCCCCTTGGATGGGTCGTGCACAAGTGTGTTCGTGTATTTGTGCATGTGTGTTGTATCATGAAAAGTAGTCCTGACCTAATTTTCCGACCGTTATTTTGTAGTACGTGGTATTGGAAAATTTATCGAATTTTCACAAAAAAGTAAAAATTGAATCATACAATTGTTCTATAGGGGAACGAGGTATGGTGTTCGTCCTACGAAGAGGGAAAATCCTCCTACCAGGCGGCCTTATGGCGGGCTACTGCCTATCGGTTAGTGTTGGGAAGTTGTATATATACTAACTACGTGTCACATCTTGATACCGCGATGCAGGATTTGTGACATTTCATTTGATAGCTATCATTGTTGTCGCTGTAGTCTGCTAGACAATCAATGTGCTGCGTAGTTCTCATGTGGCGTGATAGATGCCGCCACAGTTCGGTTTCTTAATTTAGCATATTGCAGAAAAAAAAACAATTAAAAAAACGAACTATTATCCATATTTCAATTAAGAAATTTAGAAATTGTGGATTTTTTAAATAATAATTATAAAGCTCTATTAATTGGCTAGCAATTCAATATTCCTTACATACAGGAACACAGAAACAGAATACAACGTTTCAAAACCTACATTAAAAGAACAACTATTTTATTTCAATCCTAAATGAACTGCATAAATTCCACTCACGCGCAATTATTAAACCGCCGACAGCACTATTAGTTCCATTTCCGAAAACGTGTCCGAATTTTAATAATCGTTTCGTCGTACAGGTTTAGCGGATCGAACACTTTAAAGGGCTTACGTCTACGTAATCCTTATTTATGAACTGTACTTAACTTTGTAACAGAGGATTATATTAATAGCCGGCGGTCCGAACCGAAACTCTTTGAATTTTCACAATCAACAACTTTTAATCTGTGTCATTATGCAGTCAAGATTCATCCAAGTTAGTCCTTTTAAAACTTATCTAGTTTGCTAGTTTCCGCCTCTCCTGTAGCCGTCCTGAATAATAGACGAGAAAGTATAGCCGGGCTGTCAGTGTTATAACGGTTATATCATGTGTAGGTGCTTTAGAAACATACTCATCGGTGAGGCAGTGTCATTGTGGACTCATGATTAAACCGTTTTTCATTTTTTTATGTACTTACAAAAAGAAGTACATAAAAAAATGAAGCCTTCGCGAGACGCCTGGCAGATGTGAAACATCGAAACTCAGTAGGTAGGTACTAACGTAGTAAAAAAAAGTCGCAGAATCAAACCAAAGCGAGCCGACGAGTTAGTAGTAGAGTCGTGTGTCTGCCATCGCGAACATTAGATAGTTAGCATTAGATGTTTCACATCAATAATGTCATAGACACGCAAAAGTGAGGACTCGAAAACACACTAATTGAAAGGTATTGCAAATAGCTGTCTCTCTCAGAGCGCTTGGGCGCTGCGTTCGATCACAGTCCGAGGAATTACGACCTGAAGAAAATTCGACTGCTAATCTATGAAATCCGTATCGGATATGTACTACAACTTACAACCGTTCATAAAAACAGTACCTACTGCAGCATATTCGGATCGGTGCTTTCTCGGATTCGGACAGGACGCAGTGCACAAGCGCTCCCCCCCACTCTTGTATCTACTATTCTGTATCTTCGATCGAACTTAAAACAACATGTTCTATGAACGTATCATAATTCTATAATCTATATTATTATAATATTATAAAGCTAAAGAGTTTGTTTGTTTGACCGCGCTAATCTCGGGAACTACTGATTGAAATTGTAAAATTATTCTTGTGTTGGATACTCCATTTATTGAGGAAGGTTATAGGCTATATAACATCACGCTACGACCAATAGGAGCGGAGCATAAATGAAAAATGTTGCAAAAACAGGAAAAAATTTCACCCGTGCAAAGCCGGGACGAGCCGCTATTGTATCATATAATGTTTTGTGCAATAAATTCTAATGTGTTCAACTTATTTTACTGTTAATATATGACCACTACACCAACAAGGCAGTTACCCGAACAGTACCTACCTAGTAATGTATCGATTCGTGCCACTTTGTTTCTCTTCACAATTTTTATATTTATTACTTGATATAGGTTTTAATACTTTTCAGAACTACCAAGAATCTTCGAGCACACAAGCTCCGTAAAAGTGAAATAAAACGAAATATAATCCGGAAAAGTAGTATCCTTTCATACTTGGCATTAAAACCAGGAATCGCTTTTTCCTTTAATAGTATCTATCAGCAATTATCTCCTTTTATGCAGTTACACGTATTTATACGTATATCGCCGCACGGCTTTCCCCTTACAAAGTGAATCGCTGAGAGTTATCGACTCCCCCTTAACGGTGCTTCTGCCAAAAATAGTGACGTGCATGCTTCTGAACAAAGGCCATCATATAACCCGTGAGTACATTGAGTACCATGGCAACCCCTTAATGAGTATTAGAGAATATTTTGTGGTTGAAAGATTGTGAGTGACGTCATGCTATCAACCTATTGTCCACTGTTGAACATGGGTCTTCTAATGACCGCTACAATAAACAGTCAACTGCGAACGATCTTGGTATATCCTGGTGACTTTGGTAAGTGAATAAGTAATTGTAGTGTGACGTCATTAGTGCATTGGCGGAAATTACTGTCCACCTTCCTGAGATTATTCCCTTAGCGATTTTGAAAACCACCGCGTGTGGGACTTTAATAATATATATATTTTTGCAAAAAAGTTTATTTTATTAAATAGATGCCTAAAAACGGTGTAAAAAGACCCTTAACGAAGCCGAAAGGCACTTATTCTCCACATCATTGCGATATTTTTTTTGTTCTGGTCTATGCCTGGGAACTTTCTAGTTACGGAGATATTGGAGGTCAAAGTTCCAACATTTTCACAACTTTTATTTTAAATACTAGTTATAAAGGTTGCAAATGTTGAAATACCTCCATTACCCGTTTACTACACATTGCATCTATCAGCACAGTGTTTTGAGTGCGTTACAATTAGCTTTACAGTAAAACGAAATTTTACACCCAAAAAAAAAGTCGTTTCCCAGTGACAATTTTTACGTAGGGTTACTTAGTTTGATGTACTGAATGCATGGTTGACGGCTTGGTGAAGGGTCTTTTTACACCTTGTATAATCTACCTCCCTGCTTACCTAAATATTATTAATAACTAGTTGTGCCCGCGGCTTTCCTCACGTACCTACCTAAATATATAGTCCTAATATCATCATTTAATCACAATAAAAACAAAAAGAGATGAAGGTTTTCTTAAGAAATATTAAACTAGCTGTAGGAACTCACGCGGCTGTGCCCGCGTAAACAATTTGACTACAGCGCCACCTATCGGATCCCAGCTACGAACCATCGTCTTGACAAAATAAATATATTGTGTACCTAAATATGACCCCAATCGGTAAAGTCGTTATCAAATTATGGCGTGACCAAGGAAAATAGGGATTCATTTTTATATACATTTAAGATTTAGATGACTCCACCATCTAAACCAGTAGTTTTAAAAATCTTCATTAAAAACGGAAACATCGAATTATTTTAATTGTTTCAATCAAAACAACCAAAGATCCCGATTCCCACACAAATCAGAAATCAATCAGAACCCCACCGATCGCTAATCACATTTAGAATTCCAACATTGTCACTGGTAGCCACGAAGGCTCACGAAACGTGTGCCAGACTTTCAAAGACATTTGTTACTGACCTTTACGGCTGAATAAATAATTTAAACTCGACTCAAGCCCCCAGATTTACTTAAACAAAGGTGGTCCAGTTAATAGGGTAATACATTTTGGTCATTTCTACGATCCGTTAAAGGACGTGGCCCCTTTGAAAGCGAGAATGGGGTAACTAATTAAGTATGGTTAATTGATGTGGTAACTTACTTGGTATAATATTATGTATAGGCGAACTAGTTGGAAAAAACCTTTAATGCCCGGTTCCTATAAACAAAAACGAATCGTTTTGCTTACCAATGGTAGCATTTTTTATGGCCAAACTGGACATCTATACTAATATTATAAAGAGGAAAGATTTGTATTTTTGTATGTAATGAATAAACTTAAAAACTACTGGACGGATTTCAAAAATTTTTTTGCCATTAGAAAACTACATTATCACTGAGTAACATAGGCTACGGGTGGAGACGTGAGGACACAGCTAGTAATAAATAAACTCGTAAGCTAATTTTACCTGTGATAGCTACTTCCATATGGGAGTGTCTACTATGCAAAGCTATGAGGTCTTTGCTTCATTATTGGTAAATATTCAATAGTCTCAATTTTAAATAATAACGCTGCGTTAACTATAGGAATCGGCCATAAGCTAATCATCAGTACTTACATGACAGTATCTAATGAAAATAAAGGATTTTTGTGCAAAGAATACAAATTCATAGCAAAATCACGCCATAAAGTATGCATAGAAAGTAAAATATTTTGAAATAATCCGGTGAATTGAGGGTTTATTTAAGTCGAAACAAACTTTAAATGCAGTTACTACAAAGCAGAATTGTTGCCTGCGCCACTCATAAAAACCATAAAAACGTATAATACCCATACAAACAAAAATATCAGTCTTTTCTAAATAACGAAATAAAAGTTTCAAGATTACCTACCTAAATTATTACTTGAAAACACAACACTTACACTTCACTATTCCCTAGCGCAAAACATAAAATGTAAAACACTACAAACCAACCACAACTTTACAATGCACATAAAACTGCTTAAGCTTTACTAAACAACATAATTTACTGCGCATTTAAAAGTAATTATTATCCGCGCCCAGTGCGACCACTGCCCAAGGACTGACCACGGCACTTACCGAATTAAGCATGTCACAAGTTAATGGTTAATGCAGACGAGGGTAGCAGGCATTAGGCCAAATTAGCCATGTCTGTTTAGACGGACGCGCTAGTATCTGGAATTATTGCTGTAGTATCACTAATAGTGGAAATGTACACTTATTTAGATATTCTTATATCGATTGTGTCAAAATTCAACCATTTTATCTGCCTTAACGGGGATATACACACGTTTTTATTTTGCAAATGTATGGTACATTACCTTTCCAATGATATGTTTCATTCCTCTCCTTTTATAATAAACTAGCTGTGTCCTCACGGTTCCGCCCGTAGCCTATGTTACTCAGTGATAATGTAGCTTTCTAACGGCAAAAGAATTTTTGAAATCGGTCCAGTAGTTTTTAAGTTTATTCGTTACATACAAAAATACAAAAATCCAAAAATACATATCTTTCCTCTTTATAATATTAGTATAGACTAGCGACCCGCCCCGGCTTCGCACGGGTGCAATGTAGATACTAATGTGGGGCATATAAACCTTCCTCTTGAATCACTCTATCTATTGCTTAAAACTGCATTAAAATCCGTCGCGTAGTTTAAAAGATCTAAGCGTACAGACAGCGGGAGAGACTTTGTTTTATACTACGTAAAGAAGATACATAATAAAATACGATAAATTTCGTTGTTCAAGTATCAATATATAGGTAATGATTTCTCTTACATAACTGTAACATCAAAATAATTGAGATTATGTCGTAATAATAACAAATGTTCTGCTTAAGTGAGTAGTGATAGCCTAGCGGTGAGCAGTGATAACCTAGCGGTTGAACGCTTGCCTTCCATGCATGGGTCTGAATTTGATCCTGCCCCATACCTCGGACTTTTCGAATTCATGTGCGGATCAGAATTTGATTGTCACTCGCGTTGACGGTAAAGGAAAAAACAGGAATTCAAGGTTTCTGTACATCTGAGAGGGCTCCATAAAGTTCTCGATGGCGTGTGTAATCTGCTAACCTGCACCTGGCCAGCGTGGCGGACTAAGGCCTAAACCATTATCATTCTGAGAAGAGGTCCGTGCCCAGCAGTTGTACCGTAATGGGCTGATGACGTTTACGTTTTTCGTTCTTCTTAAATAGATCTATCCATTGGTATAATATGTCATATCACTATTTTGATTTGGGGCAAGTGCCCATACATAACTGCCTATTCTCGTTTAAGGTTACATCCTAATAAAAATATTTTATTGTAATAGCAGTGATAGCCTAGTGGTGTGACTGTCGGACTGTCAAGTCATAGGTCTCGAGTTCGAACCCAAGGCACGCACCTCTGACTTTTCGCATTCATGTGCATATTGTATAATTATCACTTGCTTAAGAACGGTGAAGGAAAATATCGTGAGGAAACCGGCATGCGTGAGAGAAATTTCTCGACGGCATGTGAAGCCAAGTCAGAGGCCCATGGGCGACATAAATTCTGACACCAGGTTAGTCACTAAACACACGAAAAGAAGAAGAATAATAATATACAACAAACATCAAAGCATAACTACCACCCCAAGCCAACCCGTCGAATATTAACCTACGTACACACATGTACATAACAAATACAATTTGGGACAGTATAGTAATGCAATTCAGCTGTCCCAAACTGCTCAGCTCCCTAATTTCTTAGCTGTCAAGTCACAAGAAGCGTTAAGCCAATACGGCAGAATCACGACAGCTGCATTAGAATAGGATTCCGCTTGTTTAGCTGTATAAAACCTGTCTGTGCTGGGTCTTAAATAAGTTTATATTTATAGATATTACAGTGACAGAATATTATTGACGATGCGTTGTATGTGCCGTAAGATAATCGGAAAAATCGGATCTTTGCATAATCATAGGACGATAGCAAAGGACGGCCATATTTGGAATCTAACACAGATTTTTGTTATCATCCGAGCTATTTTCAGGATCAAAACATGGCTCTTCACAAAGATCTATAGAGATAGAAAAGTGATTACGATCATATCAGCCAATCAGCGCTCATAACGTAAGCGGTATTCGCAACTTACCTAAGATAAGCCGGATTTTTGCAATGATCCTGAAAATAGCTCGGATAATTACGAATATAAATATTTTTTTCTGTTTTTTTTTTAAAAAAAAACGTTGCCCCACACTAGGATTTCTCCTGTATCGTGGGTGAGTTCACAAACACAACTCTTCACACGCACAAACATCCAGACCCGGAACAACTATCTGTAGGCCATACAAATATTTGTTCCGTGCGGGAATCGAACCCACGACTTGTAGCGCAGAAGCCGATCGCTCAGCCACTGCACCAAAAGTGCAGAAAATATGCAAGAAAATGTCAATAATAATTGCAATATGCAAGTCATTTACGTCTTATTAATGTTTGTTCTGTTTTCAATTGCAGTAGTGAATACCCAAATGTAAAGAAAAGAAATGCAAAGTGAAAAAAAAACACTCTGTTATCAGATTTGAATACTCTTACATTGTTTTTAAAGTATTATAATAACATTTGTGTAAAGTTTTACTTGTAAATAAACCCTCGAGTTCGTTGACCTTTTTCGTAGTTCACGACAAGAGGAAGAAACAACAAATAACAAACGCAAAACCCCTGTAACAATATGACAATACACAAGCACCACCATCAGTACACGTAAATATGGAGATACGTAACACGAGCGAGGAAAACTCGTGTTACGGACGATAACCTACAACTGCGGGCCCCACTTCCCATAAAATACTTGAGAAAATCCAAAATAAATGTTTTCGTCTAGCCGTGTTGGCGTCACTACTTCATAAATCACATAAAAATATATCCTAGAGTAGCAGATTAAGTGATTCGAAGGAAAGTTGTTCGGCACACAGACGAATCCATTAAAGTGAGCCCATCAGAAAGGAACTAAGTAATCTGTTTATATGTTTGCATAAAACAGATCGTTGCGTGATGTTTTCGTGTGAATTGTTACACTAAAAGCTTGGGGAAATTAAAAGATAAGACAAGGTTGAGGTTTAAGATATGAATCTTAGTGAGTGTTTGTAGGGCTGTAATTATTTTATATATTTATAAACTAGCGGCCCGTCTCGGCTTCGCACGGGTGGACATTTTTCCCTTTTTTGCAACATTTTTATTTATGCTCCGCTCCTATTGGTCATAGCGTGATGTTATATAGCCTATAACCTTAATCGATAAATGGACTATCTAACACAAAAATATTTTTTCAATTCCAACTAGTAGTTCCTGAGATTAACGCGTTCAAACAAACAAACTCTTCAGTTTTATAATATTAGTATAGATATATATTTAGGGAAAGGATTTAAACAAACACCTCTAGGCTTTAATATCACTTAAAATCACATATTATGATTATTTACTTTCATCTCCAATACAGGTGTATTGACTAATTATTACATCTCAAATTACAGCGAAATGTCAAATCTGTTACAGAAGGTTATGGTAGATATAAATAAATTCTTTATCGCCCATATCAATTTAATCACAAAATACTTCTTTAAAATCAAATCAACATAAAATGCTGTAATATAATAAAAAGTCATGAAAATAAAGCACGATAAGCGCTGTTCGCAAATCGATTCAATCGAATACGGAACCAATTTCGTTTTCAGCAGAGTAAACCCTCAACTCGTTACAACTCCCCACATTAAGCGAGTTAGAGTTTCATCGGGAATAGCTCGAAAATAAAAATTGTTTTTTTTTTATATATCTACATAAATATGCATATTATGTGAGTACCTACACGAGGAACGTGTTTCACGTAAACTGGGTGAATACGATTTCAGTTCGCCAAGGCGTTACCGAAGTTGGTATTATTAAATTTTACGACAGCCGACGAGAGATATTTATTTGTTATTCCGCGTTCTTGGTATAAAATATGTGCATGATTTAGTTTATAACGTGTAAATAGTTTCAGTGCAAAATATCTCGGAGAACGTAACTATAGCAAAGATTTGCTGCAATTAGTGTAATTGGGTGTTTTCTTCTTACAATTCTATTCAAATTGAAGTCGTGTATTTTCCTGAGAAAACATAACATAACATCACGCCTTGTATACTCCGAAGGGTTAGGCAGAGGTGTTTTTAGTACAACCTCGTTTCGTCAGTTATGTTTAACTCCCGTGTAATAGGAATTATTGGCATTAACCGGGCACAAATCTAGTCTCCGGGCTGCTACTGGGAAATTCCTAATGGAAAAAACCAATAACATTTTGCTCGACCTGGGGATCGAACCCAGGACCCCATGCTCAGCAGTTGCGGTTGCGACCACTAGATCAATAAGGCAGTCAGTCGTGAGAAAACTGTCAGTCCTGGATGTCATACGAATACCTACGACAGTCGTTACAGGTAGTCAGAAGCCCAAAAGTCTGACAACTGGTCTAACCTTAAGATATCAGCATTGCCCAGTAAATAGGTTGCGCAGGTCTGATGGCAGTCGCTTCGTGTAAAATACTGGTATTCAGCCGCATTTGGTTAGACTGAAAACTGACCCCAACATAGTTAGGAAAAGGCTAGGCAGAATATTCAAGGTATACAAAACCAAAATAGCAAAATTGAAGCTTATGATGTATCAAAAATATTTTGCCTTTACGGTAATGGGATTACGATATGCAATCATATTAACCAAACAAACAACAACAGAATATGGTACAAACATACATTTTCTTCAAATACGAAATAACTAAACATCCTCTTTGTGAGACAAACAGGCGTCTTTATTCCCAATATTTACTTATCAAATCCTTTATTATGCAAATATAAAATATGAAGAGTAACAAGGTAACGAGTGAGCTCAACGAGATCGGATTCATTCTCGAATCCGCGTTTACAAATAATCGGATAATCCGATTCCCGCAAGGAATCGAGTACTTGATGTATACGCTACATTTAATATACACAATGGAATGAGAATATTGTGCATTGCTTACGCGAAGAAACGACTGATGTGATAGGATCAGATGGAACATCTTAGCGTGATAAACACACATATGGTATCGCTCTCAACGGTATCCGATTGTAATCACATTTTTATTCGAATAGACGTAGATGTATACCACACATGCACACAAGCATTGAAGGGTTAACAAGAATGGCTACGTATAAAAGCTTGTTTGTGGATTACGAAACAATGCGCTATGAAGGTGAAATAGCCACATTCACAACTCCGAGCTTATAAATTAAAATTCGACACAAAAAATGTATACTCTATTTTAACAAATAACAATAGAATTCTAGAAAGGAACATAATATAAGCATAACATAACATCACGCCTGTATTCCCTGAAGGGTTAGGCAGAGGCGTATAGTAACACCATAATTTCGCCGTTATGTTCAAGTCCCATGTAATAGGGGGCGAGTCTATTGCCATCAACCGGGCACAGACCCAAACTCCGGGCTGCTACAGAGGAATTCTACAAGGAAAAACACAATAACGCTTTGCCATATCTGGGGATCGAACCTAGGACCTCACAATCAGCAGTCGCGCTTTAGCAAGGAAATGAAATAAACAACAAATTTGCTTCCAGCAGAGTTTCAGCACAGTATTATGCTTTTATGAACCTTAACGGTCAATCAAGATGAGGTGAAACTGTTCTTGAAGAATTGGCTCAAATAATATTCGTGCCTTGGTGGGCCCCTTTTGTCTATTTTTATATTAAATAGAGTATAGTTACGATTTATGCTAATTAGAAATTGAACTCAACACCAAATAACTAATAAATTCTACAGCTGTACTTCCAATCACAAAACCAATTAATTTAATCATAAAACTACCTTGTCGATCTAGTGATCGCAAGTGCAACTTGGGGTCCTGGGTTCGATCCCCAGGTTGGGCAGCGTTATTGGGTTGTTTCACTAGGAATTTCTCAGCAGCCCGAAATCTGGATTCGTGCCCGGTTGATGGCAATAGGCTTGCCCTTTATTACTTGGGACTTCAACATAACTGGCGAAACGAGGGTGTACAAAACATCTGTCGAACCCTTCGGGGAACACAATGCGTGATGTTATATTATGTAATCATAAGTGTAGTAGATCATAGGTATATAAAATTGATCGTTAATTTGTGAAAGGTATAAACCTATTTTATATAACGGTCTTAATTGCAATATACTGCTCGAACCCAGTTGAGCACTTGTTACTTACAAATTCAAATGCAATAATTGCCAGTGTCGTTAGTTATGCGCCATTACGTCTATTACGGAACCCATTGCTTTATATAGACTTTAATTCACCAGGGAAGGTAGCCGGCTGACACTTTGGGATTACCGGAATATTCTATATATTTCTTCAAATCTTCAAAACTAAATCCACAATCGACGATCATATTTGGAACCTCAAGTGAGAAGAAGAAGCTGCAACCACGCTTGACAGAATATTTATTGTTATATTTTTGTCAATTGAAGAAGATTGGTGCCGATTCTCTAAGGGCCGGCGCAGATTTGGCGAATCGCAGCGCAGAGCATTTTTCATTGCCAAAGCATTATCATCTTTGTGTGCATTAAAATAAGATCGAAAATCAATTAAAACAACTACTCGTCCCCGAGACACCAAGAGTATCGAAGTGAAAGGTGAAAGGTGAATTTCGATATTATTTAAACGCTTGCAAAGTCGAAAATGGTTTGGCGGTGGAAAATGCTCTGCGCTGCGCCTCGCCATATCTACGCCAGCCCTTATTCAACAACCAAACTAAAATTAAAGAATTGCTATCTTTTACTAATAGACAGCGCGAGATAAGGACGGTGATAGATAATAACTAAGTTAGAGATGTCAAACTAGTTTACGTCTTGAACTTCACCGTGTTTTTAGACGACACATTCTGAAGTATCGCCTCAAATTTCAGTTCATGTAAATTTGACAGCTCTTGTTGTCCGTCTCTTTCCTATTTTATCAGAGTGACAAAGATGGCAATAGCCTAAATTAAGTTTAGTGTGCACAACAGAATTGGCACCAGTATTATCAGATATAGTACGAAAATGAGTCAACAACATCACGCCTGTATTCCCCGAAGGGTTGGGCAGAGGTGTATAGTAACACTCACATTTCGCCGTTATGTTTAAGTCCCATATAATAGGGAGCGAGCCTATTGCCATCAACCGAGCACAAATCGAAACTCCGGGCTGCTACTCAGGAATTCCACACGGAAAAACCCAAAAACACTTTGCTCGACCTGGCGATCGAACCCAGGACCCCACGATCAGCGGGAAGTCATAATTTAAACCACAACAAATCAATATCGCCGCTCAATGTAATGCTGGAATCCATTTTAACATTTGTAGAGGCAAACTTCCTCCCCGGGGTAATCACAATATGGTAAACTAGTTGCGGAGTTTGTGTCCAAACCCTTACAGAGCCCTCCACATAGTTTACAGGTCAATTTTCTTGTTGAAACATTCCTATAGTAATTTCTAAGTGGGTACACTATTGTTCGAATCAGTTTCCGAGTGTTGTATAATTTGGAAGCCATCTTTGGAGGTTTATATGGCATTGTATAAAGTTTAACTAATTCTGAAATGTAAATAGCGATTGTTAGAATGTATCGGTTTGTAAATAATTATCGTAGTTGCGAAAGATATTACTAGTTAAACAATTTCTATTTACATTTAAACTGGTCCAAAACCATAGATATAAGAAGATTTTTTTATAGGTTTTTGCCAAAAACTAATTATGTCATTAGGTACCTATGTGCAAAGCGTAGCCCAGGAGGGGGGGGGGGTTCATACGCCCCAACCAGAAACAATTAAATTACTTTTAAAATGTATACACTTGTTATTGTAATTGATTTTCTGGTTCAGGTTCAAACCCCCGAACAAAAATCTTGGTTATTGCCTGGTTTATAAATAACAACATAATTAGCCCATCACTATCCCACTGCAGGGCACGGTCCACCACGTTGGACTGCATTAAAAACTTGAAGCAATGTGAAGAATCTCGCTCTGATTTATTTAAGTTAGAACGCCACTTTATGGTTATATTCCCCCAATTACAAACCAACTTCAAACGGGCACGGAATACCGCATAGAAATCAAAAGCAATTCATAATCCCAATAACCATACACAAAGAAATTCCATTCAAATACAAAAACCCAGTAGTTTTATTACACCCTCGCACCCATTCCTCCAGGTCACGACACGTCCGCCTTTGAACGAAGAAAACAATTTTATACCGTAAATTTCAATTTAAAACTATGTTTGAAACTTCTAATATCGAAATGCACTTTATCTATGAAAGACTTTGGATGCTCGAGGCGAGAGGGTGCACATCAAAGATGTCGTCACAACACCCGAAGCCGCTGTAGGGTTAAGATCTGTCATACAAATTGGAGCTCTACCCTCATACAAATATGATACAAATTTGTTTAACCATTGTTGCGGGATATGTGTCGGTTTGATTTTGGTGTTTCGCTTCCGTAAGGGGTTAGCTCGGGTTTTTGCCGCGCGAAACCTAGGGCGTAATAAAGCCAATAAACTTTATAGTTTTATCTTAAACGGTGTGCAGCGCACGCGTGTTTTCGTATGAGATACCTTTAGATTTATTACGAGGACTTTATAATGTATGCTTACTTTACATAGTTATCTTGATGTGAAAATATGTACTATGTTTCCTGTGGACACAATATTAATATTCTATTACGGCAGGTTGATATGCACCAATATTCGCCAATATAGGTAGGTGCAAATAAGCAGGGTTGATTTGGTGTCCCATAGATAGGTATCAGAAAATAAAATCATATTAGTTTTCGCTCAGGGTAAAACAGATCCGATAAATAATAATAATAGTTCTAAAAAAAAGAGCAGCCCGACCAGAATCTTGATGACACAAAACGTATCGGTACAATATGACAAAAGGAATAACGTCGCTTAAGTTCTAACACCGCGTAAATCGAAAAATAGTAGTTTTGAGTTACGCACGTCATTCTATAGGGAATCGAAAAACGCGTCGTTTGACCAATCACAATCAATGGCAATGCGTTATTTCAAAAACAAAATCCACTGCATATGTAACATTTTTCCATCAAGCTATGTAAACAGCTAAAACAACGTGTAAGTCAGGTGAGTTCCATACTGGATCGTGTCGCGAAAGTGCTTCGTCGAATATACCAAAATTAAATAGGATATTGTAGATAAAAAACAATTATATGATAAGTAGAAAAATGTCTATATTTTGCTCTCCTAAAAAGTTAACTATTTTGAGTTACGCAGTGTTAGGACTTAAGCGACGATAAAGAAACATGGTCTACAGTTTCTGGAAGGCTGATCAACGCAAACGTTAACTAATCAGCTGTCAAATCTCGTGACAAGTGCTGTGATTGGTTATTAGCATTTTGGCCGACCAATCACAATCATTGACAAGATATTTGACAACAGTTTAATTTGATCAGCTTTTCAGAAACCCGTGGTATGTTTATTCGTAATAGCGGCCCGGCTTTGCACGGGTGGACATTTTTCCCGTTTATGCAACATTTTTCATTTATGCTCCGCTCCTATTAGTCGTAGCGTAATGTAATATAGCCTATAACCTTCCTCGATAAATGGACTATCTAACACAAAAATAATGTTCAATTCCAACCAGTAGTTCTTGAGATTAGCGCGTTCAAACAAACAAACTCTTCAGCTTTATAATATTAGTATAGATGACTAAAACAGTTCTGCAGTCTCGTTTCCCAAGATGAAATTAGTCACGATATTACAAATTGCTTATTCATGCTGATGAGCCAATTCAGTAAAATGGGTCACTTAGAAATGCTGGTAAGGCTAATCACTTAGAGATAAGTTGTTCCTGCTGTTGTCTTCAATATTAATAATAATGGCTTTCAAATTATGATACAAGTTTTATGTCTTACACGTAATGACAGGTCTCCAAACTAAAATTCAAGTTTAACGTTACAACTATATTGGGGTAAGCTTCCAATCTAACTAGATGCGGCTTAATACCAGTATTTTACACGGAGCGACTACCATTAGACCTCCACAACCCAGTTCCTGGGTAATGCTAATATCCTAATGCGGGTCAATCATATTTGCACGAATACGCGAACCCACAAGTGTGGGACTGACATTCGCAATGACTATGCGAACATGTTCCATGCAAAACGGAAAACATTCGAACAATGTACGAATGTTTGCGCGCATGTGAGTGACCGGGGTAAGGTTAGACCAGTTGCCAGACTTTCGGACTTGTGCCAACGAACGTTACTCTCTAACGTTTCCTACTAAATCGTCATGAACCGACTTCATCATATTCAACCTTTGCATGCCACCCACTCCGCTCATGTATCAGTCGCATCGATGTATTAGTCACGTAGATTTGATGTGTTCAACCCATCTTGCTGCAAGACGTCCGACATTCCTTCCACATTGTCTTGGCCACTATTCCGTCAAGATTTTACCTCATCTTCCATCATCTGTTCTATCAATGTGTGTCCACAGTGTCCACTTCCACTCGAGGACAGTTACCCGTTTTATTAAGTCATCGTCTTTAGTCCGTCACCAGATTTCGCTATACCTTATCTTGTCCATAAGTGAGATACTAACATGAACCCGCATATAGTGCCGGCACGTAACTTGGCAAGTTTTTGGTGTAGTGGGAGTAAGTGCAATAAAAAAATGGTCACTTTTATTGCATGTCATTATTCTATGGTTATTGCCATAATTTATTCTTAAACATGTCTGTTAAGAAGAAGGAAAGGAGAGGAATTCTCTTATCTACTCTTGCCAAGTTACGTGCCGGCGACTATACAACACATTTATTGGTTATCACAGAATACTGCACATCAATACTTATCTCACTTACCTCAAAAGAAAAATAAGCACAAGCTACATAGATTACAGGGCACGTTGAAACTTTGACTAGAACTCGAGACTACACAATAGTGCATGAGAAAGCGGGGCGCGGAAGAATTTCTCAAAAGCAAGTCTCGCTTTCCTTTTGTTTCGGCAGAGATCCACATGTGGAAGTTAGAACTGTGTGTACCTGGAATAGAGGAAAGAAACATTAGATTGCACTCTAGAGAATCATTCGGGTTTTTTTGAAATGAGGTCAGTATTTCAGTAAATTGAGGACACCCTGAACTTATAATTACAACAAAACGGTTTATCGGATATAGTTTGTGCATTAATAGCTAGCCATTGAAAAGTAACTCTATTAATTAACCATCGTGACTTGTCAAGCGTATGCAAAACAAGTTTTTCCGTATCATATAAAGATAAACGAGGACACTATTTTCTTTATACCTATAGAGCTCCACATAGTTTAACACCCATATTCTAAGACGTTCCTTCAAAACTTACTCGACTGGACTCCACCTCGACTCAGCCTTTCTCACTACCATCGGTAGTTATAGTTGACATAAACGTCCTCGACTCGAGATTTTTCCTCAGTCGAGGTAAGGAATCATCTGTCGAACTCAAGGTACTTCGGAACCTACCTTAAGGAAAGAAGTGTTAAGTTCGTATGTAACAAAAATGAATTTGTAAGACTTTATCGAATATGCTTACGATAATCCTTACAACTATTCATCGCGACTTTATTTGCGCGATGCAGATAAACAAAATTATGACGTAATGGCTCCACTCTACCTCGACTCATTTGAGGACCCCTCAGTCGAGGAACCTCAAAGTTCACTCGAAATTGCGACAAAGAATACAATTTTGAAAGTGTTTTCGAGGTCGTCCTGAGTCGAGTAAGTTTTGGAGGAACGTCTTAGAATATGGGTGTAAGGCCCTGAGCAGACGACGAACTTTTTGTCAGGCAGACTGCCGCGGACAAGAACGTACCACCAACCACGTGCCGAATGTCGGAACGGGCAACAACTACCAACCATGATCATTCTTGTCGGCGACAGTCTGTTAGACAAAAACTACATCATCTACTCAGGGACTAAGGGGTAGCACCCAAGACTGTAAAAAAAAAACGTTAATACACTGACACACTGACACTAACCCTTCTTACTCCACTTAAGCATTTACGCGACACTGCAGCAGGTAAAATATTCTCCTACGAGGAAATTAAATAAAGAGCTCGTGACGTTACCTGGATCGCGTCAAGTGTTCAAAAGGTAGGAAATTAACCTAAATAACTGCTAGTGGCCGTGTTGCATTATAATTAGTTATGTGCACGCTAGCCGAGGAAAACTTTTATTTCAATCAGGAATATATATGCAGTTAGGTATAGAGTACATTGAGTAGGTATTTGCATGTCTCTGTACTAAGGGTTGTAAGTCTAATCGTTATGGAACTACAACTAATTACCAATATAATATTATGTAACATCAGTGATAGCCCTAGTGTTGTGACCAGTTGTGACCGTCGGACTGCCAAGTCATAGGTCTCGAGCTCGAACTCAAGGCACACATCTCTGACTTTACGGATTCATGTGCGTATTGTATAATTATCACTTGTTTAAAAACGGAGAGATATTTCTTAGCCTTTGGCCAGACTGAAAACGAGGGCGCGGTGCGGCGAGTTCAAACAGAAGAACTTCATTTGAGTGTCCATAGTGGGCACGCGGGCGCGGGCTACTTGGCGCGGGGAGCGCGCGGGTAGCTCACGCCATAGGTCGTTCATACAAGTGGCCGCAGTGAGAGCGCGGGCGGCAAGCGACAACCCGCGCGGGAGCGGGGGATCTCAAACTAGTTCGAGCTGACCACGCGCGTTGTTGTGATGGCGTCTTCAAAATTAAAATGTTGAAGAATTAATAAGTGCTATTTAGGCACGATCTGCACTGTGGATGTCGAAACATCGTTTTTTAGTAAGAATTTTCCAGTAAAAATAAGTCTTCTTCATCCATATGATATTTTGACAAACACTGGACACGACAACGCTCAGAACGAAGCCACGCTCCACTGCGGACAGGTAAATCGCGCGCGTTCCCGCACCCGCGCCGCTCCCCGCACCGCACTGCCAGTCTGGCCAAACACTTAGAGATATTTCTCGACGGCATGTGAAGCCAAGTCAGAGGCCCATGGGTGGCATAAACTCTGACACCAGATTAGTCACTAACTACACGAAAAGAAGAATAATATAATGTCGTCTTATGAAGTAACTGAGCTTAGCGTCTTGTGTAATGACTTATCGTTCTGCTTAGCTTTTTCCCAAATACCTATATGTTGGGGACAGCTTCCAGTCTAACCAGATGCGGCTGAATACCAGTATTTTACACGGAGCGACTGCCATCAGACCTCCGCAACCCAGTTACAAGGCAATGCCAATATCTTAAGGCTAAACCGGTTGCCAGACTTTCGGACTTCTGACTACCCGTAACGACTGTCATAGGTATTCGTATGACACCCGGGACCGACTGTATGCTCTCCGAGGCACGGAGGGGTCTCGATGTGTTACAAACGGTCACCCATCCACAGACTGACCACAGCAAGCGCAGCTTAACTTCGTAAATCGTATGATACGCGTGGTTTTTTATTAGCCACGAGCCCCTCCGTGTTATGATTTATGACAAGAGACATGTCTCTTTGCGAGGTTGTAAACACCTTATAACAATAGGTACCTTACCTTTCATGATATATTATTATTTTTACTTCTATACCCACATATATGTGAAATTGTTTTCTAATCCTTAGTTAAATGTAATTAATCAATAGAACATGACAATAATAGCCACTGACTGTTTTACATTTATTATTAATCATCAATAGAAACGCCGTTAGAGGACATACATCCTAGAAGGACATACATCGATGTTATTGGTGATATTCTTCACAAAGGACAGGTGCATAGTACTCTCAACCAGCGTGCGTGTATGACAGGATGTATGAATGTGGATGAAGCGAAAGGAGTATGTAAGGGTCGTAGCATGTGGCATTCTATAGTTTCTGCCTACCCCCATGGGAAAATAGCGTGAGTTTATGTATGTATGTATTAATCATCTTAATTGTTCAGTATAGGTTATGCAGAAAATTTAAAAAAACTATTTTTAACAGTTATTTTTCCGTGGGCGGATGGATTAAGAACACAACTCCTCTCCATCACTGGGCAAGCCAGTCGTAAGAGGCGACGAACCTGGCACCATAATTGTGCCCGAAAAATGGCAATAGGCTGGCCACCTATTACATGCGTCTAAATACAAGAGGCGAAACGTGGGTGTACAGATTCCTCTAATAGAAGAACACCTCTGCTTACCCCTTCGGGGATTGTAGGCGTGAGTATATGTAATGTATGTATACAGGGTTACTGGTAACACGACGTATTCCTTGCAGGACGTCATAGTAGAGTTAAAATGCAACAAATTAAGCCACCCAATGTTCTACCGAAATTCAATAGCTTTTGAGTTTTTAAATTTTTTTGAAATATCCTATTTTCCATCATTTGAAGCCTATTTAAAAAATAATGTACGGCGCGAATGTATTATTTAAGTTTTTATAATAGCTAACGCCATAGCAGATCTACGTTAATTAATTAAATGTTAAAAAATTCCAAACACATCTATCTACAAATAAGGTTGAATCTGGATTTTTTAAATAATAACCTAAAATAATTAAGTCGCAAAAAACTTTTATACAAAAACTTTTAAACCGACTTCAAAAAAGAATAAAATAATTACCATATAAAATTAACAGTTTCAGAAGTCGGTGCTGATCCACACTGAACCAAATTGAAGGCACCGACTTCTGAAACTGTTAATTTTATATGGTAATTATTTTATTCTTTTTTGAAGTCGGTTTAAATTTTTTGTAATTTTTTTTTTATTTTTTTTTTCATTTTAGTGGCCTTAATTAAAACTTGGTTGGACCTACTAAAGACGCTGCTCGTAACATCATCACAATATGCGTACTGTTCGTCATTGAGGAGTTCCATTGTCTATCTCCGAAGTTCTTCATCAGATCTTCACCAAATTTAAATGGGACCAACTTCGAAGTATACCCTATCCATTAAAAAAATAATCATTAAAATCGGTTCTGAATTGGCGAAAATATCGATGAACATACACAAAAAAAAAAACTCATACAGACGAACATAGTAACCTCCTCGTTTTTGGAAGTCTGTTAAAAATTACTGAACTTCGGTAGAACATTTGGTGGCTTAATTTGTTGCATTTCAACCCTACTATAATGTCCTGCAAGGAACACGTCGGGTTACTAGTAACCCTGAATAGTAATTAAATGAAAACAAATTGCACGTCGAACATGAAAGTTATCATTAATTTTCATTCTAATTACTTTAATGTATGAACACATTTTCTGTCATTACTTAGCTATACAGGGTATATATTAAGTGAACTCAACACAGCTATGAGATTCTCTATCAGTAACAAGTCGCTGTGGAAACGCTGCATTCGTAGACCAGATCGCGTCGCAGCGCTGTCGCAGTGACGCACAGTGTGTCAAAAAGCACTTTTCAGGGACAAAAATCATGCTCGCCCACAAATTTAGATCGATTTTAATGTTTTTTATTTTACATGCTCAGGAGATGACTAGCTTTGAGGTCTCACTGCCACTTTTTTGATATCTGGAGACAAGATATCAAAAAATCAGATATAAAAGAATCACACTACAGAACAGGAAAACAGTACACTAAGAAATAAAACAGTGGATGAAAATGACTGTCAATGACTACACATTCAATTATTAACGCAAAATTTATAAAAACGTCCTGATCAAAATACAAAACGTTTACACTTTTATAAACAAACTGCCTCGTTGGTCTAGTGGTGGCAAATGCGACTGTTGATCGGTAGGTCCTGGGTTCGATCCCCAGGTCGGGCAAAGTATTATTGGGTGTTTCCGTGTGGAATTCCTCAATAGCAGCCCGGAACTTAGATTTGTGCCCGGTTGATGGTGATAGGCTCACCTCCTATTACATGGGACAAACATAACGTCGAAATGAGGGTGTTACTATACACCTCTGCCCAACTCTTCGGTGAATACAAGCGTGATGTTATGTTATGTTTTAAAAACAGGTTTAGTTCCTGGCTCTACTTCTACGTCTTACATGTTTCAGATTCAGAAATCACAATAAGGTGTAAAATGACCTCGTTCCATCATATTTTGAGTCCAAATAAACATCCTGTATATGTAATGTGATCGCTAATATTTTCATCATTAATCTATTAGACGGATTGATTTTGATCAATCGCCTAATCTATTTCCATCATTAGGTAATTTAGATATCCATACGTATAGCAACATAATTAATGTGGAATAATGTCGTGCTGATCGTTTGAGCAAAATAAATCAAATCTCTCTCTTGAATTGTGATTGTTTGGCCAAAATGGGCAAACGCCCACTATGTAGATAAAATACCACTATACAGGGTGTAAACGAAATCATGTAATTCCTTCAAACCTCGTGATGGCATAGATTAACACAGAACAGGATACTTTTGGTTTCAATAAAAAAAAACAATTACAAGAAGTAAACATGTGTTCTTAACGTGAGGTATTTTAGCACCCCGAGTTAAATGATCGCGTGGCGAGCGATACTGCGCAATTCGCTCTAGGCGCTAAAATGCCTCACGTTAAGAACACATGTTTATTTCTTGTATTTTTTTTTCATTGAATCCAATTTATCCCGTGCAAGGTTAATTATGTCGGCAGTACATCACGAGGTTTGAAGGAATTACGTGATTTCGTTTACACCCTGTATAAATCCTATAAATATTAGTGTTTTCTCTTCTATCTTTCCGTCTTTCTGGTTTGAAGACTGACTTTTAGTTCCTTGAAACACGCGAATAAATTCTGGTCGAAATATGTAGGTATCCATATTGGCTATTCACAGAATGATTGCTATCTTATCAGCGATTTTTTGCTGAAATTCGCAGTATATGAATATGTACAGGCTTCTACTCTTCCTCTAAATATTCGCCCCTTACAGCACATTTAAATATGTCCTAGAACAAACGAATGAACGTACGTAACATACCGAAAATGTAGCTCCATTCGCATTACCCATTACTCGGTGCCGAAACATCACATATTATTTTAATGACGTAAAACAATTTCAGGACTAATTTAATTTTCAACAATGGCGTCGCAGTGTGAGTACTTAAACAAAAAGCCAGGATCTTTTAATTGCACTAATTAACTGCTGGCATCACGTACAAATTAAGATGGTGAAGAAAAATTCAAGTGAATGAATGAACGAACGAACGAGAACGTTAATTGAGGTCATTATGGAATGAGGATGCACTAGAATGCGGTGGTTTGTTATTTGAATATTATAAGGCTGGGAGGGTTGTTCATGGCATCATGGAGGAGGCTTGTTGACTTGATTAGATTATGTAAGTCTGCGTTAAAAGAGCGAATAAAGATTTATATTTCATATAATGCAATATTAAACATCGTCAGCCGAGCCAGTTCCCAGTTATGTAAGGGTCGGCTCAGTGTTCACAACCTGAAGCCAGGAAGCTATCGTACCAGGGCCGTCAAATTATCGTACATGGATAAAAAATTACAAAAATTATCGTACTATCAGGAAAAAGGTGATTGTCAACAGTGCTGCCAATAAAAATGTTTTTTTATGCGCTCCCCTCAACATTTCTTTTCGATTTCTCCTGTCGCTTAGGTACTCCAAAAAATTGGCGCTTCTTTTGTCCACCGACAGTTAGACGACTTTATTTTTTTTTGTAGCTCCGTTTCTAAGAGTGACGGGAATGTCTATCGCTGTACTGAAATTATCGTACTTTCTGCGTACGATAGTAGTGTACATACATCGTACGTAGCTATGAAATTATCGTACGGTTGGGAACACTGAGTCGGCTTCTAGTTTAATCAGATGAATATCAATAGGTCTAGCATCCATTTGACGTATAGTATCGTAAACGTATCGGTAATATAGGCGAATTTTGAGTTAAAAAGATAACTGTCCTATAACTTTTTGCGTAATTTTTTTGCGACATGCGCAATTTGTATCATAGGTACATAGATATGAATAAAGTTTTCAATTTAATTAAATATATAGTGTGTGTGAAACGAGTATTTCCGATTCAAAATTCAGTTACAATAACGTTACGTTTACGTTAGTAACTCTATAGTATTCGTGCTAGCCCTACAGTATTTTGCGCGTAGTGGCGACTACCATCTGTAATTCGTTTATTGGGGGGTTAGATATATCTAAAGACAAGGCTGGTTAAAAGATTTTTGGACTTCTGGCAGCACAAAAAAAACAAAATTAAAACATAAATGACGACACGTGGTGCAGTGGCTGACCGATCGGCTTCTGCGCTGCGAGTCGTGGGTTCGATTCCCGCACGGAACAAATATTTGTATGGCCTACAGATAGTTGTTCCGGGTCTGGATGTTTGTGCATGTGAAGATTTGTGTTTGTAAACGCACCCACGATACAGGAGAAATCCTAGAGTGGGGCAAAGTTTAAAAAAATATATTGTTTATTACCTTCATCAAAAGTTTCTAAAATAAGTAAGTTCAGCAGAATACTTGGCGTATGAACTAAAACAGCAACGATAGCCTAGTGGTGCTAATCGGAGTGCCAAGTCATAGGTCTCGAGTTTGAACCCAAAGCACGCAACTCTCACTCTTCGGATTCATGTGCGTATTGTATAATTATCACTTGCTTAAAAACGGTGAAGGAAAACATCGTGAGAAAATGTCTGAGAGATATTTGTCTACGGCATGTGAAGCCAAGTCAGAGACCCAATGGGCGGCATAAACTCTGACACCAGGTTAGTCACTAACCACACGAAAAGAAGAAGAAGAATTGAACTTACACCTCTTCGATCGACATTAGATGTCAGGCTACAATTGATTAATGACCTCACACTAGGTCAACAACGTAATACTGATAACCCGACAGTTTATAAAACGCACTAGTGTTGTTACGAACACGTTGCGTGCGAACTCATACCTCATTTGTTACCATAATTTGATATGTTCCACGATACGAGAACGACACCTGGCATCAAACGTAAGTAGTAAATGCATTAGCAATAGTTATTTTGATTCTACTGCAAATAATGTTCTGCCTAGTCTTTACCTAACTATGTTGGGGTCAGCTTCCAGTCTAACCAGAACCAGCAGATGCGGCCGAATACCAGTATTTTACACGGAGCGACTGCCATCAGATCTTCGCAACCCAGTTACAGGGCAAACCAATATCTTAAGGTTAGACCGATTGTCAGACTTTCGGGCTACTGACTTCCCGTAACGACAGTCAGGTATTTGTATGACACCCGGGACTGTTTAACGTGTACTCCGAGGCACGGTTGGGTCTCGATGTGTAACGAACGGTCACCCATCCAAAGACCGACCGCGGCATACGCAGCTTAACCTCGCGAATCGTATGATCCGCGCGGTTGGTAATAAGCCACGAGCACCTCTTCTATTCTACTGTAAATCAATTTGTTTAAATGATGTAGAAATTTTAATATTCTTTTACACATCAGTTATCTGTTTCAATACCCCGCCAATTCTTTCAACAACCCTATAAGCTCTTGCCTCAAGTTTTGCAACATAGCCCACCAGTGTCCACTGTTGGGCATAGGCCTATATAAAGAATGTTAATACCGTATGTATAGTCCAATCATTAGAAGCTTGTATTTAAGCTAAACAAACCATTGTTCGTAAAACATGCATTTCGCGTTAAGAATCTATTAAAAATACACATTTTTAAAAAACATAAATAATTTAAAAATGTGTTACGGTAATGTGTATTTTTAATGGATTCATAAAGCAAAATGAATGTTTCACGATAAAAGGTTTGTTTACCTTTTGTACGTAATTTAAATGGCCGGAATATAGTTACCATGGTGGTTAACCAGAACTAAAAGGCAGTACTTTTTTTTTTCTAAATGTCTTATGCTGCTTACACACCTAGGAAACGAAGGCCAACGAATGTTACCAAAATTTGTTTAGAACATATCCGGTTGCATTTAGTTCTGAGCGGTATCGAGCCCCGTTCGTTGGCTAGGTGTGTACACTACATAAGACAACAATGCAATAATATAAAAGAAAATAATAGAATTCACTTCACCGTATCACTGTAGTACATAACTTAGGGTTTTCAAGCTCTAAACAGCAGATACTAGCAGCTCGCGAGTTGCAAATCTGTACAATACATCGGTTGATGCACGCGATGCATAGGGTCACCACTATCTAGATAACCTAGTTCTGATTAACAAGGCGAGCCACATCAACTGAAAGAACCTGGCTATCTTTTAATATATCTCAGTAGATACATGTGGGTTTGTGGGTTAAGTTATAAATTTAACTAAAATAATAAAAAAAAAGATTTTCTATGTGCTATGTAAATTACCTAAGGCACTAACAAGAGGGCAGGCAGGCATTTTATAACACATATATATATTCATATTTATTCATGTGTATTATTTCAATCGTATGCTTATTTCAGGGTTGCCACTATGACAGCGTGACAGCGCTGTGTTAGGGCTCCGGTCGAGTCTAAAATCAGTCGGACAACTCTAAAATTATGTAATAAATCAAATCAAACCATTTATTTTGTGAACATAAGTAAAAAATAGGTGGAAAAATATGTAAAATTCAGAGACTGTCTATGTTCCGCCGTTAAGCATACAAAATGTTAACAAAAAATAAAATAAAATTAAAATCAACAATTCATTAAATTACATAACATCAAAAGGTCAGAAGAATAAAATGTCAGTACAAGTAAATTAAATCAAATATGCGAATAGAAATAATTAATAAAAAAATAAATGTCAACATTATAATTTGTCACTTAAAAAATCGCTAACAGAATACCAGAATAACACTTTGTCAGTCAATAATTGTTTAAGTCTGCTTTTAAATTCATTGAGGTTGTTAGTCTTTAATTTTTTTAGGTATTTTACTGTACAATCTGGGTGCCATTGCAAATACACTTTTATACATAAACTCTGCTTTAGTAGGCAATGTGTGCACTGTGCAGTTTATCTGAGCGACGTAGACTTTCAACCGATTTATATAAATACATAATAAACAATCAAAAAGTAGTAATATATTATTTTACAAAAATATTCTTACAGGTTGTTAAGTTTTGAACACCACAATAAAGGAAATGTTCTCTGCAATAACCACAAATCTCTTTTCCATTAAACTTTTATGTAGGTAGTTCATTCTTTATTTATACAAGCATTAAAAATATTTATTTCGTATAATAAATATTTTTTTATATAAAACGTTGATCTCCGCTGAGAAATGGAGGCACAAAAACTGCGTAGCCTATTATTACCATTTTTATTTGATCCTGGATTAAAAAACACGAAATGTATCGGCTACTTAGCATTCCGTACAAGGGTCGCCTTAGGGAAATACGTTACGATGATGATCTCATACATCCGCCTAGTATCCTGTCAATAGACAATGTCGTATTTTTGTAATACCATATCTCTCTCTCTCTGTCTCTTTTTGTAACTTACCACGTAGAATTCGGTTTAATTTTTCTTGTGAATGATTCGAATGATTTCATGTTTCTTCCTCGAGAAAAATAGACAAAAAAAATAAAAAAAATGTTTTATTCTTCACAGTATAAGCACTAGAAAGCGGTGAAGGGCGGGCGTTTTTGGAGGCTATCTTTTGTAACACTGGCGTTCAAAAATAATAAATAATTTTAGTACATTTTTAATAATTGAATTTTGAATCTTGAATGTAGTGCATTTTAACACAATTTATTATGTAGCTATAAAAAAAAACAAAAATAATTTCACTATAAAACAATGTCATTCCTAACTGACGCAAAAGCATTATCATTAGGTACATCAGTTTGTTGCTTCTTTGTCCGCTCTAGACAATGACAACCCTAAGGGCCCGATCCACACTAGTCGCGTGACAAAGCCTCTAGTCACGTCACCTGTCAACCGCGTGTTTAATATCGAATTACCCGACGCCTGCTATGTCTAAAGCCTAAATAATGTACTAGATAATTCAGCTAAATTACGGGCCTTGTTTATATTCTGTTTCTTTGTAACTTTGTCAGGATTTAGTGCAACTATTTTGGAAAGGATATTGGATCGTTGCACGTGACGTTCTGTAGATCCTGCTTACCCACATTAGAGAAAAATGTGATCTTCTTCTTTTCGTGTAGTTAGTGACTAACTTGGTGTCCGATTTTAAGCTGCCCAGGTGCCTCTGACTTGGTTTCACATGTCGTCGAGAATATATCTCTCAGGTTTCGTCACGATGTTTTCCTTCACCGTTTTTAAGCAAGTGATAATTATACAATATGCACATGAATCCGAAAAGTCAGAGGTGTGTGTTTGTATGTTTGTGCCTTGGGTTTGAACTCGAGACCTATGACTTAGCAGTCCGACGGTCACACCACTAGGCTATCACTGCAATATGTGATATTATGTATGTATGTTATTGTATAACATGTTAGTAGTTTCTCTAGTTTGTAAATAGATTGACTTAAGACAACATACATACATACATAAACTCACGCCTTTTTCCCATGGGGGTAGGCAGAAACTATAGAACGCCACATGCTACGACCCTTACATACCCCTTTCGCTTCATCCACATTCAACCATCTTGTCATACACGCCCGCCGGTTGAGAGTACTACGCACCTGACCTTTGTGAAGAACATCACCAATAACATCGATGTATGTCCTTCTAGGACGTCCTCTACCGGCGTTCCCATTGACATCCGCCTTATAAATTCCTTTTGTTAATCGCCGTTCACTCATTCTCTCAACATGACCAAACCACCTAAGCATACTCCATTCAATTTTAGTCACTACATCATCTTTTAAACCGCAACTTTGTCTAATCTCTTCATTTCTCAATCTATCATTCAAAGTTACACCGCACATACTTCGCAAAGAACGCATTTCCACGGCATTTATTCTACTTTCATGCCTCTTCTGCCACGACCAACATTCACTTCCATACATAAGCGTAGGTACCAGCACACCATTATGGACAGCCAGTCGTGCCTTTTTGGACATCGACTGGCTAGCCACAACCGCATGCATAGCACCATTTACTTTATTTCCCGCATTTGCTCTCCTTTCCACATCTTCGTCAATCTTACTATCTCTTGTAAACAAACTTCCCAAATAAACAAACTCATTCACCTGTTCAATACTTTCATCTCCTATCTTTACTTTACACTCAGATACATCTGCATCTTAAGACAAGTTTTGTGTAAAATGACCTAATCCTGTTGTGTGCACAGAAGCTGCTTATTTGATATACCGATAAAGAAACTAAATTGAATAGGTACTTCTGAAACTGCAACATAAATAAAATTTGTTAGTCGTTTTGACAGAATTTCTATTCAAAAACTGACAAAACTTCAATTTTCTTCCTCAGATAAATGTTATGCGGCGTTGGTAAAATCAGCCCTTATACAGACTTCTTATAACAGGTGTGTGTGTATACAACCCCATCGAGGCATCGAGTACGCTCATGACACATTAAGGCCATTCCTTACCCCAAAAAAAGTCAGTCACCTAACAAAAACTCATTAAAACAAAGATTAATCATTATTACGATGTTTGATCCAAAAAGTTTTATTATCTTAGAACAAAAGTTGACGATCCAATGCATTTCATTAACAAAAGAACCAAAGAGAATACGTAATTAGAATGAAAATGTATGTATGAAATGTGTTTTCTATTTTTCCTCTTTGAAAAAGAAAAATGCAATTATGAAAAGCTCAAGAGAAGCTCTCTATTATACTTTTTTATAAACAACTATAATATTCACTTTATTAGAATGTTAATCTCCGTAACCACGCGAAATTAAAAATGACTTTTATTAATAATTTCAGACTCAGATGAACAAAGTATTTTTACTATTATAATTATTAAATTTTATAGCTCAACACTATTAATAATGCATTACGAACCCTCACGTATTCAATTACCTTCAACTGTCATACGCTCACGCACTATCAGTTACATCATCATATCATATCGTCCTAGACATGTATCTCCCAATGACTCCACGTCTTCCCAAGACCACTAGGAATCAAATTGGTCATTAATATTTGTTATTGATACAGCACACATATGATAGCAGATAAACCATAAACACACATTAGACACGTACAACATTTTAAGTAAATATCCTAACTAGATAATCGTGTCGATTCTGTAGCACATTTTGACAGTACTAAACTAGACTAAACGCAACTGTCACTTTCTTTTTCTATTGAAACAGAAAGAGACAATCACCCTTAGTTTAGTTTAGTACTGTCAAAGTGCGCAACAGAATCGACACCAATATCTAATAACGTCACACCAATACCCGTGATTTATTAAGAACAAGTGGCATCACTAAGATAGTTGCCTCTGTGTGTTGCACTGCTGGACGTACGCCACCATAGATAACCACAAAAAACAATTTTACGTATAATAATTAATCATATTTAACCAAGCTCAATTATGTCAAATGACGTCACTAAGTTGTTCATCCCTGGTAATAGTACTAAACGCGCAATGCAGTCACGTCATGTCAGAAGCGTGTTTAATATTAGTCTAAACTGCATGTACCTATTTTACATGCAGTTTCGATGTTTTACATATAAGCCGTCCACTGCTGGATAGAGGCCTATCCCTAAAGATAGCCACAACGAATAGTTCTGAGTTCTCGTAATGTACCAAAAACAATATATTGCCGCCATCATACCAAATGACATCACACCAATACCGTGATTTATTAAGAGCAAGTGACATCACTAAGTTGTTCAGCCTTAATAACAGTAATGAACGCGCAATACAGTCACGTCATGTCAGGAGCGTGTTTAATATCATATTACCCGCGCCTGGCTCCCACCAAATTATAATATGATAATGGCGAGATAGTAGGTACCGAGATCGGTACTTCGGTATAATGCACGCCGCGCCGTAACTGGCTTAACTTTGGTATAAAGCCGTTTTGGTTAATGGGTTAGCTGGCTGGTGGAATTTCTGGGATGGGAGTTGAGGAAAAATTGGGCTTTAGCTTTAAAACGGTTAAAAAAGGTGGTTGGGTTTATGTTGTGAATGTGCTAGAAAATCGGTGATATAATAATGTATGGTCTTCTTCTTCCTGCCCTTATCCCACACTAGGTGGGGTCGGCACAACATCTATTTCATAAATCCATGTTGTTAGAGGTTTTGGCTTATTGTTTTATGACCGGCCGCCTGCCTCACATCAACCCTCCTTGGGAATATATAATAATTATAAAATATAATAATTTATGGTAGTGTATCTAATTTTATTGCGTTCAATGTATATACAGGATTTCCTCAAAGACCGATGAACCGAATTTAATGGGTTTACAAACCTAATAATTCAGGCTTGAATGCCTCGTTGGTCTAGTGGTGGCAAGCGCGACTGCTGAGCATAGGGTCTTGAGTTCGATCCCCAGGTCGAGCAAAGTGTTATTGGGTTTTTCCATTAGGAATTTCTCAGTAGCAGCCCGGAGTATAGATTTGTGCCAGGTTAATGACAATAGGCTCGCCCCCTATTACATGGGACTTAAACATAAAGGCGAAATGAGGGTGTTACTATACACTTCTGCCCAACCCTTCGGAGAATACAGGCGTGATGTTATGTTATGTATGATTCAGGCTATGAAAAAGAGAGTACTGTTCTTACCCAAACCGTAAAAGAAAACTTTTAGTTTAGGCTACTTCCTAATATAAGTTGCAAAAACTGTCTAGATAATAACTTTTTAACAAAAATAAAACCGACTTCAAATTCTATCTCCGAATTTCTTCATCAGATCTTCACCAAATTTAAATGGGACCACTTCGAAAGAATTTTCTTTCAAACAAAAAAATAATCATTAAAATCGGTTCACAATTGGCAAAGATGTCGCGGAACAAACATACAAAAAAAAACATACAGACGAATTGAGAACCTCCTTTTTTTGGAAGTCGGTTAAAAATAAGCCTGGTACCTAAAACTTTGTTTACCATTCCTATAATGAAAATAAACATAAAGATACCGTGTACCATGCACAAATGCTACATGTACATAGTAGTAATAGGTTAATAACGAAGTTTTGTTCCACAATTGCGTTGCACTTACACTAAGAAGCGAATTTGGAATAAAGCCAAAAGCTCTTAAATGGAACCAAATTTTTGTCACAATAATTGTTCATTAGTGCTTGTTAATTGAACGCGGTACAGCGGTGTTGAAATAAATACTATCGTAATGTACAATTATTTCACAGAAAATTTAAAGAAAAAGCGTACAATTGACAATAAAGGCACTGTTCTTCGGTAGCGTGTGTAACGTGTGTATGACTGCGTTACGCACGCTTGTGAAAGACACGAATAGGCCATATTACGCACGTCTGTCTCAGTATAAGTAGTTCGTTCTGTCTAGCCTTTTCCCAGCTATGTTGGGGCCAGCTTCCAGTCTAACCAGATGCGGCTGAATACAAGTATTTTACACGGAGTCACTACCATCATACCTGGGTCTCAGCAACCCAGTTACTGGAGCAATGCCGATATCCTATGGTTAGACCTGTTCTCAAACTTTCGGGCTTCTGACTACCCGTAACGACTGTCATAGGTATACGAATGACACCCGGGACCGACGGTTTAATGTGCTCTCCGAGGCACGCGCAGGAGTCTCGATGTGTAATCTACTTCTTCTTTTCGTGTGGTTAGTGACTAATCTGGTGTCAGAGTTTATGCCCATGGGCCTCTGACATGGCTTCGCTTGCTGTCGAGAAATATCTCTCAGGCATGCCGGTTTCCTCATGATGTTTTTTTCCTTCTCCGTTTTTGTAATAATGTGTGGAATTTGGTTCCATTTAAGAGCTTTTGGCTTTATTCCAAATGGTCACCTATCCAAGAACTGAGCGCGCCAAGCGCAGCTTAACCTTACAAATCATAAGATCCGCGTAGTTTTTAATTAGCCACAAGTCTAAATATCATCGAAACGTAAAAACAAAATATCAAACTTACACATTTTCAAAAACTTCTTTCTTCTTTTTCTTTCTTTCTTCTTCTTTTTTTTTAAAAACGTTGCCCCACACTAGGATTTCTCCTGTATCGTGGGTGCGTTTACAGACACAAATCTTCACATGCACAAACATCCAGACCCGGAACAACTATCTGTAGGCCATACAAATATTTGTTCCGTGCGGGAATCGAACCCACGACCCGCAGCGCAGAAGCCAATCGCTTAGCCACCAACTAAAACTATTTTGATGAAAGCACTATTGAAGACATCATTTACCTAATACTCACACGATCTATGCAAATGTTCCGAGCTCAGATGAAAGACATAGCTCATTGAACTGACTTTGAGTCTTCGTAGAATCCCACTTTGATAAACTCTAGCCGACAGGTAATACGAGTTGAGAAGTTAACGGTTCATATCGTATTGGCGTTTAGATTAACTGTAACACGGATGATTGGATGGATGTTAGAGTATTTAGCCGGCTTCGATGGCAAACGACAGATCTGGGGAGGAACGAGGAATGGTGTTCCTCCAATGAAAAAGGAGAATCCCCCAACCAGTCGGGTCTTGTGCCTGACGGACCACTGCCCGACGATTGTTTTTTTTTTCTTTCCTTTTTTCTTTTCGACTGATTGTAGATGGTCTTGCGGACCGTTTCTACGTAACCGGGCAGTTATTGGCGAAACCTGAAGGGTCTCCAACCAATGGGATCGAGAGTAAAATACTTAACCTAAGCTAACTACTACTACTAACATCATGACTAGCTAGCAACAACAGCACTAAGGGCGACCCCTAATGAAACTCGGATCTCGGCTTAGGGCGTTGCTTGCGAGAGGACTGGGAGGGAGACAACTTGATGAGGGCTGAATTAACGGTGTGACTGCGGAGTCAGAAAAGATGACCGGCTCCGCGGCTGCAGCGGGTGAGCATGGTGGATCATGGACGGCGGCGGAGGTGGGACGTCGCGGCCTGCCTCGCCGGCGAGGAATCCAACGATTGATGTTGGGAAGTTGTATATAAACACTATCTGCGTGTCAAATTGTGATATCGAGATGCAGGATTTATGACGTTTCATTTGATAGCTGTCATTGTTGCCACTGTAGTCTGCTAGACATTCGTCATGCTGCGTAGTTCGCATGTGGCGTGATAGATGGCGCCACAGATCTGACATAGGTACTTAAAAAAAAACAAGGAATCAAATTTCAGTTATCTTACTGCTTATCTAAATTTCAGTTATTCTTTACGATGGAATTGTATTCCAAGTTATGATAGCCACATAACAGAAGGTAAACTATAGGATGTATCTCCACTGAACGGTTATCTCCCCTAAAGGAGATCACGAGAAATGGAGCATTGTATACAAGCAAGCCTATTAGCCTACCTTTGCTCCTGCAGTAGAAATATATTAATCCTATCACCAGCAAAGGATGTCTTCCGGCTTTTAAAATATTAGTATACCTCTCTCAATAGCTGTGAAAACATTGAAAGTCTAACATAGCTACAATTGTAGCCAAATACAACATAATATTTTTTTATACAATAATGTTTTGTGTCTCTGTGGCGAATAAATGTTTTTTCTTTCTTTCTTTCTTTCTTTATAAGCAGCTCATTACTGTCACACTACTGGGCACGGACCTCTTCTCAGAATGAGAAGTTTTAGGCCTTAGTCCACTACGCTGGCATACCATCGGGAACTTCGTTTTTAGGGTTCCGTACCCAAAGTGTAAAACGGGACCCTATTACTAAGAGTCCGCTGTCCGTCCGTCCGTCCATCCATCCATCCGTCTGTCCGTCCGTCCGTCCGTCCGTCTGTCACCAGGCTGTATCTCATGAACCGTGATAGTTTGACAGTTGAAATTTTCACAGATGATATATTTCTATTGCCGCTGTGACAACAAATACTAAAAAACAGAATAAAATAAATATTTAAGGGGGCTCCCATACAACAAACGTGATTGTTTTGCTCGTTTTTGCTCGATATTGATAACGGCAACAGGTAGACGCTTGAAATATTCACAGAATATTTAGTTATATATTCACTATTAAAATAAATAATTAAATTAAAATAAAACAAATATTTAAGGGGGCTTCCATACAACAAACGTTTTTATAGATAATGGTACGGAACCCTTCGTGCGCGAGTCCCACTCGCACTTGGCCGGTTTTTTAAGCCCTCTCTGTTATGAAGGTTTCCTCACGTCAGTGGCGTGCATTGCATATTATAAGCAATTAAGCAGTGCCTACCTCATAAGTTTTAATTAAGTACTCCATCTTTAACTATTACTATAAATAAAATAAGCGTGTATGGCTAAGATTTCTTTGCTCAGAATCGTATTGAAATGGGCTTAAGCGTACAATTGAAAGGCGACATCGCTAGTGCCTGCTTACCTATTCCGAAAACCAGTGCACGTAGTGACGAGGCAGTGGCCTCACGATGTATTCCTTCAACGTTAACGAAAATACAACTGTAGCCTACATAAAATGGTATTAAAAAGTGAAAACAAGTTAATTAACTATTCAATTAGTTTGTACTCACACCACACCCTTCTTGCCGTGTTACATTAATTATGTAACTGTTCCGTAACAGCTAGTTACTACTAAAAACGGTTGTTGATGCGTATCTTTTTAAGGCACCAGTCTCTTACACAACCCTAGAAAAACGTTTACCAACCTTATTTGGAATAATCAATCGTATCTCAAAGAAATAAAGTCGTAAGTTGAATATACGAGAGAAACAGATGGCTAACGTTGACATGTAGCACCAAATAGAGGAATTGTCGCATTTCACTCGAGTACTCGACTAACAAGCATGGTGATGAAAGTAATCGAATACTAACACTCGGGCAGAGTTACAGGGAATATTCCATTTACTGTCCGTTATTCGATACTTTAAGAACCATTCAGTATGCGAGGGTAACACTATCCTGCGTAGGACGTCACTATTGTGTAGGGTGATCAAGTGAAGAGGTGACCTCTCTTATTTCGTCGGGTTACACCATTGCACTGATGTGTAATAAACTCGAATAGTAAGCGGGATCTCGGTTTTAATTTTCTCTGTGTAAATTAAGCATTCTTAAATGCGATCGACAGTTGCTTTTTCACTCCTAATTAAATGTGAATGTAACACATTTGAAAGGAAAACATCGTGAGGAAACCTACCCACCGGAGAGGGATTTAAAAAAGTTCTCGATGGAGTACGTTGACCCTAACTCTCACCAGGCCAGCGTGATGGACTAAAGCCTAACCCAAGGATGCACAGACCGTGCCCGCAGGCCGCATGCGGCCTTTCGTCAATATACATGCGACCTGACAGCAAATTAAACTCTTTCATGCATCACAATTAGGGACCAGCTTAAGATCTCTGAATAAACGTCTTACTTTTTTTGAAATGCGCTATTTACTATTTTGTTTTTCAGTAAAAATAATTTCAACTTTTTTGATTGTTTTTGATTGTGGTGGCCCGCTTTTAGCTCATAGTCCGCCCGAGAGGCTTCTAGTCCTAATAAGTCTGTATATCCTTGGCCTAACCCTTCTCATTCTGAGAAGAGGCCTATGCCCACTAGCGGGACAGTAATGGGCTAATTATGTATGTTTATGTAACACATTTAACGGTCTATTTTAAACATTGTATTTTATTTGATAGATAGTACAATTTAAATACGGTAAAGCTAACTGAGCTTCCATTTGTTCTATGTATTTCCGTGACATTTGGCATCGACAAATGTGTGTCCCCATTTATCACTGTATCGGTAATCCAACTTAACTATCGGTCGTTAAAATAGCTGCTAAGTTTAACACAATTTCACAATAAACAGATAACAATATATTAGAATCACCAAATCGACTACCAGGCTTGGTGATGGTGGTAATTTTCCTCCAATTATAGCGAGCTATGAGGATTTTTTTAACAGCAGTGATAGCCTAGTGGTGTGACCGTCGGACTGCTAAGTCATAGGTCTCGAGTTCGAACCCAAGGCACGCACCTCTGACTTTTCGGATTCATTTGCGTATTGTATAATTATCACTTGCATAAAAACGGTGAACGAAAACATCGTGAGGAAACCGGCATGCCTGAGAGATATTTCTCGACGGCATGTGAAGCCAAGTCAGAGGCCCATGGGCGGCATAAACTCTGACACCAGGATAGTCACTAACCACACAAAAAGAAGGAGAATGAGGAATTTGACATTTAATATGCACATAAATGTTTTCACACAAATATATTACAGATTAGTACCGACATCTGCTAACCAGACGTGAAGAAACAGGCACACCAGTAGAGCTAACACGTTAGAACAGTAGAGAGGGCTTTAAAAGAAGTTCTGGTGTGTTTAGTCTCCCAGGCCGCACCAGGCCAGCATGTTGGACTTATAAAGGTAGGTATAAGTAAAAATGGAGACCACTACGAACACCTACTAAATTTTTGGGCTTAAATATTTACTTTGGTGGTCTATCTCTTTTCAATGTTCTATTTAGAAAAATATAGAACACAAGCTATGTCCTCACGGCTCCGCCCGTAGCCTATGTTACTCAGTGATAATGTAGCTTTCTAACGGTAAAAGATTTTTTTGAAATCGGTCCAGTAGTTTTTAAGTTTATTCGTTACATACAAAAATACAAATCTTTCCTCTTTATAACTTTAGTATACATTAAGTTTGAAAATCTATCTCTTTCTAAATACCCTATTTAGAAAGAGATAGATTAGACCACCAAAGCAATGATTCGACTTTCAGTAAGTATTCGTAGTTTGGACTCCATTTTTACCTATAACTTCATGGTTGGACTAAGGCCTTCTCGTTCTGAGAAGAGGCCCGTACCCAGCAGTAAGGCAGTAATTATACATGTACAAATTTATTAATATACTTCAATAGTTTAATATATTGCAATATACTTCAATTCAAATTACAGTCTCAGCCATATCATTCGTTAAGAATGTCGCAGAGCAATAGAGTGATTTGCAAACTTCATTCCACTGTCATTCAATATTGCACCTTACTTTGTCACATCAAAGTACAGAATCCAATAACAATATAGAATCAACACATGCTTGGAAGCAATAACTCTTTATTGAGTCCGTAGATGTCACGTGTAGCAATAGGTACAGCTAAACTATGCCGATACTGGGAATTAATTGCAATAGTTACCAGTATTGTGTGCAAGATACCGTTTGTAACACGTACATAGTTGTACTTGGATCAAGGTAATAGGTTCAGTGGTAACAAGGTTGGGCAAAATGTTGTCGATTTTTTTTAGAGTCTGATAAGGCAAAAGTTTGCCCTCGTCATCGATGAAATGTTAGCCAAGCCACATCTGATACGTCGCCGATCTCCCGTTGCGTTTAGTCGAGGAATTTTAGTAACGCATCTTCGGCCAAATGTGTACGGTGTGAGATGTTTATATGGAATTATGTGTACCGGTGGAAGATCGGCGACATCTCTTCCGTCAGATGTGGATTGGCCCTAAATGTACGATGTCGGCAGCACTACACCTCTGCACCATCGGCAAAAACGGCGTGACGTATACATACAGTCAGGGAAAATAATTAGCCGAAGACAAGAGTTTTTAAACTTAGTATTAATTGGAAAACTCATCATCCTCCTGCCCTTACCCCAACTTATTTGGGGTCGGCGCAGTATGTCTTCTTCTTCTTCCATACATCTCTATTAGCCGTCATTTCGGTAGTCACCCCCTTTCTAGCCATAATTATCATCTTTCACACTATCCATCCATCGCTTCTTTGGTCTTCCTCTACTCTTATAACCATCCACATTTTTTTTTGTTTTTTTTTTTGTTGTCTTCACCCCTCTACTGGGGTGGATTAGCAAAAAAGAAAACTAGAAAAAAAAAATTTAGGTGGTACGAAGTTGTACGGTCATCTATGTAGTAGGTACTTATAATAAAAAAAAACATTTAAAAATATAAAACATAGTAGTCCACCGGCATCGACAACAGGGTTCGAGTCTTAATTATTGCTATAACTTTTAAATTTATAGGACATGAAATACCAGGCATTATAAAAGTCAGACGATAGAACGGAAATTATTTCAAAATAACACGCCAGACCAAAATAAAACCATAAAATTCTACTGTCTGAACTGTAAAACGGAACATTTTCATGAAACACCGTTATTTTGTGGATAGAAATAACAAAAATATGTATTCAGAATGTCAAGCGTTCATCAAGTTGATTGACGTTAGTATAATACGGGGAACTAACTTGAGTAAATATTATATTTTCACAAATATTTTCCTTGAAAGCTTCCGTACGATGGAAAAACAACTTCCTTTAACGCAAAATAAGAAAGAAACAATACATTAAAATGGAGTTTATTGTTGACCATTTAAATTAATTTACTTGAAAAGAGGGTTCCGATATTAAAGTTATTATTATGAATTCACGCAATGATCGAATTTGTTTGATTTGAGATTACTACTTTTATTCCATAAGGAATAAAAGGAATTCCAATTTTTATATTGCAACACAGAATTTTGAATTTCGCTCGCTGTCACAACAATATGGCAGCTGCAGTGAACTGTCAAAAAGCGCGCGAGATGAATGCCAGCCGATACGTGGCATGTGCCCGGAATGATTTGTGGCGTACTCGCCAAATATGAACGCGGCCGTGCTAAAAATATTGATTTATTTTAAGCCTATTCAGCATTTTCATATATAAAATAAAATCCACTGCTGAACGTCACTCATGTCATGGCCGACGACGGAATATAGGTGCGTATAATCATAGCGAAAAGATTTCGCTTTTATAAAATATATTTTCGTTAGTTAAATAGATTGCCAGTATTTAAACCAATTTAACAAACTGTTGGTAATTAGTTTAAACAGGCCGTTTTACCTAAAGATTTTAATAGGCTCATTTCTTAAACAGATGAGTTTTGCCTAGATGAAAAGTCGATCAAGATACCTAAACGAACTTGATTAATAAATTGAAACTATCAGGCCGTACAACGAAGTTCAGTGGCATAGTTAAAGTTAATTAATATTCAGACCAGGCAGAAAAAGCTTCCATAATATTCATACAGTACCAAACGAAATATCAAGATTATTGCTAGCATTAAAAAACAAGGAAGCGATACAGTTTAACCCCAACCAAAAAAGCTGACATCAAAGAGATCTTACTCCAACATTTTCCTTTTCCCTTTTATCCATAAAATTGTTTTCTCCCAGCCGTACAAACACAACATATGACATTGTATAAAAAAAAGTAAATCCGTGAGTTCAGGTGACGTCATGAGTGACCTGTGAGGGGATTACACCTGTAAGCCTCTCAAGTATCGTGGCTTCAAAGCGGGGACTTACGGACCTCTTGTGGAGGTTTTACGAGCTCTACAGATAGTTCATATAATTAGTACAGCATTATTTTAAAAGGAAACTGACTAATATGGTGGATTATGGGATGTTGAGGACGGTATTCAAAGACATGGGTTGTATTGAGAATACATATAAGGCGAAGTTATACCTAATTAAATATAACATGGAGGAAAATATTTATACTTGTCCCTAGCATGCAAGCATGTCATATAATTATTTTGTTTGCAATATTATAAACAAACATTTTTTTTTTCATTTAATAGTAGAGATAATTATCGTTGTAGGTACCGATATTTTTTTAAACAAATTACTCCACATCACACAAAATGCAATTAACACATAACCTGACAAACAAAGCTTTACCATGCAACATTCACGTTACACAAACGTCAAAAACATAACAACTTTAATCATTTACTGACATTTTAAAACCAGACGTGGCACAAAGCGAATCACTTTGAAAAACAACAGAGTCAAAACTGTAGAGAACAGTTTCCGCGCAGAGTAGGTGAGGTACCAAGGGAAATACACTTGATTGCACCCGCTAGTCGTTCCACACACGATGCATTTTGATTTCAACCCACTTCTTATTTGTAGAACTCACAGTCACGAGGAATGATTTTTATGTGTGAACACTATTTACTTCACTTTTGTAGTTCGAGTAATGAGCATTGATACACAATAATTACTTGCTTGACATTATTCTGTATCATTATAAGCGTTATATGGTTCGTTTGCACCAATATTCCTGAACAAATACGCCTGAGTTGCACTCATCCGTCTGTCTGTCACTGTCATGTACCTTCCAAAATATCTATTACCTACAAATATTTTTGTTAGATTACGTACAATTTTAATTTTCAATGTGACAAAACTACGACCGACATCGGGCAAAAAAAATTTTTTTTTTTTTTAGTGTCACAATACTGCATACAGTCATAAAAATGTAGATTTTACGACAGTATTTTACAGCATGTCGTGATATCCTCTTATATACGAACACAGCCTGCATATTAATGTATGTTATAATTAAACTAAACTAACCATTACGTTAGAGGTTAAAGGTACGTAGATATGTTAAGATGATAGTAAAAACAAAAAAAAACACAATCTAGTGTGCATTATTAATTTAAGTTTTTTTCTAAAGGAGGCTTAAAAATCGTGACGAACAAACATATCAATATCACTTTGAATATTATTTGATGAGGAACTCATACGATAAACAGGAGAGTGCTAGCTAGAGTTTTAAAATGATGAGGAAGTAAAATTGTAACACAAAGCCGAAACCGAAATTAGAATTAAATACATCTCAGTTCTCTGAAATATTTTAGTGATAGGTACTTATTCACTCACTTGATTAATATGTAAATACCACTATAAAAATAAGTAACAAACACGACACAACTTGATTTAGTAATTTGTAGATACAACACAACACTAAATTATCGTCCTAACTACTTTTCAACACTAGCGTTCTTCGATCAACCAAGACAGGATTGCGTTTGGAACAATCGTAATGGATAATGAAAAACTTTCTTGCTAATTACAGAAGAGTCCTTGACATCTTATTTACACACAGTGAAACTCATCAATAATAACTAAGTATTACTAATATATGACCGGCCGAGCGTGAATACCAGTGGGTACATCACTACACCAGGGGATTTCATAACGACTTTACAATTACAATTAATTGATTGTATTCAAACACGGGGCTCGTGGCTAACCAACCGCGCGGATCATACGATTTGCGAGATTAAACTGCACTTGCCGCGGTCAGTCTGTGGATGGGTGACCGTTCGTTACACATTGAGACCCCTCCTTAAACAGTCGCTCCCGGGTGTCGTACGAATACCTATGACAGTCGTTACGGGAAGTCAGAAACCCGAAAGTTTGACAACCGGTCTAATCTTAAGATATCGGCATTGCCCTGTAACTGGGTTGTGGAGGTCTGATGACAGTCGCCCCGTGTAAAATACTGGTATTCAGCCGCATCTGGTTGGACTGGAGGCTGACCCCAACATAGTTGGGAAAAGGCTAGGCAGAATGAATCATTGTATTCAATATATTATTTCGTTTATTCATCATAAATACAGATAAATACATATCTTAAGAAAAAAATCAATATACCTACATGAAAAGCAAAAAATAATAGCTCATGGGCATCGGGAATAGGGGGTCCAAGCTACCAGTGGTCAGAGCTCCATAGAAAGGAACCTTATCATCGTGCATGCCGTGCCAAGGAAACTTGTTATTATATTAAATTTATACAAAAATCACTGCTGTTAGACGTGTTTTACGACAAATAAGGCAGTGTACAGTTTGACCTCTTGAAGTTGAATGTTACACGATTCATAAAAACTGTTCATGAATGTGCGCATGAGTTTCCGCGCGCTGCGTTATTTTTCTTTGAACGGTTTATGTTTTAAATAATTGTTATTAAGTCACTACACATGTTATATGTTTTTAAGCATTTACAAATAATGTACCATTATATTATAAGTATACATAGTATTTCAGATGAGTAAGAACTTGATTTTCAGTAATCAAATTTTTGTTCCTTGTGCATTTAAAATATTCTTATTAGATTTTTTTCTTGTATTTCATTCAAGTAATTCAAGAAACTTGCATAGAGCCATCATTTAAAAAAAAACATTTATGCTTTACTAGCACAATAAGATCTAATAAAGTTACACCAGAGTTACTTCATTGGTGTGCATATTAAGGAACAGATTAAAAAACAAAGCACCCTGAAAAACAGTGGGTTTTCCATCTCGAAAATACTGAAGCCAATCTTGTAATGTCATACACGTTACATACATGCAAGTGAATCAGGAACCGTAACGGTGGGTGGCAGGAGCTTGCACAACCGCAGTGCATATTAACGGCTGCGCACGCGCATCCAATACAGTGACACGACACACGCCTCACGCCAACATGATTCGCAACATTGCTGTGAGTATGCACTGCTTGGTTTATTAGTTTATGGTTTTTTAGTGGAGTGCTGATGAAAATTTACTTACGGTAAATTAAACAATATAAAAAAGTCTCTTAATATTCTGTCGCTTATTCTGTACTTATGGTTAAAAAAGTAGTAGGTACCTATCTACAACTGTAAGTTTGCGTCTTTCTTTTCCTGTATGTGAGTAAAGTTTTCACGGGAAAATGGTAGCCAAGTCCATAAAAATTAAAAAAAATACCGAGAAAATCTGAGTGCTGCCGAATCGGATTACTCGTTGGCGTATACAGGGTTGATTTAATTGATGACATTATTATAGAAAATAAAATGGTTATATTCGCTGTTTTGTAATTTTGCATACTGTAGATGGACAACATACAAACATACATTGTATTATCACTGTATAGGTATTCGATAAATAATTTGTAACAATATAATTTTTTTGACAAGGATCTGGTATTTTTTTTTTATAAGTCGACCGAGTATTTTTGTCTCTTCAGTTTGCTATAAGAATCCATTAAAAATACAGATATTTTTGAAAACATGTATTATTTATTGGAGAATAAGTTTTAAGGTTTTTGAAAAATGTATGTTTCACGATCCAAGCTTTGTTTACCTTTTATACAAAATTTAAATGAACGGACTATACTAAAAGACTTGTGCAATTCGTACTTTAATCAATGATGTAATTTATCATGGTATCATCACTGTCTTGCGCGAAGGAGTGACAGTGAAAAGTTGACAGTTGGATTCGAACCATGCATTACATTAGCTGATCGCGAAACAATCAAATTAGCGAATTGGTTGCATTCTACGATCGATTAAGTTGCATGTCACAAATCGGAAAAAACCCTTAGTTGATTGCTGCACGCCTAGTATGCAATAATGTGACAAGATACCTATGTGTCATCAAAAATTACCAGTCATTAAACCCCTCTCAATATGGCGACCTGGGAGCAGCATCCCAAGTAGAACTGTCAAATGTAAACGTCATCGGAATATCTTCTTTTTTTTAACAGACTTCCAAAAAAAGGAGGAGGTTCTCAATTCAACTGTATGTTTTTTTTTGTATGTTTGTTCCGCGATATCTTTGCTAATTGTGAACCGATTTTAATGATTCTTTATTGTTTGAAAGAGTATTCTTTTGAAGTGGTCCCATTTAAATTTGGTGAAGATCTGATGAAGAACTTCGGAGATAGACAATTTGAAGTCGGTTTATTTTTGTTAAAAAGTTTTTATTCTATTCGACTGTTTGTAGATGGTCTTGAGGACCGTTTCTATGCAACCGGGCAGTTATTAGCGAGACCTGAAGGGTCTCCAACCAATGGATCGGAATATCACATACATTGGTTAATTTTATATTTATTTATCCAATCAGCATCGCAAGTGGTATCAAAACCACACTTCAGATGAAGCTCTCAAATGATTTGATACAGGGTTGTCAAAATTAAAATCATATGACATGGGTCCTGTCACACAACCCCGCAAGACCCCCGATTTTGCCCATGCAAGTTGTTATCTTTCTCTGTCGTTTTCTTTATACAACTTTTGGTTTCAGTTGACCCTGGCCGTAGTGGTTGCAAGCCATATGTGCTTAGCGAACCCCGTACCAGAACCCGACCCTGTTCACAGAACGCAGTAAGTACATAGACTTTTCTTTCGTGAATAAAAAAAAATATACTATCACCGCACGCCTGGCAGATATGAAACACAGAAAATCATTTTGAAAAAAAAAACTGGCCGAATCAAATCGAAATGAGCCGACGAGCTAGTAAAGTCTGCTATCGGGTGTCTGCCATCGTGAGCGTCGCAACGCAACAGCCGCTCTCACACCCGTACCGCCGCATTAGATGTTTCACATAAAAAATATGATAACCGTAATTTTGAAAGTGGGGTTCCTAGCAAACCCTTATTGCCCCTTATCCTTCGATAACTAACCGTATAAGAACATACACACTGCGATCACCACCGATCACCAATCTATTTGTCAAATATGGTGATTAAAGTAATATTTCCTCACTACCGTTCATTTTAACTACCTTTAAAGGACCATGTTTAACAGGAGCGAGGAAAAAATCCACCAAAAGGATTGCTTCAATTTCCTAACCTCGCACAGTGCAGCAATTCTATTGGCGTTTTTTTTTTCCCGCCCACCGCTCCACTTTCTAGCACAGCTCTGGTGAAATCCCAGCCTTACTATGACACAACAAAACGTAACAGTCAATTAACACGGCCACGTCACCATTCCAAAGCGTAATCGGAAAAATAGGGTATTAAATTTGAATGTAGTGAAATTTACATGTTACTGTCAAATGGCCTTTGGAAAAATACAATTGTAATGCCTTAGACTAATGATTAGTCTCCGCTTGTTCTTCCTTTCGTGTGGTTAGTGATTAACCTGGTGTCAGAGTTTATGCCGCCCATGGGCCTCTGACTTGGCTTCACATGCCGTCGAGAATATCTCTCAGGCATGCCGATTTCCTCACGATGTTTTCCTTCACCGTTTTTAAGCAAGTGATAATTATACAATATGCACATGAATCCCAAAAGTCAGAGGTGCGTGCCTTGGGTTCGAACTCGAGACCTATGACTTGGCAGTCCGACGTCACTACAGTAGGCTATCACTGCTATCCGCTGCGCAGCAGAGACCAATCATCAATTTAAGACGGTCGCGTTATTTGCGTGTTTTTATTAAATGTCATAGAACAGACAGCTGTTCAGAGCAGTGAGAGCCTAGTGGTGTGACCTTCGAACGGCCAAGTCATAGGTCTCGAGTTCAACCCAAGGTACGCACCTCTGACTCTTCGGGTTCATGTGCGTATTGTATAATTAACACGTGCTTAAAAACGGTGAAGTAAAACATCGTAAGGAAACCGGCATGCCTGAGAGATATTTCTCGACGGCATGTGAAGCCAAATCAGAGGCCCATGGGCAGCATAAACTCTGACACCAGGTTAGTCACTAACCACACGAAAAGAAGAAGATTAAATGTTATCTATACTAATATTATAAAGAGGAAAGATTTGTATTTTTGGATTTTTGTATGTAACAAATAAACTTATAAACTACTGGACCGATTTCAAAAATTCTTTTGCCGTTAGAAAGCTACATTATCACTGAGTAACATAGGCTACGGGCGAAGCCGTGAGGACACAGCTAGTGTAGAATAAAGGACTCTGTACACGTTTACTACACTAACATTAGTAATAGGCCGATGGATACTAAATAACAAACCAAAATAAAAGCTAACTAAGTAAATGCCTCATTTCCTATACATGATAATTCTTATTTCCCAGTAATTATTTGCTCCGCGTAGATTTCGGATCTTCCTGATAATAAATATAGATAATATCCTACGCTGTCTATCCATCAGATTTATTGCTAACATAACTGTTAATGGCAGCCGCGACATGAGTTATGTACTGCCGGTCATGATAATGTATTGTTGTATATATAGCGTATATGTCTAGCCTTGATAGTGACGTCATGATGTAGTATATAATTTGGATGTTGACCCTTATAGGACATTTGAAAAAAATTTGCTTAAACTTGAAGGATTTCTTTAATTACCTTTTTTTTGGATTTGCTTTCCAACTCAATACGCTGCTTATACTGGAAACAGATTTGTAACACGCCACGCCATGCGACTCATAAGTCGCGTGCTCATTGGCTAATATTCATCTCGTGAGGCCACTTTTCTTCTATCGACCAATGAATATGCGTGGGGTAGTATCGAATGTTGTAGGTGTGCGAGCAACTTTAGCTATAGATGCCTGGTTATTAATCTCAAAGATCATATTAATTAATTACCAATGAATGTGGCAATAGGATTTCATGAAAGCTGCACACACCATCCAGAACTTTATGTAACCCTGTCAGGTGTGCAGATCTCCTCACGATGTTTTCCTTTACCGTTAACGCAAGTAGCAATCAAATTCTGACCCGCACATGAATTCGAAAAGTCAGCGGAGTCAAACTTGGACCTTCTTGCATCAAAGACAAACGTTCAACTGATAAACTATCACTGCTTTACAAATATTATTAATAAACATAATAAGCGCATTACTGTCCCACTGCTGGGCACGGACCTCTTCTCAGAATGAGAAGGGTTTAGGCCTTAGTCCACCACGCCGACCTAATGCAGGTTGGCCGACTAAACACACCATCGAGAACTTTATGTAGCACTCTCAAGTGTGCAGGTTTCCTCACGATGTTTTTCCTTCACCGTTCACGCAAGTGATAATCAAATTCTGATCTACACATGAATTCGAAAAGTCAGAGGTACGGACCGGGATCGAACTCGGACCCTCCTGCATGGAAGTAAGCGTTCAACCGCTAGGTTATCACTGCTTATCTATACTAATCTATCCTAATATTATAAAGCTGAAGAGTTTGTTTGTTTGAACACGCTAATCTCAGGAACAACTGGTTGAAATTGAAAAAATAATTTTGTGTTGCATAGTCCATTTATCGAGGAAGTTTATAGACTATATAATATCACGCTTCGACCAATAGGAGCGAAGCATAAATGAAAAATGTTGCAAAAACGGGGAAAATGTCCACCCGTGCGAAGCCGGGACGGGCCGCTTGTTATTAATAAGCATTAAATTCTATTCTCTTTGTTTCAGCATAAGAATTCACGTGCCTTATGAAGTCCATACAATAAACCACCATCATATCGAAACTGTTCCTGTGATCAAACCGGTGCCTATCATCAAGACGGTACCCATCATCAAAGAAGTACCGATAGTCAAACCCTATCCGGTAATACAAACTGTGCACGTGCCTGTGGTGAACACTGTACACGTTGAGAAACCGGTGTTTGTACCTGTTAAGGAACATCTGTCCTTCTCTTCTTGGCATTGATAGAATTTGAATGTAAATGTTATCTTTGGTTGTAAAAATAATGGTGATTCAATATAAATGAATTCACGAAACTGATCATTTCTTAGCTGTCGAGAAACTTTATCTAATAGCACTAGGTTTTCTTTTTGAAGAAAACAATTAAAACCTGTAAATAGTGTGTATAAAACTTAGTTAGATGTTGCGTTTTATACTGACGTATTAAGCCATGTAAACACCTGTTGTGTTAGAAAGAAAAATTAACATGTTTCTAAAACATTGCATCATTGCGATAAACACTGCTGACAGTTTTTGTTAGCACCGAAACATTGTTTCTAGAAACATTAACATGGTGTTTCAGGAACTATCTGCAGCTTATGTTCCAAACGATGTTTACTAGTGAATACATGGTTTAAATCGGTTCAATTTGAACCGTATGACAGAGTCATAAAAGTCATTACCGTGAAATGCAACTTTTATGTCATAGCTTTCTTTTTATATGTGCTAGAGTACACAAACATTCAAAATAATTCTCTATGTTCCAATTTCGACAATTCAAGTACCTGTCGAAGATTTGTAGACAATTATTTTGATTGTCAGTTGATTCTAAAATAACTCGCAGGTTTAAAACCGTTTAGTCATGTTCTAGTTACCATGCCCAAATAAGATAGATAGCATAAGTTATATTTTAAAGCTATAAGTATTAACGTACTTAACGTGCACACTTGGGTGTCTATGGTTACTAAAATTGAGTGACTTAAGCCATCTAAACGAGCAAGTCAAGTTATGTCGTCAGTCGAATAGTTGCTGACGCGCTCATTTTAGTAACTAAAGACTCTATAAAGACTGTATAAAGATAGCTACTTAAGACTAAAAGAAGAGTATAGTTATAACTCCGCAAATTAGCACGCAAAAATGTTATTCACGATATAATTGATTTAAATAAGGGTTGTTAACGAAGAGCACTAGTGTGTAACGACATTAAAAATGTCGGATAACAAATGAGTTTAATTAACTGCCCGCGTTACTTGCAACTGTGAACCACCATTTTAATTGAACGAATGAACGAACGAACGAATGAGCTATCGGAATGATTACGAACGTAAATGATGTAAGCATTAGCGTTATTCGATTATTTGTTGTTCGATATTCGGATTGTTTGCACTGAATTATATTTTGATTGTGTTTATGCATGCACACTGTCAAAGTGTACGTCATTATTATTTTTACTAATACATGTTGAACTTTAATCAAATATGTATTAGATCGTTGAAAAGCTATTGAAGTATAAACATAAATAAATTGGTTTTCATCGATCTATTTAATCGTAAAACTGTGTTGGTCGCAATTTTATAGAGACTGCACACTATCAATTAAATTTTATCAGCAATCGGTCGCTAATTGCGCTTCCAAATTATCGAATTCTATCAGTCAAAAAGATGTATAGGCACTACATAAAACAAGCCGTAAACGATGTTGAAACGATGACTCAGCACTGCTAAGTTTCTCAACTTCAGCACTTAAAGCACTTGTGATTTTATACCGATTCTAATCAAAAGTACAGTTTTGTAAAAATATTGTCACCATTATTTCTACAGCCGTCAATGTAACCAAATATATGTAAGTTCGTTGTAAATACTCATAAATACTCTTGTTAATAACGCAATGAGATGTAACACGTTCTTCTGTGATATGATAATACAGTGTAAAACTTTGTGGTGTAATTTTATTAAATTGATATGCAATCCCTTAACTAAGGCCGCCAATACACTTGTAAGTTGCTTCCGTAAAAATTATGTAAGTGACCTATGATATTTAATTCGACTTGACACATCAGCTGACAAGCTACTTACAAGAGAGTTTACATTTGCAAATTTATCGTAAACTAGCGGCCCGTCCCGGCTTCGCACGGGTGAACATTTTTCCCGTTTTTGGAACATTTTTCATTTATGCTCCGCTCCTATTAGTCGTAGCGTAATGTTATATAGCCTATAACCTTCCTCGATAAATTGACTATCCAACAAAAAAAATATTTTTCAATACCAAGCAGTAGTTTCTGAGATTAGCGCGTTCAAACAAACAAACAAACTCTTCAGCTTTATAATCTTTATATATATATAGTTCGACTGTACGTGTGTATGTCACTGAACTGCTCCTAAACGGCTGGACCGATTTGCATGATTTTTTTATATGCGTTTGGGTGGCGCCCTGGATGGTTTAGATTCACAATTGGACCCGGTAGGTGGCGCTGCTGTCGGTATGTCACCAAATTTTTAGGGCAGGACGACGTCTGCCAGGCCCTCGAGTATTAGTATAGATTACGTAAGGGACTTACGTGAGGAAAACTTACAGATGTATAGCCGGCCTTACGATACTTTTCAGAAGAAAGCACACAGGATAGAGTGTTTATTTCAATGTCAAGTATTTTATTTACGTCGATACATCGCGTGAAAGGCCTGGCTTATTCTTTGGCCAAGGAACTAGCGTTGCCATTGCACGTGGCAATGCTGTTAGTCTTCTGGGCACGCTCCCAGATGACAGTGATGTGGAAGAATATTTCGACGCCTAAGTTCGTTCTGCCTAGCCTTTTCCCAACTATGTTAGGGTCAGCTTCAAGTCTAACCAGATGCACTGTATTGGTATACAGTCTTTTACACGGAGCGACTGCCATCAGACCTCCGCAACCCTGTTACAGGGCAATCCAGGATCCTAATCCAGGATATCCTAAGGTTCGACCGGTTATCAGACTTTCGGGCTTCTGACTTACCGTAACGACTGTCGTAGGTATTCGTATGACACTTGGGATTGACTGTTTAACGTGCTCTTCGAAGCACGAAATTTCTACGCCTAAGTACACTTTTTTTTTAAACTTAATTAAAATTTAATTTTTTAATTTAAATTGTATTTAAATTACTTAATTAAAACTGTTTAATTGTTTTATTTTTGTACTGTATTTCTATACTATTTTGTGCATATAATTAGCTATAAGATAGTTTGGATTTATATTCTATCTAGATTGAAATACAATTTTTAATTTACGCTAGTTAACTTTTACAGTTAATAAAATCATTATTTTTTTAAACGTTTTCCCACACTAGTGTTTCTCTTGTATCATGGGTGTGGTACATTAGGATGCAGGTTTGGTAAACTGTCAAGAAGTCTAACACTAAACTCTAGTTTTGGATTCCGAATTATGAATTACCAGCGTACACAAGGTAATGTAGTAGGTAGGCAAGTAAACACTGAAAACAAACATTACAACTTCAGTTCCCATTATTACACATTTAAACTTAAAACCACAAAATGGCAGCAAAACAAACGCAAAAAGTAATTCCAGTCCCGCAGAATGAGTTTAAGCTTAACTGGGAGCTTCATATAAAGTTAAATATAAACGAGTATGTTTGTTTATAACAGCGATTATTGACAAATGGAGTCATGATGTAAAGGCGAACTGCGACAAAGACGTTTGTAAGCACAGCGTATATCTCCGTAACAGTGACAGCAACGTACCTATGCGTAATGACGCAAAAATAGCGACCGTTTTAATTTGTTATTAAATTTTTCCGAAGTTTTATTTCACTTTGCGTGACTATGGAAGCCTCATAGGTACCTCCTATTTTATAACTTAAAAATAACAGGATATATCTATAAAAAAATTACATACATAGTATACCTAAAACAAATTATACGATCGTCTAATAATAGATATTCCATATATTTCGTTCGCTAACCACTAAAATTAACGCATTCTATCAGTCCACTAACAACTATAATTAACGGTTGTCGAATATTCCTAAGAAACCCATCAAAATAAAGATTGAAAAAAAAAATCAGAGACTCCATTTACTTCCTACTCCATGGCATATGAAGCTTATTGTTTGAACGCGATATCGCGGCGCACAGACTAGCATGTCGGTCTATTGTGGCCTTGTCAGACCAGCAGGCCTAGCGAACACTGCCGTGATGAGACATGTGGCATGAACTTTGTCGAATATTGAATGTAATTAAATGAGAGATTATGACAAGAGGGTGGGTAGCAGTGTCCTCCTGTCTGTTGATGACAACATACTAGGAAACCAGTCTAGCTGACTAGCATAATGATTACAGCAATATATTACCAATAACTGACCCAAGGACGAGAATTAGTGAAATTTATAAGGCGGATGTCAGTTGAAACACCAGTAGAGGACGCCCTAGAAGGACATACATCGATGTTATTGGTGATGTTCTTCACAAAGGACGGGTGCGTAGTACTCTCAACCGGCTAGCGTGTATGACAAGATGTATGAATGTGGATGAAGCGAAAGTAGTACGTAAGGATCGTAGCATGTGGCGTTCTATAGTTTCTGCCTACCGCCATGGGGAAAAGGCGTGAATTTATGTATATATAACCCAAAGACTGTTAATTATTAGGTATCTAATTTCGATAAAAATCCTGTCATCTTGTTACTTAGGCCATTTTTTCACAGTGATGACTCCAAGTGCCATTCTATGACCCAATAACCTATCTATCTGTGGTTTTCTCTGCTAGAGCTAGAAAATTAACATAAGCTCCATAAAGTTAATGTTAAAGTTCTATCTCTTCTAGCGCAAAAAGCCGATAGGTAGGTCATTGCCGGCCGTATACAGTTAGGCCAAGCTAACACTGCATTAGAATTGTAATTGCAGCACTGCAAAGAACAACTAAAAATTTTACAAAAATACACATTTTCCAATGCAAAGTTTGCTCTGCCGGGCTAGGTGAGTAGATATGGATATGGCAAAGCCAACTCTGAGTGGAATAATGACGATACTGCAACTATTTTTACAGTAATGGTTGTTTTAACAGCAGTGATAGCATAGTAGTGTGACCGTTGGACTGCCAAGTCATAGGTCTCGAGTTCGAACCTAAGGCACGCATCTCTGACTTTTCGGATTCATGTGCGCATTGTATAATTATCACTTGCTTAAAAACGGCGAAGGAAAACATTGTGAGGAAACCGGCATGCCTGAGAGATATTTCTCGACGGCATGTGAAGCCAAGTCAGAGGCCCATGGGCGGCATAAACTCTGACACCAGGTTAGTCACTAACCACACGAAAAGAAGAAGAGTAATTGTTTGCAGTGTTACCATAATTCCTCTGCAGAGTTAGTTTGGCCAGACTATGATAATAATATCAATAATAATCATCATTTATTTCAGACAAGAATCTTATCCATATTATGTGTTAGTAATAACAGTTAGTAGTAACAATTTGTTTACGTAAAATCAGTGTGGAGTTGCATCCATCTCTGCACCATGGGTGTCTCCCAACGATCCACGAACACATTCAGAATAGTGTTGTGCTACCGCGAACACGAGCTAATAAATAGGCGCACCTTTTTCGCATGATGGCAGCAAAACCATCGATATGTGTATCCGCAAACATTCCAGAAGCACTACATCGCCACGGTAGCCCCAGCAGCACCCTGAGTGCATTATTATATTGGACACGTAGATCACTATATGCGCGCTGAGTATACCGGACCCACAGGTATACCCACTATAGCTGCATCCATAGCAATCGTATAGAGTCGGACCATCCAATTCGTATCTGAAAACAAATCGAACGCATTTTTTCATAAAGAAAAAATCAAAATTAAAGCCCGCAATACACTGCATTAACAGCTCCACCCACTTATTGTTTCACGCCAAATTAACTCTTTTCGCGAACTCATGTACACTTGTTACTGATAATTATTTCGCTCGTGAACACGACCCTTGACTACGGTGATAACGTGTCAGTTCGAATTGAGATGCCAATTTAAATGGCAATTCGCTGAACAATGGCGTTAATGTTGCCAGTTGAAGAGATAATTAGATTTTAAATAACGTTGGGTTAATGTTTTTTGTGACTCAATAGATTCGTGTGAAGGTATTTCGCTAATTGAATTATTTTAGTGCCTACTGCAACGGTAATTGTAAACGTCTTTTCAACATTGTTGTTTTCATCTGTTACTTAAAAAGAAGCCAGCAGAAGTGCATCATAAGTTCCTTAATTTTTATCAACTTACACTTGAAAAAAAACATTTCTTTTCCAGGGCGATTGTCATGCAAGTTTTTACAGATAGGTTTTTTTAGTCAACTGTAAAAGAAGAACCGACAGCCGACATCTGTGACTGTTTATAAATAAGCAAGCTTAATAATCTCAGATAGCGTCAATTTAAATATATTACGAAGATTTTAATTCTGCTCAGCCATTAATAAAAGTAATGATCACAAAAAATGATATTACAAGTTAATTTTTAATCATGTGTTTATTCATGAGTTTATCATACGGTGATAATTAGGTGACCTATTGACAATAAAACAAATAGTCTAAAGGTGGTAACTGACCTGAAAGAGCAACCGATCGTAATGTAACATTCGGAGCGAGCTTGTTACGCTATGTCGCCGTTGCTACAACCCGCGTGAAATGCTCGATAACTACTCTTGAAAAGTCGATGAAAATGCCAACAAAGCAAATAAAGAGCTTGTCAAATAATCACAATTTATTGTAGTGACCATAATGAGCTTACAACGACAAAGTAATAAATATGCGTAATTAAAACACGCTAAAATGATTTCAATTCAATCATATTATCGGCGAATTATCTGACCGCGGCATTCGCGCGGTTAGATTTAGTTAGATTAAAGGCATTGGAAATATGGGTATTAATGGACCACAGATTTGAACGCGGACTTTGTTAATTTAAATATTAAGGTACAATGGAGTAAATGTTCAGTAAGTCAGTCGATCTTTTACACAGTATCTTGTACAATCCTTCAACAGCCCACTCAAGTGACACATATACGAGATTCTCGAGGTCATCAGAAACCTTACGTTATAAATACACATGCATTTCACAAAGTCCTTTGTGTAAAAATGAGACGTGCTCAATCTTTGCCAATATTTAAAGGACTTGTCAAGAGCTCTACGTGCTACTATAATTTTTTAATTTAATCTATTTGTATATTCATGAATTTATTCTATTGTGATTTTAAGGTGACCTATTGACAATAAAATAAAAAGTCTAGAGGTGGTGACTGACCTGTGCATCCGATCGTAATGTAACATTCAGAACGAGCTTGTTACGTTAAGTCGTCTACAAAAATTCGCGTAGAATGCTCGTTCCGAACTCTGTGCTCGCTGTACAGACTGTTGTTAACTTGTTATGCTCGCTTTGTAACACGTTGCAACACAAATACGAGTATGTGTACAACGTTGTTTGTAACTCAAATATGATACAAATACAGGTCAGTGGCCGCCTTTAGACGTAGGTACAATATTTTAACTTATTCGTCTGCGATTCAGTACGAATAACATTAAGTTTGGCTACAGAAATAAATATTTCAAATCATGTTGTCCGTACCATGTGAATATGAACACAATCTTATTGATATTAATTAATGCAAAATATTGATGATTGAATCGATGTTTATTAATCAACCAGGCCGTAATGTAGAGGATGTGTGTGTTTAGAGGCTCGTGGCTAATTATCAACCGCGCGGATCATAATATGATTTGTGAGGTTAAGCTGCGCTTGCCGCGGTCAGTCTGTGGATGGGTGGCTGTTCATTATATATCGAAACCTCCGTGCCTCGGAGAGCTCGTTAAACAGTCGGCCCCGGGTGTCATACGAATACCTATGACAGTCGTAACGGAAAGTCAGAAGCCCGAATGTCTGGCAACTGGTCTAACATTAGGATATCGGCATTGCCCTGTAACTGGGTTGCGGAAGTCTGATAGCAGTCGCTCTGTGTAAAGTACTGATTCAGCCGCATCTGGTGCGACTGGAAGCTGACCCAAACAGGAAAAGGCTAAGCAGAATAGGCCGTAATGTCGGAAACTTTATTCGCAAATAATTTTTCATGCTGCAAATCCTGAATTGCAATTGTCGCAAACAAAGTCGCGGGTACAAGCTACTCATAGTTTATTCATAAGTTCAAGCTTAGGCAGACGTTGCACGAAAAAGCAACAACGGATTATAAATGAAGAAAAATCATGCGATATGAAACACGGCGTGATTTCAACCAAATTACTGCCTCAGCGAATTTTTTTAAATTATACGACACGATATCTCATTATACGTTTCAGTTATTTCTCTATCCGAATAGCTGAAATTCATTCGAATACTACACAATCGAATAAACTGATGGTTTTAACATCCGGACTGAGGCTTACTTATGGCATGTTTGTGCACAATTTCTTTCGACAGGAGTGAACAGTTTTTTTTTTGTTTTTTTATTATTATGTGCTGTGCACTTTGCTGTGTTATGGCCGATTCCTAAGTTTTACCGAGCGTTATTGGTTAAAAATTAAGACTGTTGTATCTTTACCAATAATGAAGCAAAGACCCACTCATATGAAAGTAGCTATCACAGGTTAAATTAGCTTACGAGTCTATTTGTGTGCCGAGTTTGGCAATAAGAAATGCTCTACCATTGGCAAGCAAAACGATTCGTTTTTGTTCATAGGAACCGGGCATTAGATAAATTATTGGCTGACAATCTGATTAGAGCGGCTATATGCGCTCAAAAAGTGAGCTGTTTTAGATGTTGTTTTACGAAAACGCATTAATCATAACAAACTCCATTTAATTTGTTTACCATAACATGTAATCTCAAAGACAACACCAAAATTTGTTATTTAACTCCCACTTTATAGCCTACTCGGCTAAAAAAGTACAGTAATAAAAAAGAGAACAATAAAATCCGACATCTCTCCTGTAACAGCCAACTCCCCCACATAATATTCAGAGCAGAGCACTACATTTGATCAAAGATATGTTTATTTCATGCATAGTCTCCTGGTGGCACGTCGTAGGCTATAAAATCTAGAAGGAATCTATTCAGTGAGCCCAGCTTCACCAAATTTACGTAGTGAAAGTTTACAGTTACTTCCCATTTCAGAGTTGGTACGTTGTTTCGGAGACGGCGAAGTTCTAAGTCCGAAGTTCCATAGCTTGTGAAGGCATCTCAGGCCGGACGAAGGTCTGTATTTGGCCGGTCTTGCCTATAATCCAATGGTAGTTTGGATATGTTTGTTTAACAATAGCCAGCTTAAATATTGATGTAGCTTTGAGCTTGGTAGTTTCGATTAACTGTTATGGCTGCCGTTTAGGTAGTGTTGCCTTGCTAGTGTTGGGTGGTAATGGTAAACTGAAGTTAATTCTTGTTAAAGACTAATTATGATTTGCTCTCCAAACCTTCAAAGATTTTGGTCTTGTCTGCGAAGAAACTTAAAATCTTTACAGATTTGAAATTTGACTCAATTCATCAATCTCAACAGTCGTTTACCCTAAATTACTATAATCCAAACTTAATAAAACCCAATAAAATACTTCATTGTTATTAATACCCAAAAATCAACCACGAACACGAGAAATTTATAGCCATTATCGCGTACTCTCTCATTTGTTTAACTCATCAAGGAAAAGATCAATTAAGAAGATTAGTTATCGCCTTTAAAGATTACGTCATTGCGAGCAAATGATGGCGGCGGGGGTGGGGGTGCAGGGGGGTAAGGTGACGAAAACGCACAATATCTTCATTCGCGATCCGCCTGCGGCCGATAGGGGGTGGGCTTGTTAACTCCGCAGACGATTTTACGCGTCTACATTACTTGGCTGATAGGATGAGCTCAGGGACCTGGTTTAAATAAAACCGCATTGTAATTTGTATTACTACGAAATTGGAGCAGTTGGAATATTTAATTGTAGCTTTTTGCGTGAGAGAAGGTAAATAACTTAGAAGCTTTGCAGTATTGAACTAAACTTAACTAAGTTTTTTTACTTACAGGTAAAGTTGACTGCCTTGTTGGTCTAGTAGTCGCAAGCGGGACTGCTGAGCATGGGGTCCTGGGTTCGATCCCCAGGTCAGGCAAAGAGTTATTGGGTTTTTTCGTGTGGAATTACTCAGTAACAGCCCGGAGTTTGGATTTGTGCCCGGTTGATGGCAATAGGCTCGCCCCCTATTACATGGGACTTAAACATAACGGCGAAATGAGGCTATACACCTCTGCTCAACCCTTCGGGGAATACAGGCGTGATGTTATGTACAGGTAAACTTACTGAATTAGTGTAGATACAGATACCCAATTTCAAACGGATTTGCCTAGCCTTTTCCCAGCTATGTTGGAGTCAGCTTCCGAGCTAACCAGATGCGGCTGAATACCAGTATTTTACACGGAGCGACTGCCATCACACCTCCGCAACCCAGTTACAGGCCAAAGTCAAGATAACCAATATAAACTAATGAAATAAAATGATTAGTTACAAGTCTGTATACAGAACTGTGGAAATATTTCGTCTCGTCTAGGCGCTAGGAGGCTGAATTTCGTTTGTGAGCGACTGAATTGTGGGCTATGCTGTGTATAGCTGGGAATGTTAACTTCGTAGATACGTAAGCAGGTATATAACCAGTGGTGTATGTTGCCGACCGCGGCACTATCGTCCTACCGCAATTGTAGGACCCACTCTGTGGTAGCTTGTAGGTGAATGTCTAAACAGAGATACTATTAAACGTTAGATAGATATACAATACAATACAATACTCTTTATTGTACACAAAACAAACAAGAAACATTACTATAAAAATAGAGATGTACAATGGGCGGTCTTATCGCACTAGGCGATTTCTTCAAGACTTTAGATGGACATGAAGTGCAAGAAAAAAAGAGAGGGGTAGTTCTCGGTGTAACAATAAATGAGGAAACATTAAATTAAGTACTTTACATAAACCTAAAAACACAAATAAATAAATTTTATATACAATAAATATGAAATAAATATATATGTATAGTGTAATGTGTATGTAATACATAATATAAACAGACAATAAATAACTATACAGAAAGATGCAAACTTAACTATATCGATAGGTAGTGATCCTTGACGAGTCGTTTGAAAGTGACCAAAGATTGCGCACGTCTAATATGACTATACTATGCGTATATCTATGACTTAACTACCTCATTGGTGAGGTCCTGAATTCGATCCCCAGGTTAGCCAAAGTGTTATTGGGTTTTTCCGTGTGGAATTCTTCAGTAGCAGCCCGGATTTTGGATTTGTGCCCGGTTGATGGCAATAGGCTCGCTCCCTGTTATATGGGACTTAAACATAACGGAGAAATGAGGGTGTTACTATACACGTCTGCCCAACCCTTCGGGGAATACAGGCGTGATGTTATGTTAACTTATGAAAGGTTTTTCTAACACGCTTACATAGACCACAGCCAAGAAGATAAGTAACTGGAACTTAGTAAAAACGAGTCAAAGTCAAAGCATTTGAAACAATTATGTCCGGTTCATATAAAAAAAACGAATCGTTTTACTTACCAATGGTAGCATATTTTATTACCAAACTGAGCATATAAATAGACGCGTAAGAAAATTTTACATTGATAGCTACTTGCTTATACGATGGTCTATTATACACAGCTATGGGGTATTTGCTTTGTTATCGATTAAAGATACAATAATCTAAAATTCAATAGATAGCACTCAGTAAATCATAGGAAGCACGCGAATTACGCCACGTAATTAAGTGATTCGCGTAATTTACTGGAAGAATTTAAGCGTTTATTTTAGCGGTTGAAAGAGTCCCGACCGAGACCGAAGAGCCCTACCAGTCTATTATAGGTACTACACTGAACAGGAGTTAGCGACCCCAAAAACCGCGTACTGTAAATAAGCCCTTTAAAGGACAGATTTTGCATCATAGTGTGCCACAAATTGCAATATTGTATGAAACCACTTTGGTGCAGTGGCTGAACGATTGACTTCTGCACTAGGAGTCGTGGGTTCGATTCCCGCACGGATCAAATATTTGTTTAATCTATAAATATTTGTTCCGGGTCTGAACGTTTGTGCATGTGAAGATTAGTGTCTGTAAACGCACCCACGATACAGGAGAAATCTAATTGTGATACCAAAATTAAAAAGTTACGTGACACACTTAGCGCGGCATAAATTACGCTTGTGTGGCCTCAACCTTACTAAAGATTTACGTATTTGAATAGATAAATTGACCCTAATTTCCAATTAGCAACAACCTTATAGACTCATTGTCTATATTTCTAATTAGACATTTTATTGCTTTTGAAAATATATGCTAATTAATAGAAGAGAGTATTACAAAGAGCCCACTTGAAATGTCTGCTGGGTAAGGTTTAAATTGTTTGTGAAGATATATATACATTTTAATTCGTTTACTGTCAAATCGTATTATTATCGGCTATTGTAGGGTACTGTAACAATTGGCTGCCGACACTTATAAATATGTTTGGGTGGGTTGATTAAATCAGTTTTATGCTTGATAACCTTTTAAGGCCTTTTTTAATTATTATTTTTATCGTTGGAAAATCCTAATGGATGACCCTCGCCCGGGGAAGGCAAGGGGGTCTGCTGGACTTTTACCGACAAAAAACCAACGGTATTCCTCCTCCTGACCATTCGACCGCGTTCGCGGAATTCGCAAAAGCACACCACAACCCCGGCAGATCCCGGTCCGCCAACCCTCGGCGGATCTCTCCTCTGTGGGGCCTTGCCCCAAATCCTCCTGAGAAGCGCGCACGGAGCACAGCGCGCTGCCTTCTCGGGCCTGTTACTGGTCGTGCGGCGTGTAATCTCTTAAGGCCTGGTCAAACAGAGGTCTCTCCAAACAGAGACCGCCTCGCGAAGCTTGGCGTGGTGTCTCTGTGTGGCGTCTTCCAAACATTGTCATAGTACTCGAACCCCAAGAGAGCGCGATCAACACGCGACTCAAATATCACTCCCAACCACGCTCTCTGTCTGACCAGGCCTTTATGGGAAAGAAGCGTGATTGAAAAATCAGTACATACATAAACTCACGCCTTTTTCCCATGGGGGTAGGCAGAAACTATAGAACGCCACATGCTACAACCCTTACATACCCCTTTCGCTTCATCCACATTCATACATCTTGTCATACAGGCACGCCGGTTGAGATAAGTAGAGAAAGATAAGTACGCTACATATTTAGATGACAGTATGTCCTATGCCATAAAAATGCAAAATTAGAGCTTATAAACACACTGACATGATGTAGTTAGTCTATAAGTATTCGTAGCAGCATTGGGCAGGGAGGAGATCACAGATTATTTTTAATAAGTGTACTATAAAATGGAGTGATAGCCCAGCGGTTGAACGCTTGCCTTCCGTTATGGTCTTAGTTAGACCCCGGTCCGCACCTTTGACTTTTCGAATTCATGTGCGGATCATAATTTGAATATGATATGCGTTACCGGTGATGGAAAAACATCGTGAGGTAACGTGCAGCACCTGAGAGGGCTACATAAGGTTTTCGATGATGTGTGTAGTCCGCCAACCCACACTAGGCCAGCGTTGTGGACTACGGCCTATACCCTTCTCATTCTGAGAAGAGTTTAGAACCATAGAACTTGACAGCTGGCTAGCGGTAGTTTGAACCTTATTGCATCAATACATTTGGCACACGTTGCCTAAACGAGATAGCGTGTCTATTTATTTCAGTCTGATATTATCCAACCAAATTAAATACAAAATAATTCACTCCACAACTGCATAACAACGAATTGATTTTATCAGTAGCAAAGTAAAAAGCCTAGAAGATATAAGACGCTATAAAAGTGGGCCTCCTTTGAAGAGATGGTCCAATTTGGCTTATTTTACTGCCATCTAGTAGCAAGATACCGTCGTCCAAGAGTTATTAGCCTAACAAAATTGCACGCGATTTTTCTTAACTGATAATTTGTTGTTGAAAAAAAGGAAAAATACGAAATTAGCATTCTGGATGAGATAGGACGATAATCAATTATGATGCTTGGAATAAATGTTATTTTTTCTGGTAGGCTGGAGTTTAAGGGATTGAAGACACTTAACAGCATCAATTCGGGTTATACTCACAGAAAATAGACACTATATTAACACTAGCGGCCCGTCCCGGCTTCGCACGGGTGGACATTTTTCCCGTTTTTGCAACATTTTTCAGTTATGCTGCGCTCCTATTGGTCGTAGCGTGATGTTATATAGCCTATAACCTTCCTCGATAAATGGACTATCCAAGACAAAAATATTTTTTCAATTCTAACCAGTAGTTCCTGAGATTAGCGCGTTAAAACAAACAAACTCTTCAGCTTTATAATATTAGTATAGATGTGTACCCACGTTTTCGCCCTTTCGCATCTATTGGGTTTCGCATGCTCTAGCATGCTTACACGATGATTTTATCCCGTATGGGGACGGGTTAGAATATAAAACTTCCTTACCGCACGCTGGGAATAGAAGCATGTTGTAAGATTGAACAAAACCCAGCACGATTGGTGGTACTATAAGGTCCACCTAGCTAGCTACCATCCTTACATTAAAGTCCGGCGCCAAGCAGTTTATTGTGTTCCGTCGTGTATATGTGAGAGCCAGAGGGGTATAGGGGAATCCCTCAATATCTCTGTTCCTTGGATTCGTGTACTCCATCTTAGACCCTGTCTGCGCTTACCATCAGGGGAGACTACGGCCAAACGCTACCAAGACAAGAATAAAAAAAATGTATTGTTTCATAGGTCTGGTAATACGGATAAGTGTATCTAAAAACGAGTCAGCTGTTTGCGAATTTGTGCTGATTAATGTGATAAATCCTTATATTCTGAATAAGCCTTTTACTCCGAACCTGGCACCTACACATTCGGATATTCATTCCATATTTGGATGCTAGGCTAGTGTTTCGTGCGAACAAAGCTTAGTAGTAGTACCGACAACAAAGGTAACTGGGATTTTCTTATAAAAAAAACGTAAGTTTTCATCATATTTGGCAAAAAAATATTATTTGCAAACCATACGTACATACATTACTTTTAATCTATACTAATATTATAAAGAGTAATAATATTATAAAGAGGAAAGGTTTGTATTTTTGTATGTAACGAATAAACTTAAAAACTACTGGACCGATTTCAAAAATTCTTTTGCCGTTAGAAAGCTACATTATCACTGAGTAATACAGGCTACGGGCGGAGCCGTGAGGACACAACTAGTTAGTAATAAAACACCTAGCAATGCATTTATTTTATTAAAATAATCCCAATATACAATTACTTTGAGACGATTTTAACAAGTACAATACAAGCTTCCTTCAACAGATTAAGCGGAAAATATTCTACGCAATTTTTGCCTACTCTTCTCTATAATTTTTCTAAAGTTTTATGTAATCTGCAGTACTGTCGCGTACACCAATATTAGTTGCGGAGAACTTATTTCATTAAGAGTTTCTATGTAGGAGAAGCAAAAGCAGGTTTACAATTAAGTACTGTATTACCTGATTATGTACCGTAATCCCCAGGGAGCATGCTAAGTGGAATTTATGCGGTTTAGGAGTTGCATTTGAGGTGTTACTAGTTTTAAAAGTAGTAGGTTGGGTAGATTATTTTTGATTGTAGGGATATAGAATTCTAAAAATTAAAACTAGTTAGGTTTTAATTCCTGGAATGATAAATTTCAAGATTCCTATTAATATTCTCGAAATGAATTAAGTTATAAATTAAAGTAAAGAACACTATAATTATTATTATGTGTTTTTTTTATGTTTGATATGATCTCGCTCGCAACATTCAACCATAGCGAGAATTCAACATTTTCTTGTGATTTAAGAGGCATGGCAAATATTTAAAATCAAGATATAATTTTAAATAAAATAAATCTGATTTAAAAATTGTTATTTTATGAACAGTAATTATAAACATATTATCAATCCTTTATTATTCACACGCTTTTTTTGCTGTACATAACCATATTTTAAATTCACACATGTTAAACAGTTAAGTCGTCAACCATGACGCATGATATTTATAACTTGGCACTTATAACACGCACTTCCTAAAGCTTTAAAAGGATTTAGAAACGTAGTTATTACAGTAGTATTTTAATATATAAATGATTTTGTTACCGTTTTTTTACAAAAGACAAGTGTGAAAATACCAATACAAGGTTAGTCGGAAAGGGGGTACTAAGCCGCAGACGACTTAATGTATCACTGATGATTGTTCTAAATAAAGTGTTAAAATTTAAAAATTGGATGATTTTTTTTTCCATCAAAAATTATTTTTATTTTGGTTTTTTCAAAAATTCTTCATCCTTGCTTTAGTTATGAATTCAGAAAATGGAGTTTCTAATCCGTGACCCCAAATATGACCTAAATAGTAAACACAGCTGATCATAGCTATGGACAGATAGATTTTAACATATTTTTTACGAAATATTTGAAAAGCTATTTCTCTTAAACTATCGAGTTTTGGGGAAAGTTGTAGAACAAAAGTTATCCCTTATTATAGGTACTTTAACACCCTTTCGGCTTAGTACCCCCTTTCCGACTAACCTTGTATAATGCATAAAAACTAAATAGGTAACTAAAAAATAAATCACCCTCACCAAATATGTTACCAATTTCAGAAACACACGATACACAAGCGAACAACATTTTATAACGATTTTTATCGACCATTACCACGGTCCAAACACCGTCATAAGTCCGAATACACACAGTAAGTTAAACAAAGGTGCGTTCAGAAGTGCACAAAGCATGCAACTTTAATATTATATAGTACGAGATAGGGGCGGCCATGGGCGCGACGCTACCCGGTCAACGAACCCCATGAGCATATGCTGCTCAATCAAAACTTTAATAATAATATTATTGTTAATACACTGTTGTGACGTGACTGTACTGGGTAGTTTGGGAATAAACTTCCGTATATTACTACATAATAACAGTATTGGGAATTGTATAAATTATTGTGTTAAATAATAAGTGCAGGAGAATGATAACTTGGACAGAATTCAACACAAAAAAAAATGTCTTGTTCGAAAAACGACTACACGTTTGGTGCAGTGACTGAGCGATTAGCTTCTGCGCTACGGATCGTAAGTTCGATTCCCGCGAACAAATATTTGTGTGGCCTATACAGGGTGTAAACTAAATCATGTAATTCCTTCAAACCTCGTGATGTACTGCTGACATAGATTAACCCTGCATGGGATAATTTTGGATTCAATAAAAAATAATTACAAAAAGTAAACATGTGTTCTTAACGTGAAGCATTTTAGCGCCCCGAGTTAAATGACCACGCGGCGAGCGATAGCGCACAATTCGCTCGGGGCGCTAAAATGCCTCACGTTAAAAACACATATTTACTTGTTTTTTTTTTATTGAATCCTAAAGTATCACGTTCAGTGTTAATCTATGTCAGCTGTACGTCACGAGGTTTGAAGGATTTACATGATTTCGTTTACACCCTGTAGATAGTTTTTTCGGGCCTCGGCGTTTGTGCATGATAAGATTTGTGTCTGTAACCACGCTACCGGAGAAATAACTATGCCAGGCATTTTTTTAAATAAAAGTTCATCTTGTACTGTATGATTTATGATACGACGACCTATTCGCTTTATACCATGCTCGGTCTACTGCACACTAGCTCGTCACTGATGTTTCATAATCTCAACTGACATCCCATTTAAATATGCATAATCGATTTACCCACAAAACGGTCAGTAGTAGTATTTAATTCGTTGTTAAACCAACCGTGAAATAAAAGGTTACAATCGAGATTAAAGTAAGAAATAACTGTTAAAGATTAGTAAAACTATCACGCCCCAAATAATATTTATGATTTTATCTAAGTAATTGAATTAGAAATATAGTACCGTAGTTCGTAAATAATTAGACTTGAATATACAGACATTAAATTCAAGAGCTTAGGTCTAAAATGTAGCCTGTTGTATATTTTAAGTCTAGACTAAACTGAACACATTTTGATAGATTGACTAATAAATTTGCCTAAACTTAGACAAGCTCTTTATTTTTGCTAAAATATCGTAAATTTCAAGTGAAATATAACACAATATTTGAGATGATGCGTAGCTACTCGTAACATCTTGAGGGCTGATGGTAGGTATCTAACACTCACATACGTCTACATACTGTATGTTTAGATAACCTATAGATAAATCTATGATATTTGTTGGAACACCAGCGGTGAAAAAAACCCTATATTCAAAGATTTATCTCAGAATAAGTGTACAAGGCGAATGTGGACGGAACAGTTGGAAGGGGCCGACCTCGGCGAACGTACCACGAACAAATCACGGACGTTCTCAAAAAAGGCCAGGTTGGTAGCACCCTAATCCGACAAGCATGCATGAGAAGGTTAATGAATTTAGATGAAGCGAAAAGGGTGTGTCAGGATCGTAGCAGGTGGAAATCTATAGTATCTGCCTACCCCAGTGGGAAACAGGCGTGATTGTTTGTATGTATATCTATTTCAAAACTAACTGTGAATATGTCATCTTACCGCCCGTTCACACATCGGATCCGATTTAACGGATCCGTCGATACTGGATGTGTTGTTCACATCTGTACCGAGTACTGACGTATCAGTTAAACAAATGGCAACTGCGTCGCATCTGACAGACAGGATACGATAAAAATTACTGATCCAGTATTTTTTACTGAATTCGGAATACTGTCGTGAATGTAAACTCGCTCATTCAACTACGGGCGCCATCACCAAAATAAAATCGGATCCTGTAAACAGTTTCTATGTGAACTAGCTGTTACTGAAAGCATATTCTTCAACGCCTAAGAAGCGTATAAAGATACGTTTTATTATACAAACATCAAATATTTCTAAAAGCTGTTTCAATTAATTTGCAATAAAAATATTCTAAAACCAATAATTCTGCAGTAAGAAAAAATTAAAACGAAACTTGCGACCGTTGCTTTCATAATCTTTTTGGCAATCAAAGTGTAACGTACACCGATCGTTAATCAAAAAGAACGTTAATTACTAATAATTAAACGTTTGATTAATACTAACTAGGCCGAGAACGAGGTCTAGACTGCTTTTTTCGTCAGACCATTAAAGGATTGGTAACTGATGCCAGTCGGTACTGATTGACCTTCTAACATCGATTTATCATTATTAAACTGGGTGATTTAATTCAAGAAGATGTACGATAAAGTAAAGATTTTCTTGCACACCGATACTCAGATCTAACTAAGGTTATTATTATACATTAAACTTGCTGAAGTTACAATAACAAAAATATTCTATACAGTTTGGTCCAAATAGTGACGTCTAAAAAAAATCTGAATTCCTCGTACTCCCCCTCCCCTGGGAATAAGGAATTACAAAATAAAAAAATAACTCAAACACAACAAAAAATGGCCGAACATAAATGGGGTATTTTCGAATACCCCTGGGTATGAGGATTTCAGATTTTTCTTTTGGACGTCACTATTTGGACCACGCTGTATATTAGTAGGTAATTTTAAAATTGACTCTGCTAAAATTTTATTTGTATATATATATATATAGGTAGATTTGAAATGCGTCATAAGCACCATTTTGCTCTGGAAAATTCCTCAATCAATTTCTTGTACAACTCATCGAAAATTATCCTAAACCCACCCTTATTCATGTTCGGCGTATAAACACAATATAACGATATCCAGCCGATACCTGCGAATGATCATGTTAATTGATACTGGGAAGTGGTGCGGCAACCGAATACTGTATGGAATTATTAGGCCAAACGTGTGTTTTGCAAACAATATTGCTTGAATTTGCGTATTTTAGGACGCGGGTCTCGACCCGGAATATTCATGTATGATTGTTTGTGTCATGATGGGAACTTGATTAGGGTTTTAATCAGAAACTAATAGAAATCTAAACACATTCTACTGATTTGTAATAGGAAATATTTTGATTTCTATACAGGGTTATTTGTAAAAGACCGACAACCTCTCAGGAATATGTTACTAACATCATAATCAACAACTTTTGTTCTATGACTTTTAAAAATTCATCATATTTTAGTTCATCAGATTTTCATACAAAAATAAAAATATTTAAATTGAATGCTCTAAAGCGCCCCCGCCGCCCTAACCCCGCTCCCCTCGCTATTTTACTATTGCTTTCTTTTGCTTCGCATACACTTCGTAACATTTAGCCCGTTCAATTTAAATATTTTTATTTATGTATGAAAATCTGATGAACTAAAATATGATGAATTTTTAAAATTCATAGAACAAAAGTTGTTGATTATGATGTTATTAACATAGTCCTGAGAGGTTGTCGGTCTTTTACAAATAACCCTGTATATCCTTATTATACCAAATCAAAGTAAAATATCGGCTCATGTTGTACGTGTCGAGATGGTACGATTCTAAAATTAGGTCTGCCCAAAATATTTACGTCTACAGCGTTATCAGTGGCAGCACAGAGGTCGCTCAAAATGCAGGTGGTAGAACACAGAGTAAGACAGGGTGTGTGAGATGATATAATGGTCAATTCTACTCTCTTCCTTCTAGCCTTTTCAGTAGTAGGGGTCAGCTTCCAGTCTTACCAGATGCGGCTGAATATCAGTATTTTACACGGAGCGACTGCCATCAGACCTCCGCAAACCAGTTACTGGGTAATGCCGATAGGTTAATGGCTAATTCTACTTCTTCATGAAATTACAACATAAAGAAGCTGTGATATGATAATATCATTATGTTGTGATGGTTTAAATTCAACAAATATAGTTTTGCATGCGTAACACTTATCATTCGCGTTACACATAATCTCAGAGAACCAATTTATAATTGATTGCAATAAGCACAAGAATGTTCTGTGGTATGTTTGTGTGAATCCATTTCTCTCATTGATTTATGACTGACCTATCTCAATAACATGTCGTAAGAATTGATTGACGTATTATTTGATTAGACTCCTATTTGCCATTCATGACTTAAGTTGTCTGGGCTGTATATGCTATGATGTGAATGATATTGGTTGTTATTTCTTCGTGATTGAAAAATCACGAGAAATGCCCTTTTGTAACATTTTTATAATACTTTTATAGAATAATACAAAGTGAAGATAACCTATCTTTCAATTACTTTCTGTGAATTATTTAATCGTAAGAAAATTCCTTTTACTAAACTATTGAATGTAATCATAATATAACTAGCCAATTCGTGTCCCACTGCTGCGCCCGGGCCTCTTCTCAGCATGAGAAGGGTTTAGGCTTTAGTCCACAACGTTGGCCTTGGTGCGGGTTGGCAGACTACACACACCATCGAGAACTTTATGGAGTCCTCTCAGGTGTGCAGGTTTCCTCACGATGTTTTTCTTTCACCGTTAACGCAAGTGATAATCAAATTCTGATCAGCACATGCATTCGAAAAGTCAGAAGTACGGACCGGGATCGAACTCAGACCCTCTTGCATGGAAGGCAAGCGTTCAACCGCTAGGCTATCACTGCTTAAATGTACTTGCTTTTTTTTTCTGTACAGTCTCAACGCATCATAGAACACGTGGTACATGCCATTACGCCATTTTTATTAATATTTTCATTAAATAGTGTGGCTTTGTGCTTTTCTTTACTATCAAAAGAATAAAAAACTTTACATACACCTTCGCTTTGATAACAGCAACTGTGATCTAAATGGAGCTTACTAATATACTTACTTCCTATCATAAGTACCTTTGCTCATACATATTTGCTTGAAAGAAGAGTGAGTTTACTGTACACATACACAGAGCTTTATTGGAACTTTTCAGTACAAGATAAAATGTGTCAGTGGAAATAGAGGCTATTGTTGCATGCAAGTTGTTCCGCTCTCTAACGAACCGTATCCGTCACGATAATGTGTGACGTCACTATTGCAGTATTACTGTTGCTTGTTTTGTTATCATGCGATTCTGCAACTGATAACTGTTGGAATAATACTAGGGAAAAAAATGTGATTGTTTGTTTGTTTTAGATTGGTTACAAAAAAGGAATGGGTACGTCGTTCTTGTGAATTTAAACTACCTATTTGTTTCTCAATGCAGGAAGACCTTTAAGTCCAATATCTTTATATTTTTTAATACTTATTTTATACAAGACTAGTCGGAAAGGGGGCACTAAGCCGCGGGCCACTTAATGTATCACTGGTGTCTGTTTTAAAAAAGTGTTATAAGTTAAAAAATCGTTTTTTTTCCATGAATTATTATTTTTATTTTAGTTTTTTTTTAAATTCTTCATCCCTGCTTTAATTATGAATTCAGAAAATGGAGTTTCTAATCCGTGACCCCAAATATGACATAAAATGTAAACACGTCTGATCATAGCTGAGGATAGATAAAATTAAGCGTATTTTTTATGAAATCTTTGAACAGCTATTTCTCTTGAACTATTGACTTTTAGGGAAAGTTGTAGAATAAAAGTTATCCATTATTATGGGTACTTTAACACCCTTTCGGCTTAGTACCCCCTTTCCGACTAACCTTGTATACGATCCTTTTCACAAATGATTCTACTGCGATACTCATTAAAGTACACGTAAGTAATAGTTTCAAATCGACTTCGAAAAACAATATAGCCAACATTACCTGTAATTGCACACAAACTTTACCCAACAATTTACCTGTCCCGTTTTACTTAAAGAAGAATAGCTAATTCAGGTCAACGAATGAACTAAAAAAAAACTTTTTCCAACTAAAATTTACACGCGTTCCATGTTTGCGATTATTTTCGCTAAAAATAACGTAAAGTTTTAGCTTGGCACGCTATTGCGTGACTTGAGTACAGCACTATACTGAAGTGTTGCCACACTAATAATATTAATTAGTTTTGTGTAGAACAGGATTTTAGTAATGTAGGTACAGATGTGATCGCGGTCGACAAGTGTGGCGGTAAGCCAATTATAAATTGGGGTTGGAACATGTGTATGCCTTAGTAGGTAAAGGGAAATGTAATTCTACAGGTACAAATTAGAAGGCGTTTATAATAGTTAATAAAAAAACAAGAAAAAAAAAGAACGGAAATATTTTTAAATGCCAATTTAATGTTTCCCACTAACACTCAAACAAAGATACGTATTAGTCAAAATAGAAACCTGTTTTTTGGTTTCCTTTGAAAGTTATAAAATAGCGGGGAAAACTGCTAATCGTTATTTATTATATTAAACGCTTGACATCTTAAGAAAATACCTATAGTATAGTCGCCGGCACGTAACTTGGCAAGGTTTTGGCGTAGTGAGAGTAAGTTTGCGCATGTACACTTATTGCAACAAAATAGTCACTTTTATTGTTTGTCATTATTCTATGGTTATTGCCATAATTATTTTAAACACGTCTGTATTCTCTTCTCTACTATTGCCAAGTTGCGTGCCGACGACTATACGAGTATTAATTCACTAGAATAAACTGACAGATGCTAATGTCAAACAACAATGCATTACTGTCAAACAACAGTGGTAGGACCTGTCAATTTACTCCAGTGAATGAATAATCCTACTATAACGTGAACCCCGGCGCTTGTCTAAAGCTCACACACTATAGGCACAATAAAAATAATGCCGACCAACATGTTACGTTCATCGCTTGTCTCAAAACGTCACACAACATTCACAATAACGGGCGATGGCTGGATGTGCGGGGTTGCAGGAAGGATGCATTCTCATTACTTCATGTAGATAACCCATGTAGCCCAACTTTTTTCCCCTAGTGAGACCGCGACTTAAGTTTTCTTTTCTAGTAGGTAGCACTTAAATATAAAACGACTATTTTATTCAGAAAACTGAATAATTTACGAGTTTTTCATTACAAGTAGAAGGTACTTTAATCATGATTGCAGAATATTTCTAACTGTAAGATTAAACTCCGTTTATAATTTGAATAATTGTTTCAGTCAGAAGAATTTATGTTTTTAGTTTCTACACTTAAATTTATAGCTTCAAAACTTAATATTTGTAAAAGTAAATGCAATATTTGATGTAGCTTGTGGCTAATTCCTAAGAATTAACCTTAGTTAGGTTTCAGGGTTTGGCCCTGTTGGGTGCCAATTGATAATACTCAAAAAAGCTATTTTTTATAAAAATGTTTATTGGCTTTTCATTCAAACAAACAAGATTATGTGATAACAGTGTCTCTATGAAGTATACAATGAATGTGTTTAATTTAACAATGAGAAAACTTTAAGAGTCTATTTAACTTTTATATTAGTTTATTTGCTTGTGAGCCTTTGTTTCAAAAATTTTTATTACAATTATTGCCTACTAACTGAGGATTAACGTCATTTCAACTGTAGTTAAACTTAAGTGCCATTGGGAATCATTACAACTTCACTTAATCAATAAATAGATCCTCAAAAACAGAATTAATTTATTAAAACAACTCAAAGAAACTCAACATACAAGATCAACTCTTAATCAACTTAAGCCTAAAATAACTCCACCCCAACAATCTCATCACTTATAAACAGTGAGAAAATTACTTAACACGGTCCTAATTTCGGCAGGTTCACACGATGCGAGACCTAAATCCCGTTCACTCACAAACATCTAAATAATTAACTAAGCGAACATTAGGCGTCAAATTAGACGCTACCAGAGAAAGACGTCTCGCCTCAGAGGGCTTCAACCTCGGGACGCCATGTCGAATGAGGTAAATTCGGGATAAGGGCAAAAATAAATCGTAAATACACATGCCAATTCGAATTTTGTATTTATATGTAGTATAAGTGTGTAGTATTAGCACGCACTATATCACATCATATCAAACTACATGCAATTTGTATGATGCTTCCTTTTCATAAGTTGTATATGCACCATCTTACATAATAATTAATGATCGCCATAGATCGAAGCGAGTAACAGAAATCCGTCAAGCCATGATTATGTTTCATAATTTGATCATCACTTCACTGATACGCAGTTGCTTGTTAATTAATCTACGAAATACAATAATAATGAGAAAAATCATGCAAAAACGAAATAAACGGTTACATAGAGCCTCTTAAACGGCACACATTTAACAAAATCCCATTCTCCGACCCATGCGCTCAGTTGTGTGTTACTTTGCGTACCGCGTCCTAAAAATACATATCCCACAAAACACGAAGCCGTGGCATTCCTACACAGAAGGCTCCGTCCTTAGGGCCCAGACTATTGACATTATGCAAGGAGTCGGTAAGCTTTCGGTCTAAGCCCGCGAGAGGCCTTTGTCTGACAGACATTGGCTGCGGTTTAGTGGCCTGTGCTAGAAATAATACCTATGTATTTACATAAGTATCTATGCTTTATTTTTCTTTCTTTTATATGCTTTATGTTTCGATTTTGAACTGGCTGAAGTAGAATTCTAAGTGCAGTTTTAAGAAGGCTTTGATGTGTACTAAAGGCTGGTACCACATCGGTCAATGACGTATAATACAGAATAGCATTAAGTAGGTAATTTAATGGATCTTTTGTATGAACTGAGTGATAGGCATTTATGCGAGACTTATATGATGTATTGAAATTATAACACATTAAGGACGGTTTAAGATACCAATATCTAACTGGTAGCAAAAAGTTAATGCAATATAGATCGATTAAAAGTATTTCCAAGTTAATGTTATTTAAATGCAGATAATGCTGTTTAAATAATTTCCTGTGTCATTGAAGTACATTGTGACAAATTAACAGATATTGATAAGGAATAAAACGAAATGTTTAACATGAAAACACCTTTTATCGACAGACTTAATAATTTTGTCCAGTTATGAACCACAAATCTCACAATCAAAAATCCATTTTAAATCCTTAATGGCTCATAATTATTTAAGATACTTACAAACGCACAAAACTCCAGGTTCAACTCTTAATTTTATTTTCGCCCCATCAACTTATCCAATTAAAGTCCTTGAATAATAAAATCAACAAACGCTTACTTCATAATGAAGGCCGGTACTGGGGTTAATTATTTGCATGTTACCTGAAACAATGGTTCTTTCATTAATAACAGACGACAAGACTTTCAATACAATACTTTGAAGTTATAATATTCGAAGATGCTAGAATTTTCCAAGGTTTTACATGAAAACGAAAGTATCTAACGTAAGAAGTACTTAGAAAGTGATTTTTACTGACTACATTTTGTGACAGTATGTTGTCAGCCCAGAAATTGATTCTGTTGCTTTACCCTCCGGATTTTATCAAATTCCAATGTTCCATACATTTTTATTTTGAGTAGACCGTTTAGAGGCACTTAAGAAACGTCAAGACTTAGGTACTATAGTTCTAAACTGTAGCCAATATAGAAAGAGGCTGGCAAGAAACTATACACGTGGAAGTTCGTCTTTTAATTGGACGAAATTAGGGTATCTTGATGATATAATAACACAAAACGATCGAAATGTTTACCGTATTCAGATAGCGGAAAGAGAGTTATAGTCTATGTTTATTAAAAATTGTTATGTTTGAATCATAAACAAAACCGGTATCGATTTAGTTTTAAAGAACAATAGTTGCAATATTTTGCGTTATGATGCGTCACACATTTCCTTCTTGCACTATCCTTCACATGGGCAGCTGCATCGTCTTGTGCGATAATAACAACATACAGCGATCAGCAAACCATTTGCTAAGCGCGGTGATTATTGCAATTTCAATAAAAGTCGTTTAATGATCAGTCTAGAGCAGGGATGGCAAACCAATGGCGCGCGACACAATATTTTGGGCACGTCACTGATCACAAAATTCATTATGCACTACGAAAAAAAGTGTGAAGTAGGTATTATATGACCCAACAATCACAAAGTCAAAATTATTTGATGGCACGTCTATGATCTCATTAAACATTTCTTTAAAAAAATGGCACGTTGATACGTAAAGGTTCGCCATCCCTGGTCTAGAGGCTCATGTTTAGCAGGTAACTTTTACGAGCTAATGTAAGTTACACATTTACACAAAAACAAAAATAAGTCGGAAAATTAACACATCATATAACTTCCGTTCTCAAGTGGCTTGAAGTAAACACGGCTATGACGCAATATCTTAAGCTTACACTCACTAACAATTAAGTAAAGCCCGGTGTACCAACATGAGAACTAAACATAAACTTGTACCGATTGCTGTGCAACGCTCACTAAGTATCTGCCTACGTCAATAAGCGATGATAGTTTCGTAGTTAGAGAGAAGTTGGGACTAGATCAATTCTGAGTGTGTTGTTAAGTAAGATTTTAACAGTAAAACCTGGCATTTATAGCAACAGAGTTTGTTGAGACTGAAATAAGTAGCGTAATGATGAACTGGTGACTTAATACAAAACAACAGCTTTGAAATAGAAGACTAAAAAGTTTCTTCGGTAGAAACATGTCTGCTGCGGTATCGCTGCGTTCGTGCGACGTGTCCGAAAGCAGCGCTGCCGCAGCGACGTATTTCTACTAGGGAATCACACTGCTGGAGGCTAAGTGTAAGTTGTTTAGCTATGGCTATGGCTGCGTTTGTGTTAAATCTATTAATTAACAATAGAAAAAGGCAGTAGTAGCGTCAAGTACATAGAAATAAAAATGTGGTGCACAAAGCGATATAACTGTACGCCGAATTAGTCTACCTTAGTCTGACTATGCAAATCCGTAGATGCTTTAATCTTTTTAATCGACTGCGGAAAATCCAAAACTCCGAAACTAGAAGGGGTACAAAAAATTGAGAATTAAAAAAGAACTGACAGGGTTTCTTTGTATTTATTCATAGAACCCTTTGTCACGTTTTAATTACACGTGACGAATCGAGAAAAACTTGAAGAGGAAAATTGTTGAAACAAAAACGTGACATATTAATAATAAGAATTCGCATAAATTCAAAAAGTATGACGTAAAGCCACACCAAATGAATTTTCGGAGAAAACGAAATTTATTTCATAAGTAATATCAAATATTGAAATATATTAAATGTAGCATGATGCTCAATTCCAGATAAAAAGGCAACCTAGATTAAGTGTAAAGCTAGCGAGAACGTTTATAGATGTCAAAATATTCAAGCTTGAATATAAAATATTCCCGAAGAATACGTATGTTCTTTTAACAAAGTGAATATCGAAGTGACGGCGGATCAAGAACGTGGGGGAATGGGGTGGGAGCAGCGGGTGGTTGGGGTGTCGAGGCCAGCCGGCGATCAGTCACTGTCAAGTTGCCGATAGCGAGAGACGTCTTCGTATCGCGCAGAATTTTATCGTTAACGATATCAATTCGTATTTTTAATCGAAACTTTCCTTTTTTTGATAGGCTCGCTGTCCCGACCCAGGAAATTGAACAACATGCTTTTACATTATTGGGAATTGTTTGTTTTTCTTAGATGTAACAATAGAACCTCATAGTACCTCTCAGTTATTAGAAGGAAATTAATTAAAAGATAAGACTGAAAATTTCAAATATGTGCATAAATAAACTCGTAAATATCAAGAGTGAGAAACTCATATACTTTCCTATAGTGACAAACTTTCTTGGAAAGCTAAGCTCCCTGAATATATTCTACTAATTATTTCCGGAAACCGCACAAACTTCATCAACAAATATTCAGGTCTCTGTGAGTCACTAACCTGTAGAACGAAAACTTCAAACACTGAAGTCCCAAAGTCCAAGAACAACAAAACTGTAAATACATTTAGTTGGAGACGTAAACTTGGAGTACTCCTATAAAACTTATTCCCTCACAGTTTTATTGAGAGGCGCGTAAAACGTCACTGCATCCTTATCAATTGGATCGTTTCCTATGTAACATAGAAAGGACCGAGGATTTATTACTTCACTGATTTTTTCAATTGCTCCGAATGCTGCGAAGCGAGATTTATAAGACATTCCCTTACAAAGAGTCACGTAATTCTCGTCCCAGTTGCTATCGAGCCGTTCTCCAGATAACTTGGACGATGCGAAAAAATTAAATCGATGGCGACGACAAGCTATGAAGTCGGACAATCGGATTCGTTCTAGGACAGAAAATGTGTCTTTATTTTTTTTAAACAGAATCTACATTTAACTGTTTTAAAAGATTAAAAGTTACTAATGGACTGATAGTATACTGTAGTGAACTGATGCAGAAGTCTGATTATAAAAAGTCTTGAAAACCTTAACTATCGAATTATAATCAAACAACAAAAATAAACACATGACAACAATAATAATGATCCTAAATTAGCAATAATATGGATCTGAAAATACCAAAACGAATAACAGACATAAAATTCTTTCTTTCATATTCACCACTTACATACAAACATAAAACCGAAATAATATCAACAAAATATTCTCAAAGTACCAGGCAAACAGAAAATAAAGCTGCTCACACAAAAAGGCGTTCAGATGCAGTGCGACTCACAACTGGTGACAGGGACATCTCCCATAGTTTTTACTGCTGAAGCGTGACTTTTTTGCTTAGCAGCTGCGAAGTCGTAGGATTTGCATCCAACGCCGAATGGACTTTGAATAAATATGCCGCTTCCGTATCGTCGCACTTTATTTGAAAAATTGATAGAGGGATTTGATACGTACAAAACTTATCAATTATAAATGTGTAGTTTGGTATACTTATCACAAGTCTAATATGAAATTAATACCTAATATGAATATTTTACTTTTGAAGCACAAAATAATGTTATTATTGCCATATTTCATTTTAACTGTAATAAAACCGTCACACCATTCGTCTTCTCAAAAAGTTAGAGATAAATAATAAAAATAACATTTGAGCAAAACAAAAAATAGAATTCTAGATAGAATGTACAAATTATTTTAACGTATAGGTAAGCAATATTATTATAGAAATGTCTACAATATTAAACAATAGCTTAATAACAATACTATTAGCAAGTTGCGATCCTACTAATATTATTACAAAACACGCACGTTCGAACTCGGCACAAAAAACAAAGGTACCTTTAACTGTCATAATCAGTATTCATACTGTAATAGCTACAGATATTCCGGATATGGCTAGGTAGTCGGTTTCCGGCCTGACAACGAATAAATATCATAATAATTTAAATTTTATCTTTCACTTTCAAGAAACCGACGTGCGTTATTCTAAATGCGATGTGTGAATGCTAAGACAATACAAATAAAATGCCGATTCTGTTGTGCACATACTATACTTCATTTAGACTATTGGCATCTTATTCGATCTGATAAAGTGAGAAAGAGACAGACATAAATGACAGCTGTCAAATTTAGTTGAAGGGGCATTCTTCGAAAAATTTTAACAAAAATTGAGAACGTCATTAGCATCATCCCAAAGTTAAGAATGCAGATGTTTAATATTATAATTATAATAATGAAAACTCAAACTATACCGCTGCCGTCAAGCAATAAGACAAGAATAAAAACAATCTGACAATACTATAACGTTAACAACCCGGGAGAAGAATGATTTGTTAAAATAATGTTAAAAATTTTCGAAGAATCACCCTGAACTTAAATTTCCATACAAATTAGTTGAGACGTCGGAACGTGTCCACTAAAAACACGGTGAAGTTCAAGGCGTAAACTAGTTTGAAAAATATAACTTAGTTCTTATCTATCACCGTCTTTTTCTCGCGCCGACTGGTAGTAAAAGATAGCAATTCTATCATTTTAATTTAGTTGGTAAATAAGAGTTTCGGCGCCAATATCCCACTTACGATCAATCATTTAATCTATATTATCCTTAACCTTTTCACCGCCACGGACTTCAATAGAAGTTCCAGATTATCGTGCTTCCAGCGTCACAACTTCATTAGAAACTCTTCATTTGAACTATGTTATAAAATTAAGTTTACTGTATTTAACAGGTCATCAGCTTATCACCACTGTTTACTATATATTTCGTTATACATTTATAGCTTGGCGTTGGCGAGGCATCGCGTTCTGTGTACGTTGGCGGTAAAAAGGTTAAAGACAGCAGAGAGCTACAATTATTTAAAACTTACTTCAGCATCAATATTGAATTTTAATAAAACATTAGCAAGTTAACAATCAATTGATTATTTACTATAATAAGCTTTTACATCTTTTAAGTTATTTGCAATATTTTCATACATTATTCAAATAAATGTATGAAAAGCATGGATGGCATCAGCTGGTTTCTATCCCGTCCAATTTGCTGGAATCAGCTGATGGGACGTGTAGCTGCGATGCTCGTAAACAGGGCAACAACCTGTCAGTATCTCATGTTGTCTAATAGTTACAGAGCTTGCAAAAGTCCTAATGCTAGTTAATCTCAGGAGACTAACTACAGACCCTTATTACCGGACAGTTTCAGCGCGGCTAATGTACTATGACGTCATTTTGGCAGTGCAAATAATTCTGTTTGTGTGCAGAAAATTACGTCTAATTCGGATTGGTTTCACAAATGTTTGTGGTAAAGAACTCTATACACAGGCCTCACAATAATTTTAAGTAGGTATAAACAACTCTATTATTAAAAAGTGTAGGTTTACTAATTACCTGAAACTGTTGAACATGGGAGTATGTTCATTAGTAGTCTAATCGATATAAAATTACACACAAAGGCGATACATCACTGTTCTATCGAATATTCTGGAATTCTAAAATATAGAATATCTATCATAATTTTAATATAAAATATGTAAAAACTATACTTTTGAACGCATAAATATTTCGTTTTGACAATATCTATTATTTTGAACTGCCTCGTGGGTCTAGTAGTCGTAACGCGTCTGCTGATCGTGAGGTCCTGAGTTTGATCCCCAGGTCAGGCAAAGTGTTATTGGGTTTTTTCCGTGTGGAATTCCTCAGTAGCAGCTCAGAGTTTAGATTTGTGCCTGGTTGATGGCAATAGGCTCGCCCTCTATTTCATGGGACTTAAACATAACGGCGGAATGAGGGTGCTACTATACATCTCTGCCCAACCTTTTAGGGAATACAGGCGTGATGTTATGTTAATGTAATATTATTTTGAAAGCAGCGAATATATTACTATTCAATCTAAGACTAAAAATACTGAAGAACCTATAAAATATAAATAAAATCCTTCGTATAAAAAATGGAAGTTGGATATTCGTGAACACAGAAAACCGCAAGCCTTGAAACTTTGTGAATTCCCTTCGTGATGTACGGTCACGATACAAAAAGTAATTTTACGTTTCGGTATACAAACGTATATATACTCTGATTGTTTTATATTCAACAAGAATGAAACCGTTTATTTTGAACATAACATCACGCCTGTATTCCCCGAAGAGTTGGGCAGATGTGTGTAGTTTAGTCCCATGTAACAGGGGGCGAGCCTATTGTCATTAACCGGGCACAACTAAAACCCCGGGCTGCTACTGAGAAATTCCACACGGAAAAATCCAATAACACTTTGCTGGGCCTGGGGATCGAAATCTGAACCTCACGATCAACAGTCGCGCTTGCCAAGACTAGATCAACAAGGCAGTTATTTTGAACCTGAAAGAAAATCTCAAGCGTTTCTTTATAATAACGATATAGTTTAATATTCGTATGACTTCTTAACTCAGTCAAATTAATGTCAGTCAAAATGAATTCATTATTCTAAATAAATACAATATTTCTCAGTCATGCAGAATTTATGTAAATGTACTCTCAATACTTTTCAGTTCACAAGTCTGAATACCCAACCACTCCAGAGTAAGGGATTCGTTTTTGATTAATTTTAGATCAAAGTCGTGTAAGAAAGTTCAAAGGACATCGTGTCATTCCGACCTTTAATTCTTTACTCACTCATAGTGATTAAGAGGTTTGAGTAGCGTCAGACTTAGACGAATCGACTCCATTTATTTAAATACATATATGCTGTAGACCTATCTCATATTAGTATATATTATGTTGGTTCGCTTGAGAATAAGTAAACAGGATTAGCGCGTCTGAATATTCTTCAGTCGAGAGAAGGCTGCCAACGTCAGCGGCGGAGGCATCGAGGCATGAAGCCAGTCCTCTGTCGCCGGACGTGACCTCCCGACCTGCCCCCACACTCCCGACATATTTACACTTCTTTGTCTGAACCTCACCCTAACCACGCCATAAACACAAAGACACTGAATCAAAACGAGATACCCCAAAAGTGTAGCGGAGCCTTTTCAATAACGGATCTGTAAGTCTTCATTTCTTGAGACTCAATTAAAAAGTTCCGTCTTTGTACGAAAAAAATAATTCCCCAATTTTTTTCATCGTACAGTCGGCAACGTTGCCGAAATTAAACTTTGCCTAAACTCTTTTTATTTCTTTACTTTTTCGGGAGCGTATTGGTGATCGCTACCATTTGTTACTTGGCTTCAAATACGTCAGTAGACGAACAATTCAAAGGGGCTTGTAGGCGTCGGGCGGCGGCATTGTGTAGCAGGACTTGACAGGTCAGCCAACGGAAAAAGATTTCGTGAAGGAACTCCTTTGTATCTGCGATCAATTTGCCAAATATATCGTATACTACAAACGCCATTTGGCCAAACGCTGTTACATTTTTGCCTCTTAACAGAAAGAATCTATTTTAGATCAAAATATCTGGAATTATGCTGGGAAACAGATAAGAGGTATTTGCGTAAGCAGATCAAGCCTTCATTTCCCTACATACAATCTCATGATCAGATTATGTCTATTCTGCAAGTACAGCACAATTTTTTAAAAAGCAAAACCGCCCGCCTGTTCGTGGATATTTGCCAAAGCGGCGTTTATACCAAACAAGGGTTTGGGAGATACACAACGTAATATTGCAACATACGCCGCGGGCGCAAATAGACTAATGAGAAAAAGAAAGAAATTTTTGGATGTTTTCTTGTTAACTTTTGAAGAGAATATGGAGACAGAAGTTGGTAACGAAAGTTATTAACTTAAAACAAATACAATCTGGAAATTGGCAAAGTACATTTTCGCTAATAGGTTCCTAATTTATTGTACAATGTTATGTTTTTGCCTCTAATTGCATGGACATATTATGAATTATACACTACACTATTTAATGTTATTGATATACAGGGTTATTTCTAAAACACCGACAACCTCTCAGGACTATGTTAATAACATCATAATCAGCAACTTTTGTTCTTTGAATTTTAAAAATTCATCATATTTTAGTTCATCAAATTTTCATACAAAAATAAAAATATTTAAATTGAACGGTCTTAATGTTACGAAGTGTATGCGAAGCAAAGGAAAGCGAAAGTAAAATAGCGAGGGGAGCGGGGTTAGGGCGGCGGGGGCGCTTTAGAGCATTCAATTTAAATATTTTTATTTTTGTATGAAAATCTGATGAACTAAAATATGATGAATTTTTAAAAGTCATAGAACTAAAGTTGTTGATTATGATGTTAGTAACATATTCCTGAGAGGTTGTCGGTGTTTTACAAATAACCCTGAATACTGCTGATACATGATATATATCTATACTAATATTATAAAGAGAAAAGATTTGTATTTTTGTATGTAACGAATAAACGTAAAAACTACTGGACCGATTTAATTAATTCTTTTGCCGTTAGTAAGCTACATTTTCACTGAGTAACATAGGCTATATTTATTACTGGAATAAAACTTCTTATCCGGGCGGAGCCGTGAGGACACAGGTAGTATTGATATATAAGTGTAACACTGCATTACATTGATAGGTGTAACACTGAATAACACATGCCTATCCAGTCACATGACACAGACAGCAAACCAAAATAAAATATCAAATATATTGTAATTTTGATGGTACCTCCCTAATCATTATAATAATAGATTCACGCCATATTATATATATATATATATTATATTCGCGTCCAAGCGGTCGACGAGTCAACATCACCTGAGTATGCCCCGTGGAGGGGCGAAACACGTGTCGTATCGGTTTGTTTTGCTTGTGTGTTGCATGTTATTAATCGCACCTTCTGCATTTGCATTTATTTGCGGGCGGGAGGGCGGTGCTGCATACTGCATTCAGGCTTGATCAACTGTTTTTTCGCGGAATTAACACTAAATATTTTATTGTATATTTATATATAATAGATTCAGTTTCTAACTGCACTCACATTTTGTACTTTTGAATTTGTCTCATCTTTCAATAAATCCAATCAAAACAAAACCACAGACAATCTTCAAAAAAAAAAAGTAACAGTAATATTACGAATCAACAGAACCAAAAAAGTTTGGCGGGCTCGCGCGGTTGCTGGCCCCGTGTGTCGCCATTCATCGCGAGGGGGGAGCCGGCCAACCGTGCAGCGCCCGTCTACCGGCCGGCAGGGCGGCCCTGTGTTTACCAGATCCACAATAACTCTATTGTATGACTAACTTTTCACATTGTAAGGGGTTATTGCTAGGAAACTGAGATATAACGTCGAGTATTTGCTTTATTGCTTGTGGGTGAAAATGGGTTTTTGTTTTTTTTAGGACCTTTTTGAATGAATTCGTTACTTTTTATAATCAACAACAGCCTATCCTATTTCTATTTAAGTGATGACACTCAATTTACGAGCTCCTCTGTCAGTCACTATAATTCATCACATCACAACACATACGGTGTATCATTAAGTCCTTAGATTAATGATTGGTCTCTTCAGTTTAATAATTAAAATTCAATAAATGTAATACCTCTAATCTAGAGAAATTTCGAAGAACATAATTATTATAATTCAATTAATGCCACGCGTCTCAGCCACAAACTGTTTCAATACATTTTGAACAGCGAGTCGGCGCAATGTATGGAAAAGTCAATCCGCAGCTTGTGGCCGGCCACTTGAGGCTGTGGCGTGTGGCCTGTGTGTAGACACCCTAAGTCAAGTCAAGAGCAACAAAATATTTTTCACAAAATAATACCGTACGTTCTGCCTAGCATTTTTCCTTTCTGCCTAGCAAAGTCTAATCAGATGCGACTGCATTACCCGTATTTTACAAGGAACGACTGCCATCAGACTTCCGCAACCCAGACACTGAGCAATGCCGATATACTAAGGTTAGATCGTTTGTCAGACTTTCGGGCTTCTGACTATCTGTCATAGGTATTCGTATGACACGCGGGACCGACTGTTGAACGTGCTGTCCAAGGCACGGAGGGATCTCAATGTGTAACGAATGGACACCTATTGTGTGTGATTATATTAAAAAGGTAAGTTTATTTTCTCCATAATTATTTTATGTTGTACTTGTAGTTTTATAATCATTTGTTACATTTTCAGGACAAGGAGGCGAAGAAAACATGGTGCGTACGCGGCTTCTAAGGTAAGTACCACAGGTAAGTAATATTATACAGATAAAAAACAGTATGTTCATCATTTTTAGTGCAGTCTGCCCGTCTCAGACCGCATCACTAACGCCCTCTGGAGCGTTAACACCTATCCACGCACAGACCGAGGCAAGCGCAGCTTAACCTTGCAAATCATATGATTCGCGCCATTGTTAATTAGCCACGACCCCCTCAAAAGAAACATCATTCAAAAGAAGAACGAATCGAATTGTAATTTACTGCATAATCAAGTCAAAGAATCCGTACGATCATTACTCAAGCCGTATAAGGCAACACAAGCTTACTGATACAACATAATGTACATTGATAGTTCACCTTAGGTCTGCCCTATAATCTGCTTGGAACCTTGTAACGGATCCAATCCTTTAATCTCCGACGCGATTTATTGGCTCTTAACTCAGCTTTAACAATATCAAACTTTATAAAACTGTGAATTGATCGTGATAGGTCTATGTTATTTATTAATGAATAGGATAATAGCAATTTCAGGTGCCTATGAGGGTTCTATAGTCGCATAAAGTGCACTAAAGCCTCGACAAAAATTTAATAAAAAAAAACTTGATTGTAGAGAGCTTTTAAAAAACTTTTAAATAGTATTTCATCCCCAAAAACAAAACGTTAATTGGATTTTTTCACAATTCTATTAATGTATTTTTTTATATAAAGTTATTTATTCAGTCAGAATAACAGCAAATACGTAATCGCGTTAATACACTACAAAGAAACACTATGAAAATTCCTTCAGTTCGGGTTTGACCTAATTGAAATTCGAAACGACGTTTGAAACCTGTCCTGCGGTTGACCAACATTCCATCCAAAATTGACGTTCATGTCACCTCTGTAATCGAATTTAGTACAGCTCTAACAAATCTCAAAGGAATCGTTTTCCAACTAGAAACACAGAGCAAAGAATTATATTGAGGGTAAATAATTAGTTTCACTGTGAAGATACTGTGTGCTTCTGTGTCCACTAGTCGAAAGGTCTGCCACTCTTTATTAACCCGCCAGAATAATCGATTGGTTAGATTAACGAAGACATTCTTACTTCACACATTTGAGTGGTCGGAACGATTTGTGTAAATTGGAGTGCTGATTAGATTCTCTCCCTCGAAGCTCGTCTTAATCTTTTCGATTCATTACTCGCTAAAAGTAAGATGTATTCTTGATTAATTGTCTTGTTTTGTCTGTCTACGATCAAGGATTTATTTAGAATTCTATTGCGATCAAGGGTATCTTTGAGATTTGATAATCGTTAGCGTTGTTCATAAAAAAATGTTTATTGAATCGGAAAAATAACAAAACAAATGCTTAAAATACAATACAATTTTAGTAGTTTTGAAAAGCGTGTGGATAATAATAGTTTTGTTTTGGTTACACTATTTCTTCAGACATGTCTATCACCATTCTTATTACAAAATTATCTTGGCAGCGTTTCGATTCCTTAAATACGCGAACAATTACCTTTTGAACATTATCTTCGTTTCACTAAAACACCGATATTATTAAAACGGAAGATCTGATTCGTTGAATTGCGAATTCAATTTGAAAACTCATTTTCCGCAGTCACAAAACGATAATTTTCTTCAACTTACCGACCGGTTGAAACGACGTTTAATAATGTAGTGAGTGAATAAGAAATCTACTTACTAATAATAACATTGTCAGAGTCTATTGTACGTCGGGTTGACCCAATTACTGTCCGTGAACACCACATTGGAGCGAAATTGTTCGATCTGTCTACGGAAATTAAATTTTCTGAATACCCCTTCGTGAGTCGATAGAGAAAGCAAAAGTGCGGCCAGTCGGGTTGGACCTCTCACGCCTTGCTGAGCAATCTCGACTCGACTGATGTTTCGTTAAAAGAAATAGTTTTCCGAATAATCTTCAAATTGAATGTTGTTTACGAATCTTTTTTTGGTTTATTGTAATTGAAATGTCTGATCTCGCAAGTTTATAGTGATTCTATAACCTGGTTTTTATAACTGTGCACCTGTCAACGTCAAAATATTACCATCATGACAGCATTGGTAGCCGTACTTGGTAGACGTCGGCGGAGAGGTGAGGAAGTAAGCGGGCGAGTAAATTTTGACAGCTCCAAGTAGGTACACAGTTATAAAAATCGAGTTATAATCATTGTTTGAATTAGAGTTATTTAGACAGCAGCAAATATTATTTTCTCCACATTAGTGGCAAAACCAGATAAAAATATCAATTCCATTTCAAGGCTAACGAAAACAAAACAAAGCCGCCTCATTGAACAGATCTTTAATAAACAGGCAAGTTCCAATGACTGCACACGACAATTTCAATCATAATGCATCATAACATTGACAGTGGACATGCGCAGTTATAAGGGAGATCACATTACCCTGGTATATGGCAAGATTTTCTCAATTCATTTGTTATTTCGGGACCGCAATGATCAGTTCGCAACTGGAGGGATGTATTGTGGGCCCGCGGCCATTGTGATTTTTTTCATGGTGACTCAGCACTTTTCCAGGAAAACGTTTCTAAGGCCTTTGTGCGCGGGCATCCTGAGGGATATTGGGTACGAATGAAATGTATACGCTTGTATATTAAATATTATGTACGGCTGTTTGTATTGTTGCTTTTTAATTTGTTGTCTGTCGTGAACATACTTTTGTTTGTAGAGACATCAAACGTAGGTATAGGTACCTACTCTGTTTATAAATTTTGATGACTTCGGTAGAAAGGTGTAATTTTATTGTTAGATAAATGTTAAATGGTTTGACGGTTAGAGTTTTATTGCCATATACAATAACAATTTGTCCCTAAAATATCAAATTGAAAAGCTTTGATTTTATATTTACTTCTAGCAGAGCATAAAAAATAGTACCAACAGCTGATACTTGCCAACCTTAGATTATATACCTCTAGATGTAGCTTTGACTACAGTGAGAGGTGTGGAAGTGAGAAGCATATATACAAAATAAGTAAGAAAACTGAGACAAAGCATCGTATCTTCTGTCTCATATGACGAGCCATTTTTGCGCTTGATAGTGAACTTTTTAATGCCAATTAGCCAACTCACCGTCACAGAACGTCGGCTTCCCCGTATTCTTGTATTTATAAGAAATAGACTCCATTATTTAAGTGTTTAGTGTATATTGTAAGCTCTACGATGGAAGGATGCAGTATTTTTAACCGACTTCCAAAAAAGGAGGAAGTTCTCAATTCGGTTGTATGTTTTTTTTTTATTGTTTGTTACATCAGAACTCCGTCATTTATAAACCGATTTAGATCACTTTATTTTTATTTGAAAGGATATACTTCCAGTTTGGTCCCATTTAAATTGGGTGAAGATCTGATGAAGAACTTCGGAGATAGACAATGGAACTCTTCAATGACGAACAGTTCACATAATGTGATGATATTATGATTATGTTACGAGCAGCGTTTTTAGTAGGTCCAACTATGTTTGAATTAGGGCCACTAAAACGAAGAAAATAAACAAAATTTTAACATAAATAAAACAGACTTCAAAAAACGATGTAATGAATAAAATAATTACCATATTATAAAATTAACAGTTTCAGAAGTCGCTGCCTTCAATGGGGAAGGCAACTGTGGAATTAATGGCGCCAATTTCGATTGTTCCTGTGCGATCTTATTGGTTGCAATATATTTGAAGTTATTGCTCATCGGAATACGATGGTTCTGATTGGTTCAAATAACTAAGTATGGAGGTGCTGCCATCTGCTTTCGTTTTGCGTTGCCTTCCCCATTAGGTTCAGGGTGGATTAGCACCGACTTCTGAAACTGTTAATTTTATAATATGGTAATTATTTTATTCATTTCATCGTTTTTTTGAAGTCGGTTTTAATTTTGTTAAAATGTTTTTTATTAATTTTATATTGCTATCTCATGAGCAGCCACGCGGTGGCTCTATCTAGAGGTATATAATCTAAGTTACCAACCAATTAATATATGATAGTAAAACGAGAATCATACAAACTACACATTTTCAATGACATCCATACTACATCATTGGTTTAAATTTTAAAATTAATCTTCATCATGTCTTCTTTAATACTGATTAGGAGGTTAAGTCGTATGTCATGTCTCTAACTTACTAGTCAGTTCATATTTAATTTGTTTTTTAACATAACATCACGCCTCAATTCCCCGAAGGATTGGGCAGAAGTGTGTAGTAACACCCTCATTTCGCCGATATGTTTAAGTCCCATGTAATAGTGGCAAGCCTATTGCCATCAACCGGGCACAAATCCAAACTCCGGACTACTGAGGAATTTTTCATGGAAAAACCCAATAACACTATGCCCGACCATGGGAACGAACCCTGGACCTCACGATCAGCAGTCGCGCTTGCCACCACTAGACCAACGAAGCAATTTGTTTTTGTTATAAGAAAAGGTCATTGTTGTTGCACGATATAACAACAAAAATGATGTAACTATGGCATTTTTTTTTTAATTCACTATATCAAAACAAATTTAAAAGACTAGTTCTGCTTAAACATTTATAAATATTAAACAATCCCTGCCTATTTACAGTCAGCGATAAAAAAAGAAAAATTCAAAAACACGAAACAATCCTAACAGCACTTAGTTAAAAATAAAAACAAACTTCAACCAGCTTTTATTTCATTAAAACGACAGAAACTTTCCTTACCTATCAAACTTTAACCGATACAAAATGCATTCAACTTAACATCGATATTTTTAAATCGATTCAACCGCAATTCGATTTATAAATTCATAACGAATCTCGATCTATAATTCCATATTGCACAACTATGAATTACTCAATGACAGTGTCAGTTAGGCGTACGTAAGTATACAGTAATAGTCGTCTATTAGGCTCAACGGTCGGTCCACGAGTGCATTAAGTCGATTGTGGTCGATATCGTATAACGAGTGAAATTAGAAACTAGCTCGTATAGTACGACATAACTAAAAAGTCGCATCGGCAAACTTGATCAAACAACCAATGGCGGTTGATCGTTTTCCCGCCACTCATACTTATGGCGTTAACGTAAAGATCATTTGTTACTGCAGTACTATAGTCCACGCGGAACTAGTTGGCCGCGCCTTGGGTATGTGAGAGGCAGGAGGGGGGTGCGAAACAATAGACGCCCTCTGTCAGTTTGCTTTGTCTTGTCTACCGTGCACACTCCCCTCCTGCCGCTCACATACCTAAGGCGTGGCCAACTAGATCCGCGCGGACTATAATAAACATTCTTGATCTTGAAGTCGCACTCAGTTCGGAAGTGATCGGTTTTACGAAGTTTGCCGATGCGACTTTTTAGTTGTGTCGTACTATACTTTCACTGTGGAACCGTTTTCTGCACTGGCGTAACCTCTTTTGTGTACCTATGTGTGTGCTGCAAACTTTATTATGCAGGCATATTATTTTGTTGTGCATTGAGGTATGGCATTGTGTAAAAGCCCTTGCGATACGCAAAAAAGAAATTAAAAAGCGTTCAGGCTTTTGGTTACTAAAAAGGTTTAAAGCTAAAGGTTATTCGTCAACATAAAAATCAAGTAACAATTTCGTTGACAACCAGTGATATAATATGTACATTACGTACTAGATGCGCTATTTGGAACAACATGGTATCAACGAGCTGTGATTCCGGAACCACAGTTCCATTGAATTTGACAGTCCTTTAGAGGTAGTTTGAACCTTACTACGTCAATGTATTTGGCACAAAATACATGTTGCCTGGACGAGATAGCGTGTCTATTTATTTCAACGTCGGCACCTTAATTCTTTTATATTAATTATTATCAGAGCACCTCATAATTATCGTAAAAAGGAATTAGGTTATCTTCAAATCGATACCTTTCAACCCCCTACTTAGTAAAAAACCCTTCAATTCCAAATAACACACCAATAACATAACATAACCTCACGCCTTACATTCCCCGAAGGGTTCGTCAGAGGTGTTTTAGTACACCCTCGTTTCGCCAGTTATATTTAAGTCCCATGTAATAGGTGTAATAGGGGGCGAGTCTGTTGTCATTAACCGGGCACAAATCCAGACTCGAGGCTGCTACTGAGAAATTCCTAATGGAAAAACCCAATAACACTTTACCCGACCTGGGAATCGAACCCAGGATCCCATGCTCAGCAGTCGCCGCGACCACTAGATCAACTAGGCAGTCAACACACCAATATAATCCAATAAACAAACACGAATCACCTGTTTTTCTAACCCTCTCTATACAAAACGCACGAGCTTCGAAGCCACGTGTTTGGCGTTTCAGTTCAATGGCCTAACTTTCCCGCTGCCGGGGTAGGTATTATAACCCCGCGACTTCAGTCACTAAGTGCAGTTGCAATTGTCCTGTTAGCCGAGAACACAAACAATGCGGGGCCCCAATCAAACGGACCGGATGGCCGTAATTAAGATCTGCTCTCAAGTAATTAGAGTGAGACAAATAGTGCAAGCAAACGTGCAAACCTCTATTATAGTCGTACCATAGCCTCGTGACGAGTCAACGAGAGTGATTCAGTTTGTGGATCTTGTTCAATTGTGGGCCAATTTGTGTGCCCCGACCGAGATCCGGAGGACGATGTTATTCGATAATATGATTAAGGGCATAGATGTTAGATGAGTTTAAAATCCACAAGCATTTTAGTCTTAGACATTATTATGTACTAGCTGTGTCTTCCCGGCTCCGCTCATAGCCTATGTTACTCAGTGATAATGTAGCTTCCTAACGGCAAAAGAATTTTTGAAATCTTTCCAGTAGTTTTTAAGTTTATTCGTTACATACAAAAATACAAACATACATAAATACAAATCTTTCCTCTTTATAATATTAAGTATAGATTAGTAGATTGAGTTAAAAAAACAAAAAATATTTATTTGGCAAAGCGCTGCTAGTCCAATAAATACGCCGAAAACTCCGATCACAATATTCCTATGAAAATATTCGAAAAAAACTAAATAAGAGCCCGGGTAATTGGTAAACTACTCGATAAAAGTTGTAAAATTTGCCTCGTGAGAGCAAACAAAAGTTTAACTGAACTTGTTTACCTAATTACCGATTCCGTTCGGGAACCTTTCTGCGAGTTACAAAACTTATTTATACAAAACTTTTTCGTGAACTTCTAAATTTATATAGGCCATATTTTTAGAATTGAGGTAGAACGGTTAACGCGACGAAACACGATATCCAAAATATAAAAGGGAACTGTTTTAAAACAATCCTCGAAGTTTGTCAACGCTTCCTACCTGAAGACAACGACCTTAATTTATCAAGCTGACGATTTTGTGCAAAATGAACGAGAGGCTGTATAAACACTTGACACAACATACTTGCGTGAAAAAAAAGTTTGTTTTCGTAGGTCCACGAAATAACATGCAAAGACTTCTTTAAGACAGTTAGTGCTGATAAAAAAGATGATTTTGTTTAGGTACCTACTTCGTTCGTGGGAAAAAAATCGGAAATGACAGTGGCGTGTTAACATCTGCCGCCATATTTGAGAACAAGAAACATTAGAGCTTCGTGTCACGCAATAAAAGGAATGTCGCCAAATCGTCTTGATAATAACTTCCGCCATAAAGCCCTACCAGAGATATATGAAAAAGGTTTTTTATAATATGTATTTTGTTATTTAACAGATTTTAATCTTGAGTTTCACGTAAGTTTCAACCCGGCGTGTTTTATTACTGCCATTTTTGTGTCAAACGTCTTATTTATCAAATCAAATACATCTCATCAAGAAACATCAATACCATAATATTATGAAACGTTCAATATATTTTGTAAGTTGTCGTCAGTGAGTAACTTTTCTTAGCTTGAAAAACAAACACAAGAAAAACATCGTAGCCATCAAACCTATGCTTTTTTTTTAGTACTTTTTCTAAGTCGTAAAGCTACTTTCCCTTACTAAAACACTCTTGACGACTTAAGTTATAAGCCGTTTACAAACTCAACTTAAAACTTTGTTTTCATAATGTACAATTTAATTTCGTTAATAATTCAAAGCAATTAATACGGTAACAGGAATAACACCCACTTGAAACATATTTGTGTACGTACGGGCAAAAATAAACCATAAGAGGAACTATTAAGTTTGAAATTGCTTCGTGGAAAATCCTATTCCCACATGAATGATCGTAGCGAAGTGGGGTCAAAAGTTGAAGTTGGTAAAAAATCGGTTGGCGCAGATGTTTGGCACATGGCGACTGGCACTACGATGGAATAGCGTTTAATAAAAGGAAAAAGTCGGCTCTCTCATTTCTTTCTGTCCGATATTTTTCCTGATGCGCCCAGTAGGTCAGCGCGAACACTGATGGTGATCATCTCTGGATACATACAGATTTTTTATTTATGTTTGGTTGTAAAGCTTCCAATTTGAAGTCCAGATTTCAAAGCGATTAATGAAATAAAATGTTCGATATAATAGGGTCATTACTTCCCTTATTTTTTTAGAAGAACTGATTTATAAAATCTTTACCCTAAGTATTCCTGTTTAGATAAAAAAAACTGCCGAGTCGAACTCGCGCACCGAGGATCCCGAACAAACTTGTAGGTATGTAAATAGTTCGTCGTAATTTATTTGTAATGTAAGTACATACAAATTTACAGTTTTTGGCAGAGGGACAACGAAGTGATCCTATAAGGGTTCCTTTTTTCCTTTTGAAACGGTACCTACCTACCTACCTATGACCCGTTCCATGACAAAACATCGCTGTGAACTTTACCAGATCTTCTGCCATCTTAGATGCAGATATTGTAGTTACAACTTTCGCTTTGATATTCTCGTCGCTTTTCACCATCATTCCCCCTTACCCATCCAACACACAACTTCGCAAAGAAAAACGCTTGATGGTATGAAAGTATGAATCATCTCTTCAGGCCGTATTTTCGGGTGTTACGTCATAGGGCGCGGTATGAGCAAACAAGTGACGCGCCAAATGACACGCATCAATCGTGGGATATAACACCGACAACTGAAGCGTAATAATGCGTGTATGTGATGTGTGATGCCTTTATAAAAATCTCTATAAAGCAACGTGACGTCTCTATATTGCAAGCAGCTTGCACGCAAGCTCCATGTTGCAAGTAGCTCGCGCAATGGAAACATTAGCTTGCTCTTGTCTTTCTTTTCGTGTGGTTAATGACTAACTTGGTGTCTGAGTTTATGCCGCCCATAGGCCTCTGACTTAGCATGGCATGCCGTCGAGAAATATATCTCAGGCATGCCGGTTTCCTCACGATGTTCACCTTCACCGTTTTTAAGCAAGTGATAATTATACAATTCGCACATGAATACGAAAAGTCAGAGGTGCGTGTTTTGGATTCGAACTCGAGACCTATGACTTAGCAGTCCGACGGTCACACCACTAGGTTATCACTGCTACTATTAGCTTGTTAACAAATTGTCATTACATTACATTAGAGCCCACACTTATGTGTGGCCTCATACCTGCGTGCAAGCTACTTGCATAATCTAAATGCGACTTTATTATAAATGGATTTACAAGTGTGAGCGAATGAATGCGTTCTTTAGTTTCAAGTCTCAATTGTATATGACAGTATTCATGTTAAAACTTACTTAAATTATTTTTGACACATGATGTCATGAGTCTATCGACAACATTTACTGTGCAAGGAAGCGTAATGGTGCGTCCAGAACTGACGAACGCGCCGCGAATGCGCCGCTCGCGAGCGGCGCGCGGACGGCGCGCGGGCTTTTGTACGAACATGAAATGCACGCGCGCAGCTCGTGAGCGGCTCGCGAGCGGCTCGCGAGCGGCGCATACGCGGCGCGTTCGTCAGGTCTGGACGCACCATTAGATGTAAGGAAAAAAATTATATCGTTATTTTTATCATTATTAGATTAATTACGTTATGAATGGGTCATTATATCAAGTGAGCATCGCCCCGCAATAAACAGGCTTACATAAATCTCCTAAACCATTCATACAATAGCGGGAAAACCAAAACAATAACAAACACACACATTCTGTGTGATATGAATGACAAAATATACCCCGTCCTTGCACAAATGTTATTAACAACCTTCATTCTTTTCCCTCTACTACTTACTATAACTTGACAACTGTAAACATGACCCTCCTATAATCTTTGTGTACGGCTATAAACAATAAACAAAAGAAAAATTATGCTGTGTCGTTCTGTAGCGGATCTGTTTAGTTGGTATTTAGTTTAGCATTTATAGAACAGTCACTATAACGCATAAGTCACAAACAAGACCATTGAAAGGTCAGGTTTAAAGTTGTATTGTTATAAGTACTTACAGAATATTAAATTATATCTATAGTAATGTTTGCACCACCCGGAGAGGTTATAATCGCTTGCCGCGGAGTTTTTCGTAAGAAGCCCGGGGGGATTCAGCAGCGCCTAAGCAATTACGTATGACATGTGTCGTAAAAGTCATATAAGTAACGATATGACAGCGGGGGCACACAATAACTTTAATAAAGGCGATATCAGCCGCGTGTTGCGGTGTTTTGTACTGAGCTGCGGTAAAAAATAATGCTTGAAATCGTAATACGGCTGCAGAGTTTATGTATTACCTACCTATTGTGGGCTTTTGCAAGATATTGCGAAAATGACATGAGTTAGTACATCTATACTAATATTATAAAAAGGAAAGATTTGTATTTTTGTATGTAACGAATAAACTTAAAAACTACTGGACCGATTTCAAAAATTATTTTGCCGTTAGAAAGCTACATTATCACTGAGTAACATAGGCTACGGGCGGAGCCGGGAAGACACAGCTAGTACATAATAATGTGTAAGACTAAAATGCTTGTGGATTTTAAACTCATCTAACATCTATGCCCTTTTACAACATGCTGCCTTTTTGGTCTAGTGGTCACACGCGCGACTGCTGAGCGTGAGGTCCTGGGTTCGATCCCCAAAGTGTTATTGGGTTTTCCATTAAGAATGTTGTATGTGGAAGGTTAATGGCAATAGGTGCGCCCCTATTACATGGAACTTAAACATAACTGGCGAAAGGAGGGTTTACTAAAACACCTCTAAAAATCTATGACAGCTATTGGAATCGGGTTAGAAATTGAAATACGGCAAGATTTCTGAAATAAATACTAGTACCCGGATAACCGAGCTTTGCTTGTTTTTTTTTTGGTAACTCAACGTTTTCTAAAAAAGAAACCTAGCTAAGTCGATTTATCGCCCCCGAAACCCCCTGCATACTAAATATCGTGAAAATCGTTGGAGCCGTTTCCGAGATTCAGATTATATATTATATATATATATATATATATATACATATAGATATATACAAGAATTGCTAGTTTAAAGGTATTAGATTACAGGCAATTGAACCACTTTGCCTTACTCCTGAAAACAATATAGGTATATTCGATGCATTTTGTGTTAAGCGACATTTATTTCAGAAAATACAGCAAGTATATTCACGTAATTAACTCAAAAAACTGTAGTACGTACTTACGGAAATAATGTATTAATATTACGAAAATCTACTCAGTAGTTTTTTTATATTGTTTTTTTTTCGAAAAACGAAACTTTAAATCTCTTTCCTGCAACTTTAAAAAAAATGTCGCTTAGTACAAAATTCGATACCTCCCACGCAAAACGTCGTAACACGTTTTTTTGTTAAAATGAGATTTTAGTACTACAGTTCATTATTATAGAAATACTACACATCCTTGAAAACAATATTTTCATATTTACACTAAATACCAAGATTTTTACCCGGTAATAGTCTTATCATGTTTAAATTCCCGCGCATATGGTCGTGCCAACAGTTGCGACGATTTACGTTGAACTATTGGACCGCGCACCGGCTAATCACGGCACAGTACCGACGTCGTAAGATTAAACAGTACAAAATATTACTTTGTAGTTTGAAAATCTAAAAAAAACAGGAAACTGTGTGTGTTTTGTACTTTACTGTTTTGTTTTTATTAGATACTAGTACTATGAGTAATGTACGGTCATCAAAGACTTAAAATTAGCTTTAAATAACCAAAATGATTCGAACGTGAAAATAACGGCTAATGAACGTTGACAAAATGGTAAATTTATTTCTTACTTTAATTTACTATCGTGATTTGCATGTTTATCCTAATCGTGTTAGTAAATTGTTTTTAAGTATATAATGATTTTCATCACTATTTTCGTAAGTTAATAATTTGACATACGTCCGACGCAAAACGTCGAAACATGAAAGTTGCGATTTTATGCGCGGTCAATATTATCGTATTTAAAAAATCTGTACGCAGCATATAGTCTTATGTCTGACATACGACCTTATTCGTGCTGTATTTGATGTGCTTTTTAATAGTATAAGATCGTAACAAATAGACTTTGCGACAACAAGAATAAGGTCGTATGTTTTTATTTTTGCCTATTTTTACGAAAATATGAGTTTTTAATTCAATCAAAAGGCCTCATTATCCCCTTTAACCTTCAATCATTGCTATATTCTAAAATTAATCCCACACTATCGTTTGCAGCTGATCAAGACAAAGATGAAGTTAAGAATCTCTCTCCTGAAAAATCACAAATTTGGACATACGACCTAATGCGCGGGAGGTGTCGAAATAGCCTTTCAACCGTCGTTATAAGAACATCATAGACACAGAACTTAGCATTCAACCCATGAACCTATAAAATGTATTTCTCAACAACAGCAATAGAAACAGTAAAATGTTTTCTTTCTCTAGACAAGTTATTCATTGTGTAAAATGTACTAGGTACTTGAATAAAATCGCTGGTACTGGCTGGTACAGCTATGGCAATATTAAATCAAAACCTAGAACAACAAACAAAATAACAAACGCAAAACGATTTTGGACAATTAGGAATTTATTTTACCACGGACATCAATTTTGTATTCAGGTATCATGAATTGTGGTACCGTAACATTGTATACAATAATTTTATTTTATTAGGTAGGCACATTTAGGTATCGATAAAGGTTTAGAGGTATTTGTATATACAAGGTTAATCGGGAAGGGGGTACTAAGCCGAAAGGGTGTTAAAGTGCCCATAATAATGGATAACTTTTGTTCTACAACTTTCCCCAGAAGTCACTAGTTTTAGAGAAATAACTGTTCAAAGATTTCATAAAAAATACGCTAAATTCTATCTAACCTCAGCTTGATCAGCTGTGTTTACATTTTAGGTCATATATTTGGGGCCACGGATTAGAAGCTCCATTTTCTTAATTCGTATCTAAAGCAGGGACGAAGATTTAAAAAAAAACTAAAGTAAAAATCATTTCGCATGGAATATCTTTTTATCGAATTTTGAAATTTTAACACTTTTTTAAAACAATCATCAATGATACATTAAGTGGTCCGCGGCTTAATTCCCCTTTCCAGCTAACGATGTATATAATACTTACATGTATTATGTATATTCTGATTGACTACCTTGTTGGTCTAGTGGCCGCAAGCGCGACTGCTGAGCATGGGGTCCTGGGTTTGATCCCCAGGTCGGGTAAAGTGTTAGTGGGTTTTTCCACTACGAATTTCTCAGTAGCAGCCTGGAGTATGGATTTGTGCCCGGTTAATGGCAATAGGCTCGCCCCCTATTACATGGAACTTAAACATAACTGGCGAAACGAGGGTGTACTAAAAAAAGCAACTCTGCCGAACCCTTCGGGGAATGCAAGGCTAGATGTTACTTTATGTTATATTAGATATGTATATTCTGTCATAAAAAAAACCAATTAGACAGCTTCCATGTGTTATATTTACAAGTAACAATGCAAATCTTGAATATTTTGAATTTAATTAAACTCTTTACTCCACCTAGGAATCTCACTCATAACCTAGTTTCACAATATTGTTCGCTGCCAATTAGGTATACCTATATACTATGTCAATACGTGAATCAAAAGTTCTTAATTAAACTTATGCAATACTTCAAATAAAATAAACTTACGGTGACTCAGTAAGTAAGAAGAAAAGAAGCGCGTCTAAAAGTTGAGCCAAGTTCTCTGCATAAGTTCATTAATTATCTCGCATTAATGTACGGTGGCGCCACGGGCGATTTGAATTTATTAGTCATTGAGATTCTACGAGATATGCAACTTGATATCTTTTTGAATGTACGAGTATCTTAGAAAGAAATAATATGAAGTTAAAGAAATGTAATGATAGCTATTCAGTTGTAATAAATTTATAGATTGTATGTCAAACAACAATGTAAAAATATTTTGTAGGCAATAAGTTTGTTTAAAGTATGCCAAACTTCAAATATTAGTAAAGTTTTATTTTTAAACGGTATAGGTAATTTTGTTTGTTTGTTTGATTCAAATCTTGCGACAGGTATTTCAACTACTTCTGCTTAACCGATTCTCCTGAAACTTCGCACACAAATTCAATTCCCATAACAATACAACATTATAATAATTTCAACCTTCAATCCTCAAATCCTGACCTGATGCTGCAGGGGTACTGCAAGAAAAAACGTTTAACTTAAGAGGTTTTTTTGTTTTTTATACAGGTTGTAAACGAAATCATGTAATTCCTTCAAACCTCGTGATGTACTGCTGACATAGATTAATCCTGCACGGGATACTTTAAGATTCAATAAAAAAAATACAAAAAGTAAACATGTGTTCTTGACGTGAGGCATTTTAGCGCCCCGGGTCAAATGACCGCGCGGCGAGCGATAGCCGCGCACTTCGTTCGGGGCGCTAAAATACCTCACGTTAAGAACACTTGTTTACTTTTGGTAATAATTTTTTTATTGAATCAAAAAGTATCCCGTTCAGGGTTAATCTATGTCAGCAGTACATCACGAGGTTTGAAGGAATTACATGATTTCGTTTACACCCTGTATACATATCCCGCACAATAACGTTTTTCCAGTATCGTGCATAGTCGCCAAAGAATTGTGGGGCATCTATATGAAAACAATAACATATTCCTATCAAAAGTTTTCTAGTTTATATGACAGATATGTATCAATCTTCTTCTTCTCTCGTGTCGGCACGTGCTATACAAGAATAGCTCATGCCATGGTGAAAAGATTAGCCAGTCAACAAGGTTGGTAACAAGGCTGGCTGTTGGTTTTAGCTGTGATAGCCTAGTGGTGTGACTATTGGACTGCCAAGTCATAGGTCTCGAGTTCGAACCCAAGGCACGCACCTCTGACTTTTCGGATTCGTGTGCGTATTGTATAAAATAATGATCACTTGCTTAAAAACGGTGAAGGAAAACAACGTAAGGAAACCGGCATGCCTGAGAGATATTTTTCGACGGCATGTGAAGCCAAGTCAGAGGCCCATGGGCGGCATAAACTGTGATACCAGGTTGGTCACTAACCACACGAAAAGAAGAAGACAGGGCTGACTGCCCAGGGTGCGCTGGACATACTTAAGTATCATCACTCGTAGTAACTCCTTTAATGCAAACCCACTAAGCAATATTACTATGCAGATTATAGAAAGAAATTCAACTTCCCAGTCTATACATACCCTACCTTTATACTCCGTCCCATATGCAACAGTCAAAGGGAAAGAGCCGTCATCGTGTGTTATCCCTAGTTCCCCACAGATCCTTTACATCCTCCTCTAAACGCCCTCTTTGCACGCTTCATGGTAGGTTAGTAGCCCTCACTAGTTCTTTCCACTTTAATGAATAAAGGAATGAATTAAACTGGAACGCAGTAACTTATGTCTACATGAATTCTAAATGTATTCATAGAATTTATAAGGTGATTGACTGAATGGCTGAGTAATAGATCAATGGTCGGGTTTTATGCTAGAAATTTTAAATTTTGTAATAAAAATACATAACAACTCGCCTTGTATTTCCCGAAGGGTTCGGCAGAGGTGTTTTAGTACATCCTCGTTTCGCCAGTCCCATGTAATAGGGGGCGAGCGTATTGCTATTAACCGGGCACAAATCCAGACTCCGGGCTGCTACTGAGTAATTCCTAGTGGAATAACCCAATTTCACTTTACCCGAACTGGAGATGGAACCCAGGATCCCATGCTCAATAGTCGCGCTTGGGACCACTAGACTAATAAGGCAGTCAGAAATACAGGTTTTAAAGACAACGCGGATCAAGTGCGAATCATTTATTGATTTAGTACCGTAGAATAAAAAAATATCGGTGAGAAATAGTAACCTCTTGTATGGGGGATCAATCCCTTGGGATTTGGTTCTTTGTGTTCTACGACCAAACTCAAATTTTGATTCGAAATAATTGACTCCTAGTGTCTATTTAAATTTCATAAATATGCAATTAACATTTTCGGTCGACTTTTATTCGTATGAGTTTTGCCATAAACACCACGATTTGCAAACTGATTGCTTATCTACTATGTTGTTGCTGGCGTAACTTTACAGTGCTCACTGCCGTGTTCCTACGATGGAGTTTTGAAAATTTGACTTGGACGGGGAACAATAATACAAACCAGGCGAATGCAAAAGCTAGTACAAATCCCTTTAACTAATAATGCTGCAGTTATTTAACTTTTAACAGTTCCAGACGTCTCAAGCACTTTTCAGTGTTAATGGTTAAAAGGTAAACCGCATAATAGTCTGCATAAATAGATTTATTTCCATGGAACACGCTCGCCTAGATTCCTAGATTATGCCTGTTGACTTTTGCCTTGAAGGCTACGTTATGGCGTTTTGGAAGCAGTCTTCGTAATAAATGATGAGGTAAACCGTCGTGTAGGTCTCTGCTACCTACAGTTACGTTGAATATCGACAATGTTTGATAGGAATTAAGTGTTCTGGATTTCCATTGGTGAAATTCAAATATTGGGTCCCCACCTATGAAATTGGCGTTTTTTTCTCACAAATAGAGAACCTCGTCACTTCTATGATTTAAAATATTCATCAATTGCTTGATATTATATCGAATAATGACCATCATAGACAGCTACCAATAGTAAAAAAACCTTATTTACTTATGGTTTTCTAAACATAAAAAATACCTTAAAAATGACTCCTTTTTTTGTTAGCAGAAATGACCACTATTTTTGTTTTAACTTAGCCAAAACATATTTTTGTCGTATAATCTAAGTGGCATACGTTATCTTAGTTTTTAAACATTAGTACATAAAAGTTTTAAAACGTTAGTGTTCATGGTTGTTAAATAAATTAAGAAAACGTTAGTATGAAAAATACAACTTCTTTAAAATTCTCCATACAAAACGCTGATTTCATAGGTGGCGACCTAATACTATAGGTACTTGACGCATTATTTCGGTAGTGTGGTTTCTGTACATAGTAGGTACTATTTATTATTCTGTGGCACTAGTTCCAATACTGCCTACTCGGTTAGGTATCATATCTGTTGTCGGTAGCTGGTATTGTAATGTTGATACAGGAGGCCCAGTCGTCAAGAAGAATCAACGTACCCGACGTTATAAAAACAGTGGTCATTCGGGAGCAGAGGATTCTATGTGGAATAGCCGAAGAAGTCTGACCTGTTATATCTGATTAGCATGTCCTTATTTTCTGATCTTGTGTAAATTGTGTAAATTATTATATTGTGAACTAACTTCTGTAACTTTCATTTACTTTATTTACCATGCTCCCAATCCTGACATACCGATATTAGCTATAACTGTAATGATAGATTCACCCATGCAAGATTCTGTTGTTTTATCTTTTACATATCAATGATTGTAAGCATTTTTTGTACTAGTTGGACTACCAGATTTTACTTATGGACATTAACAGACTGATAATCTCCGAATGTCAGTAAAATTTAGTCCGACACGTTCATTCGTTTCGTAAGATCTGCATTAACGAAACTTAACTATGCTATCGGTAACTGGTAACACTGGACAGTGTTGACATAGGAGGGTAACCGTCAAGATTAATCAACGTACCCGAAGTTATAAAAACAGTGGTCATTCGACGAAGCAGAGCATTCCATGTCGAACAGCTGAAGAAGTCTGACCTTTTATATCTGGTTTGCTTGTCCTTATTTCCTGATCTTGTGTTAATTATTATATTGTGAACTAGCTTCTGTAACTAATCACTAACCTAATTAAAAGTACTCTCAGTGGTGGAGAGTCTATGTTGGTTTAATTTACTTTATTTACCTTGCTCCCAATCCTGACATACTGATATTAGCTATAACTGTAATGATAGATTCACCCCTGTAAGATTCTGTTGTATGTCTTTTATAACTATTCCCGTTTTAGCGTTATAATCAATCCGAATTCCGGCTACGAAAGCTCTCGTGTTTCTATGAAAATAAACGGTAGATGCACTTTCTTCAAACAGGGCATTTCGAAACAGATCGGATTGCTTCAATTATTCGTCTGTGTACTGATCGAGTAAAACTTAAAACAGGTCGATTTCGACATCTGCATTGAATGTTTTAGTAACACCTTTGTAACACAAGCCTTAGAATGTGGCTTAAGAAAAGCTTTTGGGAAGGTGTTTGGTTACATAACGCAATATAGGTATGTATATCAAATAAGGTCGAGAAAATGTATATTTATATTCTGGATTTGGGTTTAAGTCTCATAAATATTAGTAATCTATACATACATAATTACTTGTCCTGACTGACTGATTCATTAAAGCAGAGCCTAAACCGCTAAAGCTGGAAACATGAAATTTGGACAGTAGGTTTATTTTGTGACGTAGGCAGCCACCAAGAAAGGATTCTTGGATATTCTACCCCTAAGAGAGTAAAATAGGGGATGTACGTTTGTATGAAAAAACACGCGGACGAAGTCGTGGTCTAAGTGCTAGTACTGTATATGGTTGCAAATAATGCATTTCAAATATTGAGGGCTATTCATAACTAGCGGGCTGTCCCGGCTTCGCACGGGTGGACGTTTTCCCCGTTTTTGCTAATTTTATACATGTATGCTCCGCTCCTATTAGTTGTAGCATGATGTTATATAGCCCATAACCTTCCTCGATAAATGGACTATCGAACACAAAAATAATGTTTCAATTCCAACCAGTAGTTCCTGCGATAAGCGCGTTCAAACAAACAAACTCTTCAGCTTTATAATATTAGTATCTATAGATTTAGCTGTTATAGGCCTTAATTATTAAAATAAAAATAATGAAGAATAGATAGGTACGAATAATTCTTTATACTAGCCACACAACTAACGTTAGACCATGAACATAAAAGGTGCAAGGAAGATAAAAAACAACCAGCAAATGATTACGATAATAGCCAACAAAAAAAAACTATTATGTTACTACCAACAAACAAGCAACAATAATTTAATCCTAACACCATAACAGCAACTAACAATTTAGATCCATAAAATAATATCAAAGGATAGTATAAAACATAAATGAATGCCGCGGAAGACATTATTCCGGCCGGCGACGAGCCATTGCAGACATGTTTCCGAAATAGAGTAATCGATACGACACGATACTCGGTGAGACTGTATTATGCACAAACACAAATGAAGGTTTATTTACCCAATTTGTGCTATAGGTAATTTTGGGCGTGTATTTGAGAGTTACTAGGTATTTACGAAGTAGGTATCTATATGTAACAGTATTTTGGCTTGTTCGCTGTCAGAACAAGCCAAGATCACAAAGTAGGTACAGAAGTCAATCTACATACAAGTGCGCTCGAGCAACGCACACATAGACACTGCTCACGGACACGATATCTCGGACTGTTTGGGACTAGAGCGCGAGTGAGTGCGAGCGCGAGTGCCATGCGCTTGAGAGAGATAGATATACCTATATAGATAGAGCGACCGCCGAGCGTAGGTATGAAAAGTGAAGTACATACATGTGATTGGCTTTTGTACCTATCTGTTTTGTGCCAAGATGCTGTACAAATTAGCGGTATTAGATTTAAAAAAGTGACTGATAACATAACATAACATCACGCCTCTATTTCTCGAAGGATTAGGCAGAGGAGTACACTAACACCCTCATTTCGCCATTATGTTTAAGTCCCATGTAAGAGACGAGCCTATTGCCATCAACTGGGCACAAATACAAATTCCAGGCTGTTACAGAGGAATTCCACAAGGACAAACCCAATAACACTTTGCCCGACCTGGTTCGAACTCAGGACCTCACGATCAGCAGTCGCGTTTGTCACCACACACCAACGAGGCAGTTATTGCTAATAATTGTTGTTAATTGAATGATGAGATCAGACAAAGTTACTAGGTTTAAAAGATGATTTAGTGACAAAAATTGAAAGCAGTATGCATAGGTGGTTTGGTCATGTTGAGAGAATGAGTGAATGGCGATTAACAAAAGGAATTTATAAGGCTGATGTCAATGGAAACGCCGGTAGAGGACGTCCTAGAAGGACATACATCGATGTTATTGGTGATGTCCTTCACAAAGGTCAGGTGCGTAGTACTCTCAACCGGCGTGCGTGTATGACAAGATGCATGAATGTGGATGACGCGAAAAGGGTATGTAAGGGTCGTAGCATGTGGCGTTCTATAGTTTCTGCCTACCCCCGTGGGAAAAAGGCGAAATACATCATCTGTGAAAATTTAAACTGTCTAACTATCACGGTTCATGAGATACAGCCTGGTGACAGACGGACGGACAGCGGAGTCTTAGTAATAGGGTCCCGTTTTACCCTTGGGTACGAAGCCCAAAAAAAGGAGAAGAATTCTCTTCTCTACTCTTGCCAGGTTACGTACCGGCGACTATGTAAAAGTGTAAAATCAAAGCTCATATATTAGCTCCCTTAGGACCGCTTAATCTATATGCCTGTTGAATTTATTCTATTTTAGTCCAAAAAGAGTCTTCTGGATTTCGGCTACCTTCTGTAGACGTTCTGGCACTACCCCGATAATTCGCTTTATGGATGCTAGTGTTGTGATCATTGATAACTAAGGCAACTTGCAATGATTCCTTTTATTCTGGTGTCGATTGAAGTCTAGTGTGATAAAATCCGACAATCGCTAGACTCCGGCTTCCGGCTCGATCTTCGATAATTTGAATAGACAGCTCTGGGATTTAGATTCTCGACACCAATTGTTATAAATCGTATATAATTCTGAACTTTATTTCGTACTACATAGAGTGTATTGTACGTTATAGGAATAAGCTTCTAGAGTATGGACCACTGGTAGGTAGCCGCCATCACTTAAGCATAAATAATACGAACTCGAATAATAATATTTCAACCAGTCTTTCCTAAATGTAGGTTCGAACAGTGTTACACCTATCATTGTTATCGAAAGCTTCCATTGAAAAACAAATAAGCGTACCTAAATAAATCAAACTGTTTCATATACCATGATGAATGATCCCTCAAATGCTTTAAGAAGTAAAAAAGCGAAACAGTGTACAGTAGTGCACAGTTATCATTGAGCTCGGTCATTGATCCCAAGTCAAGTTCAAGTGTAGAAGGGCCGCACGTTCCGTTTATTTTTAGGGCTCTAAATATACTGAACCCGTTCACTGTTTCAAGTAATGTTTCCTGCGGCCGTTGATTGGCTAGCGTCCACTAAACACTTGCGAAAATGTTAAGATCAAAGATAGCGACGCTGTCGTAAGTTTGAATAATGATTTTCAAGTAGCTTATGAGTTTAAGTTAAGTCATTAGTGTCGTAGTTTAAAGTTACAACAACATTACTTTTTCTTAAATAAGACTATGAAGCTGGTTAATCCAAAAAAAGTCAACAATAGCAATATAATTTGTCAAACTGTTCCATAAAAAAAGAAGAAGATAGATATATCTGTTGACCTAACAGGGTCCATGAAGAGTCTCCACGAGTGACGATACTGAAGTACGTCCGGCGCGCCCTAGACAGTTAGCCCCGCTACCAACCTTGCTGATTAGCTAATCTTTTTACCACGGCATAAGCTGTTCCCATGTTCGTGCCGACACGAGAGAAGAAAAACAGAAAAATAAAGCTTCCATATTACATAAATATCAAATTAAGCAATTCATTGCACATGACGATTACATATATTGAGAAGAAACTTTAAATTCTAATTTAAACATATTTATAACAGATCAAGTAACTGAAATGGAGCTCGAAACGAGAGAAGCACTTAGTCTCATGTGAGGTCGTGCTGTTAGAATTGACGTCATCCACTTTAAGATCCAATAAATAATCAAATATACACCCACTTCCAATCTAGTAAGGGACCATCTTTACTAAGACAATGACGAGCATTGAAGAATTTTTATCAGTTTTATGAGAGAAATCCATTCACAAAAAGCATTTTGTGTGTGGTAAAATAGTTTAACTATGTCAGGTGTAATCATTTTAATCACCTGTGACAGGTTGTTCACATAACTAAACTAATAGGCTAAGAATAAGGTCCGCTTGCACAAGGACTCGCTAAACACAATTAACGCTAATCATATTTAAAATTTCGTGCTGTCATTGTCACTTCGCCTTAAAGTGACAGTAACAGCACGAGACTCATAGCGGGTTCACACGGTTCGATTTTAGTTGATCAACATTTGTTGATCAACATAAGTTGAAACGTTTTGTTCCTTGAAATTGAGTCAATTTGATTGAAAGTCTGTTCAGACGGTTCTAATCGCATGCGATTTGGCAGTTGATCAACTAGAATCGAATCGTGTGAACCTGGTATTAACAGTAACTTAAAATTAAGTAACGTTGAGTATTTGGCTATAATATCTCTCAAACTTTTGAAGTTGATACAGACAGTATGATGTTTTAATTATGTTTAGCGCTAATTATATTGCCTTGAAGCCCTTAGCGGGCCTTACTCACTGGTACCTACTGAAAAAAACCATGTTGAAACAATATGTTGTCAAACTTTAATTATTTTAAATTTTAATTATTACAAATCGTGACATAATATGCAAGGGTTATCATGATTTAAGAAGACCTTGTTATATTCGTCCATATGTAGAAAGAGATTTTGTTTTCTAAAATAAAATTCCGTCTCTGTTTTAAAACCATTTTTGTCCTAGTTACCTAGAAAGCTCGCCTTATTTTTATCATCCATTAGTAAATCCGATTCAGTGGAGTTTTCTCTCACGGAGGTAGCATCATTTTAAACCGTACCACGTGGTAAAAGAATCTGTTGAAAACTCTAAGAATTGAACGGCCTTTCAAGTTAAAAGATAGTTTTAGAAGCTTACTAGCGTTTTTTTCCAAACCAAGTTCATTTTATATAACGTGGTTCCAAATAATGCTTTCTACAATTATTGTTACCATAGCACCGATCAGAAACAGAAAGGCCTGAACCTATCTATAAAAAAAAAATATCCATTCGGATTTACAAAACTAAAATCAAAATAATATCGCCATTTTAAATTCATATAGTGTACATAACGGGGTGCGATCCACCCTTAGCCGCTACATTCCTATTGTTACGGTCCACATTGTGCAAGAACCACCTGGCTCATTAACGGGGCCTGAAACACCACCAGCTTTGCCAGATCCCTCGGGTTTATGCAGACGCGACAACACCTGAGATATTTTGCGTAAATCTATTCTAGGATCTAAGCACAATCTGCGATTAAATTTTTCAGAGTATCAACAATGTCTAAATAATGAGACTTAGAAATATGTAGTAGTGTGTTTTTAATTTTGACTCAAATATTGGACGCTACATAAAAAAAACAATACTGCACTTATTTTCTTGGTATCATGACCAGAAATTGTTTAAAACAGAGCAGTTTAGTGGAAAAAAAAGACCTTTGCCCAAAACACGATTAAAGTAACCAGTAAATAACTAACTAACTAGTAAATTCATCAATAAAATAATTTTAAAGATTTAATAGAACCAATTATAACCCTTGCTATAACCCAATTACGACTACATTCATATCTCATCACAACACTACCACTAAATCAGATTTATCAGAAAAATTGCGCGTTGCCACGACTTATCGCACGCGTACACACAAGAGGAATCCACTAAGCTCTCGGGGACCCTTATAAAATGGTCGCGGAACACGTTTCACTTGCCTTGCTCCACGTCACTGGCCCATTTCTTACGATCCATTGACTCCAAGCCATTCATCGGTGCCTTTTCAAATGAGAAGGGTTTTAAATGCGACTCACTGCAAATGAGACCGTATATGAAGATTTATCGCACACACATATTGTTGTGCGGTGACACATAGTTTGTTTAATCAAATCGTTGACGTATACAGACCATAATAAACCGAGAGCTTCTGCGAAATAAAGAAGCTAATAAAAGTCATGCGATAATTCCTGTGAAATTTTGGAGGAAGCCTAATCAAGTTCATAGAACGAAGAACAATTCAAACAAAATTATGCCAAGAACTCCTAATTACCATTCTCGTATGGAATTCTAATTGCTACAAATAAGTCAAATTACATAGAAACAAGATTTATCAAGTTGAATTTATCACGTGTTAAATAAAGTTAAGTAATTAAAGAGATATTGGAACTTGAGGTAGTGTTATAAAATTAATAGAAAGCTGTAAACATTTAAGAGAACTAAACGCTACAGTATTAAATGGATGACACAAGAAAACACTTAGTTAATTGTCCCCTTTAACCTGAGATAAAAATGAAGGTCTCTTGAATAAATGTTTTTAATTATGTTTGGAGAGTAAAAAAAGTTTATACAGTAGATACAAAACCGGAGCTGATTGTCGACCCCTTCCGTGTTCATTATTAGCTCATTTTAATCCCCGTTTAAAAACTGCATGACAATGGAATAGGCGCACTCTGTCTGTATATTGCAGAGAATCGTCTACCATTCATACAGCTTCCTTCCCCGTTGAGGATTTCAACAAATATTTTTTATTACTAAACCAATGTTTGCGCAGCCCTCGTCAGCAAGGGTTGGGATAAAAACACCATTCAATCCGCCATCTTTCTTTGATTCCGTTTCTAACCCATTTTTCATGCGAATATGAATAGAACAGCTGGTACGATCGATTGCCGGCACTTTTCTTACCCTGTTTGGTATGAATGTCTAATAATAGATCCTCTTTGATGGTTTTGATAATTTGGAACGTAATACCTACTAGGTACCTATGGATTCATAAACCAAATGCAAATCTATATCAATTACAAAAATGTTACTCAAACCAAAGTTAAGTATGAATAGTTATAACCGAAATTAGATTTCGCTACTGATACGTATCACATTAAAAGTCACTCTTAAGAATTTAAAGCCGATGTCTTAAAACGAATACTGAATGCTCAAAGTCCAATAGTAAACATACAAGTGGTTCCTAATCGGCAATTCAACTTGTAGAACTTTAAAACGCATTCACAAAGTTAGAAAAGCACTTTCGAACTCCCGCAAAGGAAACGCACGCTGAAACAAATGTCATGCATATGCGGTTAGTCTTATTTATAGCACAATTTATGTATAGCACGGTATTCGCAATTGTATACTGAATAACGAAGTGAGAGTCGCAAATGCGAAAGCACTTAAGTAAAGCCTCAAAAACAAAAGAGGAAATTTGATTGTACAAGCAGAACCAGCGACCCCAAACAGCCCACTAAAAGAAATTAATCGGCGTGTCCGAAAAAATAAAAACAAAAGGAACGGTAAATCCCACACTGGGAAGACAATACATCGCGTCGTCATAAAGTTGTGCCTCTCCCGCCAGGCGGCGCCATGGCGGGTCCCCGGCCCCCTCCTCTCCGCCGCGACGCCGTACGCACGTGCGTGCTACTTGTCTCCACCATTCACTACCCCACGCAACCAAAACAAAACCCTAATACCTTACCCCAAATCTCATTTTCCTTCACGCATATTATGTAACCACAGAAGACGCTGCACAGTCTATTAGTTACCGTATCACGTTACCATTAAACACATTTTTGTTTTCCTTCACAGCCGCATTCCTCTGTTCTAAAACCAATTGTGCTGCAGCATGTTTGAACTTTTGTCCTTTTTTGATTGACTCTTATCGGTGGCAGTACGATTTTTATTAATATTGACATTTTAAATTATATGAACGCACGTAACGGGACCAACGGAAATTGATTGGTTTTCTGACCGGAACTCTTATCAAAAGTCGATTTGTTTTTGAGTGACATCTTAGATACTTGAACAAGTTGTAGTGGATACAGACTATCTTTTTATTTATTTGTTTGAAAATTATAATTTGATATTGATCTAGAGATTCCAAGTTACAATGACTCCCGAAGCACTATTTGAAACTAATTTGGCATTAATTCCCTTGCAAATTGCACTTTGTAGCAAGGTGTTTGCAGCTTATAACTTATGGGAGTGCAACAGCAAGAACTAACATTGGTTGACTTTTTGTTACCTCTTATTAAATGATTATCAGCAGTTACATCCATTTGAGCATAACAAAGAGGGCATAAACAGAGTTCCTCAGCACAATAAGACCCTCCAAAGCACTAAAACAAAAACCCATTGAGAAAAAATATTAATGGCCTAGCTCCCGAGACCTCACAGAAACTTAATAAATTGTAAGCCATACACTGGAATCATAAACAACGCTCCGTCATAGCAGTATTATGCACCCCAACCACATAACAGCTCCCCAAAGTATTGGTTCCTGACGAATAACCCAATAAATACCCATAAGGCACCACGCGACACGTACAAAATATTCTTGGGACATAAAAGCATTATCCTGTTAAGTAATTTATTTCTTCTTCAGGTTGTAACTGAACGGTTATTTTATGGGACCACTTAAACGTTCTATAATCCACGCAGTTAAAGTATAAAGGAGGGTGTCGGAACCCATAACGCAACACCATAAACGGTAAAGAATTGAACTAAAGACTTACATCACCTGTTCCAACCTTGGACCATTAATCTTTACTTTTTTAAGGGGACCTACGCAAAGTACGATGTCTAAAGATTTTACTGGCTCATACTGTACCTGTACTGATTTAATATTGTAAATATATAAACTTATTTAATTTACTTTTCCTCTCCCTTTGTAGAGTCTTTGATGTAGAGTATCGCGTTTTAATATTTAATTAAGAATTTATTATCTCCATTATTCTATTTCTTTTGGTATTTTTTTGTAATTTATAAAGGAAGCCATCGTATTACGAAATTTAATTTCCTTCGCTTTTATGATCGGTGTATTAAAAGGAAGAAAGCTTTCAAACCTGACCTGTGTAATCTTAGTACTGAGTCATCGGCTTGTGAGTCAGTGATTTCATCCCAGCCAGTTCCCCGCATGTTCCACCGACTACCCACTCTCGAGGAACCGGTCTAGATGAACTTAAACTGGAAACCTTCTTATATACACAGATTTCTATACCTGATTTTATTGTTCACCGTTGGCATTCCTGTTTGTAACGGCACCTTATCTGCTGCCTCCAATATTTCATGACAACATTCCACTGATTCATATAATTTCTCCTTCGAAGTTAATCCACTTTCTAGTGCCAATGATAGGTACTTGAAAAATTTACTTACTTGATAATTTGTACAAACCAAAAGATAGGTTAATTGTGTCGCTTTAATCACAACGCATCTGTTCACTTACTGACCTATCCCTAATGTATTGGCATTTGTATTACGTCCAGAATAGTCTACATCTTTTCAAATGTTCAGCATCATACATCCATAATTTACAATAACGAAGTATTGACTCACAAAGTTTAAATCCTTCTATTTACTTTGCCAACATCCGTTTACAAGCAGAATTTTACATTAGAAATAAATGTACGGAGAATATGATACAATTTAAAGTGCACCTACCCAGTATTCCACTGGCATACTTCGGAAATAATAACGATATCGGCTTCTAGCGGACGTGAGTGCAGTAACATTACCCACAAATTAGGTTAGTTAGATTGTCACTACTTATCTCCCAAGGCATGTTTAACTGTACTCCAATGTACTGGATTGCGTTGGTACTTGCAACTTTACTAAGTCACTAGAACGAAGCAGTATTATAAATGGTGTAACGAGATAGCAGTTAATAATACTGCAGTTTCTTCAATTGATGCGTTACAAGAATCTAGATTATAAAATTGCCAGCATTCCAGATCTATGTCAGTTTTATGAGAATATCGATTTGCGATTTTAAGTATCGTTGATGTTATAAAACATAGCGAGTTGTTAATATCAGAATTGTGACTTGACGCAAAAGGTGTATTTTTAAATGTTAAGAGAAGTAAAAGTCAAAATACTTTCCAACATGCGTGCTTATTAAAGAAATATAAGCTACGTACGAAACTCAATATCGATAAAATATCATATTTCTGAGATGATCTTAAATGTGACACTAATAACGACCGAAATATAACGCGAGGGAATCCCATAAAAACGTTATAACAGAGAGCGCTATTCCGTACACCCAAAGCATATTGACCGAAGATCGTATATTAAACCGCACGCTGCGGTCAGTTTGACCCTTCTAATTTCGATTGGTGGATCATATTACCAGAGAGGTGTTGACACGCTCACTATGAGTGTCCCTACATCAAACACGGTAACTATAGCATTCTAATTAACCCGTCTCGTCAACAATCTGAGAGTTGTTTACTCTATTACATGCTATTGATATCTCATGTTGCTGTACTCGCACACTTGACCTATACTTCAAAATGATCTCACTTGCGTTTGCATTAATGTTTGGTCAAGTTTATTAACATTTCGATGCATTAAAACTGATGCGACTAAAACAATAGCCGGATATGCGACAGTGGCAGGATACGTTCCCGACGCATTCGCGTCTCGACGTTTGACGTCGGCTATTCTAATTCAAGGTTCATCGTTAATCGATCACATTCATACTATTCATAGAGCATTTGGCTTCAAAAAGGAAATACATTACGAAACGCATACAATAGTGCAGACAAAGTTCCGTCCGCTACGTTAAACATCGCGTGGATCGCTAATCCGAGCGTAACATTGCAAAACGCAGAACAAACTGCTTCGCTTTGTGTTGCACTAATGAGAGCCACGTGGCCGTCCCCCGCAATGCAGACTGCACAATAAAACAATGCTGCTACAGTTGTGCATTCTGGCTTTATTCCTGCAGGACTAACTGTCGCGTGACTGCGACTCGTTATGGGTGTACCGCAAGGCGCGCTCCTACAGGCATTTCTGTTTATTCTATTTAGAATGTGAGTGCCGGCGAATGTTACCAACATTGTTGGTGATATCACTTTTTGTTGCAGGTCTGTAGCACAATTGTTCCTTTATGACGTTTTTACATTTCAATGCTTACAGAAATGGACGAGAACTAAGTGAAATTAAATTTACAGTAAAGCTTATAAAGCTCCTCTCTCGAAATTCTCTGAGTACTTGTACTAACCCAATAACATTCTTATCTATTTGAGATAAACGTTAAGCTGATTCATTCAAAGATTCATTCATTGACATGGCGGTTGCTGTACCTTTTGCTGGAGTAATATCTCATTCTGCTATATCTGTTACTTTATCATTTACTCATTATTAAGATACAGATGGTCCGGTAACTACTTGATGCAGTTTTACATTTCCGTTAACTCCAATTAGATTAGAGCTTTCAAGTTTATGTTTATTCTGATAAACTTAATTTTTGATACACTTTTCGAGTAATTTGAACAGTTCTTTGAGTTTTTTAATGATCTTTATCTGACAGGTATTACGATTCTCGCGGCAGTCACTCGTGACACTTTTGACACAAACACGAGAACTTTTGAATGGAGTGTTTGTTCGCGCGTTGTCGTCAAACAAAACAACATAAACATTGGATACTCCGCGCGTCGCGGTACCGAACTTTGTGGGGTCCCTGTCGTGATCGGCTTCGAGGGCTATTAAGTCTATTGTTGTACGAGTTCACTAACACCGACATGTTTCTATGCCGATTGTCGGTGGACTCACCTAATTGTGCGAAGACCTTGGGCCTGACGTTCTCCTGCCAGGCGGCGGCGGCGGCGGCGACGAGTGCCGCCAGCAGGACACAGCGCAGCACGAGCATGGCACTAGTCACAAGTCGACATCACTTGAGAAGCACTCGCGGCGCGCGGCTCAACGCAGCACAGGCGGGCGGGGCGCGCGGCGGCCGGCGGTAGACTGGCGGGCCGGGGGCAGTCGGGGGGCGCGCCTGCGCGGCCGGCGCCCCGCGGTCTCGCATGCGTGGGGCTGCGGAGTGCGGACCTCGCACGTGACGCAGCCCTCCTCGCCCCCAGCGCACCCTCGACGGCTATCGCCGACCCTGCGACGTCATAATCGCGTTAAAAAAGCGCCTGCATATCCTAATGAACGCCGGCACTAAACCTGCAATTAAACCCGACAGGGCGCCGCCAGAGGCTCTGAGCTTTTGTTTACAAGCGTTTTTAGCTGTATTAAAAATTCGTTAGGGGTATGTCGAGGGCGTGACAGTTCAGCGAATCGTAAGGTCGCAATTACAACTTTGATGGTTAACAACGGGGATGTAGGGTCGAATGCGTTACGAAAGCTCCTATTACTTTCCCCTTCCGGGAAAAAATCTGAACTCGTGCTATTTCCACTAATTGAGGTACGCAGGAACATTCCTAATGATGGAGTTGACAACCTGTACTTAAATCCATTATTTGTCTTGTTAAACTCTTTGCGCCTTATTCTCACCAAACGAAAGCTCCCTCGTAAAAGTTCAATCAACAATAATTTTGACTCCCTCCACAAAAGTAAATAAAACTTTGTTAGAACTATCAAATCATATATTTTAATTACACGCATCGTAAAATTAATGAATTGTTACTAAACCGACTCAAATAATAAGTAAAACCAACGCTACAAAAAAAAAGGCTTAGTTACACAAGGTCCTAATATCCCTAACACATGAGCGCGGTGCAACTTTATCGAAATAAAAACTTTTTGTACAACAGTAGGGCTCCCTGGCGCATTCATTATTATTAATTGGACAAAGTTGTTCCCCAGTAATTTTATTCGAACAGTTTAGAACTCTGTCGAAGTAATACAAGTACGATGTTTAGTGTACCAGCGGGAAGTATTGTAGTGGGCCCGTGTGAAAATCAATAAAATAAACATTTATTGTGCATGACTCCTGCGCCGCGCCGGGTACTGTGTGCATTCATTTGAACGTGGAAATTGTTGATTACTTCTTACTTCGCCTCGCGTTCGGTTATTTTTCTACTTATACCGTAATTATGAATGAAGAAATATTCAAATTAGAAGCCGATATTAGTCAACTAATCTTTATTAATCTGTATGTTCAGACCATTGTGATGTCGCGTGCGTTTTAAAGCGTATTCTAATGTTCAGACAACAGGAACTTTATCTCAATGAACACAACGCTATCCGTATTATCACAGTGTAGAACAACGTAATAAGAATTAAGCAGCGAATTCTCATTACCTTCTACAGTACCGCAGCGCAGCCATAGAAATTTAATAAAATTGTTAAGACACTAACTTCCTAACTCCAACCTTAAACTGCATTAAAGTAAGACTTTTAAAATAAGGAAAGTTAGCAATTTCCGAGTTCTGGTAGACTATTCGATACAGCTTGCACCGGATAGACACACGTTGGCCATCGTTTCTGTATAATAATCCAATTAGTATGGAATTTAAAGCTTCTTTAAAGGCGTTGGGGGAAGATAATGTTGTAACCGAAGGTTTGCAGTCCCGCTGGCGAACCTCCACCAGTTATTTGACTTTATCTAACAAATTCTAGCTGCAGTTGATTGTTATGGGAGTTTGATCGATAGCGAGAATTGTTGTGTCAGCCGAAAAGAGAATTTTCACTTTATAAACAAAACAAGACGATTGTAAAAATCGAACTATTCATTTGTTTATAGTGGAAGGATTTGAGTTTCATCTGTAGGGATAACAACGCAACTGACGGCATGTGATTTGGAATAGAAGTTATTAAAATCATATTTTAATTTATTCCAATGTTGGATAAGCCTGATAACGTCGATCAACACGAACGACTTATCATTGTAGTGTGCCATTTTTTTGTCATAGTTCATAGAATTAATGTCTTCAATTCATAGGCAAGCAAATAAAACAAACACAAACTACTAAGCATTTAACTCCTGATTATCGATCCCACAGCTGAACAAACTAATTCAATAGAGTTTTTACTAAAGCAGGTGCTACAAAAGCTTTCGAACAACGGAATCATTCGAATTCTACATTCGCACAGATATTCCGGAAATCAAAAAGGAATCAGCGAACTAACGAATCTCACCATCTGTTCCTTTAAACTTTTACCGTAGTGTAGACAAAGAAAGAATATAGAAAGAAACACTGTCTTCATATTAATTAAGGAAATAAATTATAAATAACGAGTCTTGTGACTTGTCCCCTCATTGAGATGTGCTTGTTAGAAACGCACTCTGTCGTAATAACGCGGCATTTTATGACGTATAAACAGTTCTATCTAACCGTTCTAAAGCTATGATATTTGTGTTCAATTTATAGCTAGAATGCTCTAATCTTCTTCTTCTTTTCGTATGGTTAGTGACTAACCTGGTGTCAGAGTTTATGCCGCCCATGGGCCTCTGACTTGGCTTCACATGCCATCGAGAAATATCTCTCAGGCATGGCGGTTTCTTCAGGATGTTTTCCTTCACCGTTTCTAAACAAGTGATCATTAACAATACGCACATGAATCCGAAAATCCGAGGTGCGTGCCTTGGGTTCGTATTCGAGACCTATGACTTGGCAGTCCGACGGTGACACCACTAGGCTACCACTGCTGCTGTGGTGATACTGTTAGTGTAGTGTTTCATATTAGAAATTGAGATCTATTAGTGCGATGAGAAATTTAGGGGGAATAAAAAACAAATTAAAAAAGGCTTAGTAGAAAAAAGCGAAAAATTGAATAATTAATCTGTTTTAGCATAACGCGCATTTAATAACCGCGACGAAAATTCGCAACGTGTTGCGACTGAGCTCGTCACGTGTAAAAAAAATTGTGCGTGCACTGGCTACTGTCGCATTGTCGCCCTCGACAATCGCATAAGATTTGCCAGACCTAAATCTTAAACAGAGGGTTCTCCCCCTCGGAGTCCGAACAATTTCAGAACTTGCACATAATTCATTTTTTTATTGATGCTAAAGCAATTAACTTATGGCGTCTTTTTTCGTCTACGAGGATCAAAAGAGATGGTACGACATCACTTTAATTAAGAATTTAATAGGTCGGTTGACGTATTATTTTCTTAATTACATTTTAGAAGGCATTGAATGGGCGTTTAAAGATATCTGATTCATTTGGACCGGAATAAGGAAAGATGAGTATTTCAGACTAAAACGTTTTTGTCTTCGGAGAGAGTTATTCCCAACAGTGGACTGCGATAGGCTAAGTTAAGCGGTTTTGTATGCATTTCCACATTATGTTTGATTGTCATGTGATGTTTTTTCCAAACTGCAACTTTGACAAGGACCTCTAAAACATGTTAAGGACGTAGATAGTCTCGCGATACGAGAGAAGCCCACGGCATAGACTGCTTAAATACTGTTTTATTTCTATACCATTATTTACAACCATAGCCATTTGGTTCTAACTTTTATAAAGTACTTTATCTACCATATAAAAAAACATGTATATCCTCATCTCGTGCTTTTTCCCGACAAAAACAAAGCTCTTAAAAGCTACAAAACGAATGCTCGTCTCTCACCCACATTGACCAGTGTGCCACTGTGACCCAATTCCCTCAATTGTCTTTCACAACTCGCTCGGAACGATAAACAGCTGATACATTTTGTTTTTCTGCTATTATATCATATCAGAGTAAATATTCATATGTATCAACCATTTTTATTTGGAAATTTTCTAGTGTCTGTTTTGAAAACAGTCATATGTTGGTGTGTGTGTGTGTGTGTGTGTGTGTGTGTGCGTGTATGTGAGTGTGTGTGCGCCCGTGTGGCTGCGTGTATGTGAGTGTGTGTGCGCCCGTGTGGCTGCGTGTATGTGAGTGAGTGTGCGCGCGTGTGGCTGCGTGTGTTTGTGTGTGTGTGTGAGTTTAGATTGGTCGGTGTAAGTGCATACAGAAAAATCCAGAACGTATTGTATGGTAGATAATAATAGTGTTCATGGGACATCTAAACATTTTCATGCGAGAACTTGGCAAAATTGAGTTAATATAGATCAGGGGTGGCCAACCAGTCGATCGCGATCGACGAGTCGATCGCGGCTCTTAATCCAGTCGATCATGGCAAGGCAAAGAAAAATATAAGTTGAATGAAGAGGTACTGATTATGTAATTGGTAGATCGCACAGAGTCTACTCAGTAAACAGTAGATCTTGGGTCGAATCAAGTTGGCCACCCCTGGTATAGACTTATATTATTAACAATCTAAGCGTCATTTAAATACTGCTACCGTTACAAGCTTTAAATATACAAACAGACAAGATACAGATAGGTCATCTTTCTTTGTACGGCTAAGTAACAAACGTGCTTGCCCAAATATGCCTATCTGATGTCGAGACAAAAGCTTAAGATATAATTTTACAATTCACATCTAAGACTCGGTACTGTTAAGCATAATGAACTCCAAAGCTAACACACACATTAAATAGGAGCCACTAGTCAAACAAAATAGAATAGAATAGAATAAATTTATTTGCATAAAATGTAGGTATACAGGTAAGTTGTTACAAAGAAGTTTGGTTCCAAGTACATTCTACCATTTGGCATGCAAAAACTTTGTACTTATAACTAAAACAATGTAGGTGACTCTAAATATACATTTTTGGTATGTTATAATTATTGGTATGTTTAATTAATTCCTAATAATACTAAAAGTTAATATACTAAATAACGAGTGTAATACAAAATACAATTACAAACAATTATTTATCTGCTAAGAAATCTGATACAGAGTAATAACACTTTTGAAGCAGAAATGATCTAAGGTATTTCTTAAAAAGTCTTAAAGGTTGCTCTTTAATAATGTTAGGTATCTTATTATTAAAAAAAAAAGATTTCGAAAGTAGCCGAGCATTTTCAAAAATGTTTGTTTTAAGATCCAGAATAAATCCCGGTGTAGTGACACAAAAATCCTATTCACCACGAATAATACAAAGAGTTAGTGTGACAGGACAAAGCCTCGGCCGTTTACGTACCATCGTGTTACGTCGCTCTCCTTGATTTGTGGCAAAGCAAACATCTAGAGCTCATTCTTTGAGCAAAAATACGGCGGATCCTTGACACATTTTTACTGGCGGCCGGATGAATTGTTGATGAATATCTATACAACAGTCTCGAGCGACAAGTTTTTTTAACAGAACCACCAATTCTGATTTGAGATTGGAGTCCCTTTGTTCATTTCGGGTCAGCGGGAATACTCTTGGATTTTCTTCCAGGTCTGCGGTCAACAGTCTGTTGTGAGGGTGATCGATAAAAGCATTCAAGTTGCGCTGATAAGCTTAAAAGGGTCATTTCTACGCGCCAGAGTAATGTGGATCTTCAGACTCGTCCGTCATTTTTGTGGAAATGCCAAAAGGGAAATGCCGTCTTACTGTAAGAGCTGTCCGCACTTTGCAAGGCTTATGGGTATAGGTTTAGACGGGATCTGGTTAGGTCTTAGTTTGCATATTTATTTTCTTATACATAGTGCGACACAACTTAGAAGTCACATTGGCAAACTTGATCGAACAATCAAAGGCACGCGGTCATAATCGCGCCATTCAAACTTATTCTGTCAGCGTAAAGATCATTTTTCGCTGCAGTACTAATAAACATTCGAGGTCTTGAAGTTCCAATTTCGAATCTATAATGTCGTAAATGTCTACAGAGAAGGCGAAGGTTTTTCTCTAACAAATGTGTAGTTTTCCATGTATGATGTATTTTTTATATTGTCTAATTTTGCTGTTAGATTCTGGGTCAAGTAACGAAATTCTAAATTCAAAACGCAAATAGTATTGTGTTCTACTCTAGTAACCAAGATCTTCATCTGTTACAAATAAATATTATGCAGACTTGAAAAAAAGAAATACCAATCCCAAACTTCTACAAGCAAAAAGTAACGTAACACTCTTCCACCAAAACTAATCCTTCACACAATGACAAAAACGCAACATTATTTTAGCGTTGTTTACAAAAAGCCCCTGCGAACTACGATGAAAGTTAGCGACCACAAAAAGACACATTTATGAGTCCGGCGGACCTAAACGCAAATATGCGTTCAACTCGGACGGTGGGCGAAGAACTTTTGAGCTGGGATTAATTTCGTTCGACACTCGTATTGAAGATTTTCGCGTTCCTTTTTTAAACGCTTGATGAGTCCACGCGTTTTACTGGTGTTTCGTAATATGTGCTAGTGCCTTTATTGTTTCGATTCAAGTCAATCTTTCTTAAGCTTTAGTAACATAATTTATTTCTTCTCCTTCTTTTCGTGTGGTTAGTGACCAACCTGGTGTCAGAGTTTATGCCGCCAATGGGCCTCTGACTTAGCTTCACATGCTGTCGAGAAATATCTCTCAGGCATGCCGGTTTCCTCACGATATTTTCCTTCACTGTTTTTAAGCAAATGATAATTTTACAATACGCACATGAATCCGAAAAGTCAGAGGTGCGTGCTTTAGGTTCGAACTCGAGACCTATGACTTGACAGTCCGACGGTCTTACAACTAAGCTATCACTACTTTTAACTTATTGTCCTTTAAAATTTATTTTAATCTCTAGAAATGAATACTACACATCGCAAAGAAATTTAGTTTAAGACTGCAAATTTAATTTAGCTTCGAAAAGGGTGACACTTCACTAAAACGTAATCTATTGTGACAAATGCAAATGTAATTTTCAGAATAGTTTGAATGTGCAATTTACCTAAACTATATTTCTAAGAAAATAACTTCTAGAAAGAAAGAAAGAAAGAAAGAAAAAGTATTTATTTTCCGCCCACGCGGACGCATACGGATCCTTAAAATTAAAAATATAATGTTTCTTAAAAATTAACACTTCTATACCATTAAAACAAATTCGTAACGGCTAGACATATAAACAAATATTTTCAAAATGAAAAATGATTACACAGATTCAAATTTACAGACTGAAAATAAAATTGAATTTTCTTTTTGACTGTTACAAAAAGCGTATTAAAAAGTTCTTGCAAGTCGAAAACGAAGTAAAAACTTGCTCGCCTACACAGATCTCCATACAAAGAGTTATGAATATGTATGTATAATTTAGCAACAAATACATTATGGTACGAAAGTTGTGAAATTCTTATAAATATAACATAAAACATTATCACGCCTTGTATTCCCGGAAGGGTGCGACAGAGGTGTTTTAGTAGTAAGTACACCTTCGATTCGACCGTTATGATTAAGGCCCATGTAATAGGGGGCGAGCCTATTGCCAGTAGCCGGGCACAAATCCAGACTCCGGGCTGCTACTGAGAATTTGTAATGGAAAAACCCAATAACACTTTGCCCGACCTGGAGATCGAACCCAGAACCCTATGCTCAGCAGTCGCGCTTGCGACCACTAGACCAATAAGACAGTCTACATAGGTTATAAATATATGATGATTTAAATTACTTTTGACATGGTAGGTATCTATTTTAAGTTAAATTCTAAAGGTTTGAAAAGCTTGATCATTTTGACAAAATAATATTCTAAGTAGTGATAAAAAGAAAACACAATTGTAATGTTCCCTACGAAAAACTAATTATGTACAGCTACGAAACGCTACGAAAATCATGAGTTTATTTAATACTAGCTGTGTCCTCACGGCTCCGCCCGTAGCCTATGTTACTCAGTGATAATGTAGCTGTCTAACGGCAAAAGAATTTTTGAAATCGGTCCAGTAGTTTTAAGTTTATTCGTTACATACAAAAATCCAAAAATTCATATCTTTCCTCTTTATAATATTAGTATAAATATAAATAATTAATAAGATTTTTGAACCATACCATTTCAAGAAAACAGTACTTTTAACTAAACACGAAACAAAACGTAACGTGAAATATTGACTCAGTTTAAATCCACAAATAGTATTACGTCACTAGTTGAACAATCAAGCCCAGTTGAAAAGCTTCGTTGGCTTCATCTAAATCGTGTAGAATAGTGTCGTAATAGAGCGGCCAGAGACTCGACGGGAAAAAGAAACGCGAAATGCACCCAATCAATCTACATTTACAATCATATGAGTATCGATCCGAATGTATAGCTGCTGATATTGTTTGATACTTGATGTAGCTCAGATAAGAACTTCGTTGGTGAAAAATAAATTAACATAACTGATAAAGACATGAAATAATGAGCAAGGTCACTATGTTGATTGTAGATAACATAACATCACGCCTATATGTATTCCCGGAAGGGTTGAGCAGAGGTGTATAGTAACACCCTCATTTCGTCATTATATTTAAGTCCCATGTAATAGGGGGCGAGCCTATTGCCATCAACCGAGCACAAATCTAAACTCCGGGCCGCTACTTAGGAAAAACCCAATAACACTTTGCCCGACCTGGGGATCGAACCCAGAACGTCACGATCAGCAGTCGCGCTTGCCAACACTAGACAAACAAAGCAGTTTGATTGTAATTAATTTTTTTAGCAATTATAACTTACGTTTAGCGAAAAGTTATCAATTTCTCTATATCCAACAACGAAGTCCCAACTTCGTTATTAAGTGAGCTCTTTTTCCAACAACATTAACGTTTATGTAGATATATTTAAACTTAAAATTGTATTAATTATTATAACAAAATAAGTTCTTTAGGTTAAATTCGTCCAGCGCTTAATAAATAACATGACTTGGGAATTATCTACGATCAAGATATCATAGTCAGCGTATAACGCTCGTCAATCGAATCGTTGCTCTGACGAATAGTTTAGAAAAGACTTCATTTGATGTATGCAGAGGGTAACTCCAATATCGGATAGAACGAAAACGAATTCGTAGAGTCACCCCTATTATTGATATAAATAAATTTATTGACATTTTTGTCTAGTTATTGAATAAATGATATAATTCGATAAATCCCTGATATAAAAGTGATTTGATTCAATTTTAAATGAACCACAGATGGTACTATAAAATTGATAGTAGCAATAAATATATTTCAAAGCAAAGAGGTCAATATTTTTCATTTATTATGTTCTTTCTGCCTAGCTTTTTCAACTATGTTAGAGTCAGTCTAACCAGATACGGCTAAATACCAGTATTTTACACGGAACGACTGCCATCAGACCTCTGTAACGCGCTTCTGACTACCATAGGTATTTGTATGACACCCGCAGTCGACGGTTTAACGCGTTCTCTGAGGCAAGGAGGGGTCTCGATATGTAAAGAACGGTCACCCATCCACGGACTAACCGCGGCAAGCGCAGCCAAACCTTGCCAATCGAATGACCCACGCGGTTGTTAATTAACCACGAGCCTCTCATTTTTCATTTATTTTATCACTAGCGGCCCGTCCCGGCTTCGCACGGGTGGACATTTTTCCCGTTTTTGCAACATTTTTCATTTATGCTCCGCTCCTATTGGTCGTAGCGTAATGTTATATAGCCTATAACCTTCCTCGATAAATGGACTATCCAACACAAAAATAATGTTTCAATTTCAACTAGTAGTTCCTGAGATTAGCGCGTTCAAACAAACAAACAAACTCTTCAGCTTTATAATATTAGTATAGATTTGTGTATTATATTATACTTGGATAAAGTTGCCAATAGAACGTCTTTCTCTTTCTTATTACAAGTACTTTATGTTAGAATATTAAGTCACCATATAAGTCCCGTTATTAACTCTATTTAATACTTCTAGCAAATTAATTACAATTCACACCTTATACCATTCCTAGAACACTAATAAAGTATTACTTGGAATTGAAACTCTGAGAAATATCTCTATAGCATTGATATAAGACAGTTAAAATATTTATCTCTTATTACGAGTAATTTATTCATTGCAATACTCAACAGGATAAAACTATAAACTTTACGTGCAGAATCTCTTATTAATGGCGGGTTCCTATAAACAAAAACACGTTTTGCTTACCAATGGTAGCATTTTTTATTGCCCGACCGGCTATATAAAAAGACTTGAGAGCTAATTTTACCTCTTATAGCTACTTCCGAATGTGAGGGTCTACTATGCCAAGTTATGGGGTCTTTGCTTCATTATTGTTTAAGATACAAGAGTCTAATTTTTAACCAATAACGCTCTATAAATTATAGCAGTCGGCCATAAGTTGAGCAAAGCAGATTTTTTTTATATACATGATTGAGTTGTTTTTCGTTTATTCTTAATAGACAACCTTCTATTTTACCTACTTAGCCTATTAGTCCAGTGCTGGACATTGGCACATCTGTTCTGCCTAGCCTTTTTCCCAACTGTGTTGGGGTCAGCTTCCAGTCAAACCAGATGCGGCTGAATACCAGTATTTTACACGGAGCGACTGCCATCAGACCTCCTCAACCCAGTAACTGGGCAATGCCGATATCCTAAGGTTAGACCGGTTGTCAACTTTCGGGCTTCTGACTAACCGTAACGACTGCCTACGTATTCGTATGACACCCGGGACCGACGGTACAACGTATTCTCTGAGGCACGGAGTGGTCTCGATGTGTAACGAATGGTCACCCATCCACTGACCGCGGCAAGCGCAGCTTAACCTTGCAAATCATATGATCCGCGCGGTTGTTAATTACCCACGAGCCCCTCATAGGACATAGGCACATCTACTAGCCTGTTATTTTCACAGTGAATGCAGAGCAGACACTTCCATGTCTGTGACACTGATACTCGTTGGCCTAAGGTCTGACTGGAAATTTGTATAGGTATTGGGCCTCGATTGGTAACGGCAGGGCATTTGAGGATAACGTTAAAAACAAGCCTCGTTGATCTAGTGGTGGCAAGCACGACTGCTGATCGTGAGGTCCTGGGTTCGATCCTCAGGTCGGGCAAAGCGTTATTGGGATTTTCCGTGTAGAATTCTTCAGTAGCAGCCCGGAGTTCGGAGTTTTGCCCGGTTGATGGCAATAGTCTCGCCCTCTATTACATGGGACAAACATAACGGCGAAATGAGGGTGTAACTATACATCTCTGCCTAACCCTTCGCGGAATATAAGCGTGATATTATGCTATGTTAAAAACATAAGCTGGATATTACGTGCTTCTCCTAAGTACAAACTTTGTGTGATCAGAAAATGTTAACACTATAGGTGCATCACACCTTCATACTCAAATCAATTAAACTATCCAACTATAGGTACTTCGTAAGAAATGTAACTCCAGCAAACTCATCGAAGGACCAAGATAGTTTCCGATAAAATTTATAGGTATGAAATTGAATTGATGGCAAGCAAGCCTCCATCGCTGCCGTCGCATCGGCTGGCGTGAAATTATCAAGTGCAACATCGTAGATTAAGTGCCGACGATCCTTAGTAACCTACCCGAGATCGATTGACCCACTTCATAAAGAAAATATACATGGTGCAACCGTTCGTAGGTAAGTCGTGTGTGGTTGTTTTTTATATGTTTGCTTCACGAATTGATTGTTTTCGAGCTAAGGCGAAGTTTCCAAGCTATTGATGGTGATAATAATGATGGATATAACCGCAGTGATAGCCTAGTTGTGTGACCGTCGGACTGCCAAATCATAAGTCTCCAGTTCTAACCCAAGGCACGCACCTCTGACATTTCGGATTCATGTGCGTATTGTATAATTATCACTTGCTTAAAAATGGTGAAGGAGAACATCGTGAGGAAACCGGCTGAGACATGACAATGAGAAATGCCTGAGATCGAGAAATGCCTGAGAGATATTTCTCGACGGCATGTGAAGCCAAATCAGAGGCCCTTGAGCGGCATAAACTCTGACACCAGGTAAGTCACTAACCACACGAAAAGAAGAAGATAATGATGGAAATGATGAGATTGAGGGGCTTATGGCTTATTAACGACTACATGGATCATAATATTTGCGAGGTTAAGCAATACTTGCCGCGGTCAGTCTGTGGATGGGTGACCTTTCGTTACACTTCGAGACCCCTCCGAGCCTGGGAGAGCACGTTAAACCATCGGTTCCGGGTGTCTTACGAATACCTATAACAGACGTTATGGGTATTCAGAAGCCCGAAAGTCTGAGAACTGGTCTAACTTTAATAACTGGGTTGCGGAGGTCAGAAGGCAGTCGCTCTGTGTAAAATACTGGTATTCAACTGCATCTGGTTAGAATGGAAGCTGACCCCAACGCAATTGGGAAACAGCTGGGCACAACGATAATGATGGAGAATATTTCATAAAATGCAGCTGATTATTTTATTGAATTTAAAGTGAAGATATAAAGTAGGTTAATAATATAAGGAAAATGATAGAGAATACATTCGCTTATCTAGACAAGGAGTATATAGCATTTATTATGTTTTTTATCGTTCTCCTTGACTTATGGGCAGGTCAACTCAGTGTTGCTATGGATCTTTCCTCAAAAGGTCATTCCAGACGTTGCCCTACATCAGGGATTCCCAAACTTGGTTCCGCGTTCCGTAGAATAGTCATCAGGATTCCGGCAAAATTATTTATTATTAGCTATTAAATAATACCACTATCTAATATCACTATCTATTCAATAGTGGGGTTCCATAAAATAAAAGGTATTTGGTTGGTGTTCCGTTACCTTTAAAGTTTAGGAACCCCTGCCCTACATTGTTTCACTCAAATAATATCATGATGACCGTGACCTCCGAGTTCTTTTTCTGAGTTTCTTCTTAGAACAGAAAAGGGAAACGCCATTTATAACTAAAACAATTACACCGGTGACTTGTGAAAGCGTCTTTAAAATATGTATTTACAGAATAAAGAACTTGTGCAGGAACAAGGTTAATTGTTGTAGTCTGTTACACGATCGTAGTGCTGCTGCCACAAGCTTTAAGAGTTTTGGATTTGTACATACATATTTACATACATAAACTCACGCCTTTTTCCCGTAGCCAGAAACTATAGAACGCCACATGCTACGATACTTACATACTCCTTTCGCTTCATCCACATTCATACATCTTGTCATACACGCACGCTGGTTGATAGTACTACGCACCTGTCTTTTGTGAAGAAAATCATCAATAACATCGATGTATGTCCTTCTAGTGTGTTGTCTGCCAGCATTTCCATTTGTGAATATGGAGATAATCCGAACATCTGCTACTCATACATTTTATCACACCCGAAAACATCGTGAGGAAACCGGCATGCCTGAGAGATATTTTCTTGACGGCATGTGAAGCCAAGTCGGAGGCCCATGGGCGGCATAAACTCTGACACCAGGTTAGTCACTAACCACACGAAAAGAAGACCCGAAAAAAAGAAAATACCTCTTCTCAAACCTACCTGTATTAAAATATTCAAACTTCTTACCACAAATAAACCAATAAACAATAAAAGTTTTATATTCAAGCATCCACTTCATAGCTAAAAGCCCGGTTTTAAAATTCTAATGCTGTAGAAAGTGCAATCTCATGAACAGCAAATTGGCTGAAAACGCGAGTCAGCTACCAGTTATGATAAGGGTAACAGTATTCAGCTCAATATCAGCTGAGCTTGTAACAAATATCTTTGAGAATATCTCCCAAGTACTAAAAGTTTATATTAACTTCAACAGTGAGTTAAATAAATTTTATGGTGGTGTGGTGTTTATTGTTTTACACTGATTGTAAATTGAAGGGGAATGGCTGCCTTATTAGTCGTAAAGTTTAAAACCACCTGTCATTGGCTTCTGAGGTGTTGCTCTCATTATTAGAACTAAAGTAATTTCTACCGCCATTGTTGTTTTTGTAAGTGACATTGAGTAAGTTATCCCAATAACGGGGTAAACTGTATTTATATTACAGCTAGTTCACACAGAAACTGTTTACAGGACCCATTTTAGCGGATCCGTTTTTATTTTGGTGTTGGCGCCTGTAGTTGTATGAGCGAGTTCACATACACGACATTATTCTGAATCCAGTAAAAAATACTGGATCCGTTATTTTTATCGTATTCTGCCTGCCAGATGCGACGACGCTGCATTTTTTTTTAACGACCCTTCGGTACAGGTGTGAACAACACATCCAATACCGACGGATCCGTTCCGCTGTGTGACCGGGCTCTTAAACGTTGGCAAGCAAACCTTAATCATTATAACTCTAAGGCCCGCCATACACGGACTGCTCGAGCAGTTACCTACTGATCAACATACACGGACCGCTCTTGCAGTCAAGAGTCAACAGCTTGAGGCTGCCATTGATAACTGCTCGAGCAGTTAGTTTAACTGCTCGAGTAGTTGGCAATTTCAAATCAGTAGAAACATGGATTTTGAGGAGGAAGCGACGTGGAATGAAGAGCGCGGGCGGAGGTAACTGCGCGAGAGCAGTCGACAGCTCGAGCAGTCAGTGTATGCCTGGCGACTGCTTGACCGCATGATGAAATTTCACCGTGCTGCCAACCGCCCGAAGCAGTTGCAACTGCTTGAGCGGTTCGTGTATTATGTACGTACGTAGAAGTCTGTAGTTCACTATGCAGTCGCAGCTTCAAGCAGTCGATCCTGACTGCTTCAAGCTACCCGTGTATGGCCGGCCTAAATCTATACTAATATTATAAAGCTGAAGAGTTTGTTTGTTTGTTTGAACGCGCTAATCTCAGGAACTACAGGTTGGAATTGAACAATTATTTTTGTTTTAGATAGTTCATTTATTGAGGAAGGTTATAGGCTATATAATATCACGCCACGACCAATAGGAGCGGAGCATAAATGAAAAATGTTGCAAAAACGGGAAAAATGTCCACCCGTCCGAAGTCGGGACGGGCCGCTAGTAAAGTATGTAATTATTTTATTAACTTCTAATTACACTAACATCACACAAATCTGCGGTTACTACACGAAGTAGTAAGTGTATGTTTGTAGTAATACTAACATTACACTAATGCTCGTGGCAAGAGTATAGCCGTATTGGTTAATAGTATCCCAATTGCGTCTCAACATTCCCTCCACGATCTTCACAGAGCCAACTAGGGCTGTAGCTAGAGTAAGTGGTGCCCCCCAGGTAGTATATGATAGAAGGGCCCTTTTTCTAATAGTACGGGGGTCCCCTATCATCTTCCTGCCCTGGTCCCAAGTTAGTTGGGGTCGGCCCAATATGTTTTTCTTTTTCTCTTCCACTCTTCCCTGTCGGCCGTCTCATTATCATTTACTCCCTTACCTTTCATATCCTCCCTCACACAATCCATCCATCTTTTTAATACGGGGGTCCTCTATACTCAAGAATATTCCCTATTACGTAATAGTATCCCAATTGCATCTCAACATTCCCATCACGATCTTCACAGGGCCAACTAGGGCTGTAGCTAGAGGAAGTGGTGCCCCCCGGGCAGCGTGTGATATAGGGACCCTTTTTCTACCCCATGCTCAAGAATATTCCCGTATTACGAAATAGTATCTCAATTGCATCTCAGCATTCCCTCCACGATCTTCACACAACTAGAAGCAGTGGTGCCCCCCGTTCAGCAAGCGATATAGGGCCCGTCGTCAACTTTTTCTGTGGGCCCCTTTTCTCAGGGGCCCCAGTGTTCTTCCGGCTGGTTTAGTTGCTCCGGTAGTAGGTAATACATCCCTACAACCATCCGATTCTGTAATTCATGGGAATCAAATTAACGTGTCAGTTGCTCGTTTTTCTTAACAAACTTGTGTTTTAGCTCCGAGATAACTTCGTTAATTAAATTTTGCATTTTTTCTCCCTAGACGCCTTGCCCACCTGATTGGGATTATACTTTCTTATGAAGTGTATTGAAAAGAAGAACGTAAGATAAAGTCTGCGATGGATTTTTTTGGCGTTAACAATGTTAATACGTTTTGATGGAAGTTGATAAGAAGATGCCAAAATAATTATAATTATAAGAATAATTAAATCTAATTTAAACAAGCTTGTATATGGTAATCTTTATCATATTATTTAGAGCTGAAGTAAGACGCTCTTTCGCTGATATCGCTCGACTAAGACAGCGTAGAAGTTCGTCGACATTTCGACAATCACGCAGAAACTTAGATACAAGCGAAAAACATTAACCAAAATTAAGAATGTCATTAACATCATCCCAAAGTTAAAAACGCAGATGTTTAAAACTACAATTATGATAATAAAAACTAAAACTAAACCACTGCTGTCAAGAAATAAGACAAGAATAAAAACAATCTGAAACTATAATGTTAACAACCCAGAAGAAGAATGATTTGTTTAAATAATGTTAAGGTAATTTGTATATTCACCCGATAAACAAACAACAAATGTAGTACAATCCCTGTATTAAGCATAAAATAACATTATCTTTCTTAAAATGATCGTCTTAGGACGTAGGCACTGTAATCATCCTCTTAGCCTTTGGCCAGACTGCAAACGCGGGTGCGGGGCGGGCGCGGTGCGGCGAGTTCAAACAGAAGAACTTCATTTGAGTGTCCATAGTGGGCAAGCGGGCGCGGAAAGCGCCGCGGGCTACTTGGCGGGGGGAGCGCGCGGGTAGCTCACGCCATAGGTCGTTCATACAAGTGGCCGCAGTGAGAGCGCGGGCGGCAAGCGACAACCCGCGCGGGAGCGGGGGATCTCAACCCCCCCCCCCCCGGTGGGTTCCCGCATTGTCGTTGCAGGGGGGCTCAGTACCCGTGGCATAGATCACCACGGTGAAGCGAAGAGGAACCCGAGGAGGGGCTGCTCGTCGGGGCTTGGGCCTGGAAGCCCTCGATGTAGCGGCCAAGTAGGTTGCGATGTCGCCTGGGAGACACCGCAACCGAGGCGGGCCGCGATGTCGTATGGGAGGCATCGTGGCTGAAGGGTGGAGGCCGCGGCGGGAGAGGAGTGCCGGTATTGCGGTGCGCCGTTCTCCCTACCTTCCGCGGCCTTGACGGGGTCGCCAACGTCAGATGGCGGACGCGGTGGGGCCGCAGGGGGAGAGGAGTGTCGGTATGTCGTTAGCCGCCCTCCCTATCCTCTGCGGCCGAAAAGTGGTAGGCGGCGGGGCCACAAACCTGACCCGTCGCAGGGGGACCAAGGGTGCCCAGACACGGGGTAGTCTGGCGCCCATGTGCTCGTTTGGTTCCCGGGGTGGTCACGGCGTACCATGTGTTCTGGTGCGCCGGTGATGGGGGGTACTCCCCAGAGGAGGGTTCGGTGACGGACAGCCGCGGTGGGTTCGCGGATGAGTGCTTACGCGTGCCCGTATTCCCGCCATATGTGGCAGAGGAGGACACCGTGGAGTTTTAGTGGGTTTGAGTCCCACATAACTGCACTATCTCCCCGTGGTAGTACAGTATGCGAGAGCATTTCTCCACGATAAAAAAAAAAAAAAAAAAAGGGGAGCGCGCGGGTAGCTCACGCCATAGGTCGTTCATACAAGTGGCCGCAGTGAGAGCGCGGGCGGCAAGCGACAACCCGCGCGGGAGCGGGGGATCTCAAACTAGTTCGAGTTGACCACGCGCGTTGTTGTGATGGCGTCTTCAAAATTAAATGTTGAAGAATTAATAAGTGCTATTCAAGCACGATCTGCACTGCGGATGTCGAAACATCGTTTTTAGTAAGAATTTTCCAGTAAAAATAAGTCTTCTTCATCCATATGATATGTTGACAAACACTGGACACTACAACGCTCAGAACGAAGCCACGGTCCACTGCGGACAGGTAAATCGCGCGCGTTCCCGCACCCGCGCCGCTCCCCGCACCGCGCTGCCAGTCTGGCCAAACACTTATCAGCTTATTAACATTACACGAAACTGCACTTTAAACTATCTGATAAACTATTACCATACCTATAAACCTGCATCTAAAAATTAGCGTCCTAATTATAAATAGGGTCATATTTCAATCATTATACAACATAAATAGCGTATCTAATTATAAACAGTGTGTCAACCTCAGAGTCGTAAAGATAACTCTATCTTAAGCGCCACTTCTCGGAGACAATAACTTAAACGCACCTTTGACCGACGTTATATCGAATGAGAGTGGAGCTACACTGTGGCAACAGAATATCAATTATATATTTTATGAAATTTAGTTTTCGAGTATTTTTAAATCTTATGTTTCCTTATAAATCGCCGTTTATTTCTATTGTAAACGATGTCGAAAAGTAGTGTATAGTGTCAAGTATGAGGTTTCAAGTTTTCAAGACAAGCATATAATTTTGGGACTCAGTGCATAATATCAGCAAGCACATTGTGTCACCCGCGCGACAGCGCAATGAGTATTCCCAAGGAGGGTTGACGACAGGCAGGCGGCCGATCATAAAACAATAAGCCAAAACCTCTAACAACATGGATTTATGAAATGCATGTTGTGCCGACCCCACTAAGGGCAGGAAGAAGAAGAAGAAGTGGAGCAACACCGACTTAAATTTAAAATAAATAAGTCTTGCAACTTTGAATAATAAATGATTTTTATTTCTGAAAATAAATCTGTTACAGACACTTTTACAAGTCAATGTAATGCAAAGAGATTAAATTACTATTGTTTTTGATGCTTTCTATTAAATGTCTTTGATACTTTGACTGCCTCGTCGGTCTAGTGGTGGCAAGCACGACTGCTGATCGTGAGGTCCTCGGTTCGATCCCCAGGTCGGGCTAAGTGTTATTGGGTTTTTCCGTGTGGAATTCTTCTGTAGCAGCCTGGAGTTTGGAATTGTGCCCGGTTGATGGCAATTGGCTCGTCGCCTTTTAAATAGGACAAATATAACAACGAAATGGGGGTGTTACTATACACCTCTGCCCAACCCTTCGGGGAATACAGTCATGATGTTATGCTTTATTAAGACTAGATGGCACCGGCATTTCCTATCTGACTAGCCCGGGAAACTGGCTCGCCTTTACTTATGTAATCCAGCTGTAAATACATTTAACAAAATCCAAAATTATGGAATTAAAAATACACAGTATCCTTATAAGCTTTGTGTCCATTTTGTATTTTCTTAAATAAACACATGGTGGTACCGTAGAGAAGTACTTTATGACTGCGTGGGAACTATGTAATCGGCCCGTGTGTAGTCATCCTGTGCCACCCACATAGACACGAGGCAGCCTTGACCTCTTTCTACACAGCCAACACCATAGCTAAAAGATAATATTTAGTGTTTATTTGCCAAACCAGTTGTTGAAGAACTCTATACAACGTGTTACAAAAATACCCCTAAAGCCGAAAGGGGGTTAAAAAGTCCCTTATAAAGAGTCTATTGGCAATATTTGAAAACCGTAGTATAACCCAAAAAAAAAGAATTTGGATAAAACATAACATAATCATCATTGAAAAGCAACCCTAAAAACATAAAACTAAAGAGTAGACTACCCAGAAAATTATTTACATTCTCACCTAATTTCCTCTGAGAGGTAAATGACAACAACCATAAAAGACTACTTGATTATTTACATTTTTCATGGGGAATTATGTAACACGTTGTATAAAATCACTAAAATTACGTAATAAAACCAGTGAAACGATTACGCAAACGTAGTTCAAAGTACGGAAGGGTTAAAGGAGGGCTGTTATAACCTCTTAAGAAAGCTTCCCCGCGATACCGTGTCGAATTACAGAAACCTCACAGAATTAACCTGCGTTAAATAGCAGCACAGAGTGGTAAGTAAATGGAATAATTACGTGAATATTTCTCCAAGAAGTCCACTCTACGAATTAGGGAAGTTATGTTAAACGCTTGTAAGAATCCTTGCTTGTATTGTTGGTCTAGTGGTCGTTAGCGCGACTGCTGCACATGGGGTCCTGGGTTCGATCCCCAGGTCGGGCAGTGTTATTGGGTTTTTCTACCAGGAATTTCTCAGTGGCAGCCCGGAATCTGGATTTGTGCCCGATTAATGACAATAGGCTCGCCCACTATTACATAACTGGCGAAACGACGATGTACTAAAAATTATCTCTGCCGAACCCTTTGGGGAAAACAAGGCGTGATGTTTATATGTATGTGTAAGCATCCAGCACAAAGCAAGCTGCAAATCTTGTCGAACATGGCACTCCTGATAAATGGTTGTGAGATAATATCTTCAGTGCCACTACAGTTCGCAACTAGATTTGTGAATATATTATGATTTTTTTAGACCACAAGGCGGATGGTACTGCCTATCCTATTAAATAAACTCTTCTTGACATTATGCTAAATCCACGGGAAGAGAGAGTTGACCAATCCTATTTATAGGTATAGTATAGTAGGTATTTCCGTTTTAAAACTGTCACGGCGAAATACGAAGTATGTCCAAAGATCACTCCATTTGCTCACTTCTCTGTAAACAGAAACGAACTACTTAACCTAATTACGGTGAAAAATCTAAACAAAGTACGACCGCGTTTTCGATACTTTATTGTATTGTCTTGCAGCTTTTTAATTAGAGGTTACCGTTGGAATTTTCGGTAATATTTTGATATTCCGGTAACTATCTCCGTAAATATAGGTTGTTTACTATTGTTGCCGTTTTCGAGCTAAGCTTTGATATTAAATATTGTGTGAACTTATATTATCAATGAAAAGGATTTATACAAAATAATAACTTCTCTTTTGGGTAAAAGTTATACACAATTACTGTCTATCTTCTTTACATAGTATAAAACAAAGTCGCTCCCGCTGTCTGTACGCTTACATCTTTTAAACTACGCAACGGATTTTAATGCAGTTTTCACCAATAGATAGTGATTCAAGAGGAAGGTTTATATGCTCCACATTAGTATCTACATTGCACCCGTACGAAGCCGGGGCGGGTCGCTAGTAATATAATATATTATTGCATTACTAATTGCCTTGTTGGTCTAGTGGTCGCAAGCGCGACTGCTGAGCATGGCGTCCTGGGTTCGAGCCCCAGGTCGAGCACAAAGTGTTACTAAGTTTTTCCATTAGGAATTTCTCAGTAGCAGCGCGGAGCCTACATTTGTGACCGATTAATGCCAATAGGCTCGCCCCCTATTACGTGGGACTTTAACATAACTGGTGAAACGAGGGTGTACTAAAACACCTCTGCTGAACCCTTCGGGGAATACAAGGCGAGGTGTTATTTTATGTTATGTAATTACAATCCAGTGTTGTAATATATAATGTATAACATAAGACTAACGCCGACTTACGCCATCCAAAAAACAATATAAAGTTATTCTCGAGAGCACTTTATTATGTTAACAATAAAGATACGAAGCTAAATTCTATTTTTAATCCCAGATAGTATTTTGACGGCCAAAAATGTCAAACTTGAAAATTTTAAGAACATTATTTGACAAGCTTGTCACATTTGCCTGTCAAATTACAATCTGAGATTAAAAAATAAACTTTAAAATATAACATCTTACCAAAATGCCAAGTCCTTGACCAAGATAATCATTGAAAAGCATAACAACAGGTCAATGAACAGGAATCCTTAGTGTGAACCGCGTTGCGTCCTCCTGAGAGACTTCAAAGTGACTTATTAAGCGGTAAATAGTATCTAAGGACAGACAGCCATAATGGTTACTCATTAGCTCGCTTCAATTAAACGGGGCCCGGCTGAAAGGAGAGCTGGCTCGGATTACGGCCCAAGCTGTATTCACGAAAAAATAGTCCCCATTTTGCAACGAGAGAGACGTTACATCTGTAGGTACGTCTTTATATAATCTATATTTATATTATACAACTGTCTGGGGGTCATATATTATTTTCTTAATTTTGTTCTAGGATTTTATTAAGGCGAATGTTACACGCTCAATATTTATGACTGGGGCTCGTGGTTAATTACCAAACTCCCAAACCATATGATTTGCGAGGTTAAGCTGTGCTTGCCGCGTTCAATCTGTGGATGGGTGACCGTTCGTTACACATTGTGACTCCTCCGTACCTCGAAGAGCACGTTAAACAGTCGGTCCCGGATGTCATACGAATACCTATGACAGTCGTTACGGGAAGTCAGAAGCCCGAAAGTCTGACAACTGGTCTAACCTTAGGATACCCGCATTGCCTAGTAACTGGGTTGCGGAGGTCTGATGGCAGTCTCTCCGTGTAAAATACTGGTATTCAGCCGCATCTGATTAGACTGGAAGTTGGCCTTCACATGGTTGGGAAAAAGCTAGGCAGAACTGTTTGTATGCGCATCGCGTAAGAACGGCTTAAGTGATTTCGGTTGAATTTTTACTGCTGTCTGGCGTAATAGTCAGAGTAAAAATTTAAGGCATGCTTTCTCACGATGTGTTGTGTAGCACCTGAAATACAGCTTGATATCTCTATAGTTTGCGTTGCCGTATAGACCAAAGTATTTAATTGGTTGTTATGACATAATGTAATTTTTCGACTTCCTTACAAGTGGACCCGCGGGCAAAAGTTAGATTATAGTCCGCGCGCAAGTGGAGTGTACAGAAATAAAGAAAACATTATTTATTTAATATTGACTTGACTTCTACCACAACTTGTAGTCAATCGCAAAATTATATATATCTATAGAATGCGCGCAAGTGCTAGTCACCGCCTAAGGTATAAGGGAAGCAGAGAAGAGCGGCAGGAGGGAGGTGTGAAACAATAGACGCGCTCTGTCAGTTTGCTTTGTCTTGTCTACCGCGCGTACCTCCCTCCTGCCGCTCCCATACCTCAGGAGGTGACTAGCACCGGCGCGCAGACTATAGATATTTGCGACTACAAGTTATGGCAGAAGTCAAGTCAAAATTAAGTGTATAAGGGTTTTTTTCCTTCCTGCATATCCCACATGCAATTTATATCTTCTGTCGAACTACGTCACATTAAAAGCTGAGGCGCCCCAAAAGACGTTTTTTATGACAAGTAGTAAAATTTATCTTCTTCCCGTTTTATTATTTTAATCCCTAGGTGACCATCGACCTCAAAAAATTAGTCAAAAGTAAACCCACGGTAAAATTAGCTTAAACATCGTTGGAACAAATTGGTAATTACGAAAAGTTTATTAAAGTAAGTGTTATTTCAATGTTATAGTCAAGTAATAGTCGTTTAGGCGCTGAAATAAGTTTATTGACTCTAGTGCTTCTGTTATGTGCGTTAATTTTATGGCTCTTAAGGTCAAAATTATTAACTATATTTGTTTATTAATGTGAAACATCTAATGCGGTGGTACAGGTGTGAGAGCGGCTGTTGCGTGGCGACGTTCACGATGGCAGACACACGACGGCAGACCTTCGTAACTCGTTGGCTCCCCTCGGTTTGATTGGGCCAGTTTTTTTTTTTGCAAAATGATTTTTTATGTTTCTCAGATCTGCCAGGCGTCCCACGACGGCTTTTTTTTTAATAAGTGCTTGTGTGTTAGATAACACGATAATTATCTACTACGAGCACGCTCTTCGGTAGGTGCTGCATTAGTTACGTATCTTGTTGTTATCTAATTAAGTAAAACTATCGATTTTTTTTATTTACATTTATTCTATGAATGATACTCAAAGGCTCATGACTTAATTACCAACCGCGCGGATCATACGATTTGCAAAATTAAGCTGCGCTTGCCGCGGTCAGTCTATCGGTGGGTGACCATTCGTTACACATCGAGACCCCTCCGTACCTCAGAGAGCACGTTAAAAAGTCGGTTCCCAACTATGTTGGGGTCGCTTCCAATCTAACCAGATGCGGCTGAATACCAGTATTTTACACGGAGCGACTGCCATCAGACCTCCGCAACTCAGTAGCAGGGCAATGCCAATCTCTTAAGGTTGCATCAGTTGTCAGATTTTCGGGCTTCTGACTACCCGTGACGACTGTCATAGGTATTGGTATGACATCCGGGACCGACTGTTCAACGTGCTCTACGAGGCACGGAGGGGTCTCACTGTATAACGAACGGTCACCCATCCACGGACTAACCGCGGCAAGCGCAGCTTAACCTCGCAAATCGTTTGATCCGCGCGGTTGGTAATTAGCCACGAGCATCTCCAATATATACTCGAGTAATACAAATAAATTATACACGTATAATTAATTTTACACCGACATGTTGAATAAAGCACTGCAGATTTTCAATATAAATGAACCCCACAATTTAATTAATTCAAAACGGTTTAATATAAGTACCTACCTACTCTAAAACTTAAGACAGGCATAAGAATTAAGTATTTACACGTTGAACTAAAACTAAATTTATTCTACAACCATTGTCTAAATTTCATTTTATTTCGAGTACAAAGCGTCCATTTTAAACTGAATAAAAACAATTAGCGAGAATTGGTTAGCCATAACTAAATATAGAGTCTATGTGAGTTGATTTAAAAACAATAAATTGAGTTAGGTTTGGGTAAATAAAATGTAATAGGCTTTATTGTTCACTTGGACGTCAATAGAATAGAAATTCAGGAGCATTCACTCGCACAAATGGCCTGAACACATTGATTTTAAAATGTGTAAACTAATTGGTTAGGGCTGTCTGTGTTCGATCATTTATTCTAGACCGAAACGGATTTTAATTTAACGACACGTTTTTTGAAACCCGCTCAGCTTTTCATAGTTCCTTGTTGGATGTAAGAATTTACCATAGAAGGAGATAATGCCCACAGTCAAGTAATTTCGTGATCGAATAGCCATTTATTGGGCATCCATCTGACGATAAATACCTTACTAGCATCCTAACCCACGAAAAGTAGGGAAAAGTAATATTATTTACCGCAATCGTCTAAACAAAAGCCTGAACAGTTCTCATAAACTTAACTTCTCAACAACCTTCAGCCAATAAGATATTGTCGACAACCCTTGATTCTAACCCAGAGGATCGTAAAACTATCGACACTCTTCGTTCAATATCTAAAATTTTCTAAAAATGTTTTCTAAAAAAACACTACCAAAAATCTTTTACACACTTTATTAAAAAACCTTATGAACCAAACCCAAAATTTAAATACCTGTAAATTATTACACCGAATTGACAACATGTTTAAAATATGACCTCTAAAGGTATAAAATATCTGGACGTGACAGCCTTGATAACACTACCATAGACTGGATTGACGATAAAATTCAGCAATAAATAATAAATGTTGGCAGTTACGTTTTATCGAAATATTATACGGGTTAATTTATATTCGGCAAACATGAAAGAATGCTCAAAAATTAAACGTCATGGAGAAAAAATGGGCGCGGATTGCAATGGGATTCTATTTTAATGCAATAAATCTCGGGCAAACAAATATTATTTATTAGCTTTACCAGCAGCGCAGGTCATGCTCGCCCATGTTCGTTTATATTTGTAATGTAGAACTATTAACCTTGTGTCCTTTACAAGGGACCATCTTGTAAGGAAGGTCTCTTGGTGGCTTACCACCAAGCAAAACGCTTGGGAGGTTTTATAAAACGGAGAAAGTTTGAGAAAGAATCTTAGAGATGATCACACCATCCACCAACAAGCCTGGTTCGCACCACGTTACCGTGCGTTCACACAACGGATCCGTCGGTACTGGATGTGTTGTTCACATCTGTACCGTCGGATCAGTTAAACAAATGGCAGCTGCGTCGTATCTGGCTGGCAGGGTACGATAAAAATAACAAATCCAGTATTTTTTACTGGATTCGGAATACTGTCGTGTATGTGAACTGGCTCATACAACTACAGGCGCCATTTCCAAAATATAAACGGATTCGCTAAAACTGGTCCTGTAAACAGTTTCTGTGTGAACTAGCTGTTAGGCAAACGGATTGATAATCGCAGTACACCGCTTATGTGCCTTGCCAAATTGTATCTAAATTTGTACGAACTTTCTTTGTGTGTATAACTCTTGCTTCGTCAACTTTCGATCAATTCTGGATAGGTCAATTAACCGATCGCATAGTACACATTCTAAAACACGAAGATTGCCGAGGCGCATTACTTATATACTGTACTGTACGTTGTTATTCGCACGTAGGACAATGAAGCTGCCTTCCATTGAACCAACCCCCTTCATCTTCTTTTATAATATCCAGAAGAAGGGAAATGGTGACCAATTCTATTTCAGGAACCGCCACCATGCTCCGGTTTAGTTGACAACTAGTTCCTAATAATATAACTCAAATGGCCAAATACTCAAGTACTCAGTTTAAATACAATTTTGGCCAAATACTCAACCTAAAGGCAACTTAAAATTGAGTGGCGTTTGAGCATTTGGCCATTAGGTAGTCAGTTGTTTAACTAGAGAATTTATTTTGTTTGACACTAGCCATAATATAGTATAATCTAACTAAAAAGATTCACTGAGTGGCTAGTGACAAGATTTTATTCAATAAAATAGTGAAACACTAGTAAAATATTTCTAAAATCCCAACAAAAATAAATTTTCAACATAGTGTTCACTAAACTGGTTATCCTTTCCAAATTAATTTAAGTCAACAAAAATATTTTAACGCCGAATAATTTCCCTCGAGGTTTCAAGTGTCAAACTTTATTATCGAATAAACCTTCGTTCGTCTAGTGGTTTTCTGAAGGGCTTCTTTAAATATTATCATAAGTTACTAAGAAATTGATACCATAATATCGAGAACTTTCGATCCACTTCCCTCCTCTTAAATAGTTTTAATCTGTTAGCTTCGATAAAGGACTGTAATAGCGACACCTTTGAAGCATAAAATATTTTCTTAAGTCGCTCTTCTTTTGTGAAAATGAGCAAAAGTTATCGCTTTAGTCCTATAAAATGTGCTGACCTCTATTCAATAGACCTTTTTTGTGATAACTTTTAAACCTTGCTGAAAAGAACGGAATTATTAGGGTAACAAATAAGGCTATCTGTTGATGAATTATTAGGTACGCATAGGCTAGTACTTTCGTAGTAAAATAATATATTTCATATACCACGTTATTTTTAATATAGGAACACTGTTCTGTATCATCAGAGTAATCGATTGGTATAGTTTTTATACCACATATTCTTTTTCTTTCGCGATTAATGCTTCGAAAATTGAAACCACTTTTTCAAAAATCTTTTCCTTCTACTTGACTTCAATAGGTATCTACGCATATCAGTAGATCGCGAATATATATCTTGAGGCCTGATACGGTCGGCTCGATAAGTTTCCGTGTAATAGGCAACCCCTTGCATGGCACACCTCCCACATTCTGCACCCTACTGGGGACCTTAACGCAACATAAACTAGCATGTAACATGGAGAAATATAAGACGTTGGCTATGGGAAATTGCCATAATGGGTAGAAAAAAACTCCCACAGCCGGACATAGGCTTTTCTTATGATTTTCACGAACATCTGTTATAAGCCGCTTGTATCCAACTCTGCCCGCCCGCATTAGCCAGGTCATCTGTCTATAATTAAATTGTACTGTATAGACACCATCACAACGAATTCCTTAAACTAACCTAATATTTAGTCAGAATAATTTTTAAGAAACACTTTTTTATTCTAGCTGTAATCAACTTCAAGCACAGTTCTTTTAACACTCACAGCTCTCAACTAAATACGTAATAAACATAAAACAAAGGTAGATGTTTTAAAGCATTGTTTTAACAATATCTGTACCAACAGAGATAAACAGTGTTGCCAGTGATGTGATTATTTAATCCCCAATTCCCGAGACGAGGTGCAGCCTAGGGGTCGTTCGTCAGAGATATAAAAATAAATTACAATGTTAAATTCCGCACGCCCTAAATCGCTGGGGATTCGACGATTTGTTCCGGTATGCCGTTGCTTTTTATTAGCACAAATATGGCGACACTAATGGTGACTATAACTAGTAATATATTTAAAACGTATGACTACTGATTTGATTAAAAAGATTTGCTCTGATTTCCATATAATTTTATACCAGCAGCGTTTGTAGAGTACGCTAAACAGTCGGTCCCGGGTGTCATACGAATACCTATGGCAGTCGTTACGGGAAGTCAGAAGTCCGAAAGTCTGACAACTGGTCTAACCTTAGGATATTGGCATTAACCAGGAACTGGGTTGTGGAGGTCTGATGACAGTCGCTCCGTGTAAAATACTGGTATTCAGCCGCATCTGGTTAGACTGGAAGCTGACCCCAAGATAGTTGGGAAAAAGCTAGGCAGAACAATTTGTACTAGCAGCGTCACACGATTCTAGTTCAAATTGTACGGATATCGGAGTCCAAAACCGTTGAAGTTCAAGCCTATGACCGGACATTTATGCATAGAGTCCCACGGACTTCAAGAAGGTGCTATCTACAATGCTTAGAGTATAAGAAACATTAAAGGTAAATATAAAATAAAGCTCTCTTTGTAAAGGTAAAATTGCGTTCACGAAATAACCAAAGTGGTTTTTAAGAAGAACGTCGATACCGCTTGAGAATATTCACTTCTTAGAAAATGAGGTCATACAATAGGTCTATTACCATTTACGGGGCAATTAGTAGGAATTACGTTACTATAAGAATACTTTAAAGGTCTTTAATTAACTAAAAAGTATTGATTTTTACTAACACTAGACAGTAAGTTATTTTTGTATGTTACTAACACTATATGGATACTTTTGTCCGAAATAAAGAAATTCTATTCTATTCTATAGTACTCATACTAAAACAAATAAAGAATACTCTCTAATATTCCGTGCTTTTATAGAAAACTTATATTATTGTTGTACAAAAGTTTCAATACAGTTGAAAGCTGAAGTAGTTCGATACAAGTTTAACTTCGATATAATATTAAATTATATCGAAGAGTTACTACGAACCACAAATTCACATCGTTCTATTGTAGAAATCTTATTAAAGGTTGTTCTAATACCCATTTGACAGTAATCATACGAGTAGACGGTGAGAACGCTACTAAGTTTCTAGAATTCGAGCTGAGCCACCTCTGGGCGTCACCGTCGTCGAATACCACGTCCTTAGCCACCAACGTTAACTGAACAACACGACCAGCACAGCAGGACCTCCCAAATCACGTACCACCACCCCATTTTAATACGTGCTACAATATACCACCGGGAGGGGTGGGAGATCAAGCGAAAGTGGCCATGCCAGGTGTAAATGTAGTGTTGAATTTCACGAATAATTCCACTTGTGACACTCCAACATTTGGCGGGAGCGAGGGAATTTATTTCAAGAATGCAAAACATGAATTTTAAACTCAACAAATGTCATGGTTCGTTCTTTTTCAAATTGGTGGCAATGTCTCACTTAGTGGAGATAGGTATTAAATTGTACCGTTGTTTTAAATTTGAGCTTTTAACATAAATTATGATAAATTAGCTCCATTTGTTTTAATAACAGATGAATGATGACAGTGCAGTCAGTTTTGTAGTGCTTTTATTTTGAATTGTCATTACCATAAATTATTGGAATGTATTCTCTCATAGGATGTGTTTACGGATTTTTAAGGTATAATAACTACACCATACGCCATCAATTAGGTATAAAGAGATTCCAGTGTCCTAAGCTTTCGAAAATGAAAAGTTAACCTAACAATCCACTTTACAGAAACACAGTCGCAGCAAACCTAGTTTGAAATAGAATCCAGACTATGGATTCCATTGCCATTCTTAACTTTCACTGACTAGCTTTTTCCCAATTGTGTTGAGGTCAGCTTCTAGTTTAACCAGATGCGACTGAATACCAGTATTTTACACGGAGCGACTACCATCAGACCTCCGCAACCCAGTACTGGCCAATGCCGATATCGTAAAGTTAGACCAGTTGCCAGACTTACGGGCTTCTGAGTACCCGTAACGACTGTCATAGGTATTCGCTGCTCTCCAAGGCACGGAGGGATCCCGATGTGTAACGAATGGTCACCCATCCACGGACTAACCGCTGCAAGCGTTGCTTAACCTCACAAATCGTATGACCCGCGCAGTCGTTAACAAGCTACGAGCCCCTCCTAATTCTTAACTTTCACATTACCCTCTAATTGTCTGTGCAAACAAAAGTATATAGAATAATAAATTCGCATATGTAGAAACAGCTTGAATAATTCATTTAATAAAAACGCTAAGATAAATGACCTGACTGACGCAGCGTCGCGACGTATCACGTACTCATACATACAGACATATGGTACGATATTACATACATATTTATGTATGTGTAGGAAGATTATACATGTGCGTCGCCTTGGTCGCATTTAGTTAAAGTACGTAAGGACTCACGTAGACAAAAGACTACATCGGATTGTAACAGAATTAAAGTGTGTTGGGACATCAATGCAGTAAAGACGTTCTTTTTGTCAAATCAGTAGACTAATTTCAGGTATTCTTTTGAAGCAAAATCAAACATGTTGATAGTTTTTGTTAACGAAAACTATACTATTAAAGAAATCTACAAGATAACTGTACGTGTCCTGCTTCAAAAAAAAAACGTGAATTAGTCTATTGTAGTTTTGTTGGGTTTTCATCAAACCTGACGTTACTGGACGAAAGCCTCATTAGAATTCTCATTAGTTGGATATAGCAGCCCATTACTGTCCCTGTTCACAGGACATGGGCCTCTTTTCAGAATGGGAAGGATATAAACCTTAGGCCACCATGCTGACTTAGTGCGGGTTGGCGGACTGCATACACCATCAAGATTTTTTGAAGCCCCGTAAATGCCTCACATAAAACACACATGTTTACTAATTGTCATTTTTTTTATTGAATCCAATATTATTCCTTGCAGTGTTAATCTATGTCAGCAGTATATCACGAGGCTTGAAGGAATTACATGATTTTGTTTACACCCTGTATATTGCGTAATAATCGTCTAAATAATATCGACTAACCCTAATTTTATAGATGGTTTGATGAAACTTTGATGAAATTTCGATCACGTGGTTAGTATCAACCGCAACAAAATTTTATGCGAGAACACTAAGCACGAAATTAGAATTACGAAATCATTATAAGCTAATTAGTCTGGTATAATATGAAAGTGCCTTTTACAAGGATGGTCAATGTAGCAATGAACCCGAACTCTCGAAGAAAACAAGTTTCTAATTCTAACCTATAAAAGATGAGTTTCATTACAGTTTCTACAGTCACGTACCTAAATACTTATTCTAAATTGTATGATTACGAGCGTCTTTTAACGTTATTATATACCTACCTACCTCCAACATAAAGAGAACGTAATATGGTCCATTCACTTTATCTTTCATGTAGGTACCCTTTAATTCAAATGAATAAGCAAGTACAAACTCTGCAATTTTATCGAAAATTGAACCCTTTATTAGAATTATATCTATTGTACTTCCATACAACCTGAACACAATCGCGAACCACCCACCTCTACATTCGATTTCAATTAATTTCAATTTACTACGCCTTATGTACCGCATACCCTCAATATGCTAACTCATACGGCTCTGAGTAATGACTGTAAGGAACAGCCTACATCGACAAAAGGCCCATTATGTCAAAAACAAACCCAAGCTCGTAACCAATTCCCTCCATGTTTGCTGAGGGCTGCTCTCTTATAAATATGCAAATATTATCCTGCGTTTAGCCTGCTACTGCAATAATATTTATATTGAAATTTGTGCCCGCCACCGTCCTTGAACTCTGACTATTATTATACTGTTCAAACAACCCTTTTACATTCGATTGGTGGTCCGCAATGGATTGACGCTGCTATCTATGTTTGACAAACCTCCAGCTAATAGGATCTGTGTTGATATTTTCTCGTCTCTGTACATTCTTTGAGGAGCTATTTGAACAAGCTTTTATGCTGTATTTGTGGTCTCTGTCAATATGTCCCACGGGTATATGATTCAGGAGAGATACGTGCACACATGAAAGTACTATTAGAACTTAAAGACGTGTTGCTAACATTAACTCGGACGAATCGAAAATGTAAAGAATTGTGTCATACCCATCACTATACAAAACATGTCTAGACAGCAAGAAAAGCCATTTTATAACAGAATAACTGTAAAAACTTTTTTGTTTAACCCCCGCTCGGACATAACCCTCATTTTACAAAAGGACAAGTAATAAACCTGTCCGCAAATGTCCGCGTTCTTATAAAAGATACAGCTCGCATCACGACAAAATGGCGGAGACGTTATACCCCCACCACTTTCCCTAATAAAGTAGGAGTCATAAAAAACCACTACAATCATCATAACTCCACTGGGCGATGGACGTTCTGACACAATGCCGCTTAAAAATTAACGTTCGCTTACATAACACAATTTTACACAGTAAATGCAATTTTATTGTAAATAAATTGGGAGATACTGTCTGGATATCTACCGATTTATTATTAAAACTGAGTTTTATTTTATCTTGAAAATTGCTGGCTATTCTTGGCACTGCTCATACTTATATTATGAATACACGAAGATTTATTTTTTAGCGGGCAACTTTATTTATAAAAATCTCGTCAAAGGCTGCATACCTCGTATTATGTACAAATTATGTACAATGGCTTTATTATGTACAAATTTCCTAAATATGTGCCTTACTATTCTGTCATTAAATAAACCACAATTCGTAAAATGGTTCCTTAACTTCCCATATCATAATACAGTACCTATTTTGAAATAAAACCTGCTTATAAATTCACTGCTACCCTCGAAAGCAATTTAATTAAAAGATTTTTTTGTCCACGCACCGTAAAATGAGTTTTCTACGTACGACCTATAATAGTGAGGGTCCGAGCTACTACGTGTTTAAAAATTAGTTTTGGTACGGTGTCCAAAGTGCCGTGTTTTATATTTTTTAAAGCTAGACGACTTTTAATAGCTAATAGTTTTTCTGCCAACGTTAGCTTATTTATATTTTAACTTGCATTTATTCTTATCGCTCTTTTCTGTTTACTGTGTGTGAGATGAGCGGTTTTTTTTTTCTAACATTTATGTTAGGGTCGTTTATTGTTCAGCTTTGTGCATCCTCGATAGCCAGGTTGTTGGCAATGTTGCAATGGCAATGCATAGCGATGCAGTCAAGATTAAGATGATTTAAAAGTGCTCTGGTGTGGGGGGGTGTTTTTATTTCCATGAATAAATAAAGCTTGTTTAGGCCTTTTTTAATACGAATGTTTAAGCATGTTTATGTTTAAGCACTCTGAGCGACATCAACTGAAGGCTTAGTACAGCATGACTGATCTGGTATATAATTGGAAGACAACCATACCGATCTACAATGCCCTGTGTCGGCCATCAGACGAAGATGAAGACTACAGAATTCTCAGGTTCTTTTTTATTCGTTGTTTTAATTACGTTAATTATATTGTTTCAGAAGGGGAAGGAGGACAATAGCTTCTGCTATTTGATACATAGACTGCCCCATTTCCAGGTTAACTTGCGACTCAAACAAAAACCCGCCGTATTGGCCACTTATCTTCCGTACAACTTTGAGCAGTTAACTGAAGGAAGTAGGTCAAAATAATACTCGTAGGAAGCGGATTAGCACCTTGTCACTACTTAAGTACTGGCGTAACTTTTAAACTCGATATATTATGGCTCTATTTGGCCGTGTGGAAAGTAAAAGACAAGCGTAGAATATCAAAACTTTTCCAAGTGTAAATATATAGTCCGCGCGCAAGTGCTAGTCACCTCCTGAGGTATGTGAGCGGCAGGAGGGGGGTGTGCACGGTAGGTGACTATAGTCCGCGCGGAACTAGTTGGCCGCGCCTTAGGTATGTAAGCGGCAGGAGGGGGGGAGGGGTGCACAGCAGACAAGACAAAGCAAACTGACAGAGCGCGTCTATTGTTTCGCACCCCCCTCCTGCCGCTCAATACCTAAGGCGCGGCCAACTAGTTCCGCGCGGACTATAGCACTTGCGCTCAGACTAGTTTAAATCTGTTAACGTCAATCGTACAAGAGCTGGCTCTGTACTTGCCCTACGTGGATCTTCTTTTTCTCTCGTATCGGTGCAAGCCATACGATAATAGCTCATGCCGTGGTGAATAAATTAGCCAGTCAGCAAGGTTGGTAGCAGGGCTGACTGCCCAGGTTGCGCCGGATGTTAAGTTTGTCACTACTATGCCCTACGTGATGATTACAAGCAATGTCTCTTTTTTTGGAGGAGTCCCATGACCGTCAGTTTCTTGGGATGTTTGTTTGTTTTTATGTTTTAATGTTTTTTATTCACAAAACTGTTTTACAAATTAGCCTATGAAGTCCCTGACTTCTGAGCTAGGTAATACCTGTGTTACAGAAGTCAGTGCCCTCTCCCAATTTTATTTTGTACAATGGTTGTGAATAAAAATAATGTAGTTAAATTAGTATGATTATCGGGTGTGTTTGGACAGTGTAGTGTTTGTTGTGCATTATGTATGTACAGTTTGTGTTATGCGTGTTTGGTGTGTGTTATGCATATTTTGTGTGTGTGTAATGTCTGAATGTGAGTGTGATAGGTGTATGGACATATGGGGAAATTAGTTTGAATGTAGTAAGCTTTCTGATTGGTCATAGCTTAGTTGGAGTAACCAGGTTTTAATTTTATTTTTGACTTCACGAAGCGGAAGAGGATGCATATTTATAACTTTATTTATTTTATTGTATAAATAGCAAGACCTATAACTCTGTTGCCGTCGAGCTGAAACTGTACAACATTTAGAAGGTACGCAAACATTAGTACCTTCATCATGGATATTCTGACTCATGACTGGTTAAACGAGTAACATATTGAAGGACATGATTATTTGTGCGTTCATGTAACGAAGAAACATTTAAAAAAATATATTCATTAATAAATCACAAAGAAAATCTTTATGAAAATATTGGAATAACAGCCTATGCTCACGACGTCTTTTAAACGCGCGTAGTCTGCGCGTAGAAATTACGTCTTGTGCATAGACCCTAAGAATGACTGGCGGAGTATATCGGTAATTACAAAGGGCGGGGAGGGCGGAGTAAAGGCCGGTCGGCACATGCATTGCCGCGTGCTTCATCTCACCGCTTGCAACCTCGTCTCCCGTAGTTCTTTGCTCGAAATAGTGTCCACAATTACTTTATTGAAAGATAGGTCAAATATTAAGGTCCTTTATTTTAGCACCCGAGGTTTGTATTCTTTCCCGTTTAATGACAACAGGCACGCCCCCCATCCATGAGTCCTAAACATAACGGCGAAATGAGGGTGTATTACTGTACACCTCTGCCCACCACTTCGGGGAATTCAGGGGTGATGTTGTGTATGTTATTTTTTTTACATAAAACCGTCAAATAATGTCAGTCGTTTAACCAGTTATACTATACTAGCTGTTTCCTCACGGCTCCGCCCGCGTAAAAAGTTTTATTCCAGTAATAAATATAGCCTATGTTACTCAGTGATAATGTAGCTTTCTAACGGCAAAAGAATTTTTGATCTCGGTCCAGTAGTTTTTAAGTTTATTCGTTACATACAAAAATACAAATCTTTCCTCTTTATAATATTTGTATAGATATAGAAATTTGCCTCTTACTACATCTTCTAATACCCGTTATATATTCTTATTTCTAGCTATAAATTCGTAGCTAAAACCACACAGGTCGAAACAGGACATAAAAAAGTTAAAAGCAATTTAATATTCGTTTGCTAATGACCGCCATACGTCGCTAATGTGGAACACAAATTATTTCTACAGGTGTGCCGCTGAGCGCACTTTAATAGTTGTTGATTAGCTTTTCATTTCATAAATTGTTTCTTTTAAAAAATTGCGTTTAATTAGAAGAGATTGTATCATAACATAGGGTCTAATAATTTAGGAGCAGAATATTTTTGTTACCTTGCAACTTTAACAAGAAGTAATATCCCGAAGGACTCACCACACTAATCTGCTATCTATCTATATAAATAAAAATGAATCGCCAAATGTGTTGTTAAGCGCAAAACTTGAGAATGGCTCGACCAATTCGGCAATTTTTTTTTTTACCGTATTCCTTAATGCACAAGGAAGGTTCTTATGGAGAGAAAAAATATAAAAATTGCGTGGAAAATAGTAAAAACGACACTTTTCTTTTCCCACTACAGGCATAACTTTTGACAGAACGAAGTCTGTCCGGAGAGCTAGTATTTAATAATATTATAAATGTTGTTACATTGCTAAGGACAGGTGCCTAGTACTCTCAACCGGCGTGAGTGTATGACTAGATGTATGAATGTAGATGAACCGAAAGGAGTATGTAAGGATCCTAGCATGTGGCGTTCTATAGTTTCTGCCTACCCTCATGGAAAAAAGGCGTGAGTTTATGTATGAATGTATTTTCCTTCACCGCATGTCAGTGGTGTCGTAGATTAACTAAGAAAGTACAATGACATTGACAAAGTCTCATTGGTACTTGCCTGGGTTTGAGCCCGCAAACTGATGATGATGAAATAAAAAAGAGCTTCAATATGAGAACAAAATACATACCTAATTATATCAAGCGCCCTAAGGTTGCCTATCTATTGGAGCGGAGAAGAGCGGAGTGGTGCGGAGCTAACCAATAGAATTGCAGAAACTTCACGTATCCACTCTGCTCTGTAATAATCACTTTTTAACAAAAATAAAACCGACTTCAAATGGTATATCTCCGAAGTTCTACATCAGATCTTCACCAAATTTAAATGGGACCACTTCGAAAGAATACTCTTTCAAATAAAAAAAGAATCATTAAAATCGGTTCACAATTAGCAAAGATATCGCGGAACAAACATACAAAAAAAAACATACAGTTGAATTGAGAACCTCCTCCTTCTTTGAAAGTCTGTTAAATATTGTGCATTTCTATTTGTTAGAACCGCACCGCTCCGCTCCTCTCCGCTCCAGTGGATAGGCAGTCTTAATATCCCTAGTAATGCACTAAGTTTAACGGGTTACTAATCTACAAGAACTGTTAACTATTCTAACTCCAGTTCAACCTAAATGTGCTTACAGTGGGAGTGGATTCATCACACTAATTCAACTAATTCTAACTGCCGATCGACCAAGAATTTAACTTCGAAAGGCGGACTATTGTCTTAATAACTGATCACTCTATAATTGTGCTTATGTAAAACACTGCCTTGTTGGTGTAGTGGTCGCAACCGCGACTGCTGAGCACGGGGTCCTGGGTTCGATCCCCAGGTCGGGCAGTGTTATTGGGTTTTTCCTTTTAGGAATTTCTCAGTAGCAGCCCGGAGTCTGGATTTGTGCCTGGTTAATGGCAATAGGCTCACCCCCTATTACATGGGACTTAAACATAACTGGCGAAGCGAGGGTGTACTAAAAACACTTCTGCCGAACCCTTCGGGGAATACAATGCGTGATGTTATGTTTAAAAGACAAATATAATTACAGTTATAACTAATATAGGTCTGTCAGGATTGCGAGCATGGTAAATAAAGTAAATGAAACCAACATGGAATCTCCACCACTTCTAGTACCTACTTATATTTAGGTTAGTGGTTAGTTACAGAAGCTAGTTCACAATATATCATAATATAATAATTTACACAAGATCAGAAAATAAGGACAAACTAATCTATACTAATATTATAAAGCTAAAGAGTTTGTTTGTTTGTTTGAACGCGCTAATCTCAGGAACTACTGGTTGGAATTGAGAAATTATTTTTGTGTTGGATAGTCCATTTATCGAGGAAGGTTATAGGCTATATAACATCACGCTACGACCAATAGGAGCAGAGCATAAATGAAAAATGTTGCAAAAACGGGAAACATGTCCACCCGTGCGAAGCCGGGACGGGCCGCTAGTTAGATATAAAATGTCGGACTTCTTCGGCTGTTCGACATAGAATCCTCTGCTCTGTCGGAAGATCCTGGTTTTTATAACGTCGGGTACGTTGACTCATCTTGACGACTACCCTCCTTTATCAACATTGTCCAGTGTTACCAGCTACCGACAACAGATATGATACCTAACCGAGTAGGCAGTATTGGAACTAGTGCCACAGAATGGTATAGTACTTAATATGTACAGAAACCACACTACCGAAATAATGCGTCAAGTACCTAGAAAATGTGGTCCGCGCATGCGAAATTGACCTTTAGTGATAAACAAAAGCGCTTCCATTCCACACAGAATAATGATGGTAGTCCTAAATAATGGTATGAATGAAGTATGATTTAGGAACCTACCCCCTGTTTCAGAACTCTCCGATAAATCAATTGTCGATTTGTTGTCTTTTTTCTCGTTACGATAACATAAACATAACATCCCGCCTGTATTCCCCAAAGGGTAGGGCAGAGATGCAACACCCTCATTTCACCGTTATGTTTAAGTCCCATGTAATAGGGGCGAGCCTATTGCCATTAACCGGGCACAAATCCAAACTCCGGGCTGCTGCTGAGGGATTTCATACGGAAAACTCAATAACACTTTGCCCGACTTGGGGATCGAACTCAGGACCTTGTGATCAGCAGTCACGCTTGCTACCACTAGACCAACGTGGCAGTCACGAGAATAGTAGCCAAAACGAGATAAACAGAATCGGTTGAAAACTGACTTATCGAAAAGTTCTGAATCAGAGGAAAAGAAGTCTGGGACATTACGTTAAATTTTATAGGAATAAAGACCAACAGTGGCCTAAGGGGCTCGTGACTAATCAACAATCACGCGGATCATATGATTTACGAGGGTAAGCTGCGCTTGCCACGGTCAGTCCGTGAACCCGACCATTCGTTACACATCGAGACCCCTCCATGCCTCGGAGAGCATGTTAAACTGTCGGTCCCGGGTGTTATGGCAGTCGTTACAGGTAATCAGAAGCCCGAAAGTCTGAAAGCTGGTCTAACCTTAGGATATCGGCATTGCCCAGTAAATGAGTTGCGAAGATCTGAAAAAGCTAGGTAGAACAAAGACCAACTGAATCATATCACAGACGAAATTAAAGAATTTCGTTTCAATAGAAACAACATCCATAAGGATATCAAAGCGAAAATTTACACAGTACTTGAGAAAACGATTTAAATTGATATCAAGAGATCAACACACAAACTTCACGCTACTTAACTCTGTTACAGCGGGGTGAGCAGAACCCCCTTTGAAAGCACTCTCAGCGAAATATACATTGGTACAATCTTTAATTGCAATAGCGTTCCCACTAGGATGTCTTGTTTACAAAATGTAAATATTATATTAGCAAGCAAAAATAAATTAATGGTCACTGAACCGAGAACCACAAAATTTTAGATTATGTTACTATTTATGTATACTCTATTTAATATACCATCAGACAAATAAGAGCTATTTTAGCGGGGAATAGTCTAGAAATAAGAAACATGTTTGCTTCCCGAAGGGATAATAGAATATTATGCTTTTATGAACCTTAACGGTCAATCAAGATGAGCTGAAACTTTACTTGAAGAACCGGTTCAAAGGATATTCGTTCTCGATGGTGTGTATGGTCTGCCAACTCACACCAGGCATGGTGGACTAAGGCCTAAACCCATCCCATTCTGAGAAGAGCCCCGTGTCCAGCGTTGGGACTGTAATGGGCTACTTACGTTACGCTACAACGAACTGCGTCAAGAATATTGCCGTAACCACCACGCTTGACAACGTAGATAATCACACCATGCTGTTATTAGCGCTCACAAAGATGCTGCTATACGGTGATGCACCTGATATATTTAAAGTTAGTTTACACAAGGATAGTTTCTCGGAGCAAGTCTCGTGCTATCTCTATTTTCATCCCCAAGAAAGACGGTGACAGAACGAGTCCCGCTTTAAGAAGAAACTAAAGTATGCCTGGCCGGTTCTTAAGTACGTCCGGCCCACCATGGGTAGTCAGCCTACCAACCTTGCTGACTGGGTAATCTTTTCACCATAGGATAAGCTTTTCTCGTATACCTCGTGCCGACACGAGAGAATAAAGAGCTTTAATTTAATATAATTGAGAAACTTTCTTTGTGTTGATCAGCCTTTAATTTTTTTTTTCTTTATCATGGAAAATAACCAGAACTGCACAACAAACAGCATTTAACAAACAAACATCCAGCTCAAATAACATGATGTTAACAAATATACTAGCATTAGCAGGTAAGCCAACGTTTCATATACGGTCATTATCATTTAAATGTCCGACAGAAACTAATTAAAACGGTCACAGACAATTAGGTACGTTGCAATATTGGCGGAAGCCTGCCATTAATTTATACAGAAATATTGCGTTTGGCAAATAAATGGAGATAGATTTGGGTGCCTTTACGGGCCTAGTTCTGTTTGTTTGGACAACTGTGATAACATACAGAGTAAAATTTCAATCATTGGCTAGAATTTGAGACTCTCTATATTGTCACTGAGCACCTGCTACTTATGAGTCATCTATAATATCCAAAATTTTGTGCAACATTACAAAATTTCGACTGCTTATGAAGGAAGCTAAAAAATCTTACATCTTGGATGTTTGTTGAAGGTATTCCAAATGCAGGCAGTAATAATGGACTAAATTGAACATTATACATTCTTATTGAATAAAAAACAATTAAAGCGAACGCAATGTAAAAAAAATATAAATTGGAGAAAGTAAAATGCAATTTAGCTGTCACAGTTTAACACGTAGATAATGATCCCAGTACAATAAATTACAGTACATTAAAGCCCGGTTAGCACCGTAAAAAAATGGCAAAGAAGTATTACAAAATCTAGCACACAAAAATAGCACATTTAATATTATGTTTTTCACCTCAAAAAGAAACCCTACGCGGTTTGCTACGAGCGTAGCATCAACGTAGCATTTCACGTAGCCGCTACGTAACCAACATTACTACGCTACGAACCGAGCTACGAATATTTTTTGAAAGTTTGTTGTGTATAAAAAGAAACGTTAGGCCTTGTTTATGGAAACGCGAAGCATAGCGCGGCGCGTAATGCGAGTTATAAAGTGGACAATTCAAACATATCACGATGTATGGAGTGCGTTTATGGAGACGCATTTCCCGCGCGTATTGCTCGAGTTGTACAAATAATACGTTTTTTTTGTGTACAAACAATTGTTGTTCATCATCATCATCAGCCTGAAGACGTCCACTGCTGAACAAAGGCCTCCCCCTTCGACCGCCACATCGAACGACAATCCGCCATTTGCATCCATCGGTTGCCCGCGACTTTCACAATGCATCGCGCTAAGTTCCGCATCTCAATGAGGCCTTAGACATACTTAGGACTTAACAGACGGGCTGTAAGTTACGCACAAAAATGTCGTCCAACTGCAGTTACTTTAGCAGACCGATTACATAACTCTCTACTGGCAGATCGATCATAAAAAGAGCCTCTACGAGTGACAACGTTAACACCCGTGTTCTAAGACGTTCCTCCAAAACTTACTCGACTCAGAACGGCCTCGAAAACACATTCAAAATTGTATCTAGTCTAAGTCTAGTCGCAATTTCGAGTGAACTTTGAGGTTCCTCGACCGAGTCATTACGTTATAATTTGAATTATCTACATCGCGCAAATAACGCCGCGATAAATAGTTGCAAGGATTATCGTAAGCATATTCAATAAAGTGTTTAAAATTCATTTTTGTTACATACGAACTTTGACATTTCCTTCTTTAAGGTAGGTTCCGAGGTACCTTGAGTTTGACAGATGATTCCTTACCTCGACTGAGGAAAAATTTCGAGTCGAGGACGGTTATGTCAACTATAACTACCGATAGTAGTGAAACAGGCTGAGTGTGAGTCGAGGTGGAGTCGAGTCGAGTAAGTTTTGGAGGAACGTCTTAGAATATGGTGTAAAGCACGTTCGGCAATCAGCTCAGTTACCAACCTTGCTGACTGACTAATCTTTCACCACGGTATGAGAGAATAAGAATAACCAAATTACTCTTTGCATGGAACTCCTAAAAAAATGAACTGCTAAATAAGAAGCAATAAAAAATTGAGTCCGTAATACTAACGATCTGTTGATAAACAAGGGTGATTATAATCAACGTATAATTAACCTCGAAGCTTGTTATTGTGTATTAGCGACCGCAGACCCATTAAGTGCTTACCAATAAACAGCTTATAAACGAATAGTGTAATAATATACAGTAGCCATCTAAAAGATTTAAGTACCTATCAAAGTATTTTTTTTTCTGTTGCGAATAAGGTTCCCAATAAAGATTAGACGTGATCATCCCCTTTCTTCCTTCTGGGTGTCGTTTTGGGCAACTTCGGAACTCACGAGTATAGGAGCAGTGACTCTAATCACCGCCTTTGCGATAATAACAACATACTACGATCACCATTGCCTCGTTGGTCTAGTGGTGGCAAGCGCGACTGCTGATCGTGAGGTCCTGGGCTCGATCCCCAGGTCGGGCAAACTGTTATTGGGTTTTTCTGTGTGGAATCCTCAGTAGCAGCCCGGAGTTTGGTTTTGTGCCCGGTTGATGGGAATAGGCTCGCCCTCTATTACATGAGACTAAAACATAACGGCAAAATGAGGGTGTTGCTATACTCCTCTGCGCTCCTCTTCGGGGAAAATAGGCGTGATGTTATGTTATATTACAATCACCAATCCGTTTGAAACGTGTGGTGGTTATGGGTATTTCTCTCCCAAACCACTCATTGCAATGGTCTATGAAGGGACCTATTTTGGGTAGTGGACATTTACGAGCTACTACTGTGATGACGAGTTATTATAGCTACCGATGGATTTTTGATAGGAATATTTATAAACAAAAAAACTGCACAAATAAAATTGGGTATGTATCAATGAACTATGCGCTATAATTATAACTAACAAAGGGCAATAACTTTAATTTATGACCCGGGTTATCTGGATAAGCCGTCAATTTTGTAATAACGCGCATTTCCACGGTAATTGTGACAAAATGTGTAATATAGCCCGGATTTTGTACGTTGTAACCATCGTTATTGTAACACTGCGTGATTCTATTAGATGATTTTCACAAAACACATATATAAATGCTTTCTGGGCGCGGGCTCATGACGCGGACCTTTCTATTAAAATTCTGCAAATAACAAAAGGGACGAGAGGTGTTACTGCCCCTGTCTGTTTACCTGTCCCGCGTTTAAAAAGGAATGTAATACAACCCCAGTTATTTTCATTATTCACATTTACATCACCGTTTCGAGTTTATGTCGCGCACTGCGAAATCTCAAAATATTTTTTTCATGTAGTTCCAACGTATGTAGCGAAGTATTTGGAATTCTGTTCACAAACGATGCTACCTTGAGCATTTGAACAATTTCTTACTTGTAACTAGTAACTAGTTAAAAGTAAAAAGCTCTTTCCAAGGTCAAAGCATTTCGAATGCTGTCTTTGAAATTCTATTTACGTATAAACACTGTTTATTGTACAAGTTTCATGTTTTTCCCGAAACCAACTGCACCGAAACCATAATAACAGTCAAAACCAAACAACAGTTTCACTGACCGAATCCCCAACAGGTGAAAACTCATAAAACTAACTGGGTGAGTTGCAACGGACGCTCGTGGAGGACCGTTTAGAGAAACAATGGCACAACTGAGTTCCGGGACGGCCCCGCTGTCTCCCGCCTGCATCCAACACGAATGCACACAGCTCAACTTTAATAACAATGGATTTAATTGTTCATTTTGCGACGTCAGCGCAAACTGACGTAATTAAGATTAATCTAGCGTAGAAAAATTATTTGTGTTCATTTATATGTGTATATTGTATATAGAACGCTCTCATTCAGATGAATACAAAGCTATTTGTAAGCTAGCTTCATAAAGTACCAATAAAGTTGAAAATTTATGACATTGATAAAGCAGATTACAAATAGAGCAATAAAAGCACTTTTCTGAACCTAGTTAAGAATATAATAAGTTAGTCTGCAAAATGTTGATGCATTTTGTAAAAGACAAAAGACATTTCCATTTGAATTACTCCACAAATCCATTTACAACGTCCCAGACTTCAAACTTAGCAAAAATTGCACTTTATAAAACAAATAAAAAGCCACCAAGATTCTCTGATAGCGACAAAGTTCAGCTTTTATATCAAATGCGACCAAGAGAATAACCATTAAGCATTTCCTTGCGCTCTGCGTGCAATAAATGAATGAAAAACTCTGCTCCAACTTGGTAGATACAATTGATAACTTGCCCGGAGCTAAACTTTTTGCTTTCCAGTCCATTATTGACGTCTTAGATCGAAGGGAGCGAACGCTCAGCGATATTTTTAACCTTTCATTCTGTGCGGATATTTTCGCCTTTTCCTGCTAATTTAATAGGTTTTTAATTACTAACCAAGGAAGTTCAGTCGGATTTTCTTTCTTTCCTCATTTAAAGCCTCTCTAACATTTTTTTTGTAGAAAATTGTATGTTTTGTCGCATATTATTATAAGACTGACCATTTACACTATCTTTAAATACAAATATAATTTAAAAGATTGATCAATTTACTATGAAAACTGGAGTGTTTCAATTAAAAACGAGTCTCGCCAGTACCCGGTCTGCTGGTCAACTTTTATTAGTTCTCTGAGTAGAAAAAGTAATCAAGTCTGCGATATATCGTCTCGCGCACCTAACTCCCGAGATAACTCTTAATTGTTTGATGTGACGCCTCGCGGAGACGTGGGGAAGCCGTCTCGTTACCTTTTATCTTGTTTGCGAACAAATTTCAAGTTTTTAAAGAATTTGCTACTAACTTTAGGAATATACCTAATAGATAGATATTGAGTTAGACATTTTACAACAATATTTCGCTGCTTATTTCGTTTATTACTTTTAGAAATTTATTCTCATCTTAATATAAGTCTAGCACTAATGGATTCTTATTGAAAGATCAGCGACCTGAAATATAATAAGTATAACTCAAAAACACTAAAAGTGGCCATTTTTGTCCTCCTTAGGTCAATAAGTAACAATGCTCTATTCAGACAACAATCCACAAGGTAAACAGAATACGCAATTAAGGTAACAAAAGACGGGGACAGGAGAATATCTACTGAAAAAAAGCTTTATGAATGAAAACAAACAAAAAACGTGGATGTACGAAAATGGGTCATCGAATGAAATATTTCAACCGTCCAGTATAACAAGACACTCGAGAATTCAGCGAGTTGGTGCGCAAGAGAGGTTTAAAATGGAATATGAGGATCCAAGGTGGTTGGTAGTGCTTAAAAGGTAGGTGGAATGGAACGCACACGACACGATTCGCACGGCCAACCGGTGCACACGTACCAATCGCAGCAATTGTTTTCTTTGTGCTCGCCGTTGACGGACCGACAGTGTTTTCGTGTCGAAAAAATGGATTTAATGTCACCGGTCACTCAGAGCAATCAACGTCGAGAGTACGAATCGGTATGTTGTCGGTTAACTTGACATGAGTATTATGCCCAGTCTTAGAGCCTGTCCACATCTCCACGTCACGGCGTCGTCAACGTGGAACGGTGCGGTAACGTGCCACGTTACGTTGCCGCGTCGTGCTAGTGCACGGTACGGCAACGTAGCCGTGGGACGGCGCGTCACGTCGGCCGACGTGGCTTGATTCGATGCCTCGCTCAGTTAATGCTTCATTGTCTTAGAGATTAGTTGTGATTTGTGAATAAAAAATGTCGGAGAATATTGACTGTGATTTATTGATTTCACTTGTTGAAAAACGTCCAGTGCTTTGGGACGTGTTTGGGACGTTAGTGAAGAATGTAGCAGAATTTTACAAGGCACGGCGACGTGCAACGTTGCTGTGTCGTGACGTGCATTTACATGTCACGTCAACGTACCGTGCCACGTTACCTCACCGTTCCACGTTGACGACGTCGTGACGTGGAGATGTGGACAGGCCCTTAACCAGAAAACCAGCAGTGGTTTATTTATGTCGCAGCATTATGCTGAAATCCCTAGGATCTCCTGCAACGATGCCAAAAACGGCCCCTGCCTTTTGTTTTTTTTTAATATTTTCATCCTCTGTAATTCTCTGTGCGACTGCAGAATAAATATTATTTCTTTGTTTCAGTCTTTTATTTACCTACTTAAGAGAAGTTAAGGTCCAGCATCAGATGAAGGTAGGTAGTAACCAAGTAGTAGATTGTATTCAAGTATGTACATCTCTGCCTAATCCTTTCAAATGTGTGTTACAATATGAATGTTAAATTCTACAACACTCTACAAATACACTACCTCTGTAAATTGATCTACACACATTCTCCAAGCACCACTACTACCAGGGTAGCGGGGCAGTGCCACGGTGCCCCAGAAAATGGGGCTCCCCGAATAAGGCCTCCCAATCTAACCTATAACTACAGCCCTTCACAAATACTTCCAGCTACAAATATTTACATAACCTCATTACTTTACACAAAAGTTGCTGGACGAATGCGAATGCAATATCACCCAACTGTATTTAATAAAAGAATAAGCCATATTCACCGGTCAGTTTCATAATCATTTTGTATCAATAAAATGTTAGAGATTTTGTTCAACGTTAGCTTGCTTATTAACTTTAATTGTACCAATTTGGTTATATGAAAAATGGAAAAAAATTGAGTGCAAGAAAATTTATGAATTTCACACCTAACAATAAGTGATTCTATGCTGACCACAGATGCTGACAAAAAATATTATGAATTATGTTTTCGAATAAAATTTCAGCTAAGAATTGTAACAAAAATATTTAAGTACCTGCCAATAAATTATAACATTGGATTTGCATGCAAAACTATACCCGTAGTTTCAAAGCTTATTCGCACAACATGCTATAATTTAGCCCTATATGTTTGATATCATTTGATTCAAATAAATGAAATTATGTATGTCTGATATCATAGAGGAGTCATTTAATGTACCTACCTACTGTTTCTCACCAAAAATATTAATGTTGACTGTGTTTTAATTAGTGTGTACAATAAACAATATTCTATGCTACAGAATTCATTTTTGAACCTAGAAAGAGGTTTATGTAGGATGAACCAACCTTTGAACTAGACTTAATTGGTATGAAGTATAAAAAAAAACAAATGGTGTTAGGTAATTATCACAGCTTTAATTTATTTCAGGTGATTCTTAACCATTTAGTGTACTTACAAATTCTACAATTTATGAATTAACATTTACAATTAATTTTGTGTAATCAAATTGTTCTATGGAAAAATAACAAATGTCAATTTAAAAAAAATGCATTGAGATCAATCCTAACTACAATCTAACTAAATACATTATTATTTACAAAATATTTCACAAAATCGATAAAACATGCACTTATACTTGTACCTACTTGTGTTTCAAAAGAATAGAAGAGAAGATGTAGTTTAATGTTTTTATAGTTAACAAACACAAGTATCTGTTATGACGAAAAATAATCACAAATTTAATAAAGTTCCACAATGTCCTTCCTCCTTTTCACCTAAATAGTCTGCTTTGTCTTTTTTAATTGTTCCGATCTATTTACACTAAATTTTAACCCAAATACTGTATTGTGTTTACGTTTTTGTTTGTTGTGCACAATTCATTTCAGATTTCAGAGACATTGTTTGACATTTGACAACTTGATATGACGTTATGAGAGAACAAGTGACATTTGAATATGTTTATTTTTCATGGCAACTCCTATTTACGTTCGAATATACACAATTTGGTTCAAATTCTACAAACGACTTAATTATCGTACTGGCGATGTAAAAATAATCTATGGAAAGAGCGGTGTTTGAAACAACGTTCTCATGTCATTACAATTAATCGGTTTTGACAAAAATGACAGCATGTATAATATTAAAAAAATTCATGTTAAAATAAAATGAGGCAAAATTCAGTATAATGTGACTTTTACTAAACTTAAATTTTATACATAAGTAACATTACTGTGATATGCCGGGACCTGATGTGCGAGCCAATGAAAATGTCCTCGGCGAGATGTCGACAGAGCCCACAGAGACTGTGCATAGTGGTGTAGAAGCGAAAGCTGAAAGAAAACTAACTGTACTTGAATCACATGGCTATGTACTTGGTCGAACAATAGGGTCTGGTTCATATGCCACGGTCAAGGTATTCTATTTTTGCATTCATCTGTAGTGGCGTACAAACCTTTAAAAACAGTTAATTTTAACCAGATTGTGAGGAAATGTCCAAATTAGAAATAAAAGTTAAAAGTGCTTGAGTTTAGCTTGTTTATTATTTGTGCCCTCCGAGCATTGTGCTAAAACTACGGACGCCTCACATAGGCCCAAGATGTGGTTTATGTGTGTTTTGAAAATTGTCAGCGTGACGGAAGCCTAGATCATTTTTATGGCAACATAAGGCCACTTAGCATCCGATTCCGTGACAACACTTACCTTTTAAACAAATTATAGAAGTTTCTAAGTGGATTTGGAAATGAGCATATGAGTTGGCGATACATACGCAAACTTGCTATCCAAACAAAGATAGTAGTAGTAAGGCAGTCTTTCAGTCCAAAAACAATCCAAAAAAGTGGCTCTTAAAAGAAAGTGATACCTACCTACAAAGGTGTTAAGATGTGTTGTGGTTTTCCGACACAGTTATTATCCCCGATGGAAGATACCCAGGCAAAACCCACCTTGATTCAAGTCATGTCATTAGTTCGCAACATAGCATCACTTTCCAGATCTGCTGCTAAAATATCAATGCAAATATTAAGATAACAATAGACTTTACTGATATAAAGTTCAAATTGAAATAACTCCTTGAACGTTGCGTTCTTGACACAATCTCTCGACACCTTTTGCGGCAAAAGGGAGTGGTGATCTATTCTTCGCTGGGAATCACAATACGCTTTATAGAACACATGTTTGATATTCTTGAATCAATTCTAGGTTGCAACCAGCGACCGACACAACTGTCAAGTGGCAATCAAAATAATAAGCAAGTTCCAAGCACCAGGCGACTATTTGAAAAAGTTTCTGCCAAGAGAAATAGAAGTTGTGAAAGGCCTCAAACATGAGAACTTGATACGGTTTCTTCAAGCGATAGAAACCACTCATAGGTAGTCAAATAACTTTGGTTTGTAACTATGTACTTAGTTCTTAGAAGTCGTGATGATTCCGAACAAGTAGCGCCCACCAGAATACCTACCGACATCAACGTACGACAAAATCGCTCCGCGTAAAAACGTATAGGTACATTTGGGGTTTAAGCGACGAAAAGATTAATATGAAAAAGTATAATATAAGTATTTCCGAACAGGGAATTACAATTGTGAATGATTACAGAAACAACCGTAAGAATAAGAACGTTTATAAGTTACATAAAAGTTTTCGCCATTAAATAAAGTTCATCATTTCGCCTAGTTAAGCTATCAGTAGTGTCAAACACAACATGACTAGCATGATTTTATTATGTAGGTACAAATTAGGTCATTTATATTTTCAACTTGTTTCGTATTCCAAAGCTTATTCATATAAATGCTTTAATTTATTTTCCCCTTAAACTGATTATCTACAGGGTATATATTGTTATGGAATATGCCGAAAACGGCAGTCTCCTAGACATAATACGCAAAGACCAACATATCGATGAAGTTCGTGGTCGTCGCTGGTTCCGCCAACTTGTCGAAGCTGTTGATTACTGTCATGAACGAGGAGTTGTGCATAGGTAGATTAATCTTCTATATTATAATATATAGTTTAGTCATCCTATTTTACTTTTTTTGTTAACACGCATCTCTTTCCAGGGATTCCCCGGCAGATAGACAACAGTGACACAGCTAGGGTTACCAGATGTAAAACTGAAAAGTCCTGGCAAAAAGCCTGATTTGTATAAATATGTCCTGACATTATTGCCGCGAGCGCACGCAATGCAAGTTGAGACTTTGAAAAAAGATATTTATTTATTCAGTATTTCATAAAACAATCAAAAATCCTGACAAAAGTCCGGCCGGAATCCTGACCAGTGCGTAAAAATCTTGACATGTCAGGACAAATCCTGACATCTGGTAACTCTAGACATAGCAGAAGCTACACAAGCAGAAAGCAGAATCGAAAACTGTATCTTCCCTGATTCTTTCCATTTCAACTTGCAACATTGCGTCTCTATCCGGTTCCGTTGCTGAAATTATTATCAAAGCTTTCAAACGAGTTTGCTTGAATAATTTAATAAATTGATAATACCCCAACAGTTAAGGCGTTGAATCGCGATCGAGACATCACATTATTGTAGTGAACCCACAATTATTATAATGACGAACAAATGAGCTACGTATAATTTCAGGGACATAAAATGCGAGAACTTACTTATGGACCACGGCTTGAATATAAAATTGTCGGATTTTGGTTTCGCACGAGGACATATGAAGCCCAAGAATGGTGTTTATGCGCTCAGTGAGACTTTCTGCGGAAGTTACGCATATGCTTCACCAGAAATCCTAAAAGGAGTTCCTTATAGGCCACAAGACTCCGACATATGGAGTATGGGAGTGGTGCTCTACGCCATTGTGTATGGAAGGCTGCCTTTCGACGATACGAATTACACGCAATTATTAAAGGTGCTGCTTTTGATTTTGTACAAAAGGTACCTTGTATCTACATACTGTAGTGTTCCAAGCACGTTATCATAGTAGTATAAAAGCTGTATTAAGTTCTATACTTTTTATATAACTCCCAACAAATTCAGACCATTAAGGCCCGAATTGATATACAACTCTCATTTAAAAGTTCTTCCAACAAGACATTTAAATATGTCTTAGGTCATGTTAAAACGAGGGATCTCTCAAATGAGAACTGTCTGCTAATACGGGCCTGAGCGTCCCAAGTTTGAGACTCGTATTTCGTAAGTTTCAGGATTAACATGGGCAGATTAACATAAGCAGTAAGGTGAGCACAACAAGGATATTATTAGGGCTTGCAGTCTTGGTTGCGGTGCATGCTTTTGTGAATCCCGCGACCCCGGCCGTACGGTCAGGAGAAGGAACACCGTTGGTTTTTAGCCGGTAAGAGTCCGGCAGACCCCCTCACCTTCCCCGGGCGAGGGACATCCATGAGGATTTTCCAACGAGAAAAACAAAGGGCTTGCTTCAGGGTTCCCCAATGGAGCTTGCTTACCCAGGTCGGAGAGAGTTGCTACTAAAAAAATGATTGTGGAATGTCGTTACTTCTATAAAAATAACCTACTGACAGAGCTGGGTATGGTTAAAGATATTTTATGCATAGGCTTGTCCAAATATTGTAGCCCGCCCCTGCATCCTAGTATTCTATCATTAATTCTATGAGCTAAAAACCAAATTTCATTATTTCTTAAAATAACATGCATTACAAAGGTTTTAACTTAGTATTTTCTACAGCAAGTACAAAACAAAGTGTCTTTTCCCCGTGAGCCGAAAGTGTCAACCGACTGTCGCAAGCTGATCACAAAAATCTTAGCACCACTCAAGGTGCGCGTCAAGATACCCCAGATCCTGGCAGACTCGTGGATCAACCCGAACCAACCAGCTAAGGACGAAGAGGTGGATACAGCACAGGTGACTTTTATCCATTTCTAAATATCGATATAATAAAATAAAACATTAAACACTTGGTGCAATACCATAACGATATCATATACAATGAATAAACGAAACATAATAATGATAAAACTTTTATTTCAGACAGAGTCAATAGGGTTAGTAACAATTTACTTAATATCTAGTGTTAGTAGGTACATACACAATCTTACAATTAAAATTCAACGTGGAACTGCATCCACCTCCGATGATACGGGGAACCCCACCCTTCTGCGAACACACTGAGAATAGCGTTAGAGCTGCCGCGCACACGTACCTTCAGAGAGGCACATCCTTTTCTAATAATGGTGGCAAAACCATTAATATTTTGTGTCCGCGAATGTTTCTAACGCACTGTACTGTAGCGCCACGGCTGCGTCAACAGTAGTCTCAATGCATTATTATATTCGACACGTAGATCGCTGTATGCCCGCTGAGTGAAACTGACCTACAGGCTGCACGTGTAGAAGGTCTTTCAGTAAGCTTTGACAAGCGTTACTTTTACTGGCTTCGTAAGACATTGCAAACCTGCGGGCTAGCATGTTACAATGAACATCCAATGGCCTATGTTCCCTCTATGTCACAATGAGCTCGTTTTCTAATGTAAAAGAACAGTTTACTTTGTAGAGTTAAGGCATGGTCAGACAGAGATCGTGGCTGGGTGTGATATTCACGTCGCGTGTTGACTGCGTGCTCTTGGCGTGCGAATGGGAGACGCCACATAGAGACCGCCACGCGAAGCTTGGCGTGGTGGTTCAAGAGCACGCTATCAACACGCGACGTGAATATCAACACCCAGCCACGCTTTCTGTCTGGCCAGGCCTTTACTGGTTAAGTGGTTTACTGAAGACAAGTTTAGAATTTTTGTATAATTCCTATTAATACTGAAGTTTTTAGCCAATATATTTTGAAAGCACCGCGCTGCGTATCTTGCGCATACGTCACGTGACACAACACTTCCATAATACTTATGTCGGGTGACGTGACGTGCTAATAAAGTGCAGGCAGTAAGAATTTTAAAAAGTGCTCACGTTGAATGCCTATAACTTCGTATATTTTTGAAATATCGAAAAATAAATTACCATTGGTATTACCTTTACGTGATTGATTTTCATTAAATCCTAAATTTAGCAGACGAGCTCACTATCTTCAAGATCATCTTTCTTTTTTTAAGATCATCGGTGATCCAATGGCCCAGTTATTTAAATGTGATTACCCTTCGCTGGGATTCTCCGCACAGCTATGCTATATTTGAAATCGATACTTGGTTACATAAGGAATAAAATTACACTATATCCATACTAAATTACATTACATACTTATAATTATGAAAGTTTTGGACAATTCACATTATGTTTTTAATATCTATTATAGTATCTAAAGGAAATCATTCGCCTACATGATAAGTTCCAAAGTGCACATTTCTGTGATAGACAGATAGACATATTGGGATTTCTTGTTTGCTACGAAATCCTAAAAAGTGCCAACCTCAACCATATTAATTAAACCAATTTAAATTTGAAACGTTAGGTAACTCTATTTGTTCTTGACCGCTTTGTCCCCACGATCTTAGCCAGAATGGGTGCCAACCAGTTTCCTTTTAATTAAAGTGCACGATTAGCAATAACGCTCATTATGGTAAATAAAAGGCATTAATTTTCCAGGAAAACGCGCAAGTCAGCAAAGAAGAAATAAAAAGTGTGAACATTGGCACTGTAACTTTCGACAGAAAATTAGAGGAAGTGAAATAATAAAGCAACAAAAGAAGAAACAAAAAGTTTTAAATAAACAGATTATGTTGTAATTTTTATTTTTATTTAGTTAATTCAATAATTATTAATTTATCTCCCTTTATCCTTGAATAAACACATAGAATACCGTCATTAGCAAACTAGGTGGGGAACCAGGTGTTGTGAGGTAACTTAGGAGATACCTAAGTACAGTAGGTACCTTTTTGGCCACTCTGAAGTTTGTCGAGAAATTGCGCAGTAGCAAATTATAAGAGTAAATAAGCTACTGCGCAAAATTGGACATAAAATAAAATGTGTATCATGTCAGATTAGATATCCCTCTTAGTGGATCATTATTCATAGAATGGCAACACAGGAGCGATCCGAGCGACGCTCATCAATTCACAGATAACTTAGGTCCGTATTACAGAACGTTCCTCAAGTCCAGTTTGATCTGTAATCAGTTGATCACTGTTTAAGTATAGAATCAGTACTTGAACATTGGTCTTATTCCAGAACAGTAATCAATCTATACTCAGCTGAATCGAGACTTAAATTGAGCCTCAAGCAGAGGTGTGTATTGTCTATGCATCAGCCTGTTTTCGATTACGATTTTTATTTTCTTTACCAACTTTGTTCCGATCTTCACAGGATTAGAAATTATGAAATGTACCATAAGAACCCTATTATTTAGGAAATGTTAATAAAAAGCCGCAAAGTGTGAGCAAAATGGTTTCCCTACAGAAAATAAGTGATATTAATTTATTTATATCGGAATGAAACACGATCATTAATAAATGCATGATGTGTGAAAGAGACAAATTTAAAGGTTGGAGTGAGACAACGAATAAATGCTAAAGATATACGCTTGTAATAAATGAACGTATTTATATACGTAGTGTCTTTATCTAGTCTGTGGTATTTATTGAAAAGTAGACTTGAATGTTTTACAGTAGGTACTATAATTTGATAACAATGTTTTTATTATAATTTAAAAAGGTTAAACTCAAATTTTGTTTTAAATCAGCGTTATTATTCATACATTTGTTGAAGTAAAGTATCGTAATTAATGTAATAATTAGATGGCTTTATTTAAATAGATAGGTAAATATAAATAAAGAAAAACTTTAAAATAACTATTAGGTATAGCCAGGCAACAAAGAAATAGTAAAATATAACATCAATTGACAAGACAATCTATGCTCAAGCGCGGCCATACTTGGGTGATTACAGATCAAATCACTGCTTGGTGTCGAATTTACGAACTGAGTAACGATCTAGAATAAAGCCAAACTCAGCTGAACTATGATCAATGAATCTATGCTTGAGGAACGTTCTAAAATTAAAACTCTACTCAAAACTAGTTTTAAACAGAGATCTATGCTTGAGTTTCGTTCTGTAATACGGACCTTAGTCCTAGTGTAATATCATATGGTGCGTCCAGACCTGACGAACGCGCCGCGAATGCGCCGCTCGCGAGGCGCTTGCGAACTACGCGCGTGCTGCTCGCGTTTGGCGTTTGGTGCGCCGCTCTAGTGCAACTCCGGCAAGGCACGAGTGGGGCGCGCGCGGCTCGCGCGCCTCTCATGCGTACATAGCTATAGCTTCTTTCGCGTTTGAACTATGAGCCTCAATTGTGAATTTGCTTCCAGAGATGTCGGACCATGCGACTGCCGTTAGCATTATTGCTGCAGCATCGGCTATTTTATTACTGACAAAAACTAAAAGGAAAAACAGAAGACGTTGGTGGCAGGTTCCATGAGCGGCACGCGCGCACCACCTGCGCCGCTCGCGTACGGTGCGTAGCTTGCCCGCGAGCGGCGCGCGGACGGCGCGCGAGCTTCGTACGAACATGAAATGCACACGCGCAGCTCGCGAGCGGCGCATTCGGCAGGTCTGGACGCAGCAAAAGATGAATGTGTAATATGACACGACACAATGAAGTCCCCGACATGATGACGGTCTGTACCCCGAGTGTGAGTTTTTTCTTATAGGAAACGCTACTACCACGTTTGTGTATCGAGTGTTAAATGTATGAAAACGTAAAAAGCGCCCCTGGCGGAAAGTATTGTAAACTGAAACAGTGAGTGTAAGATTTTTAACGATACTACAGTAGTTGGGTATTTCAAACTTGTCACACAAAGTACCGTTTCGGAGAACTTTTTGCGGGTTTTTGCGAGTGCGAGTTAGAATTTGACGTTTCCAAGCGTTTCTACACACAAACTTTGTAGTAAAGTAACTCACTTGGTGTTGGGCAGGTGAAATGTTGTTTACATTAGTTACGTTCGTATTATTTGCGTGTAATATTGTGGTGAATTGTGTTTTATAATGACGGCACGTAATTTTTTTAATCACAAGCCACTGTACGCTATATATTTTTGAATAGGTACATATATTTTTACTAACCCTTTGTTTAATTCTACCTATGTGTATCAAAAACTATATTTTTTTTATTTCTTATTCCATTAACATAAATCACATTAAAACTATTACACTAAAACATATTATGTCAAATAGAAATGTTATTTAGTAAATAAAACATATTTATTTATTAAATACACATATTATTTACATTCTAGGAAAAGTTACAATAGGTAATTGTTTTTATTTGTATTATACTGCTTTTTACATAAATTGTTTATTAAGTTACACACATCAAACCAAAATTAAATACTAAAATTAGGATAACATTGATACCTATGTGCTACATACCTTCTTCCATTTCTGTGTATTCATAGTTTCCCTAGTAGGTATGATCACTATTTAATAAATTTGTTTAGCGTTCCAAACCTTGGATCGTCTGTATTCCAGTACAATAGGTAGTAGGCTATGCTGTATTCTACCTTTTGCGTGCATGGTAGGTTTATGTAGGTATGTCTCAGTGTATGTAAAATAAGAGTTTTTTTAATTTGAAATAAGTACGTAGATGCACAACTAGAGACGTGGTTATATTGAATATTATTATTAAGTTCAAGTATTCTTACTGTTCCATGAAGTTAACTAATATTTCAAACTTTGATGCACTGGTCTTCATTATGCACAATAATAATTTTATAGATAATTACTTATACTTAAACACAAATCACGAGAAATATCATAATAAAACTCCTTAACTGAGATTACGAACGCGCAAAACTTTTGAATGTTTTGAACTTTGAAGTGGAAACATAACACCACAGATTTACTCATTTCACATCTCCTTTACTCACTGCACGTTAAAACGAAATAGGAATATCTCATTCATAAATAATAATATACGTCTAAATTACGTAGGGCACGCATAACGCTTGTTAACACGATTGTGATAAGATTTTTATTTAAGTCGTATTATCTCGCCGAATTCATGTTTGGATACATTGTAGGCAACATTAAAAAAATAACAAAACGTTCGGCATACTTTCGGACAAGTGACGATACGAGCTGTTGTTAGTATGTCATATTACAACTCACACTCAGACTATTTTTAAACACCATCGCTCATTAGTTTGCTCGATTAACTTGATCGTCACGTATTTCGCAATGTGACAACAAACTCACACTCAGGGTACTGTTGTTTCGCTCATTTGATCGCCACAATGAACGGTCAATTTGATGGTTTCCAAAATCACCTCGCTCGATATCGACGCTCGGCAGTGAAAACCTCGTAAATAAAATTTTCTTCAAAAACGTTTTATTTGTTCTTTAGATTATTAAACTCGTCATACAAGTACTAGTTCAACAAAGTTTTAATTCAAATACTTCTAAGCTATCTATGACGTACGTCGACAAACTTGTATTAAGATTTGATCGGCCATTTTTTTTGCAGGAGACAGTTATTTCTATCTCTTTTAAAAACTTGTATTTTACACATACGTGGTTTTCACTGCCGACCGACGATATACAGATTCAATAATCTGAATACAGTCTAGAGTTTGATGCATCGGAAATAGATAGAGAATAATTATTCAATAACTGCTTAAATTTTATAAGCCCCTAGCATATTATGTGGCTGTCGATCCTTACTAGCGATTATAATTAATGCAGTGAGAAAGTGCTTTCCATTACGAGTCATACGAGCTCAAACACGATGGGTCTGCAACTGGTCATTGAAAATTCGAGAAGTGCCGATTTCCCCTAAACATATCTACAAAGGTACTGTGGTGCTGATCGACACCCTGAGCCACTTTCCTACTCCTTGTCACAGCAAGTCATGAGGCAAAATTGATGAGTCTGCCTGATTATTAGCTATTTGGAAGTAGTGTTAACAATCTTCCGATCCAAAGCCTCAATCAGATCAGCTCAACGGTAGCCACCCTAATTTTGTATTGTCCCTAAGTTTGCATACCTATATGTATAGAAATTTAAAGTCAATAATTAAATAAACATACCAAAACATCACGCATGAAATTCCCAAAGGGTTGGGCAGAGGTGTATAGTAACACCCTAATTTCGCCGTTATGTATAAGTCCCATGTAATAGGGGGCGAGCCTATTGCCACCAACCGGGCACAAATCCAAACTCCGGGCTGCTACTGAGGAATTCCATACGAAAAAACCTAATAACACTTTGCCCGACCTGGGGATCGAACCCAGGACCTGACGATCAGCAGTCGCGCTTACCTCCGAGGCAGTTCAACAGTTCGAGGTAGTGAAATAAATTCCCATTGTTTAGCTGAAATCCTTACACCCGCTGTGAAAAGAGCTGATAATTTTGTTCGAACCTATTTCCATCAAACATAGCCTATAACCAACTCGATTAGGCCAGCTTTCAAACAAAAAAACCGTATTGAAATCGGTTCTCCCGTTAGGGTACTTCGATGCACACAGACAGACCGACATAGGCTACAAACGTATAAACCGCCTCTTTCCGTCAGCGGTTAAAAATAAAATAAATAATAGCTTATAATTAAAATAAATAATAGCTTATAAATAAAATAAATAATAGCTTATAATTAAAATAAATAATAGCTTATAAATAAAATAAATAATAGCTTATAATTAAAATAAATAATAGCTTATAAATAAAATAAATAATAGCTTATAATTAAAATAAATAATAGCTTATAATTTACTTAATTTTATTGGGTACCTGCAAAATTCTTAACAAAATCAGATAAATAATAATAGACAATAGCTTATTGTATGTCCTTCGGTTTCTTCTTCTTTGGTGGTTTTGGAAGGCAGATGTACTCGACATCTTCTGACTTCAAAGCCTCTATCTTTTCTTGTTTCCTCGCTTTAACTATACATACATAAGAAAGGACAAGCGTGAAGCAATACAGGACTGAAGCAATCCAGCAGTTTATAGCCACCTTAAAGAAGACAAAGGTAGATTACAACGAATAAAAAAAACATTTTTAAAAACAGTATTTTACTTTAATGTTCTGAAAAGAAGAGAATTATCTTTAAATTAAATCCATCAGTTCTTTTATCTGGAGCTAATCCTGGATGTTGATTCAGGTCATGCTTACCGTAAAAATGCATTGTCATCGGAACTGCACCACCATGTAAAAATTCAACTCCGTAGGATAAGAGGAAGTGGTTCAAAATTCAGTTGCAAGATTTCAACCGAACATACATACATACAAACATTGCAAGTTAAATAAAAGCTTGTAATAATAAAATGAATTAGCCCATTACTTTACAATTGCTGGACACGGGCCTCTCCTCAGAATGAGCAGGGTGTAGGCTTTAGTCCAACACGCTCGCCTGGTGCGGGATGGCGGGCTACATTACATCATCGTGGACTTTTTGCGAGTCCTCTCACAGGTCCAAGTCCGCTAATTTAAATAAAGAGATTCCATAAAAAAAGACTTAAAACGGTTATTAGTTAAATACTCAATGACGGATCGGTATATTTTTAATTATTTTTGTAATTGCATGTCAGTGGTGCCGATTCTGTTATACACAAACTAAACTTAATTAGACTATTGCCATCTTTTTCACTCAGATAAAATAAGAAAGGGACTACTAAATAAGAGCTGTCAAATTTAGACCCATACATAGGATAATTAATGCAAAACACGCTAAAGTTCAAGGCGTAAACTAGTTTGACATCTCCGAGTTCTTATCTATCACCGTCCCTTTCTCGCGCTGTCTATTAGTAAAAGATAGCAATTCTTTAATTTTAGGTCAGGTGCGTAGTACTCTCAACCGGCGTGCGTGTATGACAAGATGTATGAATGTGGATGAAACGAAAGGGGTATGTAAGAGTCGTCGCATGTGGCGTTCTATAGTTTCTGCCTACCACCATGGGAAAAAGGCGTGAGTTTATGTATGTATGTATGTATGAATAAAAAACCGTTTATAATTTTTTTTCTTTTTTAAAAAATACGTTGCCCTACACTAGGTTTTCTCCTGTATCGTGGGTGCGTTTACAGACACAAATCTTCACATGCACAGACACCCAGACCCGGAACAACTATCAGCTGTAGGCTATACTAATTTTTGTTCCGTGCGGGAATCGAACCCACGACCCGAAGCGCAGAAGCCAATCGCTTAGCCACTGCACCAAACATGTCGGCGCCATTCTTATGTTTTTTCATCCATTTAAGCAAGTGTTATATTTTCGTGGACAGGGGCTGTATTATATCTCGTACAATTACTATAAGAACACTTCTGTCTATACCTAATACAATATTCTGTTAAAACATGCACGACCGGTACTAGATAACTACCTGTGTGATAAATATGATCTCATCTTTACATAGCATAAAACAAAGTCGCTCCCGCTGTCTATACTCTTAGATCTTTTAAACTACGCAACGGATTTTAATGCAGTTTTCAGCAATAGATAGAGTGATTCAAGAGGAAGGTTTATATGCCCCACATTAGTATCTAGATTACACCCGTGTGAAGCCGGGGCGGGTCGCTAGTTATTAATAATGGTTCTGAAATAAACAATACGTTGATGGTATGATGGACTAACAATTAATATTGAAGGTCTAATCACACAAAATTAACAGGATCAACAACAGCAGGACCGTAACAAGAGGCCCTGGGGAAGCATGTGATCGAGCCCTGTATCTACTTGTTCGGGGGCGCGTGGCACTGCTTTGGCTACCCCGCTACTATCTACGGCCCGGGGCAATAGGCTGACGAACACATTGGTAATGAACCAAAATATGTACCACCGCATACTGATAATGAACGTTGGTAAGGGTATGTTGTGTCCGGTTACTAGGGTCCAAACGAATCGTTATGCTTATTAATCGTAGCTTTTCCCCATGCGGGCAGGCCCGGACTGGCCATATGGGCAAATCGGGCAAATGCCCGACGGGGCGGTTGCCCGGTGGGCTGGTGTGGCCTGATGGGCCGGTCACACAGTCGGAGAAATAGGAAGAGTGAGGGGAACGTCAAAAAAAAGGTCGTCCTAGTATCGCCTATCGCTGGAAAATGAAGCCGCATACAGTTTGTGTTTGTAAATGCACACAAGATACAGGAGAAAGAGTGAGGGGAGTGTTCTAAAAAAATACCTCGTCCGTGTAATCGCTTGGGAGTGAATTTTTTTTGCCAGTTCGGGTCGACCGTCTCTCAAATGCCCGGGCCGATTTCAGGTCCCAGTCCGGCCCTGCATGTGGGCACGGGTTAGAATATAAAACTTCCTCACCTCACGCTGGGAGTAGACGCGTGTTGTAAGATTCAACAAAACCCAGCACGCTTGGTAGTAGGATCTATACGGTCCGCCTGGCTAGCTATCACCCTCACATTAAAGTCAAGCCAAGCAGTTTACTGTGTTCCGTCGTGTGTATGTGAGAGCCAGAGGGGTATAGGGGAATCCTTCTATATCTCTGTTCCTTGGATTCGTGTGCTCCATGTTAGACCTTGTCTGCGCTTACCATCAGGTGAGACTAGGGCCAAATGCGACCAAGTAAAGAGAGATCGATAGGCTGATATGCCTTTATAAAGTTTAAAAAATATTGGAAAATCCAAAAGTGCACACCTCAATCGTTCATTTTATTTTTTAATCATTGCTTTTATTTTTTATTCTGATGTTATTATTATTTTATCATTTAAATTTAGTAGTTGAGTTGAGAGTCTATATGTGATATTATGATGTGCAAGCAAACACACATTTACTTTTGTCATTTTTGCGAACAGACTAACATTTTACAGGTTTATTAATTTACTAGTGTTCGCCCCGCGGCTTTGTCCCCGTGGACCTATACACTGTACAACGTTTTGTAAACGTCTCCTTTGTAGAAATGCAATGTATTAAGCTAGGTACTGACCGGCGTTACGAGGCTTAATGTAACGTGTTACACAGCGAGCGTTCGTGCAGGCAGTACGTCACAAGCGCCTTGTTTCCCCGTACTGACTGCACGAACGCTCGCTGTGTAACACGTTACATTACGCCCCGTAACGCCGGTCAGTACCCAGCTTTAAGCGCTGGCCACACCGCGGGCGGGCGAGCTGGCTTTTTCATATTTCGGTTCACATCGTTTGAGTCGCTGAAGTAGCTAGGCTCGGTGAAACGTTGTTCGCTCGGTCGCCCTCCAGCTCGCGGTGTGGCCTACGCTTCAATCGTGAGCGAGTCCGTAGTCCGACTCGCACTTGGCTGATTTTCGGGTGGCCGTGACCTGCAAACTAGACTCTTAAGCTAAACTAAACTGCGATATCTAATGTATGGAAGGTTCTACGATACAAAGCTACGGGGTCTTTGCTGCACTATGGTACCTAAAGATACAAGAGGTTTTAATTTTAACCGATAACGTTAGGTAAATTATTGAAATCTGCCAATAATAACTTGTTTACTTACCGTTCTATAATTATCTGTAGTCTTTTTAATAAAATCATCATAATCATCGTATTCGCGTGACTCAGTATCTTCTAAAAGTACTACTGATTCTATATAGTAAAAAATCCCCATAATCGGCTGAAAATAATATGAGTTGTGTTGTAATTATTAACTAAAGGCAGAAGTTGATGTTAGCGACAAAAGAATGACGACATTCTAAGATCAAAGGACGTACGTTTTACAAATCTGTTAAAAATAAGCTGTTTTTCGGTACACACGAAAACAAATCAAGCGACAAATATAACACAAAATCACGCCTGTTATTCCAAAGGGTTGGGCAGAGGTAACAGCCTCATTTCGCCGTTATTTTTAAGTCCCATGTAATAGGGGGCGAGCCTATTGGCATACAACCGGGCACAAATCCAAATTCCGGGCTGCTTAGGAATTCCCCAATAACACCGCCCGGGGATCGAACCCAGGACCTCACAATCAGCGGTCGCGCTTGCTACCACTAGACCAACGAGACAGTTAAGCAATAAAGCCAAGCTATTTTCCAGTATAACGCAATTTCCGTACAGCCCGACGACGATATTACCCTCCTCCAGGAGGGGAGTAAATCGACCAGCACACTACACAACGTCCGCCGCCGCCCAGCTTTCTTCCTCGCCGACGAGGCCCATCGCGACGTCCCACCGCCGCCGTCCCTGATCCACCGTGCTCACCCGCCGCAGCCGCGGAGCCGGTCGTCCTTTCTGACTCCGCAGTCACACCGTTAAATCAGCCCTCATCAAGCTGTCTCCCTCCCAGTCCTCTCGCAAGCAACGCCCTAAGCCAAGGTTCGAGTCCCCCCTAGGGGACGCCCTTAGTGGTGTTGTTGCTATCTAGTCATGATGTTAGTGCTAGACGCAGTAATAGTAGTTAGCTTAGGTTAAGTATTTTACTCTCGTCGGGATTGGTTAGAGACCCTTCAGGTCTCACCAATAACTGCCCGGTTACGTAGAAACGGTCCGCAAGACAAGCAGTCTACAAGCAGTCGAATAGAAAAAAAAACCGTACAGTGAGAGGATAGCATTAACTGGAAATGTATAGCTTGATGTGTCGTCGTATGTACCTACATAATCCGATGAAACAGTGAAACTTATTTTTAAGTTCGGATAGACTACCTACACTCCTTTGTCTGTAAAGGTACCGATTACTTTTGTATATTAGACAAAAAATCTACGATATTGTTAATTTTCCGTAAACTCCTCCCATGAAAATAACGTAAGTGGGGTAAGTTTCGGTACATGTACCCACCGAAACTAGAAATATGTATGTGCACGTGACGTCATTTTCTAAATGGCGTCCGGCCACCCTAGTGTGTGGCCTGCGGGCGGTGGGTTAGTGGACCCGCCGCCCGACCAGTAACAGGCCCGAGAAGGGGGCGTGCAGTGTTCACTGTGTGCTTCTCAGCAGGATGTGGGGCAAAACCCCACAGAGAAAAGATCCGCCAGGGGCTGGCGGAGCGAGACCTGCCGGGGTAGCGATGCATGCTTTTGCGAATCCCGCGACCCCGGCCGAACGGTCAGGAGGAGGAACACCGTTGGTTTATAGCCGGTAAGATTCCAGCAGACCCCCTCGCCTTCCCCGGGCGAGGGTCATCAATGAGGATGTTCCAACGATAAAGAAAAAAAGATGTTTATTCGCACCCGGATAATTTCTAAAACTCACGTATCAACATTGTTAATCAATCGACCGACAAAAAAAGTGAGTATCTATATAGTTAGAACCTATTTCGCCCATGAGATGGACATGAACGTATCCATTTATGAACCATAAAATATACGTTAATAAATTGTCGCATAGGTATATACGACTGAGGCCGTCATAGGGTTTAAAGTCAAGACGTCACAACACTCACAACGCAACGTATGGGAAGAGAGAGGGCGGCCTATTCTATTTTGGGGCGCTATGGGGACTAAGCTATCGAGGGTCATCTACAGTCTTATACATAAAACAAACATAATTAACTCATTACTGTCCCACTGCTGGGCCTCTTCTCAAAATGAGAAGGGTTTAGGCCTTAGTCCACCACACTGGCCTGGTGCGGGTTGGCAGATTACACACACCATCGAGAACTTTATGGACCCTCTCAGGTGTGCAGGTTTCCTCGGGATGTTTTTCCTTCATCGTTAACGCATACGCACGCACGCACGCGTGACGCAGTCCTATAGGGTAAATAAATTAATAAACACAAATTACCAACTGAATAATCGCCCATAGACTCATGATCGTGCAACAAACGCCACAACCAAATAACCTATTCATTGCAAAAACAACGAGTTCCTGTATTTCCAAATTACTTACTAAGCAATACAACTTACTAGATTGCTTATTATTTGCTTAGATTACTTCACAGATTAATGATATATGGATTACTTAGTAAGCACTTTTGTGGATGACACAAGTTTAAGAAATGAATCACAGTGACGTTTCATGACAAGTTTCTGTACTTTCTGTCCGAGTGATAAGGCTGATATTAAAGATACCGTTGGCTGTGGGCCAATAAAGACCTCATAGGTTTTCCTGTAGGGATCGTAAGGGCAACAGTATCCAAACGGAATATTGTTGCCTTTACTTTTTATGTGGTGCACAGTAGACATCTACCTACAGTAATGTACCTATATCTATTGGGTAGGTATCTTATAATATTGGTACCACGTTTTAAATCGATTCATGTTAAAATTTAGTGCGGTTTCGGCTTTTAAACTGAACTAAACTTGTCGGTAGCAGGTAAAACTGTACAACGTTTGAGATACCTAAAGGCAGGGCCGGACTGGGACCTGAAATCGGCCCGGGCATTTGAGAGACGGTCGGCCCAAGCGATTAGACGGCTGACGTTTTTTTTTTTTGACGCTCCCCTCACTCTTTCTCCTGTATCTTGGGTGCATTTAAAAACACTTAGACGACGGTTTTTTTTTACTTTCCCCTCACTCTTTTGATTTCTCCGACTGTGTGACCGGCCCGTCGGACCTTTACCCGTATGGCCAGTCCGGGCCTGCCTAAATGCGTTGCCAAAGAGTAAAATAATAATAATTTATTATAGCAACGCCATGAATCAACGCACACGACGTTAGGTATAAAAGCAGTTGTCTCGCAAATCCAGAGAGAATAAAATACGCTACGCTTGTAACCTTGTAACACTAATCTGTGGTTCTCTTTCAATGGAGCTCTTTCTGCTTTCAGTCACCATCTTTGATGATCAGCCGAAGAAGTCTGATCTTTATTATCTAACCTAGCTTGTCCTTTTTATTTCCTGATCTTGTGTAAATTACTATCCATGTTGCGACCTCATGCTAACTCATGACTAACTACTAACTTTATTACTTACTCAATAGATCTAATATTATTTTTTACTCAATTTATATTTTTGGGAAATTTTCATGGTTGCCTCCGCCCTGGGGAAGGCGATGGATTATCTCATACCAGCTAAAACACCACGGTGTTCAAGCGCGGATCCACCGTTGTGGGCAAGATGGGCATGTCCTAAAAGTACTCTCTGGCATGCCCGCAACCCTAATAGACTTGTGACGTCACACTTTCACGGTATATTGAGGTCGATAGTAGTTTAGAGTCTAAATGTGACACTGTGATGTGCAAACAAACACACCTTTTGTAATTTTAATGAGCGAACAAACCAACATTTTACTGGTTTATTAATTTACTAGTGTTCGCCCCACGGCTTTGCCCACGTGAAACTATAAACTACAAAATCGTGATTAGGGCGTCATATATTTTGTAAACATCTCCTTTGTAGGAACGCACTATATTGATCATGAGCGAGTTCATATTCCGACTCGCGCTTGGCCGATTTTCGGGTGGCTGTGACCACAACCTTTTTTGAGGGCTGGATCCGCGCCTGACGGTGATCTTCCAATGGACCTATGGCCGGGGTAACGGGATTCGTTATTACATGCACCACAGCCCCGGCAGTTCCTGGACCCCTGCTGTCGTGGGGCTTCGCCCTACGGTCTTTGCCACGCAATTGCGCTCCCAACCATGTACAGAACCACGGCTGGAAGCGAGAGGTCAACACCAATTGCCGCGATTAGGTCATGGCTGGTCACGGCACTGCGTAGCCCACGCAAGGCAAACCAGCAACATGTGCTGCGCCGTGTTCTCCGGGCAGTCCTCACAGGGTGATGATAACTGGGCGTTTGCTTCCGGGATATACCTACGCCACAGATACTAACCGAAGCAGCCGTGCTGTGGTAGTATTTGTATAAGGGTATGTAGTTGGGCCGTGCCCACCCCAGGATGTTTGGTTTCCGATTCGAAATTCTAGAATGGACACTTAAATAACGTCACACAAAATCATTTTCAATCATATAAAATAATCTACAACCAAGAAATCTACAAACTTATTATTACCTACATAATCGTGACGCAAAATACGCGCTCAGGCGTGGAGTTGCGGACACCAGCCCGTTATACCTTATACCTTTATACCTACATAATGTACTTATTCCATTAAGGGCCGATTTTTCAATCGTCAGATAACTTTTATCCGAGGAATAAATATGGCGGTTTGACAACATTTGCATAGAAAATATGTCATACCGCCATATTAATGTCTGAGATAAAAATTATCTGACTATTGAAAAATCGGCCCTTAGGCTCGATTTTACCAATGTCGGATAGCGTTTATCCAAGGAATAAGACAGACGTGTTGACAGAATTTCTATACGAAAGCTGTCAAAACGTCAAATTTATTCCTCGATTAAAGTTATCCGACGTTGGTAAAATCGAGCCTAAGTAAGTTACTTTTGAAGTCACAAAAATAATTGAATGAATCCGCAAATACGCAATGTAATAAGCAAGAGTACAATTTAATTTCGCGCCATCGACTCTGCTTCATCGGCCGTCGCATCTCAGGGTCCAGGCCCCTCCTGGAAAATAGCGCTAGATACGCTAATGTTAGGTACCATGCTGCATCCAGCTACTTCTTCATGACGGGAATTAACGCCACTATTGCGGCGTGTCCTAATGAATACAAGTATTTGCTCTCAGCGGTGGTATGATGGTTTTATTTACAATATTACATTTTATCATACTCGCAATCCTATCTCGCACTGGTGATATCGTTACTCGTGACCGTCGTCTATGGGTTTAAGATTATAATGCAAAACATATTGGTTAAAAATAGAGACATTTTTATAAATCATTATTTTATCAATAATAGGAGAATAATAGGAGTCACCAGAAACCTGTGTAAAAGCATTTGGATTTTATTTGTATTAGATAACAATAAAACAACAATTAACATCAATACCTTTACTTCAAGAAAAACTAAGCATTTTACAATGTAGTACCTACAATAATAGATATATTATGTACAATTTTATAGCATTCATTCATATTATGTAATACTAATGCACAATAATTTTTGTAACTCAATTCAATACATTGATCTTTATAGTCTGAATCACTTAAAACTTAAATTATAAACCATTCACGTTGTTTATAGCAATGTAGGTATTTTACTAAAAAAGGTTAAATCTCAACTAATTTAGAGCATAACAGATAATGTAGGTAAAGCATTGAAATTTATACAGTGGGTAGTTTTATAAATACTGTAAACAGATTTTAATAATATAATTATACGTACATGTGATATGAATATTGGTAAATCACCTTCAAATGTAACTACAGTTCAGTAATTTAGGTTGTAAAATGAAATGCTAATTTATAACAACCTTCATGTGCTGTTAACTTATGTCTACTTCATTTCTAACTTTAAAAGTTGAGAATTTTTAAACTGTGCCACTTATTAGAAATAAAAAGCGTTTAGACAATATTATGAAGGGTGTTAGAACTAGAGGAACAACATCGAAAGTATGTTTCAAACTCTCCGACTCAAGAACTATTTTAAATAAATTATAAATGGAATGGAGTTATTCAACAGTAACATAACAACTTGTACCCCAGAGTCAGTACCCATTATTACGTTGATAATACCACTTTACATACTAACTGAAGAACGATTGTTCATCCAGAACTGGTGTCCAGAAACCACCAGTGTGATTACGTATAGCAGTGCAGCAATCCAGCAGTTATAAGCGTTCTGTAAATACAATAAATCCATATAAGAACATATTACCAAACTACAGACAGAATTAAGAAAAAAAAACTTTTTTTATATCACTTTCATACAATGGTTATTTCAGAAAAATTACTTGTAGTACCTATTGTGTTTATTTTATATGTCTACTATTGTCTACTACATATAGGTTAGCACTTAAATATAAGATAACATTGGAATCATCTAGGTACTCAAATATTATTATCGTAATCAAATGTTTTTGTCAATTATTATTTAAACATATTAAAATCATAATTTATAAAGAAGAAAACATTTATGTAATAATCAAAATGAGTTGTTATACATAATAATTATTTAGATATACTGAAAAAGTTGGAAGATTTCAATCTCAAGGCTAATATAATTGTAAAAACGGATTCAGTAGCAACTGCTAGATTGTATTAATAGTTACACTTGTTAAATTTGAGAGGAATTTACTATAGCCCTATTTAATTGTATCAGACATTACTTTTTCTTAATGGTATAATTTATCAGTCATGATTGGACAGTTTATTGATTTCCTCAATTAAGACCACACACACTTAACACCTTCACGGCTGCCAACGTGCCAGGCGCGTCTATCAAAATTTTCTTCAGGAGCCTCAATGCCTGGCACGTTTAAAATATTTGCAATTTGTATGGGAGCCAGTGAGTGTTAAATACTTTCTATGAAAAAGATTACATTGGCCATAAATCAAATTATAGATTAAATAAACAATCACTATACTTTGGAATTAAATATAATTATCTGTCTTGGTTATAGGACTCTTAAGTATGTAAGATAATTAAACTGCGGAACAATATGAAATTTCCTTCGCGCAAGTTATGAGAAAAGGGAAACCATTAAATAGAGGAATAGTCAACGAGGAAAATAATCACGTTCGAATACTTCGTATGTACTTAGAATAAGATATGTATTAAGATCAAATTAGATGGATCATGACTCACCTGAGTGTATCCAGCTTCCACGGTAGCAACAAAACTCTCCATAGTGTGGTGGCCACCTTCTGATTCAAGAGGGAGATCTTCCAACAAAGCTACAGCTCTGATATAGTAGAAGACGCCCATCAAAGTCTGAAAGATTCAAGAGTGTTATCACGGCATTGAAATACCATGGCTTACAGCAAGTTACAGAGTTTCTACTCACCAATTGTATGATTCCCCAGACGCTCAATACAAGCCCGCATAGCGACAGCTTAGGTCCACAGAATTTGCAGGCCATTTTAGTCGTTTATTTATCAAAATTACGAACACTAAAATTACAAGGTATCGACCACAAGCTGTCAGCTGGTGTCAAAAAATGAACACTCACATGATCTTTGCTTTGTCTATGGGTGTTGTATAACTTTAAAATTATCAAAAAGTTTAAATTATTTCGGATTTAACCCTGAGTATTTTTTTACATACAAGTAATGCAAACTTGTCTTTTTCTTTATACTAAAATTATTTTACAATTTATTTATTGCTTAAAGTTATTATTTTCGAATATTGTTCATGATACTCGATAATCATTTTCGTAAATCGGAACGTTTTACCAATATTGCCAGCGACTAGTGAAAAAGACTATATAGTAAGTTTAAACAGTGATTTAGAAACAAAATTTCCGAATATTATTGCGGTTTTATCGACATTCATGATTTTTAATTGTAAATGGTTTAAATAATTCTAAAAAATATCCTCTTTAGGTAATTGAAAAAAAATACATTGACATTGACGGACGGGTAGAATAGTTTTTCTGTTTTTCTGTAGCTGGCAATATATTCTATGAATGACACATTTTTCTCGGTCGTATCTACGAGAAAATAAATTTCAATAATGGTGGACCGTTTAGGTAGGCTATTATTTATTTTATTAAGTGTAACAAAGACAAACTTGCAAGAATGCAGTCTTGTAATTTATGTGCAATCATGTTAAATAGTTACGTGGGAGATTACTGTCATTGTTTGCTTGTCGCTCACTTTCCTTTGACGTCAAACTTTTATACCGTACTGCAATTTTTAAGTAGGTAATTTTCTTTTTTTCAGTGAACAGTGAGGCCAATGCTAGAAGAATTGCTATGGTTGAGAGCTGCTTCGGCAGTTCTGGACAGGTGAGCATCTGTTGTTGCAAAATATGAGTTTTTTCTGACTTTAGAAGTTGGTCGAATACCGTGTCGTATTATCAACCGACAAACTGCAAGATAAAATCTTCAGTACATCGCTCGGGTGGGATTGAACTGACTGAAGATATCAAACATTTATCAGTGCAGTTTTTCATTGTTGTCACATTTATTACCAATGTTTCGTACTTTCTTGTACCTACCTATTGTTTTAACTTTTAACTTAACATTGTAATCATAATTCATTATGAACTATAATTAAATTACATAGATTAAATATTAATTAGCGTATCCGTTATCATTTAGATTGTACTTTGATATACCATTCTATGATTATGTTATGGATGTGGAGAATTCATAAATACTATCAAAATTACTATAAAATCCCTGTCCCAATGTCTATGGTTGAAGCAATTTTATCAAAGTAAATATATTTTAGAACCTACTCAAAACTTAAATATATTAAAGTAATGTCATGTAAAGTCATAAATATCAACATTCTTATCAATAGATGGCGATCATTTATCATTGGTAGTCTGATTATCAGGAAAAGAACAAGGCTCTGTCAATTTTTAAATAAAACTTATTGTCATATGCAGTCTAGGACTACCATCCTTGTGTGGGTAACAGGTTCAACCCACATCAAGAAATATTGTTATACTGGTTAATCCAAATTTGGATACTTATTCATCAACATTATGACACCAATCCTTATCTTAGATCCTACTTATTTATTTCACTAGCTCAGTGGAATATTGTAAGGTTTCTTATGCACTACACTGTTACTATAAGTGGTTCAGTACGAGTTGTCAAATTATTTTAGTTTTAAAGTTTTGTTTGGTGTTATAACTTGATGTGATATCTTAGGTTTGTGTTATCTGCAGGCCCCTCATACTAAGTAGGCAAACACAAAAATGTATTATTGACATTGTAATAAAAAGTATTTGTTATCACACAGATAACCTACGCAAACATATACAGAGCATATTAAAAAAATATTGTAAACTTTTTTTTATAGCCTCTGGCAGAGCAAGGCAGGGTCCTTGTGGGGGAGGGTGTCTTGACAAAAATGTGTCGCAAGAAACCAAAAGCCAGACAATTCTTCTTGTTCAACGACATCCTTGTCTATGGAAACATTGTTATAAACAAGAAGAAATATAATAAACAGCACGTTATACCACTTGAGGAGGTGAAGTTGGAGTCCCTGAAGGATGAAGGACGTAAGTATTACTTAATTAATATGGCAAATGATGCAGTTTATAGGGCAGACCTATATACAGCAGTTGACTGAAGCCCGTGTTGATCCATTTAATAGAAACCTGGACGATAATGTTGCTGCTTTTATCATCACTTATTTCTGCCATTAAATATTTAAGATATTCGATTGTTTTTAGGTTTACCATATTTATCTCGGTTCATGTTCATGATGCTGAATTAAGTTAAGCATGGTTGTTGACTTAACTGCCTCATTAGTCTAGTGATGGCAAGCGCAACTGCTGATCGTGAGGTCCTAGGTTCGATACCCAGGTTGAGCAAAGTTTTATTGGGTTTTTTCATATGAAATTCCTCAGTAATAACCCGGAGTTTGGATTTGTGCCCGGTTGATAGCAATAGGCTCACCCCCTTATTACATGGCACTTAAACATAACAACAGAATGAGGGTGTAACTATACACCTCTGCCTAACCCTTCAGGGGATACAGGTGTGATGTTATGTTTTTGCATGTTGTCTTAGGTTCTGGGTTCAAAAAAGAAAAACAAATGTAATATAAATTTAAAGAGCCATAACCATTTTGTTATAATCCAATGAGGACCAAAGCATGAAAATTGTGTTACTTATACTTAATAACAGTACTAAATATATTATTATAAACATTTAGGTATATCATTAAGGTCACATCCCAATTAAAATCGTAATAGTAAATATTACAGAGATAAATAAGCCAAGTTCTAAGATTTAAAAATAATTATGTGAGTTGGATGTCTAGATAACACTCTTAAGTCGAGTTATGAGGGTGTCACAATAACTGCAAAATCCTTTAGATGAAACACAGGTATATCCAACTGTGCATTTTGGAACTTGGCATTACACTACCATGCATCAAAATTTGTATTGATAACAAACAATATGGCCAATATATTTACTTATACCAACAAATTAACATGAAATAACACTTTTTTAAATAGCTTTCTGATACTGAATATTAAAATGTTTTGCATAGATTATTTTATTGACATTCTGACTCATAATGTGAATGGCCAGTGAATCATCTTTAATATTACATATCATTACCTACTAGATGTATGTTGACATTGATCTTCGAAAGCTTGGATGACTCAACACTTTAATTGAATATTATATTGTATAATAATTCAATTATATTAGTTGATGACACTTGCAATCTTAAAAAGGATAGATAAAGGTTCAATCATGTATAATGAAAGACCCCTCCGAGTCTCGGAGAGCACGTTATACAGTCAGTCCCAGATGTCATACGAATACCTATGACAGTCGTTACGGGCAGTCAGAAGCCCGAAAGTCTGACAACTGGTCTAACCCTAGGATATCGGCATTGCCCAATAACTGGGTTGCGGAGGTCTGATGGCAGTCGCTCTGTGTAAAATACTGGTGTTCAGCCATATCTGGTTAGATTGGAAGCTGACCTCAATATAGTTCGGAAAAGGCTAGACAGAACATGTATAATGGGCTGTGTTAACGCCATTAGTTCTGTGTTAACACCATCTAGTTATTGTGGTAGGTCTACTCAACGCTTGAAAAATTGCAAACTGCATTAAGATTTTTTTGATGGACGCTCTATTAATTTTACTACACTTCTGGGCATTTTTTCAAGCGTTGAGTACCACAAGAACTAATGACGTTAACACAAAATTCATATTTTTGTGGGTTGACACATTTTAGCAGTATCAGATTTCTGTGTTCAAAGGAATGAACATGATGTACCAGACACGTCATAAATTGAGTAGGTACCTATCTAACATAACAGGTGGATTTTTGGAAGGGTGAACCCTAACATGTCTTGTCTTTGTAATGCCAAGATTATCATTTTATGAACGCAAATCTTTTGTGTAATGTAAACCGCTCGTGAGCTTTATATGAATTGCGTCAGAGGTGCATGATTAACGTCACGGATTTTAACTGCGCTATGTGCTCATAGCGTGCAAAATATTTGTACCTACGACGTAGATTTGTCAAACAAAAAAATAACCATAGAATTGTAATAAAATCATATTTATAACTTGCAACCCGCCCCGGCTTTGCACAGGTGCAATGTAGATACTAATGTGGGGCATATGAACCTTCCTCTTGAATCACTATCTATTGCTGAACACTGCATTAAAATCCGTTGCGTAGTTTAAAAGATCTAAGCGCACAGACAGTGGGAGCGACTTTGTTTTATACTATGTAAAGATAAAGATTTTAACTGCCTCCTATGGTGGCTAGCGCGACTGCTGATCATGAGGTCCTGGGTTCAATCTCCAGGTCGGGCAGTGTTGTTGGGTTTTTCCGTGTGGAATTTCTCAGTAGCAGCCCGGAGTTGGTTTTGTGCCCGGTTGATGGTAATACGTTCGGCCCCTATTACATGGGACTTAAACATAACGGCGAAATGAGGTTGTTACTATACACCTCTGCATAACCCTTCGGGGAATACAGGTGTGATGTTATGTAATAATTTTAATTATTGTTGTTATAGAATACCGCAATGGGTGGTTAATCCGCACCGCGTCCAAATCCTTTGCCGTATACGCCGCGACAGCCACCGAGAAAGAAGAATGGATGGCGCACATAGAAAAATGTATAGAAGATTTGCTAAGAAAGAGTAAGTACCCACTGTCTTATTCATTTCGATTTTGAAACTAGTATTGACAGAAAAGCAATAAACTTCTTTAACCTTTGAACGCCAGAGCATAAACCCCACGCCAAGGCAACTAATCCCATCGTTTTTGTCACATATTTGTGACGTTGGCGTACAGCGTAAGCTTTCGTTTGTCACATATATCGTCGCTGCGCCTGCAAAATCCGCTGTTTTTTTTTTTAATCTGTCTTTGACGCTATTTTTTTACAATAGTTCTCAAGCCACGTGCACCTGTAAAATCTGCTTTTTAATAATTTATTTGGTTAAGAAGATAGCAAAATAAATGATTAGAAAATGTATTTTACAGTTGCACGTGGCTTGAGAACTATTATAAAATAACACCAAAGACAGATTAACAAAAAAACAGCGGATTTTGCAGACGCAGCGACGATATGTGACAATGGCGTCCAAAAGGTTAAAAATATCTGCCTGATTTCATTCAAGCCACATACTTGAAGTCTGATATCAGTAATTTAAATTACAACTGCTGTCTGCCCAATACTGATAACCTGGTTACACAAACTGACACACTTTCAGGCTGCCTTTATAAAGCAGTATTGCTTTATAAAGGCAGCCTGAAAGTGTGTCACACATGAAAGCCGGGACTGACCAGGTGAAATCCATTCAGAGGTGCAGAACCATTTCCACACTGATTTTGCTACTAAAATTCTAATATTAATGTTTATTGTCGTGATGGTAAAGGCATAACAGTGAATCTTTTCAAGCCAATATGGCTGTTTATATCGAACAATATCTTTTAACATACTTTTTTTTGTCAGGTGGCAAACAACCGCCGTCAGAGCATGCGGCTGTATGGGTCCCAGACAACGAGGCGTCGATATGCATGCACTGCAAGAAGACACAGTTCACTGTTCTCAACAGGAGGGTAAGCTATCCAACACTATTAACTTTTCAGTAACTACTATTATTTTTAAATTTCGAATATTTTAAGTTGTTGTTGTGCGAGGTGATCTTCTAATTTGGTTTCTGTATTTAAAATCCTTTTTCTTTATCTCACATTACCATCTTGTTCTTTTCGTGTGATTAGTGACTAACCTGGTATCAGAGTTTATGCCGCCCATGGACCTCTGACTTTGCTTAACATGCTGTCGAGAACTATCTCGGGCATGCCGGTTTCCTCGCGGCGTTTTCCTTCACCGTTTTTAAGCAAGTGATAATTATACAATAAGCACATGAATCCGAAAAGTCAGAGGTGCGTGCCTTGGGTTTGAACTCGAGACCTATGACTAGGCAGTCCAATGGTCACACCACTAGGCTATCACTGCTATATAAAGCTATAATAATATATACATTACCATTACAGGCTCTTATGAAAAATCGAACTTGGTACACAAGCCGACTATCTCAGTTTGACACACATATCTTTCTGTATTTTTCAGCATCACTGCCGCAAATGCGGGTCAGTTGTATGCGGCCCTTGTTCATCCAAGAAGTACATCCTGCGAGGGCAGAGCGACAAGCCGCTGCGCGTGTGCCTGCAGTGCTTCGACGAACTCAACCGGGAGCGCGCGCGCCCGCCCACTCAGGCGCAACCCGCTAATATGACGCCTGGTTAGTAGTGATGTATTGTTCTAGATAAAACACAGTCTCTTATTTTGTTGACAGCTCTGAGCATAAGGCGTATTCCCCGCAGTAATTAATTGTAGGTCTGTGCGGTGTGTGTCACACCTCGCGAAACTGCGTGCTTGTGTGTGCATCGTGCTCTTAGATTGCCTTTTTTTTTGTATGTACGACCTGCTCAAACTAAGCCCTAGGTTTAAAGCTGCCAAGAAATTAGGTACCATTTGTAAGAATATGTGTAATATGTGTTCTAAGTAGAATTACTTTCGTCTTTGTCATACTTCTAATCAGAAAAAAGTTTTTAACAAAAATAAAACCGACTTCAAATTGTCTATCTCCGAAGTTCTTCATCAGATCTTCACGAAATTTAAATGGGACCACTTCGAAAGAATACTCTTTCAAAGAAAAAAGAATCATTAAAATCGGTTCACAATTAGCAAAGATATCGCGGAACAAACATACAAAAAAAAACAGTCGAATTGAGAACCTCCTCCGTTTTTTTGGAAGTCGGTTAAAAAATCATACTGCCTCATTAGTCCAGAAGTATTGGAAATACATGCAAAAAAAAAACAAAATTGTACTTGCAACCATTGATTGACACTCATACTTATAATGTTATTTGGCTATAATGTGAAGCATTTATATTCGTCTCTAATTTGGTGCTTTATTTACTCTGATAGAACGAGATAAGATAAACTTATTGATTACTTATCTAGACACCATTAAACTTTAATGGCGACCATAGTAACGATACGTCGTGTAATCTTTTTAACCAACTTCCAAAAAAGGAGGAGGTTCTCATTTCGACTGTATGTTTTTTTTTTGTGTTTGTTCCGCGATATCTTTGCTAATTGTGAACCGATTTTAATGATTCCTTTTTTGTTTGAAAGAGTATTCTTTCGAAGTGGTCCCATTTAAATTTGGTGAAGATCTGATGAAGAACTTCGGAGATAAGATAAACAATTTGATGTCGGTTTTATTTTTGTTAAAAAGTTTTATTAAACATATCAATATCAGCCGTACGTCATGTAAAAGGCCAGCAAAGAATTAAAATGAATAACTTTGCCGAAATCGCCAAACGTGCTAAACGGATTACACTATTTGCGGTGTAGTATGTTGCGGGAGGCAGCTGTCAGTAGGTATTTGATTTTATTTGTATACAATAAAACGACACGTTGACGACACGTTTGGTGCAGTGGCTGAGCGATCGGCTTCTGCGCTACGGGTCGTGGGTTCGATTCCCGCACGGAACAAATATTTGTATGGCCTACAGATAGTTGTTCCGGGTCTGGATGTTTGTGCGTGTGAAGATTTGTGTCTGTAAACGCACCCACGATACAGGAGAAATCCTAGTGTGGGGCAACGTTTTTTTTTAACTAACGAAACAATAACATTTTGGCAGGGTTTTATTGAGTTTACTACAGTTATTACTGATTCCGTATTTTACGATTGATTTAAGATGCAACTGAAATATTAAGTCATGATAATAAAACTGCCTTGTTGGTTTAGTAGTCGCAAGCGCGACTGCTGAGCATGGGGTCCTGGGTTCGATCCCCAGGTCGGGCAGTGTTATTGGGTTTTTCCATTAGGAATTTCACAGTAGCGGAGTCTGAATTTGTGCCCGGTTAATGGCAATAGGCTCGCCCCCTATTACATGTAACTTAACATAACTGGCGAAACGAGGGTGTACTAAAAACACCTCTGCCGAACCCTTTGGGGAATAGAAGGTGTGATATTATGTTATGATTGTAAAATTCGTCTAATTTCACCTGCACCATGCTACACCGCAAATAGTGTAGTGATCGCAATGAATTGTTATTAGAGCATAGGAGGTAGGTAATGGATAGTTATCTGAAACTCAATTTTCCTTATTAAATATTAAAATTGTTAATTCTTAGTGCGTTAAATATTAAATTGCGTTTAAGGATAACATAATGACAATTATACTTTAACAATGCAATGATGTCATGTTTTGTTTTATGTTTTTTTTATTGGTGTAGGTTTAGTTAGAACCTTTTAGATAGCTAGTGGTCAAATGCCTAAAATGTAACTCACTACTCGTAATGAGCGGTATAAATATGAAGTTTCTACATAAATTGGAAACTCCGAGTTATACAACATTTTTTTCAAATGTAAACCAACTTTAAATAGAGAAAAAATAATTTTGCTTTAAGAATCTCACATTTTTATAATACCTTAACACTCTTCAATAATTTAAACATTTGTATTTTTAACTGCCTCGTTGGTCTAGTGGTGGCAAGCGCGACTGCTGATCATGAGGTCCTAGGTTCGATCCCCAGGTCGAGCAAAATTTTATTGGGTTTTCAGTGTGAAATTCTTCAGTAGCAGCCCGGAGTTTGGAATTGTGCCTGGTTGATGGCAATAGGCTCGCCCCCTATTACATGGCACTTAAACATAACGGCAAAATGAGGGTGTTACCATACACCTCTGCCCAACCCTTCGGGAAATACAGGCGTGATGTTATGTATGCATGTATTTTTAAACGATTGTTAAAGCAAAATGAATGTTCACAATCCAAGATTTGTTTACCTTTTATACAAAATTTAAATGGCTAGACGATAGTTACTACTACGTCTCAAATTTAAAACTAGTTATTATCGCAGACTCCACTCGCTAGTTTTGATCGCGATGTAAAGTATTGTAAGCTTTGGACCCCAAATATAATGTCATTAGAAGACCATCGAAAGTTTCTACATAGTGCTAGATCAGACAGACACGCAAAATTAACAACGTTATAAATCAAATCTATTTCTTTTACAGTAAAACCGGACACGGCAGGTTCTGGCGCCGACTCTTCTGCTGACGAGGACAGTGACGACGATGACGACCGCGTCACCGCTGAGGAGAAACATGATGAGGTGAGGATATACACATAATTATAAGATATAGGTTTAGGACCTATGTCTAATAATATATTAGCAGCTTAAATCAGCTATATTCAACCTGCGACCCGGTGAGCCGTTTATGCGGCCTGTTGAACAAATCTGTGCGGCCTGTTGAACTTTTTAGTGCGACCTAGTGAGCTTTTAAGGTTTTTAATTTAAATGTCCACGTTTACGACTAGTGTAACGTAGAGCAGGTATATGCGGCCCGGGAAAAAAGTTTGAGTATCGCTGGTTTGGCAGATTAAATTGTGCTTTCTTCGTGATTTTGAGAAGGGGTAAAGTTATTACCTACCTGCTTTTTAAATATTGATAGAAGGGTTATTTATTTTGTTGTACCTTGGTAGGTTTTAATTTTTAAAAAAATGGTTATTATAAAGGTTTTATTGGTCACTAAATAACTTATAAATATAATTTGTTTCTCACAGTCATCATAATTATTAATTCTAAGTATTTGAAAGGTTAGAAGGCTAAGGTTACACTTAGTACAACAATTGTTTATTTCTAGGGTTTTACAAGTTATAATGGTGTCAAAAACGGATATGGAAATAAAGTCACCACAGTATAGTACAAAATGAAATTCTGTAAGTTTAGAACAAATGTTATAGGCGTTGAATCATGCTTTTACAAATACCTACTTACTGGTTAATTCTTGATGTGTTGTTTTTCTCACAATCACTTATATACTCGTCATTTTTCATAAGAAGTTAGTTTAGATATTTGCTAGTAATCTTAACAAAAGTATATTAAATACTTGAGCAGTAATCCCAATATTAGTTCAATGACATTTGTTTTGTGCCAAAAAAAAAACATTCGCTTGGTCAATATTTTTGACCATTAAAAACATTTTTAAGCTTTTGACCGCCCTAGTCTAGGTAAAAAAAATCGTGTCCATTTCACCCACTTCGATCATATCTTCATATTATAACCGTCTTTATCAATATAAGAGTAAATTCGCACACATCAGTCACGTCGCCGTCACGTCGCTGATCAGTCACGTTAAAAAATATAGTATTATACAGAGTGTAAACGAAATCATGTAATTCCTTCAAACCTCGTGATTGCTAACATAGATAAAATCTGCACGGAATACGTCTGGTTCTTCTGCCTAGCTTTTTTCTCAACTATGTTGGGGTCAGCTTCCGGTCTAACCAGATGCGGCTGAATACCAGTATTTTACACGAAGCGACTTCCATCAGACCCCCGTAACCCGGTTACCGGGTAATGCCGATATCCTAAGGTTAGACCAGTTGTCAGACTTTCGGGCTACGTTTATGTACGTACGGGATACGTTTGGTTACAATAAAAAAAAAATGACAAGAAGAAAACATGTGTTCTTAACGTGAGGCATTTTAGCACCCCGAGCGAATTCCACGGCTATTGCTCGCCGCGCGGTCATTTAACTCGGTGCGTTAAAATGCCTCACGTTAAAAACACATGATTACTTGTAATTTTTTTATTGAATTTAAACGTATCCAGTGCAGATTTTATCTATGTTAGCAGTACATCACGAGATTTGAAGGAATGACATGATTTCGTTTACATTCTGTAGAAGTTGTAGGACGTCGCATCACCGTCACGTGCAAACGCTAATTTCACGAACGAAAAATGAATGTTGCTATGACTGACACTTATTCACAAACACCACATCGTCTTTTAACTGATCGGTGACTTGACGGCGACGTGAAAGACGAGGGACTGTACCTTAAAGGTTAAAAAAAAAACGGAAATATCAGACTGGGCCGGTCAAGGGGTTAACAGTTAATTGATCAAGCAAATGTATCGTTATGTAAAGAAACACACAAGAAAACTTAATTCCTAGACAACTGACCAACGGAAAAGAACACACATTAAATTTATTAGTGTGCCTAGAGATAAACACATTGTATTAAAGAATTTCTAAATTAAATAATTGTATCTCCTATTTATTCTTTCACTCTGTCTGTGTGTTTCTTCGCTATGTTTGAGTTTGTTTGGGTTTTTGTTATTGTCAATAGATTTTTACTAATTCGTTTGTCGTGTTTGTTTTTTTTCCTACTCATACATAGTGTTCGTTACCATCGTCTTTATTTTTATAATAGCAGAAAGAGTATTTACTACTTTATAATTTTAATATTATATGAAAAATTTGAAATTTTATATAAGCACTGGCTTACCGTGAAACCACACCCAATAAATATTATTAATTAAAGAAAAATAATATCACTCTCACCGTTCTAATTCTCAGCACCGAAATTCATATTACTCAAGATTTTTTTTATCAAATACTAGCTGCCCGGACAGACTTTGTTCTGTCAAAAGTTATTGGCCTGTAGTGGGAAAAGAAAAGTGCTGTTTTTACTATTTTCCATGCAAATTTTATATTTTTTTCTCTCCTTAAGAACCTTCTTTATGCCTTAAGGAATATACAAGGTTAGTCGGAAAGGGGGTACTAAGCCGAAAGGATGTTAAAGTACCCATAATAAGGGATAACTTTTGTTCTACAACTTTCCCCAAAACTCGATAGTTTAAGAGAAATAGCTTTTCAAAGATTTCGTAAAAAATATGCTAAAATCTATCTGTCTATAGCTATGATCAGCTGTGTTTACTATTTAGGTCATATTTGGGGTCACGGATTAGAAAATTAATTTTCTGAATTCATAACTAAAGCAGGGATGAAGAATTTTTCAAAAAACTAAAATAAAAATAATTTTTTATAGAAAAAAATTAATCGATTTTTTAAAATTTAACACTTGCTTTAAAATAGTCATCAGTGATACTTTAAGTGGCCCGCGGCTTAGTACCCCTTTCCGACTAACATTGTATAAAAAAAAATTGCCGAATTGGTCGAGCCGGTCTCAAGTTTTGCGCTTAGCAACACATTTGGTGATTCATTTTTATTTATATAGATTATGAAGAAATCGAAACCATTAACATAATTATTAAAAACAGTATCTTAAAATAAATAATATTGCAATATTTTATGTAAATTATCAGGCAGAAGAATCAGCCATTTAAATTGATTTAATGATTTAGATTTTACCCTGTATAAATAAAAATAATTAAGAAAAAAGAACTGAACTTTTCTACGCCCTATCCGACCACTCCTCACTAACATAATAATTTAATATTTCCATTATATTTTCCAGCCAAAGTTCTATGGTGACAGTGATAAGACTGAAGAGACCAACAATCATTCGTCCAAGGATTCCGCAAAGTGAAAATCTTATTCAAGAGACCACTGTCCATCACAGGTTTAACAATAAACTTATACAATATATTAATATTAAAGTAATATTAATGAGCGCAAACAATATTGCGCAGAATTTAAAGACTGGACTGCGTGCATTCAGTTTCATCTAAACGTCCTTATGTATCTATTTCTATTAGCAACATTGATAACGGGATCAATTTTTTATTAGACTTGAGCGTTAAATCCATTCGCTAGTTCTACTGCACAAGTTGACTTGTCCAAACGACTTTTAAACTGTGAACTGCAACAAGTAGACTTCGGAAGTTTTACCAACAAAGGGCGCTTTCAATTTAGACGTTTCGTGTCGGACCGCTGCGGTGCCGAAGCGGTGCGTTTGTCGTAATGCGCAAGGACGGTCGTTTGTTTTCATACAGAGAACGCGGTGCGGCAACAGTGCGTGTTGTCGAGCGTTCGCGGTACAGACGCCGCACCGCGTTCTCTGTATGAAAACAAACGACCGTCCTTGCGCATTACGACAAACGCACCGCTTCGGCACCGCAGCGGTCCGACACGAAACGTCTAAATTGAAAGCGCCCTAAGCGAGTAACGGAGTGCAATAAATTGCGCAGTAAAACATGCTGGATTTGGCGCTTTGTGAATACTGTGATCTTTTTCGAATTTCTTCCGAATTGAACCCATGCAGCCCAAGTCTTATAACACAGTGTATATAGCCTACTCCATACAATTTGTCAATCGTGCAGGGTTTGGGGTAACAGGAGGGGCTTATGTCCCAAGCTGCTTTCATCAGGTCGGGATAAGACAATTTAGAATAGCATCTGATTTTGAACTTAGTCAATTATTTGAAATTTAGTATTTATACCTATCAGGTGACGACCATGTATATTAGACCTGTTAAAATCAAAGGCTATGACACACTGTATGGAGTAGGCAGTAACACTGTGCTTACACCAATTGTGTATAATAGTCTAAAAATCGCCATGTGTTCCGAACCCAATACTTGTTTTATTATGGACGGTCTCCGAGTTTACCACAATGGCCTTCAAAATTTTTTTATATTAGGAAAAAATTGTTAGATAAAAATCCTTTATAGTGGATTACAATCGTAAACTTTTATACGACACCGAAGATTTCCTGACGTGTGGTCAGTAAAATATGATTTTGATAATGAATAAAATTGCTAGATGTTCCGCTGGACTTTTAACAGCTTTAAACCGCTCAAAAGTGAACTGAGATGGAGTTTTTTTGTTTAGATTTAAATCATATTTATTATTTGATAGTAAGACATCATGGTTATAAGACGTTTTTAACAATATTTAGGCTTAGTCATGTTATGTCAACATATTAATATTTTACATATGTTATGTTAAGCTTATTTTATTGTAAATTTTATCACGGTCTATACTTGCTTTTTCGAATGTTGCCGTCTTATTAAAAGGGATGCAAGGCAATAAAATAGTAAAAACAATTTTTTTAAGGATCATTAATTTGTTTGAATTTTCATAAATAAATCTATGGTGCTTACTTCTTCTCTTTAATGCTACGTATTTCACTTGTTTTGTAATATAAGAATCATAAAGTATAAAATAGTATTTGGAAGCAGTCCAATAAATATGATATCTAACTTTTAACCAATAGTGACCTAATTAGTTAGTGTGGAGACCATTAGAATGAAATTTAACTAAAATATAGTTTGGAATTACATGTTAAATTGCATTACAAAGTCGAAATTTATTTTTCTGTCTTGCTTCCTTTTTTATATTGGTGGCATAGTGTTGGATGCGTTATATCAAACATTTAAACAACTACCCGCACCTTGGAAATGTAATATGGTACAAAAATTATTACATTTTGTCTCAGACACACTAATTTGTAATAACTGCATTTTCTTCGGTATAAAAACTAGATTGATTTCGCTTGTGCGGTCCTCATTCCATGGTGTTACGGTTTATTAACAAGGCAAAAGACCAATACAAAGGGCCTAAAATTATTTTACTAAAGGGAAATTAGGAATTAAATTGTATTGCATATAATTTAACCTTTTGGACGCCAGAGCATAAATGGATCGTCGTACCCCCCACGCCAAGGTAACTGTAATCCCATCGTTTTTGTCACATATTTGTGACGTTGGCGTACAGGGTCAACTTTCGCTTGTCACTTATGTGTGACAATGGCGTCCAAAAGATGATGTTGTTAAAACACTATTTTTAATTTATGCGTCGTGTATGCCTGTTTTGTACGACTGCTTACAGATTAAAAAGACATGAAATTATACCCGAAATCAACTACTATAGCAATAGTGTGATGTCCATTGTCCACGTATACTAAGCAAATATGTTGAATAAGACATTTTGCTGCTATTACATTTCTAAGTAGCATCACATTTCATTATTAAATTGTATACAATCCAAACTAATTTTAGATTTGTATGTATATTAGAGTTTTAGATAATAAGAGGTGCATTAAGTTTGTTTCTGTTTGAAACATGGTTTTTTAAGTTTAGGTATTTAATACGAAGCTTGCAACACCATCTGTAATGTAGAAAGTTCGTAAAGAAAATTATTTATTAATTTAACATAGGCCTAAATGTTAAAAGATTTACACAAGTTGTGTTAATTCCCGTAATACTGGTAAGTGAAAATTATGTTAATAAGATATTGTTTAATTTTCAGTTGACAAAATATAATATTTTTTAAAATAATTGTTTATTACTTTCATTCCCAAAGTTTTGTTTCGCTTTCGGCTTGTAAATCCCGCATCAAAGGGCACAAATAGCTTTATCGTTGCTATATTGAATACCTCGTGCTGATAAAGTAAAAAAAGTTTAAAAATTCTACATGACAAAAATCTGCTGTTCTGTATGTTGATACAATGAAAGAAAGATCACGCACCAAAGAAGTAAAATAAAAAACAAAACTATATAAATTTATTTTTATTCTTACAAAAAAAAACAAATATGAAAATATTTCACATAAGGGACTAAATACACTTATCAGCACAATCAACATTTTACTCATATACACTCATAATTAGGACGCTTAAGCATGTGAATATGTGTTTTCAAAACCATCAACCAGAAACTTCGCAAATTGATGCTGGTAAACGTGATTAGTCCCTAACGCGGTCTATCTGCAGTCGAGTAATCACAGCTCGATACGAACTAACTACTAACTCATAAACATAACTTATAAAGATAAGTCTTGATTGACTAAATAATATCTTTAATATAAGCTTATCTTAATACCAATACTTACGACATAAGTTTTGTTGATTTCAAATATGTGGAAATTAATTTTAACTTTGCAAGAGAAAATATTTTATTTTATTAATGAATACATTGTTCAATCGATTACGACTACAATGATTATGGAGACGTCAATAAACACACTTGATTTGAAGAAATAATTTGGCTAGCCTGGAACTAAAGTGGTAATACATACAATATTAAAATATTGACATAACAGAAAAAACACATTTGAATTCAACGTGTTTATGAATTTATATTAAGAGAATCGTATACATTTTTAAGGTATCATAATAATCTGCATTTAATGGGGACGGCAACGCAAAACTAAAGCAGATGGCAGCACCTCCATACTTAGTTATTTCCACCAATCGGAACCATCAGGTTGATATGTTAACAATAATGTCAAACACATTGCAACCAATAAGATTGCAGTGGAACAATCGAAAGTAGCGCCATTAGTTCCACAGTTGCCTACCCCATTTAATTGGAAATAATAAACTTTATTGCAAAAAAGTTCAAAAATTGCTCATAGATAGTCTGATTTGATTACAACTAAACCACTATTTAGTTCCAGACTAGCCATTTAACATTACCAGTGGTGTCGATTCTGTTGCGTAGTTTAACACAACTAAACTAAGGGTGTTTGTCTCTTTCTGTTTCAATAGAAAAAGAAAGTGACAGTTGCATTTAGTACTGTCAAAATGTGCAACGGCATCGACTCCATTGAGTCATTTCTCCATAAGTATTGCGGGTAAAATAGACGGATATTTCTACAACCGACCCCATGAGATAAAGTCGTGATACTATTGCATTAACTGCGCAGATAAAGAATGGGATTAAAATTGGCGGCGCTTCTACTGTTGTTGTTATTTGCATCTCGCTCACGCACGTTCTATGCGAATGAAAGGCAGATAGTATATCCGCCATTTTCAATCCCATTCTTTATCTGCGCGGGTAGTGCGTAATTCTTTAAATCTAAATGCAAATGACTATTACTTTTAACTAGTTTAGCTTGCAGTATTGGCAGCCAGTTCGAACCATTGCCTAAGTGCGTCGCCCAGTACAGTGGGTAAGGCCGACATATCTCGTAATATCAGGTAGAAGGGGAACGGGAATGTGTCTAAGTACGATACGAAGCCTGTGAGCGCGTTCGTCACTGGATCCAGCAGAGGTCGCCTGATGTCCATGATTGAATCCTGGAATAACAGTACAGCAATCAGCTAAATGCAATTAACTGAATGATAAATATAAAAGACTACATCGGTTGAATATAGAACCCAAATATTATTATTGCTAAACCTAAAATTAAAATTGTTATCCAACTGGGAATAGTCCACCAATCTTTAACGAATTTTGTTTGTAATATGCTACTTACTAAAAAACTCCTTAGGGAGTCTCTTAGCGCAATGGATTAGACCAGGGGTCGGCAACCTGCGGCTCGCGAGCCACATGCAGCTCTTACGATGTAAAATTGCGGCTCTCCAATTCCACACGCAAAAAATAATTGTTTTACTATCAAAACCCTTAAAATCGTGCAATCGATCCATATTTGAGTACCTACTATAATATAGTATGACTGAAATATGCTGACTATGACTGAGAGTTAGATCATTATAGTAACTATATCTGAATGTATTAACGTTTTGTGTTTTTTTAAAGGTTATTAGTTCCGCTAAACGCCTTTTCAAGGTTATCCATTAATTACGGGACACCTGTATAAGCAAATACTATAATAATGAGGACACCCTATTTAAGCAAATACTATAATAATGAGGACACCTGTATAAGCAAATACTATAATAATTAGGACACCCTGTCTAAGCAAATACTATAATATTCAAAAAAATTTATTATGGCTCTTTAAAAACTGAAATTTAGTAAATTGCAACTTGGCTCTTCTGTCTCAAAAGGTTGCCCACCCCTGGGTTAGACCCTGGCATTGACTCAAGATGTAACCAGGTATTAGCCATATTACAGATGTAGGCATATAGCGTCGCCTTTGCTAATGAGCGCAAGAATTCTTCAAGTTCCTTTTAGCAAAAGTCGTAGGCCGATGAAATACTATCATGAAAAATTATTAATACATGAGAAATCTTACCTTATTATCAGGATTATCGATGATGACATAAACCAAGAATATTCCTAGTTGCCTCGCTCTCCTCACTGCTTGTAACACCTTCGTCTCCCCTTCAGAAAATATTCCTCTGCCGTCACTGACGACCACCAATAACTTGGCATTGACTGCATCACTTCTCATCGTCTGTTCTTCAAATAAAACGGTACAGAAGTCTAACAGTTGCGCTATTTTGGTCTTCGTTTGTTCGAAGCGTAGTTGTTCTAGAATCTTGGTGCCAGAGTGTTCGGAGAATTGTTCTGTGAAGGGATGCAGCAAGTTCGGTTTCTCGCCAAAACTGAGGACGGCTAGATCACCGGACTCAAGGAGGTTCAACGCCTGAAATAGTATTAAGAATAATATTATAGAATGAATAAAAGCTATTATGATATTTTGGACGTGTTTTTATTCACAATGTTACAAGTAGGAAAAAAGGCAATAATTTAATGTCATTTTTTTTCTATCATTACTGCGTAACATTATTTATTTTATTATACACTAGCTGTGTCCTCACGGCTCCGCCCGTAGCCTATGTTACTCAGTGATAATGTAGCATTCTGACGGCAAAAGAATTTTTGAAATCGGTCCAGTAGTTTTTAGGTTTATTCGTTACATATAAAAATACAAATCTTTCCTCTTTATAATATTAGTATAGATGTATGTAAACGGTAAACTACGTACCAGCAATTTTTTTATTTTCTTCCTTATTTTCTTTTTTCCTAAACCACCCCAGTATGGAGGCGAATCAAACAAAAACAAAAATATTCAAATCGGTCGAGCCATTTTCGAGTTTTTGCGAGACTAACGCACGGCGATTGTTTTTTATATATACATATAGATGAGTAACTGTAATACCAGGTTCACACGATTCGATTCTAGTTGATCAACTGCTAAATCGCATGCGATTTGAACCGACTGAACAGACTTTCAATCAATTTGAAGGAACAAAACGTTTCAACTTTTGTTGATCAACTAAAATCGAACCGTGTGAACCCGCTATAACAAGAGTGGGGTCTGAATATTGACGACCTTATTTAGGTTGAAACCTCACAGGCAGGTATTAGACGATAGCTACAACATGTAAACAGAGTTCGATACAAATATTTATAACAGTTCACACATACCTGTGAGACCAGCGCGAGGCTCTCAAATGCCAGTTCCTTGCTTCTATTATCGGACATAGAACTAGAATCATCCACTGCTATAGCGATCTTGTACTCGCGTTTGGCTGGCTTGGTGCGTCGCAGCCAGATGCGGTCCTTACGGAAGTGTGACGCGATGTACGGGATCACGCGGCGCATGTTGATCGCACGACCTGTTCTGAAGTCACCTGGAACGAAGAAAACAATTTTATAATAAAACAGGTTTCTGTTGACGTTCAAAACGCAGAAAGCTTGCAAACAACCCACCACAACAGGTGTGGATTTTTCCACACAACAAATGTCTAAAATTATTCCTTCACATCTCTGCTGCAGCACCTATCGCAGACCACAGCTGAACAAAGTCCTCACCCAAGATGCGACAACGCGCATTTCTCATATTTAGGTCCGTATTACAGAACGAAACTCAAGCATTAATCTCTGTTTAAAACTAGTTTTGAGTCGACTTTAATTTTAGAAAGTTCCTCAAGCATAGATTCAGTGATCATAGTTCAGCGGAGTGTGGCTTTATTCTAGATCGTTACTCAGTTCGTAGATTCGACCCCAAGCAGTGTTTTGTTCTGTAATCAACCAATCGGTCGGCTCGATTTGAGTCTCGTTTCATCCGAGTATAGATTGATTGCCGTTCTGGAATTTCCTCAAGTACCGATTCTATAACAGTGATCAACTGATTAAAGATCAAACTGGACTTGAGGAATGTTCTATAATACGGACCTTAGACTTCAAGTCTACTCCAGCTATCCTCTTTAAATCTTTTTTGATTTTACCCCCTAGGGTATCGCGATCTAAACTTCATACAAAAAAAAACTGAAGAACTTACCAGCTCGCCTCGACCGCCCAGTGGGTTCTAACACGAGTCTCAATCTCTCACACAGCGCCCTCGCAGCAGCAGACGAGTCTCTCCACAAACTTCTCCACGCGGTCACAGTGCCGTGACTTTGTGTGGGTCCGCTGTTCAACCACTGGCGGATGCTCATGTATTGGTCCACTGTTAAGTCCTCGGATTGCATTTGGTTGTCGTTCATCCTGAATATAAATAATGGGAGTAAAATCAACACTAGGTCGTTATCATCAGCAGACAATGAATCTCCTTCATGGAGTCCGAAATCTAATTCCACTTATTGATTCTCTTACCTTGTATGATACGTAGTTTCAGTGCCTCTAGGTACATGCGCAGTAACAACTGCATCCCCCTCCACTTCGATACCCGTCTCTCCCGTGGGCTCCTCCCCTCCATCCTTCTTATTACCAGACTTTTCTTTTTCCTTGTCCGCACCTTCTTTCATTTTCTCTGGTTTTAATTCTTCAGATTTTTCCACCTGAAAATATTTTTTTGCTTACAATAACAGTTTAAAACCTAACAAAATAAGGAAGATTTACACACGGCACACGACATAATGTTCCGTTTCAACTTTTTCTATCTCTGGCAAATAAAGCACGCCTTTTACGGGGTTTTGAGCTGTTTGTTTTCAATTGATCAGCCCAGTACCAAAGTCTAAACCAGCACCGTAATTGTGTGGCACTCTAAATCGCAATTACTTTTGTCTTGACGGTACATGCTATCCGCGACAGGTCGACCGGGCAATCGGGTATGAGGCTCGTCGTGTCAGGACATACGCCCCGCCCCCCGCACAGCGCCCGCGACATCTTAATCTTATCGCTGCACGAGTCCGCATCGACCGCTTTTATCGATTTCGATCTCGCTTACGTTGTTGCTTGTAGTTGTGTATTGAAAATCACTAGAAAATTGCCATGTCGACCTGTCGCGGGCTGTAGTGGCGGTCGAGAAGACGTATTGTAAAACATACAGTGCAATAGATATTGTAGAACTATCAAAATCAAAGTGGTTGCGGGAATGCTAGCATCGAGTCACAACTCAAGGTACAACTCTCTCTTGATAACTAACCTGTAATTCTTCATCATCCACATCCATCGGTACTTCTTCATCTTCTTTCAGTTTCTCTGCATCTTCATCTTCTTCTTGCTGTAGCATTGGTTGTTGGTCGGCTTGTTCTTTTGTGGCGGCGTCTACTGCCTGTATATTGTAAAATTACAACTATTAGAAGATATTAACAAGAACAACAATAATTTTGCGACTTCATTACATTAGTTGGTTGTATAAAATATAATTTGTAAAGTATTTTCACTGTTAGGTGAAGTAAAATTTTACACTCAAGAACCCATGGACACATTATCAATCATTATATTCGGCGTAGTCACTTTCACTTCAAGTAACCTCAACAAGGATGATCAATCCAAAAGATGTTTCTTTTTTTTTTTTGATTTGCTCTCGACTCTGGTGACAGAGAAAAAGTCTACGATGGAGTGAGCTTACCCAGAAGAAGCCTGTTCACTCTAACTTTGAAGAGATTTGGACACGATGTAACATTCAAAGATTTTTATTGAATTTAGTTGCAAGGTTTTAAAAGGTTGGTTCTATGGAGAAAAGCCACAAGAAACTCAATGGATACTCTTTTCAAATCATAAATAATACAATATTTTAGTAAGAGTTTAGTAGTGTGTGTGAGAACAATTAAGGTTAATGTGTGAATTAATTTTGCTGACATTCGTTCTGCCTAGCCTTTTCCCAAGTATACTGGGGTCAGCTTCTAGTCCAACCAGATGCGGCTGAATACCAGTATTTTACTCGGAGCGACTGCCATCAGACCTCTGCAACCCAGTAGCAAGGCAATGCCGATATCTTAAGGTTACACCAGTTGTCAGACTTTCGGGCTTCTGACTTCTAGTAACGACTGTCATAGGTATTCGTATGACACCCGAGACCGACTGTTTAACGTGCTCTCCGAGGCACAGAGGGGTCTAAATGTGTAACGAACGGTTACCCATCCAGATTGACCGCGGCAAGCGCAGTTTAACCTCGCAAATCATATGATCCGCGCAGTTGGTAATTAACCACGAGGCCCTTCTAGTGTAATTGAAATTTAATTTTGCTGGACATTGTTGAACAATGACTACAAGAGAGCTAAGTCACCTGTAAGTCATCTTTTTTAGCTTGCTTCACATGTTGATAAGCGTCGGCTTCCTTCTCAGCGTCATCGTCGTTGTCGCCTCCATCTTCCATTTCCTCTTCGCGTTCTACGTTTAGAGTATGAGATTGCTTATGTTTCTTTTCATTAATGTCACCTGTAAACGATAATGTTATAAATAATATCCATCAATATTTAATGTAACTGCCTGGGAACGGAGAGACTTTGGAGGTAGTGCCATAAATTATCACGCTTGGCAGGTGAATCGGTCACTGCAGCATAATCTGTAAAAACCTCATTTAATAACCTAAACTTATCTCATAGTAAGCAGTGATAACCTTGTGGTGTGACCGGCGGACTGCCAAGTCATAGGTCTCGAGTTAGAACCCAAGGCACGCACCTCTGACTTTTCGGATTCATGTGCGTATTGTATAATTGTCACTTGCTTAAAAAGGGTGAAGGAAAACATTGCGAGGAAACCGGCATGTCTGAGAGATATCTCGTGACATGTGAAGGTAAGTTAGAGGCCCATGGGCGGCATAGACTCTGACACCAGGTTAGTCACTAACCACACGAAAAAAGATCTCATAGTCGCCTTTTGACAGGCACTGAAAATGACTGTGTGGATCACTCCTGCAAAAGATTTGGACGTCTTCTCCATTAATATAGCCGCATCTAAACTTACCAAGCGTCCGTTCCTGATCAGTTTTGCCAGGTTTGTTCTCATGTTTCTTCTGTTTCTCTTGCGATCGTTCAGCGCGACTTGCGGCTTGCTTTTCGCCACGGTGACCTTTATCGCTCTTGTCCAGTTCAGAACGACCTGTTGATTGTTTCTCTTCGCCAACTTGCTCTTGGGATTGTTCCTATTTCATAGAATATAATATAAGTCACATTAAAATAACTTTTACAAGATAACAGAACTTAGAGATTAAGAGCGGGGCAACACGATGCGTTGACGGTGCGGTGCGGCGCCGGAGCGGTGCCGTAACGTCATCTTACATACAAATCACTATACCATGTCACACAATGCGTTGGGCCGCCGTGCGGCGTCGCACCGCAAGCGTGCCGCACTTGTGACCTGCGAGACGAGGCGGGGAAGGGTGATGCGGTGCGGCGCGTACAGCGTTGTACTGCGGTGCCGCACCGCCCGTGTGGCACCCTATAGCTCGAATTAAATGCGGTGCGGTGCCGCACCGCACCGTTAACGTATCGTGAGGCCTCGCGCTAAGTGCTGAATTTAGACCTGGGCCTTGAATCTTGACTGTAACATTTTTCATTCTAATTTATAGTGTATATAAGGTCTCCCAGATCCGTCCACACCTCTAATAATCATATGATCATGCAAGTTCCTCCAAGTTTTGTCCAAAATCACTTTAAAATACTTTAATGAAAATCTACTTACATAAGGAGCAGCCTCTTCGTCTTTCTTCTGTTCAGCATTAGTTTCAACGTTATCATCAGTCCCCCTTTCCATTTCAGCATTTTCCGCTTTATCCTCCGCCGTAGGATCATTGTTCGACGGATTCGCTTGAGGGTTAGCCTCTTGATTCTTTTGTTCTACTTCATCTTCTTCGTTAATATTCTCTGGATTCTTTGGAAGTTCTTCCGTATCTTCTTTTTCAGCGATTTCGGGTGTTTCAGGTGTTTCTTCTGGCTTGTCCGTTTCTTGTTCAGTGTCGATTTCTTGGCCGCCATCTTTATCTTCTTCTTCTGGGTTATCTTCTGGACCTGGTTGTTCGGTGTCGTCTTCTTTGTCCTGGTGACGAGTAACTTATGTATTATAAACGTAATAATTATTTTTTGAGTTTATAAGTATTTGTAAATCATTATAGACAAGAGATATTTAAAAAACTTGTCTAATTCCTACTGCAACAAAGTTAATCTGGATAGAAAACATACATCATAAAGAAACCAAGTCACTTAACTCTGTACAATTCCCCACTTGCTTATTAAAAGACAACTATATTGCAACTTTCCTCTAATACAGCAAACCTCCTATAATGTCTAACCTACCTTCACCTCAACTAGTTCTTCCTTGTCCTGTCCATCTTTCTCATTACTAGATTCTTCGAGTCCGTTATTTGTATACTTGCCGTGGTCAATTTTATCGTAACTGAGTTAAAACCAACACTATTCAAAACCTACCTTCTCATCATTCTGCCCCTCTTCCTTATCCTCGCCGTCCTTTTCACCTCCGTCTTCTTCATCACTAGACACTTCCAGTCCATTATTAGTATCCTTGCCTTCTTCCCCTTTGTCATCACCATCTTTTTCTGGCTCGTCTGGTATGTTTTCTTTCATTACATCCACGTCGAAGGGATTCTCTGTTTCAGTTTCACCTTCCTGTTGGTCAAATTTTATTATAATTCTAAGAGGTAAATTTATTTAATGCTCCACTTAAACTTCAAATCTAGTCTAAAGAATAATCAGTACTATGAAAAATTCAAGGTCAGAAAATTTAATTTACTTTGGTATAAAGAAGCAGATTTTGAATGAAATATTAGTTGTAATTTAATAGTTAAATCTTACATTTTCATCGCCAGGTTCATCCACATCCATATTTTCTGGCAGTTCAAAGTCTTCAGGCTCGGGGAGAGGTTGCTGGTTTCCATGATAAGGATCCATCTGCACAAAAATAAAATAAAATCAATTATACAACAGGCACCATTAGAAAAGACCATTACAAACATTAGATTACTTATCGAGTTTAAAATTCGTTCAAATTTCGCGCATCAAACTAGTGCGATGAACCCACTCTCGTAATTTATAGTTTCGTTGGAAAAATTTATTGACAATTTAGCTTTAAATTAACATAGATCTTCAGTCTTCATATTTATTTCACTAAAACTTAATTTACTTTTAAGTCAATACAAAAATCTCACATGATCATCGTCGACTTCAGGCTCATCCATTTCATTGATATCTTTCTTCTTCTTTTTATCTTTTCCCTCTGCTCCATCGTCAGTGCCTTGCTCCTGTTCTTTATCTTTAGCGGCCATTTCTTTTTCACCTGTGCTTTCACCTTGACCCTTTTCTTCCTTATCTTTTTTCTGACCTTGTTCTTCGTCTAATTCTTCTTCGTCTTCTGATCCCCAAATTTTTTGGTCTAGTCTGTATAGGAGAAAATATTGAATTTTATTATTCTGGTTTGATTTAAGTCTATATCATTAAATTAATAATTAAACTTATACTGAATTTTACAAATAAAATTTAGAGTTTTTGATCTGTTTATCATACTAGACAAGTTGAAAAGTTCTATTGTGGAAAAAGATTAATGACCAAATTGCTGTAGTTGATCTTTTCGTAACAGCAACGTGCGTTTTTTTTACATAGTATTTGGACCGATTTTTAGGTGTATCTATGTACTTACTTGTCAGCTGCATTTTCAATATCGCCCATTTGCTTATCAGCGTCATCTTCATCGTCCTCCTGCTCTGATTGGTCGCCTTCTATAACAATATAATGAACCACCGTTGTAAAACGAATTACAATAAATTAACAAGTAAATGAATAAAATCAATAAGTGGTACCTTTTTTGTCAACATCCTGCAGATGTGAATCAAAGTCATCAGTCATATTGACTCCTTTCTCCTCTTCTTTACAATCTCTATTTTCTTCGTTCTTCTCTTCACCAGGCTGTCTCGCATCGTCTAGTTGATCCTGGGTGGTAGGAAAGAGCGAATTGTAAACTATTAAAGTATACTTCGCGACTTATAATATTTGTATTTAATCGAGATTTTGAATATCCGCCGTCACATTCGTTTCTCCTCAAACATAAAAATCGTTGTAGCAGACCGAATAACTATAAATAATCGTTACCTGATTTTCAATTCTATCCGAGACGTCCTTTTGCCCCTCGCCTTCTCCGAGGCCCATTCCGCCAGTTAGTTTGCCGGGACCACCCTCACCTTCGCCTTCTTCCATATCCAGATCTGACGGTTTACAGAAACTGTGGGACAGAAATTAGACACCATGTAGTGGGGACAATTGAAGGGTTCTGTTTTCCAAAAGTGTAAGGTAAAAACTTTTTATTCAGGTATCTCCATACTAGGAAGGAGACTAGCCACGATATTTTATACTTTGGGACGGATTAAGAAAATGCTCAATTTATGAACTTACCCTTTCGAAGCCAGATCAGAGAAAATCTTTAACAGCACGGATAACATCTTGCAAGAAACCCTGTGTACGGCCACTTTCTGTGTTACAAAGTATTGGACAAACAGTACCGTTTGCTCCAATATTGGCACTATTCTCATCACTACGGTTTTGACTTCATGTACATCTTTACCATCCGCCAAATACTTGACATAGTTGCCTAACAACATTTGTGTTTTATTTATTAACGCTTCCAAATGCAGCATTTTGGAATCGATTGACAATTTTTCTTGCAAATGTTCTTTCAAATGTTTGTCTTCAATTATGTCTTTAGATTCTTCTTTGTCGCTTTTTATGATCTCATCAATAGCGTTTATTACTTCAGCGTTTTCTGTGTTATCGGGTGGCAAATGCTTCTCGTATACAGATTGAATGATAAGTAAAATTATGCTAAACAGACCTTCAGTCTCGAGTATGAGTTGATTACTTGTTATGCCTTCCATTGACACATCAACATTTTCATCTAATTTGGTAAGGTCATTGACAGTTTCTTTCAAGTAACTAGAAAGATTAACAATGCTCTTTAGCAGTGGGTGTAGTGGTGTATGTTCGTCGATAGACACCTTGAATTTAAATTGATAGTCTTGCAACAAAACGTCAACGTCCTTAGCCATATTTTCCAAATTAGTCTTACAATCGTTTGCAACGTCGATGTGAGCTTGAGATATCACAGGAATTTCCGTATCAGCTTGGCCGACTTCTTTAGGCATTATATTAGAAACTTTATGTAATGCATTCTTTTGTTTATTAACTTTTGTTATAAGAGCGTTAACTTTTTTACTTAGATCGCGCCATTCGTCGCTATTTTTGTAGCAACGTACTATTTTGGAGTCCGATAATACGTTATCGAAATCTGGTTCAGCTTCTGCATTCACGCCTTTTTCTGGACACGATTTTAGTACAACACTGAACTGTTCTAGAACAATGCTTGTGTTTGCGTAGCATTCTGTTAGAAGTTCAATCTTTGTATTTAATGTAGATATGTTTGTGTCAGTATTGTCAACGTCGAGAGCGTTCATCAAATTTGTAGTAAGGTTACGCAAGTCACAAAGGTAACGTGAATATTTTGATATGGATCTCTTTTGCGTGTTTGTTAGTTTCTGTAAATAATATTGAAGAGTTTTTCTTAGCGAAACTTTTAATTACTGGTTACAAGTTTTAGGTTATAGAGCTTATAACTTCGACAATTTTTTTTCTGTTTGTATTAAAATGCAAATAGCAAGAAGATCTGTTGCATTTATAGTATTTAAATGTACATTAAAAATAATAAAGTAACTTATAATGAAAATAAGAAATCTTCAACATTGGGTAATGTCTTACCAGTAATTGCGCAGCGAATCCTTTGCACCTCTCAATATTCTGCACGCCCAAATCCTGATGCGGTGATTGTAAAGCTAATGTCAGAATTCTATGGCGAGCTATGTTCTTCTGGAAGTATTTTTCACAACCAGACCAGAGCAACGATAGTGAGGCGTCACACCGTCTGAAAACATTATTATGTTTCAGCCACAAAATTATGTGCTTATCGACCAAAATTCAGGGAGCATTGATTTCAAAACTTTTAATCAAAGGTTATCTAAAGAGTAAAAACAACGGATTGATTGCATAAATCAGGAAATTGACAATACTATACGTCATTTATATTACAAAATTAAATCTAGATCATTGCAATGTTCCTTTGATAGGAAATACACGAACCTGCTTTTCAAATAGCCCACAGCCGCTTCCAAGTCCACCGGTGGTATAGTAAAGTCGTGCAATTCTTTATCAGAGGCGCTCAGTATAACTAAACCAGTCCGGTAGTTAAGACCAAGCTTAGTTAGGTACTTGAACAGATCGGCTAAAGCTTTGCGCTTTTGTTGAACAAAGTTCTTAGCTTGAGATGTTTGTTTCTCTTTCGGTAGGGCGCTGTCGACCTGTAAGAGTTCCATTTTATGTTACTGCCATCTTATATCATCACATAGCGTTCCATTTTATATTATTGCTTTATATTCCATGTAATATTATAATTTTATTGTTTTTTGAAAATAGTCAGTACAGAAACTAGTACTTAGTTATAAGCGTTTAAAAAAGTTGGAAATTAGAACAACATTCAAAAACCGATCATTTAATGACTGACTGTTCTTAATTTTTTCAGCAAATAATAAAATAAATTTCCAAACGAATAAAAAAGATACATAATTAGTAAATCTTACCTCTAAAGATCCCAGATGCGTGCTAGTCTCAATAACCGCTGTCACGAAGTCATCCAATCCTTGCACGAGTGACGGGTACCCAGTATTAGTAATAGTGTCCTTACATAAGGTCTTAGCTCTTTTGAAAAATGACGACACTTTGACCAACAGACTTGTGCCTGTTATCATCTTACAAGGCTTCTCCAGTTCATCCAAATATTTCTAATGGGGAAGAATAATATGAATATTAAATATTGATGAAGATGAGTGTTTTGTTGTTAGCTATGAGAAAACAAACAAGTCTAGGATTATTGTTACAGAAAGTCAAAGATCTACCCCGCAACCGCTAAGATTTTACTTCAAAACGAACAACACTTTAGGCTCCTGTACATAATTGATCTTGTCACTACTTTGATAAAATTCTTACGGATTTAACAATAATTTCAGAATAACAAACTTGTCCGTTCAGATCTGTAGAAACATCGCGTACCAGTCATATTTTTACCGCCTATTGAAACTTAAAAACTTCGGCAAAGAGTATAAAAGTAGATTAAAAACAGAATAAGAAAAAAAATGTGAACGTTACAGTGGTATGACCAAAGGAGCTAACACCAGGTTCGAACGATTCGATTCTAGTTGATCAACTGCTGAATCGCATGCGATTTTAACTGTCTGAACTGACTTTCAATCAAATTGAAGCAACAAAAAAGTTTCAAATTTTGTTGGTGAAGTCAGTTGATCAACTAGAATCGAATCGTGTGAACCTGGTATAACACGCGCAGGCGATGGTCCAATGACAGAGCGTGAAAAGACTCAGCTTCTCGGAAAGCAAGTGCGTTTATACACTTCGATTGTTTATTATTCTGTTAGAACAATGACTAGAAAATAACATGGGCTATTTATTATGTACAGAAGCCAAAGTTTTGTAACAATAATAATTTTAATGATCAATCCATACTACCTGAATCGGCTGCGAATTAAAAAAGAAAAGGTAAATTAGTATGTGATATTTACAGTGACATCGTGCAAAGATAATAATAAAATGAAAACCCAAGTGTACTACTACAGTCCATCTATGTCGTATTTCAGAGTGGAGGCGGGCGCGCGTGCGAGCGCAGGCGCGTGTAAATCAAATGTATGTAGACGCCAGTTGCATTCACAGTGCTCCCGCGAGCTGCGCGTCTGCATGAGGTGGGCGCGGGCGCGGGTGGTTCTAATGGCTCAGTCCACTCGTATCGTTCACAGTAATGTAGCGTCTGTTAGGTGAATGCGCGAGTGGTACTAAACCATTTTGATACACCCGCCGAAGCGTTGTCATGGATATCAATACGGAAGAATTTATATCTTTGAATTAATCTTTGAATTAATTTAGAATTTATTTAAATCGTGTTTACCAAACTTCATATATTTTTTTTTGTTTTTTTAAAAAACGTTGCCCCACACTAGGATTTCTCCTGTATCGTGGGTGCGTTTACAGACACAAATCTTCACACGCACAAACATCCAGACCCGGAACAACTATCTGTAGGCCATACAAATATTTGTTCAGTGCGGGAATCGAACCCACGACCCGTAGCGCAGAAGCCGATCGCTCCGCCACTGTACCGAACGTGTCATCATATTGCAATTTCGATTTCAAGTACGAATTTTCCATTAATAAAATCAAATCGTCATACATGTCTTCTAACTACGCAGCAAAGTTTGAGAACGACCGAACATACGCACGCTACGATAGCTCGTTCAGCACTACTGTGAACACGCAGACGCCAAGACCCGAGCGCCCGCACCCGCCCCCGCACCCGCCCCCGCACCCGCCCCCGCACCCGCTAGTGCACTCTGATTGACCACAATGTCTGACTCCATAATCACGACCAATTTCGCAAAGCATTCGGCTTTACGAGTGATGGCGAAGCGAAATGGGCGGAGCTTATGCACGACTGTATGGAGTAGGTAGTTACACTATGCGAATATAGTAAAGTAAAAACCCGAAATGTTATTTCACTTATAATTCTGTTACTTGTGGTACAGATAGTGCCATCCACTAAGACACGCCCCACTCTTCATCTAAATCACGTGTTCTCTCTCACTCTTCATCTTAGAGTGAGAGAGAACACGCGATTTAGATGAAGAGAGGGGCGCATCTTCTTGGATGGCATTATCTGTGGGGAGCGCAAAAAATATGGTAAACGCACACTACTGGGCCAAAGTCACGGCCTTGATTTAAAGTTAGGATACACCGGTATCACACGGTGATTCACATAAGACTAGTAGTTTACGTTGATTAAGAGACAGCGTGTTCTTGGTTTTAAACAATTAAAAAAAAGACATGTACAGATGTAAAGGAAAAAGAGTAAACTTGAAAAGCGTAGAAGAAACTCGCCACTCACACCGATATTACTACTATTATTATTCTACTAATAACGTCAAAATTAAACTAAACATACCTTGATATTCCTGGCGAGAACAATATGGTTCTGCACGTCAATCATATAGGCTCCACCAGTGGGCGCATTGGCGGTGGTGGTACGCTTGGGCCGGTCCCATATGCCCACGTGGTCACCGACCACATCTGCTGAGTTGTCTACGAGGCAGCTGGTCACACTCTCTTTTAGAACGGTCTAGAATACGAATAAATTTTCTTGATACTAATACACATATTAAAATAAATGATATGAGGTGTATTTCTTTAGTGTCGGACAGTTTAGATAAGCTGGTTTTAATGAGCTTACGGTTACACAGCTCAATTCATCTACGAAGTTGACCATCCTCTACGTTGCTGCAAAAACACCCTAAGAAAAAGTCGAGACCTATCGGTGCCTCGAAGAGCGCGTTAAGCCAACAGTCACCGCTGTCATAAAATGAAAACAAGAGTATAGACCACTATAGACAAATTCCAAAGAAGTACAAACCTCAAACTCCTTGGTATGTTTATGTAGAGCTTTATGCGCCTTCTCGACAGTGTCCTTAACGCTCCAGTAGCTAAGGTCTCTGTCCCACGTGCAGATCTTGACGAAGTCGCGCAATTTCTTCTCAATAGGTGCGCGCTTCTCCTTGATATGTGAAGATACTTGAGCACTGAACTGCGCATAGTAGTTGTATGTGTTCCATAAAATTGAGAGGAGTTCGTCTGGAAAGGAGGTTTACACAGGTTCTCGTTTATATACTGCATTTTTTTTATGAATCTTTGGTGATTTAGCTACATATCGGAACATAGATGCCATATATCATAGATTGCATAACAAAATTCAAATCTCAAGTCAATGTCATTCCCTAGCGACTAGCGACGCAGACCAGTCAAACAATAGCTGGTGAATACCGTTCAGCCAGATCCATTAATAATACTGAAGCCAGATATTTACTATATCAAAAGCACTAATATACTAAATTGCCTAGATATCAACAAATAAAATATTAAAGATCCTTAGCCTTACCTCTCGTCTTAGTAGGCTCCAAATGCACCAAATGGCAATGGTACACGAATATGATGTCCAGCCTTATTTCATACTCGGCCAAGTTTGACTTTTCCATGAAGTCCTTCAGAACAGACGTGACTCTGTCCGCTTGTACGGGATCTGATGTGGAGTCCAAATACGAGTTGATGACGGAGTATAAGTAGAACCAGTACTTGTGGGCTTCGGATTGCTTTCTGTAAACGTTAAAGTATTTATGTAAAATAATATGATCTAAAGTTGCCTGCATAATTAAAATCTAGGAGGATTTAGCGGTTTCTCAGTTATATTAGAGTCAATGGAAAATGGGGGAAATGCAGCTTTGAGTTCCGGTAAAACCACTCTGAACGGATATGACAAAAGCACTCACTGATAAACGGAAGTATCTGAATAGGAACAATTTTGACTGATAAGGAATCAATAAACACAAAAACATCTATAAAACTTTTTTCTTAATTATATCTTACTCACCTATTATACAAATTGTTGAGGCATTCTTTCCAGTGCGCCATCTCAAGCTTCCTCCAGTTAATAATCTGTTGTCCCACAGCTAACGACACGTCTATCAAGTTGTTGCCTTTATGAGCGTTCTTGTTCCATTCCTCGATCTTATCCCGAAGCAACTCCAGCCCAGTCAGGAAACGACTGACTGGACTTGTTACTGGGAAGCTGAGGATTCTGTTTACTATGACTACGATCTGGAAAAAGAATAATCACAATAGAAAGTACGCCAATGCAGAGCTATAGATTTTTTCTACAAGTTATATTCAACTGTTTTTTTGTCTAAATCAAACGTCAGGCCATTGTTTTTACTTACCTCCTTCAAAGTAGGGAAGTCGGGCCACTGATCAAGTAATTCATTAGTACTTTCTTTTACTTTATGAAGTAAGGGCACGCACTGTCTAGTTTCCGAGACCCAAGCAGATCGATAGAAATCTACTTTGCTTGAAGAATCTAAAATAGAAGAAAATGTATCTATAATTATGCTGTCCGTTATATTGGGCTTCAACTAGCTTATTATAAAGAAACGTATATCGTACCTTGCCCGTCTACTTTTGACTTAATCTGCGAAATGAGAACCATCAAACTCGGCGATATAGTCCCTTCAAATTCGGCATCCAAACCCTCCCAAACATTGTTTATAATTCGACTAAATGTGGGATACCTCTGCAAGAATGCACTAGTGACGTCATTGCCGACCAACTTTTTTCGGGCGGGTAACCATTCCGCTGACGTCATGTTTCGAACTATATTCGAGTGCCATTTGTATACAAGAGAAACGTCTTCCGAAGATATTAAATGTTTCAGTTTACTCTTTTCGGGGTTATTTTGTGGTTTGACAGGCTTTTGTTCTAGAGATGGTGGTTTGAACTCGGCGAAGTCTTGGTCAGCGTAAGACGGGAACATTTCTAGCATTTCTTCGTGGGCCATAGCGTCTTCGTCTTCATCTTCACATTTTGATCTGGAAGTTGGGATTTTTAATTTTGAACTGAATGATGAGTAATCGAATTAAGGTTCATAATCTCAAAGCATATAAATTATAATTTAAAATAGCCGATGTATACTTCTAATATTAAATGTGCTTACTTGGTAACATATAAAGCCTCATCATCTTGTTTCTTCTTCTCAATATCCCTCTGCTGTTGCTCCCACGACTTCACGAGAGAGCTCAATGTCGCCAGAACAGCGTTCATGGTCATTTTGTCGAGCTTGTCGAACGCTGTGCAATGCATGCGTAACTCTGCTAAATTCATTTTTAGAACCCTGGAAAGAAAAATTGTCTTAGCAAAAGGGAGGTTGTCTAATGTACCACGTGCTTTGGATCTTTTTGCACTCAAACGCTTGGTTTTCAGACGGTCACAAGCGTCACAGCAATAATTAATCTATACAAATAAATAAAATTGAAGTGTCTATTTGTAATGTCGAAATAACAGCTTTTTACTAAATGCATATGAAAGTATATACGGTACTTATAAAAAAAACAGATTTTAATATTTTTGACTGTCTGTCTGTCTGTTTGTTCCGGCTAATCTCCGAAATGGTTAGACCGATTTTGACGGGATTATCACTGGCAGATAGCTGATTTTATAAGAAGTTACTTCGGCTAGATTTAGAAAAAGAACTAGGGTTACGCGCAAAGAAATTAAAACCCATCCGTCTTCTACGCAGATGAAGTCGCGGGCACATCTAGCAAGAAATAAAAACTTACTGAATACTCTCTGACTCAGCAGTAAACATCTCATCATTCGCAGCTAACACATTTCTGTTCAATAGCTGCACGAACTTTGACGACACAAATCTGTTCAAATAATCCTCTTTGCCGTTTCTATTCGGAATACAATTCGGGAACACCATTAAATCACTTGCAACCTCCTTAAGAATCGGACCTTGTTCGATCTTAACGATCAATTCCTTTATCAAATCGTTTGAAGAGGTCACACTGTATACGATTTGGGAAATAGAACTCAGTAGAGGCTTCGCTAATTCGGGGAAAGCGTCTGAGTACGTTTCGATTTTTTTATAAAACGCGTTGACAGAATACAGCCAAGAGGACGTTTCCTTTGCCACAGTGTGTCCGTAATGTAAGACCGATTTGTTCAAAGTGTTGCTTTGTAGATGTTGGTATAAATTATTACAGACTGTTATTAGGTTGGTAGTGATGTCCTTAGTTGTTTTCTGTGATAGAACAGATTTTGTGAAGTGCTTGCAGTCCTGAAAAGATGAAATTAGTCGTTACGAGAGAATTTCTTGTTATCTTAAGGCTTAATTTGTTAACTACAAATGAAGAATATTATATTCATAACTCAAAAGACCAAAGTTTTTAAATTTATATACAAAAAAAACGACTTCGACTTACTTTCACAAAGCTGTTATAAGTCAGTTCTTCAGGCCTAAAAGTATTTCCCAGCTTATACTTGCTGACCCTCTCAGCAGTACTTTGTCTCAACTCCATAAGTACACTACAGTGCGGATGTACCTTCATCAAACCACAATCATTATTCAGCTTACTAACAACAACTTGGGACGGCTTTTCTATACTACCGTAATGGTTTATACTACCGGTCACAAGACCATGAAAGTAGTAAGCGCCGAGTAGTGCGTCAAACATTTTGACGTCCTCTTCAATATATTGGACTTTAAGACGATATTTCTCTACGTGATCTATTGTATTCATTTCAGACATCACTTTGATGTACAGAAGACTTGTTAGTAAAGATAGCTGTGCTGTCAAAATCTTTGGTTTTGTGTCATCCTTTATATTTTCTAGGACACTTCTCAGTTCCTGGTAAATCTTATTGGCTTGGGTTAGTGTGTCAACAAAAGAATTCTCTTTAAGGTATTCGCGAAGCATATCTATAGTCTGTGTTGAAAGATCATCAAATGTCTTGCCGTTTGTAAGTGTGAGAATGGAATGTAGATAGTATACGAGTTGCTCATATTTCTTCATTTCGAATTTGGCGTCTGATGTTCTGTAAATAGAATAGTAAATGTTTTCAAACTTTCGCGATTTGCACACATTATAAAAATACTAATTCGGGTCTAATGGTGTAGAAAATTTATAAGGCAGAAAAATACCTTATTTATTTACGTTTCGACCGAATTTTACCGTGACCACGGCCGGTGAAATTCGGTCGAAACATCGGGATAAATAAGGTATTTTTCTGCCTTATAAATTTTCTACTCGATTAGAACCGAATTAGTATTTTTATAATAGAATAGTATTTTAACGAAATTTAATTTAATTTGAGGGTGTTTTATTATTCGTTAATTTATGTGAAAAAGTACTTACAACTTTAATGAAACTGCGGAATCCAGTGTGGCAATATTCTTCCACAAAATATTCAAAATTGTTCCTAACTGCACAGAGTAATCAGTCCTATCCTCCATTGATACGGCTTCATATGCTAACAAATGTCTTGATTCTGTAATATAAACAAGTATTTACTACACTTATGCTAACATAACATCACGCATGTATTCCCCGAAAGGCTGAGCAGATGTGTACAGTAACACCCTCATTTCGCCGTTATGTTTAAGTCCCATTGTAATAGGGGGCGAGCCTATTTCCATCAACCGGGCACAAATCGAAACTCCGGGCTGCTACTGAAGAATTCCACACAGAAAACCCTAATAACACTTTGCCCGACCTGGGGATTGAACCCAGAATCTCACGATCGGCAATCGCACTTGCCACCACTAGAACGAGTCAGAACTTATACTAAATACAGCAATAATGAACTACTCTCAACATTAACTCCCAATTCCAAAAAAGTTGAACTTACCTAGATTATCAACAGATACAGTAAACTTCTGTAAATAATAAGGGAGGAGAGGAACGTTCTTGGACAATCTCTTGCTGTTGACCGGGATTTCTTGGACTAAATCCTCCGAGTTTTCAGCATTGTGAGGACTCAAGAATGGTAGAGGATAGAAGGCGGGAGAATATACTACGGCTTTGTAAAATTCGTCCCAGAATTTCACAGGGAGAGATGATATTCTGAAAGAAAAGTGACTTCTTTAGTTTTTTTAGAACGCGGAGCATCTGACTTCTTGTTATGTACGCAGATCAATTGATCTGCGGATGTCGGTATCCCTACGAGCGAAAAGGTGAAAATAATTTCATTTAAACTGCAGAATCTAGTTAGGCTGAAAGCTGACGACAAAATACTTGTGAAAAGACCTAGCCTTTACGATACAATACACAATATAAATGTTGTAAGAGTCTTACCTTTCGATAAGAATTTCTTGGTTACTGTCTTGTAGTTTAAGTATCACTTCCATTATATTCAATAAAGCTGGCGGGAAGCCTTTAGTCACTTTGCCCAAGTGTACCAAACTGGCTAAAACTTCTGACGATTCTATCCTTACAATATGTTTATCTTCGTTCTTTGATAACTGAGACACCACATCTAAGAAATCTCTCTGTAGTAAAGTCAATACCCTCTGAACTACATACGAGATGATAGGAAGAAGTTTAACTTGGGGTCCCGGTTTTTCAATTTCTTTACCATCAAACAACTTGGTAATATTTTCTTGTACCACTGCCAATTTGTCTTTATTTGGCACGTCCAATGCTAAATGCAAGTCAGTAACCGCATAGTTGTCAATAGACAGTCTGTTGAGTTGCTTAGAAATGGGTTGATTCATATCCAAAGTCAATTTGCTATACACTTTAGACTTTTCGCCGCAAATATCATATTCTTCTTTATCAACAAATAATTTCGGCTGGCCGTACATCTTTCGCATCTTCTTGCTCAACTTAGTCAATTCTGAGTTATCCTGATCACTGTTCATCACTATATTATTAGTAGCTGCATTGAAAGCCAAAATGAAATTTTCGTTCTGTGTTAGTTTGAATAATGGTTGCATCAAATGTTTTTGCAACCATTTGCTATGTGCGTATAGTAGGGGAACGATATCTTCCCTTAAAACTTGTCGCCTTTTGCCTTGGTTGGAAGCAAATATTGCTTCGTTTGATAGTCTCACGAATCTGTTACGCCAGTTTAGAAGTTGAGCCATATTACAGGCTGTTTTGTTATCTAAGGAATCCGTAGCTCGTTCAATGCATTTTATAATGAATTCGTCAATTACATCAAGGTATCTCCGACAGTATTTTAATATCGGGTATTCTACAAAATCATCCGTCAATTTGCCCGTCAACACAGCCTTTGAATAATCTACTACTGAAAACGTTTTTGTAGGCATTGTGGTGCACTTGAAGTATCGATCCATAAGTCTATTCAATAACAAAAGTCCCTCTCTATTGCATATACGTACAACATCTTCGCTAAGTCTGTATGATTCTGGGTAATATCTTTTATACGACTGCAGCCCACTATAACATTTATAGAATTCATACACACTCTCATTGAGTATCTGAGCATATTCTAGCTTCTCACAACCGCATTGCTTTTTTAGGATGTCATCAATAATAGTGTAAACCGATGAAAATAGTTTTGGAGGAACTTTCTGGTAAACGGTATACAAACTAAAGATGACGTGAAGGTCTGATTCTGTTTTACCATCTATAGTTTCTTGCACAGCGATATAAGCCATTTGCTTGGCGATTTCAACTGCTGAATTTGAGCACAAACCTTTTACTGTCAGAGTATGATTAGTGGTCGTAGTTGCATCAACACTGTCCGCATTATCATATTCCTCTCCTTCCATTAATTCGTCCAGGGCCTTCAACATAGAGTTTTTCATTTCAGCGAGTGAGGCGTTAACGCTTGACGCGAAGTCTGCGCCGCACCTCGGCTTGATGTAGACGTCAGAGAAGCTGCTGACGAAGGCAGTTATGGTGGAAATGCCACGGATTATCTGTTGCCACGTCAAGTGAGCCGCTTGCAGTAAATGTGAAATAGTCGGACGATCGAGTCCTGAAAAAGAAACTTTAGTTAGTGGAGTATAACGAGTAAGCGAACAACAACCAACAGTTGCAACCAACTAAGCAACAAGAAATCAATTGCAAAACTACATACCTTCTACAAACGACTGCATCAGCTCATGACATTTGATACACATATCATGGTATTTACTAGGCAAGCCACAGGACGACAACAGAGTCGTCAAATCAAACAAATTTTCAGTTTCAGACACATACGAAATTTGCCAATCTTCCGGTCTTATTAGAGATATTTCCACTCCCCTATTCCTCATTGCCCTCGATATCTCCCCATACTTCGGGTCCATTGTGAAGAATACTCTGAAGTTTGGATGTGGTCTTATTTCACTGATATCGCCTCTTTCGGGAATGCTTAACACTCCGTTTGGCTCTAGTAAACCATTTAATCTATCAAGAACAGCTGCAGAAGTGAGATTGACATTGTCTAAGAGTAACCATGAGCCTTCGATCATCGTTTTTACGAGTAAAGAGTCCACGAACTCGAATTTCCCACCGGCGTTTACAGACGAAACTTGCGACACTTTGTTTTGCAACTTGTTTAAACTGTTTACGATTTCTCGTACCTTTGTCAACATTGCGTCAACAGACTCATTATTTTGTAGCAACTTGTCACAATGGGTAATTAGGAATTGAATTTTTTGTTTGAACATATCTGTGTTATCACCTGACATATCATTGCTTGAAATAGTCTGCAGTGATTTATACTCATATAATTGACTAAGTAGCTGGTTCGACTTCCATTCGAAGACTCTTTGTCCCAACCACATGTTCCTAACAGTTTGTATTGTCAAGGTCTCGATTTTGTCGAACAAGCTCTCAAGGTTCCTGTTAAAATCTACTTGTTCGAAACCTCCGAGTAAATCAGAGACGTCCATTGCTGATGTCACTGGTATAACTTGCAGCTCATTACCTGACAAATCGGCAAGTACTTGCACTATACTACTTTTCCCAGTAGCTGAAGGTCCAACTAGTATCGTCAACCAATTCATTTTGATACTTTGAGCCAACGCTTTCAAAGTCGGCAGTTGATTTCTCAGCACTAGCAAATTTGTTTCAATTGCTCTGCGGTTTTTGAATCCTTTCTCAATGTTTCGGTCTAGAAAAACATCTCCTATTATAATTTCTGTATCGTTCATATGGAATTGAGGGCTACTATCACTTTTAGGAAAATCAGGATGGAATACTTCATCATACGTTTTGGTCATTTTCTCTTTATCTTCTTCGGTCCTCATACGGTTTACATAGAGCATATCAACGTATTTTCCAGGATACAACGGTTTGTTTTCCTCCTGATCTTTTATCAGAGCCTCACACCACCTCTGGATATCCCTCAGGTTCATTTCCCAAGGAGAACCTTTGTGACCCCATGATTGTATCTCTGTTACTTCATGCGCAACTTTACAGTTGAATTGAACAATCCTGTGTAAAATAGTTTTAGGTATGCTTGAGTACTGTGATTCCACAATGTATATCAAATCTTCTTTAGTTAGAGTGTCGATGTATACTTGAGTGAATCTATTAAGGAAAGATATTGGAAGACCTCTTCTAGCACCTCCTTGTTTCAGAGGATTCTGACAGGCAAACAATCGCGTTTGCTCTTTGACCTTAAAAGTTCTACCTAACTCAGGAATAAATACTTCGCCCCTGTGGTCCAAACACGCGTTGAGTCCTTCGAGGACTGGTTGAGGTGCCAAATTCAGTTCGTCTAATAGAATCCAGTCGCCATTTTGGAGAGCACTGAGGAATGCACCTTCTTTGAATGTGAAAGATCCATCTTCTGTTGGTAAGTCTGTTCCAAATAAGTCCGTAATATCCTGCGAAAATAAATTTTAAATTATAATAAACAAAATACTAATTTTAAATTGAATGACGTGTATTAGTAACTTTACTTACAGTTTGGTCGCTCAAATTGATCCGTACAACTTTATGACCAGATGACTTAGCAAGTGCAGTTACTAAACTCGTCTTTCCGACTCCAGGGTTTCCTTCCAAAAGTATTGCCTTATTCAATTGCAATCCGCGCAACAGTCTCAAAGTATTTGCTCCGGTCGTTGGCGCTGTGAACGTAAACTTCTGTTCTTCCTCCGCAATATTCCCATTTTGACCAACTTCAATGTAAAAAGGTTTTATTCCGAATTTATCAGCGCCACTTTCGGCTACGAATTGAGTCTGTTTATTGCTCAGCATATCTCGCAAACTCTCCATATATTCGTTGCCAACAGTGTGTATTTGATTCAACAAGAAGTTGATAGCTGTTTTTCTTAACAATACTAAAGTCTCCGAATCTATATGGCCTGTTAGAGCTGTTCCGAAACAATCTAGAAACGTCATACAAGCACCGTGTACGTAAGCTTCAGGCGTGTCTAGAAGCCCTTTTGCAACAGTTATATTAATGAAGTGAACCCATGTCAGTAGATCACGTATACTGAACGGGAATTTGTTTGTCACTTCTGAATTTTTCAACCAATCAGTGAAGTTTAGGATTGATGTTCCGATTCCTGAACTGCCGTCCTCTTGGTTTCCTAACGAAACTCCTTTGTTGACACTTTTTTCAAGAACCTTTAATAGGTCTTCTCTAGATGTAACACTATCACACCATATTTCTGTAAAACGATTGCGCAGAGCAGGCGAAAGTTCTTTCTTACCGAAGTCTCCTCCAGGATTCATGGTTCCGATAAAGTGGAAATTCTTGTTTGCGGTGATAACAACAATGTCAGAGTTGTCTTCCATTCCTCTTTCGGCTAACACCAACTGCCTTTCAGGTTCTAGTAAAGAGTTCATTCTCTCCAACACACTGTCATCCGCCAAAGATATTTCGTCTGCTAGGAACATATTTCCAGTCTCCATGGCTTTTATCAATGGTCCATCGACCCATTCAAATAGCCTTCCATCGTTTTTGTATTGACGCACAGGCCGGAGTCCTCCTAAGAAATCTGAGCTTTCTGTATGCATGTGACAGTTTACTGATAGGAGCTGGCGTTTCTTTAAAGCTGCAAGCACTTGGCAAATGGTTGTCTTACCGCAACCTGTTTCTCCGACTAATAAGACTGGTTCATCGAAACTGAAACATTTGGCTATCAAAACCGCGAGTCTTCTCATGTTATATGTCCATACTACGTGAGAAAATTCCTCTAGTTGGTTGTTCAGGATTGTTTCCAATATTGACTTCGTAACAGGAGATGTAGCTGAATGAAGACTGAAAAGGTTGTCCGGATGTACCTTCCTCTTAATATGTTTTTCTATGACTTCCTCAATTATGGATCTTTCGTCAGTTTGTCGCACTTTTCCAGCTAGGATAAGGTATCCTTCATCAGCTATGTGCTGGTCCCAATCGTAGAATTTGTCATCAGTCAAAGTTTCTTTTGAAGCGTGTTTATATCTCTGGCCCCATCTGAACAAGTCTCTGAGGGTAATAAAGCCGTCTTTACCCTGAACGGCTGCGGAACCACGCCGTCTTATTTGTAGATCAGCCATAACCGCTATCATTTTTTTACTGTAGGCTGGCGGAACATGACATCTTTGGTGCAAAATAGTCTCAAGTTCATTCTTTGGTATCTCATCGAAATGTAACTCGACGAACCTATTCCTAAAAGCTCTGGAAAGCATTTTTCGCCCGCCGTACAAGCCTGGAGGGTTTTGAGTAGCGAATAACATGAAATTGGGATCCGCTTTAATGACTTGTTGAGTTTCTGGTATAAACAGTTCGCGATTGTCGTCTAACACACGGTTCAGAGCTTCTAACACGTCACTAGGTGCCAAGTTAAGCTCGTCGAGAATAATCCAATACCCTTTTCGCATGGCTTCAACTAGAACACCTTCTTTGAAGACTAGTTTACCACTTGAATCGGTCGCGTAAGATCCTATATACTCTTGAAGGTCTGTGTGTTCGTGATTATTTATTCTGACACAATAATTGCCAGATGCTTTCGCTATGTAGGTTATAAGAGAAGTTTTTCCCACAGATGTGTCACCTTGTAGTAAAATCGGCAATCGGCCGAGTGATATTATTCGTGCAATGTCACGAAGATTCTTTCTGACTGTAGGGGTTAAGATATAGCCTTCTGGGATAGCTATTTCTAGTTTGCCCTGAGGGATCCAATGACCTTCGAAGAGCAAATAATTTTGGCCAAAAACTTGTGGCTCGGGAATGAGTTGGTTTATGACTGATTTCACATTCTTCTTACCGATGACTGCCCTGTAAATAATAAAAAAGAATATTCAATAAATTTGTATTTTCAAATGTTGACTTAATAAGACAAATTACGTGGACACTTACTTGGCAATCATAGCTTCTACTTTTGGATGCGAAGAACTATCCAACTGAGTTAGAAAAGATAAGGAAAACGCTTCATACAAAGATCTTGATACTGTTCCACATTTTGCTTTGGCAGCGGCCGTCAGAGCTCTGCATAATGTTCTAAGAGAATAATGCGGCGTGTTACCTATAAATCACATATAAATATTAAATAAAAAGAATAGTAAAACAATATTTAGAAAAGCAGGAAGACAGTTTATATTACCTGATCCATCCACAAGATTCAACTTAGCTTCTTTCTTAATACTGGCGTAGAAACTATAGATCGCCTCCAAAATAGCACCACTGAGGTTCATATGGTATAAATAGTCTCCAATAAGCAACATCAAATCATTTCGTTCAGTCAACTCATCAATGAAAAACTCTGTAAAACGATTCCTTAGGCCAGCCGGCAGGTCTTTTTTGCCTACATCTGTAGCTGGGTTCATGCAAGCAAATAAAGTGAAGTCAGGATGCCGTTTTATAGGTACTTTGTCGCCTTTTTCCAATAAGTCTATAGTCTCACTTTTATCTTCAAGCAATCCCGCTAAACACTCCAAAATTTCCGCCGATGCCAAATTAATTTCGTCTAATAGCACCCAATGTCCTTCTTGCATTGCTTTGACTAGAGACCCTTCAATAAATGCAAAGGTCAACTTAGATGCTGCCTTAATTTGCTGATCTAATTTCGAAAGTTTATATCCAAAGGTTACCCATTTTTTCAGTTTGTTTTCTTTCTTTTCTGCTGTCAGCCTAGATACTGCTGCTTTATGACTCTGTTTCATCAATGCCAGCAAGGCAGTCCAATTTTCCGTTTCGTAACAAGTATCAATGTGTCCCAAAAACTTTTTGTTCTTGTCTGTGTTGTAGAAACTTCGAAAGAGGTCTTCGAATTGGAGTTTTATAGGTCGGATGACATACTTTAAGTCGACAGGTTTGTACCCGCCTAATAAATCAGCTGAGTCTGACTGTTGGTTCATGTTAATGACTACCAGTTTGTGTCCCGTCTGCCTCGCTATGTATTGCACTGATGAAGTTTTGCCAGTACCAGTTTCTCCAACAAGCAATACGGGTTCATTTGACGTGACACAGCAAGCAATTCTCTCAAGCAAACAAGCGGACTGTCGCGTGAACGAAAACACAGTGTGTTTGTTATCGAAATCAATCGTTTCTAGACTCTTTTCTACTCTTGGAACTTTAGATCTGCCAACTTCTAGAAAGTTCAAATTTAGTGATACATTTGGCTTGTAATGCTTGCAGTAAAATTCCGATTTTGTTTCCACAATACCGAGACACAAGCCGACTTTTTTGGCCAATTCCATTCTATGTTCAGGCGAAGACACTGAACAAGTAAATATATCCAAAGCGTCCTGTAATACTTTCAACGCAGATTCAGGACTGGTCACGTCAAAACCAACTACTGATCTAGAGCACCATTTCAACAAGTCTCTAGTTGAAATCAACCTCGACCCTCTTATAAGAATTAGATTCTTTTCTTTATCGCTATTGACTACTTCAGTAGTTTGCAAGGATGTGTCGTGGCTGCCCACTGAGAACATCATGAAAACTTCGATCATTCTTGAGCAGATAGTTGATAAAGCTGGATAAAGTGCTTGAATGACCTCTGCAAGTTCTGATCTTGATAAAGGTTCAACGTTTATTTGTGTCAAGTGCTTCTGAAGCAATGTACTGGAGCTTGACATTTTCTTTTGAAAGCCATAATTTGTCGTCAAAGTTCTAAAAGAAAATTCATAGGATCACATTCAAAATAAAGGAGCTTTAAAGTTACATTCATAAAGTTTAATTTGTAACGTCGTAACTTACCGTTGGGTGACGAAAAGTTGGAAGCCAGGTGTGACTGGCAAAGAATCTCGATAGCCAGGCACGCATAATGAGTTTCTTTCTAGGAGAGAACTTAAAGTTGATGCCACATCCAAGGCTGCACAGTCAATGTCTTCTAGTAGCAGCCAGTGTCCATTTTGCACTGCCTAAAAGTATATCGTAACTTGATAAGAAATTACGAGTAGGCCAAGTTGCCGGGGAGTCGGGAGTTTATTTTGAAGAACTGATTTCCTCAAAAATAGACTTCGATAATCTGCGTTGATGATGATGAATGCTTTGATATTTTTGTCTATGTTGAACTGGTACACGACAGTCATAAATATCCCGAATAATTTACTCAAATACTAATTTTGGCTGTCAATTAAATACAGGAAACAGGTATTGAACAAATACGTAATATATTTTCAATGGCACTTACAACCTTTTCAGCATGTTGTAAATGCAAATATACGAGTATTTGCTCGTGCACAAGATAAATCAACAGACAAGACATCTGTTTAAACAACTGATTTTAGACAGTTGAAATTTTAACATACAAACAGCCAATACCTTTTTTTCCCGTGCTTTTAAATAGTCCAGAATAAACCCACACTTTGGGCGACCCAAATTATACCAAAAACGAAACAACCAATCAGGGTTTACGATATAAATTTAAAAAAATACATACCTCAGTTAAAACACCAGGCCTCCACACAAATTCTCCAGGTATATCGGTACATTGATGTGAACCTAATAACATGCGGGAGTCTGTTTGGTCTCCTAGTTGCACTTTCTTGAAGGCTACGCCTTTACGACCGGTGATAGCAGCCAAATGTTCCACTAGGGATGTTTTTCCGGATCCTACAGGACCCATAAGACTAAGGGCTTGACCTATAAAAAAATTGGCACTTATCCGAGGTGTTTGTAACAGGAATAATCATAAGAATCATCTCACAAGAAATATTTGCAAAAGCACAGAATTTTGGAGGATTGAAAATCTATTAAAATCGAGATCTATATTGTACCTTCTCCTGTGGGAGAATAGCATGATAACACGGTCTTGTGCCAGTTGTCTTACACATGCATTCTGATTTCCAATGTTTAACATTTAAGATCTTTTTATTTAAATTATATTTGTATTTTGAGACAACCCTAAGCCTATAGCGATAGGTCTGTCGCTATCATTGTATGGAGTGTCACACTGTCATTAATTTGCATTTTATAATACAAAATAATGTAATAGTAAATTCACTATGAAAATTGTTAAAATTAGAAGCTTTGTTTTTAAATTTTGAAAAAAAAGAAAACAATATATCCCTCTTACCTGATGCAACAGCTAAAGCCAAACTCCTGAGGTTATTGACAGTTGATTTCACAGGAACTAAATTGCCACGTTGAACATTATCCTTCTCATATATTGGTAGCAGTATACCATCAATATTGACAACATTATCGGGGCTTAGATCACCTTTAATTACTTCACTCATGGTATAAACATCATCACTTTTACTTCTCTCTATATTTTCCATACAATTCTGGTCAGGTGTGATAACCATTTTGTTTGAAAGTAATAATGATTGAGCATCCGTCATATTTGTTAGAATGGCCATGCATTCTTTTACCATCCTGTTGAATTTACAAATAGATAAATAATCAATTTTTCACATTTCAATCAGTTCACTAGAGGTTTTTGAATAAAAGATGTCATAATTACACAAATAATTTACTATTATTGTCGTTTTTTGCCTCTCCCTCACTCACATAATCTGTGAGCGAAAGGAAAATAGTGGATCCGCCATTTTTAATCCTATTTTGACATGACAACGTCTAATAAAACGATGAACGCCGGCAGCATGCACGAAAAAGCGTGACTCATTGTCACGTTCCGTCTGAGGCGAGCGTGCGCGCGAGAGCGCGGAACAAGCGATAGAGAGGCACGATGTTTTGTTATGACGTTGTCACGTTAAACTATCGTCTGTAAACCGACTTTACAGACTTTTTTTATGTTCTCTGGTTGAACTGCTATACAATCATTAGTAAATGGGTTGGCTCTATTGCCATTTACCAGACACCATTCAGAACTTCTGTCTGCTGCTGAGAATTTTTCAACATAAAAACCCAAGAACATTTTGGCCAGCTGGGAATCAAACCCAGTGCATGCTCATCAACTGCAGTAAACAAATGACAGTAACACCAGTGACAGGCACACAAAAATCGAGATTAGAATCTCCTCACAATAGTACATTTTTGTCACAGTTAAATGCTGGACAATCCTCACCTTTAAGCTAAGATATAATAAGGTCCAATTTAAAAGAAAAACATACCATCTAACATCTGGTAATCCTTGGTTTCTGAAGTTACAAATAAACTTGGTCCAATCCCATTTGGCAGACAATTCATTTGGTAACTTGCTAAGCAAAGTATAGCAGCATGATACAATTTGTTTTTCTGTAATTTTCTGCCGACAATCAAGGAGTCTCCGCTTCTTTGGAGCCACATTGTAAGAGTCCTCATGATGGATGAACACTTCAAATGGTGGCACTTGATTGATTTCAAAATATTTCAAGGCATATCTAAAAAGAGAACAATCTTGGAATTTGTTTGTGAAATAACAACTCATACCATAAAGTACAGTTTGAGTGACAAGTCGTGACCACTCAGAAATTAGGCTTAGCAAACTTTTGCGCATGTACAGTCGTGAAGAAAACAGTTACTGTATAAAACTATTAAATAAACTTAACTAATGGCAAAACTAAGATCGTAGTAATTAAATGTTAACTAAAAGCTATTTTGTTGCAAAAAAATCTATTCTGCGTCCACCTGCACAATGTTCAGAGTGGCCAAGATAAATTGGCCATACTATATATATTTGTCATAACTGTCTTGAACCAAAGCAAGGTTTAGATCCTTGTTAGTCAGATGTGTACCCAATATGATACAATCAAACATCTATCTGAATCAATACAAAGCTATACAAGGTTAGTCGGAAAGGGGGGTACTAAGCCGCGGATCACTTAATGTGTCACCGATGACTGCTTTAAAGAAAGTGTTAAAAATTCGGTGATAAAAAATCCATGCAAAATTATTTTTATTGCATTTTTTCAAAAATTCTTCTTTAGTTACTAATTCAGAAAATGGAGCTACTAATCCGTGACCCCAAATATGGCCTAAAATGTAAACACAGCTGATCATAGCTAACCATAGATAGAATTATGCATATTTTTTATGAAATCTTTGAACAACTATTTATCTTAAACTAATGACTTTTGGGGAAAGTGGTAGAACTACAGTTATCCATTATTATGAGTACTTTAAAACCGACTAACCTTGTATGTATAAATTATTTTATTAGCATTGAAAATCTGATACTAAATCACCTTGCCAATAAAAAACACTTACTGTAAAATGTCTGGATGATCGCTCAATGCAGCCAGTACAACTGAATACTCCAAGTGACTAGTCTTTTCATTATCATTGCATGCATCATAATTTGCATTGGAAAATACTGGTTTCAATGGGATTTTAGCTGCTACCAGTGCAAGTAGAATATTTGATAGATATTTCTTGAATAGCTTTGCATCTTCAATTTTGAGAATAAATTCTGACAATTCCTTAACAGCATTTTGAATATCAAATGTATTGGAACTTATTGATTGCTGAAATAAAATTAGAATGTCATTAATACTACTATATCTATACTAATATTATAAAGAGGAAAGATTTGTATTTTTGGATTTTTATATGTAACAAATAAACTTAAAAAATATTTGGGACCAATTTCAAAAATTCTTTTGCCGTTATAAAGCTACATTATCACTAAGTAACATAGGCTATATTTATTACTTTAATAAAAACTTCTTACGTGGACGGAGCCGTGAGGACACAGCTAGTATTAATTAAACTTTAATACTTCATTAATCATACCAAAAGAAAAATTAAGTACAACATGAATTTCATACAAACATAATAAAGTTTTACATGCACATTGAAGATAGTAAAAACCTTATTCATACAATTAATTTACACTTTATTACACCAAGGCCGCAAGACTCTTTAGTTATGTCATTGGTTTTTAAATAGATTTCAAACTCGCAATGCGCTTATGTCATTATACAAATATCTGATATGAAAATGAGATTGATCACAACATAATATGGATATAAGTGGTAGGCGTTGGTGGTAAAAAATTAGATCATTAATTGTGTTGTTTTTGGCTAAGTTTTTTAAGTTAGTTCAATGGAAATAAAAACCAAGTATTTACACAATTATTTATACAAAAGATAATAGTTTGAAAACAGGCAGCAATTAGAAAACTAAACAATGCTTCGCAAGAAGTGTTTGAAATTAAAACCAATTCTTATTCAAACTAAATAATTTTTATTTGATCAACCTCATTCAGTTATGCTTGCAAACTATTAGGAACTACATACATTTTGTGCCATTTAGGTGTAAAAACTAGGAATACAGCGGTGTATAAACTTCATACAAACTATATTTGTATCAATATTTGCGGAAATCTTTGTACTTCGAAACCACATGGAAGAAACACTCACTGTAAGATTTGTATTGAGTTGTTAGCTACAGATTGGATTTACCCAATATTTCAGAGTTCTATTTTTCTTTTGCTTGGTTAACAGTAAACCCAGATGCGGACTTAGTTTCGTAGACAGGCAATGGCCTGTGCTCCTTTAACGAGGGTTGCGTCACAAATGGCAATACCAAGAAATATAATACTCAGGGGAGGATAATACACACGAAAATTCAGTTTTCAAGCGCGTACCGACGATTGATTTTTTTTTTGTTTCGAAAATCGAACGGCAAGTTACTTACTGTACCGCTGTGCATGCTAATTCTTAGACCTTATTCCGCGCTTTGCTTAAATTATTAGCAATTAGCAATTTTTTAATAAACTCATAGGTATGTATTCCAACTATATAATTTATATACTAGTTCTGTCACCCCATAATATATATTAATTTAATTATGTGTTGTTGAGTAAATATGAACAAATCTACTAACCTGAAGTTCAGTACATGCTTTTGTTAATTCTGTCGTTTTAGTTTCAGCGCCTATAGCTTTAAATGCCTCCAACATGTTGCAAACCGACATCTTATCATTCCGCTGGACTAAAAACAATGTGTTTATAACAAATATTTGATTATTTAGAAATAAAACCGCTAACCGGCCGCGTGTTGTGCATTTACGAAGCAACACGTGAAATTGAAACTGATTGTCAATGTCATCAGTGACAGCCGTGACAGCTGTTATTGATTTACTTTTTTTTCAATTGTGTAACGGCTGTGGATACTAGTCCTTAAGGCATAACTTGAGTATTTGTTTTCTAAATTCTGGTGTGTGTGATACATTTCATTGCTTCTTGGAGGTCCTGGCAACAAATCTATACCACTTATTTCACAAAGGGAGGCACCTCCCTGTGTAAGTGATTAATTCAATTACTCCACATGGGACTTGGTCTAAGCTAAGTAGCGTTGGAAGATAATACGTTATATAAACTATTCACAACTTAATTAGAATCTTATTTGTTAAAGCCCTTGAAAATCGCACTATGGATAATAATGATTGAAGTATTTACAAAGGCTAATTCCCTAAGTCTTATTTTTGACTAAAACTTAGTTTTAGCCTAAACCAAACTTGTTGTTACAGAACCTAGTTAGTATTGACAACAAGTGTCTATTGAAATATACCATAATTATACGCAGGAGCAGATAATTTACAAAAGTAAAATACAGAATAACTTGTGGAGGAACGAGGCATGGTGTTTCTCTATCGTAAAGAGAAGATCCTCCAACCAGGCGGGTATTATGTCTGGCGGGTTACTGCCAAACGATTTATATTGGGAAGTTGTGTGCGAGTCACATTTCGATAGTGCGATGCAGGATTCTAAGATGGCATCTTTGAGAGTTGTCGTTATTGTCCCTGTAGTATGCTACACAATCGACATGCTGCGTAGTTCGCATGTGGCGTGTGTAAAAATAAAAAGCAATCAAACAGTATTCACTAAAGCGGCAGTATTAATGAGTTTCACAAAAAACATACAGTCCCAGCAAACAAAAACAAGAGACCGAAGAAGACGCGCATAACCAGTACGAACTTTGCTTCTTCAGAAGCGAAGTTCACGCTGGTTATACGCGTGAGATGTGTGGCCCTACATCAGGCCCCTCGGTCCCCTTTAGCGTCTTGCTTTTGTCGTGATGCGTCTGGAGCGTCTAGCTATCTCATTTTCACGCAGTTATAAAAGAAATACCACGTGTTTGAACTGCTCTGACTTAGCCACGTGCAAATAAGCAATATGATAATATAAAAAGTGGCTATAGGTATATAAATATTTGAATATTTTATCAATGAACTGCGTACCTATTATATAACTGCCTCGTTGGTCTAATTGTGGCAAGCGTGACTGCTGATCGTGAGCTCCTGGGTTCGATCCCCATGTCGGGCAAAGTGTTATTGTGTTTTTCTGTGTGGAATTCTTCAGTAGCAGCTGAGTCCGCAGTTTGGGTTTGTGCCCGGTTGATGGCAATAGGCTCGCCCCCTACTACATGGGACTTAAACATAACAGCGAAATAAGGGTGTTACTATACACCTTTATCCATCCATTCGGGGAATACAGGCGTGATGTTGTTATGTTATTATTTCATTTTACTATTTTTTTCCCTCTATGACAGATTTTATTGCACCAATAGAAAAAAGATCTCTTTATCATTATAGCTCATTAGCTGTAAAATAAAATAAGTCTCATCATCCGACGCCACTTGGACCGCCCCTCTCCGATCTCCTTTCACTAGATGATTTCCCGTCAAAAACTCATTGATTTACTTCTGAAATGAGGGAGTGAATTGAATTGAATCACTCTTTATTTATTTGAGACAGAAAAAAGAACACACTCACTCCAATTTTCTGAAAAATAAAGTCGGTGTATCTAATAAATTAACATCAATGACCAAAGAATTAACGTACATTCATAACATCATGCCCATGGAAGAACTAATAGAACTCCACTCCACTCATTACAATATTGCAATAGACATAAAAAAAACAATGACCTTTTGGTCATTGAACCTTTTCTTTTGTACAAATCAATGTATTAATCTCGCCATGATTCTATAACGACATGTTAAAAACTCGACTCAACAAAAATACCCCCTTTTACCCCATATTGCAGGCAAAATTCTAAAGGCAATTTTTATTTGTAAGCTGACAATTCCCTTCTGCTATTGTCATGTCATTAATATCACGTCAAATTTGACTTCACATCTTGGCAATTTGACATTGACATTTTGAATTTTTGACCTAAGTTTCCGCGGGCTTTTGCAATTCTTCTACAGTAAAATACAATAATAAAAGAAAAAATTGTTCAATAGATGAGGAGAATAATTAAAAATGGACAATTCTCAAAGCTCCGACATTTTATCCGAAAGCACCGACGTGTTTTGTAATAGTCCTACTGAACCAGCGGCAGTATCCTTTTGAATTTACAATTTTTATTTAAAACAGTTTACAACTACTACTTTTAAAACACTGTTTTCTTGACCGAGACATCAGATGGACACTGTAACATACGAATCTCTTATATTGAACACAAAGTCAGCTTTTTCGAGTATCCGAAAAGAATTTAAAAGTTCAACATTTTCTGTTTACTTCTCTACTCTCCTAGAAGATTGCGGAAGTTGTATTTCTCAGGTAAATAAACAAACACTACATTGTTGTGGTTACAGGTTTTAAGACGTTTTCTGGACCATTTTTGAAATCTTGATCTATCCTTTTACAAAAGTATTCTAATGTCGTATTTTTCCAGAGTTTGGACCTCATAACAGATATATTGGCTGGAGCAAACTTAAAACAGAACAAATTAAAAGAATATATTAATGAGGCTGTATGCCTTTTACAGTTATTATCAGATTTAATTAAACAAGTCATAGAATCTATGTCTATGGCATGTTGTTTGATGAAAACATTTCCAACTGCAACTGGCCGCATCATTATGCTAGTGTTCATACATTGTAAGGATAGGTGAGTGTGAAATGCGTAAATCTATCACTTTAATGCAGACTAATCAGGGAATGACTATGAAGCAGTAGACTATGGCTGACCTATTGCTTCTATTACAGGTCATGCATGCAAGAATTATATATTTTTTAAACTATTTATTTCCTGCAGTGCCTTAACTAGGACGATGCTATGTCCAGACAAAGGGGGCACAGGAATTTTGGTCATTCCTGTGTTAGAGTATTTTAGAGGGTGCGATAATAGAAATGTGCACCAGGCGCATAAAATGCTAGATTCGGCACTGTTTCTTTGTCTAGCTTTTAGTCTTACCAGAAGATGCTGAGTTAGAGAATATTATTTAACTTAAACATAATATCACACCTGAATTCCCCAAAGGGTTGGGCAGAGGTGTATAGTAACACCCTCATTTCACCATTATGGTTAAGTCACATGTAATGAGCCTATTGCCATCAACCAGGCACAAATCCAAACTCCGGGCTTCTACTGAGGAATTCCACATGGAAAAACCTAGTAACACTTTGTTGGGGATTGAACCCAGAACCTCCCGATCATCAGTTGCGCTTGCCACTACTAGACCAACAAAGCAGTTTAAATATTATTGTATGTGTATCACTAAAATTGTATATCCTCAGTCATTTTATTGATTAATTTCTGTGTTTACAGTGAATCTCTATATGGAAGTCAGTTGAACTGTGTAGGAAAGCAATTAAAAGACTTATTCAGAACTTGCCATGAACTTCAGTTGACATATTTAATGGTTTTAGAAAAACATTTCATTTTTGACTTAACTGAAGGAGAAGATCAGAATATTCTTATTCAGGGTAAGTTAAGAACTTTCAGCCTATAAATGATTGCTGTTAACATAACCGCTGAAACTTAATAAATAATGGCCCTATGCCAGGATCACACATTAGTCACATCTAGTAAGCAAATTGATTTTTAATCAGACAAGACAGGTTTTGATTTTAATTTTCGAAGCAGCCTGTTGCAATCCTCTGCTGAACATAAAGAGTAATTAGAAAGAATAGCAAAGCAATCACCACAGCCAGATGTATGGATGTTGGAAGTTGGTGGACCAAGTGTTGCAATGCACCTATGTAGAGCACAAAATGAATTGATAATCAGTAAAGAATGTTATTTATTGATAACTGTCTCATAACATTTTTTCATTAATGTTACTGGCCATGCAGCTATACTAAGGGCGCGTTCCTAATATGTCGTGACGATTAATTTATCGTTGGACGACTGTCGTCTCTAGCTGTTCCCATTATAACGACTGTTTGTCGCCAAATTTTTTTATCGTTCAGCGACTATCGTATCTAGCTGTTCCCATTGGATCGCGACGACATTTTATCGTTTCACGGCAGTCGCTTTGTCGTTTGCACATCAGTAGCAAGCTACGACGACACGATATTTTTATCGTGGCCACGACAGATAGTCGTAACAACGACACATGATTTGCCGTCACGATGTCGTGACGTTTTCTTATCGTTTTACGACTGTCGTGCTAGCCGTTCTCATTGACTTGACAATCTGTACCCTGAGTGTGAGTTTGTTGTCACATTGCGAAATGCGTGACGATCAAGTTAATCGAGCAAACTAATGAGCGATGGTGTTTAAAAATAGTCTGAGTGTGAGTTGTAATATGACATACTAACAACAGCTCGTATCGTCACTTGTCCGAAAGTATGCCGAACGTTTTGTTATTTTTTTAATGTTGCCTACAATGTATCCAGACATGAATTCGGCGAGATAATACGACTTAAATAAAAAATCTTATCACAATCGTGTTAACAAGCGTTATGCGTGCCCTACGTAATTTAGACGTATATTATTATTTATGAATGAGATATTCCTATTTCGTTTTAACGTGCAGTGAGTAAAGGAGATGTGAAATGAGTAAGTCTGTGGTGTTATGTTTCCACTTCAAAGTTCAAAACATTCAAAAGTTTTGCGCGTTCGTAATCTCAGTTAAGGAGTTTTATTGTGATTTTTCTCGTGATTTGTGTTTAAGTATAAGTAATTATCTATAAAATGATTATTGTGCTTAGTGAAGACCAGTGCATCAAAGTTTGAAATGTTAGTTAACTTCATGGAACAGTAAGAATACTTGAACTTAATAATAATATTCAATATAACCACGTCTCTAGTTGTGCATCTCTGTACTTATTTCAAATAAAAAAAAACTCTTATTTTACATACACTGAGACATACCTACATAAACCTACCATGCACGCTAAAGGTAGAATACAGCATAGCCTACTATTGTACTGGAATACAGACGATCCAAGGTTTGGAACGCTAAACAAATTTATTAAATAGTGATCATACCTACTAGGGAAACTATGAATACACAGAAATGGAAGAAGGTATGTAGCACATAGGTATCAATGTTATCCTAATTTTAGTATTTAATTTTGGTTTGATGTGTGTAACTTAATAAACAATTTATGTAATAAGCAGTATAATACAAATAAAAACAATTACCTATTGTAACTTTTCGTAGAATGTAAATAATATGTGTATTTAATAAATAAAGTATGTTATAATTACCAAATAACATTTCTATTTGACATAATATGTTTTAGTGTAATGGTTTTAATGTGATATATGTTAATGGAATAAGAAATAAAAAAAAATAGTTTTTGATACACATAGGTAGAATTAAACAAAGGGTTAGTAAAAATATATGTACCTATTCAAAAATATATAGCGTACAGTGGCTTGTGATTAAAAAAATTACGTGCCGTCATTATAAAACACAATTCACCACAATATTACACACAAATAATACGAACGTAACTAATGTAAACAACATTTCACCTGCCCAACACCAAGTGAGTTACTTTACTACAAAGTTTGTGTGTAGAAACGCTGGGAAACGTCAAATTCTAACTCGCACTCGCAAAAACCCGCAAAAAGTTCTCCGAAACGGTACTTTGTGTGACAAGTTTGAAATACCCAACTATTGTAGTATCGTTAAAAATCTTACACTCACTGTTTCAGTTTACAATACTTTCCGCCAGGGGCGCTTTTTACGTTTTCATACATTTAACACTCGATACACAAACGTGGTAGTAGCGTTTCCTTTATGAAAAAACTCACACTCGGGGTACAGGTCGTCACTGCAAAAACAAGTCGTGAACGACAGTTAATCGTCTTATATGTGAACACTTCCATTTAAATATATAAGCCACACTTAAAACTACACGATTATCTGTCGTCACGACAAAGTGGGAACTCGGCCTAATTCAATGGATAGAGATAGACTGGCCAGTACTCATAAATTCAGCCATACAGCTATTCTGCCTAACCTTTTCTTAACTATGTTGGGGTCAGCTTCCAGTCTAACCAGATGCGGCTGAATATCAGTATTTTACACGGAGCAACTGCCATCAGACCTCCGCAACTTAGTTACTGGGCAATGCTGATATCCTGAGGTTAGACTGGTTGACAGACTTCCAGGCTTCTAATTTCCCGTAATGACTGTCATAAGTATTCTTATGACAACAGGGACCGACTGTTTAACGTGCTCTCCGAGGCACGGAGTGGTCTCGATATGTAACGAACGGTCACCCATCCACGGACTGATCGCGGCAAGCATTGCTTAACCTCGCAAATCGTATGATCCTCGCGATTGGTAATTAGCCATGAGCCTTATTGCTGCACCATAAAATATATTTTCTCTTTTCCAGCTTTAGATATCAACTTGAAGATTGGTGAAATTGTCCAAAGCCTTGATGTCAAAACAATGGCTGAACAGTGGAAGGCTTACACGTTTATATGTGAGAAATATTCTCACTGTCTTATGGATAAGAAGATTTATAGTGATTGTACTAAGATTCTTTGTTCAATGGTCTCAAATAATATTAAAACAGCATTGGAGGTAATTCAGTTTTGCAAGCAAAAGTGTACTTTAGGGTGCTTAATCATTTCTTTCTGTGAATGTATAGGTAGATTTTGTTATCCGTTTACTCCTAATGATGCCCAGTTATTTTGGTAGTTTCTAAAGAATTTCCTGGGGAAACACATCATAATAATATGGGATTATTCTTTTTCATTTTTTCGATAAGCAAAATATTGGCGTCAGGTGGGTGTTATTTTCTTTTTTAATATTTTTTTTTTTGTAATGTGTTTTAGGAAAACCAAGAAGATAAGATAGTGCTGAGGTCACTAAAAGTAAGCAGTTTCACTTTAAAAATAATGGTCAGAGTGTGTAACACTTTCAAGCATGCTGTTCTGGAAGATCATACATCTATTGTGGAACTACTAGTTTATGTTCATTTGTAAGTTAGTCACAGAGAATCGCATTTACTTTTATATTTTTTATACTTTTCTCAATATGTAAGTGAACTATAATGTACTTTTTTGAAAAATGAATGTCTTTAAACCAAAGTCATTTGTGAACTCACAATATTAAGAAATAACACCAGCTGGAGGGAAAGTACTTAAATAATGAAAATAGCAAATTTTACATAGGGATACTTTATTTGCAAAAGTGTTAAAAACTGCTATTATGGATTTTTTTAAAGTCGCTGGTATGTGTCGATTATTACTAGACAATGACTAGACAAACATGGACTCCTGTGATCTTTTTCCATACTGTATATAGTTTTTTATTTATTTATAGCCTTTTTTCAGAGTGATAGTTGTACTACAAGTTTAATATCAGTTCTGAGTCTCTGTGTGCCCTTTGGCTAAGGCCCCCTCCAACCCCTTCTAGTTCTCCCTGATCCTTGCCTGTCTAGTCCATGTCTTTGTATGTTGCTGTAGTAGTAGAATGCTGTTTATAGTATAAGAAGATTAAATGTTAGTTATTTATGACATAGTGGTAGTTTTGCATGGCTCCTAAATTGACAGAAAGATTTGGGTTCTAATAAATTAACGGCAATGCAAAAAATAAATGTGCAGTGACCTTATTCTTCAAGGATCAGATAAATTGTGGCCAACTATCTGGCTATCTGGCCATAATGAAAGAGTAACTATTCTACTTTTTCTGTTAGGCATTTTTACACAAATAATTATTAAAAATTAAAATACTTCATCTTAGTCACAGAATAGCTATGTTACATAACTATTTTATTTATTCCAGAAATAATGAAGTTTATCTACAAACAATGTGTGGGAAATCTTCGCAGTTTATAAATCTTGTCAATAACAATGTAACAAGTCCAATCAACCTTCTTCTTAGTGAAATCTTGATAGATGAAAAATTATTAGCTGTGAGTATTGTAATTTTATTTTTTATTATTAAACTCGTCATAATAGCTGCCGTAAATGCCATAATTGCTACATTTCAAATGCATAGGGCCTACGCCGACAGGAGGATTTTTAAACTCAAATAATTTTAAACCTTATGCTAATACCATTAGCACTCATATTGGCTTAGCATACCGCGGGATGCTTCGTCGTACCGCGGGATGCTTCGGCATGCCGCGGTACAGTAAATACGAGACCTAAAGGGTATTATAATAAGGTTTAAAATTGTTTGAGCTTAAAAAATCCTTTGCCATGTCTTGCCGCCTTTGGGCGCAGGCCCTTAGGCCGAGAGTTTTGGAGCGACGTGGCGTGCGGCGGGGCGTTTGCTCAAGCGTTACTTAAACACACAAACTAGTATTGAACTGTCTTTGTAAAAGCGTTTACAGCGTGCAGCTAAATGTATGCACGCTCAATACAACGCTCCGCTGCACGCCCCGCCGCGCCGCGCCGCTCCGTATTTGCAGCCTTAGGATCAGTTTCCACCAAGCAGAAAAATCCTCGCGCACTTTTTGATGTCACTAAATAAAGAACTGTAACAGTATTGCGGTAAAGTACAAAATCCGACGTTCGGGCATGCGTGAGGAAGCACTTGATGTCTGCATCGGATTTTATACTTACAGGCAATACTGATACAGTTCTTTATTCAGTGACATCAAAAAAGTGCTAGAGAATCCGCGAGGATTTTTCCATTTGATGGAAATTGACCCTTATAGTGTAGCTGGTCATCCTCTTGACTTGAGAGGCTATAAAATGCGGATATTAGAATTACCTTAACATTAACATAACTCGATTTTTAAGTAAATGTTAGATTTTAGTGCTATTTCTGAGGGACTCTAATAAAGTATTTTCTTAATTTTTATTATAAGTTTAGAAATCTCGGTTGTTATTTTTAATCACATGGGCGTAACTAAAAGGCAGTGCAAGCGAAGTGCTTTCTTATCCCATCTATTAATAACACAAACCATGTAATTATAATTGTTATCTTTCCCACACAATAATTGCCATTATTGTTTCATGTCGACACCCTCAGCCCGCCTCAAAATGTTGGCGACGCCCATTCTAACCAGAATTCTATTTTTTTATTTTTTTATTTATGTTATTATACTAACGTTTTCTTTTTCAGTGTATATGTAACTATGGTATTAATGAAATAAGAAAAGATGATAAGTTGCTTGGATTAATACTTCTACTAATATCAGTAATCAGAATATTAGTACAAAAAAGTGGAGACCAGTCTTTTAAAGTTTCAAAGCATATGTTGATCAATGTTCTATACAAGTTATTGCCACATTGTAAGTAAATACACTATTTATTCTCAGTTTTTTGTTCTATGAGTTGCAATTTAACATGTACATAAGTAAGTGCAGCAAGCATTGAGATGCAGCAAGTACATAAATAAGTGCAGTGACAAAAGTTATTGTGATAACCTTATGTATTCTTTATGTAATTTATAATCTTTATATATATAATTCGACTGTACGTGTGTATGTCACTGGACTCCTCCTAAACGGCTGGACCGATTTGAATGATTTTTTTTGTATGCGTTTGGGTGGCGCCCTGGATGGTTTAGAATCACAAGTGGACCCGGCAGGTGGCGCTGCTGTCGGTCGGGCAAGACGACGTCTGCTGGCTCCGCTAGTCTAATATAAATATCAATTGCCGTGGTCAATCAAAACAAATGGCTCAACCAATAAATATTTTTTTTGTTTTGCTCTCCTCATTACTGGGTTGGTTTAATATAAAAGAAAATTGGAAAATATGAAAAGAATAATTTCAGTTGCTACAAAGCTTAAAGGGCAGCTAGTAAATAAATAAATACACGTCACTACTGTGTTCCCCGAAGGGTAGGCAGGGGTGCAGTTTTAGTACACACACACATTACACCAATGACAGTTCTTTCTTAGCCCCATGTAATTTGTAAGACCCAATTCCGAACTCGGTGCTGTTACCACAAAACAGATAGGTACAGAAGTCAATCACATGTATGTACTTCACTTTTCATACCTACGCTCGGCGGTCGCTCTATCTATACAAGGTTAGTCGGAAAGGGGGTACTAAGCCGAAAGGGTGTTAAAGTACCCATAACAATGGATAACTTTTGTTCTACGACTTTTCCTAAAACTCAATAGTTTAAGAGAAATAGCTGTTCAAAGATTTCATAAAAAATACGCTAAATTCTATCTATCCTCGGCTATGAACAGCTGTTTATACATTTTAGGTCATATTTAGGGTCACGGATTAGAAACTCCATTTACTGAATTCAAAACTAAAGCAGGGATGAAGAATTTTCGAACAAACTAAAATAAAAAATATTTTTGATGGATAAAAAATGAATCGAATTTTGAAATTTTAACACTTGTTTTAAAATAGTCATCAGTGATACTTTAAGTGGCCTGCGGCTTAGTACCCCCTTTCCGACTAACCTTGTATATCTATCTCTCTCAAGCGCATGGCACTCGCGCTCGCACTCTAGTCCCAAACAGTCAGAGATATCGTGTCCGTGAGCAGTGTCTATGTGTGCGTTGCTCGAGCGCACTTGTATGTAGATTGACTTCTGTACCTATCTGTTTTGTGCTGTTACTGAGAACTACCTAAAATATTTTCAGGTCTCGTATGGTTCAACATGGGGCTTAAATTCAATTGTGAAAGGTCCAGTCGACAGATCCAAACTTACGGGTTATTTGAACACTTACTTACGCACACGTTCGCGTTAGCCGCTACTTTGAATAATGAAGAAGTTAATGTGTTGGAAAAGAGAATGGTTGAAGCTATACTCAGTACTGATTGCTGTAGTGCCATGTTTTCTGCTAATTTGTGGGTGCTGTTGGCCAGGTATGAAAAAGACAAAGCTTGTTTCTAATAATATATTAACCTTTTAAGCGCGTGGGTAAATATCAATTGCCGTGCCCCTAGCGCGCGACTACGAATCGATAAAATAATACCTACAATAAATATATTAAGCTTTTTCTTACTTAGAGCTATGAAACAATTTTAAGTAATTGTTGTAAATCATATCTCTATTGAATAATCGTTTTAGTTGTACCACGCAGTTCATAGGACGAAAATAGAACAAAAAAACCAAGCATGTTCTCTGTCGCAGAAATACGACACGCGCGGTAGGGGTACGGAAATATTTGTCGCAGAAATGCGACTCAAGCGGTTAAAAGGCTTTTTTGAAGATCACATGAAGAGGACCATGAAAATGTCACTATAAAGAATTCTTTAAGAAACTAATAAGCAATCATAAATTTAATCAACATATTTCTTGTACCTGCCTCGTTGGTCTATTGGTGGCAAGCGCAACTGCTGATCGTGAGGTCCTGGGTTCGATCCCCAGGTCGGGCAAAGTGTTATTGGTTTTTCCGTGTGGAATTCCTCAGTAGCAGCCCGGAGTTTGGATTTGTGTCTGGTTGATGGCAATAGGCTCGCCACTTATTACATGGGACTTAAACATAATTAAGGTGTTACTATACACCTCTGCCCAACCCTTCGGGCAATACAAGCGTGTTGTTATGTTATATTTCTTGTAGACCTTGGAATTTCTGTCATTAGAGTTCCGCCAGATCCTGTTATTTACAGCATTGTGCAATCTAATCCATTGTGATAAAGTTAATATTAGTTTAATTCAGCTACCATTTACTTTTCAGAATATCCAGCCGACAGTTCATACTAGCGCAAGTCATATCTATGAGTAAAATGTACCAGAACTTAGAATACAATAACCTCTTCGCCCATTCACCGCAAAAAGTACACCTGACACATACTATAACTAGGTTATTTGAAGTAATGCACAGTGAAGATAAAATTAAAGTGTACAATATGTTCCCAATAAATGACGATAGAAACGTAACTTTATGGAATTGTCTGAAACTGAGCAGTTTACCTAACGAAACACAGATAAATGCTGAAGAATTTGTTCTGGAAAAATTCAAGAGCCAAATGCGAAACACTAATTTAGCAGAAAATGAAGACGTTGACGATTTGGTATGTTTATTATAAACTAGCTGTGTCCTCACGACTCCGCCCGTATCCTATGTTAGTCAGTGATAATGTAGCTTTCTAACGGCAAAAGAATTTTTGAAATCGGTCCAGTTGTTCTTAAGTTTATTCGTTACATACAAAAATACAAATCTTTCCTCTTTATAATATTAGTATAGATTCACGTAAAATTCTCCGTAGGATCTCTGTAAAAAATGTCGTGGTAGCCCAGAGGTTACGGACCCGCTTGTGAACCACTGAGTTGCGGGTTCAAACTCGGCCAAATAGCGATTTAACTTTTTTCGTGTCATATTATCTACTTTGTTAGTTAATCTAACACACCACTGACAGCTGCCTGGTTGATCTAGTGGTGGCAAGCGCGGCTGCTGATCGTGAGGTCCTGGGTTCGATCGCCAGATCGGGCAACGTGTGATTGTGTTTTTCCGTCTGGGATTCCTCAGTAGCAGCCCGGAATTTGGATTTGTGCCCGGTTGAAGGCAATAAGCTTGCCGTATTACATGAGACTTAACATAACAGCGAAATGAAGGTGTTACTATACACCTTTGCCCAACCTTTCGGGGAATACAGGCGTGATGTTATGTTATGTACCACTGACATATGGTGAAGGAAAACATCGTGACGAAACCTGGACTCAATGGTTTGAAATTGCGAGCCCACAGCAAGCGTGGCGATCAATGTTCGTTCCTTCTCTGTCTGAGGCCTTAGCCTTGCGTTGGAACAGTCGGAAGCTGGTATTATAAAGGATCTCTGTGCCTTATGGACCCATGTCTGCTCTCACAATAACTGTGTTTCACGAAAACGTAAATTAAACCTTATTACTGTGTCATACAAGTCACACGACGTGGCAGCATGAAACAACTACGCCTCGTGGACTTTTAAACTTGGACTTAGGACAAGTAGTATAAACTATGCATTTCATTGAAATTGCTTTTTAACTGAAAGAACCGGAGCCGGATGAACTGTAAGTGCTACACTCAAACCCAAGAGATTTAAGTGGTACTAAAGTAAAAAAAAAATGATAACAAGATTGATAAAAATAAAAACTGCCTAGCCTTCTCCCAATTATGTTGGGGTCAGCTTCCAGTCTAACTAGATGCGGCTGAATACCAGTATTTTACACGGAGCGACTGCCATCAGACTTTCGCAACCCAGTTACAGGGCAATGCCGATATCCTAAGCTTAGACCAGTTGTCAGGCTATCGGCCTTCTGACTTCCCGTAACGACTGTCATAGGTATTCATATGACACCCGGGGCCTACTGTTTAACGTGCTCTACGTGGCACGATGTGTAACGACCGGTCACTCATCCATAGAGTGACCGCGGTAAACCAACTTAACCTCGCAAACCGTATGATCCGCGCGGTTGGTAATAAAGCCATGAGCCTTACGATGTAAATAAATAATATATACCTACTTAACCAGATTTATTAACTTTTGTATAATTTAGATTTATATCAAACTCTTTCTCGTAAAGTAATGGGTTTTAAATAAGAAATAGTTGAAGAACAATAGACACTAAATCAAGGTTTGTTTTATGTAAACGTTATTTTGATTAATAATATGGAGTCATCAGTTTGGGAATTTCCCAAAATTATTATGCCATATTTATATACCATAATTCTTTTTTCTCATAATTTTAGAATTAACAAAAAGTATTTTATAATTAGTTTAAATACGCATTAATTTAAGATTTTTGTTTTCAGATAAATATGATTAACTTGGCTAGTACTTGTTCAATAATAAGCAGAGAAGATGAAATGGAAAGTTTACTAATACAAGTATGGACAAAGGCTTGCCCGAAAAATATTGAACATATAGCTAAAGTGTTAGATAAGGGCAATGTCTGGTATTACAGTTACATAGAAGCGTTGCTGTCGTTAACCGATTCAATGGAACATATATTTCACGGCGGCAGTGCGATCTTAGTTAAGGTAATTAGTCAGCCTTTTGTTCTGTCTTGTTAAAATAGTATATTGACTTATCTTATTAGTCGTGCGTCCGTGTTTACATGATTACGTCGGTCTGGATCAATAAGTAGTAAATAAAAAATATTAATAAAATGCCATTGACCTATTGTGCACTCAACGTCTGCAGAACATTACGTATGTATTCGCGAAAGACGTCCTTTTTGTTTATCGAAACTCATCACCCATAATCTATGGCGTCTTCTTTTCGTGTGGTTATTGACTGGTGACAGACCTGGTGTCAGAGTTTATGCCGCCCATGGGCCTCAGACTTGGCTTCACATACCTCTCTATCTATGGCGTATAAGTTGTCGTTCAATAAAGTATCATCTCGATGGCAGCAAAGTAGATACGGACATCTACATTTTTACCAAAATGCTTCTTTTACAAAAATGAGCTTAAATCAACCCTATCTACAAGTCTGTATTAAAATAATTCCAAATTTCAAAATAATGGAGAAAATCTGGCATGTAAATGAAGACATCTACACTCGATTTCTAAGAAACATCGCAGCAAAATGGCCTCTGTTTTTTACTAAATGTGCTCTCCTGTAAAATGGCGATTTAATAGATGTCTTCTTTTACTTTGCTGCCATCGATCTCTTCTGCAACTTTATCAAATTAACGTCGTTTTTGAGACTACAACTTTTATAAACAATCTGCGTCTTCTTCAGCCTGTACGGTGTTTATTTAAAGTACCTGTATATACGTGCACGTTACCCTTCACGTACCACATTATGACACATAGTGCCACCATTTAGAAATGTACTCTGTGGTGCCACTTAGTGTTTGGCCAGACTGGCAGCGCGGTGCGGGGAGCGGCGCGATTTACCTGTCCGCAGTGGAGCGTGGCTTCGTTCTGAGCGTTGTCGTGTCCAGTGTTTGTCAAAATATCATATGGATGAAGAAGACTTATTTTTACTGGAAAATTCTTACTAAAAAACGATGTTTCGACATCCACAGTGCAGATCGTGCTTGAATAGCACTTATTAATTCTTCAACATTTAATTTTCAAGACGCCATCACAACAACGCGCGTGGTCAGCTCGAACTAGTTTGAGATCCCCCGCTCCCCCGCGGGTTGTCGCTTGCCGCCCGCGCTCTCACTGCGGCCACTTGTATGAACGAGCTATGGCGTGAGCTACCCGCGCGCTCCCCGCGCCCGCGTTTGCAGTCTGGCCAAAGGCATAGTTGAGTAACATAGGCCTCCTTAAAAAGCCAGAATGGCTAAGGCGAAGTTAAGCGACTTGATGATAACCTTTCGTTCAGGTTCATGTATTAACTCTTCAATGTTTTTGGTCAAATATAAACCTTGTTCTCGATTTGTACCAGTTAAGGCTTAATAAGGTTATCTTTGAAACTTAAATATGTTGTTACACCACTTTAAGTTAAAAATAAGTTCTTTAACTAATAAATTTTCCGATTTTAGGTGCTACACGTTATATCCCACATTGTTCAATCAGGGTGTAAAGAATTGAAATTACTATTGATTAATATTCTTTGTAAATTTGCAAATTTTGAAACATATGATATGAATAAACATCTCGTGGATACCATACTCACGCAAACATTTAGCGAATTATTTCAAGACACGGATTTGGTTATAAAGAATAAATTATTCAATGTGCTGAGGAAGTATAGAACTAAAACGCTGGATATAATAGTTTCTAATATAGTAAATACAGACGATTTGTTGAACGAAACTTGGGTATACTTTATAAGGCATGGAAGATTAAAGAAAGAGGAATTCGAATTGAAGAAACAGTTACTATCCACTATTGATTTTAAATATAGTCACAAATGTATCGAAACCGTTGACGACTTCAATGGTTCTGGTTCTGTTGTTATGCAGAAGTCATTGAGCAACAATTTCGATTTAGTCGATATTGAATCATTGTTTGACGCCGAAAGTGATGCAGAGCCTGCGTGCAAGAAAGCAAAACTGAACACCAATGAAGTAGAACAGATTATTACCAGACTGGAAACGGATGCCTCATCGCTTTGTAAAATAAAAGAGAACATTTTTACTTCTGAATACTTGAATAGAATTAAAAATGTATGTAATAAGTTAAACAATATAATTGATTGAGCTCATGCAGTGTTTCAATGTGTAGAAATAAAACAAAAAGTATTTCACATTTATATTTATTGTTGTGTTAAAAAAAATCTTTACAAATAAGTGAAATATAGTAATCATTATAATAACCGTACTTAAAACCAGTATTATGATTACACTGTCATAAAAGATCTTCACTGAAACGGTTTGGATATCAAACTTTAGATAAAGGGGATAACATTTTAACAGTGGCCAAGTTTGTATAAAACGACCATTAGTTATGCCAGTGTAACAATACTGGTACACGAGAATAAACTAAAATAGATTTAATTGATACTCGGAGGTAATAAGACCTTAGTTCACATGTCAAATAGTATCAACTATCATCAGTCGCACTTGAAATTTATGACTTCACCCTAAATCGCCGAAACACTTACACTTGGTACAGTTGTACAGTACCGTTAACCAAAGTATAAATGTCATGTAACACAGCAACAGTTACTAAATAAATTCTAGTTAAATATTTATATCTAACATACATCATTCACATAGCTTAACTCTATTCGTTCTATTGATCTCTTCATAATTGTGATGGCGAAAATTTTTAAGAAAATACTTAAAATTGGCTAACTAATAATTAAAATTATTGAATACATTGATAATATTGCCGTACATGTACATACATAATGGGATAGACGTAGCGGACTTAGCCATTCCAATAAAGCATAAAGCCTAAAGCATATTATACAGCTAAAACTTAATGAATTACAAAGAAATAAATTATAGAAATAATACATGAGAGTAAACAATAATATAACGTTGGAATTAATTAATTATGTGAAATAAGATCGTACGACGTGTTAATATTAATACTTGACGGACACATTTCCGTAGCCTTGATCGTGAACACTGATTGTGTTTTTACAATTAAGTCCAAAATTGAATATAAATTTTCGATCCTAGATAATCGTGCTCTATCCACAGTGCAGTGAGAAAATACAGTCTGACAACGAGTGACTCGCGAACTTGATGAAGGAGGGATGACTGATCATTAGAAAATGATTACGACAAGCAAAAAATGCCATCAAGTGAATGACGTCAGTCCCGTGCCCACGGAGCGGCCACTCGTTGTCAAAGCATACAATAATAGTTTGTGACGTACAAATGCAATTATTTCAGGCACCTAACAAATATGTTACGAATGTATATTTGTGCGATTTAGTTGTATTTAATATTTTATCGTGATATAAAGAATATCATCTTTGTAATGCCTAACTTTGTTTATTTGTCGATTTTTTGTATATTGCCTTGATCCAATTGGAATGATCGAGTCAGTGGACTTTTGAGTATGCAGCACACTGTTATACCATAATACCAACATTCTAATATCACTCATTACCATTATAAACCAATACTACTCTTGGTACTATTTACAAGTAAAAATTGTGGAAAGTTCAATATACACGACAACAACTCATTGTTGTACTGTTAATGGTATTAGTAATTTATTATCAAATTATACAATTAACGTTTCAAGCTTACATCGACAGTTTGTTTAAATGTTCTGAGGATGTAAGTTTACAATATAATCTGTCGTAGCATACAAATACACTAAGCACCGGGTTTGAAAACAATAAATATTGCACATAACTGTGACATTTTCAATAAAAATGTGCAGTTTTAACGAATGAGAACATTTACGCTTGATATTCAGTTACAATTGAAAATATCTAATGTATACTAAGTTAATCTAATAAGTTAGGATACAAAACTTACACATTCAAAAATACTTATTTACTTAGGCCAATTATATCTTAGCTTTAAAGTAAATGGTTAAATACGTAATTAGTTTGTGTCGATACAATTTAGATTACAATGTGGCCACAATAAACTTCCACTTAAACTAAAAGTCTTGGCACAAATAAAATATCAGTTTTAGATGAATATTTTGATACAATCAAATAAAAATAAGGAAATTCTTGAGCATGATAAATATTAAAATGATTACGAATGTTGAGGTGTTAAGGTTGATGTTTCTTTGACTATTTTGGAGATAAATAAAATACGTGTTGCTTGTACGATGTTCTATTTGACACTAAAAAAAAACTATGAACTATCAATGCGCTGCACATACCGCCCACCAAAAGGGCCATAGGCGCCTTTTAAAAAAGAACAAACAAAATATTATGTAGGTATGTTACTTCTCAAATAATTCCATTAACAATTCCTCAAGCAAGGTACCTACTTAACTCGGAAGGTTAACAAGCTATACAAATAAAAGAAACAAACTAAAATAAAGGTAAACAAAATATCCGATACTATGATTCATAAGTACCTATGTAGCTACATAATAATTATGCTGTGCAGGCATTTAACGATTAAACAAACTAGATATGCTTAAACATAATTATACAAAATAAAAAATAAAAAAACTGAGTATTAATTCTAATCTCCAGTGTAAACAGGTAATGCACACAGGGCCGATATAGATCTCTTCATAGTCCTGTTATTACATCGAATCGTGTATACTCGCGTCACGTCGTCTTGGCCGGGGTGTTTAGCAAGTATGCGTGCGAGTGGCCACTTGCTGGGTGGCAGGTTTTCACCTCGTACCAGTACTATATCACCGACCTTGTACTCCGTTGTCCTCTTTAGCCATTTAGGTCGTTGATTAAGTTGAGTCAAGTATTCAGTCTGCCATCGTTTCCAGAATCCTTGGACCAATCTTTGGGTGTGCTGCCAACGATTTAATAGGTTGACGTTTGTTGACTCATAACTTCTCTCTGGGATGTTGATCAATGCTTCTCCAATGAGGAAATGTCCGGGCGTGATCACTTGTATGTCGTCTATTGTGTCAACATCTGTAGGTATCGGTGTCAGTGGGCGAGAATTCAAACAGGCTTCAATCTGTGTAAGGACGGTGGTGAATTCTTCAAATGTTAGATTAGACGTAAGTATTTTTCTTAGATGTTGTTTTACTGATTTCACTCCGGCTTCCCAAAGTCCTCCAAAGTTTGGGCTGTATGGCGGGATGAAATGCCATTGTGTGCCGTCTGAAGCAAGCTGATTCGATATATGATCAGGCATTTCAAATTCTGCTTCTTTCCACATAGCAAACAACTCCTTATTAGCTGCTATAAAATTTGTACCATTGTCGCTCCAAACTTCATTGCATCTTCCTCTTCTAGCGACGAAACGTTTGAATGCAGCGATAAAAGCGGCAGATGTCAGATCGCTGACCAGCTCTAAATGGATGGCCTTGACCGCCATGCATATGAATATGCAAATATATGCTTTGCTTGTTTTAGCTCCTCTACCTCTAGATTTCAAGACGTACACTGGGCCGGCGAAGTCAATTCCACAACGAGAAAATGGGCGCGCTGGGGTTACTCGAGGTTGAGGTAAGTCACCCATTATTTGCTGTTTACTAGCTGCTCGCTGTCGTGCACAGGTAAGACATTTTTGTGTATATTGCTTTACCATACTCTTGCAGCCGACGATCCAGTATCTACTCATCAGGTAAGTTGTCATTATTTTTATTCCACCGTGTATCGTTTTTAGGTGTGCATCGGCCAGTAGCAGAGGTACAAGACCATTCCTTTTGCCTAATATTATTGGATGTTTCAGGTTTTCATCAGCGTCGGCGTGCCGTAGCCTACCGCCCACCCTCAGGATATTATTCTCATCGATGAACGGGTTCAGCGACTTCAAGATGCTGGTTTTCTTCACAGTCTGTTTTTCTTTTAGTCTTCTCGTGTCTTCTGAAAATCCTCTTCTTGTACTTGTCTTATGCAAACATTTAGGGCGTTCTGCATTTCCTCTGTTGTGATACCGTATTCTAGCCCCTTTGGATCCTTCTTCATGTTTAGAAACTTCTTGCAATAAACTATTATTTTCAATAATTCAGTAAGCGAATTGTAATCTTCGAAGTTGATAGCTTTCTTCTCACTTTCCGTCACCTGAACGTGGGAAAGTATAGTCTTCTTTCTTTCTATATCTGTGCTTAGTGTTGTAGGTCGGACAAATTCAATAGGTTCATCACGAAGCCAGTCGGGTCCGGTCCACCACAGTGTTTTGTGACGTAATTCTGACACAGGTAAACCTCTCGATGCTATGTCAGCTGGGTTGTAACATGACTGTACGTGAAACCATCTACTGTTGGTTGTCTGTTCCAGTATCTCTACCACTCTGTTTGCAACGAACGGCTTCCACCTGTTTGGTTCTCCTAGAAGCCATGCTAATACGATTGTTGAGTCAGTCCAAGCATATATTTTTTCAGTTGGTATTCTCATGGCTTGGCTTGCTTGATGAAGTAATTTTGATAATAGTACTGCTCCACTAAGTTCTAGTCTTGGCAATGAAATTGTTTTTACTGGAGCGACCTTCGTTCTTGCGGCCACTAGGTGAGTCTTTATTTCTCCATCATTTCTCTTTACACGACAGTATACGACAGCTCCATAAGCCTTTTCTGATGCGTCGCAGAATCCGTGTAGTGTGATTTGTTGCTTTTCAGTACTTAAAGTGTCTAGCCAGCGTTTGATCTTTATTTTGTTGACATTTTCCAAGTCTTTTCTGATGAATTTCCATTCTAATTCCATTTCATCTCCCACTTCTTGATCCCAACCAATGCCTTCTAGCCATAATTTTTGTACAAAGATTTTAGCGGTGACTATAGCGGGTGCAATCCATCCTAGTGGATCGAATAATTTCTGTAAGTCTGATAGGATTGCTCTTTTTGTAATGGTTGTTGCAGGCTCTAAGTGTATTTGATACTGAAATTCGTCTTCTCCCAGGCTCCATGACAGTCCCAGCGCCTTTATAACGCCATCTAATTTGATGTTTAGACTGGCTTTAGTGGTGACTTTACTTGCGTCTATAGATCTTAGGAACTCTGTATCATTGGAAGCCCATTTTTGTAGTTCGAAGCCACCTTTTTTCAGGATTGTACTGATTTGTTTGCTGATTTCAATTGCTTTTTCAGTTGTATCACAGCCTGATGTCAAATCATCTACGTAGAAGTCTTCTTGTATTATTCTAGCGGCCTCTGGATAAGGTTTTCCTTCATCTTCTGCGAGCTTCATCAAAGTTTTTACGGCGAGGTATGGGGCAGATGCTGTTCCAAATGTGACTGTCCGCAGTCTGTAATCTTTAACTTCTTCGTTCTTATTTACAGTCTCTTCTGACTCTGAGTGAAGACGACGCCAGAGTATTCTGTGGTAATCGATGTCACGTTCATCCAGTAGAATCATTCGGTACATCTTTATGATGTCACTTGCGAAGCAAACTCTGTGCATGCGCCATCTCATCAGTATACTTCTCATATCGTCTTGTAGTACAGGTCCGGTCAGAAGTTCGTCATTTAAAGAAATCCCATTGTTGTATTTACAGGACGCGTCGAATACAACTCTGGTTTTTGTTGTTTCCTTATCTGTTCTTATGACGGCGTGATGTGGTAAATAAACAGAAGGTTTGTTCATTTCATCTTCGGGTACCTGTACCATATGTCCCATTGTCAGGTATTCTTCTAATACTTTATTATATTCTTTTCTTAGCTCCGGTGTTTGTTGTAATCGTCTTTCTTGTTGTATCAGTCTCTTCGTTGCTATCTCTCTACTATTGCTACTTAGTGTTACAGGTGCGTTGTTACGGAACGGAAGTCTGACTATATATCTTCCGCTACTATCTCGTTTGTAATTCTCTTCATAATGATTCTCGCATTGTTGTTCTTCTTTGGTTTGTTTTCTTGTTGTACCTTGTTCGACTTCCCAAAGTGTTTTCAAAAAATCTTCTACCATCACTTGGTGATGTAGTACGAGAACTGAATCAGGTTGATGTGTTATATCTTCGACTTTGCCAAATAAAATCCAGCCAAGTGTTGTTTTGTGTGCACACGGCGAACCTGGCGGACCTTTGATTAGTTCGTTCTGTATTATTTGGGCATAGACGTCGACTCCTAGTAGTAAATCAATCGAACCAGGCCTGAAGTAGTTAGGGTCAGCCAATGTCAGTCCTTTCAGATGTGGCCAGCTGCTTGTTTTGATGATTTGGGATGGTATCTTGGTAGTCAATTGTTTTGACATGATGTATGTTCTAACCTCTAGGCTGAAAGTTCCACACGTCGATTCTAGGTTGAGCTGAACTATTTGTTTGAGGTCTTCTCTACTTGATCCCACACCAACTACGGTACCCTTGATTGGATACCGCTTGGCCTTGAGCAGTTGGGCGGCTCGTTCACTTATAAAGCTCGCTTGTGAGCCTTGGTCGATCAAAGCACGTAGGGTAATGTTGTAGTTGTCTTCGCTTCTAACTTGAACAATTGCTGTAGCTAGTAACGCTGTACTTTGTTTGGTTGTAATGTGTGACGCCACCATAGTTATGTCTTCTTCTTCTTCTTCTTCTTCAATTTTCTCTATGTTTGTATGTAGTGCCACTCCGGGTTGTTCGTTGGTTGTATTCTTTGTGTTGTCCGTAGTAGTTGTATTTTTGTCTATTGTTTCATGAAGGAGGGTGTGATGACGTCTTTTACACAATCTGCAGCTTGTTGGTATGCGACAATACCTCACAGAGTGTCCCGATGCAAGGCAGTTGAAGCACAAGTTATTTGTTTTGATAAAATCACTTCGTTCTGATGGTGTGTATTTTCCAAAGGTTTTACAATGACTTAGTGAATGATTTTCGTTACACATTTTGCATATTGTCTTGTTAACTTCGTTTGCTGTGATATGAAATGTTTTTTCACGAACGGTGGCTGAAGTTGTCTTTGGTTTGACTGGTTCTGTGAGCTCTAATGTACGAAAACGATTTTCTAGAAATCTCCGAAACGATTCAAGCGACGGTAAAGTATCAAGATCTTCTATATTGCTTACATGATTTTCCCATTCTTTATGCGTGTCACAGTCCAATTTTTGCACCATCACGAATATTATTATTGTATCCCAATTTTCGGTCTTCACGTCCATGTTCTTGAGATGATGCAAACATTCAAAGCTTGTGTCCAATAAACTTTTTATGTTGCTTGAAGTATTTAAGGTTATCTTCTTTTGCGAGAAAAATCTCTTCATAATAGCGTTGATATTAATGCGTTTGTTTCCGTACCTTAATTTCAATATATTAAAAGCTTCTTCATAATTGGAATCCGTCACTTTAATATGTTTCAACTTTGCTTCAGCTTCTCCCGTAAGGCTAGTTTTCAAGTAATGTAATTTCTGTGCATTACTAAGAGATTTGTTCGTATGTACCAGTGCAGTGAAAAGGTCACGGAAGGACATCCAGTCTTCATATTGTCCACTAAACGTGGGAATTTGTATTTTCGGTAACATCACTCGTGTTTCTTTATTAGCACTAGATGTTGGCGATGTGGTACTAGATTGTTCAGATCCCAGCAACTCCATAAGATCCGATTTTAAACTTATGTATAATTCTTCATGTTCGAAAAAATCATCATTTTCAATGTAGGGTATACCGGCTTCTTTTCCCTTCGGCGTATTGCGTATAATTGATTCGTAGGCCCGTTGATATCTTTCCCAATGATCTTCTACACATTTGAGACGATTTTCGACGTAATTTCTAGTTAATCGGGCTTTTGGGCACTTTTTAAAATTCACTTGTGTATTCTTCAACGCCTTAGCAATGTGTTCCACTAAATTCAGCGATTCTAACACTTCCTCAGCCATTGTAATTTCGAAGATTGCAAATCACTATCTTCACTCGTAACAAAGTTATAAAACGTATTTATTTCAATTTGTTTAAAACTTGCAAAAAATAGTCACTCATTAGGGCCGGTCGCCTTATCGCTTTCTATTGTTCTCGGCCGGCGGTCGCTTCGACGGGTTCTTCGTAATATGCGGCTCGAATCTGGACCATATGTTGAGGTGTTAAGGTTGATGTTTCTTTGACTATTTTGGAGATAAATAAAATACGTGTTGCTTGTACGATGTTCTATTTGACACTAAAAAAAAACTATGAACTATCAATGCGCTGCACAACGAAGAAAGTAAAGTTCGCGAGATAAGAAGTGTAAAAATGTCATCGTTACAATTATATAAATAGTTAAGAATAGCATTACATTAATTATGTTTTAGAACAGCTTAAATTAAATAAAATCCTAACGTCTAAATACCCTCAGAACAATTAATTATGTATATAAAATTCAGTTCTTTATTAGGATTATTTGGCATCTATCACCAACATCGTTATTCTACTAAACATGGTATACGAAGGTGAAAATACCTAATCTGTTATAATGCGCCTCTTCAAAACAAATCCTTACAAAGTGCGTATTTAACGCACGATAATTTAAATCCCTGCCGAGCCTAAATTTCCTCCTATTTCACGCACACATGCACTGTGTCGCCTCTCGCCCGCTCATAGCCCGCAGCTACCGACACAACTGCTACACCATAGCGCCACTTGCATTCCAATGTGATTATGAAGACGAAACCAATTTCGCAGCTAATTTTATACGATATAGCCTCTTATCTCGAACTTGAACAATATCAACTACGTTGGATTTTTCTTAGAGCCTGAAATGGTATCCTTAACATTTATAAAACGATTCAAAAATGCAGCGAAGCAGAGAACACATTTTATTTGATTGCAAGAGAAATGACGTAAGAAGCGATCCACGCGGCGCCAATAAATAGCTAAATTTAATATTGATGGTCTGAAGCATCATGAAAATGAATAAAGCGCTGATATGTTACTCGTATTATTGCCGTGTTTGAGAAAAAAAAGGCGCTGTGAACACTCCAAACAGCTTACTTCACCTTTTCCGAATAATATCGTAAGTGATCACCCTACAAGAGGCTTATTTAATACTTGAAGAACCGTAAAAGTTAACCTATGGCTAAATACATTTAGAGAATCGTAGGCAGTCTAACTAAACTTATTACTGATCGAAGAGTAATTACCTCTACGTCGCCGTATCAAAGTCGCATATATCTCGTATTCGCTTCATCTTGCAATAATAAAATCATGACCTCTATCGGTGAGGGGTTCAAAGTAAATATAATTCTGTCACCAGTAGAACTGACTTTCCTGGAAGGATCTATGAACGGGAGCTTTGTACTCCGTCAATCATAACAGGGAATGTAACGGAAGGCGTGTGTCCTGCACATCGCTGCTCGTATCATCAAACGTAATATCATAATCGTCATCACTCGCTCACGACTCCAAATCTATACAGTGTGGACAACTCTCTGCTAGCTCATTTGTACGGTTACAAATAGGTCCTTACCGACCTGTGGGTTAATCATAACGGGACCACGTTGGATGGAGTGGTGCGGTGTGGCGCGCGATGGCAGCGGGTTGTGGCGCTTGTGGCGCTTGTGGCGCTTAGGGCGCGCGGTAGGCGGCGGGCGGCGGCACGTGGCGCGCGCCCGCGTGGTGCTGGCATAGCGGCCGCGCCGACAGCTGCAGGCCCGCCGCGTGCGCCGCGTGCGCCGCGTGCGCCGCGTGCGCCGCCTGCAGGCTCGCTTGGTGCGCGGCTTGCAAACTAGCCTGGTGTGCGGCTTGCAAGCTAGCCTGATGCGCGGCTTGCAAGCTAGCCTGATGTGCGGCTTGCAGCTGAATACTCGCTTGGTGCGCCGCCTGCATCTGTCCGATGCTCGTTTGCGCCATGGGGTGCATCTGAAGATACTGCATCGACGTACTGTTATGCAGCATCTGCAGTTCCGGCGGCATGTGATACAGGCCTGGAGTCTGTGGACAAATGTTTTTCATAAAATATGCTATCAACATTAGCTTACTTTAGTCATATTTTGACAGTTAGATAAAATTCATAATAAGAGATGTAGCATTGAAAACTTACATGATGCGAGTGTGCGTGTCGGTGGGGCGGCAGGGAAGGCCGGGCTCAGTAGGCGGAAGCCTCCTTATACTCGGAGTTGTCCATGGTGAAGAAGTCCTCGAGCTTCCACTGCAGGGTCTCAAAGGTGGGTCGCTTGAGCGGGTCCTTGTGCCAGCACTCGAGCATGATCTCGTAAAGTGCCGCGGGACAGTTCTGTGGACACGGCATGCGGTAGCCGTGCTCTACTTGATGTAATACTTCGGCGTTCGTCATTCCTGTGAACAAAATAACCATTACTCTTCTCATTTCTAGAGGATTGCAGTATGCGCGCATATTTCGCCGATGACTATAGGTTCCTATGTTGCTATGGCAAGCCAGGTAAAAGTTGAAACTTATTGTTGAACAGAGTTCTCATGATTCATATGCTGGGTTTTTTTAAACAGGAAATATACTGTTAAGCTTTCTTCTAACAAGGGGGTTGAATCTTGAACATCAGACATCAGAGGCACCACTTCAAAGGTGGCAAAAATAAATGAATAAATAAAATTTACATACATGCAAATTCATAACACCTTGCAACAAATACGGTTATTCGAAAGTCAAAACACTCACCTGGATAAGGTATTCGGCCGTAAGTGACGAGCTCAGTCAAGAGGATGCCAAACGACCAGACGTCGGACTTTATGGAGAATTTACTGTAGTTGGCCGCCTCGGGCGCCGTCCATTTAATGGGGAACCGGGCACCCACGCGAGCCTCGTATTCGTCTTCCTGTTAACGGAACACATGACATTTAGATTTAACGGAATTATGTACTCTTGCATTTAGAAACAAAGTAGTAAAGTAGACAATACATACAGCTATATTGCTATGTGTTTGTCTGTGTTGTGTCTACATAAAGATTCGCGCACTCATTTGTTATTGTTTCACTTTAGGATAATTATGCAAAATTCAAGTCAATGAAATTAAGGATTGTAGATTAAAATACAATACGTACTAGACAGTGTTGAATATTGTATAAAGAAACTTTTTTTTATATATATCTTTTCCTTACGTTCTTATCATTATGCAAAAAAACAACTCCCTATTTTCTCATATATATAAAAAAAAATATCACCTACACGAGTAAAAGTACCCGCGAGCCCACGAGACTACATGAGTAATGTGAAATTGTTTCGTAAACCGCAAGCACTTTACGATTATTTATTTGTCATTGTTCTAATCAAATATATTAATTTAATTGATCGTTCTATAGGGAAATGACACAAGAATGTGATTCGTGGAAAATCACAAATATTGCATATAGCTCTTGTGGTCAGCTAGTTATTACTAAGTTCCTTAAATAAGTAAGTTTTCCTTAAATAGCAATTTTCGAGGAAGGTACTGTACATGAAAACTTACATAATAAAGGTAAAACTCGTAAATCCTAGAATTTCGTTACGATTATACAGTGCAATCCATTTATTACGACTTCGCTTATAACGACTGACCGCTTATAGCGACTTAAGAACACTCTTTAGTTAGGTTTTCTTATCTGGTGTTTACTGACGCTTATAACGACGTCCGTTTAGTACGACCAAATATCACCGCCCCTTTGTTGTCGTTATAAGCGGATTCCACTGTACTTTCAACTAGCGGCCCATCCCGGCTTCGCGCGGGTGGAAATTTTCCCCGTTTTTGCAACATTTTTCATTTATGCTCCGCTCCTATTGGTCGTAGCGTGATGTTAACCTATAACCTTCCTCGTTAAATGGACTATCCAACAAAAAAATAATTTTTAATTCCAACCAGTAGTTCCTGAGATTAGCGCGGTCAAACAAACAAACTCTTCAGCTTTATAATATAAGTAATAATGACAAAATTAGCAAAAAATAGCACTTATTGAAATCATACATACTTAAACAATAAAAGAACTTACTTTGATAAGTCTGGCGAGGCCAAAGTCAGCGATTTTGACAATGTTAGCATCAGCGACCAGCACGTTTCTCGCGGCCAAGTCACGATGGATGTAGTTCTGCGATTCGAGATACGCCATACCGGCGGCGATTTGCGCAGCCATGTCGATCAGCTGCTGCAGCTTCAGACAGCGACCTTTACCTGAACAAAAAAATAAAATTTAATAGCTATGCCTTTACAAAATCATTTTAAATTATATATTTGTATTATACGTGTTTATAAATCTATCAATCGTTGCTAATTTGTTTTTGCATACCTAAATTTACATTATTGAGGTATTAAAAAATGTTATCATAATTTTACCTTGTAGGTAATCTAATAGAGATCCGTTCTTCATCAGTTCAGTGATGATGTAAATAGGCTCTTCGAGTGTGCACACAGCGTATAATTGGATGAGTTTGTTGTGTCTCAATTTCTTCATGATCTGAGCTTCTGCGAGGAAGTCCTTGGGGTCCATTGTACCGGACTTGAGTGTCTTTACGGCCACTGGAGTGGTATTGTTCCATAGACCTTCCCATACTTCGCCGAACTGACCGTGTCCTAGTTTTCTAACGAACTTGAGCGATGAACGGTCGATTTCCCATTGATCGCGCGTTCTGTGAGACAAGCCTTCCGTAACTGGCTTCTCGATCTGTGAATAAAATAAGAAATATCAAATTTGTTGGCTTTATAACGATACTAAGAAATATCAAAAACAAGTGATTTATTATTATGACTAACTCTATGCTATTATCTGTAAAATGTGTGATAGGAGGATGGAAATCTTTCCTCAAGTATCACTTAACGAATCTTCGTCTGTTTCCGAAGAATCCATAAAGTTAATAAATGCAAGTACTTATATTTTATTTTTAATTTTTTAAACATGATTCTTTTAAAAATATCCTTTTGCGATCTAAAAGTAGTTTTTGAGGACAAAAATATTTTTTTACTTGATTTTTATTAATGGAATCTTACAACGAAGCAGAATAATGTGTTTATACCGCATATTAATAAGTGTTTTGCCTCTAACAATAGATCGTAAATGTAACAATGTCGATTGTCATCCAATTAAAGTAGTTTCATGTAATTATTCTGATCGGTCGGTTTAGTTGTCAGTTAGTTTCTTACTAGTATTTAGACCCCATTATGTTTTACGTAACGTCTTAAGATTATATTAAGGCAGAGGGTGTGTTGTTTGTGGACTTTAACCTTGGATCATTTACTGGAAACATTATTATTTAAAACTATTCGTGAAAGGAAGCTATAAAGAGAAGCCTTATTAAAAATACAACGAATAAGAACCCGTCAGGATACTCGACACAAATTAGACAGAAGTCACACATAGATTATTCGCGTTCGATCAAGATCTGAATACAATATTGACGTGAATGAGTAATCCGTACAGACAGCAAAAAAGGGTCGTTACATAATTTAAAAACATTTTCAATTTGTAACAGCACATGGATTTTAAACGGTAACATCAATATTTTTTACTTATATTTATTCAGAGTATTCCACGCGCACGCTCTAGACAGGAGACAAGTGTCCCTTGGAGCACGCCCAGTCATTGTCCTGTTTTAGGTCGATACCTACAGGTTAGAGGAGAACTTTAGTTTACGAAAATCGTGGAAGAAATTAACTGGCATATTCTCAGAAAGGTTCATAATATAGTGCCTACAAGAATAATCAAGAATTTTCTTTATTAGACTGCTTGAAACGCTCATCATGCGCCAAGCGGCTGAAATACAATATTATATCATACCAACGCTGTAATCTGCGGTTTTTATTAACTTGGCATTGACAAGGTGACACTCATCCTAATCGTGTAAGTAGACATTGTATTAACAGTTTTAATTTTCTGCAAAACAATAGAATTACCTCGGTTCTGGTATTAGTTAACGTCAGCTAGAAATGGAAACAAATAAAACTTGCACGAAATGGAGCTAGATGGAACTGGTAAGTGTTAGCTTCCATAATACAATAGGTTTTACTTTTTATTAGATAGACTTTGGTTTGTAGGTAAAAGGTGCAGTAACGTTATGTAAGATTGGTCTTAAAATCGTAGTAGCAAGTGACAAGTATAAGAATGTCAGACTGTGAGGCGACGCGAGGCGTCAAGGTTTAATGCACGCGTCTACTGCGGGATACTACTTACAATAAGTACATAAATAATGGCATATCGTTCTATAGAGTTACAGAAAATTACAGGTTTTCCCAGGGTTATTAGGATGGAATCGTAAACAGTGGCAGGCCATCGGAAAATTACTTTCAGGTAACAGAACTATTATTCTACAAATTGCTGAAGACTAATCCAGCAGATGCTACATTTTATTAAGAGACATTCAGCTAGTTAAGATTGGAAGCCGACCACTTAGTTATGAAAATACTAGTATAATGACGACGACTTTCTTCCAAGGCCAATCAGAGAGATGTTTCTAAACACAATGAACACATAGTTTAACTTTTAATCTTGAAATGTTTTTGTCGACAGTACAGCAAAGACAATGGTCCCACTTAGTTCCAAAAGGCATTAAATCCGCGCGTTATTATGTAGTGTTGTGATTTTTAATTCACACCGCGTTGTGCGTTTGTAACATGAGACTTTGGTGCTGTCCACCGACCGCGACCGTCCGTCTGGTGTGCCTGTCACGCTCCACTCCATCGCTTATACAATACATGCTCGGTAAATACTTGTGGACGACCCTTATACAATACATACTCGAGATACTTCAGAACAACCGTTCAGTATCAAGGGATGACTTGGCTAAAAGTGGTATTGCGTTAGCTGACTTCAAGCCTAAGGATGTTACCACATGCTGCGTACAGTGACAAAGAATAGCAAATGTGGCAATCATTCTGTAGCCATGTTTTGTTTCTAAAACTTATTTTGGTAGCAGATCGAATCAAGAATGAGTATATGGCGCCTAGAAAAAAATTGTCCTGCATACATTCTGCAAATCATATAAAGCGTTACATTCGTTAATACGTTAATTGAAGTTACCTATGATGCATTTGTTATGTTACAATAACTGATGACGACAAAGTGCAGTTCTGTAAGTTTATTATACCATTTGCAAATTATATTAATGTAGGTACAGTTAGAAGCAATAATGGTGTCGATTCTGTTGCAAATTTTGACAGTACTAAACCAGACTAAAGGTAACTGTCACTTTCTTTTTCTATTAAAACAGAAAGAGACATACACCCTTAGTTTAGTCCTGCCAAAGTGTGCAACAGAATCGACTGTATAATAGTCGTCTAACTAGGGATAAAACGGTTGAATATGCATACTAGGAACGGATAGATGTACTAACCATAGTTACATATTTATTCTTTGAATCAGATAGCTATTTAAATCCAAGCGGTTTTAAATCCTTCGATTATTAGATACTAGCTGTGTCCTCACGTCTCCGCCCGTAGCCTATGTTACTCAGTGATAATGTAGCTTTCTAACGGCAAAAGAATTTTTGAAATCGGTCCAGTAGTTTTTAAGTTTATTCGTTACATACAAAAATATAAATCTTTCCTCTTTATAATATTATAGATAGATTTGGGCTGCTTTTGAGTGTACATGTAAAGACATGCCTTTGCTGATCCCTATTATGACTGTCGTCGGTGCAATAACATCATGGTTTGCAAGCTAAGCATTATTATTCTAGTAAGTAATTTGATGCTCATTGTAAGTTCGGTGTGTTTTTAAATTCAGTAATAGACTCCAAACCAACATGTTTTATTACTAATTAACATTCATCCTCATGGGTAATACTTCATACATTACGTTATTTAAAATCGTTAATTCGAATTATGACGTGTTTTAACGTTGCATTACAAATTGAGACGTCAATGTAGTCAATGGCAATTTTATGCCATATGCAAATCATAGTTAATCGTTACATCACTCAAAATCGATAATTGTTCATAAGAAGTCTTTTTTTATATCGCTGACGTCAAGATTCAGCCAGTAAGTAAAATGTAACATTAATGGTCGTACCAATCAAGTTATTCTTATTGAGTACAGTGTTATTTAAATAACGCAAAACCTCTGTCACCCCAACTGATTGTAATTGTAATCAATTGATCTAGCTATAATTTATTTATTTTTATCAACTATTGTAGATGTTTTTATTTTTTGTTGACCAGGAAATTTTGTATCGAACTTTTTGGTCTGATTATTTTGATCGGACAACTACCCGGCCTAGTCCCGCTGACTGGGCCTTACTTACCTACGTATTGAATTTTAGTCTAGGTAAATGGTCGCGTGGTTTGAGATAGTTGAGAAATTAAACTTTTTTTAAATTTTTACCTTAGGTACATCAAATTGTTTTTTTCAATCGATTCTACTCTCGATACTGAACAAACTACTTTCAGATTTTGCGTTAATTCAATAACACGTTGTATACCTACTAAATTTTAATCTTCTTCTTCTTCCTGCCCTTATGCCACACTAGGTGGGGTCGGCACAACATTTATTTCGTAAATCCATGTTGTTAGAGGATTTGGCTTATTGTTTTAAGAGCGGCCGCCTGCCTGACATCAAACCTCCTTGGGAATACTCGTTGCGCTGTCGCGCGGGATATTATGCACTAGGTCCCAAAATGATATGCTTGTCAATCTTATTGCCGACAACTAAGCAGACTATGTTCTTCTCGGTGGAGTATACTTGAAGTTCCTGGATCTACTCATTCAGTTTTTGTAGCATGAATATTATTAGTTTTCCCTTGCCTGCCTCCCCCTGAACTAAATCTACGCCCTTGCTGTGTTGTAATTGGTCCGAGTGTTCTCCAAAAATATTTAGTTAGATTTTTGTCGCAGCAGACCCGAATTAAGGGGTAAGGGGGCTAGCCATTAGGTAAAAATTAATATCACAATTTTTAATAGCTTATTTTACGTACAGAGATTCTTAAATTAAAATATACAAATCATAAAATCACGCCTTGTATTCCCCGAAGGGTTCAGCAGAGGTAATTTTAGTAACACCCTCGTATCGCCAGTTATGTTTAAATCCCATGTAATAGGGGGCGAGCCTATTGCCATTAACCGGGCACAAATCCAGACGCCAGGCTGTTACTGAGAAATTTGTAATGGAAAAACCCAATAACACTTTGCCCGATCTAGGGATCGAACCCAAGACCCTATGCTCAGCAGTCGCGCTTGTGACCACTAGACCAACAAGGCAGGATTTACTTATCACTGGTGCCAATTTTATTGTTCACCAGCGAAACTACAATTAGAGATTGGCTAACCACCGGCCGCAAATTGTAGCCGTCTTAGCCTAGGTGTAACTGCAATTAGGCTTTTAGGCGTAACGTATAGGAAACATTATTTAACAATTTTGATTTGAGGATTAGTTTCATATTTTACAAGGATCCAATTCCTACTCTCGACATGGTATAGCCTACAGGTTGCACGAAAAGTAATTAAAATGTTATCATCTGATGTATCAACACGCCTGTCCCTATTAACAGTAACTTAGCCCTATTAACAGTAACAGTAACAAAACAGTGATTTTACAGGAGAACGCGTCAAAGTTTAAATTGCATAGATTTTTAAAATATATATATGACTTTGTTAACATGACTATTTCAAAAACTATGAGAGAAAAATAATTTTTTGTTAAAGCTACTGCAAGACAGTGCTTTTATTGGGTCAATAGTTCAATAAAACCAAAATCGAGAAAATTGCATATCCGACCTTGTTAATAGGGACAGACGACAACGTGATTGCTGTAACTGTTGCTACCTTAAAAATATTTAAACAATTTCGGCAGGGCCTTCAGAAAAATAAAAATCACCAACAGCTCTACGTGCAAAGTTGTTGCCAAACAAAAGGAGAAGAAGCGTGAAATATTTCGTACATGTCCAACGTCATTGCAACTACATTACCATACGCTGAAACACGTCATAAGATCTACTACAATAGTAAAAGAGGTACTTTATAGATGAACAAAAAGCCGATCACGCATACGACTAAACACGTATCCTTAAGGCTCTATTCACAAATCTGCTATAAATAAGCTGTTTTTCGGCACATTTTCCTATCAATCTGTGTAACTTTGCAAAATGTTATGGTTAGCTACGGATAGACAACTCCTTTGTCTATAAACTGTTAAGAAAACATTTTCATATTTGACAATTTATAAGTCATTATTACATGACACCTAACTCGTCACAATCGGTCCAGTCCTTTAGCGTAAAATGTTCTTTTTTATTATTATGCTAATTTCAACTATAATACCCAATGCAAAGTCCGCTTCAGCGAGCTATACTAACAAGAACTGCTAAACTGATAAAACTTCCGCCTTGTCGTAGACGAATACGCTAACTGCAGAATTAAACATTACCAAGTGGAACGAAATACAAGTTGTAATTATGTATTTGCAGTTGATGTAATAGGCACGGAGATAAGTTGATCGCAGAAAGTGCTATATGTTTATTATTACACAATCAATCATATTGAATGAACCGAGTTAGAAGAGAAATCATAACTGAATGATGGGCTCTCGTAACAAGGAGCAAACGTCTAACACGTCAAAACAAGTTATAATAAATTTTATACCATTAATAATTTTTATGCAAAAAGTATGACTGATTTAAAATTATTAGGTCGTTTAACACTTGGTTTTAAAGATGATTGGTTTTCTCAGAAGTCGTAGATGTAATGTTTGGCTGTCGGAGAGGATAATATGAGAAGATTATTGCATGAAGCTGGACGCCAATTCTACAAACAAAATTGTTTAACTTTTTTTTAAATATAAAGAAAACAGTCGAACGGCCGCGGTTGTGATTCGAATGCGATTTTAAACAATTTTGTTAGTAGAAATGAGTTTATGAAATCCTGGAGTAGGATTTGGTTTTGATTACAAAGATGCGTATGCGCATCGAAGCTTTTTTAAACAAACCCAACTGTTAACTACACTCAGAATTAAGTGATTTAAAGATTGAGGTCTCGTAGTGTTTGAGGTTAGAAAAGCACTACTAAGCCGCATGTTCCTCGAGAAATGGTGGGTATAAATAAACGTAAGGAAACAATGAAATTCCGCAAATGCTGACAGTATACCGAAAAGGCAGAGAGTGAAGGGGGACTGCTACATACGAGCAAATTTGATTACGTCACTTGCGTAGGTCAAACATTACATATTATAACACAAATAGCTAGTTAACACAAGTACCGAGTTAAATATTAAGGCTTATTTTATGTTCGAAGGTGTAATATTTATAATCGTATGACAGGTATCTAAACCTTTACAAAAGCTTGAAGCGGTCAAGCAAATGGGGCTAATTAACAATACAATAATCCTTGTGTTATCTAGCCAGTTTTTGTCTTGTAGAATTAAAGTTCATGAATACGACCTTCGACGCACGAGTCAGCTTTATTTTCATATCACTGCAGTACAATACAACTGTTGGTACGAAAGCAATAAAATTGCAAAATAATTTGAAACCGTGTACGCTACTGCACTTTACATAACTTTCAATTTTATAGCCATTTTGTAACAGCTAACAATGCGAGTAAATTAATTGATTTGAATATTTACTAAAAGCGCATGTTTAATCGTACGATAAATGTGTTAGTTGATACTTCAATCGGCACATTGTGAAGTCATCGTTTCGATAAGAAAGAACAAATCGCTCATTAAAATCAAAAGTCAATTTAATGGTTGAAACGAGACACAAAATGAACAATACACTCATTATATTTGGTTGACGTCACTTTGCTTTATTTTATATACGTTTTTTGATAAAATGTTTAATCGCATTACCATTCATAAAGCGTGGAGAATACATTTGGAGCGAATTTTTATGTTTCAATGATAAATAACCTCTGTTAAATGCATGTGAAAATAATGCATCATTGAAGGTTCCAGTAATCGGGTTTAGGTTTTAGCGACCTTGCAAGGTCGAAATTACCACCTTTTTTTACTAAACCATTGATAATGCAGGTGGCGATTATTAACTCGTTTCTTAGTTGAAAATAATAGATGACAAACTAAATTAGATATGTGCTGCAGTTTCTACATGGTATTTATTATATTTGTATGATATAATAATAAAAAAAAAACAATTTTGAACTTTTCTGTAATAATTGGTTAATTGTTAGTTCATGTTTTTCGGTCTAAAAACTTTTACATGTTAACTACATACTCATAATGAAAAATAAATTCCCGTTAAAACAATCAACTTTGTTATTAAATCTGGATGAGCTATAAAAGTGGTCATAAACTTTTTTCTTTAGACATCAAATAGTTTTTATATGTATAACACTAATAAACAGTTAAGTAACACGGCTGGTTTCATATAATTTTGTAATAAAACATTTCCAAATCATAGTGATGTTCCCACACAGTTGCCGATGAGATAACTCGTGATCGCCAAAACCGTCCTTAATTTTTTGCGACAACAGCAATAAGGACATTGTGACTATTTTTTTATTACGTCATTTAAATTTGTGGTATGGAGATATCACACTGAGGTACATGAAAAGAGGAAAAATATTATTTTGTTTACGTGATTCCATTGTAATGAAGGAAAACATCGACAACAAAGAATTGTCGTCAAGCGGGACGTCTTGTGTTATGTACTCATCGTCCGTAACGAAAGTGGGGCCTTCTCGGCCTTGGCGCTAGGTCGATCGCGAAACTGGAACGGCGAATTTTTGACGCTTTATATGTTAATTAAGTAACGTAATCATATTCCCCCATCATTAGAAACACATAAATAGCAAGCTTGATGTAACATATCAGCAATTAAACAGATAAACAAACAACGAATCGGCGACAAATGATCACGTTTTATAAACAGTAATTAAAAAATAATCTATTAAGCTCGCATTTAATTACGTGATGGTGCGCTATATACTAAGTATACAATTATAATCGAAATAGAATTTACACGTGTTGCAATGATCGGGGCATTGTTAATTTAAAATACGCAAGTGACGCAAAGCTACTTAAATTATAATTCGCTTCGACACGAGGCAATAAAACGTAGATAACTGAAGAAAATAGCACTTGAGGGTTAAAAAATCCTTTCCGTAATTCCATTGTGAAGTGCTCGAGTGTATGCCGGAAAACATAATAAATAAAACTTTTGAAAATGTTAATGGCCTGTATTGGCCCGTACACACTCGGTTTAAATAACTTGAATATCGAGGGTTGCGCGGTAAAACCCAATAAGTACCAAAAAGTTCCTGTTCAGAAAATTGAGTTTGAAATATTGATGACGTGAAAGTAAGTGTCATTATGTTAAATTAGATGCAAATTCTTAATAATTTAACTGTTAAATTATTAAGAATTTGCATCTAATTTAACCGAAGGACTCAGCTTTTCTTGGACAAAGAGCATCGTCATATCGAGGGTTGCGCGGTAAAACCAAATAAGTACCAAAAAGTCCCTGTTCAGAAAATTGAGTTTGAAATATTGATGACGTGAAAAATTTAACTGTTAAATTATTAAGAATTTGCATCTAATTTAACATAATGACACTTACTTTCACGTCATCAATATTTCAAACTCAATTTTCTGAACAGGGACTTTTTGGTACTTATTGGGTTTTACCGCGCAACCCTAACCCTCGATATGACGATGCTCTTTGTCCAAGAAAAGCCGAGTCCTTCGGTGAATTTAAAGTATCCTCGAGCTCGTTCAATGCCTTGTAATATTTCTCACGCAGCGCACAAAGGTTGACCGTCGAAAACCATAAATTTTATAGTCGTCCCGATATTGAATTTTGCAATTTATGCGCCTCCGTTATAATAAAATATTATATATTATTTATTTCGGTCACTTGACCTTGACTTGACACAACTATGATTCCATGATTGTGCGTTACTGTCAAATGTTGAGTTCAATCATTTATTATCTCATCATGGTGGAAGGTCGGGTCAAGCTCAACTGTTATGTGGCATTACGCATTCGGAAAGAATGTCAGATCACACTTGGCAGAATAACTGTTTTACAATTTTAATAAGGCTTCTAGCCTTCTAGTAATAACTGTTGACTATGGATAAGAAACGGGAATTTAACTAGATTTGAATTTACGATGTGCAATCGTGGGATTGGTTTTTTAAGACAAGATGACAATATACGATTACCAAGGAATAGACACGTCAGTAAAATGTATGGGAATGCCATTATTCTAACAAGTTACGATTCGATAACTTATTGTCAAAACAGGTAATTGAGTTTTGTACTCATGAGTAATCGTAAATTATCCATCCATTCTGTCTAGGGGGACACGATGAAGACAGGAAATTAAATCCTTGACGTACCTGTACGCAGGGCTTGTTCAGTGATACGCAGAGGCCGTCAGCGTCCTTGCTGTAATGTTCCACGAGTTCCTGCAGCGTACGGAAGGTGGTGCGCCTGGCGATGAAGAAACCGCCCTCGTCCAACTGCCTGATGCGGTAATGCTTCACCGTATCTCCGTCGCGCACTGTGAACAACAATTACTCATTAATTTGCATTTTATTGCAATACAAATTGCGTAAAACTAGAGTACGAATGCTTCTAGTGAATTAAATGTGTTGTAAGTTTGATGTAATGTAATATTGTGTAGAATTAATTAAGATGAGCAAAATCAATATTTTGAAGAACAAATTACGAATAATGTTTATTGTAAACCTAAGAATTTCAGTTGTCAAACAATAACGGAGCTAGTCACAGCATATGAGGTAACTCTGAAGCAAAAAAATACAGACTCTACACGTCTTAAAAACGTAGCAAACGGTTTGGTAGATTTACAAATGAAATATAGAGCCAGACATAAAACTAGCGCCACTCCGGCGAGCCAACGAGTTCACCAGAAATAAGAACAGTATATCCATCAAAATGTCTCTAAAAGAAAGTTTTTATTCTAGGAACTCGCAAAGAGAGACTTAACTTAATCTTTACCGGGGCACAGACCTCGGGGTTTTGAGACTGTCATACTTATCTTAGGTCGTGAAACTTACATGTCGACCTTGCTAATACCATTTAGAATACAGACTCAGAATAATTAATGGCTGATGTTCTGAGAATCGTCGCGTCAGCTTTTGACAGTTCGATTCAGTTGATGAAGGTAATATTTAACTGACGTTTAATCAAGTATTCATTAATATCTACATGCTTAGAATTAGCAATGATGCGATGTCTCCTCTATTTTATTTTAAAATTTGCTTACGTTCGTTATGTAAGCATTATGAGGTAAATAAAACATGGCGATTCTGAAATATGCTGTAAGTATTAAAAAAAACACGAAGAAACATACGCAAATATATTCGTTATTTTATACCACTGTTATCTGACGTTTGATTTTGCTGAAGTAATTTCATTGCTACGATAAGTACGTGATGAATCAGAAAATATAACTAGAAAGCCGTGTAACAACCGCATCTTAACGTGATTTGATTGGGTTTTAATCACATATTATTACAAGCTTTTTCGTCTATGGCTCTGTGTGTTGATGATATTATTGCTCTATGAACCTTGCACTTCCCTGTCTTCTAAACAACTTAAGCGAATCGATTACTATGCAATACAAGAAAAAAAAAACTTTTTAGAAAATTTTACAAACTGGTTTAATTTAAATTTTTGACGTCGACTAAAATTGTTTCAATAGGAATGTTTGGTAAAATCTAGAAAATATTGTGTATCTTTGTGCATGTGTAGGGCTTTATGAAACACGGAGAAAGTCCAATTTAAATCGCGCATATCTTTATTTTTACTACTCAATGAAGTTTATTTTCATTGTACTTATAAATGTTCTCCTTGCACACATAGGTCATCTCGATCGGTCTTGACGATAGTGAGGACTAGCCCAACAGAACTATTAAATTTTAATGATACTAATAACAAATAATTATTCTACGAAGATTATAAATGAAACCAGGAGAAAAAGTTGAAAATGAGCGCCGATTATCATAACTCGTTCTATTAGCACATTCTTCTATGAATTAATACTTGACATTTCATTGAGATAAAACTTGAATAAAAATAGATTATAATATGTTAAGCACACTTAATTTCTTAAATATAGGTACTCTAAAACATATTGGTTTCTTATAAATAGTGTTTTGAAAAGTTTTATTCGTTGCATATGATAAAACTGTATGTCCTGTTTACACTAGTCGATAAGTTGCAGGACATTACAGCATGCGAATCAGGGATAGTAGCTTTGAACATCATGCAAAGTGCATGACTGCTGGTTGTCTCATCCGCTTAAATAACTGGCACAAAATGAGGATAGCTGGTGAAGACTACGCGTTACGTACTGATAGCAGCTGCACACAGTATGACATGAGCTCACTTATATAAGGTTAGTCGGAAAGGGGTACCTACTAAGCCGAAAGCGTGTTAAAGTACACATAATAAGGGATAACTTGTGTTCTACAACTTTCCCCAAATCACGATAGTTTAAGAGAAATAGCTTTTCAAAGATTTCGTAAAAAATATGCTAAAATCTAACTGTCAATAGTTATGATCAACTGTTTTTACAATTTATGTCATATTTGCGGTCACGGATTAGAAAATAAATTTTCTGAATTCATAACTAAAGCAGGTATGATATTTTTTTGAAAAAACTAAAATAAAAATCTTTTTGCATGCAAATAAAAATGATCGAATATTGAAATTTTAACACTTGCTTTAAAATAGTCATCAGTGATACTTTACGTGGCCCGCGGCTTAGTACCCCCTTTCCGACTACCCTTGTATAAAAGGTGCCCGCATGGGAGCGTCATTTAGCTGTTAGTCGTGTTACAAAAATTACGCACACCGCATTTGATCCGCATCGACTAATGTAAAAGTACGATTAATAACGAAATTATAGATCTTTTTCTTTCGTTGATTGCGGGATAAGTAAAAGTCTTAGGTTTCCCACGTGCAAACTAACAACTAAATCCTGCCGCCAAAAGTGTGAAATTTAGAAACCTGAAGTGCACACGTTTGCTAAGATTACTAAACTAAACATTGTTAACAATATCCTAATTCACACATTAACAGCTATGTATAACTTCACATGAAATTTAAATTCGCTGAAGTGAAAGAATCGAAACTTCACTTTCATTGATCGAGAAAGCAGTCGGAAAATTTATGCGACACCCATTGTAACATAGAAATATAATTTTATAGGTTAGGCGTACTGACAACAGGTTTTTATGACGGGGCAATTAGAAGACCTCGCGAAGGTAATTGAATATGCAGATAAAGATATTTAGTGATAAATCCTAGTGATATGCAATAGCTCTTTCTAAAACTTAAATACTTAAATGGATCTCCCGATGTTCGTTTGTGAAAGTTTATACGACTACACTACTGGCGACTGACAACTGATTCCGAAAACCCAACGCATAGTTTCTTTGTTAGAAATATAAAAAAAAAAATTTTTTTTTTCGTATTTACATAGCTTGACCTTTTTCTATTTTCCTTCGTAGGTACATAAATAATATTCGCATATTCAAGGCTATCCGCTATAAATGAAAGTAATATTCACACTTCCCCGTGTTTGCATCCAGGTGAGGTATCGATTGAAGTTAAATATAGAACAGATTGGCGGAATGTGGGCCATAGCCATTTTGTGTCCCAAATATGAGCAGGAATCGAAGTGGAAACTTTTTGGTTCAGAAAACAATCAACGATGGTTGAGAACACTCTATGTACTTATAGAAAAATAGTCCAATAGATCACTAGCGACTAAGATATTTTGTTTAAAAGTATTTTGACAAGAAAATTATTATTCAACGAATATGTAAATCTAAAAACAGCTTTCACCTTCAAATTGTAATGAACGACGAATTAGGAAAAGATAAAACATTTTTCTTGGAAAATCGTCAAACAGAATGAAGCTACCAATTATTTTAAACGGATTAGCCATGTAAATTATATTTTTATCTAATATTATCGAAGAAGAATCTTAATAATTGATTGTATTTAGGGTACATTGGCCTCCTAAATTAATTGAATTACTTATTTAACTAATGACAAGGGTTTAAAAGTATTAACCGAACCTAATTAAGATTGCCTGCAAAAATAAGATGACTTATTGGTAGAGTTCTTTTAACGATTCTGTGGGTTAAATCTCTTTTGGAAAAAAACATATCATACGATGTTCTTTAGAAATATGTATTTATTGTTCTATAAACCGATTAGATGGCAATGTTGGCATCTAACAATGGTATTTGTTGGTTATTACATAAATTATGTTCTAAGAAGCCGCTAGAATAAAAAGCAGAAGAACGTCCTTGATGTTACAGTATTCTGATGTAACAGTGTCGCGCGACTACTGCTCTAGATTATATCAACGCGCAATAACACCTATTAGAAAATTCAATTAATAACTTAAAAGATTCCTATAGCTCGGACGCTGTAGGAATATTTCGAATTATTCTTGTGTACTTATTTTTTTCCTGCATCACTTAAGAAAATATTAGTTTTTATTCTGCTCACCACACCTCTGTTTTTTCTGCAAGTTTATAGGTATATTTTTTGTTTAATGATGCAGTTGGATTATTTCTTGACAATGTTAAGGCAATTCTGTGACGGATATGACAAAGCTATAAGGGTTCCTTATAGCTATAAGTTATTCTGGAAGAAATCTTATATGAATTGCATTTTGTTTTAGTTTTTATGGTGAGACTTCTTCTATCTTTTAAAAATATTATTTCTTGGTCTGACGACGCTGTTTTTCACTGAACAATGACAATGTCTGTCGCAATTTTCCGCCGGTTCACATGAAACATTCTTACAATAACAATTCGTTCTGGGGAAAACCAAAATGCATTTAGAATTTTCGGTATGTTTGCTGCTCGATAATCTTGACGCCAGTTTGCTTGACGCCACCTTTTTCTAGAAATTATCTTGAGACTAATAAAAATACCGAAATATATTCTAGTCTTTGAGGTTACTGCTACCACAGACGCTACTAGAAATAGTTCTATTCCTATAAGGTAGGTACTGCAATATTTTCTTATCAGCACTAACAGGCAAGATGTAACTGAAGGGAATAGCGCAATATAATATTATTTTCCTATATTCAATTACGTACTATTGTACAATATCGCTATATTATCATCTTGGCGTATTTAACAGTAATATAAAAACCCATATTTTATGCATAACCGTTTGGTTAAATTTAGAATGGTATTACTAGTCAAATATTGGACCGTATTTTATGCTAATATTGAATAAATATAATTAAATATCTGGGTTGTTAGACCCAGATATTTAAGACCAGACCAGACCTGCGACCAGATTTGCGAGGTTAAGCTGCGCTTGCCGCGGTCAGTCCGTGGGTGGGTGACCATTTGTTACACATCGAAACCCCTCCGTGCCTCGGAGAGCACGTTAAGCCGTCAGTGCCGGGTGTCATACGAATACCTATGACATTCGTTACGGGTAGTCAGAAGCCCGAAAGTTTGACAAACGGTTTAACCTTAGGATATCGGCATTGCCCAGTTACTGGGTTGCGGAGGTCTGATGGCAGTCGCTCCGTGTAAAATACTGGCATTCAGCCGCATCTGGTTAGACTGGAAGCTGACCCCAAGATGATTGGGAAAAGGCTAAGAGGAAGATCTGGGTTGTTAGACTCAGGCCATATGAGAGAGTAAGCTAGAATAGATGCCTGCTGTCACGTCTCTATATAATTTGTTCGGAATGCAACCGAGATACGTGGTCAATTCAAAAATAGTTAAAAAGTGTAGCTGAAGCCTTAGTTGCATTTATAAACAATACTAATTAGCAGATATCGAGGCAGTCATTCAGTTGTTCAGTCTTTGTTCCCACGGCGCCTGCGCTAGGGGCCTTAGAAAAACTTTTAACCGGTTTGGCGTCGTGATCGAATCGTCCAGAACCACTAGATGCGTTGGTAACAGGATAGCACTTAGCACTATGCTGCGTGCCACAGGACGTGCGATGAATCATCGCCAGCGAGTAACCACATAACATAAATATTCGTATATTTTCCGAGCTAACAAGATGATTATAATTGCTGTATATATTAACTAAACGATTTCCTATTAGGAAATGATCAATAGAGAATTAATTATTTTGTGATGTGAATGTTACCTGATAGCGAGAAATCATTATGGCGGCTCTCGGAGTCCCGGATGAGAAAAGCGCCATGTTCGTTCTCGGGGAGGAGCAATTTCTTCTCCGCCTCGATTCGTTTTATTTTGCGGAAGTACCATCTGTAACAACACAGAAAAACTGTTGAAATATGCATAGACATTATGTGTTAGAAGTATCAATTCTCAATTTTTTTATTGCAATCCATAATGTACACAGTCATACAGGTGGTCAGTATCAAATAAAGAATAATATCAATACAATGTAACACTGAAGACGGTATATCATCAACACTATACATGCACTGTTAAATATAATGTTATTACATACCCACGGTTGAAATAAAACTGAAGGTAAGGGCGCAAACGTTAAAAAGACAAACGCATTTAAAAAGTCTATTAAAAAACCATTAAGTGTGATATAACGAGCAAAAATTTATAGAGTTAATACAAATTGCAATAATGTAATTGATACAGAACATACTCGCTTACAACCTAATGAAATGTCCAGCTGAGGAATATTTTATTAGGTTGTACAATGCAATTATCATTGTAATAACAATATGACTGCATAAAGGACCGGTATCGCTCTCGTAGGGAGTTCAGAAAGCGGCTTGTCAGTGACTCAACGAGCACAAATGAATAGTATTCTGCATTCAATTGACGTATGCTCACTGCGTCCGCGCCGGAGACAAACTTATTGTAGTAACCGCTTTTAACATGAGACCCGCTGTTAACAATGAATCATAATTTGTCACCTTTATAGAAATAACAGAACTTGTACAGTAACACCGGGACGAATTTTAAACAAACGATGTCTAGAGACAAATTGCAATTATGATGGTCATACTAATACGAGTATAAGTCAGGTTTATTTCTCATTGAATAGTTGCAAAATAAAGCTGTAGGGGTCTGACAATAGTATTGCATCAAATCCCGCGCGACAGACGGGCGAGGTCGTCGGGCTCATGATATAAAAATAGTATCTAAGTAGTACAGCTGTAAAACGGTAAACTGCGAGCAGTAAAAAGAGCCACGATCTGTTCAAACGATCATAATTTTTAGAATTGCTGTAACTTAGTATGGCAACCTTGTGTGTTTGTAAGAAAAACGTTTAGAAACAATTACGATTCAATTACTAATCTATTTACGTGAAATCGGCACATGAAATTGGATTTGGGTTATTTTTGTTTCGTTATATTTTTGTCTCAATGGCTAACCAGAAACAATTCGCAGCGGCAAAGCTGATTGGTAATAAAACGCTGTTCAATTAGTCGAACAACGTATTGTTAGTTTTATTAAAATAAACCTTGGATGAGCTAGTTTATGATTTTCAGTAGCTCAACGCTGATAACATCGTCTGTGTCTGAACAATAATTTCATCTTGTTCGTGACTACAAAATCTGATTGATCTATGATTTGATTACTATTGTTGAATGGATTGTTCCGCCTGAGTATCACGGACGGACCCTTGCACTGTAATTAAATGGACGACTCAGAGCACGATATTTATCAGAAGTCTGATACCTATCTGTGAAGGTATCTGCATTTAGCTATAAAGATAGAATGCATAGCAGCCTTACAAATGCTAAAGTTTCGTAACATCATTCAGAAGGAAAGACTCTTTTTAGTCATCTGAAATATCACAATGCTATTATATCACCACAGCGACAAAAAAATTGTTAGTTCTATCTTGTCGTGTATAGTAATAAATAAACTTATCCTCTGGCCAAACGTTGATACTTTCAAGTATAACTTTTACACAACAACTCGCTAACCGTTTTACAAGAATATACTTACGTGGCAATATCTAAGAGCAATCGCAAAATAATGTGAATTTTTGCAATTCAGAAATGCACATCTCAAAGGTCGACCTGCGACCTACTTTTGGCAAAAAAATACATTAAAATCACGTAGCGTTACAAAACGATCATATTGTACATTAACAAACGTCTATTTATTTATATCCTGCAAGCCAAGGAGCTATCTAAAGCCTAAACGGGTGTAAATAACTTGCAGCTACGTAGCTGCTTCAATAGCCCAGCTGCATCTGGATCTAGTTAAAATTCTATAATCGTCAAACAGGCTATCCAGGCCAATAACAATTTCAGGTAATATTATGGAGGAAAATTATTATGAACAATGTCGTATGAGCTATAAAAAGGAGACATGAAAAGGGCGCCACGGGCTGTAACTATGAATGCCTTCGGTGAGACCTCGGCACGCACTAAGGGCATACTTAGGGTCATAGATCGGTAACTAACAGATCGCGTCGAAGGTCTTAACGTGGAAAACGCATCCAGAATAGATTAATAATGCACATGTTTATTAAGCTAATTAATTTCCTTAATAATAAGAAATAGAAAGTGTTCAAAATGTCGATGTAATCATGACTAGATGGAAAGTAAGTTTCATTGAGAGGAGGTGTAACATTTAACTGTGAACTCCGCTCATACGAGAAGAAATTATCTAAGCGAAAAAGATCTAGAAAGTTAATTCATAAAGTCTAAGCAGGTTGTAATTAAGGACCAAGCTACACTTACAGAACATTACAAGAGTTCTTTGACCTATCAATTTTTTATTTCGTACCATTTGCCTGGTTTCATTATTCCTGTGGATTCGAGGTTCTCGCGTAGCAGTAACGTTTCCGAGAACCACGAATTTAATCATAATCTAGCACCCTGTCAACGTTTATAAGTCTCAATGTGCCAGACAGATAGAGCGACCTTGACCTCCTATAGGCGAAGAGAAATCGTCATCTGTATCATGATTCATGCCTCATACTATTAGGCCTTCTCTCTACAGAGAATTCCGGATGATATCACTTTATCGATATACGAAAAAACTTAAGGTAACTTGCGTAACTAATACTGAGAATAAAACAAAAAAATATGCAAGTAACCTTTTGAAGAGGATATACATATTAAAAGATTAGCACTGTTTGCTTGCGTTCATTGATATTTTTAAAAAGTTTAACAAACAAGTTATATTTGTACAAAATGTCGGGCGACACTAGACAAGCATGTTCCCGATTTGAATAAAGCTTATTTAAACAAGCTAGTTTGCCGCTATATTTATTCTAGTAGATACGTTTCAATTGCAGATTTTCGAAAGTGCAAATAGCATTGTGCAAATTTGACTAGCTTCTTTGTCTAGACTTCGGAAAAAGTTTAGTAAAAGTGTTAGTTTGTCAATAATAGGTGTAATTTTGTTACGTTTGATATGTGTGACGAAGAAATACATATGTTTCAGGTTATAAACGCTCAACAACAAAAAAGAATCAATTACGTAATGGCAACTGTCAAAGCATTGAAAACTTAGAAATAGAATGTCGTAGGCAGGTTGCTAACTGTCATGTCAGTTAAGGTGGGGGACGGAAATTCCTAATATAATTGGGTTTCTTATATAACAGAGTTTCCGGTTTGCAAACATCTCAATTAGAATAATCCTATAGTATTGATAACTCACAGATAAATTATTAAAACTTGAAATGCAAATTTTATTTACGATAATTGCCGTCGTGTTGAATGATCGACTATTATAGAGAACCACGTGCCAAAATTCATGTATTATTCGATAACATAAACATGGTATTATTACACTTTTAATATTGTTATGTGATAAGAATAATTATAATTTATTATCGCTACCATCTACGAAAACATTCAAAATTATGTAAGAGAATTTGGGTTTCAACTAACAAGACAATTTATTAGGCCTTAAACCCTTTGACACGAAGACGTTAACTGGCGCAATCAAGAGGAATTAATTATGTGACTTTCGCTCAGTTTTATAATATAGCGAGTTAAGCAGAGGCGCCGGTCATCGACCTTCGCGTGCCGATGTAGCCACAACTTTTTTGCTAAGCCAGTCTCGCCAGGCTCCGGGTTGCTCGCTAGATGGGTAATCTAATTATAGGGTCTCCCTCTCGGGATGGACAAGTGAGTTTGCCTTAAACTTCTATACTAGTTTTTTTTTTCTGAGGATAGATCGATACCGTTTCTTCGATCTTATTATAGCATGTCTAGAAGTGAATCAATAAGCTCGGTATGTAGTCTAATCAAAAAAATATAATTCCTACGCTGATCAGTTATTACTTATAGTCAGATGAATGTAGAGCTGACAAGATAATCAGAAAGTATAAAAAATAGTACCTACACGTGTGACAAAACGTTTAGTTAAAGTGGCTTATAATTACTGGTGCGTGTTATTTTCCAAGTCTAAAGAACCGAGTAAATTGGATTTAATCCTCCAGTAGCATCATCTTGCATTGTAAGAAAGGTTTTTATCGTGGGAGACTACTTTGTTGGAGTTAGACGGATGTTCCATTTTGTTATAATTGATTCCTTTGCTTTTTCAATCTATTATCGCAGTGACAGTGACGGAATAACAATACAAACGTCAAATTTTTGTAAACGTTGATAACCGTCCAAATCTTTGAGATGTATGAACTAAAAACCCCATTTAAGATAATTGTATTTTGAACGGTATTTTTCGCGACCTATATGGGCTTGTCCGTTACTTGTTCAGGCAAGTGCAGATAAGGATATCTGTCATACAAATCGCGACATCGATTGAATTCACAATAAGACTTCCCAGATACCTTGCTTGTTTGCTAGGTGCTAAGAATTGTGACACAGATAATACGGTACACGAAGCCAAGTCACGATAACCTGCCAAGTCTACATGCACGATAGAAATCGTCATATCGGTATGACGGGTAGTAAACAAACCAGTCATTTCAACTACGTCAGAACAATCAAAATGGCACTGTTATTTAAGATATAAAACATTTAGAAATCTGCTGGCGTAGCGAGAACTATTAGCGAACTTCACAATGAGTCGTTAAATATTACTGCCTTCTGTTAATCAGGTAAGGGCATGATGCGAAACGTAAAACAAGCGATGATAAGTACTGCGAATTGCTAATAGAAGTAAAGTCTTTGTCGACAGCCATCGTTCTATGGATTCAGTAGGTGATAACAACTCTGTTTAAGGCAAAGGCGGTTCTATAAACGATTGTATTTAAAAATATAATTAGGCACTATTGCTTTATTCTAAACTTCGGTTTCAGTTCACTATAACAGTGATTACTGCACGGTATTAACAACAATCTAACAAGTAACAGTATAATATTATGTTGATACGACTGTATTGCTGTTATAGTTGGTCGTATTCGAAAATGGTTTGCATAAAAGCATCCGCAAGAGTAACAATTATCGGCGGAGGTCGGTGTGCGGCGGCGCAGGCGGCGCGCACCGCGGCCGTAAAAAGTAAAAACAAATCATAAAAACCAGTTGTATTGTTCTTTCGCAAGAGACGACCTCAGGCCTTTTGATAAGAAACGAGTCATTTTCATCGATTTTCTAACACGTGTCTAGTTTGTATAACAAAGAAACATTTGCAATGCAAAGTTATTGTTCGATAAACAGAGCATTTGTCGTAGGTACGCAGACAGACTTAAACGATTGCTGCGAGGCACCCAGTATGAGAGTTTCATTGACAAAATATAATAAGCTACATGATTCACGATTTGAATAGAAAGCGAGATGTAAGAAATTGAAAAAAAGAAGCAACTTAATTTTTAACGCTACGTAGACTACTAAGTGAGACGTCACGAAACGGAACCTAAATGTTTGATATAGTGAAAGTGAGTAAGAAGCAATTGATGTTACAAAACAAATTTTAGTCTGTTTTAATTTTTTATCAATATTAAATTACGCGATGTTTGGATATACGCAATACTTTGTTTTGGTAGCGCAGCGATATGATCGAGGTGGGCGAAATGTTATTTGTCATATAGTACATAAGGAAAATTCTGTTACTTTTGATTCCAAATGTGTTTTCTTTCGTTTTTGAAGGCCAAATCAGCTTGCATGATTCGTTGCACAAATGAGCATTGCTGACGGGGTGGCATCACGAATCACAACCACACTCGAGAGATGTAATAGAGGATGTTTTAACACACTTCAATAAATAAAGTCCCATTTGTAACTGCACTATTGCATTTTCAGCAACAATTAGTATCAAAACTACACATATTCACTTTGTACATATTTTATAAATAAATACATAGGTACGTCTAGCACAATCATTGTCAACGTCGTCTACAATACAAACACGAATGACGATAAAAAAATATTTACAATGCCGTATCATTTTTCAATCAGAGTATTACTACATAATAAGATTATACGATTTCCTAAAGATTGATAAGATAATATAATAAAATACACCTACAAGGTATATTACTTAAGAAACATCGATTCGTCGTCCATAACTTAAAACGACCAATTACGAGTAAAATTTTCAATATAAATGTTAGTATGTGCGCGTATCAAATTAATCAAGGTTTTCTTGAAAAGCAACAAGAAACTGTGAGAAACTGAAAAACAAGCAAATATTTCGATGTGAATGCGTTTGTTTCCATCAAAGAACGCGTATGCCCATTTGGTACAATAGCAGTGTTGATGCACATTGAGCACAACATTCATGTTTTCAGAACGGTAGCCACACAAACAAAAGTTAACTGATGTTGAAGCGTTGCAAAATGAAAATCCTAATGCATTACGGTGCATTAAGTTCTTATAGTTTAGCGTACATAACTCTTACTAAAACGAATTTAATGTGGGCGTTCTTATGAGGCTTAAACATGTTCGTGTGTTATTTTCAAAGTATTTCACCCCATTGTAACAAAACTTGTGTAATAATTTCAATTATTATGATAAGCGGTTTGCTGTTGTGTAAGTGGAGAATTCTCAAGGCTCGTCAGTGAAACTGATGTCGGTGCATCCGTTTACCTCGCTTCAGCACAAGCATTGCAGTTTCCTTAATCAGTTTTTTTTTGTTATGTAAAAATTGTGTATCTAATCTAATACCTATTTCTTTTTGTAATTCCTTCTTTATTTATTGCAAAATCTAAGCACTCCTAATAGATGATGAAGTCCAGTTCATTAAAATTCAGGCAAAGATGTACCTACGTATTAGGTTCCGAGTGCAAATAAATCGAACGAATTATTTGTGTCCTAATTATTCAAGTGGATTGAGGAAGCGCATAAATTTTAGAACAACAAAAGATACGTCAAAAATTCAAAGCACAGTCGCTTCCGATTAACAGACAGTTAAATTTTGTGAGCGTCACCTTCATGGCTCACTTCCTGAGCCTGCTTCCAGTTGCCGAACTGCGGAGAGGAAGACAGCGGCCACCGGTGCACCGACCGACCGCGCAACCGTAGCCTTGGACGCGAGCTCCCTGCATTCTAATCGAGCGGCCTTGCGGAAGCGCGTGCCTCGAACCCGCTCTCGTAACACGGCCCCTTATCAACAGACCCGACAAATCACTACATTGACAGATATCGACTTATCTCAATCACGACGTGTGGGAATCATAAGGAAAACCGCGAGTTAAGTTTAACAGGAATAGAAAATTTATTGATGCGATTCTTGGTAGCGGACTGCACAACAACCCCCAAGTATGCATATGCATAAAAAGAAAGAGTTACAGCGTAAGTCTACATAAGTCATTGGAAATGATTAGCACAAAGCTGTGGTCAGCCGCGGGCCGTTCGTGAGATGGTAACCAGTTCCACCCGCTGAACGAGTCTGCTTTGGTAAGTAGACCGATGTGGCTGGCACGGATGATCGCGTCCAAAAATGCGAAAACATGGAATGTGTCTATGAGGTTAAATTAACAATCCAAATTAGATTCCAAAACGAATCAAATTGTCTGCGTGTTTTAAGAGTCTTTGGAAGGTAAAAAGGATACAGTCGATAGATTGCAGTGGGTGTTAGTAATTTCAACTAATTGTCTTAGACTTCTATGTGTACTTGCGCAATCTTTTGTTAGTTAGTAATTTCAACTAATTGTCTTAGACTTCTATGTGTACTTGCGCAATCTTTTATCTAAATAGTTAAATTATATTTTGAACGAATAATTAATCAATACAGTTTTTCTGTATTAGCTCACCCTGTCAAGTTCAGTTTTCTATTGCAGTAATGTCGCATTGTTCTCGGTGCTTTCTCATTTAACTCAAATTTATTGGATCTCAAGAAGCCATTTTCAGTAGGTACCATCTAATTATTAGCAGAAATGTCATGGAATAAGTTTTGTCGGGCAGGAATAAACCAATGCCATTAATTAACTGTTCCTGGTTTGATACATAATTAACGAGCACGCCAATTTCATTATCAAAATTGTTGTTTATGATCATTGAATTGGCCCCTGTAAGAAGACGAGAAAATCCAATATTTGTTATAAACTGGCACTGTATAAAACAATGCCACCTCGCTTTTATCGTTTTGTATCATATTCAATGTCCTAATTCACAATGTCCTGATATAACAGATTGAATGGGCATGAAAATGTCTGAAAATATGTTTTTTTTTTTTTGCAAAAATGACATAATCAGTTCACGCAGTAAACTTGCGGATCTAACACTAACGTCTTACAGTACACGAGCGCGTGAAGCGTGACTTTTATGTACACTGTCACAGGGTTCAAATTCAACTGTTTGACGCGCGCTCGTGAATTGTAAGAACTATACTAAAAAATAACTAACAAATTTTGTGGTATGTATGCTCTAATTTTAACTTTATTCTGAGTGAGCTTGCAATATATGAAATTAAACAAGACTTGCAAATATTAAAAATACATGTTAACAGTCACTTACGGCATAGTTTGAAGTTTCATATATGTATCCAACGGCAAAGATTCTAACTCTTTGTGGTTTACATTAGTTCCAGACAGACGTCTCGCCGTTCGCATCCAACTGCCTTTTTGTCGTCTAAAGCCTTTCTCGCTTTTTAATAATTGAAGATGGCGTTTCACTATATCGTGCCACTTCCATTTCACTGTTGCTGGAGAGTCACTAGCTGCATCTTCCTTGCATATTTGTAAACTGTCACTAAATCTTCTCATATTGTGAAGATATATTTCGTTCGACTTTGGCGGAAGGCTCTTTCGCCTCTCGTCAGCAACAATTATAGAGTCTTGCGAATTTTGTTCTGCTATCCATTTTGTTATGAAATCATTTTTATCACAGACTTGCATAATCACTGGCTCTTCTTTGGGAGGCGGTGGTATCCAATCCAAGCTGACCCATTGACTAGATTTAGGCTTGGATTTGAATATGACATCTACCTCATCGTCGCAGTCCGAAGAGCCAATCGAACATACGGACGTCTTTTTTCTTGGGAATCGAGAACGGATAGATCTGCCAGCGGGGACCATATCAGGATTCACACCACTTTCAGTGTTATCCTCTTTTCTAACATCCTGCAAACTCTTTATACACTCAATATTAACATAAGAGTTTTCGGAGCACGAAGAGTCAAGACTAAACCTAGGGGTACTTCGATGCACAAACTTAGACCTAACAGTCACTTCCTCGTTACAATTTTCAATATTTCCGCCTCCAGTTTCGCGTTCATTCGTCAAGGAAATTCTTCGTTCATTCGATATGTCGTTTTCCATTTCAATTATTTTTGTCATGCTCGGAAAGTTGTTCTCTTTTTCAACTTCCATTATTCTAGTTAATCTTTGAGGACATTCCTTTTCATTGTCTGTACTGTTCGTGATGGTAGAAAATGAATTATCCTCATTCAATTCTATTATTCTTGTAATTCTTTGTAATGTCTCATTCTCTCCATCGGTACACACTGGTGAAGGAGCCTTATCATTTTGAAATTCAATAATACGCGTTATCCTTTGAGGATGTTCTCTTTCAGATTCTATATTTACTGAGGTTGGATTTAAGTCATCTAATTCTATAATTCTCGTTATTCTTTGAGGATAATTATTTTCAGTCAATGACACTGATGACTCTGAAGTATTTGATTTGAAATTATCTTTCATAACTTCCTGATGACTATCCTCAAACTCTTTCATTTCTAAAATATCTGAAGAACTTAGAAAAGAAGATTGACTGTCTAACATTTTGGTTGTGGTGATATTACATCTTTCAATCGTTACCTTTTCTTCTCTAGAATTACTGCGGCTCTTAGCTTTTTGTAAGGCGCTTTCAGTGAGGAAAACACAAGGCACCTCCACTTGCATTGACATTTTTCGTCTTCGTGTTGAGTTTTCTTTTTCTTGGTTAATGTCATTGTCGACATCTTCAGGAACCGCTGTGTGCGGAAGGACAATAGGGGTTCCTGCTACCATACGCAAAAAATCTGTAACTGCGGCTATATGCGCTCCTGTTACAGCTCCTTGTAACTTAACACCGGATACTTGGTGAGGCACAAGTTGATTATCGCGTATACACCATACTACGGGCAAAGCCCCTTCAGACACCATCGTCGTTACGGTCCAGTGTTCGTTTCGATATTGTTTCTACAACCTACTATTGTCTTGAATAAAAACAACAAAAATCCAATAATTTGTCACAATGCTAAAGTACCTAAGTTTCGATTCACTGGCGCATTTCCGGCCTACGTACTACACTTTGAAATTGAAAAAAAGTACAAGTAAGCGTGCACATAGTTTTGTTGTCGAAGAGACGGCATAGCGCGAACGCGGCGCGGTAACGGGTGGTGGAGCGCGGCGTGCGTGCGCGTCCGGCGGAGGTCGCGAGAGATAAGGCGGTGAGAGTCGCACGCGCACCACTGCCGCCCGCCGCGCGCCCCGCCACAGCGCCACACCATCACCTTCGATCATACATCAATTTTCATCCGATGCACTCCTCGGGGGAATTATGTAACGGTATGGATAACCCATATTAACCGTTAACCAACCTAGTCAAATCATGCTCAGGCAATTAAAAATATTTGGCGATTTCGAAGACGTTTGAAGGAGACTTGATGTCAGTTCAAAATTAGGCGTTGCCAGTTCAGAACGCTGTTATTACATACTACTACGTAAACGTCCATTAAATAACTTTTTAAAGTCTAGACCAAGACTGATGCCAATTGTCTCTTGTCTTGCAATCTTCATTTTATTTACATAAAATATGCAAGGACTGGAATTCAAGTAGGTTTGCTACGGTGACGTAACGAATTCGTTCCAAAATTAGTAAAACATTCGTCGACCACGGACGTCGTTTATAGTCATTATCAACAATTTAGATTCTTGGTGATTAATAACTTATACTGTTTTCAATATTGTAAATGGAATCGAATTTCATTGTTGCAAGTTAAGTAGGCAATCGAGAGCAGAGAGTCGTAAGTCACCCCATCTGATGTGGGGTCATCCTGTCGCGTACAGTTAGGTCGCTTTGTGTTGGCCCTATTCGTGTCAGGACGGTCCATCACTCAGCCGTCGCGTCGGCCGATGCAATACCGCAAGCTTTATGCAAGCCCAACTTCTTGTTTGTAATATTCTCAGAGTGCCAGCAGACCTTCTTTGGTAATTACATACAGCATTGTTTTCCTAGATTTTAGTCACGATATACAACGATTACTATTCTGGTGCATTATTGAAAACAGCTAAGTACGGAATTTAATTTTAAAACGTGTAATGAGATGCCATGACTTTGCTAAAGCTGCCTTCTAAAGTAACTAAGAAAGCAATAAGGTAATTAATAGTTGCTAGATAAATAAAGTAAATGCGCATAGATAGTGGCTACGAGTATACACATGTAACACCGTCATGCGCAAATGCCAGTGGACAGTTAGGCTCGGCGCCAACGCAGCTTGCGATGCGCCACCCGTATCTGGGACGGGCAAATCAAGTATTAATTACCCATACGACACTTAATGAACCCTTTATAGTTAAACGTGGAAGACAATTAAACATTCCTTTAAAATGAATGGGCTTCACGATGCTTCGTCAAAGAATTTTTCAATTCTTTGACGCCGGCAATTTCAGTAAAATATTTCTTTTCGATTTATAAGCAGATAATGAGAAAAAATAATAATGAAGTGATGTTGAATTGTGACGTGTTATGCAATAATGTGTCAACCCACAAAAATATGAATTTTGGGTTAACGTCATCTAGTTATAGTGGTAGGTCTACTCAACACTTGAAAAAATACCCAGCACTGTAGTAAATTTAATAGAGCGTCTTTAAAAAAATGTTAATGCAGTTTGCATTTTTTCAAGCGTTGGATAGACCTACCACTATAACTAGATGGCGTTAACACAAATTCATATTTTTGTGGGTTGACACATTATTGCATAACACAGCTCAATTATAATAATCTCTTAAAAATCTTTTAAGTTAAACGGTTTTATATTGCAGTACCCCTGCAGCATCAGGGTTTGAGGATTGAAGGTTGAAACTATTATAATGTTGTATTGTCATGCGAATTAATTTGTTTGAAGTTTCAGGAGAATCAGTTTGCAAAAGTAGTTGAAAGAACGGTCGCAAGATTTGAATCAAACTAACAAAATAACAAATATACTAAGTGAGGCTAATTAAAACAATTTAAAAAGATTAAGAAGGTGATGTTGAATTCGTTCAATTTAGTTAAAACGAAGACATTCAATAAAATATTTTTTTTTGTGATTTTAACGATGTGTACGATGTGCAGTTTTTAATAATAATCGTAATTAATGGCTATTAATGGCTTAATAGCCAAGAGCCTCGACCAACATCTGACGAGACTCTCGTTGGGCAGCTGGGTCAAGGGCCCGATACAGAAAGCGGTACTACTGGAGACGGCACGTATTGTCAGGAAGTTCCTCTCTCTGAGGCCCTGACCACCGGTAGCTTGTGCCCTGTTCCCGATGCCGGTGGGCTACTATTTTTTATATTATTAAATATATTTTTTATAGAATTATTTAACATACATACATACATACATAAACTCACGCCTTTTTCCCATGGGGGTAGGCAGAAACTATAGAACGCCACATGCTACGACCCTTACATACCCCTATTGAAATATTTAAAAATGTAAATAATATGTATATAGATGAATAAACGGAATAATAATCGTAATTGTATTCAAAGATACGTGCAGCATTTTAGTGTGTAGGTGTATGCACGTATGATTATGAACGACCTCTCAGATATTGATAGCAAACAAACTCTCGCATCAGTTTCGAAGAATTGCTTTCCGATCAACGGAACGGTCGATTTGGGGAAGTCCAACAGTCGGCTACAGGAAAAAGGTATTATTTATTCAAATGAAGAACATCGATCAGAAGCACCGAACAATAGACAGATAAACACAGGCCTTGGTGCCGCGTTCGACGTTGCATTTACTATGACGCTCCTATGAATTAGAATTGACCAAAAGAGAAGAAGTATATTTATTACACTACCGTAGAACATTATAGATAAAGCGAGAATAAACGGAAGAATCTTTGTGTCTATTTGTTACTGACATGCGAATCTAATTTAGGAAATCTTTGGTTGATGATAGTTTGACTTGACGAGTCTTACGACATTTCAAGTTGTTTTCTCGGAGCCGTCAGAATTTAACAAAGATTTTGTATGATGCATCTTGGACAACAATGTCGTAGATGTACATTTCTTATATTATTTGTGTGCTGTTTGTATGTCACAGGCATATTTACGTGGCAAGTCAATTTTGAAACACCGCTACTTCCTAGTTGGACAATTTGTTTTCTCATCGAAGTTGAAATTTATATTATTAATGACATTGACGGTGCACATTTAAATGGAAATATTGTTCTTTTATGCCCCAGGGAAATAAATAAAAAACATTTTTAAAGTGGCGTCTTAAACGAGGGCAAGGACGAAACCACGCATGTGTCACATTTAATTCACAATATCGGTCGGGTTTTTTGCGCGAGTTTTAATTTAATTTGCATATTTCTGATGCATTTCAAAATTGACACAATATTAAGTGTTATTTGAATGTATGAGGTATCTCATACATCTCCTACCTACACGAGATTTTTGCTAAAGGACTGAAAGAAGGAACCAAGAAGGAAAAAGCCAGAGGAAAGTTTGCAATCAATTGCAACTAGAGCATGCAGTCTCTCTCATTGGGTCATTCATACATATACGTAGAAGATACAGATGCGTATTTATTACATCTGAAATCTAGGTCTCACGTACCACGCCGTGCAGAATCCGAAACACTATTTGTATTTTAATGTAAAATGAAAATTCATTCACCCCAGCGTGTTAAGTAACTCGGTTGCTACGCAAATTCTAAGAATAATGTGCATTCCTTGAAAGCGAACATTAGCATAATTATTATAGAAACTTAATGACACGTTAATTAAATAACTGAAATAATCTACGGCCTTCGGCTAAACATTTATAATGCATTATTGTTTCTCATTATGTACATTTCATCTGCAAAAATACAAAATTCATGAAGTGTAAGATAAATCGTCATAATTATAAAATCTTCTGATAGCCAATACCTAAACAATCATGACATACAAATGAAGATTTCTCTGCTGGTGTGTGTATTAATGAGACGTTTTAATGACGTGAAGGTTGTCGAATTTGTTACTTATTGTATAATGTCGGCCAGTGATAGCACGGTTCGAGGAAGCAAGCGGTCAGCGGCGTCGCCGGCGCGGTGGTGGCGCCATGAGATGGCGCCCGCCCGAGCAATTCGCGACGCGCGATTTTTTCTCGCAATCATAAAATTATTAACCGTATTCCTGCGTAAAGTAATAACGCTACCGTTTGATTACTCATAGCACTGATAAATGGGTGCACGAATGACGTATGCACGCGGCTAATCAGACAAGCCAGCGAGTAAATCAAATCAAGACTATTGTTATACAAACAAATGAACCACGTGTTAATTACATAGCTGGAGCGATGTAAGTACCTAGTTCTGATTATCTATTTTCAACAGTAGCCCCGCAACCATGTGTTTGAACATGTGCATTTAATACCTAGCTAGACTATCATTAGGAAAATCTTAAGTACCTACTTAGATCTGCCAGGAAGGTAATACTTAATTTTATTATCAGATAGCTACCTACCTATCTAACAGTAAATATTGGATTGTCTATTCGGTTCTTTGTTTGAAATATTTACTGCAATAATTTTAAAAACAGTATTTCTATTTCACTCAAATTTTCAAGTCAAAATTAGTGTAGAATTGTAGATGAACAATAAAAGCGTTTAATGAAACGTAACGCCAGCGTAGGTATATGCAAATAAACTAAAACCGACAATGACTTGACCGTAACTAATTGTGAGGATTTCACAAACGTTCTGCTCATATTTACGAATGTTATTCTTGTTATCTACCTTTATAACTACACGTTTTATGAGTGAGCTGTTTTTCAAACCTTGTCAGAGGAGAATAATATTACCATTATTGAGCACACATCGTTATTTAAAAGTCAGAGATGATAAGATGAACAAAGTTGCGGACATAATGAATATTAAACAAGGAAAATACAGAATTTTCGCGGAACATTCATACATTTCCGGAATACCAGCAATATATACCTGTCACAATTGATTAAGCATTTATATTCTGACATGCACCAAAGAATATTAACAAGTCCAGTAAGTTTTGCTGGTTTGCTCTCATTACCAACATTAAAAACAACTTTTAGATGGAGCACATCCTTGAAGAATATTTTTATACACTTTATGATCATTCCAAACTTACACTAATTCTAGTTTGAAGTAACAATTTGTAAACATGTAAACATCAGCTGAAATGTCTACTTGAGTAGTTAGGAGCATGCAAATTTTGAGTACCTAACTGGATGCAAGTCTAAAATTAGGCCGATTATGTGCAATACAATTATACCATACAATAAATAACAGAAGATTTACAGATCGGTTACGACCGGTTCAAATCTCGTGTTACAGAGAGAAATTCACGGTCAAGTCGACGAATGGGGAGGAAGATTTTCAAAGATAATTGAACATTATTAGCACTAATGTGCAATTTAATTTGCCTGTCGTAACCATCTCGAAGGTACGTCAATCTGCAGATTACGGTTTAAAGCGTTCTAGACGCGGCTGTAGAAAGTTGCTCGCGGCGCGACTCTGCGGCGCCCGCGCATGTCCTGCGATCCGCATTCTCCCTTCCAAGCTTTAAAATAAAACTAAAAAATAAAAGCAACATCGTAAAATACAGTGTATCGCGAAGTAATGACTTTAGAAGATTAAGTAGGGAATAGAGAAGGCCGTGCCTTGAATAAAATAAAACAAGTCTCAGAAGACGACTCCGCAACGCCAGAGGACGTTACCAACGAGTAAAATATCACGGCGTTTATTTAGTTACGGTTTTGGAATAATAGGTAATGGCCGGATATTATTCGATAATATTTTAACACACTTACTTGTAGTAGTTAATATTTTAAACTCTTGTCTACACAGTGACAGTAGGGTCAAGTCGAATTCAGATAGTACAATACCAAGATCAGTTAAGGTTTTGAATGAATAATAAATATTCAATTTCTTTTCTTTAATTTTCATACCGTATCGGAACTTATTTTAAAACCTAACTGCACACTCATCTTGTGTCATTAATCTTGCGATCCTCCTGTCGAGGATCCAATATTTCTTTGTAAAGGGAGTTACGTATCATTTTTTTTCTTATTAATGCATAACTGTGAAGTCGTGCTGGTCAAACGCCTGAAAATTATGTAATGACAATTGATTGCCGATTTAACGGAAATTGCAACAATAACCGAGTATTGTACAATTATGAGAAAATAATTAAACAAAGGACAATAGAGAAAAGTGAGTCTCTCGATTTCTTGAAAGAGAAGCCTTAACCTACATTTCAAAATGATTACAAAGGAATGTCACGAAGTGAGCAGCAAAACAGTGTTTAGATAATGGTGGTGTATAAACAATCGCATCTGCGGTCGGAGCGCGGCGGCGCGGCGACGCGGCGGGTCGATGAACGACCTAGCTCAGTGTGAGGCAGTTTCCTCGGCTGCGGAGTGCGGACTCGCCCCCGTTCCGTCTGCCACAACACAATAAACAACTAAAATATTAACAACATTAAACTAACGCGAAAACGTTTTTTCATACAGTACGCAGCAGACGTGCGAAGTTGCTTATGATTCACTCATTAATTTAATCACATGTTTGTTACCATGGTTGCTTGGTTTTGTATTTATTGCTATTTTCACACCTAAAAGCTCTAATTTTAACTTTTGTCATCAGATACAAGTAAGATAGCGTCCAACAAGAAATGAGTCAGGACACTAAGCTGCGCTTCAGTTGAGTTTTCTCATTGTACTAGCTAAAGACCTTGCAGAGTAAGTCTACTTATTATGTCAGATTCGTCGATGTCAAGATTATAATATTGCTTCAAAATCTTTTTGCATACTAATAGAGATTTCGTTGATGTGTTATGATAATTAAGAAAAAAATTAGTAAAAAACATATTGATGTCTACGTAATGTGCCATAGTTTATGGCGTAAGCAGTATGATGTTTATATCCGAGGGTTTAATGAACGACCTCACTTACACTTTTGCTGACATGCCGTACCGGACATATCAATACTCTCTAGGCAATAATAATTACATTCGCGGTAGAGTGGTCCACGGTTCACATACCAGTTTCGGTGACAAGTCGTAGAACTCTCACTTGCGGATGTCGCATCGCATCTCGTGTGCACGACGCTCCATTACCGATAAATTGGCACTAGCAAAAAATATCATTTTCGCTGTACGTTGACGTACATACGTTTCTAATCACATCATATCTGGGTCAACGGAAATTTACGACGCGAACGATTGACTGAAAGCCTTTTACATCACATCTCGACGACGGACACCTGGTACTACCAGGATCCGATCTGCATGAGGCGTAGCACGCACGCTAATTGGCGGGATGTTTTTTTGGACACGATTCGCTAGATCATTTAAATATATTAATTTGTAATGCAACGTCACATTCAATTTGATTTAAATTAATTATTAAGATTAACAACGACGACATCAAGACTTATTAGGAGCCAGTGAAAATGTTATGAATGACAGGCGCATTCGAGATCATTAGATAGGTATGCAAGAGAAAAAAAATCTGGGAACAAGAGAAAGTATTCGTAAAATAACATCTAGTGAAACACTGCATCAAAAATGATCAATAATCAGTTGTGGGTGTGTACATCGGTGCAGTGATAATTGAAAGTGCCATCACTTGCAGGCACTCTGTACCAGATAGAATGTGTGTCAAGTCGTTTTCACGGTCTTGCCGGTGTTCTATACAAAATCGACCATGACTTGGGATGGGCGCGTGTCGTACTTGCGTAGGTTTCTTTAAACAACATCCGTTCAAAATTCAATATCATTATGATCATAGGTCCCTACATATTTGGCTGTTAACACTAATTGGATGGATATGTTTCGCGTTCAGTTTTAATAAATCTAACGTTTTCAAGAAGCAGCTAAGCACGCAAAGCACTTTACAAAAGTACTAAGAACTTACGGTTGACTCGGAAAATGTATTTCAAACGGTGTTTTGCCCTAATTTGTGGTAATTTACGTAGTGGAGTGTTGGAGCACTATGTGGGCAGGTACCTTAGGCACGCACGCAGCATTACGCAGAACTCTAATGCAAGGGAGACTACTTTGCGACCATTCTGTAATCTGCCCAACATGGTCATTTCAATTTCGTCATATCTGGACACTTTCTAAAGAAACTGCAACATGTAAGTAATAACTGTGGCAGACAAGACGCAGCCTAGCTTCCAGTGGAAACATGCGATAATAAGGTGTAATTGCACACCACCTCTGTGACTATATTTAGCAGCAAACGCTCTGGAAGTAGCTGCGCATGCGACTAGTGCAATTACGTAAAGCGGTTGAGCCATTTCTAATCTAAAAATAATCGTAGGCTTTGCAGACATCGGCGCCACTGGGATCGTACGAGAAAGTAAAGACAATTATTTCTCATATCATACGGACAACAAAGTAGAATATGATACGTAAATGTAATTCTGGGAATAGTTGTTTACTCTTGACAATTCAAAAATGACTGTTATTTAAAGCAAAAACAAACCAATGATTTATCCATTCATACAGGATTATGATTAAAATTATAATCAACAGTTAATAAGAAAGTTTATACCGATTGTGATTATTTGTTTCCCACTAAACCTTATGTGCAGAAACTGTCAAAGCGACCCGACACGAACTGCGCCAGACAAATCTTAATAGCTGTAATTTTCATAAAGTAAATTCTAGACAATATTTTGTAGGGAGGTGACACTAATACTTTACAGCAGTTAAGTATATCCGTGACGTGGACTAATACATCAGTGGCGCCGGTTAATCGTTCGTCTGCGCGTGCGACGGTGCGATGCGAATTTTCCCCAGCACTCGTACCATTAGGGAAGCTATCATTACTGCGGCGACAGGGCTGATCACCCGTTACGACCGGCTTACGACTTGACATTTTAATACTCACGTGTAAATTGCATTTTAATTTCATTACGTTATTAATCTTTATCACATACTTTACATTTGTTTTAAAATTCATTTTGGAGCTTTCGTGTTCTTGAAAGTTAAGGTACAGTGCACAAGTACATGATTTAAGGTGCAGTATGTCTAGTTCACTGCGTGGATGAGGGGCAACGTACACGCGACACATCGTCTGCATCGACCTTAATTGCACGTATGATCTGGGCCACTGCTCTCTCTTAAATCAAACTTGAGAGCCCTAGAACCCCACTTATTAACATTGGATGATCCGCCCTGCACGTGAGCGTTACTCGCGTACCTTATGTAACAAGTCACTGACCTCTTGGACTTGTTTGTGTTGTATTTCATTCAATGATAGCATTTCGTGATGAGGGACTTGCTAATTTTGTGTACTGTTACTTGCTGGTGATCGTACGTTTTCTGAAAGGCGGCGGCGTTTTGACTACGTGAATGATGTAAGATTTTGACGTCACTAAATTATTAAATTAAAGAGGATATGCTAAAGGTCATATTTATAAACTTTAATGAGAAAAACCGACCATTAAACTTAAGTATTTAGGCGTGCCAGAGAGAAAGACGCGCCCCAAGCAAAGTATCCATTTAAAACCACATTAATGTTCACCTAGTGTAGGTTTACAACGTTGTAAGCGTCGCTTAAGGGACGGGAGCAGGGCGGTGAACTCAAACGCATCCTGTATCCGAAGTCGGTGATGTCGGCCAACTAACTATCTTTACTAGGAAATGTGGGTTTTTAGAAGCCAGTGTTAGTAGCACACCCCGGCCCACACATCTTCTTGGTCAGGTTAACTGGTCGCTTTGTGTCTTTCTAAAGTTCCATTTCTTTAGAGTATTACCTACAAGACAAATAAAGTGAGCCTTGTTCTAAAAATAATTACATACCTCCTCATTCTGTATGAGCGGATAATATTTTACATAGCTATTTCAAAATTTTGCAGCAATGTTTACATTAAGTATAGACGATAAGCATTCATTAAATTAACATAATATGCGGGTAATAAACCTTACATATACCCACATGACATTTGTACTGTATTACGAGGACACTGAATCCACAATCATCTGCCATCTCGAAAGGACCTAAATACGCAATAATATGCAAAACTAGGAATTGTAAGATTAATAAATAGAATAATTTACACAGAAATATGTGTCGATAGTGGTTATTGTCATCGTAAATGTAAAATGTTTATTGATAATGGTTGATCAGAATGCGCTGGCGCAGTGTCGTATGTCGGTTGGCGTCGTAGGCGCTCGATTCACCGAACCGGCTAACTTCCTGCAGCACAGGCATGTGCCATGAATAAACACATCTTCCAATACGCCCGTCACCAATATTCATATTAGTTTGAGTCTTTGATTGCAAGAATGATCGCTTTGACAAGCGATATTTTCTAAGTTCACTCTAATAAAACAATAATCACGTAAGTACGTCGAAAATGTCGGCTGCACGTCGGAAGTCGCAATGTTTTCAAATACTTAGGAGCGATAAAATATTTGTTTTGCTGGCTCCAATGGTTTTATTCAAGTCATCAGGCATACCGTTAAGTAAGCTGCAGCTAGGGAATAGCTATTAGTTGGTCGACGGTGTGTTAGCGGTACGACAGCCACATACAAAGCGTAGGAACCTCGCCATTTTAATATTTGCCGTACAATTTGCATGTTTGACTAGGAAACGTTTTCCGGTAAGCCCCCGGCGTTTACTTGGACCGCATTAACTATTGTTTATTTTCGTGTATGTAACAACGATTCAGCGGACTTCAGTGTAAACAAGCAAGTCAAGTAACGTATGTCATATTGTCTCAAGGGTACTCAAGGACCGTTTAAAATTCAAAGGTAATTAACAGTCCTGGTGCTGCTTGTTGCAGCTGGCCTCGTTTGTGAAGTCAGCGTTCAGCTCGTGCGGAACGCGATGCAGTTTTAATTACCGAGGCCGTCCGTCTTTCGCGCAACTTTGATTGTCATACTGTTTGAAGGTGACTTTTCGTCTTCATAAAATTTAAGAGTCCAACAATTGAGTTCCGTTTCTTATGACCTTAGTAATTATGAGTTATGACGAACATATCGAAATCCCAAGACGCATATTATTGACGTTGGTTTCTTTGAACGGTCAATTCTTTTTATTAAATTTGCATTAGTTAGAATAGTTAGTGATAAATGACGTAAGGAACGTATCTCAGAAACTGATAAATTCAACATAGTTATGCTGGCATGCATTTTTTGCAATTAAGACTTGTACACGATAATTTTATGAAAGCTAATTCTGTCAGTAGCGTTATTACAGTTTGCTCCACGGTGATTGATGTTTGTCCTTCACGAGTCACTACCTCTGCTAAAGGGGTATCGGGTGGACCAAGCAAACAAATAACTGACAACGCGACACAAAGGTTCGTGACGTCAATATTGATTCTGTGGTTTTGCAACATCGTGATAAACGTGACATCAACTGTCTGGGGTGTTATGTCAAATTATTAACGGCAAATTCACCGATACTTTATAAAAAAAAACTTGAATGAAAATCTTCAAAACAGTCTCACGATCGATAGTTACCCAACGAATGTTGTGAAACAAGTTGTACAGATGGCCAGGTTAAAAATATTTTGCATATCATTAAAATTCCTTTCTTCTTGTCAATAATTAATTGTGTGATGTCTTGTTAGCATAACACATAATTCATTAAATACATTCATAGTTAAGCACTTCTTTCAAATACATTGCTTATTATGTAAGTGAGAGATGATAAACAAGAGATAGTCAAATTAATAACGACGGGCACTGGCGTCAAACGTTTGGTATGAGTTATGGGTAAGTTAACTAAAAAGTGCATTATATTACAAATGTGGCTAATAAATATCGACAGACATAAAATAATACGCTAGTGACGTAAAAAAACAAATATTTACATGAGCGACAATTAATCATAACGGGTATGTGAAATACGTTTAGTTTGATCTGTCACAGTGTTGTCCGTCAGTGAGGTGCCTACTTTCGCTTGCAAATTTTCTAGTACAACGTCGAGTCCACTGGCTTGTTACGCAATAGTCAGAAGCGTGGTAAACACTTGTAATTATTATTGTAATAGCGTTCTAATCTAAACGAGGTGCAAGGGGCCTGGGCGTGGCGAGAAAGCGCGTTAACGACCCATCTCTGTAGCAAAACTTTGTGCTGTCTATGGCGACAATAGGCACTTTAAAACAATTACCCTGGGGCATGGAAATCCCTGATACACTTATTCCGATGTTTTAGTAAAGTCTCGTTTAATCGTTGTTTCTTTTATTAACGAAAAGTTGTGTCAGTTGCCATGGTCAGATCAGTCTTCTCCGTATCAGTCTTTCTCCGTATCAGAATTTGCATGAATGCCGTCATCCCTGGGGATCCTATCTCATGTCTGGTCCCACGGTCTCCATTTTATAAATCTTCTTAAGACATATTTGTTTTGGCATCCTAAACGGAAATTCTTCCTTTCTATTGTGTCAATAACATCCCTGGTTATTGATAAATTCACACATTATTCTTCTTCTTTAGGATAGTTATTCTGAGCACCACTCTCTCCACTGGTGTTTGTGTGACATTTCCAGCAGATTTTTTAGTCTGTCGCCTCCGTTCAGTATTCACATACTAGAAGGAGACACAGATAGAAATCCTTAGTCGAAGTTTTATCGTGGTTGGCGAAGGAGATGAGTAATCCTGTACTCATGGCGCTTCTCTTAGATTGTTTTAAGGGTTAAAAGGTAGGGTTAATTGGTGCTGCAACTTGAGCGGAATCTCGATAGCTCTTATTAAAAGTTTGTATACTTCAAGACAGGAAACTAACAGGACCGTGGTTGTTGAGTTTTTTTACTACCACCTTTTTAATGGAGCAGGATTTTTATGGCATTGTTCCCGCTGCACAGTATTGTAACATTTAAGACTGCATTGAGGGAATAGAATTGATAAGGCCATCTACCGTGATTCGGGCGCTACTTTTCACTAGTTTTGACCAAGATCTTTACTTCATTTTATTTAGCCCAACGCGAAAACCTACTGCATTAGGAAACGTGGTCTAATGTCTAAGGTATCTATCACTTGGTTTGGACTTTCGATACTCTGCTTTTATACCTACAGATTTTCATACAAAGTGTGTGATGCCAAGTAAACCATCTCTGTTAGACATAACTTCATTCTTATGTTTGAAGATTTGCCAATAATCAGGAGATGCATGCAATAAATCAGTGTTTATTTTAAATTACTTCGGTGATGTCTAAATAGTCTTATACTTAACACGCGAATAATAACTAGTAGCTGAGTCCGTCGAATTAATTATTCGTTCCCATTTCCAAATACCTAGAAACTAATGGAAATGAAATATAAATCTTGTAATAATGGACTAATTGTGGTGAGCAGTAGTAAAAACAACAGTTATAAATGATGCTTAGCCCAAATTTACAAGCCGAGGCGTAGAAGTCATTTACCGAATAATAGGTCATTATCTAGATATTTCTTTGGGAAAAAGTGACGCGAGATATAAAAATATTGAAATTGTGATTATATTAAGATACGGTCTCGTCTGTACGTCAGTGGACTGTAGTGAAGAGAAAACCCCCGTTTTCTTTGCGTAGGTAAGTGTCGTCAAAGTTAAATAAGAGATTACATACATACATACATAAACTCACGCCTTTTTCCCATGGGGGTAGGCAGAAACTATAGAACGCCACATGCTACAACTCTTACATACCCCTTTCGCTTCATCCACATTCATACATCTTGTCATACACGCACGCCGGTTGAGAGTACTACGCACCTGACCTTTGTGAAGAACATCACCAATAACATCGATGTATGTCCTTCTAGGATGTCCTCTACCGGCGTTCCCATTAACATCCGCCTTATAAATTTCTTTTGTTAATCGCCGTTCACTCATTCTCTCAACATGGCCAAACCACCTAAGCATACTCCTTTCAATTTTTGTCACTACATCATCTTTTAAACCGCAACTTAGAGATAAGAGATTACTTAAGTCATAATGGGCTTAAGCATTCTTCTGTGCGCCAATAACAACGTACTCATAATGGGCAAAAGCATTATTCTGTGCATCAATAACAACATACTGTCATCATTGATAGTGAGGATTATTGTAATATTATTCTCGACCATTGAAAGAAGGGGTCCCTTAGGAGGTAATGTTCAGGCGTGGACATTTAAAATAAGAAGTCTACCACACCCATTATGATGGAAGAAACGCAGAATGCATCACCAGCTCTTGCGTAGGAAGAGGGGAGTTATCCTTGCATTTATAAATAGAATAAGTAATGAGCTAGCAGCAAATCGCTGAACAGAGACCAAACTTAGATTCTAAATTCATAATTTAACTAGTAAAGACGCATTTATGCTGTTCTTTTTGTTAGTTTTATTGGCTTTGCGACTAGTGTCGTCACGTCCCGTCGTGTGGTTTCGATTACGGATAACCGCAACCAGAGGAAGTAAGAGAGTTTTTATGGTGTTCTGCGAAACTATACATATATCAGCTTATTTAAGGGATTATACTGCGATTTTTATTCGGTCTATCGGTGAAGATTATATAAATATCTTCGCAGGATTTTTTGTAACAAATTTTTCTGTTTTTCGAAGGTTTGTAAGTGACAGGAACTACCCCAAGGAAAGTAGATATGTGATATATGTCTATGTCTGAGACTAGCATAAGTCTAATTCATACTTAAGCATACCGTCCGGCCGTACGGTGGAAGCAGTAGTAAAAAAAGGATGGTACGATCAGTTACGTTTCAAATGGCATTGAAGGGCTTCGAATAAAAAACAAGTTGAATTGGTACTGAAAAGCTCATAATGGCCTAGTTTTTGGAGCTCTGACAATGGAATTTCAATCTTGTTGCAGTGCTCATAAAGTGGGTACCACAAGTTTTATAATTGCGTAAATGTCAGCAATAGACATGCATTCAGGATACAGCACATTAATCTAAGGCTGCAAATACGGCGCGGCGGGGCGTTCAGGCGTTGTATTGAGCGTGCATACATTTAGCTGCACGCTGTAAACGCTTTTACGAAGACACTTCAATATTAATTTGTGTGTTAAGTAACGCTTGAGAAAACGCCCCGCTACACGCCACGCCGCTCAAAATTTGCGGCCTTAGTGTGGAACAGAATCATAAAAGGGTTTTAGCTGCTTTTTTTATTCTTTTAGCCCTCGCCTTTTGGTTTGCCTCTTTTAAGTGATTCAGTGTCGGATTTGGCACACAGCAAAGTAATGGGATGTGGGTTGTGACGTTTAGGATACTACTTTAGCAATCTGGTCTTTTTGAATCTTAATTTACTCTTTGCCAACTTAGCTTCCAATAGTCAACTATGAAAAAAGGATTATTATTGTACTACTAATTAGGGCGCTTTATGACGGACGGATGGATGCCTACGACATACGTAACTGCAGCTGTCGACCTCCGTCAGCGTAGCCGCCTACCAATGGCAATTAGACGGCACTTGACTGTATGTTGGCAATTGTTACTACAGGTGCAATTTACTTTTTTATCTATTGTGGATGGTCCTTGCGAGCCGTTTCTACATAACCGGACAGTTATTTGCGAGACCTGAAATGTCTCCAGCCAAAGATGCAAATTACCAACTCAAGCCTTTATTTATCTTTATCGGCGGCGTAAATGGAAACATAATATATCCGGATTTTTATGAATGACTGTAGATAATGCCTAGCAGAACGAAACGTAATTTATTACTCTGAACATGTTGATATTCATAATTAAGGTCAACAAAAAGTTCGTATTAATATAGGGGGCACTGTCAACTCGCTATATTAGTAGAAAGTGTGTGAAAATAGATAAATGTCTTTAATTAATTCAGTCATTATTCTTCATTAAATTATAGTAGTTCAAAATAAGTAGGATGTTTTTCTAGTCCTTGTAAGAAAGAAATGTGTATTTTAAAATAATTAAGGACTTATTGACAAAGTGAAAAGCAATTAATAAATATTTACTTAGAAAATACTTAGTAGGTAGCTTATTGTAACTTTTTACTTTATAAAGTAAAAAGTTAAAGCTATAGCTAACCAGTTTTTTTTCGAAGGTCTTATTTTGTTATAGTTTTTACATTCATATTAGAAAACAAAAATTTGCATCTAAATTTTATGAATATGCATCCAATTAGATTCTTATACTACCTACTTTGACCTATTCACATAAATTGAACTGGGGATGTGTTAGGGGATTCAGCTTTAGTAGGACACATGAATAATGGGGTGGCAGTGTAGTGCATCACACTATTCAGTGAGAGGTCATTGCCCTGTTGTTGTGAACTATGAAAGCATTGTGTATGTGTGAAACACTGAAATATGACCTACTTTTCAGTGACAAATTGTGTTAATAACATGTACATAAAATGTCTTTTTTTTCAGTGTACAATGGATTAAATTAGTGTAGTTATCTACTTTTGTGTAAACCTAGGTGTGTAATTTTAGTTTTCAATTGTTTCTGGCAGATGTACAGGAATAAAATAAAACAATCTTATATAATTATTATGCAGCTGCAGATAATGCAAATTGTAATAGTCAACCGATGAAAATAGTTGCGTGTGTAGGCAACTGGCTAGCAATTTATAATTCATTTCATACCATAATATTATACTTTTTAAGCAATGTATTGGTAGATAGATAGATATACTTTATTGCACACTAAAAGAAATAAAACAAGGAATACACATAATTAACAGTACAAATGGCGGTCTTATCGCTTAAAGCAATTTCTTCCAGACAACCATTGGATGGAAAGAATTGTTAAGAAAAATATAAAGGGCAGTTTGCAGCATACAAATATGCAACCTACTAAAAATCGGGAATCAACTAAATAATAGGTATAAATACATACTATAACACAAATAATTATATAATAACATTATAATTACAATACATATTTAAATATATATATACAGACACACTCAAATAGGGTACATACATAATTAATTATACATACAGATAATTTACCTATATAAACCACTATAGAGCAAGATAATGTTCTTTAACCATTCTTTTGAAAGAAACCAACGACTGAGCACGCCTTACAGGTACAGGTAGTGCATTCCACAAGCGTATGGCCTGAACAGTGAAGGAATGGTCAAAGAATCTTGTGGAATGCATAGGCATCCTCAGTTTCAAGTTCTCCGATGATCTCAAGGAACTAATTCTTTTCTGGTACTAATTGATATTTGTAACATTCCTTAACCTATCATAAATTGTTCTTCTTCTTTTCATGTCAACAGCCCAACTCAAATTTTATTCAACCAATATTAACAAGCTGGATGGCCCTGTTGTTCAGTATGATCATAAATTGTTAAAAATGTAAATAATGATTGTGTAATAAAACATGCATTCAATTAATGAACAATATGTGTAATGCTTTAAATGAGGACACTTACGGGTGTCACTGTTCTACTATCTACTATCACCTACTATTTCACAACAAGGATATGATGAGTGCCAAGAGTGCCACTACAATTGACTTTTAATCACTTCTGGTTACACCATTAAGTACTATTACATTCTACTTTTACCTTATAACATGATAGTTGGCCAACAAAAATTACTAAATTAAAAATTGTTAAAACAAAGAAGGATGGTAACATAAGGTTATATTCTGTAAATAAAAGTAGGCTGAATAGATAGGTAAAAAAAATGTTACATGATAACGGTAATACCATGTGAAAGTAAAAGCTGTACAAGACATTGCTTTGGAAATTCCACAGTAATGGCAGAAAACAAGATTTCTAATATTCACCTAATCATTAAATTAGTCTGGTTTTAGTATTAGTCATACAACTAAACATGTGGACGTCTAGAGTTGCTTGCTTGTCCTTTATGAATGCCTAGTACATTTGCATGAAGTGAAGACTGTAAAATTGAATAGGAAGTATGTATGAAAAGAGAATAAGTGCGATTTTAGCTTAAACAATAACCTTTCCATGTCATGTTCACAGCCTATTAGCAGTGTAAGTTCTCGTGATAATGTGAGCATACCTGCAATGCTTTCACTTTGGATTCTGATGAAACATGTCTCATGTCAAAACAATTTAGTTTCAATATGTTTCACTGTAATATTTTATACTAAAAATACATAGATTAATTTAGAATAGTTTTCTTATAAAAAGGTTTATTTTATGTCAAAATAGGTCACATTTTAGTAATGGTACTATTATTATTATTTGCAGAAACTTATAGAAATATAGGATAGAAGAAATTAACAGTTATGTGTATTTATAACTGGGCAATTACAATAACTGTTCATATTTAGATATTATTAATTAAATATGACGATGTGAGGAAAACAAACAGATTCATGAAATTTGACCGAAATTGTATAAATATTGTTCAGAACATTGTTGATAGCTATGTTTTGTAGGTAATTGAGGTGAGATATAAAATCAAATAGCAATATAAAATACTGATTATGTATTTATCAACACATTTTGTAAGTTAGGTAGTTGTTGTCCCAGTAATTACAGCCTTAATTCATACACAACAGTATAACAAGTATGACTGGTTAATGCATGTGAAGGAAAAGAAATCGCGCAGGAACCACTCACTATTGAAATGATTGCATAAAAAACAGATATGATTACTCACGGTTCGGCCTCTATAGATTGCAGGCGTGCGACATAATTCGATGGAATGTAGCCTTCTTGTTTGGTCTTCTTGCTTCTAGCTAACCACCAGTCACCTTGTGTATCATTTAAGATTTCTAAATGTTCCCCTTTTCTAAAACTAAGGTCTTCATCGGTACGGGCATCGTAGTCGTAAAGTGCTACGAATATTCGGGTGGGAGGGACCTCACTTGTATCTGTACCTTGATTCACCGTAGATCTAATTGGATCAGGCGGAGGGGTCGGCACAGGAGTCTGAAACTGTCTAGGGTCTTCTTCGTGCGGGTTGGCCCTTTCATTTTTGCTTTTAGAATCCTTTTCTCCTGTACTACTAAAGCAGTTCCCCATTTTCTCTTTACAAGGTGAGTCTGGTATCACTCGTTTTATGTCAAATCACACACTTGTATGAACCCAAACTATTGTCCAAAGTTTCTATACCTATAAACATTTTATTTTGTCACATTAAAGTCAGAAATTTGAAACGAATAATATGTTTTTATCGTAAACAAAGAACATAAAACTCCGATCGGACATCACTACAGACGGCCATTTTGATGCGCCATAGACAATTTATAAAAATAAACACAGATAATGTAACAGTACATAAATAAACGTTGTCGAATTTAATAAATGTATGCGGGCTATTGTAGTATCAGTATCATTTAATTAATAATCTTATAGTTCTAATCTTAATTGACTTACTTAAATTAAACCATGAACTAAACATAGAAAAATATAAAATTTTATATCAACCGTGTTGACATCTAGTGTCCGCGCTTGAAACTTTTATCAATTGCAGCGCCATCTGTCAAACTTTCGTAAAATATATAAGGTCGACTAGATGTTCTTAGCATTATCGATTTTTGTTGCTAGATGTCGCTATAGATCACATTTGAGAATACAATAACTAAAACTATTGTGATTTTATCCCTTTTTTACCACTTTCCAAAGGCTGCTTAATCGATTTTTACAATGGTCTTTTGTCATTTTGTAAAGTAAGTATATTTATAGGTTTATAAGTTATAACATACCTACTTATTTCGACAAATGTGTAACCATTACCAGACCTATAGGTAGGAGAGGAGGAACTAGTAAATAAACGAAGATAGATAATCTTTTACTTAATGATACGATACTAGACTTATGTACTTATATCATAGATGTTTTGTAATTACAGTTAATGTCCGGGAGGTTCTACATAATCCATTTATTTAGTTTCCTTTGGGCATAGCTCCCGTTGTTATCGTAAGCCTGCATGGAGAGTAATCCTTCGTAAGGATTGCTTCGTTGTCTAAGCCGTGCTTATCACGACGACTTCAATTAAACAAGGATCTAACTTGATTACTACGGTCCGTATCATTTGGAGCAATGTACCTATTTGTTCGAATTGCTTATACATACCTACGTAGAAGGTAGGTATGTATCATGCAAGTCTATGATCTGATTGATGTATAATCAGCTCACTGCTGAGCACGGGCCACTGCAGTTCACTTGAAGCTACGATGCGGTATCAATGAACGAAATATGATTAATATGTAACACTATTAGCCCCCCTGGTTAAAATAAAAGGTTTATATCCCGAATTTAGAAACAATATTCCGTATCTTTCTGAAAAACTCCAAAGAACCTCTTTACCCTAGACCGAATCATGAACAACTTTTGGCTAAATATGCTCTTGCAAGATTATAAGTAGGTACCTAATAGATATTAAATTACGCAGTTGAAGACTTTTTGAGTGACGTAACTAATCCAAGTTAAATAATTAATTTAAGAAATTTTCAACTACACTTCGACGTTCGTTGTCTGTCTCATGGAAATAAAACTTAACTTTACGGATTATTTAATCCTTGATGTTCGGATCGTTTACCCGGTCTATTAAGTGCTAAACGGCAACGAAGCCACTTGTTAACATGAGTCAAATTTAAACCAACAAGGTTTGCTATTTTTTTTTAATGAGTTTATTCACCGCAGACATTTCGTCCGCGCTCTTTTTTGCTGTTATTTAATTGTTTACTTTTTATTTTATTTTTACTTATTTGATACTCCTGTATCGGAAATATAACATGTATTATTTATATTACTATAAATATTACTTATTCTACTTAAGCTATGCGAGTCCATCACATTATATATATATGTTTACTTATTTAATATTATTATTATTGTTTATTTTTTTTCCTTATAATATACACATTTACATTATTTCGTTGATAGGTACTGGTGGTACATGCATTGACTCAATAAAGTCGATGCATGTACCGGCAGGCATCATTTTGACATGCAGGTATAACTTAGCTATGCGCTGATGCATGCGCCGACTCAATAGAGTCGATGCCTGCATCAGCACACACACTTAAGACTATATTACTACTATAAATATTATTTAATGATTTTAATTTTACATGCTATAGTTGATAACGCAGAATGCATTTACTATTTCATTGTTTGCTATTTCATTGTATTTACTACCCACTCACTATCACCTAACTATCAGGACTCATCCGAAAACCAGCGCTGCTATACTTCGGTGTAGCAGCATTATGCTGAGATGGGCTCCTTTTTTAGTCTCGTGGAGGCATATAACTTTTTTATTTAGTTGTTTTTTTTTTAATTAGTACCTATTTTAATGTGTTTGTATGTCTGTTACGAGACTTAAATAAATCATTTTATTTCTTTCTAGCTAATGAAATATAATCTGCTTGTAATATTGTTATGTCAGCCTGAATTTAGACTTACGATAAATATTTTTCAATTTTCCTTGACAGTTCTAGGCTGCTAGTGTCCAGACGTTGAATTTTTGATCTTAACACTCGGCAGCTTTGTCTGTAACCGAAAATTATCGGACTTTATTATCTATAGTCCGGCCGGATAACTCAGTCCTCGCCTGCGACGTTACAGGGACGCAGGGGATGACGACTAAAAGATGATTTCCAACAAACGGCTCGCATCGCATCGGATCGGAAAGGATACCGTGGAGTTTCTTGCCGGCGCTTCTCCATAGGAAACGACTAATTGGAACCGTGCACCTAAATTCGACGTTTCATAAGCACCTGTATTGGTTTATGTGAAATATATATTTTTTGATTTTGATTTTGATACGTACGGATGCGAGCCGTTTGTTGGAAATCATCTTTTGGTCGTCATCCCCCGCGTCCCTGTAACGTCGCGGGCGAGGACTGAGTTATCCGGTCGGACTGTAGTACCAGAGTCCTTGGAATTCTTTAACAGACCTTGCTCAGGTTTTATTAAATCACTAGCTGTGTCATCACCACAGCTCCGCCCGCGTAAGAAGTTTTATTCCAGTACCTAATAAATATAGCCTATGTTACTCAGTGATAATGTAGCTTTCTAACGGCAAAAGAATTTTTGAAATCGGTCCAGTAGTTTTTAAGTTTATTCGTTACATACAAAAATACAAATCTTTCCTCTTTATAATATTAGTACAGATGAAAACATACCTACTACTGTGTTTTCATATTTTTGTTTACGAGGAAACGGCTATCATCAAAGATTCTTAAGGAAGCACTGCAAATTCAAACATTGCCGAAAATTAGTTCAAGTAATTAAACTAAACCGCTACTGGCACTAATCTTTGAACTTAGCGGCATTATGGCTCCATGTCACTAAACTTTGCTTTGTTAGTATTCTGCTTTACTTAAAATCCCCAAGGAATAGAATCGTGTTAACGAAATGAGTGCAACGCAACAATGAAGATGGCATTTTAATTATTCTGTTTGTTGTGTTGGTACTTTATTTTTAATTAGAAATAGAGTGGAAGTAACAGAAAACTAGCCAGCTGTGGCCTTGAATGGTAAACAAACGAGCGACGGGGAGGTAGCGCGATGAGTCCTTGAGGGAATCTTTATACCTACTATACACGGTGTAAACAAAATCATGTAATTCCTTCAAACCTCGTGATGTACTACTGACTTAGATTAACTCTGAACTGAATACATTTGTATTTAATAAAAAAAAATACAAATAGTAAACATGTGTTCTTAACGTGAGGCATTTTAGCGCCCCGAGTTAAATGACTGCGCTCGGTGTGCTAAAATGTCTCACGTTAACAACACACATGTTTACGATTTGTATTTTTTTTTATTAAATCCAAAAGTATCCCGTTCAGAGTTAATCTATGTCAGCAGTACATCACGAGGTTTGAAGGAATTAAATGATTTTGTTTACACCGTGTATAGGAAGGATTATTAGGCATGGAACTGTCGGTGCAAGATAGTGCCGATTCTTAAAAACTTAATTTAGGTTATGGCCATCTTTTTCACTCTGATAAAATAAGAAAGAGACGGACGTATAAATAGAAGCTGTCAAATTTAGTTGAACTAAATTTAGACGACACGTTCTGATGTCACTGTCGTGTCGTCTAAATACACGGTAAAGCTCAAAACGTAAACTAGTTTGACATCTCTAGTTCTTATCTATCACCATCGTTTTCTCACGCTGTCTGTTCGTAAAAGATAGCAATTCTGTTATTTTAGTTTATTTGGTGAAGAAGAGAATCAGCACTAATGACGCTTTTCTTGCTAGAAATAGTACACACGAAATGATAAAAAAATTAGTACTGCTGTCTCAGTGTGTAGTTATCTTGTTTTTTATTACATTTATTTACTAGCTACACCATATAACAAGTACCTATGCTGTATAGAAAAGCCCACAACACTAAATCCTCCGCCTCTGAAATAAAACCTTGCTTTTAAAACATTCCGGATTTTGGACTTGGAGTTTTGAAGTAGATCAAGGTCTAAGCAGAATTTAATCCCGGTCTGAAAGCCATGTCGTTGGCTCAAATAATAATTTAAAAAATAAAGTAAATTTACCCTTTTCTGTTTTTGTAATTTGGAACTTTTTACAGCGTTTTTGCGGGCTGGGCTGTTTTAATGATGACCTATGTTTATTATTTCAATTCTGACAGCTCAAGGATTTGTCCTGCACTAGTTGAAGCAGTCGATCTTTGAACCGGCTAGCTTGTCATGAGACGAAATGAGATCTCTGGCCAGATGGATCGCCGATTTCAACTGGTCGTGCTCTTATTAGCATCTTAGCTTATTGTTGGTTAAAGTTTATTATGCGTTTCGTTTGCTGTTTAATTTTTAAGTAGAAATCTCGAAACATTTACAATAAGTATAGGCAACAGTGAAAAACCAATGGAATCTACTTATTTAAAAATCAATTTAGGTAAGTACGTTAGTCTTGCAAAAAGTCGAAAATGGCTCGACCGATTTGTTTTTTTTTGTTTTGTTCGCCTCAATACTGTGGTAGATTAGGAAAAAACAAAATTAGGAAAAAAATAATGTTTGTATGAAGTTCACCGGTTCATCTAGTAGGTATTTAATAAAATGCCCAGCGTGTAGCTTACTATCGTATCTTCTCTATTTTTTCATCGATTTCATTTATTCTATTAGCAATCGTGACCGATCTAAACATTTTATGAAAAAAAAATGACGATATTTTAAACTTGAAGGAACGGAGCCACACAATAAGGAACAACCCGCCATTTTAAAAAGCATACTGAAGTAGGCTTCTGTTCTACTTTTTAAAGAATGTTTAAATTAATTTAACGACTGGTAGTAGGTACCTAAATCATACCAGCCCAATGTCAATTTACGAAGGTCTTAAAAAACAAGAACAACTCGGGTATTTTAATCCAATCTGAAGTGGCTCTCGAAAAACAACTTTTTAAATTAATTATACAAGTTTAAAACAAAGATGATATCATTAATTAATTAATATTTGAAGAGTTCTTTCCTTGTTTTCATTATGACGAAGAAATGCGACACGTCTTGGGAAATTACATCACAAATCTCGACTTGCTTTGTAGTTTCATAAATTATTAAGATCGCGTTACTCTGCGAGTTTCTCCTGTGCTTAGAAGAGCAATGAGACTAATAAAATGTTGTTCATAGTGTCTGCATGATAAACAAGACTGTCTGGAAAATAAAGATATTTACAATTTTCCATTAAATTATGCACTCAGCCCATCCATTGCCGTGAACTAAATAAGAAGCGACTAACCGACCAAGTGGTGAGTAATAAGAAAATATTAATAGACAGTATAGTAAACTGCCCCGTTGGTCTAGTCGTGGCAAGCGCGACTGCTGATCGTAAGGTCCTGGGTTCGATCCCCAGGTCGAGCAAAGTGTTATTGGGTTTTTCCGCGTGGAATTCCTCAGTAGCAGCCCGGAAGTTGGATTCGAGCCCGGTTGATGGCAATAGACTCGCCCTCTATTACATGGGACTTAAACATTACGGCGAAATGAGGGCGTTAATAGACACCTCTGCCCAACGCTTCGGGGAATACAGGCGTAATGTTATTTATGTAGCAAACATGATAAGGTACATGACTACTTAACCTGTCGCAATCCACTGTTGGTAATAGACCGTCAATTCAGGGCTATTAAATGTTATACCACTATAATATTACCTATAACTTTTAGAAATAAGTAATCTAATACTAACCTACACTTTAACATCCAACTAGCTGGCAAATTTTTTCACCACGGCATTAGATATTCTCGTTAAGCTTTTGCCTACACGAGAGAAGAAATCGAGCTACGTAAGTTTTAGGCTGTCAGCACGTAAGCTGGTGGGCCAAGACCTGCCGGGGTTGCGGTGCATGCAATAACGAATCCTGTAACCCCGGCCTTAGGTCAGAATGAGGGACACCGTTGGTTTTTAGCCGGTAAGAGTCCGGCAGGGCCCCTCACCTGCCCCGGGCGAGGGACATCCATGAGGATTTTCCAACGATAAAAAAAAGGCTGTCCGCACATGGGTAACTAGTTGCTCTATACACAGTTGATCGCTATTTGTTTTTAACTGCAGTTAGGGCCACGCCACATATGACGGAAGATCCGTCGCCGATCTTCCGCGCGTTCACATAATTCCATACAAACATCTCACACCGTACACATTTGACCGAAGATGCGTTATTAAAATTCCTCGAGTAAATTACGCGTCGGAAGATAGGCGACATATCTTGCGTCAGATGTGGCGTGGCTCTTATAGTTTGGTATACACCAAACGGTAACTGCAGCTGCAAACAAATAGCGATCAACTGTGTGTAACGAGCCATATGACCTGTAGCTAAAAACAAATGGTGGTAATTTATGTCTCCAGCAACTTAGGTCCATATTAATAAACAGCTTTCATTTGAGAGATTATTCTGTGTAGTGTGTACTTTTAAAATGATTAGAGAAGTATTAAAAAAAATGAAGCCGTCGCGTTACGCCTGTCAGATCTGAAGCATCGAAATCTAAATTAATTTTGTAAAAAAAACTGCCGATTCGAACCGAAGAGAGCCGACGAGTTACGAAGGTCTGCCATCGCGAGCGTCGCCACGCGACAGCCGCTCTCACACCCGTACCGCCGCATTAGATGTTTCACATCGAAAAAATATGTTGTCAAAAGAATGGAATTTTACTTTCTAGTAGTTTTGCTGTAGGAATATCTCTCAAATGAGAGTTGTTTATTAATACGGGCGGTAATAATATTTAATGTTGGCCCATATGCTGTCAGCCTAAATTAGGTGTTTAACATATGTGTAGGTACGTCATTGCGCATAAGACTTCAATTATTAACATTTTAACTTCGATCACGAACGACATAAAATCGATGCTGTAACACTTTTTACTTTAGCAATTGGCGCTCTTCGACGCTCAACGTATTTATCGATAACGCTTTCCCCATCACAAAAAGAGAGCTTAAGTGTCAACACGGGCATTGTTGCCTGAAGCAATGAACAATATACATTGTTTGATCGCAGCTATAAGAATTTATGAACCTACGTCGTGACATGGCTCTTCGACGGCCCCGACAAACGGATACCATTAGTAATCCACTTCCCTTGTTGATTCTAACAACTTCGGCGGAAGGATAACGAGTCGGTATTCTATTTGAGGATCGGAAATTAAACATAAGTAAAAAAATAGATGATTTATTATTACTCAGTAATAATAAATCCTCTATTTTCCTAATGTTGGGTTTTCAGGATAGCTGTATTTCATTTCATATAACATTATACAAAAGTCCTAGAGAGGTTCGTGGCGCGGATCATACGATTTGTTTCCCTGATCCACCATGCTCACGTCACGGTCGTCTTTTCTGACTCCGCAGTCACACCGTTAATTCAGCCCTGATCAAGCTGTCTCCCTCCCAGTCCTCTCGCAAGCAAATCAAATCAAATCAAATCAAAAAAAAATATTTCACATAAACCAATACAGGTGCTTATGAAACGTCGAATTTAGGTGCACGGTTCCAATTAGTTGTTTCCTATGGAGAAGAGCCGGCAAGAAACTCCATGGTTACTCTTTTAAGCAACGCCCTAAGCCGAGGTCCGAGTCCCACCTAGGGGTCGCCCTTAGTGCTGTTGTTGCTAACTAGTCATGATTTTAGTAGTAGTAATAGTAGTTAGCTTAGGTTAAGAAGACCATCTACAAGCAAGAATAGAAAAAAAACATACGATTTGTGAGGTTAAGTTTGTTTGTTTGTTACACATCCAGATATCACCGTGCCACGGAGAACACGTTAAACAGTCGGACCCGGGTGTCATACGAATACCTATGACAGTCGTTACGGGAAGTCAGAAGCCCGAAAGCCTAACAACCGGTTTAAGCTTAGGATATCGCGGATATCGGCATTTCCCTGTAAATGGGTTGCGGAGGTCTGATGGCAGTCGCTCCTTGTAAAGTACTGGTATTCAATAACATCTGGTTAGACTGGAAACTGACCCCAACATAGTTGGGAAAAAGCTAGGTAGAACATTATTTTTCTAATGTTACATTGTAGTATACAGTCAGTCTTTAAATTAATTTCCTGTTGTATTACAACTTTGGTACGCAACTGTTATGAGTCTTCCGCTTGAAAACCTTTCGAATAAAATTTCCGTATTTATTATTAATTCACAATATAAAAATGACTGAGGGGCCTTGACGCCAGCCGGCACGCCAGGGTGAAAATGCGATTGATTTATCCAGTTAATATTAAAATCTGTAACTATTATTTCTATAGAACTTATTTAAGTACCTACACAGCCATTTTTGGGGAAATATTTTTTTACATATTATACTTGAAACAAGATTTACAAACCTTAACCACGTAATTGCTTCTTCTAACTTTGCTTGGATGAAAATAAAAATAAGACTACCTAACTACATTTGGTATGGGTGTTTTAATGAAATCAAAGTTTCAACAGTTTGCTAAATTGAAAGATTCTTTTCGTAAGTAAAACTATTTTCCAGACTTCTAAAACATTATTAATATCAATTCACTTGTAAGTATTTTATTAAATAGTTTTTATAACTTGTCGCTGTGTGATACGAGCGTTGTAGTGCAATGACTTTGGTTCACAAGGAATATAATTAAATTAGGAATTTTGAAACGCAAAGAGTTTCTGACAAAGGAGTCCGTTACTTTGCATATGAAACTCCTTTACAGAGTTCGTATTTCTTTTTCGTTATGAACAGTAAAAGCTTTGTGTACCAAGATCCGAGATTATCTTGTATGTATATTATGTATTTAAAATAAGCGGATGCATTATAGAAGAAAATGCAAAATGTTTGTTATGCTAAACTTTAAGTTAAACTACAATCTTTATTTGCATAAAACTGTGTAATATACAAACTATACAGTGCTTTGAACTCCGAATTAAAAAATTAAAAAAAATGTATTGGTGATTTAACAAGTTTACCTATTTAAACTTTTAAGACATTCTACAAATTTGAATTGCAACATTAAAGAGTTACAGGTAATTAAGTATTCATGTTTACTAATATTCGATACCTAATATCCGTTTTCTGAGACAGACAATATTTTTTTAATATTTTTTATGAATGTCTCGAAATACTTTAAGTTACAAAACTTTTAACTAGAACTAACAATATTAAAAGTTATAAGTACAATTCAAAGAACTAGCAACTAATTACATTATGGAAATATAACATCAAGTCTTTATAGGTATGTATTTGAATGGATCTCAATTCTTAGACTCAACCACATTTATTTTATCTATTCGTTTGATTGACGACGCTGTAAACTTGGACAAAAGGAACTGATTTCGCAGAAAGGTATAATAGAACTCCACCCAGCCTCCGCAAGCCTTGGCTGGACTGTAACAGGTCATAATTTGGAGTGCCAGTCTGGATTTTAAAAGCCTTATTTTACTCTCGTGAAGTCATCCCAGTATGGTATACTTGTTAGAAATTAGAACTAGTAAATATTATAATTCATGTGCGGATCAGAATTTGATTATCACTTGCGTTAACGGTTAAGGAAAAACTTCGTGAGGAAACGTGCACACCTGTGAGGGCTCATAAAGTTCTCAATGGTGTATGTAGTCTGCCAACCTGCACTAGGCCAGCGTACTGGACTAAGGCCTAAACCCTTTTCATTCTGAGAAGAGGCCCTTGCCCAGCAGTGGCATAATTATGGGCTAATTATGTTATGTATGATAAATGGCGCATAATTTCTTGGCTTGCATTTTGGCTTCATTCTCTCTGAGAGAACATTACTTATTTTTAATTCTAATTTTCTTTGGTTAATATAATACCTGTCCAAAGATTAAAATATTCATACATATAAAAAAAATGTAGTATTGTATTTTAAACAAAATTAAGATAAAATTCACTTGCATTTAAAACCTGTAGCATGGCTATCTAAATACCTAACTACTAGTATTCCTCCAATATAAAGAGTATTTTCCGATAATCTAGAAATTGTTCGCTTGATGAAAAACCTTGACTAGAACAGTTTATAAACCGCAACGAACCATCGTACCATGATTAAAATTGACAAACATAATATATCTACTTAAATCTAGGTATAAAAGAACAACGTGGTAGCATAGAAACCACAGATATAGAGTTAAATATGTAGTTGACCTACTTTGCTTGCCATTGGGTAGGAGCAATCCTCCTCCCCCCCGGTGGGTTCCCGCATTGTCGTTGCGGGGGGGCTTAGTAGCCGTGGCTTCGAGCCCCACGGTCAAGCGAAGAGGAACCCGAGGAGGGGCTGCTCGTCGGGGCTTGGGCCTGGAGGCCCTCGACGTAGCGGCCAAGTAGGTTGCGGTGTCGCCTGGGCGACATCGCAACTGAGGAGGGCCGCGATGTCTTATGGGCGGCATTGCGGCTGAAGGGTGGAGGCCGCGGCGGGAGAGGAGTGCCGGTATTACGGTGCGCCGTTCTCCCTACCTTCAGCGGCCTGACGGGGCCGCCACCGTCAGATGGCGGACGCGGTGGGGCCGCAGGGGGAGAGGAGTGTCGGTGTTTAGTTGGCCGCTCTCCCTATCCTCTGCGGCCGAAAAGTGGTAGGCGGCGGGGCCACTAACTTGACCCGTCGCAGGGGGACCAGGGGTCCAGACACGGGGTAGTCTGGCGCCCATGTACTTGTTTGGTCCCCGGGGTGGTCACGGCGTACCATGTGTTCTGGTGCGCCGGTGATGTGGGGTGCCCCCCGCGCCTCTCAGGAGGTCGTGGGGTGGGGCCCTACAGTGGAGAGGTCCACCAGCAATTGGTGGACCAAGACCTGCCGGGGTTGCGGTGCATGCAATAGCGAATCCCGCGACCCCGGCCTTAGGTCAGAAGGAGGGACACCGTGGTGGTTTTAGCCGGTAAGAGTCCGGCACACCCCCACGTCTTCCCCAGACGGGAGATAGTCCATGAGGATTTCCCCAAGATAAAAAAAAAAAAAATAAAAAAAAAAAGGAGCAATCCTCCTAGTTGTTACGCGCCTAAAGACCCTTCCCTCTCGACCGCTTCCGTTTTTGTAAGCGCGAATGGGTGCAAGATGCGTGTGCAAGACCTGTCACTGTGAAGACGCGTGCGAGGCGTGCGCAATGCGTTTCTGTTTCAGCAAGCGCGAATGGTTGCATGATGCGTGTGCGAGACCTTTGACTGCGATGACGCGTGCGCAATGTTTACTTCCCAGCACTAAATTGACCTCGTTACGTAGGTAGTTTGCACAAAAAAGTGACACGCTTGTTTCTATTATTTGACAAACTTGCGATATCTATTTAACTCAATATCTGTGGTAGTAACGAACAAAGTAGAAATCTCAGCAAACATAAGAATGCAGCGCAAAAAGCTATTCGGAGAATCTGGATTGGATTACTTTAAGTCAGCAACGAAGGTTATCTGAGAATTTCCTAACTTGCGATCTCGTTTGACCGACTTGTGAAGCCGTCCTTATCGGAGAGCTCTCAAATGTCACCTATCTACACGTTGTCTTAATACCGTTTCTTTAATTAAGGTTTGGAGGCCAGGTTTCGATCAAACAGTAAAGTTTATTGCGTGGTAGAAAACTAGAATCCTTACGTTTATTGAGTGTATGTAACCAGATAAATTAGATTCCGCCGTACGCTTCTGTTATCGCTCCTATTAAGTTTTATTGAAACATGAATTGTATTGGTATCGGAGCGGGATCGATACTGATAGTGTGATTGCTCTCATTCATATCAGCCCGTAAACGATCATTGCTGAACATAGGCCTCCCAATAGATCGCTAAAATGAGGAGTCATGAGGGGATTTTGCGATAATCGATTATTGATCGCAGTACATAGAAGGATGCTGGTGACTAGCCTTTACTATGAAACAATTGCTTCATAGTAAATTTTTGCTACTTTATATTGTCACAATAGTAGATTACTGACTTTGGACTACAGATTATTGGTGGCAAGTGCGAATGCTGACCGTGAGGTCCTCGGTTCGATCCCCAGGTCGGGTAGCGTTATTGGGTTTTTCCGTATGGAATTCCTCAGTAGCAGTCCGGAGTTTGGATTTATGCCCAGTTGATGGCAATAGGCTCGGCCCCTATTACATGGGACATACAACATAAGGGCGAAATGGGGGTGTTACTATGCACCTCTGCCTAACCCTTCGGGGAATACAGGCGTGATGTTATGTTAGTAGATTATTCGTATCGCAGTAAATCTAACCATGAATATACTTAAGCTATAATAAATAATTTGTATCATCTCAATCAGCTTTTGAGATCGAAAATCGAAGCTTTAAGAAATAGAGAAAAGTGGTGCTCGACTTCGGAGAAAACAAAGATTTCATACTAAGGATTTGATCCTTATCAACAACATTATCGACCGGTACAATAATACAGAATGGTACTTACTTTAATACACAAAGCATCGGGCTCGAATCCCGGCAAAGCTAAACGTTTTTAAAATCAAAAAAATATTTTTTAATTTCTTATAACCCCTTTGACCACTTTTATAGTTTTTTTTATATTTATCATGGTTTTGATTTTTATCCTGCATTCCCATCGCAAAAACTCACCCCATATAACCTTCATCACCGTATCCGGTGACAACGACCCAAACTAATTTTGGTTGCTAGCGAGAGCTCTTTGATGATTAGCAAAGCCAAATTAGTTTAATATAGGACAGTACCTACACATAACGAGTTCCCCTATTAAGAGGCGCGGCGCGGGCGCCCAAATACATGACGTTGATAAATCTAAAAATAAAATAACTGAAATTAAATTCTAGAGCTCATTGTTATAACTGACAGGAAACATTTCCTGTCGGTACAACACCGCGTTAATTATTTCGGGCTTAGTGATGTACACTTTCTATTTTTTGGAAATAAACATTGTACCGGTGATGTTATGATTGGCTGATTTAAGGCCAAATACACAAACGTTACTCAATTTTATAAGTTGTCGTTAACACCCATATTCTAAGACGTTCCCCCAAAACTTACTCGACTCGACTCCTCCTCGACTTGACATAAACGTTCGCGACTCGAGATTTTTCCTCAGTCGGGTAAGGAATCATCTGTCAAACTCAAGGTACCTCGAAACCTTAAGGTAGGTTTGGAAGGAAGTGTCAAAGTTCGTATGTAACAGAAATGAATTTAGAAGACTTTATCGAATATGCTTACAATAATCCTTACAAGTATTTATCGCGGCGTTATTTGCGCGATGCAAATAATTCAAATTATGACGTAATGACTCCGTCGATGAACCTCAAAGTTCACTCGAAATTGCGACTAAGAATACAATTTTGAAGGTGTTTTCGAGGCCGTTCTGAGTCGAGTATGAGTCGAGTAAGTTTTGGAGGAACGTCTTAGAATATGGGTGTAAGTCTCGTGCTATCACTGTGACTTTAAGGCAGTGATAGTTCGTTCTGCCTAGCCTTTTCCCAACTATATTGGGGTCAGCTTCCAGTCTAACCAAATGTGGCTGAATACCAGTATTTTACACGGAGCAACTGCCATCAGATCTCCGCAACCCAGTTACAGGGCAATGCCGATATCCTAAGGTTAGACCCATTGTCAGACTTTTCGGGCTTCTGACTCCCCGTAACGACTGTCATAGATATTCGTCTGACACCCGGGACCTACTGTTTAACGTGCTCTCCGAGGCACGGAGGGGTCTCGACGTGTGAAGAACGGTCACCCATCCACCGACTGACCGCGACAAGCGTAGCTTAACCTTGCAAATCGTATGATCCGCGCGGTTCGTAATTAGCTTTGTCTCAATTTTAAATACGCCAAAAAATGGATGTATTGTCTGAAACTTAGGCTAGTTATTTTCTTTTGTGGTTAGTAGCACCATGATATATAACATTTACATGCTTTGGCTTTGAAACTTGTTTTGAGTAATAAAAAGATGCTGTGGCTATTTCTACTTTTATTAATGTTTTCTTTTCTGGTTTTTTAATTACCGCTCTGGTACACTGTAAGCTGTTTACTCGTGAAGATGTTAAGATGTTATATAGACAGATTAATAATATCAGCCTGCATTGTCTGTCTTACTGCAGGGAGAGCAGGGCAAAGGCCTCTAACCTGCGGCGTTGCGGTGCATGCTTTTGCGGATCCCACGACCCCGGCCTAACGGTCAAGAGAAGGAACACCGTTGGTTTTTAGCCGGTAAGAGTCCGGCAGACCCCCTCGCCTTCCCCGGGCGAGGGACATCCATGAGCATTTTCCGACGATAAAAAACAAAAAAAAATAAGAAGTGCAAAGGCCTCTTCTTATTAGCAAGGAATAAAAGTGTTCTATTTTTATTTTCCTTTAACATAACATTACATCACGCCTTGTATTTCCCGAAGGGTTCGCAGATGTGTTATAGTACAGCCTCGTTTCGCCAGTTATGTTTAAGTCCCATGTAGGGGGTGAGCCTATTGCCATTAACCGGGCACAAATCCAGACGCCGAGATGCTACTGAGAAATTCTTAATGGAAAAATCTAATAACACTACTCGATCTGGGGATCGAAGCCAGGACCACAGGCTCAGCAGTCGTGCTTGCGACCACTAGACCAACAAGGCAGTCATATAAAATATTTTCCTTTACCTATGAAACTTTAGAAAATTTATTTGAAATACACATAAAATTCGCCGAGATTGCATTTGACGATATTACAATGACATTGTGCTTCTGTTTGATGTTTTAATATTTTTATTTTACAACTACGTTCAATCTTCCATTACAGATAATGGATTTCCCTTGTCTTTGATGCCAGTACGAGTATGTCTTAGTCTCAGTTTACAGAAAAATGTAAGACTTTTAACTTAATAATAAAAAAAAATACCAAAACCATCTGTGGCTTTGGTTTTTTTTTTCTATTCGACTGATTGTAGATGGTCTTGCGGACCGTTTCTACGTAACCGGGCAGATATTGGCGAGACCTGAAGGGTCTCTAACCAATGGGGACGAGTAAAAAATTTAACCTAAGCTAACTACTACTACTAACATCATGACTACTAGCAACAACAGCACTAAGGGCGACCCCCTAATGGGACTCGGACCTCGGCTTAGGGCGTTGCTGGCGAGAGGATTGGGAGGGAGACAGCATGATGGGGGCTGAATTATCGGTGTGAGGAAAAGTAGAGGAATGCAGATGGTCTATATAGTACACCTTCCTGCCTTCAACGCCTGAATTACATGAATCTCCACGACTGACGATACTTATAAGTACATCTGCCATACTCTGCGCAGTCAGCCTTACTACCACACCAATCTTGGTGACTGGCTTGTCTTTCCACGTCGGCAGGCATGAGTTATTTTCGTACAACTCGTGCCGACATGAGAGAAGACCACCTGTTTGCCGATGGGGGTATCCTGATTCAATATTCAATGGGGATGTGTAGCGGCGTGATCTAGCTACATGTACTTGATGATTTACTTTGCTACTTTGCTCAGCCTACGGTGAAATAAAAATGCAATGTTCTAGTATGAATGTTCAATAGCGAATGTAATTAGTAAAAATTAATACAGCGGTCAAGGAAGAGGGGCGTGGGAACTATGGTTAGCCAATCAGCGTATACATATCACATCATTTAGTTGCACAGTTGGCGATGACGCGACTGGTTCTTAGCTGCATTCGATCCCAAACAGGAATCTTATCCAATCATCATCATCATCTTCATCTCCCTATTCTTATCCCATACTAGGTGGGGTCGGCACAACGTGTATTTCTCTTCCATTCTCCTCTATCAGCCGTCATCTCAGTATTCACTCCTTTCTTACCCATATCATCCTTTACACAATCCATCCATCTTTTCTTTTGGCGTACCTCTACTTATCTATCCACATTTATATTTAACACTCTTCTAGCGACATGACTTGGGTAGCTTATCCAATCACTCAGCACAATTCCAACAGCAGGCTGCTATTGTGAATTTCTTAATTTATAACCTCAAAATACCTGCCCCACCAGAATCACATCCAGATGGAAGCCAGCCGGGACTTGAAGACTGCAGAACCTGTTGAGAAAAAGATTGTAAGGCCCATATTACACTATCATAATTATATTCATCATATAAATATGATGTCATATCTGTCAAATTTTTTGATCATAGTTATATGATGCTATTCTTCATATCTACATACATATTACACTTGTGATCATATAAACGTCATACTTAATCAAGATGGATAACGATTTAGCCGTGTTTTCCATTGCTATGAGTGCAGTTTTATTAATTGCATTAAAAAATAAGATAGAAACGGTTAAGAAAAAAACTAAAAATAAAGGTGGTATTTGGGTTAGATCATGGGTAGCAAGGCGATCAAAAAGAGGGGTCCATAACACCTTACTCGAAGAACTAAGATTGGAAGATAAAAATGTAATAATAATAATATTAATTAATATTTTTGTTGTCTCGATATTCCAGTCGAAATTCTTGCATTTTGACGCCGTTTTTGTGATTCAACGGATATAATTATGATCATATTTGACAGCCTTGTATATGATTCATATATCTATGATCATAGGATCATAGATATATGAATCATATACAAGGTTAGTCGGAAAGGGGGTACTAAGCCGAAAGGGTGTTGAAGTACCTATAATAAGGGATAACTTTTGTTGTACAACTTTCCCCAAAACTCGATAGTTTAAGAGAAATAGCTTTTCAAAGATTTCGTAAAAAATATGTTAAAATCTATCTGTCCCTAGCTATTATCAGCTGTTTTTACTATTTAGGTCATATTTGGGGTCACGGATTAGAAAATTAATTTTCTGAATTCATAACTAAAGCAGGTACCTATGTTTTTTTTTGATAAAACCAAAGTATAAATCTTTTTGCATGCAAACATAAATGATCGAATTTTGAAATTTTAACACTTGCTTTAAAATAGTCATCAGTGATAGTTTACGTGGCCCGTGGCTTAGTACCACCTTTCTGACTAACCTTGTATAGTTATTAAATTGTCATAGGTTCTTCATATAAAAATGACTCATACACCAATGATCATATTTCTATGATAGTGTAATATGGGCCTAATACATTATAAACTTAGCCAGTTTTTTAAGAATTAGATAACTGTCATTATTGAATTAAGAATCTCTCTGTTATGTCATTCATAATAATTAAAGAAATATATTTTTCACTTGCTGTTTCGAACAATACCGAGTTATCATTAATACTCCCATACTAGATAAAACCTGAGTTATTACGATTTTAAACTAAAGGATGATTTCCACCAAACGGCTCGCTTCGCATCGGATCGGAACGGATTTTACAATCTTTAAACGATATTAAATTGTGTGCGCAGTATTTAAAGTTTATATTACCAAGCCGCGCACAGCAGCTCGCCTGTCGTCATATCCGATCAGATCCTTTCGGCTGTTAAGACGGTAGGAATGAAACTATTTGACTAGGCGCATAAACGGACGGTACGGAGCCGATCGTACGCGTCGACATCCTGCCGAACGCGATCGGCTGTCGTCGCATCCGTTCGTATCCTTTCCGATCCGATGCGATGCGAGCCGTTTGTTGGAAATCATCCTTAAGAACACTGAACTAGTGAAATCGTAAACTAACAGAACCTAACCCACTCTGCGGCCTAGTAAAAAACAAGCATAGGTGACACCACAGACCCATTTTCCAGCCTTTGTTATTAGTAGAATGACATGCAATCTGACCGCATTAGGCGTCAAATGGCATACATAATAGTTTTTTAGGCCTGCTGCCAATATTTAGATAGATGGTGGCGCCCCCGTGTGTTGAATTATTTAAAACATTTCAACACCGCGACGGCGCCAACGTGTAATTTAAATGCCTAACAACTACTTAGTACGAGTTAATTTGATACTTTATAATAATAATATGTTTGTTTTGGTAATAAATAATAATAATTTGTCTGGTGATAAATATATGAATATAGGAATAACATAACACATAAACATGGTGTTTATCTTTGTAATTAATATGTGTTCCGTAAATGCTCAAAAATCGAGCAATTTGTTATCGTAAGTAAATTAATTAATAAATAATAATAAATTAATTAGCTCGCTTTTAATATTATCCTTGTCTCGTTGGCCTAGTGGTGGCAAGCGCGACTGCTGATCGTGAAGTCCTGGGTTCGATCCCCGGGTCGAGCAAAGTCTTGTTGGGTTTTCCGTATGGAATTCCTCAGTAGCAGCCTGGAGTTTGAATTTATGCACGCTTGACGGCAATAGGCTCGTCCCCTATTACATGGGACTTTAACATAACGGCGAAATGTGTTACTAAACACCTCTGCTCAGTCCTTCAGGGAATACAGGAGTGATTTTACGTTATAGAATAGAATATACTTTATTGTACACCAAAATTGTAACACAGCTCCTATACAATATCAAACATTAAAGGGTACAATGGCAGTCTTATAGCTGATAGCGATATCTACCAGACAACCTTTGGATGCACAGGAAGTCAATGAATAAGATAGGGGGGGCGTAATCCGTGGTGTACTGCTGAAAAATATATACTACACACCATATATAGACATAATACTTACATATACATATATATAAATATTGTATATTTATATGTATATTTATATGATATATAATTATGTGATAGGGAAAACAAGGTATGATGATCAGGTACTGATTTATGAGGAATTAGAAACGTGTTGAGAGAAGAAATGATCAATAACTATTTTTTTAAAAGAATTCAGTGACTGAGCTTGTCTTACTGGCATCGGCAACGCATTCCACAAACGTACAGCTTGGACTGTGAACGATTTGTCGTAGAATTTGGTAGAATGCGACGGCATCGAAAGTCTCAAATTTTCCGATGATCTTAAGTCTCTAGTATGAGTGTCATGAAGGAACTTAAAACGTTCTTTGAGATAAGGGGGGGTTGCAGGGATGAACAGGACACTGTAACACAATGATAATATATGAGCATTCCGGCGAAAGCGGATTGGCAGCCACTTGAGCTTAACGCAAAATTCGGAAACATGATCATAATTATTTGCGTAAACCAAATATGAATCTGATGCAAAAGTTTTGGAGTCGCTCAAGCTTATCTAGCTGCACTTCAGTAAGATCGGGATACCTGACATCGGCATAATCAAGGATTGGGAAAAGAAGGGATTGGGCGAGCGCAGTTTTAGTGGCAGTTGGCAGGAAATTGCGCAATTTCCGTAAAGACCCCGCTGACGCAAACAATTTGCGGCTTACTTCTTGTAACTGAGGATCCCAAGAAAAGTTTTTGTCTATGCAAATACCTAGGTTTTTCACTGAGTCACTGTAAGGAATTGTCAAACCATTAAAAATAATCTGGGGAAGCTGTGACCAGTCAATTTTTGAGCGTAGTCTAGGGCTACGTTATGTTATTATTATCAGTACCTACCTACCATCACAAAATAAAGGAATAGCTCACCTCTTCTTGCATTATGTATTCTATTATAATTATTTACAATTGTATCTTCCTCAAAATAATTAATAGAATTGTGCATTATTTCTAAGTTGTAGATAAAATACTTGTTCTGGCAAAATAGTGTGAAAAGTTTTATTCTTGATAGAGTCAAGTTTCAAACATCAGTTCTAAACCACAAACAAGAACTTCCGACAGAAGGGGGATGTATTAGGTCGCGAACAGTCACCACGATAGATCGATGGTGGTGGATGAACCTTAAAAGGCCGTTCCCGTTTTACAGCCGTGTCGCTCTATATTTAAACTTTTAAAAAATATAAAGAGATTTTAGGTGATATTGAAAAATATAATCTATAGAAGTTCAGTTCACCTTCTGAGTGTCATCACAAATATTTAAACAATAGTTTTATTTCCATACAAGATTTATACAAAGTGTTACATAATTCCCCGTGAAAAATGTAAATAATAATCAAGTAGTCTTTTATGGTTGTTTTCATTTACCTTTCAGAGGAAATTAGGTAAGAATGTAAATAACTTTCTGGGTAGTCTACTATTTAGTTTTATGTTTTCAGGGTTGCGTTTCAATGATGATTATTTTATACTACGGTCTTCAAATATTGCCAATAGACTCTTTACAAGGGACCTTGTAACCCCTTTCGGCTTTAGGGGTATTTTTGTAACACGTTGTATAGAAAAAACAAAAGATATAAATTTTCTTTCTCCACCTCTTCCTAGGCAACAAATCAAGACGAAAATATGTTTCAAATATAATTGTAAAGTTATCCTGAAGGATGTCTATACAGGTTGTAAAGGAAATCGTGTAATTCCTTCAAACCTCATGATGTACTGCTGACATAGATTAACCCTGAACGGGATACTTTTAGATTTAATTAAAAAAAAATACAAGTTGTAGGTAAACATGTGTTCTTAACGTGAGGCATTTTAGCGCACCGAGATAAATAACCGTGCGGCGAGCGATAGCCGCGCAATTCGCTCGGGGCGCTAAAACACCTCACGTTTAGAACACAGGTTTACTTCTTGTATTTTTTTGTTATTGAATCCAAAAGTATCTCGTGCAGGGTTAATCTATGTCAGCGGTACATCACAAGGTTTGAAGGAATTACATGAGATCATTTAGGCACAACCTGTAGAATACATTTTTCAATATCGCCTAAAATCTCTTTAAATCTTTATAAAAGACCTTGGGTTAGCGTGAGACGGCTGTGAAACGGGAATGGCCTCTTAACTATCTACTATTTACAAGAAAATATAGGTACTTACAAAGTGTTTGATAAGTCGGAAGCCTTATCGTGATCCTTGTATAGGTATTAATTACAAAAACTTAACTTCGTAAACTGCTTGGTTACTGGTAATTAGTTTGCCACTTGTTGGCCATAAAAATAGGAGCACTTTTAATTCGAAATATTACTGAAAAAAGAAAACGCTTTTAAGGCTTTCATGAGATTAATTTTCTACTTTATTCATTTGAATAGAACCAATTAATTTATTTCATCAGTCAAGGACTCTCTCGTTGCTTTTTCCATGAAAAGGTGAATTGATAAAAACGAAAATCAATAATTATGCACTGAATAGTTTTTATACCTACTTACTTTTCAGTTTTCCATACCACAGGAGCCAAATATATTTATAGACCGGCCATTAAAATTTTGAACAGAAGGTAAACAAACCTTTGATCGTAAAACATTAATTTTCCTCGAAAAATCTATTACCTAGTATATACATTTTCAGAAAACAAACACAATCTTTTTTTTGTTTGTAATATTAATATGAATGTTTCACGACCATTATAGTTTACTTTTTATTTTAAAAAATGGGTGTACTACCTTAGGGACCATTTTACTACCGTCGGATAGTTAAATTTTACCGAGGAATATTTTGACAACTTTTGATTGTAATTTGCCAAAACGTGAATAATTTGTTTCTCAGATACCTTTATCTAACGTTGATAAAATCGGCCCTTAATCCATGAGATTACGATATTTTGTAGAACAAATTCTCAGTTCATTGATGTTATTATATCGAACACTCGCAAGCGGCTTGCTTTGCTTGTCTCACTTAAGGAACGTTTCCGTCCCTTTGACATGGTAATAGGTACCGCTTGTCAGAAACTTGGATTTTCCGACGCAAACTACTAATTGATATGAAAGTTACTTTCTATTCCATATTACTGATATTCGTTTAATTATCGCTGGAATTCTCGCGATCAATATTCATATGTTTTATGCTAATAGGTATTAATAATGTTTCTTTTAGAGATTCATGCTGAATACGTTATCATTAGATAATTAAAGTTGAGTCTGTTTTCTTGTTTATCACGGTTAATTACTGTTATTGATATTCTTCTTCTTTTCGAGTGATTAGGAGAGATCGGATAATCGGATGCATATTTACCTAAAGTTCAGGTGTTGGCTAATATGGAATGCACTTTTGTATCCAAAAAATCACGCTATTCCGGGATCGTCAAAAGTGTTCTGTAGAATAGAATCATATTTATCTAGAATTGGATGCATATTTATTTATTTACTAGCTGCTGCCCGCGACGTGGTCTGCGTGAAGGCTCTACAGCACCAACAATACCTAAGATGCCAGTGTCGCTATAGCATTATAAGTAAACAACTTTTAAAATAGCATTAACGTTTTTTTTGAAAGCGAAGCAAGTGCAGGGAGTTATATGGGAATCCTGCTGAGTTTAGTCATAAGATGTGACTGAAGGAAATAGAGAAAATAATGCAGGAATACATTCCAGGACACAAAAGAGTAAAAATACGTACAAAGGTATCATACCTTACAACACTTCCCTATAAACTACGTTGGTAGTTATGCTGCCAGGAGCCAAAATGTAAAAAGAATCAGGACTGGTGACGCTGGAGCAAGCGACGTACAGTTGCCCTTGTGAGAAGCAACTCGTCCTGAAGTCGACACCCGCTGCCCTCAGTGTCGCCCCTGCGACTCATTGATGGTCATCGCGAAACAAACACTCAAGGGGAACTGTACGCGCTTGAACTGGAACGGGAAGTTATGAGGTATGAGGGGAATGCGTGGTATAAATACTGCCTCGCCGACGCCACAACCCGTAAGAATTTCCGCCTCAATGGTATGTCTGTGGAGCGAGATGACTTTAAGGCCGGTCCCGTTACACAACTTCGGAGGAGATAGGTTCCGAAGAAGCATAATCGGGACACCGACCTTCAGCTTGATGGTATGAGCTGCAAGTCCACTTGCTGACAGGGAGTTCAGAAATTCCACGGGATAATGTGTGGCGTCATCTTGCTCGACAACAGTGTTTATCGAGGTGTAGACCACTTCATTCCCCTCAATTTCCGAGAGAATGCATTCGTTAATTGCTGCAGCCTAATCATTTTTGGGCGTCAAAATGGCCCGCTCACACACCCAAGAATTCTGCTGGTGCGGTATACGACTGATGTCCCCGTACGCCCAGCGAATGAGTTCTTCTAAGCTGGATACTACTCTACCGAGAGACTCTGGAAGCACCCCCTGTCCACCTCTCTCTTCTGGTAGAGTGCCTTCGCCAAGACTTAGAAGGACATCGGAGAATTCTTGAGCACGTGCATTGCCGCCGAGCCGAGCTCTCATATTAATGGTCAAGCGCAGCGTACGAACTCGTGACCACAACGAAGATCATTTCAACGAAGCATTCACCTCGTCAGCCCTCGATCCCCGCGTCACCACAGGAGGCGTTTGATGGAAATCGCCACTGAACAGAACTGTGACACCACCCATCAAATGTTCGATCCTGCGGATGTCCTGCAGGGTTCTGTCCACGGCCTCAACTGCCTTCCTATTGGCCATCGTACACTCATCCCATACGATCAGAGAGCAATCCTTGAGCACGTGTCCCTTATCGCTGTTACGTGACACACCACAAGCAGGCGTTTCGGCGCTCTCTAAATCGATGGGAATTTTAAACATGGCATGTGCTGTCTTGCCACCCGGAAGCAGTGTGGCAGCGATTCCCAACGACGCTACAGCAATAGCAATTTTGCCTCGCCTCCTGACCTCTGCAAGTATGCCAGTGGTAACAATTAATGTTTTTAAATTAATGTTTTTGTTTTTTTTTATTCATTTAAGTTTATAATTAGGTATACGACATGAAAATATATTAATTACCAAGCAATAATCACACAGATAAATACCGAACAAAAGTATTAACAGTCAATGTTTATTTAGAAAATGCACATTACCATCTATGAATTTTAAGAATAACTAACTACTAACCTCGCCAACATGATCAAATTTAAATTATTAATTTCCAAAAAGTGTTAACATGTAACTTGATATGATTTTTATGAAATCTCATAGATGGCGCTGCTTCAAAATTGTCTTTATACTACTAACATTATTTAAACTATGTTTCTCTGCCCGAGTTACTTAAATGGCGTAGTTTTTATAGTGTAAAGCTAGATAATAGCATGGCTTACTCAAAAACAACATTTAAATATGCGTCGTTAGATTACACGCTGTCACAGAATGCGTAAGAAAAATAAAGATTCACAGCTCCTCTCTCGTAGGTGATAGCGTGATAATATGTAGCCTATATGTTGACCCGACCTCTTAGTAATATTCATGCAAAATTTGAAGTAAATCCATGCAGTAGTTTTTGAGTTTAGCCCGGACATACATACAAACAGACAGACAAACAGACAGAAATTCTAAAAACTATATTTTTGTCTTCGATATCGATTGTAGATCACGCCCTAAGTATTCTTTTAAAAAAATATTTTCAATGTACAGTTTTGACTTTCCTACGATTTTATTATATGTTTATTATATTAGGAACATGCAACTCGAGAAACATAAATGCAGTAGTTTCTAAATCTATGTTTACGAAATTTTTTTCGTTTCAGCAGTCGTAGCAAATAATTGATTTAGATTTATGATTACTTACATAAATATCAGCGCGCATTAGTGACTTCCGTCAGGAAAGTACCTACTTATGAGTAAAAATATAAAACCTATGACTAATATTCTAATGATTGAATACATTCATCAAAATATTGTTGTAAATATTTGTTACGTCCGTACGTTCAGAGTGATCGAATGAAAGTGTAATTCTTACTAGTACTTACTACTTTCTCACTTTTATGAGTTTTTGAATTTATTGATACATACTGATATTTACTGATACCAATACTGTAATTTTTTTTCGCTATTATATTTTTCAACGTCGTGTCATCATTGGTGACCTGAAATATGAAACAATATGGTAAGTAGGGTATGTACAGTTAACAGCAAAATTGATGATTTTTTTTAAACTTATTCTATTCTATTATTTTGTATATAAAATAATATGAATAAAAAACCAGTTTACATTCATAAAAACTTTTGAAACTTTGTACAATCATCATTTAGTTTTGATGTTGACTGTACTACACGTAGGTAAATTCAGAGTACATTCATGCTGCATGCATGCATGAATATTGGATTTGTTGAACTGAATACACAATAAATCCGATTCGAAATCTATTTTGGTTGCAGGTAGGTAGAGCTAAAATAACTCTATTCTATATATAATAATTATTATAGACTGCAGTTAAGTCCAAATAGTCGAACATTGATGTTAAACAAAGCAATGAAGCGGGTATTAATTTATGTTCTAACAATGCATGACCACCAGCTATTAGCATAATATCTGAGTGCCACCAGACCTCGTATTTACATAGAATGCAGGGCTTGAGCCAAATAATATTTATGTAGCCATAAAGAATACTATTATGTGACATGCGTACATGCATATGAACCTACGTGTGAACGACTCAAATAGTACTGCGGAGGTCCGCCCCATTTCCACCTTTGTAATCATTATCTTCAGGCCAATTGTACTAAGAAAATTGTTAAAAATCGCAATTGACCCGTAGTTCAAAACCACGGCTGTTAGTCTTTTATCTCATAAAGATTACAGTAAAACGATCGTGATTAAGTTGAGTTGCGGTTCGATTGCGATGTTTATCAATTTCGTTATAAGAATTTGGCCTTCAGACTGCATTTGTCTACTGCACAACGGCGAGTATGTCCTCTAGAATCCGGTAGAACTACAGTGGACGTTCGACAAGAATGATGATGACATTGTGCTCATCTCAGTACTGTCTTCCTTTAACTAGAAAGCCATTAATCCCAAAAATTGGTTACCGAGAAAATGGCAAAAATGCGGGCATCGTTGTTTCTTAAAAACTATAATACTTAGGTTGCTGATTGTTGGACACACAGAAAATAATCATCACACCGGGCAGTTAAGGTATTTTAACGTAACTAAGCAAAGAAGTGTAGGTTAGACGCTTTCAAGTGATGTAATCATCATAAATTATGTTACTTAATGGCTTACAAAATTTTCATATCTGTGAAACTATTTATATTGTAAAAATGTTTTTTAGACAGAAAGATAGATAATTTTGAACTCTATCTATCTAGTTAACGGCTTTCTAGTTAAAGGACGGCAGAGTAGTTACTGATAAAAGGGCCGTATTATGACGTGTTAAAGCCATTGCCACTGTTCCAGTGAGAGAAAGTTCGCACAACGGGACAATTATGATTTTAATACATAAAACGCCACCAGGTGTCTATTTTGTTGGAATAGTTTCTGGGTTCTTTTTACACGCCACCCGCTGAGAGCGAAGGAGTGAGTTATTATACCCATCTTGTTGTACCTGTCTCCAAATTAGGATGCATGTGTGCACTCAAGATATTAGTAAACCTAGTTTTTGGCTACGAGTTTGTACCGTTTGAAATGTAGGTATTAATATAATTTAATTTACATACAGGTGCAAAGTTGTTATGACGTAATTCGTTAGGTATGTTTTTTTTTGTCAAGTTATGCCAAGTTGCGAAGGTTAGATAGAGTTATACCGGCAAATGCCTACATTACAGGCAGGAAAGAGAACCGTCACTTGGGGATTTAGGGCGTCGCCGCGTACCCGTCGCCCGACCTGTAACAGGCCCGGGTGGATGACGCGCCGTGTTACGAGCGCGCCTCTCAGAAGGAAGTGGGGCAGGGGAGAAATTGCCCCACCACTGGAGAGGTCCACAAGAAGAAGCTGGTGGACCGAGACCTGCCGGGGTTGCGGTGCATGCAATAGCGAATCCCGTGACCCCGGCCTTAGGTCAGAAGAATCCCACACCGTTGGTTTTAAGCCGGTAAGAGTCCGGCAGACCCCCTCGCCTTTCCCGGCGAGGGACATCCATGAGGATATTATTACAACGATAACAAAAAATGCCGTCGTTGCGTCGCTTACCGTTTATGTCTTGTTAGCAACACAGAAACGGTAGGTAATAGTGAATACGGCTATAGTACACTAATTTATTATACTACACGGTTTGAAACGTTAACGTGTGTAGTAAACTTTTGTAACACGTGCAATATTTCTGTTAGAACTTCCTTTATGACGGTGCTCTTTCTGCACAGATTATAATAACAATCTATATTTTGTGGTTGTAATTATTCTGGTTACCTACATTATTTAACTATCTTGCCTTGTTGGTCTAATGGTGGCAAGCGCGATCGCGAAGTCCTGGGTTCGATTCCCAGGTCGGGCAAAGTGTTATTGAGTTTATCCATTAGGAATTTCTCAGTAGTAGTGCTGAGTTTGGATTTCCTCGGTTAATCGCAATTTATTAGGCTCGCCCTCTATAACATGCCACTTAAACATAACTGGCGAAATGAGGGTGTTACTTTTGCACTCTGCATAATCCTTCTGGGAATACAGGCATAACATAACATCACGCCTTACATTCCCCGAAGGGTCCGGCAGAGGTGTTTTAGTACACCCTCGTTTCGCCAGTTATGTTTAAGTCCAGACTCCAGAGTGCTACTGAGAAATTCCTAATGGAAAAACTCAATAACACTTAACCCGACCTGGGAATCGAACCCAGGACAACACGCTCAGCAGTCGCGCTTGCGACCACTAGACCAACAAGACAGTCAACGCGTAATGTGTTATGATGTTATGCAGTACATCACTTTCGGGTCAGCTTCGGGTCAGAATGGGGTTTCTATTACATACTGAATGGTTGTTTCTTGTTTTTAGGTACATAAACAAGCCGATAGACAAGCTAATCAACTATAAATTATCAAGGTACCATTAACCATACCAATGGAGTTACGTTGACATCTTTATAGTGATATATCTATGTCCGTCTATATCCGTCTGTCTGTATGTCACAGGTAATTTTAGAACAGAAGCTTGGAATATTTTTAATAGGAATTTTAGTTGAAAATGTTCAAGCGCTTTTCTTTAATGATGGACATAATAATGTTGACAAATTCCTTAAACTGAACAATAATGCAGAATATGTAAATCATCATTATCATACGAATAGGTTATTTCCATAATCAGCAAGCTTGGAAAACGAGATGGTGATTAAAGTATGTTGTTACTAGCGCACAGAAGAATGGTACTGCTAATCTTCCTGACACTATCCTTTCTTTATACAACACACACGGCAGGATAGAAAGAATTCAAAATCTGTAAAAGCAGTTTGAAATATTTTCAAAAATTATGGATAGTCTCCTAAGAAGATTTTCTTGTAGCCACAATGATTATGGTAGGTAGCTGCCCTTACTACCCCATCTCAAAACATAGACGACAGTATAGAAAGTTTTCAAAATCTGTGAAAGCAGTTGGAAATATTTTCAAAAATTACGGACAGTCTCCTAAGAACATTTCCCTGTAGCCACAACGATTAAGGTTTACTGCCCCATCTCAAACGATTACCCTGTATATATCGGTTCCTACATCGGCGCGGGCGGCTGGTGGCTCATTACCAACTGCGCGGATCATACGATTTGCGAGTTTAAGCTGCGCTGGCCGCGGTCATTCTGTGGATAAGTGACCGTTCGTTACACATCGTGACCCCTCCGTGTCTCGGATACCACGTTAAACAGTTGGTCCCGGTTGTCATAAGAATACCTATGACAGTCGTTACGGGTAGTCGGAAGCCCGAAAGTCTGACAACTGGTCTAATCTTAGGGTATTGACATTGCCCATTAACTGGGTTGCGGAGGTCTGAGTGCAGTCGCTCCGCGTAAAATACTGGTATTCAGCCGCATCTGGTTAGACTGGAGGCTGAAATATAGTTGGGAGAAAGGCTAGGCAGAATATATCTCCGTACCTACATACATATGATAGCTACTTGGTGCCGAAGAAAAATATATTCCTTTTACGAAGTCTCGTGTCGAAAACTTATATTAGAAACCAGCAAATTAAAAAAAAATAAGTATAGAATATTGATTTATTTGCATAGAATGTAGGTACATAAAATAAACTCAAAAACTTTTAACAAAAAAAATTGATCCTTGTACAATCTACCTTAAATTTAGGCATGGAAACGTTAGCGAGAATTTAAATTAAATCAAATTTTTATTATTTATAGTTGTGCAAATAAGTATATGTCAAATACAGAGTAATATCAAAGTCTACTATTTATCATTATAAAAAAAACATTAATTGAATAATAACACTTTTCATGTAATAGTGCTGTAAGTTCCTTTTTGAATAATTGAGGCGTGGAATTTACAAATGGGGCTAAGTGGCCAAAAATGCGAATTCAACATTTTTAATATCAAAGGAGCTGCTACATTGGGCAGCCAATCCATTTTTATTCAATTCCTCATTCATTGTATTTTTGGTACTTAACTCATTTGTAAATTCCACGCCGCAATTGGATTGTGTTGTTTTTCATTATGTCAGGAATTTTGTTATATATGTATAATAGGGCCCAATATAGGGCCATAATAGGTGATTTCCTTTACCGATACGTGGTCATTTACTAACAAATAAACGAAGTTCTAAACTATTGGCTGAGTTCTGTTATAATGCCATTTCTAGCTTCGCTACTGTTACAGAATTGTGGATAAACTTTGTTAGACCAAGTCTAGTTAAGATTAACTTTTAAGTTGCAATTTTCTATAGGTGGTATGTATTTTATTAGTTTAGGTTCTAACAAAAACGCATTTAGGGGCATTTTGTTCGTCTGGCGACTTTTAATAAAAAGTTTATAGCAAGAGCTAGGTTCTGTATTTCTTCTCGTCGTATCCCATGATATTTTAAGATGTTATACAAAGTTAGTCGGAAAGGGGGTACTAAGCCGCGGGACACTTAATGTATCACTGATGATTATTTTAAAGAAAGTGTTAAAATTTAATAATTCGGTTTTTTTCCATGAATAAATATTTTTATTTTAGTTTTTTCAAAAATTATTCATCCCTGCTTTAGTTATGAATTCAGAAAATGCAGTTTTTAATCCGTGACCCCAATTATGACGTAAAATGGAAACACAGCTGATCATAGCTGAGGATAGATAGAATTTAGCGTATTTTTTTAGAAATCTTTGAACAGCTATATCTCTTGAACTATTGACTTTTGGGGAAAGTTGTAGAACAAAAGTTATCCATTATTATGGGTACTTTAACACCCTTTCGGCTTAGTACCCCCTTTCTGACTAACCTTGTATTTATAACTACTCTGGTCGAACTCTTTGCATTGATTAACCCTTCCTAATTTCATGGAAATAAGATAGTGTTTACTCAGAGAAACTGCGGGAAATGGTAGGCTTTAGGGCTTCGTAATCAAACCAGGAACCTTTACAGTTCCACCATGTCCATCTGTATGTCAATGCTGTTTTACTCGCAGACTATCTTTACTTATAAAGAGAAATGTCCTGACAGAATGACCGACAGACTGATTCCTCAACGCAGAGCTCAAAATCTTTGAAGCTGGAAACATGAAATTTGGACAGTTGGTTCCTTTTGTGACGTAGGTAACCACTAAGAAAGGATTTTTGGAAATTCTACCCCTCTTTCTCTAAAATAGAGGATGGAAGTTTGTATGAGAACCCGTCATTTGTTATGTATGAAAATTGCTATTTGGGCTTTCGGTTAAAAACAATGCAACACGTGTCTCAGGATTTTTGAAAATTTTACCTGGGTAAATGGGGTAAAGTAGGGGATGAAAGTTTGTTAAAAAATCGGTCATACAAGCGGACGAACTCGCGAGCAACCTTGACATGGTACATAATTTATAACGTCTACAAAGTTAGGAAATATATGGGTAAGTCCTGTCCACAATGTTAGTATTTACCAATCAACAATGCATTAAAGACCTAGTCTAAGCAAACTATGTAAGTATCAAGGTATATCTAGCAATTGTAATAGCACAGCTAGATGTAGGTAATGGTGCGTCCAGACCTGACGAACGCGCCGCGAATGCGCCGCTCGCGCGCAGCGCGCGAACCGTTCGCGAGCCGCTCGCGAGCTGCGCGCGTGCATTTCATGTTCGTACAAAGCTGCGCGCGTGCATTTCATGTTCGTACAAAGCTCTGCGCGCGAGCGGCGCATTCGCGGCGCGTTGGTCAGGTCTGGACGGACCATAAGAGTTAACTTTGTAATTAACGTAAGTTGTAAGCTGAGTGGACACGTTAATCAACACGTGAATCGCACGTGCGTGCTTAAGAAGTAGGTAACAACTTAGTTGTAGAATTAAGCGGATTAATAATTATTGTCTGGTAGGTACCTATTATATCTTAAGCGAGTTTGTTAATGAGCCCGACCTGTTTTTGAAAATTGACTTTGGAAAAAGATATTTAAAAGTCAATTATTCTTCTTTTCGTGTGGTTAGTGACTAACCTGGTGTCAGAGTTTATGCCGTACATGGGTCTCTGACTTGTCTTTACATGCCGTCGAGAAATATCTCTCAGGCATTTCCTGACGATGTTTTCATTTAACGTTTTTAACAAGTGATAATTATACAATACGCACATGAATCCGAAAAGTCAGAGGTGCGTGTCTTGGGTTCGAACTCGAGACCTATGACTTGGCAGTCCGACGGTCACAACACCACTAGGCTATCATTGCTGTTAGTGATTTATTAAATTATAAATAGCTACCTATGTGATTCAAATACGCTACGACTTTCTCTTAATATTTTCGGTGACCATTTTAGACCCTAGTTATAAAAAGTCATTATGGTGTGACTGAATCACAGGTAGGCTTTAAGCTTTAAGCTCTTAAGTCACACCTGAGCTAAAAGCTTAAGCCTAAACCGACAGGCCTATTAGCTATAGTTCTTTGATTCCAAAAGTTGATATTATCACTTTTAAACTATTTTCAATTAGCTTCACTTCGTATATTCGTTTGCTTGATTGGTTCAAATCTTGCGATAGATTTTTCAACATCTGCTTAACTAATTCTCCTGAAACTTCGCACACCAATTCAATTCCCATGACAATACAACAATATAATAATTTCAACCTTTGATCCCCAAATCCTGATGCTACAGGAGTACTGTAAGTTAAAACCGTTTAACTTAAACGTTTTTTTAAAGGATTATATTATTTAAACTAACACCTATCACGCTATGGAGCTCACAAGCATTGCATTACTCATGTTATTTACATATTTTATAGATATCTTGAATTTTATTGCAGTACACGTTTGAAGGAATAGTTGCTTGATATGAATAATAAGCAGGTATTGGAAAGTTGAAGTGCATAAAAGCCCTTACACCTTGAATATTTTGTTGTAAGTGAAAAGTTGGTAGGTAACCTACACAAAAAAGATAGGGTAGATCGGCGACAATAATAACACGGGGCAATAGTAACATCGTCCATATTTTGACAGTTACCAAGATATAAGCTGGTGTGAGTGTGTGCCTACGTGCCTCAAGCGTGTGTCAACCTATTGAGATGCGTTCGAGGCACGTAGGCACACACTCACACCAGCTTATATCTTGGTAACTGTCGAAATATGGACGATGTTACTATTGCCCCGAGTTATTATTGTCGCCGATCTACCCTATCTTTTTTGTGTAGGTACATAATTTTTAGGCCGTACCCAAAGAGTACCAAGGGATCCCTATTACTATGCCGACAGCGTATTTGCATAGAAGAAAGTTTTTCTTCCTGGTGCTATACATCTGCTGGCGTGCCACAGGGCGGCGTTTTATCTCCTTTACTTTTCGCCTTATTTATCAATACTATCTCAAACCAACTTCTTTCATCCTACCATCTTTATGCAGATGATCTCAAAATCTATTCCATAGCTGTACCAGATAAGTTGTCGGAAGCGGTTAACACTATTAATCATGATCTGGACCTAATAAGTGAATGGAGCAATGCGTATGGACTGAAGGTTAATCCTTCAAAGACCCAGGTCATTGTGGTCGGCAGTCCCAGGATGATTTCAAGAGTCAACTGGATTCAACTTCCACCGGTTCTTTTCGATGGCACTACGGTCCCCGTTAGTGACAAAGTTAAGAACCTGGGGATATTTATTGATAAGACCCTATCCTAGGAACCACAAATAAAGGAAGTCAGTCGAAAAATGTTCGCGTCTGCAGGGTCTCTGAGGAGACTACGCAACTTCCTGCCAGTTGGCACCAAAACTGCGCTTGCACAATCCCTTCTTCTTCCTATCCTTGACTATGCTGACACCAGCTATCTTGATCTCTCCGAGGGCCAACTTGATAAGCTTGAGCGTCTTCTAAATTTCTGTATACGATTTATATTTGGTCTACGCAAGTATGATCATGTGTCTGAGTTTCGTACTAAGCTCAAGTGGCTTCCAATACGCTATCGCCGGAATTCACATATTCTTCACCTTCTATACAATATCTTGTACAATCCTTCTACTCCCTCCTACCTTAAAGAACGTTTCGAGTTCCTCCATGACACACATTCGAGATCATTAAGGTCATCAGAGAATCTGACGTTAAAAATGCCAATGCATTCTACCAACTTCTTTGGTAAGTCATTCACAGTCCAGGCTGTTCGGCTTTGGAATGCTTTGCCAGTTACAGTTAGACGTGCGCAATCCTTGGTCACTTCCAAAAGACTCGTCAAGGATCACTACCTATCAATGTAGTTAAGTTTGCATCTTTATGTATAGTTATTTATTGTCTGTTTATAATATGTATTACATACACTATATATATTTATATATATATTTATTTAATATTTATTGTATATAATATTTATTTATTTGTGTTTTTAGGTTTATTTAAAGTAATAATTTAATGTCTCCTCATTAATTGTTACACTGAGAACTACCTCTCTCTTTTTTTTCTTACACTTCATGTCCATCCAAAGGTTGTCTGGAAGAAATCGCCTAGTGCGATAAGACCGCCCATTGTACATCTCTATTTTTATAGTAATGTTTCTTGTTTGTTTTGTGTACAATAAAGAGTATTGTATTGTATGCCTACGCCGTCTGTCAGAGGGCTGTATCTTTTTAGTAGCCAGTTTAAATTGTCACAGAATATGTATTACGAACTCTATTATAGAAAATATTAAACACAATAAAAAATCTAAATCCAAAGGGGGTCCCAATACAAGAAACCTCGAAAAAAATGCATCCTTTCAAAGTTTTTTGTTCCTGCTCTATCATAAAATACTACATAGCAATATTTAATATATATAATATTAATATATATATTCCATATAATATTAATATATACATACATACATACATAAACTCACGCCTTTTTCCCATGGGGGTAGGCAGAAACTATAGAACGCCACATGCTACGACTCTTACATACCCCTTTCGCTTCATCCACATTCATACATCTTGTCATACACGCACGCCGGTTGAGAGTACTACGCACCTGACCTTTGTGAAGAACATCACCAATAACATCGATGTATGTCCTTCTAGGACGTCCTCTACCGGCGTTCCCATTAACATCCGCCTTATAAATTTCTTTTGTTAATCGCCGTTCACTCATTCTCTCAACATGGCCAAACCACCTAAGCATACTCCTTTCAATTTTTGTCACTACATCATCTTTTAAACCGCAACTTTGTCTAATCTCTTCATTTCTCAATCTATCATTCAAAGTTACACCGCACATACTTCGCAAGGAACGCATTTCCACGGCATTTATTCTACTTTCATGCCTCTTCTGCCACGACCAACATTCACTTCCATACATAAGCGTAGGTACCAACACACCATTATGGACAGCCAGTCGTGCCTTTTTGGACATCGACCGGCTAGCCACAACCGCATGCAAAGCACCATTTACTTTATTTCCCGCATTTGCTCTCCTTTCCACATCTTCGTCAATCTTACCATCTCTTGTAAACATGCTTCCCAAATAAACAAACTCATTCACCTGTTCAATACTTTCATCTCCTATCTTTACTTTACACTCACATACATCTGCATCTCTTTCAAAAACCATTACTTTCGTCTTGCTTACATTAATTTTCATCCCTTTCATATTATATGCTCCATTCATCATAGTTACCATGTCTTGCAACTCTTCCGCCGACGATGCAAGCAAAACTTGATCATCTGCGTAGAGAAGACATTTGACAGGCAACTCATTAATTTTCAATCCACACTCACTCCCTTTTAAATCTGTCAAACAACTATCCATGTATAGGTTGAACAGCCATGGAGACGCTACACAACCCTGTCTAACACCTCTGGAGATGCCAAACCAGTCTGTGAACGCCCCATTTATCCTAATACAAGCACTGGAATCCCTGTACAGCGATTTCAGTGCCCGTATCAAGCGCCAGTCCACCCCGTACAAAGATAGTGTCGACCACAATTCTTCCCTCCACACACTATCATAGGCCTTCTCCAAATCAATGAAAGCGCAGTACACTTTCTTGTGCTTTGCCAGATGTTTTTCGGCTATGCACCTCAAGGAGAAGATCTGATCCATACAGCCCATCCCCTTTCTGAACCCTGCCTGAACATCCCATACTTTCTCATCTGTTATTCTTATCACTCTGTTAATTAAAACTTTCGCATATAGTTTGCCGACCACACTCAAAAGACTAATACCGCGGTAGTTTTTACACTCCTGCTGTGAACCTTTTCCCTTATATAGTGGTACGATTACAGCTTTGCACCAGTCGCCCGGCACTTGGCCGAATCTCCAACACATATTAAAGATCCGGTACAGCAGGCTTGCTACCACCCCGTCACCGCCCTTAAGCATTTCGACAGACACTCTGTCATATCCAGCAGCTTTTCCAACTTTCATACATTTCAGCGCTTTCACGATTTCATCCATTTCAATCAGATTTTCCTCATCTTCATCCAAGTCAATGTCTGACTCACTCGCTTCCGCCCAGTTACCCACTCTTTGCACACTATCCTGCCAACTAAATAAACTTTCAAAATATACCTTCCAGCGTTCCAACACCTTGCATTCTTCACTTAACAAGCATCCATCTCCTCCTCTAACTATATTCATATTTGATGTCCCCGAAACTCCACGAGCCAATCTTACTTGTTGCCAGAACAGCTTAACATTGACCCTGAAGTTGTCGGAGAACTTCCTATTATACTTATCTTCCATTTCATTCTTCTTCATCTTTACTATCTCTTTTACTTCCGCCTTTATTTCGGTGTATCTTTTCTTCACTCTTTCCAAATCGTCAGTCATACTCGTTGCCTGATTCATTCTTATCCTAGCTTTAAAGGCTAATAAATTAAGCCAAGCTTCTTTCTTCTTCCGTACGACCTCTTTAACTTCATCATCTATCCAACAATCATTCGTTCTCCTGTTATTTTTCCTCTTCGCCACACCGCATACTTTTGTGGCCACTTGCACCATGCTGTTTTTTACAACATTCCATGCTTCTTCTAAACTATAATCATTCATTCCTTCTAAAATCTCATTCGTCTTCTCTTTTACTTCCCTCTTATATTCCTCTTTCACTTTTAATTCTTGCAACCTTTCTACTTTTATTCTCTCAAGTGCAGTCACAGGCACCCGAACCCGATGGCACCAACGCTTAAACAGACCATGTATCCGGCACATGACAAGATAATGGTCGGTCCCCACATTGGCACCCCGATACACTCTTGTATCTGTGACCTTACTCTTCAGTCTTTCATCAACAACCACAAAGTCAATCATGCTTCTACTATCTTGCCTTTCCCACGTATACATGTGAATCTCTCTATGATTAAACATAGTGTTCATTATAGAAAGATTCTTCTCCACGCATATTTCTAACAAACTCATTCCATTCTCATTCACCCTTTTATCCCCAAACGCACCTAGTGTACTTTCATAACCTTTCCTCTTCACACCTACCCAACCATTGAAATCACCAAGCATAACAATCTTCTCATTTATTCTACACTCATTCACAATACCTCTTATACTATCCCAGAATGCATCTCTCTCCGAAAGTGGGCTTCCCATGTCGGGTGCATAAACACATATCATGAAAATATGGTTCAAACCCACCTTGGCTCTGATCCATAGGATTCTGGGACTTACACACGCATAATCTTTTAAACATTTCATCATCCGTTCTGAAAGGACAATCCCCACACCCTGACAAGCCCTATCTGTCTCTGGGACACCAGACCAAATTGCGGTCAGGGAACCGTGTTTGGATATGTCCACTCCCTTTCTTTTCGTCTCATTCACACAAAGCGCATCTATTCTTTTTTCATTCATCAGCTCACAAACTTCATCTATCTTTTCTTTTATACCTCCCTGAACATTCAACGTAGCGAAGCGACATTCTGCAGCTCGCTTTTCGCCCCGTGAGAACATTTGACGTGGTGTGTGGCGAACATCACCGCCGACTCCGAGTTTTTTAAAATTTGAACTCATTTTGTTCCCACGAATAGCTAGGGAACTATTTGTCCACCCCTACAGAGCCCCGCGTGTAGAGGTAAGGCTACTTAGTGCCTGGAGGCGCCCAATTCCAGACAACAGGCACGCTTCTGACTCGGCTCGCCCCTAGTCATGCAGCTCTGGGCACGGCGACCTTAGCTTGGGGATGAGCTGTTCTCATCGCACAGAAGGATTTTTTACAATCCCCGGCTGTATTCCCTTAGTCGGCTCTTACGACACCCACGGGAAGAGATGGAGAGGATCTATTCTACTACCCGGACCCACACGGGGATTTTAATATTAATTTTTTATTTCATTAATATATATATTAATATTATATGGCAATCCTAGAAGGCATATTTTTCTATTTGTTACTCTTATGTGAGTTTATTTGTTACATTAACCTGCATTATTCTCATTCTATTTCTCACACTACTGTAATGGAATTGTAATGAACTACTATTTTAAAAAGAGTATTCATGGAGTTTCTTGCCGGCTCTTCTCCATAGAACCTACCTTTTGGAACCGTGCACTTAGTTGTGACGTTTTAAAAGTGCCTGAAATCTGGTCTATTTGAAATAAAAAACTTTAACTTTGACTTTGACTATATTAACGACCACTGTTCAACAGACACATGTGGACGCCTAGATAGAAATCGTTTGTCTTGTGAAAGTACAATTGTTTAGGATATGATGGGACTGACATACGCTATGCGTAAAAGCCCCTATGAATATACAAGGTTAGTCGGAAAGGGGGTACTAAGCCGAAAGGGTGTTAAAGTACCCATAATAATGGATAACTTTTGTTCCACAACTTTCCCCAAAAGTCAATAGTTCAAGAGAAATACCTGTTCAAAGATTTCATAAAAAATACGCTAAATTCTATCTATCCTCAGCTATGATCAGACGTGTTTACATTTTACGTCATATTTGGGGTCACGGATTAGAAACTCCATTTTCTGAATTGATAACTAAAGCAGGGATGAAGAATTTTTGAAAAAACTAAAATAAAAATAATTTTGTCATAGAAAAAAAATTAATCAAATTTTTAAATTTTAACACTTTCTTTAAAACAACCATTAGTGATACATTAAGTGGCCCGCGGCTTAGTACCCCCTTTCCGACTAACCTTGTATAAAGAAAAAAATAATTGAAATCGACCGGGACCTCAGTCTGGAATTTAAGTGATGGTAGAAATAACTAGAGTTTACGTCAACAAATCTTATATTTCTGAGATGTGATTAGCAGGTGCCTAATTAATAGATAGTGTGATCAGTTGACTATACGATACATCTGCTTACGTCTTTCAGGATTACGGCGTGATGGTTTGTGTTCTTGCATTTTTTGTTTTTGTTTTATAGTTACCTACACGAGACTGCCTTGTTGGCCTAGTGGTCGCGCGACTGTTGAGCATGGGGTCCTGGGTCCAATCCCCAAGTCAGGCAAAGTGGTACTGGATTTTTCCATTAGGAATTTCTCAGTAGGAGCCTGGAGCCTGGATTTATGCCCGGTTAATGTTAATAGGCTCGCCCCCATTACATAACTGGCGAAACGAGGGTGTACTAAAAACACCCCTGCCAAACCCTTTGGAGGATATAAAGCGTGATGTTAATTACGTTATGTGGTTACCTACAGTATGGATCGCAACTGGCATCTTAGCTAGATTACATAATAATCAGTAACCTGTGTTAAAGATACCAGTTCCATTCCACAGTACCAGTACCACTATTATACCTACTTACACCATTTTAATAAGCATATATGGAGAATTTATAGTTTCCTGCTACGGTATACCTCAGCAAAGTTTCTAGCAATACCTAGGTAGGTACACTACAATCAAACTTCGCGTTTGTGTTTTGAAACACGTGCTGCATCAGCGTACATATAGCGTCTAACATATATTTAAGTTCCCAGGTGGTACTAAAGATTTTACGCAGTACCTACGTAAGTAAGTATCTTCAAGGTGGTAGCAAGATGAATTATTTGAGGGCGGGAAACGGTGAAAGGATCCTATAGGTAACAATACTTAAGACAGGTTCGGACGGGTCGAATCGCTTTCAACAAATGACTTGATCAACAAAAATTAAAACGTTTCTGTTGTTTCAATATGATTGAAAGCCTGTTCAGACGGTGCAAATCGCATGCGATTTAGCAGTTGATCAACTAGAATCGAATTGTGTGAACCTGGTATTAGCTACATTCTGTCGGCCTAGCGCGAATGACGTCATGTTAGTGATGTAAGCGTAACGTTAATGAGTGAATTTTGAATTGGAAATACTCGTTTCGCACTTATTATTTAACTAGCGGCCCGTCCCAGCTTCGCACGGGTGGACATTTTTCCCGTTTTTTGCAATATTTTTCCTTTATGCTCCGCTCCTATTGGTCGTACCGTAAGGTTATATAGCCTATAACCTTCCTCGATAAATGGACTATCCAACACAAAATGATTTTTTCAATTCCAACCAGTATTTTCTGAGATAAGCGCGTTCAAATAAACGAACAAACAAACTCTTCAGCTTTATAATATTAGTATAGATGATGTAGGGAACGAGATATTGTGTTCCACCTACGAAAAGGAGGATCCTCCTACCAGGCGGAGTCTTGTGCCTGGCGGGCCACTGCCCAACGGTTGATGTTGGGAACTTGTATATATACTATCTGCGTGTCAAACTCTGATATCGCGATGCAGGATAGTTCGCATGTGGCGTGATAGATGCCGCCACAATGAAATTGAAAGCCTTATTTTTATTTTTATTCTTAACTTGGTTGCGTTTGGCTTTAGTCTCACCTGATGCTAAGCGTAGACAGGGTCTAAGATGGATCACACGAATTCAAGTAATAGTGATATAGAGGGATTCCCATATATCCCTCTGGCTCTCACATAAACACGACGGGACACGGTAAACTGCTTGGCGCCGGACTTTAAAGAGAGGGTGGTAGCTAGCCAGGCGGACCGTACAGATACTACCACCAACCGTGCTGGGTTTTATTGAATTTTACACCACGCATCTATTCTCAGCGTGCAGTAAGTAAGTTTTATATTCTAACCCGTCAAAATATTTATTCATATCTAGTATGATACAAATTGGGATTGTTGATCAAAATAAACTAAAATGTCATCGGCCAGTTGTATTTTCGATTCAATATTCGCTTACATTAGCGATATGTTTACGATGTTCGTGCCAGGCCTACTGAAACAAGATAATATTTAGGGCTAACGCTCTAAAACAGTCAACAAACTGCATGACAACTGAAAATTGCAGTTAGCTTGATAAATTTGAAGGATAACATTTATAAAAAGTTGTGATGACAGTTTACTCCCTAGCCAACAGTGATTTCACGTTGATATACGTACGTAACAAAACTCTATGTTTACCTACGGAATTTTTCACTCCATATTATTAAAAGTTATACCAAATCGCAACAATAAGCAATAGCAAGTATTATTCGCTGGTGACTAATTGACAACCGCGCGGATCATAGGCCCCCGTACACAGTCAATCTCGATCGCGATCCAGATTGTTTTGTGATCAGATGCATCAATCCGTCAATCTAATTCGTACATTATCAATCTGGATCGCGATCATTGATTTTGATCGCGGATCGCGATCGAGATTGACTGTGTACGGGGCGCCATACGATTAGCGAGGTTAAACTACGCTTGTCGTGGTCAGTCCGTGGATAGGTGACCGTTCGTTACACATCTAACCTTAGGATATCGGAATTCCCCAGTAACTGGGTTGCAGAGGTCTGATGGCAGTCGCTCCGTGAAATAGTGGTATTCAGCCGAATCTGGTTAGATTGGAAGCTGACCCCAACTTCCTCTTAGCCTTTTCCCAATTATCTTGGGGTCAGCTTCCAGTCTAACCAGATGCGGCTGAATACCAGTATTTTACACGGAGCGACTGCCATCAGACCTCCGCAACCCAGTAACTGGGCAATGCCGATATCCTAAGGTTAAACCGTTTGTCTGACTTTGGAAGCTGACCCCAACATAGTTAGGAAAAGGCTAGGCAGAACATACGGTCGCTTAGCTCGTTAAATTTGCAGAATTCCACTTACTATGGGTGTTGAAAGTCTGCTGCAAAAGTCAACATGCGCAGTACAAATTACTACTAGACATGGCGTTTTTCTTGCGTGCAGGCCGAGCAACAGTGTTACCCCGTATAGGGACGGGTTAGAATATAAAACTTCATCACCGCACGCTGGGAATAGACGCATGTTGTAAGATTCAACAAAACCCAACACGATTGGCGGTAGGATCTATACGGTCCGCCTGGCTAGCTACAACCCTCATATTAAAGTCAAGCAGTGTACTGTGTTCCGTCGTGTGTATGTGAGAGCCAGAGGGGTATAGGAGAATCCCTCTATATCTCTGTTCCTTGGATTCGTGTGCTCCATCTTAAACCCTGTTTGCGCTTATCATCAGGTGAGACTAGGGCCAAAAGCGTCCAAGTCAAGAATAAAAAAAAAACACAGGGTTCGGAAGTTTTAGTGAGTAAATCCTTCCCTAACGCCGTTCTCGAATGTTGTTGAGAGAGCGTACAAGACGACAAAATCCGTGACACTTGTCACGGTAGTGCGTGCTAGACCGGCTGCCCATAAATAACATGACGCATGTCGGTTTTAAAGCACGTTGCACCGTAATAAACCATTCTCTTCTCGGTTTATTTTTAAAACGGACACAGGAATATAAATGACTGGTGTACCTACCCGTATTTTATATTTAGCGTGATCCCCAGATTAAGGTGGTAACTAATGTTCAGATACATTCGTTTATTTATACGTGACATGATAATAAGCATGCTTTTTTTATTTTATATTTCTCTAAACTTGATGAAAATAAAATAAATGAATTATGTAATTAAACTTTATTTTCAGACTACCAGTTTAACAGTCCATAGTTTTGTTAGTATTTTAATGTTAATAACAATGGTGCTTAAGTAACTAGGTTAGTATTGTTAGTGTTTACAACTTCATTATTTATTCAGACCTATGACTATCCCCACCCAGTGTTTCTGGAAGGGGCAGTCCGGTCTGGCAGCAATCATCTTCAAAATGCTGTTGTGACTACCATGCACATGAATGATCAAGTTAACATAACATAACATCACGCCCTGTATTCACCGAAAGGTTCGCCAGAGTTGTAGTACACCCTCGTTTCGCCAGTAATAGGGGGCGAGCCTATTGCAATTAACTGGGCACCAATCCAGACACCGAACTACTATTGAGAAATTCCTAATGGAAAAACCTAATAACACTTTGTATGACCTGCAGATCGAACCTAGGACCCCATACTCAGCAGTCGCGGTTGCGACCACCCGACCAATAATGCAGTCTTTTGATAAAAGACTAGCTGTTTCCTCACGGCACCGCCCGCGTAAGAAGTTTTATTCCAGTAATAAATATATCCTATGTTACTCAGTGATAATATAGCTTTCTAACGGTAAAAGAATTTTCGAAATCGGTCCAGTAATTTTTTAGTTTATTCGTTACATATAAAAATACAAATATTTCCTCTTTATAATATTAGTATAGATTTAAAATGTTTATTCCTCAAAAACTTTATAGTATTCTACATTAATTGTAGAAAAATATCATCACGATTATTAATGTTTCTAGTTTTATATTATTTTCTGACACACTGTCTTTGTTTTTATATTCAAACTATCTTGTCGCAGGTCTGCTGATAGACCGGGGTTGCGGTGTATGCTTTTGCGAATCCTGCGACCTCGGTCGAACGGTCAGGAGGAGGACCACCGTTGGTTTTTAGCCGGTAAGAGTCCGGCAGACCCCCTCGTCTTCTCCGGGCGAGGGACATCCATGACGATTTCCCAACGACAAAAAATATGTCTGCTGGTAGAATGGAATAGAATATACTTTATTGTACACCAAAATTGTAACACAGCTCTTATACAATAACAAACATTAAAGGGTACAATGGCGGTCTTATCGCTGATAGCGATATCTACCAGACAACCTTTGGATGAACAGGAAGTCAATGAATAAGATAGAGGGGTAGTCCATGGTGTACTGCTGCAAAATATATACTACACACCATACATAGACATAATACTTACATATATATATATAAATATTGTAATATATATATATATGATATGTAATAATATATAAATATGTAGAATTATTACTTCCGAAATAAGCAGTACCTTCGTAATTATGTAGATATATCTAACCGTGCCCGTAGACAGGAATTTTGTTCGGGGGTGGTTGAACAAGTAAATCAATCACAACAACGAGTGCATACATTTTATTTAACTGTCTGAGGTTTCGGGTCACACACAAGGTCGTAGCCAGGGCGGGGGGGTTCATACCTCCCCCCCCCCGCCCTGGCTACGACCTTGTGTGTAACTACCTATTATCACATCTCTATTCTCTCAAGGGGATAGTAAGGATGTGCTCTAAGCTGCGAGAACAATCTACCAAACTAACAGATCAAATAACACTTTGCTTGACTAGAAAATCGAACCCAAGCCCTTGTGGTGAGTAGTCATGCTTGCGACCATTAGACCAATGGGACCGTATCGGAATATACTTAGGAAATGTTCTAGTGACCTATAAACGATACACTTGATTTCCCCAAAGGCAAAATATAGTATGGCACACTCATCGGCAAAATATAGGTAGATGTACCTAACTTTAGTTTGCTTTTTTTTTCATTGACGTGGTCGCATCTGATGGAGCACACGAATCCAAGTAACAGAGATATACAAGGTTAGTCGGATAGGGGGTACTAAGCCGAAAGGGTATTAAAGTACCCATAATAAGGGATAACTTTTGTTCTACAACTTTCCCCAAAACTCGATAGTTTAAGAGAAATAGCTTTTCAATGATTTCGTAAAAAATATGCTAAAATCTATCTATCCATAGCTATGATCAGCTGTTTTTACAATTTAGGTCATATTTGGGGTCACGGAATAGAAAATTAATTTTCTGAATTCATAACTATAGCAGGTATGATATTTTTTTGAAAAAACTAAAATAAAAATATTTTTGCATGCAAATAAAAATTACCGAATTTTGAAATTTTAACACTTGCTTTAAAATAGTTATCAGTGATACTTTAGGTGGCCCGCGGCTTAGTACCCCCTTTCCGACTAACCTTGTAGTGGGATTCCTTTATACCCCTCTGGCTCTCACATACACACGAGACGCGGCGACGGGACACAGTAGGTACACTGCTTGGCGTCGGAATTTAATCTATACTAATATTATAAAGCTGAAGAATTTGTTTGTTTGTTTGAACGCGCTAATCTCAGGAACTACTGATTGGAATTGAAAAAAAAAAATTTTGTGTTGGATAGTCCATTTATCGAGGAAGGTTATAGGCTATATAATATCACGCTGCGACCAATAGGAGCGGAGCATAAATGAAAAATGTTGCAAAAACGGGAAAAACGTCCACCCGTGCGAAGCCGGGACGGGCCGCTAATGTGAGAATAATGATGATGATTCAGAATGTACCTACCTACTAAGAAATGTTACCATGCACTTTAACATTCTTATAACATACACTAGTGGTTTTGAATTCAATCAATAAAATAAATTGAACGTTTTGTTGTAACCTATTTATTGCGTCATCAACCGCAATCGTGACGTCATCACTGTGTGAATTGGGATTCCTTCAGGTACCCGATTTGGAGAATATGGTTATTTCAATGGAATGGTACGGGTGTCATATTAATGTATTGCTTGTTGATATTTGTCAGTTATTAAAACCACTAACATTAAAAAAAGAGTAACTAATAACATAACATAATAATAACGGGTTCGGCAGAGGTGTTTTAGTACACCCTCGTTTTACCCATGTAATAGGAGGCAAGCCTATTGTCATTAACCGGGCACAAATCCAGACTCCGGCCTGCTACTGAGAAATTTTTAATGCAAAAACCCAATATCGTTTTGCCGGATCGAACCCAGGATCCTATGCTCAGCAGTCGCCCTTGCTACCATTACACCAACAAGGCAAAGTTACTAATAATACACTTGCCTGCAAAAATAAGTATCACACTTTAAAAGTAAATATCATTAAAAGTGTAGTACTTATTTTTGCAGGCCAGTATATTTGTAAATGTGCCTAAAAAAAAATGATGGATTTGTTGATGATTTATCCTAACGGGCTAAGTCCATGATACTATATTTAGACAAGGCCACTAGGTATATCGATTATTGTGGCTACGCCAAATGTCCGTCCAACCCAATCATTCATAATTTTTATGCCCATCGAGATAAGTAAAGCTGATCGCTACCAAACCGATTCATAATAGCTAACTTAACACGAAAATACTACATTACCTTATAGTTCCTACTAAGGAAATAAGAACGGCCGTGTAGACAGCGCTTATCGTCCAAAATAAACGACATGACGTCATAATTATATCAACACTTATTTCGTGTCACTATCATTTTCAGTAATAATTCATTTTATTTACTTACCGTGTCTCGACGTTTCTTCTGTCGCTTGACAGTGACAGAGAAAATATTTAGACCAAGTTGATTTCAATCATATTTCAAAATAATGACGTAAAACACCCCATGTTTACTTTGAATTGTTCAAATTACAGTGGTATGTGTGTGTAAGGCTGGCTTTCCACTTGAGTGAGGTTAGTTAGCGCAGTAAGCGTAACATTCCAGAAATATAGTCGCTTTATTTTCCTTTCCTTTTCTGTGCTTGAAAAGATTTTAAAGGAGCGAGGTCATTTACAAATATTTTTCATAGTTTGGAAGCCTAATTCCGTTACGCCGTTTCGCATAACTTTGTCGTTGCGAGAGCGGAGCGGAGTACCTAATGAACTCAGATGTTTGCGACGACTTACGGTGAGCTGACATGGAAATAAAAAGACATCGCTTCCTCGCCTAGCTCGAATCCCTCGTTCCGTAATAACACCCCATGTTTACTTTGAATTGTTCAAATTACAGTGTTGTGTGTGTAAGTGTGTAAGGCTGGCTTTCCACTTGAGTGAAGTTAGTTAGCGTAGCAACCGTAAATTCCACAAATATGGTCGCTTTAGTTTCCTTTCCTTTTCTGTGCTTGAAAAGATTTTAAAGGAGCGATGTCATTTACAAATATTTTTCATAGTTTGGAAGCCTAATTCCGTTACGCCACTTCGCATAACGTTGTCGTTGCCAGAGCGGAGCGGAGTACCTAGTGAACTCAGATGTTTGCGACGTTTTACGGTGAGCTGACATGCTATCGTGGAAACAAAGACATCGCTTCCTCGGCTAGCTCGAATCCCCCGTTCCGCAACAACACTCCGCTATGGTGGAGAAAAATACTCCACTCCTCTCCTCCATCCCACTTCCTTAATCGGCACTGGTGAACAGTCACCCTAAATCATGACACCGAACTAATGTTATCTCACTAATTAATCATTTTCAATCATAGTTCATGAATTGTTTGTTATTCTTACCTACATCACTTCCGTGTTTTTTCATCTGCGACCAGAATAAACAGAAAATTCTCAATGAAAACTCTCAAACAAGTGGGTTAGTAGTTAGTACAGTTTCACGTAGAGTGAAAGAATGTAGGCCGAACATGCGATGTTGAGTCAATTGAATTTCGATCTAAAATTTATTTTTAAGACCGATTTTACCGTCGGATAAAAGTTATCCGAGGAATAAGTGGGACGTTTTGACATAGTTTTTATACAAAAGCTGTCAAAACGTCAAATTTATTCCACTTTGTTATTAAAAAAGTTGTTATTCATAAAAGTTATCCCACTTTGGTAAAATTGGCTCTTAATTATTTTTCTTCAGCATTTGAAGTCTAGTTTCATTTTCATTTAAAATCAACAATAAACTGTCAATAAAATAAACGATTTCATTTATTTTGTACATTATTAATACCTATATTGCTACTACTACGCTGACAAATTAATATGTAAATTAATTAGATTAATTATCATTTTAAAGCAATTGTAATTTTGTTTACATTCAGTTTTCGCATTTTAATAAAGTTGCACGTGTTCTGTAATGGCTTTTAAATTTTGATTCAGTTCAGTTTATTTAGTTCCGATTGAAATTATTTTGTTTGCAAATAATAATATGAATTTAACACGATCAACAACCATAAACCAAATAAATTATCACCAATTCGCTACAAACTGCAATTAAAATTGAATCATCGCACAAAGGTACGGTCAGCTACAATTTCCAAGTAAAAGCTGTACATTATCGCAATGACAGGTTAGTGTCATCGATAGGCTTTCATTGGAGCTTATTACAAAGCTATTGGTGATAAAGTACCGATAAAGATAGTTTCAAGTTACGAGAGTTAGCTGGCGAGGGACTAGGTAGTAGGTAGTCAGTATAGACTGACGCGTCGCCCCGACCGACCGCGAACTCGCGAATCGCGCGCGCCTACATAGGCGAAGAAAAGAACATTTGTCGCGTCCCCGATCCGTATATAAATAAAATAATCTTCCAGTTTACTCTGATAACCACTGTTTGTTAACACATTGTAAGTACTGATTTTTATCTTGTAATCTGTTATTTGTTTTGTAAACATTGAATTTCGCGGTTCTTGTATCGCTAAACTAATATTTTTTGATGAAGCCGTCTGCAATGGAATGTTTGTTAGTGTTTTTTAGGTATACGATGGAAAACTAACGTAAATGTGTTTGGTATCTGGATATCTGTTTTAAATTTCAGTAAATTAATTATAGGTGTGTTTTTTTGTATAAATAGTGGTCATAGTAACATTAATGTTTCAAAAGTTGATTTCGTGCCTACTTTTCTAAGACAATATTTCATCTTGTTTATAAGACCCAATGTTTGATTGGTTTTACATTCATAATGAATACTTTCAGCAATAAAATATCTACCTAATCTTTTTTTCGACGGCTTAAAATTTGCATACAATAGTTCTCGTATAACAAAAACAATTTTATTTAGAATTGATACAAATCATTCGACGAGTAGTACCCAATTGCGAATATGAAGAAAATGTAATGATAAACACTTTGAAACATAAACAAACTGATCTGAAATCCAGATCTTAGGATAAACAACGCCCTCTGCCGAGAGAAAAAATAAAAAGAAGTTTTATTTAGAACTCGTAAGTAGTACAGTTTGAATAGTACCTACCAGTATACTTTCAATTTTAGAATAGTATTTTAAACCATATTATTGTTATTAAAAGTTAAGTTCTGTATTGTATAATAATAACAATTAATAGTATAGTTTGAAATGTATTATTTTTATTCTAGTTTATTTTATCAAGACCTGACATTAGTGTTTTGTTTGAAAGACTAACATCGCGCTGTATTTATGACGTAGATAGGTAATTTTGAACAGACACTCATGAAATAAGCTCTAGAAAATCGCCAGATAAAAAAAACTTAGCTGGTTTACTTTAAATTACTACAACTGCGTACATAGGTACTTTCTATTTTTATTCAGAAATCAAATCACGAGTTCACGAAGACTTTCAAGAATAAGAAAGAATTCCTTATATTGTTTCAAGCGTTCCGTAATGTTTTCAATGTAGAAATCTTTCACTTGCGTTACTTCTCTTCTAATTCTTTTACTAGCGATTTTATTTCAAATAAATTCAAATGACGTTCAGTTTCTTTTATGTTCTAGTGTATTACAAAATTTTAGCTAAGCCCTGTAACTAAATTATGATTGTTCAATAAAAGTTTACTCATAATTATGATTTTGTAGATAATTATGACATTTTAGAGACACTTCAAGATTAGAACTATTATAAATTGTATATTATTTAAATAATAATAAGCTTCCAATTTTAAAATACCGCTATATTGACTTAGGTGAAACACACACTTCACCGCGCTACGCTGCGGGGTGCGTGGCGACGGAGCCACAACACTGCGCGTGAATGCGTTTTTTGTGTGTTGCACTACGCGTGTTTTCTATACAAACACAGATACATGCAAACAACGTAAGAACACGCACTCCCGCACTACGCTGCGTGATGCGGTGTAGTGTGCGAATCGCCTTATGCTGACAATATAACAGGCTAACCCTAGCCTTCTGTATAAGGGCCCCCGCTGATTGCAGTTTTCTGTCACCGTGACTTATTGTTATTCTGAGAAACGGAAATACTTCGATAACTTTGACTTATTGAATGGTGGAGTATAGTTTATAGCGGCCTCGCTTTTCGCAATTTTTAATATCGCAATAGGATGCACCCAGTAGCGTATTTTTAGTTTCATTTTTCTTTCGCGTATTTCAAAAACACGAATCACAGCAACCTCTTTGAAATCCATTTCGAACATGAGCACGTTTTGTCGCCAAATACAAAAAATCACAGTCAGCGGTGGCTCTAAGTCTCGAAATTCTAGCTGCAAGAAATAAATATAAGTAGCGTCAACAAAAAAGACGTCAACTAAAAAGATTATGGACTCACTCTCGAACTCTTGATATAATCAGCTGGCATTTTCAGTATGTACTCTGCAACCCTCGAAATGCTTCTAAGGACGTTAATATGAAGACGACCTACATATCGTATACACATGCACAGACATGCAGGTACTTTGTACGAGTATATAATGGACTCCTTTATGACTTTAGCTCGCATTCTTCTGATTTCCCTGGAGCTTCAAGTTTTACGAGATAATATATTCTAATTAAGACGGAAATAAACCAATGCTGATGAGGAACGTTTCCTCGTATTTTCCTTTCGTTAACCGCTTTTCTCTAAGGGAAAGGTATAAAAGGAGCGTTAAGAATCTATTTTGAGCTCAACTGTGAACTCAATGTCTTTCTCATGTTTGTGGTAATGGTAGAAAAACAAGGGGTATGGACTGGATCCCACACACGGTGTAATGGGTTGTACACACTGCCGTAGCACGCCTGGCGGGTACGCCACTATTCGCGACGATCGATCGTATCAATTAATAGATTCCTGTAAACAAAGACGAATCGTTTTGCTTACCAATGGTAGCATTTTTTATTGCAAAACTGGACATACAAGGTTAGTTGGAAAGGGGGTACTAAGCCGCGGGCCACTTAATGTATCACTGATGATTGTTTTAAAGAAAGTGTTATAATTTAAAAATTCTATAATAATTTTTGTCATGCAAAATGATTAAAATATTGCTTTTTCAAAAATTCTTCATCCCTGCTTTAGTTACGAATTCAGAAAATGGAGCTTCTAATCCGTGACCCCAAATATGCCCTAAAATGTTAACACAGCTGATCATAGCTGAGGATAGATAGAATTTAGCGTATTTTTTATGCAATATTTGTACAGCTATGTCTTTTAAACAAATGACTTTTGGGGAAAGTTGTAGAACAAAAGTTATCCATTATTATGGGTACTCTAACACCCTTTGGGCTTAATACCCCCTTTCCGACTAACCTTGTATAAATAGACTCGTAAACTAAATTAACCTGTGATACCTACTTCCATACGGGAGGATCTACTATGCAAAGCTATGAGATCTTTGCTTTATGATTGGTAAAGATACAAGAGTCTCAATTTTAACCAATAACGCTCCGTACAATATAGTAATCGGTCATAAGCCTATTGTTGTTGTTCACCATCGGAAATAATCCTTTCTTAAAACACTCCAGACACCTGATTCTCGGTCTATCGATTCCAGCGTACTGTAACAATTTAGGGTGGCTTTAAGAGTCAACCCTCAACTAGCATGCGCACATAAAATTGAGTAGGCGTGTACTTACGGGAGGATAAAGAATAACACTTGTAACCGTACACTATAATTAATATATTTTAATTAAGAATAACAAATATCAACAGGGCGTGGTTCGTACAATGCGAGGAGTCCAGGGTCTTCTTGAGCAGGTGAACACTTAGCTTGGCAACTGCAGCGGCGCGTGAGGGCGATCTGCAGTGTGCCCGACCTTTTATAGGCCTGGACCCCCGCCAGTCAGCCACCACACGTCACAGTACTCAACCACTTTCTTCAGGTTATCTAGTGGCCTTTATCATATCGACGGTTAAAAGGAAATAGGGGATAAGGGACAAAAGATGAAATGTTCAGGAGAGCCGTTCAGTTTTAAATTTTAGAAAAACTGACGTATTTTTGTCATTTATTAAGATATTGTGAAAAGTGAAACAGTTATAGAATCATCGTAGAGCCATGGGAGTAAGCGCATTCGAAAGAGCAGAAAATTTCAAGTCCAATGGCATATATAACTCATTTTTGACCAAAATGTCGCTTATGCCCTATTTCCTTTTAACCGTCGATATAGGTATGACAAGGCTATTTGCTGAAACTGGACCACCTCTGGGAGTCCAAACGGCTGCCATTGATAACGACATTGCCGAGCTTTCGCCGCCGGCGCCGTCTCCAGTGTATTGGTTGCTGTAGAAGTCCAATAAATGGCAGATATTTCGATATTCGATTGAATGAAAGAAAATACTTACCTTCTTAAGGGTTTGCCGATTGAGTTTGTTTCAAGCTGACATAGGTAAGCACTAGCCGTCATGGAGTTTATAGTTCGTTGCACTCTGTATAACAAATCTTCTATATAAATAAAAATGAATCGCCAAATGTGTTGTTAAGCGCAAAACTTGAAAACGGCTCGACCAATTCGGCAATTTTTTTAAAAATATATTTCTTAAGGCACAAGGAAGGTTCTTATGGAGAGAAAAAAACATAAAAATTGCGTGGAAAATAGTAAAAACAACACTTTTCTTTTCCCACTACAGGCCAATAACTTTTGACAGAACGAAGTCTGTCCGGGCAGCTAGTAATATAATAAAAGAGATTCGAGACTTATTAACAATCACGCCGACCATACGATTTACGAGGTTAAGCTGCGCTTGCCGTGGTCAGTCCGTGAATGGGTCACCGTTTTTACACATAGTTCCCTACGTGCATCGAAGAGCACGTTAAACCGTCGGACCCGGTTGGCATAAGAATACCTATGACAGTCGTTACGGGGTAATTAGAAGCCCGATAGTTTGACAGTCGGTCTAACATTAGGATATCCGCATTGGTTGCGGATGACTGATGGCAGTCGCTCCGTGTAAAATACTAGTATTCAGCCGCAACTGGTTTGGAAGCTGACCCCAAAATAATTGGGAAAAAGCTAGGAAGAAGAGCACTCTATACCTATAATAAAAAGAAGATGTAATTCTAGTTGTGGTGGTAATTCTAATCTACCTTAGCCAAAAGTAGTATCAAACGAAGTATTAACGTAATTCTTTGATTGACAACACTTTCTGAGCATCTGTAGAACCCATGGAACTAATTAGTACTATTAATTTAACCTTGCAAATGTAAAGAAAATAAAAGTACGGAACCAAATATATATACATAAATAATATATATTTTTTTAAGAAAATAAACATTGTTATTTTTTTTAGAGTATACATATTAAATAGATAGTTTATCTATTTAATATGTATACTTTAATGAAAATAACTATGTTTGTTTTCTTAAAAAAATATTATGATTCTCTCTACTGTAAAGTAGGTAGGAATCTGTCTCCTATATTGGCGCTTTAATCTTTTTACCTTTCCACTGACGATATATAAAATTTTGTATTTCTGTTAGCACTTAATACTTCGGTAGCATCTAGCATTTTCTGTTTTTTTTAGGATTTGCAATTAATATAGACTTTACTTATATTAACGTAATTATGGACTGCGCTAGAGTCATCTGATAGGATAGGTTATCATGATGTTATAAATGCGCGGGATTAGCCTATTATATAATAGTAATTATTTATGAGACAATGCATTGAGTGATACTAACTGTATGCAATGGTACGTCTTATAGTAGTGTTATAAATTTTTCCCGAGAGTGACACGTGGTTAAAAGTCGACTACGCAAATATATCGATCACATGCCGCGATAAAGTTTCGAATAACGTTCTTGACATAGTTGGAGACTCTGTATCTACCAGGCGACGGTTACAGACGATATCCAAAACTATGACAATTTTGACGGGAAATTAGAAGCCCATCGAACACCAGTTCTAACCTATCAATCTTTTTTGGACGGTGACGTTGCAACCAATGAATAGAGAAATAGATGTTATGCGTTCAGCTTCATCATCATAGGTCTGTCTAGCCTTTTTTCCAACAATGTTGGGGTTCGCTTCCAGTCGAACCAGATGCGGCTGAATACCAGTATTTTACAACAGATTTATTTATTTTTATAAGATCTCCGCAACCCGGTTACTGTGCAATGCCAATATCCTAATGTTAGATTGGTTGTCAAACTTTCGGGTTTCTGATTATCTGTAACGACTTTCATAGGTTTTCGTATGACACCCGCCATGCCGGCAGTTTAACGGGTACGGAGGGTTTTTGATGTGTAACGAATGTTCACCCATCCACGGACTGACCGCGGCAAGCGCTACTTAGCCACGAGCCCCTCTAACTTCATAATCATTATTGACAGCAGTGTTCCACATCTGCTAAATAAATGCCAATTCCTGGTCTGTGCTAATCGCATCCAGGTCGTTTGCCACCTTACACCCCGCTGAAAAAGAATATAAACGAAATTCTAAACCAACGACGGATAGATTGCTAAAACAAACGTCATTTCGTCAGTCGGCTCCAATGTTTAAGCGGAAAATCAGCAGATGCGTTTGTTTTTCTTACAATTAGCTAAATCAACATGGATGCTTAACATCATTGTAGACGTTACACTCGGATGCTTTGAATATTAAACAGTCCTCCGTAATATGTAGGAATAAGGTTGTTTATTCCTTTTGTCAATGGAATAGCAATAGACTTGGGGTTGCCCCTGGGACTAAATACCGGCATTGTCAAAGTCTGAGTGTGCAAGCAAATTGTGTTGAGTATATGTTTTTGTGCAGTTTGTAGAACAAAATACGCGCACAAGATCCAGCTTTACTCGATGGAAAACATGTGTTGTTTACAAGGTTAGTCGGAAAGGGGGTACTAAGCTGAAAGGGTGTTAAAGTACACATAATAATGGATAAATTTTGTTCTACAACTTTCCCCAAAAGTCAATAGTTCAAGAGAAATAGCTGTTCAAAGATTTCATAAAAAAATACGCTAAATTCTATCTATCCTCAGCTATGATCAGACGTGTTTTAATTTTACGTCATATTTGGGGTCACGGATTAGAAACTTCATTTTCTGAATTCATAACTAAAGCAGGGATGAAGAATTTTTGAAAAAACTAAAATAAAAATAATTTTTCATGGAAAAAAAATTAATCGAATTTTTCACTTTCTTTAAAACAATCATCAGTGATACATTAAAAGGCCCGCGGCTTAGTACCCCCTTTCCGACTTACCTTGTATAGGTTTTTGTGTAACGTGTAACGCGAAATGCGCGCATTTGACCCGCTGTAACCCATTGGGGAATACAGGCTTATTAACGAAATTGCTCGCATTCTTCATATAGAACGATATTATTATAGATATTTTAGCTTTTAGTATACATACTCGTAATATACCTACTCATAGCATAGAATATTGTATCAGCGTTTCAGTCGCGATAGCGCTCCTCACTGAATTCCGCTGAGTATGGCAATCGAGACGGCGAATAAGGAATGTTTCATATCATATTTGGGTGAAATTTCAATCGTGTTCAATGGAAACGCCGGTAGAGGACGTCCTAGAAGGACATCGATGTTATTGGTGATATTATTCACAAAGGACAAGTGCGTAGTACTCTCAACCGGCGTGCGTGTATGACAAGATGTAGGTATGCATGTGGATAAAGCGAAAGGAGTATGTAAGGGTCGTAGCATGTGGCGTTCTATAGTTTCTGCTTATCCCCATTGGAAAAAATCGTGTTTATGTATGTATGTATCAATTGTGTTCCAAGAGACGAATATTGTCCTTACAACCAGAGACTTCAGAACAGAAAAATCAAAGTCTCGATCATGACGATTATCGGTAGGCCATACAAACACTTGTTCCATGCAGGGATCGATCCGCGACGCAGAAATCCAATCACTCAGCTATTGCGCTAACCGTGTCGGCAAACTTTCTTCTTTATAACGAGAATTCCCCGAAGGGTCGGGCAGTAACACCCTCATTTCGCTGTTATATTTAAGTCCCACGTTATTACGTGCGAGCCTATTGCCATCAACCGGGCACAAGTCCAAACTCCGGGCTGATACTGAGAAATTCCACACGGAAAACCTAATAACACTTTGCGCGACCAGCGGATCGACCCCAGCACCTCACGATCAGCAGTCGCGCTTGCCACCACTAGACCAACGAGACAGTTCTCTCTGTATAGTTGGATATTTTTTTAAATTAATAACAATTATACTACCTTCTACAATAACAATTCACGGATTCATAATTAACAAATTATTCTGAACTACTTTGTTGGTCTAGTAGTCGCAAGCGCGGCTGCTGAGCATAGGGTCCTGGGTTCGATTCCCAGATCGGGCAAAGTGTTATTGGGGTTCTATATTCCTCAGTAGTAGCCTGGGATTTGTATTTGTGCCCGTTTGATGGGAATAGGCTCGCCCCCTATTACATGGGACTTAAACATAACGGCGAAATGAGAGTGTTACTATGGCGCCCCGTACACAGTCAATCTCGATCGCGATCCGCAATCAAAATCAATGATCGCGATCCAGATTGTTTTGTGATCAGATGCATCAATCCGTCAATCTAATTCGTACATTATCAATCTGGATCGCGATCATTGATTTTGATCGCGGATTGCGATCGAGATTGACTGTGTACGGGGCGCCTATTACACCTCTGTCCAACCTTTCCGAGAATACAGGCGTGATGTTATGTTATGTTCTGAATTCTCAGTGTCAGTCGGTTGTAAGATAAGTTAATTCCTATGAGATGGTTCACACCTTACACAATCGTAATAACATACTTGTTGCAATAACATGAACCATCTGTGGTTCTGATCGGTGCTAAGGAAATGTATGATGTTACATTAGATTCCTTATAAAATTTCTCATATTTTTATTCTTTTTGACTTGGTTGCGTTTGATCATAGTCTCACCTGATGGCAAGCGCAGACGGGGTCTAAGATGGAGCACACGAATCCAAGGAACAGAGATACAGAGGGATTCTCCTATACGCCTCTGGCTCGCACATACACATGACGGAACACAGTAAATTGCTTGGCGCTGGACTTTAATGTGAGGGTGGTAGCTAGCTAGGCGGCCCGTATAGATTCTACCACTAAACAAAATCAACCGTGTTATCATATACTAGCTGTGTCCTCACGGCACCGCCCGCGTAAGAAGTTTTATTCCAGTAATAAATATAGCCTATGTTACTCAGTGATAATGTAGCTTTCTAAAGGCGAATTTTTTTTTTGAAGTCGGCCCAATAGTTTTTAAGTTTATTCGTTACATACAAAAATACAAATCTTTCGTCTTTATAATATTAGTATAGATTTCCATTATTTAAGTCATAATATTGATTGATTCAGGAATATTGATATCGTCTGTGGAAAGGTAAAAAGACTAAAGCACCAATATACCTACTTTACAGTAGAGAGATTCAAAGTATTTTTTTAAGAAAATAAACATAGTTATTTTTCTTGGAGTATACATATTAAATAGATAATTTAACTATCTATACTCTAATATACTATTTAATATACTCTAAAAAATAGAACCTTTCCACTGACGATATGATCACTATAACTGGTTAACGAATGGGTGATCTCAGTAGGTATGTCGTCTATAGCACAAAGGAAGTGAAGTTTTAGAAGTACCAGAGCTCCTTGTGAAAGAGCACGTCAGGGGAAGTACTACAATCACACGTATTTCTACTGTCAAGCAGCAACGCTGTGTGCCGGTTTGAAGGGTATGGATTCGTTCTGCCTAGCTTTTTCCTAATTGTGTGGGGGTCAGCTTCCAGTAAACAAATGCGGCTGAATACCAGTATTTTACACGGAGCGACTGCTATCAGACCTCCGCAACCCAGTTACTGGACAATGCCGATATCCAAAAGTTAGACTTTCGGGCACCTGGCTACACGTAACTACTGTCAAACGTATTCGTATGACACCTGGGTTCGACAGTTGAACGTACTCTCCGAGGCACGCAGGGGTCTCGATGTGTAACGAATGGTCACCCATTCACGGACTGGCAGCGGCAAGCGTTGCTTAACTTCGCAAATTGTATGATCCACGCGGTCTTTAATAAGCCACGAGCCCCCTATAGAGAAATTTTCAAACCGCCATTGTTTATATTTCAGTTGAGAGTTAACCGAACATTGTGAAACAGAGCTAAAAATAGTCACTTGAGCGAGAATATTCCTTGCCGATTAATGAAAATATTGCAAGCATTAAATAAAAAGTAAAATAGTCACAAAATACAGAGAATGTTTTTTTTTTTTTTAAATACATTGCCCCACACTAGGATTTCTCCTGTATCGTGGGTGCGTTTACAGACACAAACCTTCACATGCACAAACATCCAGACCCGGAACAACTATCTGCAAGCCATACAAATATTTGTTCCGTGCGGGAATCGAACCCACGACCCGTAGCGCAGAAGCCGATCGCTCAGCCACTGCACCAAACGTGTCGTCAAATAGTTTTAATAACAAAGTATTGTATACAGTAAATTAGCATTGAATGTTTGACAGCGTCATAACGACTTTAGGCGCCGCCACTCAGGCCACTCTATCAGCCCGGTCAGCGTCAGGTGTAGCCGATTACGTAGGTCAATATTGAAAAATATATGTAAATTATGTGTCCATTAGCACTATTAAATAACACGTAATGTCGCTATTAATAGCATTAGCATTCTAGCGTTGTAAAGTCCGTCGTCCACATATATTATAATGAGTGTATTATCGTTAAGGAGGGCTAATTAACAACCGCGCCGATTATACGTTTTGCGAGGTTAAGCTGTGCTTGCCGCGGTTAGTCCGTGGATGTGTGACCGTTCGTTATCGTTACACATCGAGACCCTTCCGTGTGTCAGAGAGCACGTTAAACCGTCGGGTGTCATAAGAATACCGATGACAGTCGTTACGGGTAGTCAGAAGCCCGAAAGTCTGACAATCGGTTTAATCGGCATTGTCCAGTGGGTTGCGGAGGTCTGATGGTAGGCGCTCCGTGTAAAATACTGGTAGTCAGTCGCATCTGGTTAGACTGGAAGGTGAGGATAACATAATTTAGAAAAAGCTAGGAGTAAGAATGACTGTATTATCGTTATACAACAGAAGCATTGGAATTCAAGTCACCAGGCTACGACTTAGACAATGTTTAACTGTTTTAGAAAAATATTATATCCTACCACTCTTGACCTATACGGCCCTGTGAATCCCGCGACCCTGGCCGTACGGTCAGGAGAAGGAACACCGTTGGTTTTTAGCCGGTAAGAGTCCGGCAGACCCCCTCGCCTTCCACGGGCGAGGGACATCCATGAGGATTTTCCAACGAGAAAAAAAAAAAAAAAAAAAAAGGACCTATACGGCCCGCCTAGCCTGGCCTAGCTACCAGCCTCACATTGAAGTCAAGCGCCATGCAGTTTACTGTGTTCCGTCGTGTGTATGTGAGAGCCAGAAGGGTGTAGGGGAATCTTTTATACCTTTGTTACTTGACATCGTGTTTTCCATATTAGACGCTGTCTGCGCTTATCATTAGGTGCGACTAGGGTCAAACCTTACCAAGTCAAGATTTAAAAAAATCTAAGAAAACATTGGTATAAACTGGTTCAGCAAACACGGGGAGAGGTAGTTGCTGTATTAGAAAGGAGTCGTGGGTAAATATGGTATGTGAATGATGATTATTATCTATATCTATACTATTATTATAAAGAGGAAAGATTTGTATTTTTGGATTTTTGTATGTAACAAATAAACTTAAAAACTACTGGACCGATTTCAAAAATTGTTTTGCCGTTAGAAAGCTACATTATCACTGAGTAACATAGGCTACGGGCGGAGCCATGAGGACACAGCTATAATTTATAATACAACGTCCCACGTAAATACCTGCTCAAACTTTAATAGATTATTCAAAATGTATTAATCTGTTAATTAACAAACACTGCCTCGTTGGTCTAGTGGTGGCAACCGCGACTGCTGGTCGTAACATCTTGGGTTCGGTCCCCAGGTCGGGCAAAGTGTTATTGGGTTTTTCAGTGTGGAATTCCTTGGTAGCGTAGATTTGTGCTCGCCCCCTATTACATGGGACTTAAACATAACGGCGAAATGAGGAACGAATACACCTCTGCCCAACCCTTCGGGGAATACAGGCGTGATGTTATGTTAACAAACTTGGTAAACAACTTAACGCGACTTAAAATAAAAATATTACTAATACTAAAGCTGTTTACAGTAGGTAACTAACTACAGGCGCATGGCCGAGCGAGGTCAATGAACTTTCGTCAACACAGTCATCTTATTTAATAAAATCACTTGATTATTACTGCTGTGTAATGAGGATGGTATCTAATGTCACTTTAGGACTGTTTACGGTCAACAAATCTGTTTGTCTAGGGCAGGGATGGCGAACCTTTACGTATCAATGTGCCATTTGTCTAAAGAAATGTTTAATGAGGTCACAGACGTGCCGTCAAATAATTTTGACTTTGTGATTATTGGATCATATAATACCTACTTCACACTTTTTTTCGTAGTGTATAATAAATTTTGTGATCAGTGACGTGCCCAAAATATTGTGTCGCGTGCCATTTGTTCGCCATCCCCGGTCTAGGGTGATTTGGGCATTATTTCCCTTTTCTTGCGAGATATCTATGTCCAGCCGTGGACCACGATGAGTTAATTAACATAACATCACACCACACCTGTATTCCCCGAAGGGTTGGGCAGAGATGCACAGTAACACCCCCATTTCGCCGCTATGTTTCATGTTGGGGGCGAGCCGATTGACATCAACCGGGTACAATCCAATCTCCGGGCTGCTACTGAGAAATTCCACACGGAAAAACCCAATAACACTTTGCCCGACCTAGGGATCGAACCCAGGACCTCACGATCAGCAGTCGTGCTTGCCACCAATAGACCAATGAGGCAGTTAGGCAGGCAGGCAGTGTTAATTAAATAATTAGAAAATATTGCTACGCCTTTAAACTCCAAACTTGTGGGCATTCCGCACTGGTAGGGGATAGCTTTATAAATAGCCATACAACTTATTATAAATTTACAGATTAATTTTCAATAAAGAATTTCGCGAACTTATCACGTGTCGAAAACAGCTGAAACTCCGAAATAAACAGAGATTTTTTCTAACAATAAAATTCAATTAAACTTTTCCTCTCTCGAAATCTAAACGCGACATCTAATACTCCTCATCCTTACAAATGAGTCATGATGTCGGAATTATTTAAAAATGATGACGTATATGATATTATGCATGTTGCATCCGATATTCCGACTATATGTATGGAAATATTATTGTCAGAATTTTTGTGACGTTCCATGTTATGCTGGCAATAAATCAAAAGGTGTAAGAACACAAGTACATAACAGGTAGACAGGTGACGTTTCATAAAGCAATATATCGTAGAATATAAATTTAAAACGCACGGATTTCCTCGCATGTTTCCCTTCAGCGATGGGACTGGCGATAAATTTAAATTTTCTGCATATATTTAGAAAATAAATATAAATGCTTGCGTGAGTTTGAATTAATTACGACCGGTATCCAAGGAAAAGGAAGGAAAATCTCCATTTATTTTGTTTTCGATTATCTGGGCTCCTGTTTCCTATGGAAAAGGCCGTAAGCATCATGTTTTAAGTAGATACCTACACGTGTATGAAGAGGTAATTGTAACTTCTTCAGAAAAAAACGTTTATCAATTAGTGTTCTACAGTGTTGTGTCATAAGTTCCTATATGTATTTCTTTCATTTGAAACGTACGAGATTACTATTCGGATTCTCCATGTTTCGCTAGCTATGCAAGACATCAGAGCCACCTCATGTCCTTCAGTGCAGCCACTTAGAACCGAGAAATGAGGTGCAAGACACATCTCAAATGAGTCTAAATCTACGTCAACGGTTTCATCTGGACAAGCTTTTAGGAAATATACAAGTACCTTAGAGAATAGAGCAATTTTTCGTCAAATCAGACATTTACTATGCAAATATTCTAGCAAACAATCTTAATACAGTTTAGACTAGAGCGATTTTTAGACAAGATATTTAATTATAATCCAAATCTAAACGGACGGTCACCTTTATGCAAATAACAATACTAAAATATATAAAACAAAACTGTAACTCGATATTCAGGCACACGTGTTCAAATACAAACGATTGTTAGCCCAATAATTTAATAGAACAGTCATTCTTGTCCACTGAAGTAGAAATAAGTTGCATCTAATGAATTATTCAAGACGGCACACGACAGTTTACGCATCCTTTATTATGATTGATGCGTGAGCAGTTGACTTTTTCCGAGTCACGCTTACGACCGTGGTCGGTGGTTCACGATTCAGTGTAATTTCTATTACGATTCTAGATAAAACTGCTTCGGTGTACTGTCGTTCAGCTTTGTCACTAGGCAATTATTTAACGATTTGTGTTCCAATTTATTTATTTGTTCATAACTATATCAGTTATTTTATAGCACAGAGGCATGAATATATATTCAGGAATATATATATAGGATGAGGAATATTCTCATACTCATATGAGTATGAGAATATTCCTCATCATGTATCTTTTATGCAGAACTATTTATATCCCGCGGTTTCACTCGCATCCTAGAGGAACTACTTCATATACCCGGATGAAAAGTATCCTATCTGTTTATCTAGAAAAAGATTTACTTTCTTTCTTTTCTTCCCAATCGGATTATGCGTAATTGGGTAAAAAACATCTTCCCCAACTTTTACATTTAAAATATTAATGGGTTTATTATCTCCATCATCGCCGTCATCAAGATCCTTTTCTTAAGTATTTAAGAGTTCGTTTTAAGTCTTACTAGATGAGGCTTTATACTGGTATTTTAGATCTGTAACTCCAATTGGCCAGAAGTCAGAATATTGTGTCTTTATTTTGGTTTAAAAGAGAAAAATAACACAAAGTGTACCAGGTGTGTATCTTTTCGTGCGAATGCAGGAACTGTCGAAGCGAATCGATCCATTTAACGGCTCTTGGAGACAATAGTCCTACTTAAGCATTACAATGCAATTTGTGCATGTAACGTATGTATGTGTATTAAGTAAAACTTAGGCAAATAATTGTATACTTATTGTACCTTGTATCGTGTGTTCTGTATGGCTCCCGGTCAAGAAAGAGCCACATGGCTTCTCTTCGTTTAGGTATCTTAAAAGGTAAATAAGGCATTATGTCAGCAGAAGGATGGAAATCCTCATAACATGCTTCAGTCACCAATTCGTTTGACGAGTCTGGTGATTAGGGCAACTTTCCCATCCCTTCCTTTGTGGTAGCGTTCATGGACGACCTGATGGCTGATAATGACGTCCGTTGTACCCACAGATTACCAAACATGATTTGAATTTGCTCCAAGGTTAACTAAAGAATATTTTTTTTAATATTAAAATGATTAAAGAGTGACTATGACTTTATGAGAGCTTTACAAACACTTTTATCCGACTGATATGAAATTTGCACTATCAGTCTGATACTTCATAGCGTAGTTAGCTTCAAACTACAGTCGTGTAACGACGTAGGTGAGGTTATGAAACCACGTCACGAAATCCACGTCGGTAAAATTGCCATGTACCTCATGAATTTCAAAGTACAAATTACACTTTGGCAATGAATAAGAAATTGTTTGTAAAGTATTTAATATGTCCAAATTGACGGTATACAAAAAATGTGCCGGTTTTCGATAAGAAGTTTGATTTGTTTGTTTGTTTTGTGTACAATAAAGAGTATTGTATTGTATTGTATTGTATTGTTTGTCAGTTCCTGACAAACATGACGATTTCAAACGGTGAATTCGATAAACGTTTGTTTTTGTTTATGGGGTCTTAGGGAACTTAAGGTCACGGTTTCCATTCTCAGTCTAAACTAAACTCTAACCGAATTAAGCTCATTAGAGAAACAAAACAGTGCAAATACGAAAGTTGCAATCCCGACGAACGTTTTACGAATATCTATCTACAATTAACATTTATTTAGTGCGAAAAATACACAAATACATTATTTATTTGGCTCGCAGTAATTAGCAGCATCTGTTTTAATTACATACACACCTCGTTAGGTTGAATGAAGCTACGTACTCGTATATTTTTCAGGATGTAATTATACTAAATTCGCGTAAATGTTTTCTTTTGTAAACGTTACGATGAAATCTAAAAACGTTTTCGTATTCAAGGTGCTGACGAAAACTTACTTTATTATTATTTATTATGGCTTTTGTTGCGGCGTTGGCAAGGTGTTGCGGCAAAAATGACTTCCGGCTATGGGGTCAGGTTTATGATTCTCGCATCCGACACTGAATGATAATAATGCATGCATGTGTTTTGTATTACCGGATGTCCGAACAAGCTGTCATGAAGGGAAAGTACGTAAAATATTAATAACAGCAAAAAGACTTAATTTTATTTTGAAAAGGAAGAAATTATGCATTTAAAGATTATTTTAAATTCTCTGGGCTGATTCCCGAATTGAACCAACATAAACTCAAACAATCTCAACCATTTTTTTATATTTTCTAATCGATGGGTATAGAATCCAAAAAATGTTTTTTGGAGAGATTTGATTGGTATTTTAAATGGTACATTTTAATATAATAACACCAACGCAGTACATTTTACTAAAAAATCTAAAAGAAAAACTAAACCACACTTTTCCACATTGGAACTGAACCCAGTGCACTGCACAGTCACCATTTGGTATTGTTAACGTGGGATCAGTCAGGCATAAAACTATCTATTAATAAACAGTATGAATATTCGCAAACGTATCATAATATAGTATTTATGATAATGGCTTGTACATGTAAAGTGTTTTATGAATAATGGAAAATAGATAAAAACTGAACAAGTTAATCTATAGTTACAACTAGTACTCGTGTCAGTTGTTGGGTTTGTGTGTTAAACTTTTACATTTTCATATCAGACTTGATTTTGTTTTCGTATCAAATGAATCGATACATCTATTTCGTTTATGTCACGCAATACGTAAAAGATTTTGATATACTTACTATATTGATTGACACGCCTTTAAATAAAAATGCTTAATTACGTCCCTAGTCTTGCACTTAACATGTTTTATGTTCCACTTAAAGAAATCATTAACATTTAATTTTATTATGCTTAGTTTAATCATGTTCAAATGTATCAAGTATAATTAGTGGTCCGAATTGAGATCCTTGAGGAACCCCTAACCATTACAACGCACATGGACTATATTTAAATTTACGAAATTTCATTAATTACAAATTACTTAATGTGGATATAACTTTATAAGAGTAAAGGAAGACCAAAGAAACGATAGATGGATAGTGTAAAAGATGAAATGGCTAGTAAGGGGGTGACTACTGAGATAACGGCTAACAGATATGTATGGAAGAAGAAGACATACTGCGCCGATCCCAAATAAGTTAGGATAAGGGCAGGAAGATGATGATGATGATGATACTGTAAATATATAATTTTCTCTAAATTAGTTGAGATTGAGATTCATGTGCCCAGCTTTTGTAGCGGTATAGGTATCATTAATGATCAACTATATCAAACGCTTCATTAAAATCTGTGAACACAGTGTATACTTTATCACCCCTATTCACGGCGTTCATGAAATAGCACACGTACAGCTGGGTCAATTGTTTAATCCCCTAAACAGCTTTTGTTAATGACTGTGTGAGGCCCCAAAGTGACAGGACCTAATCCTATTCCCTTTCATTTGTTTGAATGGAAATAGCAAGTTCTATGTTGGCGTTTTATCAAACGCATTAACTTCACTAATATTGAAATAGATAGGTATTGAATAAAAAATTAAAATACATTTATCTTTATTTTTGCTTAAATTACATTTGCTGATAAGTGGTACGCATAAATCAATTATTAAGCGTCGGGTATGCAATTAAAATGTTAATGGTTTATCTTCAGTGTCCTACTTTTCAGTTCAATTTACGCGATGCTACATTATCAGTACCTGTTTTGAGAGAAAACATATTATTTATATTTCAATAACATAATCATCCCAACCTTTTCCCAGCTATGTTGGGTCGGGAAAAATCCAACCTAATATCAGTATATACCACAGAAATCTAAATAATAAGACAATATTTACATTTCTGTGATATACACGGAACATGAAGCGACTACTATTCGACCGCTGCAACTCAATTATTGGTGGTAGAATACCGGTTCTCAAACTTTGGGTTTCAGTCAGAAGACTATCTGTAACGATTCTCACTGGTATTCGAAAAATCCAAGATTTAATAAAATAAAGAAACGAATGTTTTGTAAACTTGGTTATTCTCATAGCAGTTGGAATGTGGAAGATCTGTATTAACATAAGTGAACATTGAGATAAATAAAATATTAATTCAGGCAGTAATAACAAATAATTAATATCCAAACGAATTAATAAGTAACGTAACAAATAGCAACATTGGGTGACGTCACAAATTCTGAATATTATTATGGTTACATGATTGATCACATACCAATATCGAGAGTCATAATTGTACTAATTGGTTTTTGTGTTATTCCTTATTGATTTGTATTAAATCAAATGATTACACAGAAAAAACGGGATGAATGAGAACCAACTAAGATTATTACAAGATTAAATAAATGATTGTTTCTAAGACATGACACATTTTCATTCTTTTATGGGGTCAAATAAATGCTATGTGTACAATTGTACATATTATAAAGTAATTTAAAGTTCTGTTTTATATATCAATAAAAAAAACTGAATGCTGTAAAACAGACAGTTATAAAGATAATAAACTGCGCATAGCTCACAAAAGCTATTCAGAATTAACAGCTTTCTAGTTTTCATAGTCCAGCAACATGATGCCATGTTGGCAGAAACATAAACTTAGTATACTATTATTATCAAGTAGACGAATACTAAATACTGGCATTTAGTTAGACAGAATGACACGCCCAACATGCTTCGAAAATGTCAAGTGATTTTTGTTTATGGAAACGTAAAATCACGCTCATGGTACACATTTTACCAACTTTGTTTTTAATGCAATAAAGAAGAAAGTTTGTTTGTTAGGGATTCACGCAATACAGATTATCAGATTATTAGATTAAAATGAAACCTCTGCCGGATAGATTAAAACTGGGTACGTATAATAAGATATTGAAGATTTAACTAGCCCCTAACTTCGTACTGGATCAACTTTGTACGGAAAGAACTTTTTTTTGTAAAATTTGTAAACCTTCGTTTTTAATTATAAGTTTTCTTAAAACACGGTGCATTTACGTACAGTCAGTAAATGTTTAAAGCTGCAAAGATCTTTCAGAGACGTTAAAAAACGTGTACCTATTTGGAACGCTAGATTTTCCTTCACACGATATTGTAAGCTATAAATGGGGTAGGCAACTGTGGAACTAATGGCGCCACTTTCGATTGTACCTATGCCATCTTATTGGTTGCAATGTGTTTGACATTATTGCTAATATGAATATGATGGTTCTGATTGGTTCAAATAACTAAGTATGGAGGTGCTGCTATCTGCTTTCGTTTTGCGTTGCCTTCCCCATTAAATACTGATGGATTTAGCCTGTTGCTATTTCTTTGTGTACTATGAATTCAAAGTACGCATCTCATGTTGATACCATTTGTAGTTCGTTTACCTTCAAAAGCAAGGCAAGGTGCTTTAAACAAATTTTATGGAGGGCATTTGTGTTGTAAGGAGATTTTTTATTTGAAGTGTACAGCTATTTTGGGTATAACATAACATCACGCCTGTATTCCCCGAAGGGTTGGGCAGAGGTGTACAGTAAAACCCTCATTTCGCCGCTATGTTCGAGTCCCATGTAATAGGGGGCGACCCTATTGCCATCAACCAGGCACAAATCCAACCCCGGGCTGCTATTGAGGAATTCCACATGGAAAAACCCAATAACACTTTGCCTGACCTGGGGATCGAACGCAGGACTTCACGATCAGCAGTCGCGCTTGCCACTGCTACACCAACGAGACAGTTATTGTGCTTTATTTTTATTTGGCAGTTATTTTTGTTCGAGGTATTTTGGGTAATATAGGTATAAACGTGTAAAATAAAACCTTTGTGCTATCTCCAAGCAAATTTTCGAACATGAGCCAACTAACGTGTGCCAATGTCTCGGATTACATTCATCGCTGTTATCGTACACAATGGGTTCACCAAAGTCGTTAGTAATGGAGCAAGGGACATAAAATGTTGCCGTTGGTCACCTTACACAATGTAGACTGGGTAACAGTAGCAGTACGTAGGTATCAATATATAAAATGTAAATTCCTGGTCGTTGTTTGTAAAGGAACTTTAATAATGTCGAAGGATGTGTTAGCTCCGCAAAAATAGCTTCAAGCATAGCAGTGTTTGCAGATTTATGGACGTAGGCGTGATTTGGGAAAGCCGCCTCAACATAATGTTAAACGGACCCGCGGATGGAAGCAAAAAAGGCGCTTTATAAAAAAATACAGTATTTATTCAAGTGGTCCTCCATTTTATGTTCTCAAATATATTTGAAAAAGTAGCAATCATTGCTCCTTTATTAGGTAACGAATCTGCCGTCTGAAAATTGGTCATTTTAGGTTTATATGCATCGTATGATTTCTTTTTTGTAGTCTGATATACCGTATACGCTTTATTACGGTTTATTTTTATTGTATATGTTTTTCTATTATATTCTTTGGATTTATTTTATGATATCGTACGGTCAAGTCAATACACCCAGCTGGAGTCAGACAGAATGTCACTGCTTTATTATTCTTTCAGTTTTATATAACTACGACTTAATCTTCCCTCTCCTACCTTCCACTTTATATCTTAGTAACGTCCAAACGGAAGATTTCAATCCAAATATTAAACCGAATGGATTAATTATCAGTGAAATGTCATAATGAATATTCAGAGAGCAGACGGGCGCCGGCCGGCTGAACCGCAATCAGACGTACTATAATAATATCGTCAAACGAAATTTACATACATTTATTATTAACGATTTCTATTTATAGATTAATATCAGTAAATCTCCTTCTCGATTTAAGAAGGTCAGTGTTTTGGTCTTCTTCTGCGTGGCCTTATATAAATAAAACGCTGAACAGAACTTAAATACTGCAACATTTTTTATTCTATTCTTATTCTTTATTGTACACAAAATAATAATATATAATACAGTTTTGTTGGTAAATTCATGTACAAAGGCGAGCTTAACTCCCAAATGAGTTTTCTAACAGCAAACCTTAGAGCGATAGAGAGATTTGATGTTGAGGAGAACAATTACCTGAGTGAACAAGTTCGATAAAATTACAAATTAAATACAAATTTTTATCATTGTGATTTCAATTTACCTGAGAGAAAAGGGTTTTCTGTAGTAAATTATGACTTCGCAAACATCATTCCTCTAGAAATAAACTTCGTTTGCCCAGGAAAGGTCCACTTTTATCTTCGGTCTACCTTTTACCGTTACCACATAACATGATAGACCGTAGGCGACCATTGTCGAGCATGGGTATACCCTATAGACCGCTTTAATGAAGGATCTCATAAATTATTGAAACGGCTTTATCTTGATGTAATACTCGTACATCTTCCTTTTTAAGAAAACTTTCGCCAAATTCCTTTCGGTTAGGTAAAGAAATATTGTTAACAACCGCTTTGAGGTTAACAATCTTGTTAATAAAAACGAAAATGTTTTGGAAATTTACACAATTAACTGTTGTAAACAGAATAAATCGCGATGGCTGTATGAAAATTTGTATCATCCTTTGTTATATGAACGACAAAAGTGTTTGCTCTTCAGTTTAGATAGGAGTTTATTACGATCGTCATCGCTTATACTGTCGAGCAACGATTAACAACAATCAATATCATGACAAATAGCAGGTAAAACTTGAAAAAATAGCTCGAACACGGAAAACGTTGACAAAACATTTCAGCTTGGTGATAAATTGACAAATGAACACATTCCGATGATAGATTAACGTGTCGGGGGCTTATGGAATAAAAAATGAACTAGAAATAGGTTCGTCATATTTCGGACAAAATAATGACCGATGCTGTTATTGATTCAGCAATATGATGCGAAATAATTACCACAAGCAAATTTGGGGCACTGAGAAGAAGGAAAACCCATTCGTGACGAACAAAAATTCCCGAATGAACGTAAATTTCTTTAAAATACATCACTTTAAGTTATTTACTTTAGTTAGTAGAACGTAAGCGTGAATTAAGTGATGTGCCAGCTAAGTTGTCCAGTGTAATTTAAATAATTTATTGGCATATTAATTTTATATATCGAGCGAGTGCGAGTTGTCCGTGTTGATGATGTAAACTGAATTAAAGAAGAAATAAAGTGCTTGATAATTTAATGTAGGTACGTAATGGTAGTATGCAAACAAATATTACGAGAAGTGTATTGAGGGATACTACTGTTTTTTTTACTACTATAACTAGTACGCGATTTAGGTATTCAGTAGTCAGGTAATTGTGACTTAGAACATACAGAAGGTTATTACTTGGGTTGTCATATTTTTACCAGTGCTCAAAGGCATTGTTAGTTCCTAACTTTCTATCATGTAATCAATCGATGTCTATTTATTAAATGCAAAATCAAACGTTTCATTACTTGAACTGATATCGTAAGTTTAAAGAAATAAATCAGTCTGTCTTTTGATCATTGCAACCATAGACATAATATTAATGTTAAATCTGATATCTAGAAAAGGGAAGGCCGCCTTCAGCGTAATGAACTCAGGCAGACTATAAATTAAGAATTATACGCTGCCGTCGTTCAAAATTGACTGACGTTGAGAGATTTACAATTTAGTGTAACGATACATCAGAAATACGCCACCGCTTACAAACTCCGCGCCATAATTATTAGTTCTATTTTAAGCAAGTGCTGAAGAATGGTTTAGCTTCCAATTTGCAGTCGATATTTTGTACTCTACAATGTTATTTCCACTAAGTGATTACGTTAAGTGGTCTTTTGATATTTTGTTGTTAAATGTTAAGAGTTGTTTTGTGTTGTTAAGACGGAAACATTTTTCTTTTGTAGTAGCTATAATACTAACTCTTTTTAGTGTTATATTTTATTTTACCTCGAAAAACAATTAGAGCAAGAATATTTAGGTGAAAATGATATAAAAGATTTTAAATATAATATGTGATTATTTTGGTTACTTTATATTATTATTATCAATGAAGGTACTGGATAATAATTTCTGTAGGTACGTAAAGGCGAGCATGTGCTAATAAAAAAGCAAGATGGATTTTAAATTATCTGTTTTCAGTATAGTTAGTACTCAGTGTTCACAAGATTGTATGAATTGTTATTGAAGAAATAAATATAACGGGAGCACAATAGGAAGAGATATAGTGAAAACGTACTTATAGTGAGAGAATAGACGTCGTCTACATCGTATAGGTCTATATTTTTTATCGTCGTTCATATACAGCGTCATAATACAAAGTTGACTGTTTTTTTATATTCAGCACTAACCTTTAGAAAATTGAAAATGCAGCTGCAATTCGTTCTGAAGTTTAAATTTTTATTGTTGAACTTAAATCTTCTTTAAATTTTCGAGAAAATAAAAGTACCTCTATAATTTATTTAAGTAAAGGAGATTTACCGGATTCGTTTTCGTATAATCTTGAAGTACACGCGACTGAAACTCGGCTACTTGAAAATATATTCGGATAATCTCAGGTCTTATGTATTCAGTTTCCGTTTAAAAATTGCAACTGAACTAAAATTGAAGCCACAAAATTGCTTTGTTTAGATTCACAATCCACCCCGCATTTACGTAACGGTTTTCCTCTTAATAAAAAACGTTATTATATCATTTCATAACAATTTCTTGACGTAATTGTCGTCAAATACTATTAGATGCCAAAGTATTATCAAGGAGTTATTTTGTATTTGTATAAAGTTTAGTTACATTGGAAAAGTCTTACGTGTGGTGTCTGGGTCTGATTATTATTTAATTAAAGATTTCAACTGTTTAAGGAATATTTTTCCGTATAAAAATGATAATAAAATATGATTTACGATCTGATAAAAAATATAACAATATTTTTCGAAAACTGTAGCAGATAATTTTATTTGTTTCAGAATTAAGAAAATTGAAAAATATGCGAAAACCGTTGTGTTGTTTGAGAATACTAACAACGAGGAAATTGATCTGTGATCAGAGGAAGAGAAATAGCGCGTGTTGCCTTAAGTGATGAACAAAGGGACGCTCTGTCACAATGCTTGCGGACAATGACACCCACAGTTACGCCGGAGGATCAAATGGCACATACAATTTCTTCTTCGAAGACCCAAGGTTCATATCGATACTCAAACATAGTGGGTCGAACCATACAAGCAATATTGGTGATGTTATTAAAGTTTTAGAAGACTGGAGGAGTAGATATAATATTTCAGTTTTTAAAGAATGTGAGAAGTCGGAATATTGCTCCGGGGAGTTTCGAGATTTGATCCTCGCTTATAATAATATACATGGATACGTTAGTCTATTGGTAAGTTAAGTTCATTTCTACAATTTTAATACGATACGAGAGAAACCATTTTCCAGGTTTACAAAATATTTTTTTGCAGTTAACGTCGACGCGTATTCGCGTTTTATTCAATTTGCCAGAGCTTGTATGACAATATTTCTTTTGTCCTTATTTTCCAAAATTTGTGTTCGAAATCAAATTATCTACTCTCAGACGTATTGTATGCGAATGAATTTTTTGTTCGAAAACGAAATTACATCTACGTATGTCAATCAAAATGAAATCAGCTAAATTGAAATAATATTCTATTTCAAGACGGCTATTCTGATTGCTCTATTGCTCTTTGCTCCTACGAGGACTAATTCAAACTCAAACTATTTATTTGCACAAGGTAAAATAATACAGGTCTTATTATATAGAGTAGGTACAGCTTAGCAACCTTTTCCAGGTGTTGCAATATTTGAGGGCTTTTATTGGATAAAAGTATATGTATAAATTTACTTACGTGTCTACTAGGTACATTGTACTTAATTAATTAATAATTATTAATTAATTTTACTAGTTATGAATTTTGATACTGGTCTGCTCAATTAGTGAAAGTTTTGCTCGCACTAGAACTTAGAATTTGTCACAGCCCATTTAATTAATATAGGTAATGACGTTTGAATATGAGCGCATCTTGCTTTGCCGTAACGAATCTGTAAATTCAATTTTATAATAATATCATGTATTTATTCAGCAAACTCTTCATAATGGGTTTTAATATTATAACAATCACACAATTTTTAATTATGTAAATGAATACCCGATTTTAATTAATTATTTTTAATCCAAGTTATAATAATTCTATAAATGTGAGTTTCTTTGTTTGGTTAATGCACAATTAATGTGTGCTACTCCATTACTTCATAATATTCGTATTTGGACGAAAACTCAAGAATATATATATACATATATATATATATATATATATTTTTAAAATAAAAATTATAAATGAAATCTATATTATATTTATTTTGAGAGACTTGATTTATATTATTATGTCCTGACACCATCTTCTTTTATCTGTTCCTACAGGTTTGTCTTTTCGGCAGTTTAGCGAATGCGTTGAACGTAGCCGTCTTAACTCGTCGGGACCTTGCAGTAACACCTATCAACCGGCTGCTGAAGTGGCTGGCGGTGGCCGATGTCTTCGTGATGATGGAGTATGTCCCATTCGCGATCTACAGGTACCTGGTAAGTCTTGGCTACATCAAAAATAAACTTTCTGTCTTCCAAAACTGTCGGGACTTTACTATTTCCACCATCTTCCCGTTGCTGAAGTAGTTTGCGGGTGATTCTTCGAAAATTTTTAACATTATTTTAACAAATCATTCTTCTCCCGGGTTGTTAACGTTATAGTATTGTCAGATTGTTTTTATTTTTGTCTTATTGCTTGACGGCAGCGGTATAGTTTCAGTTTTCATTATCATAATTATAGTATTAAACATCTGCATTCTTAACTTTTTGATGATGCTAATGACGTTCTCAATTTTTGTTAAAATGTTTCGAAGAATGCCCCTTGCGCTAGCTCTTTGTCTTTATAGAGTACCCTTTAGAAACAGGTATCTCCTGGTGAGTCTTGACTACATAAGATATAAGAACACTTTCTTTGTGTAAATATTTGAAAGCTGACCTTTCAGGAACCAACGTGTCTTTTTTCTCATATCGATGGGGAACCTCCATCTACTGATGGCTGAAGTAAATAAAGTTCACCGATATCACCATCAAGGTGGAGTATATCCCTTTGGTGATATACAGGTATCTGGTGAATCTCGTATACATTAAAATAGATATTGTTTATGTAAATTATACGACTGTGAAACGCCATATGGCTGGATATTTGTGGACTTTGATATTGATGTGATACGATGTCGTATTTGCACCTACCAATACGACATTGTAATGTAGTGTGATGATATTATTCCCGTTGCACATAATGTTATTTGATATTGCCACGAATCTTTTGTATTTATTTTAAAATAAATTTTGTTTAGGCAGTTTGCGAATTAATTTATTTGTTGTGAAGGAAGCATACAAATTAACTAAACAAGGAAAAAACTGAATTCGTTCAAACAATAAAAGAGACACAAAATAATTCTGTTGTAATATTCGGAGTGGCGTATATTTGAAGTTTATGGCAGGTCAGATTTTAATAAAAATTTAAGGGATTAACTCCGGGAGTTAACTCTATCAAAAAAAATAAAAATCATAACACAACATCACGCCTGTATTCCCCAAAGGGTTGTGCAGCGGTGTATAGCAAGCTCATTTCGCCGTTATGTTTAAATCCCATGTAATAGGAGGCGAGCCTATTGCCATCAACTCGGCACAAATCCAAACTCCGGGCTGCTACTAAGGAATTCTACACGGAAAACCAAATAACACTTTGCCCGACCTGGGGATCGAAAGCCCAGGACCTCACGATCAGCAGTCGTACTTGCCACATAATATTTTGCCGAATATTTCTATTGTAATAGTTCTCTATTCTCAGCTGTTCCCGGATCAAGAGGAGCGTCCATACTCGTGGGCAGTCTACATGCTGTTCCACATGCACTTCACTCAGATCCTGCACACCGCGTCCATACTGCTCACGTTATCTCTGGCGGTCTGGCGATACATCGCTATCAAGTTAGTGTTATGTTTCATTGTAATACTTTTTATCTATATTTGTATGATCGCTTTCTACGTTTCTACGGCATAAAGCGGTTAACTGGTTAAAGCAGATAGATAGATAGTTAGATATGCTTTATTGCACACTAAAAGAAATAAAACAGAAGGAATACACATAATTAGGAACTGTACAAATGGCGGTCTTATCGCTTAAAGCAATTTCTTCCAGACTACCATTGGATGGAAAGAATTCTTAAGAAAATATAAAGGGCAGCTTGCAGCGTACAAATATGTAACCTACTAAAAATCGGGAAACAACTAAATAATAAGTATAAATACATATAATAACACAAATAATTATATAATTACAATACATGTTTGAAATATATATATACATATACATACTCAAATAGGGTACATACATAATTAATTATACATACAGATAATTCAGGTCGCGACAGCAAGAACGGCCTATACAAGGTTAGTCAGAAAGGGGGTACTAAGCCGCGGGCCACTTAAAGTATCATTGATGACTATTTTAAAGCAAGTGTTAAAATTTCAAAATTCAATAATTTTTATTTGCATGCAATTTTTTTTTTATTTTAGATTTTTCAAAAATAACATACCTGCTTTAGGTATGAATTCAGAAAATTAAGTTTCTAATCCGTGACCCCAAATATGACCTAAATAGTAAACACAGCTGATCGTAGTTATGGACAGATAGATTTTAGCAATTTTTTTACGAAATCTTTGAAAGGCTATTATTTCTCTGAAACTATCGAGTTTTGGGGAAAGTTGTAGAACAAAAGTTATCCCTTATTATAGGTACCACAACACCTTTTGGCTTAGTACCCCCTTTCCGACTAACCTTGTATACTGATTTGTCTTATTGAGATATTCAAAGAAATTAATTTTGAAATGTTATAGGTGTCATAAGAATACCTATGACAGTCGATACGGGTAGGCAGAAGCCCGAAATTCTGACAACCGGTCTAACTTTAGGATATCGGCATTGCCCAGTAATTGGGTTGCGGAGGTCTGATGGCTGTCGCTCCGTGTAAAATATGTGTATGTAGCCGGATCTGGTTAGACTGGAAGCTGAACCCAACATAATTGAGAAAATGCTAGGAGGAAGGAGGAAGCTTTCTACGACATAAGTGGTGAGATATGGACATGTTACATTCATAGAACATGGCGTTTAAAATTCGATCTTGCATTATTTTCACTAGTATCTCTAAAGAGTAAGCAAGTGTTCACACTATCGTCCTTCATACGGTTTTTCGCTGGATGAGGAATTTTTATAAACGTCTGCGAGGTCTATCATGCAAAAAACAGAATGCAACCTATTGTGTGTGAACACACCAGTCCGTTTTGCGCAGAACTGGACGCCCGTCTGAACGGGCCTTAAAACGAAGATACAGAAGAGGTACGAGAGTGAAAGAGATAGCTGTCTGCAAGACCTGCCAATTTGCGTGTTTTTGGAGCGTCAATGACATAAATCTACTTCGTTTGTGTTATAATAGTACTGGTGCAGGCTAACTGCCCATAACCACGATAACTTTGGTATTTAGTTAGAATTGCTCGTAACAAGACACAACAGACAATACAACTGACTCATAAACTTGCACTTATCAGTTACAAATAGGTCAACTAGACAATACACTGTGGGATTTAAGGTGTCAGTATAATTTATACGTTGTGTTAATGCAACGCTTATAATTCCCGAAGGATAAGACACAGTGACCTTAATTCGACTATCACGGAAGTCCCACGTGGCAAGAGGCAAGCGTATTACTGGTTATAAGAAACTATTTGATAGTCTTGAGTTTTTCTAATAACAAACCAATTTTGTAACCCGGTCAATCTTACTGTGTGTGAATTTTTAATATTATATTACTTCGGCTATCCAGGGTGTAAACGAAATCATGTAATTCCTTCAAACCTTGTGATGTACTGCTGACATAGATTAACCCTGCACGGGATAATTTAGGATTCAATAAAAAAATTACAACAAAAGCTAGTTAAAAAAATACAAGAGGCAAACATGGGATTTTAGGGTGAATATTCGAAATTTATTAACATTATTTTAACAAATCATTCCTCTCCCGGGTTGTTAACGTTGTAGTATTGTCAGATTGTTTTTATTCTTGTCTTATTGCTTGACGGCAGCGGTATAGTTTGAGTTTTCATTATCATAATTATAGTATTAAACATCTGCATTCTTAACTTTGGGATGATGCTAATGACGTTCTCAATGTTTGTTAATATTTTTCGAATATTCTCCCTTTAACGTGAGGCAACTAGCGCCCCGAGTTAAATGACCGCGCGACAAGCGATACCGCTCAATTCGCTCGGGGCACTAAAATGTCTCACGTTAATATCACAATGTTTACTTCTTGTAATTTTTTTTTATTGTTTCCCTTATTATCCCGTTCAGGGTTACTCTAAGTCGGTAGTACATCACGAGGTTTGAAGGAATTACATGATTTCGTTTACACCCTGTATATTTCTGGATAGTAGTGGATAGGTAACTTTATTGGTAGCATAATTGATACAAATTCGGAAATACGAAGATTGCCGAGGTGCATAACTTATGTCGTGGTACCTACCTATAGATGAGAAGAAAATTAATTACATTTGCTGTAGCGCTTGGTACTACCACTCTACTAGTACAATGACGTGTTCCAATATGTTAATCAACCATTTATAATAACATATTAATAATTCATTCAATGGCAACAAAATTGCTCGAGCGCGCCACACAAAAGGTACTTATTAGTACGAGTTTGTCGGGTGGTAGCGAATCGGGCCGGGATTTAACACAATAAGTACGAGTACAATACAAAAAATATGCTTTATTTTACTCTGTTTTTTTAGCTCAGTGTTTTTATTTTTTTAAATTAAAAACGTTGCCCACACTAGGATTTCTCCTGTATCGTGGGTGCGTTTACAGACACAAATCTTCACATGCACAAACATCCAGACCCGGAATAACTATCTGTAGGCCATACAAATATTTGTTCCGTGCGGGAATCTAACCCACAACCCGTAGCGCAGAAGCCGATCGATCAGCTACTGCACCAAACGTGTCGTCATATTATACCAAATCACCCGATATCTGTGTAAAATAAGGTTATTTTTTAAAATTTTTGGTATGGTCGCCTTTGTCTCTAGTCTCACCCGATGGTAAGCGCAGACAGGGTCTAAGATGGAGCACACGAATACAAGAAACAGAGATATATGGCGATTCCTACACCTCTGGCTCTCACGTACACACGATGGAACACAGTAAATGGCTTGGCAAATAGCTAGCCAGGCGGACCGTTTGATTCAACCATCAAGTAAACCGTTTTAGTGCACCTTTTTTTTTTTTTCTCGTTGGAAAATCCTCATGTATGTCCCTCGCCCGGGGAAGGCAAGGGGATCTGCCGGACTCTTACCGGCTAAAAACCAACGGTGTTCCTTCTCCTGACCGTTCGGCCGGGGTCGCGGGATTCGCAAAAGCATGCACCGCAACCCCGGCAGGTCCCTGTCCGCCAACCAGTTTTAGTGCACTTCGACGGAATACTATCGCTTCCAACAGATATTGTTCTACAGCGTTTACTTTTAAGTTGGTCAGTCAGATGGTAATCATGCCATCCTGCCAATCAACTTGACATAATCCTTTAGTTTCCTTCTCTGTATGAGAAGAGATCTTTGCCCTTCAGAGTGGGAAAATTACAGGCTAATATAATCACACGCTAGTATAGTATAAGCACGTACGTACCTTGGCAAGAGTAGAGAAGATAATTCCTCTCCTTTCTTTCTTTCTTCTAAACAGACATGTTAAAAATAAATTATGGCAATAATAACCGTAGAATAAAGACAAGCAACAAAAGTGACCATTTTTTTGTTGCACTAAGTGTACATGCGTAAACTTACTCCCACTACGCCAAAACCTTGCCAAATTACGTGCCGGCTATACTATTATTATTTTCTTCTACTGAGAAAAGGTGATGAGATATCCTATTTTTTGCCACATAGCTTGAAGGATATTTTAAAATGACAGGTACTTTGTCCGCAGGTATCCTACGTACAGCCCATCACTATGTACAGATCGTAGGTGCACGATCGCCATACTGCTCAGCTTCGTCTTACCGCCTATACTCTGCATACCTTCGTATTTGGTAAGTCTGTTCATCAGCATCATCGTTTACTTTATATTGCGGACAATAAGACCGTGATGAAATCTAAAGTCTGGCCCGGCACAATTTGAAAATAACATAACATCACGCCTTACATTCCCCGAAGGGTTCGGCAGAGGTGTTTTTAATACACCCTCGTTTCGCCAGTTATGTTTAAGTCCCATGTAATAGGGGGTGAGTCTATTGCCATTAACCGGGCACAAATCCAGACTCCAGGCTGCTACTGAGAAATTCCTTTACCCGACCTGGGGATCGAACCCAGGACCCCATGCTCAGCAGTCGCGCTTGCGACCACTAGACCAATTTGAATATAATACAATCTTTTTGCCTTTTTTGATGTAAAACTGTGTTATTGAGGTATTGTTTAAATCTGATCAAATTTATTTCCAATTGTATTCTACGTTTGTAGATTTTTTGTTAAAATACGTGACTACTATTTTTTTTTAAGATTGTTTTCCTTTTTTCAAATTATTTCCGGCCAGATTGTATAATTTTCAACAATGATTGCCAGTTTTTAAATAAATTATGTGATTTTTCGACTTTGGTTTTTCGTAGCATCGTATTTTCCTTTAAAAATGAAAAAAAAGATTGGAGCTCTACTTAATTAACTCTCGTCACTTGCAAAATACTGCGTGTTGTTATTATTGTAAATAACTTCAAAGGCTTGAGATTAATTAACCTTTTTTTCACAAGTATTCGTATAAAGCGCCTTTTAGAATCAAAGGGTAAAACATACACAAGGCAAACATTAAATAATGTACCGCCTCTGTTTCGTTGCGTAAGTCAATTTAGTTTACATATTCTCTTGGATTTTGACATAAATAACGTTTTATTTTTGACGTATCATTTATTGGTAAACAAATCAGTCTGTCAAACCCTTATCTTTCATCTAAAGGTTTCTCATTTGAGATAAAATTACTCTTTCTTTTTTCGCATAAATTACTTTTTGTTTGTACTCGTATATTCATTCGCTGATGGGAACAAATATTGTTTATCTTTACATAGTATAAAACAAAGTCGCTCCCGCTGTATGTATGTTCGCATAGATCTTTTAAACTACGCAACGGATTTTAATACAGTTTTTAGCAATAGATAAAGTGATTCAAGAGGAAGGCTTATATGCCCCACATTAGTATCTACATTGCACCTATGCGAAGCCGGGGCGGGTCGCTAGTATTTTATAAAACAAAGAATTGAGGGATTGAACGGTTTTTATGCATTTATCACCTTATTTGAGGCTTTGAGAATGGCTATAAGAAAATATAATCCAGTAGATAATAAACCTTTGACTGCCTTGTTGGTCTAGTGGTCGCAAGCGCGACTGCTGAGCATGGGGTCCTGGTTTCGATCCTCAGGTCGGGTTAAGTGTGATTGGGTTTTTCCATTAGGAATTTCTCAGTAGCAGCCTGGAGTCTGGATTAGTGCCCGGTTAATGGCAATAGGCTCGCCCCCTATTACATGGGACTTAAACATAACTGGCGAAACGAGGGTGTACTAAAACACCTCTGCAGAACCCTTCGGGGAATGTAAAGCGTGATGTTATGTTATATTGTATAATGCGGAGTTTTTCCAGGTAATATAACAGAATTTCTTGCGAACCTACTGAATTTCTTACAATTTAGGTGACAGGTATATAGTTACTGTACTCAACTAACGTACACACAAATATTGCTATAAGATATATTATTGTTTTTAATGCGTTTTAGATGTTTTTTAAAGTCGTGAATGTGGTGGTTAACGAAGCTGTGAAAATAATTTAGATTGCAGGGCTTTTAAAACTAAACACTTAAGACGTTATCTGCGTCTAAATACCTACACGTTACATTTAATAAAGCTTAGGTACACGCGTTAAGCGGCAACCCAACCGATTTCGTCATAACGTTTCACAATGCGTTATCATCATGAAAAAGTTAATGTAACCTTAAAGTTTCATGTCGGATCTTTACACATGTATTTCCTATGAAATATCAAGTTAACACACATAACGACCCTCGCCAGTGAAAACCTCGTAAACCAAATTTTCTTCAAAAGCGTTTTATTTGTTCTTTAGATTGGTAAACTCATCATACACGTACTAGTTCAACCAACTTTCAATTCAAATTCTTCTAAGCTATCTATGACGTACGATGAAAAACTTGTAGGTATTAACATTTGATCGGCCATTTTTTTTGAGGAGACAGTTCTTTCTATCTCTTTTAAAATTTTGTATTTTACACATACCTACGTGATTTTCACTGCCGACAGTCGATAAGTACATTAATACCTACTCACAAGAACATAGTACACAAAGAGCTAACGCGGTTGATCTTATACGTTTTGACGTAGTCAGTTGTGAACTAAGACTAAAATTACTGGCGAGATATTTAATTTATAATTTACGCTTTGCAGAATAGATTTTGATTGATAAAAGTCTCGTGCGGTCACTGTTACTTTAAGGCAAAGTGACAGAGACAGCAAGAGACTTAGGTCCGTATTACAGAACGAAACTCAAGCATTGATCTCTGTTTAAAACTAGTTTTGAGTCGAGTTTTAATTTTAGAACGTTCCTCAAGCATAGATTTATTGATCATAGTTCAGCTGAGTTTGGCTTTATTCTAGATCGTTACTCAGTTCGTAGATTCGACCCCAAGCAGTGATTTGATCTGTAATCAACCAATCGATCGGCTCGATTTGAGTCTCGTTTCATCTGAGTATAGATTGATTGCCGTTCTGGAATAAGACCGTTCCTCAAGTACTGATTCTATACTTAAACAGTGATCAACTGATTAAAGATCAAACTGGGTTTGAGGAATGTTCTATAATACAGACCTTAATGGTAACTTAAAACTGAGTATCGTTTGAGTATTTGGCCATCAGTGTATCAAGATCTTCCAAAAAATTCGACTGCCGAACTTTCAAGCGGGTAAGGGTATGTCGCTTTCAATACAAAATGAATTGTTGTCGAAAAAATTTCACTGCGTGTATTATGCAATTAAAAATTCATTGCATTGATATAATAATATGAAGCCATTACATATTCATGACCTGATTCCAGTGGATTGCTAATTAGTCGTTTGTTTACTACCTACTTATACGTAGGTATATTGATCGAAATGCAAAATTATTTTCATTAATGAAATAATAAGGATGGTTTGTGTATCGAAATACGTTTTAGGTATGCCTTGAACTGAAAACCGTGTAAAAAAAACACGAAGAAAGATCAACCTGTAAATCTTCTTTTAGTGTGGTTAGTGACTAACCTGGTGTCGCCCATGGGCCTCTGGCTTGGCTTCGCCTGCCGTCGAGAAATATCCTTCAGGCATGCCGGTTTTCTCACGATGTTTTCCTTCGCCGTTTTAAAGCAAGTGATAATTATACAATACACACATGAATCAGAAAAGTCAGAGGTGCGTGCCTTGGGTTCGAACTCGAGACCTATGACTTGGCAGTCCGACGATCACATCACTAGGCTATCACTGCTGTCTTGAACTGAAAACCGTGTAAAATGATGAAATGTATAACAAAACACGAAGAAAGATCAATCTGTAAATGCATCACGTGTAGTCTAGGTTAGTTACATTTCTTAGATACTACTTATTAGGCTAGGTACTGACCGGCGCGGCGTTACGAGGCATAATGTAACGTGTTACACAGCGAGCGTTCGTGCAGTCAGTACGTCACAAGCGCCTTGTTTCCCCGTACTGACTGAACTGAACGCTCGCTGTGTAACACGTTACATTACGCCCCGTAACGCCGCGCCGGTCAGTACCTACCCAGCTTTAGGTACGGTCACAGACATTGCTAGTTGAGCCACCTTCACTATTCATAATTTTGTCGTGTTATACAATAATTCTGTCATTTCAACATGACATTTCATTTTGTTATAACGTGTCAATGATCACAGTTGTAAAACACGCTCAACAATAAATGTCTGTGACCGTACAGATGTAAGTACTCGCCCCGATAGAAAGTAACAAAACAACTTTGGAACTCGAGGTGGTTCCAACCACCTCGGATTCAATATAATATAAGGGTCTAGATACACCAGTTTCGGCTAACTAATAACGGACGGTAAATTATAGGAACCGAGTATAGTCGCCGGCACGTAACTTGGCAAGAGTTGAGAAGAGAATTCATCTTCTTTCTTTCTTCTAAATAGACATGTTCAAAAATAAATTATGGCAATTACCATAGAATAATGATAAGCAATAAAGTTGACCATTTTTTGTTGCACTATGTGTATAAGCGCAAACTCACTCCCACTACGCCAAAACCTTGCCAAATGTTTTGATAGGCTCGCACCGTTAATTCAGCCCTCATCAAGCTGTCAGTCCTCTCGCCAGCAACGCCCTAAGCCGAGGTCCAGGTCCCATTAGGGGTCGCCTTTAATGCTGTTGTTGCTAGTCATGATGTCAGTAGTAGTACTAGTAGTTAGCGTAGGTTAAGTATTTCACTCTCGTCCCCATTCCCTGCAAGTCTCGCCAATAACTGCCCGGTTACGTAGAAACGGTCCGCAAAACCATCTACAAGAAGACGAATGGAAAAAAATGTTTTAATAGGCATACTCCAATACACAATAGTCTATCAGCCATATTCTAAAACGTTCCTCCAAAATTGGCTCGACTAATACTCGACTCAGGACGGCCTCGAAAACACCTTCAAAATTGTATTCTTAGTCGCAATTTCGAGTGAACTTTGAGGTTCCTCGACAGAGTCATTACGTCATAATTTGAATTATCTGCATCGCGCAAATAACGCCGCGATAAATAATTGTAAGGATTATCGTAAGCATAGTCGATAAAGTCTTCAAAATTCATTATTGTTACATACGAACTTTGACACTTCCTTCCTTAAGGTAGGTTCCGAGGTACCTTGAGTTTGACAGATGATTCCTTACCTCGACTGAGGAAAAATCTCGAGTCGAGGACGCTTATGTCAAGTCGAGGTGGAGTCGAGTCGAGTAAGTTTTGGAGGAACGTCTTAGAATATGGGCGTATATTCATTATAATTTCCTATACAAACTTTGTTTGACTGAAGTGTTATTTCTTGTACCGTACATTGATTTGCGATATTCGTCTGTTTCTCTTGAACGATTGATGGCAGTTTGGATAGCGTGAAACTATGCCATTAACATCGAGGTTAACCTCACCTATAATTAATTGATTTCTCCTACGTGTTCCGGGTATACTTGACATTTTGTACTATTAGTTTCGAGTTGTCTTATTTAAGACATAGTTCGTCGTGGGTGCCGCCAAAAATAGGTCAATACGTGGGTGTCACTGTAAGAGATTTTGTGAAGCAGCACCTTTTAGGCAGTGAAACTTCCCGAGTTTGTAGGGTTGAATAGTTACACTCGATAACAACTAAACTTCTCTTCAATAGAACTTTCATACAATGTAATCTAACTTTCTCTGTAATCAAATGTTTTAATGATTGCGATCAAACACAGTTTAGATGATAAATATATATTTATTTCAAGATATGATGTTTAGAAAATTATTTTGTCAAAATTACTTTTTTTTAAACAATATACCATCACACCTTGTGTTCCCCGAAGGATTCTGCAGTAGTTTTTTTATTTGTAGTACACTTTCGTTTCACCAATTATGTTTAAGTCCCATGTAATAGAGGGAGAGCCTATTGCCATTAACCGTGCACAAATCCAGACTCCGGGCTGCTACTGAGAAATTCTTAATGGAAAAACTCAATAACATTTTTTTTGTCTGTTATTTCTGTTTTACGAGTAGGTACTTTTGTTTTAATTCATAAAGAACAACAGATGCACAGTTCAGTCAACACTTGCAGGTTTTTATCGGACGATAGTGTAGTGGGATTGGCAATTATGCGTCCGGTCAGGCAAGGAGTGAGATAAGGGGAAAATTACATATATTATCAATATGGACGTTTTCTGCTAATTTTTTACACTACGTGATTGATATTTCCACTAACAATTAATAAACAAAAGGGCGAGGTATCTAATAATTTTAAGGCATCCGTCAAATGCTAATAATGAAAATTATTTTTAAAATGAAATTGTTTTTAAAATTGCTCTTCGTTGCCCTGTTTAATATAACAGAAATAAGGAAATGAAAATATCAAATAAAGGCATTAAACATAACACATACATGCATAACATCATGCCTGTATTCCTCGAAGGGTTGGGCAGAGGTGTGTAGTAACACCCTCATTCCGCCGTTATGTTTAAGTCTCATGTAATAGGGGGCGAACGTAGTGCCGTCAACCGGGTACAAATCCAAACTCCCGGCTGCTACTGAGGAATTCCACACGAAAATACCCAATAACAGTTTGCATGACCTGGGGATCTAACCCAGGACCTCACGATCAGCAGACCAACGAGGCAGTTAAACATAACTCGTCTGTAATAAATAATTGAAAATTAAAAGTAACTAAGAATTACGTCTAAATATAATTGCGTGTACACCCAGACTTCAAAAAAACTTGGCCAATATCCTAACGAAATTAATTTCACTTTCAGGTATTCACAATACACAAAGACTTCGCCTTCGACAAAAGCGGAAACATGCTTACGAAAGTCTATTTCGTCGACTCGAATTACAACGGCAGCTTGTACCAGATCAACTTCTGGGTACATGCAGTACTTATAAAACTGCTCCCTTGCGTTATCCTGACTGTGATCAGCGCATGGCTGATCAGAGCTTTATACAGAGCGAACAATAGGAAGAAAGCACTCAAAGGATACAGTGCTTGTCCTGCCACCACGGTTGTCAATGGCAACGGGAACGTGTTTACGAGGAAGTCGACGAAACGGTCGAAGGCTGAGCGAAGGACAGACAGGACTACGAAGATGTTGGTCGCTGTGTTACTTCTCTTTCTACTAACGGAGTTCCCACAAGGAATATTAGGTCTGTGTTATGTTTCTTCCTCTTAGCCTTTTACCAACTATGTTGGGGTCAGTTTCCAGTCTAAGATGCGGCTGAATACCAGTATTTTACACGGACTGCTTTCAGATCTCTGCAACCCAGTTACAGGGTAATGTCGATATCTTAAGGTTAAACCGGTTGTCAAACTTTCGGGTTCCTGACTACCCGTAACGACTGTCATAGGTATTCATATGACACCCGGGACCAATGGTTTAACGTGCTCTCCGAGGCACGGAGGGGTCTCGATGTGTAACGAACAGTCACCCATCCACGGACTGATCGCGGCAAACGCAGTTTAACCCCGCAAATCGTATGATCGGTGTGTGCCACGAGTCCCTAGGTCAGTGTTATGTTTGTTTTATTAAAATTTAATTATAGAATGTGTAGTGCGGCCGGAGTTTTTATATTATAAAAAAGAATTTTGGATAGTAAACATAATTACTGTAATATAAATCTACCTACTCTATTAAACTGAACGTAAATCAGTAGGTTTATGACTGAGTATATTATAAATCATCTTTTCTTTATTTTAAGCTAACGTTACAAAACGTTTGGTAAAACAATTATTCCTTTACGCGATATAAATTGTATTTTTCAGTCAGAAAACAGCCAATAGGTAATGAAATATTTACCTACTCTAATAAAATAATGTGTGCGATAGTTACCTACCTACAATGCCTACCTAAGTACCTATTTATTAATATTGCGTACGTTTGTGTCATGTTTTCGGAAAAGTAATATGTGTGTTTGTAATTTTATCAAACTTCCTGCTTTGTTACCAATAAGAAATGTTACTCAGTAACGGAACAAGGAAAATGTATGTAAACAAACTTTATTTCATTTGAATATCAAACTTTATTTCATAAATAGGTAGGTAGGTACTTACATTTACATTAATTATCTCTGAAAGTTGCAGTTTTAATTAGCGCAAAATTCCTTTTTTTGGATTGAAATAATAAAAGGTATTTTTATATTGATATTACTGTCAGTATTATTGTACTTTTCCTTCAGAAAATTGTTAATATACACCTTTTTTTGGAATTGTACCCGAAAAATGAAAACAGATTCGTATTACGTTTTCGGCGAACCATGGATGTACACATATAATAAATAGAAGCGATATGGTTATAAAAAAAACCTTCTTTTCGTGTGGTTAGTGACTAACCTGGTGTCAGAGTTTATGCCGCCCATGGGCCTCTGATTTGGCTTTACATGCCGTCGAGAAATATCTCTCAGGCATGTCGGTTTCCTCACGATGTTTTCCTTCACCGTTTTTAAGCAAGTGATAATTATACAATACGCACATGAAACCGAAAAGTCAGAGGTACGTGCCTTGGGATCGAACTCGAGACCTATGACTTGGCAGTCACTGCTACAAAACTTATGAAACTTTTTCTTACCAGGTCTCCTGAGCGGAGTACTAGGGAGGTGCTTCTTCAAGCAGTGTTACGACCTCTTCGGCGAGCTGATGGATGCACTGGCTCTTCTAAATGGGGCCATCAACTTCGTGCTATACTGCTCCATGTCCCGGCAATTCCGGACCACCTTCGGGCAGATGATAAGGAGCCGGTTTGCGCCTGCGCAGCGGGCAAACTCACATACCGAACTACAGACTACTTACGTTTAAGTATAGTGATGTGTTTAAGTATTGGACTAAAGCGTGAAATAATAGTGAGATGACTCATTTTTGAGTGAGCTGGGATCTACTATGTTCGTCGAATAAGTGAGTGTTCTGTGTACCAAAGTTCCAGACGAAACTTAATTATCTCGTTTTGTGATGTCTATATGGGTGGTAAACTCTCAAAGTGTATATGACGTGAGAAGTTAAGCGTGTAAGTTAAAATTTAGACATACTCCATAGTAGTGAGTTCACTCCTAGTATAAGCAAGCATGTAGAGCTTCTTGACAGTGTTAATAGAAGTATTAGGATTGTGCATCACACATTACAATAACCTTTCTACTGGTGACGTAATAAGAGGGGTGTTATTGAAACCCTACGAGTGTGTCTGTGACATTGCAGCTCCCAAATGGATGAACCGATTTTAATGCATCTTTTTTGGTTAAGAACAGATTTAATCGGTATGTTTTTAGCTGTGTTTGATGATGATCACTTTACTCAATTCAATGACGGAGTATATTTCTTTAAATTTTTTTTTTTGGAAAATTGACTCAAGCTTTGAATAGAGACATAGTAGCGAAAAAGGCACGCATTTAAAAAAAAAGCACTCGCGGAGCGCCTGGCGGATGTGAAACATCGAAACTCAAAACAAAAAAACTTGTAAAAAAAATACTGGCCGAATCAAACTGAAGACAGCCGACGAGTTACAGAGTACTGCCGTGTCTGCCATCGCGAGCGTCGCCACGCGACAGCCGCTCTCACACCCGTACCGCCGCATTAGATGTTTCACATCAAAAATACCACCATGAAAAGGGTGACCGGTGCTACCATCAATTATGGCCATAAACTCACCTTGACAGAGATAAATCGAATCACAAATATTCAAGACAGTGATTGAAACTCAATTCAGTCTACCGTGAAATATGGCTTTTATGTACCAAGTGTAAGATAAACATATTTCTCGCTTACATAGGCACAGTACGGCTAATTTATCTTGGCTGATCGAACTCCATTTCTACTAACAGGAACGTTGATCAGTTGCAACCGAACTAGAAGCTGAACCGTTGATATATGCACGGTTCCAATAAACAAAAACGAATCGTTTGGCTTACCAATGGTTGCAATTTTTATTGCCAAACTTTGCATTTAAATAGACTTGTTAGATAATTTTAACTGTGATAGGTACTTTCATATGGGAGGGTCTAGTATTCAAAGCTTTGAGGTCCATTTGCTATATTATTGGTAAAGATACATGGATCTCAATTGCAAAGCAAAGTTTATTTAATCATTTTTACAGTAACTGTGTCCTTTCTGAGAATACATGTGTGAAAGTTTGAAGAGCCTACGTCCAGAGCGGCCAACATGAATCGGCCGTAACTACATCAAGTTTGTAAGAATGAAAAGTTAAAGTGAGCTTATGGTTGACGTGTCTACCAGCCATTTTGATAAACTTGTAATCTTAAAAATTCACTAACTACCGGTTCTTATATGCTACCCATCGTTATTAGTTAAAAGTTTATGAAAAAATACGCCTCCAGCAATGTTTTACCAAAAAATTTGCGTGATTTAGTAACTCTCACTTTGTGAAAACCGTTCGTAGCGTGCCTAAGTAAAATAGACATCAAAGAACAGTCAGTTTAAATAGAATTCCCCAGCATTTTTTATTGGCCTTCCATAAATAATAGGGGAGTGTCTTTAGTTAGATTTATGACTCCAAGGGAGTGTTTCTGTTTACCCTGCAGGAAAAATCAAATGTAAATACTTACAAAAGTCACAATTCAGGGTTGCTATGGTTACCGTCCTCTGTGATTTGCATAGCAGCCATAGTACCATGTTTAACGTCGTGCGTTTTGCATGATTCAAACAGAATGCATCGCTCATGCAACCATCGTGGTCCGCGCAAAATAGTGAGGCTTCAACATAATATCACGCCTTCTATTCCACGAAGAAGAATTGAAATTCCTAATGGAAAAACCCAATAACGCTTTGCCGGACCTGGGGATCGAAACCAGGACCTCACGATCAGCAGTCGTGCTTGCCACCACTAGACCAACGAAGCAGTCAATAAGAGGCTTCAATAACTTTATATTTGCAGCAACTATTGTGGAAATGAAACTTATATATTTTGTAAAGAGGATCGCATAAGCATAGCATAAGATAATCAACTAATTACTGTCCCACTGCTGGGCATCCGCCTCTTCTCTGAATGAAAAGGCCTATGTCCACCTCAATGGTTTAGTGCGGGTTAGCGAACTACATACACTACATCAGTGTTCCGCAAACTTTTTGTGTTCAAGGTACACCTACGAAATCGGGGAATTTCAGAGCTACACCATAAATAAAAAAACATATTTCAATCATATAAAGATAGCAAAGAATACATTATTTCCGCCCGTCTTTATAATTTTATAAGAAATAGATTTTCCCCGCGGCACACCAATTAATGACCACGGTACGCCAGTGTGCCGCGGCACACACTTTGCGGAACACTGCACTACATCATCGCGAACTTTTTTGGAGCCCTGTTGGGTGTTCAGGTTTCCTACCGATGTTTCCTTCGCCGTTAACGCTAGTGATTATCAAATTTTAATGCGCATATGGAGTAGAAAAGTCAGTGCTGCGGGCCGGGTCGAACTCAGAGCCTTCTGCACGGAAGGTAAGCGTTCAACCGCTAGGTCATCACTGCTTTTTATATTAACAGCATGGGTAAATAAACTGGTTTATAAAACTTTGCCGACGACGGCTAATATAAACGTTCATAGTTGTGTGTTTTTTTCATAAACCTTTGATCAGATATGTTTATGAATACATGTTTAATCATGAAACGTGTTGCTTATGGCTAACAATATCTTCCATATACAAGGTGTTATTTAAATAACGCAAAACCTCTGACACCCCAACTGATTTTAATTGTAATCAATTGATCTAGCTGTAATTTATTTATTTTTATCAATTACTAGACTATTACCCGCGGTTTCACCCGCATCCTAGGGGAACTCCTTGATGTACCCGAATAAAAAGTATCCTATGTGTTAATCCAGGGAATAATCTATCTGTGTGCCAAATCTCATTCAAATCCGTTCAGCCGTTTTTGCGTGAAAGAGTAACAAACATCCATACATACAAACATACAAATTTTCGCGTTTATTATTAGTAAGGCTATGGATAGTAAGGATTATAAAAGATATTGTATTTTTTGTTGACCGGAAAATTCTGTTTCGAATTTTTTGGTCTGATTATTTTGATCGGACGACTGCCCCTCGTCCCGCTGACTGGCCCTTACTTACCTACGTTTCGAATTTAAGTCTAGGTAAATGGTCGCGTGGTTTGCGATAATAGAGAAATGACCAAGTAAAAATATATTTTTTTCAAATATTATCATACATTAAAATTTGTTTAATCGATTCTACTCTTGATGTTAAACAAACTACTTTCAGGTTTTGCGTTATTCCAATAACACGTTGTGTATAAACGGAGAAAGTTACTAACTGACTGATTTATCAACGCACATCCTAAACCGCTGTGGTTAGAAACTTCAAATTTTGACAGTAGGTACCTTTTATAACGCAGGCATTCACAAAGAAAGGGTTTTTCAAAATTCCTTCTCTAAGGGGGTGAAAAAAAAACATAATCTAGTTAATAATAAAGTTTCGAACTCCGAATCTGAAGCTTAGAAGGGAAATAAAAAGCTTTATTTTTGTTTGCAAATATTTTTGTTACTATCAAACTGAAGATGGGTCTCCCTTCTTTATAATTAATATAATTATAAGCAAGCTGATTTTGTATTCTAGAAAACCAGCGTACCTACTATTAATACAATCTCTTCAAAACAGTTTTCCTACGTTAACGTATTTACGTACACTTAAGTATGAACAAGAGTATCGTATTCCCTTATAATGAGGACCTTTATAATCTAGCAGGAATGTAAATAAAACTATACTATTAACGCGTAGGCGAGTATCTAGACTTTAAATACTAGATATGAATTTTTATTGTTCTTTTATGGCCCCGTGCTGGACCATTTGGCCACAGCGATATTGGCAACATTCAAACTTCAAACATTTGAATTTAGAACGTTCATAATGTGATATCAAATGTTGATTCATATACAAGTTTAGTCGGAAAGGGGGTATTAAGCCGCGGGCCACTGAATGTATCACTGATGATTGTTTTAAACAAAGTGTTAAATTTTAAAAATTCGGTAAAAAAAATACCATGAAAAATTATTTTTATTTTAGTTTTTTCAAAAATTCTTGATCCCTGCTTTAGTTACGAATTCAGAACATGAAGGTTCTAATCCGTGACCCCAAATATGAACTAAAATGTAAACATAGCTGAGGATAGATAGAATTTAGCGTATTTTTTATGAAATCTTTGAACAGCTATTTCTCTTAAACTAATGACTTTTAGGGAAAGTTGTAGAACAAAAGTTATCCATTATTATGGGTACTTTAACACTCTCGGTTTAGTACCCCCTTTCCGACTAACCTTGGAGAAATATTATAAAAGGTTTCTAAAAAATACATTTCGAGCATTTTACAATTTAATGTGTTCATCAAATAATTATTGAAAGAAAATCTTTTTTGGAAACAGTATTGGTAGGTACCTATTATGCTTAAATAAAAACTTCTGTGTAATTCATCTCGAGCCAAAATGTTACCTATATTATTAGAGTTACAACTCATCATCGTAGAATACTAGGTACCTTTAACCTTCAAACAACAATTCTAATAATGTTTTTTCTTGAAATCGTTTTCAGTAGATTACAGACATTTTATTTGTTAATTAAACGAAATGAAATATAATAGTTTCAGCATTAAATAATCAACCAACCGAAAAATCATAAGGTGTAAGGGTGCTTGCATAAAGTGGGTTCCCGGTACTGACAATTCGGTACCGATCGGAGTGGATAAAATTGCCCCGTGTTATCATATGCGGTTACATATAAAGAAACAGGTTGAAATACAATGACGTTGGAATAAATAGACACGTTATCTCGTATAGGCAATATGTGCCAAATGCATTGACGCAATAAGGTTCAAACTACCGCTAGACAGCTGTCAAGTTCTATGGCACTGTGGTTCCCGAACCACAACTCGTTGATACCATGTTGTTCTTTTAAACAGCGCATCTAGTACGTAAGTACGCATTTATATCAATGTTGAAATACAATATAGTCTGCACCGATAGGTCGGGGCCGAAAAACCTGTTTCTTTATGCAAGCACCCATATTCTGTTATATCTACACTGAATAAGAATCAAAATTTGATCCCAAAATATATTACGTGACATGAAAAAGTACGAAGCTAATACTTTTATTATTACTTACATCAGACTCAATACGATTTATCTAACGTGACATATTTTATATCACAACGGAGCCACATCGACACATCGGGTGACGGGTGACAACTCGGGTGACACTCGATTAAATAACCCAAAATAACCCACATCTGTAGGATGTCGCAACAAGTCCGCGGTCTAAATACTATTAACTAGTAGGTACAGTATGTAGTTTTATAGCTGAAAAGAAGTTATAATTCCATTTGTTTACGTTTGGTACAGACAGATGATTACACGTTGGTACCAGGTACTTTTAAAGGAAAGCAATAATAGCCTGATTTTCAGACTCAGTCAGTTAATCGAAAACTAGATTAGTTTAACCTACTACTGTAGTTAAACATAACCCAGATAGCTGAAATCCGTTTATTGACTGACAAACTGACAACTGTTTTAATTGAACTTTCCGCGCCCATTCAAAAGCTTGTGTCGGCCTCAGTGTGACAGCAACCTTAGGGTTATTTAATTCCACACATGGAACCGTCGTCAGAATTTTTCTTTAGTCGAAAGTAGCTTACGAATATAGGTTGTCCCACAATAGAATTAACATAGTATTGTTAGTACAATGTTGTGCTTTTTGGAGCAATTGTTATGCAGATCACAGGATAAACGAGCATTGCCATGAAATATTACGAAATTTCGCCAAAAATGGGACCCACGAGCAGAACATATTTATGAGAGCAAATGGGAATAGGTGATGGAAGCTGTACGTCTTTGTTTGAATTATTTTGGCTTTAAATATAAGAGAAGCGAAGACATTTTTGTAACTCGATAAAGTATAAAATCTACCTTTATTATATCAATTGATTATCTTCTTTTTTTCGTGTGGTTAGTGGCTAAACTGGTGTCAAAGTTTATGCCGCCCATGGGCCTCTGACTTGGCTTCACATGCCGTCGCGAAATATCTCTCAGGCATGCCGGTTTCCTCACGATGATTCTACCAATTGATTATAAAATCGATAAGCTTAAAATTCGACTTCTTTGGTAGCAATTCAATGCCCAACGCCCGATTTATACTCTAGCTATAATCAAAGTAACCAATCCATCATTGAACAATGAAGTGTGGCACCATCGGTCATTGTTAACGGGAGCTATATGACATGATAAATTGCCATAACCGCCAATACGGCTAGTTGATAACAGCGACTGGGCGTTAATAGTTACCAGGTGGACGTTGCTCAACCTTGTGCTATAATCCATTAGTCGGCGATACCCATTAAAGTTATGGGGCAGTTCTACTCGTTACCGGGAACCTTAATATTACTATCTGATTTAGTTGCTAATAAGATTGGACCTTATGGAACTAAGTGGCATGACTTTGTTAGGTGGAGCGTTCTGTCCAATAGGGTATAGATAGGATGGGTAGGGATATTATAATAAGCCTGTACTGTCCCACTGCTGGGCAAACGCCTCCCTCCATTTCTTCCATCTGTCACGATTCTGTGCAGCTTCATGCCAATTGTCAAGAAAGGCATCAAACTCCTTAGAAGCCCTAGAAGGACATACATCGATGTTATTGGTGATGTTCTTCACAAAGGACAGGTGCGTAGTACTCTCAACCGGCGTGCGTGTATGACAAGATGTATGAATGTGGATGAAGCGAAAGGACTATGTTAGGATCGATGCATGTGGCGTTCTATAGTTTCTGCCTACCCCCATGGAAAAAAGGCGTGAGTTTATGTATGTATTTATGCATCCAACTCGTTCCACCATCTTCTACGTGGTCTACCGCGACCCCGTCTCCCTGTCTCGGGACTCCAGTCTTGTGCTATACGGGCCCACAATAGGGTATTGGTATAATATAATACAATTGGTATAAATGGTGATGTGACAGCCTGCTTAATTCCAAAAGGTCTAGCAATTAAATCTGACTCTACAACTTTACAGTTTGTTATGATAGGGCAAAATGTTGGGAGATTGTAGAGACGTTTTGCGAAATATCGAAATTTCTGGGTCAAATGCAAACAAATCAGGTCCTCCTAAAATATTGGAGAGTTTCGGAAGCCCTAGCGGGGTTCCGATCTAATGTTGCCATAACTACAATTTAACATAAAGTTAAATTAGAATATACAATTAATTTTAGGCTACATTCCGTTTCAACAATTCCCCAAATCGACAACATTTTTCAGTTCATTTTGTATACTTTGAGTTTCCCTAAAGTTGTTCAAATTGGAAACGAAATAGGACGAAGCCGATGTAGTCAACCAACTTTTTGTGGTTATAATTGGACAGAAATAAACACTTGAAACAACTGCCTCGTTGGTTTAGTGGTGGCAAGCGCGACGGCTGATCATGAGGTCCTGGGTTCCATCCCCAGGTCGGGCAAAGTGTTATTGGGTTTTTCCGTGTGGAATTCCGAGATTTGAATTCGTGCCCGGTTGATAGCAATAGGCTCGCCCCGTATTACATGGGAATTAAACAACTGGCGAGACGAGGGTGTACTAAAACCATCTCTGCCGAACCCTTCGGGGAATACAAGGCGTGATGTTATGATGTTATGTGTAGTAATAAACAAAATTAAAAACGCTTTGGGTCACAGAGACATCGTTAGCAAAAATGTGTCACCGCTTTGAACCAGGTGTCGCCAAAAATATTTTATGTTGGAAAGATTAATATGTAGCTTGAAAAGAAAGAAAAAAATAAAAGTGTAGGTTTTCTGCCTTCAAGGAATAAATGTAATATGAACATCTTCGCTTTTCTGTTAAACGTTGATTACATCCGCCTCACGTTTATTGTCCCACGGGTAGCTCTAGATTTCTTGATGTCAGTATTTGATGTAGTCCAAATCAGTCTTATTGTTTTGCATGGAAAACAATTAAGAGATGTTAGGTGACACTTAATTATTTTTTTTGTATAAATCACTAGGTAACAATGAATGTGGGTCACCAACAAAAAAAAGTTAAAATGTTACATAATGTTCAACAATGTTTTCTGAGAACATCATCATCATCATCCTCCTGCCCTTATCCCAACTTGTTTGGGGTCGGCGCAGTATGTCTTATTCTTCCATACATATCTATTAGCCGTCATCTCAGTAGTCACTTCCTTTCTAGCCATATCATCTTTCGCACTATCCATCTATCATTTGGTTGGTCTTCCTCAACTCTTATAACCATCCACAAAACAATGTTTTCGATATATTAAGGTTTATGTTGATGACCCGGATTCATTGCTTTCAAGTGTAATTCAAATAATTGTTACAAATCTCCTGAAATACAAAAACCTTTTTTTTTTGTATGTCAATGTATAAATCTGTAATATCAGAAACTGCAACAATTGTAACAAAAGAAAGCTGACATTGTTTTTGAAATTGTATAAGGGATAGAGAGATACCTATACTTTATTGTACACAAAACGAAAAGAAAAAAACGGATTACAGTACAAATGACGGTTTTATCGCTTTAAGCATTTTCTTCCAGACAATCATTGGATGAAAAGAATTGTAAAGAAAAATATAATTAAGGAATTTCCCTGAATTGAGGTAAATGTAAAACAATTAGATATAGAGAATATATAACTGTATATAATATTGTAATGCCAAAGTATACATATAAAAATCATGTAATAGTACTGATACGAATTAAATGATAATGTTAGATAAGCGGTTGCTACTCATGTAAATATAGTTTAAGAAATAAATGTAAAATTTTCCAATTTTATGTTTTGTTAGTCCTATAAGGTAGATGACACACCGTCACGAGTGAAATAGGCTGCAGACTAGACCTATTTGAAAGCTTAACAGATATGCCAAAAAAATGACGATGCCAATTAGTCCCACTGCTGAGCGTGTCGTGGACTTCCGTACAGAATGATAAGGGTTAAGATTTAACACCTGTATGCACAAACATTACTAGGAGGTCTCACAGTGTACTCGAACGCACTGCGATGAATACAGGTCTGGCATTGGTCGCCTTTATGTTGAGAGAATAAAGGCAATCAATCACAGAGCCGTCGTCGCCGTTCGAGCATACTGAGACCTTCTAGTAATATTTGTGTATAAGGCTGTTAGTCCATCAAGCTGGTCTGGTGCGGGTATACACACCATCAAGAACTTTTTGGAGCCCTCTCAGGTGTGCAGATTTCCCCACGATTCACGATGGTTTCCTTCACCGTTGAAGCAAGTGATAATCGAATTTATGATTTCATGAATGTCTACAAAAGAGCTTGCCTAGTGTGATATCTGCCTTATACAAGGTTAGTCGGAAAGGGGGTACTAAGCCGCGGGCCACCTAAAGTATAACTGATGACTATTTTAAAGCAAGTGTTAAAATTTCAAAACTCGATAATTTTTATTTGCATGCAAAAAGTTATTTATTTTAGATTTTTTTTTAAAAAACATACCTGTTTTAGTTATGAATTCTGAAAATTAATTTTCTAATCCGTGACCTAAATTGTAAAAACGGCTGATCATTGGCCAGATAGATTTTAGCATATTTTTTACGAAATCTTTGAAATGTTATTGCTCTTAAATTATCGAGTTTTGGTGAAAGTTGTAGAACTAAAGTTATCCCTTATACTACTTATACTACTGGTACTTTAACACCCTTTCGGCTTAGTACCCCCTTTCCGACTAACCTTGTATAAGTTTAAGGGACTTGCAACATGCAATGTTGTCAATGGTGTAACCTATTTCAAGTTGAATAGTGTGTACCAACCATAATACTATCTCGTAATGTATTGTTTATATTGTAAATTATAAATAAAATTGCTTACAAGGAAAATTAAATCTGAAAACAAGAACAATTATATATTGCGTTTTTTATTTTGCCTAAACAAGTATTATAAGTACCTATAGTTCTAAGTATTTTTCAGAAAAATGTCAGTTCACTGCTTGTCGCAGATGTTGCCTACCGATATAATTAATTAATTATGTTGAAAGAGACTAATGGAGTAAGTAATCAAGTAATTAATTTAATGGGTGTCTATCGGCCTGACAGCGGGTTCGCGGTCGTAAACTAATAGAATAACGTGTAACCTTCTTTGTTAATGTAACCTTCATTAATATAGGTACAACTTTCCTGGAAAAATGGTCTTAGTTGTGGTAAAATGTTTTTAAATCGATTTTAAGACCATAGGTCCCGGGATCGACGTCTTAACCTGTTCTTAGACGCAGAGAATTCGGGGAGTACGCAGACTATCGTTCTGCCAAACCTTGTCCCAATTACGTTGGGGTCAGCTTCCAGTCTTACCAGATACGGCTGAATACCACTATTTTACACGAAGTGACTGACATCAGACCTCCTCAACCCAGTTATTGGGCAATGCACATCCTAAGGTTAGACCGGTTGTCAGACTTTCGGGCATCTGACTACCCGTGATGACTGTCATAGGTATTCATATGACACCCGGGACCGACGGTTTACTATAAAAAATCATAGTATAAAAGAATAATGTCTAGTTTATTTGTAAAACAAGGAAAGTCAACTCAAGATCAGAAAGACTGGAGTAGTAAGATCAAACAAATGTTAATCTATACTAATATAGGTATTATAAAGCTGAAGAGTTTGTTTGTTTGAACGCGCTAGTCTCAGGAACTACTGGTTGGAATTGATAATTTATTTTTGTGTTGGATAGTCTATTTATCGAGGAAGGCTATATAACATCACGCTACGACCAAAAGGAGCGGAGCATAAATGAAAAATGTTGCAAAAACGGGAAAAATGTCCACCCGTGCGAAGCCGGGACGGGCCGCTAGTAGGTAATAAATAAAACCGGTGCGTGTAATACCTATAGATAATAATTAATTACTTTCTGGCCCACTTTCAGGTTTCCACTGGCGTAATAGTTAATAAACAGTCACAGTGCATAATATTACAACTAGTTTGGTTGGTATTACTCACATGAGGGAAGTTTATTGACTCTAGGTTTAAATATAGAATCCATAAAGCGATCGGAGAGCTATATTTTATTGTTTCTGGCAGGTAAACTCTGTTGACCGAATGAATATCTTCAATAGATATTTTTATGTATCTGTGGAAGACGTTTGGAATGGTTTGGAAGTTCCATGAAGGTATAGGTAAAAATGGAGAGCACACAACGAACACCTACTGAAAGTTGAAATATTTAGCCTTGAATAATTACTTTGGAATTTTGTCTCTTTCTAAGAGAAAAACTTACACCCATATTCTAAGACGTTCCTCCAAAACTTACTCGACTCATACTCGACTCAGAACGGCCTCAAAAACACCTTCAAAATTGTATTCTAAGTCGCAATTTCGAGTGAACTTTGAGGTTCCTCGGCAAAGTCATTACGTCATAATTTGAATTATCTGCATCGCGCAAATAACGCCGCGATAAATAAATGTAAGGATTATAGTAAGCATATTCGATAAAGTCTTCAAAATTCATTTTTGTTACATCCGAACTATGACACTTCCTTGCTTAAGGTAGGTTCCGAGGTACCTTGAGTTTGACAGATGATTCCTTACCTCGAGTCGAGGACGTTTATGTCAACTATAACTACCGATGGTAGTGAAAAAGGCTGAGTCGAGCTGGAGTCGAGTCGAGTATATTTTGGAGGAACGTCTAAGCCTTTGGCCAGACTGCAAACGGGGGCGCGGAGCGGGCGCGGTGCGGCGAGTTCAAACAGAAGAACTTCATTTGAGTGTCCATAGTGAGCACGCGGGCGCGGGAAGCGGCACGGGCTACTTGGCGCGGGAAGCACGCGGGTAGCTCGCGCCATAGGTCGTTCATACAAGTGGCCGCAGTGAGAGCGCAGGCGGCAAGCGACAACCCGCACGGGAGCAGGGGATCTCAAACTAGTTCGAGCTGACCACGCGCGTTGTTGTGATGGCGTCTTCAAAATTAAATGTTGAAGAATTAATAAGTGCTATTCAAGCACGATCTGCATTTTGGATGTCGAAACATCGTTTTTTAGTAAGAATTTTCCAATAAAAATAAGTCTTCTTCATCCATATGATATTTTGACAAACACTGGACACGACAACGCTCAGAACGAAGCCACGTTCCACTGCTGACAGGTAAATCGCGCGCGTTCCCGCACCCGCGCCGCTCCCCGCACCGCGCTGCCAGTCTGGCCGAACACTTAGAATATGGGTGTTACTTAGGAAAATATAGAATATTTAGTTTGGAAATCCAGCCCTTAAAGGAGACGTAATTCCAAAGTAGGCCAAATGTTTCGATTTTCAGTAGATGTTCGTAGTTTGGTCTCCATCTTTACCTATATCTTCATGGGAAAATACATACATAACATAACAGCACGCCCTGTATTCCCCGAAGGGTTGGGCAGAGGTGTAACACCCTCATTTCGCCGTTATGTTTAAGTTCCATGTAATAGGGGGCGAGCCTATTGCCATTAACCGGGCACAAATCCAAACTCCGGGCTGCTACTGAGAAATTACACACGGAAACTTTTGCCCGACCAGGGGATCGAACCCAGGACCTCATGACCAGCAGTCGCGCTTGCCACCCCTAAACCAACGAGGCAGAATATTAAATGAATTCACGGGGACCTCGTATTAAATATTAATGTAGAAATTTACTTAAATAAACCTCACCATTTCGTAATCTCATTTTTATTCTCAAGAAAGATCGCTTCATATTTTTAAACGCCCGCCAGAGACAGTGGAATTAGCGAAATTTAAAAAGATCACTCTTCACAAATACACGAAAAGAAGGCGTCGCTAAGAGTGTATGAAAATGAAATTTTTAGACAACTTTATGGGAGCCGTAGTTATCGAAATCACCGTCCTAATAGCCTCATATTTCCCATTCATCTCAAATATCTGCAATTTATTGCACGCTGGGTTTGTTGTGACCGATTCATGGTATGGTATTCTAAAGCACGGCTGCCAAGTGTTAAGTTCTGTGTTTGGATCCCTCATCGGGTAAAGTTTTGTTACCCCGCGTTTACACCTAGGTATACAACATGTATTCTACATGTGTCAGATTTTTTTAGATTTTTTTCCAAAGATACATACTTTAAGTAGCAAACATGTATGTAGATCTTTAAAACACTTGTTTAAACAATTTTACACATGATAATTACTGTTAAGACCAAGTAATTTCTTTTAAAAAACTTTTACACAAATTATGTTTTTAACTTGTTTTTAGGTGTAAAAGAGGGGTTAAGATTATCTGTTTAGAAATGAATTTTCTAGCTTGACCTTTTAATTCTCTAAAAATGTTTGAAAAATGTTTTTAATTTGCTTATCATGAACATTTTGACAAATCTTCCTGTTAGAAAACAATTAAAATACTCTCAAATACTTAGCAATTAAACAATATTTGAACAGATTAAAAAAAACCTTGGTACCTAAACGTAAAATCAGCGAAGTGGAATTGCCTGGCAGCATATCTCCGTCTGACATTTATGTATATGTCACAACATCATCATCATTATGTCACAACGAAGTTAATAAATCCGGATATTATTTATACTATTTTATCAGATTTCCTTTTTTGCAAAGCAAGCATGCATGGTAGATTAGGTTTATTTTTAAGTTCCTTGTGATTAAAAAAATCTGTATCGTATAATATTATAATTAACATTGTCATAGATAATAATTTAACATTAATTAAACAAGTAAATTGAAAGCTCACTAGCCATAACTATTATGAATAATATCCGGATAAAGTGATTAATTTTGTCTAGACAATTTAGTCATTATATATAATGACCAGTCATCATGTAAATAGCTATTTAATCACTATGACTGTAACATATACATGGATTTTCTTCGAAGCATGGAGCAAAAGAATTAGCATTCAGAACTGAAACGTGCTCCTTCAATGTCGGTCAAGGAATTGGGGCAGGCCAGATTGAACTATGAGGAAAAGTTCATATTATGCATAAGAGGGGAGGTCGGATAGTTCGCACATGATTTATGCTCTTAAGTGAAGGGATTCTTCAAGGGCAGCTGTTGGTTGCCCTTTCATATAACGTTAGATTCCTCGCTTATTAATTTCTATACATATACATAGTTTTACTGCCTCGTTGGTCTAGTCATGGCAAGCGCGACTGTTTGGCATTAGTTCTTGCACAAGTGACTTCCCTGGAACCTTATTAACAACATATGTGTATGTCTATTAACTATCCTCAATTATGATTATTTATTTTTTATATTTTTATTGCTATCATTACTCTCAAGATATCTTTATCTTATTTAACAATGATTTTTTAGCTAAGTTTTGATGACATTTAATTGTGTCAATTGCTTTATAGAGTTTAGCTTCCTTTTCCCTTTTGTAAATGTGAGAACTTTGTGGACCTGCATCTATAAATTTGTAAATTACTGTTATTGATTTTGTTTTTTTATTTTATTTAGTTTGTTAATTTTTTGTACTCAAGTCTTTTAGTACTTCATTACTCATTGGTCTGTGGTCAGGGCTTCATTGTTCTCTCACTATCCTAAATCATTGTACTGTATCCACTGAAATTGTTAAAGATAGTATTTTTAAAAGAGTAACCATGGAGTTTATTGCCGGCTCTTCTCCATAGGAAACGACTAATTGGAACCGTGCATCTTAATTCGACTTTTCATAAGCACCTGTATTGATTTATGTGAAATAAAAAAAAATTGATTTGATTTGTTAATCGTGTGTTTCTGGGTTCAATTCCCAGGTCGGGCAGTGTTATTGGGTTTTTCCGTGTGGAATTCTTCAGTAGCAGTCCAGAGTTTGGGTTTGTGTCCGGTTGATGACGATAGGCTTGCCCCCTATTTCACGGAACTTATACATAACGGCAAAATGAGGGTTTCACTATACACCTCTGCCCAACCCTTCGGAGAAACCAGACGTTATGTTATATTTTAGAAGATCCTATTCTTATTCTTATTCTTTATTGTACACAAGAAAAATTACAGCAATAAAACTACAATTAAGTGAAGTTATGTACAAAGGCGAGCCTAACTCAAAAATGAGTTTTCTACCAGCAAACCTTTGAGTGATAGAGAGAGAATGATTATGCGGTTGAGGGCAAAATCCAGTGTACAATTGTCTTATTTTTTTATACTTATTTATGCTATAAAATATAATATACCTAAATAAATATATAATAAGAAAATATATACATAAATATATATAAACCATATAATAAACCTACATAGATATATATCTACATAGATCAATTAGTTTATAGATATAAGTTTCATTCCCCACGGAAAAACCCAATAACACTTTGCCCGACCTGGGAATTGAAACCAGGACCTTAAGAACAGCAGTCACGCTTGCCACCACTAGACCAACGAGGCAGTCATCTAAAACAATATGTTAATACAAACTTACTGAGTATACCTACAGTATTTAATAGATACATTTATGGTAGAGATGGGTAGCACACTCTTTTAAAATGAGGATCGTGCGGAGCACTCTTTTTACTGAGTGTGCTAGCACACTGTGCTACCACGAATGAGGCGAGGCTGCGGTGGCCTGTGAGTCAACTGAGTCATGAGTGTGTAAGTACACAGGTGTGCTGTAGCGGACACGACACGACGTCGCGACACACGGCACACATGTGATGAATATGACGAGGGAGAGAGAAAGGTTACGTGATGTCGTCAATCAAAAACAAAAGACGGCAATTAAACTTAGACCTTAAATCATTTGTTTAGAATACCAAATAGAGTGGCACACTAGGTGGTCGTACTGTGTAGCTAATATGTGGTGTGTGCTAGGTGCTGGCACATCAAAATAAAAAGAGGGAGTCACTCGTTTTATCGAAGTGAGTAGCTACAACTGTGCTAGCACATGTGCTGAGTGCCCAACACTAATTTATGGATACGTTTACGTGACTCTTGCGAGTTTTATCTAAGCCATAAGCCGAAATATACGCCAAGGGAATACCATTGTTTGTCTGTATCAACCGAAATCAATCAAGACTGCAGACCTCAAAGTTTGTAGCCGAACTCATAAGATCAATATGACGGTGTATTTACATTTGATTGCCAGTTAAATTACTCTCCAGATAGTATTGGTGGCGAAACTTGGGAGAGAACTATGTGCAGTAGTGAATTCCGATATGCTAAATGCTGATTAATTAAATCTGTCGTCAAATTTCATGTCAACGAATGTAATTGGTCAACTAAATTACTAACAACCGACATATAGGTAATTATAATTTGGTTTATATGAGTTATATACAATATGTAAGATAATAAACGCACGTCCTGAAAGTAGTTTGTTCAGAATCGTTTACTGAATCGATTTCTATCATTTTTAATATAGGTAATTTTTTATCCCAAAAATAATTAAAACTACGGAAATTAGTCACATTACCCCTGTACAGTCAAAACAAACTGAAATGGACCGTAAATCAAGGCAGAAAGACTTTTAAAAGTTCACTTTTATTTGTATTAATACAAATTCCGTCATTCAATACAAAATAAAGGAAAATAAACCTTATTTCAATAACGTTAATTTAGTAAATAACAATGCATATACATGTTAAAATAAAATTTCAGTGTATGTATTATGATTATAACATAATATTCTAATTGGGGTGTTTGAGGGTGTGCGTTAATTACGTTACATGTTGTATATGTATTTTTTTATATAATGCTATTTTTAAGTTGTAAAATAGGAGGTACCTATGAGGCTTCCATAGTCACGCAAAGTGAACTAATGACTCGAAATTTTTTTAAATAAACAAAAACCAATGACATCACTTGATATGACATTTGACAGTTGATTAGTTAATTTTCGCGTTGATTAATCTTTCAGAAACGGGACGTTAATTAGGCAGTTGCGAGTTTGCTCTAAAATCGTGACTAAACGGTAAATGTGTCATCATCGATAGCTTTATATAGGATCCCAGTAACATGAATGGTCCTTTTTAAATACATACGCCAATTCAAGTCCGACCCATTTATCGGAGAGATTAATGTGTCGGTCCGACCTAATGTGAACCAGCTCTTACTGTAACCTAAATCTCTCGAAATAGAACAAACCTACGCTAAAAAATAAAACATCTGTCTGGAACCTGATCAAATAAGGTACCGTCCGTATGTATGTCCAAAGAATTACTAGAGCACCAAATCCGTGGGTAAGTTTCACTCATATATCACTGGGAACATAAATCTTAATCTAAGTGGTTGACCAACTTTCTTACTAGTTCACTTAAGTTTGGGAACTAATAATATAGTATTCTGTTGTCACGGGTTTAAGAAGTACACTTGAGAGAACTTTTAGACGCAGTCATAAGCAAAAGTTTCGGAATAGGTGGGACGAATGGATCGAGTATCAGAACAAAGAAAACAATAGCAATTTGGAAGGTTCAAACAGCAAAAAGAAGTACCAATAAAGTACTTACTCAAATAAAGATTTCCGTAGACGACCGAAAGTTTTGCATCGTTTCGTCTTGTCGATGAGGCGTAGTCTCATTTGCAAGCAAAATAAATTTAGTGGAAGCGATCGTGAAACTTCACGACATTGTAATGATTAATGAGGAGGCATATGTAAAGTAGTAGACGTTTACCGAACTGATGTTCTGCCTAGCCTTACAAAGTCAAAGTATTTATTTCAATTAGGCACATAAAAGGCACTTTTGCACGTTAAAGTTTACAAAGAAAATAGAATTGATTCTAGTCGCCCCTTCCAAAAGGCAGTTTCCCAACTATGTTGGGGTCGGCTTCTAGTCTAAACAAATGCGGCTGAATACCGGTATTTTACACGGAACAACTGCCAAAAGATCTCTGCATCCCAGTTACTAGGCAATGCCTATATCCTAAGGCTAGACTGGTTGTCAGACTTTCAGGCTTCTGACTTCCCGTAAAGACTGTCTTAAGTATGACACCCGGGATTGACTGTTTAACGTGCTCACCGAGGCACAGCGGGACGTTTACGGGACTGATATGATGGTATTAATAATCGTGAAAGTACATCTTGGCTGTAGAGAATAACATGAGTCTACAAAATTTGAGGATATTCTTCTCAGAATAAAAAACCGAAATAACAAAGTCGATCGTGTGCAGTCTAGTCACAGCATAGTCTTCAAATATAAAAATCAACTGCCGTGCGTTAGTCTCGGAAAAACTCGAAAATGGCTCGACTGACTTGATTTTTTTTTGTTTTGTTCTCCTTCGTAGGTATTGGGTTCGTTTAGGAAATAAGAAAATTAGGAAAAATTAAAAGAAAACAATTTTACGTGGCACGAAGTTCACCGGGCACCTATGTAGTATAAAGTAAAATAAGTGATTCATTTCAATATTAGAAGATGCACAATTCAAAAAGGTTCTGTTGATCATAGTTACAAACGTAAAAATAAACCGATTACACACGTAAAAAGATTTATATGTGACGTCATTCGTGATGTCAAGCGACTGTTTCTATGAAGATAGCATGCTTTAACTGCTATTGTTTAATGAACTATGTGTAAACATATCAGCAATACAGACAATGGGTTAAAATCGATATGAAGTGGTGGCGGGTTGTCAGTAAATCTCTTTAGACCGATACTTCAATAAGTTTGATAAAATCTTTGAAGACGCACTAACTCAGATATAAAAATAATAAAATACATTTGTCCCTTACGACTATGTATCAAAAAGTTCATGTTTCGTGAAATAAAGATACAACTTGAGTTAAATAAAAGAAAATATATCGTAAAACTAGCATAATATAACATCACGCCTGTATTCCCCGAAAGGTTGGGCAGAGTTGTATAGCAACACCCTCATTTCACCGTTATATTTAAATCCCGTGTAATAGGGGGCGAGCCTATTGCCATCAACCGGGCACAAATTAAAACTACGGGCTGCTACTGAAGAATTCCACACGGAAATACCCAATAACACATTGCTTGACCTAGGGATCGAATCCAGGGCCTCACGATCACGAACCACTAGACCAACGAGGCAGTTCGTATCGTTCAGTATCGTAAAACGATTTTTATTTAATGCTTAATTTCTATGTAAAATACTCGTTCAATAGTCTGTAGAGGGACGGATTAGGAATACAATTCCCCTCTGTCACCGGGCAAACGAGAGGCAACGTAAGAGGCAACGAATCTGGCACCATAATTGTGCCCGAAAAATGGCAAAAGGCGAAACGTATTCAGACTCATTTAATACGAAAACACCTTTGCTTACCCCTTCGGAAATTAAGAGTTGTGTTATGCAATAATGTTTATGTCACAAAAATATTAACTCTGTGTTAACTCCATTTAGTTACAGTGGGTAGGTCAACCCACCGCTTAACCTTCGTCCGACCAGTAACAGGCCCAAGGAGGATGGCGCGCCGTGTTCCGCGCGCGCCTCTCAGAAGGAAGTGGGGCAGGGGAGCAATTTCCCCAACACTGAAGAGGTCCACCAGAAGAAGCTGGTGGACCGAGACCTGCCGGGGTCGCGGTGCATGCAATAGCGAATCCCGTGACCCCGGCCTTAGGTCAGAAGGAAGGACACCGTTGGTTTTTAGCCGGTAGAAGTCCGGCAGACCCCCTCGTCTTCCCCGGGCGAGGGACATCCATGAGGAATTTCCAAAGGAAAAAAAAAATGGTCAACCTAACGTTTGAAAAAATCCAAATGGCATTAAGATTTTTTTGATAGACGCCTTATTAAATTTACTACATTCTAGGTATTTTTCAAGCGTTGAGTACCTATAGACCTACCACAAGAACTAGATGACGTTAACACAAAATTCATATTTTTGTGGGTTGACACATTATTGCATAACACGGCCAAAGTGTGAATACATGTATGTATGTTTGCGCGTACGTATGTATGTAATACTCGTTAAAAACAAGCCATTTGTTAATTTGACTAATTAATGTGTTCTTATTTTTATTTATTTATTTTTATTTTTTTTATGTACAAAATTAGTACAGAGGCGGACTTAATGCCTTTAGGCATTTTCTACCAGTTGACCTTAGGGTGATGCAGAGACAAAACATGGTAGGTGCACACTTTATTAAGAAAGAATAATATGATATCAAAAATAAGCTTGTGTATATTTATAAACTTTCTAGAAATACTAATATACTACATTAAAAATACACAAATTTCAAATATACATACATACATAAACTCACGCCTTTTTCCCATGGGGGTAGGCAGAAACTATAGAACGCCACATGCTACGACTCTTACATACCCCTTTCGCTTCATCCATATTCATACATCTTGTCATACACGCACGCCGGTTGAGAGTACTACGCACCTGACCTTTGTGAAGAACATCACCAATAACATCGATGTATGTCCTTCTAGGACGTCCTCTACCGGCGTTCCCATTAACATCCGCCTTATAAATTCCTTTTGTTAATCGCCGTTCACTCATTCTCTCAACATGACCAAACCACCTAAGCATACTCCTTTCAATTTTTGTCACTACATCATCTTTTAAACCGCAACTTTGTCTAATCTCTTCATTTCTCAATCTATCATTCAAAGTTACACCGCACATACTTCGCAAGGAACGCATTTCCACGGCAATTATTCTACTTTCATGCCTCTTCTGCCACGACCAACATTCACTTCCATACATAAGCGTAGGTACCAACACACCATTATGGACAGCCAGTCGTGCCTTTTTGGACATCGACCGGCTAGCCACAACCGCATGCAAAGCACCATTTACTTTATTTCCCGCATTTGCTCTCCTTTCCACATTTTCGTCAATCTTACCATCTCTTGTAAACATGCTTTCCAAATAAACAAACTCATTCACCTGTTCAATACTTTCATCTCCTATCTTTACTTTACACTCATCTTCTATCTTTACTTTACATCTGCATCTCTTTCAAAAACCATTACTTTCGTCTTTCTTACATTAATTTTCATCCCTTTCATACTATATGCTCCATTCATCATAGTTACCATGTCTTGCAACTCTTCCGCCGACGAAGCAAGCAAAACTTGATCATCTGCGTAGAGAAGACATTTGACAGGCAACTCATTCATTTTCAATCCACACTCACTCCCTTTTAAATCTGTCAAACAACTATCCATGTATAGGTTGAACAGCCATAGAGACGCTACACAACCCTGTCTAACACCTCTGGAGATGTCAAACCAGTCTGTGAACGCCCCATTTATCCTAATACAAGCACTGGAATCCCTGTACAGCGATTTCAGTGCCCGTATCAAGCGCCAGTCCACCCCGTACAAAGATAGTGACGACCACAATTCTTCCCTCCACACACTATCATAGGCCTTCTCCAAATCAATGAAAGCGCAGTACACTTTCTTGTGCTTTGCCAGATGTTTTTCGGCTATGCACCTCAAGGAGAAGATCTGATCCATACAGCCCATCCCTTCTCTGAACCCTGCCTGAACATCCCATACTTTCTCATCTGTTATTCTTATCACTCTGTTAATTAAAACTTTCGCATATAGTTTGCCGACCACACTCAAAAGACTAATGCCGCGGTAGTTTTTACACTCTTGCTGTGAACCTTTTCCCTTATATAGTGGTACGATTACAGCTTTGCACCAGTCGCCCGGCACTTGGCCGAATCTCCAACACATATTAAAGATCCGGTACAGCAGGCTTGCTACCACCCCGTCACCGCCCTTAAGCATTTCGACAGACACTCTGTTACATCCATCAGCTTTTCCAACTTTCATACATTTAAGCGCTTTCACGATTTCATCCATTTCAATCAGATTTTCCTCATCTTCATCCAAGTCAATGTCTGACTCACTCGCTTCCGCCCAGTTACCCACTCTTTGCACACTATCCTGCCAACTAAATAAACTTTGAAAATATACCTTCCAGCGTTCCAACACCTTGCATTCTTCACTTAACAAGCATCCATCTCCTCCTCTAACTATATTCATATTTGATGTCCCCGAAACTCCACGAGCCAATCTTACTTGTTGCCAGAACAGCTTAACATTGACCCTGAAGTTGTCGGAGAAGTTCCTATTATACTTATCTTCCATTTCATTCTTCTTCATCTATACTATCTCAAATATATAGATACATCATATTTATATTAATAATTTAATAATGTGTTCTTCAACTTTATTCTAGTATTTCATGGTTTCATTTCCACTCCTACAGTTTGACATTTCATAATCTTTCTTCTTAGTGCCGATTTCACCAACGTCGGATAACTTTAATCGAGGAATAAATTTGACGTTTTGACAGCTTTTGCATAGAAATTCTGTCAAAACGTCTGTCTTATTCCTTGGATAAACGCTATCCGACGTTGGTAAAAGAGAGATAACACAGGGTCTACATTAAAACTGTGTTAATTATTTCGCTAAAGATTTGAGATATCCCAAAATTTGTGTTATTTCAGCACGACCCTAATACCTTACAGTACCTTAGTTGATAAGGTTGAAATTATTGTAACTTTTGGTGCTAATATTTCACAAATTCTAGAAGGTACGCAAGTTACTTTAGAAAATTAAGATGTTTAACATTAGAGAATTGTCTTTTGAACATTATTAGCATCCCATTTTATAAGTCTAATGCTGGGGCTACATTAGCGGGCTACGGCGAATATTCGTGTTAACGCGATGAGTGTGGCCGGGTAGATCGTTGCAACGCGTAGTATTCAGGCGAAGACGATGTACTATCGGGGCACTGTTGGTAAACTGGCGCGCATCAAAGGGATATGTCGCGACAATATTCGCTTGGGTGGCTACACCTACGTTACTTCAGTGTCGTCCAGACTTTGTAGTGGGACGACCTTTCTCTTTTTTAACCGACTTCCAAAAAGGAGGAGGTTACCTACTATGTTCGTCTGTATGTTTTTTTTTGTGTATGTTCATCGATATTTTCGCCAACTGTGAACCGATTTTGATGATTCTTTTTTCATATTATTTTGTAACTGATACTCGTACAATTGTAATAAATAATAAATTACCTACAACGCCACTACTTCCTCCATTTTGAATAAGTCTCAGCCGCACAGCAGAGAACAACACAATACGGCACAATGAATCTTCGCCCGCCTAATGTAGACAAGAACATCGCGTATGCCCATACACGATGTTTTAGCGCGCTAACTCGACACGAATCTTCGCCCGCTAATGTAGCTCCAGCATTACGGGCAAATACTCAAACGCTACTCAAATTTAACGACGAGTCGAATCGCTTTCAACAAATGACTTGATCAACAAAAGTTGAAACGTTTTTGTTGCTACAATTTGATTGAAAGTCTGTTCAGACGGTTCAAATCGCATGCGATTTAGCAGTTGATCAACTGGAATCGAATCGTGTGAACCTAGTATAAGTTGCCATTAAGTCTCGTGCTGTCACTGTCACTTTAAGGCGAAGTGACAGCTTAGTGACAGCACGACATTAACGACAACTTGAGTAGCGCTTGAATATTTGGTCATTAGGTAGTTATTAAAAAATAATATCTACATAACACATCACGCCTGTATCCCGCAAAGGGTTGAGCAAAGGTGTATAGTAACACCCTCTTTTCGCCGTTATGTTTATTTACTTATTTCATTTTATTTATTTAATTACAACGGTTATCATACACAACCAATTACAGTAAATAAATATAAAAGTAGAAGAGACCGTTAACAACACTCTCATAAATTCCTCTCACAGTACTTCTGACATACCTACTAATAAAATCTTCGTCCATCTATCCGCAAACAGATCGCCTGTTGGATTAGAATCCAAGAGATCATTAAGCGCCGCCAGAGTGCGAGGAATTGGACTTAGCACGTGCAACAGCACGACATGGAGGTACGGCAAACAGCTTGTGCTTCCTGCCACGGCAGTAATAGTCTGGGACAAAAAAGCGCGCCAGCACATCATATTAACCATCATGTTGTATTATGTTGAAGTCCCATGTAATAGGGGGCAAGCCCCATTGCCATGAGGCACAACTCCAAACTTCGGGCTGCTACTGAGGAATTCCACGGATATGGTAAAACTCAATAACACTTTGTCCGACCTGGGGATAGCACGCAGGACCTCACCATTAGCAGTCATGCTTGCCACTACTAAACCTACGAGGCAGTTTGAAAATAATATACAAGATCTTGTTTTATTTATTACTAGGGACCGCCCCGGCTTCGCACGGGTGCAATGTAGATATTAATGTGGGACATATAAAGCTTCCTATCACTCTATCTATTAAAAAAACCGCACCAATATCCGTTGCGTAGTTTTAAAGATCTAAGCATACATGGGGACAGACAGACAGCGGGAGCGACTTTGTTTTATACTATGTAAAGATAGATATAATTTATTACTATAAAGAATTGCGTTGTTTGTTTTTTCAGCAGAGTAATTAATTTAACATGATACTCAATATCAAAAATCCTTTAATGAAAGTCGTTGACATCTCAAAAAAATGGTTTTTAAAAGCGGTTTCACGTTAGCTGTATTATATCGTATTATTTTATTATAAAAGCTTCTAAAACAGACAAATTGCCAGTTTTCTACCTATCTATTGACAATGTCGTAAGTTATATTTAGCCTGAAATGATGGGCTTGAAGATAAGAAGCTTATTTTCCTATTCAGAGAAGCCGTTCGTCCCACTCACTGCATGGAAAAATCCGTAGAACTTTACATGTTTTATGTAAACTATTCATGTTTAGATCTGAAACTATAGTAAATATTATAAGTGTCTTTAACCTTCTTCTTTAGCAGTGAACTGCGAATGGCAGAGTTTATTGGTTTAATAGCCTATGGTGGCTCCTGTAGCGTAAAGAACTAATAACACTACCTCGTTCTGCCTAGCTTTTTCCCAACTATCTTGGAGTCGGCTTCCAGTCTAACCAGATGCGCCTAAATACCAGTATTTTACTCGGAGCGACAGCCAGACCTTCGTTATCCGGTTACTGGGCAATACCGATATCCTAAGGTTAAGGTCAACCCACATCTGACGGTTATGTGTCGGACGAATATGCGTACCGACGGAAGGTCGGCGACGTATCTTCCGTCAGATGTGGGTTGGCCCTTAGATCGGTTGCCAGACTTTCGGGCTTCTTACTTCCCGTAACGACTGTCATAGGTACCAGTGGCGAAGGCTCCATACAACTCGATTCCTATCGGCTTCCCTTTCGAAATATGGCAAATACTAGTATCTATTATTTTCAATTATCATTTAAACAAATAATTAGGTATTTACGAAGTTACATTGCAGGTATAACATTTGCTTATGAAAGTAACAATCAAAGAAATAAATAAACGCCTAATTTTTTTCGGAGCAAAATGTTGAAATGACGCAAAAGAAAACCCGGTCAGGCGCAGCAGGAATCCAGTACATTTAATTCATAGTTTCACTTGTAGCGATCGTGACCTTGAGGCAACATAACACCGCTAGATATATGGACGATGCAAAGCCGCGATCCATCGAGTTACGGTAAGGACAGAGATAGGAAATGCGTACGCCAGAACGAGATGGAAATAATGCTACTGAAGTTCGTAATTTGTTCAGATAGCAATATTTGGATGACAGATTCACAACAGATTTTTTTCGCGCTTGTTTATATTATTGTTTTCACTTGTTCATTTGCATTTGATTTGATATATTCGTATCATAATTTAGAATCTTATAGCATTATTCATGTATTATTGTTGAAATTGATTTATTTGTGTAAACTAGTGATAGTTTTGCGAAGTGATAGTGCAGTAAAAACAAGGTTAGTGGTGTTGTATTGTTTGGTGATCGTCTATTTAAATAGGTATTTAGGTAAGTAAGGATTACTAAGATAGTTTTTTTAGTTTGTAGTTTTATTAGAAAGTAGTTATTTAAGTAGTGATTTTGTTATTATTGAGTAAATTCGATACCATGGCGGCATTAGTGAACGTAGAATGCTGTCTGACAGATTAGGTATATTATATTTGTTGACTGAGGAAACATCCTTTTCAAAGTTGAGTTTTGATAATAAAAAACATGTCATTCAGTTAGGCCGTGCTCGCCCTGACATGATTATAAATTACAAACGACGCGATGGTTTTTTCAAACTTTTTAACAGTTCTTTGTAGGTACGACAAATACCCTTGGCTTACGGGAAGTTGTAAATTAAATAAAATGTTTTGTTTTCCTTGCATATTATTTTCAGATTCTAGTAGCCTATGGAGCCACACGGGATTTAAAGATATTAATAATCTTTCAAATTCGTCCAAAAAACATGTTCAGACCGAAAAACATATCCGAAGTTGTTTATCTTTGCATGATTTCGGAAATCGTAGGATAGAAACATTTTTTGCTAATACGTATGAAGTTCATAATAGAAGAAAAGTAGATCGGAATAGAAGTTTAATGAAACGGTTCATCGACACAGTAATTTTGCTAGGTAAAAAATAATTAGCTTTTCGCGGCCACCACGAAAATCCGGCATCCGATAACCGCGGTAACTATATCGAAACGTTGTTATATTTAAGCAAGTATGATACCGTAATCGATTCGCATTTGGAACAATGTTCCTCAACACAGAATCCCACATTCTCTGGCCTTTCGAGTGATAGGTATACAAAATGATTTAATACAAAGTATCGCATTCGTTTTAAATTAAAGTTGGAAATAAATAAGGCTCAGTTTGTATCGGTCATGATTGACGAAACGCCCGATGTTAGTCATAGGGAGCAACTAACGGTAATATTTAGGTATTTATCTGAAACTGGAATCGAAGAACGTTTTCTTGGTTTCTATGACGTTAGCGTCAGTCGGACTGCTGATGTTCTTCTCATATCCATCCCAAAACGGCTTTTCTCAAAGCCACTTTTATTATACTTGCAAGGCACTGTTTCTATGTATCAGTGCTTACATGTATAGTGAAAGTGAGCTAAAGCCAATTCATCTGTACAAGATTTCGAAGTCAGCCATAGGGACAGCTATACGAGTAGTTACTGGAATTCACGCATCACACTTGAGCAAGGTAAGCATTTTTTGGTTCGGCTTCCCTTTTAAGAAAATTCACCCTTCGCCACTGATAGGTACTCATATGACACCCAGGACCGATGTTCTGACGTGCTCTCCCAGGCACAGAGGGGTCTCGATGTGTAACGAATGGTCACCCATCCACGGACTGACCGCGGCAAACGCAGCTTAACCTTGCAAATCATATAATCCGGTTGTTAATTATTCTGGTATTCAGCCGCATTTAGTTAGATTGGAAGCTGAACCTAACATAGTTGGGAAAAGGCTAGGCGGAAAATGTGTAGGTATACAAAATAGATATATATTTTTAACGCTAAGTTTCACGTGTGAGTTATGATTATGGTTTTACTTGAAGTGTAGGCCCGGCACGAGTGCTGTCGAGTTACTGACGTAAACATAACGTTAATTGGGTCATGTTATGCAATAATGTGACAACCGACAAAAACACGAATATTGTGTTTAACGTCATCTAGTTCTTGTGATAGCTCTACTGGACGCTTGAAAAATACTAAGAACTGTAGTAAATTTAATAGAGTGCCGTTTATCTAAAAATAATTAATGCAGTTTGCATTTTTTCAAGTTGAGTACACCTACAACAAAAACTAGATGGCGTTAATACAGAATTGATATTTTTGTGGATTGAGACATTATTGCATAACACAGCTCAATTATGAATTATGAATCTAATATACTCGTTACGCACATATTGAAAACTTTATTCAGATCTATGTATAATACAAATTGTGTATGTCGCAAGAAAATAAACCAAAATGTTATAGGACAGTTGTATTTTCGACTCAAAATTCGCTTACATTAGCGATACGTTTACTATACTATACGTTCGTGCTAGGACTACTAACGTACCTATGCTAAAGCTTAATTAATGCGAAAATGGAAAAGCGTGCATATTCATGTTCATAAAAAATAATATTTTACAACAATAAGGCCCGGTACCCACCAAAGCGGAGAGGAGAGGAGACTTGACGAGATGTGTTTGAATAAACGAATCCGATTTCGTTATTTCCACATCTCTTCTCCGCTTAGCTTGGGTGGAAATGGATCAAGCGGAGAGGAGAGATGTTTCATTTTTCTATAGAATTTTTTGCGGCGAGCGAGCAAGCGGCGCGACAGAGCGGAGAAGTGTCTAGTCGGGCGGCCGGGCGGCGCACGAGCTCGCGCACCCCGCACCTCATCTATCTATAGATCTCTCACAGCTCACATCTCTGCTACACAAAGCTCACATCTCCTCTCCGCTACACTTCTCCTCTCCGCTTTGGTGGAAATAACCCGCCAGCTTCGCAGCACATCTCCACTCGTCTCCTCTCCTCTCCGCTTTGGTGGATACCGGCCTTATCCACCACTAGCGGCCCGTCCCGGCTTCGCACGGATGGACATTTTTTCCGTTTTTGCAACATTTTTAATTTATGCTCCGCTCCTATTGGTCGTAGCTTGATGTTATATAGCCTATAACCTTCCTCGATAAATGGACTATCCAACACAAAAATAATTTTTCATTTCCAACCACTAGTTCCTGGGATTAGCGCGTTAAAACAGACAAACAAACAAAGTCTTCAGCTTTATAATATTAGTATAGATTATACTTCCAGGACACGAAATAAATTTTCCAATAACAACGTTATTATGTTTTGTGCCACGAAATTCATGATTGAAATTGATTTTTCATCCCCATTCGACCCCACCCTACGACGACTACATATATTGCATTATAGATTGCAAACTATAAAATATTTAGTTCAGTAGCCATGTCTGAATATCTTTTTCATATTTTTTGACAGTTTTATTACGTCCACAAATGCATCGGAAAATATAAAATTCATTCGCCAAATTGACATGTGATCGACTTGAAAATTTTACACTTTCACGTCAATAGTAATCCTTGTGATGGATGGATTGTTTCTGACAATATAAAAAAGAACCTTATGAAGTACAAAATAAAGTTTAAAAATGTTTGACTGACAAATATTTTACAGCTTTTGTAACTTTATATAACGCAACTGTAATATTTGTATGTCAGGTACATATCTACTTATTATGAAAGTAGGTGGTAAAATATAAAAATAAAAATTACACATCAAAGCTAGCACTATTTCACATAGACCAAAACTTCATAGTCCATAAGCCCGTAACACAGTCACAGTCTAACCATTCCATACAGTCAACCATCACGGGGACGTCATCTCCCGAGCTACCTTCAAAACGATCAGGTCATCTCCCGAACTACCTTTAAAAACTGTCAATATCAAGCTCTCGACGAACAACTGTATGGAGTAAGTAGGTTACACTGTGATACAGTCATCAATGAGTGTTTTTGAAGGAAGATAAAGTTCTGTTTACCCCTTTTTGGAGCAGAAGCGTGGCGGTAATTTAAATTAAAAGCATGGAAGTATGTTAAACGGGAAATTGGTTTTAGTCTGCGTGTGATGTTGAGAATATGCCATACTTAGTGATTCGTGTCTTCATTACTAGATGGCGTTACTTGTCGCTCTCTAAAGACACTTGCTGTTAAAATATTAATTAAATGACAACATAGCTACAAAACAGATCAATCGAAAATCATCGTTCAGGTTTATGAAAGCGGGTTAGCGATTGGCTTTAGCAATAAGGGTCGCGGGCTCGATTCTAGGATAATTGTGTTATTCTAAATCTTTGTACCTACATGTAAAGGTGGGTTTAGACCAAACGAATATAGAGCTAGAGCTAGAACAAGAGCACAGAGCGTCGTTGTTTGTGGCTTTTTTGGTGTAAACGATAATTCGTTTTCATCATTTACACCAAAAGAATAGGGGAAGATGGGGTAATGGTAGTCAGCGGGCAATGCCGGTCACGTCAAAATCTAAGAATCCAAAAACATTCTGCTATCGCTACTAGTGTCGCCATTTAGTATGCGGCCAAGTAAACTTATTTACCAAGCGGCGCCATTTTCCTTCGCGCGCAGTAATTTTGACAGCTATGTAAAAGTTCGGGTGTGTTTTGTTGTAATAAAATCGAAAATTCGGTGAAAGGTAAGTTTAAAGTGATTTATACCAATCAATATCTGACTTAAAGTGAATTACTATACATTTATAATATGAATAAAATGTCGTTTTATTTTGTTTTGGTACATTTTACAAGCAACCCTGTGTTAATTTTGAATGATCGGTAATACGCTAACAGTAGACCGCCATTACCCGCACCTACGGGTAATAGCGGTCAACGAAGGGTTTTACAAAATTATTAAAAAATAAGATACCCGTAATAGATTGATAATGCGCCTCATATATATCTATAGCCCACTATATAAGCTATATAAAAAGTCAGTTACCTACACCGTAAGTCTCAGAAATAAAATTAAAAAGGGATTACTGCTTAAGTGACCGCCATTCCCCCATCTTCCCCTACCAACGAGCAAGAATGACAACAAACAAGAACTGGAATTCTTGCACATGCTCTAGAGATGTTTAGATCAGGTAAATTTATCGGTCAAGTCACTAGAACACAAGAACGCTTTGAAGAGATGGCTTCGAGGAGCGAGCACGTCCGAATACCAAATAACTCTTTAAGCAACTGTTCGCACGCTCGTGCTTCGTTTAGATCAAGCGAGCGAACAGTCTTAGAACATTCCATAGAATCTCCACAAACAAGATAGAACAATGAAAGAATGCTCTGTCTCTGTTTACGCTAAAAGAATTTGATGGAGTAGGGATAGAATGAGCATTCGCTCGTTTGGTCTAAACCCACCTTAAAATTTGTGTCTTTAAATGCACACACTGATACTGGATAAATCCAAGTTTGAGGCAATGCATTTAAAAATAAATCCCCAGGTTGCCTTTTATTTAAGATACCAAAAGATTGTGGATGTTTCACGTGTACCATTCCTATTTATTTTCTGAGCAAAAATACGACAGGACGTAACTGCTCCAAATCGTTTGAAGCTGGCTTTTCACTGTGGGATATAATATAATATAATATATATTACATCTCGAGATATAAATTAATATCGGCCACCGTGATTTTTAATAAAACCCTAGACCATCACACGTGTAGCTATAATAAGACATATTACGACATAATTTCTATAATCATCTTTGAATGCCCACACACACCAGCTATAATTATCTTTAAAACCTATACTAAAAAAGCAATATATTTTGGCACATTAATATATATATACCTATATTATATCTACGTGTGTGATGGGCTTTACACTTAGAGATAATATATTTATATTCCAGTCGTGAAATTTAATTTATATTTCGGGATATTATATCTTGTAGTGAAAAGTTGGCTGAATCGCTTTAAAAGTTTAAAGCATTACGTAGCTATGAATGTAGAGCATAATGCTTGAAGTTGACTTGTGTGCAGTTGACGCAAGTTGTACGTTGCTCTGAAGTTTATAAACATATGGTTCAGGCAGCCATTTCTCTGTAGGTACTTGACAATCTAAGTTTTCTTCTTTGACCTATTGCTATTATGTTATCAAAATAATATAATAATATACATATTTTGATGGCATTCATGAATACTGTAATGAAAACATGGTATAAACTTTTACTAGGTATTACGAATGTTCTGCCTAATCTTATCTCAAATATATTGGAGTCAGCTTCCAGTCTAATCAGATGCGGCTAAATAACAGTACTTTACACGGAGCAACTGGCATCAGACCTCCGCAACCCAGTTACTAGGCGATGGTAGTTATCCCAAGGTTAGACCGGTTGTCAGACTTTCGGGCTTTTGACTACCCGTATTGACTGTTAATTATGTATTTGTACGACACCCGTAGCCTACAGTTTAACATGCTCGCCGAGCTACGGAAAGTTCTCGATGTGTAACGAAAGGTCCCTTATCCACGTCCTGACCGCGACTTAATTAGCCACGTGTCCTATTTTACCATTCAGAATGTTTTAATACAATGCAGACTATAGCTATACAATAAAAAAAAGATCGTCCTGTGCAAAATAGTGGGTATTGGAGCCACCTCCTGTGAGTTAATAACAAACACTAGGAACACCAATCCGTCTAGCAAGACAGGTGATTATGGCAATAATAATAATAAATAATAAAATAAGACTTGGCACACGATGTTGTCGACATGTGGGAGGTTGACTCAGCAGTCGTTGTACTGATAGTCGTTACGGCCAATGACTTAATAGCCAAGAGCCTCGACCAACATCTAATGAGGCTCTCGTTGGGTTGTTGGGTCAAGGGCCTGATACAGAAAGAGGTACTTCTGGACACGACACGTATTGTCAGGAAGTTCCTCTCTCTGAGACCCTGACCACCGGTAGCTTGGACCCTGTTCCCGATGCCGGTGGGCTACTATTTTTTTATATTTTTTAATGTATTTCAAACAATATGTACAGAATGAATAAACGGACATCATAAATAATATAATAATAAAAATAATTGACTGCAGGGACTGAAATCAGTTACAGTACAAGGTAACGATACTTACCTTTAAAATATAAGCAGTTTTCTTATAAAGGTTGCGTCATTCCTTTATTTAACCTTTTTACGATTTCAGTACAGAAATACATCGAATGATAATGAATAATGAATCATAGTAGGTATTGCCATCTGGGGATTCATAGCGAAGGACAGGGTGGCGCGGCGGTCGCGGTTCATCAATGAAAACCCTTATTTATAAAGGTTTAGGTGCCGATACCGGACTATACCATTTCCCATTTTTAGACTCTACATTTCGGTACCGAAATATATTTAAGTACCATAAAATAAGGCTACTTTGCTCCATGAAGGTAAATATACTCCAAATATCAAAAAAGATTATTTCGATCAAATCTCTAGTTCTGAGACTGATTAACTGATAGTACAAATAAAAAAAGTTCCTTAATTATAAATTTTGAGTTCAAACCGTATCAATAAAACGAGAAACACAAAAATTGCTTCCTTATTATATTTTTTTGGAGCATATACACCTGACGCTGTTAACTTTACCTCTGTACCGAAAATGTGCCTGTTTTAGTACAAATTAAATGTAGGAGCAATATTTCCGAAAGGACGGGTAACATTGATCCATTTTAAATTTGTTTTTAAATAATAAAAAAATACTATATAACTATTTTTGTTATAGAAATATTAGATCCAGAATGTTATATAAGCTGTGGAAAATTTAACAAAAGCCATAACATAGAAGGATTTTTACGTAATTACACTTTTCAAATTTTGGAGCAAAACACGGGGCAAAGTAACCTCATTTTACGGTATCGTAATATTCAGGTAACCAGTATTTAGGGGTATGACGTCATACCGTATTTTAAAGGTACTTACCTATGTTAATTTTCGGTTTATTAAGTCCCTGATTGACTGTTTTTTGTAGCGGACATAGGGAGTCCTATGATTAGCATTGGATATTTATAGGCTGTTGGGCGCTTTCAATTTAGATGGTTGGTGTTGGGCAGCCGTGCTGCAGCGGTGCGGCTGTCGTGCTGCCGCGACGCACGGCGGCAGTACGGACGACGAACTGCTCTGTTGTCGTGTCAAGTGTATGAAATAAAAACCAGCCAAGTGCGAGTAGGACTCGCGCACGAAGGGTTCCGTACCATTATCTAAAAAAACGGCAAAAAAATCATGTCTGTTGTATTGGAGCCCCCTTAAATATTTATTTTATTATGTTGTTTAGTATTTATTGTTATAGCGGCAACAGAAATACATCATCTGTGAAAATTTCAACTGTCTAACTATCACGGTTCATGAGATACAGCCTGGTGACCGACAAACGGACGGACAGCGGAGTCTTAGTAATAGGGTACCGTTTTACCCTTTGGGTACGGAAAAACACAATCGCGTTTGCGGCACGATACACGCACGAAATCCTCACCGCATGCATACTTCAATAGTAGGTATGATAGCATCTGTAATATTAAAAAGGTAGGATTAAGAATCGTTTTATAAGCTTACGTAATAAATTTGTTTCAACAAATTGTGTACCATTGAGATAAATACTTTTCCAGTTATATCGGCACTGAATTTATAATAATCCTTTTGTGATTTAATGCCAAGTAATTTGGGTAAGTACCTGTCTGCTTTTATCAGAGGTAATAATTATGTCAAAATGTGAACAAAGGGAATGATTAATTATTCTACCATTTAATCTGGGTAGCGTATTTCTGGGTAGTTTAACATAATCGTAACCACGAGGATGTATTTGCACTTTTTTTTTAATCATGGGCTTGCTCTTTATTTTACCAGAATTGAAATTGTTGCTATTAATAAGGATATGATTGGAATGGTTACAATTAACTACATACATACATATTTTCCCATGGGGGTAGGCAGAAACTATAGAACGCCACATGCTACGATCCTTACATACTCCTTTCGCTTCATCCACATTCATACATCTTGTCATACACGCACGCCGGTTGGGAGTACTACGCACTTGTCCATTGTGAAGAATATCACCAATAACATCGATGTATGTTCTTCTAGGACGTCCTCTACCAGCGTTTCCACGGTTAACTAGTTTATCGTTAAAAAAATGTACCTACATCAAGTTCTCCCCAGTAAGCTATGTAGCTATTTCTTCAGCCATTTCATTTGGCCAGTTTATTTTTAACCCTTATTGACAGTCGTTACGGGTAGTCAGAAGCCCGAAAGTCTGACAAACGGTTTAACCTTAGGATATCGGCATTGCCCAGTTACTGGGTTGCGGAGGTCTGATGGCAGTCGCTCCGTGTAAAATACTGGTATTCAGCCGCATCTGGTTAGACTGGAAGCTGACCCCAAGATAATTGGGAAAAGGCTAAGAGGATTAGCATTGAAATATAATTTATTGCTCCACAAATTAATTTCCCGCTTCCTAAATCGTTAACGCAATCAAACCTTATGACCTTTCTCCTCATAAGTTTATGAGCCATTAATTTAATAATTTAAATTACCTCACGAAAGAAAACTCAGTAAATTTTATAGCTGCTGTAAATTTTATAATATCTCATAATGGCGAACTTTGAACGTTATGGACGATATAACAGTATCGTCGGAAATAATAATAAAATCTGCCTTATTGGTTGAGTGGTCGCAAGTACAGCTGCCGAACATGGGGTCCTGGGTTTGATCTCTGGGTCAATAGGAAACTAGATTATGAAAATGTCTGACTAAAGTAAGTGAAAATGTTCTTAACGTATTTGATTATGTATCTACAAAGTATGTTAAATTGAAAAAAAACATTAAAAACATTACTAATCGTATCTACATACATACCTGACACTGAAAAGTATATTCTAAAAAATTCATGTAGATACAAGAAAGGCGTCAGAACGCGTTATCTGGTCACGTATTGCAAACTAGGTGCAAATATTGTAAGTTACCTGTAGCAGGTTCATCGACCATTCACATAAGTACCTACATCATAATGAATATTATATCGATCAAGACAAGAACAATTTGTTCGTTGTATACCTTAACTGAAAAAATGGTAGGTATGCAACTGGAGTAAACGTGTCTCTTTCCCCATATCAATTATGGAAAAGTATACGATACTAAATGTCGGAGAGCTATTCAGATGATCCACGCGTGATCCTGAAGGAGTAATTACTGAAGTTGCATCAGTACAACTGTGCACATTGTAATGCTCGATTTGACGTATTCATTGATGAAATGCTTGAATCCGAAGGGGTGTGGCCTGCCCTTTATAGTCCGAACGTTGAACGCAATAGTACTGAGGTAAATAATAATGCTGAGGTATATCATAGTGATGAGGTAAATTACGATGCTGAGGTAAATTAAAATGCTGACGTAATTTAAAATGCTGACGTAAATTAAGATGCTGAGGTAAATCATAATGCTGAGGTATGTAAACTAAAATGCTGAGGAAAAATTAAGTTGACGAGGTAAATCATAATGCTGAGGTATATAAACTAAAATGGTGAGGTAAATAAGCATGCCGAGGTAAATCATAATGGTGAGGTAAATAAGGATGCCGAGGTACATCATAATTCTCAGGTATGTAAACTAAAATGCTGAGGAAAAATTAAGTTGACGAGGTAAATCATAATGCTGAGGTATATAAACTAAAATGCTGAGGTAAATAAGCATGCCGAGGTAAATCATAATGGTGAGGTAAATAAGGATGCCGAGGTACATCATAATTCTCAGGTATGTAAACTAAAATGCTGAGGTAAATTAAGTTGCCGAGGTAAATCATAATGCTAAGGTATGTAAACTAAAATGCTGAGGAAAAAAAAGATGGTGAATTAAATCATAATGCTGAGGTAAACCATAATGCTGGAGTCAAGAGCCCATCTGGATAGGACTCTGAATACTTTTCAATAGCATTCGGCTTTCCCTACAACAGTACCAAAGACAATCATGTTTATTTTAAAACTTTCATCGTGTATGAATGCTGGGTTCAACATGCACGCTTCATTCATATTCGGATGTAGATATAAATGCAAATAATATGGATAGAAAAGTAAATTGAATATCTTACATTTATTTTCCAGTCGCGTCTGTCTTCATCGTGATGTTCCCTCGAAAGAATTTCTCAACAAATTTTCGACTACATAGAACAATTAGTAGAAAACACTACATTTGTGAGTTTAGAGGTGCTTGAGGTTTCAATATTGTAGTCGTATCTAGTTTCACTGCGGTGTTTTGTTCTCAAAGTAATAATAAACAATAACGAGATTCCTTGCAAAGTTTTGGGTTTCTATAATAATACTCGTAACATAATAAACTATTCACTGGTATGAGTGATGGAAGATGTCTATCACTGAAATATTGGTAAACTTTGGGGCCGTACTCTTTGATTGTTGTACATTGAAATTTTTACTTTGTGGAATAACAGAATAATAATAAGGATACATAATGTGCGAATGAACCAATAGATCTTACGTATAGTACGACACAACTAAAATATCGCATCGGCAAACTTCGTAAAACCAATCACTTCCGAGCTGAGTGCGACTTCAAGACCTCAAATGTTTATTAGTACTGCAGTATTTTTTATTTTATTGAATATTCCACACACACACGTAGGTAACACATAAGTTTATAATAAACTATTTATTGCTTTTATTTAGTAGTATTCTAATTTAATATTGTACGTATATTGTACGTTGTATTTATTTATTTATTTGTGTCGTTTTTGCCCGTGGCATCACTATGGTCCTATCTGAAAACCAGGCGTTGCAACATTTTGTTTTTTTTTTTATGTCTCAGCATTATGCTGAGTTTTGAGCCCTTTTTGGACTCGTGCAGGTAGTCTAAATTTATATCCTTTCTTTTAAATATTGTTTTTCTTTCTGTAACTGTCTGTGTGAGTCCAGAATAAATAATTTTCTTTCTTTTCTTTTATTAGTAGGTACTGCTGTAAAAAGTGATCTTTACGCTGACGCATTAAGTATGAATGGCGCGATAATGAGCGCCTGTTGGTTGGTCGATCAAGTTTGCCAATGCGACTTCTAAATTGTATCATACTATACAAGGTGTGTAATGAGTCTAATGACAGGCTTGGAGACTATTATGTGTACGAGAAACTTTCCGTATACCGTCACGAGTACTTCAGTCGGTTTTAATAATGTGGGAAGATAGCAAGTAAGAACGACGTGTTATGTATCCATGGCTTACGGAAACCAGGTTTAAACAGTATATAGTCAGTTTTTTTTTGGTCTAGTGGTGGCAAGCGCGACTGCTGATCGTGAGGTCCTGGCGAAGTGTTATTGGGTTTTTCCGTTTTGAATTTCTCAGTAGCAGTCCGGAGTTTGGATTTTTGCCCGGTTGATGGCAATAGACTCGCCCCCTATTACATGGGACTTAAACATAACGGCGAAATGAGGGTGTTACTATACACCTCTGCCAACCCTTCGGGGAATACAGGCGTGATGTTTTTTTGTTTGTTGTTTACGCATGCTCTGTGGCCATCGTTTCGCTAAGCACAGATCACTTACCTCTGTTTAAAAATAGTAATTCACAACTACAAAGAAGTTTCCGTGAAAGTCAACGACCCCGCATTATTATAAACGGGTACAAAGTATCTTTTTCCGGATGGCTTGAGAATTTCACCTGATAAATTAAATTTTGAAGAACTTTCCATCGCCTACCTACCGTCTGCAATAAGACGAGCATAAACCCTTCATAGAAATCCCACAGCAATATGTTTGTATTATAATAGGAGTTGCGTGGGTTGCTGTGTTTGTCACAGAAACTGATTCAACGAGATTTGTCATCTACCCGGGGATTACTTGTCCCTGGTCGTATAAAGATGAATGTTGATGAACATCGATATTATCTTTATTAAAATTAATAGGTCCCTTACATATACAGGGTGTAAACGATATCATGTAATTCCTTCAAACCTCGTGATGTACTGCTGACAAAGATTAACCAGGCACGAGATACTTTTAGATTCAATAAAAAAATATATAAGAAGTAAACATGTGCTCTTAACGTGAGGCATTTTAGCGCCCCGAGCGAATTGCGCGGCTATCACTCGCCACGCGGTCATTTAACTCGGGCCGCTAAAATGTCTCACGTTAAGAACACATGTTTACTTCTTGTATTTTTTTTATTGAATCCAAAAGTATCCCTAGCAGGTTTAATCTATGTCAGCAGTACATCACGCACGAGGTTTGAAGGAATTAGATGATTTCGTTTACACACTGTATATTTTTAGAGTGAAAAAAGCTTTTTACTCGGTGGTAGGATCTATACGGCGAGGGGCTCGTGGCTAATTACCCACCACGCAAATCATACGATTTGTGAGGTTAAGCTGCGCTTGCAGCGGTCAATCTGTGGATGGGTGACCATTCGTTACACATCGAGACCCCTCCGTGCCTCGGAGAGCACGTTAAATAGTCGGTCTCGCGTGTCATACGAATACCTACGGCAGTCGTTACGGGAAGTCACACGTCCAAAAATTCTGACAACTGGTCTAACCTTAAGATATCGGCATTGCCCGTTACTGGGTTGCAGAGGTGTGAAGGCAGTCGCTCCGTGTAAAATACTAATATTCAACCACATCTGGCTAGTCTGGACGCTAATCGCAACATAGTTGGGAATAAGCTAGACGGAAACCGGGACCTGCCGGGGTTGCAGTGCATGCTTTTGCGAATTCCGCGACCCCGGCCGAACGGTCAGGAGAAGGAATACCGTTGGTTTTTAGCCAGTAAGAGTCCGGCAGACCCCCTCGCCTTCCCCGGGTGAGGGACATCCATGAGGATTTTCCAACGATAAAAAAGGATCTATATGTTCCGCCTAGCTAGTAGTAGCTAGCTACCACCCTCACATTAAAGTCGCCAAACAGTTTACTGTCTTCCGTTGTGTGTATGTGAGAGCCAGAGAGGTATAGGGAAATATCTCTATATCTTTGTTATAGGTCAACCAGAATCTCATGGCATTAAAAATTAATAACAAATAGTGGTTTTCATATGGCAATGTCAACATGTCACTTGGCAAAACGAATATGACTGTAGTTGATACATTTTCCAGTTCTGATTAATGTTTTATTGTTCAAACATTTTTAATAAACATACTTATTTTAACAAGGTTTCCTTTTCCATTACAATAAAATTGCAAAAAACCATATATCAGCATATCATTTTGGGACCCAGTGCATAATATCAGCAAGCACATTGGGTCACATAAAACAATAAGCCAAAACCTCTAACAACATGGATTTATGAAATACATGTTGTGCTGACCCCATCTAGTTTGGGATAAGGGCAGGAAGAAAATGAACAATTAAGCATTTACAGCAGTGATAGCCTAGTGGTTTGACCGTCGGACTGCTGAAAAAAATTACAAGTATCAAGACATTTTATTCAAAATACCCTTGTGTTACCCACAAAAAAGTTTAATTTCCCTATTTGCCATCAGATTCTGGTAGACCTATACTTGGATTCATGTGCTCCATCTTAGATCCTGTCGGCGCTTACATCAGGTGCGACTAGGGTCAAAAAGTACACGTATTACATTGAGCTTTCCCAAACGTCAACTTTATGTATAAAAATATCTGGTAGGTTGCGGTGATGACGAGTAGGTGGTAAAAATGACTTTTCCCACGTAAGTATTTTTCCCATCTGGAAAGACAGCGTTAGAGACAGGCCAGAATTATAGAATAACTAGCAACCCGCCCCGGCTTCGCACGGGTACAATGTAGATACTAATGTGGGGCATATAAACCTTCCTCTGAATCACTCTATCTATTGCTGAAAACTGCATTAAAATCCGTTGCGTAGTTTATAAGATCTAAGCGTACGGACAGCGGGAGCGACTTTGTTTTATACTATGTAAAGATGTGACATGTATTTACCATACCTAACAGTATAGGTAGAGGAGAAATGATATACGTACCAATTGAGTTCAGGAGTTGCCAATTATTGTGATAAAAACCTGATCTACAATAAACTAATTTAATTCGAGAAATATTTTCTTTCTTTTATGTTTGAGTAATAAATATATGCATATTCAATTGATTTATTGACATAATAAAATACGTAACAAAGAAATATTGTGAATGTGAAAAAAATATTGCTACCGGACTGCTATTTGTTCGACACAACTCGAGAGATTTTTCATAGCACAATAAAAAAATATACTGCACATTTCCGACAGTCAAAATAATAAAACAGAAATGCAATAAATATAATATATAATATCTTGAACAAAAATATTAAAAACGGTGTAAAATCCACAATGGATTATCAGAGATTTATTGTGTGTTATGCAGTGCTACACGCAGCGATTTGCATGCGCCAACGATACATGAAACATAGTATTTATACATAAACAAATTTTCTTTTGTTTGACAAAAATACAGTAAAATATATAGTTGGAAGTAAATAAATAAACACATAATTACAATGCAATATTAGATAAAGGTAAGTAACAAAATTATGTCTTAAATCTTTAAGATGTAATGTTATTCATTGCCAAAATATTCATATTTAACGTAAAATATAAATAACTGCCTCGTTGGTCTAGTGGTGGCAAGCGCGACTGCTGATCGTGAGGTCTTGGGTTCGATCCCCAGTTCGGGCAAAATGTGGCTGGAGAGGCGGCATGGCGCCCTCAGCTTCCGGCTGACGCAGGTACTCTCGGGACACGGTTGTTTCGGGAAGTACCTGTGTCATATAGGCCGGGAGCAGACGCCCGGATGTCACCACTGCGACTGCCCCGAGGACACGGCACTGCACACGCTGCAGGCGTGTCCAGCTTGGGGATCGCAGCGCCGCGAACTAGTCGCGGTGGTCGGCGGTGACCTCTCGCTTCCGGCCGTGGTTGTGTCCATGGTCGGAAGCGAGAGTGCGTGGGAAGCCATCGCCTCCTTTTGCGAGGGGGTGATGGCGACTAAGGAGGAAGCGGAGAGGGAGAGGGAGCGGTGTGCTCTCCTCCCTTCCCGCGCCAGACGCACCGGGCGCCGGATGGCGCGCGAACGCGACGATCTCCAGCCACCCTAGTGTGTGGCCTGCGGGCGGTGGGTTGGGGGACCCGCCGCCCGACCAGTAACAGGCCCGAGAAGGCGGCGCGCTGTGTTCCGTGCGCGCTTCTCAGGAGGAGAGGTCCGCCGAGGGTTGGCGGACCGGGACCTGCCGGGGTTGCGGTGCATGCTTTGCGAATCCCGCGACCCTGGCCGAATGGTCAGGAGAAGGAGCACCGTTGCTTTTTAGCCGGTAAGAGTCCGGCAGACCCCCTCGCCTTCACCGGGCGAGGGACATCCATGAGGATATTCCAACGAAAAAAAAAAAAAAAAAAAAAAAGGTCGGGCAAAATGTTATTGGATTTCTCCTTGTGGAATTCCTCAGTAGCAGCCCGGAGTCTGTACTTGTGCCCGGTTGATGGCAATAGACTCGCCCCCTATTACATGAGACTTAAACATAACGGCAAAATGAGGGTGTTACTATACATCTCTGGCCAAACCCTTCGGGGAATACAGGCGTGATATTATGTTATATTTATAAAAAACTTTAAACGCCGGCGAGTGAATTTATTCACCTTAAAAAACATAAGTAGTACGCATAATTTTGTTGCCCACGAAACGAAGAGGCTTGTATACCCACAGTCTAGCCACTAGATACACGTTACACTGTGACATAGCAGCGAACCCTAGTTGCAGTTCAATGCTCTCCTGTTTCCACACTAGAAATTAAAAACTGTTTGCTTAGCAATGTTCGTTCATAGTAAGCTTCCGATCTCAACGAGCGCTAGTCTACTACGTCCGATACGAACTCGAGAAAATACGATCCGAGAGCACTCGGCTGCAATTCTATGAAATTCGGATCGAACGCAATGCACAAGGGATCTCATCACAATTGAACAAACTGTGAACGACTTCTGAATACCAAACATTCACGAGAAGACTAAATCGTTCAAGTACAAAGGTAGGTACTGAGTTTTTCGTAGCAGACTGTGCAAATGGACTGTGTAAATGTAATAATTCACTCGTATATTTACTGATGCGAATAGCTATAAATTCGGAAACGGATGTCTGCATTCTCACACGTACTTATGTGTCGGTATACAGGGTGTACAACCCGAGAATTGTTTGGACGTCTATTTCGAACCTTAAGCGGCAAGATAGTCTTGAACGATAAAGATTACGATGTCACTAAAAGCTTCGGTACTTTCACTGAGGTGCATTTTTTTGCATAGGTCTTCTTTTATTGCCTGCCATTATCGAAAAATAGTTCAAAAACAGTAAACATTTTTCAAGGAATCGCTATTCACACAATGTCCACACGCGTTGGTAAAGCGGGTGTGCGTCACCGTGATTGCCAACAAGGTTCATCAGCATATCCCGAAAAGTACATTTAGTGTCCGGAGCTTGATTGATGTATTGTTTTAGCTTTAGATTAAATAAATAATAATTAAGTGTGACTTGAACACAGACTTAAACTTTGAATTAATTACACCTGTACATAGAGTGTAAACGAAATCATGTAATTCCTTCAAACCTCGTGATGTACTGCTGACATAGATTAATAAAAAAAAAAACGTTTATTTTCAGGCATCGAGGGCCCATAGCGTGTTAGTATTACCAAAAAAAAAACTTAAAAAACTATGTTAGTAGTAACACACACGAGTACAAAAACCAAAACAAAACAACAAAACAAAAACACATCATCCAATTTGGAGTAGATTTATCAAGCCCCATGTCTGACATGTAATCCTGAATGGGATATATTTGGATTCAATAAAAAAAAAATTACAAGCAGTAAACATGTGTTCTTAACATGAGGCAATTTAGCGCCCCAAGCGAAACGTGCGGCTATCGCTCACCACGCGGTCATTTACTCGGGGCGCCAAAATGCCTCACGTTAAGAACACAGCATGTTTATATCTTGTGTTTTTTTTATTGAATCCAAACGTATCCCGTGCCGGTTAATCTATGTCACCAGTACATCACGAGGTTTGAAGGAATTACATGATTTCGTTTACACCCTGTATACTTACTTTAAGACAGGATGCTTTAAGTTAACGTGCAAGGCTAAGGTTATTGTCTTCACTTTATTCAAGTGAAACATATTTCTTGCACAAAATCACTGTGATATACTCATACAATTTATGCGCGTCAAATAAAGCAAGCGATGTTTGTAATTCAACCACGTAGTGAATTTTATATAAAACAAGTTTTAACTGTTACTGGAAAGAACGCAATTTTTAGGGATCTATTGTTATCTTTTTTTGTACCTTAAGAGCGTAAATCATGAACGTTACCGAATAACGGTGACATTCTCATAACCCTTATGAGCTATATAGCTATATATGAGCTATATATATATGTCACAGCGAAAGTAATAAATCCGGATATTATATATACTATCCAGCAATTATAATAATATCTACTCAATTTAGACAAAGTGATAATTGACACAGAATTAATCAGTAAAGTAACACAAAATAAAACCGTATTTTTATTACTTTGACTAACTTCGACCTGTTATTATAAATTTATAATGTTCGGATAAACTTAATTTATCACTTTTTCTAAATTGAGTAGATATTATATATAATGACCAGTCATTATGTATACTAGCTATTTAATCACTATGACTGTAACATATACACGTAAAAGAGCTCTAAAACCCGTTAGAACATCTGAAATATTTTATAGCCGTAGGTTGGAATTTGGCATCGAAATTCTCGAGTCTTGTTCATACCGGGAAACAGTAGGTACATATATTATTTTTTATTTTTTTATTCAAATTTTTTTCGTGGAATATTTCACTGTGTCACTTTATAGAAGCCTCTTAGGTACCTTCTATTTTATAACTTATAAAAAATACATACATAACATAACATCACGCCTGTATTCCCCGTAGGGTTGTGCAGAGGCGTATAGTAATACCCTCATTTCGCCGTTATGTTTAAGTTCCATGTAATAGAGGGCGAGCCTATTTGCCAACTGGGCACAAATCCAAACTCCAGGCAACTCCTACTGAGAAATTCCACACGGAGAAACTTCATAACACTTTGCCCGACCTGGGGATCGAACCCAGGACCTCACGATCAGCAGTTGCGCTTAGACAACGAGGCAGTTCAATTAAAATACATTAAATTAATAAATTACATACATACATACATATAAACCAATTTATCCTACGTAGGTACCTACCTATATAATATTAAATACCATTAATATAAAAAAATATAATGCCGGCATCAGGGAACCGGTACACAATTCCAGCGGCACGGGCATCAGGGAACCGGTACACAATTCCAGCGGCACGGACTCCCACTACAGAGGAACCAATGGCGCTCCCAATCAACCCTCTCCAAAGAAAGCACCAGCCGCTTTCAAATCCACAGATTATGCGTCTCAAAAAAGGGCCGGCCTTCTCAAAAACGATCCTATATTACATATAACATCATATTATTATTGATAAATTATTTTTATTTCTGTAAACAAATCTGTTACAGACACTTTTACAAGTCAATGTAATGTTTTTTTAAGACTAGATGGCGCCTACATTTCCTGTCTGAATAGTTCTGAGAAGAAAAGCCGAAACAAACTCAGAGATCAAGGTCTCTTTTAAAGTTCAGACATTGTCGTATAAAAGCTATGCGAGTTTAACAATGTAGGGCAACGTCTAGAATGGCCTTTTGAGGAAAGTGCCATTGCAGGTTTGAGTTGACCTGTCCTAACTGACGGCACGCATGCATTAGCCATCGAGTAGCTCGAAGCTTATTTAATTGCAGACCATTCTTACACCCATATTCTAAGACGTTCCTCCAAAACTTACTCAACTCGACTCCACCTCGACTCAGCCTTTAGTTGACATAAACGTCCTCAACTCGAAATTTTTCCTCAGTCGAGGTAAAGAATCATCTGTCAAACTCAAGGTACCTCGGAACCTACCTTAAGGAAGGAAGTGTCAAAGTTCATATGTAACAAAAATGAATTTTGAAGACTTTATCGAATATGCTTACGATAATATTTACAACTATTTATCGCGGCGTTATTTGCGCGATGCAGATAATTCAAACTATGACGTAATGACTCCGTCGAGGAACCTCAAAGTTAACTCTAAATTGCGACTAAGAATACAATGTTGAAGGTGTTTTCGAGGCCGTCTTGAGTCGAGTAAGTTTTCGAGGAACGTCTTAGAATAGGGGTGTTAGAGACAGACGGAGATTAACTCATCTCTTATACCAGTTCAAGTATACCAACAGATCTTAAGTTTATATAAAAAAATCGAGGAATTCCGAGAAGTATTGTGATATTAATTATAATGTTAGTAACAAAAAATTGTTAACAACTTTGAACAACGTTAGTTATTTAATGTTTGTAACAGAGAAAGGGTTAATCTACTTAATTAAGAACTTTCGAGCGAAATATATTTGTAAAGTTATCCAGAATATTCAATATCAAATCAACTTCTTCTGTAGTGTATCGTGATACTTATGGCAAGAAGGTGGGTAGTAGCTTACGGCCGTGCGCCAGTAATAACTGATTCGTTTGCCAAGCGTATTGATTATTATAGTACTGGCTAGCTTATAGCTGTATGGAAGAATATGTTTTTGTTTTTTCATTCTTAACTTGGTGGCGTTTGGCCCTAGTCTCACCTGATGGTAAGCGCAGATAGGGTCTAAGATGGAGCGCACGAATCCAAGGAACAGAGATATAGAGGGATTCTCCTATACCTTTCTGGCTCTTACATACACACGACGGAACACAGTAAACTGCTTGGCGCTGGACTTCAATGAGGGGATGGTAGCTAGCCAGGCGAACCGTATAGATTCTACCACCAAGCGTGCTGGGTTTTGTTGAATCTTACAACACGCGTCTATTCCCAGCTTTCGGTGAAGACGTTTTATATTCTAACCCGTTCCCACCGCGGGGAAAAGGTAGGTCGGACGATGAGTTATGATAGAAGAGTGTAGTTTGGCAAATCCTCGATCGCGGATCAAATTCCCCCACCAACTGTTCAAGTAGAAATCTTATAGAGAAATCTTCATCATTGTAAGACCGTATATGAAAGTGAATTGCGAAGTTTCAAGTGTTTACATTAAAAGAGCTAACACGAGTGACGATGATTAAGTACGTCCGGCGCATCCTGGGCAGTCAGCCTTGCTTACTGGCTAATCTTTTCACCATAGCTTGCGCTATTCTATATAACTCGTGCCGACATGAGAGAAGAAGATAAGAAGACCAGACGTGACCATGACTATCGAACTCAGTACGTCACGAACGACAAACTCGCTTAAGACCGCAAAATCAACGATGTTGTTTAAATGATTCGCATGAAATAGGATCAAAGCTTATTTGACAAATACCCACATCTAAAACCGAGTGTACATTGCACTAGGTAAATTTAAATAACAAAGGGTTAGATTTGTAGCTGCGAGCAGCGTCGATACAGTTGCAGGATGTCACTGCCTGGTAATCATGGGGTTTAAAGCTTGTGGTATAATAAATGAGAACGGGTGTAAGCAATGAGAGCCTTTTTTTTTTTTTTTTCTTCTTTTTTTTTTTTTCACCTGGGGAAATCCTCATGGACTATCCCCCGTCCGGGGAAGACGGGGAGGTGTGCCAGACTCTTACTTGCTAAAACCACCACGGTGTCCCTCCTTCTGACCTAAGGCCGGGGTCACGGGATTCGCTGTTGCATGCACCGCGACCCCGGCAGGTCTCGGTCCACCAGCTTCTTCTGGTGGACCTCTCCTGTGGTGGGGCAGTTGCTCCCCCGCCCCACATCCTTCCGAGAGGCGCGCGCAGGACAGGACGCGCCATCCTCCCTGGGCCCGTTACTGGTCGGGCGACGGGTTCCCCAACCCGCCGCCCGCAGGCCACTCACTAGGGTGGCCGGAGATCGTCACGCGCCCTCCGGCGCCCGGTGCGTCTAGCGCGAGAAGGGAGAGAAGAAGCGGCCTCCCTCTCCCTCTCCGCTACCTCCTTGGTCGCCATCACCCCCTCGCAAAAGGAGGCGATGGCTTCCCACGCAGTCTCGCTCCCGACCATGGACAGAACCACGGCCGGAAGCGAGAGGTCACCGCCGATCGCCGCGACTAGCTCGCGGCGCTGCGACCCCCATGCTGGACACGCCTGCAAAGTGTGCAGCGCCGTGTCCTCGGGGCAGTCGCAGTGGTGACAACCGGGCGTCTGCTCCCGGCCTATACGACACAGGTACTTCCCGAAACAGCCGTGTCCCGAGAGTACTTGCGTCAGCCGGAAGCTGAGGGCGCCGTGACGCCTCTCCAGCCACTCCTCCATCACGGGTCTTACCGCCGCTATCGCGGCGTGCCCCAGCAATGAGAGCCTAGTGGTGTGACCGACGGACTGCCAAGTCATAGATCCCGAGTTCGAACCCAAGGCCTTTGACTTTTCGGATTCATGTGCGTATTGTATAATTATCACTTGCTTAAAAACGGTAAAGGAAAACATCGTGAGGATGCCTGAGAGATATTTCTCGACGACATGTGAAGCCAAGTCATAGGCACATGGGCGGCATAAACTTTGACACCAGGTTAGTCACTAACCACACGAAAAGAAGAAGGTGCCAATCCAAAATCTATGGATTGTTGTTTTTGACAGAAAATCAATATAAATAATGTCAAAAACTTATATTAATCCATAGATTTTGGATATGGATCGATTATTAATATCGGTCGTTACAATCAACTGATGGTTTAGTAAGAACATTTACACGTGACACCCATTCTCATTTTGTTATTAATATCGGGCATAAAAGTGGATCAGTTTCCCTTATTATTCATTTTGTAAGATTCCATGAATCCTTTAGAGGTGTATTCGGATTTTGAAAAAAATAAACTAATGATATAGGTTGGTGAATTATATTTTTTTTTACATTTTATTTACAATACATAACATAACATCACGCCTGTATTTCACGAAAGGTTGCGCAGAGGTGTATAATAACACCTTCATTTCACAGTTATGTCTAAGTCCCATGTAATAGGGGGCGAGCCTATTGCCATCAACCGGGCACAACTCGAAACTCCGGGCTGCTACTGAGGAATTCCACACGGAAAAACCCAATAACACACAACGAATGCTAAATTATATTTAGCAACGATTTATTATAGCTACGACTATCATAGCTAGACGATAAAAACTAAGAATACCTCATATTTTTTTCGAGTGCTGACGTCACATGACCCTAGAATGGCAAGCCTTATCCCATTAAGCATTAACTGCCTTACATGAAATAAACAAAATCTAGTAAAATTGTGACAAAAATGTTTTGTTACAATATCCCGTATAATAGTGAGACAACAAAGGACAATTCCTTGATATTTTACTTTGTAAGCGAAATTGTAACATTTCCAGACGTGTTAGTGTAACGTACAATTTACTGTTGCCGTCTAGCGTTAGGTGTTATTAGGTAGAATAATAAAAAGACAAAGTAAAGGCAACTGATTTCATTTAGGTGTTTAGAAGTTGTTAACTACTAAACCCTTCGTGTCCAATACAGGGTGTAAACGAAATCATGTAATTCCTTCAAACCTCGTGATTTAGGTACTGCTGACATAGATTAACACTGCACGGGATAATATTGGATTCAACAAAAATAAAAATTACAAGAAATAAACGTGTTCATAACGTGAGGCATTTTAGCGTTCAGAGCGAAATGCGCGGCTATCGCTCGCCGCGCGGTCATTTAACTCAGGGCGCTAAAATGCCTCACGTTAAGAACACATGTTTACTTCTTGTATTTTTTTTTAATTTAATCCAAATGTGTCTCTTTCAGGGTTAATCCATGTCAGCAGTACATCATGAGATCTGAAGGAATCACATGATGTCGTTTACACCCTGTATAATAACGCGTTCAGAAAACTGTTGGTTGCCATGGCGGTGCAGTGCGTCAGGGATGTTTGCAGCGGCGCTTGTCGACAGCTTCTATACTACTATGCGCAAACGCGTAACACATCACTGGTAACACGAGACATGGCCAGCCCCAACAGGGTTCTGCGCATGGTAGCTGACACAGTGTATTGTCCATATATTGTTCACTGCTGTCAGTTACATGTATCAAAATATGTAATTGTATACTAATTTTACTAACTCTATACGAGTCTGCTCGAAATAAAGATTTTATTATTATTTCGTTTATTCGTATTTACATTTTTAAATATTTCTATAAAAATTATAAAAAAACATTTAAAAATATAAAAAATAGTAGCCCACGGGCATTGGGAACAGGGTCCAAGCTACCGGTGGTCAGGGCCTGAGAGAGAGGAACTTCCTGACAATACGTGCCGTGTCCAGAAGTACCGCTTTATTATTATTATTATAAACGTGCATAACTACGAGTACATTTTTTAAATATTTATTTATTTTTATAAAAACGTTTCCCCACACTAGGATTTATCCTCAATCGTGGGCGCGTTCACAAACACACATCATCATATGCACAAACGTCCAAACCCGGAATAACTATCTGTAGGCCATACAAATATTTGTTCCGTGCGGGAATCGAACCCACGATCCGTAGCGCAGCAGCCAATCGCTTAGCCACTGCACCAAACGCGTCGTCAAAATGAGTTTCGAATGTCTATGAAGTCAATTTAACTGCGTTTATTAGTTCAATTCATGAGCCATCAACTAAGCCGCTGCAATTAAGGATGGATTCAAAGGATACACGTGCTCCCGTCTTCCCAGATGGTTGTCACCAACCATTTCTAATAGTTTTTGTATCAACAAATAAAATATCCTCATAAGTACAAATCATCTTGTCTCTTGACACAGGGTGTAAATGAAATCATGTATAATAATTCCTTCAAACCTCGTGATGAACTACTGACATAGATTAACCCTGCAGGGGATAATTAAGAATTCATTAAAAAAAATACTATAAGTAAGTAAACATGTCGCCTCTTCGCATTAAAATTGTATAATCTGGAAATTTTGCAAAATCGAGTTAACTCGTTTACCTCGATAGTTAACTCGATTTTGCAGAATTTTCGAAATTATACACTTTTAATGCGAAGAGGCGATGTGTTCTTAACGTGAGGCATTTTAAAGCCCCATGTTAAATGACCGCGCGGCGCGAGCGATGGGCGCGCAATTCGCTCGGAGCGCTAAAATGCCTCACGTTAAGAACACATGTTTACTTCTTGTATTTTTTTTATTGAATCCTAATGTATTCCGTGCATGGTTAATCTACGTCAGCAGTACATCACGAGTTTTGAAGGAATTACATGATTTCGTTTACAACCTGAATACCATGAAATACACAGTGAGTTTATTTATAGTCTAGATTTCCATAAATCTCGATGGAAAAACTTTTGAAACTAACCGTGGCTCCACCGGTGGGTAGGTACATTTCGGCATGGTTTCCAACTCCGCGTTTGTACAGATTTTCCAGGAAGTAAGGTTCAGTCGAAACAATTGCAAAAACATTGTAAAAAAAAGTTGCGGTGTATTTTGGAAAAAGGTAAACGTATTTTATTCAGCACCGTAAAAAACACATGTTTCTCATGATTCAGGGAAAATATACCCCTTATAATTTTATTTCATGTGCAGATGCCACGCCCGATCTGAAATATTTCGTTTGAAGAGCTCCGGTCCCCAATTTCTATGTTAATGTGGAAATTGAAGAAAAACAGTACCCTAGGGTTGTTTATATTCGCCGCAATGATCTGTTATGGAGTTCATGGTCCCCAGAGAAACTACCTATTTGATATTATAATTAGTAGGGTTATCGGTAGTTGGTAACACTGGACAATGTTGATAAAGGAGGGTAATCGTCAAGATGAATCAACGTACCCGAAGTTATAAAAACACTGGTCATTCGACAGAGCAAAGGACTCCATAACAACTGAAGAAGTCTGACCTTTTATATCTGATTTGCTTGTCCTTATTTTTTGATCTTGTGTAAATTATTATATTGTGATATATTGTGAACTAGCTTCAGTAACTAACTAACACTTGGTCGCATAATTCGTACTTTAGTACCAAGAGGACACAGGAAGCCGGAATAATATTTTAATATAAATTTCGTCAGTCACTTCGCCATAAAGTGACAGTGACAGTACGAGACCTAACGGCAACTTAAAATTGAGTAGGGAGGTCCGTAGCTACTACGTAAGCCGGTGCTGACAAGGAACCGGTCTAACTCCTTGTCATCAGATATGTTGAAGCGTATAAGCAATCATATAATGGTAAAATATGTCAAAATTGAGTAGTGTTGAGTATTTGGCCAAAAGACACACAAAGAAAGATTTACGGGTTCGCATAATTCGAACATAACATAATAGCAGCAGTGATAGCCTAGTGGTGTGACCGTCGGACTGCCAAGTCATAGGTCTCGAGTTCGAACCCAAGGCGCGCACCTCTGACTTTTCGGATTTATGTGCGTATTGTATAATTATCACTAACTTAAAAACGGTGAAGGAAAATATCGTGAGGAAACGAGGCATGCCTGAGAGATATTTCTCGATGGCATGTGAAGCCAAGTCAGACGCCCATAGGCGGCATAAATTCTGACACCAGGTTAGTCACTAACCGCACGAAAAGAAGAAGATAACATAATTAGCCCATTACTGTCCCACTGCTGGGTACGGGCCTCTTCTCAGAATGAGAAGGGTTTAGGCCTTAGTCCACCACGTTGGCCTAGTGCGGGTTGGCAGACTACACATAAAATCGACAATTTTATGGAGCCCTCTTAGGTGTGCAGGTTTCCTCACGATGTTTTTTCTTCACCGTTAATGCAAGTGATAATCAAATTCTGATCCGCACATGACTTCGAAAAGTCAGAGGTACGTGCCGGGATCGAACTCAAACCCTTCTGCATGGAAAGCAAGCGTTCAACCTCTAGGCTATCACTACTTTCTAAGAAACTGTTTTTAACAAATTCGGAATTACGAAGATTGCCGAGGCGTATAACTTATGATTTAGTAACATAGATTCTGATTCTGGGTCTATCCTATCCACACGTGTCACCTGTTACTATATGTAGATGTATCTACACAATTCACATGTATGTGAATTGTGCTATGCATTTGTAATGTAAGGATTGAAGCAAGAGAAGATTATACAAGGTTAGTCGGAAAGGGGGTACTAAGCCGAAAGGGTGTTAAAGTACCCATAATAAAGGATAACTTTTGTTCTACAACTTTCCTCAAAACTCGATAGTTTAAGATAAATAGCTTTTCAAAAAGTTCGTAAAAAATATGTTAAAATCTATCTGTCCGTAGCTGTTTTTACAATTTTGGTCATATTTGGGGTCACGGATTAGAAAATTAATTTTCTGAATTCATAACTAAAGCAGGTATGATTTTTTTATTGAAAAAACTAAAATGAAAATCATTTTGCATGCAAATAAAAATTATCGAATTTTGAAATTTTAGCACTTGCTTTAAAATAGTCATCAGTGATACTTTAGGTGGCCCGCGGCTTAGTACCCCCTTTTCGACTAACCTTGCATATCTTCCTAAGTACCTTAACCTACATACGTAACAGACATCCATATTTTTATGTAGAAGCTGTGTTGATTTATAAATAATCTCTTAAAAAAACTTTCAAGTTAAACGGTTTTATCTTACAGTACCCCTGCAACATCAGGATTTGAGGATTGAAGGTTGATATTAATATAATGTTGTATTGTCATGGGAACTGAATTTGTGTACGAAGTTTCAGGAGAATAGCTTTAACAGATGTAGTTGAAAAAATTAGAAAGAATTAAATAAACAAACGAAGTGAATCTAATTAAAACCGTTTAAAATAGCAGAAAATCTGATATAACATTTATCGTTATCAGTAAAATAGCATTTTTATTAGACCTCAATATGGAATGGATTTTTAATAGAAGTAGCTATCACAAGTAAAATTAGCATAGGAGTTTATTTATATGCTTAGTTTGACAATAAAATATGCTACCGGGTGAATATTCGATTTTTTTTTAACATTATTTTAACAAATCATTCTTCTCCCGGGTTGTTAACGTTATAGTATTGTCAGATTGTTTTTATTCTTGTCTTATTGCTTGACGGCAGCGGTATAGTTTCAGTTTTCATTATCATAATTGTAGTATTAAACATCTGCATTCTTAACTTTGGGATGATGCTAATGACGTTCTCAATTTTTGTTAATATTTTTCGAAGAATGTCCCTACCCCAATGGTAAGCAATTTATATTGGCAAATATATTTTTTAAGAATTTATACAGAGCCATAAACAACTCGTGGCTAATTGCCAAACGCGCGGATCATACGATTTGTGAGGTTAAGCTGCGCTTACTGCGGTCGGTCTGTAGATGGGTGACCGTTCGTTACACATCGAAACCTCCCCGTGCCTCGGAGATCACGTTAAACAGTCGTTACGGGAAGTCAGAAGCCCGAAAGTCTGACAACCGGTTTAATCTTAGGATATCGGCATTGCCCATTGGGTTGCGAAGGTCTGATGGCAGTCGCTCCGTGTAAAATACTGGTATTCAGTCGCATCTGGTTAGACTGGGAGCTGACCTCAACAAAGTTGGGAAAAGGCTAGGAAGAGCCATAAACATAACAATTTTTACAATAACCTGTAGAAGTACCTAGTAGCAATACTCGCTTGCTCTTGAGTGTCGGATTACTCGCTTAGCCGTCCAAGCGCTTAGATGCTCACCTGTTCGGCCATGCGGAAGGCTCCTATTGGAACTTGGCTCCTATTGTTGTGTGTATTGCTGTTCAGCGAGAGCACAGATATAGAGTTCAATAGATATCGCAAGTTTTCACACGAGTGTGTCACATTTTTTATTTCAACTAAATACGTAAAGAGAGACATTTAAGCCGGATTTACATTACAAAATTAGTGCTATGCATGGTATAACTAATTTATTTTAATTTATTTTGTATAGGTAATTGATGACACGTTTGGTGCAGTGGCTAAGCGATTGGCTTCTGCGCTACGGGTCGTGGGTTCGATTCCCGCACGGAACAAATATTTGTATGGCCTACAGATAGTTGTTCCGGGTCTGGCTGTTTGTGCATGTGAAGATTTGTGTCTGTAACCTACGATACAGGTGAAATAAGGGTGTGGGGCAACGTTTAAAACAAAATAAAAAAACAAATGCCCTGGTTCCATTTACATTTTGGCTAGCTTTGCTAAACTTATAACTATACAGTTATGTCAAGTTTAAGTTCAAAGTTATATTTCATACAGACATAATGCATGCATTTATAAAAGGTCAAGGAAGCACTTATGAAATGTGATTTTAACCGGACGGTGAAATGAGGACACTTTCATTTCACTTAAGTTTGTACCAACTTTCGAGGGATTTTTTCTTTTGTCGTGTGGTTAGTGACTAATCTGGTGCCAGAGTTTATGCCACCCATGGACCTTTGACTTGGCTTCACATGCCGTCGAGAAATATCTCTCAGGCATGCAGCCGGTTTCCTCACGATGTTTTCCTTCACCGTTTTTAAGCGAGTGATAATTATACAATACGCACATGAATCCGAAAAGTCAGAGGTGCGTGCCTTAGGTTCGAACTCGAGACCTATAACTTCCGACAGTCCGACGGTCACACCACTAGATTTTTGAGGGATAAAAATATCAAAATTCACGGTAGAATAATCAAAAGGCAGATTCCATACAACCACCACTGTTTTTCACAAAGCGGTTGGACAATTTCAATTATTATTTCCGAGAATTTTATTAAAAAGAGCGTGTATGAACGCGAGCCACTATTTCCGTTCTGGGGATGGGAAATATTTTTGCTATATTTGTATGCACGGTCACGGATAGTTGTTGGTTTATTACACTTGTACACGTGGATTCATAATTTAATTTATTCGTTTAAGTTGTTAACATACATACATACAGGTTGTAAACGAAATCATGTATGTAATTCCTTCAAACCTCGTGATGTACTGCTGACATAGATTAACCCTGAACAGGATACTATTAGTGTTACATACATACATACATAAACTCACGCCTTTTTCCCATATGGGTAGGCAGAAACTATAGAACGCCACATGCTACGACTCTTACATACCCCTTTCGCTTCATCCACATTCATATATCTTGTCATACACGCACGCCGGTTGAGAGTACTACGCACCTGACCTTTGTGAAGAACTTCACCAATAACATCGATGTATGTCCTTCTAGGACGTCCTCTACCGGCGTTCCCATTAACATCCGCCTTATAAATTCCTTTTGTTAATCGCCGTTCACTCATTCTCTCAACATGACCAAACCACCTAAGCATACTCCTTTCAATTTTTGTCACTACATCATCTTTTAAACCGCAACTTTGTGTAATCTCTTCATTTCTCAATCTATCATTCAAAGTTACACCGCACATACTTCGCAAGGAACGCATTTCCACGGCATTTATTCTACTTTCATGCCTCTTCTGCCACGACCAACATTCACTTCCAGACATAAGCGTAGGTACCAGCACACCATTATGGACAGCCAGTCGTGCCTTCTACTATTAGTGTTAATTAAAACAAAAACTACAAGCAGTAAACATGTGTTCTTAACGTGAGGCATTTTAGCGTCCCGAGTTAAATGACCACCCGGCGAGCGATAGCCGAGCACTTCGCTCGGGGCGCTAAAACGTTTAGAACACAGGTTTACTCCTTGTATTTTTTTGTTTTTGAATCCAAAAGTATCTCGTGCCGGGTTAATCTATATCAGCAGTACATCACAAGGTTTGAAGGAATTACATGATTTCATTCACACCCTGTATAACATACATATAATGGTGCGTCCAGACCTGTCGAATGCGCCGCGAATGCACCGCTTGCGAACTGCGCGCGTACTGCTCCAGTACTCTTTGTACTGCTCGCGTGCAGTTACAGCGTACGTTTGGTGCGCCGCTCTAGTGCAACTCCGGCAAGGCTCGAGTGGGGCGTGCATGCAGCGCGCGCGCGGCTCAGAAGACCGGGACAGAAGACAAGCGTTCAACCGCTACGCTATCACTGCTTAAGTTGGTAAACAGATTGTTGAGAATGTTGTTAATTCAAAGTCAGCAATTACCAACAGCATCTACTATCTATTGACTATACCATGTACACTCGGGAGCAATGGATCCGGGTCACCAACATAAACCTTAATATCTTGGAAAGCATTGTTAAACATTGTTTTATTTATGTTGGTGAACTGGATTCATTGCTCTCGTAATGTGAGGGGTTGCACAAAAGATATCAATTCTTCTTCTCGTGGCATGAGGCATGAGCTATACAAGAATAGCTCACGCTATGTAGACAAAGTGTAGGTAATGTAATCTATCGTGAAATGTAACGGGAATTTTGTGTGTGGACGGCACTACGAACATTACATGTAATGCTTGTACACACGTCTGGACTCGGCTGAAGGTTGGTAGCAAAGCTCAGGGTGCGCCAGACGTACTTGAGTATTGAAACTCGTGCGAGGATCCTTCAATACACCCCGATAAATCGAAAGTTGGTTATTCGATTATAGATTATTTTCCAAAACGAATTATTATCGATATCATAAATGTGATTTGTAAATTTTGTAAAAACTCGTAAAATTTTGTTCATTTTAGACTTTTCGTGAAAACAGCTGAGATACGCAAATTATATATTTTAATTTTAATAAAAAGCTCTAGTTTTTGTACTGATTACAACGCCAGTGGAGAATGGAGATGTCTAAAAAATATTATATCAGCCCTTCAGAAAAGCCACAAAAAAGAGGAAAGTGCCTATCTATTAACAGTTTTTTTAGATTCATGGAAATATAATATTTTTTTGGCTCAATGAATAGGTAATAAAGTGAAATATGGAATTTTCCGAGGCGTCGATCATCGTCGACCGTCCACTCAGTTATTTTTATTTTTTGCAATTTAAGAACCTAACTTCACTTAAAAACGTAAATCAATCGTTTGTTGGATCTGACGACACGTTTGGCGCAGTGGCTGAGCGAATGGCTTTCTGCGCGACGGGTCGAGGGTTGGATTTCCGCACGGGATAAATATTTGTATGGCCTACAGATTGTTCCAGGTCTGCGTGGTTGTGCGTGTGAAGATTTGTTAAAATGCGTCTGAAAACTCACCCACGATACAAGAGAAATCCTAATGTAGAGCAGTTTCATACTAACTTGTTGATTCGTACACAAAAACGATAAAATCCAACCAAGCATTGTTTGCGCCAGCCCTTATTCTTACCCCTAAAATTCATTCACTCGTATTCTCCTCACTCGAGTCATAACTACTAATCTCAGGTAATAGTGCCTAACGATATTACTTAACCCTCAGATACCGTCGTTTATGACATATTAATTAATGATTAATCTTACGACCCTTTGAACGATCGTAAAATTGTTCTCAGCTCACTGTTATGTTTCCACGAAAATGTTACGATTAAATTAATCATAATATTTTTGTAGATTACGTTGTTTAAGATCAAAGTCTTTGATTTTGATCGACAATCTCACTCTTGTTTGTTTTGACATTTTCTTTTGAATAACCGAAGAAAGGGCTTCTATAATAATAAACCCATGTTTTTCCGTGTCAACATATTATTTGGTGTGAGTAGAATGAGCTTGTAAAACAAAAGTTATTTTGGATCAAAAGTCGTAATACGCAAGAATATTCCAAAAAATCTATTTGATAACAGAGGCTTTGTTTTCTTTGAAAACCAGTTTCCTTGTACCTATTGCGTTGCGAGGAGATTACTTAAGGACGTAGGTACCTACAGCTGAGAGAACTGCGTTTCGAAGTTAAACAGTAATGGATATTATTCTCTTCAAAGTGCTTGTCTTCCTTGTTGAAAAGAGTAGCCAGTTAGCAAAGTTGATAGCGGGGTTGAATACCTAGGGTGTGGTGGACATACTTAAGTATCGTCACTCTTGGAGGCTCTTTTAATGCACCCCAACTGTACCTTCACTGTCAACGTGCTCAACAGTAAAATAGCGATTTTGCACATATTTATTTATAGGAGAACCAACAGCTATAACAGATGAATAACTATTGAGTATGAAACATAGAGCCAACTACAGGTTCCCACGGGTAAAAACACAAAAAATTGTAGAAATCTTAGGATCACTAACAAGCATGATAAAAAATAATACAATTATAAATTTAAGAAACAATAAACACTATGCACTTTAAAAAAAGTTAGCGTTCAGTCGATTTCGTGTAGAATATGTTTTGGTGGTAAATGGGTCAAATGAGAACTCTTTACAGATAATATTAAAGTCCTTACTCGCTCGCACCATGTATGAGGTTTGCCTGTAGTTTGAAGAGGAAAAAGGAATAGAGATAGGTGGGTTAACCCGGCGTCATGGGGGTGAAAAATGTTACGCGGACGTGGGGGTGGGTCATTATGACCCGATTTTTAGACTTAAGATTTTTAAATTTTTTTAAAACAAATTACAATTTTTTTAAGGTAATGGCTTTAATGTTTTATGGTTTACTAAATGAAACAAGAATTTGTATTACATAACATTTTAATTGAACCTTTAAACCTATAAAAATAAAAACACATAAAAACCAACAAAAGTGGCGTTCTTTAGCCTAATATCACATTTCTTAGCATTAATTGACAGTATTTAATTTTTTATAAAAGTGAGACAGACATCTTTAGAAGACAAAAAAAGCAAAAAAAAAATCAGACTCATCATCTTCTCTGTCGTTCTCTTTCCTCGCGATCCATTTTTTTCGATCTACCGACAAAAAGTAAATACGTTAATAACAAGAAACAATAATTCAAGCATAAATTGCAAAAATTAGCACCAAAAGTAATGACAAAACATAAAAACCATCTATGGAGAAAATGGCGCAAAATTGGTACATCGAGTACGGGGTGGGTCATATTTACCCTTTTTTAATTTTGGGCACACGTAGCTCCATGCACGATCGCCATACAACTGTTTCTTTGTCAATAAGGCTTAGCGCAACTCATAAACACCAGCTACTGAGAGAAGCGGTAACGTCGCTTGCGTAGTTACGAATCTGTAAACTAACAAAAACGTCTCGGGTCATTTTGACCCAACCCTCATGACGCAGGGTTAAATCTAACTGACCTCTGGAGGACATTGAGACGCAATTTATGCAGGAGATCAGAACAGTCAATCTCATTAGATATAAGTTTTAAAAGAACAGTGCAATCTGTTAGTTGACGACGAATAAGTATAATAAATACCTATATAAGTAGGGAGTGTTTAAATCATCGAAAATAAGAATTAAAACCGTTCAACCCCACGCGCGCCAATAATAAAGTGCTTGCTATTTAATTACATCGTTATAAAATCAGTGGTTCGTTATCCAATTTTTACTTAATTAATGCCTATACCAAGTTTATGGGCCTCTAACTGTGAGGGAATTGTTCCAACTAAATTCGTTGGCGGCCTTAATAAAATTAACTTTATTGCCGAACCATTAACTACGATGCCGGCTTGCCGCACCTGTGATATTTAGGTAATTTGCTGGTTGTCTGCTGGATTTAACAGACTACACAATGTGCGTTGAATTGATATATTATTATGAAATTATTGGGATATGTATAAGTACATAATTATGTGACAAATAAATTAAAATCTACTTTAAATCAATTCAGCACACACTATCGAGTCTACATTTAAAATATAAATTAAAGTTTTAAAGCACTAGGTACTTACATCAAGCTGACTTGAAATTGAAAGGGATGACTGAGAAATGCAAGAATTCACAACTACTATGGAAAGCTGAGGACTCTCGGTTCCTGAGGAGGGTGGGTCCATTGCAAAAAAGAATCGTGTTTTAATGAAAAAGTATAAGTACCTAGGTAAGTATAAGTAAGTACGCTTACTAATAAGGGTTGTCTTATAAGTAAGCGTACTTATGTTTTTAATTTTTTTTATTCGTTAATCTTTGTTGAACTAACGTTTTACAAAATAATACGATATTTTATTATAAATTGTAATTGAAGCAAAAACTGAAGATATAAAATATAAGATATAATACATGAAATGTGTACCAAGAAGATATTTTTATTTATCTAAAGCTCATGATAATGAAAGGAAAGACCCGAGAGATAAAACTTTTCTTCTTAAATTATTTCAGAGACATAATTTTTGTAAGAGTCCAAATTAATCTTAAGTTTAATAAAACATTTTAGCAAAATAAACATCTTTTGATGAGAAATTAAGGCTTTTTCTTAACTATAGTTAAGTGTACTTAGAAACGTAATTTTTTCTTACAATGTGGTAGGAACAGTGTTTACTTAATTTTATTGTAACAGTTCATTATTTTGTCTTACTTCTAATTTGTCATGCTTTAGGCCTTTGGGCTCACCACTTGAAGTAATTACTTCGGATCTAGACGAAAATATAATTAGGTACTCTGGCCATACTACTAGGGTTGTACAGTCAGAAGCAATAATATCTGCCTACCGAAGGATTTATGACCATCACTACTGGTTATCTGGCACAATAAGCCATGTGAATAATTAATTATGTGACTATGGATTTTATGGTCATCGGTTCTATACTGGATACATTTTTAAGGAGTGTGGATAATTTGCATAGTGGTTCAGTATATGTTCCTTGTAGCAACCGCATTGTTAAAATTCATCATACTGCTGGTTTAGGCCTTAGTCCACCACGCTGGCCCGGTGCGTGTTGGCAGACTACACACATCATCGAGAACTTTATGGAGCCCTCACAGGTGCAGGTTTCCTCACGATGTTTTTCCTTCACCGTTAACGCCACTTGCGTTAACGGTGAAGGAAAATAAAATTCTGATCCGCACAAGTTAGAGGTACGGGCCGGGTTCGAACTCAGACCCTCCTGCGTGGAAGGCAAGCGTTCAACCGCTAGGCTAAACCATAGATAGATTATTGAAAAGTAGCCCTAAATGAATACGTAAGTGAATTTACTTGATAATCTCCCACAACGTTTTGTTTTCAACAATGTAAAATGTTCGACCATACGTTTTACATAAAACCATATTTCTGGGTATTAAAGGAGTTTAATTCCGGTCCCCTAACCGCTAATTCTTTTGCTTGAATTTATTTTATGGTTCAGAAGGGAAAGGTTAATCTCATTTATCCACTTATTTGTACAATCCATTACTTTATGCCCGGACCTTTAACGGTCTAAATTTTCACACGTATTTATGGATGTGTTATGAACACATAACAATTGTTTTATCAAAAAAATGAAGACTTAATTAATCAAATTCTAAATAGGTACCTACTTAATAATCATACATAAAATCATGCCTATATTCCCCGAAGGATTGGGTAGACCTCAACCCTAGTAACACCCTCATTTCGCCGTTATGTTTAAGTCCCATATGTAAAGGGGGCGAGCCTATTGCCTTCAACCGGGCATAAATCCAAACGCGGGCTGTACTGAAGAATTCCACACGGTAAACCTAGTAACACTTTGCCCGACCTGAGGATCGAACACAGGATCTCACGATCAGCAGTCGCGCTTGCCACCACTAGACCAATGAGTCAGAATCAGAATCAGATCTTTATTTGCTTTGAATGTAGGTTCAGGTATATGATGTTGTACATAAATAATGAGATCGGCCACCGCCTACCTTACGGCGTTCAAATTATTACATAGATTAAAATATGAATAAAATCAAAACAATGTCTACAAAAAAAACAGAAATTAAAGTGAAGTCAATTAATAATATTATAGTCAGGTACATAGGTCAAATTTGCAATTAAAAACAATCATAATCTGGATACATTCATATCATTTAAAAAGTCTTTCACTAGTAGTAACATTTGCCTAAAAGTAGTACAGTTACCCTAGATTTAAAAATGTTTACAGTTAGGCTTCTTAATAATACCAGCTAATTGTTATCAAAATTACCTAAAGAAAAACAACGAAGTACCTGTAATGTATGTCGCTTCCTGACTATCGACGTGACCACAGTTTAGTTCGCATTATACGCTCGCTATAATCACACGCCTTTTATTCCGAGTGTCACCTACTTATATCTCAGTGGCGACGACGGATCGATTGTGACTAGTTACGGGTGCGGTGTAAAAATAATAATTGAAAAAAAAATGTCAGTTGGAAAGATAGGTAAAATAAAAGGCGTGTGATTATAGCGAGCGTATAATGCGAACTAAACTGTGGTCACGTCAACAGTCAGGAAGCGACATACATTACAGTACCCTTCAAAGTATTTTAAGTAAGCAAAATATAATGTAAAGAGTAAACGGGGCTTCACGTAGCCTGTATTACTGAGACAAACAAAATGATTAAGAAAGCCGAAGCCTTAATTTTCTGTTGCCCCGACAAGGCCGTCTAATACTTTATTGGAAGATGGGAAATGAGCGAAGCTAAGCTACAGCGACATGCCCAAAACATTCAGAATTCTCAAATGTTACTATGACCTGCATGACATGCGCTCTGACTCGTACCGAGGCTATGCTGCGACAGGATAAATCCAAATTGTCAGTTTAAATATAGCCAGGCCGGTGATGAGGTACAGCGTCACTGATTTAAATACTGTTTCTTTTTTAAAAAACATTGCCCCACACTAGGATTTCCCCTGTATCGTGGGCACGGACATAAATCTTCACATGCACAAACATCCAGACCCGGAAACTGTCTGTAGGCCATACAAATATTTGTTCCGTGCAGGAATCGAACCCACGACCCGTAGCGCAGAAGCAGATCGCTCAGCCACTGCACCAAACGTGTCGTCAAACTGATGGAAGAGAACTGGTTCTGCGGTCTTAATGACCTCTGCTTACCCAGCGTTGGAACTACAGATAATATCTAAACAGACTTAGAACAAGAGCTGTATGAAATATACAATTAAGTCGCAAAGATCCAGTTTTTTTTTCACACCTCTGTGGACGCTTTTCTCTTTGACACAAAGGTCATGGTAGAGAATTCCTTATAGCATTGAGTCCACCTTATGTACCACCATTGTACATTAAATGACTGCCTTGTAGGTGTAGTGGTCGCAAGCGTGACTGCTGAGCATGGGGTCCTGGGTTCGATCCCCAGGTCGGGCAAAGTGTTATTGGGTTAGGAATTTCTCAATATCAATGGCAATAGGCTCGCCCCCTATTACATGGGACTTAAACATAACTGGTGAAACGAGGGTGAACTAAAACACCTCTGCTGAACCCTTCGGGGAATACAAGGCGTGATGTTATAATAATAATTGTTTATTACCACAAAGTTCAAGTACATTGCACTGTATACAGATTAAAGATCTTAATTTAGCAATAAGTAGGTAAGTATAATAAGTTTAACCCTGTCCCCTAAACTAGGCTAGGCCTGTATCTTAGGGGGCAAATTATGTTTAATATGTTATTAGTATAAATAAATAAGCGACCTAGAACCGTCTCAGCTTGTTATGTAACTACACCATAACTGTTTTACGTACATAGTAATAGCCCCGGGGTTTATCAACAAACAAATGTAAAGATGTATTATCCGACCTCCGATATCCGTAGCCTGAAGCCTTATCTTGTGAATTGACTCAGATATTTCCAATAAAACGTTGGGTAAAATCTATTGTTCTATAAGTCTTCTATTCCGTTACCTTAGCTTTTCTGGCCTATTGCTAGAGGCTCCTTTGGTAGTAGGAATAGAGGTGTGCATACATAAGAGAGCACGAAGCAATTCACCCTTTGGGGGCTTATCTCGGCTCTAAGTTATTTTATCGTACCCCGTTTGTTTCAAAACGAAGTTAAGATATTTGTGACACGTCACAGTCCAGATTTTGATACGAATTAATGCAATCACCTAAAAATTATTTACAGAATAAACCATCGCAATGAAATGAAGGTAATGCAGGCGCTATACAGTCTTAGAAAAAATGAAGCCGTCGCGGGACGCCTGGCAGATGTGAAACATCATTTGGTAAAAAAAATACTGGCCGTATCAAACCGAAGAGAGCCGACGAGTTACGAAGGTCTGCCGTCGTGTGTCTGCCATCGCGAGCGTCGCCACGCAACAGCCGTTCTCACACCCGTACCGCCGCATTAGATTATTCACATCAAAAAACATTGGGTACATTGATTTGTAAAAGTGTGTATAACAGATATATTTACAGAAATAAAAATCGTTTATCTATACTAATCTATACTATCTATACTAATAGGTATTATAAAGAGGAAAGATTTGTATTTTTGTATGTAACGAATAAACTTAAAAACTACTGGACCGATTTCAAAAATTCTTTTGCCGTTAGAGAGCTACATTATCACTGAGTAACATAGGCTACGGGCGGAGCCGTGAGGACACAGCTAGTCATTAATGTTTTATTTGACTACATAAGTTTCGCTTTGATTTAGCTTAATTTTTAATTTTGTGCCAAATTATGAACTCTTCTACAAAGATTGTTGGCAAAGAATAAACCTCTCTATTCTCGCAAATGTTGATAAAGATTATGTCAGGAAGATCCGTTTCGTTTACAATAATGTTAATAAACAGCTAGTTCACACAGAAACTGTTTACAGGACCCGTTTTAGCGGATCCGTTTTTATTTTGATGATGGCGCCTGTAGTTGTATGAGCGAGTTCACATACACGACAGTATTCCGAATCCAGTAAAAAATACTGGATCCGTTATTTTTATCGTATCCTGTCTGCCAGATGCGACGCAGCTGCCATTTGTTTAACTGGTCTGTCTGTACAGATGTGAACAACACATCCATGCATGTATATTTAATAATTATATTAAAAGTATAGGTATTCACTGCATTATAATTGAGATTAGATTAGATAAACTGCATTATATACATATAGCTAATAAGTAAAACTATCCATGTAACTCATACCAAATGTTCATTGAGCGCTATTCCCGTCGACAAACTGTCACATAGTTTGGTGGGTTTAATTTCTTTGTAAAATGTGTTCATATCAATAAAGGATTTAATTATAATTATTGTTATATCCAGTACCGATGGATCCGTTAAAACGGATCCGCTGTGTGAACGGGCTCTAACATGGCGATTACCAAACCGTTTGCCAAGCAAAGAAAGATTATGGCAATGCGAAACGTTGCCACAATCTTTCGTTCACGATCGTTCATTGCAACAGTTTATGGGAAGGCAATGGGTACTTTACAGGCGGATATTTTTCTTACGAGTTTGTTGTCCTATGAAAGTATTCCATAACACGAAGCGATAAATTTGTCATAGCTTCGCTAGACAAAGAACCATTGTGTTGAAGATTTATTTCCAATAACAAATTTGTCCCTTTTGTATCATTTATAGAGAATAACACCATAAATCATTATAGGTTTTCGATAAAATATAAAGTAATTACGAGTACATCGACCGCTAACCAAGCTACTTGAAAGGCTGGCGACCGATAAAGCTCGCAACATGAATTTTGTGCAACCTATACTTCAAACAACTCTTATTTTATCGTACAATAGCGTTTCGCTTTTTTCTGGAATTAGAGAAGTATCCAAACAAAACTTATCGGTTCTTCAAAGTAAACGGAACCTCCAAGTTTATTCCATGCAAAATTACAAATGAAATAAATACTTTGATCTCCGAAATCAATTAATTATTTGTTATTGTTGGTCCTGATTAACTACAAGACACAAGTTTAAACATTAGAATTTGGAAAATGATTAACTAAATCTTGTTTTGGTAATGTCGACTGATGAAATTCTAAATAAGCTGGTTAGCGACCAACATTTTACGGCAAAGTGTTGCCGGTAATCTTACGGTAATATAGTCGTATTACTCGTCAATATTAGGGCAATATTGACAAGTTGCCTGACAATATTACCTCAATATTTCTGGTATGGTCGTGTGTCCCCGAGTGAAGCTGCCGCTGCGCGATAGTAGACAGCAATTTATTATCAGTAATCATTGAGCCATATGTTACTCAAAGCAAAATGCTGGCAATAGACTGAACATCTTCTTCTTCCTGCCCTTATCCCATACTAGGTGGGGTCGGCACAACATGTATTTCATAAATCCATGTTGTTAGAGGTTTTCGCTTATTGTTTTATGACCGGCCGCCTGCCTGACGTCAACCCTCTTTGGGAATACTCGTTGCGCCGTCGCGCGGGTGACCCAATGTGCTTGCTGATATTATGCAATAGACTGAGCATGTGATGCTGTAAATAGTTGCTGGGTATTGCCAGCTCTTCATTGCCGTAAAATTTTGATCGTTTACCGGCCCCTTAAGACCAACTAAACATCAACTTGACAATTTGCCAAATTTTTCCGTGACCACTCATCCGTATAATAATTCCAGGCGATATTATTACCTTCATAACGTCATATATGACTATATAAAATCTTCTTCAACCTACATAACGTGTTTATACAGATAAGTGAATACGTAGAAATGTCTTTATGAAAAAAACAAGCCTTTTTAAGAGCAGGTATCTTTTTATCCGTCACTATAAATATGACTCAATAATATCAGATTTCCAGCAGAATTGAGTTATTCGAGATATCTCGTCGGATGAATAAAGTCGTAATTCGAAACGTTGATCAAATAGTGAAGTAGGAAATGAGAAGGAACCGATAAATAGTTTTCGTATTGAAGAGTTTACGAATTGTTGAGTTTCATCCGATTAATCCGCTTTGGTAAATGAAACGAAAACAATTTTCATTTGATTTGTATAACTGAAAATCTTCGTATTCGATTCGAGACTTATTCAGTGATTCAGGCATAAGTATTTTCCGTTGATTGAAATGGATAGTGTTTTTAGGCTAATTACCAACCGCGCAGATCATACGATTTACGAGATTAAGCTGTGCTTGCCGCGGTCGGTCCGTGAATGGGTGTCCGTTCGTTACACATCGAGACCCCTCTGTACCTCGGGGAGCACGTTAAATAGTCAGTCCTGGGTGTGATACGAATACCTATGACAGTCTTTAAGGGAACTCAGAAGCCCGAAAGTCTGACAACCAGTCTAACCTTAGGATATAGGCATTGCCCTGTAACTGGGTTACGGAGCTCTGATGGCAGTCGCTCCGTTTAAAATACTGGTATTCAGCCGCATCTGGTTACACTGGAAGCTGACCCCAACTTAGTTGGGAAAAGGCAAGGCAGAACGAACGTATTGGATTGTATTCCTACTGTCCTCTGTCTCCGCCCCACTATACGGATTTGTCTTAAAACCGGCGCTGCAGCTTTTGAAGTATCAGCCAAGACCGGAGGGGTCTCTTACTGCCTTATAGTACATTGTGTTTCTTCTTATGTCATGTACACACCAAGCCAACGATCGCTAACAAATATTCATTTGTTTATTTAATCAAACTTTGATTCGGATTCGGATGTAACCTGTAATGTAAAGGTGGGTTTAGATCAAACGAATATAGAGCTAGAGCTAGAACAATAGCACAGAGCGTGGTTGTTTTGGCGTAAACGATAATTCGTTTTCATCATTTACACTAAAAGAATACCAACGAGCAAAAATGACAACAAACAAGAACTGGAATTATTGCACATGCTCTAGAGATGTTTAGATCAGGCAGATTTATCGGTGAAGTTGCTAGAACACAAGAACGGTTTGAAAAGATCGCTTCGAGGAGTGAACTCGTCCGAACACGAAAGAAAGCTCTAAGCAACTGTACGCACGCTCGTGCTCCGTTTACATCAAGCAAGCGAGCATTCTTAGAGCATTCTTAGAACATTCCATAGAATCTCGGTAAACAAGAGAGAACAACGACAGAATGCTCTATCTCTGTTTACACCAAAAGAATTTGATGGAGTGGGGATAGAATGAGCATTCGCTCGTTTGGTCTAAATCCACCTTTATGTAACGAACTCTGTTCGTTGGTCTTCATCCCCCCGATCCACCGTGCTCCCCCGATCCACCGTGCTCACCCGCCGCAGCCGCGGAGCCGGTCGTCCCTTCTAACTCCGCGCAGTCACACCGTTGTTAATGCAGCCCTCATCAAGCTGTCGTATCCCTCCCAGCCCTCTCGCATTCAACACCCTAAGAGGTTCGAGTCCCCCCTTGGGGACATCCTTAGAGGTGTTGCTGCTATAATAGTCATGATGTTACAGTAGTTAGCGTAGTTAGTTTAGATATTGGTTCGGAGACCCTTCTGGTCTCGCCAATAATAGCCCGGTTACGTAGAAAAGGTCTGCAAGACCATCTACAAGAGTCGATTAGGAAAAAAAAAAAATTTGGTCTTCATTGGCGTTTGTTGGCTTAGTGTGTACGTATCATCGTGTTTGTATTCTGCTGAGTTTCTTTACTAGTATCGATAAAACAAAATCTTTATTATCTCCGACGTGAGTTATTGCTTTTCATCCCACGCAGTCTGTAAGATTAAATCACGAACGAACGAAGTGTTTACTTAAGTGATAATGTGTTAACATCTATCACTACCGACCCAACAAATTATTTCTCAGAGGGTTTCTCTTTACGTAAAAAAAATGAAAATAGAGGAACCTGTAGGTATTCCGCGAAGGGTTGGGCAGAGGTGCATAGTAACACCCTCATTTCGCCGTTATGTTTAAGTCCCATGTAATAGGGGGCGAGCGTATTGCCATCACCCGGGCACAAATCCAAACTCCGGGTTGCTACTGAGGAATACCACACGAAAAAACCCAATAACACTTTGCCCGACCGGGGGATCGAACCCAGGACCTCACGATCAGCAGACATTCTAGAGAAATGTTGGTATTAATACAGTTATTTCTATAGAACAAGGTTATCCACTCTCGGTCCCTGATTGGAAGTAATTCATACATTTTATAAAGTAGCATACCATTTCTTATTGCATGCTTATTCAAACAAATAAAACAGTCAAAATAATGTAACATTAATAACGGAAACTACTATTACGCTAGTTATTTATAAAGGTGTAAAGAATTCCTTTGTTATCTAGATAACTGAGCGTGGCCTGCTAGCTTCTTCGAGCCAACTGGTTTTATTTACGATCCGCAAAGTAATATACAATAGTACATTTTCAACTTAGAGTAGCTTTGAATAAAAACGATATAGAGCGCCGATTGTTCTTGATCATGTTCTTCCCGGTAATCACAGAAGGGGTTGTTCCTTGCAGGGAACCAAGGTTTCGTAAGTGGCGACTGAGAGATTATACTAAAAACATGGGCAACAGCAAACCTCCTTTGTGCTTCTTCTTCTTCACGACAGCATACGCTGTACTCGTATACAAGGATAGCTCATGGTGTGGTGAAAAGATTAGTCAGAAGAATGGTAGCGGGGCTGACTGCTCACGGTACGCAGGACGTGCAAGTATTATCACTCGTGGAAGCTCTTTTAATGCACCCTAATAATTTCATCGTTCGCATTTTACGAGACCTGCGGGAAGCAATTGCAGGCCTATTGTTAGCTGGAAACAGCAAGCCGTAAAACAAAATAATTAAATATAAAAGACACGTTTGGTGCAGTGGCCGAGCGATTGGCTTCTGTCCTACGGGTCGAGGTTCGATTCCCGCACGGATGAAATATTTGTATGGCCTACAAATAGTTGTTTTGGATCGAAGCGTTTGTGTCTGTAAAAGCACCCACGATACAGGAGAAATCCTAGTGTGGGGCAACGTTTTTTTTAAATAGAAGAAAAAAATTAAATATAAATGGACCGAAAATGAGTATTTTTTAAATGTCAAGATAAAGTACCACGATGCAGCCAAAATCGCACCTCCCTCCATAGCCCATGTGCACACTATAGCTTGTCGTATTCATACTCCAAGTATACTCTTGTACAGTTCGCCTGTGTTTACTCACGCGTCTGTACACCAACCTATCCAATATTTCTTTGTGTTTACAAGTGAATAGCAAAACACAGTTTTTCCGTATTACGTTCCAAGGTTAGTCTGGTTTGCTTTCTTGATATTAGAGAGATCACTTTGAACTTACAGAATGTCAAAAGTGATGGATCTATTTAATTGGTTCAGTTGGTTTAAAGTCAGCATGTCAACATTAATTAAGTTATTTGAATAGAAATTGCAATTTGAAGTGCCTCGTTGGTCTAGCGTTGGCAAGCGCGACTGCTGATCGTGAGGTTCTGGATTCGATCCCCAGGTAGGGCAAAGTGTTATTGGGTTTTTCCGTGTGGAATTCTTCAGTAGCAGCCCGGAGTTTGGATTTGTGCCCGGTTGATGGCAATAGGCTCGTCCTCTATTACATGGGACTTAACATAACTGTGAAATGAGGGTGTTACTACACCTCTGCCCAACCCTTCGGGGATTACAGGCGTGATGTTATGTTAAATTCCAATTTTAAAAGAACCTAATATTGTTCCGTTTTTGTTAAATAAACTGGTTGCATGGTCAGTATCAGAAGTAACTAATCATTGTACAAAATTTCAAGTTTAATAAGGATGTCATAATAATTAGCTCAAAATGTTAATTAATTTAAAAATTTCAATATATTCTATGACGTGTGTGCTGACTGTAACAAAACGGTCATCCGGTACTTTTACAGAAGTTCGTTTAGTGTAAACTTTTTAGTCTATAATAAAGATTCGGTTTATTTTGTGTTCCCTTTTTCCTTCAATCAACAGCTGCATATTGTTTATTATAGACTCGTACGGTTAATTGTTTGTCTGTTCATCTTAGTATTTATCTTGTTAATGAAGAATTTTATACGACCCGTGGTAAGCTTTTATGGAACACATAGGTACATAATAATCAGTGTCGTGCATTGCATATAAGTAATTAGGCAGTGCCTACCTCATAAGATTTAATTAACTACTCCATCTTTAACTATTACTATAAATGAAATAATCGTGCATGGCTATGATTTCTTGTGGTCAGAATCGTATTGAAACGGGCTTAAGCTTACAATTGAAAGGCGACATCGCTAGTGCCTACCTACCTAGTCCGAAAACCAATGCACGCCACTGATATGTGGGTAGAATTTGTTAATTTTTAAGTTCAGTCAGAATTTTCGGTAATATTGTATAATAATAATAATAGACCCGGTAGCTTGGACCATGTTCCCGATGCCGGTGAGCTACTATTTTATATATTTTTAAATGTTTTTTATAGAAATATTTAAAATGTAATTAGTATGTTAAGTTAATGAATAAAGGAAATAATAATAATAACTTTATTTCAGAGAAACACTCCGTATAAGTACATAGTTACCTAATCTTAGAAAATGCAGCCTCGACCAATGTTTTATAAATGGGCTGTCTATTTTATCAGCAAGGGTTCTCAGAATACTGTTATCGCTGCTGCGAATTCTGCTTAGCATAGATACTGACCGTTTGCGTACAATAGCTTGGAAACTATCTATTCAAGTTTCGGCAAACATGCCTGATGCGCTGCAGAATCGCGGCAGCCCCAACAGTATCATGAGAGCGTTATTATATTGCGCACGCAGGACGCTGTAAGCCTAATTATCAAAATAGCATTGTTTGTTAAGACCCTTTGTGATTAAGTGTGCTCTACCGGACATAAATGAGGTCAATTGTCAGTACCAATGAAATAGTCCCTTATCAAACGCGTTTACTTACATCCGTTAACATCAAACTGTTCCTATTTTGGTATAATTTTATCCCACTTAATGCTTAGTTGGATCCATTGACCACACAACTTAGCTGTAACAAAGGAAATTATTGGGGCGGAATATATTTATGTTTAATTTCACATTATAATAGGGCCTTCTAAATGGAATTATAGAAGAATCCTAATTCAATATTTACTTAAGTGGTATTTACTCAAGCTACCCAATTATTTGTTTTACATCACATTCTAAAAAGAATTGGTATGAATTTTTGGGAGGCTTTCTTTTCAACGTTGAATTGTTGTGTGATATAATCCGAAAAAGAGCTTTGTATAATCAGAGTTGTAATAAGAAAGAGACTGTTGTAAATCTTAAGTAGATTTTCGTAGTGTCTTGGTGGAAATGAAATTAAAGAATGTTGTCCTTAGCCGTGCTGGTATATTTTATTTACTTGATAGTATGTTGATTCAGTTTTGCCTAGCCTTTTCACAACTATATTGCGGTCAGCGTCCACTCTAACCAGATGCAGTTGAATACCAGTATTTTACACGGAGCGACTGCCATCAGACCTCCGCAACCCAGTTACTGGGTAATGCCGATAACCTAAGGTTAGACCAGATGTCAGACTTTCGGGCTTCTGACTTCCTGTAACGACTGTCATAGGTGAATACCTACGAATGTATGAATACGAATGAATGTACGAATGTATGATACCTATATACATACATACATAAACTCACGCCTTTTTCCAATGGGGGTAGGCACAAACTATAGAACGCCACATGCTACGACTCTTACATACCCCTTTCGCTTCATCCACATTCATACATCTTGTCATACACGCACGCCGGTTGAGAGTACTACGCACCTGACCTTTGTGAAGAATATCACCAATAACATCGATGTATGTCCTTCTAGGACGTCCTCTACCGGCGTTTCCATTGTCATCCGCCTTATAAATTCCTTTTGTTAATCGCCGTTCACTCATTCTCTCAACATGACCAAACCACCTAAGCATACTCCTTATAATTTTTGTCACTACATCATCTTTTAAACCGCAACTTTGTCTAATCTCTTCATTTCTCAGTCTATCATTCAAAGTTACACCGCACATACTTCGCAAGGAACGCATTTCCACGGCATTTATTCTACTTTCATGCCTCTTCTGCCACGACCAACATTTACTTCCATAGATAAACGTAAGTATCAGCAGACCATTATGGACAGCCAGCCGTGCCTTTTTGGACATCGACTGGCTAGCCACAACCGCATGCATAGCACCATTTACTTTATTTCCCGCATTTGCTCTCCTTTCCACATCTTCGTCAATCTTACCATCTCTTGTAAACATACTTCCCAAATAAACAAACTCATTCACCTGTTCAATACTTTATTCTCCTATCTTTACTTTACACTCAGATACATCTGCATCTCTTTCAAAAACTATTACTTTCGTCTTGCTTACACTAATTTTCATCCCTTTCATATTATATGCTCCATTCATCATAGTTACCATGTCTTGCAACTTTTCCGCCGACGATGCAAGCAAAACTTGATCATCTGGGTAGAGAAGACATTTGACAGGCAACTCATTCATTTTTAATCCACACTCACTCTCTTTTAAATCTGCCAAACAACTATCCATGTATAGGTTGAACAGCCATGGAGACGCTACACGACCCTGTCTAACCCGTCTGGAGATGCCAAACCAGTCTGTGAAAGCCCCATTTATCCTAATACAAGCACTGGAATCCCTGTACAGCGATTTCAGTGCCCGTATCAAGCGCCAGTCCACCCCGTACAAAGACAGTGTCGACCACAATTCTTCCCTCCACACACTATCATAGGCCTTCTCCAAATCAATGAAAGCGCAGTACACTTTCTTGTGCTTTGCCAGATGTTTTTCGGCTATGCACCTCAAGGAGAAGATCTGATCCATACAGCCCATCCTCTCTCTGAACCCTGCCTGAACATCCCATACTTTCTCACACCTTTTTGACACATTTATATACCTATAAATCTTTTATATTTTCAAAATCTATGAATGCAGATAGAAAATAAAATATTTAAATAGAATATTTTCAAAAATATGGAGGTCCCTAAGACCATTTTCCTGTAGCTTCAAAACTTAAAATAGCCAAGCTGCCCTTACTTCAAGAGCAGAAAGTAGAAAAAACACATTTACGGGAAAACAACTTTAAATCTCAGTAGGTAATGGAAGGAGCAAAACCAAATCAAGTTAAAAGGAGTTAAACGGTTGGACCGTACATTACTGACCATTATCTAGTAGAAAGTAGTTACCCTCTTGATATTAAATGCCTCTCTCCCTCTTAAACTGCGGGGTCCGTAGTGGACGATTGAAAAAGTTTTTTATATGTAGTTAAAATACAGTGATAGCTTAGCGGTTGGACGTTTGCCTTCTATGCAGGAGGGGTCTGAATTTGACCACGGCCCTTACATCGGATTTTTATAATTCATGTGCGGATCAGAATTTGATTATCATTTGTGAAGGAAAAATATTGTGAGGAAACCTGTACAACTAAAAGGGCTCCATAAAGTTCTCAATTGTGTGTAGTGTGCCAACTCGCATTAGGCCAGTGTGGTGGACTAAGGTCTAAAGCCTTATCATTCTGAGAAGAGACCCGTGCCCATCAGTGGGTCAGTAATGGGCTGATTATGATATGAGTTAAAGTATATAAGTTTTTGTTCTTCTTCTTCTCTCGTGTCGGCACAAGATATACAAGAATAGCTCATGCTGTAGTGGAAAGATTAGCCAGTCAGTAAGGTTGTTCGCGAGGCTGACCGCTCAGGGTGCGTCAGGTAGGTACCTACAGTACAACACAACTAAGAAGGCGCATCGGCAAACTTGATCATCGAACAACTATTGGCAGTCGCTCATTTTCGCGCCACTCACTTATTGCGTCAGCGTAGAGATCATATTTTACTGCAGTATTAACAAACATTCGTGGTTTTGAAGTCGCGCTCAGTTCGGAAGTAATCGGCTTTACGAAGTTTGCCGATGCGACATCTTAGTTGTATAGTACTATACTCGAGTGACGATGCACTCTTAGAGGTTCTTTTGATGCAGTTTTGGTAAAAGTTTACAATTTACATTGCTTTAATGTATTACGTGCTTTTCAGAGACTGCTGGCAAATTGGATCCTAAATATTGTGTACTGAATTCATGGTATAAGGACCCAGCTGTTCTTAGTTTTGAGGATATAAAGTACTCGGAACAGGGCACGTGTTGGATAATGTACATTGATGTACCTAGTAACAATTAAAAAGAAAGGTAAAAATTCTATCGTGCTTTACGTATATCATCTGCCCTGCCTTTTCCCACTAATATGACGTCGGCTTTCCGTCTTACCTGAAGCTGTTGAATTTCAGTTTACACGGAGCCTATATCTTGAAGCCTGAAAATGGCGCCGGTGACTGAGAAGTTGTGTGGAAACCGGTTGTCATGGTATAAGCATATGATGCGGAGGAACAAGGAACATGTCGTGAGGAAAGTATTGAGTATGAATGTGGATGGTTATAAGAGTAGAGGAAGACCAAAGAAGCGATGGATGGATAGTATAGATATGGCTAGAAAGGGGATGACTACTGAAATGACGGCTAATAGAGATATATGGAAGAAGAAGACATATTGTGCCGATCCCAAATAAGTTGGAGGAGGGTGGTGATGATGATGGAGCTGCCATCTTGCCTTCATAATCCTGTTATAGGGATATCGCAGATTGATTCACGTGGTTGCTAGTTAGCCGCGAGATCTTCACTAACACCTTTGCGTTGATTAAGTTTTTTTTTATTATAAGTATGCACTGAAAACACCCAACAACAACATGATCAACATCATTTAATATTCATGTCTTTTAATACATAACATAAGCCCAAGATTTCTTTGTTCATCCACTCAAAACGAGTAAACAAAGTAAAACCTCTCTGATAATTTTGGAATCTCGGGAACCAATGACACGCTTAAAAGAAACCGCTTTTTTTTCCAAAACAAGCCTAAAAGCTTTTAATCCGAGATCATTTTATCGTTTTGATGTTTATGAAATTGAACTTCGAATGAGTTGGTCGAAGTTCCTCCAAGTAATAAGTAACGATTTATCGAAGGTAGCAGGGATGGTTTCCAAACGTATCCAAATTAAATGAGACTTGTAAAGACGGGTCTGTTGTGATAATATTTTTGTTAGAATTAGCCCATAGCATGTTTTTCTAACAGAATTGGGGCGTGACCTAAAATTTACTGTGTACAAAATAATATACAATAACAATATTTAGTGTTAATTCCGCCAAACAGTTGATCACGTTTGGATGCAGTATGCAGCACCGCCCTACCGCCCACAAATAATAAATGCAGAAGGTGTCCGTTTTCCCCGTGTGGGGACGGGTTAGAATATAAAACGTCCTCACCGTACGCTGGGAATAGACGCGTGTTGTAAGATTCAACAAAACCCAGCACGCTTGGTGTTAGCATCTATACGGTCCGCCTGGCTAGCTATCACCCTCACATTAAAGTTCAGCGCCAAGCAGTTTACTGTGTTCCGTCGTGTGTATGTGAGAGCCAGAGGGGTATAGGAGAATCCCTCTATATCTCTGTTCCTTTGATTCGTGTGCTCCATCTTAGACCCTCCAACCCAAACCTATACAAAAATATTGTAATTGTATATTTATGTCATGGGTTTCCGTGAAATAACGCCCGATTCCATTATTTATCTTTCTGTACTGTGTTGTAATTGGTCCGAGTGTTCACTAAACATGTTCTGTAACTTTTTGTCGCAGAGTCAGCTTTATATCTTTAGACAGACTATATTTTGATATAATGTTACTGTTTTAGTTTGTTATTTGTGGCTGCGAACTCGATTATCGCACATTGTTTAGTCCGTAATTTGGAAAGTTTAATCGGCACAGGTAAGCGATCGGTTTTACAAACAACTGTTTTAAAACTGTTTACGGTGCGCAAACCGAAGTAGATAAACTATTGTTTGCAAAAAATATCATCATCCTAAATATTTTCCAAGTTTATTGGGATCAGCTTCTAGTCTAACAAGATGCGTACGTACTTATATTGAAAAAACAAGCGGCCCGTCCCGGCTTCGCACGGGTGGACATTTTTCCCGTTTTTGCAACATTTTTCATTTAGGCTCCGCTCCTATTGGCCGTAGCGTGATGTTATATAGCCTATAACCTTCCTTGATAAATGGACTATCCAACATACAAATAATTTTTCAATTCCAACGAGTGGTTCCTGAGATTAGCGCGTTCAAACAAACAAACTCTTCAGCTTTATAATATTAGGTATAGATTTATGTATGGATTGACTGCGATCTCACCTCTGCATTAAAGAAAGTGGGATTATTTCGGTTTCTGCCTTCCGACAAATGGTTTAGCATGCTTTTCGATACATGAAAGGCTCGCGTTGCCTAATACTTAATCGATACAAATAATCAATATGGTATAAACGGGAAAGAACAATTGTACTGACCGCGACGCTACAAACTCCCTCAACACCGGGAATAATCTTATTGTTACAGAACTTTAACTTGATACAAAGCAGTTGCTCGAAGACTGTAAATTTCTCGGTTCCCTTTAGAAGCCGTTACTCACACCCATGATTTATGACGTCGTTGACTTCGTCTCAGTCCTTTGGCTCTATGATTAATGAAGGGCCAATTGAAGTACTGACTAATGACGGGAGTGAAGACAGAGCTTTTGTACCATTCATTATGTAATAGCTTGTAATATATTGTATTGTACCGAAAATCATATGAACTCCTGCGTAAAGTGGCATGTTAGCACTTGACGTTAAATTCTGGATCCTATTCTCAGGTTAAGTAAAATCATTTTGTTATTTTAATTAGAACATTCTCAAAAGCAGACCAAGACTTTTGTATAACATCACGCCGTATATTCCCCGAAGGGATCGGCAGAGGTGTTTTTAGTACACCCTCGTTTCGCCAGTTATGTTTAAGTCCCATGTAGTAGGGGCGAGCCTATTGCCATTAACCGAGCACAAATCCAGACTCCAGGCTGCTACTGAGAAATTCCGAATGGAAAAACCCAATAACACTTTGCCCGACTTGGGGATCGAACCCAGGACACTATGCTCAGCAGTCGCGCTTGCGACCACTAGACCAACAAGGCAGTCAAGGCAAGTTTTTTTGTATATGTCGGGAAAATTGTGTTAGTCTCGCTTTTAATTATGTGTGACCAAATACCATGATGTGGGTGTAAAGAGAACATATTATATATCCAAAATAACGTTTCTAACAAACACAAACGCGAGCTTTTTACTAAATGCATATGAAAGTATATATGGTACCTATAACAAAAAAAAAACAATTTATAATTTTTTTGTCTATCTGTCTGTTTGTTTGCGCCGGCTAATCTCCGAAACGGCTCGACCGATTTTGACGGTACTTTCACTGGCAGATAGCTGATGTTATACGTAGTAACTTAGGCTACTTTTATTTTAGAAAAAGAAAATGAATTTAGGGTTCTGCGCAAAAAAAATAAAACCCATCCGACTTCTACGCAGACGAAGTCGCGCGCAGAGCTAGTATAAAAGATGAACAAACCGGGTAAAAAATGAGCAACATTGGACAATGGAAGAAAAGAGTAGCTTGGCTTTAAAAATATTCCAGTCGTGATTACGACAGAGGTTTAAAAAGTACACTAAAATTGCTGTGTTGAAAATAACAAGCCAATTTTTATGTTCTGTTTTTGTATGCCATAGTTCACATTATTCTGATATACAAGGCAAAATAGGGATAGGCAGATAGTATATTTTAAGGGTATGTGAGGTTCCCGGCAAATAATAAATAGGACATCCTTGTCCCAGCCGAGGTTGTAGTAAAAGGTGACAAAGGGATAAACTGAAGAGCATGGGCAGCCGCGTCCTCCTGTCAATTACTTGTGACAAAGGTCTTTTTTAAGCTTGTAAATTATTACACAAGACCTTTTTTAATATAATAAATTAATTTTATAATTAATTCACGTTCTTCAGTTGTTCCTTCTTCAAAGTTTATTAAATGGAACTCGCATAACTGCCGTCCTTACGAAAAGTGCAATAACTAGGTTAAACCTGATTTCGAGAAAAACGCGGGTAAACATTTTATTTTTGTTTTGTTTGTATCTCCATCACTATACATGGTATCGAGTTGAAACTTTCGCTACATGATATATAACAATGCAGAGAATATTATGTGGTAGTTAATGTTTGTTCCCGCATTTATTCCCGTTATAAAAAACAATAAATATTATAATGTTAAGTATTGTATAATGTAGAAAGAATGTTTACTAGTCATAACCGCAATAATTAACCTATTTATTGCACTAATGGTTAGGAAACGAACATGATGCGTTTTTGAGTAGCAATTCATATTTTTATCATATCTGCAATAACTCAAACTTATTGCACTTACCTATAACCAGTAAATGAATATTACAAATGACGAAATATGCTTATTATAAATGCAGTAACTATACTTATTGCAGATATAGTTAGCAAAATTACTTAATAGCGTAAGTAAGTTATTCCTATCTATACTATATTCCGACCTAGATATTGCAGTTAGGCTTAGTATTAAAACCGGTTTCGTCATAGATACGGAAAAACTGTCTAAAAAGAATATATAGATCTCGTTCTGCAAATCCCGAATATGTACTTAACTCAATTCGGCGCAAAACTCGAGTTATTGCACTTTTCGTAAGGACGGCAGATACGTTTAGTAGATAGTTTTATTAGATTAAGAATGTCTATGAAATAGGTTAAACATTCCCGTCAAATAATTGCACACTTATTGCTATAATTGATGTTTCTAGGTAGGTACTTTGAATAATATCAAAGCTAAATTACCTTTGTGGCAACATGGTGTTATTTTTAATTCAGTCTATTAGTGATATTGAACTCTTATATACCTATGAATAAATTAAACCGTTTTACTTTAATATAAGAAAATGGTGACTAAATTTATAATCTGAAAAGTGGTATTTTCTGCTGAATAATGTAAGTGTGAATCTATTACTTATTCATTGTATTATTTATGTAAATATCTCTTTCAAAATTATAACATGAGCAATGCAATTGAAACATTCTAAAACAATTTCCATCTCTTCGTTCACGGAGATTTCTTCAAATGTAAATGTTATTTCAAACACTCTCTCCGTTATATATACATATATATATTATATTAATTAAACATTTGATCTTTTGTTTAAATATGACCGAAACTCAAGAATAGAAAGAACTTTCATTAACCAAGAAAAGCTTCCCTATTAAGTAAAAAGCTTTCCTGTGAAACTAACAACTGTCGATTCATTCATTGGCAACAGGAAAAACCATTTATATTGTGGTTTCTCGTCCGAACTGGATTAATAGAACAACATAGAACAATATGCAGGTTACCAGGTATAGTGACAGGTAGGGTTGCCACCTTTTTGCAGTTAAAGTACATTGGTTATTATAGGTAAGAAAAAAAAAGTACATAGTATCAAAATAAAGTACAATTAATTTTTCTTTATTATCATGTTTAAAAACATATTTTTTATTGTTTTTTGCAATTTGTATCAAGTTAGTAGTGATGTGGCGCTGGCGAGTGGCGACATCGATTTAGCACCAATCGATAATTTTCGTTTAGCGAAAAAATACTTATGACTAAACTTTTCAAAATCCCAAAGAAATCTAATCATGCGAAATAAAGTATTTTCGTGTACTTTATTCTCATAAAGTATAGAGTGCAATTACCTGAAATAACGTACAATATTTTATTATAAAATACGGGTGGCAACCCTAGTGACAGTAATAAAGGTAACTTTTAAGTTAAGAGGTTTTACCTACCCCTAGTAGTATCTCTGCAGCATCAGGATTTGACGATTGAAGATTGAAATTATTATACTATAATGTTGTATTGCCATGGGAATTTAATTTGTGCGCGAAGAGTCAGGACAATCGGTTTAGCAGAAGTGGTTGAAAAATCTGTCGCAAGATATGAAACAAACAAATATACTATGCGTGCCAAATAAGACTAGTACTGTCAAGACGCCATTTTGTTCCGCAATACTCGTGAACTTCGTTACCAAAGTGTAAGGTGTGCAATTAAGTAAATAAAGAAATTATACTCAGTTTAATTATTTTTAGTTCACTTTTTTGGTATTTCTAATCAATTTACGCCAAATTAATTATACAATAATTATATTATCATTAAGGCGACATATTAGGGTGACCAGGAGCATTTCGTGAAGTTAACTATATTATTGGTTCATTTCTTTAATTAATACTGTTTTCAGATATTATTAATTTATCCAAAATTATCTATTTATGGAATTCAAGAAATAACATTTTATAAAAATGAATATAAATAATAATGAAATCTATGAATAAAAAAATATAACAATTTTCTTTTCACAGTTTTTTTTGCTGTCCGTACTAATTTGACAGCTATCGTGTGAAGTTGTAGCAAGCGCGATCCTATTCTTATTTGGCACGCATAGTACAATGTGAAGCTATAATCCGCGCGGAAGTAGTTGGCCGCGCTTTAGGTATGTGAGCGGTTCCGGGGTTGCTGTGCATGCTTTTGCGAATCCCGCGACCCCGGCCGAACGGTCAGGAGAAGGAACACCGTTGGTTTTTAGCCGGTAAGAGTGCGGCAGATCCCCTCGCCTTCTCCGCCGAGGGACATCCATTGTCATTTTCCAAGGACCAAAAAAAAAAGAAAAAAAAAGTATGTCAGCGGAAGGAGGGCAGTGTGCACGGTAGACAAGACAAAGCAAACTGACAGAGCGCGTCTATTGTTTTGCACCCCCCTCCTGCCGTTCACATACCTAAGGCGCGGCCAACTAGTTCCGCGCGGACTATAATAATTAAAAATCGAAATAGATAGACCACCAGTTTTGGTATCCTATTAAGAAATTATTATTTTTTTGCGTTCGTTTCGATATTGTTCATGGATACCCTGTACCTTGGGGAAGATAAAGGGTAAATGTCGGACTCCTACCGAATGTTTTTTCTCATCACTATGGGCTAGGGGAACGGGGGCGCTTTCGCATTTGTCTGCGACCCCAGCAGTTCTTCTTTTCTGTGGTTAGTGACTAGCCTGGTGTCAGAGTATATGCCGCCCATGGGCCTCTGACTTGGCTTCACATGCCGTCGAGAAATATCTCTCAGGCATGCCGGTTTCCTCACGATGTTTTCCTTCAACGTTTTTAAGAAAGTGATAATTGTACAATACACACATGAATCCGAAAAGTCAGAGGTGCGTGCCTTGGGTTAGAACTCGAGACCTATGCCTTGGCAGTCCGACGGCTATCACAGCTATCAGTGACACATGTTATCACACTTCAACGTTCATCGCTCTAACTGTGTACTAAATGTAAGCAAAGCAGTCAGAAATCCATCTATGGATGCTTGTGTCCATTACAGCCCATTGTGTACATGCAACATCCTCCATCGCGAAAAAGTCGTCAGCTGGCCATCTGTTAGGTACTATGAACCTTGCAGACGAAGGTTACTAACCTGTAAACGCTCAAAGCGTTGTTATTAAATTCAAAACTAATATAATATTTTGTTACCCGTAGTTCCGAGAAAATATTTCTTTATTTTTAATACCGTGCACGTCGTCTTCATACTCTTACATATTAGAAATTAATTATCAGAGAAATAAAAACCTTAAATATAAATCGATACCTCTGTTCCAAAGTGTAACAAATTCGAAATTTAGTGAAATTGAGATAAATGTGAGAAATTGTTCCCAAAACGATTACGTACTATTTCCAAAGAGTAACAAGTCGATAACTGAATGTACTTAGTTCAATTGTTACACCCAATATTTTTTCCCAACTCTAGATTATTTTATTTTCATACAATAACAACTCTATTTGTTTCCTGTCTCATGAAAACCTATTTCTGAATTGTTACACTTTGGAACTGAGGTATCGAAATGTACTAGCGACCCGCCCCGGCTTCGCACAGGTGCAATATAGATCACTCTATCTATTGCTGAGAACGGCATTGAAGTCCATTGCGTAGTTTAAAAGATCTAAGCGTACAGACAGTGAGAGCGACTTTGTTTTATACTATGTAAAGAAGCTTTAAAAATAAAAGCTTTATCAAATAAATCTCTAATCATCGTACTATTTACACAAACCAACGTTTTCCAGAAAAAAGAAAATTTACGTAAAGCAAACTTGCACAAAAACTTACTTTGGTGAGTTCCATTCCAAAACAAGAAGGACTTGCATCTTGGCAATCAGGCTGCTATACCTAAGGGTTTTATCGATAAACAAATTATAATTTCGTTATTTTTTATTGGGCTTAATACTAGTTAATACTAGAAAAAAGATACATAAAAAGAAGAAAGGACCAAAACTTCTGTAAATAAAACCTAAGACACCTTCTCGTATAATTTTATCGCCAAAAGTACTTACTTTACATTTAATATTGGAACTATAAAAAGACTCCACCAATTCATACTTATATGCACATTATGTGCAGAAAACATAACAAGGTAATACGCAATAAAATTACTCAATAAAACATTCCAGTTTTTCTGTATCAATATCAATGATATCTAGAATTCGGTGCGAGGAAAATGTACCGCGGAATCTCAGTTAGTCGCCAGCCCGCGTACCCAACGACTGTATCTGTCGCTCAAAATAAGAACGCTTTCCGATATGAACGGAACTTATAAACAATGGTGGCACTGACAACTTGTTCAAGTGATTTTGTCTATGGAATTACATAATTATTTTATATTTGTGTTTTTTCGGTGCGTTTCTATGGGTGAGTTTAATTTATATTGTCTTTTGTTTAAATTCGGAACACGTTATTTGAAATAAAAAAAGCATTTGAAATGCTAGATAGATAATAAATATTATATGATATTATTGATGTTACTAGAATAGTAGTATTATGTTATTAGGATAAATAAATAAATTAGAGACTAGTATTAATAATTAATTAGGTACTTCCTGAAGACCATATAATTAGCATAATTATTGCTTGTTTACATTTTATTAATTTATTTAATAGTTTAATAGTTACATGTTTTTGTTAACGAATTCCTATTTAATTGCGTTTATGAACCTAATAGCATTTAATCAACTTTTAAGTTTAAAAAAATATTTGTCTATAATTTTACTGCTATAAAATATTTTGAGTGAACTCAATGAAGATTATAATAGAATATAATCATGTGGATTAAAAAAATACATGTAATTAAGTAATGAATGAACAATAGACTAGCAGAAGCTACAGACCGTTCAGACTCATTCACTCTCGTGAATATCATAATAATATTTCTCATTTTTTTTCGAATCTCTTTGATATTAAAAATATTTGAAGATAACCCATTGAAAGTACTAATTTATGGATAGCATTCTCGGAATACAATATCAACAGCCTTTGAAATAACCAAAACAATTACAGGTACTTACGCACAAAAAGCAAAATAAATTTATTAACTTTTTCTTCAGTAACAGTTTAAAAGTAGAAAGAATTTAATTCTAACATTTTATACAAGGGATGCAACTTTCTTTAACAATAATACTCATTTAAGTAACTGATACTAGGAACTGTTACTAACTTTTGTATCAACATGCCAAATACGAGCATATAATGAAAAATAGTCGGCCATATCTTTTTCCGTAATAAAATGAATACCTAATGATTCTAATTGCAGACACATGTCGAAAATATCGTTTCGTTATTGGCCGATGTTAATAAGAGAAAGTCATTAGAATTGTATGTCCAAAACCTACATCAATCCAGTGATTATGGATTTAGATCGGTTATTAATATCGGCCCATGAGGGGCCACGTGCTATTCTAATTATAAGTCTACGCTTTTTGACGGGCTTTAGTAAGAGCTAAATTAATTATTAAATAGTACTTTGTATTATTTACTACATTTATTTGCTGGTACTTTGAGTTCTACGTTGACGATGGCTGAAAAGGACTTTAGCAAATAATTATAATCTGAATTCAGTATTGAAGCAATTAATTTTGAAATCTATCGGCAATATAATTTAGTGACTTTATTAGTACCTTAGGTTGTTGATATTCTATCGATGGGCCTCAAATTACACATACCTACTATCGATTGATAGTATCGATAGTACCTACCTAATACTTTTTTGTGAGTGATATTATTGATGGTATTAAGGCTGCATTCCCACTTTGTTGTGACGACAGATAATCGTGTAGTTTTAAGTGTCGTGGCTTATAAATTAATTTAATTAAATGGAGGTGTTCACATATAAGACGACACGATTAACTGTCGTTCAGTTTTTTGCAGTGACGACAAATTGTCAAGTCGATTGGAACGGCTAGCACGACAGTCGTAAAACGATAAGAAAACGTCACGACTTATCGTGACAGCAAATCATGTGTCGTTGTTGCGACTATCTATCGTGGCCACGATAAAAATATCGTCTCGTCTTGTAACTTGCTATCGATGTGCAAACGACAAAGCGACTGCCGTGAAACGATAAAATGTCGTCGCGATCCAATGGGAACAGCTAGAGACGATAGTCGTCCGACGATAAATTAACCGTTACGACATAATGGGAACGCGCCTTAACAGTAGGGAATCAGTCAATACTATAGATAGTATCGATACTAGGTAATAGTTATATGTAAAAGTATTATCGAGCCTATCAGTAGAACTACAACTATCGATAAATATACAATCGATTGTTCTGCAACACTACCATATCTGGCGTTAATGATGAAGAACAGTAAAATGGCGCTAATTAGAAACAGCAGGTCTAAATGAGGCTAGGGAATTCCTGAAACATTAATATAACGTTTAATATTTGTGTAGTTTCAAACGATTTACAGAATCAACAATTAAAAATACGAACGATAAACAATATTTAATTTAGGTAGAAAGAAAATTAAGTTCTTTTATTCAATAGTATTATTTTCTTTCTTCTTTATTTCTAAAGGCTTTTCCAACTATTAAGTTAGCAACCAGCTTTATATACTTTTATTTCACAAGGCGAGAAAGTTCGTCGAGGCTTCCGACGTAGATTTATTTCCGGATGTTATGTACCGTCACTACTTCCGGCACCCAGCATGTCGTTGATACGTTTCTTTCAGTTAATCCATTAAGGACATATTGTACTTAAGTAAAATCTTATTAGGTACTGAATCTTATTTAGTTGTCTCGCCATATTACTGTTGTAAATTAATGAAGAATAATTGGCATTTATGTTGTATTTTCATCTGCGTATAAGCTGTGTTTTATATCTACGATGCCGCTTTATTTATGATCATCTACACCAGGGATGCACAGACTTATTAGGACTAGAGGCCACTCGGGTAGACTATGAGCTAAAAGCAGGCCAACATTATAAAAACAACCAATAAAGTTTAATAAAAAAAAACGTAGAAAGGGCATTTAAAAAAAAACATTTATTCAGTGATCTTAAGTTAGCCCCTATTATTAAAATGTTGCAGTATTTTCATACGAACGCATAAGCGGGCTGCATGTATATTGACGATGGGCCGCATGCGGCCCGCGGGCCGCGGTCTGTGCATGCCTGATCTACACTATTTGCGGTTTAGCATGGTGCGGGTGACAGTTGTCAGTATTTGATTTTATTTGTAGACAATAACATTTTTTGGCAGCGTAAATTTATTTAATTTACTACAGTTAATACAGATTTTAAATTTTACGATTGAAAATGAAATTTTCAATCCGTGCAATTACCCGATATTTAGGGGACAACTGAAATATTAAGTCATGGTTGTAAGGTTCGTCTAATGTCACCCGCACCATGCTACACTGCAAATAGTGTAGAACGCCTGAAGCAACATTTTAATCAGTGAGCTTCCTAATACTTCAGAATTTTTACTCCTTGAAGATTATTGAACAGCTAACTTTTCCTATATTTGACGAACCAATCGATCAATATTATAATACTTACGTATTTTAATTCACGCCTGTTTTATTATAATGCTATTCTAATGGAATAGGAACTATATTATTATCATTGTTCATTAACAGCGGATGTCAATACAAAATCTCCAAGGTTTTTGCCATTATTTGTATTGAATTTCTGTCAAAAACCTACATCAATCCGGAAATTTTGGATTGAGTTCGGTTATTAACTGGTTTATATGGCATAATTAATAATTGAGCTATCCCAATATCAAAGCAAATACAAGGGTAGTCGGAAAGGGGGTACTAAGCCGAAAGGGTGTTAATGTACCCATAATAAGAGATAACTTTTATTCTACAACTTTCCCCAAAACTCGATAGTCTAAGGCTCGATTTTACCAACGTCGAATAACTTTAATCGAGGAATAAATTTGACGTTTTGACAGCTTTCGTATAGAAATTCTGTCAACACGTCTGTCTTATTCCTTGGATAAACGCTATCCGACGTTGGTAAAATCGAGCCTAAAAGAGAAATAGCTTTTCAAAGATTTCGTAAAAAATATGCTAAAATCTAATTGTCCATAGCTATGATCAGCTGTTTTACAATTTAGGTCATATTTTGGGTCACGGATTAGAAAATTAATTTTCTGAATTCATAACTAAAGCAGGTATGTTTTTTTTTGAAAAAACGAAAATAAAAATCTTTTTGCATGCAAATAAAAATGATCGAATTTTGAAATTTTAACACTTGCTTTAAAATAGTCATTAGTGATTCTTTAGGTGGCCCGCGGCTTAGTACCCCCTTTCCGACTAACCTTGTATATCTTTAGTTTTAGAATTACATTATTAGATAATTGGCAGACACGTTAAAACAACAGTCCCGATTGTCACAACAGAACTATACATTAATATGTATATCCCTCATGGCTACAGGAAAAATACAGGATGTTTCTATATACTTAATCTTTTCATTTAAACCGAAGCTCTGTGGAAAAGGATTAATTACTTTGTGCTCAAAGTCGATAAAGTGTTAATCTACTATACCTAGCTATAAATATATAAGTAAGTATATACTTTAGCTATGTAATCCGTTTACAGTGTTTTTAATCGTAGCTTCGAAACTTTTGTTGTTGGAAAATAAATAATTTGGTTTTCCGTGAGAGAAATTAAAGTTACCAACCGTAATTGGAATTGTTCCTGATGAATGATGATAAATATGAATAAAATATTATCAAGCAATTAAAACTTACAATGTTACACCCTTTTTTTATCGTTGTAAAATCCTCATGAATGTCCCTCGCCCAGGGAAGGCGAGGGGGTCTGCCGGACTCTTACCGGCTAAAAACGAACGGTGTTCCTTCTCCTGACCGTACGGCCGGGGTCGTGGGATTCGCAAAAGCATGCACTGCAACCCCGGCAGACAATGTTACACCCTGTATTGTTTATCCCTTCAGGGATTAGAACTGTCACGATAATGTAACTCGATTGTGATAATGGTTATTTTTACCAACATAAATCTCACTTTCGACCAGACACAACGACCCAAACGCCTAATATACTGCGCAGAGATCGAACCGGCGACGCTTCGCGGATGAAGAGAATCGTTTAGGCACTAGGCCAAAAAAGATCGTCCAATTTCTTTACCTAACCCGCGGCAGTATATTTCTATTCTAAGTTAAACAATATTTATGTTTAATAGCGAGTATAATTATGGGCTCGCAGGTATTTAATGACAGTTGTGGATGGATGACCGTTCGTTACAAATCGAGATCCCTCCGTGCCTCGAAACGCATCTTAAACTGTCGCCCAGATGTCATACGAATACCTATGACAGTCGTTACGGGTAGTCAGAAGCCCGAAAGTCTGACAGCCGGTCTAACCTTAGAATATCGGCATTGCCTAACAACTGGGTTGCGGGGATCTGATGGCAGTCGCTCCGTGTAAAATAGTGGTATTCAGCCGCATCTGGTTAGATAGGAAGTTGACCCCAACATAGTTGGGAAAAGGCTAGGCAGAACGAAAAGTGACTAAAATAATGACTAGCCTAAAAAAATCGCATTGAAATCGGTTTATTCGTTTGGAAGGTAAAGCGCCACATACAAAACAAAGGGTTCGAACGTATAACACCTATCTTTCGTCGAGGGTTATCACTCCCACGCGATACATTGACACAAATAATGTCAAAGGATCGAAATACCTTCTAGTTATATAATTACAGGTTGTAGGTATGTTATTACATACCGTGTTCATGTTGAGGCAGAAGTGGAAACAGTAAGCTGGAACCTGAAACTGTGTCCAAACTTCAGGCGTATAGTTTGACCAAGGACATAGTTCTCGAAACTGTACACCAGTTTCAAAAACACTAGTTATGTCGAGGAGTACTTGTCATATTAGGTACCATCTATTAAGGTTATTCCTTTTGCCGTGTCCTAATAAAACAACATTGAAGGCGATAATAATTAAAACAATCGACTTCACTTGAATATAAACTATAATTCTATTAAAATACAACAAGTAAAAAAGGCGTCGTTCCGATATGGTGTTAGTTCGGTAACAATCATGATGGGGGCCCGTACAGCCGCACCGCGCCGTTGCATCTCCCGCCACCTCAGCCCGCGGAAACCTTCGCGTATGTTCACGCATGAACAACATTAACGTGATGAAAACAATATTTCTTTTGTTTGAAAAATAATACAATCCAATATTTTGTAGGTATACGCAATTAATAAAATTACCTACGTCTTAAAGATAAAGAGGGGCTCGTGGCTAATTAACAACCACACGGATCATATGATTTTCAAGGTTAAGCTGCGCAGGCTGCGGTCAGTCCGTGGATGGGTGACCATTCGTTACACATCGAGATCGCTCCGTGCCTCGGAGAGCACGGTAAACCGTCGGTCCCGGGTGTCAAACGAATACCTATGACAGTCGTTACAGGTAGTCAGAAGCCCGAAAGTCTGACGTCCGGTCTAACCTTAGGATACCGGCATTGCACAGTAACTAGGTTTCGGAGGTCCGATGACAGTCGCTCCATGTAGAATACTGCTTCAGCCGCATCTGGTTCTACTGGAAGCTGACCCCAACAAAGTTGAGAAAAGGCTAGGCAGAGCGAACCTTCGTCTTAAAGATATCCATTAGTTTTTAACGTAAAATATAGAAAACACGAAAAAATAATATTGCGGGCCGAGCGATCGACGTCGCCATAAAGCTGGGTCTGCAACGACCATTTTATTTTCTTACAAAATTAGGGTGTGGCCTAACTGCTTACTGTGTTATAATTGGTCCGACGAGTGTTCACTAAACATGTTTTGTTAGATTTTTGTCGCAGCAGACCCAGCATAAGAAGTACATAATTACCTAAAACTCATCATAGGTGACTACGAATAGTATAGAATGAGCCGTACTGTTCTCGTTATAGAATATTTATCTCTACTGGTAACCACCACAGAAACCCTTTGTCTTAATCAACTTTATGACCTGCCCAGAATAACGTTCGAGGCATAAATACGATCTGAGAAATCGTTTTAAATTCATTTCTATCAATTAATGTCTAACAGTCGTAAAGCTGACTGGCTCCGAGAATAATTATTTACAAAGGAATGTTACGAGAATTTTCCAAGTAACTTTTGTAAAGAGTTTTGAATTAGCGTTGAATATCTTCTACTCTTCAGTTAACAAAGTAAGCTTGTCTTTATACAGCGGAAAATTAATGTGATGAACGATTAACAAACTAATTGAAAGAGGATCCAGTTGGGAGGATAAGGAGTTTTGTGATAATCCTTAACGATACTTGTACCAACAAATGTGTTTACCTTATTAAGGATGACTCACGCTAGACCGTGCCGGATCCGAGCCGGGACCGGAGATCACCATCGCATACATTTTGTACCGAAACAAGAGCTCCGTCGCTTCCGGGCTGGTCACTGACGCTAGATAACCAGAACTGTGCGACTGAGGTCTTGCTTCGGTACAAAATGTATACGATGTTGATCTCCGGCCCCGCCCGGCTCGGACCCGGCACGGTCTAGCGTGAGCCATCCTTAAGTCGGTATTAAATAAGGGTTGTCTCAAATTAGATTATCCTGACATTTCATCAACTAAACGGCTTCGATCATTCATTTACTTAACATAACATCACGCCTCTATTCCCCGAAAGGTTGGGCAGAGGTGTATAGTAACACCCTCATTTCGCCTTATGTTTAAGTCCCATGTAATAGGGGGCGAGCCTATTGCCATCAACCAGGCACAAACCCAAACTCCGGGCTGCTACTGAGGAATTCTACAAAAACCCAATAAAACTTTGCCGGCGTGGGGATCGAACCCAATATCTCACGATCAGCAGTCACGCTTGTCACTACTAGACCAACGAGGCAGTCTCATTTCATTCCCCGAAACTTGTGATAGAGGACACGATAAAAAACGAAATAAGTAATCTATACTAATATTATAAAGCTGTAGAGTTTGTTTGTTTGAACGCGCTAATCTCAGGAATACTGGTTGGAATTGAAAAATTGTTGTTGTGTTGGATAGTCCATTTATCGAGGAAGGTTATAGGCTATATAACATCGCGCTACGACCAATAGGAACGGAGCATACATGAAAAATGTTGCAAAAACGGGGAAAATGTCCACTCGTGCGAAGCCGGGACGGGTCGCTAGTGTCTACTATTCTTATTACTGCAGACTAAGTAATTGATTATGTCATCAAATGACCTAAATATTTCGCATCGTAACCGGATATTTCAGTAGAAAACTGGACGGTGATAGCCCTACAGCATAGAAAGGAGTCTTAAGTGCCTTTTGAACCAATTTTTTTATCGAGCACTCATTTTGTAATTTCTCCGGACATTTCAATCAGTAGCATCTCTTTCATTCATGAATGATGGCTTTCCAGGGTTTTATAAGTACGAGTATTTACTATCATTCCTGTAATTACCTTTTTATTGAGCACCTATTGATCATAAATACGCTCGTTAAATTATCTCTTTTTAATGGCCAATATTAATACTTGTGCGAAACATAAGCTGCATATTTTATGACTTAAAATCGATATTCAGTTTACCTCTCGTTACCGATAAGTCGGGTATATCAATGAATTGTTAATACATAACGAGCGAGCCAATATTGTTAACATTGTTGATTTCAAGATGTCTAGTAGTTTGGATATTGCCAGTATAATAGGGTTTTGATTGATATGCATATTATATTACTTCGGTGTTTGGCTGTGCCCCTCTAATGGGTTTAAGATTAGCGTGGGATTTGGTATTTACTTTTAGTCCCATTCCGGTAATTTGGGAGGAAATACACCTCATCCCACCGGCCCCCTTCTACCATCGGACATCTAGACGCACTGCAAGTTACCATCCATACTTAGTTGCCATTCCACCAATTCGCACTAAGCGCTTCCAAACATCCTTCATAATGCGCACTACAAAAGAGTGGAACTCACTACCTGCGTCTGTGTTCCCGAACGCATTCAACCTGAATCTCTTCAAAGTTAGAGTTAACAGGCTTCTTCTGGGTAAGCTCACTCCATCGTAGACTGTGTCTCTGTCTCCTCTGACCTAGACTAGAGTCAAGAGCAAACCCATTTCAAATAAAAAAAATGGAATACATAATAGGTTCCATGTGAGTTTTTTCCGTACAAATAGACATAAAATGTTACTTAGTTCGTATTTTGTCATTTGTACAGTATATAGGTACACAGTGTATTTGTAGAGGGGCTTGTGGCTCCAACCAAGCGATCATATGATTCTTGCCGCGGTCAGCCCGTGGATGAGTGACCATTCGTTACACATCGAGACCCCTCCGTGCCTCGGAGAGCACGTTAAACCGTCGGTCCCGGGTGTCAAACGAATACCTATGACAGTCGATACGGGTATAGGGTTGCCAGATGACCGACTTTAGCAGGACATGTCCTGCTTTTTACAGTCGCGTCCGGCCAAATATATACAAGCCGGCCTGTCCGGCTTTTGTTAGGCTTTTGGCAGTGGCGTAACTATAGGGTGATAGGGCTGGCAAAATGCCACCAGAGGGCCAGTGGCGGATTCACCAACGACAAATCGAAGAATGAAGGGAATGTGTAAAAAAAAGTCCAAGAATCGCTTGGTTACAACGTGACGATTTTTTTCTTTTATATACCAATGTGTCAGGCTTTCAGGGCGAAATGTCCGGCTAAATATAAGTCTGTGTCCAGCTTTTCTATTTTTGGTCCTGGCAACCCTATACGGGTAGTCAGAAGCCCGAAAGTCTGACAACCGGTCTAACCTTAGGATATCGGCATTGCCCTGTAACTGGGTTGCGGAGGTCTGATGGCAGTCGCTCAGTGTATAACACTGGTATTCAGTCGCATCTGGTTAGACTGAAAGCTGACACTAAACATAGTTGGGAAAAGGCTAGGCAGAATGATACACAGTGTATATGTAGACAGGCAAAACTTTGACGTAGACGACACGTTTGGTGCAGTGGCTGAGCGATCGGCTTCTGCGCTACGGGTCGTGAGTTCGATTCCCGCACGGAACAAATTATATATGTATGGCCTACAGATAGTTGTTTCGGGTTTGGATGTTTGTGCGTGTCAAGATTTGTGTTTGTAAACGCGCCCACAATAGGTACAGGAGAAATCGTAGTGTGGGCAACGTTTTTTTTAAAAAAAAACCTTTCATCTTTTCAAGTTATACTCGTTATGAAAAACATGTTGAGTGTTGTAAACTCAAAGAAATAGAAAAAGAAACATGTTTTCGTACCAATTGCAGTACCGTCAAACCTTACAACTTTGCCTATTGATCTAACTTTGCCCAGCGGGGTATTTTTTACAGAAATTTGAATATATTGCCAGCAACATATTCAAATTTCTACCGCAGATTTATACACACAACTACAAAATGGTTAAATATTTTTAAATTTTTGTAAAAAATACCCTGCTGGGCAAAGTTAGATCAATAGGCAAAGTTGTAAGGTTTGACGGTATCTATAACTTCGTCGAGATTGTATGTTTTTTTTGTTAACCGACTTCCAAAAAGGTTGTTTTCCAGGTTCTCAATTCGACTGTATGTTTTTTTTTATGTTTGTTCCGCGATATCTTTGCTAATTATGAACCGATTTTAATGATTATTTTTTTGTTTGAAAGAATATTCTTTCAAAATGGTTCCATTTAAATTTCGTGAAGATTTGATGAAGAACTTCGGAGATAGACCATTTAAAGTCGGTTTTATTTTTGTTAAAAAGTGATTATTTACTTAACCGCTACTGCTGTTTATAAGTATATCCCCTGTGAATACTTATTAACAGTTTGGAAACATTTTATCTTCTCCTAAAGTGGCCTAAAGCTGTGTCAGCTTAATTATGACCCCATAACTCAAAGAGTGCCCTCCATTAAGGAAAATAAATAAATAAAAATTCAATAAGATATTCAATATTGGCGAATAGCGCCAAGTATCTGTTGATTTCATCAAAAGTCAGTGGTAAAAGGACTGAAGACCGAGGCAACGATTTTTATTTATATTTGTTGCCAGCCGAGAATTGGTAGTATCGAATTAAACCTTAATTGAAAATTCATGTGGACGTCGGCAATAAAATATGGCGACGTTCGGTCTGTAGAGGTTTTGTGTTGGGCATTTTATAAATCATTTAATTTTTTTATTGGCTCATCACACATATTTTATTCATAAGGCCTCAATAAATTTTTTGGGTACCTAGTGTACCTAAATAGGTAAGTTGTATATATCGTCAGTGGAAAGGTCAAAAGGCTAAAGCTCCAATATACCTACTTTACACGAGAGCAATTCAAAGTATTTTTTTAAGAAAATAAACATAGTTATGTTTCTTAGAGTATACATATTAAATAGATCATTAAATTATCTATTTAATATGTATACTCTAACAAAAATAACTATGTTTATTTTCTTAAAAAAATACTTTGAATCTCTTTACTGTAAAGTAGGTATATTGGCGCTATAGTTTTTGTACCTTTCCACTGACGATATAAACTTTATATTTGTAGGACTGTAGGTATAGAAAATAGATACTTAGATATATTTCACACTACAGTTGAGTTATGAGGGGCTCGTGGCTAAATAACAACCGCGCCGATCGTACGATTTGCGAGGTTAAGCTGCGCTTGCCGCGGTCAGTCCGTGGATGGGTGACCATTTGTTAGACATCGAGACCCGTCCGTGCCTCGGAGAGCACCGGTCCCGGGTGTCATACGAATACCTATGACAGTCGTTACGGGTAGTCAGAAGCCCGAAAGTCTGACAAACCTTAGGACTCTTTTAACCTTAGGATATCGGTATTGCCCAGTTACTGGGTTGCGAAGGACTGATGGCAGTCGCTCCGTGTAAAATACTGGTATTCAGCCGCATCTGGTTAGACTGGAAGCTGACCCCAAGATAATTGGGAAAAGGCTAAGAGGAAGTAACAGTTGAGTTATGATTATGGTTTTACTTGAAGTGTAGCCCCAGCATGAATGCTGTCGAGTTACTAACATTAAACGTAACGTTAATTTTAGTGAGTTTAGGATCAGTAATACTCGTTCCGCACATATTATTTAATTCAATTGTTAACTTTATTCATATCCTTGTATGATACAATTTAGATGGCGCAAAAAAATGATCCAAAATGTTATAGGACAGTTACATCGATTCAAAATTCGATTACGCGAGCTTAGCGAAACGTTCACGATACTATACGTCAAATGTTCGTATAAAGCCTAGATCACGCGCTCAGGTCAAGATTGAAACTTGTCTCCCATAAAAACACGTCGGGAAGTAACCATGGGATCGAAAGATTAGAAAAGGGTAACTTAATGGTGCTTGACTGCTTAAACGATGGCACAGACCGTCCATTTTTAACCTCCGACAAAAAAGAGGGGTGTTATAACCCCTCGTTTACACCTAGGTATAAAACATGTATTCTACAAGTACCGGTTCTTTTTTCGAAAAAATTACTACAAATATGCAAACTTTGAGTAGATAGATAGATATACTTTATTGTACACTAAAAGAAATAAAACAGAAGGAGTACACATTATTAAGAACAAAAATGTAGTAGCAAAAATGTATGTAGATCTTTAAAAGAAAGAAGAAAGAAAGAAAGAAAAAGTATTTATTTTTCGCCCAAGCGGACGCACACGTATGCTTAAAAATTAAAAATATAAAATTTCTTAAAATTAAAAACTTAAAACTACAACAAAAATGTGTACTTAAACATATTATTATAATTACCTGGTAACCCAAACACAAAATAGTTAAAAAAAATACGAGCTACTAATTTATAGTCTGTGGTGCATGGGTATACATGTGGTACTTGTTTAAAATATTTTACACAATGATCATTAAGTGTTAAGACCTAGTTTCTTTTAAAAAGACACACAAATTATGTTTACAACTTGTTTTTAGGTGCAAACGAAGGGTTAGTTTAACGTGTGTGTACCGTATCTGTGTATTTGTGTGTCTGTCTGTGGCATCGTAGCTCCCAAACGAATGGACCGATTTTGAAGCGATTTTTTTCTGTTTGAAAGCTGATGTGATCGAGATGGTTTTTAGCTATAATTTATGAAGATCTATCTATTCAGGCTTTTGAAGGTCATCAGCTCATTTCCTACTTGGCAAAAGTATCTTACCAACTGTCACAGGTCCGATTGATTTGAAATTTGGTGTACTGTTACTTCGGTAGTATTTACAGGACATGGCATGCATGTAGCATCAAGTAGTCTGCGAGATACCCAATCCCTCAGTAACTTATAGCAGATATAGCGTGTTTGGGCTCATAAGAATGGTCTCAATGAGTAGGTGTTAGATAGATGATGATGTCTACTAATAATTTAAAATTATTAAATAAAAATTAGATTAAAAATTTAAATAACCGCCGACACAAAACCACCTCTGAAAAGTAAAAAAATAAAATGTGTTTGTTGGCCCTTTAACTTTAAGTTATATTATTATCTACAAAAGTAACCATAATTTATTTTACTAATTACCTGTCACAATGTAACAAACTTAACGTGATAACTGGTAATAACTCTTGTGTACTCAGATTGTTATACATTTTTACTAATTAAAGTAATTAATACCTTAATGTTCAGTTTGCGTTTTTCAACTGTTTGAATACCACATGCCTACGTTTGGGTGTGTAACAGTAATATTTATAATTCTATCTCTGTTAACCTAAATATAGCCAACATGCATCATGTTCTATAGGAATTACTACCTCGTACCTGTACACTGGTACGAGTATGTACAGACTGACGTCAGTACCTATTGGATATTGTCATAGGTGGAGAGCCTCTGGGGATTAAGGCCGGGTATAGATGTGACGACATCTACCTCTCCACATGCGAACTACGCAGCACGACGATTGTGTAGAAGACTACAGCGACAACAATGACAATTCTCAAATGTGACGTCACGGAATCCTGCATCGCGATATCAAGATTTGACACGCAGATAGCTTTTTATTTTTGTTTTTTAAAAAAAAAACGTTGCCCCACAATAGGATTTCTCCTGTATCGTGGGTGCGTTTACAGACACAAATCTTCACATGCACAAACACCCAGACCCGGAACAACTATCTGTAGGCTATACAAATATTTGTTCCGTGCGGGAATCGAACCCACGACCCGCAGCGCAGAAGCCAATCGCTTAGCCACTGCACCAAACGTGTCAATAGTACATGTTATACTCTTTACTCGCCCCCACTGGATGGAGACCTCGCCAATAACTGCCCGGTTACGTAGAAACAGTCCGCAAGACCATCTACAAACAGTCGATTAGAAAAAAACACCAACATCAACCGTTGGGCAGCAGCTCGCCAGGCATAAGACCCGCCTGGTTGGAGGATCCTCCCTTTTCGTTCGAGGAACACCAGAACTTGTTCCTCCTCACAGACATTCAGGTTGACCTAGTCAGGTTTAGTCAGGTTAGGTAACAAGAAACAGGCCGCTTTTAGGCTGTTAAGCCATAGCCACATTTCTCCCATCTGCACTGTGTCAGTTAATCATGCAACAAGCAAGCGAGTGAGTATGTCTGTATAACCATAAAATTCAAAGAAAATCTTAAATTAAAAATACAACAGCATACCACTTCCTTTTTAGAAAAGTCCTTTACAGTTCAAGCTGCTCGCTTGTGGAATGCATTACCACTCAATGTAAGACATGAAGGAACATTACTTGTCACTTTAATTTGCTATTTCTAGATTATCGCTCACGTTTCATCTACTTTCTTATTTATAATTTTTTAATTTATATGTATTACGTTTTTCTTTCTATTTTATATATTTGTGTAATAATTGACATGTATTTTATGATTATTATACTAAGTAATATTATGTACGATACGTACTTGTACACCATGACTGCCCGATATCTATTACCGTTCTTCTAGTCAATCCTAAGGTTGTCTGAAAGAGATCGCCTTGTGCGATAAGACCGCCCATTGTACATATTGTGTAAATCTTTGTGTTCCTCTTGTTTGTTACCGGTGTACTTATTATGTACCTACCATAAAGAGTATATAAATAAAAAATAAAAACCATGTATGTGTCGTGGCTGTTGGTTTTAATTTATGAAATCGGATTAACATGTGTGTGCTGATAAATGGTTAAACAGGGATGTGCAAAACCCGGACAGGAGTATGAGATGGCAACTTGTAAGCGATAAGTATGTAGAAAATATTATTAAAAACATGAATATAAAAAAGTCACCGGGAAGTGATCTCATACGAATGTCCGATTTAAAATTAATCAGTCACAAAATTGGCCCTGTGGTATCTAAGTTGATTAATTTATCTGTTAAACAGCATATACTTCCGAATAAGCTTAAAGAGGCAATAATACGTCCTATTTTCAAAAAAGGCGACCGCAAGGTATATATAGGCCAATAGCTATATTATCCAGCATTGATAAAATTATAGAAAAATGCATAACTGATCAACTTGGAAACTACTTACAAACAAATAATATTTTAAATAACTCACAGCACGGTTTTCAAAGAGGGAAAAGCACCAATACTTTACTGTCTAAGTTTACTGATGAGATTAACAACTATCTAAACGATAAAAAAAATGTTGTTGCTATATTTTTCGACTTTAAAAAAGCGTTCGATACTTTAGAAACGAACACATTATTGAATGCAATAGAAGAGTGTGGAGTGAGGAAGCCTCTGAACGAGTGGTTCAAAGACTACCTCAATTCACGATCTTACCGGGTGAAGGTTGGTGACACACTAAGTGACGAGAAAACGGTTCGGAGCGGGGTGCCGCAGGGCTCAGGATGTGGCCCCGTGTGCTATTTAATGCATGTTAATAGCCTATGTAGGGTGGTGCAACATTGCTCAACGCACATGTTCGCGGACGATCTATGCGAAATGCGCGCCGGCGGCACTGACCTGGCCGAAACTTGTCGACTTGTTCAGCAAGATATGGACTCCATTGTCAAATGGTCACATGACAACGGCATTGTACTGAATTCAGATAAAACCAAACTATTGATTATACATTCTCCCTACTTGCTACTAAAAGAAAATCCTCGCCCATTATATACCCATACTTTTGATTGCTTCCACAATAACCTTATTCAATGTGGCTGTAAACCGATACAAAGAGTAAAGTGTGTTACATACTTAGGACTGAAAGTTGATGAGCATTTCTCTTGGGCTGAACATATAGATCTCCTATGTAATAAACTTAGAGTGATACTTGGTAAATTTTACCATCTTAGTTACAAGATTCCTATTAGTACACTAAAACTTCTTTATACATCTTTAGTAGAATCAATTCTGGATTATGCTCTTGATTGCTATGGACTCACATTCAACTCTTACATTGATAAATTGGAAAATATTCAAATTAGATTCATAAAATTACTTGTAGATAAAAAAACTAAAAATAAATACAAAAACGATTACTATAAACTTTTTAAAATATGTAAGTTATTACCGGTCAGACTAAAACATAAATGCCTTCTAGCTACTAATAACCATGGCAATCAAGAACATAACTCGTCATTCAAAATTAATATAGTTAATAAGTATAGCACTAGGATGATGACCTCGGGTAAATTCGTTGTTCCCAAAGTCACAAATATGTATGGTGATAGAACACTTTTTTTTTTTTTTTTCTCACGTGGGGAAATCCTCATGGACTATCCCCCGTCTGGGGAAGACGGGGGGGTGTGCCAGACTCTTACTGGCTAAAACCCCACGGTGTCCCTCCTTCTGACCTAAGGCCGGGGTCACGGGATTCGCTGTTGCATGCACCGCGACCCCGACAGATCTCGGTCCACCAGCTTCTTCTGGTGGACCTCTCCTGTGGTGGGGCAGTTGCTCCCCTGCCCCACATCCATCCGAGAGGCGCGCGCAGGACATGACGCGCCATCCTCCCTGGGCCCGTTACTGGTCGGGCGACGGGTTCCCCAACCCGCCGCCCGCAGGCCACTCACTAGGGTGGCCGGTGATCGTCACGCGCCCTCCGGCACCCGGTGCGTCTAGCGCGAGAAGGGAGAGAAGAAGCGGCCTCCCTCTCCCTCTCCGCTACCTCCTTGGTCACCATCACCCCCTCGCAAAAGGAGGCGATGGCTTCCATGGTGATAGAACACTGAGGAAACGTATTCCATATATACTCAACAGTTTGTCTGAGGTAATCAGACGTGAAGCTAATAAAAATAAGTTTAAATTATTTTTTTTAAATATCTTCTAAATACCTTACCTTAATATAAGTTCACTCCATAAATCTAAATGTAATAATATATAATATGATACAAGATTACTTGATTCCACAGTCAAACTGTTTATACAGTTTTGTGGGACACTTTATTAGATCTTAAGGCCTATCATGTACCTCTTAAAAATATAATAAATAATAAATAAATAATAACCTTGAAAGAGAGAAATTTACATGATATCAGAAAATCTGAATTAACCTTTTCACGTGGCCACGAGGCTAGTACATTAAAACTAGAACCTTTTTTCTGTCACTTGTAAAATGAGGATGGATATTCTGTCAGAAAAATATAATAACACTACAGATTGCTAAAAGGAAATGTTGTAACAATATTTTCTTCCACTCAAAACACGATACAGAACAAACACTTTTCGCAAGGTTGGGTTTCAATCCAATTGTCTTGTAATTTTAAAGTAGATATCACTTAGCGTCGGTATATTTTCTTTACGCTGATACCGCATTTAGTCGAAATAGTGTGGAAGCGTCAGATATTTCTGTTCAATAATATTATGCTTACGACTGCGTGTTATCGTTTTTAATTAGCTTCCCTTCGTATATTTGCTTTGTTTCAAATCTTGCGACAGATTTTTCAACTACATACAAGGTTAGTCGGAAAAGGGGTACTAAGCCGCAAGCCACTTAATGTATCACTGATGACTGTTTTAAAGAAAGAGTTAATTTTTTTTTTTCGTACAAAATGAGTTTTATTTTAGTTTTTTCAAAAAATCTTCATGCCTGCTTTAGTTACGAATTCAGAAAATGGAGCTTCTAATCCGTGACCGCAAATATGACCTAAAATGTAAACACAGCTGATCATAGCTGTGGATAGATAGAATTTAGCTTATTTTTTATGCAATCTTTGAACAGCTATTTCTTTTAAACTAATGACTTTTGGGGAAACTTGTAGAATAAAAGTTATCCATTATTATAGGTATTCTAACACCCTTTCGGCTTAGTATAAGTTTAAACTTTGCCTTACACCTAAGTAATTTTTAAACGATTTTAATTAGGTTCACTACATAAATATTTGTTTGATTAAAATCTTGCGACAGATTGTTCAACTACTTCTGTTTAACCGATTCTCCGGAAACTTTGCAAACAAATGCATTTCCCATGTAAATACAAAATTATAATAATTTAAACCTACAATCCTCAAAACCTGATGCTGTAGGAGTACTGCAAGATAAAACCGTTTAACTTAAAAGTTTTTTAAAGGTATTATCTATTTCATTTCGTTTCCATCGTGACTGTGTGTTTAATCACCTTTTTAAATGTGATTTAAAGAGTCAGGGTGTATCAGCGCAGCCACGGGGACTATTTGGCTAACATCATATGGATGCTACGAGGGAATAAAGAATCTTACATACAAACATATTTACATACACAGATACACGCGAAAAACATAACCCAGCCTTTACTGTTGCGCAGTCAAGTAAAAAAAACCGTGATGGGACCACTTATAAGTAGTATTTTTTTATAGACTGTGTTGTAACATTCCTTATTTGACGCCCTGTCGTATTTGTTCAATACGAATAGGGGAATAATTTATTTTCATACATATCTTGAACATTTTCAGCGATGAAACAGTTGTGTTTCCGATACAAGATGATTTATACAGGATGCACAGCATATATTTGCATAGTATAAAACAAAGTCGCTCCCGCTGTCTGTACGCTTAGATCTTTTACACTACGCAATGGACTTTAATGCAGTTTTCAGCAATAGATAGATTCAAGAGGAAGGTTTATATGCCCGACATTAGTATCAACATTGCACCTGTGCGAAGCCGGGGCGGGTCATAAACAAACCACACAAGAGCGAGACAACAATATCCACAAGTTACAGATGTCAGTTTTGACAGATGTCAGTTTTAACAGATGTCAGTTTTAACAGATGTCAGTTTTAACAGATGTCAGTTTTGACAGATGACATTTACATTAGTTCCTAGTGTTTTTACCCTACATTCCACATATCTAACATCGTTCTACGATATTGTGAAACTATTGGCCAAATACTCAAACGCTACTCAATTTTAAGTTGCCGTTAATGTCGTGCTGTCACTGTCACTTCGCCTTAGAAATAGGTATCTCATACTAGATCTTTATTATTCGTAAAAGGATTTTTTTACTTCCTCGCGACAATGAATGACACATCCAGTAACATCTACCTATACATAACGTGTGTTATTAACACTCTACGTAACAGAATACCCATTCATCCCCCAATAAACAATGTCAATATCTTAATGGAAATAACCACCTCCCCATTATAAATACTTTGGAAAACAAAGGAGATACCCACAAACAATTCAGATATTATAATAGTGTTTTATTAGTATTATGATAGTGTTTATTTTTAGTGAACAAAACGGATCCGCCTGAAATAAGCTTTTTTGTCTGGGTATTTTTACTAGACAGACTACAGACTAGACTCAGACGTACTTACAATGTTTTTAAAAAAATTGTTAAAGATCATTTCTTCTCTCAACACGTTTCTAATTCCTCATAAATCAGTACCTCATCATCAATCTACCTTGTTTTCCCTATCACATAATTATGTATCATATATATATATATTACAATATTTATATATATATATATATACATGTGTAAGTATTATGTCTATGTGTGGTGTGTAGTATATATTTTGCAGCAGTACACCATGGACTACCCCCTCTATCTTATTCATTGACTTCCTGTTCATCCAAAGGTTGTCTGGTAGATATCGCTATCAGCGATAAGACCGCCATTGTACCCTTTAATGTTTGTTATTGTATAAGAGCTGTGTTAAAATTTTGGTGTACAATAAAGTATATTCTATTCTACATCGCCTTGGATATTATAGTCGTCATATGACACGAATAATATATTCCAGCGATCTGAAATGTCATTCAGTCATGATTATAATAACATAATGGCTGATTTACAAGAGGATAGCTTCTCGAAGCGAGACTCATTCTGTCTTTGTCTGTCTTTACGATGAAAACAGAGATAGCATGAGACTCGCTTCGAGAAACTTATCTCCGTGTAAATGAGTCTAAACTACGCCTGGTATCCTCTTCCTTCGATGACCGCATCTACGTCACGATTTGTGATATTTTACCACCAATAACAACAAAGTTTGACAACAGAAGTCGAAGCTTATTGATTCATCAGGAGCTATGACGTAGATAAGGTCAGTCGTGTGATTTAGCTGTTACGGGTATAAACTACCCTGTCTTGTTATAACATGATTCAGTCCAGTGAATTCAAAATTAGAACGCGTCAGTTCGAATATCATGTCCCGAGTTCCAGTACAACAGTTTGGCTAGTAGCTATGAGTTAAATTTTGATCCATGCAAAGCTTTAGACTGATAAAATCACATTTATAACCCGTAGTCTCTACAGCATTAGGTAATCTACACCAACATGATACCCTAAATTAATTGTTTCAGGTTAAATTTCATTCTAGTCGCAGTCTTCTACTTACATAAACATTAAGGGTCGATTTTACAATCGTCAGATAACTTTTGTCTGAGGAATGTGACGTTTTGACAGCTTTTGTGTAGGAAATATATGACCTTCCGCCATTTTTATTCCTCAGATAAAACTATCTGGCGATTGCAAGATCGGTCCTAAGTGAATGGTCTTACTTGTCCGATTTCATTATCTTATCCAGGCCTTCGACTTTAGGAGCTCACCTGTAGATCCATAAGACCTTATGTCTTACATAACATAACATCATACCTGTGTTCCCCGAAGGGTTGGGCAGAGATGTATAGTAACACCCTCATTTAATTTTCGCCGTTGTTTAAGTCCCATGTAATAGGCGGCGAGCCTATTACCATCAACCGGGTACAACTCCAAACTCCAGGCTGCTACTGAGGAAATCCACACGGAAAAACCCAATAACACTTTACCCGACCTGGGGATCGAACCCAGGACCTCACGATCAGCAGTCGCGCTTGCCACCACTAGACCAACGAGACAGTTCTCTATGTCTTATGGATGCAAAGTAGATACAGAAATAGGAAAATCACAGACGAAGTCATTCAAGCGTCTGAATTGAATAATTGCAGTATGAAAAAAAGATCAGACAAAGAGTATATTCATGAAGATTTTTGTCTGGTGCGTAGGAACGCGTGACGACTAGCAGTGAATCGATGCGAACAGATGTTCCAGTTAATAGCCAATAAACTTGCCAACCATCACTATTTAATGGAGAAACTGCGGTGCTTAACAAAACATTTTTGTGAGTTCGAGATACTTGTATAATAGACATAATAATATTGCAGTTTAAGATAAGTTCGGAATACTAGTAAAGAAAGAAAGAAGAAAGAAAAGTTGTTTATTCGTGCCAACATGACGCACAAAAATGAAATAAAAGTATGAAACAAAATCAAAAAGAAAGTACTGGGCAAAATATGCGTCACATCCGCGCAAAACGGCCATCGCTCAGCATAACGCTGTGTCTCACGTGCGAAACGGAGCCCCGGCGCTGGTTTTCAGTGATAGCGTTAACACAATAACGTCTACCGGTGCAGCAAGTAAAAAGCAAGTAGTTGTACATTAAGATAAAAGCTTTAGTACTTGCAAAACAATTTGTCAGCTAGGCTGATTTTATGACGTCACACATCAATTTGATTGATTGACACGCATAATCAGTGGGTTTGTTAGCAGCTGTTGCTTTCTTTGGAGAGGGTTGATTGGGAGTGTCACTGATTCCTCTGTTGTTCCCATCCGTGCCGTTGCAATTATGTAGCGGTCCCCTGATGTCGACATTTTTTAATTCTTTTTTATGTATGTTTTTATTTATATTTAATGTTATTCTTAAGTACCTAATAAAATAGGACGTACATAATGAGGCTTGCATAGTCGCAGTAAAGCGAACTAATGCCTCGAAAAAAATTACTGATTCTGGTATGTTCGTTCACCGTCCTTAACTGTTCGACTGCCTTGCTGGTTCAGTGTTCGCAAGTGCGACTGCTGAGCATGGGATCCTAGGTTCGATCCCCAGGTCGGGGAAAATGTTATTGGGTTTTCCCATTTGGAATTTCTCAGTAGCAGCCCGGAGTATGGATTTGGGCCTGGTTAATGGCAATAGGCTCGCCCGCTATTATATGGGATTTTAACATAACTGGCAAAACGAGGGTGTATTAAAACACCTCTGCCGTACTCTTCGGGGAGTACAAGGCGTGATGTTACGTTCACCTTCATACGTCATCCATAAAATATTTAATATTTAAGAAACTGAGGACCTTTTAAAGAAACATGTAGTTCTGAAAAATATCTGTCAAAATGATGTTTTATTGATACGATACATTTAGGGATGATTTCCACCAAACGGCTTGCATCGCATCGGATCGGAACGGCTTTTACAATCTTTAAACGATATTAAATCGTGTACACAGTATATAAATTCTATATTACCAAGTCGCGCACAGCAGCTTGACCGCGGGCATCTTCCGCGACACGCGATCGTAGCCGAAAAAATGCTGCGGCGCGCGATCGACTCCGTTCGCCTGTCGTCTTATCCAAAACGGTAGGAATGAAACTATTTAACTAGGCGCAGAAACGGATACGGAGCCGATTGTATGCGTCGACATCCTGCCGGACGCGATCGTCTGTCGCCGCATCCGTTCGTATCCTTTCCGATCCGATGCGATGCGAGCCGTTTGGTGGAAATCATCCTTTACAAAGACCAAAAAATACTTATACGCGTCAAGAAGGATGACATAAATCGAGATACTGAAATAAGGGTATGGTATAAATTATTTTTCTTATGTAGGTACTGATTATCATAAGAATACATAGGACAGTCGTTACGGGTAGTCAGAAGCCCGAAAGTCTGACAGCCGGTCTAACTTTAGGATATCGGTATTGCCCAGTTACTGGGTTACGGAGGTCTGATGGCGGTCGCTCCGTGTAAAATACTGGTATTCAGCCGCATCTGGTTAGACTGGAAGCTGACCCCAAGACAATTGGGAAAAGGCTAGGAGGAAGGAAGGTAGGCACTGCGCTCGTATAAAATAAACATAGAAAATTGCTAAGATGTTATGAATATAATTTTGTATAGAGTAAGAAACTGACTACCTCGTTGGTTTAGTGGTGGCAAGCGCGACTACTGATTTTGAGGTCCTGGGTTCGGTCCCCAGGTTGGGCAAAGTGTTATTAGGGTTTTCCGTGTGGAATTCCTCAGTAGCAGCCCGGCGATTGGATTAGTGCCCGGTCGATGGCAATAGGCTCGCCCCCTATTACATGGGAGTTAAACATAACGGCGAAATGAAGGTGTTACTATACACCTCTGCCCCACCCTTCGGGGAATATAGGCGTGATGTTATGTTATGTAAGAAACGAGAGCGTAAGGGGTTAAACAACAATATATTCACAAGTTAAAGACCAACTTGTTTTGTTTATCGTCGACGGACTCAGCTAGAATATTAAGTAAAATGACAAATTGCAGGACATTATTATGAAGAGCTGTTTTCGTTGTGTTAGTATTCGAGACAAAAAACATGTCGAGTTAAATAATGTGTTTATATTTCAATTTGAACTGTCTTGTTCTAAGCTTGCTTTGATTAATTTCTTTTCTTCCTGCCCTTACCCCACACTAGGTGGGGTCGACACAACATTTATTTCATATATCGTCGCTGCGCCTAAAAAATTAGCTGTGTTTTTTTTTTAATTTCGGTTTTTGGTGCTGTTTTATAGTGCTTCTCAAGCCACGTAAGCCTGTGAAATCTGTTATCTAATAATTTATTTGGTTAAGGAGATAGCAAAATCAGCTACGTGATGTTGGCCAAAAAGGCTTCAAAAATCCTCTATGTGTGCAAAGAAACACTTAACGTATTTTTATTTCGATGCGCGCGTCTTAGAATTGTGCTTCAATATGACACATAGCGGGTTTATTATTTTAAAATAGTGTGGAAAATCCGCAAAGTGCTCCCCATCCGCTTCTAGGAAGACCAACAATGAAAATTATCGCGGTATTTACGACCCAAAAAAATACGCTATGTGACCAAATTCACTTTAAAATATCCTAGCACCTGTTATATCGTAGAAAAAAGCAAAAAAATAATATTTTATGATGTCTCGACATAAAGTCTAATATACTGCATACTAAGTTTTTAAATGTTGTTATCAGTTTGGGAAAAAAACAGTTTTTTGCTTCTCCTGTAAAGTTGGGTTTTTTCACATAGCGGATTTTGCAAGCGCAGCGACGATATGTAGTAAGAGGTTTTGGCTTATTGTTTTATGACCGGCCGCCTGCCTGACATCAACCCTCCTTGGGAATACTCATTACACCGTCGCGCGGGTGACCCAATGTGCTTGCGGATATTATGCACTGGGTCCCAAAATGATATGCTTGTCAATCTTATTGCCGACAACTAAGCAGACTATGTTCTTCTTGGTGGAGTATACTTGAATTCCTCGACCCACTCATTCAGTTTTGCTAGGGACTTTGGTTTTGACACATCGTAAACTATTATAGCACCGGGGGCTTCTCTGTAAAAACTTGATGTCAATGTTCTGTATCGCTCCTGTCCCGCTGTATGCCAAATACCAAGTTTGACTTTAACACCGTTCACGTCCATGACTTTACATTTGTAGTCAACTCCGATTGTAGCCGGGAATTATGAATTGTAGTCTCCAGTTGTGAACGCTAGAATTATGCTGGATTTACCCACACCGCACTCACCGATAAATAACTCACAATTTCTCAATGTAAAAAAAAATGAGGATAATAAATATTACAAAATATCATATTGATTGATTAATGAATATGGAAAAATAAATAAGTATTAGGTTTTAGTTGTTCAGTATTTACATAATATTTTTCACAATAAATAAATAAATAAAATATATTTAATTAATATTTATTAACTGCCTCGTTAGTCTAGTGGTGGCAAGCGTGACTGCTGATCGTGAGGTCCTGGGTTCGATCCCCAGGTCGGGCAAAGTGTTATTGCGTATTTCCGTGTGGACTTCCTCAGTAGCAGCCCAGAGTTTGGTGTTGTGCCCGGTTGATAGCAATAGGCTCGCCCCCTATTACATGGGACTTATACATAACGGCGAAATGAGGGTGTTACTATACACCTCTGCCCAACCCTTTGAGGAATACAGGCGTGATGTTATGTTATTGTAATTTATTTAAATTTTCGTTTAATAACAATTAAAGCTTCAATTTTTAATAAAATCGATGAATCAAATTGACCTAATAAAATATTCCTTGATCGTCGAGCGAGGGTGGAATATTCATGTGTATGTAGGTGTTCCATAGTTGCAACTAAACTACTGTACGCCTAGCTCGGACTTTAGACGTATCGTAATGTAAGCGAATTTTAAATCGAAAATTCGACTGTACTATAAAATTTTGGTTTATATAAAAGACAATACAATACAATACAATACTCTTTATTGTACACAAAACAAACAAGAAACATTACTATAAAAATAGAGATGTACAATGGGCGGTCTTATCGCACTAGGCGATACACATACAACAACAGATAGACATACAACAGATTCTTGTAGGGGTGAATCTATCATTACAGTTATAGCTAATATCAGTATGTCAGGATTGGGATCATGGTAAATAAAGTAAATTAAACCAAAATAGACTCTCTACCACTGAGAGTACTTTTAATTGGGTTAGTGATTAGTTACAGAAGCTAGTTCACAATATAACACAACAATTTACACAAGATCAGAAAGTAAGGACAAGCTAATCAGATATAAAAGGTCAGACTTCTTCAGCTGTTCGACATGGAATCCTCCGCTCCGTCGAATGACCACTGTTTTTATAACTTCGGGTAGGTTGATTAATCTTGACGGTTACCCTCCTATGTCAACACTGTCCAGTGTTACCAGCTACCGATAACATTTATTCTTTTGCAACATGCACAATTTGTATCATACATAGATATGAATAAAGTTTTCAATTTAATTAAATAGTATGTGTGAAACGAGTATTTCTGATTCAAAATTCACTTACATTACCGTTACGCTTACCTACGTTAGTAACTCTACAGCATTCGTGCTATGCCTACTGGACTGACGATTTCTACGTGCGACGGTGCGCTGTTTTGATAAACGAGGCGTCGACCTCATTATAGCGTTGATTTTAGCACTGTCATACCTCGGAATACCTGGGTATCACTTTTCTAATGAAAATTTTGTTGCCTATCCATTTTTGGCATTATTCGTCTATTAGGAGTAGTGGTACCCTCCCACGTTAAAGGGAGCGTCCGCCATATTTTGTTTGTGTTATTAGCCTCGGTCATATAGTGGCTTCATGCCACAAAATTCCTACTGAATATCTTAAGTAATAAATGTTTATCATGTATAGTTTAGTGAACTCGCTAGCTTACTAATGAGAAAACAGCGTTTGTACTCTTGTTAGTGAACACTTGAACTATTTCTTTAATAGCAAATAATGTAGTACCTAACATTACGCCTGTATTCACGGAAGGTGTTGGTAGAGCAGATATGTCGCACTGTTGTACACTAAGGTAAGGAACGGTATATAGAAAACTGAAAAAGCTAATTAAGCCAATTATTTTAAATTCAAAATCAGTGTAAAGTATCCCCAAAACTTTCGTAACATTCTTATAAATAAAACCACTTTATTTTTGCAAAATGGGTTGTGTCCTAACACAATAAGTTAATTTACAGCAGAGAAATATAAAATTCTTAAAAATACAAACCGCGATATACTTAAAAATTCCGCGAGTTTCCACTTATTTTCAATTCCGAATAATTGTCGGAATTTACTGTTTCCATTTTCGGTACACCGTCTCTTATACCCGGTACTGAGTACCACGTTATCGAGCAATTTAAGCTTATCACTATTGCCGAACACAATTCTTAACCCCGAGCTTCTGATAATTTTCTAATAAAAGAGTCCAATAACAAAGCAAAAATGTACGTACCAGAAAACGTTACGACGAAAATTAAAATACGCAAAGTATGTAGGTACTGTATAAAAAAATACATTTTATATTAAGGCAGAATGTAAAAGGATTCGCTAACAAACTTAAAGGATGATTTCCACCAAACGGTTCGCATCGCATCGAATCGGAACGGATTCTACAACCTTTAAACGATACTAAATCGTGTACACAGTATTTAAAATCTATATTACCAAGCCGCGCACAGCAGCTTGACCGCGGGCGTCTTCCGCGACACGCGATCGTAGCCGAAAGTATGCTGCAACGCGCGATCGGCTCCATTCGCCTGTCGTCGCATCCAACTCGATAGGAATGAAACTATTTGACTATAGTGGCTAAAATTTAATAGGCCCGTTTTGACAGCTGTCAAATTAGAACATGTTATGTCAATTTCGACACAGCCTCTTAAATTTAAGACACTATAGGCGCAGGAACGGATACGTTCGCAAGTGACGGTACGGAGCCGATCATATGCGTCGACATCCTGCCAGACGCGATCAGCTGTCGCCGTATCCGTGCGTAACCTTTCCGATCCGATGCGATGCGAGCTATTTGGTGGAAATCATCCTTAACTATACCACTACATTCATTTCAAATAAATATATCTATTCTACTCTACGTCTATAATTGCTCTATGTTGAAATCGTTCACAATTACCTGCAAAAATACGAAAAACATAACAAGGAAAACCTATGTATTTAACACGACAACTTGACAAGTGGGGCCGTTTCTCACATTGGACTTCAATTGACAGACCGTCGTCGATGTATCGAATGCGAAGTGGTCCAGAATAACAGACAGTCGATTAAGTGGGTCCTTAGTCACCAGGAAATACAAGCCGAATATACTGACTTAAGTGGATGGGGGACAGATCCGAGTGTTGTGTTGCAATTTGGGAGAACCCTATGTCCAGCAGTGGAAACCATATCAATGAAAAGGCCCATTGCTGAACATGAGTTACTCAATGACAGGTCTAATGAACGGTCAAAGGAGCAAAACCAGGGGAAAAAATTTACAAAGCCTTTTTTTATTCTTGACTGACCCTATGGAAAGTGCAGACAGGGTCTAAGATGGAGCACACGAATTCAAGGAACAGAGATATATCGGGATTACCGTATACAGGATGTAAACGAAATCATGTAATTCCTTCAAACCTCGTGATGTACGGCTGACATAGATTAACTCTGAACGGGATACTTTGGATTCAATAAAAAAAAATACAAGAAGTAAACATTGTGTTCTTAACGTGAGGCATTTTAGCGCCCCGAGTTAAATGACCGCGCGGCGAGCGATCGCCACGCAATTCGTTTAATTTTTGTATATTTTTTTTTATTGAATCCAGATGTATCCCTGGCAGGGTTAATCTATGTCAGCAGTACATCACGAAGTTTGAAGGAATTACATGATTTCATTTACACCCTGTATTAGGCTCTCAGATACACACGATGGAACACAGTAAACTGCTTGGCGCTATGACTGGCGCTTACGCTTGGCTTTAATGTGAGGGTGGTAGCTAGCCAGGCGGACCGTATAGATCCTACCACCAAGCATGCTGGGTTTTGTTGAATCTTACAACACGTGTTTATTCCGAGCGTGCGGTGAGGAAGTTTAATATTCTAGCCCGTCTCCACACGGGATAGTGCCTGCAGGCAAAGGGGGATTAAGTTAAATAAAGTGTAGGAAGTGTGTCTATATTTACGCTCCATCTCTTTTATCTTATCAATAGATGCAGGATCACGTCATGTGGACCAATGTCAGCAGCTTTCTCGTAAAAATGTGCTGAAAACATTGCCATTACATAACATAACATCACGCCTGTATTCCCCGAAGGGTAGGGCAGAGTGTATAGTAACACCCTCGTTTCGCCATTATGTTTAAGTCCCATGTAATAGGGGACGAGCCTAATGCCATCAACCGGGCACAAATCCAAACGCCGGACTGCTACTGGCGGAAAATCCCAAAAACAATTTGCTCGACCTGGGGATCGAACCCAGGACTCACGGTCAGTAGTTGCGCTTGCCACCACTAGACCAACGAGGCAGTAATTGCAGACGTTTGCCAGTATTACCGTTATAAGACAAATGTCACTATTCGGGCTAGTCGAGCTACATTGAATTAAGAAATTTAATTAATAGCGATTGGCTGGCCAACGCACAAGAATATTTATTTAGGCTAATCTAAAATTGCTAGTTAAGCCCGGGGAAAAGATTTTAAGTAAACGGCGGTATTTATTTTATCACAGAAACAACCGTGATTTGATGTTATCTATATATATAAATAAAAATGAATCGCCAAATGTGTTGCTAAGCGCAAAACTTGAGAACGGCTTGACCAATTCGGCAATTTTTTTTTCATATGGAGGTTCTTATGGAGAGAAAAAAACATAAAAATTGCATGGAAAATAGTAAAAACAACAGTTTTCTTTTCCCACTACAGGTCAATAACTTTTGACAGAACGAAGTCTGTCCGGGCAGCTAGTGAATCTATAAAAATACGATAAGCGTTATATTTCCAAGAATTATAAATTTAATAAATAAATTTGTGTTAGTATTTCTATTTACAAAATATAATCTGTACAAAACTATCTGCAGAATACACGCGCAAGTTGATATTTCAAGGAAACTATAAACTAGATTTATATAAGAAAACTATTATCACGTGAGCCAACGAGATATTTATGAGCTAACGTTAGCCACAGGTGGTCACTATAAACTATATCTGGACTATCTGCTACATAAATATATACCTAGTTAGTGCGAAAATATTGTTATAAATTTATTTTGATTGTAATAAAAATGCTTTTTATAACTAAGCACGCGGCTATTGCAATTTTGATTGTTATATTTTCTTATTTGATTGAAAGAGTTTTGTTTTTCCAGCTTTGTCCACTTGTGGGACTGTATAAGTTAAGAAAAAAGAAAATCGCATTGCACAAGATATCTGCAGCCACGTAATGCCATCGTTCAATAAATGTGTGTCACATCAAAGTATTGCACAGTTCATGTTACATATTTTGAGTAAACATCAACACCATAGCATAATTAGCTCATTACTGCCCCACTGCTGGGCACGGGCCTCTTCTTAGAATGAGAAGTGTTTAGGTCTGAGTCCACAAGGCTAGCCCGTTGCGGATTGACAGACTAAACACACCATCGAGAACTTTATGGAGCTCTCAGATGTGCAGGTTCCCTCACGATATTCTTCCTTCACTGTTAACGCAAGTGATAATCAAATTCTGATCCGCACATGAATTCGAAAATTCAGAGTCACAGTCCGGAATCGAACCCAGACCCTCCCCCCCTCCTCCAGACTTTCGAGCAAAACAAAACAGTTTATTTATCACATCGCAAAAGTAAAGCAATGGAGCGGAAAACTAAATTCACATCTTACATCTTCCATTTTCGCAACACCCGCTAAATATTTTTGGCAGAATCTTTTCACGCGCCTCTATTTTATCTACAGAACCACTCACTTTTATAGCTTACGTAATAATACCATTTTTATCCGGCTTTAGTTATTTTAGCCACTATTTCGGCTTTCACGAATTAGCTGGCCTATTCAAGGGAAGAATTTTGATATCTGTATTAGTAGGTACCTACGCTTCGTTTTTTCGAGGATGAAAAATGTCTATCCGTTATAAGTTTTAGGTAGATTTTATATTTAGTAAATTTTTGTACTGTTATGAAAAATGTTGGTGGTTCCATAACATGAAGCCTGTATTCCCCGAAGGGCTGTATAGGGCAGAGGTGTATAGTAACACCCTCATTTCGTCGTTACGTTTAAGGGCGAGCCTATTGCCATCAACCAGACACAAGTCCAAACTCCGGGCTGCTACTGAGAAATTCCACACGGAAAAACCCAATAACGCTGCCCGGCCTGGGGAGTGAACCCAGGATCTCACAATCAGCAGTCGCGTTTGCCACCACTAGACTAACAAGGCAGTTAATATCCAACATTGACTCCAAATTAGTCTAATTCAGAATAAAGAGTTCCTATGGTGTCCAAAAAAGAATTCGGATAAAAACGAAACAATCTCAATCTCCTGTGATGTTAATTGCCAGGAACAATACTGAGCAGATGAAGAAATTCCACCGTATAACCTTGTTCTAAAGTTGTAAAAGTCATCTGAGGTAGCATGGTTAATATTACACACTAACGAGCTATTAACTTGGTTATGAACCACGTTATCTCAACGCCGACCTTCCTATAATTACATTGGTTGAATTTTCACGTTTTAAAACTGTTGTATTTCACAAATTTTAAAGATACATTAATATTTATTGATATTTCGACTTGATAATCGAAGGAGGAAATGTATGCACGTAAACATAAGCGAAACGAAAATTTTGCTAAGCCTTATTATGTGCATCTGAACTGAGGGATCAAATCTCAAATACTTGTGAACAAAAAGACAGAATTAGTTGAAAATCGTTAAAACTTGATAGGATACTCCAAAAATTTGTATAACGCGATTTAAGAAAGTTATGGTCGTATAACTTGATCCCTCAGTTCAGACAAACGAAGTATGTAAGTGAATCTCAGAATATATCGTATGTGCGAGTAAAATTTACTTTTCAATCATTTGTTATGTATTTGTAAAATTCCTAGCTCACTAGAACGCTGCATCACAAAATTATGGCGGCTTAACATGATCAAAATAAATCATTACACGTTTTATATGAGGGATCTTGAAAACATGATGACTTTAGGGCTAGAAAAAATCTTGATATGCCGTTTGTAACTTGTAATTAAACTACCTACCGGGTGAATTTGCAAAAAAGAAATTGTGACTCAAAACTTACCTTGAGAAATATTCAAATTGTTTAATATTTGTTACAGAGAATCGAAAATAAGCCATCCACCGGCCCCGAAGTAATGAATTTGGTTGGAGTGATGATTATTGAAAAATGAGTGGAGATGAATCTTCAAATATAACTCAAACATTGACGAATTTATTCGAAGAAATGTTACTAGAAACTGAAATTACTGGTGAAAATAGGAGCAACGTGGACTTCTCCCAGTTCCTCTCAGCTTTGAGGGTGCAGTCGTCTAAGAATAGTTCACATGAACCTTTGGACTTTGGTGCTCTAGTGAAGCTTGTTGACGGATGGAGGACTAGACTTAACCTTACGAGATCCAGTGAACCAGCGTGCACATACTGTGAAGGAAATTTTAGAGACTTCATTCTTGCCTACAACAGTATACATGGATACATCAGTCTCATTGTGAGTATTATTTAACGAGATCGAGGTTTTATTTTAACCTTATTGTCTAAATGTTTGGTGCCTTAATTAACGCCGAATGTGATTTCAAGCGTGAAGGGATACCAGCCAGCCTGTTGCGGGTAATATTATTTTTTCTCACGACGCTTGCGAAAATCGCTTTATTTGCTTAGTAGCATTAGCACAGCTATACAAACTGCCATCTCTTCTGAGCTGTTGGGTTTCTCTTTCAATCGTCTCGCATTTAGGTTAAAGTTTTATATCACACTAGCTTTTGCCCGCAGCTTCGCTTGCGTGATTTTTTTTCACCCCCTTAGGGGTTGAATTTCGAGAAATCCCTTCTTAGTGGATGTTAACGTCACAAAATGAACCTACTGTCAAAATTTCAAGTTTCTAACCCCAGCCGTTTAGGCTGTGCGTTGATAGATCAGTCAGTCAGTCAGCTTCTCCTTTTATATATATAGATTGTGACTTATGCCCAGTTCCTATGGCCAAAAACGAATCGTTTTGCTTACCGGTAGCATTTTTTATTGCCCAACTGGGCATATAAATAAGACTGCTAAGCTAATTTTACCTATGATAATTACTTCCATATGGGAGGATCTACTATGCAAAACCGTGAGGTCTTTGCTTCATTATTAATACAAGAGTCTTAATTTTAACATAACGCTCGATAAATTGTAGAAACCGGCCTTAAATCTATAATTATTGACGCACGTCAAACGGTGGATTTGCGGGAAATTATTCAGTCTAGGTAGAACAGGTGTTCTGGATTGGAAAGCCTACAATAAAACAAAATAGCGAGATCTTGTTTAATTTTCAACACGTTTTCAACAAATATTATTTATAACCTCATAAAAAATATTATTCTATCTACAACTCTTGTTCGCTTCCACAAAAGTATTTTTTGTACAAAAAACCAATAACAAAGTCACGTTTCAATCGAGCGAAATGAGGTAATAAATGCTAAGTCTACTAAGGAAAGCCACAATTGTGCCTTTTCTAGACTAACTAGGTCGTTTTCTTGATTTATGAGGTGACAGCCTTAAGTTATTAGGTAGGTTAGGTCGATATCTGTAAGGTACGTAGGTCAAAAAGGTCACTTGTCTTAAACTTCCAAAACATGGTTCATAAATAATTAGTTGCCTTTTATTTTTTTCAGTGGAATGTTGAAGGCACAGTTTATAACCGAAAGTTGGGTCTACATTGCAAAATTAAGAAATTATTATAATTAAAGACATTATATAATTAAAGAAATTATACAATTAAAGAAATTATATAAGTTCAATGTGGGCAAATCCGTCTGCGGGCAATTTCATACACATGCATTTTTATTAATTCCAGAATAGTTAGTTAGTGAATATTTTAGTTTAGTTAATAACTAAAAAGTGATCCTGTTGTATCGACCGAGTGGACAACAGCGTAACTATTTCTGGAATGAATACAAATGCATGTGTGCGGAATTGTCCCGCAGACGAATTTGCACACATTGATCTTAATTAAAGCAATAAATTTTAAATTAATTATTTTATATAATTAACGAAATATTAGAAATTATACATTATAATTTAAGCGTTTTAAAAAAATCGACATGTTGGACCTAAAATGCAAAATTACATTGACGCGTGGTTCGTCATCAATTTAAATAAACGCAAATGTGCGTCAATAAAAATATTGAATAGGGTTTGACTTAATACAGAATGAATTTAGAAGTATTTTACTGCGAAAATCCGTCTAAATAGTTACAGCACACTTGAACACGAATACGTCTCATAGTATACCACCATAGCTATAATGCTGTCAACATTTTAATTAAATAAGAACAAAAGTGTTTTATAAAACATTAATCGGGCTATTCAGCGAACATATTGACCCATTTGACTTGATCATCAGGCGATAATGATTCACAAACATAACCTAGCGTATCAAATATCCCATAATTAAGGTTATTTACACATGAATGAATTAGGGGTGTTTACATATGAATTGATGGGTTTTTGATCGAGTTCGTATGAACGTTTTGTTTTTACGCGTATTTTGTGTGTTCACGTTTTTGTTTTCATGTCTGATTTACATAATGCATCATGTTAACTGCCTGGGAAACCTTTCAGGTGTTTTTATTCTAAATACCTATAGTTGAATTGTGATTAATCCGATTCAAATTATAATGGTTAACGGTTGGGTTAGTTTTGAAATGTCCCGCAGTTACCTGCTTCTTGCTCACCAGTGAAGTGGTTCAGTCTGTAAAGACTTATTGTAATAAAATATGATCAATTACGCTGCACGTTATTGATAATAAGATAGATTTGCTTGTAGAAAATCGTTTTTGAGTTAAGCTTGCCCTTGTACCGGCCTTCACAATAATTTTCTTGTGTAGGTACAATTGGACGTAGTTAAGCAGAAAGGACTCAACCCACACAGAGTCACTTTTGAGTTATTGACGTTTTAATTTCATAGTCGTTTTCTTCAGTGATGCTGTATTCAGATTTTGTTACCTAATTACACATCCTTAGTGAAATCGGTAGTTGATGGGTATATTGTGTATTTCTGGACTTATTTAGGAAAATATAGGGTTGGATGATTTAAGCAGGTTGGTAATAAAAAGAAAATACTTGCCTAATATGTGGTTTGGTTCCCTGTCACAAAAAATGTATTTCCTTTTTTTATTTCTTGGATCTTTTTTGCTGAATGAAAGGCCCTACCTCATAAACTATTTTGGTACCAATAACTCATTTTTGACACATTTTTTTTGAGTCCTTTCTGCTAAACTACGTCCAAATAGAATAAGAAAGAATCTGGCATTTGATGATCGAACATCATTCTGTGGAGCAAAATTCAAAATAAATAAACACATATCAAGTTTTAAGCATTATAAACGGAATATAGCTTCAAGTTGGTTCGTTAGTAATTAATGGAAGCACTAGGTACTCTGTAATCAGATTAATTATTAATTCATGCAATTTTAAAATTGTTAAAACAAAATGAAACAGTTTTAATTAAAAACGCAGAATTGAAATGCAGCACTTTTAAATAAATTATTATACTTATTACATTTCACTGCTCGGCGTTTTATCCGAAAATAATATCAGTAATCTACCTATATACTAATATTATAAAGCTGAAGGGTTTGTTTGTTTGTTTGAACGCGCTAATCTCAAGAACTACTGATTGGAATTGAAAAATTATTTTTGTGTTGGATAGTCCATTTATCGAAAAAGGTTATAGGCTAGGTATATAACATCACGCTACGACTAATAGGAGCGGAGCATAAATGAAAAATGTTACAAAAACGGGAAAAATGTCCACCCGTGCGAAGCCGGGACGGGCCGCTAGTTTTTAAATAAAATTAATAGAGACTGGACTATGCTTTTGTGATAAGTATACCACGCTGCTCATGTAAAAAAATATACTCATAATTACAAAATCAGCGTGCAATAGATACCTAAAAAGTTGTAAATTAGAAAGTAAATATTTTATGTATTTATAAGGCGGGTGGCAATGGAAACGCCGGTAGAGGACGTTCTAGAAGGTGATACATCGATGTTATTGGTGATGTTCTTCACAAAGGACAGGTGCGTAGTACTCTCAACCGGAGTGCGTGTATGACAAGATGTATGAATGTGGATGAAGCGAAAGGAGTATGTCACGATCGTAGCATGTGGCGTTCTATACTTTCTGCCTACTCCCATGGAAAAAAATCGGTTTATACATATATGTACGTAAATAATTTATTTTCTTTGATCTCTTGAACGACTGTTGATTCGAGAATTTCGAGGTTTGAACTTAACTCTTTAGCAAAACTTCACTCTAAAGTACAAAAGAGATCAGTTTTAGCTTTGTAAACTGTTTTGTAGCATCCCAAAGCACTTTTAAATTGAAACTAATCAGGTAAATAAAATTTTACAAAAGCCCCTAATTATTAATAAACGCTGAATAAAGTTTAACGACAATTTAACCGTAATTTTTTAAATGTATAAGACATAACAGTGTATAAGCTTCTCTGATTTTCGCTTTACAGCAGTGATAGCCTAGTGGCGTGACCGTCGGATTGCCAAGTCATAGGTATCGAGTTTGAACCCAAGGCCCGCACCTCTGACTTTTCGGATTCATGTGCGTATTGTATAAATATCACTTTCTTAAAAACGGTGAAGGAAAACACCGTGAGGAAACCGGCATGCCTGAGAGATATATCTCGACGGCATGTGAAGCCAAGCCAGAGGCTCATGGGCGGCATAAACTCTGACACCAGGTTAGTCACTAACCACACGAAAAGAAGAAGAGCTTCTCTGAACTTAATTCAGGTTATGAGTAAGGGGTTTTACCCCCTTGCAAATAAACGCTGAATAACGTCCGTATAACCATAATTTTGATGTAGGTATAAGCTTGTCATAATTTTATTCAGCATTTATTAGTAAGGCCGTAAGTATACAGGATAAACTTTGTTCTAGAAAAAAACTTTAGGTTTACGTAATCAGGCATCGCTGTTTCGTAGTATGTGTTACATATTGTGTTGGGACCATTAGACCGTGTAGAATAACATCTTTTATGTGAGCCTGATTTATTTCTAAGGTACATTAGTGTTAGCAACTTAATAAGTTGTTAGTATCTACACGTTTAGTTTTGTTAGTTATAGTTCTTTTCCCAACTATGTTGGGGTCAGCTTCCAGTCTAACCAGATGCAGCGAAATCCCAGTATTTTACACGGAGCGAATGCCATCAGACTTCTGCAGTTCCAGTTACTGGGCAATACTCCTAAGGTCTTTTGGGCTTCTGACTAATCATAATGAGTGTCATAGTTATTCGTAAGCTGGGAGCAATAGTTTAACATGCTCTCCGAGTCACGGAGGGGTCTTGATGTGTCCCCCCCGATGGGTTCCTGCATTGTCGTTGCGGGGGGGCTCAGTAGCCGTGGCGTAGATCCCCACGGTGAAGCGAAGAGGAACCCGAGGAGGGGCGAGTAGCGGCCAAGTAGGTTGCGGTGTCGTCTGGGCGACATCGCAACTGAGGCGGGCCGCGATGTTTCATGGGAGGTATCGCGGCTGAAGGGTGGAGGCCGCGGCGGGAGAGGAGTGCCGGTATTGGGATGTGCCGTTCTCCCTACCTTCCGCGGCCTTGACGGGGTCGCCACCGTCAGATGGTGGACACGGTGGGGCTGCAGGGGGAGAGGAGTGTCGGTATGTCGTTGGCCGCTCTCATTATCCTCTGCGGCCGAAAAGTGATATGCGGCGGGGCCACTAACCTGACCCGTCGCAGGGAGACCAAGGGTGCCCAGACACGGGGTAGTCTGGCGCCCATGTGCTTGTTTGGTCCCCGGGGTGGTCACGGCGTGCCATGTGTTCTGGTGCGCCGGTGATGTGGAGTGCCCCCCACGCCTCTCAGAAGGTCGTGGGTTGGGGCCCCACAGTGGAGAGGTCCACCAGCAGTAGGTGGACCAAGACCTGCCGGGGTTGCGGTGCATGCTTAGGCGAATCCCGCGACCCCGGCCGACGGTTAAGAGGAGGAACACCGTGGGTTTTTAGCCGGTAAGAGTCCGGCAGACCCCCTCGCCTACCCCGGGCGAGGGACACCCATGAGGATTTCCCAAGATAAAAAAGGGGTCTTGATATGTAACGAATGGTCACCCATCCACGGGCAGACAGTTGTTAAGTAGTCACGAGCCCCTTTTTTTGTTAGTAGTAAGTACACTCATATTATTATGTGAAAGTTTGTGAAGATGGATAGATGTTTGTTACACAATCACGCAAAAACGACCCGATGGATTTGGATGAAATTAGACACACAAATAGATCACGTCCCAATACATACAAAACTTTTTATTCGAGTAAATAAAGTTATTTCACTAAAATAAGAGTTATACAGCAAGTTCAGTATAATACTTTCAAAATTGTGTGTTGCTACATTTAAAATTCTGAGACAATCATATTTAATAATTAAGTTCCCTAAAGAAACAAAATGCTTATTATCTAATTAATTTTCCATCTAAAAACAAATCTCATAACACTTCCCTATTTATGTAAAGCTATTTCCTCAACTGTTGCTCATTCATAAAAAAACACACACCATTGATATTTCCTGTAAACAATCGTAAAAATAATTTTTGGCCACATTCCAAAGAAGTCCAAAGTCGATTTATCGATTACTATTCACCTATAGGTATTTTGATGGGCCTCTATGACACAAAACATAGAAGGTGTTGGCCATGGTATAACACAATACATTCATAGTCTGCGTAGTTGTCTGCAATAAAATTGACAAGCATATAATTTTGGGACCCAGTGCATAATATCAGCAAGCGCCTAGGGTCACCCGCGCGACACAGCGCAACAAGTATTCCCAAGGAGGGTTGATGTCAAGCAGACGGCCGGTCATAAAACAATAAGCCAAAACCTCTAACAACATGGATTTACGAAATACATGTTGTGCCGACCCCAACTAGTGTGGGATAAGGGCAGGGAGATGATGATGATGTTTGTAGTCTCATCTTGTGACGACTAGATCACGTGACTGTACTTTACTACGTCATAGCTACTGCTGAACGCGAATAAGCTTCAACTTCCGTTGTCAAACTTTGTTGTTACATACATAACATCACGCCTGTTTTCCCTTAAGGGTGGGCAGAGGTGTACCTATATAGTAACCCTCATTTCACCGTTATGTTTAAGTCTAATGAAATAGGGAGCGAGCCTATTACCATCAACCGGGCACAAATCCAAACTCTGGGCTGTTACTGAGGAATTCCACACGGAAAGATAACAAAGGTAACACTGTCTGACTTGAGGATTGAACCCAGGACCTCACGATCAGCAGTCGTGCTTGCCACCACTAGACCGATGAGGCACTATGTTGTTACTATTGGGATAATATCTCAAATCGTGACATAGATAAGGACATCGCAGGAAGAGAATACAGGCGGTTTTATATTATTACAGCATGGCGTCCACGACCTCTAGCCAAAACCTCTAACATCACGGGCTTATGAAATACATATTGTGCCGACCCCACCTAGTGTGGGAAAAGGGTAGGAAGAAGAAGAAGAAGGCGTCCACGAACCACAAAAATGTTTTCAATTACGCTTAAATATATCCCTTTTCTCCGAAGTACCGTACCTTTACAGCCGGTATGTCAATGGCACTTATATCCTTTTGTCAAATAATACTAATCAGCCACAGATATCTGTAAGTACCTCCTTACGATTGTCATGCCTCTATTGAGGATGTTCTCAACTTCCCTTTTTATTTCAATTAGGATCGTGTCGTCTAATCTCTGTAATGTGCGGACTTATCGAGCACCCATTGTTGAGTCCCAAAAACACAACCAGCTGGAAAGAGAACAGATTAAAAGAACGCAAAGTATTTTTAACCCTGGACGAAAAAAGAGGGGTGTAATAAGTTTGAAGCCTATGTCTGCCTGTCTGAGGCGTCGTAACGCCCAAGTGGGTGAACCGATTTCAATACGGTTTTTTTGTTCGAAAACTAGTTTAATCGTTATGGTTATAGGCTAAGTTTGATGGAAATCGGTTCAGCCGTTTCAAGACAATCAGCTCTTTTCACAGTCGGTGAAAAGATTTCTGCCATACAATGTGTATTTATTTAAATTCTGCTTGTCCGATTGGCTGGAAATTTCTAACATATATGCAAACCTAGTGATAATACAGTATGAGGGTACCATTGAGCTGATCTGGTTGAGGGTTCGGATTGAAAGTTTGGTACCACGACTTCAAAATAGCTGATAATCAGGCAGACCCATTGACATTGCCTCGTCACTTGTTTTGTCTTGCCAAAATAAGTGACTTGGACAAGGACTTGGAAAGTCACCCAGGGTGGCTATCGGCACTCGGCAATGACTAGTTGCAGACCCATCGTGTTTAAACTCTTATGACTTGTTATGGAAAGCACTTTCTCACCGCAATAATAATAAAAAGGATCGACAGCCACCTTAAAATGTCGGGGAATTTTTAAATATTTAATTTAAGAGTAATTTTCTCAAGTAGTCTTAAAGCTATTGCAAGAGTAATTAACTATTTATACAGTTCTAGCACACCTAGTACGTAATCTTCTCCCGACCTCTTTGAATATAGCTTGTGGTAAGATCTCGAGAGCGCTAATATTCGGTGAAGCATTGCTGGAACGCCAACAGTAGTGTACAGTCACGTGTAATAATATGTATACACATAGCGAAATTAAAAAGCGATTTCCTTCTAAAATATCTATTAGAATTATGAAATATTCTACACATAGCTTCTACAATAACATTCGAATAGCCGTTTCGAATATTTCTAAATTACACATTATTCTCTAAAAGAAATTCGCTTTTTAGGTTCGCTATGTGTAGACATCTTATTAGACGTGACTGTACTGTGTGCGCCCCATTTTCCCTGTGTGCTTTGTTCTAACACCGAGAGCGGTACTTCAAATGCTGACTCAAAGTGGCCGTTCTATGTGGTTTGGTTCTTTTTTTATAGTGACGAAGCAAGTCTGAGCATTGATTGATTGACCTAATAAGCTATGAAAAATTATCAATCAATTATCTCATCCTGTCGTAGTCCTCTACTGGACTTAGGCCTCTCCCAAGTTGTGCCACAACACTCAGTTTTCCGCCTACCACATCCAGTCCACCCCAGCTACCTTCTTAAGGTTGTCGGACCATCTGGCTTGGGGACGTCCTACGCTGCATTTGCAGATGCCATTAACACACTGTCATTATTAGTACATGATATAGAGTGAGGGTAGATGTAGAGTTGTTTTCATCAATGAATACCTAGGATTCGTGTAAATTACAGAAAATTTTAGTTTGGTGTAGAGATTTCTTTTTTGCTATCAGGAGAAACCCATCAATTTCTTATGCAACCGAAAGCTTCGAAGGTCCACAAGCTTTACAAACTTGTTTCCTCAAAGGATGTAAAATAAAAGACGCAGTTAATACTATATATATTGTTCCAGGTTTGCTTCTTTGGCAGTCTAGCGAATGCGCTGAACGTAGCCGTGTTGACGCGGCGGGATTTAGCGGCGGCGCCCATCAACCGGCTACTGAAGTGGCTAGCGGTAGCCGATGTCTTCGTCATGCTGGAGTACGTGCCCTTCGCTATATATAGATATTTGGTGAGTTTAGAAACTAACGTTATAAGCAAGTATACACACACCTACAGCCATACTTACACATATTATAATTCCCCCCCAAACACACACGCCACACAAATGCACCCCCCCCCCCCCCACACACCCCATACTCACACTCACACAAATACCCTCACATTCATATTAACTATTTACTATACAAGGTTAGTCGGAAAGGGGGTAGGTAGTAAGCCACGGGCCACATGATGTATCACTGATGATTATTATAAAGAAAGTGCTAAAATTTCAAAATTCGATAAAAACGAACCATGCAAAATGATTTTTCTTTTAGTTTTTTCGAAAATATCCTTCACTCCTGCTTTAGATACGAATCCAGAAATGGATCTTCTAATATGTGACCCCAAATACGACCTAAAGTGTAAACACAGCTGATCATTACTAAGGATAGATAGAATTTAGCGTCTTTTTTATGAAATCTTTGAACAGCTAAGTATTTCTCTTAAACTAATGACTTTTAGGGAATGTTGTAGAACGTTGTTGTATTATTATGGATACTTTAATACCCTTTCGGCTTAATACCCCCTTTCCGACTAACTTTGTATACAGTGAATCTGTTTTTGCACACAGATCAATCTTCATCATTTTACTGAATCACAATGCTGGAGGGAAGAGCGGTGCTTATCCCATAACACAGGGCCTTACCGCTCTATTTCGGGAAGCAAAAACTTAACCCTATTTTTTATGTTTTGATTGATTTTCTGCTGTTGTAATAAATTATATTGGAAAATAATAAATTACTTTGGAAATATATTGAAATTTAAGTAATTATTGGTACGAAACTAATAAGCCGGGCTGTTGTAGCAGCTGATGTTTGAGTATTCTGAAGTACCTACCTAATGGAAAATCGACTCTTGAACGATTGACATCTGGAAAGTTAACTATATCAGCAGAAAAAGTCTATGAATATTCAGTAGAGAGTCTATAGTAAAATGTTTAGTTTATTAAACACTAGCGGCCCGTCCCGGTTTCGCATGGACATTTTTCCCGTTTTTGCAACATATTTCATTTATGCTCCGCTCTTATTGGTCGTAGCGTGATTTTATATAGCTTATAATATTATTCTTCGATAAATGGACTATCCAACACAAAAATATTTTTTCTATTCCATCCAGTAGTTCCTGAGATTAGCGTCCTCAAACAAACAAACTCTTCAGCTTTATAATATTAGTATATGTAGATTAATTGACCTTATATTTGTTACATTATTTTATATCATTTTGAAGTCCATAAAACTGTACCTGTTGTAAGGATGTTTATACGCGGACACTATCAGAGAAAGGGATAGGTACTATATTGGGATAAAATGATTGAATTCTACAAAACTTCTTACAACACTCATTTCATTTTCTTTTCTATCTCGTCCCAATGCTATTTGCATCTTCCCTAGAAACATCCTTTCAGGTTTCCTCGGATGATTCGGACCATCGCCCGGTCGTTGACCTCAGGCAAATGATGGCCGTTCAACTCTAAGCGATTTACTTTCTCCGTGTTAAATTACTATCTTGTCTTGGACCTTTTTGAGATTTAAGACTTACACTTATCCTAAATTACTCCTGTGGTAAGAAGATAATTATTATCGAATTTGTGCCTACACAATTCATTATAGGTACTTTACGTTGGTTGCCAATCGTGTGGTTGGTAATACCAGCGACGGGCATTGTGGTTTTAATTTTCGTTTAGAAAATCTATCAGTTATAGCTCGGGGTTAAATGGTTTTGCCTTTGTGGTCAAACTGCCCGATGAACAGGAGTTCTCTGTAATACAGGGATAATTATAAAAGAACTTTATTTAGTGCTCATAATAAGTTTTGCACTTACTTATATATTCCTCTATATTCCTCTTCATTACACAAAATATGTACAATTTATTTACTTATATTATTACACTTTTCGAATGGTATACGCAGCTAGTTATTGCATTTCAAGCGGGACTAATTACATCACGTGACAATCGCGAGCGTCGGCGTCGTTTACAGCTATGATGCTCTTACGCAACAAGGGCCGCCGCCCGCCTTCTTGCATAATTGTCTTTTGTTTTGACGCGACTGTCATGTCTTGTTATGAGATGCAATTCTAGTTACATATTTAATAACAATATTTGTATTTATATTTGGCACAACACACTACACAGTATTTTAACTTGATTTTATACACCGCTTAGTACCTAATTTACGATAGTTAAATACTCACGTTACGACTGGTTCTCTCTGGTGCTTTCGTTACGTCGCTCGAACGAAGGTTGTTGCTGAAAATCAGCGCTGTTGGCGTTAGGTTCGTCCGAAGCCTCAGCATAATGCTGAGCAATGACCTAAATTTTCACGCACCATGCGACGCACAAATTCAACATGTTTAAATGTTTGTATTGTTTGTATTTGTATAGTGTCACTTAGTTTTATGATGCATGAGGATTTATGGTTATGGTAGCCCGTGCACCATAGACTAAATAATAGTAACCATAGATTATTTTATTTTTTTGTGTGTTTGGGTTACCGTGTTGTTTAATATATTATGTTTAAATTTAAGTGTTAATTTTTAAGAAACATTATATTTTTAATTTTAAGTATCCGTGTGCGACCGCGTGGGCGGAAAATAAATACTTTTTCTTTCTTTCTTCTTTCTTCTATATTTAGTAGTAACTACATACGTAAACAGAATCAGCTTAGTACTGTCCCACTGCTGGGCATTGGCCTCTTCTCCGAATGAGAAGGGTTTAGGCCTAGACCACCAGGCTGGCCTGGTGCGGGTTGGCAGACTACACAAACCATCGAGAATTTTATGGAGCCCTCTTACGTGTGCAGGTTTCCTCACGATGTTTTTCCTTCACCGTTAACGCAAATGATAATCAAATTATGATCGGCACATGAGAACGAAAAGTCAGAGGTGCGAGTCGGGATCGAACTCAGACCCTGCAGCATGGAAGGCAAGCGTTCAATCGCTGGACAATCACTACTCAACTAGTAACTACATAAATAACTTATAAATTATATGATCTTACAGCCTTGCTTTGAGACCGGTCTGTTGTTGATCCGTGCTCTGAATTTATTCAAACCGTACCGATAGATTATTTATTTTCCATCTATATTCTCAACCAAGTCCCTTGCCACATCGGCTTCCATATCTACCCTATAGTATTTCATGTAAATTAATGATATTTCCTTTATCCTACATACCCCGACCTAGTGTGGTCACGTTTATATCCAAAAAAGCTCACAAAGAAATCTTTTATTTACTTTTTGTAGTCTTAACTTGACGATGTTACCTATAAATGTCTATTCTCGTAATTATAGATTTTTTACAGCAAACATAGCCTAGTGGTGTGACCGTCGGACTGCCAAGATATAGGTCTCGAGTTCGAACCCAAGGCACGCACCTCTGACTTTTCGCATTCATGTGCATATTGTATAATTATCATTTGCTTAAAAACGATGAAGGAAAACATCGTAAGGAAACCGGCATGCCTGAGAGATACTTCTCGGCGCCATGTGAAGCCAAGTCAGGGGCCTATGGGCGACATAAACTCTGACACCATATAGTCACTATCCACACGAAAAGAAGAAGAAGATTTCGATTATATTAAATAATAGCTGTTTCCTCACGGCTCCGCCCGCGTGAGAAGTTTTAAATATAGCCTATGTTACTCAGTGATAATGTTACTTTCTAACGGTCAAAGAATTTTTGAAATCGGTCCAGTAGTTTTTAAGTTTATTCGTTACATACAAACATACAAATCTTTCCTCTTTATAATATTAAGTAAGTCCTCACGGCTCCGCCCGTAGCCTATGTTACTCAGTGATAATGTAGCTTCCTAACGGCAAAATAATTTTTGAAATCGGTCCAGTAGTTTTTAAGTTTATTCGTTACATACAAAAATACAAATCTGGCCTCTTTATAATATTAGTATAGATAGATAGATTTCGAAAATCGATGCTTTAAATCCATCTGGCACTAATCTTTAATCTGCTTATCTCGAATGATTTGATACGAAGGAAAATCTAAAGTAAATAATCAACGGAAACAGTCTATAAAATTTGCCGCGCCATTTAGCTAGAAAACACATCACGCGAGCTTATTTAGATAAGTCTCGTCTGCTGAGGTTATTCTATCATTTACCAAATATCTTGCTAGTTCTATACTAGAAGTAACACTCAATAATCGTGTAAGTACTTTAAAAGACACTTACCTTACTTACATGATAACATAATTAGCCCATTACTGTCCAACTGGTGGGCACGGGCCTCTTCTCAGAATGAGAAAAGTTTAGGCCTTAGGGACCGTACACAAAACTGCGATGCGAATTAGCAACGCAGAAAACTGCGACGCAAATTGCTGCGATGCGATTTCATGCGGCAAGGCGTCTTCCTTCCAAGGTTCGGGTGACCAATCCCTCGACGATCGTCAACCGTATTGAAAGTATTTTATACTAGGTAGAATAAATTTGCATAAAAAGATTTGCGCACTGCTGTTACTGATAAGAAGATATACAGAAAACTAATTACGCGAATCAATTCGTGTTGTTGCGATGCGTCGTGCGAGCTCGTATATTTCTACGATGCGACGTCGCATCGCAGTTTTGTGTAGTGACCCTTAGTCTACCACGCTGGCCCAGTGCGGGTTGACATACTACACACACCATCGTGTACTTTATGGAGCCCTCTCAGGTATGCAGGTTTCCTCACGATGGTTTTTCTTCACCGTTAACGCAAGTGATAATTCTGATCCGCACATGAATTCGAAAAGTCAGAGGTAGGTGAAGCAATGATAGCTTATTGGTTGAATGCTTGCCTTCCATGCTGGAGGGTCTGAGTTCGATCCCGACCTGTACCTTACATACTTAGCTTAAAAACTTCAGTAATCAAATTGACCCCACAAGATCAACAATATTTTATGGACTCTTTATTCAATTATCAGACCCAAAAGACTCTTAAATAATTTTCTTATGAACATTCTTGGAAAAATCAAATAAACAGCGGAGGTAGGTTCGTCATATAAATTTTTTCACGAAATCCCTTGCCTCGTCCTCTATATTAGCTGAATCGCTACTTAAACAGAATTTTTGCAAAGATATTCCTATCTTTGAATTTAAACATATTTGTACTGCTTCGATTAAAAAAGCATTTAAAAGTCTTAATATAAAAAACACTGAAGACTTATGGGGCATTTCAGTTAGGGTTCTTGGAGTTATCATTGACACCATTGCCCCTATACTTGCAGGTATATTCAACCAATGTTTAGATAGCGGTACATTTCCCGATTTGATGAAACATAGTAAGGTAATACCAATCTTCAAATCGGGCTGCAAGAATAATCCCTCTAACTACAGACCTATCTCTGTGCTTCCAGCACTAAGTAAAATTTTCGAGAAAATTATGCTTGATCAGATGATGCTTCATTTTAACCTGAATGGGATATTGCATAGTCGCCAGTATGGTTTCACGAAAGGTAGGTCGACTACAGACGCAGGAGTGAAACTAGTCACTCAAATTCTGGAGTCCTGGGAGAGCTCTCAGGATGCTGTAGGTATCTTCTGTGATCTCTCCAAGGCATTCGACTGCGTTGACCACAACACACTTATCTGTAAATTACACCACTACGGAATTCGTGGACGCGCTTCTGACCTCGTTTTTTCCTATCTATCAAATAGACAGCAAAGAGTGGGCGTCAATGGTGCTATATCGTCCGGGTCTCTGGTTAGGATGGGCGTGCCTCAGGGCTCAATTCTTGGGCCTTTTCTATTTCTAGTTTATATAAATGATCTCCCTTATATGATGTCCAATTTAACTGATGTAATTTTATTTGCTGATGACACTTCCCTAATTTTTAAAATAGATAGAAAAGATAGGGACGTTTTACATGTCAATGAGAGCCTAACTGTTCTTTCTAAATGGTTTACAGCCAATAATCTATTACTCAATGCAAATAAAACAAAATGCCTTAAGTTTTCACTACCAAATGTACCCCAAGTAGGTTTAAATTTAATGCTCGATGGCAACAAACTTGATACAATTAATGAGACCGTATTCTTAGGTATAACTATCGACTCTAAATTGCAGTGGGGTGCTCATATTACTGCCCTGTCGGCGAGGTTAAGTTCTGCTGCTTATGCAGTTAGGAAAATTAGGCAGCTGACTGATGTGGCTACAGCTAGGTTAGTGTACTTCGCTTATTTCCACAGCATTATGGCCTACGGCATTCTGTTGTGGGGCTCAGCAGCTGACGTCGATTCGATTTTTATTTTACAAAAGAGAGCAATCCGTGCGATTTATAACCTGGGTTCCCGCGAGTCCCTTCGAAACGTGTTTAAAGATATTAGCATACTAACTTTGCCGTCACTTTACATCTTTCAAAATATATTGTATGTTAGAAAAAATTTGCATTTGTTTAATGTCAGGAGCGATTTTCATGATAAAAACACACGGCATAAACATAAAATTGTGGTACCTAAATTTAGATTAAGTAAAACTAGTAAGTCATTTTTAGGAAATGGCGTACGTTTTTATAATAAGCTGCCGAAATCTGTAACTGATCTTACCGAGGGAAAATTCAAAACCTATATTAAACGTGTCCTCACTCAAAAAGCATATTACAAGACTAAGGACTACGTTGACGACAGGGATGTTTGGCATTAGTTCTTGCACATGTGGCTTCCCTGGAACCTCATTAAAAACATATGTGTACGTCTACTAACTATCCTCAATTAAGATTATATTTTTTTTTATTACTATCATTACTCTCAAGATATCTTTATCTTATTTTACAATGATTTTTTAGCTAAGTTTTGATGACATTTAACTATGTCAATTGTTTTATATAGTTTAGCTTCCTTTTCACTTTTGTAAATGTGAGAACTTTGTGGACCTGCATCTATAAATTTGTAAATTACTACAATATTATTCATATTACTTTTTTTTTAATTTTATTTTTGTTTGTTAGTTTTTGTACTCAAGTCTTTTAGAACTATATTACTCATTGGTCTGTGGTCAGGACCTCATTGTTCTCTCACTATCATAAATCATTGTACTGTATCCACTGAAATTGTTAAAGGTATTATTTTTAAAAGAGTAACCATGGAGTTTCTTGCCGGCTCTTCTCCATAGGAAACGACTAATTGGAACCGTGCACCTAAATTCGACGTTTCATAAGCACCTGTATTGGTTTATGTGAAATAAAAATTTTTGATTTTGATTTTGATTTGATACATTAAATATATTTGGATGTTTATAAAAATGTTCGTAACAAATACCCCTACCTACTCAGACGCCATTGTGAAATCATCTCAAATTTCAAGTAATGTGTTAAAATACGATACAGAACACGAAAAGGTCTGGATTTTCCTAAAAACATGTCTATTTCAACTCTGAAAATTACGCGAATAACAAATGCGCATGTTAACGTTGAACAAAACTGATATACTTTGAGCCTCTGATATGCCTGACAGATTGTTTGAAAAAGATGATACTATAACTAATTGATGGTTAGATAAATACTTAATAAGCTGATACTGTGAGTCATCGATAATTAATTACGTAATTATGACTCACAGTTGGCGCCAGAACCCGCAGACGAAGGGTAATGTTTTTAGTATTGTCTAGATCAGGGGTGGCCAACCAGTCGATCGCGATCGACCGGTCGATCGCGGTTCTTAATCCAGTCGATCATGGCAAGTCAAATTGAATAGAATACCTATATCATCTATAATATAGAATGAAAAGGTACTGATTACATAATTGGTAGATCGCATAGAGTCTATTCAGTAAACAGTAAATCTTGGGTCGAATCAAGTTGGCCACCCCTGGTCTAGATATTTTCTTTTAAGCCGGTAAAAGCGAGGCCTGTGAAAATCCAAAAAGTGAAATCCCGTTTCGGCCATTTTCGGCCGTTCCGGTTCCGGCCACCGTATTGTGGAACACGCTCGACCGGGCTTCGTTAGAATCGAAAATTGTTTCAGAACTCGGCAGAACACCGTTTTCACGTTTTAAAATGATTTATGAAATTGTTTTATGAAAGCTGAATATTTCACGGCTTATTTAGCGTTCGTGAATAATTCGCTGTCCCATTTGCTGTGTGATTTGCCACGTTGAATAAACTACCCATTTTTTCCATGGTTATCTTTAAAGGCCAGAAAAGCATCATGTTGTATGAGTTCAGTAGTAGTAGAGCTCCTCACAAAAGAGCAGAGCTCGTACGGGGAAGCACTCCCACCATACTTATTTTTACCGCCAACCAGCATTGCTCTGTTCAAAACTGAAGGATATGGGTGCCGGTGAAAATACAGGCACATGAGACTTTTCACCTCCATCTCTAAGGTTCGCAAAGCATCAGCAATCGTCTTGGTGTTGGCCTGCTTGCGATACTATTACATAAATTACTAGCTGTGTCCTCACGGCTCCGCCCGCGTAAGAAAGAAGTTTTATTCCAGTAATAAATGTAGCCTATGTTACTCAGTGATAATGTAGCTTTCTAACGGCAAAAGAATTTTTGAAATCGGTCCGGTAGTTTTTAATTTTATTCGTTACATACAAAAATACCAATCTTTCCTCTTTATAATATCTTTATACAAGGTTAGTCGGAAAGGGGGTACTAAGCCGAAAGGGTGTTAAAGTACCCATAATAAAGGATAACGTTTGTTCTACAACTTTCCCAAAAACTCAATAGTTTAGGAGAAATAGCTTTTCAAATATTTCGTAAAAAATATGCTTAAATCTATCTATCCATAGCTATGATCAGCTGTGTTTACTATTTAGGTCATATTTGGGGTTACGGATTAGAAACTTAATTTTCTGAATTCATAACTAAAGCAGGTATGTTTTTTTTTAAACTAAAATAAGTCTGTTTGCATGCAAATAAAAATTATCGAATATTGAAATTTTAACACTTGCTTTAAAATAGTCATCAGTGATACTATGCGTGCCAAATAAGAATAGGATCGCGCTTGCTACAACTTCACACGATAGCTGTCAAATTGGTACTGCCAGCAAAAAAATACTATGAAAACAAAATTGTTATATTTTTTTATTCATAGATTTCATTATTATTTACATTCATTTTTATAAAATGTTATTTATTGAATTCCATAAATAGATAATTTTGGATAATTTAATAATATTTGAAAACAGTATTCATTAAAGAAATGAACCAATATATATAGTTAACTTCACGAAATGCTACTGGTCACCCTAATATGACTAACCTTGTATATATAATTCGACTGTACGTGTGTATGTCACTGAACTCTTCCTAAACGGCTGGACCGATTTGAATGATTTTTTTTGTATGCGTTAGGGTGGCGCCCTGGATGGTTTAGATTCACAATTGGACCCGGTAGGTAGCGCTGCTGTCGGTATGTCACCAAATTTTTAGGGCAGGACGACTCTGCCAGGTCCGCTAGTTAAGTATAAATTTAAAAGAAAATACAGATACAATAAAATGAGGGTGGCTGTAGCTTTCTCTTTGTGTCCTTATTAGAACCGCGAACAACAACCCGGTAACCAAGCGTACTATGTCAATTTATCTTATCCTTACAACAGTATTGGAGCGGTTTATTCAACTTTGAGTTAAAATTATGATAACCCCAATTATTTGGTCTATTTAGTCTTCCTCGTCTCAACAATACATGAAATTCTATTAAAATCCTTTATTTAATACATATCTTCAAAGGTAACTCTGCACGGAAAGGGTTGTACAAACAGGATACAATTTCCCGGTATGCCGTAAGGCAAACTTCATAAGTTCTAAGTAACAGTCAGATTACTTTGTCAGTTACATAACATCGTGTTATGTGCGGTTCCGTACGTATCGAGCATAGAGTAGGTAGAAATGGAGCGCTCGTGTGGAGGCGAATGTTGTCAGCCGAATTCAGCTTAAGCAGTAAGCAGTGCTCGTACAATCGCCGTGTGATTCCTGGCAAAGAATCGGGCATGCTCTCTGTACCCGAGTGTGTCGGGTTTTTGATGTGAAACATCTAATGCGGCGGTACGCGTGTGAGAGCGGCTGTTGCGTGGCGACGCTCGCAATGGCAGCCTCACAACGGCAGAACTTCGTAATTCGTCGGCTCTCTTCGTTTTGAATCGGCCAGTTTTGTTTTTACAAAATGGATTTCCATGTTTCACATCTGCCAGGCGTACCGCGACGTTTTCATTTTTTTTCTTTATTAGCCTCTTTAATGTCCCACTGCGGAGCAAAGCCCCCCCCCCCCGTTTGCTTTCCAAACCTCCCGACTTTGTGCCGTTTCTATCCATCATCATCTTCCTGCCCTGGTCCCGAGTTACTTCGGGTCGGCGCAATATGTTTTTCTCTTCCATTCTTTCCTGTCAGCCGTCTTATTATCATTTACTCCCTTATCTTTTATATCCTCCCTCACACAATCCATCCATCTTTTCTTTGGTCTCCCTCTCCCCCTCCATCCATCAACATTCATATTCATCACTCTCTTAGTCACGTGTTTCATCCCTCCTCATCACATGCCCATACCAAGACAAACGATTTCCTTTCAACTTTGTGCCGTTTCTATCCATGCCAGGGACTCCTATATATCTTGAGAATGATCAGCATCTATCATGAGATATGTTAACCTAACACCTTTGTGTAAATACCTATGTATTACAAATAAATATTCTGATTTTGATTCTGTCATAGCATGCGTATATTTTTGAAACAAAATACAATGTGTATTGGCACTCCATTCTTACTAACTCCATGGCTTCGAGGGTAAGTACGACTCACGCTATCGATGTATCGATATTACTTGGAACATTTTATCTCTTGCTCGCACTCGCCATGACATTTTACTCCCACGAATTCCGAATAACTTTACAGTTATCGTGTTTAATAGGATCCCAAAGACATTTCCGTTCACAATGTCTCTTTTCTATTGTAATGACTGCTGTTAAACGTCTCTTTCAAGTATTGGGAAGTCGCAAAATTTCATTTTGTTTTTGCGTGACTTTTGACATTTATTTCAACTTTTTTTTCTAAAAAACGGACTGTTGGTTTTTAAGGGCACATTAAGGATTTCGCATTGAATTTTAATAAAAGTGTGGAGAATCGAGATATGGTGTTCCTCCAATGAAAAAGGAGGATCTTCCAACCAGGCGGGTTTTATGTCTGACGGGCTACTGCCCAACGGTTGATGTTGGGAAGTTGTATATACTATGTGCATTTCAAATTTTGATATCGCGATGCGGGATTCTGTGAGAGGTTATTTGGGAGTGGTCATTATTGTCGCTGTAGTCTGCTAGACATTCATCGTGCTGCGTAGTTTGCATGTGGCGTGATAGATGGCCGCCACAAAAGGGAAACAGTTGTAGTTATTCATATGAATAACATCGGCAGCATCGAGCTTAATACTCTCCGGAAAGTATAAAATGCACCTGACTGTTTATAAAATAAATATAAACCTTCCGTCCACAGTTCACACGCCGTTAAATATTCTATAGTTACCTAATCTACGTTTTAAAAGATAATAATTAAACTTTTTAACAAAAATAAATCCGACTTCAAATTGTCGATCTCCCAAGTTCTTCATTAGATCTTCACCAAATTTAAATGGGACCACTTCGAAAGAATACTCTATCAAACAAAAAAATAATCATTAAAATCGGTTCACAATTAGCAAAGATATCGCGGAACAAAAATACAAAAAAAGAAAAAAAAGAAACAGCTATACCAGCCACAAAAACATACAGCCGAATTGAGAACATCCTCCTTTTTTTGGAAGTCGGTTAAAAAAGCAACATAATCAAGTAATTAGGCATTGTGATCTTGATCACTTTCAGCTAATAAACGAGTTCAATTTCCTCACTAATCACCAATTATCACAAGTCACAACAGACGACAGATGATACTGATGAACTTATTTTTTTCTTAGAATCGTTAGCAGAGCACTATTACTTAATAAGAAAATTTTCTTACTATAATATCAAAAACACTGAAAAAATACGTGATGTGGAAATAAAGAATCGCTGTTTCTTCGCCTTTATCAATAGATACGCATTTCACTCATAGAAAATAGGCATTTTGTAAGACCATGCATGCCTTACGCATGATTACGTCATTTCATATCGATTCAAGGGGCCTACTCCGTAAAACGAATATCAAAGTTTCGCATCGAAACAAAACAACGAAGTTATAAATATACGATCAAAGTATTGTCAAACAACGATCTACTAGATGTCAATTTATATTTGGGAGTAGGGTGAACAAAAGACAAAATGTCAAATCGCGAAAATCGTATCGATCGTCGGTTCTGAAACACGTTCGTGGTTGGAAAACTTGCGATCCGTCAGCCGACACTTCCAAATTTCGCATCGATTACGTATGCTAATGTTTTCGCATACACTGTACAATCAAAATCCAGCTACATCCAGTTTTATGCGGATTGATGCTATTATGTGATTAGCCATTCTATCAGTACTTGGTCGTCATATCGGTTCGAGACCAGAGATAATGATAAAAACAACATGTTAATAATAGATAATAACTGCTATCACATGGACATTGAATGCAAACACTAATCCCTGGTATGCAACTTTGCTGCCATATTTAGGTCGGGTAGAAGATTAACTTGAGGTTTGCGTGTGCAGAGTTGCTAAGTTTGCTATAGAGTTGAGTGTGTCTTGTACATCAAAAGGGGATGTATTTCAAAGCACTTTAAAATTAATGAAAATAACAATAAAAATAGTTTAAGGCACACTTCAAAAATTGGGATTTCCACAACGAAATAATGGTTGCACTTTAATTTTAATATTTCTAACTTTAAAAATAATAACCACTTGTTTCTGAATGCATCCATTTAAAGGGAGGTGAAAAGTGATCGGCGTATCGTTTCTGACCATTTATGGCACTCGCCGGCCGCTACCGCGGCACAGTTCGCTTCGCTCGCTCGGCTCGTGCGTTGAGTGGTCACAGTTTTAACATAACCTAACCTACCTTTCAGCTATCTGTTTGTTGTTTTATTTCTAACTAGCTGTGCCCTCACGGCTCCGCCCGTAGCCTATGTTACTCAGTGATAATGTAGCTTTATAAGGGCCATTTTTTTTAAATTTTTTATTGTTGATGTCGGTATTAAAATTAAAGTTCTTCTTTGTTCTTTAAATAAAAACGTTGCCCCACACTAGGATTTCCCCTGTATCGTGGGTGCATTTACAGACATAAATTTTCACATGCACAAACGCCCAGACCCGGAACAACTATCTGTAGGCCATACAAATATGTGTTCCGTGCGGAAATCGGAATCACGACCCCCGTAGCACAGAAGCCAATCGCTCAGCCACTGCACCAAACGTGTCGTCAAAAGTGTAAACTATTAGTTTTAATGCTAGAGCATTTTAAAGTGGGGACTATTATTTTTAAAGTTCATAAAAAAAAGTAATTACGTATTAGCACACTCAATTAATGACAATTGCAAACAGCAAAGATTATCGTTGATAGGCTGCATACTTAACTCTTTTGCTGAGTGTACCACCAGACCTACTATTTAGAAGCAGTCATTTATCGTCAGATCCATTTATCGGTTTAGTGATTGTCAAACACAGCTAGCAGTATTTCAACTGAGTGCACGCTATTTGCATTGCGAGCATTTTTATGTGATACACTTTTATTGCGACTGCTGATCGTGAGGTCCTGGGTTCGATTCCCAGGTCGGGAAAAGTGTTATTGCGTTTTTCCGTGTGGAATTGCTGAGTAGCAGACCGGAGTTTGGAATTGTACCCGGTTGATGATAATAGGCTCGCCCCTTATTACATGGAACTTAAACATAACGGCGAAATGAGGATGTTACTTTACACCTCTGCCCAACCCTTCGGGGAATACAGGCGTGATGTTATAGAACAAAAGTTGTTACAGCAATCAATAAGAAGGTCGATGATAAACTTTGGACGTTTAGGAGTTGATAATAGTGATATAAACGTACGCACAGACCTGAATGCTAAAGTTAGATATGTTTTTAAAATGTTGGTTCTTTAGTGAAAGAAATATGTACTTAAGAATCTGAGTCAACCAATTAGTGCAACAAAACAAGTTGCAAGCTCAAAAGATATTTGATTTCTAAGAACACTTAAACACCCACACGTCTTGTCACAGCATCCTTTGAAAGGATCTCCTTAGTGAATACATAGACGAGGACGACATTTCTCTGCGTGGGTTTTCAAGAGTCCTCATCATAATTTTCACCTTGACATGAAGATGTCAGTGGAATAATTTGTTGAAATGATAAAAGTGTCTTCGGGGAATACAGTTAAGATATGTTGATACTTCTTAGAAGTTACTAGAAGAGTGACGTGTTCTTTGAACTGGTAAAACTAGCGCATGTGAATATTTGTGTCTGTAAACGCACCCACGATATAGGAGAAATACTAGAGTGGGGCCATTTTTTTAGCCTTTTAAACGCGTGGTTAAATATCAATTGCCGTGCCCCTAGCGCGCGACTACGAATCGATAAAATAATACCTACAATAAATACCTATATATTAAGCTTTTTCAATACTTAGAGCTATGAAACAATTTTAAATAATTGTTGTAAATCATATCGACGGGTCCTACGTATACTGGTGCAACTTGCAAAAATGCGAAATTCACTTTTCTACATCAATCGCCTTCAAAACACCGTTATCTTGCTCTAATTTCTTTTGTTTAATATAAATAGATTCGGTGATACTTTCCAAACGAATGCAAATAACAGCATTATTTTATACAGGACAATAATTATATATTTAGAATCTTTAAACCGCTCTCCTACAAAGTTGTGTTTTTGCCCTTGCACCAGTATACGTAGGACCCGTCGATACCTCTATTGAATAATCGCTTTAGTAGTACACGCAGTTCATAGAATGAAAATAGAACAAAAAACCATGCATGTTCTCTGTCACAGAAATACGACATGCACGGTATGGGCACGGAAATATTTGTCGCAGAAATGCGACTCAAGCGGTTAAAAGGTTATGAAAAGAAAATCCGGTCTTTACTTTTGCAAGACGCAGCTACTGCTTGAAAACGACGGAATAAGGTTTTATGCAATACCCTTTAACTGGGAAGAACTCTAAAATCCGATATTGGTGTCGATTCCTTGCACATTTTGACTAAACTAGACTAAACGCAACTGTCACTTTCTTTTTCTATTGAAACAGAAAGAGACAAACACCCTTAGTTTAGTTCAGTCCTGTCAAAGCGTGCAACAGAATCGACATCATTATTTGCCTTGGGGCCGATGTTACCTAAGTTAGATAACTTTTATCTGGAAAATTTTGACGTATTGACAGATTTTCTATACAAAATCTGTCATAACTTCAAAGATAAAATATTAACTGACATTGCTCATCTTCCTTTCGTATGGTTAGTGACTAACCTGGTGTCAGAGTTTATGCCGCCAATAGGCCTCTGACTTGACTTCACATGCCTTTGAGAAATATCTCTACGGCATGCCGGTTTCCTCACGATGTTTTTAAGCAAGTGATAATTATACAATACGCATATGAATCCGAAAAGTCAGAGGTGCGTGCCTTGCATTCGAAATCGAGACCTATGACTTGCCGTCCGACGGTCACATCACTAGGCAATCGCTGACATTGGTGAAATCGGGATTTAGAAAAAAGATGACGTAGATTGTAAAAACACATTTTGCACTTCCAACCCAACAAGTAAATATTTACTGTACTGTTTCAATAGTATAAAAAAGAGTGCATTCCTCGATTACGTATTCTTTGAATGAGAATTATTTTTATCCAGCCCAAACAGACAGCAGAGTCTGCAAAGTATTTTCTTTCGCTAGACATTTTCAAAAGAATTTCTTTTCCCAAACACATAACAGATGTCGGAAAGTAGCCATTTATCATTCACTCTCCTAATATTAAGATGTTATTAAATTATGCTACTCCGAAGTTACTAAGCTATTGAAATGACTTATTACATTAACATTATATTTCATTTAAGAAAAATATAAATACACCTAGATACTCTGAAGTTAGCAAGCTATTGAAATGACTTATTATATTAACAGTATATTTCTTTTATGAAAAGTATTAGGACGAAAATAGGTATGAATTAGGGTCTACAATGTAGGTGTTAAAGATAGAATAAGATGTGATTTTCTAACTGTTAGTTTAAAAAGAAAAGTCTTCATGTCAGGGAAGCATAAGCAGGGCCTTTTTTTATCGTTGGAAAATCCTCGTAGATGTCCCTCGCCCGGGGAAGGCGAGGGGGTCTGCCGGGCTCTTACCGGCTAAAAACCAACGGTATCCCTCCTTCTGACCCAAGGCCGGGGTCACGGGATTCGCTTTTGCATGCACCGCAACCCTAGGCAGGGCCTGAGGATAGCTGCCCCCCTCTGACCCTCCTTGTATACACTCCTGTAGGTAGGGATTATCTAAATTAAAATGATGCACCTGCCTACCACATTTGTGAGTATTTTTAACGCTTTTAATTAGCTTTACTTCGTATATTTGTTTGATTCAAATCTTACGACACATTTTTCAACTAGGTATGTACCTACTTCTACTTAACCGATTCCCCTGAAACTTTGTACACAAATTCAATTCCTATGACAATACATCACTATAATAATTTCCTCAAATCCTGATGCTGCAGGAGTAGGTACTACAAGATAAAACCATTAAACTTGAAAAAATATAAGGGATTATTATTATATTGTACTAGACTATTACCCGCGGTTTCATCCGCATCCTAGGGGAACCCATATCCATACCCGGATAAAAAGTATCTTATGTGTTAATCCAGGGCATAGTCTATTTGAGTGCCAAATCTCATCCAAATCCGTTAAGCCGTTTTTGCGTGAAAGAGTAACAAACATCCATACATACTTACAAACTTCCGCGTTTATAAAATTAGTAAGGATTGCACCTGAGGCACAGACCTGAGGTTAAATGCAATGAAGGGTGCCGTCATTTCAGAGACGATCCCTACCAGTAGGTATTCTGGAAATGCAGGCGTGATGTTGTGAAAAATAAATTGAAATAGAAAAGCGAGGGACTTTCCGCATGGCAGACGTTTACTGGAGTCCATTCTGTTTCAAATTCTGTACAAATTGCGAACTCAAATACTTACAGTGCATACAGTGACAGAACTATACTATACTAGTAACGAATTTTAGTTGGAAATAGGTGTGACGATTTCAATTTAGAGGTATAGGAGGATAGAGGTATAGGCGGAGAGTAAAGAACAATGTTTGCAACCGATTGTGATGATTTTTGGCGAAGAGGTAACTTATGATGGATCTTCTTAACTAAAATGGCGCGCCCATCCGTTGCATTAACTCATATAATACATACATACATATACAGGGTGTAAACGAAATCATGTAATTCCTTCAAACCTCATCATGTACTGCTGACATAGATTAACCCTGCAACGAATACTTTTGGAATCAATAAAAAAAAATTGCAAATCGTAAACATGTGTTCTTTTAGTGCCCCGAGCATATTGCGCAGCTACCGCTCGCCGCGCGGTCATTTAACTCGGGGTGCTAAAATGCCTCACGATAAGAACACATGTTTACGTTTTGTATTTTTTTTTATTGATTCCAAAGGTCCGTTGCAGGGTTAATCTATGTCAGCGGTACATCACGAGGTTTGAAGGAGTTACATGATTTCATTTACACTCTGTATACATAAAATCACGCCTTTTTCCCATTGGGGTAAGCAGAAACTATAGAACGCCACATGCTACGATCCTTACATACTCTTTTCGCTTCTTTAACGCATATAATAATCTCTTAAAAAAACTTTTAATTTAAACGGTTTTATCTTACAGTACCCCTCCAGCATCAGGGTTTGAGGATTGCAGGTTGAAATTATTTTAACGTTGTATTGTCATGGGAATTGGATTTGTGTGCGAAGTTTCAAGAGAATGTGTTAAGCAAAAGTAGTTCTGTCGCAAGATTTTAATCAAACAAACAAATACGAAGTGAAACTACTTGAAACCGCGTGAAAGCGGGGGTCCGTTCGTTATGCCCCCGGTTTCGATTGCCCCCGTTCGTTTTGCACCCGATTTTGTTTAAAGCTATTTTTAATTAAATTTACTGGCAGACACAAAAGTGTTTTCACTAAAATAATAAAATATTGGATGTTTAATGCCTGCTATGAAAATTATTTGAAATAATATGAAGTTACCCACTCTACTTACCTACCCTACATACCTACTTACCTATTTTTATACAAGGTATATATGAAATCATGTAATTCCTTCAAAACTCGTGATCTACTGCTGACATAGATTAACCCTGAAAGGGATAACTTTTGATTCAATTAAAAAAAAATTACAAGAAGTAAACATAGGTTCTTAACGTGAGGCATTTTAACGCCTCGCGTTAAATAAAAAATAGATAAAAAAACATGTTACACACCGGATATTCCTATACTATACAGAGAAATAATATGTTTTCAAGTGTGTGGTCGTGTATTAATAAAAGACATAAACGATGATGTGGTTCAGTTAAATGAGTGAATTTAAGTGACAATGTGCAAATGCAAAAGAGCCATAGTCCCGAGTGTCAACCAGAGCTTTTCAGGAACGAAGTCAAGGTAGTTATGGACAAAATAAAGAAAGAGAATAATAAATAATAATAAAAAAACTTTTGAATTGAGGACTATGGAGTTGAATAATAAAGGTTTCGATGCAAACATCGAATCGCTTATCCAAGTGTTAAAAGCACATTATAAAAAATCGGAACAAAGCCTAAACAAATGTATCGATAATGATATCGATGAGGTTCCAGAGTTCATAATTGAATAATAAGATTAATTATAAGATTTCTTTAATTAATAGATTTAAAAACGGTCAAAACGAAATTTTCTTTCATAACTTATTGAATGAAGGAAGCAATGAGATTGTTTTATGACAAATCTGTAAATATGCTTAAGTTTTTGCTTCTTAATTGCTTCGAGCATAGTTTTGATGCAGCGGATGGAAGCCAATTTTCTTTATTGCATTCTATTTGGACAAATCATATCCATTTGCTTCGTGTTGCTTTATTAGCTGGTGGAAATTAATTTAAACCAAATACCTATCGATATAGCTATATCGATAGCTTTTTTTTTAAGACTGTATCATTAACATACACGTATAAATAAATTATTAAATTCTTAAACAATTTTATTGTCAACAGTACTTAGTCCAAATCTGCCAAAAAAAAATTGATATTCATTTGTTTCTAATCGGGTGCAAAACGAACGGGGGCAATCGAAACCGGGGGCGAAACGAACGGACCCGAAAGCGGTGTAGGGACGCATCATTAATTTAGACGATCTTAATCTCGACAACAACAATAGTTACCGGAAAATTAGAAAATTTACATAATCCTACGTAAACAATAAGCATCATACAAATACAATTGTCTAATATAAGAGAATACTAAATAAATAAAGCTAACCCTACCTACATCATGGATTTACTTTGATCCCGGACTCCGTATGAACGATGAATATTATATAAACAAATAGATGAAACAAGACATTAGGAGCAGAAAATACTTTCAACATTCCTAAACAAATATATGCTTTCCAACATCATTATACCTACTTTTCGTGGCGTATACTTCTGAATAGCATCATACATCTTTCAAACATAGCCTCCTTGAGGACTAAGGCCCATAATTATTAATATACTACCTGACCGGACAGACTTCGTTCTGTACAAAAGTTATTGGCCTGTAGAGGGAAAAGAAAAGTGTTGTTTTTACTATTTTCCACGCAATTTTTATGATTTTTCTCTCCATAAGAACCTTCCTTGTACCTTAAGGAATATATAAAAAAAAATAGCCGAATTGGTCGAGCCGTTCTCAAGTTTTGCGCTTAGCAACACATTTGGCGATTCATTTTTATTTATATAGAATACCAAACTCAACATGGCGGCTTGAGAGCAGCATCTAAGTGCAACCGTCAGTTACATCATTTAAATTTCATAGATACATATTATGTTTTTTTTACGTGCGAATAACGCGGCTATCGCTCGCCGCGCGGTCATTTAACTCGGAGCCCTAAAATGCCTCACGTTAAGAACACATGTTTACTTTTTGTATTTTTTTTTATTGAGTCCAAATGTATCCCGTGCAGGGTTAATCTATGTCAGCAGTACATCACGAGGTTTGAAGGAATTACATGATTTCGTTTACACTCTGTATTTTGATATCAAACCTATACTTAAGAGGAAGCTCTCAAATGAGACCTATTTATTTATACGACCTACAGGTATAAAAACCATACTTGGTAATCGAATAAGTGCTTCCAGCAAGTTGTTATTGGTGTCGATTCTGTTGCACACTTTGACAGAACTAAGCTAAACTAAGGGTGTTTGTCTCTCTCGGTTTCAAAAGAACAAGAAAGTGACAGTTGCGTTTAGTCTAGTTTATTACTGTCAAAAAGTGCAACAGAATCGACGCCATTGCCTCACAAGAGAGTGCTTCTTTTCACCCACTTCTCAAAATTCTCTTTGGAATTAAGCCATCTTCTGCATATAGCCGTTGATTTTAAAAGCTAAAGTTGTGTTCTGTTATAACTATTTCTTTTACTAAATACCTCCATGAGTGACACAGTCAGCCCCGCTACCAACCACGCTGACTGGCTAATGTTTTCACAATGGCGCACTAACTACCTAATCTATTGTGGTTTTAACTGTTCTACTTATTCTCATCATAACATCTCGGCTGTATTCCCCGGAGGGATGGGCAAAGGTATATAGTAACACCCTCATTTCGCTGTTATGTTTAAGTCCCATGTAGTAGGGGGCGAGCCTATTGCCATCAGCCGGGCACGAATACGATCTCCGGGCTGCTGCTGAGAAGAGCCAAATAACACACTGCTCAACCTGGGGATCAAACCCAGGACCTCACAATCAGCAGTCGCGCTTGCTACCACTAGACCAACAAGGCAGTTACTTATTCTCACCTTTTGTTTTACCAGATATTACCCGGACAACGCGAGATGCCATACAAATGGGCCGCCTACCTGCTCTTCCACATGCACTTCGCTCAAATCTTCCACACGGCATCCATATGTCTCACACTGTCGCTGGCTGTTTGGAGATACGTCGCTATCAAGTAAGTACGCCATCTTCCTCACTATCGTACTGCCTAGCCTTTTCCTTACTATGTTGGGGTCAGCTTCCACTCTATACCGAATGCGGCTGAATACCAGTATTTTACACGAAGCGACTACCATCAGACCTCCACAATCCAGTAACTAGGCAATGCCGATATCCTGGTCAGACCAGTTGTCTGCCTTTCGGTCTTCTGACTACCCGTAACGACTGCCATAGGTATTCGTATGGCACCCGGGACCGACGGTTTATCGTGATTTTCGAGGCACGGAGGGGTCTCGATGTATGGCGAATGGTAACTCATCCACGGAATAACCGTGGCAAGCGCAGCTTAACCTTGAAAATCATATGATCCGCGTAGCAGTGATAGCAGTGACCGTCGGACTGCCAAGTCATAGGGCTCGAGTTCAAACCTAAGGCACGCACTTCTGACTTTTCGCATTCATGCGCGTAATGTATAATTATCACTTGCTTAAAAACGGTGAAAGAAAACTCGTGAGGAAACCGGCATGCCTGAGAGATATTTCGCGACGATATGTGAAGCCAAGTCAGAGGCCCATGGGCGGCATAAACTCTGACACTAGGTTAGTCGTGAACCACACGAAAAGAAGAAGATATTATCCGCACGGTTGTTAATAAGCTATTAGTCCCTCTTCATCACTACAGGTTGTAAACGAAATCACGTAATTCCTTAGAACCTCGTGATGTACAGATTAACCTTGCACGGGATAATTTTGCATTCAATAAAAAATACAATAAGTAAACATGTGTTCTTACCGTGAGGCATTTTAGCGCTCCGAGCGAATTGCGTGGTTATCGCTCGCAGCGCGGACATTTAACTCGGGGCGCTAAAATGCCTCACGTTAAGAACACATGTTTACTTCTTGTAACTTTTTTTATTGAATCCAATAGTATCCCTTTCAGGGTTAATCTATGTCAGCAGTACATCACGAGGTTTGAAGGAATTACATGATTTCGTTTACAGCCTGTATTAGTTTACACCCTGTATTTCGTTAACACCCTGTATAGCATTTAACATGGGGCCTTAATACATACAGCAGACGAATTAATCCTAGGATAAATGGGAAGGTCTGTTTGTATGTTTGTTTGGTAATCAATCACGTCTCTTGGGGTTACAGATCACGTTGAAGCTTTGCTTAGGAATATGTCATGGGAATAGAGATTATATATATACCTCTGATTATCATTGTGTTTACTTTAGTTTTAGCAGAGTGATTATTTATCTATACGAATATTATAAAGAGGAAAGATTTGTATTTTTGTATGTAACGAATTAACCTTAAAACTACTGGACCGATTTCAGAAATTCTTTTGCCGTTAGAAAGCTACATCATAACTGGGTAATATAGGTTACGGGCGAAGCCGTGAGGACACAGCTAGTTTTCGAATAAAAAAGTGTAATAGGTAGTGTTTATCTGTGAATACATACATACATAACATCACGCCTATATTCCCCGAAGGGTTGGGCAGAGGTACCTATAGTATGTAGAGGTGTGTAGCACCCTCATTTCACCGTTATGTTTAAGTCCCATGTAATATGGGACGAACCTATTGCCATCAACCGGACGGAAATCCAAATTCCGGGCTGCTAACGAGGAATTTCACACGGAAAAACCCAATAACACTTTGCCCGACCCGGGGATTGAACCTAGGACCTCATGATCAGCAGTCGCCCTTACCACCACTAGACCAATGAGGCAGTTAATCGCACAGCAGATGCAAATGCAAATGGCTGTTAATGTGAATACACACTACCAATAACATTTTTTTAAGTTAGTTTTAAGTTTGTAAGTAGTTGTTCTGGTCTAGTAAGAGTGCTCTAGTTCAGTGTTCCGCAAACTTTTTGTGTTTATGGTGCACCTACGAAATCGGGAAATTTCAAAGGTACCTACACCATAAATAAAAATCATATTTTAATCACAGGTATATAGATAGCAAATAATACATTATTTCCGTCCGCCTTTATAATGTTATAAGAAATAGATTTTCCCCGCGGCACACCAATTAATGACCACGGTACGCCAGTGTGCCGCGGCACACACTTTGCGGAACACTGCTCTAGTTAGTACCTAACAAAGCTAAAAAAAATCTTCTTAAACATAATAAACCAGTAACGGAGTGTAATAATTTCAATCTACACGCAAAGGTTAGTGAATAGATTTATATTCAGAGTACACTTACAAAAACATCAAGGCTCAAAGCGGTCGGAAATCTTATTTTGTCTGTTTATTAAAACTTTTATAGATATTTTCCGCTTTAATATCATCGCGAAATCTCTGTTGTTTATTAATAAACTAGCGACCCGCCCCGGATTCGCACGGGTGCAATGTAGATACTAATGTGGGGCATATAAACCATCCTCTTGAATCACTCTAATCTGTTAAAAAAACCGCATCAAAATCCGTTGCGTGTTTTAAAGATCTAAGCATACATAGGGACAGACAGACAGCGGGAGCGACTTTGTTTTATACTATGTAAAGAAAGAATTTTATACTATGTAAAGAAAGAAGATACGGCGGAGAACCAAACATTTTTTCAGTATAATAACAGTTTTGAATACAACGTGGATTTCAAAGCCCGCGCCGTTTCAGTCGAAGCCTTTTAAAATGAAAGTAAAGACTCGTTCACAATGGACACGGAACAACGTAAGTGCCTACAATGAAATTCAAAAAAACAAAAGACGGAAGGCGCACTTAATTTTATTAAGTAAAATAATTTCTGTGCTTAGTTAATTAATGTAAAAAGGTAGATGTATTGCGTAGAATTACCAAATAAAGGGCCAGGGTTGTCAACTGTTTGAGAATTTTTGCCGTTTCATTTATCTTTATAATCTACTATCTTTTGAAACTACACTGGCCTGCAAAAATAAGTATCACACTTTTAAGATTTCAATTTTTTCTAAACTATAGAAGTTAGAGATTTAAAATAAAAAACGTTTTATAACAATTTTTATCAGCTTTCTTTGAAACTATAGTAACAAAGTTAAACTCTTTTTTGAGTCCTTTTTGTTTCGAAAATATATCTTGTGTACTTAAAAAACTATTGCAATTTTAAAAGTGTGATACTTATTTTTGCAGGCCAGTGTATAACAAAACAAAACTGCCTCCTTGGTTTGGTGGTGGCAAGCGCGTCTGCCAATAGTGAGGTCCTGGGTTCGATCCCCAGGTCAGGCAGTGTTATTAGTTTTTTTTCGTGTGAAATTCCTCAGTAGCAGCCTGTAGTTTGGATTTGTGCCCGGTTGATAGCAATAATCTGGCCCCCTATTACATGGGACTTAAACATAACTGCGAAATGAGGGTGTTACTATGCACGTCTGCCCAACCCTTCGGGGAATACAGGCGTGATGTTATGTTCATGTCATAAAAAGAAATATTGAAAAAAACTACAACCGAAAAGGTTATTCCATTATTCCAGAAATAAACATAACCTTTTGGACTTTTCCGAAGGTATAAGTCAAAAACGACAACTTTGTAGTTACATCTGTACAATAACTAATTGGCCTACTGGAGGTCAAGCTGCTTTTCAAAAATAAGTACTTCTATTTTGTCTCGGTTGCCGTTTGGTATAGCGCGAGTGTGTCCATACAAAATATATTATGTATGTAATATTAGTTGACCGTGCTACGGCCGACACTCGGCTTGGACCCGACACGGTCTAGCGTGAGTCATCCTTTAAACGGACCCCTTACAGACGGTTTTATATTCCAGTACCCCTGCAGCATCAGAATTTGAGAATTGAAGATTGAAATTATTATAATGTTGTATTGTCATGGGAATTGAATTTGTATGCGAATTTTCAGGGTAGTTGAAAATTCTGTCGTAAGATTTGAATCAAACAAACAAACAACAATACGAAGTGAAGCTAATTAAAACCGTTTAAAAATAAACATTGTTTTGTCGGTAATAATATTTTTTAACCAGCTTTCAAAAAAGGAGGAGGTTCTTAATTCGATTGTATGTTTTTTTTTTGTATGTTTGTTCCGCGATATCTTTGCTAATTGTGAACCGATTTTAATGATTCTTTTTTTGTTTGAAAGAGTATTCTTTCGAAGTGGTTCCATTTAAATTTGGTGAAGATCTGATGAAGAACTTCGGAGATAGACAATTTGAAGTCGGTTTTATTTTTGTTAAAAAGTGATTATATTATATAGACTTACGTCTAAAAATAAGAATGGCACGTTTACGACGCGCCATAATGTTATTAGAATGAATATTTTTGCCAGGCGCGTATTTTTGTTGAATAGAAATATATTGAATAATATATTCTAAGCACAACCTAGGAAACGTGAGTCCACAGGGCTATGTGTTACTTTTCAAAAGTTCCTTAAATATTAACTCGGTTCCCAATAATAGATAGTTATTATTCTAGCCGCACGCGAGATGGCACTTATAATTTCCATAATTAGGTAGGCACCTACCTAAAATTATTTCTACGACCAGAAGGAAATGATAACGTGGCGTACAAAAACTAATAACGTTTTTAATATACCTACTAAATGAAACAATAAAAAAGCTCTCAATATGACTTTTCCCTAAAATATTAAATGGGTCTCCTAATAAATAACTTAGATATTTCTGTAAGTATTTGGAAAACCACTTTTTTTGTGTTCTTTGTGTTTATAATCCAGTTCCATAGATTTCGATCTGTTATAATTAATATAGAAGTTTCTTCCTGCCCTTATCCCACTCTAGGTGTGGTCGGCACATCATGTATTTCGTAAATCCATGTTGTTAGAGGTTTTGGCTTATTGTTTTATGACCGGCCGCCTGCCTGACATCAACCCTCCTTGGGAATACTCGGTGCAACGTCGCGCGGGTGACCCAATGTGCTTGCTGATATTATGCACTGGGTCCCAAAATGATATGCTATAATTAATAGGGGAGTATCTACAGGAATTTTGTACTAAAATTTTCAAATAATTTTGAATTAAATCATGATAAGTACTCTCCCTTTTAATTGATACCAATTATCATAATTTCAACCTGAATAAGTACCTAATAATTTTCATATAATATCTTTAAATAAACTTTCTTTCTTTCTTTTTTTTGACTGCCTCGTCGGTGTAGCGGTCGAAGCGCGACTGCTGAGCATGGGGTCCTGCGTTCGATCCCCAGGTCGGGCAAAGTGTTATTGGGTTTTTCCATCAGAAATTTCTCAGTAGCAGCCCGGAGTCGTAATTAGTGCCCGGTTAATGGCAATAGGCTCGCCGTATTACATAGGACTTAAACATAACTGGCGAAACGAGCTGTGCTAAAACACCTCTGCCGAACCCTTCGGGGAATATAAGGCGTGATTTTATGTTATGATGTTATATCTTTAAATATTATAGATACGTATGTCCAACGTACGCGGAAACTGCCGTGTGGTGTACCACGCCACAATTTCCGGAGTTACCCACTACGACGGAAATTCTCGGGATTACCCGAAAGTGCTCTTTGCACGAAGAGCTCATAATTAAAGGCTCCGGTTGTGCCTGAGATGGTTTGCCAGGAAATTTTCCTAGGAATAAAACCGGACAGGGCTCATATCTAGTGTAGAAATGTTTTGAAATCATACCCGTTTCTTTAGCTATATTCTATCTATATCAACGGAGTTTTGTTTCGTATGAGTCAGTATTTGTGCTTGTGAGATGTATTGTGTTTATACATTATGGTCCAACCAAAATACCTGGACAAACTTTTACACAGTGTTCAGTACGTTTAACTAAACATATCTATGCAAAAAAAACGAGATCCAATTCTTAAAAATATAATTTCTTATAATAATTTATTTTTTAAATTTTTCTCTTCACGGTTTAGCTACAACACGGCGCGGAGAGGAAGGGCACGCGTGCCGCGCCAGCGGCGGTCGATGCATAAAATATGGATGAGTTTATTCTTAGTACAAGCAATTTAAAACATTATTTTTTGGTTAGAAAGAAACATTTGGATCTAGTTTTTTTTTGCATAGATATGTTTAGTTAAACGTACTGAACACTGTATAAAAGTTTATCCAGGTATTTTGGTTGGACCTTATACATCTGCCGAGCCTTTTCCCATCTATGTTGGGGTCAGCTTCCAGTCTTACCAGATGCGGTTGAATATCAGTATTTTACACGGAGCGACTGCCATCAGACCTCAGCATCCCAGTTACTGGGCTCGGGCTTCTGACTACCCGTAACGACTGTCATAGGTATTCGTATGACACCCAGGACCGACTGTTTAACATGCTCTCCAAGGCACGGAGGGGTCTCGATATGTAAAGATCGGTCACCCATCTACGGATTGACCGGAGCAAGCGCAGCTTAACCTCGCAAATCGTATGACCCACGGGCCCTTAATATTGTGATTTTGTATGTTACAATTATAAGTTTGGAGTTCGTACTATTTTAGCCTTTATTGTCCTGATTATAAAGTCGTCGTCTGAAAAATAAGCTTGTGATCTACCTAAAACGGTCGTTCCTGTGTTTTTTCTTTTCACTGATATCTACACTTATCCACTAAAAGTTAACATAACCTAACATCACGCCTGTATTCCCCGAAGGGTTGGACAGAGGTGTATAGTAACACCCTCATTTCGCCATTATGTTTAAGTCTCATGTGGCGAGCCTATGCTATCAACTGGGCACAAATCCAAACTCCGGGTTGCTACTGAGGAATTCCATACGGAAAAACCCAATAACACTGCCCGACCTGGCGATCGAACCCAGGACCTCACCGATTAGCAGTTGCGCTTGCCACCACTAAACCAACTATAGTCCGACCGGATAACTCAGTCCTCGCCTGCGACGTTACAGGGACGCGGGGGATGACGACTAAAAGATGATTTCCAACAAACGGCTCGCATCCGTCCGTATCCTTTCCGATCCGGTCCATCTTTTTTTTTATTATACTATCCTAAGAAACTTCCTGCTGCGGAACACAAAAAATACTTGAAAGGTGAACATGCTAACGCCTTTTCTATCGAATATAATCAAACTGGTTGCTATTTAAATTGTATAATTTATTTTTTTAAAGCCATTTAATTTAAGATTCTATAAGTAGGTACTTTAACTCACACACTGACCTATTACTTTAAAATGTTTGGGAAACGTATACTTTTGCAATGTTTATAAATACGTGAGCACTATATATCTATCACATAATTAATTTGTCATTGCTACATTTTTAATTCTTTTTACCTTTTGTGGTATAGTAATTTTATTCTAGGTGCATCGTCTTCACATATACCTAATTGAATAATTAATATACCTATACAAAATAATGTAAGGCATTTTAAAAGAGTAACGTTGGAGTTTCTTGCCCATTCTTCTCCATACGAAACTACTTTTTGGAAGGGGCGACTAGAATCAATTCAATTTTTTTCAAAAGTGCCTTTTATGTGCCTAATTGAAATAAATAATTTGACTTTATACGTTCGACAAGTCGTCAATACGTGACCGTTTTCGCGAAATATTTTTCGTAAATAGAATATTTTAAATTGCTCTATTCCATTTGAATATTTTAAAAGTGCTGTTTCATTCACCACGTTCATAACTCGTTGGAACAATTTTTTGTTTACTGTATAAAATTATTAAGAACTTCGGTCGGAAATCGGAATTTTTTATTCATAAATCCTTTGAATAGTTGAGCAATTTTCTTTACTTTTGGACTTATTGAATTTTCTACTTATAGTTTTTATTTGTGCACACAGAAACACAAATCAATATTTTTGCTTTGGCTACTTACGTTCCTAAAGATGCGACGAAGTAATGTTTCATTAAAATATTTTTACCGTCTTCTGAAAATATATGTATACTTAATAATAATACTTTACCTACAGAAACTACCTAGAAACTGCGTCGTAGGTCCAGTGGTGGCAAGCGCTAATGCTGATCGTGAGGTCCTGGGTTCGATCCCCAGGTCGGGCAAAGTTTTATTAGGGTTTTTCCGTGTGAAATTCCTCAGTAGCAGCCCGGAGTTTGGATTTGTGCCCGGTTGATGGCAATAGCCTTGCCCCCTATTAGATGAGACTTAAACATAACGGCGAAATGAAGGTGTTACTATACTTCTGTGTCAACCCTTGGGGGAATGCAGGCGTGATGTTATGTTATGTTACCTACAGAAATTCTAGCATACTATTTGGAGTAGCTACTCTCATAAGTAAACTATCTACATAAGCTGAAAGAATTTAATTCTCTTCCATTTCCAACTATAATCAAGAACTCTAGTTACTTCAAAGTTCTGAAGTATAAAGGGCTAATAAAACGCCAAATGTTCTTAAACTATTCTCATTTCATCGTACGAGATTCTCGCAAACTTCTGAAATCATTATTTCAACACTTTGTACAAAGGCTTACGCTTCGACGGTTGCAATTGCGGCTTCCGCGTGCAACGGAGGACGAAGAATGGGAAGGAAATCAGAAGCCACTGTGAAGTGTTATTGCCATAGTTATGTTGTAAGAAAGAGACAGCACTACACAAGCAGCTTAGCACCAGCTCTCTTGTAGAAAAGAACAATGAACGTTTAGTGCGGTGATATCAAATGTAAATTAAGCTTGAGTCAGAGAAAAAGTTTTATTTAGTTCCTAACGAGTTCGTCTCCTATAGGTAGTAAAAGATCAGTTTACTTTTTATAGTTACTGGTTAAGTGGTTTATTCCGAGCACAACACTTTTTGAATCGTCGAAAAACTATTATTAGGTACTGAAGTTATGAGCAAATATATTTTGAAAGCGCCGTATCTAGCGCATACGCCACTGGACACAACACTTCCAATGATACTCATGTCGGATGACGTCACGTGCTAGCAAAGCGCAAGCAGTAGGATTATTAAAAAGTGCTCAATTTGCACCTTGTTAATTATTGAGATACCGATAAAAATTTACCACTTTTATCTGGGGGCACGGTAATGCCCCCGCCAAGACGAGCCAAGCAACGCGCAAGGGCACTAAGTACCTACCTTTTCTCGAAGCGCTTCGTCGTTTTTTTGAATCCTCATTACTAGGGTTTGGATTATACCAGATAAACAAAGTTCTCGGAATATGATGTCAATAGTAAACTTATTAAGCTTTAGCCCGCAGCTTCGCTTGCGTGAAGTTTGAAATCCTTGTTAAGCCCATTTTAAAGTGACATTTTAAAATCCAAAACGTCCGTCTTATATCACCCCCAGCGGTTTAGGCTGTGCGTTGCTAGATTAGTCAACCAGTCGGTCAGTTTCTCCACATGCTTCTTACTTCAAAAGTACCAGATTTCTCATACAAACTTTCAACACTTATTTCACCCCCTTAGAGGTTGAATTTCCAAATAGGTGTACATTGATTCCTAACCTAACCTTTCGGAGAGAGATGCATTCTGGGATAGTATAAGAGGTATTGTGAATGAGTGTAGAATAAATGAGAAGATTGTTATGCTTGGTGATTTCAATGGTTGGGTAGGTGTGAAGAGGAAAGGATATGAAAGTACACTAGGTGCGTTTGGGGATAAAAGGATGAATGAGAATGGAATGAGTTTGTTAGAAATATGCGTGGAGAAGAATCTTTCTATAATGAACACTATGTTTAATCATAGAGAGATTCACATGTATACGTGGGAAAGGCAAGATAGTAGAAGCATGATTGACTATGTGGTTGTTGATGAAAGACTGAAGAGTAAGGTCACAGATACAAGAGTGTATCGGGGTGCCAATGTGGGGACCGACCATTATCTTGTTATGTGCCGGATACATGGTCTGTTTAAACGTTGCTGCCATCGGGTTCGGGTTCTTGTAACTGCACTTGAGAGAATAAAAGTAGAAAGGTTGCAAGAATTAAAGTGAAAGAGGAATATAAGAGGGAAGTAAAAGAGAAGACGAATGAGATTTTAGAAGGAATGAATGATTATAATTTAGAAGAAGCATGGAATGTTGTAAAAAACAGCATTGTGCAAGTGGCCACAAAAGTATGCGGTGTGGCGAAGAGGAAAAATAACAGGAGAACGAATGATTGTTGGATAGATGATGAAGTTAAAGAGGTCGTACGGAAGAAGAAAGAAGCTTGGCTTAATTCATTAGCCTTTAAAGCTAGAATAAGGATGAATCAGGCAACGAGTATGATTGACGATTTGGAAAGAGTGAAGAAAAGATACACCGAAATAAAGGCGGAAGTAAAAGAGATCGTAAAGATGAAGAAGAATGAAATGGAAGATAAGTATAATAGGAAGTTCTCCGACAACTTCAGGGTCAATGTTAAGCTGTTCTGGCAACAAGTAAGATTGGCTCGTGGAGTTTCGGGGACATCAAATATGAATATAGTTAGAGGAGGAGATGGATGCTTGTTAAGTGAAGAATGCAAGGTGTTGGAACGCTGGAAGGTATATTTTGAAAGTTTATTTAGTTGGCAGGATAGTGTGCAAAGAGTGGGTAACTGGGCAGAAGCGAGTGAGTCAGACATTGACTTGGATGAAATCGTGAAAGCGCTGAAATGTATGAAAGTTGGAAAAGCTGCTGGGTGTGACAGAGTGTCTGTCGAAATGCTTATGCTTGGTGACGGAGTGGTAGCAAGCCTGCTGTACCGGATCTTTAATATGTGTGTGATTCAGCCAAGTGCCGGGCTACTGGTGCAAAGCTGTAATCGTACCACTATGTAAGGGAAAAGGTTCACAGCAGGAGTGTAAAAACTACCGCAGCATTAGTCTTGAGTGTGGTCGGCAAACTATATGCGAAAGTTTTAATTAACAGAGTGATAAGAATAACAGATGAGAAATTATGGGATGTTCAGGCAGGGTTCAGAGAGGGGATGGGCTGTATGGGTCAGATCTTCTCCTTGAGGTGCATAGCCGAAAAACATCTGGCAAAGCACAAGAAAGTGTACTGCGCTTTCATTGATTTGGAGAAGGCCTATGATAGTGTGTGGAGGGAAGAATTGTGGTCGACACTATCTTTGTACGGGGTGGACTGGCGCTTGATACGGGCACTGAAATCGCTGTACAGGGATTCCAGTGCTTCTATTAGGATAAATGGGGCGTTCACAGACTGGTTTGGCATCTCCAGAGGTGTTAGACAGGGTTGTGTAGCGTCTCCATGGCTGTTCAACCTATACATGGATAGTTGTTTGACAGATTTAAAAGGGAGTGAGTGTGGGTTGAAAATGAATGAGTTGCCTGTCAAATGTCTTCTCTACGCAGATGATGAAGTTTTGCTTGCATCGTCGGCGGAAGAGTTGCAAGACATGGTAACTATGATGAATGGAGCATATAATATGAAAAGGATGAAAATTAATGTAAGCAAGACGAAAGTAATGGTTTTTGAAAGAGATGCAGATGTATCTGAGTATAAAGTAAAGATAGGAGATGAAAGTATTGAACAGGTGAATGAGTTTGTTTATTTGGGAAATATGTTTACAAGAGATGGTAACTTTGAAGAAGATGTGGAAAGAAGAGCAAATGCGGGAAATAAAGTAAATAGTGCTATGCATGCGGTTGTGGCTAGCCAGTCGATGTCCAAAAAGGCACGACTGGCTGTCCATAATGGTGTGCTGGTACCTACGCTTATGTATGGAAGTGAATGTTGGTCGTCGCAGAAGAGGCATGAAAGTAGAATAAATGCCGTGGAAATGCGTTCCTTGCGAAGTATGTGCGGTGTAACTTTGAATGATAGATTGAGAAATGAAGAGATTAGACTAAGTTGCGGTTTAAAAGATGATGTAGTGACAAAAATTGAAAGGAGTATGCTTAGGTGGTTTGGTCATGTTGAGAGAATGAGTGAACGGCGATTAACAAAAGGAATTTATAAGGCGGATGTCAATGGGAACGCCGGTAGAGGACGTCCTAGAAGGACATACATCGATGTTATTGGTGATGTTCTTCACAAAGGTCAGGTGCGTAGTACTCTCAACCGGCGTGCGTGTATGACAAGATGTATGAATGTGGATGAAGCGAAAGGGGTATGTAAGGGTCGTAGCATGTGGCGTTCTATAGTTTCTGCCTACCCCCATGGGAAAATGGTGTGAGTTTATGTATGTATGTATGTTTATTCCTAACCAGAAACCTTAATATTTAATTTCATCTTTCTTACTTCAAAAACGACAGACTTACATACAAACTTCAACCCCCCATTTCACCCTCTTAGGGGTAGAATCTCCAAAAACCCTCAAACACCTATACGTTTATTTCTTTCCAAAAGCCTAAATATTTAATTCCATGTTTATCACTTCAAAAATACCAGATTTCTCATACAAACTTTCAATACTTATTTCTCCCCTTTAAGGGTTGAATTTCCAAAAATGCTCAAACATGTGTACGTTTATTTATAACCAAAAACCTTAATATTTAATTTCAAGCTTCTTACTTCAAAAATGACGGACTTACATACAAACTTAAAAACCCTATTTCACCCCTTTAGGGGTTGAATTTCGAGAAATCCCTTCTTAGTGGATGTTGACGTCACAAAATGAACCTACTGTCAAAATTTCAAGTTTCTAACCCCAGCCGTTTAGGCTGTGCGTTGATAGATCAGTCAGTCAGTCAGCTTCTCCTTTTATAAGTATAGATGTTTGAATAGTAGATATAAGTGACTTTAAATTACGAAGGAGAAACCCAATAACATCAAAACGGCAAACAACAACAATTTATAAGCAGGAGCATTCTAAATTACACCGTCCACCTTCACTCCCTCCAAATAGCTAAATATAATTTACATTGTTGCAGGTACTCGGATAAGAACCACATTCTGTGCACGGAGAGGCGATGTAGTACAGCTATACTCAGCAGCTTCATATTACCGCCTATACTCTGCATACCTACGTATATGGTAAGATTCAAATTCAAATTATTTTTATTTGTATAAATGTGGTTACATAGGTTTTACGGAAAGAATTTTGCCCAGCACATTTGTCATATAATTTTTATGACATATTTTTTTAAATACAAGAAATTTTAAATGTAAGAAGACAGGGCGACAGCTATTAAACAATACACAATTCCACAGTGTAATACTTATATTTTAAATATTCGTCTGTGGAGTGGAAACAACGTTTACACAACCACCTGAAAAGTTGTTTTTTAATTTATTTATAAGCAGATTTCTAACGCCCTGAGGTAGATGATTATATATACGAACAGACATGGCACGGCTGTTACGACTACACAATTCAGATCTTAAAGGTGGTAAAACTAGCCTGTCAGGATAGCGTGTGATAAACTTACATATGTCTTTCAATAATGTAAATAGACTAGGATTAATTTTGACAAATACACATATCTCAAATATGTATAGACACGGGACGGTTAACAGAGAAAGTTTGCGAAATAGAGGTTTATATGTTATCCATGGGCTTTGTTACAGATAGCTCTTATGCATTGCTTTTGTGCTATAAATACCCTATTAATTTTCACAGAATGTTTATGTCTAATACAATGAAGGTTTTATGGTAATTATTTTGTTCTTTTTTGAAGTCGGTTTAAATTTTTTGTAAAAAATGTTTTATTTTTTTTCATTTTAGTGGCCTTAATTAAAACTTGGTTGGACCTACTAAAGACGCTGCTCGTAACATAATCACATCATCACAATATGCGTACTGTTCGTCATTGAGGAGTTCCATTGTCTATCTCCGAAGTTCTTCATCAGATCTTCACCAAATTTAAATGGGAACAACTTCGAAGTATACCCTATCCATTAAAAAAAAGAAACATCAGAATCGGTTCACAATTGGCGAAAATATCGATGGACATACACAAAAAAATAAAAAAAGATACATACAGACGAACATAGTAACCTCCTCCTTTTTGGAAGTCGGTTAAAAATCGAGAGCACTACAACACCTACTGAAAGTCAAAACATTTAGCCTTGAATATTTACTTTGACGTTCTGTCTCTTTCTATATACCCTACTAAGAAAAAGATAGAATATTTAGTTTAGAAATCTATTTAGAAAGAGACAGAATTCCAAAGTAAATATTCAAGGTCAAATGTTTAAATTTTCAGAAGATGTTTGTAGTGTGGTCTACATCTTTATCTACAGGGTGTAAACGAAATCATGTAATTCCTTCAAACGTCGTGAGTTACTGCTGACATATATTTAACCTGCAACGGAAACTATTGGATTCAATAAATTAAAAAAATAAAGTAAACATGTGTGTTCTTAACGTGAAGCATTTTAGCGCCCCGAGTGAATTGCGCGGCTATCGCTCGCTGCGCGGTCATTTAACTACGGACGCTAAAACGCCTCACGTTAAGAACACATGTTTACTTCTAGTATTTGTTTTTTTTAATTGAATTCAAATTTATCCCTTTGTGGTTAATTTGTCAGCAGTACATCACAAGGTTTGAAGGAATTATGATTTTGTTTACACCCTGTATACCTTCATGTCTAATATTAATAATATAAATATGGACAAAACCATATCCTGTGCACGGAGAGGCAATATAATGTAACACATCTATACTGCAGTCTGCAGCATAAAATAATGATACAGTAACAAATCACGCACAAATTATGATCACGGATTTCATTTCATTAGACAAATATTAGTATGACCTACATTACCAATATTAGAATCTGCATGCAGTTGCACTGATAAACCTCCTAGTTTATTTTATTAATTACTTGCTGTTGCCCGCGGTTTCACTCGGAACTACTCCATGTACCTGAATATAAAGTATCCTAGGTGTTCATTCAAGACATATGATCTTACTTTGTCATCCAAATCCGTTCGGCCACTTTTGCGTGAAACAAACACCCATTTATCTTCTCAAACTTTCACATTTATAATATTAGTGTGATATAGTGTGATGCTCATTTCTAACACAATATTGACCTAGGCCAGGGGTCGGAAACCTGCGGCTCGCGAGCCATATGCGGCTCTTTCGATGTAAAGTGGCGGGTCTCCAGTTTCAAACGCAAAAAATAACTCTGTTACCATGAAAACCCTTAAAATCGTGCAATCGATCCATGATTGAGTAATATAATATAGTATGACTGAGATATACTGTCTATGACTGAGCGATAAATATCAGAGTAACTATATCTAAATCTATTTCTTATGTGTTTTTTTTGGAATGTAGTTAGTTCTGCTAAACGCCATTTCAAGTTTATCCATTAATTAAAGGACATCCTGTATAAGCAAATACTATAATATTGAAATTAATTTTTTTAGTGGCTCTTTTAAAACTGAAATTTGTTAACGTGCAACTTTTGGCTCTTGCATATCAAAACGTTGCCGACCCCTGACCTAGGCTAATAATCTACCTATATAATGAGTATTGGAGTTCCACACATCAAAAGCATGGAGCATGGAGGCAAACGGCATGGAGGGGTGCAGCTCCTAAGTCTGCAGTTTGCTCATTTGGTCAGTATTTTAGCTCTCCTAACATTCTATACGCTATATCTCTCAAATCGTACATTCTCTGAGCACTTTCTAGTTATTCATTAAACTAGACTAAAGTCGTTTTATTCATCAGCAGGTTACTACCATAATAAAACCGAAAAAGAAATAAATTCATAAGAGGTCAAGATTTATACGATATAACAAGTAGGTACCTATTGTACCTAAGCGTACCTAGTAACCAAAGGTTGTGCGAAAAATAGACTACGTGGAAATATAGGCCAGAAATTCAAAGACATGAATTGACAGTAATAGATAACGAGGTTACGGAAATGTTAACAGCAAAATAATATTCTATACACATATTTTATTTGTTGTGGGCCTGTATGAATAAGCCCAAAGAATAGGTCTTATCTCACGGGAACTCTTGAAACAGGCATACCTCAAAACGACAGGATAATAAAAACACTCTGGTCGGTACAACTATGGCATCACAACAGTGTTTTGGCACATGTCGCAGAGATTGCCTTGTGCCGGACGCAAGTGCCGAAACATGTATCTCAACTTTGACAGAGTAAAATGTTGTGGCACATGTATTGCGACATGTGCCCGATGTGGTATAGGCATAAAGCAACTTACTGCAGTCCAGTCACCGCCGGTCCTGGGGTAGTGCGAGAGGAGCGGTCGCTGTAAGCGCCAGGTGGAAGAGACGCCAAAAGTTAATTTAAAAAAATTGTTAATTTTATTTATTAAACATAAACTGAAATACAATTTATGTGATGTGAAAACTTCGACCAAAGGGAAAAAAAGAAAGAAAGATAACCTCGCTCTACCCTGATCAAGGGTTAGGGCCGGCGCTGAGTCCAGTACTGAAAGAAATCCTAATAAAAATAGAGTAGTGCGATCCACCTAAGTAATTTACGATTTTGTAGCTGACCTTGTCTGAAGTTTAGTCTCTTAAAAAGGAGGAATTACGCCTGCGCGTAGTTTAACCTACAGGATAAGAGATATTTAACATAAATTAGGCCTTTCTATTCTAATTTAAGATTAAACGGAACGAATTATGTAAGGGTATGTTAGTTGTTTACCGTCCGGAACGAGGGATGGAACTCACGCGCGTAAAGTAAGGTACTTAATAGAGAGCCTGATAACGAATTTAAGTAACTTTGAATTGTGCTAGTGCTGGGGGAGGTTTTCTGTTACCAAAATAATAAATACTTCGATGGACTAACTGCCTAACTGGTCAGGACCTCATTGTTCTCTCACTATCCTAAATCATTGTACTGTATCCACTGAAATTGTTAAAGGTATTATTTTTAAAAGAGTAACCATGGAGTTTCTTGCCGGCTCTTCTCCATAGAAAACAACTAATTGGAACCGTGCACCTAAATTCGACGTTTCATAAGCACCTGTATTGGTTTATGTGAAATAATTTTTTTTGATTTGATTTGTTGATCGTGAGGTCCTGGGCTCGATCCCCAGGTCGGGCGAAGTGTTATTTGGTTTTTCCGTGTGGAATTCCTCAGTAGCAACCCGGAGTTTGGATATTTGTACCCGGTTGGTGACAATAGGCTCGCCTCCTATAACATGGGACTTAAACATTAAACATAACGGCGAAATGAGGGTGTTACTATACACCTCTACCCACCCTTCGGGGAATACGGGCGTGATGTTATGGTACTTCGTTATGGGGTGCATTGAAAAAGCCTCTACGAGTGAGTACGTCTGGCGCACCTTTTTTTTTTTTTTTTCTCGTTGGTAAATCCTCATGGATGTCCCTCGCCCGGGGAAGGCGAGGGGGTCTGCCGGACTCTTACCGGCTAAAAACCAACGGTGTTCCTTCTCCTGACCGTACGGCCAGGGTCGCAGGATTCGCAAAAGCATGCACCGCAACCCCGGCAGCCATGGCGGACCTCCTCCTCTGTGGGGCCTTGCCCCACGTCCTCCTGAGAAGCGCGCACGGAACACGGCGCGCCGCCTTCTCGGGCCTGTTACTGGTCGGGCGGCGAGTCCCCAAACCCGCCGCCCGCAGGCCAAAGTCTGGCGCACCTGAGCAGTCAGTCTCGCCACCAATATGCTGACTGCGCATCTTTTCGCAACAGCATAAGCTGTTGTCGTATAACTCGTGCCGACACAAGAAGAAGATGAATCGTTTTGAAGAAACGGAGTCCTATCGCCACTTCGTCATAATTTATTATCCTTACAGAACAAACTGTGTGTGGAACTTAAGTGCAATAAATTGTAGAGAGGCTACATCGCGACAGCAGCGCGTGTTCGCAATATAAATGGCATTCTATCTGGTTTCCACCTCTCGCGCAAATTGAAAACGATCCTGAATTTCATGTTTTAATTACTTTTAAGTTTGATTAGTTGACGCAAAACATACAAGTATATCACATCAAGTATACTCCACCAAGAAGAACATAGTCTGCTTAGTTGCCGGCAATAAAATTGACAAGCATGCAGCACACGCAAGCCCGAGATGGAATAAGATCGTAAGTGGTGGTTGCTACCAGTAAAAGCATTCCCAAAGAGGGTTGACATCAGGCAGGCGGTCGGTCATAAAATATAGCCGAAACATTTGTGCAGTATGATATGAAACATACTGCGCCGACCCCAAATAAATTGGGATAAGGGCAGGAGAATGATGATGATAGTTGACGAAAAACTGTATTACAATAGCGGTCATAATATTAATTCAAAATTCGTTTTCGAAGGGTGTGAGAGTTGGTGATCGGCATTTTGAATGTCGGCATGGAAACTAACCGGTGCAACATAGGGAAAGTACCCATACTACGTGACTCGTTCAGGGGGAGGGGCTTAGGTTTTCGTCACGTAGTCAATATCCTCTAGGGAAATCTCGAGTTTTTTCGAGCTATATTCAAATTTGGCGCGCAGAGTTTAGAGCTTTTTGAACTCGCAGGTGGCAACACTCGCACATATGAGTCAAATATATCTTTTTTTAACTTTCTGTTTGCGAAAAATGATTTAAAACCATTTTTATAAATTACCACGTGAAAACTAGAGGGGGAGGGGGGGATATTGGCATATACTACGGGTGGTCACCGAGGGGGGAGGGGGAGGAAAAAATAGTAAAAAATGGGTCACGTAGTATGGGTACGTTCCCATATATACAATTATTACTGCTACTTTCACAGACTACGCCTGAACCCAGTTTATGCGCTAGTTGCGAGCATATCGTGCCTAATTGGGCACTATTTCGATTGCGAGAATTGATGTTCTATTGTGATCCCATTCAACCGATATATTGGCCAAGGTCCTGCAGTGGCTGCAGTAAATGTTTAGATAACATAATATAACATCACGCCTGTATTCCCCGAAGAGTGGGGCAGGGGTATATAGTACACCCTCATTTCACCGTTATGTTTAAGTCCCATGTAATAGGGGGCGAGCCTATTGCCATCAACCGGGAACAAATCCAAACTCCGGGCTGTTACTGAGAAATTCCACACGGAAAAACCCAATAACTTTTTGCCCAACCTGGGGATCGAACCTAGAACCTCACGATCACCAGTCGCGCTTGCGACCACTAGACCAACGAGGCAGTTTGTTGAGATATTTAATGTTTTTATTCTTGACTTGTTCGCTTTTGACCCTAGTCTCACCTGATGGTAAGCGCAGACAGGGTCCCAGATGGAGCACAGGAATCCAAGGAACAGAGATATAGAGATATTCTCCTATACCCCTCTGACTTTCACATACACACGACGGAACACAGTAAACTGCTTGGCGCTAGACTTTAATGTGAGGGTGGCAGCTAGCCAGGCGTATAGATCCTGTTACCAAGCGTGCTAGGTTTTGTTGAATCTTACAACACGCGTTAATTCCCAGCGTGCGGTGAGGAAGTTTTATATTCTAGCCCGTCCCCACACTGAATAAAATAGGTAATATTCGTTGTAAACACTAACACTCATATTCTAAGACATTCCTCCAAAACTTACTCGACTCATACTCGACTCAGAACGGCCTCGAAAACACCTTCAAAATTGTATTCTTAGTCGCAATTTCGAGTGAACTTTGAGGTTCCTCGACGGAGTCATTACGTCATAATTTAAATTATCTGCATCGCGCAAATAACGCCGCGATAAATAGTTGTAAGGATTATCGTAAGCATATTCGATGAAGTCTTCACAATTCATTTTTGTTATATACGAACTTTAACACTTCCTTCCTTAAGGTAGGTTCCGAGGTACCTTGAGTTTGACAGATAATTCCTTACCTCCTTCAGGAAAATCTCGAGTCAAGGACGTTTATGTCAACTATAACTGCTGAAAGGCTGAGTCGAGGTGGAGTCGAGTCGAGTAAGTTTTGGAGGAACGTCTTAGAATATGGGTGTAATTCTTTTTCTTCTCTTGTGTCGACACGTTCTCGTATAGCTTATACAAATAGAATAGCTCATCAGAATAGCTCATGCTGTGGTGATAAGATTATCCAGTTAGCAAGGTTGGTAGCGAGGCTGACTGCCCAGGGTGCGCCAGACGTACATAAGTATCGTCACTCGTGGTGGCTCTTTTAATGCCATCTGCTTTTCGTGTGGTTAGTGACTAGCCTGGTGACAGAGTTCATGCCGCCCATGAGCCTCTAACTTGTATTCACGTGCCGTCGAGAAATATCTCTCAGGCATGCCAGTTTCCTCACGATACTTTCCTTCATCGGTTTTTAACAAATGATAATTATACAATACGCACATGAATTCGAAAAGTCAAAGGTGCGTGCCTTGAGTTCGAACTCGAGACCTATGACTTGGCAGTCCGACGGTCACACCACTAGGCTATCACTGCTAAAATACTTAAATACTTTTAATGTAAATACTTGAAACTTCGCAATTCATTTCCATATACGCTCTTACAACGATGTAGATTTCTCTATATCTACTTGAACAGTTGGTACGATTTGATCCGTGATCGAGGATTTGCGAATCGACACCCTCGCATCATAACTCATCCTCCTACCTAACATATTTTTCCATAAAGTTAACCCTATAAGCTAGCCAGAACGTTTTTATGAATATATGGTGAGATAACAAGAATATAGTGACTAACGGCCTTCACAACTGTATATGGATGATTTACGAACCGTACTAAGGTCTTTATGGACCCAAAATTGTCAATTTAACGTTGAGAAAAGTTAATGAAGTGTGTGCGTTCCGTAGAAAGATTTCATTTAAGGCCTTCGAAATAGTTAAATAAGACCTACACAATCTAAGATTCTAAAAAAAGTTATCAATATTATAATTTACGCAGAATATTCATATTGAAAACCAACAGAAAGGTTTTCCCAGATTTTATCTACATTTTCTATACTCTAATGTACTTTGTATTCTATTTGAAGAGCCTTAAATGGTAGAGCTGTTTATTCATGTTAATTCGGACCGTCTTATCTACTGAAATCGGTGTAAATTAGAAATATGGCGACCAGTTATGAAAGGCCGAAATGAAATGATGGCAGGTATGAAAGGAAAATTACCTTTATTTCTGTAGAGTATAGCAAAACCTGTCGTGTTTGCTAAACGCTCTACGTGTTATCATCGTTAAGTATAATATAGGTATTATCGTTTTGTAAAACACTGCATAATATGGGCTTCCACAAGGACCACTCCATTGCATGTTCGTGATGACGTCATGTGGAAACAATGCACTAATCATTACGGTTGTCAAACAGGCTGGGGATGGGGAATTGGGTATAGTAGTAAATGCTTGCCGCCGTTTATCAATGAGAAGGGTGGGGGGGGGCTTTTTTTTCTCGTTGGCAAATCCTCATGGATGTCCCTCGCCCGGGGAAGGCGAGGGGGTCTGCCGGACTCTTACCGGCTAAAAACCAACGGTGTTCCTTCTCCTGACCGTATGGCCGGGGTCGCGGGATTCGCAAAAGCATGCACCGCAACCCCGGCAGGTCCCGGTCCGCCAACCCATGTCGGACCTCTCCTCTGTGGGGACTTGCCCCACGTCCAGGGAGGGGGGGGGGGCTGTTAAATAACGATTATAGCAAATGTATTGGGTGTAAAAATACCCTTAACGAAGCCGAGAGCCACGTATTCTTCCCATCATTACGAAGATTTGTTGGGATTGGGCCATACCTGGGAACCGACTGGTTATGGAGATATTGAAGGTCAAAGTCACCATAATTTGTACGTTTTTCACAAAAACTAAATTTAAATGTTACTAAACATTCTCCTATACAAACATAAGCAACATTTTTTAAATGTAGGCGCAGTCTGCTGCGCGCGCGCTTCCATTGCGCGCTACAATTAAAAGCTGTTTTTAATACCAAAAAATAAAAGTCGTTTCCCAGCAATTATTTTTGCTGAATCTCACTTAGTTTTATGTACAGTATGCGTAGACTTCTGCTTCGTTAAGGCTATTTTAACACCTAGTATAGCATTATTAAGTACTGTTCTGCCTAGCCTTTTCCCTACTTAGTTGGGGTCAGCTTCCAGTCTAACAAGATGCGGCTGAATACCACTATATACACGGAGCGACTGCCATCAGGCCTCCGCCACCCACTTACTGGCCAATGTCGATTTCCTTAGGTTAGACCGGTTGTCAGACTTTCGGGCATCTAACTTCCCATAACGACTGCCATAGGTATTCGTATGACACCCGGGACCGACAGTATAACGTGCTCTCTGAGGCACGAAGGGATCTAGATATGTAAGGAACGGTCCCCCATCCATGAACTGACCGCGACAAGCGTAGATTAACCTCGCAAACTGTATGATACGCGCGGTTCCTAATTAGCCAAGAGCCCCTCTCGAGATATATAGCTTTAGGTACTATCCCCAATTATTATAATACTTATAAACCAATAAAAAATAATTCGGAAAATTCGAAAGTCATACCCAGTCTATTACTAATATTGTTATTGAGAAGGGTTTCTTTACAAACTTTAGATATCAATTTCAATTTTTTTCCTGAGGAACTTCAATGTCACAATAGTTTCCTTCTACAAGAGACACATAACTTCCTTACTTTGATTCCGAAGAAAGTTATTGGGAATCAAATTTAGTTTTTCGTTATTTATCAAAGAACTGCTCGGTTTTATTTCACTTTAACTGCCTCATTGGTGTAGTGGTGGCAAATGCGACTGCTGATCGTAAGCTCCTGGGTTCGATACCCAGGTCGGGCAAAGTGTTATTGGGTTTTTCCGTGTGGAATCCTTCAGTAGCAGCCTGGAGTTTGGATTTGTGCCCGGTTGATCGCAATACGCGCGCCCCCTATTACATGGGACTTAAACATAACGGCGAAATGAGGGTGTTACTGTACACCCCTGCCCGCCCAACCCTTCGGGAAAAAAGTCGTGATGTTATGTTATTTCATTGACTGCCTATTTCCCCATTATCATGACAATTTATTTCAAACCTTCATTTGTTTTGACCTGCAGGTATTCGACATTCACACGGCAGTTGTACTAGAACCGTCAGGACCCATGATACTCTACCACGTCGACTCCGATGAGGAAGGCCAGCTATACCAGATCAACTTCTGGGTTCACGCCGTCGTCATCAAACTGCTCCCATGCTGCATATTAACAGTCATCAGTCTATGGCTGATCCGAGAAGTGTACAGCGCGAACCAACACCAGAAGAAAATACGCGTTTATAACAAATGTCCGACCAATAACAAGGCCGTCAAGAGACAGTATAAAGCAGACAGAAGAACGAATAGAACAACAAAGATGTTAGTGGCAGTTCTACTTCTGTTTCTCGTTACGGAGTTGCCACAAGGAATTCTCGGGTTACTAAGTGGTTTACTAGGGAGGTGTTTCTTCAAGCGTTGCTACGATCTATTCGGAGAACTGATGGATGCGTTAGCACTGTTAAATGGAGCAATCAACTTCGTCCTATATTGCTCAATGTCGAGGCAGTTCCGGATGACATTCGGGCAGATGATGTGGCGGGCGCACTTACACCGCTGGCCTCCACCGACCGCGTCACAGTCCGATGGACAGAACACGTGAGTATTATTAGAAAAACAGTCTGCTTAATAAACATTTTAAAAGCAACGGTATTTATAGAAGCGAAAATAGCGGCTAGACTGCGCAATGGTTTCGAATACGCGTGCAAAATCTCAAGTCTGACTATAAATATGGTGTCTATTATGTTATTCTAGATAAATTGTCGATTAACCTACTTGATATTGTTACTAGAAATGCGTAATATACGATACGAACTGAATAATTTTTAGTACCATGTATACATAATATTTGAGGAATAACTTCCATGTTAGTGCCTGAATGACTACGCTTTAACGTAGGTAAAGATGATTGATGTTCAGTAAAGTGATCCAGGCTAATAAAATAATGGAATTTGCAGTTAATGGGAACATTACATGTATCTACCTACCTGGGTGAATATTCGAAATTTTTTAACATTATTTTGACAAATCATTTTTCTTCCGGGTTATAACGTTATGGTATTGTCAGATTGTTTTTATTCTTGTCTTATTGCTTGACGGCACCGGTATAGTTTCAGTTTTCATTATCATAATTATAGTTTTAAACATCTGCATTCTTAACTTTGGGATGATGCTAATGACGTTCTCAATTATTTTAATATTTTTCGAAGAATGGCCCACCTATTATGATGTCGCCACGATTGTTAGGTAAAGTGGTGAACGCAGTTACTACCTTCGCAAATATTTTTACTTTGTCTCCCATTATTTCTTCGAATGACTGCCTCGTTGGTCTAGTGGTGGCAAGCGCGACTACTGAGGATGAGGTCCTGGGTTCGATCCCCAGGTTGGTCAGTGTTATTGGGTTTTTCCATGTGGAATTCCTCAATAGCAGCCCGGAGTTTGGATTTGTGGCCGGCTGATGGCAATAGGCTCGCCCCCTATTACATGGGACTTAAACATAACGGCAACCCTTCGGGGAATACAAGGCGTGATGCTATGTTATTTCTTCGACTTTTAAGACTTTGTATAATATTGTCAAAACTTATTTTTCCTTCTTTCTATTTCCAGGGCGAAGTCGTCGGTCCCCTGAGGCAGGTTTGTACAAGAGAAACATGCCAACGTTTTACAGCATTTCCTGTAATTATACGTGTTAGGATATGGCCATATTACTTAACGAATGTTATAATAGTTCTTCATTAGTTAACACAAAATGTATTTTAGTAATTTATTATTTCAAGATAACGCACCTTTAGAATTATAGAGACCTATTTCAAAATTTTAAGATTTTAAGTTTGACTCATAAAATGACGTTTACTGATCATCTTCATCGACTCTTATTAAAAGTGATGATATAAAATTAAAATCATATCATATTATGACTTAATTTTATATCATCACTGAGAGAGTCGAGAAGATGGTCATTAAACGTCATTTTATGAGTCAAACTTATAAGCTTAAAATTTTGAAATAGGTCTCTATAGTTCTAAAGGTACGATAAAATGGATATCATTTTGGAAAGGAACCTATTGTCTTTATAGCCGACTGTGCGAAGCTCAATTGCAACTTAGTATGTTCCGTCATTCCGACTGAGTTATATTTGAGTTTTAGTTAACGATTAAATTGCAGTTCATTTTAATGTAAGGTTTATTAATATTAAAATTCCAAAGTAAGAGTAATAACGTAAGAATTATATAAGTGCTGGTAATTGTTTTAGATTAAGCAATTTGTATTGTAAATAAAACGAAAATGTTATTGTAAGAAGAAATATATAATTTTATACTTTATTAAGTACAATGGCTTTGTAAGCATACTTTTATAAGAACGATTCTAGTCTTTTACCCACTCGCACGCACTATTTTACATAACAATTCTATAAGTTACATCTTTCTATAACCATCTCTTTAATGTTTAGTTGTCATATAAACTCTATTTTAATGGTAAACTAAAGAATACTGAAAAACAGACTTGCACATTCCTTTTAATTATCTCAACAGGAATAGTTAACGAATTACAAAAAGACGATGAAATTTATTATTCTAAATAACTCCTCTTTTGAAGTAACAGCTGGTTCACACAGAGACTGTTTACAGGACCCGTTTTAGCGGATCCGTTTTTATTTTAGTGATGGCACCTGTAGTTGTATGAGCGAGTTCACATACACGTATTCCGAATCCGGTAAACAATACTGGTCCGACATTTTTACATGTTCCGTTTTGTCATCAAAAACTGGATGCTGGAACGGTATAAAAAACGGATCCATTCGTGAAGATGTATGGAGAAGTAGGTATGTGTGCCTACACTCATGATCCGTTATTATTATCGTATCCTGCCTGACAGATGCGACGCAGCTGCCATTTGTTTAACTGATCCGTCGGTACAGATGTGAACAACACATCCAGTACCGACGGATCCGTTAAAACAGGTGAACGGGCACTAGCTCGTCGGAACTCCTAGATATGGTATAAATGGTTTCTCATAAAATGCACATGCACAGTCTATTAATTATTCTGTCATTTTGTATTATAATTTTACAACATTCTTATTGCGATGACGAGCATTATCTTCATTTCTAGACAGACATAAAACTCTCTTGGAAATGAGAGATATCTACCTACTATTGAGTACTGTCTTCAATAACGAGCTACTGGTTCAAAATTCATTTATTTTAGATGAAATAAATGTTACAATATTAACTAGGCGCCGCGTACAATATTATGATCGCGCGTGTGTCGCTGGCCGCCATGGTTGAGGATCTGGTTCTGGTCTGACGACACGCGCGCGCGCCTCTCGCCCCGCATCCCGCAGTGCCCCCGGCCGTCGCCGCCGCAGTCGTCATGTTCGAGATAGTTCCGAACACCTGCCTTAATTCGCTTTCCGGTCATCATCATTAGCTTATAACAGTCTACTGCTGGACATAGGTCCCTCCAAGGGCACGCTACCGACTTTAATCCTCAGTTTCTCTTCACCCAGCTGTTATCAGCCGCCTTGCGAAGATGGTCACTCCACCTAGCCTAAGGTACACCCACACTACATTTCCGGTAGCTGAGTTCAACTATCACCAGTCAATGCCATGTTGCAATTTGAACGGTAGTTCCAGATACGAAGATAACTCAGTTGTGTACTTACAAACCTTTAGGCACGCACATAATTTTCTAAACTACTTAAGGACCTTCTTCTTTAGCCTGTACCCATTCTGCTGCCTTCACACGTTCACGACATTGTCCTAGGAAACTTCTTACTAAGTATTTACTACGAATATGGCACGAGAATTGTACCACTATACCTAACTATTCAAAGTAGTTACCAAACTTATTACTCAAAACTATATTTTAAGTGCTCTCGAAGTAAGCTAACAGGGAACATATCTTGTACCTTCAAGTTAACTCGACAAAATTCAAAATTCTACTACAAAGGTATTACACAGGTATGTCTAGTACTTTCCGTGTTTCGAAGCCTAATGTTTTTTGTGTGGACTTTTCATGAAGGTATATTACGAAACATTCCTGTTGAGTGAAATTAATTCATGTCTTCAGTTTGTCGTCACTTTGATTGGTAGCAAAACGAAAAACTATGTTGTCGTCAACATTTCCATCACCCATTGTCATACAGTTGCATTGACTGCATCTCAATTGTCTTCAAACTGCATTTGGCAGTTGCGGTCGGAATGCAGTCCGTCTGTCGGGGCCCTTACAAATCCATTTCTGATATAAACGAAATATGATTCACCAAACGTGACATTATTAGCCCCCAATATATTTGATATTGTGCTCTCTGTAACCATGTAGAAAAAATTATAATCTTTAGTATCCAGTTCCCAGTAAGCTTTATAATATCACTTGACCAATGGACTGCTAGCCTGCCGACCGCGACATCAGTCTCGCCCACTATCGGACTCGCTAGGAGTGACGTAATAATATTTCAACAATGTTGACGTCAAAATCCTATACAGTAGGCTACTGGCACGTACGTAACATTTATACTCGGTCCTGAACAATATTAACTCCAGGACTTATTATGAAACCACGAATGTCAATAGTTTTTATACAAATAAAATCTGAACTACACTCGGGAGCAATGAATCCGGGTCACAAACATAAACCTTAATATCTCGGAAAACATTATAAGCATTTTAAAATTGTTTTGTTTATGTTGGTGACCCGGATTCATTGCTCCCGAGTGTACATTCACCAAATAATGTATATAAAAAAATATCCAGCAAAGGCCGCACTCTAATGTCGTTATTTTAGTTTATTATAAGTGGATACAAATTTCTGTTCTGCGTAGCTTTTTCCCAATTGTGTTGGTTTCAGCTTCCAGTCTAACCAGGTGCGGCTAAAGTGGACACCGTTTTGTTTAATGTAAAATGATGCAATTTAAGGACAGTGATGATATGTCAAAAAAATCATAAGATTCCTATAGAAGCACTCAATCCACTGTACTGACGAAGAGTAAATCATTTTATCTTAATTTAAATGCACTAGTCTTGGAAAACAAATTATAAGGATGTATGTATGCTTTATTGAAATATGATATTTTATAAAATTTCTGTTTTTTGCGTAGTCACCTAGTGTGGAATAAGGGCAGGGAGAAAAAGAAGAAGTATGCTTTATTGAAATATATCAAGTCAAACTTGAATCTTCCTCCTTTCTCTATTACCATGTTATTTACAATAATTATATTCAAATTAATTAATTTGGACTGAAGTTAAACCAAAGTTGTATTTATTTTTATTTTAAGTTACGTTACCTACATCTTCTCTATGTATAGAATATTATAAAATTAACTTTGTACATCGCGTTATTTTAATGGCTAAGAAAACGTTTAGAGGATATGCCTATTCTTTATTACGTAACATAATTAGCCCCCTAGTGGCACGGGCCTCTTCTCAGAATGAGAAGTGTTTAGGTCTTAGTCCACCACGCTGGTCCGGTGCGGGTTGGCAAACTACAAACACCATCGAGAACTTTATGCAACCCTCTCAGGTGTGCAGGTTTCCTCACGATGTTTTCCTTAATCGTTAACGCAAGCAATAATCAAATTCTGATCCGCACTGACTTTTAAATTTTTTTGTTATGAAAATCTTTAGTTTTACAACGAAGTCATTTCAAAAAATCTTCCAACAGAAATTACTATTCAACTTGTAGAATTGATATGCAAAAATGGCGTGTATATTTCCTAAATACGTTTTTCTAGCGTCTTAAAATCACGATGTATTTATTAAATATAAAAATATATTTATAAAATGATTGTGTTCAAATATAACGAACATAGTAAATAAGTACATACATAGATGGCGCAAACCGTGCTCGTACGTGTACAAAATGCAGTCAAAACAAAACGTAAATTAAAATAAATAATTATTATACGATGTATTCTAGTCACTGTATATAAAATAAAAATTACAATAGTACCTATTGATTATAATATATTGTTATGTATAAGGTTAAAATATATATATGCGTTTCTCTTGTACGTCCAAATAATAACTTGTCTAAAAACTTATAAAGTACGCTGTTCAAGCATTTGCCATTAGAGATGCTCATAAAAGTAAAGTTTGTACATATCGTTTTATAAATAAAGTTTTAATGTGAGTTATGATATTTATTACCCCTATACCTTTGTGTAAGTTTTATTATGAGCTGTTGTACGAAGAATAAACAATAGAAAATACCGTATAAAATTAAGATAAAAACATTTTTAAACGACTGTGATAATAACTAGGAACAAGTTAAAAGTGAAACAATTATGATGTTCACAACTTCTTCCTCCTAGCTTTTTCCCAACTATGTTGGGGTCAGCTTCCAGTCTAACCAGATGCAGCTTAATACCGGTATACACGGAGCGACTGCCATCAGACTTCCGCAACCCACTAACTGGGTAATGCTGATATCCTAAGGTTAGACCATAATGTTCACAAATAAAAACAATAATATTTTTTTTAAATTTAGTATTGCTGTTCCAAACCCAATATTGTTCATACATTTCTGAACATGAACCTGGCCGTTATTATACCCATTAAAATATTGGCGAAACTAAACGCTCATTGAAAGCCGATTGATTATACTTTTACTTCAAAGTAACTGGCAATATTTCACAGGGTTACAGATATAACTAATACTTAGAACACATTCAAATTCAAAATAAAACATAACATAACTTGCCCATTACTGTCCCACTGCTGAGCAGGGGCCTCTTCTCAGAATGAGAAGGATTTAGGCCTTAGTCCACCAACGCTGACCTGGTGCGGGTTGGCAGACTACACACACCATCGAGAACTTTATGGAAGCCCCTCAGGTGTGCATGTTTCCTGACGATGTTTTTTCCTTCACCGTTAATGCAAGTGATACAATAATGATCCGCACATGAATTCAAAAAGTCATAGGTAGGGGCCGGGATCTAACTCAGACCCTCCTGCATGGAAGGCAAGCGTTCAACCGCTAAGCTATCACTGTGTAAATAACATTTTTTTTATTTATTAGCTAGCAAGATACCTAACGATAACGAATACAGTCGCGAAGAGCGCACGTGGGTAAGTTATTTTAATATGTTCTATTAATGACACCATTGATAACAGTGATAGCCTACTGGTGTGTCCGTTGGAATGCCAAGCCATAGGTCTCGCCAAGCCAAGGCACGCACCTCTGACTTCTCAGATTCATGTGCGTATCGTATAGCTATCACTTGCTTTAAAACGATGAAAGAAAATATCATGAGGAAACCGGCATGCCTGAGAGATATTTCTCGACGGCATGTGAAGCCAAGTCAGAGGCCCATGGGCGGCATAAACTCTGACACCAGGTTAGTCATTAACCACACGAAAAGAACAAGAATGATACCAAGTAACTCGGTTGTATGTAATTTTTTATATTTAATGTTATTTTTAAGTAATAAAATAGGACGTACGTGTGAGGCTTGCATAGTCGCGGAAAAGTGAACTAATGCCTCGAAAAAATTTGAATAAAAAATAAATAAAAGTAACTCTGTGAAATTTCACCAATTAATTTGAAGTAGCCCAGTATATCTAGCCTTAAACTTAACCTATAGCAATCAACAAACTACTAGACATAATATTTTTGATTATAAATATCGCTCCTACATGGACGCTGGTCCCGCCATCTATCCGTCGTCGGGGCAACGTAATGCATTGGTGTTGTGCCTTTGTGAGTACCGGTAATAAACTACATGAGCACTCTGGATATAAATTTGAGATAATAAATCACGTAAGTACTTGTTCATCGATCCTCATACAGTCTAGTAACTTCTATACAAATAAATAAATATTACTTTCAGTTGTTTGGATACTGTCGCAATAACAAATGGGTACCTATAATACAAAAAATAAAACAATACGTACATTACTTAATCTTCGAACTATATGTATGGGTTGATTGATGGGAATATTTTTGTATGGTGCTAGTAGACTAAGGGCCAAGCCACATCTGACGGAAGATACGTCGCCGATCTTCCGTTGCGTAATTTACTCGAGGAATTTTAGTAACGCTTCTTCGGTCAAATGTGTACGGTGTGAGATGTTTATATGGAATTATGTGTACTGGCGGAAGATCGGCGACGTATCTTCCGTTAGATGTGGCTTGGCCTTAAACATTAATGGTCAAAGCACACATATCAACTCGGAAAGGGATCGTCACCGTATCGCCTTTTGCCTCGCCGTCAAACAGGCGTCAACCTAACGTAAGCACGTAACCAAAGCGGATCAGCAGCTTCGATACGTCGACTCGGCTACGGTTAGGCGACGCGACGACGCCGCCGCGCTTACGGCTCGCAGTAACAGTAGGGTGCTACAGGCAGGCCGCGGGAGGGGTGAGAGGGACAAGGGTGGACGAAGAGACGTAAGCTCGGGTACGGAGAGACGAAAGCGCGGGGACGACGAGCCGTAAGCGCGGGAACCAAGTTGACCACGCACCTCACCGTGGTTCGTGAGCTTGTCCCGAAGCGAGGCGATTATGTTACGATTCCGATTAGTGTGCGTTGCAGCAGGAAGTTTCATACAAAGAATACTGAACGGCTCGAATGGATACGGTGACGATCCCTTTCCGAGTTGATATGTGTGCTTTGATCTTAAGGCAACATTGACGTATGTTTTAGTAGTAGCCAGCCCAGGCTGTGCCTGTCTTTGTAGGCCGCTGACAGGGATTTATTTGGTTAGTACTAAGTTACCGTTTTGCTTAATAGTGTTAGCATTTTTTATTGCCATACTTAACATAACATCACGCCTTGTATTCCCCGAAGGGTTAGGCAGAGATGTTTTTAGTGCACTCTCGGTTCGCCAGTCTCATGTAATAAGGGGCGAGCCTATTGCCATTAACCGGGCTCAAATTCAGACCCCGGGCTGCTACTGAGAAATTCCTGATGGAAAAACCCAATAACACTTTGCTCGACCTAGGGATCGAACCCAAGACCCTATGCTCAGCAGTCGCGCTTGCGACCACTACACCAACAAGGCAGACTGCCATACTGGGCATATAAATGGCGTCGTAAGCTAACCTGTGATAACTGATAGCTACTTCCATATGGGAGGGTCTACATACTTTGCATAGTAATGCAAAGCTAAAGAGGTCTTTGCTTCATCTATACTTCTATACTATACTATAATCTATACTAATATTATAAAGAGGAAAGATTTGTATTTTTGTATGTAACGAATAAACTTAAAAACTACTGGACCGATTTCAAAAAGTCTTTTGCCGTTAAAAAGCTACATTATCACTGAGTAACATAGGCTATATTTAATACTGGAATAAAACTTCTTACGCGGTAGGAGCCGTGAGGACACCGCTAGTTATTGATAAAGATACATCTGATTATAGGGATAGATACAAGTTGATTATAGGGATCGGCTATTAGTCATCTAAACGTTCTTGCGCAAGTTAGCTAAAGCTGTGTTAGTGCTAAGACCACTATCAGGAAATCGATACCGATACTTTACCAACATTGCAATCAGCCCCCGTTCGACCCAACTCAATCGGGGCTTGGAATGCAGGCGCTCGTAAAATATTTGTTATGCACTCGATAAATTTTCAGCATCAAGTAAGAAGCCGTTCACACAGCGGATACATTTTAACGGATACGTCGGTACTGGATGTGTTTTTCACATCTGTACCGACGGATCAGTTAAACAAATGGCAGCCGCGTCGCATCTGGCAGGCAGGATACGATAAAAATAGCGGATCCAGCATTTTTTACTGGATTCAGAATACTGTCGTGTATGTGAACTCGCTCACACAACTACAGGCGCCATCGCCAAAATAAAAATGAGCTCACTAAAACGGGTCCAGTAAACAGTTTCTGTGTGAACTAGCTGAAAGCCGAGCCAAATGATAAGGCACTATTGTCACAAGGAGTAGCGTTCTACAAATAGTAGAACGTAGAATTGCCTGCATGTGTGGCTAACCGCAGCCTGTCCGTAAACCAATAAAAGCCTCTCTGCAGTCAACCCGAAAACTCTATTAGCATTTGTGGTCGTAGTCGAATCCGCAGTACTACGCACTACGTAAGTGAAATCTACGTTTTAGAGCCGATTGACCAACAAATTGCCCACTTCGTTGAGGAGACCTAAGTTGTACTAGGTCGAGAGAGAATGTTCTGATAGTCATCATGCTTGCCAAACAGATTAGCGGTCCCAGTATGTCTTTACCAGCGCTTAGGAAATTACGCCGGACACGCCGCGTTAACCAGCGCTAAGGAAAATACGCCGGATACGCCCCGTTCGCGGAAATCCGGCTTTAAGGCCTTGACAAACAGAATGTGTATTTTACGCGCATAGGCTACGCCGTACGTGTTCTATAACAATACATGACTGTCGCACAGCGCGTGACGTATTTACGCCGCGAAAACGAATCGTTTTTCCATGATTAAAATATTACAAGCTATTATTAACTGCCTTGTTAGTTTAGTGGCGGCAAGCACGACTGCTGATCGTGAGGTCCTGGGTTCCATCCCCAGGTCGGGGAAAGTGTTATTAGGTTTTTCCGTGTGGAATTCCGCACTAGCAGCCCGGCGTTTCGATTTGTGTCCGGTTGATGGCTATAGGCTCGCCCCCGGACTTAAACATAACAGCGAAATGAGAGTGTTATTAAACACCTCTGTCCAACCCTTTGGGGAATACAGGCGTGATGTGATGTTAAAATATTACAATGACGCTCCTATAATATAGTTAGCAACTGTCAAATTGTTATGAAGGAGCTGCTCCACTCCTTGAATCTTACGAAAACAAACACCCACAGACTTGTAATAACTTCGCCGTCAAAATACGCAAGCCTATTGTGTAAACCTATAAATAGTCGTTAAAGTAACAAATAGCGTATTTATTCCCAAAAGTTATGGACCATGATAAAACACGAAACAGTTTTATTAGCGAATCAATACGGTAGAAGTTTGATCTTAGAGTATGAAGATAAGATATAGAGCGCAAGTCGTCAGTATATTCTAACGAAAACGAAACAAAACGTCAGTTTAAGCGCTACTCATATTATGGATGCACTCGAACCATGAAGGCGTTTATAGGGTGAACAGTCGTGTTTTAATCGCGATGTACCAGGAGGTCCTGGAATTTAATTAGCACAGACAATAAAGGCTATGCAACATTTGTATCGTGCTTAAATTGAACCCAAGACCCGCGACGCTGAAGCTAATCACTCAGCCGCTGCACCAATTTAGCTAACAAATTGTTACCATTCTTTTAAAAGATTTACAGACATTCATCTGATTCTATTCTATTTAGGAATTGAAAAGTTTACGCATCTGTACATACTTGATAGTTCATGTAACGTTTTTCCTTAGACATACTCTACTGCTATATTCATACTCCTAGGCATAGCTGTTGTGAACATAAGTCAGTAATTACAGGCCCATTAATTGATGGCTTGCTGGACTATTTTTACCCCCACGTTAAGACGAGAACTCGTAAATATTAAGGGTGTCTTGATTGCGAGCATGAAGGTGTTTTGTATCGAATGCCGGTAGCAAGATAGTTAAACGTGTGCTAGACAGCTTGGAGCGTGCTTGGAGTTCGGTTGGTTCGGTAAACATACGTACATACATACATGTTGTGCGTCACAATACGTTTGTTGTTGTTTAATTGGTATTTTTTTAAGTTTTTTGTGAGTGTCAGTGTCTGATTGACATTGACAATAAACTTGATTATACTTCGCAGTCCTTGTTCACACGATTTGATTCTAGTTGACCAATGGGGTAGGCAACTGTGGAACTAATGGCGCCACTTTCGATTGTTCCACTGAAATCTTATTGGTTGCAATGTGTTTGACATTATTGACCTGATGGTTCTGATTGGTGGAAATAACTAAATATGGAGGTGCTGCCATCTGCTTTAGTTTTGCGTTGCCTTCCCCATTGCTAAGTCGCATGTGATTTGAACCGTCTGAACAGACTTTCAATCAAATTGAAGCAACAAAAACGTTTCAGCTTTTGTTGGTCAAGTCAAGTGAAAATAAATGGAGCTTGCTATATTAATTGACCTCATTGTGAATTAAAAACCACTAGATGTGTGTATTCATGTTCAGGTTCGGCTCATCTTCTGCCGGGGTTGCGGTGCATGCTAGGCGAATCCCGCGACCCCGGCCGAACGGTCAAAAGGAGGAACACCGTGGGTTTTTAGCCGGTAAGAGTCCGGCAGACCCCCTCGCCTACCCCGGGCGAGGGACATCCATGAGGATTATCCCACGATAAAAAAAAATAGTTCGGCTCATCTAACCTAAAATGTTGTAGACGGACGATGGTGGTTAGTTTGCGGTTTGAAAACAATTTTGTTAGTAAAATTGACCTGCAGGTTTTTACTCATATTGTACCTAGTGACTTTTCAGAATCAGAATTTCAGATCACTTGTGCAACTTTTATAGAAGATTTTTAATGACACCTTATCAGCTAGATAACATACGTTATATACACTAAAATGCAGTGATAGCCTAATGGTGTGACCGTCGGACTGCCAAGTCAGGTCTCTAGTTCGAACCCAAGGCACGCACCTCTGACTTTTCGGATTCATGTGCGTATTGTATAATTATCACTTGCTTAATAACGGTGAAGGAAAACATCGTGAGGAAACCGGCATGCCTGAGAGATATTTCTCGACGGCAGGTGAAGCCAAGTCAGAGGCCCATGGGCGGCATAAACTCTGACACCAGGTTAGTTAGTTACTAACCACACGGAAAAAAGAAGATATACACTATCGGTAATATTGATTGTGGAATGAGGTTCCTTCATTCATTCGTGCCTCGGGGAGCAGGTTAAACAGTCGGTCCCGGGTGCATACAAATACCGTCACCATCCGATTTTCAACATCGCGACAATCTGTGGCCTCTATGGCATACGGATTGAGAAACCACACGCGAGTGGCATTGTAACCCAATGCCACAAGTGTCAGCTCTATGGCCATGCACAGCGGAACTGTTACGGGAAGCCTAGATGCGTTAAGTGTCTTGGCGACCACGGAACAGCCGACTGCTCCCGCCCTAAAGACCGGACCCAATGCACGGAACCACCTAGCTGTGTTCTCTGCGGCGAGTCAGGCCATCCCGCGAACTACCGCGGATGCCCCAAGGCACCCAAGTCCTCGGCCCCTAAGTTGGCCTACCGTAACCAGATGAGGCGGCAACGAGAGGCACCTAGCCTCTCGCAGCCACCCCCGGTCTCTCTTAGTCCTCAGCGCCCCAGCCCCTGGAGCGCGCTGAACCATCAGGCCCATTTCCCGGCCCTAGGTCCATTCAAACCTCCCCCGCCGCCTCCGGCGCCGGAGGCCCCCGCGCCCCCTGTTAGGCCGATCACTAAGACGGCCGCGCCTCTCGCGGCCCCACCCACCGTTGGAGCTCCTCCTGGAGCACCCACCCCAGCCGTGGCTCCCCCTCTTCGCCCCGCGACCCGACCTCTTCCGCCGAAACCGGCGTTTGATCCATATGACCCCTTCTGGGTCATCACGAGCACCTTCGGGGTATTCCATAGCCCCCGAGGGATTCAAATGTCTAGAGACATTATAGCCTGCAGAGGCGATTACTGTTCACTTGCCCGGGTATACGCGTCTTACCCGGACATCACACAAGCTCTTAGGAACTTGCCCCACAATGCGTAGATTAGGGCCCCAGTGTCGTAATTTACAGATACATACCGACGCGCACCCGGCCCCGCCGCCGAGGCCCCCGCGAATTCATGTAAAATCAACCCCGACCCTTGTTTGACGAGCCAGCCCGCGTGCTGAGCCACTAGTTATAAAACAGCCCCTAAATAATCTACCCAGCCCGACCCTTGTTATATTCTCATATCGACCCACTAAGCCGAGGTTCTAACCCCACAGGGGGTGCCCTTAGTGTTCGGTTGATTTTTCTCTCTCTAGTTTTTAAGCCCTGGCTGGGGGCCTTAATTTGGCCACCCACAGGAATAGTCCGGTTAAGCATAAGCAAAGCTCTCGGAGCTTTAATTGCGAGTGGTCCCATCTAAAAAAAAAAAAAAAAAAAAAAAAAAAAAAAAAAAAAAAAAAAAAAAAAGCATACAAATACCTACGACAGTCGTTACGTGACAACCAGTCTAACCATAGGATATCAGCATTGCCCAGTAACAGGGTTGCGGAGGTTTGATGGCAGTCGCTCCGTGTAAAATACTGGTATGTAGCCGCATCTGGCTAGACAGGAAGCTGTCCCCAACATAGTTGGGAAAAGGCTAGACAGAACGAACTGAGGTTTCTTTCATAGATTGCCAAAGCCTACAGCAGATTATTCGTTCCCCGAGTTGATTACTGAGCAAACGAAATGCAAACGATAGGTGAATACTATTATATTTATTTATTTAGATTTACCAACGTTTGTTTACACAAGAAAAACATAACATTTATACAAGGTTAGTCGGAAAGGGGGTACTAAGCCGCGGGCCACTTAAAGTATCACTGATGACTATTTTAAAGCAAGTGATAAAATTTCAAAATACGATAATTTTTATTTGTATCAAAAAAAAATAGTTTTTTCAAAAAAGAAATGATACCTGCTTTAGTTATGAATTCTGAAAATTTACTTTCTTATCCGTGACCCCAAATATGACCTAAATTGTAAACACAGCTGATCATAGCTATGGACATATAGATTTTAGCATATTTTATACTAAATCTTTGAAAAGCTATTTCTCTTAAACTATCGAGTTTTTGGGAAAAGTTGTAGAACAAAAGTTATCCCTTATTATAGGTACCTTAACACCCTTTCGGCTTAGTACCCCCTTTCCGACTAACCTTGTAGAACTTAATGTAACAAACAGTTATAGGTAAATACAACATTAGCTAAAATATAACTAGGTGTACAGTCTTAGCTCCAGAAAATCAGTAACTCCTTTAGGTGCCAAAGTATACGCTTCTACAACAAAATTCCAGGCAATATTCAAGACTTAAGTCTTAATAAATTTAAGTCCTATGTAAAGCAGAAACTATGCAAAAAGGGTTTCTATAACGTTAAAGATTATATGGACGATAAAAATGCTTGGAATTGAGCCGCTCGCTGTTATCACAGACGCATCATTGTAATTATTTCATAACATTATTATTTTTTATTTTATCCTTTTGACATATATAATCGAATTATTTTTTTCAATGATTATTATTATTTTACCATCACCTCATTTTTTACGTTACATTTTTAATAAATTGTAAATGTGAGTACCATGTAGGGTAGCTATATACACGAATTTTGTAAACGTTTGGCGGTTCTTGAGTTTTTTTTTGTGACCCACACAAATGTCCAGCTGATTGATAGCGTCGTGCAGCGGTCGGATTGTTGAGCTCCCTAAAATAAGGTTTGAGCTCCGCGATGATTGAAGCAGATGTACCGTCAGTTAGGACAGGTCAACTCGAAACTGCTATGGCACTTTCCTCAAAAGACCATTCCAAACGTTGCCCTACATCGTTTCACTCGCATAGTTTGTATACTACAATGTCTGGACTTTATCTGGACTATTGTCTGGACTGGCAAAATAGGTTTTTGTATTATAGGTATTATTTTAATAATATCGCTTTACAATACTTCATTCCAAACTGTAAAGTATGAGCATCATGCAGCTATTAGTGATACGCTTATAATCATATCATATTACTGCCTATTGTCTGGTAATATGAGTCTGTCATGCTCACTTAAATGTCTTGCTGATGGTGGCGTTGTTTATCCGGTCGTTGAGTTCCCTATAATATGGTTGAGCTGACCGATGCGGATGTGCACGTCATGCTCGTGAACGGGTGCCGTCTGTCGGGACTGGTCAGCTCTTAACTGCTATGGCAATCATAGAAGGCATATTTTTCTATTTGTTACTCTTATGTGAGTTTATTTGTTACATTAACCTGCATTATTCTCATTCTATTTCTCACACTACTGTAATGGAATTGTAATGAACTACTATTTTAAAAAGAGTATTCATGGAGTTTCTTGCCGGCTCTTCTCCATAGAACCTACCTTTTGGAACCGTGCACCTAGTCGTGACGTTTTAAAAGTGCCTGAAATCTGGTCTATTTGAAATAAAAAACTTTGACTTTGACTTTAGTGCAGTTAAAACTTAAATAACAAAAAGAGATCTGCAGCCATCTTATAATTAATTATCAACATAAAGTAAAACCAAAGTAAAAAGCAAAAAAAATATTTAAAACTAAACACACCTTTGTTGTTGTGTCTGATCCTAGTTTTTTTTATGACTTAGGGGGTAACAACACCAAAAAAAGCAGGTTTCAGAAAAACCATACATTACTAGTTTCTGTGAGAAAAGTAATTAGCAAGTGCAGATCGGAACCGGCCAAGTGAGCCTACATGTACTCGTACGTCTACGAGATCACTACAATCATTCATGAGCCTACAAAGTCTAGGGAATGGTGAATTAGTTCCATATACGGTTCTTCGGCGCGGTGGATAAAAAGGGGTTTATAGAATTATATATATATTATAGAATTTGTCCTATAAATTGACATTTATGCTGAACTGAACCTATTTGGCGCAGCCGCTAGACACACAGATACTTATGAATTTTTGCGTGTGACTGACTGCTTTCGTGCCAAATTTCTTTCTTTCTTCAAATTCTCATGTCAACATGAGAAACCCGAGATTTAACCATCTCAGTGACGTACACCATATGTATAGTTATTTGGAAATCTATTATACTGCTGCTGACGTGCCATTTTGAATTTATCATGAAGTCACGTAACGTATGACATTTGAGAACAATACGAATGTAACACGTCTTATTTGCCTAAATGAATTGTTTAGGCTGTAAGTGGATCTCGCACATATATAAGTATTTTAGCTACCTACGCTATTATACAGTGTGCCCCTGGATAATGTGCACAAATGAAAATGGGTTAATCTGGACCACAATTTATCGACAATAAAAAAGCGACGTTTTAGTTTTTTATCTATACTTCTATATCTATACTAATATTATAAAGAGGAAAGATTTGTATTTTTGGATTTTTGTATGTAACGAATAAACTTAAAAACTACAGGACCGTGCGTGAGGTAGCTGTGCAAGCAAGATGCGCGATGCATTGCTAGTAGTAGGGTAGCGGGGCGCGACAAAAGGGAAAGGAAGGACGTGCATCCCTAGCTCCCATCCTTAGCTCGCAACCGTAGTCCATGCCGGCGGAATAGTGTAGCGGTTCCCTGATGTCGACATTATATTTGTTTATACGGTATTTAATGTTTATAGGTACTTAGTATAACTTATTTTATATGTATGTATTTTTTTTATATATAATGTTTTTTTGAATTATTAAATAAGAGGTGCCTATGAGGCTTCCATCGTCCCAAAAAATGAACTAAAGCATCTTAAAAAATGTTGATTAAAAACACCGCATCCCTAGCTCGCATCCTTAGCTCGCGTTCTTAGCTCAAATCACTAGTATGTAAAAGACTTAACATTGTAGAACCCCTTTCCACCAGAGCTAAGTTAAGCTAACCTACGAAAATCCAGCAACCCTATTGGTGGGTTTGACACATATCTCTGTTGGAAAGACAGGCCTGAATATAACAAGCCATATTTCCATCACAACTTCCATGTTACGGGTCACCGTTCGCGTTCATACAATTAAATAGGCTTGGTAAAATCCTATCTAAACCCGAAAAATTTGAGTCTGGTAGTCAAATCGAAACATAATATCGCCAGCCTACCCACATATTATGTTATTACAATCAATAGAAATATTGAAAACGAAATAAATGGGTTTATAATTAAATTTTATCGAATTTTAAAACAATGTAAATAAAGCCTCGTTGGTCTTGTAGTGGCAAGAGCGACTGCTGACCGTGAGATCCTGGTTTCGATCCCCAGGTTGGGCAAAGTGTTATTTTGTTTTTTCGTGTGGAATTCCTCAGTAGCAGCCCGTAGTTAGAATTGGTACCCGGTAGATGGCAATAGGCTGGCCCCCTATAACATGGGATTGAAACATAAGGGCGAAATGAGGGTGTTGCTAAACACCTCTGCCCTATCCTTCGGGGAATACAGGCGTGATGGTATGTAAATAAAGCAGTTGTTACATAGTCGGAAACCGCTCTCAATAAAATATTTATATCAATCACAATTCAGTTAACGTAGTTTTGAAAACAAATGGTGCAGCGTACAATTATAATTGATTTATGTTTGATCATCAACAATACGTGAATCGTACAATTAATCAATTTTCAGTTTATTTCGTACAAACAACAAGTGTGACATAAATCTATAATTTCGTTGATAGATTTGAAAATGATGATAAAATTAAAATTCAGCATAGTGAGGCACCACAGAAATCTAAACATTGTCTCCTTTATTCATTTACATACATATAAATTTCATTTTTAAATATTTCTATAACGAATTAAAAACACTTAAAAAATTATAAAATAGTAGCCCACCGGCATCGGGAACTGGCTTAGAGCTACCGGTGGTCAGAGTCTCAGAGGGAGGAACTTCCTAAAAATACGCACCGTGTCCAGAAGTACCGTTTTCTGCATCAGCCCCTTGACCCAGCCTCCCAACGAAAGCCTCATCAGATGTTAGTCAAGGCTCTTGGCTATTATGCCATTGGCCGTAACGACTACCGGGACGATGACTGCTGAGTCAATCTCCCACATATCGATGACCTCGTGTACCAAGTAGTATAAAGTATTAGTAGTTAAGTTGCATATTATTTAGGTTTTTTCCGCGTTGCGGCACACATCCTTACAACATTATTAAAACCCACTTATATTGTATGGTACAATGTTTTTGATACATTAAATATATGATCTTTAATTATCAAATACATTGTAAGCTCCAATCCAGTGTTAAATGCCTTTGTTTTAATAAGTCGAAGTAATTAGAACCCTTTGTAAACTTTAACAAAGGTAGAGTTAGCATGGACAACAACAAAAGTCCGAGTTCCTGTACATTTAGAAATTCCGTACGAAACGAAATAACAGGATTATGAAAATAAATAAAATATTTTATTCGAATGTGAATTGAAATAACTTGCGTATATTTATAGAATTTAGGATTTGTTTTTACTACCATTCAACGAACAAAATTCTGCGTAATATAGATTTATTTAACTCATTCAAAGCTAGGAATGTCGGACAAGCTATGGGAAAAACTCATCACTGAGTGTAACCCACACAACGTCAGACAACGTCGCGGCAGGCCCAGAAGGAGATGGCGGGACGAACTAGACACCTATTGGAAGGACTGGCCGCAAAAAACCTAAAACCGAGAGGAGTGGAAGGAGGGTAGGGAGGCCTTTGCCCTGCAGTGGGATGATCATGTCTGAATAATAATAATAAATAAAAGCTAGGAACTTATAAGATTGCTTTATAATTAAGTAATTTAATCATTGACTGCCTTGTTGGTCTAGTGATCGCAAACGCGACTGCTCAGCATGCGGTCCTGGCTTCGATCAGGTCAGGCAGAGCGTTATTGGGTTTTTCCATTAACAATTTCTAAGTAGCAGCCCGGTGTCTGGATTTGTGCCCGGTCAATGGCAATAGGCTCGCCCCCTATTACATGGGACTTAACATAACTGGCGGAACGAGGGTATTTAATCATTGTTCATCATAATTATTATCATCTACCATCTCATCACGTCATAAATCGTCACTGTTAGCGACGAGCATCGTAAACACATTCCCTAATTGAATATCCCCTAACACTCCGTCCAGATACATTGTCTTGTAAAACAGAGATCAATAAGGAATTCCAGTCGTTGATCGTTGTGCACTAAATTGAACAAAATGTAAATTGCTCCGTGCCCCGGGTGCTGATACGTTCCGTGATAAGAATGTTGTCAGTGTTGTCACCCTAGACGCAGACCACTACCATGATTACCAAAATCTATCTAGACAAAATCAAACTGGATGCTATTTCAATTGTATAATTTATTTATTTATTTAAAGCCATTTATTTTAGATTCTATGAGTAGGTACCTTAACTCACACACTGACCTATTACTTTAAAATGTTTGGAAAAACACACATATTTACAAACATTGCAAAAGTATTTTTGCAATGTTTGTAAATATGTGAGCACCATGTATCTATCACATTATTAATTTGTCATTGCTACATTTTAAATTCTTATTACCTATTGTAGTATAGTAATTTTATTCTAGGTGCATCGTCTTCACATATAATTTTATAATTAATGTACCTATACAAAATATTGTAAGACATTTTAAAAGAGTAACGGTGGAGTTTCTTGCCCATTCTTCTCCATACGAAAATACCTTTTGGAAGAGGCGACTAGAATCAATTCTATTTTTTGTATATTTTAACGTACAAAGGTGCCTTTTATGTGCCTAATTGAAATAAATACTTTGACTCTATTTTTATTATAAAATTCTCTATTTTACTGCCTCGTTAGTGTAGTACTGGTAAGCACAACTACTGATCGTGAGGTCCTGGGTTCGATCCCCCGGTCGAGCAGTGTTATTGGGTTTTTACGTGTGGAATTCCTCAGTAGCAGCCCGGAGTTTGGATTTTGTGCCCGGTTGATAGGCTCGCCGGTAAGTCGGCTGCAAAAGTCAACTTGCACAATATACAAGTAAGAAACTTGTTGGATTTGGCGCTTAAAAGGCGACTGATGCCCGATTCCTATATCTTACCGACTGTTACTGGTTAAAACTAACTCTCTCGTATCTTTGCGAATATCGAAGCGTAGTCTTCAAAGCTTTGCATACGAGTGCCTTTGATCGATAAAAACCGTTTACAGGTACAATTGCCTTCAGAGTCTCTTTGGAGGACAAGTTAGGCAAGTTAGTGCTTGCTTTTCTTACTGTCTACCGACTAACTTTGATAAAATATACCTAATAAACTTCGTTCAATATTTGTCATAAGGGCCCAGCCAAATAATGTAAGAGTTAGATACGGCAACTCCTGAATTGACCTATAGAACAAAGTAACATAGTACATAATTGCATATTATCTTGCTTTTGTTGCATAGGAGGGTCTGAGTTCGATCCCGAACCATACCTCTGACTTTTCGAATTCATGTGTGGATCAGAATTTGACAATCACTTGCGTTAACGGTGAAGAAGTGAGGAAACCTGCACATCTAAGAGGACTCCATAAAGTTCTCAATGGTGTGTATAGTCTGCCAACCCGCACCAGGCCAGTGTGGTGGACTAAGGACTAAACCCTTCTCATTCTGAGAAGAGGCCCGTGCCCAGCAGAGAGACAGTAATGGGCTAATTATGTTTTATGTCTATGTTTGTTGCATAGGTGAGATAGTTATACAGAAATCAAGACAAAAGGTCAAGACTAAAGTGCCTCTGTACCATTATCTACCTACGTGTTGACGCCTTGCATGTGTGCGCGCATGCTAAGCCTAACACACGCTCACACACGCATACGGCACGAGCGGGCGACGTGCAGCGGAACCGACGTGGGGTGCCCTCTATGGCACTCTTGCTCCAACGACACCGCGCATGGAGGCCGTGTGTGTAGCGTTGCACATTTTTATTTGTAACCTGATTACCTTTATCACATTATATTCGTCGTATATTATAAATGAGTTTAATTCACGACGCTCACCCGTGCTGAAGTACCTGAGTTCTACACTACGAGTAATTAATTAAACTTTAGAACACCACACGTGTAGAATTAGTTGGCTGGTTCTATTTTCTATCATTGAAATTATAAGCGCTTGAAATTCCTCCAAGCACGATACATTGTTCGGAGCTAGTGGTAGGGGACATATTAACGGGCCTCGTGGGCACATTTATTGCCAGCAATCTGTACTTGCCACGCATTTACTGACTGTTTATTAAAACCACGTCGATATTCATTTATTAAATCTTTGGTGTCATTAGCGTGCCTTTAAAATTAGAAATCACTCCTAATGACAGGGTTTTTCCGTATGCAATTGCTCAGTAGCAGCCCGGAGTTTTGATCTATGCCCGGTTGATGGCAATTGGCTCGCCCCTTATTACATGGGACTTAAACATAACGGCGAAATGAGGGTGTTACTATACACCTCCGCCAAACCCTTCGGGGAATACAGGCGTGATGTTATCTTATGTTTTATGACAGACATAAATAAGTGTACCAATAAAAAAAGGCTTTTTATTCAAACTTTGGGCAAGACTTGTACTGTTATGAAAAATACCTATGGCTACCGCCCTATTCCTTAAAAGCCGCCTAATTTTTGTAGCATAGGAGACCGCGGCGAAGAGGTCTACGCATTGTCTACGAAAGTCGCGACGCGGTGTAGCTCCAACTACTCGTTCGTAGCAGATCATGATCGATGACGATGTGATATCGTTGTGTGAGAGTCCGTCCCTTAGAAAAAGGTTAATGCAATAACGATGATTATCTCAGACATGCATGCAAACAACCTTCGTAATTCTACTATATTTAATGCGTATTTCTGTTTATAAAAAAGGACAGATTTCTTTTTACAAGCTTTTATTTCACTTGCTTCGTTCGTATGTGTTTCCGGATCAGTGATCCATTTTTTAAGCACTTGCTGGCATCCGAATGAACTGAAATTTTGCATACTTATGTACTTCGGTGACAATGCAATAATATGGTACCACGGAGCTGGTCTGATGATGGAGCCGGAAGATAAAAGCTTGTTTTTAAAAAGGTTTTATTTAATACTTTTACCGAATACTGCCTAGCCTTTTCCCAACTATGTTGGGGTCAGCTTCCAGTCTAACCAGATGCGACTGAATACCAGTATTTTACACGGAGCGACTGCCATCTGACTTCCGCAACCCAGTTACTGGACAATGCTGATATTCTAAGGTTAGATTGGTTGTTAAACTTTCTGACTTCTGAATACTACGGTTTATTTGTCTACTCAGTGTATCCATGCTGGGTTAGGCCCTGGGTCAAAGCAAAGTATCTTGCACCGATGACATCTCTACCTGCCGGCATAGGCTCAGCGCACGAGCAGAGCATTTTTTGAGGCCACTGAAAAAATTACTTTAAGACTATATAGCATACAGTGCAAAATTAAATACACGTCCAAACTTGATGCTCGACCATGCTCGAGCTTGCAAGATGCGTGTTCGAGTATGCGTTCTACATGCGCAAGCGCGCTCAGATCCAGTATTGCCGCAGCGAGAAATTCATGTTCCTCTTCCTCTGCTAAAAGGGCGATAATTACTAAGTCCCAATCAACCATATTGAACACGTCTACCAACGCCGGATTACGGCATCAAACTGGTCATGCGCGCCCGCCTGGCAACCCACAGCATTTTCAACGGAGGGGCATGCATGGTCGGAGCAGTCAAAATTTTGCTCGACCATGCGAGAGCATTTTGCAGTTTTGATGTGCGCTAGACCCTATGTGGTGGCAAGTTACACCATATTACTACGTAGTACTAGGTAAGTACATGTCCGATGAAAAATGTGTACTTACGTTTTTTATGACATTTTTTATGAGTCTCATATAACACGCTCTATAAGTTATGTAACAACAACAAACAATGCTCAAAAAAGTAAAAGTATTATAGTAATACTTGCGAAAATTGTTATAGGTAGCACTTTCTTCGTGATTTACGATCCCTTTCCGCTCAAGACTAAGTTTTCTTGGAGCGTACACTAAGAATTTGATTCGATCGAAGAATTATAAAAACAACATTATTTACCTAAATCTTTTACAAACCTTTGAATGTTAAACATTCATCTTGTTTTAAGAGTAGATATTTTTAAACGTTGATGAAAACGTGATTTTTAAAAATGTGTAGGTATTTTTAATGAATTGCTAAAGCAAAATGAATGTTTCACGATCAAAAGTTTGTTTACCTTTTATACAAAATCCAAATGGTCGTACTATAGGTATTTTATTTCTCGTTTATTTTTTATCTTCGTAATTGAAGATTTTCCACTGCAACAATGATGCTGACTCCTGACAACCCCTACAAGGCCTTTAAGCCACCCACAGAAGTGAGATAAATCTTTACGTACCCCACGGTACAAATTTACTTTATTATGATTACTGATATATAACTCCTCGTTGGTCTAGTTGTGGCAAGCGCGACTGCTGAGCATAGGGTCCTAGGTTCGATCCCCAGGTCGGGAAAAGTGATATTGGGTTTTTCCATTAAGAATTTCTCAGTAACAGCCCGGAGTCTTGATTTGTGCCCGTTTAATGGCAATAGACTCGCACCCTACATGGGACTTAAACATAACTGGCGAAACGAAGGTGTTACTAAAACATCTCTGCCGAACCCTTCGGGGAATACAAGCCGTGATGTTATGTTACTGTATATATATGTATAGGTAAGTGGTAGATTTTCCGCTATAATCTCAATAATCGTTTAATTATAAGTTGTACGTACCGGTACAACCTGGAACAGTCTTATTTCCAAAGACCGAGTTGATTAATTTGATTGAGAGCGAATAATACGGCGGGGTATTCACAAATCGAATTCTATTTAATTTCAGCTCAATCGTGATACTCAATTATTCACAAATACAATTTTATTAGGATTGTAGCCGATGTAAAGACCACTTAAAGAGGCAGGGAGTAGGTACAAAGAGTTTTAAATGTTTTACTTATAAAATCAGTACAGTAATACCCCGGACTTACGCGATAGGTGGGACCAAGAGATAGCCGTGTAAGTCGAATTCGCGTAAGTCGGGGTTCAACCTTGCATATAAATACGTATAAAGTTTGTGTCATAAACCGAATTTGCACTGTAGGTACGTAATGTTTTACGGAATTGGAATTTTTATTCCACACGAAACACGTTCGAACTTGTCTTAAACTGAAAACGCCGATGCGCGCGATGATCAAAAAGAAAAACCGCGTATCTCCGAATTCGCGTAAGTCGGGGTATTACTGTATTCAGCCAAACCTTCCTAACGTGTCGATGGCAACTTAAATTTTGTCCACCCAGAACTCAGCTAAGAGCATTGTATTATCGGTACGGTAGCGTCCGTAAATTACCAACCGTGCATACGATTTGTGTAGTAAAGCTGCGCTTGCCGCGGTCAGTCTGTGGATGGGTGATCGTTCGTTACATATTGAGACCTCTACGTGCCTCGGAGAGCACGTTAAACCGTCGGTCCCGGGTGTCATACGAATACCTATGACACTCGGTACGGGAAGTCAGAAGCCTTTTTTTTATCGTTGGAGAATCCTCATGGATGTCCTTCGCCCGGGGAAGGCGAGGGGGTCTGCCGGACTCTTACCGGCTAAAAATCAACGGTATTCCTTCTCCTGACCGTTCGGCCGGGGTCACGGGATTCGCAAAAGCATGCACCGCAACCAGGGAAGTTAGAAGCCTGAAGATCTGACAACTGGTCTAAACCATTTTTTTTTCTCCTTGGAAAATCCTCATGGACGTCCCTCGCCCGGGGAAGGCGAGGGGGTCTGCCGGACTCCTACCGGCTAAAAACCAACGGTGTTCCTTCTCCTGACCGTACGGCCGGGGTCGCGGGATTCGCAATAGCATGCACCGCAACCTCAGCAGAACTGGTCTAACCCTAGGATATCGGCATGGCCTAGTTACTGGGCTGCGGAGGTCTGATGGCAGTCCCTCCGTGTAAAATACTGGTATTCAGCTACAACTGATTCGACTGGAAGCTGACCCCAACATAGTTGAGAAAAGGCTAGGCAGAACAGTGGCGTCAATAAGTTCCTCTAACATGCAGATATCAGGGCATGCAGGACACGATGCTAAGTGTGGCTACATCTACCACGCCACATGCGATCTACGGAGCACGACGATTGTCTAGCAGACTACAGCGACAATAATGACAACTCTCAAATATGACGTCATAGAATCCTACATCGCGATATCAAGATTTGACACGCAGATAGTGTGTAGATGGACAACTTCCCTAAATCAACCGTTGTGCAGTAGTCTGCCAGGCATAAGACTCACCTGGTTGGAAGTTCCTCCCTTTTCGATGGAGAAACACCATACCTCGTTCTTCTACATAAAGTTCCCATCGTTTGCGAAAGAACACCACGTTTGTACTGCAGATTGATGAACCACTGATGACCTCTGAGACGTCCGTAATTAAGGGTCAACAGTATTTATTTGTTTATTTATTTGAGCACGCTATTTATCTATTTGGAACTGGTTTACATCAGTTACGTCACAATGGGTTCAGTTGAAAACCAGCGTCAGGCACTAGTGGTCTGACATTTATGCTGAACTGAACCTATTTGGCGCAGCCGCTAGACACACAGCTACTTTATTTTTTTATTTTGTTTTGTCTCTTATGATTTTTTTGTCTGTGTGTCTGACTGCTTTCGTGCCAAATAAATTTCTTTTCTTACATTCTTACATTGGAATTTTCTATGAAATCATTGTCTAATATGCTAAATTCGAAGGTACATCGGGATTTTCACACGTCAGCTACCTACCTCAATTGACTGAGCAAATAAGATTAGTAGTAAATTAGAAGGCGCTTTCGTAACACCGAAAGTCGTTGAGTAAGTAGGTCATAAAAGTAACATGACGCTGTTACATCCGAAACCATTCACAAGGAAAATAGGGACTCTGACATCTAAGCAAAAAAATATAGCCGGAAATCTTCTTGGAATCTTGAAGAAATATTAGAGCAGATTTGTCAAGTATGAAGCTAAACGGGTTTATTAGTGTGAAAAAATTAGTGATGGGCCGAATATTCGTTTTATGTTTAGTATTCGGCATGTTCGGCAGGTTTACCGAACATTCGTATTCGGCCGATTGTTCGGCTAAAATGCCGATCATTCTACCGAATAAATTTGCGTTAAAAAGTTGCCTCTATGCTTGTATGAAGTAGTACAATTACATAATTGTATTCATATCAAGTGAGTCTTATCAATTATTGTCAGTTTCACAGAAAAAAATCCAAATGTTGGACCTCTTCCTTCCACTCATTTCAATGTTTTTTTGGCAATTTACTGAGTTTTACCGATTTTGTACACAAAATCAAATGCACATGCCACTGTTTTGTCGCTAACTAGATGACGTAATAACAGCTCGAGAGTAGCAGCGTCAGTGGTCGGAAGGGTCGCGCGATTCAATGCGTTCAACAAGTACAGACTTGAATTTTTGCTATGCACGATAAAGCCTGCCATATCCTGCCGAATATTCGGCCGAATGTTCGTATTCGGTGAAACCCTTAATCGGCCCATCACTAGTAAAAACAGTAGTAAATAGGTTATGTGTGAAAAAAATGTTATAAATAAGGTGGTAGCTACTTAGATGCATATTTGCTCCATGAACACATTTAACACATAACAGCGAAATGAGAGTATTACTATACACCTTTGCCTAACCCTTCGGGGAATACAGGCGTGTTATGTTATCTTATAGACACATTTAATTTATAATTATAATGAGGTCCATCAATGAATGGTAAAGTAAGGGCAACATGTTTTTATAAGGTAAAAATTTCGTAGTACTTTATCGGCATAGCTACTGAAAGACAAATTACCAATTAAAATCAATTATCAAGCGCATACAATTTTTGCAAGGGCCTCTGATGGTTTGTCCCCTTGTAAGCCCTCCTAAAGACAACTAGGGTCCAATGTAGGTATGGGAGTTTACATAAAATACAATTTAATTAATTTTCAATCAGCATCTATTAGTTGAGTATGTTCCGCAATTATGCTGCTGGTTCGTCCCGACATTGTTTCAGGTATCCATATCGAAAGACAAGATATTATGTGTACCTATTATTTGAACATTGAACGTAGTTTGTTAGAATTAAAGCCAAGCAGTTTACTGTGTACTGGGAGTCTCTGTATATCTATACTGATATTATAAAGCTGAAGAGTTTGTTTGTTTGAACGCGCTAATCTCAGGAACTACTGGTTGGAATTGAAAAATTATTTTTGCGTTAGATAGTCCATTTATCGAGGAAGGTTATAAGCTATACAACATCACGCTACGACCAATAAGAGCGGAGCATAAATGAAAAATGTTGCAAAAACGGGAAAAATGTCCAAATTTGATAATTGGATTCGTATGCTCCATCTTAGACCCTGTCTGCGCTTACCATCGTGTGCGAATAGAGTCGAACGCAACCAACTTATGAATAAAACTATGAAAAAACCATCATACAAATACAACTTTAGGTTAAATTCCTTATAGAACATTTAGTTCCCATGCGAGTTGGCGGGAAACAAGGTGAAGCTTTGCGCATTTATTACAGCTTGGGGCTATAACCAATAATAACGGTGAATTCAAAGGTCGTAGCATATTGCATTGCATTGCCAACGACAGGTGCCAACCCTCGGACAATCTCCTCCCGCTTACCACATAGGTACATACTCGTAGTTATCCGGCAAAATAATGACAACGTTTTTTTTCATGTAAGACTTAACACAGTAAGTATACCACAGTAAAAAAAAATGTTCTGTTCTGCCTAGCCTTTTCACGACTATGTTGAGGTCAGCTTCAAATCTAACCAAATGCGGCTGAGTACCTACCAGTATTTTTAACTGACTTCCAAAAAAGGAGGAGGTTCTCAATTCGGTTGTTTTTTTTACTGTTTGTTACCTCATAACTCCGTCATTTATAATCCGATTTAGATATAAAAAAAATCGAAAGGATATACTTCCAGATTGGTCCCATTCAAATTTGGTGAAGATCTGACGAAGAACTTCGGAGATAGACAATGGAACTCTTCAATGACGAACAGTACGCATAATGTGATGATGTGATTATGTTATGAGCAGCGTCTTTAGTAGGTTCAACCATGTTTAAATTAAGGCCGATAAAACGAAAAAAATATATAACATTTTAACAAAAATAAAACCAACCTCAAATAGGTAGGTAATTATTTTATTCTCTTCATCGTTTTTTTGAGGTTGGTTTTATTTTTGTTAAAATGTTTTTTACACGGAGCGACTGCCATCAGATTCCCGCAACCCAGTTACTGGGCAATACCGATATCTTAACTGTTTAACGTGTTCTCCGAGCCTCGGAGGGGTCTTGATGTGTAACGAACGGTTAGCTATCCACAGACTCGCAAATCGTATGTATGATCCGCGCGGTTGGCAATAAGCCAGGAGCCTCTCGGTGTGTGTCCTGTAAAAAACTATAAATATTTAAATACAAAGGTTTCAATAAAGCAGATGTATGATGTGTAAGTAAAAGCATAAACATAAAGGCCTCTTCTCAGAATGTGAAGGGATTAGGCCTAGACCTTAGTCCATCTGGCTGGCCCGGTGTGGGTTGACACACCATCGGCAATTCTTTTTTATGGCGGCCTCTTTTTTTTGGTTTCCTGGTGATAGAGCTTGATAGCTCTGATCCGCACGTGAATTCGAAAAGTCAGAGGTGCGAGCCGGGTTTGTACTCAGACCCTCCTGCATGGAAGGCAGGCGTTCAACCGCTAGGGTATCACTGCTTCAATATTAAACAATATAAATATCGCACAGAAATGTTGTCAGTTTTCGTTTATTATTTTCTCAATAGATTACTAACGGTAACTTCAAGTATACTCCACCAAGAAGAACATAGTCTGCTTAGTTGTCGGCAATAAGATTGACAAGCATATCATTTTGGGATCCAGTGCATCATTTCAGCAAGCACATTGGGTCAACCGCGCGACGGCGCAACGAGTATTCCCAAGGAGGGTTGAAGTCAGGCAGGCGGCCGGTCATAAAACAATAAGCCAAAACCTCTAACAACATTAATTATGTTATACAACATTATATTATATTTATGAAATACATGTTGTGCCGACCCCACCTAGTGTGGGATAAGAGCAGGAAGAAGAAGAAGATTACTAACGGCAACAAAAAGCCAACATGGCGCCAAATATTTTTGAAGAAAAGTACGTACATAAATAAATATTTTGTAGCTAACGTCATTTCTCTTCATACGCTGTACTCATCAATCATGTTTTTATCACCGACATTTTGGTCACATTTAATCATTTTCATATTTTGATCCGTGATTATTTTTTGCGGTGGCTGTATCTCGTCGTATTGTAGGCTTCCGGCTGGTTTTGTCCCATTGCTTTTTAATACAGCCAATATTTGTAATGAGTCAATATTTATATAGGAACTATTTTTATATACTTGAAAAAGCTCATAAATCCTTTGAGTAAACCAGCTATATTTTTACCTTCATTGTTCATTTTTACATTAAAACATTTTACATTGAATAAAATCCATTTCATGCTATTGAATATAGCTCTATAAAAATACACGCCTATCTCGCATGATCAAAACTGCAAATTACTTGTTGTGTAAATAAAAATGTATCAAAAATTATTTTGCCAACAAATCCTCTCCTTTATATAACCTAAGGGCGCATTCCCACTATGTCGTGACGATTAATTTATCGTTGGACGACTGTCATCTCTAGCTGTTCCCATTATATCGACTGTTTATCGTCACTGTGTTGTCGAAATATTTTATCGTTGAACGACTGTCGTGAACGACTGTCGTATCTAGCTGTTACCATTGGATCGAGACGATATTTTTATCGTGGCTACGATAGATAGTAGCAATAACGACACATGATTTGCCGTCACAATAAGTCGTAACGTTTTTTTATAGTTTTACGACTGTCGTGCTAGCCGTTCCCATTGATTTGACAATCTGTCGTCACTGCAAAAAAAGTCGTGGACGACAGTTAATCGTGTCGTCCTATATGTGAACACCTCCATTTAAATACACAAGCCACGACACGATAATCTGTCGTCACGACATAGTGGGAACGGGACTTAGACAAAGAAAGAATGCTATACATATACGATAGACCTTTCAACGTTGTAGACGTGTTGAACCCTATTGCCATATCACCCTTATTTTATTGCCGATGATGATTCCTTTAAAGCATTATACAAGGTTAGTCGAAAAGGGGGTAGGTACTAAGCTGCGGATCACTGATGATTGTTTTATGGAAAGTGTTAAAATTTCAAAATTCGATGAAAAAAAAACACAATATTATTTTTATTTTAGTTTTTTTCAAAAATTCTTCGTCCCTGCTTTAGTTGCTAATTCAGAAAATGGAGTTTCTAATGCGTGACCCCAAATATCACCAAAAATGTAAACACAGCTGATCATAGCTGAGGATAGATAGAATTTAGCGTATTTTTTATAAAATCCTTGAAAGGCTATTTCTCTTAAACTTTTCCCAAAAGTCATTACTTTTAGGAAAAGTTGTAGAACAAAAGTTATCCATTATTATGGGTACTTTAACACCCTTTCGGCTTAGTACCCCCTTTCCGACTAACCTTGTATATTGTGAGCCCAAACTTTAAATTCTAAACGGGCTAAATAGTGCTTTGTCAACTTAAAGCCCAGTGCAGACGAGGAACAGCCCTCGGCGTACTTTTTTGCGAAGCAGATGGCAGCCAAAAGGTGGGGGTTTTTTTGACCGCGAAAATAAATAGTACGGAGTTGTATGCATTACCGCACTCGTACGACTTTCCGTCGTCTGCGCTGGCCCTTACTCAGAGCGACAAGGCTTTCCTCTATAACTTAGGAATTCCTAACACAACTTATTATGCACTCCTAATTATCTACTTACTCTACTAGAATTATTGGCGCAATTCTAAGTAACACCACTATGTCTCAGTTTAACTGCACAGCACTAATGCAAATGGCTCTAATCAGCCTCAGTCATCAGCAGGATATCGTTGTGGGCAATTGCTCGGCAAACAAGTTGGGTCACGCAAACGCCCACATATCTTACATTGTCCTACCTGACCGGTGCGTTGTGTCACATCGCGTCGGGCATCGAATCGCAAAAATAACAAACGTTTCGCCGTCTATACTTGTGGCGTCCAGTATATTTTCTGTATCTGACCGGCCGTTCACACAGCGGATTCGTTTTAACGGATCCGTCGGTACTGGATGTGTTTTTCATAATCATTTATTTATTTATTCATAATTAATTAATTACAACGGCTTGCGCTAATAACAGTAATTAACTGGTAACACTAAACATAAAACTAAACATATTACATAATTAACATAATTCAGAAACAAATAACAAGTCAGAGATCAAACATAGTTAAAAACAACTTTAAGAAGAGAAAAAAAAATCAAGTAAAGTGATAACAACATATAACTTATTTACCTAACAAACATAACTTTCACAAAACATAAGACAATTTAACATGATCACCCTGAGTGTGTCATTAAAAATGTCACATTCCTGGACAGTCTCCACATCTGTACCGACAGATCAGTTAAACAAATGGAAGCTGCGTCGCATCTGGCAGACATGATACGGTAAATATAACGGATCCAGTATTTTTTACTGGATTCGGAATATTGTCGTGTATGTGAACTCGCTCATACAACTACGCTAAAAACGAATCCGCTTAAACGAATCCTGTAAGCAGTTTCTGTGTGAACTACCTGTAACTTACATAAGCAGTGCATTTAACAGCGAGAGGTGCATAGATTGTTTTGAATAACACATTACTTTTTTCTATGACTGCCGATTGCGCCGTATGTTCGTAACGCATTGCGTTTAAACGCTCTGCACCGCTAAGACTATAGCTAGGACAAAGCCTTAGAATCTATCGTGACGGCCTTAATTAAACGGTCCTTCGAGCTCACTCAATGTCTTCGTCATCAGACCTTCGGAAAGACGCCCTTGACGTCACAACAACAATGGCCGTAAGGGCTCCGGTAATCTCAAGGTGGTGGCTCCTTTGGAGCTGTAAAAAAGGTTGACAGACGATTATGTGTCAAGATTGGGTCGTTCAATTAATAGCAACGTGAAAGGTGACGACAAAAAATTTAAAAAAGGTCAAAAGGTCAGGATAAAATGGGAAAATAATACGCAGTTAGAACGTTTGGAGATATATTTTAACATAACATACCATCACGCTTGTATTCCCCGAAGGATTGGGCAGATGTGTATAGTAACACCTTCATTTCGCCGTTGTTTCAGTCCCTTGTGATAGAGGGCGAGCCTATTGCCATCAACCGGGCACAAATCCGAACTCCGGGCTGCTACTGAAGAATTCAAGTCGGCAAAACCCAATAACACTTTAACTATGTGAGAAATATAAATTTATTTAACTTTTTAATTCTATATTTTTACTAAAATCAATATTGCTTTAACGAACACGCCCAATTTGTTTCACGTACATTTATAATTTAATATCGACTTGAAAAACTTAAATCTGATTGAAACATGAACATTAAACTTTGCAAATTGTGATGAACTTAGTGTCTTTATATTTATTAACTTAATTTTAAAGTACCTACCTTCTATAAATCATCGGACATTGGACCTTACAATTTTCGTTTTGCCGTTATAATTATTAAGATAAGGTATGCAGTGATGGGCTGAATAATGGTTTCACCGAATACGAATAATCGGCTGAATGTTTGGTTAAAAGTTTACCGAACCGAACACTCGCCCGAATATTCGGCAGGATATGGCGCGCTATATCGTGCATTGCAAAAATTAAGTCTGTTCTTGTCAAACGCATTGAATTGCGCGACCCTTCCGACCGCTGACGCCGCTACCCCCAGATTGTTATTGGGTCATCTAGTTAGTGACAAAATATTGGCACGTGTATTTATTTTTGTGTACAACGTCGTTAAAACTCAGTTTTTCTACCTAGCCTTTTTCCTAACTATGTTGGGGTCAGCTTCCAACTCGTTAAAACTCAGTAATAAAATTGCCAAAAAAACAATGAAATGACTGAAAGGCAGAGGTCGAACATTTGGAATGTTCTCTATAATACTGACGTTGAATGATAAGACACACTTGATATGGATACAATTACGTAATTATACTACTCCATACAAGCATAGAGGCAAGTCTATAACTCAAAATTATTCAGTAGAATGTTCGGCATTTTAGCCGAATAATCGGTCGAATACGAATGTTCGATAAACCTTCTGAATATGCCGAACATTAAATGAATATTCCGCACATCCCTAAAGGTATGTACCTTCTCGTCGGTCCATCTAACATTGACAAGACCGATTAGTTTGAATTTAAAATTAGAAAACATAAACCACAATATACCTTTTTTATCGTCTGGAAAATCTCATGGTAGTTTCCATCTTGAGAAGGCAGAGGGGAACGTCTGACTCACAGATATAGAGCTATGTCTGCGGTCAACTGTTACAGCCAAAATCACAAGGCGGCCGTCGTCAGTACATAAGGAGACGGGTTCCGGGATCACCAGTGTATCGCTCGGGTGATTTTCCTGTGGTACGCCTTTGACATTTCTTGGGGAAACAACGTAGGTACACAACAAAGTCATCAATATACCTATAAACATAACATCACTCCTATATTCCCCGAAGGGTTGGGCAGAGGTGTAAAGTAACACCCTCATTTCGCCGTTATGTTTAAGTCTCATGTAATAGGGGGGAGCCTATTGCCATCAACCGGGCACAAATCCAAACTCTGGGCTGCTACTGAGGAATTCCACACGGAAAAACCTAATAACACTTTGTCCGACCTGGGAAACGATCCCAGAACGTCACGATTAGCAGTCGCGCTTGCCGGCACTAGTCCAACAAGGCAGTTAACATATACCTATGTTATGAAATTTATTTGTATATAGTGAAACAAAAAGTGTTACATACACGAAACTTAAAGAAAAAAAATATTTTATTATATGCATTTTAATCTAAAACAACAGAAACATCTACCTGAATGGAATAAAACTAAAACTGATTTCCCCACCATTTATCAAAATCACTAGTGCGTACTTTAATATGAGTCAGCTGATTTCCTTCCAAAGATACGTCTTCAGTTCTCAAATAAAATTTTAAACAATTAATTTGATAACATAAAGATATATCTAAAAGAACATTAGTTTACATTTACGTCATTACAAGTTGATTTAATGTCAGCATTTGCATATTTTAAAACGTTGTGGCCCCAAACTAGTGACCTAGACTGTCTTTGGGATAAATGCTATTTAAAAACCTGGAATTGTCACAGGTCCCGGAATATCAAGAACTCCACAACCTCATCCCACCGGCCCCCTTCTACCATCGGACATTTAGACGCACTGCAAGTTGCCATCCATACCTAGTTGCCATTCCACCAATTCGCACTAAGCACTTCCAAACATCCTTCATAATGCGCACGGCAAAAGAGTGGAACTCATTACCTGCGTGTGTGTTCCCGAACGCATACAACCCGAATCTCTTCAAAGTTAGAGTGAACAGGCTTCTTCTGGGTAATCTCACTCCATCGTAGACTTTGTCTCTGTCACCTCCGACCTAGACTAGAGTAAGAGCTAACCAATCTCAAATAAAAAAGAAATATACACGGTTAGTCGGAAAGGGAGTACTAAGCCGCGGGCCACTTAATGTGTCACTGATGATTGTTTTAAAGAAAGTAGGGGAGAAGCACCATATATCGGAAAGTTGCGTATTATCGAATAGTGCAGTATCTCGACTTTTTGAATAGTGACATCTATTTTTTATTTTATTCACTTATAAGCAACCATAAGATGGCGCCCCTGCAGAAAGTTTGACTGTATATTAACAAAAATGGCGGAACAGTGACCCAACGTTACGTTTATCGAACGCAAAAAAATATTTTTTGTGTCAAAACGTGTTATTTCCATTGTTGTAAATACAAATTATTGTTGTAATCGCTACATTTGATGAAGTATAGTGTTCATTTTATTGGATAAACCCTTTTTAATTCCAAAAATAGCAATATTTAAAATGTTGTTCTTGTTCATATTCGGCCATGTCAAATCTTAATATCGGATACCTACGCAAAACTTATATTAGATATCCGATATTAGAACTAAAGTAAAATGAGATTATTAAAAACGTGAGGTTAAATGTACTACTTAAGCAAAAATATACTTATTATGTTAAGACCGATTATTATTGTATTGTCAATAATCACAATGTATAATATTAGAGGGTTCATTACATTTTCACAATAGTAGTTTCCTAATATGAGAGAAAATGTATTTATGCCCTAATATCAGATATCCGATTAAAGGAAACCTTTTAAAAAATCATCAACTGTGCCATTTTGTCTAAAATATTATGTAAATCAAAAATTGTAAATGTTTTGTATCAAATATTTTTTAGATCTTGTAGTAGGTACATGAAATATAGATTACACAAATATAACTTTTGAAACTCTAAGTCATTATTTACTTTTTTTTATTTTTAAACAAAAGTATCCGATATCTTGTCTTTCCCCTATTAATATTTCAAAATTTGATGTCTTTTTTTTTCATGCAAAATGATTTTTATTTTAGTTTTTTTACAAAATTCTTCATCCCTGCTTTAGTTACGAATTCAGAAAATGGAGCTTCTAATCCGTGACCCCAAATATGACCTAAAATGTAAACACAGCTGGTCATAGCTGAGGATAGATAGAATTTAGCGTATTTTTTATGAAATCTTTGAACAGCTATTTCTATTAAACTAATGACTTTTGGGAAAAGTTGTAGAACAAAAGTTATCCATTATCATGGGTACTTGAACACCCTTTCGGCTTAGTACCCTCTTTCCGACTAACCTTGTATATAAATTATTCGCCGCACCGCACCTCGCTAGGTTGAATGCATCAGCGATTGCCTATTTTTAAACGGTTTTAATTAGCCTCAAATTATTTGTTTGATTCAAATCTTGCGACGGATTTTTCAACTACTTCTACCTACTTAACCGATTCTCCTAAAACTTCGCACATAAATTCAATTCTCATGGACAATACAACATTATAATAATTTCAACCTTCATTCCTCAAATCCTGATGCTGCAGGGGTACTGCAAGATAAAACCTTTAAGGGATTGTTCTGCCTAGCCTTTTTCCCAACTGTTAAAATCAGTTTCCAGTCTAACCAGATGCGGCTGAATACCAGTATTTTACACGGAGCGACTGCCATCAGACCTCCGCAACCCAGTTACTGGGCAATCCCGATATCCTAGGGTTAGATCGGTTGTCAGACTATCGGGCTTCTGACTTCCCGTAACGAATGTCATAGGTATTCGTATGATACCCGGGACCAAGTGTTTGACGTTCTCTGAGGCACGGAGGGGTCTCGATGTGTAACGAATGATCACCCATCCACAGACTGACCGCGGCAAGTAAATCAGCGCGGTTAGTAATTTTCCACGAGCCCCCCAGTTTTTAAGGGATTATTTATTAGTTATCTCATTGTGAATTGCTCTACCGTTTTGACAAAAATAAAAAAACCCAATTCCTCCAATTCCACTAAACCAAAAAAGTCGTATGTAGTATTCAAGTTAATTGATAATGCCCTACAAGAGCGCTGACAAGTTCCCGATGAAATTCCGCAGTAACCGCACGTATTTTGACTGAAAATACTTTTAGGAAAAATTCCGTTCAACTTCAGTATTTTAACATTGAAAATATTTTAGTAGAACGCTTGGCTTTAGAAGGCTGGTTCTTCATAGGAATAATCAATCTCTTTCAAAATACCCGCCCGTAAAAGTTATAGTTTCAGAAGGTATCACACGAAAAAGATACGATAGCATAATACACCATCACGCCTGTATTCCCTGAAGGGTTAGGCAGAGGTGTATGCTAACACCCTCATTTCGCCATTATGTTTAAGTTCCATGTAATAGGGGGCGAGCCTATTGCCATCAACCGGGAACAAATCCAAACTCTAGGCTGCTACTGAAGAATTCCACACGGAAAAACCCAATAACACTTTGCCCAACCTGGGGAACAAACCCAGGACCTCACAATCAGCAGTCGCGCTTGCCACCACAAGACCAAGACCAAGACGTTCTCAATTTTTGTTAATATTTTTCGAAGAATGCTCCCGTTATTGTTTCAAATTGAGGCTCTTTTATTTTTACCAATAAAGAAGCTAAAACCTCATAGCTTTGCATACTAGACCCTCCCATATGGAAGTCGCTATCACAGGTAAAATTACCTTTCGAGTCTATTTATATGCCCAGTGTGGCAATAAAAAAAACCGGCCAAGTGCGAGTCGGACTCGCGCACGAAAGGTTCCGTACCATAATCTATAAAAACGGGCAAAAAAATCACGTTTGTTGTATGGGAGCCCCCTTAAATATTTATTTTAATCTGTTTTTTAGTATTTTTTGTTATAGCGGCAACAGAAATTCATCATCTGTGAAAATTTCAACTGTCTAGCTATCACGGTTCATGAGATACAGCCTGGTGACAGACAGGCGGACGGACGGACAGCGGAGTCTTAGTAACAGGGTCCCGTTTTACCCTTTGGGTACGGAACCCTAAAATTTCTACCAATGGTACGAAAACGATTCGTTGTTGTTTATACGAACCGGGTATTAAACTGCCTCGTTGCTCTAGTGGTGGCAAGCGCGACTGCTGATCGTGAGGTCCTCTGTTCGATCCCCAGGTCGGGCAAAATGTTATTGGATTTTCAGAGTTGAATTCCTCAGTAGCAGCCCTTAATTTGGATTTGTGCCCGGTTTATGGCAGTAGGCTCACCTCCTATTACATGGTACTTAAACATAACGGTGAAATGAGGGTGTACTATATACCTCTGCGCCACCCTTCGGGGAATACAGGCGTGATGTTATGGTATTAAACTGTAAGAAAATGTAGTCCAGCAAATTATTTTAAAATTTAATTTATCACATTTTGTTAAATTATTAGGATCTAGTTTCTATAACAAATAGCTCGTTTTACTATATTGAACAGCTTAAATTGAATAACACATCGGCATTCCGCAAACCACTGAAATACTACACGCAATTGAAAACCATAGGCTTGCATCTAAATATAAATACAAATTCTATTTTACCTGTAGTTCACACAATTTCCGATCAAATTATAATGTTTTGTTTCTAAATTGACAGGTGTACAATTGTTTGTTGATTATTACAAATAAAATTTTCATTTAATTTCAATCTATTGTGATTTAATATAATAACGTTCATATTCATCACCCCACAATAAGTTTCACTATGTATTTTGTGAAATCTATATAAATAAAAATGAATTGCCATGTGTTGCTAAGCACAAAACTTGAGAACGGCTCTACCAATTCGGCAATTTTTATTTTATATATATTCCTTAAGGCACAAGGAAGGTTTTTATGGAGAGAAAAAAGGTAGGTAGGTAGGATAGGTAGGTAGTCTTAGTATAAATTCTTCTGTACGTGTGTTTGTCACCTAACTCCTCCAAAACGGTTGGACCGCTTTGGATGAAATTTTGTGTGTATATTTCAAATTTTGTGTGTATATTTCAAATTTTGTGTGTATATTTCAAATTTTGTGTGTATATTTCAATAGGGTGCTGGGTGGTTTGAAAATACAATTGGACCCGGTCGGTGGCGCTGCTGTCGGTGTGTCACCAAATTTTCCGGGTACGACGACGTCTACCGGGTCCACTAGTGATAAATTAAATTGAAATGAATATTTCTGTAAATATATCTGTTACAGACACTTACAAGTCAATGTAATATTTTTGAGACTAGATGGCGCCGGCATTTCCTACCTGACTGGGTGCTAGTGTTCGAGCCATTACACACAGTAATTAACACCAATACTACAATCAACTCAGCGGTACAGCAGTCCACTGCTGGACAAAGGCTTTTCCCATGTTCTCGATCCTTAGCACTGGTATGTCTGTTTGCGTGGGACTCTTCGGAAGACATAAGAATATAACATAAGGAACTTTTATTCAATTACATCTTCTTTTCGCGTGATTAGTGACTAACCTAGTGTCGGAGTTTATGCCGCCCATAGGCTTCTGAGTTGGGTTCACATACCGTCGAGAAATATCTCTCGGGTATGGTTTCCTCACGATGTTTTTCTTCATCGTTTTTAAGCAAGTGATAATTATACAATACGCACATGAATCCGAAAAGTCAGAGGTGCGTGCCTTCGGTTCGAACTCGAGACCTATGACTGGGCAGTCCGACGGTCACACTACTAGAATATCATTGCTCTTTTGCAATTAATCTAATTACATAATTAACCGTAATAAAAAGGCAATTTCTAAAAGCTTATTAGGGCCGTCTTTGCCCGCCAGGCCCTTGTGCTCCCCCAGAGAAAAATACTATATATGCCCTGGGCGAAAGATAGAAGGTACGCAGTGAACATACATAGCCATCACCAGTACGTCTTAGTAACTACCTATAGATACAATTTAGTTGACGTTTACGACGTGGGGGACGTCGAGCAACTGATACCACCCGTTCTATTTCTGGTTAAGAGGAAATGCCGTCGGCATTTAGCCCATACAAACGTATTCCTCAGTTTCCTCCTTGGATAATGTCGCTAGAGCAAATATTTTTTATCATATAATATATGTATACTACCACCAATGTCTATGTCCCTGTGTTTTGTTTTTGTCAATAAATGAATTATTAAAAAGACTAGAAACGTTTAAATTTTACAAAAATCGACCGGTTTTATCACCGTTTTCAAACATCTGGCAAACAAATTTGACGAATATAAAAAAAAAAAACATACAGACATAACCAAATTCTTTTTTAAATATTACAGAAAAAATATTAAAATCGGCCTAGATTTGAAGAAGAAAACAGGGAAATACGAAAGTACGATTTCGCTAATATTGCACATTGTGTCTCTTTCGCGCTAAATTGGGAAAGGTTTGCGGTTATTCATATTTTGCAGCCCGCGTTTCCTTTTAACTACTCTGTGTTAGTTAGTACGTGGTACTTACTTAATATTCGTTTACATAACAATCAATTTGAATTTATTTATAGAACAACGACCACGCGATCTACATGATATTATTATGTATATTATGACACTTTTTGAATTATCACAAGTTATAACTATAAAGACTCTCACACGCGGTGCAACACCATAAGATAACTTAGCGCATATCTTACGATATCGCTCTTCATAGACATCAATGGACTAAAAGACCCGGGGCGGATAATATATCTGTATTTTATCGTTAAGTATCTTAAGAGAGCCTAACCGATATTATCAGATGACATAATCTACGTGAAGATAATACAATAAAATCTGATGATGGTCTACTTTGCATAAACAGAAATAACCATCTGGGTCAAAAATCTATCTCTAACTTAAGATTGAGTGAAAAAAGATAAGTGATGAAAGGAGAATGGATGCGTATATTTTAAATAGGTTTAAAATAAGAACGGATAATGTTCTTTTATTTTTGTAATTTTGTTTTGACGAAAAATAAAGGATTGCTTTATATTTTCTGGGTGATTATGATTTATTGGGTGATCGGTAGCTTTAGATTTTCTCTGAGGTAATCCCACATATTTTTGAGGGCTCTTCCGGGGTGTAATTAGAGTCAACGGAGCAATAAAGACGTGAGATTACGTTATCAGTTGCTTTTTATTTTCTCTGAGCGAATCCCATAGCTTAGCCATAAAAACAGCACAGCTGTTAAACAGCAGTGATAGCCTAGTGGTGTGACCGTCGGATTGCCAAGTCATTGGTCTCGAATTCGAACCCAAGGCAATACTCGAACCTCTGACTTTTCGGATTCATGTGCGTATTGTATAATTATCACTTGCTTAAAAACGGTGAAAGAAAACATCGTGAAGAAACGGGCATGTCTGAGAGATATTTCTCGACGACATGTGAAGCCAAGTAAGAGGCCCATGAAAGCCACTAACCATATGAAAAGAAGACGAGCCATAAAAATATCTCATTCAATGCTCGATCACATGATATTAGATATATATTTTAGATCTCAAGCTCGTTACATATTTCAATATAAGGACTGAATGCAGTTATTGCTGTAGCTGCAATTTACTGTGAAGTTATGTATTTCTTAGGAATCTTGCAGATTTGATCCCTCTGCAAAGCATGAAATAAATTGAATATAACGACGTTGACTTCAAAAGTTTCGTAGTATATAACTACTTTTCACAACTATCGATTGAAGTGTATTTTTTATTGCCAACCTAACTACACTCGGGAGCAATGAACCTGGGTCACTAACTTAAAACAATGTTAAAATGTTAAACAATGTTTTCCGAGATATTAAAGTTTATTTTGGTGACCCAGATTTATAGCACCCGAGTGTATTATTCGTGAGGACTTTGATGAAAAAATGCAGGTACGAAGAGGGAGTTAACCTACATAAATAATTATAAAACATAATATTATACTACACCTGTGATACTTTATAATAAAAAAACATATCTCTGTCCTACTTTTATTTTCCTTTTGTGGTGCATTCTGATAAACCTACTAAACATAACATTGGGAGATAGTCGTCATGAAGAGACCCTCGAGTTTCAGCAATTACTAAAAAAATCGGTTCACTTGTTTAGGACCTACATGTCATCAGATTAACTCACGGACGCACAAACAAAGGCTTCAAACTTATACATAAGAAAAACCCCAAAGGCCGGTTGGTGGCAATAGGCTCGCTCCCTATTACATAGGACTCAAACATAATGGCGAAATGAGGGTGTTACTATACACCTCTGTCCAACCCTTCGGGGAATACAGGCGTGATGTTATGTTATGGATATAAAAGTTGTTTTTGTACCTCTTTGATTTTCATGTTATTGTATATAGTGCTCCTTATCGATTTCGATAACGGCGACCCTAAAAGAAATTACTTCCTAGCATGAGCCCTAATATGGCTTGCTAGACCGAATTTGGTTATAAATACCCGATCACAAGAACTGCAATAAAGTTGACCAGCAGAGTTAAAAGTATATGTGTAGGAGGGCCTTAGGGCTCTCTTTACGTATTTGGCGTTTTTCGTCAATTGCTACGAGTCGATTTGCTTGGAACGTTCTACTATCCATGTTATTATATGGTAATGACGTTATTAAAAAGGCTAGTAAGGCAATAAAATTAATGTAATCCGTGAACCCTATATTACCTATAATCAGAAGCATATACAGCTGAAGATAGGGTTGCTTTATCGTATCCATACTAATATTATAAAGAAGAGGAAAGATTTGTATTTTTGTATGTAACGAATAAACTTAAAAACTACTGGACCGATTTCAAAAACTCTTTTGTCGTTAAAAAGCTACATTATCACTGAGTAACATAGGCTATATTTATTACTGGAATAAAACTTCATACGCGGGCGGAGCCGTGAGGACACATTATTTATAAAATCTTTGAACAGCTATTTCTCTAAAACTATTAGACGTTTAAGGAGAGTTGGACACCAAAGGTTATTCATTATTACGAGTAGTTTAATACCCTTTCAGATTCCCCTTTCCGACCAATATATACACGCAAAAAGATCTTGCTCAGTTATTAAAGTCTAGCAAAATATATTTATTTTAGCATACAAATATACGTTGAAACATATTATCATAAGAATTGTAGCGCGGTACTGAGTGCTGTTTTAAATATTTTTCTCTATTTGTTGGAAAGTGCAATAATAAAAATTTATTATAGAAACTATTTAGCTGAATCTCTGGCTTGTAGTTTATAAGCGACTTTCTAAATTGTTGCGTATGAGTGGTTAAAACTCATCACCTACACATAAGGATCTAACGCTGAGACTAACGGAGATAAGGGACCTAAACTGCCACGTTGGTCTAGTGGTTGCAAGCGCGACTACTGAACATGAGGTCCTGGATTCGATCCCCAGATCGGGCAAAGTTTTATTGGGTTTTTCCGTGTGGAATTCTTCAGCAGCAGCCCGGAATTTGGATTTGTGCCCGGTTGATGGCAATAGGCTCGCCCCCTATTACATGGGACTTAAATGCAAAATGAGGGTGTTACTATACACCTCTGCCCTGCACTTCGGGGAATAAAGGCGTAAAGTTATCTTAAGGGACCTAAATATGAACCCTAGAAGGTGCCTTCTTTACGGGAGCTGCGAAAACCTCGGGCTTCAAGGGCTGTAATAACTCACCATAGCCACAAGTAGCCGGCCACTTCACTATTTCCATACAATTCTAGTGGCAGCCAACGGCCTTGTGTGTGGTGAGTCCCTGCGAAATGTTTGAAAAAATTAGCCGCAGTTTGTGGCGAGTGGCCGGTGTGTCGCACCCTTAGCCAGTTTTGCCTACGTTGTTGTTCAAAAGCCGATGCCTCATTAGTGCGTTGCGTTGCGTCGTCGCAGCGCAAGACGACGACGCACGCACCTCAGTCTGTCTCGTTTGCCCCTCTAGCAGTGGAACACTATCCGTCGTCGCACCGGAGCTCCGACAGCGCAGTACATCACCCTCTCCCCGCTTCGTCTCTCGTCCGCCGATCCGTTGAAACGTCGCGTGCGACGACGATTGAACGCTTTAATGTGAAATTATGGAAAACGACGCAGCGTTGACGCTGCGACGACGCAACGCAACGCACTAATGAGGCAGAGCTAAACCAGCTAAAATCGACTAATACTCACGTATTAAAAATATAAAATTTATTAATTAATTCATAAGTAAAGCAAATTTACATTAGAATAGTGCAAAAAATCAATTCATTGTATTCAAATCAAACTAATGGGAAATTTAAAAAGAAACACTTAAACAAATCTTTTCGTTTTTTGTTAAGTTTAATTCATTCTTAATGCCTAATCATGACGCACCTCGTGACTGTAATAAGTTTTTATTAAACGTGTGCGTTAACGGTGACAGAAACCATCTTGAGGAAACTTGCACACCTGAGAAGGCTCCATAAAGTTCTCGAGGTGTATGTACTCCGCTAACCCGCACCAGTCAGCGTGGTGTTTAAGGCCTTTTTTTTTCTCGTTGGTAAATCCTCATGGATGTCCCTCGCCCGGGGAAGGCGAGGGGGTCTGCCGGACTCTTACCGGCTAAAAACCAACGGTGTTCCTTCTCCTGACCGAACGGCCGGCGTCGCGGGATTCGCAAAAGCATGCACCGCAACCCCGGCAGGTGGCTTAAACCCTTCTCATTCTGAGAAGGGGCACGTGCCCTGCAGTTAGACAGTAGTGGGCTGATTATGTGCCCTCGGGATTACTAAATGCCAAGGAGGTGCATTAATCTAGTAACATTATAGAATACATGCATTTTTAGATTCTATTAGAGTACTAGATAAAAACCTATCTTCATCCGCATCCTTACAACCGATCACCTCAATATCCTCATCTGCTCCATCCATTACAACTCTTGTCTTAAGTTACGAAGCTCCACTGCTGCCTCCACATAACATAACATCACGCCTTGTATTCCCCGAAGGGATAGGCAGAGGTGTTTTAGTAACACCCTCGTTTCGCCACTTATGTTTTAAGTCCCATGTAATAAGGGGCGAGCCTATTGCCATTAACCGGGCACAAATCCAGACTCCGGTCTGCTACTGAGAAATTCCTAATGGAAAAACCCAATATCACTTTGCCCGACCTGAGGATCGAACTCAAGATCCTATGCGCAGCAGTCACGCTTGCAACCACTAGACCAACAAGGCAGTCTAGCTACCTCTACAAGTGACAGTCAGCCCCGCTACCATCCCTGCAGACTGCCTAATCTTATCACCACGGTATGAGCTATTCTCATACCTCATACCGCTCATGTACCTCGTGTCGACATGAGAGACGAAGAAAAAACTACGAAAAGTAAAATCTCGACTCGTTGATTACTATTGTGCATGCAATCGTCATAATTTTGTAAAACATAACTTTAATGGTTCACTCTTTGTCCATTTAAAAAATACTAGCTGTCTCCTCACGGCTCCGGTCGCGTAAGAGGTTTTATTCCAGTAATAAATATAGCCTATGTTACTCTGTGATAATGTAGCTTTCTAACGGCAAAAGAATTTTTGAAATCGGTCCAGTAGTTAAGTTTATTCGTTACATACAAAAATACAAATCTTTCCTCTTTATAATATTAGTATAGATAACATGAAATTCGCTACACCAAAAGAAGCGTAAATTTTTTTAAGTAACTACAGAACCTGTTCTAATATTTCCATAGTTAATGAGTTATTGCAAAGACAAAAGCTGAATTAGAATTCGGAATTAAAATGTAAACAATTAATAATACGAAACATTTAAACGTCATGTTAATGCTTATTTTACCTTCCGAGTGAATTCAAGGATAATGTTTAAACTATAGCAGTAAGTATATAAAGACGATTGCTAATGTAATATTACATTATTCACTCAAGATTTAACCGTGAGTACCACCAAATACTTGTACAGTAGTATTAAATAAATTCCGTAAAATATAATTAATACGTATTAATAATACAAACAAAACAAAACGACAAAACTGTAAAGTGTACAAACCACAAACTGTTTTGACTGTTAAGTTCACTGTGATGCGTCAATGTTTGTAAATTAATTGTGTATTTTAATAATTTAAAAATTTTAAGTTGAAAAAGGGCCATTTTAAAAGTTTCCAATTTAATATTATATTGCGTTAATTGCCAGGAAGTAGTTTTACCTACTTTTATAGTATTACGTTACTTTCGGTTTCTGCAAAATATATCCGAAAGTTTCCTTTTTAGCCTCTTAGGAGCTACGCATCAGGAAATTTCAGATTCACAACCATTTACTCATTGTTGTAACTTCAAACCTCACCCACTCTTGTCAAGGCACAAGTACTTTATATTCGTCTACTACTTAAAATGCCTTACAGGATCTCACAAACTCAGAAATGCACGCCGAGAATAGACGCGCCTTGTAAGATTCAACAAAACCCAGCTCGCTTGGTGCACCGGGCTAGCTCACACATTAAAGTCTGCTAAGCAGTTTATTGTGTTCCGTCGTGTGTATGTGGGAGCCCGAGGGGTATAGGGGAATCCTCTATACCTCTGTTACTTGCATTCGTGTGCTCCACCTTAGACCCTGTCTGCACTTACCGTCAAGAGCGAATAGGGTCAAACGCGACCAAGTCAAAGATAAAATAAAATGCCTTCATAATAAAATTCGTTTTTTAGATCCCAGGACTCAATATGAAACTGCTCATCGTTTTGGCGCTGGTGGCGACAGCAATCGCCCGTCCCGAAGACGGACACTATGACAGCAAATATGACACCTGGAACGTGGATGAAATCCTAAACAACGACCGTCTGCTGAAGGCGTATGCGCACTGCTTCATAGGAGACGCCCCATGCACTCCCGAGGGAAAAGATATCAAAAGTGAGTAAAGTTAAGCCCTCCGCATTCAACTAAAGTAGGTAGTTGTTCAATAGTATACCTGCGTTGCTAAATATTATGGCGATGTATGGGAGATACAAACAACTAAACTAATCGTTCGACAGTTTACTTGCATTCCTAAAGTAGATATATATGGTTATGTGGACTCCCAACATAACCAATTATACCGTATACTAGCTCAAATCGATACTTATACAAAAATAAAATCGAACAACTATTTTCTGTTTACAACAAATCGAACAACATCGGGACCGACGGTTTAACGTGCTCTCCGAGACACAAAGGGGTCTCGATGTGTAATGAATGGTCACCCATCCGTGGACTGACCGCGGCAAGCGTTGCTTAACCTCGCAAATCGTATGATCCGCGCGGTCGTTAATAAGCCACGAGCCCCTTGAGTAGTGTAAAAATGCTTTTATTAGAGCGACAAGAGCGCAATAACAACGCGAAAAATTGTCATTACATATTTTCAATATGTTGCTCAATTTTTGTTGGTTTTTAGCGCTTCTATCTCGCTTATCTGCAGTAAAAAATGGATGAAGGACATTCGGGTCAGAAGACCAAAAAACCCGAGACCTAACGATTTGCATTTTAAAGTTTAAAATGTTTGCGCTTCAGAGCCTGTTGTATTGTGACTACAACTAGGTCAGTATAATTAGGTACTTGTTTCAAAACTTTTTGGTAACTGCCTCACGTTGGAACTGTGCCCAAAATCGATCAGACCAATAGCTGTCAGAGGCATGTTTGGAAGTACTTTTCTACCTCCAAATATTATAGTTACAAGTTTTTATACGTTTACATGAAAGAGTACTGAGCCGAAGTATGGTGCGCCGTCGTATATCATATGCTTGTTCAGCTTCCTCAGATTTTATAGCTCTGTTCAGCCTATTGGCCTGCGATTGTTCTCGGAAAGTATGATTTCTTTCAAACTCTATCAAATCGATGGCAGCAAAGTAGATACGGACATCTAAATTTTTGCGAAAATGCTTTTATTACAAAAATGAGCTTATATCAACCCTATCTACAAGTCTGTATTAAAATTAATTCCAATTTCAAAATAATTAAGAAAATCTCGCACGTAAATGAAGACATCTACACTCGACTTTAAAAAACATCGCAGCTAATTGGCCACTATTTTTTACTAAATGTGCTCTCCTGTAAGTAAAATTGCGATTTTGTAGATGTCTTCTTTTACTTTGCTGCCATCGAAGTAGAACGAAATGAATGAACGTCGAGAACTGCACGTAAATGTCGACGTCGAGCCCAGAACTATTTATAACTTTAACATATATCTACTTTAATGACTTTTATAAACCTCTCTCTGCTAACACAAAAATAATGGAACTGACAAGTATTTATTTATTACAGACATCTTAATGCTAACAGAAAAATTAATGAGCAATAAATGCTAATTTTAAACAATAATATCAAAACTAATAGCAGTAGGTACTAGTAGTAACTACTACTAACAATAGTATTAATATTTATAGCGTAGAAGTTCATTAAATTAGCGTAATTTTCCCATGATTGTTTTAGAATATCTAATTAAAAACAATCAACTACATTAATGTATAGACGCGCTAGTATAAACGGTGTAAATAGACCCTTAACGAAGCCGAAAGGCACTTATTCCACGTCATTGCGATATTTTTTTGTTCCGGTGTATGCCTGGGAACCTTCTAGTTACGGAGATATTGGAGGTCAAAGTTCCAACTTCTTCACAACTTTTTTTAAAAATGCTAGTTATGAAGGTTGCAAATGTACTTGAAATACCTCCATTACCCGTTTACTATTCATTGCATCTACCAGCACAGTGTTTTGAGTGCGTTACATTGAGCTTTACAGTAAAACAAAACTTTTCACCCAAAAAAAATATCGTTTCCCAGCGACAATTTTTGCGTAGGGTTACTTAGTTTCATTTACTGAATGCATGGTTGACGGCTTCGTGAAGGGTCTTTTTACACCTTGTATATAGACATAATGTATAATAACATAACATAATGACATAATGTATAGACGCGTATACGCGAATACGCGTATGCGTGCACCCGACTGCCTTTTTGGTCTAGTTGTTGCAAGCGCGACTGCTGAGCATAGAGTACTGGGTTCGAACCCCAGGTCCGGCAAATTAGGAATTTCTCAGTAGCAGCCCGGAGTCCGGATTTGTGCCCGGTTAATGGCAATAGGCTCGCCCCCCATTACATGGGACTTAAACACAAATGGCGAAACGAGGGTATACTAAAAACACCTCAACCCTTCGGGGAATACAAGCCGTGATGGTATGCGTATAGTTATGGTGCAAGCACCAACCATTCTCGGAAACAATAATGTAATTGTCCATTATTTTTTTTTTTACAATTGTTTCACACATCATTTGATTCGAACAGCGCTTCTACAGATCGAAGTCGTTGTGCTTTACTAAGGCTGGATATCCACCAGAACTGTGCGAGGAAAACGTGCGTAAATGTGTAGCGAGGATGTGAAACGGTGTGATCCTTTCCACCAGAGCTGTGTGAGGAATGGGTAATGTGTAATGCGTAATATGTTAATGTGTGCAAATGAGCGTAATCTGTACAAATGCGAGGATAGGTAGCGGTCTCTTTTCGAATATGAGGGTGGAGTGGCGGGAGCGGTACACATTCCTCGTAACACATTTCTCGCAACACATTCCTCGCAACACTCCCTCGCTCGCATTTCTCGCTTGTTTTGTATGAACAAAAACCTCGCTTCACTAAGCCCATATCCACCAGAGCTGCGCAGAGCGAAGCTAGGTAAATGAAGTGATTCTATTGGTGCTTACAAAACACATTCCTCGCTACGCAACTTAGCACAGCTCTGGTGGATGCTCAGCCTTATTGGGTTATTTCCTGGTATAGCTAATGACAGCAGGTACCACTTTCTTTCAATCCTGATTGGCTCATGGTTAATTGCCAACCGCGTGGATCATATGATTTGTGAGGTTAAGCTGTGCTTGCCGCGGTCAGTCTGGGGATGGGTGACCGTTCGTTACACACCGAGACCCCTCCGTGCCTCGGAGAGCACGTTAAATAGTCGGTCCCGGGTGTCATACGAATACCTATGACAGTCGTTACGGAAAGTCAGAAGCCCGAAAGTCTGTCGGCCGGTCTAACCTTAAGATATCGGCGTTTTCCCAGTTACTGGGTTGCGGAGGTCTGATGGCAGTCGCTCCGTGTAAAATACTGGTATTCAGCCGCATCTGGTTAGACTGGAAGCTGACCCCAATATAGTTGGGAAAAGGCTAGGCAGAATTAATTTTAATTTTTGGAATGAAAGATTGGTTGAAAATTTATAAATAGCCCCGGGAATAACGAGCAGAGTTACTTGATTTCATTATTCATTCAAAATGAATATTTATAGATGCTGTTAATCAACGAAAACCCTAAGGAAATTACTAAACAATCCCAAGGTTTGATGCGTCGGTTATAATTGAGGCGTGGAATATACAAATGAGCTAAGTGAAAAAAAATGAAAAAATTGAATTTATGCATAAAATTGAATTTTCTGCTAAGTGAAAAAAATTGAAGTGAAAAAATTGAATCAAAAATGGATTGGCTGCCCAATGTAGCTCCTCTGACATAAAAAATATTGGCTTCGGTTTTTTGGGCACTTAGCCCATTTGTAAATCCCACGCCTCAATTATAGCAGAAACTCCAAAAAGATATATGATTTATCCACATCAACACAACTCTTTTCTAAAAGTCTACATTAGGTGAAAAAAACATGAGATTTTTTGAACTAGAGATCCTTCTGCCCACCTTTTTCCCAACTATATTGGGGTCACCTTCCAGTCTAACCAGATGCGGCTGAATACCAGTATTTTACACGAAGCGAATGCTATCAGACCTCCGCATCCCAAATACTGGGCAATGCCAATATCCTAGGGTTAGACCAGAGATACTAGAACTAGAGATATTTTATATAAAAAGCTTATTAAAAGGTCTTCCTTTTAGGCTTTTAGGCTGCTGATGATAAATATCAATGTTTTTTATGAAATAACATAAAAACTTTATCAAAATAAAGACTAAAAGGTAGCAATTTTTCAACGTTATTAGCAATGATAACGGTAGCGGCCCTTTCGCCTCACCCTATCATTACAAAACTCAAAAAGACCAATTTATAAAATTATTACATAAAAAATCAGTAACTTGTGACATGAACAAGGGTCCTGATTATGTGTTACTTAATACTAACTTAACTGCCTCGTTGGTCTAGTGGTGGCAAACGCTGGTCGTGAGGTCCTGAGTTCGATCCCCAGGTTGCGCAAAACATTATTGGATTTTCCGTGTGGAATTCTTCAGTAACAGTCCGGATTTTGGATTTGTGCCCGGCTCGCCCCCAAAATGGGATTTAAACATAACGGCGAAATTAGGGTCTTGTTATACACCTCTGCCCAACCCTTTAAGGAATACGACACGTTTGGTACAGTGGCTGAGCGATTGGCTTCTGCGCTACGGGTCGTGGGTTCGATTCCCGCACGGAACAAATATTTTTATGGCCTACAGATAGTTGTTCCGGGTCTGGGCGTTTGTGCATGTTAAAATTTGTGTCTGTAAACGCACCCACGATACAGGAGAAATCCTAGTGTGGGACAACGATTTTATTTTAGAAAAAAAAATACATGTGTGATGTTATGTTGTTAATACTATTTTATACTATGGCATCAGGCTCGCTTTTTCCCAGCTGCAGCTCCCGGTATAGAATAGACCACCTTTTACTGCTGTCTTAAAAGGCAAGTAAGAGATTACTTCAGGAGGATGGAAAGCAGCGTCTTCCTACCCGATAATAACAAAAATCTACGTTTACCAATCCGTCTTCCAAGTGTGGTTAACGTTCAACAGAAATCATTATGTACAAGGTAAACAACTGTATACTTAAATCTATTTATTTTACATAGAATGGATCCCCGAAGCCTCCAGTACATCATGTGCCAAATGCACAGAAAAACAGAAAATTCTCGTAGCAAAGGCTATTAAGGCGATCAAGGAGAAACTCAAGCCAGAATACGAAACTCTCATTAAACAGGTAGACCCTGAGAATAAGCACGCAGACGATTTGCAGAAGTATATTGAGAAATACGGCAATTAAATCATTCGAAGGTTGACACAATACACCACTCGCAAAACTAATCAGCAGAAGTTTTTACTGGATCTTTTGAATTAGGACGTCAATTATTATCAAAATCACTCGTCAAGTCACACGCCCTTGATTTTTATAGCAGAACTGAACATTAAGATTAAAATCTATTTAAATTCTATGCTATTTCAACGCTTGAACAAGCCGAACAAGCCTCTTCTGCCTAAGTGACGAAGTACTTTATTGAATGCGTCAAACTTACTTATTCCCAGTTGAGGTCGTATATCATATGACGTCAACAAATTATATACTATTGTCTGCATTAGTTTCGCAGTGAGTGTTATAAAAAAGTGTAATCTCTCTTCGGTAAACCAAATAGGCAAAATTAATTTTGTAAATCACATTATCAAAATATATTAAAGTTTTTGTTTCTAAACCTTAGTTTTTCATTTTCATTATAAGAGGTATATTTTCTATTGGTTGCAATAATAATCTTCTATATAAATAAAAATGAATCACCAAATGTGTTGCTAAGCGCAAAACTTGAGAACGGCTTGACCAATTCGGTTATTTTTTTTTATATATTCCTTAAGCCACAAGAGAGGTTCTTATGGAGAGCAAAAACATAAAAATTGCGTGAAAAATAGTAAAAGCAACACTTTTCTTTACCCACTACAGGCCAATATCTTTTGACAGAACGAAGTCTGTCCGGACAGCTAGTTTTAATGATAAAATTATGATAACTGCCTCGTTGGTCTAGTGGTGACAAGCGCCACCGCGGATCGTGAGGTCACGGGTTCGATCCCCAGGTCGGGCAAAGTGTTATTGGGTTTTCCGTGTGAAATTCCTCAGTAGCAGCCCGGAGTTTGGATTTCTGCCCGGTTGATAGCAATAGGCTCGCCTCCTATTACATGGGATTTAAACATAACGGTGAAATGAGGGTGTTAATAAACACATCTGCCCAACTCTTCGGGGAATACAGGCGTGAGTAATGTTATGTATGTATGTATGTTAAAATTATGATGATAAATCTATAAACCAATCTACGGTCAAGTGTTTGGAATCTCTGACCCTCTCGACAACGGTCACTTTCTCGCTAATCCAACGAAAATCATAAATATGTCAAGATAACTTACTATCAATATGAGTTTTACCGAGCTCTCCAAATTGCGTGACTTATTATGGAAAAATACTAACTCATCCAACTATCTATAAAATTTATTACATTCATAGATTCAGTTACCCGATATCATTAAAAAATAAATGATCGATCGTTACATATACAACGGGTATAAATACATTTATATTAATCGTAAATTATATAAAATAATATAATAATAACAAATAAAGAGCCCTGACCTAATAATGAAATAAATTAGCAATAATAATAAATTAAATAATATAGCAATAATATTACTGTTCATTATCTCCTAAAACAGGGCTTTCTCTCTCCTACCCTTTTGCTGTGCCCTACAGGGTCCATAATGATCTCAATTATATAGTTACCACCTAAGTACACATTATGGTAAAGCAATAAAGATATTGAGTATATTCACGAAAATATGTCTCACCCATAATATCATCTACCAAAGAATTTTGATTGAAAAATACCAGGTATTTATTAAATTTAATGTACCCTATGGTAGTATAGTCTCGTGTTAAATGCAGATTTTTAAAAAGATTGGTATATTATTTGGTCCTTAGTTCCACAAAGTTGGTCTTGCGGTTCTACACTACACCTTATCAGATATGCATTCTGCCTATGTTGTAATATTCACATTTTATCATGATTCCGAAAATATAGAGCAGTTTGTTCGAGGGTCGGGTTCCAATCAGGAAAACCCCAAAGGCCGTCCCTGTCAGCAGTAGTGGTCACGTGCGTATTCACTACACCATCTGTCACTCCCGCCTTTTTCTTTTCAAGTGATCGTACGTGATTAATATTAAATTAAACCTCTCTTCACTCGCCCACATAGGAACGCGGTTAAGGGTTGAATTCGGCTGTTTGTTCTTGGTAATTCTGTTTGAATTAGGATTTTTGTTAAACACTATCTAGTTAGTGGAACTCGAAACTTAGCCATTGTTACACGTGGAATACAAAGTACTTGAGAGAGGACAATCGACTTGTTGTTTTAACATTTCCTATGTTTAACTTTTCACCGCCAACGTACACAGAACACGATGCCTCGCCAGCGCCAAGCTATAAATGTATAACGAAATATATAGTAAACAGTAGTGATGAGCTGATGGCCTGTTAAATACAGTATTAACTTATTTTAATAACATAGTTAAAATGAAGAGCTTCTAAAGAAGTTGTGGCGCTGGAAGCACGAGAATCTGGAACTTCTATTGAAGTCCGTGGCGGTGAAAAGGTTAATAACAATGTCCTCATTTTGTTCCGGTCGCTTTGTTGTCAACTGAAACAAACAACACCTGTATTTACGCCACTTTCTGCATAAATCCTGATATACTCAGTGACCATATCTAAGGAAACGTTTTGTACAAGCATGACTCCTGCCTTTGAAATCGACACTTGTACTGAAATGTAATTCTTTATTTTTCTCCAGGCGCGTTTGACTTTTACACTTATAAGTTGTAAAGAATTATTTCATAGAGTACTCATGAATGTAACGGGAAAGGTTTTCATCAATAATAAGTAAGAAATTGTTGACGACTGCGTCGTTGCTCTAGTGGTGGCAAGCGCGACTGCTAATCGTAAGGTCCTGGGTTAGATCCCCAAGTCGGGCAAAGTGTTATTGTGTTTTTCGGTGTGAAATTCCTCAGTAGCAGCCCGGAGTTTGAATTTGTGCCTGGTTAATAGCAATAGGCCTCCCCCCAATATTACATGGGATTTAAACATAACGGCAACGCAACCCTTCGGAGTATACAGGCGTGATGTTATGTTATGACGCATTATATAGATGTGGACCGAATATATAGACTAATGTTGATTGAACTATAATATTGTTGCCAAATAAATAAAGTTTTTGAAATGACTGGAGCCGTGCACTCTTCATATCGTTCCACGAGGAGATAGGCGTGACTATTATTAGATGGTACGCATTTGAGTAATCTATAAAAAACCTCCACGAGTTACGATATTGAAGTACATCCGGCGCGCCCTGGGAAGTCACCCTCGCTTCCAACCAACCTGACTTACTAAGTTTTTACCGACGAAATGAAATATTCTCGTCTGGCTCGTAAGAAAAAGAAGACTATTAGTTTGTCTTATGACGTAATCTTGAATTCCAATAAATGTAAATCATAAGATTTATATAACTTGAAAACCGTGAGAAAATCGCAGAAATTGAGATTGTGAACTTGTGAACATACATAGACCGTGAATATTATAATAATAATATTTAAGTGAAAACCGGTTTAAAAAAAACAATGCGCATAAAAGTCTTCTTCTTCTTCCTGCCCTTATCCCACAATAGGTAAGGTCGGTACAACATGTATTTCTTACATCCATGTTGTTACAGGTTTTGGCTTATTGTTTTATGACCGGCCGCCTGTCTGACGTCAACTCTCCTTGAGAATACTCGTTGCGCTGTCGCGCGGGTGACCCAATGTGCTTGCTGATATTATGCACTAGGTCCCAAAATGATATGGTTGTCAATCTTATTGCCGACATCTTAGCAGACTATGTTCTTCTTAGTGGAGTATACTTGAAGTTCCTCGACCCACTCATTAAATTTTGCTAAGAACTAGTTCTGACACATCGTAAACTACATAATATAGCACTAAATGTGCATAAAAGTATTTCAAAACATTACGCTCTGACTATAACGTGTAGGTAAACAAGGAGTTTTTGTTTTTCTGACTTGTTAGGCCCCGTTTATAGAAACGTGGAGCGTGGAGCGTTAAGCGGACGCGTATCTCCGCACGTATTGTTCCAGTTGTAGTTGTATGTAATGACAGTACGCGACGGAAAACGCGGGCAGTTATTGGTGAGACCTGAAGGGTCTCCAATCAATCCAGACGGGAGTAAAATACTTAACCTAAGCTAACTACTATTACTACGCGTACTAACATCATTATTGACTAATTAGCAACAACACCTCTACGGGCGTCCCCTAAGGGGGACTCAAACCTTGGCTTAGGGCATTGCTTGCGAGAGGACAGGGAGGGAGACGACAGCTTGATGAGGGCTGAATTAACGGTGTGACTGCGGAGTCAGAAAAGACGACCGGCTCCGCGGCTGCGGCGGGTGAGCATGGTGGATCAGGGTAAATAAAGTGCAGCTCGGTGCCGCGGCGGTGCTTTATCGGCAAACCATCACAAAAATAAGTACCTATAGATTTCTTTATAGGTATATCGTTATATATAGTAGTGTTTGAATAGCCCAAACTCAGACACGTATTTCAAAACTTTGTTTTACAATATATTGTAGAAACTTTAGGCTCGCTAACAAGCCTATTCATAAAACAAGTCCAATATAATGTTGGATCTAAAATAATTGAGTTTAAAAGCTAGTTAGTGTTGTAGTAGTTGAATCGGCAATTATAGAATACATACAAGCACGTACGAATGCTTTATCAAATATCTCAATATTCGTAATATTTTCTAATTGAAACTTTTATGATGACTTTTTGGAAACAAATTGTTATATTGTTCGTCGTAAAACACTATTGTATTACATGTATTAAGATATTTAATTGAGCATATGTGTACGATCGCATTGCATATTCGAGCGAATGCTTGCCACATAGGACGACGCCGCCTTCTATTCGACCGCTGCAAAGTATGATAATTGGGAACATTGCCATTATAAACCACATCGGGTAAATGGATTGTTAACCGCAGAACTGTGTTAGGTAGAAGTAGCACTCATAACGATGCTTCTACAGCAATATGTCAAGAGCAGCTTAGAGTACACTACCATATGAGTTTTGATGGGGTTTTTCTGTATAAAAGCATAATAAACATAGTATATATTTGGTTTATTTATTCTAAAAGAACATACATTGGTCACTTAGCGAATAATTATGTAACTATTATAGATGCAGTGTGGTCCAGTAGCTATAGTTTTCTTTTTATAGTAGGTTTAAAGAAAAAACAGGAAAATAATCATGTTAACCTTTCTAACAATAAATAAGTTATAAGTAAATGAGACTAGCTTATGTCATTATGTTAGTAATTTTGTGCTTGTAATGACATACTGCTTGAGTTTGGCTTTAAATATGTTATATAAAGATGTGTTCCCGATATCTGGTGGTAGATTATTATAAAGTTGCACAACTTCGTATTTTATATTTTATCTGCCATATTGCGTATCCTATCGTAGTGAAATGACATTGTTTCATGATACGAAAGAACCTACCATTGTTGGCGTAGGTGAGATTGTACCGCAATTACCTACACGTCCATCGGTCGGTGCAGCGGTATCGTAAATATGGCCTGTCTGCGGTGTCTGCGCTGCCATGTCAAAACGTTAACACGTAATACCGCTCTTATCTTCCACAGTACACATAAACAAACAAAGTATTTATAATGGGGAAGGCAACGCAAAACGAAAGCAGATGGCAGCACCTCCATACTTAGTTATTTGAACCAATCAGAACCATCATATTCATAATTATGAGCAATAACTTCAAATATATTGCAACCAATAAGATCGCACTGGTACAATCGAAAGTGGCGCCATTAGTTCCACAGTTGCCTTCCCCATTCAAGTATGTGGAGGAACGAGGTAGGGTGTTCCTTCAACAAAAAGGGAGGATCCTCCAAACAGGCAGGTCTATTGCCTGGCGAGCTGGCCATCGGTTGTTTTTTTTTTTTTACTGAGTTGGTCTTTAGGACCGTTTCTACATAACCGGGTAGTTATTGGCGAGACCTGAAGGGTCCCCAACTAAGCTAACGGCATTTTTTTTCTATTCTGCTGCTTTTAGATTGTCTTGCGGACCGTTTCTTCGTAACAGGGCAGTTATTGGCGAGGCCTCATGGGTCTCCAACCAATAAATTAACGGTTGGTGTCCGGAAGTTGTATATACTGGGAGTAAGAATAACTTTAACGAAGCGGAAGTCTACGCATACTGTACATCAAACTAAGTAACATACAGCAAAAATAATTATTGGGAAAATACTTTTATTTTCTGGTATTAAAAAACAGCTTTTAATTGTAGCGCGCAATGGAAGCGCGCGCGTAGCAGACTGTGCCTTCATTTCGAAAATGTTGATAATGTTTGTATAGAAGAATGTTTAGTAATAACATTTAAACTTAGTTTTCGTGAAAAACGTTCAAAAATATGGTGACTTTGACCTTCAATATCTCCATAACCAGTCGGTTCCCAGGTATGGCCCAATACCAAAAAATCTTCATAATGATGGGAAGAATACGTTGCTCTCGGCTTCGTTAATGGTATTTTTACACCCGATATACTATCTGCGTGTCAAATCTTGATATCGCGATGCAGGATTCTGTGACGTCATATTTAAGAGTTGTCATTATTGTGGCTGTAGTCTGCTAGACAATCCCCGTGCTGCGTAGTATGCATGTGGCATGATAGGTGTCGCCACTGTTTAAACTCTTTATAAGAAATAAATAAATAACGCGCCACAGGTACCTATTGTGGCGTGCAATAATTTACCCTCTGCAGCGGTATTGTAGATAAGCGCTGTCTGCGCTGCCACGTTGTAGCGTTGACACGTAATACCGCACTTATCTGTAATCTCCGAAGCGAACAACATGCGAACATAGTTACAATATTAATCAAATTCGATAACACGAGTTATTAAATGTATTACAAGTAAAATGTAGCCGAAGTGTAGTGTAGTAGATGCAGAGAGCAGGAAACGTGAGTATAGGACGGTATAGTACATTCAGAAGGAGTAGAGTGAATAGGCGATAGACACGCAATTATAACACTTCGATAAATAAATTATTATATTTACAGTAGGTATATATGGACGGTCAAAAAGGTACATGACAAGGAGCTGACGTTATTATTCTTCTTTTGGTTCTGTCTTGTGGAGGAAAGAGTTCCTACTTAGTGTTAACCTTGACTATGTAGTTTGTATATAAATATGTTGTGTTGTGTAAGTTTATAATATGAATAAATAATGGTATGGTGTACCTAGGTATGAACCCCACATGAGTATTAAGCCGAAAGTAAGTGCATAAGCTGATTATAAAACAATAATGTACGATGGTCGGCTTTAAGCCGCACTCATAAAAGATAACGAATTTATGTTTATGTATGTGATGTTGTGTGAATTACTAGATATCCAATGTAGTCATTAGAAAATGGTTCATTATCGATGATGAGTGCAGACATCACCTACTCGCTTAATTTTAACGGCACAACTGCAGGTTAACACAAATATATCTCACTTTCGGCTCGTGACTACAACCGCGCGGATCGTACGATTTGCAAAGTCAAGCTGAGATTGACGCGGTTAGTCCGTGGATGGGTGATGCCTTGGAGGTGTCATACGAACATCTTTGACAGTACTTACGGGTAGTAGAAGCCCGAAAGTCAGACAACCGCTACCGGTCTTTTAACCTTAAGATATCGGCATTGACCAGTAACTGGGTTGCGAAGGTCTGATGGCAGTCACTCCGTGTAAAATACTGGTTTGTAGCCGCATCTGATTAGGCTGTAAGCAGACCACAACGTAGTTGTAGAAAACATTAATTATGAATAGAAGAATAGATTATGAAATCTTAAAATTATTGAAGATAATGTAATTTGACAAACGAACTTAATACAATATAAATAAAATTTATAAGTTTGTCTGAATTTGCCAAAAAAACAATTGTTGTAATTTAAGACAAACCCCAGAGATAATATTTTCAACAACTAATCAAGTTGATATTACAAGTCTTCAATTGTGTAAGCTTATCCGAGATTATTCCAACAAAACAGAATAGGTAAATAAAGCTATGATTAAACTAAACATGAAATCACGAAATATATGCCACCCAGATGGGACTCATCCTTTTTTAAAATTATAATTAAAATACATGCGAAAGTACCTTCTTATTAATTTTTGATATTAAGGGGCATTCATTTATCTATTTTACTACTACACTTACAAGTTTTTTTTTTTCACCCAAAGCGATAGTTTACGATGTTACCTAATATCCTAACATTTTTAAGCATTACTTTTTTATAACTAATTACAAACAATGTCGTTCTTGTGAATTCACTCAGAGAACAACAGAATAGGTCCGTCCCACTAGCTATAAAAGTGCGAAGTGCACGCGTCAGCGGCGCCTCACTCAAAAGGTTGGTCCGACCGCACAGCTACACCAGCAGTTGTGGCTGCCATCGTCGCCACATGTACCTGTCCGGAACACACAGGCTCACCTGCCTTAATATATCATGGCGTTATGGACCTCATATATATACGAGGTGAGTGCCAGTTCCCTTCTAACTTTTAGTTAATTGTTTCCTACCACTCCCAAAATAAATAAAGTTGAGTACACTAATGAATAAAATGGATACACACCACAATGATGCATATAAATCTAATAAATTTATTCTGCACCCATCCCAGCATGAGACTATATTTAGTTTCATGCGGAACCCAGATAACTACATTACATTCTAGTTGGCTTGTAACCAGTGCATTATTAAGGCGGTAATCGCTTTCATATTTGTGAATCCTCGCACAATATGAATCATAAATCCTAAATTCCTATATACTTTCTTACAGATGCTCGTAATGTGATCACGAAAGGTTAGCCCTGTGTTAAAAGTTACTCCTAAATCCCTAACTTCTGTGACCCTTACCAGCGGCAACCCGTCAATGTGATAATTATGTAAGACGGAAGTGTGTGCGCGGGAAAATGTTATTGTTATTGCTTGAATTTGTCCCTTAAGGCAGTCTCTGATTGGGGCGATGCCAACCTGGTCATGTTCAATGCATCAAAGACCCGGGCGTGTCTGTTCTCTGCCAAAAGGAGGCCATTCCAGCTGGCTCGTACTTTTCAAGATGTGTCTATCAGTGGCGAAGGGTCACTATTGGTAAGAGTGAAGCCGGAACAAAAAATACTTACCTTGGTCAAAAGTGACGCATGCAGTGCATGTAGGTAAATATAATGTTTAAAAGTGTATAGATTCTCCTAAGGGTTGTGCAGAGGTGTATAGCAACACCCTCATTTCACCGTTATATTTAAGTCCCATAATAGGCGGCGAGCCTATTGCCATTAACCGGCTAAAAATCCAAACTCCGGGCTGCTACTGAGGGATTCCACACCGAAAAACCCAATAACTCTTTGCCTGATCTAGGGATCGAACCCAGGACCTCACGATCAGCAGTCACGCTTGCCACGACTAGACCAACGAGGCAGTTAATATAAAAATATATAAATAGGTAGTAAGTATAAAGATCTAGTATTAGAAAGTATTAAGCACATGTAAGTAATGTGAATATATGTATTATTTGGCAAGTAGACACTAGTAGTGACTGTTCAAAAGGGAAGCCGGTAGGAATCGGCTTGTATGGGGCCTTCGCCACTGGTGTCTATACCGATAACTGAACATCTTGAGCTCTTGGGCGTTACTTTGACGTCAACCCTCAACTTTGTCTCCTATATTGAGTCCAAAGCTCAATTGGCTGCTAAAAAGCTGGGTGTCCTCTCGAAGATGCGGCGGTACTTCACATCGGAACAGTTTCTTCAACTATACAAAGCCCAGGTTCGTTCTTGCATGGAGTACTGCTTGCAGCTTTGGGATGGCTCAGCCAAATACCAGCTTGAGGCGTTGGAGTCCATTGAGAAGCGTGCCTTAAAGCTCATCAGCAACGACTCCCTTGTTCAGTCCAAGCTCCAAAGTCTTGAGTATCGGCGTAAAGTTGCTAGTCTATCGGTTTTTTATCGGACACATTTCAGAGAGTGTGCTTCAGATCTGCATGATCTAAGACCCCCCTGCCCTTTTATCTATCGGACTGCCAGAAGCACGAAAAAGCGCCATCGGTCCATGATTGATATACCAAAAACCCGAACGAAGCGTTTTGATTCCACTTTCATTGTGAAAACCACCAAATAGTGGAATGCACTGCCCGAGTGGGTGTTCCCCGACAGTTACAATCTGGGTGTCTTCAAGTCACGAGTGAATCGGTTTCTTCTGGGCAAGCGTGCTCCATCGTAGACCGCATCTTCGCTTAACATCAGACGAGATGGCGGCCAAACGCAGGCCTAGTAACAAATTAAAAAATAAAAAATAATTGTCACACACTTCGAGCTGCTGAACTGCAAGAGATTGTATTTGCTTCCGCTCACAACCCTATCTATGTCCTTCTGTAGCCTGGCACTCATCCCCATTTTTTTTCTCGGTCGTCAGCAAACAACAAACACTTGGCGTCTTTAACCAAACCTGGTTGGTCATTTATCATCAGCAAGAACTCTGAAGTGCCAAGGTTACTGCCTTGACTTACTCCGGACCTCGTGAAATATGGCTCTGACACGTGTCCCGCTTATTCCACATATTATTGCCTATTGGTCATGGAACTGGTAAAAAAATACAGCAAATGTGGGGTGATACCAACACCTGCTGTACTTCTTCCTGGCCGAAACCCATGCTGAGCATCTGAGAACTTTGCGCTCACTTGAAGGAATATGCTCTTATAAATAACAGCTTTAAATAGTTTTGCCGGCGTCGGCAACACAACAACCGGTCTATACTCATCCACCAATTCTGCAGACCCTCCCTTCGGAACCGAGACAACGCGGGTCGCTTTCCACCTCTCCGGGAATACCGCAGCCTTTAGGCATTTTTTATACAGGGTGTTAGGGTAAACATCGTTATCCTTGAAACCAGTAGTTTGGTTTCATTTATAGAACGTAAAATCAATGAAAAATAGCAACATTTTTTTTAAGAAAGTCCCATTTTCAACACGAAAGCTTTTCACCTTATGCGCAAGGGCAACAAACCCGCATCTGACCACGGGAGAGGGGCGCGGGGGTGCGCGCCACGCTGCTGGCGCTCGCGCCCGCGCGGCAACAGTCAGTCATCCGCTGTTACACTAGTGACCACACGTCGCGTCGCTGCGTATGTACTCGCGTCGTGTTAGCGGAGCGCCGATCATTTTTCACACGTAAATTGTGTAACCTACTCAGTGCTATGTCGTTGTGGTACTCATGGTTTGAGTGATAACGGTGTTTATCCTTGCACCCTGTAGAACGTTAAATCAGTGAAAAATAACATGCTTTCTCGAGTGCGAAACAACCTACGGAAACGTGCGGAAGCATGCGTGGCCGTAAATGATCCCATTTTGTACATTTTAAGATTAATTTAGGTAAGTGCTAGTTATTTAATCATTGTTAATTTAACCGATAATTTTTAATCAATCTGTACGTAAAATTGTGATGAACTTTTTAAATACTTACGCCAAAAATACCTACCCAATGGTTTGGTTTATTTTCATTTTCTTTATTGTCAAAAGACTCGTCACGCTACACCTAAGGTAGGTATTTTTGCCTGTCCTAAGTCAGGAAAAGTATGAAGGGAAAGTTGCATCACAGTTTATGTGTACCTATTGTGTAGGTAAACGTACGCGGGCAGGTGAACCGAGCAGGAAGACGGTCTTTGCAGTGATCACCTGACTCGGGCGCGTATTATCCATGAATTGGCGTACGGTATCGGACAAAAACATTTCAAAATCTTTTTAAAAATCTATGTACTTTTTTTTAAAAAACGTTATGTATTTTTTATTTTCAAGTTACCTACCCATGGTTTGAGTGATAACGGTGTTTACCCTTACATACTGTATGTGAAGTAGCGGCCTGGCTAACGTTAACCGACAATCCTTAAAGATGTAAAGCGGAATGCCGTCCGGTCCTGTTGACCTTTTTGGCTTGAATTCTTAAAGCGCCCGACACACTTCTACCAACTGTAATTGATCAAAGTGTACCCGTGCCGCTCTGTCTCCGCTACCTGCTTTCACTATAGTAGCGCCCACATTTAACTCGGGCCGTTCTGAACTGTAGACCGAATAAAAATACTTCGTGAACTCGTCAATACACTGTTGATGAGATAATACTTCCTCGTCTTTCAAAATTAATTTCGGCCTTCGCCTACCCTTTTTAGATTTACCATAATTCCAGAAGGATTTAGGATCTTTCAACATTTGATTCTGGATAGAGTGTTGATACTGTTCCTTTGCAAATTCTATCATATTTTTTACATTTATTCTACACCGAGCAAACGCTTCATCTGGGTCCTTGACCCACTTGCTTTGTACCGTTTATGCAAAAAAGCCTTTAATGTTATAGTAGGGGAGCCCAAGCGGGGATTTTGGGATTTACTCAAGCGCGGCAGAATAACATAAGGGGCAGAATAACCTTGCACCCTATTAAGTACCCCCACCATATATGAACCCTTGATATAGGGTCGTGCGTTTAGGGCAGCCGATCAGAATAGTAAAAAAAAACGATCGTTAAAAAAACTCAAGCGCGTCAGATTAAGACAAGGTGAGTTAATTACATGCAGAAAGGTCAACATTTCAATAATCTGACAATTTGCGCGTGACATAAGGAAATAGGAGAGTCACAAAGTTGCAAAAAAGCGTCACCTGGACATTGTCGAGCGTGGTCAATTTTTTTATTTTTGAATGTAACAAATACAATTAGCAGAAAATAATATAATATATGTTAGAGAATTAATCATTTAGAAAATAAAGGAGGGTAGTCGTCAAGATGAATAAACATACCCGACGTTATAAAAACAGTTGTCATTCGACGGAAGGACCACGGTCATTGAAGGAAATTCCTCCACATAATTGTCAGATTATGGGTCAGAACGACAAGGACATCAAGCTGAAACGTCTGTATATTAATCTGACGCGCTCGAATATTTCAATGTTACGATTTCTTTTGCATTTTCAATAATCGGCCATGACTTCTGGTGGCGTCCAAATCGTCAGTCTTCTGAATAGGAGTTCATTTAGAGTTTACTTAACATCCCTTCTGAATATCTGACGAGCTCGAATATTTTTTTTCCCATTTTCAACCCCTTCGAACAGCCACCCCCACCATGCAAACCGGCAGATTAATATTTCTCCGTTATCAGAAACATGGGGCGCATATATTATCAATATCTGAAGCGCTCAAGTATTTCTGTGTGACTCATTTTTTTACATTTTTGAAAACCTGTATACGCTCCCCCCACCAGTGAATCATATAACCTTTTTTCTTTTTAGCATCTAATCTTCACAATTCAAAAGGTCCCCGCGACGCTCGAATAAGTCCCCATTTAGCTTCTTGGGCTCCCCTACTATTATGTCGCGAATTATATCAACAGTATTTCAACATGTGGCTTTCTACAAATACATTCTATTTGTTTTTCTTGCTACCTTTAAAAAGGGTATTCCCAACTGGGTGGCAACTAATAATGTTTATTATTCAATAAGTATTCCATGATAGGTAAATAGCGTATGTGGCGAAAACACTTTTTTTGACCATGGCTATAAAGGCAATTATTTATTAAAGTATGCGTTTTGGCTTCTTTACTTAACCCGTTTACTATACCAGTATATCAGATTTACTGTAGCATAATACTTAACAGCGTCATTTAAAACAAAGGTAGGACACATTCATGAAATAATTTCCCCAGAGAGAATAATTAAGTATCTACTAGTACGTCTGTGAATTAAAGGTAGGTATTGCTTGTTAATCGATGAGATATAAAATATGATATTATGTTCTTAATAATTAGAGATCGGATAATCGGATGTTTATTTACCTAAAGTTAATTTTTCGCTACGAAAGTATGGAAACGCTTCCGAAAATAATTTATCAGTAAAAAAAAGTTCCGATATCACGGGATTGCATAACTAATCCAATGCATATGATTAATTGAAGTTAATTTTTAACCCCCGATGCAAATGTGTGTGTATGTAGGGTGTAAGAAAGTGAGGGGTGCATGTCTGTGTTAGTTAAAAAAAAGGTACAACTTTAGGTATGTAAATAAATAAATATGCATCCAATTCTAGGTAAATATTTGATTTTATTCTACAGAACACTAAATTTGACGATCCCGGAATCGCAAGATTTTTTCGATACAAAAGTGCATTCCATATTAGCCAACACCTGAACTTTAGGTAAATATGCATCCGATTATCCGATCTCTGTTAAGAATACAGCCCAGTGAATTAATAATCTAAATTTGGTTTTAAAAGATAATCTGGCAAGCATAACTTTAAAAAAAAAAGTTCCTATTTTTGCCATGTTATACACTGCTGATGATGATGATGGTAGTTAACTCAGAGAGTCAGTACAAAATTAGATTAGAATATTTTAAGCAAGCATGATCTTGTATAACAGACTGTTTTGATTCGATAATATTGGTGAGTAGGTGCTGCAACAAATGGACATACAGACGGACACCGAATCAAACCATTAGGACCATATTTAGTTTACCTTTTTGGTACGGAAACCTTGAACATAACGCCTGATTAAAAACAATAAACAAACATTACGACTACGTAAACGGTAGTACCGTATTCAAATTTCAAGTCTTACTGAATTGGTTTCGCTCAGTAAGTACCCAAGTACTTATGAAAGAGTGCGTTCCAAGTGTTCCAACCGAACGCGGTGAATTTAAATTTAAAATATCCCATCTAGTACTCTGAACAAATACGTCGGAATAAAAATGATAGTTATTGCGTCAGACTTGCAGTTACGATATTCTCAGTAATTGTTGGATTTAAAAAGTGAACGTAGCTACGATATGAAAACCTTTTTTAATTCTTCTTCACCCGTATCGAGGCACGAGCTATACGAGAATAGCTCATGCATTGGTCAAATGATTAGACCGTCTGTAAGGTAATTAGCGGGGCTGGCTACCCAGATTGCGCTGGACGTACTTAAGGATCGTCACTCGTAGTAAGAGGCTCTTTAAATGCACCACCAATTCTAAGATGCTAAAAGCTTGAGAATATTTCTGTTCATAAAGATCAAAAGTATTTTCCGATGAAGAATGTGGTAGGTGGCACGAATAATCTCCTTATTCTTTCAGTTGTAGTGCGTAGACACTAAAGGATTGTCAAAAAGTATTCAGACCTGGTGACGTGTGCGCAATCTCCAATATGAGGCAAGAACTGGGCATGTAGAAAACTCTTATTACGCCTGAACGGACAACCCATTATTACACGACTAGGACAGAGAAGATTTCTTTCTACATTTTCTTTTTAGATTCCGTAAACGGGATAAATCAGAATATATTTTACCGTACTGGTTAGGAGCGAAACTAATCAAGAATCACAAAAGTTTTTTATTCAAAACTAGCTGTGCCCGCAACTTCGTATGCGTAGAAGTCGTAGAACAACATTACTTGCTTAACTGAAATTATTATTATGTAGGTATAGATTAGGTGGATTTAAAAAATCTTTGTTTGTTCTAACAACTATGAAAAAATACATAAAAAAACGGAAACCTCACATAGCTTCGGGTGCTTTATGTTTTTTCCAACGATTTAGGCTGAGTAGATGTTTAGTTATTAGATTAGAAAATTAGAATTTTTTTTTACTAAACAAAATATGTTGTATTTCTATCAGTAGTCAGGTCCATTATAATAAGGTTTCCCGGTGAACAATGTTAGCAGTAGAAATATCAGGGATGTGTGCATATGCGGACGAACGTGACGACGACGACGTACCTGAGGTGACCCGGCTAGAGCTGAGAGCGGCGGTGCGGAGGCTTCAAGCCAAAAACACCGCTCCGGGCCCAGACGGCATACCTGGCCGTGTATGGGTCCTAGCTCTCAGGGCTCTCGGGCCTCGACTGAGAGGGCTCTTTAGCGCGTGCTGCGAGCGGGGCCAGTTTCCTCTCCGGTGGAAAACCGGGAAGCTGGTCCTGCTCAGGAAGGAGGGGCGCCCCGCAGACTCACCGTCTGCGTACCGCCCCATCGTGTTGCTGGACGAGGTGGGCAAGCTCTTCGAGAGAGTCATTGCAGACCGCCTCGTCACGCACATGACTGGGGTGGGGCCGGACTTGGCGGAAAACCAGTTCGGTTTCCGCCGCGGGCGCTCCACAGTGGACGCGATCATGCGCGTAAGGGCCCAAGCGGAGGAAGCAGTCGCCCAGGGTGAGGTCGTCTTGGCGGTGTCTCTCGACATCGCCAACGCCTTTAACACCTTGCCCTGGAGTTGCATTAGGGCGGCACTCGAATACCATCGGGTGCCGACCTACCTCCGCCGCATTGTCGGGGCCTATTTGGCAGAGAGAGCCGTAGTCTACCCGGGTCGGGAAGGATGGGGTCGGCGAGAGATGTCGTGCGGTGTCCCACAGGGTTCGGTCCTAGGACCGCTCCTGTGGAACATCGGTTACGACTGGGTGCTGCGCGGTGCGTTCCTCTCCGGTGTCGGCGTGACCTGCTACGCCGACGACACGCTGGTCACAGCGCGGGGAGGGACACACCGGCAGGCGGCCATTTTGGCCACAGCTGGGGTTGCGCAAGTCGTCGATAGGATCCGACGATTGGGTCTCGAGGTGGCCCTGCGGAAGTCCGAGGCCCTGTGTTTCCACGGGCCCCGGAAGGGACCACCCTCGGGATCCCACATTGTCGTGGGAGGCGTCCGCATCGGTGTCGAGTCGACGATGAAGTACCTGGGACTCGTCCTCGACAGCCGGTGGGACTTTGGGCCGCATTTTCGGCAGTTGACCCCCAAACTAATGGGAGCAGCGGCTGCGCTTTCGCGGCTGCTGCCCAATTTGGGGGGGCCCAATGCCTCCTGCCGGAGACTCTACTCGGGGATCGTACGATCCATGGCCCTCTACGGGTCGCCGATTTGGGCGGACACCCTGACGGCCCGCAACGTCGCTATCCTGCGTAGACCGCAGCGGGCGATGGCCGTCAGGGTGATAAGGGGGTACCGTACGATCTCCTTCGAGGCGGCGAGTCTTTTGGCCGGATCCGTGCCCTGGGATCTGGAGGCGAGAGCCCTCGCGCTGAGATATCGTCAGCGCGAGGAGGCGCCTGAGCGGAGCGAGCTCCGCCAGATCCTGGTGGCCGAGTGGAGGGAACGACTTGCGCAACCCAGCGCGGGGCACGCCGCGATAGCGGCGGTAAGACCCGTGATGGAGGAGTGGCTGGAGAGGCGTCACGGCGCCCTCAGCTTCCGGCTGACGCAGGTGCTCTCGTGACACGGCTGTTTCGGGAAGTACCTGTGTCGTATAGGCCGGGAGCAGACGCCCGGTTGTCACCACTGCGACTGCCCCGAGGACACGGCGCTGCACACTTTGCAGGCGTGTCCAGCGTGGGGGTCGCAGCGCCGCGAGCTAGTCGCGGCGATCGGCGGTGACCTCTCGCTTCCGGCCGTGGTTCTGTCCATGGTCGGGAGCGAGACTGCGTGGGAAGCCATCGCCTCCTTTTGCGAGGGGGTGATGGCGACCAAGGAGGTAGCGGAGAGGGAGAGGGAGGCCGCTTCTTCTCTCCCTTCTCGCGCTAGACGCACCGGGCGCCGGAGGGCGCGTGATGATCTCCGGCCACCCTAGTGAGTGGCCTGCGGGCGGCGGGTTGGGGAACCCGTCGCCCGACCAGTAACGGGCCCAGGGAGGATGGCGCGTCTTGTCCTGCGCGCGCCTCTCGGACGGATGTGGGGCAGGGGAGCAACTGCCCCACCACAGGAGGGGTCCACCAGAAGAAGCTGGTGGACCGAGACCTGTCGGGGTCGCGGTGCATGCAACAGCGAATCCCGTGACCCCGACCTTAGGTCAGAAGGAGGGACACCGTGGGGTTTTAGCCAGTAAGAGTCTGGCACACCCCCCCGTCTTCCCCAGACGGGGGATAGTCCATGAGGATTTCCCCACGTGAGAAAAAAAAAAAAAAAAAAAAAAAAAAAAAAAGGGATGTGTGCATGTGGCTGGAGAGGCATCATGGCGCCCTCAGCTTCCGGCTGACGCAGGTACTCTCGGGACATGGCTGTTTCGGGAAGTGCCTGTGTCGTATAGGCCGGGAGCAGACACCCGGGTGTCACCACTGTGTGGACTGTCAGGAGAACACGGCGCAGCACACGCTGCAAGTGTGCGCTGCGTAAACAGCGCAGCGCCGTGACCTGGTTGCGGCAGTGGGTGAGACCTCTCGCTTCCGGCTGTGGTTCTGTCCATGGTGGGGAGCGAGAGTGCGTGGGAGGCCGTCGCTTCCTTTTGCGAGGAAGTGATGGTAACCAAGGAGGTAGTGGAGAGGGAGAGGGAGGCGTCTTCCTCCCTCCCTTCTCGCGCTAGACGCACCGGGCGCCGGAGGGCGCGTGACGATCTCCGGCGACCATAGTGAGTGGCCTGCGGGCGGCGGGTTACAAAAACGATATGTTGCGATTATTGCAATGAAACAAAAACGATATGTTACATGGAGATAAGCACAATATTTTTGTATAAAAGTCAACAAGTTGTTTTTACGTGATGCTTGAACAAACAAACAGATAAACAGACAAACAGACAAAAATTCCAAAAATGTTAAAAATGGGTTCTATTGGTTATCGTTTAACACCCCAACCAGGTTTTTTCAACATATTTGCTATGTACAGACACGCCAACTCTACAGATTTATTATATGTATAGATTACCAGTTTTTAATTAAAGAAAAGTTATCTAAAGGTAAAATACAATCAAAGAAACTTTGAATAAACTTGTTTTATTAATGAAGCAAAAAAAAACTTCAGAAGCGAAATGTTTCTGAAACAGAATACGTAGAGAATTTGAATTTAGAATATTAATGAGTAAAAGCACGTTTTGCTAAACTCTAAAGGACTGTTTTATATAATCGACGCTATTTTTAAAAACAGGGATTTTAAGGTTATTTTGCTAAGAAAAGGTAAGGTAACTATAGTCTTATTTAGAATACTCTATTTATTTATAGCACCCGACCGAAGCCGGATTTTAATACTCTGTTTCGCGTAATGTGTAGTGGATTTTTTTCTATAAAATGTAACCATAGGACAAATGTCAAATATTAAGAATTAAAGATACATAGGCAGAGTGATAAGTCTGATAAAAACCAATTTAGGAATAAAGTTATCGCAGATTGCATAATTATAGTATTTTTATTTAAAACTCTTTTGAGAAGCTAAATGATAATTTATAGCCCGTAATGTCGGTTTTTTTTTACTTCTTTTAAAGAAAACTAATTGCTTGCGTTTTTTTTGCAAACATGGAGAAAAGTGAGTAATAACTTTTTACAAAATATACTATATTCCTAGTTTGATTTTTACGAGACTTAATCACTCTGCCCTCGTATTATTTATAGAAGAGATATTAAAGTTTTGCCCAGTTATTGAAACAACTAACAAACATATCGATCGCACTATATTATTTTGTTGATATGGCTATAAATATGTGAAATAAACTTGATATGAGTGTAATTTTATAACCCAAGTGAGGTGTAATTAATAGATGCCATACAAAATTAACAGAATTATGTACTAATAGGAATTATCTTACTTATTAACCTTGAGGTAAGAAATACCTGCCACGAGGCAACGATGCTGAGAAATCGATCCATGTTCCAACAACGTAAATACTATTTATGTACACAAATTACTACTTACTTACACAGTGAATTAATATTATAGTCTCAACATATTTCATCATCATTCATTATCTGTCTCAGATTTGCCGAAGACACATTTAAATGCAAACATTCACCACAATTATTGCTTACCGTAATTTTATCTTGGGTCTTAATCATACAAACTTAAATCAAAGTACATAGTTAATAAGCTGAGGCTGTTGTACACCAACAATACAATACAATACTCTTTATTGTACACAAAACAAACAAGAAACATAACTATAAAAATAGAGATGTACAATGGGCGGTCTTATCGCACTAGGCGATTTCTTCCAGACAACCTTTGGATGGACAACCAACATTAATTCTATGGCTAAACAACTGTTCATCTAAAATTTTATACAGTTTAACGATTATATGTATAATCAGAGAATTAATGTTGATAAACTCCAGCCTTAGCCTTAGCCGTAAAGAGGCTCGTGGCTAATTACCAACCGCGCGGATCATACGATATGCGAGGTTAAGCTGCGTTGCCGCGTTCAGTCCGTGGATGGGTGACCGTGCCTCGGAAAGCACGTTAAACAATCGGTCTCGGGTGTCATACGAATACCTATGACAGTCATTACGAAAAGTCTGACAACCGGTCTAACCTTAAGATATCGGCGTTACCCAATAACTGAGTTGCGGAGCTCTGATGGCAGTCGCTCCGTGTAAAATACTGGTATTCAGCAGCATCTGGTTAGACTGGAAGCTGACCCCAACATAGTTGGGAAAAAGCTAGGCAAAAACTCCAACATCTTTGAACAAAAATGTAATAACTTTGACCAATACAAAAGCCCATGCATTGGCCTACTCAAAATTCATGTATTGTTTAGTTAGCCTGGACTAGTGAAGTTTGTATGGACGCTAACAGAGATTTATTTGGTTAGTCGTAACAAGACCATCTACAAGGAGATCAATAGACAAAAAAAAATGTTACCGCCTGTGCTAAACTTACCTTAACTAGCAACATACACACATAAATTCACGCCTTTTTCCCATAGGGGTAGGCAGAAACTGTAGGACGCCACATGCTACGATCCTTACATACTCCTATCGCTTCAACCATATTCATACATCTTGTCATACACGCACGCCGGTTGAGAAGTACTACGCACCTGTCAACTACCAAATATTCTAAAAATACATTTTAGCGATTAAGTGGATTGCGCGAATTTAGGTGAATATAATTTGATGCAAGCTTTTGGGCGCTGAAGCGAAATCTTAAGTACCTACCGATAAGTGGTAAGACTTGATGACGTCGAAAATATTCAATGGGGTTGGGTCTACGTCATTAACATTAAAGTAGGTATGTGGGGCTTAGCTGATGAAGGTCGCGTTAAACTAAACGATAATGTGAAGGGAATTCCAGGACGCGTTAGCGGAGCGTATGTAGTATGAACACTTTCAAAGACCGATTATTTCTATCGTGTCGAGTAAAGAGTATCACCAACTTATCTTGTTTACTCAACCATAGATAAATGTAGCCTAGTTTTATACTCTAGGAATTATTTAAAAAATAAACATGATTTTTGATGTGAAACATCTAATGAGGCGGTACGGGTATGAGAGCGGCTGTTGTGTAGCGACGCTCGCAATGGCAGACTCACAACGGCAGACCTTCGTAACTCTTCGGCTCTCTTCGGTTTAATTCGGCCATTTTTTTTACTATTTGCCTTTCGTTGTTCCGAACAACTGCCAGGCGTCCCGCGACGGCTTCATTTTTTTCAAGCAATTTCTTTTTGGTTTGGAATAATAGTACATTACTGCCGCGGTATGTAATGACTGCGTTGCTGGCAGCACTGATGATGGCCGAGAGCGTAGCTAAACTAAGCTCGAGGCCATCATAGCGTGGCCAGCAGCGCAGTCATTACGGACCAAGGCTTGTATAGTGCTTTACTCAAACAATGCGAGTAATTTAAATAAAACCGGATTAGTATACTAAGAATTTATTTAAAGTAACGATTTGTTTCTTCTCTGGTCCTTAGTTTTTTTTTTACGAGTCTTTAATTATTGTGCTGCCTGTACCTACACAGCCTAATTCAGAATAAAAACTTTTTGCACCAGACTATTTACGAAACAAAACTCGACAATAATGGATTTTCAAAGGAAATTGCTGGTGGCTAAAACTCACCAGCAATGAAATCCCATACAACTTTGCTGGTGCCTATTCAAGTAGCGCGGAAACGTCGACTTTGCTCAAAGAAGGTTATCAAAATAATGACAACATTACAAGCATTTTTGAGTAAATGTTATAAACCTTGTCGTTTTCACAATAATAAGTGGAAACAATATTCAAAAATGGAATTGAACGTGTCAGACATTTTGACTTTGGAATTTTTCTTCCTTTTTCAAATGCCATTTGCATTCAGCAAGAATTCAATGGATATAGGACGCCACTCACATAAAAAAAATATCACAGGGACCGGAAAATTATGGTTGGTATTGGAAATTGTATGTTGATTGTCGTATGATTATATTATGACATGATGATCTTTTGATCGCATATCAGTTTCCAGTTTCATGTATTTTTAAAGGACGCTCATATGATATTTTGCAATTTTCTTTTTGCTCAGTAACGATTTTTCGGCATCATTATTAATTTCTTCATCAACTTTTAAATATTTCATTAATGTATACACCTATTTTATTCATAAAGTTATAAATATGGCCTATAGCACTTCTAAATCTAATTTTAATAAAGCAATTAATCATAGCTTAGATATAAAAAATATTTATTTTTACTTAACATGAACATAAAGGTTCCATTGTGTGGGCAGTAACTACGTAGGTGGGAATTAAATTATCTGTAGACAATGTACAATATTTAGAGTTCTTTGCTTGATTACAAACCACACAAAAACGAAGATAATTCCTTTTGTGATTTTGCATTTTATTGTGAGGAATTGAAAGTAGTTTTGCGATCTTGGCATATAATAGAACAAGAGTAAGTTTAAAAAAAACCACGAACTCTCTATTCTCATAGCGCGGACAAGCGCTACAGCATAGCTAGTAATACTTCTTTAAATAGCTAAAGGGGGTGTCCCTCATCGCTGATGGCAAAAGGTGGAATACATTCTCGCCTGTACGGAAACGATAAAAAAAAACAAAGATTACGAAATTTTTCCCCTCCGGACCACTCCAGTCTAGTCTTTGTCCGATGTCCATTAAATTGCAAATTCACATACATAAAGCAATTAAACTAAAAGAAACGTTCATAAAACAAAGATCCCAGCCGATGTGACTCCACGATACAGACCCATTTGTTCAAATACTCGTATTTTTCGCCCGTATATCTAACATGTAATTCAACAAAGAACTTTTAGGCTAAACCGACTAAATTTTATTCAAACTTTGGGCACTCGTCCAACTGTAACCCACCAAGTAGTGCAACCATCGCAAAAGTTAAATTGTAGCATTTATGCTGAATATTAACTATTGTAAGTATAAAGCTGCGTTCATACGACACAACCCGTTATAGTAGGACACAACTAAGAAGTCGCATACTTCGTAAAACCGAAAAGTTCCGAACTGAGTGCGACTTCAAGACCACGAATGTTTATTATTAGTACTAGGGATGTTACGGAGCTTCGACTCCGACTCCGAAATGTCGGAACTTCCGATTGATTTTACAACTCCGACTTCGGCTTCGGCTCCGATAATTTTGAATCGGATTTTATAACGAAGATCGAAACGCAGCGAGCGACCGCGGCCAGAACGCGTATACATGTACAAGATTTGATTTGTTTTGGTTTACACTCGCTTTTCCCGTTCATCTGATTTGTAGTACTACATAAAAAAATGATCATTATGTTGACGCAATAAGTGCGACTACCATTGGCTGTTCGCTTAAGTTTGCCGATGCTTTCCGTTTTATTGTGTCGTACTGTACTCGCTTTGTGGCAACTGGAACACCGAGCGCGCACTTTAATATTGAAGTTGATACGGGTGGCACTGAATGTGGAGAAACGAGGTATGGTGCTCCTCCAACGAAAAGGGAGGATCCTCCAACCAGGCGGCTCTTATGCCTGGCGGGCTACTGCCCAACGGTTGATGTTGGTAAGGTGTAGTATATAATACTATCTACATGTCAAATCTTGATATCGCGATGCAGGATTCTGTAATGACATATTTGAGAGTTGTCATTAGTGTCGCTGTAGTCCGCTATACAATTATCGTGCTGCGTAATTCACATATGGCGTGATAGATGTCGCCACACTGGACAGCGCTCTATTCTTAAAGCAATTGTCCAGGAATCCGATAAAATACGGTCTGAACTACTTAGCTGTAGAATTATTTCTAAGAACGCTTGTGCACGGCGTCAGATTTGAATTCAATCTATCATCTAGGCCGTATTTCCACTTTGTCGTGACGACAGATAATCGTGTAGTTTTAAGTGTCGTGGCTTATATATTTAAATAGAGGTGTTCACGTATAAGACGACATGATTAACTGTCGTTCACGACTTGTTTTTACAGTGATGACAGATTTTCAAGTCAATGGGAACGGCTAGCACGACAGTCGTAAAACGAGAAGAAAACGTCACGACATCGTGACGGCAAGTCATGTGTCGTTGTTACCTATCTTTCGTGGCTACAATAAAAATATCGTCTCGTCTTGTAGCTTGCTACTGATGTACAAACGACAAAGCGACTGCCATGAAACGATAAAATGTCGTCGCGATCCAATGGGAACAGATAGATACTATAGTCGCTAAACGATAAAAAAAATTTACGACAAACAGTCGTTATAGTGGGAACAGTTAGAGTCAACAGTCGTCCAACGATAAATTAATCGTCATGACATAGTGGGAACGCGCCCTGAGACACTTATCATATTTTCTCGGATTAAGATTCAGAATATTGAACAAGCGCTCTTATGAGGATATGAACTAAGCGAGCGTATTCAAATCGTATCAACGCAGCTTAAAGTAATATTTAGTGATAGAGGTTGTAAAACGCAACTTCTGATTGTTTTCCTCGCTCGTGTGCCCTCGTGTCCTGTACCCAAATCAAACGTTGTATATTAAATGCATCGAGAGTACTCCACGCCACGTGGAGAGTTCAAAAGCCATATCGGACATACGATCGATTCCAAAGCAAACTAAGTTTGGTCGTTTAATAAAACTGAAACTAGAATACAAAAAAGCATCAGTTTTTCATCGTTTTCAATTTGATTCAGCAGAAAACGTAGAGATGAACTCACAGGCTCTTATTACAAAAGGTGGTTTAAACCAAGACTAAGGTAAACCTAGATTTATAATATACCCATCATTTTCTAACGTCATACCTATAACAAAAAGAGACGGGGCTATTTTAAAACCGGGGTTTTTCTTAGTCCATGTCTCGTAATAAGAGTGTAAGTGTTTTGCGGTTCGATATTTTATGATATCGCACTTTTAGAATTATAGAGACTTATCTAAAAAAATATAGTTTTTGGAAAACGTCGAATAAAGGTTCGTATTTTTATGAATTTTGTAGAAAGGAGAGAAACTGTCTCTTATTAAAAGAGAGGAGAGACAGAGGCCTGTTGTGGCGTACCACAACAGGTCTCTCTTTTAATAGGAGTCGATGAAGATGGTCATCCATGGTCATTTTATGATTCTACCCTAAAATCTTAAAATTTTGAAATAGGTCTCTATAATTCTAAAGGTGCGATATGTTCCTTTGAAGTTTTCCCGAAATAGAACTCACAGAGAAGGGAAGGAATTTAACCTAATCATGAGAACATTAATTATTCAATTTAGGTAATTATTAATTAGAACATCAAAATGCCTAAAGTATTACTTTTTTTTGTACAAGGCGAGTGTGGATGGAACAGTTGGAGGGGCTGACCTCGGCGAAAGTACCACTAACAAATCGCGGGCGTTCCCAAAAAATGCCATGTTGGTAGCACCCTAAACCGACGAGCATGCATGAGAAGATTAATGAATGTAGATGAAGCGAAAAGCGTGTGTCAGGATCTTAGCAGGTGGATATCTATAGTCTCTGCCTACCCCAGTGGGAAACAGGCGTGATTTTATGTATGTATGTATTACTTTTTAAAATAAAGCTAATGTAAAAATAAGGCTCACTGGTATTCCAGTGAGGAATTTGTGAATCCAAACAAATTTTGTTTGTTTCTCATTAAAACGGATACGTGTATGATTCATTATACAAATGATGTTTGCGTATTGATGCTGTGAATATGGTATTAATGTTTGTTCGCATATTATATCGTTATCGCACAAATATCGTTATGAATTTCACTCCAGACATGTTTACTCCGTGAAGAAATAAACATGTTATATCAAAGCTGATTTAAAGTCGAGACATGTTTCGATTGGCATGACAACAAATTATTGTAACATGTTGCGAATTTGTGATAAGAACCTGTCACTTGAAGAACTCTACCGTAAATTGAGAATGGCGGATGACACTAAAGGTAATATCAAAGCCAGGCTCATGCAGGGGCGATAACGAAATGAAAATAAGAATGTTATGCAGCGTACACACCAAGCCGACGAAGGCCAACGAACGATTGTCATCTGTAAAATGTGGCCAAAATTTGTACAAAAAGAATCTGTTTACATTCGGTTTTTACCCGTTCTGTACTGTTTAACATGACTTAAGTGTAAATTATAAGTGCGTCCAGATCACCTATACTCTACCTGCGGCTCGCGGGCCACATGCGACCCGCCGGGCCTTTGTTATTGGCCCATCTGACTTCTTTTTTCATTAATAAAGTAACTACATCGTTAACTTGGAATTACGTTTTAATTAAGACCTAAATAATTTATGCTTGCGGCCCTCGACACCATGACTGAAACGTGTTTGTGGCCCCTATGAAAAAAAGGTTGGGTATGGCTGGTCTAGATGATATCAGTAAAAGCTCAACCACATCGAATGCAGCACATGAACATAATGAATGAATAGTGCTACGTATTTACATACTCGCACCACCCACCCGCCCACCGCGTACACGTCCCCTAAATATATTTTGCATACCCACTGGATTTGTTACTATAAATTACTAACACTGCTGCACCGCGCACGTGCGGCACACGCGCTGCATTCAATGTGCGTCAGCCTTTAGAAATATTACGCCATTTATTTCGGAGGATGCTTGGTGGTAAGATCTATACGGTCCGCCTGCCTAGTTACCACCCTCACATTAAACTCCGACGCCAAGCACTTTACTGTGTTCCGTCGTGTGTATGTAAGAGCCAGAAGAGTATAGGGGAATCCCTCTATATCTCTGTTCCTTGGATTCGTGTGCTCCATCTTAGAACCTGTCTGCTCTTACCATCAGGTGAGGTTAGGGCCAAACACGACCAAGAAAAGAACAAAAGAAAAAACTTGCAAAAACATTATGCGTACTGTTCGTCATTGAGGAGTTCCATTGTCTATCTCCAAAGTTCTTTATCAGATCTTCACCAAATTTAAACGGGTCCATTTCTCTTTCAAACAAAAGAAGAATTTTTCAAATCGGTTCATAAATGAGGTAAAAAACAATTTAAAAAATTTAAAAAACATACAGACGAATTGAGAACCTCCTCCTTTTTTGGAAGTCGGTTAAAAAAGGAATAAAGATATATCATCACAAATTTAGACACATTTATTATACAAGTGATAACTAAAGTTGTGATTAAAGAAGATAATTAAATTAATCTACTTCGGGGGATCGAAGTTAATTGTTCATTAATTAGTGCTTTAGATTTCGACACGTCCTTTGTCTTACATGTGGTTAACACACGTCTGTGTATCGTTATTACCGCCCGATCGGCCCTACCACAACCATTGTGGAGAACTAGATAGGCTAGAAGTAGGTACAGTACATATGTATGAACAAGACTAGGGTTCCGCCTATTATATTGGATAGATAGAAAATAGAACGGCTAACCTGGAACTAAAGTGGTCTATGTAACATTTTTGGCTAAATCCATCTATGAGCATCTTCGAACATAAAAACGATAAATAAATCCGGGCAAAAGTGGTATATGTGTCATTACGTCATCAAAATAAGGTTATCATTAAAATACCACTTTAGAATTTATTTGATATTTTAAAATTTTAAAGGACATGGACAAAAAAGTATTTCTATGTACTTATACATAGTAAATAATATTGTAAAATAGAAATAGAAAAATGAATTAATACGTAGTTTTTAGCCTCTCTGAACTTGTCAGTTTTTATTACAAAATAATAAGTAATGCAAGATGAAATCAAAGTACCGTTTGTCAACGTCCGCCATAATGTACCCTAGAGAAAGATAAAAAAGAATAATGGACGTTCCAAACCACTCTTACTACTTATAAACATGTGTGATATGGATGACAAATGCTCTTATTAGGAACATTTTACTCATAAGAAACTATCTTCATTGGTAATTGTTGCATTTAATAAAATTATCTTATCATAATTTATGTTGATGCGTAAGATAGTTTCTTTTTAATATTTCAGACAAAATAAAATACTTAAAACGGAACGCGTTTACTTGTTTGACAGTGTGTTTTTGTCTATGTCAAATGTCAATGTAATGCCATATGTCATTTCATTGCAGATTCTTCATTGCGTTACTGTTTGAATTTTTGCGATTATTTTCTCAATTTGACCCCCGCTTATCTACTGACTGATACCTTCTACCACTCAATTACCTTGCTATTAACACTGGACTCTGATTTACATAGCGTTTCGGATTTGTTTTGTGGATCATTATGAAGTGCATGCATCAACTGCGGAATAGCCATGCAAAGGTTGCAGAGGCATCGCATATCCTCGCTTTCTGCACACCATCAAACATGACTTTCGCGTTGGATAACCAATGCTCAAACCCAGGTATGAAGTTGGAGTAGAAAAAACTGAATCTGATTAATTTTTATTTGTTTTCTCTAATCTTAAATAAATAATTATTTATCCCTACTCTTGTTTTATTTTGTGTTTTCCTTGTTAATTGGTAATTAAACTATAAAAATATAGATAAGGATAACCTGTAAAAATGTATTACATGTTACATTATAATTCTATACACTTATTGCCAGCGATCTGATTAAAGGTTTAGTAAAACTATTTACGTCTAGTCTGTAGTAATGACAAGTTCTATGAGTTTTTTATTTATAGCAATTTAATGTGCCAATATTCACGAATATAAAACACAAAAAATCATTGGTGTACAATAAATTCGATAACTATGCCGACGCCCGTACAGAAATTGGCCATGTCCTTACTAAAGTGGATTTTTCGTTTGTTATCTGAAAATGTTTATTTTGTATCATAGACCACTTTAGTTCCAGGTTAGCATAACTAATAGTAGAAGTTTTGGAGTATTATTTTTTTCTTTATGTTCATTAAAAGTAAATTCAATCTTATTTACACAATGCTATTAAAAAAGCATGCTTGTTTAGTACTAGGTAGAATGCCCTTTTTTTATAGCATGCGCTCCGAGTGTATTTTAAGCATGCTCGATTCGTTTACACGTGCTAATTGTTTGCTGCTAATTACCATATCTGCTTGAAAGTGCATATTTTTAAGCTACAACGTAAAATGTGTATTCCAGAGCTAAAGACCAAACTTAGGTATTAATCAGTATTAATCAGCTGCTCTCATGAAATAGATCTTATAGTTTCAATAACTCTTGAGATGATAATTTAATTAATTGACGTATTTACCAAATGTAGATAAGACGAGGTTTTCATTTTCACAGAGTTCTGAGTGATATCACTCAAAAGAGCGACGTCGAGAATGGTTTATTAACATGATCCGAAATACATACTCAGGCTTAAGTATATACGAGTACCTAAGTTAACAGTGATAGCCTTGTTGTGTAACCGTCGGACTGCCAAGTCATAGGTCTCGAGTTCGAACCCAAGGCACGCACCTAGTTACTGACTTTTCGGATTCATGTGCATATTGTGGTATTGTCTTGTTTTCCATAAAATCATTTGTACTATTATTGTTTTCCATAATCGTCCCCCCTCATAATATTTACTTGCACTATTATCATTTATACTAATAACGCTTGTCATATCAACTTATTAGTTATAACTTTTATTTGCCATAAAATAAGTTTCCATAATAACATGTGTTATAATCATTAGTTTCTATAAGTAACACATTACCTAATCCATACTTGACTACTTGATAAATAATGTCAATAAGGCATTTGGTCTGTAATCAAATGATTTATTGCAGCAAACAATCTTTAGACAATAAACAGTTCAACAAATTCGTAACGTGTAGGTTAGGTTAGAACTGTAACCACACAACGCGCGAAGGCGAGCGAGCGCAGCGAGCGTGCCGCGACAGCGGCCACCGCGCCAGATTTCCTCTTTTGCTAAGCAATCATGCATGGTAGATTAGGTTTATTTTTAAGTTTCCTTGATGAATATTATGGTGAATAAATATTATGAAAAACGACATTATTGAAAAACATTTTTTACAAAAAATTAAACCAACTTCAAAAAAGAATAAAATAATTACCATATAAAATTAACAGTTTCAGAAGTCGGTGCTGATCCACGCTGAACCAAATTGAAGGCACCGACTTCTGAAACTGTTAATTTTATATGGTAATTATTTTATTATTTTTTGAAGTCGGTTTAATTTTTTTGTAAAAAATGTTTTTATTTTTTTCATTTTAGTGGCCTTAATTAAAACTTGGTTGGACCTACTAAAGACGCTGCTCGTAACATAATCACATCATCACAATATGCGTACTGTTCGTCATTGAGGAGTTCCATTGTCTATCTCCGAAGTTCTTCATCAGATCTTCACCAAATTTAAATGGGACCAACTTCGCAGTATACCCTATCCATTTAAAAAATAATCATTAAAATCGGTTCACAATTGGCGAAAATATCAATGAACATACACAAAAAAAAAAAAAAAAAATACATACAGACGAACATAGTAACCTCCTCCTTTTTGGAAGTCGGTTAAAAATGAAAAATATAGCAAATAAATTTATGGATTAAAATGATTATAACACTTGATCGATTATTATGACCAATGAAATTAGTGAAAATGATTTTATGTAGTTTCACGATTATGGCAACTGAAGCGTGAATGAAATTATGGCAAATACAAGTATGGTATATAAAATTATTGCATTTTAAATTATGGCAAACATTAGTAAACCGCATATTGTATAACTATCACTTGCTTAAAAATGGTGATAGAAAACATCGTGAGGAAACCTGCCTGAGAGATATTTTACGATGTTATGTGAAGCCAAGTCAGTGCGCCATGGGCGGCATAAACTCTAACACCCAGTCAGTCACTAACCACACGAAAAGAAGAAGACCAAAGTTTACACTGCCTTCTGGCTAGTCTTTTTCGAACTATATTGAGGTCGGCAACTAGTCAAACCAGATGCGTCCAAATTCGACGGTCCCTACGTATACTATCGAAACTACAATACAATACAATACAATACTCTTTATTGTACACAAAACAAACAAGAAACATTACTATAAAAATAGAGATGTACAATGGGCGGTCTTATCGCACTAGGCGATTTCTTCCAGACAACCTTTGGATGGACATGAAGTGCAAGAAAAAAAGAGAGAGGTAGTTCACAGTGTAACAATTAATTAGGAGACATTAAATTATGTACGTTAAATAAACCTAAAAACACAAATAATTAAATATTATAATTATACAATAAATATGAAATAAATATATATATATAAATATATATAGTGTAATGTGTATGTAATACATAATATAAACAGACAATAAATAACTATACATAAAGATGCAAAATTAACTATATTGATAGGTAGTGATCCTTGACGAGTCTTTTGAAAGTGACCAAGGATTGCGCACGTCTAACTGTAACTGGCAAAGCATTCCAAAGCTACAAAATCTCAGTTTTTATTTTATCCGCTTAAAATGTGTGAAATTATGCTATCTTAAAGGTATATAATAATATTTTTGTAAGGGACCAAATGGCAACTATTCCGCATCAAACTAAAAAAGAATCACGTAAATCGGATCACAAATCTCAGCGTAATCGGTGTAGGTACATAATAAAATAAAAACTGAGATTTTGTAGTTTCGATAGTATACGTAGGGACCGTCGAATATCGGTATTTTACAGGGAGTGACTGCTACCTATTTATATTCAGAATAAATTAAATTATATCGCGCACCAATAAGGCCAACCACTAGAAATCGATTTAATACTCCAAGAAACGGTTTCAGTAGCACAAAATAAAAACCATTCAGAATATCAATTAGCTTCCCAAATTGCCCCTAAAAATCATATTGAATACAAAATAGACCAATAAAATTGTATCGTTGATCCGTTCATTCACCTTTTGGATCATTTTTATAGCGTTCAGAGCTTATGTTCTTCTAAACGAGCTTCGTTCATACCAGATTTATTAGAAGGATTATGTTACATGAATATTTACGAATTTGTTCCGAGTACCGGGCGGGTTAGGAGTAAAAATTACCAAACAAAATATAGCCTCGTAAAATTAGCATAGTGACGCAGACGGACTGTACTTTTCCAGGCGTAAATTACAGCTGTTGATAATATTTTATCGCGATAGGGTGCTTGTAAAATGTCGACGACTTACCTATGCTTAGGTTTTTATTATGATGAGGTAAATCACAGAAGGGTTGACCTTGTATCTAAGGTATTATGTATAATGTAACAATTAGAGGCATTATTTATTACCTTTGACTAGAGTCGTAAAGTATCGATCCAATATTGACAACACGTTTGTTGCCATGGCTGAGCGATCGGCTTCTGGGCCACGGATCGTGGGTTCGATTCCCGCACGGAACAAATATTCGTATGGCCTACAGATAGTTGTACCGGGTCTGGGTGTTTGTGCGTGTGAAGATTTGTGTCTGTAAATGCACCCACGATACAGGAGAAATCCTCGAGTGGGGCAACGTTTATTTTAAAAAAAAGCTCTTTCATAATAATACCTTTATTCCGACTAACATTGTATAGTAGAATAATTAAGAAAATCGCTACTAAAACCCGTAGCATAGAAGATTAGTGGAAAAGGAATAAGTTAGCATTTCCAGGAAAAAGCATTATGTATTAGCCAAATGTCCAGAGCCAAGTAGAAACCTAGGTGCAATGCGGATTATGTTCGGATCACGTAGCCATTTGCAGCTTTATGGAGCTTACGAAAAAGCGTAGACGGCTTGTGCTACGATTTACCGTAGCCGCGGCGTAGCTGTCACGTTCGAGAATATCGTCAGTGGAAAGGTAAAAAGACTAAAGCGCCAATATACCTACTTTACAGTAGAGGGATTCAAAATATTTTTTTAAGAAAATAAACATAGTTATTTTTCTTAGAGTAATAGATAATTAAATTATCTATTTAATATGTATACTCTAAGAAAAATAACTATGTTTATTTTCTTAAAAACATACTTTGAATCCCTCTACTGTAAAGTAGGTATATTGGCGCTTTAGTCTTTGTACTTTCCACTGACGATATGTTTTTCTCCTAATCAACCTGTAAAATTGTAGAAATCAAACGTTAATATATTTTTATATTTTAGTACCTGGATGACCGAGCTTTGCTCGGTTTTTTTTTTGTAAATCGACTTTTTCTAAAAATGAAACCTAGCTAGATCGATTTATCGCCCCCGAAACCTCCTGCTTACGAAATTTCATGAAAATCGTTGGAGCCGTTTCCGAGATTCGGATTAAACAATATGTAACATAATTAACGCACATCCTGAAAGTATTTTGTTCAGAATCGTTTACTGAGTCGATTTCTATCATTTTTAATATAGGTAATTTTTATCCCATAAAATAATTAAAACTACGGAAATTAGTCACATTACCCCTGTACAGTCAAAAAAAACTGAAATGGACAGTAAATTAAGGCAAAAAGACTTTTAAAAGTGCATTTTTATTTGTATTAATACAAATTCCGTCATTCAATACAAAATAATGAAAAATAAAACTTATTTCAAGAACGTTAATTTAGTAAATAACAATGCATACCTATACATGTTAAACCAAAATTTCAGTGTATATATTATGATTATAACATAATATTCTAATTGGGGTGTTTGAGGGTGTGCGTTAATTACGTTACATGTTGTATATACATATATACACGAATTGCTCGTTTAAAGGTATTAGATTTCGTTTCTTAAAATATCCATTTAATTGCAATCCCACACGAAACGCGTGGCGCGAGCGAGGCGTGTCGTCGGCACCCACGTGAGTTGTATTCAAGGGTAAATTGTACTACATATATTATAATACAGCATGTCACACCAAATGCGAGTATAGGTTGGAGACCCTTCAGGTCTCGCCAATAACTGCCCGGTTACGTAGAAACGGTCCGCAAGACCTTGTAGATACAAGCAGTCGAATAGAAAGGAAAAAAAAGAAAAATCCCAAATGCGCGCGCAGGGCCGCCGTCAACACGACCAGCTCGCGTCTCGCGTTAAGTGTGGTGAACCATGTGATCAGTGATCAGTGATCTGCAATCAGATAAGAAAATCTCAATAATCTGGTGGAACAGTGGTGTTGCATTACTGTCTTCCATAAATCCAGTCACCGTCAGAACGTGAATCCGTGGGTGTTAACACAATTTTACAATGTAATAAGTAAAACATTCTGTGGGTGTCGAGGAATATATTCATAGTATTTATTTATACTAGTCTATACTAATATTATAAAGAGGAAAGATTTGTATTTTTGTATGTAACGAATAAACTTAAAAACTACTGGACCAATTTCAAAAAATATTTTGCCGTTAGAAAGCTACATTATCACTGAGTAACATAGGCTACGTGCGGAGCCGTAAGGAGACAGCTAGTAATTAATAAGAACGTTGATATATTTTAATTAAACACCTACGCTTTTTATGTTCTTTATTATACCAATAAAAACTTTTTTACAAAAAATTTAAACCGACTTCAAAAAAGAATAAAATAATTACCATATAAAATTAACAGTTTCAGAAGTCGGTGCTGATCCACGCTGAACCAAATTGAAGGCACCGACTTCTGAAACTGTTAATTTTATATGGTAATTATTTTATTCTTTTTTGAAGTCGGTTTAAATTTTTTGTAAAAAATGTTTTTATTTCATTCACATTAGTGGCCTTAATTAAAACTTGGTTGGACCTACTAAAGACGCTGCTCGTAACATAATCACATCATCACAATATGCGTACTGTTCGTCTTTGAGGAGTTCCATTGTCTATCTCCGAATTTCTTCATCAGATCTTCACCAAATTTAAATGGGACAAACTTCAAAGTATACCCTATCCATTAAAAAAATAATAATCAAAATCGGTTCACAATTGGCGAAAATATCGATGAACATACTTACAAAAAAAAAGCATACATACAGACGAACATAGTAACCTCCTCCTTTTTTGAAGTCGGTTAAAAATGCGTTGGAGACGTGTGATTCTCTTTAAAGTCAGCGAAATTATCATTAAACGATATTTTTTTTTATTTGTGTAAATAAAAAAACATTTATCATTACATGAAAATATGCCTGTAGAAAAAAATCTAAGTATTGGAAAAAGACTGCCGTTTTCAGCTGTTTTACTTATCTCTCGTAAGATCGATAGTACCAATTTCGATGGAAATGGTCTTCAGCAAGCTTAGGTTAATAAAGCGTGAAAATCCGATAGTTTTTGCTGACTGCGTCAGATATGCGGTTAGATAACTTCTAAGACAATTAGCATAAAGGTCGGATCGTATCTTCGTGTTTAATTAACTAACATATACTAGAGAATGCTAGACATGTGTGATGTGAAATTTATTGAGTAGAAAATAACCTATTCTGTTTCACTTTACGGTAGAAAGATATTTTGTAATTTACTTTCTTAGATTCATGTGATGTTGCCTCGGGAAAACTCTTGGATGAATGTTTAATTTGAAAGAAATTAGAATACAAGGTGTCGCTATTACCTCTCGCATATTATATCGTGTAATTTGTTTTTCTGTAGAAGGAAATATTGTGTGATATCCTAGAGCGCCTCATCCACAATAGAGTTAGCCGTATTTCAGAGTGGAGGCGGGCGCGGGTGCTAGCGCGGGCGCGTGTAAATCAAAACTTTTTACAAAACATTTAAACCGACTTCAAAAAAGAATAAAATAATTACCATATAAAATTAACAGTTTCAGAAGTCGGTGCTGATCCACGCTGAACCAAATTGAAGGCACCGACTTCTGAAACTGTTAATTTTATATGGTAATTATTTTATTCTTTTTTGTAGTCGGTTAAAATTTTTTGTAAAAAAGGTTTTATTTTTTCATTTTAGTGGCCTTAATTAAAACTTGGTTGGACCTACTAAAGACGCTGCTCGTAACATAATCACATCGTCACAATATGCGTACTGTTCGTCATTGAGGAGTTCCATTGTCTATCTCCGAAGTTCTTCATCAGATCTTCACCAAATTTAAATGGGACCAACTTCGAAGTATACCCTTTGGCGAAAATATCGATGAACATACACAAAAAAAAAAACAAGAAAACATACATACAGACGAACATAGTAACCTCCTCCTTTTTGGAAGTCGGTTAAAAATGTATGTAGAAGCCAGTTGCATTCACAGTGCTCCCGTGAGCCACGCGCCTGCATGAGGCGGACGCGGGCGCGGGTGGCGCGGGTGTTTCTAATGGCTCAGTCCGCTCGTATCGTTCACAGTAATTAGCGTCTGTTAGGTGACTGCGCGTGTGGTTCTAAACCAATTTAATACACCTGCCGAATGTGTTCTAACTACGCAGCAAAGTTTGAGAACGACCAAACACACGCACGCTACGATAGCTCGCTCGGAACTACTGTGAACACGCAGACGCCAAGACGCGAGCGCCCGCTAGTGCAGTCTGATTGACCACTTAGGGGGCTTGGAGATTAGTCTTATATGCAGGGTGTAAACAAAGTCATGTAATTCCTTCAAACCTCGTGATGTACCGCTGACATAGATTAACCCTGCACGAGATACTTTTGGATTCAATAAAAAATAAATTACAAGAAGCAAACATATGTTCTAACGTGAGGCATTTTAGCGCCCCGAACGCATTGCGAGGCTATCGCTCGCCGCGCGGTCATTTAACTCGGGACGCTAAAATGCCTCAAGTTAAGAACACATGTTTACTTCTTGTTTTTTTTTATTGAATCCGAAAGTATTCCTTTCTGGGTTAATCTATGCCAGCGGTACATCACAAGGTTTGAAGGAATTACATGATTTCGTTTACACCCTGTATTTTCCCACATTTCTACGTACACGTAGAGATTGCGCCCACGTCGCCGTCCGACCGTATCTATTTTAGACTAGTCATGCCCCACCTAGGCGTGTCTCGGTATCTACTATAACACGTCGTAGATTGCTCTACGAGAGTCACACTACGTGATTTTAATTTATCGTGGAAGAAGCGCTTATGTTTTGCAACACCTCTCATCATATTTGCCTGTGAATAAGATAAGTGGACCTTTTCTGTAAATAAATCTGTTACAGACACTTTTACAAGTCAATGTAATGTTTTTTTTTTAGACTAGATGGCGCCGGCATTTCCTATCTGACTAGCTCTCAGAAGAAAAGCCGAAACAAACTCAGAGATCAAGGTCACTTTGAAAGTCCAGACATTGTAGTATAAAAACCATGCGAGTAAAACGATGTAGGGTAACGTCTGAGGAAAGTGAATGACTGTATGAGTGTTTGGTAAAAAAGGATTAAACTTCAAATATTTATACATTTTGAAGATTATGTTATACTTAGCGTTTTGTAGATTAGTTAAATGTAGAGTTAAAATATACAGTGGAATCCGTTTAATACGACTTCGCTTATAAAGACCAGCCGCTTATAGCGACTTAAGAACACCCTTTAGTTTGGTTTTCTTATCTGGTATTTACTGACGCTTATAACGACTGCTGTTTAGTACGACCAAATATCGGCGTCCCTTTGTTATCGTTATAAGCGGACTCCAGTGTATTACGCTTTTCTTGGGTGCATTAAAATAGTGATCCATGAGTGACGATACTTAACTTCCGGCTCACCCTCCGCAGTCAGCCACGCTACCAACCTTGTTGACTGGCTATCTGTTCACCACGGTATCAGCTCTCGTATAGCTCACGCCAACATGACATAAGAATAATAAATATTAGATATTTAAACATTTCTATACATAGAGTGTCAAACTAACTTAAATCAGATTTGCGCTTAATTTCGAATACGTGGTCTATTATTAAGAATGAGTATATTACTGCCTTGTTGGTCTAGTGGTCATAAGTGCGGCTGTTGAGCATGGGGTCCTGGGTTCCATTCTCAAGTCGGGCAAAATGTTATTGGGTTTTTCCATTAGGAATTTCTTAGTAGCAGGCCGGAGTCCGGATTTTAGCTCGGTTAATGGCTATTGTCATTAACAGGGCTCAAATCCAGACACCGGCGGCCCTATGTAATACAAAAAAAGCCCTATGTAATAGGGGGCGCCCCCTATTACATAGGGCTTCGTCATAACTGGAGAAACGAGGGTGTTCTAAAATACCTCTGCCGTACCCTACCGGGAGTACAAGGCGTAATAATTATGAGTATATTATATACTTACTCACTAATGAAGAACCATGTAGCTATATAAGTAGGTACCGCAGGCTCAAGGAATCCTTCCTGCACCCAAATTCTTGAACGACAATTCTAGGCTTCGATACAAAAAGGTCATAAAAACATACAAACTTTATGCTAATCTAAAAATATCTGCCTAGCCTTTTCCCAACTTTATTGGGGTCAGCTTCCAATCAAACCAGGTGCGGCTGAATACCAGTATTATTACACGGAGCGACTGCCATCAGACTTCCACAACCCGGTTACTAAGCAATGCCGATAGTCTAAGGTTAGACCGGTTGTCAGACCTTAGGGCTTCTGACTACTCGTAACGACTGCCATAGGTATTCGTATGACATATTTATTTTTGATTGTTAATTTTTGTACTCAAGTTTTTTAGTACTTCATTACTCATTGGTCTGTGGTCAGGACTTCATTGTTGTCTCACTATCCTAAATCATTGTACTGTTAGAAACCAGAAGTGAGGACAGTTTCTTTTAAAAATAACGTACAAATATTCCTAAAATTATTTAATTAATAATCAAATCACATATCACATCCAAAACTCTAATTACTGCAAATTATTTAATACATGACGAATATAAAAATATTGGAACCGAATAACAATGTAAAAGCGAGGTTAACGATGTTCAACCGTTGCCGACCGGAAACAGAATGTGTCGCTCCGTTGAATGACAACTGTTTTTATAACGTCAGGTACGTAGATTCATTTTGACAACTACCCTCCTTAATTTTTTAAATTATTTATTCTAAACAGTACATTACTGTCCACTGAAATTGTTAAAGATATTAGTTTTAAAAGACTAACCATGGAGTTTCTTTCCGGCTCTTCTCCATAGGAAACGACTAATTGGAATCGTGCATCTAAATTCGACTGTTCATAAGCACCTGTATTGGTTTATGTGAAATAAAAATGTTTGATTTTGATTTTGACACCCGGGACCGACTATTTAACGTGCTCTCCAAGGCACAGAGGGGTCTCGATGTGTAACGAACGGTCACCCATCCAACACGAAAATCGTATGATCCGCGCGGTTGATTAAGAAAGAAAGAAAGAAAAGTTATTTATTCGCGCCAACATGACGCACAAAATAAAATAAAAGTAACAAAACTGAATACAAGCTTGGGGAAAAATATGCGTCACATCCGCGCAAAAATTAGTAGCCATGAGCCGCTTATACAAAAAGGCCATACGTAGATGACCTCTCGGTATATAGCGAAGAACGCAGTCTGGTGTAAAGAACTCATCAAACCCAACTTAATAGAATGCATTCAGATACCAAGCTCAACAGTTTATTACTTAAGCTCGGGACCAAACATATCTAAAGTAATGGGTGTCGTTCTACAATAAAACGTACCGGAAAAATATATAAAAAGTACCCCCGTAAATCACAATCGCCTATTCCTCCAGGGAAATTAGTACTTACCTATTTGAGAAACCTTTTTTTAAAGTGGTTTACAAAGTGGCGCTTCATTATAAACAGTTATCTGAATATATTTCGGCCGCAGTGATAGCCTAGCGGTTAAATGCTTGCCTTCCATGCAGGAGGGTCTCAGTTCGATCCCGGCCCGTATCTCTGACTTTTCGAATTCATATGCGGATCAGAATTTGATTATCATGCGTTAAAGGTGAAGGAAAAACATCGTGAGGAAACCTACATACCTGTGAGGGCTCCATAAAGTTCTCGATGGTGTGTGTAGTCTGCCAACCCGCACCAGGCCAGCTTCGTGGACTAAGCCTAAACCCTTCTCATTCTGAGAAGAGGCCCGGGCCCAGCAGTGGGACAGTATTGGGCTAATTATATGTTATATGCATATATTAAACTACATTCTCCGTTCACCAGTGATTGTGGATAAGTTACCAACTCAATCCTTATTACTAGGATAGTAAGAGTCAGGGTTGATCTTTTTTAGATTACTCTCAATTGTTGACGACCGCTGCAGACAGAAGTCGCACGTGCCTAGAATGTTCAGTATCAACTGTGAAAGTTTCAAAGTATAATAATATTAAATTATGCGGTATTGCTATTTTTTTTTTAATAATTGGACTATTTACGTTTAAATATTGTTGTTTTACCCGTCTTTCCTTGTGTTAAGGGCAACTTCCAAATGGATTCGAAACCATATAACAACATTTTTCGTTGAAGATTTGCATATATATTATGTAGAACAGTGCAAATAATAATGAAATACTATGATACCTGACAACGACAAGCTTTTTAATAATTTGGGGCATAATCATTCTTTTTTATCACTGGCTTCATGAAAACGGAATCTTTTTTTTAATTTTTTAATCGCGAATTATATTGCTGTCAAGATTCTTTAATAACCTACAGCTGAGGACATGTATAGCAGAGAATATTCGTAGACTTTCTCTGTTTCAGTTAATTGACCAAAAAAACGAGTAAACTGCCTCGTTGGTCTAGTGGTGGCAAGTGCGACTGTTGATCGTGAGGTCCTGGGTTCGATCCCCAACTCGGGCAGAAGTGTTATTGGGATTTTCCGTGTGGAATTCTTCAGTAGCAGCTCGGAGTTTGGATTTGTGCCCGGTTGATGGCAATAGGCCCCTATTACATGGGACTTAAACCCTTCGGGGAATACAGGCGTGATGATATGTTAAGTCGAGTGATATTTCAAAGCACGGGCCCAATCATCTGTCTCAAGAATAAAAGGTGTAACAACCGTGTCGCGTTCCGTTAGCAACTGCTATTCTATATATACTCCGGTAAAACTATTCACATGACACTCCCACTTAAGTTATGTGCCAACCTACGTATATAAACTGTGCATTAATTCCTACTGCATGCGCTAATTAAGAAGGGTGCCAAGACGACGCCACACGACTAGGCTAGTAGGTACCTAAATGACATTAACACCCTTAATTATGAGAGCATTCATCTATACTAATATTATAATCTATACTAATAATATTATAAAGAGGAAAGATTTGTATTTTTATATTTTTGGATTTTTGTATGTAACGAATAATCTTAAAAACTACTGGACCGATTTCAAAAATTCTTTTGCCGTTAGTAAGCTACCTTATCACTGAGTAACATAGGCTACGGGCGGAGCCGTGAGGACACAGTTAGTTAGAAATAATTAAGTCACGCGTAAGGTTTTTTATGGCCATTTTGACTAATTTTAAATCGCCACACCATGCCGAAATTACACGACTCAACTTCGGCAGCTATGCTTTTTATATCGGCAAGACGCGACGTAATTTTAACCTGGTGTGTCGCGCGCAATCACAGCGTGCCGCAAATACAGCAGTGATTGCCTAGAGGTGTGACCGTCAGACTGCCAAGTCATAGGTCTCTAGTTCGAACCCAAGGCACGCACCTCTGACTTTTCGGATTCATGTGGGTATTGTATACTTATCAATTTCTTAAAAACGGTGAAGGAAACCGACATGCCTGAGAGATATTTCTCGACGGCATGTGAAGCCAAGTCAAAGGCCCATGGGTGGCATAAACTCTGACACTAGGTTAGTCACTAACCACACGAAAAGAAGAAGAGATCACCCCGAACTTGCGTCGCGATTTTTTGGCATGATATTGCGCTACACTAAAGAACTACACATCAAACGAGGCATTTACCTAGCATGCACCCCGCGATTAGCAATCGCCCCGCGCTGCGTTCGGTTTGCATTGTCTCATATAAATGTATCCAAAATTCGGTAGTCGCGGTAGCAGCTTTTGTTGTACGGAGCACCTTAGAAATATTAAGAGTACGTTGTACGAAAGACTTGGCTTCCAAGGACCATGGGCACACCTAGGTTCCCAGGATAGGATCCTATGAAACGAGAAAATCAAATATAACGACCCAATTGACACACTCTAGTGGTCGAGAGTCAACTTTTTTTTTGAGATTGATTTCCTCTTTACTCTAGTCTAAGTCAGAGGTGACAGAGACAAAGTCTACGATGGAGTGAGCTTACCCAGAAGAAGCCTGTACACTCTAACTTTGAAGAGATTCGGGTTGTATGCGTTCGGGAACACAGACGCAGGTAATAAGTTCCACTCTTTTGCCGTGCGCATTATGAAGGATGTTTGGAAGCGCTTAGTGCGAATTGGTGGAATGGCAGCTAGGTATAGATGGTAACATGCAGTGCGTCTAGATGTCCCATCGTAGACTTTAGCGCTAAGGGACGCTTATTCGATGATTTACCTACAGAGTTAAATGTTTCATGTGAGATTTGATATCTGCATCTGGCAGAGTGCAGAAACTTTTATAATTCCGCACAGCATCCAACCCCAGTTCTCCTGTGTGACACGTGTTAAAAGTTTCCAATTAGGTCCAATTACGAGCAGTAATTACCAATACCGGCTTGTACCGATCCGTACGTAGCTTGTCTGTACTGGATTAAAAGAAGGAAAAAATAAATAAACTACGGTTAGTTTCCGGTAAAACTATCCCGTTGCATTTATAGGAACAGCTGAGTTGACTCAGTTAACTTTTCTTACTATTTCTACTTCGCTTTCAACAGAATTATGCACCTGACGCCCGATTCGAAATACCTACCTTTAATATTTTCTTTTCGTAATGGTATTTTGTACTAAGATAAGAGAGCAGTGATAGCCCAGTGGTGTGACCGTCGGACTGCCAACTCATAAGTCTCGAGTTCGAACCCAAAGCACGCACCTCTGATTTTTCAGATTCATGTGAGTATTGTATAATTATCACCTGCTTAAAAACGGTGAAGGAAAACATCGTGAGGAAACATGCCTGAGAGATATTTCTCGACGGCATGTGAAGCCAAGTCAGATGCCCATGGGCGGCATAAACTCTGACACCAGGTTAGTCACTAACCACCCGAAAGAAGAAGAAGTGCTAAGAAATGCAGGTTTGTTTTAGTATTTATCTTTTCGCAGTCCACTGCTGGAAATAGGTACCTCCCAAGTAGCACAACAACACCCGGATCTCGGCCTTCTAAATCCAATCTGTCCTGCCTTTTTCAGGTCGTCTGGCTAGGTCAGAAGTTAGTATCATTTGGGTCGGGGACCGTGCCACTACGTTTGTCAGTGTATGGTTTCCACGAAAGCCACATCGTAGTACAAATATTTACATGGCTCAGATATTGCTTCCCAGTTCGGATATTGGTGAACGCGGTATAATTGAACTGGCTTTCCTTACACTGTTGCCCTGGTAGGTATTGTCAAGCTTCGAAGTTGAAATTAAAAGTATTCAACACAATTTTGTTTTTGTTTTGTTTTTATAAAAAAACGTTGCCCCACAGTAGAATTTCTCCTGTATCGTGGGTGCGTTTACAGACACAAATCTTCACATGCACAAACATCCAAACCTGGAACAACTATTTGTAAGCCATACAAATATTTGTTCCGTGCGGGAATCGAACCCTCGACCCGTAGCGCAGAAGCCAATCGCTCAGCCACTGCACCAAACGTGTCGTCATTTGAACTATTTACATGTGCTCCACATAGGACCCATTTCTACGTAACAAACGTAACTAACAATATTGCTATGCCTTACTTGCAGATAAAACAAGAAAGAGATGGAACAATATTAGAGGTATCAAATTAGGTTGAAATAAAATTTCCAAACAGATTTAAACGATACGACGCTTCAGCATGCCGCCTAAAACACGGTAATTTTGAACAAGTAAACTAGTTGACTGCCTTGTTGGTCTAGTGGTTGTAAGGGCGACTGCTGAGCATGGGGTCCTTGGTTCGATCCCCAGGTCAGGCAAGGTGTTATTGGGTTTTTCCATTAGGAATTTCTCAGTAGCAGCCTGGAGTCTGGATTTGTGCCCGGTTTAATGGCAATAGGCTCGCCCCCTTTTACATGGGACTTAAACATAACTGGCGAAACGAGGGTGTACTGAAAACACCTCTGCTGTACCCTTTGGGGAATATGAAGCGTGATGTTATGTTATATAAACTAGTTTGACAACACTAAAAATGTTGCGTCCCTTTCTTGTTTTGCCTGTTAATAAAAGATAGTCATATTTTTAGTTAAGTTGGAACACAACAGAATCAGTACCATTATCTCTCACAGTACATTTGCTCTAATTACCATAATGCCATTGTATTCAGCTGCATATAACTCGTCTGTCTCTGATAATTAATTACAGAACATGCATTAGGCGGGGTGCTACCCAAAATATTGGTTAGAAGCATGTTAATGTCCTCTCGCCGTGATCATTACCATTGATTTATCATTGCATTTTAGTGCCCTAGTGGCGATTTTCCCTAACTGACCACGAGAGCATGATTAATATCATAGATATTTTTTCTATCCTATCAGTCAGTGACAAAGCCTGTAATTTGTCTTCTTGTAATAAATTATTTTTTTCCTTATAAAACGTAATAGGGGAAAGTTTCTTTAGCATGTTGGTTTGATACTCATTATGAATATATTTTATTCCTTTTTATTTTGCATTGCTCCGAGGCTGTGGGAGCATAAAGTCGAAGCTCCAATGCTGAGCACGAAACCCACGCCCACGCTACCCACATTAGGGAACGTACCCATACTACGTGACCCATTTTTTACAATTTTTTACCCCCCTCCCTCCCCTCGGTGACCACTCGTAGTATATGACCAAGTGCCCCTGTGACCAAGCGTGGTATTTTGAAGACCCCCCTCCCCCCTGAACTGGTCACGTAGTATGGGTACGTTCCCTTAACTGCGTGGCCGGCTGCGTGTATCTACCGTATCCATTGCTGCGCGCGGCCACGCTGTTTCCAGCCAGTCGAAATCATATTATTTATAAGATCTTTTCGATCTGCATACGGAACTGATACAAAATATACGATGCATAACAGCTAGACCACGCGTGTATACATAGTATCCACTGCTACGCGTGGCCGTGGGCGACTGAGCCATACTTTTGTTTGTGACGTCATAAACCCACGCATTGGTGCGTAGTGCGGCCCTACGCAGCAGTGGATACTCTCTTCTACATTTTCATACAAAGTTGAAAAACGTGCGTAGCGTGGTCATGCGTAGCGTGGCCGTGCGTAGCGTGGTCGTGCGTAGCGTGACCGTTCGTACCTATATGTCATCTTATCCGTATACAGGTTGGTACGATATAAAAATTATATTGAACTAAGTAATACTTCTTTGGTGTATCGCCTACTAGGTATTTACGTGGGTAGTAAGCAAGTACTTATCGCTTGAATATATGATATTATTGTTTAAATCAAACTGGTTGTTTGTATTCACAATTCGATTATGTAGTTATCAATAGCCTTCTAAGTAATCTCGTACATGTTCTCTATATTTACGTGGAAATGTGCTTAGGTATTTCTCTGCAATGTTAAATTCTGTAAAATGCAAATATACAACATCGGTTTTTAATAAAAAATAAAACATTCAATACAAATAGTAATTTAATTTATTTACTGGAAAATCTTTAAAGCCCGCCTAGACATTATAACAAAACCAAATCGTTAGTACAGTTTCGATAATTAAAGCGAACGCAACGCTAAAACACATTCAATATCACCAATACTCAAATTGGTGTTGATAGATCGTGTTTATCAAGTAATATTATTGGCTGAAGCTATCTTAGGGTCCGTTTAGTTTTGATTCTTCGCCACATTCAAACACGCGGTCTCCAATTAGTCCACAATTTGGATTCAAACCACGTTTGTCGCCACGCCAGCGTTTCAGGTGTATACCACGATAACTAGACCACGTGGAACATTGAAACAATTCCCGGGGTGTAGGGATGTGAAAAAATAATCGATTATGGAAATAATCGATTAAAATCGATTTTTCTAAAAGTAAAAATCGATTTTAATACGTGATTTAATGTTACAAATAATCGATTAATAATCGATTTTTTTAATAATCAAAAATCAATCATAACCGATTTTTCACCTGACACCTCCCAACATTAAGTCTGGTATGCTATGCCCGGAGCGAGAGTGAAACGCCTATAAAAAAAAAGCTCGTCCGATTATAACTTGGGAATGAAATCAAAAAACAAGCTCGGAATTTATCCAACCCACGTCTAATTGGCAAATTAGGGAAAAATCGATTAATATAACAAAATCGATTATTTTTTTAAGAAAAATCGATAATTTATTAATCGGTTTTCATGCTAAAAAAACAATCGATTTATTAAAAATCGATTTATTATGTACAATGTCACATCCCTACCGGGGTGCTTCGCATTCAGTAAGCGAGTGCGGTCAATCATCAAATGCTACAGAATTATTGTTTGATTCACACCATTCGTTCTCTGTTCATTTACATCCATGATTATTAAATAATTTGCATAAACTCCGTTTTATTCGACTGGGAACATGAATTATATTACTGAATGTTCAACAGATATTTGATACTGTATATTTTCATTGTGAACAGCGACATATTATGTATATTACGACTAATGACTGTTGTATATTAGGTATATGAGTGGTTACTTTCGTAGCGCTTCAGCGCTTTCAAATCATATTAGAAATTCTCTAGTTCATGGACATGATTTATAATTAATACTGATGGGTCTTAAAGAAGCAGATTTATTTTCCACTTTGAAACAACACTACACAACAGGCCAATCTTAAATTCTAATCTTTTATGAAATAAACAAGTCTTTACATATTCTATTAAAAGAAAAATAGTAGGTATCTAGGAATTGAATAGGTAGTCCTATTTAAAAAAAAAACATGCGAAATGTTAGTATGGACATTCCCTGTTATAAAGCGATCCTACGAATTTACGATTCTTTGTAAGACAATAACATCATTGAATTGCAAGAACACAGTTCTTGTTACAAAACCGAGGCCTTATTCACTATAATACATAAAAACGTAACACGCAAATAGCACGGCCGCTTTACCATCCAATTGATCCAAATGTACAATCGGAAAATAGAGTATTTATTTTGAGTGTACTCGTTCTGCCTAGCCTTTTCCCAACTATGTTGGGGTCGGCTTCCAGTCTAACCAGGTGCGGCTGAGTACCAGTATTTTACACGGAGCGACTGCCATCAGACCGCAGTTACTGGGCAATGCCGATATCCTAAGGTTATTCTGGTGTCCGACTTTCGGGATCATAAGTATTCGTATGCCACCCGGAACCGACGGTTTAACGTGCTCTCTGAGGCACGGAGGGGTCTTGATGTGTAACGAATGGTCACCCATCCACGGACTGACCGCGGCAAGTGCAGCTTATCCTTGCAAATCATAATATAATCCGCGTGGTTATTATCTAATTAGCCAGGAGTCCCACCTTTTATTTCCTCGATTTATTTTGAGTGTACCGAATTTAACAAATTATTGTCAAATGGGTTTTACAGGCAGTGCCATTATGAACTGCAAATATATAATAGTAACGCGGTTTTGCGGGTTTTTGTTAAATGTTATAGAGAATCAGGACCCAGCGAGCAACACTTTCGAATGAAATAAAAGGTCATGCGGTTTTTATTATTTCAAAATTCTGGTGGCATGTCCATATTAACATAACATTTCAGTTCATTAACCTCAAATAGCATTACAAATTCCGAACTCTGCTATTAAAAGATTTCCATTTAAGTATCTACAAAAAAAAATTCTAAACAAAACGGTTTATGGAGTACAAAATACTTAATATGTACAAAGAAAAATACTCTTCTCTTTATTCGACATTATTATTTTGTATTTCGGTACAATCAACACAATTCTTTGGTATAATATTATTTACAATCTTTAAACTTGTTCGAACACTTTCAAACTCGATCTCACGCAAAAACGATACAATAGCAAGACATTCTTTAAACACTGAAAGTACAACGACATCGTGATAATCCAAGCAACGTTGGACAATACAATTTTCTTTTAACACTGAACACGAATTACTTACTAAACTCGCACTGCCATTGTCTGAGGCACAACATGTATCAGTTCTCTATAGGAAATGTTCACGGATAACTGGAACATTCCCGTGCTTCACGCGTCCTCACGGTACGGACGTCTTTGCACTGCAACAAACAATCAAGAATAAATTATTAAAAGCTAACATTAAAGTTTGTGTGAACAATGTGCCTTTTCACAACGTTGCTCTTACTCGAAGCAAAAGTTTCAGCCTTATACAACAGGTAACCGACGTCATAGTTTGAAAATATAAAGTTTATGGCTCGATATTTTAATTAAAATGTGATGCAATATCAAAGTGATTGGATAAGTAATAAATAACTTGAAAGTGTTATTTTCCAAAACTTAGGTACCGGTAAAATGAGGCTATTTGAGAAGCACAAGATTAATTGGAATTCAGTTATGGAACGTACTTCTTGTACGTATTTACGATTTCAATGAAATTGTATATATATTATTATAAAATTTAAAATTGAAATTATTCATAGTTAATTAAAACATACATCGAAAAATCTACTGTACCTTGTTCGATCCAATTAACCAAATGAATCTCAAATAGCAATTCTATGGTAATAACTTAAAGATTATATTTCTATAGGTCATACCGATAATGAAGGAAAAATATTTTGAGAAACTCTTTGTTTAAATAATTCAAACAATGGATGATGCCTACGTAGCTGTTCTTGGTACCTCATTCTATATTTTACGAAGCCTCTTAGTATTCAGATCGGCATTGAGTATTTGATATTACGTGAATGTGGTTTTACACGTTAAATTCTGATTAATAATATAATAATAATATTAATAATATAATAATAATCTGTGGTACGTCCAGCCGTCAACATGTCAGAAAATTTCGGAATAATATAATTTTTGAAAATTTTTACAAAATAAATCCCTCGAACATAAAAACAGAACCAAATATATGATACTAAATAAATAAAAATGAAAAAGAAAAAGAAGAAATCACCAGAACCACCAGAAACCCGAAATAATATGTAATAAAATGTTGACAAGAAGCCGGACCAGAGAAACAGAACAACGAAGCGCACGCCCACCACCCCCGGACTCGCCGCTCAGCTCCACCTCGCAGCCGCCGGAACTCGGATTACCAGTGACACCGGCAGCTGCAGCCTCGTCGAGCTCGAGTGACGAGTATTTCTCCCCGCCGACGTCGCCAAGACCTGTACGTCGGCAGGGGAGAGGCCGGCCACCGAACAGTTTGGGACCTAGGGGCCCCCCGGCCCCGAGCCGGGTCCTCGCTACCGGTGGTTATGTGCAGCGCATGAAATGGACTCAAAGTATAAACGAGAACGTCATGCGCGCATATTACGGGTCTACAGAGGGGGGAACTAACCTCACTGCCTACCGTGTTAGGATGCTGACTCTGTTTCGGGAACTTGAGCCAGCCATTAACGTCTCGGCCCAACGATTGTCGGATCAGGTGCGGGTTATCCAACGCAATCATAGATTGGATGACGCCGCACTTGATAGGCTTCGCTTAGAGGTACAGAACAGCCGTGCCATCCCTGTCCCCTCACAGACCGCGGTACACCAACTTATCAATGTAGCCCCGCCGCGGTCCGATCGTGTAGATGGGGATGAGGATGATGGGGCTGTTACAGTAAGTAGCCAATACAACGACCGATTGAGGAGTGCATTGGAGGATGCGATTCGGGAGTGTAGAGCTAACCCCGAATCACGGCCACGATTACCACGCTTGCCCATGCACAACAAAAACAGGGCGCTGGTGTGTGCCTTGGATTCGCTGCTTGCTAGCTATTTTGAGAGCAGCGAAGATCTCGGCGATACACACTCAATCCTGTACTGTGCGGCTGTTGCGGCATGTCGTGTAGCCAACGTCAAATTTAATAATAGTGAACGAGCTACACGACCAAAACCAGCCGTACCAGCCTGGCAGTGCAGGATTGAGCGTCGTATTGACGAGACCAGGGCACTCATCGGCAAGCTAATATGCTTCAGGGAGGGCAATACTCGACCAAGAGTGATGCGCTTTGTGAGGCGGGCATTCTCGGGGACTGGTATCAGCCCTCGAGAATATACGTCCCGAGCCACAGAGCGCATCGACTTCCTGAAGCAGAAAGTTTGTGCATGGGCGAGCCGTATTCGTAGGTATAAACGCCGCGTTGAGCGATATACCCAGAATCGCATGTTCCAATGCGACCAAAGGTGGGTGTATAGAGCCTGGGAGCGGCCTGACCAAAGTGTGAGTGGTGGGCGCCTGCCGGATGATGATGCCATGAGCTCATTCTGGCGCAGCATCTGGTCGGTCCCCGTCATTCACACTGAGGGTGATTGGATGCGAGATATTGAGCGAACGTGTGAGTCTATAGAAGAAATGGGGGAAATTGTCATTAGCCCCCAAGACGTAGCCGATGCAGTCCGTCCGTTACCTAACTGGAAATCTCCAGGGCCGGATGGACTGCACAATTTTTGGATAAAATGGCTGCGTAGCTCACACGCTCGCCTGGCGTCCCAATTCCAGTCGTCCTTAGAGTCAGGGTCGCTTCCGCAGTTCCTTACGACCGGAGTTACCCACCTGCTCCATAAATCAGGTAGTACTGCGGAACCCAAGAATTATAGACCGATCACGTGTTTGCCGACGGTCTATAAACTTCTTACATCCATTTTGAGATCCAAAATTAACACTCATATTGAAAATAATTCTGTATTGTCTTCTTCTCAAAATGGATGTAGGAATGGGTCCCGCGGTACTAAGGAGCTACTCCTCATTGATACGGCCATTAGCCAACAGGTTCGTCGCTCCCAAAAGAATCTGTCAACATGCTGGATAGATTATAAGAAGGCCTATGACTCGGTGCCACATACATGGCTCATGAGGGTGCTAGAGCTGTATAAAATAAATACAACACTACGCACCTTCCTGAGGTCATGTATGGGGCAATGGAGAACGGTCCTTCGCTCTCCAGGATGTCAACCGATTCGGGGGAGCGGCGAACCGATTAGGATTGAGCGGGGAATATTCCAGGGCGACAGTCTGAGCCCACTATGGTTTTGTTTAGCCTTGAACCCTCTTAGCACATTGCTGGAGGGGTCGGGGCTAGGCTATCCGCTGCGGAGAGGAGGTCAGGTAGTATCCCACCTTCTCTACATGGATGACCTAAAGCTTTTTGCCCCCACTAAATTGCAACTGGTGGATTTACTGAAGGTAACTGAAACTTTCAGCAATTCTATCAGGATGGAATTTGGTGTGGACAAATGTGCAGTCATGCATGTAAGACGAGGGAGGATTATGGAATCCGAGGGACTACAACTTTCGGATTCCATACACCTCAGACCGCTCTCCGCAAACGATACCTACAAATACCTTGGTATGTCGGAGGGGTTGGGTATCAGCGAGGCCGACATGAAACAATCGTTGAGGGAGCGCTTCTTTGGCCGCCTGAAAAAAGTCCTAAAAAGTCTTTTGTCAGGCGGAAACAAGGTGCGCGCCTTTAACGGTTGGGTCATGCCGGTCTTGATGTACTCCTTCGGCATACTGAAGTGGACTCAGACTGAATTAGATGCCCTGGATAGGAGAGTCCGGACTTTGCTGACCGCAAATCGGATGCATCACCCGCGATCATCAGTAATGAGGCTGTACATCCCGCGAAAGTGTGGGGGTCGAGGCTTATTAAATGCTAAGACCCTCCACAATCGTGAGGTGTGCAGCCTAAGGGAGTTTTTCCGCCATGCTGACGCGGGGATGCACCGAGATGTGGTCGCAGTAGATAAAGGACTCACCCCACTATCCTTGGCTCGAGAGAACTGGCGCAAGCCTGTGGTACTTAGTACTAATGACCGCAGGGAGATATGGCAGAGCAAGGAGCTACACGGACGCTTTTACCGGGCCCTCCACAGGCCCGACGTTGATTTCCTCGCGTCCGTGTCCTGGCTACGGTTCGGTGACCTATTTGGGGAAACCGAAGGTTTTGTCTGTGCGATTATGGACGAGGTTATCATGACGAATAACTACCGGAAGTATATTGTGAAGGACGGGACGGTTGACATATGTCGGGCATGCCACTGTCCCGGCGAGTCCCTCAGGCATATTATTTCCGGATGTTCTCGTCTTGCTAACGGCGAGTACTTGCATAGGCATAACCAAGTGGCCAGGATTATCCATCAGCAACTTGCTTTGAAGTATAACCTTGTGGAATCGGAGGTACCGTATTACAGGTATGTGCCCGACCCAGTTCTTGAAAATGGTCGTATCACGTTGTATTGGGATCGATCTATCATCACTGACAGGACTATTGTTGCCAATAAACCTGATATAGTGGTGATAGATCGATCAGAACGCCGCACAATGATTGTTGATGTTACCATCCCGCATGATGGGAATCTCGTGAAAGCTGAGAAAGATAAACAAATCAAATATCTTGACTTAGCACACGAGGTTGTCAACATGTGGGATGTAGAATCGGCAACCATTGTGCCGATAGTCGTAACGGCCAATGGCCTAATGGCCAAGAGCCTCGACAAACATCTCATGAGGCTCTCGTTGAGTGGCTGGATCAAGGGCCTGATACAGAAAGCAGTCCTCCTTGATACGGCGCGTATTGTGAGGAGGTTCCTGTCTCTGGAGCCCTAACTGCTGGTAGCCTGGACCCTGCTCCCGCTGCCGGTGGAACCCTATTTTTTATATTTTTAAATGTTTTTTTTTTATGATTTTTATTGAAATATTTAAAAATGTAACAAAATATGTATATAGAAGGAATAAACGGAATAATAATAATAATAAATCATTTATTTATACAATGGGCACATTTACAATAAATACCTTAACAATTAAAATACAGCACGGTTGCTTATTTGCCTGAACTAGGTTAAACCTGTGCTTCAGGCTAGAAAGTGCCTAAATATTTAATGTAATAAATTAACAATGAGTATAAAGTAAAAGCTTAATTAAAACTTAGGTAAATAAAAATAACATAGCATGTTAATAGTACTATTTGCAGACAACAAGTAGTTCTTCTGTCTTTGCATAATCTATGGTTAGTAAATAATCAAGTATATTTTTTTTACAGCTAAAGTAATTTAATTGATAGATACTTAGTTTTCTATTTAATCTATTGTACAGAAATGGACCTAAGAATGTAAAAAATCGTTTTACAAAGACATGTTTTGAGGTTGCAATCGATATGCATATTATATCTTTCCGTCTTTTGTTAGTATTTTCAGCATTGTAGGTAAGCATAGTGTGCTGTTTTAATACTAAGTGCATAATGAAAAGCTGGCGAACTGTCAGGACTTTGCAGGATTTATATAGCAGATCTGTGGGAAAGAAGAAGGGATGGAAGTTTGCTACCTTTAAAATTGCTCTCTGAGCTCTTTCAAGAGGAAGCAAAATAGTCTTTGGAGCGCCACCCCAAGAAGTGATACAGTATTGAATTATAGATTGACATAGGGCCAAATAAACCTGTGTGATTAATTTTGAATCTGCTAATGTTCGTAATTTTTTAAAAACGTATATTAGTTTGCGCACTCTTTTAACTAGGCTTTCAATATGTTTTTTAAAAGAGAGTGTGTCGTCCATTATTACTCCGAGGTATTTTATGCTGCTCGTTTTGAGGATAAAAGGACAATTACACGTGTTGACTGTACAGTTTCCACATTGATGGGCATAAAGATGAGGGTTAGTAATGCTAAGTGGAGGCTTGCGCATGGAGAATTGAATGTATTTTGTCTTGTCAGCATTTAATGTTAGTAAATTGCTTTGAAGCCAATTTGTCACAGTATTAAAACCTAGTTGAGTGATTTCAAACAGTTCGCTACTAGTTTTAGCGGAAAATATTAACGCCGTGTCGTCGGCATATGATATAATTTTTCCGCCTTTAATATTTAGATTACACAAGTCGTTAATATAAACCAGGAACAGCGTGGGGCCCAGAATACTCCCCTGAGGAACACCAAAACCAGTATTTTTCTGCTCATCGCTCGTTATATTATCTATTCTAACACATTGGTACCGGCCATCTAAATAGTTAGCAAATAGTTTCAGCTGCGTTCCCCTTATTCCTATGGTCTCTAATTTATTTAGCAGAACAGGAACAGACACCGTGTCGAAGGCCTTGGCTAAATCAAGGAAGACACCCAGGGTCTGGTTACCTTTGCCGACTTCTTCTGAAATACAATCAGTCAGGCTATGCACCGCATCGGCTGTCGATAGTTTGGCTCTAAAACCAAATTGTGCAGGAGATAATAAGTTGTTTTTTTCTAGGTAATTAACTAGTCTACTGTTTATTATTTTCTCTAGTATTTTTGAAATTGATGGGAGTAAGGATATTGGCCTATAATTATTTACTACGTCCTTACTTCCAGATTTAAAGATAGGGATTACAACAGCCTTTTTCAGACAACTAGGGAAAATTCCTTCGGAAAGACAGATTCGAAATATATGCGTTAAGGGAGGTACCAAAATATGCTTAAACAGTTTAAGTATCTTATTGCTTATATTATCCCATCCGGCCGCACAGTCATCTTTTAGCCCAGAAATGATTCGGGTTATTTCATCTTCATCAGTGTCTAGCATAGCAAAAGATTTCGGGTTACAGCTATTTCTTGATTTATGGAAAGATGGCTGGTCGCAATATTTCGGAATCTGTTCGGCAAGATTTTTCCCAACATTCACAAAAAAGTTATTTACATTGTTAGCTGAAATGATTGGTGAAGGATTAGTAAGCAGTGAACTCGAATTTGATTCATGCTGTTTAGTCATATTGGTGACGTTTTTAATTTGTTTCCAAAGTTGCTTGCTATTGTTACCTGCTCTAGTTATTTCATTTTTATCGTAATTATTTTTTAAATTCTTTAGGAGATTGTTGCAGAAATTCCTGTATCTTTTATAGGTAGTTTGAATGATTAAATTATCAGGGTATTTTTTAGTTCTCTGATGAAGTTTATCTCTGTGTCTTATACAACGGATTAGTCCAGGAGTAATCCAAGGTTTAATATTAAAAAGTTTCTTATTCACTGTAGAAACTGACGTGTTGCGTGAAATTGCTTGTTGGACATGTTTTACTAAGTACGTTAAAGCTAAATTAGCGTCAGCAGTATTGTAAACTAGGTTAAAATCAATGTTGCACAAATCATATTCGAGTTTATTTGTGTTTAATTTGCTTTTGGTCAGGGGACGATTTAGCTTAGGCAGCGTTAAATTTACGGTAAGTAGGACAGCGTGATGGTCAGTAATTGTTGCGTTAGTAACAAGCGTAACATATGATAAGCTGGTTTTGATCATCATATGATCGAGGCAGGAGCCGCTCTGATGAGTAGGCAATGTGTGAGCGGAGAGAAAACCATGGTATGAGCAGATATTAAGATAATCTTGGGTCCCTGCATCGCAGTTTTCGGAGCCAATATTTATATTTAAATCACCGGTTAATATTACATTCTTAAACGTGCTTAGCGCTTGAAAAATCTGGTTTAAGGAATTGTGAAAAGAATCCAAGTTTCTAGTGGAAGGGGACCTATATATGGCGATTATCGCTGTGGTTGTACCAATTTTGACAACTAAGCAATTACTCATGCAGTCTTGTAGAGTAGGTTCCTCGACAGTGACCTTTATTGATTCTTTAACAAAGACTACCACACCATCGTTTTGATTGTGGTTTATCGAGGTGTGTAATAAGTTATACCCAGGTATTACTGGGAGGTTTTCGATGCGGTTAGCTAGCCAGCACTCGGTTAGTACCAATAAATCACAATCAAAGTTAAGTCTATGAAGGAAAATTTTAAAACTATCTATGTTTTTATAAATACTACGAATGTTTTGGGTCAGTATGGTTAGTGACTTTTGATAATCGGGAAGATATTGTCTGCAATCCTCAACGTCACATGTCTTTGATATAGTTAAAAATGTGTTATCTATGTCAGTAATTAAGTTATTATCCATATAAAAACTAAAACTAACAATAAACAAATTACGTCTAAAATATAAACAAGTATGTGACGCTCTTAGGCGCCTTCATAATCAATCGAGTTGATGTACCTGTATTCGGCAGCTTTTTTAGCAGGGCAATCTGCATCTCCCGTCTTGTGGTTGGCTTGTTTTTTAAAGCGCAAACATGTAGCGCATTTTGGCGCATCGGCTTTCTTGGTGCAGTCTTGAGACGAGTGTCCTTCTTCACCGCAATGTCCACAAGTAGGGGCAGCAATTTTGCAGGTTTTGGCTGCATGACCGTACTGCTGGCATTTGTAACATCTCGTTACCAGTGTGAAGTCTCGTACCGGGCAGGAGGACCAATCTATGAAAACTCTTTCCTGTGTGATAAGGGCCTTACGTATGACGGCTGTAACTTCAATGATGTAGTTACAATTATCAGCATCTTTTCTGCCAGATTTGTGGCTTAGTTTTACTGAGGTCAAAAATGTTTCTAGGGATGTAGTGGGCATTTTGTCGGCCAAGTTTTGTTCATAAATACATTTATAAACCTCGTTTTCGGCCATTGATGTGGGAACTCCTATAACAATAATGCGAGGTTTGCGCTTTTTAGGTTCGTCGACGGTAAGGCCTGACGAAGCGAGTTGGACTGTTTGTTTGAGCCTATCTAGGTCATCCTTAGTCTCAGTGCTGATTATGAGTCCTCCTTTGCCAATTTTGCGTACGCCTCGTACTTTCAGCTTCATTTCTCCAGGGCATATGATTTTTTGGACCATGTTCTTGGTTTCTTCACTGGTCTTTGAGTTGTCACTGGGATAAATGGCCACGGAACTAACCGTATTTGGACGAACAAAGGTGTTGGACCCCTTCTTCACCATATCAGCAAAAGATGTTGAAGATGCTTCCTGCTTCGAACAAGACTCCTGAATCGTCCGGTTCATCTCCATTAGACAATCTGATAGGTCTCGAGCTTCGGTCATGGTTTTGAGGGAGGTATGGGTTTGTATGGCTTTTTGCTTTAGTGACTGATATTGAACAGCCATTTGCGAAACTCCATGTCCAACTTTCCGGCAAAGATTGCTTATTTTTAGCTTCTGATCAGCGTTTAGCTTTCCCTCAGAAGCAATAGCACAAACCTCATTTAGGCACTGCTCAATAGACCCCATCCAGTTCTGAATATCTGGAGTGGACACAACTTCAACTTTCTCATCTTGTTCCTGTCTTGCTTGTTGGGGCGATGTAGGAGTAGGTGTCGGCACCGGGGTCGGTGTTGGTGGAGGGCTGCGTCGTATCATCATGCTCCGATTAAAGGGGCTGCCTTGCATTTATTAGATTATAAAATATATTATCCAGTCAGTCCATTATATTAACTTATCACTATAATGTTTATTTATATAACACGTTAATACACTAAAACTAGGTCACTGTTTATGTAAGCGTTAATTAATTATTATTTTTATTTATGCATTGATGAGCACGTCTGTATGCGTTGAATGCCAATTATTATTTGAGTACTTACTTACTAAAACGTTATGCTCATCGTTGTTTCCAAATCAAAATGTAGCCTAACTAAACGACATTAACATCACCATTTCATGCACCGTGATTTATAGAAGTTGGAAAAACGATTCTTCTTCTTCCTGCCCTTATCACACACTAGGTGGGGTCGGCACAACATGTATTTCATAAATCCATGTTGCTAGAGGTTGTGACTTATTGTTTTATGACCGGCCGTCTGCCTGACATCACCCTCCTTGGGAATTACGATTGATTACGGTTATTTTGTACTCCCCATAGAACCCCATTAAGACTGTATTTTGTACTAGAAGGTAGATACAATTTATTGTACATATTGAGAAAATACAGGAGGAATACACATAATTAATTAAGAACAATACAAATAGCGGTCTTATCGCTAAAAGTAATTTCTTTCAAACAAGCATGCTCCTTTCATTTTCTTTATTTCCAAAAGTCACGAATGAAGATTCTTTATCATAAATACTAACAACTAATAACTCTAGTATACTCTAATAATGATGCCTTAAATTTCTACTAGTCACTAAAAAAAGCATAGGTCCCGGTAAAAGGGGGCTATTTGAAAACCACGGGGCTAATTGAAATTCAGTTAAGAAAAGAGCTCTTTAAACCATTACCATTATGGCCACAGGTGCTAATGTATAATTCAGTTTTATTTTTTAAACTTCGCCTCACACTTGGATTTCTCCTGTATCGTGGGTGCGTTTACACACACAAATCTTCACATGCACAAATGCCCAGACCAGGAACAACTATCTGTAGGCCATTCAAATATTTGTTCCGTTTGGGAATCGAACCCTCGACCCGTACCGCAGAATCCATTCGCTCAGCCACTGCACCAAACGTAAATGTTGAGATTGTAGATAGTGTAAATAATAATTCAAAAAATCTCGTATGTTTACATTAATTAGCCCCATTTTACGGTAGTGAATAAAAATAAAATACTATCCTGAACTGTTCAAACATCAATCAACCACAAACTAGAGCCAGAAATCAGGATGCGTAAAATAGCACATGCGCACGCCGCCTACTGCGTGAACAAACACCATTGCTCAAATATTTGCTTCACCTCAAAACCCCGCAAACAGCAAGGTTAAACTAAATGGTTCACTGCTCATTCCATAAACGGAATTAGGAGACGATTTACACATTCTAGGAGCAAGATTACCGTTCTTTGATGTCATAAGAACCTCTATATCTGTGATTAGGACACTTCGAAGGATATTTTTATGCTAACCTTACAATTTCGTAAATTCGTTTGAACATTCTGGTGTAAGGTTATCTTTTTCCTAAATGTAGTCTATTTTACGAAAACTTTTGTTTACATTAAACTTAAATGCCTAAACCTTAGCAGAATTTAAAACTATCTCTGTTATGATTAGCACGCTTGAAAAGCATTCTTTTTGCTTGAAAAGATTAATGTAAGAAGGTATCTTTTGCGAAAATTTTACAAGAAATATTTTCTCATGTAAAAAAATACCTGACAATTAGTTAGTCGGAAAGGGGGTACTAAGCCGCGAGCCACCTAAAGTATCACTGATGACTATTTTAAATCAAGTGTTAAAATTTCAAAATTCGATAATTTTTATTTGCACGCAAAAAGATTTTTATTTTTGTTTTTTAATACAAAACCATACCTGCTTTAGTTATGAATTCAGAAAATTAATTTTCTAATCCGTGACCCCAAATCTGACCTAAATTGTAAAAACAGCTGACGAATCTTTGAAAAGCTATTTCTCTTAAACTATCAAATTTTGGGGAAAGTTGTAGAACAAAAATTATCCCTTATTATGGGCACTTTAACACCCTTTCGGCTTAGTACCCCCATTCCGACTAACCTTGTTTAAACCTTCAATAAATGAAACGCTATTGATAGAAAAGAACATATTTCAATATTATATTCTAACATTTTTGAAATAGGTAATTTCCTATTAAATTAATAAATAAAGACTACATTTAGTAATATGCTGATAAGCTTTATTTTAAAACAGCGTCGCCCAGAGTACATTAGTCACATAAATGCAGCCACCTAATAAAATCTCCTCCTATTTCAGATCTCAACATTTATAAACAGTAAAGTCAGAGTGGGACACCGCAATTAGGTCAGATTTACGGCAAACAAAATTAATGCATGCTATTCAAACAGTTGAGAATCCTTCTAATCCTTTTTCATTGGATACCTCTAGACTTAAGCTTAGCTTTAGTATGAACGTCGTGTCGTTAAAATTTTAATCAGCGAATTAAAATAATATTTTAAAACTGTTAAAACGGCTTGTAAACATATAAAATGCGAATTCGTAGTATCAAGTGATATGCTAAACTAAAACATCCACTGCAGTTTCTATAATAGTCTTATCAAATGTTATACATACTTTATTATATTTTACAGAGCACAAAATGGGAAATAAATGACAAAAGTGCAAACATGTGGAAGAAACGAGCAGTGAGCAATTCGCGAGAATTGTGCGACAGCCAAGCGTATACTTTTCGCAGTTGCGACTACGTGTGACCGATTTCGTCAGTAAATCTAGTATTTCAAATATGTGGAATTATTTTGAGCTTTTGTTTCGATACGGGAGGCACTTTTAGTTGGGTTTTCTAAAGCCTAGTTCAGACTACGCTATACTATTCTACTATAAAGTATACCATATTTCAAATACACTATACAAGCTAATAAATTACTTATATAATCGTAGTAACGAAGAAATTATCCTAATATATAAAATATAAATCTAAACTAGTATAATACAAATCTAAGATAAAATCTAAATAAATATACAAAATACGTATAAAAATAATTAAAAAGTGCACTCAAGTGTCAAAATTTTCCTCCACATCACTGTCATCTGGAACCGTGTCCAGAAGACTGGCAGCGTAGCCACGTTGGATAATAATAATATATAATACTATACAGCTAACTACTATAGCTATACAGCTAAGTGTGAACGTAGCTATTAAAATTAATGCTGAACGATATTGTTATGCTATAAAATGTATATATATATATATAAGATGTAACGTAATTAAGGCCTTAAACACCCCAATTAGAATATTATGTTATAATCATAATACATAAACTGAAATTTTAGTTTAACATGTATATGCATTGTTATTTACTAAATTAACGTTCTTGAAATAAGGTTTATTTTTCTTTATTTTGTATTGAATGACGGAATTTGTATTAATACAAATAAAAATGCACTTTTAAAAGTCTTTTTTCCTTGATTTACGGTCCATTTCAGTTTGTTTTGACTGTACAGGGGTAATGTGACTAGTTTCCGTAGTTTTAATTATTTTAGGGATAAAAAAATACCTATATTAAAAATGATAAAAATCGATTCAGTAAACGATTCTGAACAAACTAAACTGGCTGTAAACGAAATCATGTAATTTCTTCAAACCTCGTGATGTACCTACTGCTGCATAGATTAATCCAGCAAGGTCTAAATTTGGATTTTATAAAAAAAAAATTACAAGAAGTAAACATGTGTTCGTAACGTGATGCATTTTAGCGCCCCGAGTTAAATGACCGTGCGGCGAGTAATAGCCGCAAAATTCGCTCGGGGCGCTAAAATGCCTCACGTTAAGAATACAATGTTTACTTCTTATACTTTTTTTTATTGAATCCAAAAGTTTCCCTTACCGGGTTAATCTATGTTAGCAGTACAGCACGAGGTTTGAAGAAATTACATAATTTCGTTACAGCCTGTATATTCTATATATTATAATATGGATTCTATAATTATACTAGCGACCCGCCCCGGATTCGCACGGGTGTAATGTAGATCCTAATGTGAGGCATATAAACCTTCCTCTTGAATCACTCTATCTATTATTGAAAACTGCATTAAAATCCGTTGCATAGTTCAAAAGATCTAAGCGTACAGACAGCGGGAGCGACTTTTTTTTATACTATGTAAAGATTATAGGGTAGTCTGAACAGGACCTCAGGTACTCCACTAAACTAGCTATGCAAGTATCTGTATAATAAGTTCTTAAGGGTAAAGAGTACATCACGACTCGCAATATAACTACACGAATGCATACTCATATATGCATACTCGCATACATCTCCATTTACTATAATAGTAAGCCTTTTAGCCCTTATAACTTATTATAAAGTTCGATATAAATATTTTGATCCCTTACTGATTGATGAAAATGTTAAATTGATGTAAGTAAAATAAAAACGAACCAGAAGATTACGATAAAAGACGTTATAATTAAAATAGTACTCCAGTAATTTAATAAAAGCAAATACTTCCTATTTTTGCATTTTCTTATTCTTTTGAGTTCCTAACAAATAAGTATTTACAATTTCCTGAAGATAGAAGAACAAGGTAAGTAAAAACGAAGTGATATTACAACGTAAACATCCAAATCCAGAGTTAAATGCATGCATGCATATTGTTAGTTCCTTCGAAGTAAACAAAGTCAGTTTCAGGAACAACTCGTATATGCAAAGTGCGTTTTAAATGCAAAGGCAATCGTTACTCACATATCCATATTTATACTGAAGCTCGGTGGTAGTTACCTTTTTATCTTTTCTGTGCACCTGCAGGGAGGAAACAATTGCATGTCTCATGAACATAGTATTAAATTGTCTCACAAAACATGCAGTATGCAGCAATCAGACGGTTCATTTCTTGTTCATTCGAGAGGACATTCATTAGAGTGAAAGTTCATGTTTCTTTTGTTTTATTTTGTGTTCAGACAAATAGAGTGAAAGAAGCCGAATTAAATAAAAATGAACAACGGAAATGAACGAAAAATGAACTGTCTGATCCGGACAAATATAGTTGAAAAACAAAGCAGGAAAGAATCAAGGCAAAAAAATGCGGGATCAGAGATATGCAAAGGTATTTAGATTTTGGAACTTACGTGTTCTGGTTGTGCGAGTCTGAATGCGAGGCCGTCGGAGGCAGGAACCTTGCGAGATGCGGCTGCAGCAACAACTGCCTAAAGGTCTGCCGGAACTGCCGCGACATCGTGCAATACAGCACGAAGTTGATAGCCCCGTTCAACAGCGCCAGGAAGTCCATCAACTCGCCGAACAAATCATAGCAACGCTTAAAGAAGCACCACCCAAGCAACCCACTCATCAGCCCCATTATTCCTTGAGGGAGCTCCGTTACGAGGAACAATAAAAGCACAGCTAATAACATCTTCGTTGTTCTGTCAGTCCTTTTGTCTGCTTTATTCTGTCTCTTCACCATTTTCTCAGCAGCAGGGCAAGCGCTGTAGTTCCTCAGTTTCTTCTGGTGTTGATTTGCGTTGTACAGCGCTCGTATGAGCCACACGCTGATGATAGTGAGTATGGAACATGGTAACAGCTTGATCACGACGCCGTGCACCCAGAAATTAGCTTGGTATAGTGTCCCCTCGTAGTCAGAGTCCACGTGGTATGCGATGTCTGGGTTACCAAATTTGTCTGTCACGTTTTTTGTGTGAATGTCAAATACCTGTTGGACAAATAATTATGATAACTATCTTTATAAGCTAGTGTCACCGTGCTTGTTTAGAGTCGAGGAACCTATTTGGGGTGATTCGAAAGTATTAGAGCCAAGCCACATCTGCCGAAAGATATCTTCCGCCGGTACACATAATTCCATACAAACATCTCGTCATACCGTACACATTTGACCGAAGATGCGTTACTAAAATTCCTCGAGTAAATTACGCGACGGAAGAACCTACGGTGAATTATCTTCCATCAGATGTGGCTTGGCCCTTAGAATGAAGTTTCGTTGTAATAAGCGAACCAATTTCATTCTAGGACGGTTGCAAATAAGAATTCGTCTTCCCATTATTTCCTATTCAGTTCGATTAGCTTGCCAATTTGTATGAAAAGATGTTTTATTTTTGGTTATTTTCAAAACTCTTTGATTCAAAGATATACAAATGATCTTTATTTCTGTAAATAAATCTGTTTCAGACACTTTTACAAGTCAATGTAATGTTTTTTTTTAAGACTAGATGGCATTTCCTGTTTGACTAGACTTAGAAGAAAAGATAGATCAAGGTTTCTTTAAAATCCAGACATTGTGGTATAAAATCTATGCGAGTGTAACAATGTAGGACAACGTCTGGAATGAACTTTTGAGGAAAGTAGCCGGTTTGAGTTGACCTGTCCTAACTGACGGCACGTATGCATCAGCCATCGTGGTATGTTGTTACGAGTGTAAACACCTGAAAGTTTTTAAGGTCTATATTATGTTGTAACGCTACACATATAACTATACACAATATAAAATACTACTACACACTGCTACCTCGCCTTGTCCAGATGATTGACAATATGGCCACGTTGAATAGCAATGCTAATTCCTTAGACAATGATGAACAATACATACATACCTACGTATTCAATGATAATTGATATTGTATGGAAAACAGTGAATGTTTGTGTCGTGATACGTTCAACTTGAAATTGACTTGCAAAAATATATATCTGCCGACCCTTTTCCAAACTATGTTGGGGTCAGCTTCCAGTCTAACCGGATGCGGCCGAACGCCAGTATTTTACACGGGTGACTGCCATCAGACCTCCGCAACACAGTTACTGGGCAATGCCGATACTCTAAGGTTATATCGGTTGTTAGACTTTCTGTACTAACTGCAACTTTCTTCTGACTACCCGTAACGAATGTCGTTACGGAATTCGTACGACACGCGGGACAGACGTCTGTTTTGACTCCCAAAAATAAACCAAAGGATTGTTCAATCTGATTCAGACTAATTGGAATTTCCGAAATTTGGATATAGATTCTCATATCGTTTATCGTGTCTAATGGAGAATGAATATAATAATGGAAATCCATTTTGTAGGTAATGCCACAGTAAATATATGTATAAGCTAAAGTAGTATGGAAACAACGTACAAACGTTCGAAATGGCGCACTCACACAGACGCGCGCATTGACGAGACCACAAATCAGATAGGTACAGAAGTCAATCTACATACAAGTGCGCTCGAGCAACGCACACATAGACACTGCTCACGGACTCGATATCTCGGACTGTTTGGGACTAGAGTGCGAGTGAGTGCGAGCGCGAGTGCCATACGCTTGAGGGAGATATAGGAAGGAGGGAGGTATGAAAAGTGAAGTACATACATGTAATTGACTTCTGTACCTATCTGTTTTGTGACGAGACCCCAAAGTGGCGGTCGTCGTACTGAGCACTGCGTGTGTTGATGGTTTGTAGATACAGTACAACCTAGAATACATTATAGTTACAAGGCTGGCCAACTGCGTCTGCTGATTGGCTTAGTTTGCAACTTGTCAACTCAAATCGACATTTCCAAGACTTTTTGTGTAAATATCACTTCGATAGAATATTTTAAAATAGATAAAATAATGCACTATTCATTCCCATAATTATTATGAACCACGTTTTGCCTCTTCTAGGTAAATCTAAAAGCTATCTTACAACTATACAAGGTTAATCGGAAAGGGGGTACTAAGCTGAAAGGGTGCTAAAGTACCCATAATAAGGGATAACTCTTGTTCTACAACTTTCCCCAAAACTCGATAGTTTAAGAGAAATAGCTTTTCAAAGATTTCGTAAAAAATATGCTAAAATCTAACTGTCCATAGCTATGTACAGCTGTTTTTACAATTTAGGTCATATTTGTGGTCACGGATTAGAAAATTAATTTTCTGAATTCATAACTAAAGCAGGTATGATTTTTTTTTGAAAAAACAAATTAAAATCTTTTTCATGCAAATAAAAATTATCGAATTTTGAAATTTTTACATTTGCTTTAAAATAGTCATCAGTGATACTTTACGTGACCCGCGGCTTACTACCCCCTTTCCGACTAACCTTGTATATGTTAACATTTAAGACCATATTTTCATTACGTACTCCGTGACATTGAGTAATGGACGCACATTGCTTGAAAAGTCTATTACAGTCTTGGTTTTACACACTCGAAGAGGATCTGGCAAATAGCTGGCAGACATAATTGTCAACATATCCTAAATACATATTAGAAAAGCTTTCTTTACTAAGCCAACTATTCGATATTAAAATATCACGCTCACAGACTGCGTACCGACGCAGCGACGTTCAGCATCCTGCGTTGCAAACATCGTAGTTCGCAAAACGAAAAACGCAGTCATAAATGACAGTATCACAACAAAGTACATCCATTCACAAGCAGACCAAAAGAAAAAAAAAGGAATAAAATATTATATGGCTTACCATAAAGGTAGGTGCACACAATATAGGCGGTAGTATAAAGCTGGTTAGTATCGCAATGCTGCACCTGCGCTCAGTGCACAGAATGTGACTTTTGTCCGAGTACCTGAAACAGAATAAAATTAAATCGTACCTAAATGTTGGAGTGCTCTATCTATTCATTATTCGAATAGGTTATTTCGAGGTATTTCATTTTGAGAATGGCATGTTCACATACTAACATACGTAATAAGCACACTGAAGAATTTCGCTCGTTCAACACAACACTATATTGGCATCGACTAACTTTAAACTGTTTTGAGCATTTCTTTACAAAAGTTTCGACTAGGATCTACGGGAGAAGCGCACATCATTTATATTTTCAATCGAAATCTCCAACCACTCTAAAACTGTTTTTGAAGATTGATGAAACTTTCGGAAAAGTCGACAAATCGCTGAAGCAGATGGCCGCAGAAATATCAGATCAGTGCTGCCAGTGTGATGCGGTGTCATATTACAAGTTGATATAAAGTAAATCTAGAACTATGCTAATCATTTTAATAATTATCGTCATTCCAGCCCGTAAACGCCCAACTGGAGCTGTCGAATCGTCCAAGATTGGTCCTGATTTTAATATCGCCACAATAAATACTAAAATATAAGTAAGCATGGAAGATGTTTTTATACTATTTCTTCTACAAACTAAATTATCAGTAACTCTCAAGAGACTTTTACATTCTACAACAAGATCGCTTTCTGCAATACCAGGCCGGGGCAGAAAATTAATAGGTGTCTTAGTAACTTCGAATGGGAGGCGAATTGCTAAATTCCTTGAGGATTAAGTATTTAGTTAATTAATTTATGTGGTGCTCCGACACCCCAACGTAATCAATCATGGCCAGTGTTGATCTCACCTTCATTGTGGACAAACTTTCGGATACAAGATGTGTGACGCTTTTGCCTTAAAGACACATTAATAGGCACGTACACCAATTATAGCATGTCCCCTAATAATTATTTTAATTTGCCTTTATTATCAGGCTTTTACAAGGAGAGCTTTGTTACGCCAATCAGTACAATCGAAATAGAAGCGATATTCTCAGCCAAGAATACATATAAGCTTCATTGATAAAATTATTAATAACTAGCTGTGTCCTCACGTCTCCGCCCGTAGCCTATGTTACTCAGTGATAATTTAACTTTCTAACGGCAAAAGAATTTTTGAAATCGGTCCAGTAGTTTTTAAGTTTATTTGTTACATACAAAAATCCAAAAATACAAATCTTTCCTCTTTATAATATTAGTATAGATATAGATAAAGATTATGTTAAATAATTTTTAAGCAGTTCTTGAAATATTTTTATAGCGTGTTGCTTTAATATTACGTCAGATTCAAATATTTGCTAGATCAAAAGTCGAGTAAAACAAAAGTCGAGTCGTCTGTTCATCTTTGCCACGCAAATTGATAAAATCGTCTGAGGGCAATGGAGTGATTATGATGTTTGTAAGCAATGGACTATCCAGCCATTAGTTCGTCGTTTGAACTTGTTCAACTGAATCAAAGTACCATGTTTAAGTGTCTGCTGAATCTTTGCCCTAAGCCACTCTAAAATAAACGGAAAATACAAATCTAAATGTGTACAAACGATCATTTATTCGACGATGCCAAATGAATCCCTTAAAACCTTCCAAAAAATTATGCCCACTCTTTTTGCGCAGCGTAAATTACGCTCGTCTGGCCTCAGCCTTACTCATTAACGGGTCTTGTCACCAGCAGTTATAAATGAAATAGTAAATTTGGAACACCAAGGAGTTGTATAAATTAAAAGGTTTTAACGCCTTTCGTCCAGAAACAAATCTTTAGAACTTTACCTATAATAAAAGTAATCCAAAAGTTTGTAATCATTTTATATTGTGGTAAATTTATTGGCACCACAGAAAATTACTTTGGTTTTGTTTTACCTGTTTAGATTTTATTTATTTTGCATAGGTGTATATACTGAATATATCGCGCAAAATGGCGACGCCCCTCGTGCTATAGTGTGCAATGATTCATATAAAATCACGGAAGTTATCCGTGCGGATTTTTGCGATGCGAGGCAGCGGCACGACATAATGAGGAGCACGTACCTTTAATATTTCTCTACAAACTGTAGTCTGCTTCGTATATTGCAGTCTATTAATAGACTTAGGCCTCTCCAACCAAACTACAAGGTATGTAAGCCAATTGTCTTGGGCATATAGGTTTGCTGGTAATTCCAGCATCTTTCTGTCTTTGGACCGTTCCTTGTTGCTAAGTGGTAAAGTGAAATGTGTTCATGTATATAATATCCTTTTATTGTTATAGTGAAATATTATACGCTGTCATACTCGCATTGCTCTCATTTTTTTTTGACTAATTCTTACTGATATAATGAAACTAGCGGCCCGTCCCGGCTTCGCATGGGTGGACATTTTTCCCGTTTTTGCAACATTTTTCATTTATGCTCTGCTCCTATTGGTCGTAGCGTGATGTTATATAGGCTATAACCTTCCTCGATAAATGGAATATCCAACACAAAAATATTTTTTCAAATCCAATTAGTAGTTCCTGAGATTAGCGCGTTCAAACAAACAAACTCTTCAGCTTTATAATATCAGTATAAATAAAGCGCTTAAAGTTAAAAACTAATCTATTTTACTTTTAGGCGCCACGTTATTACACATATATTCCTAATGTGACCACATAGATAAACACTCAATTATAACCTTAAAATCCGAAAGTATTTTGGATAGTAAACATTTCCTAAGGGTGTCCGTTACTTTCAGTCGAATCTAGTCATCATTTAGAACACAGAAAATAATTTTACGTAGCTGTTGGTTCTTAGGAGATCAATGTATGACCATGTAGCAATCTCCTTTGAGTTATTTATGTTTTGCGCTTCTCCTTAAGCGCCAAATCTTCTAACAAATTTTATTGCACAATTTGATTTCTACAACCGACTTTCAAACTAAGCGACCACTTACTGCAATATCTTTTGCAATAAAACTAGCTAGAAGATTTGGCGCTTTAGATCTACTCATACTATACATATATAGGTATACCCAATGATATATAAGTAAAAAGGTGTAAATAGGTTATAAGCGCTCAGCAAGCAACATGTCAAAATGTGGCTAATTAGCCAGACTTGACCTCAGTGTTGCGTTTCTACTACACTAGACGACCCACTATCGCAAATTACATTTGTCTCTTTTTCGTTCGCGATAGTCGAATCATGCCATCCTATCTTGACTTCTAATCGTAATGTAGTGTGCTATTGCAATATTTAGTTATTTATGTGTGCGTTAGTATCGTTTTTGAAGATCGAATGTTGTGTAGGTAACTTACTACACCTTTTTACTTATAATATCATTGGGTATACCTATATACTCTACCTGCCTCGCCTTTTACCAACTATGTTGGAATCACCTTCCAGTCTCACCAGATGCGACTGAATACCAGTATTTTACACGCAGCGACTGCCATCAGACCTCCCCAACCCAGTCACCGGACAATGCCGATATTCTAAGGTTAGACCGGTTATCAGACTTTCGGCCTTCTGACTTCCCGTAACGACTGTCATAGGTATTCGTATGACACCCGGGACCGACTATTTAACGTGCTCTCCGAGGCACAGAGAGTTCTCGATGTGTAACGAACGATCACCCATCCACAGATTGACCGCGGCAAGCGCAGCTTAACCTCGCAAATCGTATGATCCGCGAGATTGGTAATTACTCACGTGCTCTAGATCTACTCATTAAACGCATTAATAAATATCGAAGTACTTACTTTATTGCCAAATATCTCCATATAGCCAAAGAGAGGGTGAGACATATTGACGCGGTGTGTAGTATTTGAGCAAAATGCATGTGGAACAGCAAGTACATTGCCCACGAGTACGGGAAATCCAATTTCTCTGGCAGGACCTGTGTAATAAAACTGTTGTTAAAAGCCTTTTTGTATGAAAAGTGTATTAATATCATTTCTATGCATACCATCACGCTCGTTCACTAAAAGGTATACCTACAGGGTGTAAACGAAATCATATAATTCCTTCAAAACTCGTGATGTACTGCTGACAAGTTAAACCTGCAAGAGATACATTCGGATTCAATAAAAATAAAAATACAATAAATAAACACGAGTTCTTAACGTGCGGCATTTTAGCGCCCCGAGCGATTTGCGCGGTTATCACTCGCCGCGCGGTCATTTAACTCGGGGCGCTAAAATGCAGCACGTTAAGAACTCATGTGTATTTCTTGTATTTTTTCCAAACGTGTCCCTTGCTGGGTTAATCTATGACAGCAGTACAGCACGAGGTTTGAAGGAATTACTTGATTTCGTTTACACCCTGTATAGAATTATTCAAAACCTGGAAAATATTTCAGGAAGAAACAGGTAGTTGCTGTTCTATTTATAAACAATAAGGAGCCGTTGACCCACTTTTTTTAATTTAAGACAGAATGAAAAGATTTTCGCTCAACGATGAGCCAATGCTCTTGTCGCTCAAAAATATTAATAAAAGAACTCGGAGCTCAATAATATTGTAAAGGACTGTAATGTATTTCACATGTTTTAAAAACAGCCTTCCTTCATGTCAATTTTAGTAATAATATTTCCACCGATTCACGTAACAATAGCTTCCAGCTGCACCGCAGTCGTACTAAATCAACGAACACAATAGAAGAATTGTATGCATTCATCGGCCAGCCATTATACAAGGTTAGTCGGAAAGGGGGTACTAAGCCGCGGGCCACTTAATGTATCACTGATGACTATTTTAAAGCAAGTATTAAAATTTCAAAATTCGATAATTTTTATTTGCATGTAAAAAGATTTTTCTAATCCGTGACCCTAAATATGACCTAAATTGCAAACACAGCTGATCATAGCTATGGACAGATATATTTTGGCATATTTTTTATGAAATCTTTGAAAAGCTATTTCTCTTAAACTATCGAGTTTTGGGGAAAGTTGTAGAACAAAAGTTATTCATTATTATGGGTACTTTAACATCCTTTCGGCTTAGTACCCCCTTCCCGACTAACCTTGTATAGTTAAGTTCTCGCAGTTGAAACATTGACGCTGATCTATGATTCCGGGAGGATTTTCCAGTTAACCGGCGACGGTTTTCACAGTTGGATCCCATTCTCAATTAATATGAAGCAACGTTACTAAGGGACGCCCTTTACGTAGTGGTCTTCGGACTTCAGGTTAAGGCGTAATTAGAGACAAGGCCTTGGCATGGGACTCAACCCGGGAGGTGTTTGCGGTATCGAGGATCGAGCCGGAAATCTGACCTGAAATATATTTGCGGTATACCTAAACTTCGCGACCATTTTCGCGCCCACGGTTTCAACCAATATTTGCGTATTCCACAATGTTACTTAGATGTTAGTAATAGAAAATTATGTATTGTGTTACAATTGTGGACCCTGTTGGGCACAGCAAAGTAGAAGAGTGGAGATCATTATTAGTTAAATTAAAAAAAAACTAGAATGAAGTTTAAATGAAGTTTTGTAGTTTTTGGTTTGGTATGAAGGTAGATAATTATCCATGCAGTAAATGAGATTATGAAGCTCTGAATACCTTCAGTCCCACGTGGCATTAAGAAATTTCGAGAAAGATACGGAGTTCGTACACTTATGTATAAGGGACCGTCCATTAATCACGTGAGGCTTGAAAGGGGGGGGAGGGGGTTTAGCAAAAATCACAAAATATCACAAGGGGGAGGGGGTGTAATAAGATATCACGTGTATTTATTTTTTCGTCAAAAAAGGAATTTCTAAACCGAAAAGCGGCGTGTAGTGTGACCTTGACTCGCCGTTGCCAGGCAACGAACGAATACGTTATATTTTTTGCATGATTACAGCATTCCTTTAATATTATTTTTATGCCAGTCAAAAACAACCTGCAACCTTTCTGTCTAGACATTTTTGTCATGGTCCTTAATTTCAGAATAAAATTAGATTATACTTTATAGGTACATGTATTTAAAGATAATGTTCCAAAAATTTTAAGATTCTTTATGGTTACTAAAAAATACACGTGATTTTGGGTGAGGGCGGGGGGGTTAGTCTTAAACCTCACCACGTATCACCAAGGGGAGGGGGGGGGGGGCTAAAAAATGCTAAAAAAACATCACGTGATTAATGGACGGCCCCTAAGTAGTTAAAAACCCAACAATAGATAAATACCCAATGGCCGTTTTGCGCGGATGTGACGCATATTTTTCCCCAAGCTTGTATTCAGTTTTGTTACTTTTATTTTATTTTGTGCGTCATGTTGGCGCGAATAAATAACTTTTCTTTCTTTCTTTCAATACTGGCGGTATATGGGATGTAGGTATGCAAAAAACTTAGGCATTTCTACGAGAAATCTTGAAAGTAAGTGCTGACTTATGGTCATCTTGTGCCATTTTATGTCTTGAGTATAATAGTACATGGATGTTCGTTTGTTGCATGCAGCACAACACACAAACCCAATATATGTAATAAAACTTAATAAAAATATAAAGTACACCGACACATTGCGTAGATTGCGTACAATGCCGACATCAAACAATAAGAACTTTATACTTTAAATGCGGGATTTGTATTGTTCTGGAAGGTTTTATTGTGGTTGACATGACCTCTCATTAAACTTAAAAATGTAATCATGGCGAAATTAATGGCGCAGATAATAATACTACAATGTACCTTGTTTATTTTTAATAAAAATAGCAGTTGTAGTATAAAAACAAAATGTTTGTTTTGTTATCCTGGCTTACAGTCAGTTAGCCTTTGCCCCAAATAATAAAAAATATATTCCCTTATATAGGGTGTAAACGAAATCATGTAATTCCTTCAAACCTCGTGATGTACTGCTGACATAGATTAACCCTGAACGGAAAAAAAGTACAAGAAGTAAACATGTGTTCTTAACGTGAGGCATTTTAGCGCTCCGAGTTGAATGATCGCACAGCGAGCGATAGCCGCGCAATTCGCTCGGGGCGCTACAATGCCTCACGTTAAGAACACATGTTTACTTCTTGTTTTTTTTATTATATCCAAAAGTATCCCCTGCTCGGTTAATCTATGTCAGCAGTACCTACATCACGAGGTTTGAAGGAATTACATGATTTCGTTTTCACCATGTATTATTAATTCCTCTGCAATCGTTATTCCATAGCGCTATGGACTCCAAAGATGAACTTGACACTATTTTCTAATTGAATACATTAGATCCATAAAAGAGCTTTGTCATGAGGAAAATAACATAAATTATGTGTATCATCTAGTCACATATTCATTCATCTATTCCACGTTATCTACTCATAAACTACTTCCCGGGAATCAATAATTTTGTGATAAATATTATCTATAATGTAGGCAGTGCAAACTATGTTTATTTCTTTATTACACATTATTATACACATTACATAGAACCAATTTTTTGAAAACATTACCTAAATACCAGCAGAATATTCCACTTATTACGTTGACAAAGAATCAAAAACGTCCTAGTATGTAATTAAAGCCTCGAAATCGAACAATTCAAAAAACAATTTCGAAAAGACATCAAAGAGCCTTTGGGGGACGACAATCACACTGGCATTCAATATGAATTGTTGAAAGAACTCACCAAATGTCTATATATAACGAAGGGAACGTATTCAATCATGACGAAGACGTCGGCCACTGCCAGCCACTTCAGAAGTCTGTTGATAGGAGCGGCGGCCATGTCCCGCCTTGTCAGAACAGCAATATTCATTGTATTGGCCAAAACGCCAATTGTGCACACCTGAAACAATCAATTTCAATTGAATTTCACTCTCTGTAATATATCAGGTGTAAAAATACACTTAACGAAGTCGAGAGCTACGTTTTTTTCACATCATTATGAAGATTTTTTTGTATTGAGTTATACCTGGTAACCGACTGGTTTTAAAGATATTGAAGGTCAAAGTCACATTTTTTTTATATTTTTCTCGAAAACTAAGTTTAAATGTTATTACTAAACATTCTTCTATACAAAAATCATAAACATTTTTTAAATGTATTGCTGCCCGCGCTTTTACACTGCGCACTACAGTTAACAGCTGTTTTTAATACTATAAAAATAAAAGTCGTTTCCCAGCAATTATTTTTGCCCGTGGACTCAAATATAATGTACCTAAAGAAAAGCGAACTTTTGGTGTTTCAATCACCAGGTCAGAAGTTCACACACGTACCACCCGTCTTCATAGACGGTGTTGCCCTACCCAGAGTTACGCAAATCAAGTACCTGGGCCACTAGGTCTCGGAAAACCTCTCAGATCATGACGATATTGAGAGGGAGCGCCGGGCGTTGGCGGTCAGATGCAATATGTTGGATCGTAGATTTGCACGCTGCACCAAGGCAGTAAAAGTGACACTGTTTAGGGCGTTTTGCCAATCCTTTTATAGTGTAGTCTATGGGTCAAATATACGCAGAAGACTTTCAACGCCCTACGAGTACAATATAACAATGCCTTTAGAATGCTGATGCGGCTGCCGAGGCACTGTAGTGCTTCGGGCATGTTTGCTGATGCTCGTACCGATGGCTTTCATGCCATTCTCAGAAAGAGAGCTGCATCATTGCTAAGTCGGGTCCGAGGCAGTAGCAACGGCATTCTTAGCGTTGTGGCTTTCCGAACTGACTCCAATATTGTGGCAGTGTGTACAGATGCATGTCAAATAATAAATTAGATGTATTATTATTGTTTACTAACATATTTCTAAGTATTACTAACAAAAATATGGATTGTCGATCTGAAATAAACATTAAATAAATAACTAAATAATATTACTTAGTTTGATGTACAATATGGTAGACTTCGGCTTCGTTAAGGCTATTTTTACACCATGTATATAGTTATATATTATTATACGTATACATAATCAGCCCATTACTGTTCCACTGCAGGGCACGGGTCTCTTCTCAGAATGAGATGGGAATGTCTTATATGTGTGATACACGAAATAAGGTCATAAGGTTGGCTATAAAAGAAAGAGAGTGCCTAGTACTAAAAAAATAAAAAGATCCTTAATATTTTCTTTACATTTTATTTACAAGGGTTTAACTAGTATATTTTGTACCAATGTATTTTTCTGTAATATTACAACATCAAAGGATATCTTTCTTTATAAAACACTAGCTGTTTCCTCACGGCTCCGCCCGTAGCCTATGTTACTCAGTGTTAATGTAGCTTTCTAACGGCAAAAGATTTTTTGAAATCGGTCCAGTAGTTTTTAAGTTTATTCGTTACATACAAAAGTACAAAAATCCAAAAATATAAATCTTTCCTCTTTATAATATTAGTATAGATAGATAGATCATCTTTTATCAAAGGCTCTGTTTATGATGTTCTATCATAGTTATTTATGTACCTAAGTAAGTAAACATTTATTTATCAAGAAAATATTATATCGTTTCATATTCTAGTCGAAAGCCTAAGCCTCTTAACAAAACCATCCAAACAGATCCAGTTGCCATCCATAAGTTGGAAATAATCGAGCATCACTAAGGAGTTTGTACATCTATACTATCTATACTTAATATTATAAAGAGGAAAGATTTGTATTTTTGTATGTTTGTACGTAACAAATAAACTTGAAAACTACTGGACCGATTTCAAAAAATATTTTGCCGTTAGAAAGCTACATTATCACTAGAGATCGGATAATCGGATGCATATTTACCTAAAGTTAATTTTTCGCTACGAAAGTATGGAAAAGACTTCTTAAAATAATTTATTTCAAAAAAATAAAACTCGATATTACGGGATTGCATAACTAATCGAATGCATATACAATTAATTGAAGTTAACTTTTAATCCCTAATGCGAATATGTGTGTATGTAGGGTGTAAGAAAGTAAGGAGTGCACGTCTGTGTTAGTTAAAAAAGGTAGGTACAATTTAAGTATGTAAATAAAGAAATATACATTGAATTCTAGGTAAATATGATTCTATTCTACAGAACACTAAGACGACCACGGAATCGCGGAATTTTTCCGATACTTAAGTGCATTCCATTTTAGCCAACACCTGAACTTTAGGTAAATATGCATCCGAATATCCGATCTCTGATTATCACTGAGTAACAGGCTATGTTTATTACTGGAATAAAACTTCTTACGCGGGCGGAGCCGTGGTAACTACTACTATATGATTTATATTTATGACATAGCTGCTTAACGATTAAGACGCTATAAAAGGCACATTAGTTCTCATTCCCATTATATTTATTAATACCAGTATAAATACACATAATGAAGACATAAATGATACCATTATTGAACACACGGAAGTAATAACGATATTACCAGATGGTTGAAATATTATAAATAGTCAATGATAAATAGTACATAATTTTAAAGGATTTTTTTAACTATAACTCTTAAAATATACAAGTTTAGTCGGAAAGGGGGTACTGAGCCGAAAGGGTGTTAAAGTATCCATAATATGGGATAACTTTTGTTTTACAACTTTCCCCAAAACTCGATAATTTAAGAGAAATAGCTTTCAAAGATTTCGTAAAAAATATGCTAAAATCTATCTGTCCATAGCTATGATCAGCTAGCTGTTTTTACAATTTAGGTCATATTTGGGATCACGGATTAGAAAATTAATTTTCTGAATTCATAACTATAGCAGGTATGATTTTATTTTGAAAAAACTAAAATAAAAATCGTTTTGCATGCAAATAAAAATTATCTAATTTTGAAATTTTAACACTTGCTTTAAAATAGTCATCTGTGATACTTTAGGTGGCCCGCGGCTTAGTACCCCCTTTCCGACTAACCTTGTATATCCATTTAAACGAGTATTAATACAACGCTGCTCTTAGCTTGTTATCAATTTGATGTAAAATACTGTGAAAACTAGCTAATTACATAATTAAGTTTTAAATTAATTATTTTGTCATATTAATCTATACTAATATTATAAAGCTGAAGAGTTTGTTTGTTTGAACGCGCTAATCTCAGGAACTACTGGTTGGAATTGAAACATTATTTTTGTGTTGGATAGTCCATTTATCGAGGAAGGTTATATAACATCACGCTACGATCAATAGGAACGGAGATTAAATGAAAAATGTTGCAAAAACGGGAAAAATGTCCACCGCCGGGAAAGGAAGCCGGGACGGGCCGCTAGTAACTGAAATTTGCATGATTAATAACCTTTGATGAAACAAAATTGTCTTTGGGCACTTAAAATCAAATTAAATTAATATACCTACATGTTATTATATTTATATTCTTAGAATTATGCACGCTTAAATATAAACGGTGTAAATAGACCCTTAACGAAGCCGAAAGGCACTTATTCTCCACGTCATTGCGATATTTTTTTTGTTCTGGACTATGCCTGGGAACCTTCTTGCTACGGAGATATTGGAGGTCAAAGTTCCAACATTTTCACAGTTTTTTTTTTAAATACTTTTGAAGGTTGTTAATGTACTTGAAATACCTCCATTACCCGTTAACTACTCATTGCATCTACCAGCACAGTGTTTTGAGTGCATTACATTGAGCTTTACAGTAAAACGAAATTTTTCACCCAAAAAATAAAGTCGTTTCCCAACGACAATTTTTGTGTAGGGTTACTTAGTTTGATGTACTGAACGCATGGTTGACGGCTTCGTGAAGGGTCTTTTTACACCTTGTAGGTATTGTATGGTGATGTAACAAAGAAGTAGTACTCCTCGTTGGTCTAGTGGTGGCAAGCGCGACAGCTGATCGTGAGGTCCTGAGTTTGATTCCCAGGTCAGGCAGTGTTATTGGGTTTTTCCGTGTGGAATTCCTCAATAGCAGCCCGGAGTTTGGATTTAGGTATGCCCGGTTGATAGGCTCGCTCCCTATTACATAGGACTGGGACTTAAACAAAACGGAGAAATGAGGTTGTAACTATACACAACTGCCCAACCCTCCAGGGAATACAGGCGTGATGTTATGTTATGAAAGGAGTATGCTCAGGTGTTTTAGTCAGCTTGAGAGAATGAATAAACGGCGATTAACAAAAGGAACTATTAAGGCGGATGTCAGTGAGAACACCGGTAGTGGACACCCCAGTAGGACAAACATCGATGTTATTGGTGATGTTCTTCACAAGGGACAGGTGCGTAGTACTCTCAATCGGCGTGCATCTATGTCAAGATGTATAAATGTGGACGAAGCGAGAGAAGTATGCAAGGATCGTAGCATGTGGCGTTCTATAGTTTCTGCCGACCCACATGGGAAAAAGGCGTGAGTTTATGTATGTAAATATAATGTAAAACGTAAAACACAGAGTATACAAACATACAATAAAGAGTTCATATAAATAAATAAATAAGAGGTATTATTTTCCCTTCGGTATCCGATTTTCTTCTAGACTAAATAATTATAGAGGTATGTACTGAAATATTATCCTAAAACTCATCCATCCGAAATTATCCTTTTCTACCGTACATCATACGGTCTAGCAACCTGTAATTAAATATGGTACATGTCTGAAATATGGTATTATAATATTATATAAACTTGATATTTTTATTATCTAGCTATGTTTTTGTTGTGAATGGTGCCGATTCTCTTGTTTGCCAACTAAACTAAAATTAGAGAATTGCTATCTTTTACTAACAGACAGCGCGAGAAAAGGACGGCGATAGATAAGAACTAAGTTAGAGATGTCAAATTAGTTTACGCTTTGAACTTCACCTTCCTTCGCCTTGTTTTAGTCGACACGTTGTGACGTGTCATCTAAATTTGTATGGAAACACTAGCTTCTGCCCGCAGCTTTGCTTGCGCGATTTTTTTTCACCCCCTTAGGGAAATTCGAGAAATCCCTTCTTAGTGGATGTTTACGTCACAAAATGAACCTACTGTCAAAATTTCAAGTTTCTAACCCCAGCCGTTTAGGCTGTGCGTTGATAGATCAGTCAGTCAGTAAGTCAGCTTCTCCTTTTATATATATAGATTAGTTCAACTAAATTTGACAGCTCTTATTTAAGTCCGTCTCTTTCTTATTTTATCAGAGTAACAAAGATGACAATAGCCTAAATTAACTTTAGTTTGTGCAAAACCGAATCGGCGCCACTGCCTTATTGGTCTAGTGGTCGCAAGCGCGACTGCTGAGCATCGGGTTCTGGGTTCGATCCCCAGGTCTGGCAAAGTGTTATTGGGTTTTTCCATTAGGAATCTCTCAGTAGCAGCCCGGAATCTGGATTTGTGCCCGGTTAATGGCAATAGGCTCGCTCTCTATTACAATAACTGGCGAAACGAGGGTGTACTAAAACACCCTGCCGAACCCTTCAGGGAATACGAAGCGTGATGTTATGTTATATTTTTGCTGTTGCTTTTTTCTATTATGCCGAATTAATCTAATATCTAAAAAATTTATATTTCCAAAGTGCAAATATTTTGCCCTTTGCCTTTAGTAAAGTAATGAAAATTTAGACATAGATAGAAAATGATATTAATAAAGATATCTAAATACTTGGATAATCTTGAAGATTACAGTTTAATTATACGCATCTATGATGTAAATGTAGCCACATCATTAGATATAATTGTATGTAACAGATGCCATGCTCACGCTTCAGCTCACAAGGGAACCACCCACAGACTCCCATATCAAATTAATTAATAGCTTTGATCATTTATATGTACTAAGTATCAGCCATTTAATTAGTAGAAACGTATAAGACTGATAGTAAACTTTTGTTTCCGAAAACAGTCCGCTTATTTACATTGATCCAGTTACTAGCTTGACAATAGACTTCCAGCGCTACTGGACTGGATGGAAACGTCTTTCTATCGTAGATTGGCATTGAACTATCGTTTCAATGCCAATCTAGCTATTAGATTAATGTAAATCCACTTTTATTTGAAGCAAAATGATTCGTTCTGCCTAGCCTTTTCCCAACTATGTTGAGGTCAGCTTCCAGTCTAACCAGATGCGGCTGAATACCAGTATTTTACACAGAGCGACTGCCATCAAACCTTCGCAACCCAGTTACAAGACAATGCCGATATCCTAAGGTTATACCGGTTGTCAAACTTTCAGGTTTCTGACTTCCCGTAACGACTGTCATAGGTATTCGTATGAAAGCCGGGACCGACTGTTTAACGTGCTCTCCGAAGCACGGAGGGGTCTCGATGTGTAACGAACGTTTACCCATCCGTAGACTGATCGCGGCAAGCGCAGCTTAATCTGATCGTTGGTAATTAGCCACGAGCCCTTCAGCTTTTAATATGTATGTACCTATCTACAATCAATGTGTAATGCGTGTATGTGTATGGTGTTTTATATTTTTTATGTTTTATTTTTTATTTGTTGGTGTTATTTTATTTTATTTATATTATAATTTGTTTTTGTTTTATTTACATAAGTTATAAATGTGTTAATGTTTTTTCTTGTAACTGGATTAGTATCCACACGCCATTTAGGTGATCACTGAAAATCAGCGCTGTGTTTGTGGTCCACGCACAGCATTATGCTGAGTGGTCACCTTTATGTCACAGTTGACTTCTTTATTTAAATTTTTATTTTTATGCAATAATGTTTTGTGTCTCTATGACGAATAAATGTTTTATCTTTCTTTCTTTCTTTTATGCCAGTATCATTTAAAGCAAAATGATACTGGCGTAAAAGGTTCACATTGCATTTTACTAGGACCTTTTACTAGAACTCCGCTCTTCTAAAATACTCTTTATATTCCTAAACAAAGTAATATATAAAAACAAATATACAAGGTTAGTCGGAAAGGGGTACTAGGCCGCACGCCACCTAATGTATCACTGATGATTGTTTTGGAAAAAGTGTTAAAATTACAAAATACGATAAACAAAAAAACATGCGAAATGATTTTTATTTTAGTTTTTTAAATTCTTCATCCCTACTTTAGTTACAAATTCAGAAAATGGAGCTTCTAATTCGTAATCCCAAATATGACCTAAAATATAAACACAGCTGATCACAGCGGAAGATAGATAGAATTTAACGTATTTTTTATGAAATCTTTGAACAGATATTTCTCTTAAACTAATGACTTTTAGGGAAAGATGTAGAAGAAAAGTTATTCATTATTCTGGGTATTTTAACACTCTTTCGGCTTATTATACCTTCCCCCTTTCCGACTAACCTTGTATAAAGTTTCCAGTTCATCTCTAGGCTCATTGTGCGTCTATTCTCTAAACTTTGTCAATAGTTGTTAAACATCCACTGCAGAACATGAGCATTCTGTATTGTTTTAAGTGTCACAAGTATTTCAAACTACTCAAGAGTTGTATAAACTATGACGTCAGAACGGATGATCGGGGTGGAAATTGCCGTAATCACAACGCAAAGGTAACCGGATTCAATTGATAAAATTTCCTTGTCGCCTCTTACAACAAGAGACAAGATTGCGTGGTCTTTGTATCGTCCAGATCGTGTTGCAAATTGGAATTTGACGTTCTCATTTATTTGTATTAAACTAAGCCGGTAGTCTTAAGAGGAAATGCGGTCGGCATTTACTCCATACAAACGTATTCCTCAGTTTCCTCCTTGGATGTCACTAGAGCAAATAATTTTTACCATATCATATATATCTGCCACCACTATGTCCCTATGTTTTGTTTTTGTTCATAAATTAATTATTAAAAGAACTAGAAACGTTTAAATTTTACAATAATCGGCCGGTTTTACCACCGTATTCAGACATCTGGCAAACAAATTTGACGAATATAAAAAATAAAAGAAAAACATACAGACATAAACAATGTCTTTCTTAAATTATTGATGAAAAAAATATTAAAATCGGTCCAGATCTGAAGAAGGAAACGGGGGAATACGAAAGTACGATTTCGCTAATATTGCACAGGAAATCAGCCCGAGATGCAGGTGTCTCTTTCGCGCTCAATGGGAAGGTTTGCGGGAGGGGTGAGACGGAAATAGATCGCAAAAACCTATTCAAATTATTAATATTTTGCAGCCCGCGTTTCCTCTTAAATCATTTCACCAAACTAAATACGACAAAATTTACCTAATATTAATAACCGTGTCAATACATACATAAACTCACGCCTTTTTCCCATGGGGGTAGGCAGACACTATAGAACGCCACATGCTACGACTCTTACATACCCCTTTCGCTTCATCCACATTCATACATCTTGTCATACACGCACGCCGGTTGAGAGTACTACGCACCTGACCTTTGTGAAGAACATCACCAATAACATCGATGTATGTCCTTCTAGGACGTCCTCTACCGGCGTTCCCATTAAGATCCGCCTTATAAATTTCTTTTGTTAATCGCCGTTCACTCATTCTCTCAACATGGCCAAACCACCTAAGCATACTCCTTTCAATTTTTGTCACTACATCATCTTTTAAACCGCAACTTTGTCTAATCTCTTCATTTCTCAATCTATCATTCAAAGTTACACCGCACATACTTCGCAAGGAACGCATTTCCACGGCATTTATTCTACTTTCATGCCTCTTCTGCCACGACCAACATTCACTTCCATACATAAGCGTAGGTACCAACACACCATTATGGACAGCCAGTCGTGCCTTTTTGGACATCGACCGGCTAGCCACAACCGCATGCAATGCCGTGTCAATAAACACATGTTTATTGTTGTTTTGGACCAACACGCGTGCTTTACAGTTTTTACAATTTCCCCCAAAAGTGAAACCCTCAAACACTTATGGCAAAATACTCAAATGCTACTCAATTTTAAGTAGCCGTTAACTCCGTGCCATCACTGTCACTTCGCCTTAGAGTGACAGTGACAGCACGGGACTTAAGCCGCATCTTAAAATTGAGTACCGTTTGAATATTTGGCCATTGGTTAATTCAACAAACATAAAACAACCTCGCAAGTCGCTGTAATATTTAGTCTTTAACTTATCATCTCAACATTTTTAAAATTCAAAACATTAAAGTTTCATATTATAACTCTAGTTCCAACAAATAATATAAAACGTGAGCACAATGGCTCAACGAGTACGATAAACGAATAATATGACGTTTTGTTGGACATTCACGTCAACTACAAGTGGCCTTAACAAGCGGAATGATAACAATACCCTTTCAACTCGTCCTCCATGACAAGGACGAGCCGCCAGGAATAAACGTGCAACAATGTTAACAAGAGAGTTCTAGCCATTTCAACAATTGTAAGGTCCTAAGTAATATAATCAAATCAACTGTCTTCAAAATCAATCTTATTTCTAGCAGAACCCATTTTCAAACTTTCGTCGAGGAAGTGTCTATGTATTAATTTGATAACATCCCGAAAATTTTGAATTATTATTTATTTGGGACCGTCAACATTCTCTTTGAAATAGGCTGGTAAACAGTAACTCACCAAGGAATAATATTCTCCTTATTTTGTAAGCACCCTACATGCTTTGATGAATCGATAAATGAGTCATACGTCAAAAAAATGAGAGATTACCAGAAAATATAAATTTTTACGGCTAGCTGTGGATTTTCCATTAACATTTTCATCTGCAAGCTTTTTAAGAGCTATTTTTATTTCCCTATGGACGCAGTGTTGTGGGGATTGAAATATATTGTCGGACACTTTGCTTATTGAATTTTTTTATATAATCGTGAAGATTCCAATTTCTTTTTTTAACTTTAACTGTTTCTTTTTAACATAAATTAAGTTGCCATTATGAGTTAACTGCTTTACCACTAATTACGTGTCCACGTGGACACACTAGGCATTACTGGATAGATAACTATTATAACAAAGTTTTCAAGAAATAAGCGTATATGCAAGGTTAATCGGAAAGACGACTCTATCCTACAAACAAAATTATAAATTACATTCAATGGAACAAACATTCTTAAGACTACTCATTTACAACAATCACAGCTATTGAATACTTCCAATAGTTCAAATAACTCCGCCGAGATAGGAACTCTTGCGAGAGTAGCGATTGATTTTCAATATTCCACAGTAAGGAACTTTTAAAATTAAAGTCAATGTACTTGTCGCAATTTAAAATTCACCGTTGGTTTAGCACAGTTTACTTTTAATAAACTAAAACGTTTCGGACAGACTTTATTTCTTTATTGTTTTTTCGAAAACGAGATTTTTCGTTTTACTATTATTGTTCTGCAATACTTTTAATATTTTTAGGGTTCCGTATCTCAAAATGAAAAAAGGAACCCTCATAGGATCATTTCGTTTTCCGTCTGTCTGTCTGTCAAGACCCTTTTTTTCAGGAACGCGTAGAGGTATTAAGTTGAAATTAATATCAAATACTCAAGTCTGCAATCCCTTGAAGCTGTGAAAAAATCAAACTTCAAAGTCCATCCAATCAAAAGATACGGCCGTTTATACCGCATATTTTGACACTTGCAAGGGACACAAAATCTATAGGGTACTTCCCGTTGACCTAGAATCATGAAATTTGGCAAGCAGCAATGTCTTATAGCACAAGAAAGGGAAAAATCCGAAAATCGTAAATATGTAGGTACACAACTTTTTTTTTACGACGGCCTATTTACTTGCCTACTAGTTTATACAGAACCCTCGGTGCACGAGTCCGACTCGCAATTGGCCGGTTTTTTTTTAATTTAATATTCTGTGGTGCTGCCTAATCAGAAAATGTTTTTATAACCTGAAAAGCTGACGACAAGGCACTAAAAATCTGCGCGTAAATAACGTTTCATGACAAATATAATTTCTAATTACATCAATCGTAGGTATAAAGTGTTAAAGGATTTATAAAGAACTTATCTGACAGCTGAACTTTGAAAATTTTCATTCACACCCTCCATTATAATCTGTTTTCTTATCAGAGTATAGTTATTTTCCATCAAAGTAGTCTTGTTATAAGAGTAAACATACTGTATGTTTCACTGAGCATAGATGGTGTGATTTAAGATTCTCTTTCATACAGGTATTTCTCATTCCAAATTACCGTGAAAATCTCTAAGCATCAGAGCGGCGTTGCGGCGCCACACCGCAAAGATGTCACCGTATCGGCTGGCACACGAGCGGTGCGGCGCCGCAACGTTGTTATGTCGCAGCGGTGCCGCCGGCGCCCCAGCAACGTTGGACAGTCTATTAGTGTATAAACAACTGAGCGGTACCACTCCGACGTCGCAACGCATTCACCCCTCCCCGCCTCGTCTCGGTGGTTGCAAGTCTGGTGCGGCGCCGCAGAGCATCGTGTGACATGCCACAGATATTTCTATGTAAGACGACGCAGCGACACCGCTCCGGCACGGCACCGCCGCCGCAATGCATCATGTGCCCCGCTCTTACGGACTCAAGACTACATTAATAAAATAAAATTATTGGATTTAAAATTTCGCTGTGGTTATTTTTTTACTTCGCTACGATGTTCATCATGCTCGTAAACTATAGAGTAGCAATTTATATGCAACTTTATACTCATTCCGGTATTATTGCTTTATTTAACTTGGAACCTTTTCAAAACACTTAATGTGAACATTACTGAGAGTTCTGTATACATAGACCACAAAATTAGAGTTAAATAACGTAGGTTGACCTGCTTTGCATGCGATTTAGTTGGAGCAATCCTCCTACATGTTTCGCAACTAAGTCAGTTCCCTCTCGCCCGTCTCCGTTTTCGCAAGCGCGAATGGGTACAAGATGCGTGTATGGGCAAAGGCGTGCACAGTATTTATTTCCCACCACTAAATTGCCCCCCGTCACATAGGTAATTCATAGGTCAATAATTGTGACACGCATATTTTTAACCGACTTCCAAAAAGGAGGAGGTTATCAATTCGACTGTATGTTTTTTTTTTGTATGTTTGTTCCGCGATATCTTTGCTAATTGTGAACCGATTTTAATGATTATTTTTTGTTTGAAAGAGTATTCTTTCGAAATGGTCCCATTTAAATTTGGTGAAGATCTGATGAAAAACTTCGGAGATAAACCATTTGAAGTCGGTTTTATTTTTGTTAAAAAGTGATTATCATACAATAATATGACAAACTTGCAGTATCTAGGTATTTAACTCAATATTTGTGACATAGACAAACAATGCCTAAAATACACTCTCTCGTAAAATACAAGTCTCGAAACTAACTCCGTTCGCTTGTAAACTGTTTTATTTTACGCGATAAAAGTTACCCTTTGTACTCCTCCAGGTACCAAGTTACTGTCAATACTGCCAAAATCATTTAAATTGGTTTGTTAGTTTAGTGTGTAAGTATAGCAAATAGACAGACAACAGATTCACTTTCGTATTTATAATATCAAAATGGATCCACAAACAATATAATTTCACACACAAACAAAATTGTAAAAACATTTCCTTTATTTTTCTTGGATATTGTTGGATGTAAAACAATAAACATGAGCGTCGTAACATACAATAAGATACATACATATGTGCCTTGAGCACAGATGTATGACGCTGCGACCAATAACTCCATAAATCCTCTGTCTCAGCTGCAGTTTGCCAATAAGCATTATTTGCCAAAACAAAAGTACCTACTACCTATCCGTACCTACATTTTTGTTTTTCTCTTAACTGCAGAGCGTCTAGACAATGTCAATAATATTTAATATTTCTACAGATGTAAGTAACCGCGGTATCTTTAGTAGCGACGGTAAAAAGAAGATATTTTAAACTCGGAAGTTATGAGCTCTCTATCTAAAATTGGCGCCTAAAATATGAAAAGAATACCTCATACTCAGCAAAGAAATAAAACAACTCATTTTATTTCCATTTTATTAAATACGTCGTAAGTAAATGGAGCGTATAATCTACCACAACTTTTCAAGTAGACCCCAATTCTCCAGAAATTCTGAAGTAAAAATAAATCCATGATTGAATTTCGCGTTTTAGGTAGGTATTTGACTTTTATCAGACCTCGCTAAATAATTCAAGACTTGTTAAAGTGATTGTGGCTATTCAATTTCTAGAAATAGATATTTACTAAGAAATGTTTATCGATTCTTGTGTATAATTGTGTTTTCACGATCATGTTGCTAACTACAGAATAAATACTCTTTATTGACGAATCTTACGGTACAACTGTCTATCATCAAACCCACAGTTACCCAAATCTTATCTATAGGGACAACATCATCTCCCCAGTACCGAAGTCTGCTTTCTAACTAAGGTACTAATCACAATAATAAGCATAAATTTTCAAAAAAATCTGGATCATTTTAGACACACTTACTTATCTACATTACCTGTGAAAGATTTCGATCGTGTATGCGATAGCATTTCATAGCATGAGTAAGCGTGGATAAACGTGCTTTCGCATGCGGACGCTGAATCGATACGAAAATGTGAAAGCATGCGAACGCACGCTCATACAAAATGCCCATTATGTATGAGTGAAATGCGAACGAAGCGAATTAATGCTGATATTAATGTATTTAGTCCCCAAGTCTTTCAAAGCGCAATCTTGTTCACCCAACATGTAGTCGAAACACCTTTTAGTGATTGAATAATAAATATTCAAACCCACGCTAATTCTAAACAAACGAGCGACGTAAACAGAGAGTGAAGACACAAATAAACAAGCACGTCTGTTACGTAAGCACGATGCAAGGAATTTTACGAATAAGAAGATAATATTTTCGTAATCCGATCACTTCCTGATAATATTTTTCGTAAAAATGTACGTACGTCACTATCTATATTTTCGTTGAGCTCAGGGATTAGGGAACCAATTGAGTTTTAGGGGGCCCTGTTATTAATTGAACGAGGGTCCGTTTTGTTTAAGATTAATAAAAAAGCTGTTGTCAGCCCCGAATTATGGTTTGGAATATTACCTACTAAGTACTTCGTGAAAGTAAGTAGTCATCTGTTAATATCTATGTATAGTGCTTTAGGGTAATTACGAACATGGGAATATTCCGAAAAATACCAATTTCTACTAAACTAGGCAATATTATTTGGTCTGGCAACATTACATTACATTGCAATAAACATACATTCTAGCATTATCACGTTGCCAGAGCAAAAAATATTGCCTGGTTTAGTAGAAATTCGTAATTTTCGGAATATTCCCATGTTCGTATTTACCCTAAAGCACTATACATAGATATTAACAATAAGTATCTTTAATAACTTAATCATTTATATTAGAACTAGCGACCCACCTCGGCTTCGCACCGGTGCAATGTAGATACTAATGTGGGGCATATAAATGTTCCTCTTGAATCACTCTATCTATTGCTGAAAATGACATTAAAATCCGTTGCGTAGTTTAAAAGATCTAGGCGTACAGACAGCGGGAGCGACTTTGTTTTATACTATGTAAAGAAGATACGATAATCCGTAAATATGTAGTTTTGCTTATGTAATTAAATACAAAATTTTGTAACCGTTCCAATCGTATATTAACAGCAATATTAATTTATATTCTACACTAGTCGCTTTAAGGTTTATTATTAAGCTATTTAGCGAACTTATTAACACCTGCCTGAAATCGTGAGGAAAACAACCTTGGTGCTTGAGTAAACAATTGAGGATCGGAGGACTAATAGTCAAAGACGTAAGGTCACTAAACTGTCCTCCCGATCTTCTGATCTCACTTAACTTCAGTCAGTGGAATATATTATTATTATTGGTACTGGTATACAGGCTGTTAACAAAATCATGTAATTCCTTCAAACCTTGTGATGTACTGCTGACATAGATTAACCCTGCACGGAAAACATAACATGGATATAATAAAAAAAAATTACAACAAGTAAACATGTGTTCTTAACGTGAGGCATTTTAGCGCCCAGAGCGAATTGCGCTGTTATCGCTCGCCATGCGATCATTTAATTCGGGGCGCTAAAATGCCTCACATTAGGAACACATGTTTACTTCTTGTAATTTTTTTTATTGTATCCATATGTATCCCGTTCAGGGTTAATCTATGTCAGCAGTACTTCACGAGGTTTGAAGGAATTACATGATTTCGTTTACACCCTGTCTCCTTCTTCCTGCCCTTATCCCACACTAGGTGGGGTCGGCACAACATGTAATTATGAAATCCGTTGTTAGAGGTTTTGGCTTATTGTTTTATGACCGGCCGCCTGCCTGACGTCAACCCTCCTTGGTGGCTCCTTGGGAAGGGTGATGTCAGGCATTCGTTTTCACCCTGTATATGTTAATAATATATGCTTACCGACGTAACGGAATTTATGGAACGGTTTCGATAAGCATCGTCTACACTAACACTTTTACCAATTAAAGTTTTAATCTGTTTTATACCGCACTTTGCTTCAACTTGGGAGCTGATCCTTAAACATTTTATTATCCGAGGCTGCCGAAGTGCGCTACCATAGTCACTTTTATAATAAAGTAGAGAAAATTAAACGTAACATTTTTGTTCTAAAATACCTTAGTCGGCTGTTTACTTATCGATGTTAATGCTATGTTTAATCCAATCTGAGAGGTGTTCTTGGAATTCTGGCTGCTAAACTCTCGGTCGAAATTATGAAAATCAACTTATTAATGTTTTTACTGATAGTTCTCTTGTCAGAAAACAAAACTTTACTATATTGTAAGGCTGAGTTGCACCAACTAACTATAACCATAACTGTACCAAAATTTCTGTCAAATCAGTACAAATTTGACATAGTACAAGTTAACAATTATAGTTAGTTGGTGCAACTGAGCCTAAGAGTTTTATGGCAAAATACTCAAACGCTACTCAATTTTAAGTTGCCGTTAATTTCGTGCTGTCACTTTCACTTTGTTTTAAAATGAAAATGACAGCACGAGACTTAAAAACAACTGAAAATTGAGTAGCGTTTGAGTATTTTGACATTAAACTCATACAATCTATCTTGGAATTGTAAGAGAAGACGAGCAGACGCATCCTCCTTGTGCACGAATTATAACTAACTGCAATCACCAACGTAGTGATTATTGAGAGACCCATGGTCAGCGGGGCGCTTAGAGACTGATATGGTGATGACGACCTATGTACGCATACATGGCTATAAAAAGACGTAGCCCAAATTTTGCGTAGCTTTGATCCATCTGTATAGTAAATTTAAGTTAGCATTTGCATATTGGCGACCGCGACCCGCTAGGGTGACCTAGAGTTAACGCTGTAACTTGAGTCGATCAGCGCTTATAATAATCTCATAGTAAACGGTAGGTCGCGCGGTCGCCATCGCCGGTCGCGGTCGCCGGTCGCGGTCGCCAAAATCAAAGATAATGCTACCTTAACATAAATTAATATGCAGATCCAAATATACAGTTCAAATTTACGATATACTAGTCGAGTTTGTATGGGAAGATGTTGTTTTAGATATTTCCAAACGTCGTAGTACAAACGTTGTTTCTTTTAATGATAGTCAAGATATCCAAAAGCGTCTGAGTAACTGAGTATATTTTCAATAACCTAGTATATTTGTAATTCGCACCTACATTATTTATGAGATTATGTAGACTTTTATGTTTTCATTTCGCCAAAAAACTTGACAAAATTGTGTGGGACAGATGGATTGCTCCCAAATAAATATTTATTGCAAATATCTCGGGGATACTTCCTGTGAATAAACGTGTGCAGAGTAAATATTCGGAAGTGTGTACATTTTAGATGAATGTGTCTGCTTTATGAATAGCCTTACAGAAACAAGTGAGGCAGCATAATTGCTTTTTTTTTCCTGTAAACAGATTTTATTTCCTATTTGTGATTGTGGTGTTTTTTTTTCGTTTTAAATACATTCTGACTAGTACGATTTTCTTTTTCGTATTACGTAGATAATTCCTTACTCAGAACAATTATATCGTCAGTGGAAAGGTAAAAAGACTAAAGCGCCAATATACCTACTTTACAGTAGAGAGATTCAAACTATGTTTTTACGAAAATAAACATAGTTATTTTTCTTTTCATAGTTATATTAAATAGATAATTAAATTATCTATTTAATATGTATACTCTAAGAAAAATTACTATGTTTATTTTCTTAAAAAAATACTTTGAATCTCTCTACTGTAAAGTAGGTACATTGGCGCTTTAGTATTTTTGCCTTCCCACTGACGATAAATGTACCTACCTAGATTATACAAGTACTCATCCCAATGCGAAAATTGCGCCGGCAGTTTCTAGTTCGCCTCGCTGCACTTTTCCTAAGATGATTAGTTATTTATACGCCCTCGGGTAAAGATGGTATAGTCCTAAGTATAGCCTTTGAGCAAACAACCTAGTCTAATGCGTGAGCGCGTTAACAGGCAACTGATAAATCCCAGTGCTTCATTAAAATATATTGGATAGACAAATATTTAACGGCCACATGAAACCTTACATTTTATTGATGGGGCACTATCTCCTCCTTGATAGACTTTAATTCATGTGTTCAGCAGTACTTGGTCACACTTTTTATTTGATTCTCACAACATCTACACATCATCATACTGTTCCAAAACTCAGGGCGTTAAATAGATAACTGTATGCAGTTCCTAGTTTGTAAGGTTCTTACAGCCTTTTTATAATGTATCACATACAATTCTTGAAAGTTCCTGTTCTGTATCTACATCAAGCTCTAAGCAAACCATCGCTAGTTCCATTATCGCCGATAAAATCTCTTTGCTACCAATACTTTCTATAAAGTTACTTACCACACTAACAATATGCAGCAAGTTTTGAAGAATTCTTTATTCTACTATATTAATATATTCTTCTGGAAAGAAATAGGGAAAATCGAATATTATCATAATAACACTATCCCAACGAAACAAAAGGATCGTCAATCATAACGTCTTTACCCTTTACGATCTTTATATTCTTTATCTTTAAGAAAAGTTGTATATCCTTCAAAACTGTTCAAAAGTTTATATTTCTAGACTAAAAAGATGGCTTAGTCTAGATTTCAGTAAATTTACGAAACCAGTTTTTGTTTAAATTTTATCGTAGAGGTACATATAACTTAGTATACGCAATAAAAATAAGTCAGCTGAACAACTGTATTATATTTTGACGAAATAGACTTTCATCTCTGAAGTAGGTACAATAAAGTCTTCATACAACGCCACAAGCGTAAATAAGAATTTGTAGATAAGAAAAAACATGAAAAATGCTACCCAGGAACTTTATGCCTAACAAGATTTGGAGTAACAGCAAAGGTGAGTGGAAAAAAGGAGAATAGCGTTTGTGCATTATTATAATATTATACTTGTGACCTTCCGCGACATCATTCGTGTCGTTTTATACGTGCGTGTAGATTGCTTTAATAAAACGAAAAAGATGCTGCTAAAAATGTATGCAACATCTTTTAAGAAATATGAAACGGCACAATTCACGGAATTTATTGATATGATACCTATTCCCAATGAATACGCGTATAAAAGATCCAAGCTGTAACCATAAATCGATATCCAGTGGAAATCCACTCTATTCCAATAAAAATACGTACCAACAAGCTCACGTATCCATGGATACCGTTGTACGCCATAATGACATCCCTGAAATCGCCCTCGCAGTACCCGCACGTGTCTGGCTTCAAGGTCAAGTTCAGTCTGCTCTTAGCGTCCCTCATCATCTTAACCAATAGAGACTCCATCTCTTCCCCCTGCCCCCCTCTACTGGCCTGCTCCCGCAACACGGACACAATCTGTGTCTCATTGATGCCGCTATCGGAGGCATTACCAGATGCGGCTAAAATCTCTTGGAATATTTCCAAAAGCGTCTGCGATTTGTTAGACATCTTAATAGAGTTCTTCAGTGATTTCTACAATAGTTTCAGCACTGGAAACTCATCGTTCATAGTTGTCCTTTTTGTCTTCGTTCCATTTGCAACCTGAAACAAGATAAATGTTCGCGTTAGAGCAATTTTTATTTCCACTGGGATTAAAATAGATATTTTTTCTCGCACAATGTCATATTTTATCGTAACAACCGCGAGGTATTGTCATTAACGTTTTGCTTACAAAGCGCGAGATTTTCATCCTAATAATTATTTGTGTGATATCTGATCCAACGTATATACCTAGCCAACGAACGAGGTTCTATACCGCTAAAAGCCGAATTTATTTGGTAAAATTCAACAAATGACGAAAGTTCATTGGCGTTTGTTGGCCTTCGTTGACTAGATGTGTACACTGCATTACAAAGATGAAAAAAGTAAATAAAAGAATATGCTATAAACCATTTTGCTGAAAGAATATATTATAAAAAAATAAAACGTATTTAAATTGTTACAGTACCGACTAGAAAATACTTAGTCAACATAGTATTAACAATACCGAGATCTGTAGAGAATAACAAACTTAACGTAACATTAATTAGTTTAGCTTTTGAACGGTTAATTTAAAGCGATTCTAACTTTGTTACTACAGGGTCAAGAGACTTAGCTACGCTCATTTGCAGAGACAAGAACCTTAATAGGTAACCGAGTCAATCTTTAATCCTCATTAAGCAAGCCTGAGTAACTTTGCTTCATTTTACAAAACCCATTAGAGGACATTTCCACTTCATTATTAAACTGGATTTAACTTCAGAATTTTTAATCTCCGGACTCTATGAAAGACATATAATATCTTAATGACAACAACAGAAGCAAATATTAATTTTATGATTGCTTCCTCGCTGGCAGTGTTCCAGCGCTTTGTGAGGCTGAGATAACGATCTTAAAGTCAACATTTTTATTGTTATTTATATATTGGTGCTTATGTTGCTATAAGAACTATATATTCGTACTTATTTGCTATTTCTTTCTTAAATTGTTTTAAGTAACTATTTTTATAATTAAAAACCGCACTCAGGTATCAAATTATTCCTTCACATCACTGTCATCTAGAAGCGTACCCAGAAGACTGGCAGCGATTATTCTTTGACCAAAGAATAAGCTTGCATAATAATTACAAGGTTTTGTTTAACTTGCACTATTCGTATGTTTAATTTTCTAACATCACATTTCCGTATTGCCTTTCCTTCTTAGCTTAATTTTAAAAAGCACTGTTGCAATCTTTATGTTCTAGGTTCGATGGCAGATTCGGTTATGAAACATACCGTTGTGATAATAACGTAAATTATCTTTTATTTTTAACCGACTTACAAAAAGGAGGAGGTTACTATGTTCGTCTGTATGTATTTTTTTTATGTATGTTCATCGATATTTTCGTCAATTGTGAACCGATTTTGATGATTCTTTTTTTAATGGATAGGATATACTTCGAAATTGGTTCCATTTAAATTTGGTGAAGATCTGATGAAGAGCTTCGGAGATAGACAATGGAACTCCTCAATGACGAACAGTACCTACGCATATTGTGATGATGTGATTATGTTACGAGCAGCGTCTTTAGTAGGTCCAACCAAGTTTTAATTAAAACCATTTAAAATGAAAATAAAGAATTAAAATAAAAAAAATTTTTACAAAAAATTTAAACCGACTTCAAAAAAGAATTAAATAATTACCATATAAAATTAATAGTTTCAGAAGTCGGTGCCTTCAATTTGGTTCAGCGTGGATCAGCACCGACTTCTGAAACTGTTAATTTTATATGGTAATTATTTAATTATTTTTTGAAGTCGGTTTAAATTTTTTGTAAAAAATGTTTTTATTTTAATTCTTTATTTTCATTTTAAATGGTTTTAATTAGCTTCACTTCGTATACCTATTTGTTTGTTTGATTCAAATCTTGCGACAGATTTTCAACTACTTCTGCTTAACTGATTCTCCTGAAACTTCGCACACAAATTCAATTCCCATGGCAATACAACTTTATAATAATTTCAACCTTCAATCCTCAAATCTCAATGCTGCAGGGATAGATACTGCAAGATAAAACCATTTAACTTAAAAGTTTACTTGAGATACTGTGTTGGCGATTGGAAATTTATCAAAAGTTGACTAAACGGACTATAACTTACTGTTACTTACCTTAATCTATAAGTTAGAAACATGTTCCCATGTTACCTATACTATTAAAAGTTTTTCACGACCCGTGTGCCAACTTCAAGCAATCACGCTCAGCGCGCCGCCTCCGCCATTTAAATTGATAAACAGCACTTAACTTATACCTTTATAAACTCTCCATTTGCCCATAAACATAAATTCTGTACGATTTCCCTGAAGGTGCCGATAACACAAGGAGTCCTAAGCACCTCAGGACTCCTTCTGCTATCGGCATCTCTCGGAAACACATTACCATATTCGGGATTTAAAGATAACATATTGCTAAACTTTTGTGGGGCTCGTGGCTAATTACCAACCGCGCGGATCATACGATTTGCGAGGTTAAGCTGCGTTTGCCGCGGTCTGTCTGTGGATGGGTGACCGGTCATTACATATCGAGACCCCCCCCGCATCTCGGAGAGCACGTTAAACAGTCGGTCCCAGGTGTAATACGAATACCTATGACAGTCGTTACGGGAACTCAGAAGCCCGAAAGTCTGATCTCCAGTCTAACCTTAGGATATCTCTCAACCGGCGTGCGTGTATGACAAGATGTATGAATGTGGATGAAGCGAAAGGGGTATGTAAGAGTCGTAGCATGTGGCGTTCTATAGTTTCTGCCTACCCCCATGGGAAAAAGGCGTGAGTTTATGTATGTATGTATCGGCATTGCCCAGTAACTGGGTTGCGGAGGTCTGATGGCAGTCGCTCCGTGTAAAATACTGGTATTCACCCGCATCAATGAGAGCCTAACTGTTCTTTCTAAATGGTTTACAGCCAATAATCTATTACTTAATGCAAATAAAACAAAATGCCTTAAGTTTTCACTACCAAATGTACCCCAAGTAGGTTTAAATTTAATGCTCGATGGCAACAAACTTGATACAATTAATGAAACCGTATTCTTAGGTATAACTATAGACTCTAAATTGCAGTGGGGTGCTCATATTACTGCCCTGTCGGCGAGGTTAAGTTCGGCTGCATATGCAGTTAGGAAAATTAGGCAGCTGACTGATGTGGCTACAGCTAGGTTAGTGTACTTCGCGTATTTCCACAGCATTATGTCCTACGGCATTCTGTTGTGGGGCTCAGCAGCTGACGTTGATTCGGTTTTTATTTTACAAAAGAGAGCAATCCGTGCAATTTATAACCTGGGTTCCCGCGAGTCCCTTAGAAACGTGTTTAAAGATATTAGCATACTAACTTTGCTGTCACTCTACATTTTGGAAAATATCTTGTATGTTAGAAAAAACTTGCATTTGTTTAATGTTAGGAGTGATTTTCATAATAAAAACACACGGCATAAACATAAAATTGTGGTACCTACCTAAATTTAGATTAACTAAAACTAGTAAGTCATTTTTAGGTAATGGCGTACGTTTTTATAATAAGCTGCCGAAATCTGTAACAGATCTTACAGAGGGAAAATTCAAAACCCATATTAAACGTGTCCTCACTCAAAAAGCATACTACAAGACTAAGGACTACGTTGATGACAGGGATGTTTGGCATTAGTTCTTGCACATGTTGCTTCCCTGGAACCTCATTAACAACATATGTGTATGTCTATTAACTATCCTCAATTATGATTATATATTTTTATTTTTTAATGCTATCATTACTCTCAAGATATCTTTATCTTACTTTACAATGATTTTTTAGCTAAGTTTTGATGACATTTAATTATGTCAATTGTTTTATATAGTTTAGCTTCCTTATCACTTTTGTAAATGTGAGAACTTTGTGGACCTGCCTCTATAAATTTGTAAATTACTGTTATTCATACAGTTTTTATTCTATTTTGTTTGTAAATTTTTGTTTTACATTACTCATTGGTCTGTGGTCAGGACTCCATTGTTCTCTCACTATCCTAAATCATTGTACTCTGAAATTGTTAAAGATATTATTTTTAAAAGAGTAACCATGGAGTTTCTTGCCGGCTCTTCTCCATAGGAAACGACTAATTGGAACCGTGCATCTAAATTCGACTTTTCATAAGCACCTGTATTGGTTTATGTGAAATAAAAACTTTTGATTTGATTTGATGTGTTGTCTGTTTCTTTGTAGACTTTTTAAACATAATTGCTTTTTTAATTTTCTTTTATTTTTTAGTTATTAGTTGATTATAAACAAAAAACACTATTTAGTGAATAAACATAGAAATAACAGGTCTAACAATTATTTTCTAAAACCGGTCTAGACCTATGTAAGATATCTATATCATGAATATTATAACTAGATTTTGAACTGTATATTATCTTGGAGTTGTTTATAAAAGGGCTTGTTAGCAAGTTGTTTGTTCAACCGTTGATATTACTCTACATTAGTCTATCATGTTTGAATATTAAACAACAATTCAAACACTGATCATTAATATTAACTACTAGCTGCCCGGACAGACTTCGTTCTGTCAAAAGTTATTGGCCTGTAGTGGGAAAAGAAATGTGTTGTTTTTACTATTTTCCACGCGATTTATATGTTTTTTATCTCCATAAAAACCTTCCTTATGCCTTAAAATATATTTAAAAAAAAAATACCGAATTGGTCGAGCCGTTCTCAAGTTTTGCGCTTAGCAACACAATTGGCGATTCATTTTTATTTATATAGATATAAATTCCTTCGGGTTTTAAAAGGTTAATATACGTACCTATATAGTTACATAGATAACCGTAATGCTTTAACAAAAGATAAAACGATTATGAGACAAAATAGTCAGAGATATTCTGCTGAAATCCCAATATAATATTATGCTGACAATAGAAGAATTTAATTTGATACCGTAATATCCGCAACGATTGCATGACAACAATGTTACTAATCCAACCTTTTCTTACGAGTAAATTGTGTCCAAGTAAGCCTTTCATTTAACAGGAATACTAGCTCTTAGATATTTCAAATATTTTATAGGATGCCAAGAACAGTTTAAATTAAATACCCCCTCCATTTTTAGATTGTTTTTTTTTAATGGTCGTTTACTTTCTATACCTCTTTTATATAATAAAAATTAAATTCTTTCGAATTTTTTAAAGCAGTCATCTACCGAATCGTAATGATGTTCATGTTTCTTCATAGCTACCAATAACTTTATTTATTCGACCTTGAATAAAAGTACTATAAAAAGTACCTATCCTAACTTTAATATCAACCAGTTTATGATCTGCTGAGGGGTGCCGAGATAACAAAAAGATTTTTACTGCTATTAAATTAGCTTGTATCATTTTATGAGTCTGGCTGATATCAGGAGATTACGTGGTCGTGACGAATATTTCGCACTTTATTAAACTATAATAGACTTGACCTGATTTATTAAATTCAAGGGAACAAGGTTTATTAGTCGAAGACACGATAACATAATCGGAGCTATCACTTTAATAACAAAAAACAGGAAGACAGCAGTTAGCAACGCAGTTAATTTCACTGATTTTGGGCATAAATTCCAAATCCAATTAACCTTCTTCAAAATCACTTTGGTAAAGAGCATCCAACCTCGTTGGCATATAAATTCCGCCGCCATTTTGAAAAAGAAAATATTTGGCGGCCACCAATAAAATACTTGGAAAAAATTTAATAATGCCTTATTTTTCTATTTTTGAACTAAAATATCTCAAACAGTATATCACTTACGAGATTTCAACTCGGAATTCTTTTGTTTGTAATCACTTACTCTGTCGACTGACATTTATTTTACCACTGGCCGCCAAAACCAGTTTCATTTAAAATGGCGTAGGTACGTTAGATAATCTAGTTACTGCCCAGGTCCCATACAAAAATGTTTAAACTCTTTTTTCATGAAGCTTGCATTATATTCAAAGAATTCGAACAACTTGAACCTGAAACAAGTTCTACTGTGCCCAATCAAAATACTACTGGTAACAGCGTATAATTATTTCAAAGCATACAATATTATTTTTCTATCATTTATGGTACGAGTACCTATCCTATACGCTGTTGAGGAAATGGAACAATAACACAATACGTCACCCTATTTGCTTATAATCACTTACTTAAGTAAGAATAACGATTCTATATTATAAACGTTCCCAATTCCAATAAACACATAAGGCACCCGCTAACACACCATCATACATAAATGCTGTAAAATCTTACAATATAAGGAATTTTAATTTTAACCGCACCGATCATACGATTTGCGAAGTTAAGCAGCGCTTGCCGCGTTCGGCCTGTGGATGGGTGACCGTTCGTTACACATCGAGACCCCTTCGTGCCTCGGAGAGCAAGTTAAACAGTCGGTCCCGATTGTCATAGAAATACCCATGACAGTCGTTACGGAAAGTCTGACAACCAGTCTAACCTTAGGATATCGGCATTGCCCAGTAATTGGATTGCGAAGGTCTAATGGCAGTCGCTCCGTGTAAAATACTGGTATTCAGCCGCATCTGGTTAGATTGGAAGCAAACCCTAACATAGTTGGGAAAACGCTAGGCAGAACACATTCGGAACATTAATATAAATTCTATGAAGAAAATAATATATTTTCGAAGGTTTACTCTATGCCAATTTAACAAGTTTTTTATAAAGATTTACTACCTGGCTATGTCATGGCACCATAAACTTTAAGGGATAACTTTCTTATTACGAAAAAGGTTATTTTACGATATCGTGCCCAAACGAGATAAGAGTGTAAAAATGTGGATTCAGTATACCGATGCACGGGGTCAGAGGAATTTCCACTCAGCCACATAAATATAAAAAAAAAAACAATTTCCACCCTAAAGTTAATGTATTAATTCGCAGTTTCGCGGACCTCTGTATACCATCGCATCAAATTTTGTGAAGTGCCACCCATGGAAACTGTTTTACGACCGAAGAATATTTTAATTCGATTCGAGATATTTAAAGGATTGATCCTATTATCGTCGCTGCGCCTGCAAAATCCGCTATGTGTTTTTTTTCGAAAATCTGTCTTTGATACTATTTTATTTATAGTAGTTCTCAAGCCACGTGCAACTGTAAAATACGTTTTCTAATAATTTATTTTTCTATCTTCTTAACAAAATAAATGATTAAAAAACAGATTTTCCTGGTGCACGTGGCTTGAGAAATATTATAAAATAGCATCAGAGACAGATTTACAAAAAAAAAACACAGCGCATTTTGCAGGTGCAGCGACGTTATGATGATTAGTGATAAAGTTTTTTCCGTAAAACAATAAAACAATGTTGATTTACGTGAAATAGAGTTGTTCTGAGCACTAGTTTGGTTAGAGAGATTAACTAAATTAACACCACGCCGCGCTTTTCAAATTCTCGTGAAAACTAAATTAACACTAACAATTTCCATCAAAAGTGGAATTTAAAAATACTTTGTTCCGGGTTCAGAGACTTTGAATCGTGATGCTTTATAACAGGATTTTGAGCTTCCGTTGTCTTTCTGAGTACACATCAAAGACAGGATTGCCCTATTTAATTTCTGGGTTACAAATATCAAATGAAATAAAGGTCTCTGTTCAATATTGATATTGTATAAAGTATAAAAACTTATTAATGCTATTCCATATCATTCTTTGACTACTGAAACATGTTATTATATCTTTGCATAAAGATGTCGTTGTTTTTTCTCATGAAATATTACTAAAATATCTGATAACGGTATTTTTGCTTGTTTTATTTTAGTGAGTTTTAGGCATAATCAAAAGTGTAGCTAAATTTCTCGAAATTAATATTAAATCCTCTATATCTTCTTTACTTTCAAAGACCTTCCGGAAAAAAGAAAGTTCCCGATGAAACCTATTTCTTTGATCATCTTTAGACGTCAATTCACTATCACATATTTCTAAAATCATTCATGCACATTGAAACTAGAAAATAAGTGAATACACTTGCGGTTCAAAAATACAAGGGAATATTGTACAAGATGTAGTAACTCCTGATGGATTCTGCGGTTTACGAGTGTGCTCTAAACCTGCATGACGTGTGATGTACTAAAGCTGCCTGGGGTCTGTGGCGCGAGACTGCTAACGACTCACTGAGCAGCCGACAGATAATATTATTGCTTTGTCGTTCATGTACAAGCTGCTTTAAAAGTTGCACGATAAGCTCGGATTTAGCGGATCCGTTTTTATTTTGGTGATAGCATCTGTAGTTGTATCAGCGAGTATACATACACGACAGTATTCCGAATTCACAAAAAAATACTGAATCCGTTATTTTTATCGTATCCTGCCTGCCAAATGCGACGCAGTTGCCATTTCTTTAACTGATCCGTCGGTACAGATGTGAACAACACATCCAGTACCGACGGATCCGTTAAAACGGATCCGCTGTGTGAACGGGCTCTTACTAGCATGTTCTGTGTCTCTGCCCAATCCTTCAGAGATCACCAATGCCCGTGTTACAACATAATTTATCCACACCATATTTGCTAAAGCTTGAGTCAAAATGTAAACAAAAAACAACTACCCACTTTTTAAATAAATCCTTTGTTTGGAGGTCAATTACACGAATCATAAATACGATAATTTTAGGATGGGTAGTATTTTGTCTCATGCTTTGATGAATATGGTTATTAGTAACTTCTTTGATCGCCGTGCATCTCAGCTAAAGATTTTATAGGCTGTAAGACTACGTATCTGCTATCTGCAACTAGTTACATTTATAAATATACAATAAAATATTTAGTGTTAATTCCGCGAAAAAACAGTTGATCAAGCCTGAATGCAGTATGCAGCACCGCCCTCCCGCCCGCAAATATATGCAAATGCAGAAGGTGCGATTAATAACATGCAACACACAAGCAAAACAAACCGATACAATTGTATCGATCTATCATATCGTATTGTATTGTATCGATTGTATGAATTGTATCGGTTTGTTTTGCTTGTGTGTTGCATGTTATTAATCGCACCTTCTGCATTTGCATATATTTGCGGGCGGGAGGGCGGTGCTGCATACTGCATTCAGGCTTGATCAACTGTTTTTTCGCGGAATTAACACTAAATATTTTATTGTATATTTATAGATCATGGATTTCCGCAAAGTAACGCCTGATTCCATCATATAGTTACATTTAATTTTTTTCTTAAAATAAAGTTCGGCGTCATACGATGCGCACAGTTCAATGTTCTTAATTAAGATACTGGTGCCCCAATTACAGAAGGAGGATCATGGTTATCTTAGTCTATAACATTTGGCTACCTCGATAACAAAACATCACATTAAGACGAAGATACCATGATTTCGCTAAGTAGTTTCGGTCGGGTTTGGAGGCTTTAACTTGACAGGCAAGATAGGAACTTCGATACGACGGCGGAAGCCCAGTTATTGTGTATAAACTACTCTGCTGAAATAAGGTAAGGTCTTTAGCCTTTGTATAAAACTGGAATAACTATCTTCAACACAAACAGTGAAGACACAAACAATTAGAAATCAAACCAGGACGAGGATTGTTGGACGAAGTCTCACTTTTGTCGGAGAAAAGTCTAACTCATTTCTACGCCAACAAGAACTGAATACTAGGTTCAACTTTGTTTTATAAAGAATGCTTTACCACTTTGAAGTTTCATAGCATACAAAGACTGCTGATGAAACTTTTAAAAAAGTTTCTCAAAAAGATGTGCTGGAGGCTTCCAGAACTTTGATTAAAAATAATTTTATAAGAGGAAACTACACCGTTAAGGCACCTGCAGCCAAAAAGTCGCCGTATTCAGGTGGGCTATTACAATTCCAGTTTATTGGCAATGCCAGCTGATTTTACATAGCCGTATCATGCCAATCTCCTACGTTTAGAAACGTAACGTTACGATATAGCACACATTATCCAGTGAACCGACCGGAAACGTCTTCTGTATATTGGTTTTAGAATTCCAAAATGAAGTTCTACCGAGAAATAAAATGGGCTTCTACATATTGGTTTTGGAATTCTAAAATGAAGTACCACCAAGAAATAAAACGGAATAAAATTTCTACAACGTAATACTGACTACATTTTTGCGCTTTATTCGATTAATAACATTCGACAACATATTCCACCCAATTTGCAAATTGAAAAGAGCAATCGGCAAAATATTAAGAAAAAATAATGGACGGGATGAGCTGTATGCACTAATTTATTTATTTAACATTTACAGTGTCTTTACAGTTAGGTAACCAACATAATATTTAGGTTTCTATGGTAACGAATAATGTGCCGGCTACCGCTAAAAGCCAGTGCTGACACTCTTCTCTGTGCCTGCAATACGAGGAGCAAAGGCCGATTTATTTTTAAGAAAAAAAATTGTAGTTCATATTTAAGTAGAGAAGTGTTAATAAGGTTGTCTAAAAATGTGTATGTTTAATGGATTCTTAAAGCAAAATTAATGTTTCTCGATCTAACATTATTGTTTGCCTTAAATGGCTGGACTATACCTACATAAATACTTTGCATTATAACAACCTTAGATTAATATCTCGAAGGGTACACACTGCATTTTCTTAATAATATTGTATATATGCTTCTCACTTCCAAGTGAGAAGCATATATGCAGATTATTAAGAAAATTGAGACAACGCATCATTTCTCCTATTTCATGTGACGTTTCGTTTCTTTGCTTGTCAAACTTTTTATTGTTAGCTAACTTATTATCACAGAACGTCAGATTCCCCGTATTCTTGTATTTATGAGAAATAGACTCCATTATTTAAATGTTTAGTGTATATTGTATGCTCTACGATGAAGGGATGCAGTAATTTCGCCTTATATTTCTGTCTCATGAGCAAGCACGCGGTGGCTCTATCTAAAGGTTTATAATCTAAGATAACAACGCAGCCTCCAAACTTAACAGATAACATATTTCTTGACACAGATTGCACACGGTAGATACTTAAAGCAGTTCCGATATTCTAACAAAAGAAGCATAACCAAAGCAAATATCTATCCATTGAAATTCCGACCGTTTATAGGTACTTGAGAAGTAAATTGTTTCTTTTTCATAATCATACACTGGAAAAATCAAATAACGACCTCCAGAGAACCTCGAAACTTTTTTTATTATAAGACGCAGACGCGTATTCGTTTGAAGTTTCGAAAAGTGAATTGTGTTACTGCAAATTGGTTGCTGGTTGAAAAGATACCTGTATTGAAACTCTGCAAGATCCCGCAAGTTGCCAAGTTGCGGCTAATTGATAACCCAAGTTCGCACCTGTACGATTCAAGTTATAACGACATTTTGTATAGACTACCCAAGTACCCACTTTAAGTTGGAACAACTTGACAAGTATAAGTTACTTTATAGAGGTTTATTTTCTTCGCAATTGTCGATTAGCGATAGATATTTATTATTTAAAGTACCTACGTCTTAAGTATTCACACGATGTCTGAAACCTAAATTTTTTGATGAGAGAACTTTCGTGTCAAATTTTTTATTTTTTATTTAAACCATAAATTAAGTTTCTCAAGTAGACATCTGTGAGTAACGGAATGATCAAGCAAAAGAGGTAGGTATTATTTTATGGGGATGATGCTCAAAGGGTTGTCTAAGCCTCTCTGAAGCACTTTAACAAATAAATCAGAGTGAATTTGTGGGTATAGTTTAGGATTTTCAGAAAAACCAATCTAATGGAATGAAAAAACGGAACGCAACAAAAAACAAACGGAAAAACAAATGGAAAGTTTTCTTTGTCCATTCTAAAGCTGCGGGTCCACGGTCTGTTTTTTTGACAGGCCAGACCGTGCCTAGCCGGGCCTGCAGGCCTTGGGAACCTCGCGTCGGATAAGGCCTGCGGTGGCCTGTCATCGCCCGTCCGATCGGTCAGGAGTCGGTAGGTTCAAAGTGGGTCGACTCGGGCCACGACAGGCGTAGCAACGTCCGGCGCGGCCTGTCAGTTTTCGAGCCGTGGGACCGCAGCTTAATGTTCTATGACTACGATTAGAAAATATAATTTACGAAATTTCAGCTTTTTTCTTTTCAATTTTTAAAGATTACATTTCTAAATGTCAGTACAAACCATTACTTCAACTTATTTCTAGAAAATTAACTCCACCAACTAAGCTTACTCTAAAATAAATAACTAAAATGCTGACGCAAGCAAGTAGGTACTTAAAACTGTTGACAATAAGCGTTTGCCTTAAAAAGTAATTTAGAAGCTGATTGTAATAAGAAAAGCTTACTTAGGCTTCTTTAAATCCGGCCATTAAAAAAGATATTTAAAAGGTTTAATGGTCCCGTCTCACCGTCGCCGCGTCGTTAAGGACAATATTTTCGGCTCAACTAAGAAGTCACGTCGGCAAACTTCGTAAAACCGATCTCTTCCGAACTAAGTCCGAGAAACCACTAATTTTTATTAATACTGCATTAAAAAAGATCTTAACTCTGACACAATAAGTGTGAGTGGCGCGAAAATTAACGACTGACTGCCATTGGTTGTTTAATCAAGTGTGCCGATGCGACTTCTTAGTTGTGTCGTAGGTACTATACCAAAGTAATTAAGCCTGCGGCTCCATCCACGTGAAATTTCTTGTACTTTTCTGAGATCAAAGTGTATATGTGTTTACTCTAGAATAAATTCTAAGTACTTCTGTACTAAATTCCATCCAAATCCGATAAGGTTTGATTGAATAACAAATATCAATCCTAACTTTCGTATTCTTATAAGATTAATTTCCCTTGCAAAAGTTTCAAAGCTTTAAGTCAAGTCAAATTTGATCAAGCCCACTGCAGAGGCCTTTAGAACTTACTTCACATTGGGATACTTTACAGAAATTTATACAGAACGTTGTCAACATCTATATTAAAATGGTTAACGAAGCTATTGATAAAATTCTAAAGGTCTTTAAACATCGGTATTTTAGATATTACGAATAACTTTATTTTTGCTCGAAACTGCCTCGTTGGTCTAGTGGTGACAGGTGCGCCTACTGATCGTGAAGTCCTCAGGTCGGGCAAAGTGTTATTGGGTGTTTCCGTGTGGAATTTCTCAGTAACAGCCCGGAGTTTGGATTTGTGCCCGGTTGATGGCAATAGGCTCGCCCCCTATTACATGGGACTTAAACCTAACGGCGAAATGAGGGTGTTACTATACACCTCTGCCCAACCCTTCGGGGAATACAGGCGTGATGTTATGTTATGTTTATTTTTTTTTATTTCTCTTAAACTATCGAGTTTTGGGGAAAGTTGTAGAATAAAAGTTATCCCTTATTATAGGTACTTTAACACCCTTTCGGCTTAGTACCCCCTTTCTGACTAACCTTGTATATGTTTAAGTCCCATATAAGTCGAGTCATGTTAAAACTACACTTAAGAGGGATCTCTTAAATGAGAGCTGTTTATTAATACGGACCTACATGACCCTTAAAGTGATCTTCTTTTCGTGTGGTTAGTGATTAACCTGGTGTCAGAGTTTATGCCGCGCATGGGCCTCTGACTTGGCTTCACATGCCGTCGAGAAATATCGCTCCGGCATGACGGTTTCCTCACGATGTTTACCTTCACCGTTTTCAAGCAAGTGATAATTATATAATACGCACATGAATCCGAAAAGTCAGAGGTGCGTGTCTTGGGTTCGAACTCGTGGCCTATGACTTGGCAGTCCGACGGTCACACCAATAAAGCTATCACTGCTGTTAATAGTGCAATGTAATAATAGCTTGTTATCACTGATAACAAGCTCACCACTTAACTAGCTACTCATCACTTACACATGCTTATTACATGCTTACTTAGCTAGCTCATCACTTAACTAGATTTTAATAATAATTGCTTGTTAAATCTTTAACTTCTAAATATAAATAAATACCAACTTGTTATCTAACTTGATTAATTTGGAAACAAAACTCCGTTTCAATATTAAAAACAATATTATATTTTTATTTCGCAACAGTAGACATTCTAATTCAATTTTGTTTCGATTTTCGAGTACCTAATCCAACGGTAACATGAGATATTTTGTTGAAATAGAAAATAATGACAGAATAACGAGTAGAAAATTGTTTAACTTAGAATCAAACTTGATATGAGTACCTACAGTAATACCCCGGACTTACGCGATAGGTGGGACCAAGAGATAGCCGTGTAGGTAAGTCGAATTCGCGAAGTCGGGGTTCAACCTTGCATATAAATACGTATAAAGTTCGTGTCATAAACCGAATTTGCACTGCTTAGGTACGTAATGTTTTACGGAATTGGAATTGTTATTCCACACGGAACACGTTCGAACTTGTCGTAAACCGAACACGCAGATGCGCGCGATGATCAAAAAGAAAAACCGCGTATCTCCGAATTCGCGTAAAACGGAGTAGCGGAAGTCGGGGTATTACTGTACACTAAATAATTATTAAAGATTTTTAACCACAGTGCAAAGCAGTGATAGCCTAGCGGGTGAACACTTGCCTTCCATGCAGAAGGGTCTAAGTTCGATCCCGGCCCGTACCTCTGACTTTTCGAATTCATGTGCGGATCATAACTTGTGAAGGAAAACCATCGCGTGGAAACCTGCACACCTGAGAGGACTCCATAAAGTTCTCGATGGTGTGTGTAGTCTGCCAACCCGCATCAGGCCAGCGTGGTGGACTAAGGCCTGAACCCTTCTCATTCTGAGAAGAGGCCCTTGCCCAGCGGTGGGACAATAATGAGCTAGTTATGTTATGAAATACAACAGACTATTGTCCCATACACACGCCACACTCCTTCATTCCTGAAGGGGTCGGCAGAAATGATTTACCGTTATACTTACAACCACATTACCTCGATGACGGTATTCAGTTGTTAGGGGACGAGCCTATTGCCATTTAACGATCACAATTCCAGATCTCGGGCTGCTGCTAAGAATTTTCTAGCGGAACAACGCAATAAAACCTAACCCGACCTGCAATCGAAGCCAAAACATTTGAGCCCGAGAATTCCAACAACTAGACTAATATTAGCCCGAGGAATAAATCAATTCTACCACTACAACCCACATACCTAAACCTCTTATGAATACCTAGAAATTTAATTAAGGATTGTCCTAGTATGTACTATTTGCGAACAGCTGTGAATGTAATATCAAATATATATAGGTAACATATGGTATGTTTTCATACAGCAAATATTAATTAACTATCTGTCTATATACCGAAGTATGTAACGACAGTAATTACGCTCGCAGCTTTATTTCTGCGTTTCATTCAAATCCAGTGGATGGAGCGGTTAATATTTCTGCTACATTGTTTTTTTTTATATCATCAGTATAATGTATATTCACTTTCATACATATAAATTATATATTTGAAAATGTAGCATAAAATAATCACCTCATTATTGTCCCACTGCTGGACACGGGTCGCTACTCAGAATGAGAAGGGTTTATTTTTGCCCTAGTCCACAAATATATCTATAAAAAAAACTTTTTAACAAAAATAAAACCGACTTCAAAAAAACAAAAAAAGGAATAAAATAATTACCATATTACAAATTAACAGTTGCAGAAGTCGGCGCTAATCCACGCTGAAACAAATTGAAGGGACCGACTTCTGAAACTGGCAATTTGTAATATGGTACCTAATTATTTTATTCCTCTTTTCGGTTTTTTAAAGTCGGTTTTATTTTTGTTAAAGTATTTTCTTATTCATTTTAGTGGCCTTAATTAAAACATGGTTGGACCTACTAAAAACGCTGCTCGTAACATAATCACATCATCACATTATGCGTACTATTCGTCATTGAGGAGTTCCATTGTCTATCTCCAAAGTTCTTCATCGGATCTTCACCAAATTTAAATGGGAACACTCCGAAAGTATACTCCTTCAAACAAAGTAAGAATCATTAAAATCGGTTGACAATTAGCAAAGACATCGCGGAACAAACATACAAAAAAAAAGCATACAGTCGAATTGAGAACCTCCTCCTTTTTTTGGAAATCGGTTAAAAATAGTAGCCCATCGGCTTAAGGAAATGGATCCAAGCTATCGAGACCTCAGACAGAGGAACTTCCTAACGGTACGCGCCATGTCCAGCATAACCATAATTATCATCTGCCACAAAATGTCCATAACTGGACATAGACCCATCGAGCTGTATTTTTTTAAAAAGGGAACTAGTAGTAGTTCAAAATGATAATGGTAAAATAAAAATTAAATATGCGACTTCGTCCCTGGAGTGCTCCGTACAGTACCAAACCCGTCAAAGAAAGATCATCCGTCAAAATGTTTAAATAATCTCTTTCCCCTCGCCTACACTTAAAAACAGGTTGTAGACATAAACTGTGTAAAGGTCTTTTTAAAAGAAATTACTTAGTCTTAATCACTTAATGATCTTGTGTAAAATATTTTAAACTAGTGTTTTAAAGATCTACACACTTGTTTGCTTCTTAAAGTATGCATATTTGTAATAATATTTTCAAAAAAATCTGATACATGTAGAATACATGTTTTATACCTAGGTGGTATAAACAAGTTTATACAAGGGGTTAGAAAATTGTTCAATGCTGCTGGTTCTCAAGTAAGGTGCAATTCAAATTGCTTGGTAGTTTTGCTTGAATAACGATGACATCATCCTAGGTTTATGCACAAAACAGATAGGTACAGAAGTCAATCACATGTATGTACTTCACTTTTCATACCTACGCTCGGCGGTCGCTCTATCTATATATCTATCTCTCTCAAGCGCATGGCACTCGCGCTCGCACTCATTCGTACACTAGTCCCAAACAGTCCGAGATATCGTGTCCGTGAGCAGTGTCTATATGTGCGTTGCTCGAGCGCACTTGTATGTAGATTGACTTCTGTACCTATCTGTTTTGTGGTTTATGATACTAATGATCTCCCATCTCTGTTTCCCACGATAGTGAGGATGAAGATCACCTCATCATCATCGATCAGAAGATGCTCTATCTATAACAAACGAAATCCGACCCCTGCAGGTGATGAAATGACATTCACTATAACGGTAACCTAAAAATAATATACAGGGTTACTGGTAACTCGACGTATTCCTTGCAGGACATTATAGTAGCGTTGAAATGCAAAAATTAAGCCACCAAATGTTCTACCGAAATCCAGTAGTTTTTGAGATATGAATTATTTTAGATTTTTATTGCAAAAATGTTTGGAATTTTTGAACTTTTAATTATTATCAGAGATCTGCTATGGCATCAGCTATGATAAAAACTTAAACAATACATTTATACTTTCTTTTGAATTAAGCCTAATTCAAAAGAAAGTATAAAGAAGCCTCAAATGGTTGAATCTGGGATTTTTTAACAAAAATAACAAATCTCAAATACTACTGATTTTCGGTACCTAGAATATTTAGTGGCTTAATTTATTGCATTTCAACCCTTGTATTGTGTCCTGCAAGGAATACGTCGAGTTACCAGTAACCCTGTATATTATTTCAGCCAAACGAAGTCTATAATTTATTTAGATATAAAATAGGTAATAAGCTCAAATACACTCGAGAGCAATGTATCCAGGTAACCAGCATAAACAAAAAAATGTTAAAAAATATTTAACAAAGTTTTCCGAGATATTATGGTTTATGGTGACCCGGATTCATTGCTCCCGAGTGTAAGTAAAGAAATAAAACGTAGCTACTGACGATTCTTTAAGGATGAGTACACACCTAAAGTTTGTAAATGAATCTGAATTTATGGATCAATGAAGTTACATGAATAAGCCCAGTCATCTAACTTCTTTGATCATCGAATACCTTTACTAACAAAAGAAGTTCTATTAACCACAATAAATTCTCGGTATATTTTTGTGGTGGAACTTTTGGTCGATAGAATAAAATAGTTTACTATATTTTTCGCATTGTGGTATGTGGCAACAGCGAACTCGGAAAATCCAACATCAGTGAAACCTTAATGAGTGTTTTGTGGTTTTAAATAACGTATTATAGTGTTAATAATTTATTGATTGTTTCAATAGAATGTGAACTAAACATAAATAATTATATGGCTTATTTCACACAACGTTCTGTCTAGCCTTTTCCCAATTATGTTGGCGTCAGCTTCTATCTAACCAGATGCGGGCTGTATACCAATATTTTACACGGAGCGACTGCCATCAAATCTCCGCAACCCAATTACAGGGCAATGCCGATATCCTTAGGTTAGACCGGTTGGCAGACTTTCGGGCTTCTGACATTCCGTTAGGACTTTCATAGGTATTCATATGACACCCGGGACCGACTGTTGAACGTGCTCTCCGAGGCACGGAGGGGTCTTGAAGTGTAACGATCGGTCATCCATCCTCTGACTGATCGCGGCAAGCGCAGCTTATCCTCGCAAATCGTATGATCCGCGTGGTTGGTAACTAGCCACGACTCCCCTCCAGCCCTCCCCCGGCTTATTTGACACAAAAGGAATCTAATATTATTTCTAGGGTTTTCATTTAATTTTGTTGGACTGAGAATAAACGAAAATTTCAATTCAATTAGCAAGTTTTCATATGAACAAAATCTGATTTAAGCAGAAATAATTAACTATCTCTCTCTTTACACTAATATCTATTGTATTAAAAAGAATTTAATTCTAACATTCAGTCCAGTCTGAAACCTAAAATATAAAATTAATACTCTGAATGGCCATTGACATAATCAGTTTACAAAGGTCGCAATATAAACAAAGGTGTAAAATGCCGTAACCCTTTTAAGGGTACGTAGACCGTACTTTGATCAATTTCAAAATTGAAATGAATTATTCTCTTAAAATATGAGAGCATACAAAACATGCAAATAGCGATTTTGTTAATGATAACTACTACTTCTTGAATAAAATTATAATTTTTCTTATTACTTTTTGAGAAAAAAAAATTGTTGGTAATAAATGTTAAACTATGATACTTTGATACCACCCTTTTTTCTAAGGAATTCGAAAGTAACCCCAATAAGGAATAAATAATTACACAAAACTATTACTGACATATTTTTAATAATTTTTCATCAACCGGCAAAGATCGCTAACAGCGACGTTGGTTGCTGCCAATCGAAAAAAAATAATAGAAAGAATACCTTCAGAATTCGTACAATTTGAGTTTTATTACGAAACGATTTTTTTATCTAAGTTACCCCAGGATTCAAAGTATCCCCGGCTTACCGGTACAAACTTTTGATACATAATACTCATCTATGGATGTCCCTATGGCAGTATTCCGCAAACTTTTTGTGTTCAAGGTACACCTACGAATTCGGGCAATTTCAGAGGTACACCATAAATAAAAAGTCCAATTTTAATCATAAAATTATCGTTTATTCTTAAATTTTAATCAATTTAGAAACTTACACTTAATTTTAAATAAATTTATATTACTTATAGTTTTTGTTGCTTTGAAAGTAATGTTACGATAAGTTTTGCGAAGTGAAAGATAGCAAAGAATACATTATTTCCGTCCGCCTTTATAATTTTATAAGAAATAGATTTTTCCCGCGGCACACCATTTAATGACCACGGTACACCAGTGTGCCGCGGCACACACTTTGCGGAAAACTGCCCTATGGTATCCCAAAACGGTATTCGAAAGTGTTAAGTGAGATAAATTGACATAATTGTAAACATTGAAAGGCTAATGACAAAATTCTGAATAATAGGATACCATAATAACAACATCCATTATATTTAGGCACTTATTTATTACATAAAATAACATCACGCCTGTATTTTCCGAAGGGTTGGGCAGACACGTTGGGTGACGACACGTTTGGTGCAGGGGCTGAGCAATCGGCTTCTGCGCTACGGGTCATGGGTTCGATTCCCGCACGGAACAAATATTTGTATAGCCTACAGATAGTTGTTCCAGCTCTGGATGTTTGTGCATGTGAAAATTTGTGTCTGTAAACGCACCCACGATACAAGAGAAATCCTAGTGTAGGGCAAAGTTTAAAATTAAAACAAAAAAGCTGTGTATAGTAACACTACCCTCATTTCGCCGGTCCCTACGTATACTATCGAAACTACAAAATCTCAGTTTTTATTTTATTATGTATGTACACCGATTACGCTGAGATTTATGATCCGATTTACGTGATTATTCTTTAGTTTGATGCGGAATAGTTGCCATTTGGTCCCATAAAAATGTATTATTTTATAACCTTTAAGATAACATAATTTCACACATTTTATGCAGATAAAATAAAAACTGAGATTTAGTAGTTTCGATAGTATACGTAGGGACCGTCGATTTCGCCGTTATGTTTAAGTCCCATGTAATACGGGACGAGCCTATTGCCATCAACCGGGCACAAATCCAAACTCCGGGCTGCTACTGAGGAATACCACACGGGAAAACCCAATAACACTTTGCCCGACCTGGGGATCGAACCCAGGACCTCACGATTATCAGTCGCGTTTGCCACCACTAGACCAACGAGGCAGTTTATCGTTTAGTCATCATCAACCTATAATGTTCCCACTGCTGGGACACAGGCCTCCTCTCTGTGAGAGGGAATGGGCAGTAATCCCCCACGCGGGCCCAGTGCGGGTTGGTAGATGTCACAATGTCTTCGAATTTTTGGTTCTAGGACATGCCGGTTTCCTTACGATGTTTCCTTTCACCGTTTTATTGATTAGTATTTATTGTTTATTCATTAATACATCATGACATGTGTTCTTACAAATATTACATAGCCTCACATAACCGTGTTATGGTTTGACTGTGGGACCGAGTCTCCGTACAATAGTTTAACTATTAGTTCTACCTAGCCTTTTCCCAACTACGTTCGGGTCACCTTTTAGTCTAACTAGATGCGGCTGAATACCAGTATTTTAAACCGCAACCCAGTTACCGGGCAATCGAACTATTAATGCTACATAATATCTATACATATAGAGGGTGTAAACGAAATCATGTAATTCCTTCAAACCTCGTGTTGTACTGCTCACATAGATTAACGCTGCACGGGATAAATTTGAATTCAATAAAAAAAAATATAAATAGTAAACATGTGTTCTTAACGGGAGGCATTTTAGCGCTCCGAGCTAATTGCACGGCTATCGCTCGCCGCGCGGACGTTTAACTCGGGGCGCTAAAATGCCTCACGTTAAGAACACCTTGTTTACTTCTTGTAATTTTTTTATACTGAATCCAAAAGGTTCCCTTCAGGGTTAATCTATGTCAGCAGTACATCCCGAAGTTTGAAGAAATTACATGATTTCGTTTACACCCTGTATAATTACTTGTTATATCATAATTATATTCATATCTAACATTTATCCAGGTAATAGTTTCTTGGCTTAGCTACCTTTTTGTTTTACTCAACTTAGATTTCAAATTGGAGCCTTAGGTACCTATTAAAAAATCTATTAGGTACTACCAAAACCGTAGCCAGGGGGGGAGGGTTGGGTTCCCAAGCCCCCTTCCCACCCACCCACCTCCCGAAAAAATTCCTGGCTAAGGCCTTGATCACTACTTTATCCTCAGCCAGAACTCGTTACGAAGTAATCTGTAACATTTCCCTAGTATGTATCGTATTTTAAAAGCTAACATTTCCACAAAAAATATTATCAGAAAATAAAGCAAACACTCTTAACGACGGTGTATACCAGCTTCCATTAGACAGTTAACAGTTTTGTCTGCGCCCAGTTTACGAGAGCAGTTTGATATAAAATGCAGAGAACTGGGAGTTAGTCGGTTTGTCACAAAGTTTCCATCACAAAATAATAAAAAATAATGTTTATTGCATCGTTACTTTATACTGCATGTTTACAACTCATAACTGGTACCATTTAACCTGATTACGAACGGAAAAAAATAGAACAATATTGCCGCGGTCAGTCCGTGGTTGGGTGACCATTCGTTACACATCTAGACCCCACCGTGCCTCGGAGAGCACATTAAACCGTCGGTCCCGGGTGTCATACGAATATCTATGACAGCCGTTACGGGCAGTCAGAAGCCCGAAAGTCTGTTAACCGGTCTCACCTAGGATATCGGCATTGCCCAGTAACTGGGTTGCGGAAGTCTGATGAAAGTCGCTCCATGTAAAATACTGGTACTCATCCGCATCTGGTTACACTGGAAGCTGACCCCAACATAGTTGGGAAAAAAGGTAGGCAGAGAGAGATTTTTTGATGAAGCAGTAAGTTTACACGTTGTTCATTGAAGAGGACACCTGTTTTTTGTTATCGTATAACGTGAACACATCTTACTCTTCCAGAATATGCATAATTAAATTCATATAAACTGCCTCTTAAATTAGTACTTCATTAAGATGACTAAATACATCTGTGAGAACGTGTTAAAGGGAAACGTGTTAAAAATATTTCTATGTTGAATGTGAATTTAAAGAATTCATACAGTAACATTAAAAAAACTTTATAAATATGAAATTGTGTGTTTATTGTAAAATTTTTTTGGAAAACCATTTGTAAGTTATACATTCATAATTTAGTTTATGTATATGTAGGTATGTAATTTTTTTATATAATGTTATTTTTAACTTATATAAGAGGAGGTACCTATGAGGCTTCCATAGTCACGCAAAGTGAAGTACCTAATGCATCAAGCTTAAAAAGTTATTCCTTTATGATTGTTGGTACGTATGGATGTATTCTACCTTTTTATCTGTTTATGGAGGTGTTCTCTTTATCCTGTATTGTTAAGCTTCGCGTTGATATTTCACGTTAAAATCCATTGTTCTGATACTGGTTTATACATCAGTAAACATATTGTAAAAAGGAACGTACTATTTGTATTGGATAAAAACACAAAAATACACTCCTGTGCTCTGTGAACAAATTTATTTGCCCATACAAACTCGCCAACACTCGCCAGCTTGTCAAAGGATATATAACATTCGTAAGAACATGTAGTCTCAGTAGACTCTAGCTAGAAGTACATAGTAATTTATATGTGCCGTCGATATTTCTCCGGAGAATCAAAAAAGAAAAACATTTGGTCGGTTCTAAAAGAAGCTGTATGAACAATTTTTATCGTTATTATCATTATTCTGTTTTAGGAGGTTGTTCTATAATATATTAATTTGTAAAGATCCTTTGCATATTGGATAAATCGGAACCCAGATAGTCCAACTACTACTACCAAAAACACCTCTTGCGTTGGTGGGGGAATATTCGAAATTTTTTAACATTATTTTAACAAATCATTCTTCTCCCGGGTTGTGAACGTTATAGTATTGTCAGATTGTTTTTATTCTTGTCTTATTGCTTGACGGCAGCGGTATAGTTTCAGTTTTCATTATCATAATTATACGACGATGACGTTCTCAATTTTTGTTTATATTTTTCGAATATTCGCCCTGGTACTATGGACTCAGCATTGACTACTATGTGAAATACAATACAAGGTCATTCGGAAAGGGGGTACTAAGCCGCGGGCCACTTAAAGTATCACTGATGATTGTTTAAAAGAGAGGGTTAAAATTTCAAAATTCGATGAAAAAAAATACCATGTAAAATTATTTTTATTTTAGTTTTTTTCAAAAATTCTTCATTCCTGCTTTAGTTACGAAATCAGAAAATGGAGTTTCTAATCCGTGACCCCAAATATTACCTAAAATGTAAACACAGCTGATCATAGCTGAGATTAGATAGAATTTAGAGTATTTTTTGTAAAAACTTTGAACAGCTATTTCTCTTAAACTAATGACTTTTGGGGAAAGTTGTAGAACAAAAGTTATCCACGATTATGGGTACTTTAATACCCTTTCGGCTTAGTACCTACCTACCCCCTTTCCGACTAACCTTGTATAATGTGCGCTTCCAAGTCTGGTTGATCCATGATTCCAATTTTAGCTACGGAACAATTTAATGACAATAAAACAATTTGCAAGTTAACTTAAAAGGAATTTCATTAGCACTTTATAAATACCTACCGGGAAATGAAATTGCCGTTTCACTAGAGAATTTCAACAATCAATAAATTCAGATTATTCAAGACCAGTTTAGACGTTTATTTATAAAGTGAGGTTCTAGGTTCTCGGAGAACAGACAAGAAACTTCACGGTTACTATTTTATTAAAATACTAGATGTTGCAATTTCGATAAATACTAGAGATGTGCCGATTAGTCGGCGACTAGTCGGTAAAGCTGACTATCCGGCCACTATCGTAGTCGGCGACTAGTCGGTGACTATTCGGCAAAGAGCGCCGACTATCCGGCTTCTTACTTTGTATGTATTTTTCAATAAAATGTATGTAGGGGGAATTACATGAAATAAAAACCTTGATCGTTTATTACACAAAAACACCGCTCTGACCCGTACAAAAGCAAAAATCAAGAAAAAATGCGAAGTAAACAAAACAGATTCCGACACGTTCGCAGGCAGCGCGGTGGTTGCTACTTGCGCGCGAATCAGCTGTAAACGAAGCGTCACGGAAATTCCCGAAACCGTGATCGGCCGAATAGTCCGCCGACTAGTCGGCCTCTTTACAACCGACTAATCGGCTAGTCGGCTAGTCGGCCAAAGTCATAATCGGCACATCTCTAATAAATACTGTTCAGGAGGCTAGCTCTACTAACAACATTGCGATTTTAAACAATTTTGCTAGTGGTAGGTATAGCCGAAAGTTGTTGCATGCATGAAAAAACTTTAAGTATAATGTCAATATTAGTTAACCAAACATTCCATTTCAATAAAATAAAGCCGAAATACAAGATGTAAAAAGACCCTTCACGAAGCCGTCAACCATGCATTCAATACATCAAACTAAGTAACCCTACGCAAAAATTGTCGCTGGGAAACGACTTTCTTTTTTGGGTGAAAAATTTCGTTTTACAGTAAAAGTTCAACGTAACGCACTCAAAACACTGCTGATAGATGCAATGAGTAGTAAACTACATTAATTAAGTAGGTATTTCAAGTACATTAATCAAAACTAAGTAGTATTTAAAAAAACAATTGTGAAAAAGTTGGAACTTTGACCTCCAATATCTCCGTAACTAGAAGGTTCCTAGGCATAGTCCAGAACAAAAAAAAAATATCGCAATGACGTGGAAAATAACTGCCTTTCGGCTTCGTTAAGGGTCTATTTACATACATGTTTATACTTAGATTTAAAAATATGAAAATTGCAGTATGTAGTTATTTACTTATTTGCTATTTCACAACGGTATTCATCGCTTGTGAGCTCTCGCCATATATGTTTACTAGATGAAACGCTCACTCTGGCACAGATCATAGTTTAATACTAAGAAACGCTCATAAATGTGAATATAAACTTTGCCTGACGGCTTTTAAACTGAACTTACACAGAAATACAGTATACATCGACAGTGATATTAGGCTATTTGACGTAATATACCTAAGGTCCTGCCAAAACACCTGCCCTAACTCTAAGAGGTTGTTCGGTGTGTGTAAATTATCATGTCTTTTAGAGGGGCCCCGAAAACCTCGATAAAGGGCCTTTGACCACTTGCTGCTCTGGGGCCCAGAGCCTCAATCCCAACTAAATACATAGACATTGATGTTAGACAACATGGCTAAATCTACGTACCTACTCATTGACGCCGATTCTGTTCCACATCAACTAAACTCAACTAAAAATATTGCTATCTTTTATTAACAGGCAAAACAAGAAAAAGACAACATTTTTACAGCTGTCAAACTAGTTCACTTGTTGAATATCACTCACCGTGTTTTTAGGCAGCATGTTCTGAATCGTCTAAATCTGTTTGGAAATTTTATTTCAACATAATTTGACAGCTCTAATATACTTCCATCTCTTTCTAGTTTTATCTGTAAGTAAAGGATAGCTATATTTTTAGTTCAGTTTAGTCGGTGCTTAATAAGGACTTAGTCGGTGCTTCTTCGGACAATGGTGCCGATTCTGTAGCACATTTTAACAGTACTAAACTAGACTAAACGCAACTGTCACTTTCTTTTTCTATTGAAACAGAAAGAGACAAACACCCTTACTTTAGTCCTTTCAAACTGAGCAACTTTTTTTTTTTCGTGTGGTTTATGCCGCCCATGGGCCTCTGACTTGGCCACACATGCCGTTGAGAAATATCTCTCAGGCATGCCGGTTTCCTCACGATGTTTTCTTTCACCGTTTTTAAGCAAGTGATAATTATACAATACGCACATGAATCCGAAAAGTCAGAGGTGTGTACTGCGCAACTGAATCGACACCAATGTATTTAACAACGTTGCGTAGGTTTGCACTCCCAAAACTGTATAAATTCAAGCTTCTGGGCTCTTCAGATTACCGTCCCCCTCCTCGTATTATGCCATAAGTTATGTGGTCTTGTTACATAAGTCCATACCCCATGTCAAGGTGTACGCCACAATGTGTCAACCGGCTTGTTGACCGTACACCCACTTGGAAACCCAAAGCCATACTTTACCATACATTAGTAGGTTTATATGGGTAGAGCCTTGTTCTTATATTTTTACTCTAATAATGACCCTGTTATGAAACAATGGTGGCTTTCAGAATACTTGATAAGGAAAATGAGAATGGTCTTTTCGGATGGCATTATTGTCAATGAAAGTTAACGTTGATACATTCTAAATAAACAATACAAAAAAGACGGAAAATAATTCTGATTGAAACAAACACTCAAACCCATTTCCGTATAAAAAATATATAAATTTTCTTCGTTTTATCCATTGACATTTATAGGTAGTACATTATATCTCAATGGTTTTATCACGCTGTGTTTGTATTTTATAAAAGTTGTTCCTATTTATACAGAATTATTATTTTACCCAAGCCCTTATTCTCTATAACATTTAAGAACAACATACATTCATTTTTGCTCCGAACATAAACAAATATAAATACTTATATAATAATTATGCCTACGAAATATATCCTAAGACACTTAAAGCGTTGTATCACATCCATTACCCAAGCAATTTCGGCTCTACCCGGTAATAAACATAGAAATATCTAATTAGGTGTACACAACAACGGGAAACAAATTACCTTACCCTCCACTTCCCTCGTTGTTGGACAAGAGTTACATACAATCTTTCTCATACATCTTGATCGTTTAGTTGTCTTACAAACGGGTTGTACAGTCTTACTGAGTATTATAAATTAATATTTATAGAAAAATCTCATGGGCTCGTAGCTAGATTAATAACCACGCGGATCATATGATTTGCAAGGTTAAGCTGCACTTGCCGCGGTCAGTTCGTGGATGGGTGGCCATTCGTTACATATCGAGACCCCTCCGTGCCTCGGAGAGCACGTTAAAACGTCGGTCCCGGGTGTCATACCTACGACAGTCTTTACGGGTAGTCAGAAGCCCGTAAGCCTGACAACCGGTCTAACCATAGGATATCGGCATTGCCCAGTAACTGAGTAACTGCGTTTCTGAGGTCTGATCTGATGTAAAGAGGCTCCGTGTAAAATACTGGTATCCAGCCGCATCTGGTTAGACTGGAAGCGGTACCCAACATTGTTGGGAAAAGACATGGCAGAACGAATATTTATAGTAAAAAACAAACAAATAAGAATTTTGCCCTTTTCTTACAAATAAATATAATTCTTTCGTTTATAAAGTAAATCTTCCGGTAATAACTCGCTTCTAATGTAATTGTAGGTATTCAACGTCTCTAAGGATACTCCGTGTTGCCCTTGACGTAGATATATGTTTCCGTAAAAACATCAAACAGGGTAAAAACATAAAGCACTAAATTGTTATCGCGCCAGTCGTAACTCGCTGTCGACCGCTTTTTGCTGCGTCTGTCTGTCACCTTAACTTCATTAACATCTAACTGCAAAAACACGCTCACTGAGACATATTTTATAACAGAATAATTTGTTTTAAATCAACTACTTTGATTCGAGCTGACCATTGTATACGTTAATTTTGCAAAGAACACGGAAATTGTATTAGGTGATTCGGTAGCAGTAGGACCTAATTTTTAACACATTTTTTGTCGTGACTGTATCAAACTTCCATCTGCAATCGGCTTATGAAGCGTGGTGGTGGTGATTATAAAATATTGTAATCGGTAACTGGTAACACTGGACAATGTTGACATAGGAGGGTAACCGTCAAGATAATCAACGTACCCGAAGTTATAAAAACACTGGTCATTCCACGGAGCAAAGGATTCCATGTCGAACAGCTGAAGAAGTCTGACCTTATATATCTGATTTGCTTGTCCTCATTTTCTGATCTTGTGTTAATTATTATATTGTGAACTAGTTTCTGTAACTAATCACTAATCTAATTAAAAGTACTCTCAGTGGAGAGTCTATGTTGGTTTAATTTACTTTATTTACCATGCTCCCAATCCTGACATACTGATATTAGCTATAACTGTAATGATAGATTCACCCCTATAAGATTCTGTTGTATGTCTTCTATAATATTCGTCTCAATAATCGTTTAGGTACATCTTCTCTCGTGTCTAGGGTTGCCAGGTGCCCGGCTTTAGCCGAACATTTTCGGCTTTTTACAGTCATGTCCGGCCAAATATATACGAGTCCGGCCTATCCGGCTTTTGTTAGGCCTTTGGTCAACCCCGCCCCGCCAAAAGATGCCGAACGAAAGCGCGCGAGCAACTCACGAATTATCACACATATAATTGTAAAACTTTTTAACAAAAATAAAAACGACTACAAATTGTCTATTTTCGAAGTTCTTCATCAGATCTTCACCAAATTTAAAAGGGATCACTTAGAAAGAATACTCTTTCAAACAAAAAAATAATAATTAAAATCGGTTCACAATTAGCAAAGATATCGCGGAACAAACTTACAAAAAAAAACATACAGTCGAATTGAGAACCTCCTTTTTTGGAAGTCGATTAAAAAGTAGAGTAAGTCTCAAATGAATAACAGTACTAATAAAAACAAATAAAAGTAATATTTCTTTTTCTTTTAAAATCATATTTTCTTTTAAAATGGCCGGCTAAATATGAATCTGTCTCTGGCTTTTCAATTTTTGGGCCTGGCAATACTATTCGTGTCGGCACAAACTATACGAGAATAGCTCATGGCACGGTGAAAAGATTAGCCAGGCAGCCAGGTTGGTATGCTGGGCTGACTGCATAGGCTGCACCAAACGTATTAAGGCCGCCGCGGTATTCTAAAACAATGCTCAGTTATGAATCTCGAATTGAGTAGAGATTTGAGTGTACTAGACACAACTAAGAAATCGCATCGGTAAACTTCGTAAATCCGATCACTTCCGAACTGAGTGCGACTTCAAGACCACGAATGGTTTATTAGTACTGCAGTAAAAATGATCTTTATGCTGACGTAATAAGTGTGAGTGAAGCAAAAATAAGGGACTACCATATTTGGTGTTCGATCTTTGCCGATGCGACTTCTTAGTTGTGTTTTATTACACAGATTTCTACACAAAACTCTACTCAAATCGAGATTCATAACTGAGCTTTGTTTTAAAATACTGGCCTAAGTACTACGCATGGAAGCTGCATGTACCCCTGCAGGTACAGGTGCTTAAGTATTATAACTGTCGAAAATAAGTAACACAAAGTGCACGAAGCTTTTTATTAACAGCTATGCGTAACTTACAAGTTGTAAGTATACTTATATCAATCCTATGTAGACGACAAAACTGTAATGCATTTACATTTAAAAGTTTTGCAAGATTTATAGCTGTGTGACTTCCCTCCGTGGTCTCGGTGACGAAAGTACGAATAAACTATTCACTACACTGTCATGCCCCGTGGGTGTCACGACACGCCGACGTGAAGATTATCCCAGAGGTATGAACCACAACATCTTAAGGCGGATTGTGTGGGTTTGCTGAGTAATACGTCATGCTGCATGCAATACTGTGATTAGAGATCCATTTGCCATTATAATTTCCTTAGAGATGATTTAATGCAGTGGGAAAGGCTGGTAGATTGATCTAAATGAAGCGTAGTGTCGGAAAAATCTGACATCTTCACTAGGTGTTAACTATATTTTATTTTTGTATGACATTGATGGTTAAAAGGTTAAAAAAACATTATGAAATAATTTTTAGTTAGATGCAAATTGTTTATTTAAGATTTTAACGTACTGTTCATATTTTACTGTTATATTATAATATAAACCTATGAAATATAATAATAATATTCATGATTCATACATAAGCTCTATTATTTTCATTTACTTCATAATGCTTATATTCATAATCACTACTGATATACTTATAGTACTTGTCGTACATTCTACAAAGTAAAGTTCTCCGTCATCTCTAAAACTGTTTGCTTGGGATAAACTCAAAGTTAGAGCGTGAATGTTGGTCCAGATTCCACCACCACGTGGGGCATTTTGATGAATTATAATAATTTTATGCATGAAAAGTTAGCACATGTTAGGAATTTATAAAATAAAATTTTCATCTACGGAAAGTAACTACGAGATTAAAAATATATTTTCCTACAAAACGCTGCTGTTTTCGATATTTCTGTAGGATGGTGTATCAGTCAAAACAATATATTATTAATAGTATTATTCGAAAAAACATTGCGGTTTTATTCTGTGAAATACTCGTACCAGATTATCAAGAAAGTTACTTTGAAGTGGGCAATTGCCTACATCCGCGTAATAAGTATTTAATGCACGCGTACTATTTTTATGAGAACATAATATTATTTTGCTATATAGGTACTTCATAGGCTTTAAACTGACACCCAACACTATCAGAAATAATGTACTCAATAAACTACTTGTAGACTTCATAATGCTTTGTACAGTTTGTCTCTCTGGGACTCTTATCTGGGAAATAAATATAAATGTTTGACAGATTTTCAATCAAAACTCTTTAGAAACTCATAACTCTATTTCTATAGAAACTGTCAAACTGCAATATTTATCTCTCAGTTAAGAGGTAACCGACGATTTTGAAACAGGCCCTTATTAATGGCCGATTCCTATAATTAACCAAGCGTTGTTGGTTAAAATTAAGACTTGTATCTTTACCAATATTGCAGCAAATACCCTATAGTTTTGTATAGTAGACGTTGTTATACGCTAGTAGCTATCACAGGTTAAACTAGCTTACGAGTCTTTAAATGCATAGTTTGGCAATCAAGTCTACCACGTTTCGTTTTAGACCGTAGGAACCGGGTAGGTAGGTATTATGAACAATATAATAATAAAAATGAAAATACAAACTAAAAATAAGAATGAAACTGTCGAGCTTGGGAGACGGGCCGGTAATTATGGCTAAAGCAAGGATGTATTCATGTCACGTTAGCCTTAATAAAGTATTTTTATGCTCATTAAAAGCCTTTCATGGAACAAATATGACCCAAATATAGTAGGTAACTCAGGAACTGAATATTGTGGCTTGGAAGACCGAAGAGGCTGTCAGCTGCGGACTGCGATAGGATGAGTTGATTGATTGATTGTAAGTATTACAATTGGAAAGATCCTTTGATAATAGAACAGTCTTAAGGTTGGATTTGCACCCGATATCTGGTAAAGCTCACCGCCTATCTTTTGGGACCTACCCGTCTTTAGAAAACTGTAAATATATAATAGATACTGTACTAAAACTGCGCCTACCTTGTACCCTGTTACCATAAAACCTGCGAAGGTATATTACGACACAACTTAGAAGTTACATTGGCAAACTTGATCGAACAACCAATGGCAGGCGCTCATTATCGCGCCATTCAAACATAAAGATCATTTTTTACTGCAGTATTAATAAAAATTGGAGGTCTTTTTTTCGTTGCTCTTTATTATGGGCTTTGTCATATAGCGACAATGTCGCCCTATTTTAAAAAAATGGAGGTCTTGAAGTCGCTCTTAGCTCAGAAATTATTGGTTTTACGAAGTTTGCCGAGGCGACATCTTAGTTGTGTCGTACTGTAACAATTATGAAGAGCAACTGAATCATCACCATCGTCCTCAGCCTAAGGACATACCCAAGCGGCTTATGTCTCCCCACTGCTCTGGCAAAGGTATCTCTTTGCTTATGCCGCTGTGCCCGGAGCTGTGCTCAACAACATGCCGATTATTCCATCAAAATTGGTTTCATATAAATCTGTTTATTTTCGGAAATATTAAGCCGTTAATGTAATATCCTTTTGGATTACTTATGGTAATATCTTCAGAGTGTATTATCAAACGGAAATTAATACTGTAACTTTAGAAATTAATTTCCTTATTACGAACGCGTTGCGCCGTTTTTCGGAAGATTTCTGTTTACTTATTTAACAAAAGTATTCGATGCGCAACAACGTTAAACAAATTAATCGTATTTATAACATATACTTTCTTTTGTATTACTTATACGTATTTTTATTTTTGCTTGAGAGGGGCATAGAAATCTTGACAAGCTGCAAAAATCGATTATATACAGTAGGTACTTAGTTTTAGTCTTATTTTTTTATATATTCCCATCGACTTTAACTGCTAGTTTAAAACGTTAAATCTCCTTCTTAACAAGTAAAGTCATCTGCTTCGCATTTAAAGAAAATGCAAAACAGTGACTCTACTTTTTAATTCAAAATGTAGACCACCTGAATAACATTTCTTTTTCCGTGAATGACTCCAACGATGAATTATGAATAAAACTTTTCACATTAAAAACACCTAAAAGTCTTGCAAATTGCTGTAAGTAATCTGTTTTTCAACAAAAATGAGAAAGATATAATACTTCGCCCGATAACGGCTCCGTTGGCGAAAGTAGGTACCTAATTGAAATATTTATAGGACTTTTTATTTCAATTATAACAGTCTACCTACCTCTTTTATAAAATTCACAGTACATTATCAAATATATTGTATACTTTATTACGAGCAGCAATTATTGTAGGCAGTAAGATAAACCTAAGTGCAATATACGACACGATGAAATATATAATCGAATTTTATTTTTAGTTTCGTAGCCCATCAATTTTGTACTATGGCTAATAAATGTGATGTAGTATTTCCATACAACATTACTGGTGCCACAATACAAAAATTTATGACAATTTTTATCTTTTAATGTATGAAAACTTTTAAATTAACAATTGGTTCTTAAAGTTTGATGTAAATGGAAATATTGAAAGTGTTAATAGAATATTTCATCATGAACTCATCATGTTTATTTTATTTTATGAAGTGAAAATTATGTCAACTTAATAGTTCGTTTACATTTATTTATATTGATTCATACGTTGAATACTGCTTAAAATTTTCAAACAAATATTTTAAATCCTTAATAATTGTAAATGAAACATAAAAAAAAAACAAAAAAGGAAATAAATTACGAAAAACACGTAAAAAATACCATTTCTCAATTTCAAAATCTGAATTAATTTTATACGTAAGATTAGGCAAAAGCTTACAAAAAACAATGCCGTCTCAAATAAATATAAACTAATAAAATAATTAATTACATTGAAAAATTAAAATCTAAGTTATCAAAACATTAAATACTTACAGAGAGCATACAAATTTAACAAACAGTCGAAAAGTTCAGAAACTTGCACAAATAATCCAATAATTGTTCACAACACTACACACAGAGATGTGAAAGTAAATATTAATACCGATAGTATCGATATATTTGGTGGGCGAGACAAGTGCGACTCGCTCGGTCGCGAATACAAACACGACTGAAAACGCTCCGAGTTGCGAAGGGCCAAGGCATACGACACACTGATTGCTCCTTGTCACAATCGTCACCCTGGCAATGACCATACACGTCATTCCCGTGTCATTAACCTGGATCTTAGTAATAGTCACTTTTTCTTTGTTTATGGGTAATTTCCCGCAGCGCTAGAAACATCCTGTTTAGTCTCGCGAGCTCTAATTGTTTAATAATTTTGTTTAGTTTTAACTTTCAACCTCATTTTTGTTTTCCCGCTGATCTAGTAATGAAGAACAGTACAATCAATCACTCATCATTGCGCGCTATATTTTTTCATAAGCTCTCGAATTTGTTTTAACTTTTCGTAGGCGATAAGCAAATAACTAGTTCAAAGCATTGATATGATACATGATAAATGATGAATGATGATCAATAATGCCTTCGGATTTGCCCTCTGCCGTGATAAAGATCATAACCTGACACTTAAAGCATGACCCTGCCTATAACCATTAAATCTTACGAGATGCGTTTTATAGCTTCTATACCACTGAACCTCTTAATATTATTTTTAAAGCTTTTTCTCAAAACTTCTGCCTCTATAAGGAAAAACGAACAATAAAATGTACAGCCAATTATATCGGTAACCACGAAAATTGGCGAAGTTAAAATTAATTGTCCTCAAATTAATTCTAACGTCCTGGGTCCCCGGAAACCTTGAGTAGGGTGTAAAAGTGGTGAGGAGGTATCGCCGCTAGCGGTTCAGCATCGTAAGTTGATTAATAATTCGGAATTTCAAAATTTACTATCACAGGAACTAATTTTGTTCCAAAGGACGCTCAGAGGAATTCGAACCCTACAGACAAAGCAAGCGTTCAACCGCTAACCTTTCACTGCTTTTTAAATTAAGACTTAATGTTAAATTTATTAAGGTAAATTATTATTTATATTTTATTCAAGTATTACGTGAGCAGAATTTTAGTAATTTTTGACCCACCCCTCCCCCTTGTCAGCAAAAGTAAGCCAAGCTTTTACCCCCCCTCCTATGCTTACGTAAACATTGGTATATTTTTTTTTTAAACTGATCAGGTTTCTTTAGTGTTATTCATGAGCAGCAGTTTTTAAGTGTAGAAAAATAAGTAAATAGATAAATATTGCTAACATAATCACCATCCAGACTCCCCGTCTCCCATGTCATCAAAAATAAGCTAACCAAAGACCCCCCCACCCCCCTTTGGTGCTTACGTAATACTTGAATAGCCCCATACCTATTTTAGAGATGTATAAGTTCTAAACCCTTTCGTGCTGCATGTTCTGAGTGCACACCACGTTAGGGAATTTTAAATTAATAAAAATAACATCAAAAACGCTTAAGACACACTTCAAAAATAATGCTTAACACAACAAAATAATAGTAGTATTTTAATTTTAATACTGCTAACTTTAAAAATAATGGTTCGCAATATAATCAATCAAAAACCACTTGATTCTGGAGAACAATGACAATCATTAAAAACCATTTGTACCAAAAATAAAACCGACTTCAAAAAACGAAAAAAGTTTAAAATAATTACCATATTATAAAATGAACAGTTTCAAAAGTCGGTGCCTTCAATTTGGTTCAGCGTGGATTAGCACCGACTTCTGAAACTGTTAATTTTATAATAATATGGTAATTATTTTATTCTTTTTTTCGTTTTTTTGAAGTCGGTTTTATTTTTGGTACAAATGGTTTTTATTTTTTTAATTTTAGTGGCCTTAATTAAAACATGATTGGACCTACTAAAGCGCTGCTCGTAACATAATCATATCATCACATTATGCGTACTGTACGTCATCGAGGAGTTCCTTTGTCTATCTCCGAAGTTCTTCATCAGATCTTCACCAAATTTAAATGAGACCACTTCGAAAGAAACTCTTTCATACAAAAAAAGATTTTTCCAAATCGGTTTATAAATGACGGTGTTCTGAGGTAACAAACATTAAAAAAACAAAAATACAGTCGAATTGATAACCTCCTCCTTTTTTTGGAAGTCGGTTAAAAATGAAGTAATTACGCATATAAACACGTAATTAGTTAATTTTTAATGTTTGTCGTTGTTCTCAATAACGATCTTTTCCTCTAAATATCTCGGCATCGTGACACTTTAGGGCACCATACTGCGGACATTTTTAACCGACTTCCAAAAAGGAGGAGGTTACTATGTTCGTCTGTATGTATTTTTTTTTTTGTTTGTTTTAGTGTCCTCTACACACATATACCAGTTTCAACGTGCACGACAAATTTGAAAAAAGAAATGGCGGCCTGTCTATGCCAACTTCCATAGATAAATGTTCTAACCCCTTTCCTGCTGCATGTTCTGAGTGCACTCCACGTTAGAGCATTTTAATTGAATTCGATATTTTATTTTTACGACAAAAATACTGCCGTGAGCAATATTGAAATGTCAAAAAATGTGCCAGGGTTTGTCTGTCAATTTGTTTATACTCCACTAAGCTGACCGGACACGGGCCACTAAGTAGCCGGGACACTTTATGCACCAAGCCACAGGATCAACAGAGCGGTCGCTCGAGTGACCAAGACGATGGCTACCTACACCAAACGTCGCTGCAGCTAAAACAAATAGTGATCAACTGTGTATGGAGCATCTTGTGTCCCATGTCCGTGTGTGGTCAGCCTAAAAAGCCGATGTGTCCTAGTGATTTACATAAAAATAAGTTTTATGTAAAAACCACTTTGTTAGTTACATTGCATTGGCGGCCACTAGATTGTACTATTGAATTTTTTAAAGTTCACACTTCAACAAAGATAAAAGTAGCACTTTGTTTCACATTATTTCGATGTTAAGTGTGGTTTGTTTGACTGTTGTCAAAACCGGCCTATTAGAATGGACCAGCTTTAATTTTCTTAGATACTGCGATAATTAATCCTGATTTTGGCAGTATCTCCTATAACTGCTAATTCTTCTTTTCGTGTGGTTAGTGACTACTAACCTGGTACTCACGATGTTTTCCTTCACCGTTTTAAAGCAAGTGATAATTATACAATACGCACATGAATCCGAAAAGTCAGAGGTGCGTGCCTTGGGTTCGAACTCGAGACCTACGACTTGGCATTTCGACAGTCACACCACTAGGTTATTACTGCTTTTAAACGGCTATAATTGTTACCAATGAACGGTGACCTGAGTTATGGAGAAATGACGAGAAAAATTATTACATTTCATAAGAGAAACTAAACGAAATGTTCTTTTGTTTACTACTAAACTGTCTATATAACTTTTATTGGAAAAAGAATTTCAGTGATACAAAAGAAAATTGACGCGAACCCAATTCCGGCCGGCACCTTGTCCGTACGTCAATGTAAATAAATGACAATGACGAACATTTATCACGTTGTAAATTACGTTACAAGTTCTTTGGGGTTCCGTAACTCGATATAAAAGTTTATTCAAGGACCTCCGTAACATATTTTGTGTCTTACCCGTGGGTATTAGAAGTGACGACGTATGTCCGGTTCCTATATCTTACTGTTTGTTGTCGGTTAAAATTACGACTCTTGCTTCGTTTATATAGGTATTTCATAACCGTAGACAGCTAAACGGTACCTAGTAATATGAAAACTATAAAATATAGAAGCGGAATTTTTTAAACATATTTAACATAACACATCAGTATCCCCTAGGGGTTGGGCAGAGGTGTAAAGTAACATCTCATTTCGCCGTTCTTTTAAGTCCCATGTAATAGAGGGCGAGGCTATTGCAATCATATTTTTTTTATTATAATAAATCGTTCCCCCACTAGGATTTTTCCTGTATCGTGGGGGCGTTTACAGACACAAATCTTCACATGCACAAACGCCCAGACCCGAAACACACTGTAGGCAATACAAATATTTGTTCCGTGCGGGAATCGAACCCACGACCCGTAGCGCAGAAGCTAATCGCTCAGCAACTGCACCAAACGTGTCGTCTTTATAATTCAGATTTTCAGAATACTTGATACTGACTTCTGTTTTAATAAGGTAATTCTTATAATTTATACCTATTAAAAATGTCATACAGTCACATATTTTTCCCTGTGGCGAAACCTAATTGACCAATTACGGTTTGCCACACGTAATATAAGGAAACCACAACAATAATAATTATGAGTTATTATAGGTACCTATGAAATATAATTTTAAACGTGGTCCCGAATCTGTAAACTTCACATCACTCCCAATTAGCTTGTAAAACAAGACGTGGTACCAACAAGTGTACTTAATCTATACTAATATTATAAAGCTGAAGAGTTTGTTTGTTTGTTTGAACGCGCTAATCTCAGGAACTACCGGTTGGAATTGAAAAATCCAGTCTATCATGGCAAGATAAAGAAAAATATAAGTTAAATATAAGTTGAATGAAGAGGTACTGATTATGTAGTTGCTAGATCGCATAGAGTCTACTCAGTAAACAGTAGATCTTGAGTCGAATCAAGTTGGCCACCCCTGCAATAGGCTATATAACATCATGCTACGTCCAATAGGAGCGGAGCATAAATGAAATATGTTGCAAAAACGGGAAAAATGTCCACCCGTGCGGAGCCGGGACAGCCCGCTAGTTTATTATACTTATAATGAGAAGTTTGAATGTTTGGATGGTTGTGTCGTCGTACAAAATCACGCCTTCAATGCTCATTTACACGTCTTTAGTCTTTAGTGGAGCGAGTATGCGTTGGTTGCTGCAAAATAGTGACTAAAGTATCAACATTTTTTTTAGTAATTAATCACAACTGTCTAATAACCTCGTAATATTCTTGTAAAATGTGTGTATAACAACAGTTTTGAGTCGTAAAAAGACATAAAGTAAAGAGTTCACTTTACGAATGCGCTCGTTGACGGCTCAAATTAACACCGATATTACTATTAGCGCAGTGTATTCATATTAATCAAGTGGTTAAACTGAATAACGGCTAGCACGCGCTGCCTTGCGATTTTTTTAACGTATAATCTGTGAAGTATGGAATGTCATAGAAGAGCGCGCACTTCGTTTTATTCCCTGCATACATATTTACTTGTATTCATTTCATTCGTTGCGGTAACAAAAACACACTGCAAGTCACCGCACCGCAGTGCGCGCACGCACTAAAATGTACGTATCCCTGTTTAGCACACAAGATATTTAAGATATAAGTATGTTAGATTGAGGAATGATGTGATTAGACAAAGTTGCAGTTTAAAAGATGATGTAGTGACATAAATTGAAAGGAGTATGCTTAGGTGGTTTGGTCATGTTGAAAAAATGAGGGAACGGCGATTAACAAAAGGAATTTAAAAGGCAGATGTCAGTGGAAATACAGGCAGGTAGAGCACGCCCTAGAAGGACATACACCGATGTTATTGGTGATGTTATTCACAAAGGACAGGCGCGTAGTACTCTCAACCGGCATGCGAGTAGGTATGACAAGATGTATGAATGTGGATGAAACGAAAGGAGTATGTAAGGGTCGTAGCATGTGGCGTTCTATAGTTTAGCTTACGTGAGTTTATGTTTGTTTATTTGTCATCCTAAAAACTAAGCTTTTTAATCAATCAGGCACGCATTTAAAGTCGCGGGTGAAAGCTAGTTTAAAATAATATAGCAAAGAGGTTGAGCAAACTACTTTAGGTAATGTCTTCAATCTTCGTGTCATAAACTAAAAGTGATATTACAACAATAAACAAGTAATACCGGCTCGCAAGTGCTTCCGTGAACACCTCGAATATCAACTTTTAGTGCCTCACATAAAAGGTAACTTTTCCGATTAAAGTTTACAGGAAATGAGTAAAAAATCGTTTCAGGTTCAGCAGTCAATGTATTTACGAGCGAGTAAGCATATACTACATACCTACTACGCTACAGTGAAAAATTTCATCGCCCGTAGCAACCGAATATCAGTGATATTTTATAAAAAATATTTTCCGAGTATTTTTAATTTTTTTAGATTTTGTAGTATAAATCGCCGTTTATTTCTATTGTAAACGGTGTCGAATACGGAGTACCAAAAGTTTCAAATTTTATAGAGACGTTCACGGTGCTATATTAGTTTACGATGTGTCAGAACCAAAGTCCCTAGCAAAACTGAATGAGTGGGTTGAGGGACTTCAAGTACCTATACCCCACCAAGAAGATCACATTGGGTCACCCGCGCGAATGATCAACGAGTATTCCCAAGGAGGGTTGATGTCAGGCAGGCAGCCGGTCATAAAACAATAAGCCAAAACCTCTAACAATATGGATTTATGAAATACATGTTGTGCCGACCCCACCTAGTGTGGGATACGGGCAGGAAGAAGAAGACCTACTACGCTACAGTTTTGCCCACATTGCATCTTAACTACACATAACATAATATCACGCCTGTATTCCCGGATGGGTTGGGTAGAGGTGTACATTAACAACCTCATTTCGCCGCTATGTTTAAGTCCCATGTAATAGAGGCGAGCCTATTACCATCAACCGGGCACAAATCCAAACTCCGGGCTGCTACTGAAGAATTCCACACGAAAAAACCGATTAACACTTTGCCTGACCTGAGGATCGAACCCAGGATCTCACGATAACTAAGTTAGGGAACACTGTCTTCGTCATAATTGCATTAAGATTTTCATAACGTTTTATCATTCATATATATATATATATAGATATTGTAATATCTATTTCTTTTTTATTTGTATATATGTAGGTATTTTATGTAATTTATATTTATCTTTTGAATTCCTAATATATTCAGTCCAAAATTGTCAACTCATCTTTTTCCTGTACCTACGTATTTTGATGCTTTTCTTTTTAACCCTAAGGTTGACTGGTAGAGAATGCCTTATGGCATTAAGTCCGCCTTATGTACCACAATAGTGCATAGAAGTATAAATAAATAAATAACTAATGTTGTGAAAAACGTAATTTCTTATTTTTTTAATTTTTTTTTTTCTCCTTTAAGTAAAATTTGCTTTTATCAATATTTAAAATATTTCCCCTCCGTGACCACGTATTTTGGGTGTATCAATACGTCAAAAACAAAAAAAAACTCCATCTGAGGTTCAATTTTCATCAATAACCTTGATATACAAAGAATATATTTTCTTTGGTGGCAAAACGACCGAACTAGGAACACTTGTTGCTTTAGTACAATTTCCTTTTCGAAGGTCGATTTATAAAAGTAAATAATGTGTACCGACCATATTACGTTTTCTCTTGAATTACTTTTTATTTGCACTAGAGCGGATGTGGAGTAGGGTCCGATAATAGTTTCGGAGCAAATCTCTCCGCGGGGAAAAGGAATCAGAGCAAACGAAGAAATGTGCAACTTCTTGTTATCTTTGATTGACCAGCTTCTTTAATATGACGTCAGGAACCAAGCACAACTGACAGCGAAGTCAAAGGGATAGAAAAGCAGACGGTTTTTCCGAGGCCAACTACATAGTAACAGACGTGTAGGTAATTTCTGAACGAGACCCTTCTAACAGATCTTTACCAGTATAATTGCCGTTATTACTTGACTTTGTAGGCGGTTACATCTCTACAGTTCGCAGTATGATGTTATTAATACACAAATTGATGCTGTCTACCTTCTCGATATAATTCCCGAGAAATGACAACCGCGCTGGGTAAATAGCTTGGGGAACTATCGCGGCAAGCTAGTTAGGATAGTTGACAAAGTTGATGGAAAATGACCACGTGAACGATCACGTCATATCCGTGGTAAGACCAGTGGGAGCTCTCACTGTTGATTTAATTAATGGAGCGCTGAAACATGTCGTGAACCGAAAATGTGAAGAACCAAAAGTCGACCTTTTATAGTATAGGAACCCACTATAGAACGACCTTCACCGAGCTGGTTAATGGATGAAAAGTATTTTATATCAAATTAAATATGTCAATAAATATATTGCAAATGGGTTGACAAAAAAATTTCAGTCCAGAATGTTTTTTTTAAGGTTTCACTGGTTTGGTTAATAGACAAATTCCATACCAAACGAAAGTATGAAGCCTATAGAATATGCAAACGTTAGGTTGACTATTTTTTCCCATCACAACTCTTGGTTAGGCAGGTATAAATGCTGTGTTTATACTGCTGCTTTTCATCCATTAACCAGCTCGGTGAAGGTCGTTCTATAGTGGGATCTTAGACTATTAAGATAGACCCGTAAAGAAAAGCACGAAGATGAAGGAAGAAATCTATTCTAAACAAAATTTCGTAATAATTATAAAACTAGTCAATATTCTATCCCTAACAAACAGTGGAAATTTTATAGCCTAAATAATCTTGAGCTAAGTTTAATAAATAATGAAAGTAAGTTCCCAAATCATAACAATTATGGGTTTCCTTTTATTCCAAAAATAAACCCCAAAGAACTATAGACAGTGAGCCAACATTACCCCGCGTTTACATCTAAAAACAGGTTGCAAAAAATTTGTGTAAAGGCTTTTAAAAAATTGTTAAGTTGTTGAACATGTATAAAATTAAAACAGGTGTTTTAAAGACATTTTTGCAAATACTTTTTTGATAAAATTAACTGATAGTAATGTAGGTACAATACATATTTTATACGTAGGTGTAAACGACAGGTTTACACCGTCCTTGATCCACCGTGCTAACCCGCCGCCGCAAAGCAGGTCGTCTTTTCTGACTCCACAGTCACACCGTTAATTCAGCCCTCCTCAAGCTGTTTCCCTCCCAGTCCTACCGCCAGCAACGCCCCAAACCGAGGTCTGAGTCCCATTAGGGGTCGCCCTTAGTGCTGTTGTTGCTAGTAGTCATGATGTTAGTAGTAGTAGTTAGCTTAGGTTGAGTATTTTATTCGTCCCCATTGGTCGGAGTCCCTTCAGGTCTGCTGTTAACTACCCGGTTACGTAGAAATGGTCCGCAAGACCAAGCAGTCGATTAGAGAAAAAACGAGGGATTTACACGTACGAATTACGGTTCCAACTATCAATATTCATTCAACTCTCCCTACACGCTTCTACGAGTACGTACATGATCGAGAGATTTTATGTTCCGCGCCCATATGTCGGGAACAATTTATATGAATGTGTAAAACAAACGTCAGATTATGTGCTCACAGCAAGTGTCTGTAAAGGAATATATTTACATCATTTTACTGGTGTAGCGTCAGAGTACAGGCTTAATTTAAGCACTTGAGCTGGAAATAGATTCGCCCAATGATAGGGCGAATCTATTAATTAATCTACAGGAAATGTCCTGAAGGTTGTGGGAAGGGTTGCATCAGGTAGTTTGAGAACAACAACTCTATTTTTGTAAGACGCCTGTAAGTGTATAGAATAATTATGATGATGATAATGAAATGCAAAAGAATATCTGGAAATTCTGGAATATTCCGAATTTTCGATCAGAATTACGTGAAATGCATTTGAATTGTATTTACGAGCCACAGCATTTCCTATGCAGATAGTTTGATAGCTATCTATCAACTCTATATACATATACAGAGTAGAAATTTGAGATGAGGCAGTAAGCGCAGGTTACCTCAATCATTGAAGCCACAGAAAAACGTACTGTGCATATCGATAGAGGCTTTGCTAACTTTATTCACAGACTAAAAAATGGTAGGAGGACAAAATGCAATTTTTACAAAAAAAGACCATCTTATCTTTTCTATATTATTATTATACAATACAATACAATACTCTTTATTGTACACAAAACAAACAAGAAACATTACTATAAAAATAGAGATGATATATATAGATATAATAGATTATACCTACATAATTATATAATTACTTGTCCTAACTGACTGATTCATCAACACAGAGCCAAACCACCGAAGTTAGAAACATGAAATTTGGACAATAGGTTCCTTTTGTGACGTAGACATCCAATAAAAATGGATTTTTGGAAATTATATCCCTAAGGGGGTAAAATAGGGGATGGAACTTTGTATGAAAAATCACGCGGACGAAGTCGCGGGCTAAGTGACGGATGGCTTTCAAGCCATAATACGTAAAAAAAAACCGCGTCGCTGCTGAACAGAGTACGAAGTAGTCGCAACTATATCTTGAGAGTTGTGGCGGAGAGCTATACTCCAAATATGAGGCATTTTATGCGGAGGTTGATCAGGTAGGAAACATGTTTTCTTGTCTGATCGTCCTCTGCGTGGAATGTGCATTATTTTAAATATTATACCAGTACTACTAACACTAGAATATACGTTGTTTTGTAATACTAACACAATATGGATCACTGTTGTCCGAAATAAATGAATTTGAATTTGAATTAAGTACTGGTTTCTTATAAGAATCCAAAGACTATTTTAGATAAACTGAGATAGTTTTCCTGTAATTGATATGCAATTAAACAAAACCAGTCCCTTGCACTTAGCCCTTATGGTGCGTCCAGACCTGACGAACGCGTCGCGAACGGCTCGCGCGGTGCGCGCGAGCGGCGCATTCGCGGCGCGTTCGTCAGGTCTGGACGCACCATTACCCTCATCAATAAAATCTTACAGTATGATGAATCGCTAGATGCCTTTACAAGCACCGAAATGAGTTTCCTGACGGCTGTCAATTCGTACTTGGAGTCTATTGCCACTCCCAGCACTATCTCATCGTAAATTGTTGAAATGTTCTTTATGTGTATGTTTTATTTATGTAAACACCTTTATATATGTGTGGCAATTTTAAGTTTATAATTTTAATTTATTTTCAAATAGTTATATTTCTGTTATACAAGGTTAGTCGGAAAGGGGGTACTAAGCCGAAAGGGTGTTAAAGTACCCATAATGAGAGATAACTTTTGTTCTACAACTTTCCCCAAAACTCGATAGTTTAAGAGAAATAGCTTTTCAAAGATTTCGTAAAAAATATGCTAAAATCTATCAGTCCACAGCTATGATCAGCTGTGTTTACTATTTAGGTCATATTTGGGGTCACGGATTAGAAACTAAATTTTCTCAATTCATAACTAAAGCAGCTATTTTTTTAAAACTAAAATAAATACCTTTTTGCGTGCAAATAAAAACTATTGAAATTGAAATTTTAACACTTGCTTTAAGATAGTCATCAGTGATACTTTAAGTGGTCTGCGGCTTAGTACCCCCTTCGGACTAACCTTGTATACTATGAGCGCAATGTTATCTTCTATCTAGACTTATGTTACATTAGACCTATAACTTATATGTGTAGGTAGTATTAAACTGTCAGTTGGTCAATAAATTAATTAATTAAAAAGTCCTGTATTCAACCAAACATATTTTTTAAAGTATACTTACTATGACTGACCGTTCGTTACACATCGAGACCCCTCCGTGCCTCGAAGAGCACGTTAACCTTTTCACCGCCAACGTACACAGAACACGATGCCTCGCCAGCGCCAAGCTATAAATGTATAACGAAATATATAATAAACAGTAGTGATGAGCTGATGACCTGTTAAATACTGTAAACTTATTTTTATAAAATAGTTAAAATGAAGAGCTTCTAATGAAGTTATGGCGCTGGAAGCACGAAAATCTGGAACTTCTATTGAAGTCCGTGGCGGTGAAAAGGTTAAACAGTCGGCCCCGCGTGTCATACGAATACCTATATCAGTCGTTACGGAAAGTCAGAAGCCCGAAAGTCTGACAACTGGTCTAATCTTAGGATATCGGTATTGCCCAGTAACTGGGTTGCAGAGGTTCGATGGCAGTCGCTGGTTGGACTGGAAGCTGACTCCAACATAGTTGGGAAAAAGCTAGGTAGAATACGTATGGGTGGTCTTATCGGAAACAGCGGTAACCCGCTTGACTAATGTGGACTTATGTATCTTTTGGATGCAGGCCTAAATCCAACAGTGGATTACGGAAGCCTGTTGAATAGATTAATGACCTAGCAGCAGAACTTGGTTCTCTTGACCAGCCAAGCGATCAGACAAGAAGATACATAGCTACCTATGAAGGAACTATGTTATATTAACTTCTTAGTAACTGGAACTCATTTATTATGGTCACCGGACTCAGCGATGACGTCGAAAATGAAGACTTCGCACACGATACATGCAGTTTGCGGCAATAGTTCATCTCCACTGAGACAGTCACCTCTACCGTTCTCAAAACAGTAATGCATACTAAGAATTTATAGCGAAGACACTGACGTCATTATACGTGTGGGTTTTCTATCCAGACAAGTACAGTATTATTTTTTCCGTAGAGCAATAAAATGAATCTTGTAAAAGAAAAATAATAAATAACGACTGGCTTCATATTCTGTTAAGTTACTCTTACTTTATACGCTATAAAAAAAATTACGGCTCTTTACAGGAGTGTTATATTATTTGATATGGAGGAGTAAATATGAAATTTATATGAGAGGGCTTCAGAGTATACATCGTCGCTGCGCTTGCAAAATCCGCTACGGGGAAAAACCCAACTTTACAGGAGAAACAAAAAACTGTTTTTTTCCCAAACTGATAACAATATTTTGAAACTTAGTATGCAGAAAATTAGACTTTATGTCGAGACATCATAAAATATTATTTTTTTGCTTTTTTCTACGATATAGATAACAGGTGCTAGGTTTTTTTTTATGTGAATTTGGTCACATTGCGAATTTTTTTTTGGGCCGTTTATACCGCTGTATAAATTTTCGCCACAAGCAGACAGATTTATGCTTCTACTAGATAATTTTCATTGTTGGTCTTCCTAGAACATTTAGCGGATTTTCCACACTATTTTAAAATAATAAACCCGCTGTGTCATATTGAAGTGCAATTCTAAGAGGCGCGCATTGAAATAAAAATACGATTATATGTGTCTCTTTGCACACATAGAGGAATTTTCAAGCCGTTTTTGGCCAAAACTACATAGCTGATATTGCTATCTCCTTACAAATAAATTATTAGAAAACAGGTTTCACAGGCCTACGTGGCTTGAGAAGTAATAAAAACATTTTTTACAAAAAATTTAAACCGACTTCAAAAAAGAATAAAATAATTACCATATAAAATTAACAGTTTCAGAAGTCGGTGCTGATCCACGCTGAACCAAATTGAAGGCACCGACTTCTGAAACTGTTAATTTTATATGGTAATTATTTTATTCTTTTTTGAAGTCGGTTTAATTTTTTTGTAAAAAATGTTTTTATTTTTTTCATTTTAGTGGCCTTGAATGAAAATAATCATCAAAATCGGTTCACAATTGGCGAAAATATCGATGAACATACACAAAAAAAAAATAAGCATACATACAGACGAACATAGTAACCTCCTCCTTTTTGGAAGTCGGTTAAATAGTATCAAAGTCCAAAAATCAAAAAAAAGCACAGCGGATTTTGCAAGCGCAACGACGACATATTTAGGTACATATCTACATTGAGTACATGGGTAGGTATATGTTTGAATTGATCTACAAAGTTCACTAATCTTTTACGATCACTTGTAATGGTGACAGGTATTAGGTCATCGCGACCCATCCGTGTTTTGTAGTATGCCAAATCCACCGCAGTAAGTAACTCGGACCAGTGGGTGGGGGCAAAGGGGCTATATCCCCAGGCGACACAGATATAGGGGGCGGTGGGACCTAGCTGCAGCATCAGGTCATAGTCATCAGATCACCTAACTGTATTGTCGTCAGGACTGCGTAAATAAGTATCTATTACTTATTTACGCAAAATTTCAAGTCAACTTTTATTTTGAATCAACAGAGTATCACAGAATTTTCACAGATTTTTTGCTTAGTTCCGAAAATAGTGTTGGGGGGCGGCAAATTTAGGGTTGGCCCCGGGTGACCCGCCGCCCGACCAGTAACAGGCCCGCGAAGGCGGCGCGCAGTGTACCGTGCGCGCTTCTCAGGAGGATGTGGGGCAAGGCCCCACAGAGGAGAGGTCCGCCGAGGGCTGGCGGACCGGGACCTGCCGGGGTTGCGGTGCATGCTTTTGCGAATCCCATGTCCCCAGCCGAACGGTCAGGAGGAGGAACACCGTTGGTTTTTAGCCGGTAAGAGTCCGGCAGAGCCCCTCGCCTTCCCCGGGCGAGGGACATCCATGAGGAATATCCAAAGACAAAAAAAAAACGGTTGGCCCCGGGTGGAAGAAATACACGCTCCGCTACTGACTCGGACGGCTACTACGGGCACTCACTAACCTAACACCCGTATACACAAACATGACTAGAAGGCCAAACAGTGTGCTCGAACAATTACAGAGCAGTCTTCAACGCAGAGCGTTCGAGCACACTGTGAGGCCTTCTAGTAATGTTTGTGTATGTGTAAGAGTCAACTGGGTCTAACCGTACGCTACCCCTCGTCCCCATATATTTCCAAATTTACTGATATCAGTAAAATGCTAAATTTATGGTTCGTCTTGACAGTTTCTTTTAGAGGATCGGACAGTGGGTCCAACCCTAACATAGATACTTCAAAGATCGATATAATGAGAAAATTTTATATAATTTAGGCACAAATTATCTACGTTGGCCAGCCAACGCCAGCGACACGTCCACCGATCCATTACACAATTCTTTGATAGCGACGTTTGATGGACTTCTTGTAAACGAGTGCATCTATAAATATAACTAGATATTGCAGGTACAGTCTGTGACAAAAGTAGCCGAACGTTTGAGATTTTAAACTTGACATGAATTGGAAATCTTTCACAATAACATAACATAATTAGCTCATTACTGTCCCACTGCTGGACACGGGCCTCCTTCTCAGAATGTGCAGGGTTTAGGCCTTAGTTCACGACGCTGACCTTTTGCGGGTTGGCAGACTACATACACCATCAAGAACTTTATGGAGCGCTGTCAGGTGTGCAGGTTTCCTCACAATGTTTTCCTTCACCGTTAACGCAAGAGATAATAAAATTGTGATCCGCACATGAATTCGAAAAGTCAGAGGTACGGTCCGGGATCGAACTCATACCCCCCTACATGGAAGCCAAGCGTTCCACCACTAGGCCATCACGATTATATATGGAAATCTTACTGACATAAAATAAAAAACCAGACAAGTGCGAGTCGGACGAAGGATTCCGTACCATTAAATATAAAAACAGCAAAAAAAAATCACGTTTGTTGTATCGGAGCCCCCTTTAAATATTTGTTTTATTTTAATTAAGTAAATATATAACTAAATATTCTGTGTATGTTTCAAGCGTCTGCCTGTTGCCGTTATCAATATCGAGCAAAAACGAAAAAAAAAATCACGTTTGTTGTATGGGAGCCCCTTAAATATTTATTTTATCCTGTTTTTTTGTATTTGTTGTTATAGCGGCAACAAAAATACATCATCTGTGAAAATGTCAACTGTCTAACTATCTCGGTTTATGAGATACAGCCTGGTGACAGATAGACAGACGGACAGCGGAGTCTTAGTAATAGAGTCCCGTTTTACCCTTTGGGTACGGAACCCCAAAAATCAAGATAAACTAAGAGTTTTAAAATTTTAGACCACATTTACCTTTTTAGAATATTCATTTAAGTAGTTGAGATTAATTTGTCTGTATCTTCATACTTGTTTACCAACTTATGTTGTGACATAAGTACATGCGTATTTAAGCAAACGTTTGCTCGCTTCTTGCCATGTTAACCAGCAGTTGCCAGCGGGCGCAATAAACGTCATGATATAACACTATTTCTTTTGCTCTCTAATATATTTTTTCGTAATCATTATTAGCTAGGAAGGTCCACGTCGATTACGAGAATAATGTTGCCATAAATAATCAGTAATCAATGCATTAGTCGGATTTGTTTACATTCTAACTTTATAAGATGATATGACGCGGTGGACATCTGCGTCGTAACTAGTCCTGTAACATACTCAAATAATTCCTCCATATTTAGCATTCAGACTATTGCAAAAACACTAATAATCTCCCAAACCAAGTCAGTCTGACCTAGCCCATTAATCTATAGGTAGGTATACTAATATTATAAAGCTGAAGAGTTTGTTTGTTTGTTTGAACGCGCTAATATAAGGAACTACTAGTTGGAATTGAAAAAATATTTTTGTATTGGATAGTCCATTTATCGAGGAAGGTTATATAACATCACGCTACGACCAATATAAGCGGAGCATAAACGAAAAATGTTGCAAAAACGGGGAAAATATCCACCCGTGCGAAGCCGGGACGGGCCGCTAGTTAGGTATTACATAAGCTGTTAATTGCTTACTGCTTCTAGCAATACTCTCAGGAAGGTATATTTTAACTTATTGTTGATAACCGCCCGCCTAAAAGCAAAACTCTTTATTATCCAAACAAATCCTATTAAGCACGGCCCTTAGTGGTCAAGCGTGGCTTTTATATAAGAGGCCTTGGGGCGGCCTGCATAGAATTTCTAGCCGGTCGTGGAGTTTTGTTGGGATTTTCTTTTACGTAACACTTAATAACAGCCCGGGGCTGGAAATTCTGCCCGGGAAATGGCATTAAGCTCTCCCTATATTACGAGATGAGGGCTTAATACGTCATGGGCGATATACGGGAATTCATTCGGAGAACAGAGGTGTGGCTACTTTAATTCTTGTTCTTTTCGTGTGGTTAGTGACTAACCTGGTGTCAGAGGTTATGCCGCCCATGGGCCTCTGACTTGGCTGCACATACCGTCGAGAAATATCTCTCAGGCATGCCGGTTTCGTCACGATGTTTTCCTTCACCGTTTTTAAGCAAGTGATAATTATATAATACGCGCATGAATCCGAAAAGTCAGAGGTGCGTGCCTTGGGTTCGAACTCGAGACCTATGACTTGGCAGTCCGACGGTCACACCACTAGGCTATCACTGCTGTTGATGCTACTTCACTATAAATCCCAATAACACTGGCAAAACATATCCCTTTCAAACATTTCATATAATAATTTAATTATTCATTATTTAGGTTACCGCGCTCATGCCTGAGTTATGAGGCAGCCGGTAATTAGCTATTATGTTTTAAATTGTATGAACATTGCTCTGAAAATATGCATATAATATAAATTTGTCGAAAGCTTTAAATTTTTAAAAGCTGCTCGTATCTATAGTATGTTCTGTGTAAGTCATAAACTATGCATTTAACTTGTGAATGTCAAACGAGATGACTGTCATTTTTTTGATGTGTTACATCTAATTCGGTGGTACGGGTGTGAGAGCGGCTGATGCGTGGCGACGCTCGCCATGGCAGACGCACGACGGCAGACCTTCGTAACTCGTCGGCTCCCTTCGAGTTGATTCAGACAGTTTTTTTTTATAAAATGAGTTTCGTAGTTACACATCTTCCGCCAGGTGTCCCGCGGCCAAATTATTCATCAATTATTATCAGGTGAAATAATTCTAACTACTTATGAAACGTCACAACTACGAGTAGGTGCACAATTCCAAAAAGGTTCTATGGAAAAGAACCGACCAGGAACTCCATGGAACACTCTTCTAAAGAAAAGTAGTTTGAGAATAATGCAGGTAAGAAGGAAACTCTCATAAGAGCAACAAATAAGATTGCTTGTTATGGACTGACCAGTCCCAACGAGAACTATTCCATTTTGCAATATAATGGAAACAACGTTACAGCTAAAAGCCAAAATTCACCCAAACTTAGGTTAAGACAACCTGAAATAAGTCTTCACCTACTTAAGCTAGGACTGACTAGTTACTGCTACTCACATGGGCGTCAGTACGGCTGCGTTTTCAGTACATTTTGTGGCTAGAGGAGCCGTGGACCCCATAGCAGAACTAGCGTCATATTATAGTCACGGGCGAAAGTTGCGTTTATATATTCTGAGATTCGGAAATGCAAATCAAAAAGCTATTTACGACTTAATAAAACACGGAATAGAAACTAATTCCATTTATTGCCACTGAATACACTTCGATTTGAAAGCTAGTTACTATTTGACAGATGAAACTGATTAAACAACGTAATTCGTGGTTATGCTAACATTGCTTGAGCAAATCGTGTTTACTGCCCGATCAAATATTTGGTCGAATCTACGTCACTATGTTTTACTCATAGTTTATTAAGGCATAATTTCTCCATGCAAAGAGTTCGTTCTACTTAGCCTTTTCCCAACTATATTGGGGTCAGCTTCTAGTCTAACCAGATGCGGCTGAATACCTGTATTTTACACGGAGCGACTGCCATCAGACCTCCGCAACCCAGTTACTGGGCAATACCGATATCTTAAGGTTAGAAGTTGTCAGACTTTCGGGCTTCTGACTACTCGTAACGACTGTCATAGTATTCGTATGACACCTGGGACCGACAGTTTAACGTGCTCTCCGAGGCACGGAGGGGTATCGATGTGTAACGCATGGTCACCCATCCACGGACTAACCGCGGCAAGCGCAGCTTAAACTTGCAAAACATTAGATCAGCGCGATTGTTAATTAGCCTTTCCCCCATGCAAAGCGTTAGCAAGAAATTATAGGGGTTTTTGATATGCTATATTATGTGATAATAATACCTTTACAACATGTAGGTACCTACTTAAGGATTTAATTATGTAATACACAGTGTAATTGAAGAGCTTTGAAAGCTGAGCAAATCCAAACACTTGTAATCTACTGTATAGTTCAAAGGAAGAGATTATCCATTGTGCTATTGTTCAATGTGCTTGAAGACACTTTAAGTAGGTTATTGTATTATGAAGGTAACAAATTAACAATTTAAATTATCGCCTTTAGTGTAGAAATAAATTTTGAGTTGAATTTTCTCAGTATAATTATAATTATTACGGCCTTTTTATCCTACAGCCAGGCCTGTGTCACTCCCCGGATTAGACACGGCTTTAGGTTTGAAAACATGCCTACGCGCCGCTGCAACTCCGAAGTGAATCATAAGAGAAAACCGAACCAAATGTTAGTAATAAAAGTACGAACGCACAACGCAATTTTCGCACGCGTTGAGCGCATTTTTCTAAGTCATTGACGCTTTTGCTAAAGAATGAGGTTTCTTTACATAATACATTAGGTTACTATCTATTATTTTCTGCTTCAACGTAATATATTTCATATAATAACAGGATCTACGCTATATTATAATTAAAACCTTGAAATTTGAAGCTATGCCGCATCATTATGGTTTTATGTCCAAAGCCTCCCCTTTTACCCAAATTTGCAAATCCTCCATGAAGAAAATAAAGTAACGATGCGTACAATATTACATAGAAACTCCCATTCTTGTACCCCATTGTTCGAGTTGAATGCAGATCCCGCCAAGCTTTTGTAGTACCAAAAATTATGTCAATTGGCTCTTGTAGCGTCAGACAAAAAGAATATTACAAATTCCTAGAAAGTTCTGATGATATTACAATTTTCAAGTGGTAGTTCAAAGTTTACTCGTTCAAAAAACAGTTGAAAAGTGTACAAGTTTTTTTAATTTTTGTTATTAAAATAATGAAACGAAATAAGATTCGAGAAAAGTGAGTGAAACCTATGAAGTAAGATGGGAAAATTGTAGGAAATAGGATTATGGGAATAAAAGAAAAATGCAGAGATTGAACGTAGAACTTGGAATGGTTTATTCAGATTGAATATGACTACTTGGAAGATTATAGTATTAGCTAGTGTCAGTCTCTTAGCACACTTGAAGATAGAACAACCATAGCTTTTATAACCGGTCAGTATTATGTACCAAAGATGATTAACTATTTGCAGTGTAAAGTAGGATATATACCAACAAAAATAACTAGATTATTTACAACTATATACAACAAACACTAAATCACAAGACTAGCAAAAAAAAATGTCTTCACTTTGTCCTCAAGATACATTGGTTTTCGTTGACCCAGTCGAACGCGTTTATTATCAAGCGACTTTGTTTGTTCAACCTTGTGATTTAGAAAACATATTGTCTCTGGTTACTTATTGGGCCGAGTTTCACAGTAACTAGAGACTGCTGATTTGGTTTGCTATATACAAAAGTAAATTATATCCTTTGTATCAAAGATCTAGCCCTAATTTATGAGAGAAAGTTTTTCATACTAGATATAGACGAAATCAAATTAAGGGTCACAAAAGAATTACAGAGTACATCTGTTGATCCACCTACGGAATGTGTACCTAACCCATATAATAGTCTTGGTAACATTTTTTCATTACATACGTGTTTTATTCTACGTATAATGTATTTTTGGGATTCGATGAGCTAAAAAAATACGTTAGCGATGGGTAGGGAGGCAGGGTTTCAATTATTGGAAAATAATGGTTATGTGAGTACATGCTGGTATTATAAGACTTTTCAAAATTATATGTTTAATTTTTTATCAATTCTATTGAAGACGCAACGCTACGAGAACGAATAAAACCATTCAAAACTTCTCCTGGGTGTCTGAACTAGCTATAGCTACTGGAGGATTGCATATAAACACGTCACCACCAATCCAAGAGAATAGTGTAGTTAAAAAAAAAACTTCCATATCGACCGTTCATTACACAACGGTTAATGGAAACCTACGTTCTGCGGATAAATCATATTAGCTGCGTTGTCTTAAGTGCCTCGTTAGTCTAGTGGTGGCAAGCGCGACTGCTGATCGTAAGGTCCTGGGATCGATCCCCAGGTAGGGCAAAGTGTTATTGGGTTTTCCCGTGTGAAATTCCTGAGTAACAGCCTGAAGCTTGGATTTGTGTACGGTTGATGGCAATAGGGTCATCCCCTATTACATGGGACTTAAACATAACGGCGAAATGAGTGTTACTATACACCTCTGCCCAACCCTTCGGGGAATACACGCGTGATGTTGTGTTGTGATTTGCGTTGTCCCATATTCGTTCAAATGATTAGGTACCTAAGTTATGTTATGATTACAGTCAAAAGCAATAATATCTGCCTATCAACGGTTTTAAACACGGCAATAATAGTTGTTTGTCTCAGGTCACGTGAAATAAATATATTATGTGATCATGGATACTACGGCCATCCCTTCTATACGTAGGTAGGCACGTATTTATTCGTTCTTTACATAGTCAGACACTTAACTACTGTTGGTGATTTTAACACTTATGATTAGTTACGGTTTACTCACGTGCATTTACCGGGATTGCCCGACTAGTTTCGGACCCAAACGGAGCCCTTAATCATGAGCTGATCACGCGGCGAGGTCGCGAGTCGAACTCGGTCGGTAAATGCACGTGAGTAAACCGTAACTAATCATAAATATGGATGTGTCTCACGAAAGTTATAATACAAAGATTATAATACTATCGATAGACAGATATTACGCTCTAATTTATAACTACTATGCATGCCAAATAAGAATAGCGCTGTCAAGACGCCATTTTGTTTCGCAATACTCGTGAACTTCATTACCAAAGCGTAAGGTGTGCAAAAAAATAAATAAAGAAATCATACTTAGTTTAATTATTTTTAGTTCACTTTTATGGTATTTCTAATCAATTTACGCCAAATTAATTATACAATAATTATATTATTATTACGGCGACATATTAGGGTGACCAGTAGCATTTCGTGAAGTTAACTATAGGTATATATTGCGTCATTTCTTTAACGAATACTGTTTTCAAATATTATTAATTTATCCAAAATTATCTATTTACGGAATTCAAGAAATAACATTTTATAAAAATGAATATAAATAATAATGAAATCTATGAATAAAAAAATATAACATTTTTCTTTTCATAGTTTTTTTTTTGCTGTCCGTACTAATTTGACATTCTTATTTGGCACGCATAGTACTTATAAAATTCAGTAGATGGGGCTGGAAGGATCAACGTTAAATAATGAACCATCAAACTAAGTTTAATTGGTTTTTACGATAGCGAAACCCGCTAACGACTATCTACGGTGAAGAGGTCCGATCCTGAACCCTCCGATCAAACTTCATATGCAAAATATTATAATAGTGGGCTTTTAGTCTGAGTACTGGACCTTTTAGAGTAATTTACATCACTTGCATAAATTGGTAGATTAGTCAAATTAATGTGTGTGTGTCGTACTAGCATAAATCATTATTTATTATTTATACAAGGTTAGTCGGAAAGGGGGTACTAAGCCGAAAGGGTGTTAAAGTACTCATAATAATGGATAACTTTTGTTCTACAACTTTCCCCAAAAGTCATAAGTTTAAGAGAAATAGCTGTTCAAAGATTTAATAAAAAATACGCTAAACTCTTTCTATCCTCAGCTATGACCAGCTGTGTTTACATTTTAGGACATATTTGGGGTCACAGATCAGAACCTCCATTTTCTGAATTCGTAACTAAAGCAGGATTGAAGAATTTTTGAAAAACCTAATATAAAAATAATTTTGCATGGAGATTTTTTTATGGATGAAGCGAAAGGGGTATGTAAGGGTCGTAGCATGTGGCGTTCTATAGTTTCTGCCTACCCCCATGGGAAAAAGGCGTGAGTTTATGTATGTATGTATTTTTTTATCGAATTTTGAAATAACACTTTCTTTCAAACAATTATTAGTGATACATTAAATGGCTAACCTTGTATATTTAAAACTAGGGTCCCGTAGTCAAGTTATAAGTTCACTAGTTTATTACAGAGGGTCTAAAATTATAGACGCGGAGCTCTATTTCAGTTTTCGTATAAAATAACAAACAATTACAATTAAATTACAACTGCCTAGTTGGTCTAGTGATGGCAAGCGCGATTGCTGATTGTGAGGTCCTGGGTTCGATCCCCGGGTCGGGCAAAGCGTTATTGGGTTCTTCCATGGGGAATTCCTCAGTAGCAGCCCGGAGTTTGGATTTGTGCCCGGTTGATGGCAATATTACATGGGACTTAAACATAACGGCGAATTGAGGGTGTTACTATACACCTCTGCCCAACCCTTCGGGCAATAGAAGCGTGATGTTATGTTTTGTTACATTTGTTTCAGACCAATTTGAAATCTCTCTTCCTAGCCTTTTCCCAATTATTTTGGGGTCAGCTTCTAGTCTAAACAGATGCGGCTGAATATCAGTATTTTACACGGAGCGACTACCATCAGACCTCCGCAACCCAGTAACTGGGCAATGCCAATATCCTAAGGTTAGACCAGTTGTCAGACTTTCGGGCTTCTGACTATGCGTAACCACTGTCATAGATATTCTTATAACACCCGGGACCGAGGCACGGAGGGGAGTCGATGTGTAACAAACAGTCACCCATCCAAGGACTGACCGCGGCAAGCGTAGCTTAACCTCACAAACCGTATGATCGGCGGGGTTATTAATTAGCCACGAGCCCTAACTAATTTGAAATATCAGACTAGTTTCTGTCAACAAAGGCTATTTACATAAGTCGGTACTCTGCAATACAAGACAAAGGTAGAGAAATATTTGAAAAGTTCACGACAGTTACATAACAACTCGAGTACGTTTCCCGGGCTATTCCAGCAGCGAGTACAACGATTCAGTCTAGGTAAGACGTCCTGCAGCCTTTGTCTAGATTGCACACGACGACGAAACTTTGCACATACCTGTTTCCTTAAATGTTGTGGAGATGCATTGTGTTCTCGTGACTCTGTGTGCTACCATTTCCGCCATTTTATAATTGACTAGCTGTGGCCTCACGGCTCCGCCCGTAGCCTATGTTACTCAGTGATAATGTAGCTTTCAAACGCCAAAAGATTTTTTGACATCGGTCCAGTAGTTTTTAAGTTTATTCGTTACATACGAAAATACAAATCTTTCCTCTTTATAATATTAGTATAGATATAGATTAAACTAAGCTCTACAAGGTTAGTTGGATAGGGTGTACTAAGCCGCGGGCCACTTAAAGTATCACTGATGACTATTTTAAGGCAAGTGTTAAAATTTCATAATTCGATCATTTTTATTTGCATGTAAAAAGATTTTTATTTTAGTTTAAAAAAAAAACATACCTGATATAGTTATAGATTCAGAAAATTAAGTTTCTAATCCCTGACCCCACGTTTGACCTAAATTGTAAACACAGCTGATCTTAGCTATGGACAGATAGATTTTAGCATATTTTTTACGAAATTTATGAAAAGCTATTTCTCTTAAACTATCGAGTTTTGGGGAAAGTTGTAGCACAAAAGTTATCCAGTATTATGGGTACTTTAACACCCTTTCGGTTTAGGTCCCCCTTTCCGACTAACCTTGTATAGTGCAAACATCGCTGTACTAAGTAGGTACTAACTTTTAGTTCTAACCATGTTTACTTTACGAAGTTTCTATAACATAAAATAGACTAGGAAGTGTATTAGCTCTAACCTGCTTAATAGTTATTTTCATTAATAAAATAACGTTATTTCGCAAACTGCTTTATTTTCACCTCCGTATTTTCAACGCACACTCCATTCGCTCCAATTCTTGCAGCGTGAGTCAATGTAGAAATTGTATAATCTAACTTTGCCCACTAAACGATAATATTTATTCCAATGTAATGTGTTAGATTACGTTTGTCTGTGCATATATTTATAAAAGAATATTTCATCCGACCAATATACGTTGTTCTGACGTGTATGTACGCGTAAAGTGCGTTTCACGAAAGAATTTCCTTCGACGCTTAGTTATGTTGGCATTACTGAGTGTGTTCTATAACAATCAAAAATCAGTGGTGCCAACATAAGTTCGAAGGGAATTCTTTCGTGAAATACTGGTTATAATTATTTGTTCTGAATAAAACACTATTAAGATTAGATACCAAAAAAATTAAGCCGTCGCGGTATGCCTGGCAGATGTGAGACATCGAAACTATTTTGTAAAAAAAAATTTGCCGAATCAAACCGAAGAGAGCCGACGAGTTACGAAGGTCTGCCGTCATGTGTCTGCCATCGCAAGCGTCGCCATGCAACAACCGCTCTCACACCCGTACGCATTAGATGTTCCACAACAAAAAAATCATAATTTATGTTCGGTTTTTAAGTCGTATCTCGCGATAACTAATGCCCTGTATACAAACATTACTAGTAATTTGCTGAATACAGTATTATTAATAAACTTTGGAAAAAATGTTATGGAAATTCCTAATTAAAACGTTACGATATTAGAATAAAAAGTACCTATTTCAATGTTCAAACAACATTTGTTTCTAGAAATAGATAGATGCCTACTGTAAAATGAATACAATGCTACTGTAACATTATCTATGTTTAATCACGGATAGTACTTCATTGAAGTACTATTTTTCAATATTGCTTCATATCCATTCTATTGTTATAAATTCTACTGAAATAACGTACACTAAACCTAACTACGTGCAGCTAAATATTATTATCTAAAGCTGAAGTTAGTTTACAGATTAACTGAGTACACTGACTTTCACACCACCCCAGCGCTAACTCCTTAACTGGTTTACTTAAACGTATTTTCTAATCAATAAAGGCCTCGCCAAACAGAACGCGTATTTTACGCGCGTCAGCATTCTTACATCGCAATTGCGTCGCTCTAACCATCGCGTTGTATTGTTCTATGACAATACATGACTGTCACACAAAGCAGGTTCTGTGGCGACCTGTAGGCCTAGCACGAACGTTTGACGTATAAACGAATCGCTAATGTAATCTTTGTAAAGAAACACCCACATTTATTTAAGGCTTACTTATGGAGCGAATTGCAGGTTTAACACGAGATATCCAACACGATTACACTTACCTACAATAAAAAGTCGTTATCACCATAGTAATTGTTATCCAATGACTATCAGAGTAAGAGACCTTAAGATATCTTCCACTAAAAATATTTAAACGAAAACTATATTCGTGGCTAGTAAAAAAATGTTTATATTCTGTAAAAGAGTTCTTAGATACACGTACTTTCTAAAATATTATATTTAATACACTATTAATTTCACTAAGTAAAAAAATAATTTATTATTTTGAGCTGTATTTATACTATTAAAAAAAATGCTAGCTCTTTTATAAACTACTGCATGTTTGTTGTTCAAATATCCATGTAAGTAATCGGATTCTAAGTTCATGCGTATAATTTTGTTTTAAATTAACCTTTTAATTTGCACACCATTATATGCGGCTACTTTTGTGACTTATGTAGAACTGTCCTTACCCATGTTTATTGTAAATAAATTCTAATCTATTCTAAAAATCGAATTTTGAATGAAAAATGCAACTGTCCTATAACATTTTGGTTTACTTTTTTGTGACATGCACAATTTGTACCATGCATAGATATGAATAAAGTTTTCAATTCAATTAAATAGTATGAGCCAAACGAGTATTTCCGATTCAAAATTCACTTACATTGACGCTACGTTCACGTTAGTAACTCGACAGTATTTGTGCTAGTCCTACTGCAACTGACGCGAGTAAAACGCGCGTTCTGTTTGACCAGGCCTTAAGTCTATACATAGCGCCTCGTATACTTACACCTTACATGGAAATCAACTGAGATAGTGATCCAGACTGTGATGGTGTTCCTGAGTGAGCGATTGCGTCTTTCAACACGTGATTCGAATACAGAACAGCGTTTTTCAATCCCACGTTTTCACTAATAGAGCCGTTTCATTGAATTGTGTGTCTTTTTCAGATCAAGCCAAGGTGGCTGAACTTGGAGTATTCAGTTTTAGGTTTTTTTAAAGAAAAGGTTGGACACGTTATTTTGATATAATTTAGTTTCTTTCGGTTATTATTTTAACTTGACGGTTCTAGTCATTCCAGTGCAAACCTAGAATTTTTTACTTAAGTATTTACTCTTGTTACGTGCAAGCAGACATTATATTCGTTTGAGAGAATAATTTAACCGTCGAAAAATCTTCCTAAGTGCTCTTTACCTGAAGTCATCAAAGTAAATAACTACTTACAAAATGTTTACTGTCGAATGTTATATAAATTACTAGCTTTTGCCTGCAGCTTCGCTTTCGTGAAGTTTGACATCCTCGTTAAGCCCATTTTAAAGTGACATTTTAAAATCCAAAACGTCCGTCTTATATCACCCCCAGCGGTTTAGGCTGTGCGTTGCTAGATTAGTCAGCCAGTCGGTCAGTTTCTCCCCATGCTTCTTACTTCAAAAGTACCAGATTTCTCATACAAACTTTCAACACTTATTTCACCCCCTTAGAGGTTGAATTTCCAAATATGTGTACATTTATTCCTAACCTAACCTTTTGGAGAGAGATGCATTCTGGGATAGTATAAGAGGTATTGTGAATGAGTGTAGAATAAATGAGAAGATTGTTATGCTTGGTGATTTCAATGGTTGGGTAGGTGTGAAGAGGAAAGGATATGAAAGTACACTAGGTGCGTTTGGGGATAAAAGGGTGAATGAGAATGGAATGAGTTTGTTAGAAATATGCGTGGAGAAGAATCTTTCTATAATGAACACTATGTTTAATCATAGAGTGATTCACATGTATACGTGGGAAAGGCAAGATAGTAGAAACATGATTGACTTTGTGGTTGTTGATGAAAGACTGAAGAGTAAGGTCACAGATACAAGAGTGTATCGGGGTGCCAATGTGGGGACCGACCATTATCTTGTCATGTGCCGGATACATGGTCTGTTTAAACGTTGGTGCCATCGGGTTCGGGTTCCTGTGACTGCACTTGAGAGAGTAAAAGTAGAAAGGTTGCAAGAATTAAAAGTGAAACAGGAATATAAGAGGGAAGTAAAAGAGAAGACGAATGAGATTTTAGAAGGAATGAATGATTATAGTTTAGAAGAAGCATGGAATGTTGTAAAAAACAGCATGGTGCAAGTGGCCACAAAAGTATGCGGTGTGGCGAAGAGGAAAAATAACAGGAGAACGAATGATTGTTGGATAGATGATGAAGTTAAAGAGGTCGTACGGAAGAAGAAAGAAGCTTGGCTTAATTTATTAGCCTTTAAAGCTAGAATAAGGATGAATTAGGCAACGAGTATGATTGACGATTTGGAAAGAGTGAAGAAAAGATACACCGAAATAAAGGCGGAAGTAAAAGAGATCGTAAAGATGAAGAAGAATGAAATGGAAGATAAGTATAATAGGAAGTTCTCCGACAACTTCAGGGTCAATGTTAAGCTGTTCTGGCAACAAGTACGATTGGCTCGTGGAGTTTCGGGGACATCAAATATGAATATATTTAGAGGAGGAGATGGATGCTTGTTAAGTGAAGAATGCAAGGTGTTGGAACGCTGGAAGGTATATTTTGAAAGTTTATTTAGTTGGCAGGATAGTGTGCAAAGAGTGGGTAACTGGGCGGAAGCGAGTGAGTCAGACATTGACTTGGATGAAATCGTGAAAGCGCTGAAATGTATGAAACTTGGAAAAGCTGCTGGGTGTGACAGAGTGTCTGTCGAAATGCTTAAGGGCGGTGACGGGGTGGTAGCAAGCCTGCTGTACCGGATCTTTAATATGTGTTGGAGATTCGGCCAAGTGCCGGGCGACTGGTGCAAAGCTGTAATCGTACCACTATATAAGGGAAAAGGTTCACAGCAGGAGTGTAAAAACTACCGCGGCATTAGTCTTTTGAGTGTGGTCGGCAAACTATATGCGAAAGTTTTAATTAACAGAGTGATAAGAATAACAGATGAGAAATTATTGGATGTTCAGGCAGGGTTCAGAGAGGGGATGGGCTGTATGGATCAGATCTTCTCCTTGAGGTGCATAGCCGAAAAACATCTGGCAAAACACAAGAAAGTGTACTGCGCTTTCATTGATTTGGAGAAGGCCTATGATAGTGTGTGGAGGGAAGAATTGTGGTCGACACTATCTTTGTACGGGGTGGACTGGCGCTTGGTGCGGGCACTGAAATCGCTGTACAGGGATTCCAATGCTTGTATTAGGATAAATGGGGCGTTCACAGACTGGTTTGGCATCTCCAGAGGTGTTAGACAGGGTTGTGTAGCGTCTCCATGGCTGTTCAACCTATACATGGATAGTTGTTTGACAGATTTAAAAGGGAGTGAGTGTGGATTGAAAATGAATGTCTCCTCTACGCAGATGATCAAGTTTTGCTTGCATCGTCGGCGGAAGAGTTGCATGACATGGTAACTATGATGAATGGAGCATATAATATGAAAGGGATGAAAATTAATGTAAGCAAGACGAAAGTAATGGTTTTTGAAAGAGATGCAGATGTATCTGAGTGTAAAGTAAAGATATGAGATGAAAGTATTGAACAGGTGAATGAGTTTGTTTATTTGGGAAGTATGTTTACAAGAGATGGTAAGATTGACGAAGATGTGGAAAGAAGAGCAAATGCGGGAAATAAAGTAAATGGTGCTATGCATGCGGTTGTGGCTAGCCAGTCAATGTCCAAAAAGGCACGACTGGCTGTCCATAATGGTGTGCTGGTACCTACGCTTATGTATGGAAGTGAATGTTGGTCGTGGCAGAAGAGGCATGAAAGTAGAATAAATGCCGTGGAAATGCGTTCCTTGCGAAGTATGTGCGGTGTAACTTTGAATGATAGATTGAGAAATGAAGAGTTTAGACAAAGTTGCGGTTTAAAAGATGATGATGTTTAAAAGATGATTTTATTATTAAAAAAGAAAATAACAGCCATCTGACGCCAATATTTTGCTTATCGAAAAAATGAAAAAGAATAATCCCATATTATTATGATGTGCTTCCCCAGGAAATTCTTTAGAAACTACCAAAATAACTGGGCATCATTAGGAGTAAACGGATAACAAAATCTACCTATACATTCACAGAAAGAAATGATTAAGCACCCTAAAGTACACTTTTGCTTGCAAAACTGAATTACAAAAATTGAAAGGAGTATGCTTAGGTGGTTTGGCCATGTTGAGAGAATGAGTGAACGGCGATTAACAAAAGAAATTTATAAGGCGGATGTTAATGGGAACGCCGGTAGAGGACGTCCTAGAAGGACATACATCGATGTTATTGGTGATGTTCTTCACAAAGGTCAGGTGCGTAGTACTCTCAACCGGCGTGCGTGTATGACAAGATGTATGAATGTGGATGAAGCGAAAGGGGTATGTAAGGGTCGTAGCATGTGGCGTTCTATAGTGTCTGTCTACCCCCATGGGAAAAAGGTGTGAGTTTATGTATGTATGTTTATTCCTAACCAGAAACCGTAATATTTAATTTAATCTTTCTTACTTCAAAAACGACGGACTTACATACAAACTTCAACCCCCCATTTCACGCTCTTAGGGGTGGAATCTCCAAAAACCCTCAAACACCTATACGTTAATTTTTTTCCAGAAGCCTATATATTTAATTCCATGTTTCTCACTTCAAAAATACCAGATTTCTCATACAAACTTTCAACACCTATTTCACCCCTTTAAGGGTTGAATTTCCAAAAATGCTCAAACATGTGTACGTTTATTTATAACCAAAAATCTTAATATTTAATTTCAAGCTTCTTACTTCAAAAATGACGGACTTGCATACAAAATTAAAAACCCTATTTCACCCCCTTAGGGGTTGAATTTCGAGAAATCCCTTCTTAGTGGATGTTTACGTCACAAAATGAACCTATTGTCAAAATTTCAAGTTTCTAACCCCAGCCGTTTAGGCTGTGCGTTGATAGATCAGTCAGTCAGTCAGTCAGCTTCTCCTTTTATAATATGTAGTATTGAAGTAGTGGGACAAAAAAAAAGTGCTAAATGTACATTTTTTGTGAGTATGAACCAAATATTGAATTTCCAATCGCATGTTCCTTGACAGCCGATAGAATCGATCTAAATCCAAATTTTAAGGTTTGATGTAGGTTTTTGATACTACTTTATATTGAATTTCTGTCAAAAACCTACATCAATTCGGAGATTTTAGATTGAGATCAATTATTATTAATAACGGCTGTTATACCTACTTACGCCCTTAAGAAATCAATCTCAAGGTGTCACCCGGGTAACACAAACTCCTCAGAAATAAAACGGTGTGCCAAAAATAGAAAAACCTATTAACTTTCTTCATGAAAATAGAACAAATCGATACGTTTAGTTCCTATATCTGTTGTTAGAGCGACACCCCTGGGACCAGAAGCTTGGCACCTTATCGAATTAACGGCGGATTGCTGGAACTCGTTGCCACAATTACTGGGCCGCTGAGCTAACCGTGTCTTGAATTAGAGCTTCCCCTTGTGTTACCAGACATTGTTACAAGTTAGGTTGTATGCACGGAAATCATTACATAGTAGTCGTTGCCTGTCATGATGACGCTTGGTCATTTCAAAATACAACAGCTATACTTAGATAATAAAATATTCAAATAGGTACCTTGTCTTTTTATGGCATTTTATTATTACAGATTATTGTCCTTTGTTAGGGCATTTAAATAATGTACTTGCTATACTTTGAACGTCGATAAAATTAATGATGGTTTTTTTATTTTACTTTTTTACTACCTAAAAACGTGATGCAGTGGGTTGTCTTGAATTCTAATGAAAATAACTCTAATATTTTCTTTTTTAAGAATCTCTTTAAGTGACTGCGAACCTTGAAAGGCAATTAAATTATCAAAGTTAGTGCAGAAAATGAAACCAGCATACTAATAAGGCCATTAGTGGAAAAGGCCCGGGTAGGTAAACAATGTCCAACGTTCTGGAAAGTCTCGGCATTGAGTTAATTCCATTAAAGGGTGCATTTTCGGACGCTTACCCATCCCTGTTATTGTTCTATCGTTCTTAGGTAACACACAAATAGATAAACATTTTAGTACCTTTCTATTGTTTTTTTTTACAAAGTTTTGAAATACGATTGTAATACACGAGCAAAAGTAGTTAGGAATTATAGATTAGATTGGTTTTAGTACTCTAACTACAAATAGGGGTGACTTTATCACTTGGAGCCCCCCCCCCCCCCCCCCATAAAAAATTACTACTAGCATTCTCGGTAGATAATCTTCTCGGCAGTTCTCTCTAATGTCAAGAACACGATGTCATGGAATATATCATAATTATGTACCTAAGAACTACCTTTAAAAAATTTCGCAAACCTTTAAAGTGTGTTCAATAAAACTTTTAATTATGTCCCCTTAATATTCACCTCATTTAAATTCATTTGACGGGTGGATATCAGAGACGAGGTCGCTAAAATAAGAACGACTGATTAACTAATTTACTTTCTTTAATTAACAAAAAGGTACCTACCTAAGGAACTGTTCGTAGAAAGAAAGTTTTTTAAGAAAAATAGCCAGTCTGTACTGTAAGTAAGTACTTCGGGCATAAGGTACTAAATATGCCTTTGCCTAGTAATAGGGACACAGTATCCCTTGAAACGTTGTCTCTAAAAGTTGTTCGGGCCAGCGGAAATGAGAACATTAAAGGAAATCTGACCTAATAAGATATGGAAGGAGCGGAAGACATCGTTTGAAAACAGAGGGTCCGTTCTACAAGCTGAGAAAACGCTTTGAAGAAAAGTCGAGTAAGTATTGTATTAATTTCAGGATAACATTACAAACAAGAGTAAAAACAGGAGTGAATAATAAAGGATAGAAGCTTATGTCCGGGAATTGGTTGAAAAAAGTGAATGATGATGATGATAACAAAAAAAATGAAGCTGTCCCAGGACGCCTGGCAGACGAGAAACTTCGAAACATATTGTGTGAAAAATAATAGGCCGAATCTAACCGAAGGGAGCCGAATAGTTACGAAAGTCTGTCGTCGTGTGTCTGCCATCGCGAGCATCGCCACGCAACAGCCGCTCTCACACTCGTACCACCTCATTAGATGTTTCACATCAAAAAAGTACCAAAGGTTAGCACTAATTTTCAGCTACCACAACTACATTTAATTGCTTTTCCCTGTTAAATGACATCAAACAAAAGATTAGGTTTGTTACCATCGTAAACAACTAGTTTTGGTAGTTCCCAAATCACTCAAAAGTTAGTGTCTAGACAGTCACTAACTGTTGCAGACTACTCCGACTTAGTAAAAAATGATCTGAAGATGATGCTCAATTATTATAACAATCAACTGTCAACCAGGGGAAATAGATTTTAACTCATATTCCATTACAGATTCTTATCGACAAAAGAACAAGAAACACTAGACTAGGTACTCTTCATTCTATGGATTATAATGAACATAAATACTATTCTAGCAGAACTAAAATAAATGTTTTAATTATCTATACATACACACATCAAAAAAGTTTGCGATGACTAAGCTGATATAATTTTTTAAATTGAACTTTATCAAAAAAAATCTTTGTTGTGTGTTTTCGTTAAATAGAAATACCCAGTTTGAAATTAAAAAATTAAACTATTTCTTATATTTATAAAAAAAATTGAGTAATTAATCATAATGTAATTGTAACAGAAATTTGATAGAAAGAAAAAGACTGTTTAACCAAACTTAAACAACAATTTATTAATAAAAGGTTTATATTCAATATAATATAGGTATAACTCCTCCCCTGGCTCGAACACATGCGAAGATCCTCCTGGGCATGCTGAGAATCAAGTTATCCAGCATTTCTTGGGGTAACCTGGCCCATTCTTGAATAGCGACTTCCCTGAGCTCTAGCACTGTCTGGGGACGTGACTGACGGTTCCAAACAGCTCGCTTAAGAGCATCCGTGCTCTATTGGGTTTAAGTCAGGCGAGCCAGCAGGCCAGTCTAACCTTGTGATGTCGTATTCTCGGAGAGCAGCATTGACTCGTTGAGCTCGATGGGCGGGCGCATTATCATCGACCAGTACAAATTGGTGGTTGGTTTGTTTCTATTACGGTGTTTAGTACGTACCGTGAAAGATCTAGGTCATTTTCATGGCACAAATATCCGATTGTATTACCTATTTGGCTCTTATGTAGAAAGGCGGGAAATCGTAGGGTAGCGAGTTACCAAATCAGAATTATTACAACGAGTGACAGTGCACGGGAGGCGTAGGTACAACAAAATACAGAATTGAAATGTGTTAGATAGAACAACGAAATCTTGTGAAAATTTGTTTTTGGATAATATTATGTTTTGTAAAAAGTCATAGAACAAAACTTGTTGATTATGATGTTAGTAATATGGTCCTGAGAGAGTGTTAGTGTTTTACCACTAACCCTGTATACCTATAAAAGGAGAAACTGACTGACCGATCTATCAACGCACAGTCTAAATCGCTAGGGTTAGATACTTCAAATTTTGACAGGAGGTACCTTTTATAGCGTAGGCTAAAACTAAGGAAGGATTTTTTTTAAATTCCTTCCATAAAGAGATGAAAAAAATCACGAAAATGCGGAAACCTTTCAGAAGATTTACAATTTACCTATTTTGGTACCCACTCAAATAATAGACATTAATTAAGTTAACAAATTAAAACGAAAACCAGACCACGTTTTGCCTTTCGTAAGCTGTCGAGTTCTTTATTCAATTTAAAATGTCATTGATTTATTTCACCTCTAAAAATTACTCCACAAATTACTTTTTAATTGGAATTTATTTATTTGAGACACAAAATAATGATTCTGGTGAATATCACCATTAAATTAGTGATGAAAATAATTCGAAGAATTTCTATGAATATGCTCATAATAATTCTTGATACGTGAAATTGAATTAAATAAGTGATATAGTTTTAAAGCATAATTTTATTCATATTTTAAATACAGCGATAATGAATAAGTATGACTCTGAACTTCCAAATTGTGGTTAGTCTGGAATAAGCTGAAATAAATTACGGTCTTTTTTTTCGAGACACGTTTCAAAACATTGGTCAATCGATCAAATCTTTATTCATTATACTACACTCGGGAGCAATGAATCCGGGTCACCAACCAAACTTTAATACAAGGTTAGTCGGAAAGGGGGTACTAAGCCGCAGGCCACTTAATGCATAACTGATAATTGTCTTAAAGAAAGTGTAAAAAATTTTAAAATCTATTAAATTTTTTTTCATTATTATTTTATTTTAGTTTTTTCAAAAATTCTTCATCCCTGCTTTAGTAATGAATTCAGGAAATAGAGTTTTTAATCCGTGACCCCAAATATGACGTAAAATGTAACGTCTGACGCGTCTGATCATAGCTGAGGATAATTAGAATTTAGCGATTTTTTTATGAAATTTTTGAACAGCTATTTCTCTTGAACTATTGACTTTTGGGGAAAGTTGTAGAACAAAAGTTATCCATTATTATGGTTACTTTGCCACCCTTTCGGCTTAGCCCTTTCCAACTAACCTTGTATCATCATCATCTTCCTGCCCTGGTTTACGTTGATGACCCGGATTCATTGTTGAGGGGCTCGTGGCTAAATAACAACCGCGCCGATCGTAAGATTTGTGAGGTTAAGCTGCGCTTGCCGCGGTCAGTCCGTGGATGGGTGACCATTTGTTGAACATCGAGACCCCTCCGTGCCTCGGAGAGCACATTAAGCCGTAGGTCCCGGGTGTCATACGAATACCTATGACAGTCGTTACGGGTAGTCAGAAGCCCGAAAGTCTGACAAACGGTTTAACCTTAGGATATCGGCATTGCCCAGTTACTGGGTTGCGGAGGTCTCATGGCAGTCGCTCCGTGTAAAATACTGGTATTCAGCCGCATCTGGTTAGACTGGAAGCTGACCCCAAGATAATTGGGAAAAGGCTAAGAGGAAGACCCGGATTCATTGCTCTCAAGTATATTTCAGTATAGATTTTCATCTCTCAACCAACAGTTTTCACTCAAAACCGATTGTAGCGGCCTTTAAAGAGGTCCTTATTAAACTGTTGACAAAATAATATAATCTATATGAGCTAATGTTTAAATCAAATATGTTACAACTCTATCCCTAAAGGACATTATAATAAAATTCTATGTAAGTTACTTCTTCTATAAATAGAATTTAATAAAGAGGAGCTACCGTGGTAGCGTGTTACTTATTACAATAGTCAATAAAAAATGGTAATACAGTAGGCGTAACAAATTATTATAGTTAGCGATGTGCTAAATTTAATTCAGGATATAAAAACGGTTAGACCCATGGGGACGCACCGTTTCATCTCTAATTTATAAATAAAATGATTCTTGTTTTCATCAACGTCATCATTTCGTTCTTCTCCATCCACAGAGGGTTAAGTCAGAATATTAAATTCCCTATTTGAAATTTTGCTGCCAATGGCCTCAGAGAAAAATGCCAGTGATCTGTCACAAGCAGAATATCTGCTATCAGAATAATCAGACAAACACGAAGATTCTGGATCTATCCAAATATTCAGTTTTGACAATTTATTTTTGAAACCATAAACTTTCTTTCGCGCTATGCTTGGTTCAAACAACACACATTTTCTTTATATTTTAACTATGCAGAGGGGTAGAGGTAGGTAGGTGGTAATTGCCGTGTCTTGTTGTAAAAGTTAGGTTCAACTATCAACTTTTAAGGCCAAAGCCGTTCACAGACCACTTTGCCTACTGCATCACGTATGGTAACAGTCATCTTAACAGAGCTACATTTGCACTAAGGTGGTACCAGGAAACATTAATCAAGTTTTAATGGTGCCAGTGAGTGCTGTACATAGATAATTACTTGTTCAGACTATAAACTTAGTAATATGCTTATGATACAAGGTTAGTCGGAAAGGGGGTACTAAGCCGAAAGGGTGTTAAAGTACCTATAATAATGGATAACTTTTGTTCTACAACTTTCCCCAAAACTCGATAGTTTAAGAGAAATAGATGTTCAAAGATTTCGTAAAAAATATGCTAAAATCTATCTGTCCATAGCTATGATCAGCTGTGTTTACAATTTAGATCATATTTGGGGTCACGGATTAGAAACTTATTTTTCTGAATTCATAACTAAAGCAGGTATCATTTTTTTTTTGAAAAAACTAAAATAAAAATCTTTTTGCATGCAAATAAAAAATATCGAATTTTGATATTTTATCACTTGCTTTAAAATAGTCATCAGTGATACTTTAAGTGACCCGCGGCTTAGTACCCCCTTTCCGGCTAACCTTGTATAAAAATATAAATTAAATTATTAACGTATTACTCACCCTTCGTGCCTTTTAGGATCAAATAGATAGGAGGTAGCTATGAGGCTTCCATAGTCACGCCTCGAGAAAAAATTGATAATAAACAGGATCAATTAGAGCTAGCTAGCTAAGGGCAAAACTAAATAAAAATAGCAGATCTGTCGTCTTTCACAAACATACAGCCTAACGCAGTTGCCTTCTTCGGTCGCCATCAGTCCATATAATACCTACCTCATCTTATTGCCGGAAACAAACTCGTATCTATAGCGAACAACATTAAAATAGGTAACCTAAACGTTAATATTTACCCCACCAGCTCATACTAAATGTTCGATAGTCGGTACTAATAATAAAAATGTAGGCCTTTGTGGCGTTTTTTTATCGTTGGAAAATCCTCATGGATGTCCTCGCCCGAGGAAGGCGAGGGGGTCTGCCGGACTCTTACCGGCTAAAAACCAACGGTGTTCCTTCTCCTGACCGTTCGACCGGGGTCGCGGGATTCGCAAAAGCATGCACCGCAACCGCCTTTGTGGCCTAGAGTATAGGTACCCAAAGAATATATAAAAATGTTGATCGTAAACAACCTAGTGATCTGCTGACCTGCTGATCGTGAGGTCTTGGATTCAAGCCCCAGGTCGGGCAAGGTTTTCCGTGTGGTATTTCTCAGTAGCAGCCCGTAGTTTGGATTTGTGCCTGTTGATGGCAATAGGCTCGCCCTACATGGCACTTAAACATAACGGTGAAATGAGGGTGTTACTATACACCTCTACCTAACCCTTCAGGGAATACAGACGTGATGTTATGTTATATATTATGTAGATTATAAAATATAGTAGATGAATATGTATAGTGGATGATGTAGTGACAAAAATTGAAAGGAGTATGCTTAGGTGGTTTGGTCATGTTGAGAGAATGAGTGAACGGCGATTAACAAAAGGAATTTATAAGGCGGATGTCAATGGGAACGCCGGTAGAGGACGTCCTAGAAGGACATACATCGATGTTATTGGTGATGTTCTTCACAAAGGTCAGGTGCGTAGTACTTTCAACCGGCGCGGCGTGCGTGTATGACAAGATGTATGAATGTGGATGAAGCGAAAGGGGTATGTAAGGGTCGTAGCATGTGGCGTTCTATAGTTTCTGCCTACCCCCATGGGAAAAAGGCGTGAGTTTATGTATGTATGTATGTATTATAAAATATTTTAACTAAGGACTTACTTTTAAACAATTTCATAAAGCTTACAAAACAGCAGCTTTTAAAATATCACACGTCAATAACTTGTTTGTCATTTCACAATTCACCTGTAATCTTTTATGTTCTACACGGAATAAACAAAGGCCGACAAAGTGCCAATATGTTAGAAAATGTCTAACTGTAAACGACAGGATTAATAGAGCCGGACGGGACACCGCGCGGCGGGTCCCGGTCCATCAATCAATTGCCGTCGGTGGCTCGGTGTACCGTGTGAAGTCGCATTGATGACGATGCAACGTGACTCCGATAGCGTCCGACAGACTGGACGTCGGGGCACGCTGCGCTAGCTATGCATCACGTCAAACACATTCACGTGAAACCATTTATAGCTTTGTATGTTAACGACACTGGACTTGTGTCCGAAATGCTGATATTCAATTATTTCGACTGGAAGATGTTGAAAGACCCCTGGCTAACTCAATCAATCTGCGAGGATTGCTTGGATGACTGACATATCATAGTGAAGAGTACCTACCAGAGGCGTAGCTACCGCCGTATCAATATTACGGGGCCCCCGGGCTGCACCCGTGCAGCCCCGACGTGTGTAAGCAAAAATTCGTAAAATGTTATCCATAATCTCACCCAAGCTCATAGGCCGTACGCCAAATTCTACACTCTTAAACGCTAAACTCAGAACACCCCAGACACTCCATACAACCATGGGCCATGGTTTTTGGTTTAGTTTTCTCTATTTGGGCTTCGCCGCAGTCGGGTAAAAGGGCCCCCCGACAAATTTTGATATAGGGCCCGTCTAGGGCAAGCTACGCCGCTGGTGAGTACCCATCTTTATAAATCGTGTCGTGACCCCTCTATGCCCCGGTGGCTAAGTTATATCGTCAGTTCCTGTTACCATGCACATACTTTATGACAGTCGTTATAGCCGAAATCTGACAACCGTTCTTACTTTAAGATATCGATATCGGTATGCCCCAGTAATTGGGTTCCGCGTGACAACAATTGGATAGATCAGAACCCGAGCCTGATATAGAAGAGAAAGTTTAAATGATGATGGAAAAGGCCAGGATCGTCGTGATAGTATTATTGGTATTCTCTTTAGAAAAAGTGTATGAATAATAATATTATTTCGTTTATTCATCTTATATACATATACATATTTTAATACATTTTTAAATATTTCAATAAAAATTGTACAACAACATTTAAAAATATAAAAAATAGTAGCCCACCGGCATCGGGAACAGGGTGCAAGCTACCGGTGGTCAGGGCCTCAGAGAGAGGAACTTCCTAACAATACGCGCCGTGTCCAGAAGTACCGCTTTCTGTACCTATCAGGGCCTTGACCCAGCCGTCCAATATTATAATATTGAACGGCTGCATTATGATATTATTTCCTTTATTCATTTAATATACATAATTGATTACATTTTTAAATATTTCTATAAAAACTTAAAAACATTTAAAAATATAAAAAATAGTAGCCTACCGGCATCGGGAACAGGGTCCAAGCTACCGGTGGTCAGGGCCTCAGAGAGAGGAACTTCCTGACAATACGTGCCGTGTCTAGAAGTACCGCTTTCTGTATCAGGCCCTTGACCCAGCTGCCCAACGAGAGCCTCATCAGATGTTGGTCGAGGCTCTTGGCTATTAAGCCATTGGCCGTAACGACTATCGGCACAATGACTGCTGAGTCAACCTCCCACATGTCGACAACCTCGTGTTCCAAGTCTTGATATTATTATTATTAAATCAATCAAGTTCGTCTATTGCAGTCCACTACTGGACATGTGTCATAAGCCTTATTACCCATAGTTTGGTTTCGTATTTCTTTTGAAACATGACTGACAAACAATGTACCGTAACCTACCTACCAATTAAAATAATAGTAAAATTCAATCTAAAATTCTGGCGAAATTATTATTAAATTTTGAACGCATTTATAAATTGAATCGAATCCGAGAACTATGAAACGAAAGTTCCAAAAGGGTTTCGACTGGAATACCCAATAAATCAATTAAAAGTTTCTAGCTCATACAATAGTGGGCTTAACAATCCAACAAGTGCCCAACTACCTAGTTTTATTTTGAACTGTTGATATTTCGGCATTTTTATTTCCGAGAATCCTTCTCGTTAACAACATTTTCGACCTAATGAGTGAGATTACGTCCTAATAAATATTTTAATCTTACGCTCGACCCATTAAACAGTTTATCTATATTTAGCAGCACTGCGGCGTTCATTTACATAAATTGTTGAAACTTTATTTTATTACGGGTAAGTTTTATTCAGACACAAAATATTTATTTATTTATTTATTTATTTATTTTTGTAAAACTTAAACTATCATTACAGGTCTTACCCTAATGCGACAGTTACGATCTAAATTTTTATTAAAATATTGCCAGTTCTTACTAAACTTATTAACTATTAAAATATATATTTACAATAATAAACTGAGACACTACTAATATAAACAAAATAATTACCACAATATAACATAACTAATCTAACATAACATATTACTTACTTATATATTTAATTATTATTTTGCTTGTAGCATAATATAAATAGTAATACCCTTGCGAATTCACTCCAACTACCTGTAAACACATCAATCTGAGTTTGAAGGTCGTTGATGATATGGACAGCTCTGGTAAGGGGCGCCTTAGCGAGCAGGTTAGTCCTGGCTGTAGGCACCAGAAGCAGCGGCGGGCGACGCCGCCTCCATACGTAGCGGTCCGGCACACACAAACTTAAGCGCTGTAATATTCCCGGATTACTCTCCACTCCACGGAGCACCCTCACCAAGTAAGCGACCAGCGTAAACTCCCTTCGGACCTGCAGTTGATTATAGCCAACCATGCCCAAGACAAACAGAGTGGGATACATCAGTGGGTAAAACGGATATACCCCATATAACTTCCTGTACAAATGGCGCGTGAATTTGTTTTGGACGCGCTCTAACATTACAGAGTACTTAGCCTCATGTGGGGCCCATATGACCCCACATGAGGCGATATATTGTGATATATTTGTATAACAGGCGATATATTGTGGTCTCATAATCACTACGAAGCTGACCTATATACAGCAGTTTGCTGGCCGATATTAAGTTTATAACTGCATATCGCTTATCGCTCTTAATTCCCACGAGTTATAATTCTCTGCAACGAAGATCGGGTAGTTTGGATCATGGGTTCATGGTGATTTGTGAACTTCCAACAGATTTACTGGAAGAGGCCCATTAAAGCCATTTGAACATTTTAATCATAAATAACACGTCATAATTAATTCATGTAATACGGGTAGTCAGAAGCCCGAAAGTCTGACGACTGGTCTAACTTTAGGATATCGGCATTAACCAGTATCTGGGTTGCGGAGGTCTGATGGCAGTCGCTCCGTGTAAAATACTGGTATTCAGCCGCATCTGGTTAGACTCGAAGCTGACCCCAACAAAATAGGAGGAAAAAAGGTAAATAGAATTCGTTCTATTTACCTTTTTTTCCCTATTTTTTCTACTTTTCTTCTAATTGTTCTTGCAGCAGGTGCAGAATGGTACCCATAGATTACTGTAGGTGGCGTTCTATCGCATTGTAACAAAGTTATGCCATTAGAGTCAGTTAAGGAAAGTCTGAAATTAAAAGTGCCAAGATAAAAGAAGTGCCGTCTGCTACCTTGATTAAATTACTGCCTGCACTTACTTAGTTTATTATTCAGGACGCGTCTGCACTACAATGTTTTATCGCTAAAATTGTGAGCGAAGATTCAATTAACTTTTTATTTTCACTCATAATTCTATTTCGTACTGTAAGTATGTACATATGTCCGACGATAATGAATTTAAAATGTTGCTGTATTATCTGAGAAAATTACTTTAATATGGCCCTTACTCAATAACCGATTGTGTTTTTAGGGTTCCGTATCCAAAGGGTAAAACGGGACCCTATTACTAAGACTCCGCTGTCCGTCCGTCCGTCCGTCTGTCACCAGGCTGTACCTATCTCATGAACCGAGATAGTTAAACAGTTGAAATTTTCACGGATGATGTATTTCTGTTGCAACAACAAATACTAAATAACAGAATAAAATAAATATTTAAGGGGGTCCCATACAACAAACCTGTTTTTTTTTGTCGTTTTTATAGTTAATGGTACGGAACCCTCCGTGCGCGAGTCCGACTCGCACTTGGCCGGTTTTTTTAAATATTGTTATAGAGTCAAGACAACTTTTCTTCTCCGACGTGACTTGAATTTTTAGAAAGTCTCGTAGCTAAATGGTTATTAAGTACAGAAATAGATCGATGTATAAGGTCGGATACTCAAGAGAGCAGTTGCCGCGGTGTTGGCAAACATTAACCTGTACCTCTGATAGGAGTACGTTACACTTGTTCGTTGCAGGACGAAATATTTGATTTCGTAGCAGGATGGACTACCTACAACTTTTTAATTTATGGCGAAAATATTTACGTAGGTAAACATCTGTAGCGCATTATCACTAGTTTGTTTGCTACTCTTTAAAGTGATCAATCTCAGGTTCCACTTTTCTGATCACAACAACAGGTCATTTTGGGGTCACTGGTCAGCCTTCCTTGTCTTTCTCCTTACCTTCACTTCTTCAACATTCCTATCGAAACCAAACAATGCCATATCCCTGTGCAGTTCTTCTTCTTCTCACATGTCGGTACGAGCAATACGAGAATAACTCATGCCGTGGTGAATAGATTAGCTAGTTAGCAAGGTTGTCAGCGCGGCTAACTTAGCGAGACTGTCTGCCCTTTAATGCCCAGGGTGCGCCGGGCGTAGGTACTTAAGTGTCGTCACTTCTGAATGTAGGCTTTTTAATGCACTATAATACCCAGTTGTAACTTCTAGGGTTCACTATGTAAAAAATAAAATGCATTTCCACGTACCAATAATTTATTTTAATTTTCATGGCAAAAATAACGTAGATGGTTCGCTGTTTTGCATAATGTTCAATATTAGTTTAATTTCATCTATTTACAAAGAACAGTAGTAACTAACCCAAAAAAGTGATCAAAGAATATCAAGATCTACGAAGAAAAAGGTGATACAGCTCTTAGTATATTCTGTAGTAAAAAAAAACCTTTAGTGATGACGTAAGAGACCATCGGGTTCAACAACTTTGCATCGAATGCACTGTATTGTTGCATTCTTGCATTCGATTATAATATTTGACTGACATCGACTAACCGTCTGGTCACTATGATGGGTAAAGTGTAATTACCTACTACTTATTATTGATTCATTGAAGCTATGACGACAGCATGTGAATTATTTGCAGGACGAACGAATCGATAATCCTCTTATCTTTTATTAAATCTTTCGTTATTATCGATGATAACTACCGGGAATCAGCTAATATAATTAATATGTACGACACGCTGTTTTAGCGGTATAGAACTTTAAACTTTTTTTTTAATATTGTTATTATACAGAACAGCGACACACCCAGTCTTAAATTATAATAAAACAAATTTCTTAGTTAATAAAATGTAACTAATATTTACAGCAACATTCTAAGCAGGCTATTCGTGTTATTTGCTGATTTAACCCATGAACGAAGACGAGATATCCGAAAAAGTATTATATATTGGCGGGTTGCGTTACCTTTTAGTATATTATACAGACAGACTGTTTTCCAACAGAATTGAAACAGCAAAGATTTCCTCACTGCTGCTACTTGCATCCAAAATGCGATTTTGAATTAGCTTGCAGTTGGAACACAGTCCGTCTAAATACAACAACAGCAACAGTAATTACAACAGTAATCTCTTCCTAATCTCAAACAGTCAAATTTAAACGAACGCAGCTACGATAAGCAACCCGCACGAAGGGACGCAAGTTTTCTCGTCAACTCGTCATAACATACAAAGGTTTTGAGAACAATAGTATTATTTATTACAATTGCATTCTTCACACTATACATACGGCCAGGACTAATGGACCAGATGAAAGAGATACCAGATCTACTTACAATTAAATAATATTCATAAACTCACGACTTTTCAATTGACACTGGTAGTTTGCATGAAATGTTCAAACAGATTCTTTTTGATCAATATACCTAAATTACTTGTAAACTAAACCGTATTATATGCATGTGCATACAATGCATACAATACGGCTTAGTCCGTCTGCATTTGAAAAATTGAATGAATTGCTTTGCTTCTTAAATAATTTAACCAAAATTGACTCATTTGATTGAATACACAGAATTTTAATGTACCTATTCATACGATTTAAATGAACTCATTTATACTAAGGCGAAGGCATAATAAAATCCATTTACTATAAGTCGAGTAAGCTGCCCCCTTCGACAAAATAATAATATATGATCGCAAAGGGATAAAAACGTTGGATTAAGCCGTAGAACGATCATGTGATCAGTAAATGTCTCTCTCATACATTTTTCTGGCATCTCTATTCCTTGACAATCGTATATTATAATCTCGTCTAAAGGCCAAAGAACAGCTCGACCAGCGACGGTTGCGTGTAAACTGCATGCGTTTTATGATGTGTGAAATCATATCGTCACCGGACAGGACAGCCAATACTACTTAAGCGCCATTTTTGGCCAGAATGAGTTATATATATCGTTGGATTGGATTTTAAAAAACCAATCCAACGATATATATAACTCATTTTGGCCAAAAACGGCGCTTAAGTAGTATTGGCTTTCCGGTGACGATATGGAGCCATACGTAGCGCCGCACACCGAGACTGTCATTCAGCTGCAAGCGTTCCGCTAACTGCGCTTTAACCACAAGCGATCGCCGCTCGAGCTTGTACTTCGGACCTAAAAGCGCTGTTTACCATTATATCGTCAAGCGACCTTACGCAAAGTCTATTCTTTAATAAAATTACAACGCAATATCTAGAAGATGATAATTTCATATAACAGTTTTAAACTGATGTGCAAAGCCAAAGCACCGTAGCGAATACACAAAGTGAAGGATATAGATAAATGTTTTTTTCTTTTTTCACTTTTATATTTATTGCCAGTTTTAAAATAGATAAAAAAATATTGACGCTGAAATATTCAATAAAGGAACTAGTAGGTACATTTTTGCAACAAACATCGATATATCTTAGCCAATAACAAGATTAAATTTTTAACCTCTGATATACGACGACCAATGAGCAGGCGGCAGATTCCATTACATAGATATTGGATAACACTGTGTCTGGTTTATAATATGGCGCATATGGCGACTAAATATATTTAAATCTGATCGCAATTAGAAAGTTGAGCTGATTCAAAAGTATACATACTCTTTTGTGTAAAATATATAGAATAGAATATATAATAAAAATCCAATTAAATAACTATAAGTTTCTTTTCAAATACAGAAAATTAGGTACACAATAACTTCACCTCTAACTCATACTAAATTCTTAGATAGGTCTGCAGGAACTAGATTCTCTACAGCTAACGACGTCTAGATCTTTACCGACTCTCTCTCGCACTAAATAGAAAATATAAGGCCTAATTTCATCCTTTAGCACCGATTCTCCATTTGTCAGTCTATGTAATCACAATACCAATTCCTCATCACATCGTTACGCGATGTTGCGAAAAATAATAATTAAAAACAATTTTATAAAATATTTCCCAATGATATCTAAACAATAATAAATTTTTAAAATAATTATAGTGTAAGTTCTCATTACCCGATTATATTTTTGTACCTAGCTAAAATTATAACTACATTTATTTGTCACAACAGTGAATTGCAAACTTACACTAAAGCGTAAAATTAAAAAATGTACACAATAGTTCTTAAAATAAATTGTTCTCTAGATTTTATGTTCATATTTTAATATCATCTTTGGTTTTATAGTGAATCGATTAACGGTCGAAACCAATAACCAATCTTAATCCAAAATCTCTGGATCCATGTAGGTTTTTAACATTAGTGCGAGCGCGCACTGCGGTGCGTTGCTGTGATTTGCGGTGCGTTTTTTCCACCGCAACGAATAAAATCAATACAAGTAAATCTGTATGCGGTAAATAATACGCAGTGCGCGTTCTTCTATGACACTCCATACTTCACAGATAATACGTTAAAAAAACGCAAATGCGCCCTAGCCCTTACTTCTATTGAATTTCCGTCGAAAACCTACAACAATCCAGATGTTTTGGATTGAGATCGGTTATTTCATTCGGCCGTAAGAAACCATTCTACATAACGTTAGTGTATGTCCTGTCATAAAATATTCTTTCGTTGTCATCTAATAGTCAACAGCTTATTTTAGCAAAGATTACAAATTGATCATCATTAATTTCACGATCTGAACACGTTCACGTTTTGTGCCAGTTAGACTTCTAGAATGGTAAGACTAGCGAAACTTATACATTGATGGCTTACACAATATAACTTTTCTTACACTAAAAATTGACTGCAATTAGTCACAATTATACACGGCAAGTATTCATTACGTAGAAATTCAAGTTTATAAATTCATAGTCAAGTCAAATGAAATATACAAGCACTGGGACAAAAACAATAATAAAAACATATTGACAGAAAACATTTGTCCATTCACATTACATTTGATTGCACTGAAAAACACAAATTTATAGATTCCACATGATTGAGATACATTAATTACAAAATAAACTGAAATAACGTGTGTATAAATATTTACAAATAACTATAAACTATACAGAACTAAGGCAAATGCTTCGAGGAACCACAAAAACACATACTTATATGTTAAACCATTGATTTGCTAGTACCGTTTGTGCAACAATAGCGTATTTATAAAAATAATTGGTGAAATATGGCCTCTAAATATATATACAACGATATAAACATCCAAAATGATAAATTCAATCCGAAACTGTACCAGAAAAGTACTCATAAAACATTGTTAATTGTGACATTATCACTTTTATGTGAAATTGAAATTTATGTTGGTTATTTTTGCTATTGTTTTAATGCGACATTTGTGGCACATTTCTTCAATAAACCACACACATTTCGACGGTCCCTACGTATACTATCGAAACTACAAAATCTCAGTTTTTATTTTATCTGCTTAAAATGTGTGAAATTATGTTATCTTAAAAGTTATAAAATAATATTTTTTTATGGGACCAAATGGCAACTATTCCGCATCAAACTAAAGAAGAATCACGTAAATCGGATCATAAATCTCAGCGTAATCGGTGTACATACATAACAAAATAAAAACTGAGATTTTGTAGTTTCGATAGTATACGTAAGGACCGTCGATTTCACAATAGAAGAACAAAAAATGTCGCAATGTGAATAATGTCAGCATTATATTCAATACACACATCTGTAATTTACATAAAAATAAAGGCAGATATCAAACTCATAATTACACCTCCAGAACATGAATGCCACAAACTGTCTCAACAAAGAAATGTGCATTACTGAAGAAATTGTGCAAAACAGAAAAAAATATCTACTTGTATTCGTCCATAAATCGTTTGCACATGTGCACGAGGTCAATGAACTTGGGTCGCAGGTTCGGGTCGAGATTCCAGCAGTCCTTCATCAGGTGCCTGAATATCTCCGAGGGACAACCTTCTGGTATTTGAAAACTGCAATAGAAATGTAGAATGTAAACACCGTATCACGTGAGCGTCTAACACAGTGTTCCGCAAAGTGTGTGCCGTGGTCATTAATTGGTGTGCCGCGGGAAAAATCGATTTCTTATTAAATTATAAAGGCGGACGGAAATAATGTATTCTTTGCTATCTTTATATGATTAAAATAAGATTTTTTATGTATGGTGTACCTCTGAAATTTCCCGATTTCGTAGGTGTACCTTGACCTCAAAAAGTTTGCGGAACACTGGTCTAACAGACAAACTGCATAAAAATTAGTAAAAATCAGTTTGAGTAGAAAGGGGAGAGGCAATTTAAATCGAAAAACGGAACCTGATAACTCATTAAACTTAGCAGAAAAGTTTTGCTATAGTCCGCGCGGAACTAGTTGGCCGCGCCTTAGGTATGTGAGCGGCAGGAGGGGGGGGTGCACAGTAGACAAGACAAAGCAAACTGACAGAGCGCGTCTATTGCTTCGCACCCCCCTCCTGCCGCTCACATACATACCTAAGGCGCGGCCAACTAGTTCCGCGCGGACTATAATACTGTGATAATTGTTGTGGTGGTATTATCCCCAAATATTATTTATGGTAATAATTTACGGGGAAACCTATAGCAAAGGATAGGCTTCCCGTCTCGTTTCTTTGTCGTAAGAGAAGACTAAAGGATTATGTTCGAATTTAGGCATAGGCAGCATCATCCTCCGTGCTATCATAACAACATAGTAGGATCAACAATCCGTATGCCAAGCTTGTAATAAGCTAGAATGCAAGGTATATCTGTACTGACCAAGAGGCGCGCTCCCTCGGCCGCTCGGGGTTGAACTTGGGCACCTCCTGTCGCGCGCGCGTGAAGATCTCCCACGCCGTCACGCCGTACGACCACACGTCGCTCTTGGTCGAGAAGTGCCACGGCTCCACCGCCGACTCGGGAGCGTACCTACAACATTACACCAACTGCTACTCTTCTGACAGGCTAACGTGGTGAACCGAAGCCCGGCCAAGCGAGTCTCCACTGGGACGTGCCTTACAGGAGTAGCACAGGAGGGGGCTCCAGAAGCCTAACAGTACCCAGAGCCCCACTACTGTGCTAAATATGGAGTTTTAGTGCAGGAGAAATCCCACACTCCCTGACCTATCGTTCCATGGAGTCCGGCAGCCGACGAAAGTATTCGAAAAAATAGATCTTTTCCCCGAGTCATCATCTTCCTGCCCTGGTCCCAAGTTACTTGGGGTCGGCGCAATATGATGATCGCAGATCTTTTCCCTGAGTAAGCCTCATTTATTGTTGTCATATCAACTTCAGAGACCAGCACAGTCTAACCACACCAGACCGAATCAAATCTGCCAGAATATCCTTGTCGAGTAAACCTAGTTCTAACTAAGCAAGAAACACAAGGTATCGCATATATTATGTATTACAACCATAAGTCTTACCAGTTTATGGGCAGTAGTCGCTCAGTCTTAAGTCTGTAGGCGTTCTCTTCCTTAGGAATAATCCTCGCGAGGCCAAAGTCTGATATCTTCACGTGGTATTTGTTCACGACTAGAATGTTCCTCGTCGCTAAGTCACGATGGACCACATTCTTGGCTGACACGTGATCCATGCCCTGCGAAGAATGAAGGTTTGAAGGTCTTTTAACTTAGGTAAAGTACGAAGGCGGCATACACTAAAGATTTGATGTTTCATTATAAAAAGCCCCGTTTTTGGTAAGGTACCGTAATATAAATATGGATACCTTAATTGGCAAACCAGCCAACTCCACATTACGTCAAAAATATTTTTTTGGTGCAGTTTGTATGCAACAGTCCTTTGGAGTGATTTTCAAAAACGACAACTCCGATATTATCATAATTTCTTGCGTAAATCTCTATTCGAAAACCATTATTCATAAGTAATCTACAAAGAATATTACAACGTTTTAAGTGTCTCCTGAAAAATTTACTCAAATGGAGTTAACTGGTTTGCCAATTAGGGCATCGTATGTAACATTGATCATTCATATGATGACGTGGCATAACCCCTTTTAAGTCGAAAGACTGTGAACGAAATAGTTGGATTATTGTATTTATTGTACCACAGTGGTCTAGTGCATATACAACGTGTCCCAGTATACATATAGTAATAAAACTGGGCGGAATATACGCACAATTTTATCAACAAAAGCACCTGACTCATGGGGTCGAAAACCCACTTACATATTACCACCCCCAATTACAATTTTTGTCTATAAAATGAAGTGTATATACCCTTAAAGTTTTATTACTACACTAGCGACCCGCCCCGGCTTCGCACGGGTGCAATGTAGATACTAATGTGGGGCATACAAAACATCCTCTTGAATCACTCTATCTATTAAAAAAAACCGCATCAAAATCCGTTGCGTAGTTTTAAAGATCTAAGCATACATAGGGACAGACAGACAGCGGGCGCGACTTTGTTTTATACGTGTAAAGAAGATAAAGATATTGGGACACATTGTATAAATTTGATGCTTCCCGCTCGTGTAGATAACTAGCCCAAATTTTATGACTACACCATGCATGCAAAATTGGAACATAATGATTAACAAAACATCCACGCTTCAGATACCTACCGTAGCGATATCCCTCGAGTACTTGAGCAGATGTGAGATCCTTAGTTTGTCTCCTTGGAACTTGAGGTAGTAGTTGAGTGAGCCCTCTTCTAAATACTCCATCACTATGAGCACGTCCGAGCCGTGGTCCCACGAGTAGCCCAGGATCTCCACTATGTTGATGTGTTGGAGGGACTGGAATACGATATTTAGTTGTTACACATGCCCTTTGAGACTTGAGGGATGAAATACTATCAAACGGCTTACACTTTATACCTTCAAAACTTATTTGTCTTAAGCCACATATTGCGAAGTTCATGCTGCTAGGCTCATAAAAGGTCAGTGGGCCGCATGGAATGCATCCCATCGCTTATTTAGTACTACAAAAGCAACCTTTTTCCACCAAAGACTATTACAATTTGAACTAGATGTAGGTAGGACTATGTTTGATATGGGACTGCGATCAAAAAGCATTGAAGATGTGCACCGTCGTCATCATCGTTATCATTCCCCATAGATTTTCACACAACGGTTTTGAGTCGTTTCTGTTTTTACGGATACCCGCGACCCGTGACTGCAAAGATATACAGAAATAATATAAGAACTGCATTTACCTTCATAATCTCTAACTCGTTTTTGAAGTCTTCGTACAGTGTTCCGTTTCTCTCGGAGGCCTGTCTCGTCAACTTCTTCACCGCTACTTCTCTTCTTTGAGATTCTTGGTTGTCGCGCTCCATCCAGCCTTTGAACACGTGGCCGTAGTTGCCCTGTATAAGTAGGTAAATAGCTTTCAAAATTGTATTGTTCCTTTTTCTTTAGTATTTATAACGTATGGTTTCAACATGTTGTTTAAGATATGTGTTAAATATATTTAGATAAGTCAAGTTGACTATTTCAACGTCGTTTGTCGGATTGTTAAGCTCCCTAAAATAAGGTTTGAGCTACGCGATGGCTGATTCATGCGTGCCGTCAGTTAGGACAGGATTGACCTGCTATGGCAGTTCCCTCAAAAGGCCAGTCCAGACGTTGCCCTACATTGTTACATTCGCATAGGTTTTATTCCACGATGTCTGGACTTTAAAAGAGACCTTGATCTCTGAGTTTGATTCGGCTTTTCTTCTCAGAGTTAGTCAGACAGGAAATTTCGGTGCTATCTAGTCTTAAAAAAAACATTACATTGACTTGTAAAAGTGTCTGTAACAGATTTATTTACTGAAATAAAAATCATTTATCATTTATTGCAGCCAAGGTGCAATGTTAATCGCAACCAAGGACCAAGTTGGATAATGTCACTGAAATCGCGCAGGCTGTTTACTCAAATAAAAACATATAATATCTATCTAAAATGTGTAGATACACAAGGTGGGCCAAAAACTAAAAGTTTAACGTAGCTATAGTTATATCTAAATGCTATCGACTAAGACCGCGTGCCCACTTTGTCGTGACGACAGATAGTCGTGTAGTTTTAAGTGTCGTGGCTTATATATTTAAATGGAGGTGTTCACATATAAGACGACACGATTAACTGTCGTTCACGACTTGTTTTTGCAGTGACGACATACTGTCGAGTCCATGGGAACGGCTAGCACGACAGTCGTCCAACTATAAATTTATCGTCACGACATCGTAATGTGTCGTTGTTACGACTATCTGTCGTGACCATGATAAAAATATCGTCTCGTCTTGTAGCTTGCTACTGTTGTGCAAACGACAAAGCGACTGTCGTGAAACGATAAAATGTAGTCGCGATCCAGTGGGAACAGCTAGAAACGATAGTCGCTAAACGATAAAAAATTATGACGACAAACTATCGTTATAATGGGAACAGCTGGAGACGACAGTCGTCCAACGATAAATGAATCGTCACGACATAATGGGAACGCGCACTTACACTTCCAATCTTCTTGGTGAGCGTGACGAGGTAGGTCTTCCCCTGCGACACAATGGACTCCATAAGGCGCGGCGCGGGCGCGGACTCGTCGTCCAGCTCGTCGTCGAACCCGCGCGCGGCGCCGCCCACACTGCCGCTGTTGCGCGACCGCAGCGAGCCGCGTAACGCGTACGGCAGACCGTTCATGCTATCTAAAGAGTTTGAACTCTTGTTGTCTGCGAACTAAAACACCAGGAACTTTAGTACAAGCTCTAATTTGCTGGTCAGTCGCCAGTCGCAAGTAATCTTTGAAATCAAATAATTCAGCTCTGTACTAACTAGCTGTGTATCTAACTGGCAATTGGTGAACATTATTTAGACCCCAATTCAATATTAAAAATCCTTCTCCTAATGGACTAGAGTCGCCAAAGCCCGATCAAGACCTTAGCATTAAAACAGGAAGTGTGATGGTGAGATTGTTAAATGGAAGTAAGGTCAAAAAGAGCAACGTCGAACACCTACCGCTACATTTATAGTACTTACTGGATTATCATATTGATCGGACATAGTGCCATTCATGGAGAGGACGCTGCTGTCTGATATTAACGACTTGTTGCTGCCAGCATCACTTAACTCGCTTGGTATAAACCTATCACCTGTGAAACATTCAAATAAATATGGTGACAAAAGTATAATAGTATATAGTACGACAAAACTAAGATGTCGCATCGGTAAACTTTGTAAAACCAACACTTCAGAGCTAAGTACGACTTCAAGATGTCGAATGTTTATTAGTACTGCAGTAAAAAAATATCTTTACGCTAACGCAATATGTTTGAATGGTGCAATAATGAGCGCCTGCCATTGATTGTTCGATCAAGTTTGCCAATACGACTTCTAAGTTGTGTCGTACTATAACAGATTATTTACACTTTGGACTATATTGGGACCACTTCAATGAAAACCGCTCAAGGAATGTAAAACCGAAATAATTTTCTCATACTTAAGCATCAAAAATGGCACTAAGTTTGTCCAATAGGAATATGGGCCATTATAATACGAGTACACGATGGCTCATATTCGCCTAGCGACATAAATAATACAAGTGTGTAGAGTCTGGCAAACGAAAGTAGACACTCGAATTATTTGCAAACTTTTTATATGGCAACAATTTTTCAACAAAAAAACGAATAATTCTAAAGTATCAAATTAGGTTATTCTTTTATTTTGGGGTTGCTATGCTGATATTTTTTTAAATTTGCCGCGCTTTTTCTGTCTCTACTTTCGTTTACCAGACTCTAGTAATACATTTTGTATTAATTTTAAGTCGATACGTACTCGATACAGTCTCGGCATGTTCCATGTGTTCAAGGGATATCTTTGGCTCTTCATATTCGTGGATCGGTACATATTCTGTAAAAAAAAAAAGATAGTAAATTGTAATCGGGTGAAAGCAATGTTTATACCGTCATCATCATCATACGCCCAACACGATTACTTAAAGAATGGGATTGAAAATGGCGAATTTAATATAACCCTTTCACTCACAGAGAACGTGCGTGAGCGAGATGCAAATAACGACAACAATAGAGATGCCGACATTTTCAATTCTATACTTTATGTAATCGTGTTTGTACGTGTTTAACAGATAATCCTGGCAGAGTCTTAAGAGGAAACGCGGGTTGCAAAATATTAATAATTTAAATAGGTTTTTGCGATTTATTTCCGTCCCACCCCTCCCGCAAACCTTCCCAATTGAGCGCGAAAGAGACACCTGCATCTCGGACTGATTTCTCCTGTGCAATATTAGCGAAATAGTACTTTCATATTTCCCTGTTTCCTTCTTCAAATCTGGACCAATTTTAATATTTTTTTTCTGTAATCATTTAAAAAAGACTTTGGTTATGTCTGTATGTTTTTCTTTTATTTTTTATATTCGTCAAATTTGTTTGCCAGATGTTTGAAAACTGTGGTAAAACCGGCCGATTTTTGTAAAGTTTAAACGTTTCTACTTCTTTTAATAATTAATTTATTGACAAAGAAAACATAGGGACATAGTGATGGTAGATATATATCATAAGGCAAAAATATTTGCTCTAGTGACATTATCCAAGGAGGAAACTGAGGAATACGTTTGTATGGACTAAATGCCGACCGCATTTCCTATTAAGAAGCATAACACATTATCTGTCACCCAAAGAAATACAATGATAGTTTACTTATCTGCTGGTATTTATTTCTATACATTTGGGCATTGCGAGTGTTCCGGCATTGCGAATTAAAATGGGCAGGGCTTTGTTCCGAACTACCACAATGCTGCTCGGGACGTCGCATTTCGGTTGGCGTGTTTTGAATTGGATTACAATTGATTGTTTGACATTCAAGATGGTTTAAATGTATTATTTGTGGTTATTATTGTATTTACCCCTGTGCAGCATATGGTTCATGTCTCGCATGATCTCCTGCGGGCGCAGCGGATCAGGCTGCCAGCACTGCCGCATCAGCGCCCACACCTCACCCGGGCAACGTGCCGGCCGCAACAAACGGTCACCCATCTCGTAACTCTACAACACATCATAATATCCGGTACTTGTATACACACAAAGTGCCAAACATTGCTTAGCAGTGCAGATTGGACTAGGTTGACAACCAGAAATGCGACAGAAAGACTTATTGATTCAAAATACTGTCATAGAGAGTTTAAAACAAACAGTACTCACCCTTGCGGTTAAAACTGGGTTAGTTTCAGTGGGCGACTGCCCATATGAAAATACTTCCCACAGCGTAGTCGCGAAGGCCCAAATGTCGCCCATCACCGACCGCTTCGCCAGGCTCATGTCCGGAAAGAACTCCACAGGCATCCAGTGTACGCTGCAAATAAAAACTTAAATAAACATCCACAGGGTTTTTTTAATATAAAAGTGAAAAAACAAAACTTTTGAATGTAAAAGCAGTATGAAATGAAAACTTTTTGGTATGCAAGCAACTCAAAATTTGAGAAACAATCTATGAATTTCGATGTCTTTTCAACCAAAATGTATGGAGCAGATTTTTCGTCCACAAATTTAAAGGTTATTTGTTGTATAGATGAGGTAGTTTGTAGGCAGGCGGCGCGGGCGTTCGGTATATACGTACTCCAGCTGCCCGTAGTGGCGCAGCGTGGGCCCGGACAGCTTGACCAGCATGCGGTCCCCGTCGTGCGCGGCCAGCAGCAGGCGCCGGCAGCGGATGTGGCCGTGCACCACGCCCGCCTCCGACAGGTCCCACAGCGCCCGGGCCAGTCCCGCGGCTACCTTCTTCAGGTGGAGCGGCTTCACGCGCTCTTCATTCTCTCTGGAATAAAGTTTATTATGTCATCATATAACGTTCAGATTAGCTTTGATCTTGCTCGGTTTTCGTCGACGAGAAATTCAATAATTCACGCGGGGCGAGGGACACACATGGGGCATCTGACTCGGGCCAGAAAACCGACACAAATTAGAGCCGAGACGAGGAGAACGAAACCCGGGTGCTTGCGTCATTCTGTCAGCTTACACCGAGGTCAAAGATTTACCTTAGATAGTCATCGAAAGGTCCATATGGCAAGTATTCGAGCACGAGGGCGGTGGGCGAGCTCAGCGTCACGCCATACAGACGGACCATTGAACTAGACTGCACACACGCCCACTTGCTAGCTAACTCCACGAATTCCTAGTGAAAATTATATTTATGTAATTAATGACAGAATGGAGAAATGACAAACATATCAGCTGTTATACGAAATCATTATTTTTGTGTGATCAAAATTGTATGTGTGATCGAAGACAGCGACAAGCTGTTATTGAACCTAGTTGATCAGAGCAAAATATATTAAGAAGAGTTGTTTTACCTTTAAATGGTCATTGGCTTTTTCTCTCTGTAATGTCTTAAAAGCTACCAACAGCTTTTTGGTTTCGTCGAGCCTCCACAACGCTTTATATGTCGCTGTTATGTTTTCTGAACCAATTTTCTCAGAACCTAGGTAAAAATATACATCCATTAGACAGTGTTAGATTTTTCTGTTGGTTATTAATCGTAATTAATCCCGGCTTTTTCCAGATTCAACCTATGTAGTCTATTCGTTGACAATAAGTATAAATAAAGTCACAATAAAAGAGTAAATGTCTATCAACTGAGTAAGTGAATGGTTGGAAAGGTCGATTCAATAAAACAATGATAACATTAATAGAATGCATCTTACTTTGAATTCCTAAAAATTGCAATAAAATAACTCGAATGAGGCACGTTCATGAATCAAATTATCATAAACATCACATAAATACTCATTACATGATAATGATATACAAGTGTATAAATGTAATTAGAAGTTTAACACACCTGTGTACAATAGTATATCCTTATTGGGCAGGCACCGAGGACTCCTGTTGTCCTTAAGAATATCCTGCAGTTCAGCTTGGTCGATACGTACGCCTCTTTTCACCGGCTCGCCACACAACAATAATTGGGACTTGTCTACAATTCCACATAATTAAATATTAAACCGAAGATTATCAAGGCTTTTTAATTAAAAACTCATTATTAATTTCACATATAAGGTGGGCGATATTAATAACGATAAATTGGGGACCGCAAAAAGCTTATTAACTTTACAATTTACTCGAATAACGCGAACTTTCATGGAAGAACATTTACCTCCCTTAGGTGCATTGGAACTTTATTAATTTTCTAGGAAATTACTAATTAGTACTTATAATTATAATTGTTAACAGGGTACAGATATTTTATACTTAGGAAAACAACATGATAACGAAAAAACTAAAACTGCTTTAAAAAAGTCAAGCAAATGTTTCTTTTTTACTTGTGACATTTGGTACTATTGTTGTTCACATCGAAGTTGTGAAAGTGCTAAGGGAAGCCAAAAAAAACTGAACCCGAGTTATTGTTTAACAATTTCTTTGGAATTGAAAATAACTCACGAAATATATAACGTTACTTTAATTTTATACTTAACGCTGCCGATGTTGCAAGCAATTTGCAGCGATCCTGGACACGGGTGAGATGTTCCGTTAAAGATAATTCGATTCAACGATGGATAAAATTCGCGTAATTATCGGAGATTATTAAATAACAACTTTAACGTCAGCAAGTAAATGTCTACTGTAGATAATATAACTTTTTAACAAAAATAAAACCGACTTCAAATTGTCTATCTCCGAAGTTCTTCATCAGATCTTCACCAAATTTAAATGGGTGGTCCCATTTAAATTTGGTGAAGATCTGATGAAGAAAGCATACTCTTTTAAACAAAAAAAGAATCATTAAAATCGGTTCACAATTAGCAAAGATATCGCGGAACAAACATACAATAAAAAAACTGTCGAATTGAGAACCTCCTCCTTTTTTGGAAGTCGGTTAAAAATAGCCAAATAGGCCTCTTTTAATGGATCGCTAATTAGGTTTCTTTGTTACCTGTGTGGCTTAGCACCGACTTCAGAAAATGTTATAGCGCATGTGGATGACATTACCAAATGTTTGGATGTCGGATGATTAGCAACCGACAGCCATAAGAAACGAAGATGGTATATTTTAAACACAAACTACGCGATAAGGCCTTATACAAATCAGTAAACACATAAAATATTCACCATATTCTGACGGCGGTATACATTCATTTAGAAATATCCTGCCCTCTGGATTCTGATGACATCCAACTAGCCTCTCGATGCTATAGTACTCCTCATTATTGACCACGTAACAATGACCCTTAAACTCTATTCTGTATGTCTCTGTTGTACTGCAAGTAGAAAATAGTTAGGTACCTATTACTTTAAACTCATAATATAAGCGTAATCAACCAATTACTGTGCCAGTGCTAGACATCACGCTGGCATGGAGTGGATCGGCAGACTACACACACACACACACCATCGAGAATTATTTTTCTTCTTTTTCCTTATAGAGCTCTCAGTTGTGCAGGTTTCCTCACGACCTTTTCTTTTACCGTTAACGCAAGCGATAATCAAATTCTTTAAATCCAAAACTTATTATATGACAACAGTGAAGTTTGTATACAAGCATAACGCTCCCAAACAGTCTATAAAATGTAAATAATTACCTGTTTTTGGTACAAACGTCCAAATAATAAACATTGTAGTCATCCTGGCATTGTCTCAATACATAACAGCCGTGCTTCTTTGCACGTTTTTCTTCTAACTTTCGATACGAGAATGCACCCCTGTAAAGTTAAAAGTTTTTATTAAACGAAATTCTCCGTAACAATTACATAAAATATGCACCCTTTACACTTGCGGACTCACCCGACGGGGCCGTGACATTTTATTCTTTGTAGTTCTTTTAGCGATGGTGTTTCGTCGTCTTTGGACAGGTTAAACGTCCATTTCACCATTAATCTGTTCACATAATGAAAATTATTATTTAATCGTGAATTGTTAAACGAAATGACAAAGGGAAGACAAATCAATTTTAAGCAAAAGGCAATATTTTGTAATGGCTATTCCACAAGGGCATTTTTATCCATTTGTTGCACCAGTGGATATTAGTTACGAATTTCTTGAAAAAGAAACAAATGATGTAATAGAACTTTGACATAGCAGTCTGTAACATACTATCACTAAATTTAATCGTAAACGGTCTCTTCTTCTTAGCGTGTCGATGGCGATCTAAATTGAGTCGGCCCAGAACTTAGCTACGAGTTTAGCGTTATCAGTATGTAGCGTCCATTAGTTCCTGTGTTCTTGTCTCCTAATGTACGTACATTAGGAAACAAGAGACCATTTACAATTAAATCTTAATTTATTAATCGAAAAAGTAAAATTTAACCAACCTGTAATATCCATCACAAAGTGATATAAAAGATGATAGATGCTCTTCTGATTTAAACTTAAAGAACAGCGGGGTACCTCTTCTTGATATTTCTAATGAGTGTTCCCCATTTCTTGTCAAATAAATTAATTCTTCTATTTTACAAACGTGAGACCACTGAAATGACGTCATTGAAGAGATTTATGTATTTAAGATTAGGTAACATACATATCTGACCTAATGTATGTTGTTGTATGAAATAAAAAAACCCCAGAGTGAACAAAGTTATGTAAATAATAAAATTGTTTATCAGACTGACGCATTGATTTGATTATGTCGCATTAATGATCTTAAATCACAAGTACTTACTTCTCGTTTAACAGTGTTATACAGTCTTATACCAGGCTGGTGCGGATGGAATGGCGCGACCACAACGCGCACCGGAGTCACATCGCTGCCGTTCTGCCATAGAACATTGTCATATTCCTCCGCTAAATAGTTGGGAGCCATTATGTATAGTTGTTGCAAGTATAAGTTCTTTATGTAGCTGCAAAATTATTTATGTATATATTAATGGGACTCTTGGCTAATTACCAACCACGCGGATCATACGATTTGCGAGGTTAAGCTGCGCTTGCCGCCGTCAGTCTGTGAATTGGTGACCGTTCGTTACACATCGAGACCCCCCGTGCCTCGAAGAGCACGTTAAACAGTCGGTCCTGGGTGTCATATCGACATTGCCCAGTAACTGGGTTGTGGAGGTCTGATGGCAGTTGCTCCGTGTAAATTACTGATATTCAGCTGCATCTGGTAAGACTGGAAGCTGACCCCAGTATACATAGTTGGGAAACGGCTAAGCAGAACGATGTTTTACTCCCCCGACAGGCCTCGATCAAATAGAAAATAAGTACCATCTTCGATTATGATCGGGAGTTAGGACATACGATCGCTTACGGATGCAATGTTACGACGAACACCCTCGCCCAACCCTTCCGGAAATGTGGTCCGGTCCGGTTCAACTAACCGGAATAAATGTCGCGACAATTATATTTTAATTAATGTGTTTTCACAGTTACCCAGTTAATTCAGTTGATGGAACGAATTAAAGCTGCTTGGTGACCCATACAACAATCAAAGGTCAGTGTTAAGTGTATAGATTGCATTGATAGGGATTATAATTGATAACTAAGTAAATATTGCTAGTCTACAAGCCCGCTTTACATATTTAATTAACGTGCTTGATAAGTGAAGCGTTTATTACACTACCTACTTAGAGCCTGGTAGAAAGAGTCCCGACAGAAAATCAAAGAGACCGGGCGCCATAACTGTTAGTATACAACACTGAATAAGAGTTAGAGACCCTAAAAATCTGGTAATGTAAAAATAGCATGTCCTTTATGAGTGATGCACCGGTATCATACATTTTGTACTACGGTAATGGGTGTTCTCAAACGCACAAAACTAGTTTGCTGTACGAAGTTTAAAACCACGTTTCTTTTCAGTGTTTTTCAATAGTTTTTATAGAAATATTTCAAAATGTTAAATATTGAAAGTATAGTATGTACAAAAATATAAACGACGTAAAAATCGTATTATTATTGATGCTGATAATGTACTAAATACTAAAAAAGGAGGGTGACGTTTGAATGCAGACAGCCACAAACATCTGAGCAGCGATACAATCGAACCAACTTTTGTTTGAATTGTGTGGGAGCATAAAAAGCAGAACTTTGGTCACAAAAAATAGCAGAACAGAAAATTATTATCAATGTTTTATTCAATCCGTTTGGTATACTTACTTCACGTTATGGCCAACAGAGCAAAGCTTGGGTAGTTGGTCGTGGGCATGCTTCTTCGCAACGTGACCATGTCTTCTAACAATCACTTTTGGTATATATTTTTTGTAATCCCTCACAACATCGTTTACCGACAATTTTTCCTCGGCCGTGGCGCGTGTCCTGAATTAATAACATTTAGTCTCAATTTGTCACGCAAAATGTTGCTATTTTTGGAGATTCGAGACGTGAATATATTACATACAGCTATGCATTATCTATTAATTTGATCTATATCAAGGCGGGATCCGCACAGTGGCGGTCTGAGGGGAGGGTCATAGGAGTCATGACCCCCTCCCCTCAATCGTACACGTCAAATTGACAAACCTCAAAAAAAATTGCGCAAGAAATTCTAATGTGCTCAACTTATTTTATTGTTAATATGACCCCCCCCCCCCCCCCTCAAAGTCTGATACATTGTGGAGAAATAAAGATTGCATAGTAAATGACCCATCCCTTTCACAGATATACAATTGGTTGATGGTAAAGCGATGAGAGAGCTTGGTATCCAATTGTCAGTACTTTAAATCCTGGTTCACATTATATGTATAGGCTCGGGGCCCCAGCCAGACGATTGCGCCACCCGCAGCCCTCCGCTATATAATTATGTTTAGGTAACGGCTATACAATCACAACAATAATAGGTGCTTCGGTCGTCCGTCGTGAGTGTATTCGTGATCAAATAAGAAACAGGAAAAATATCGCAATCATGTAAATTGCATACCTCCGTACCTATAAGATTTGTATTGAAGATTAGTTGGCAAGCAGGGAATTTGTAAATTAAAAAGGAATCTTGATTGACAGATTCTTTTATACTTATTACACATATATTATTATGTAGATAAAATTACAGACTTCGCCGGCACAACGGCCGCCTTCCGTGCTCAGGGTCGCGGGTTCGATTGCTGCATTACAATAAATATTTGACACGACATAAATAAAGATATTTATATGTTCTTAGTCTGGATCTTTGTGTACCTAATATCATCCACAGAGAATCTTGATGTGTAAACACAGATTACCTAATAGTTATGACGTAACTCTAATTTTTAATATTATTTTTATCATCATAAAGAAGAACATAGTCTGCTTAGTTGTCGGCAAAAAGATTGACAAGCATATCATTTTGGGACCCAGTTCATAATATCAGCAAGCACATTGGGTCACCCGCGCGATGGCGCAACGAGTATTCCCAAGGAGGGTTGACGTCAGGCAGACGGCCGGTCATAAAACAATAAGCCAAAACCTCTGACAACATGGATTTACGAATTACATGTTGTGCCGACCACACCTAATGTGGGATAAGGGTAGAGAGATAATGATTTTTATCATCATAGAGCACCCAATCATTTGTCGAGGGAATTAATACATTACATTTAAACACGATCCACATGTAAATTACAAAGATAACTTGTTAATCAAGCAGTAATACTCGAAGGCTATTGTTTCACAGTGTAGACAGAGTAATTAGATGTTTATAGTCCATTGTTCTTTGCCAATGCAAGATACAATCATACGTAACAATTTATGACCTACCACAGTAATTATGTATGTATATCGTGTACTATTTAGAGTACCGCTGTGCGCTAAATAGATAATGAGAAATTGCTGAGACATATCACATATAATATAACTACTATGCAAATTATGACAGTTAATTGACATTGTTTTATAACACATTAGGACAAACCCAAACAACAACAGTAGTTAAGTACTGTGCTCGTAGGGTGAGTCAAAAATACTTGTATTGAATTACGTATTCTAATAGCGATATTATATTGCCATTTGAGACCGTCATGACGTATGTAAAATATTATTGCAATCAGTTTAGTGCAATTGCCTCCGGATTAGCTTCAAAGTTTAAAAAACATCAAATAATTTCGGTATTTTTCAAACAAGTCTTTCTATATTTAAACACACTTAAAGCTTTATATTTCGTTAATGTTTATATTATTAGCATGTCTGCAATATAACATCGAAATAGTAAATAAAACACTTTAAGTGTAAATAATTATTGAGTTATACCGAAACGCGACTGCTTTAGCCGTATTTTTGTACTGCGTCCTAACTAGACCAAAGCTTGTGTTATCGTTATTTTTGCCATGGATCGTACCCGAAGTGCTTGGAAATGTTCTATGTTTGGTGATATGTATTTACGATAAACAGGAAGAAGTTGTTTGAGTTTTCAGTATCCTAGATTTTTTTGGTTGTTTTCAGAAATTCAAGGTCAATCCGGAGGCAGAAGACAATCTCCGATTGCTATGTTTTTTTTATTATCCATACTAATATTATAAATGCGAAAGTGTGTTTGTTTGTCCTTCGTTCACGCCCTAACTAAGCAACCAATCGACTTGATTTTCGGCATAGAGTTAGTTGAAAGGATGGAGAGTAACATAGGCTACATACAGGCTTACAAAACAAAAACAACAGAAAATAAAAGTGCACTTGCAATTTGACTGCTTCTGCTTTTGGTTTTCTTTGATTTGCTTTACAATTTGGTTTTGTTGTTTAGGATTTGTCTTTGATTTCATATCGTTAGGATTGATTTGCGCTTCGATTAGAATTTGTCGCTTTGGTATTTAATTATATACCGTTGCTTCTGTTTTTAGTTCTATTGATTTGCTTTGCGATTTGGTTTTGTTGTTAAGAATTTGTCTTTGTTTTTATCTCAACCGGATTGATTTTCTTGATATTGATTTGCATTTCGACTAGGATTTGTCGTGTTGTTTTTGCATTTTTTTGGTTTGTTGCGTTTTTATTTAGTTTGTTATGTTTTTTCCTGAACTTCAAAAATGACTCGCAAACGCAAATCTAACCTTTCCAAGGTATCGTCTCAAGCTCGTGCAAAAAGAGTTACTCGATCAAGAATCATCTTACGATTCGGAAGTAAGAAGACAAGACTAGGTACAGCGTCAAGCCGCTTTAAGAGCCACTGAATCATCTGCTCAGAAACAACAAATGCTTGAAAAACAGGCAATGAGTCAGGCCACGTTAAGGGGTTCTGAAACTGCTGCCCAAACCAGACTCCGTTTGGACAGGCAAACCGAGCGTCAAGCGATTTTGAGAGCTGCCGATACGCCTGAACAAACGCCACTGTTGTTGGTGCCACTATTTTAACAGGGACAAGTAAGGGCGAGAATGTGATGATCCCCCGGAACCGTATAATTCCCACGGATCTTCCATTCCAATTCAAAAGGCTGCAGTTCCCCCCTCAAGCTCAGTTTTGCCATCACTATCAACAAGGCACAAGGCCAGACACTGCAGGTAGCCGGGGTACACTTGGAAGAGCCGTGCTTCTCACATGGGCAGCTCTACGTGGCATGTTCGCGAGTGTCCAATGCTAGAAATTTACATGTCTTAGCAGTTAATGGAAAGACACACAACATTGTTTACACTAGCGTCCTTAAATAGTGCTCTGTTCTGTATAGGTACATGATCGGTGTCTTTTTCCTCCTGGAAAAGATTTTCAAAATCCACGCGAGCGAAGCCGCGGGTAAAAGCTAGTAGTTCATATAAGAAATTGGCACATTTTTACCGCTATTACAAGTCGAAAGAAAACTTTTTTTTTTCTATACCAGCGTGACCCGCCCCTGCTCAGCCTTACTTATGTCCATACAAACTCTAAAGCGCATCACACACAGCAGCTATAATCTATATTCACAGATTCACTATCCGCGAATTAGACACAATAATTAAACAATTGAGATGTTCACATATGATTCACTGGACAAGGAACCTGTTAATGTACATTACGTCCCTAATAATAATAAATACATGTAAAAATATACATTATACCTGTCGTGTGTTATGTCCTGACGATTTCTATGAAAAGATGTATTAAAATATATTGTGCTATAGTATACATCTTTACATTATAGCAGCCGTGTGATAAGCTTGAATCACAAAATCCACTAACAAGTTTTATTGCGCAAGCTGACTTCTGCAAATGACTTGCAGCCTGTGCACACACCCGCAGCAAGTCAGCTTTGCAAGTTTTACAAACTAAGCAAGCACTTCCTTGCAATAACTTGCGCAAAAAAACAGATTCTGTATTCTTTTGTGAGTTCGTAAATGTATAAGATTAAACATTTCACTTACATGTCAGCAATCCCAAGTCCAAGCATTTCCTTCTTGTGTTCAGGGTACTTAATTTCAGGTATTCTGTTCTCGTAGACATCACTCCTTGCTTGAAGGAAGTAGTAGTCATAAGTTGTTTCATCCAATGTAATTAACAATTCTAATCTTGGTACCTGATGAACAAGATATAATTATTTATAAAAAGCTTTTAAGTACTAGGAAGTTCCTAAAAGCTTACATAATAATATTATTCAATTCATAGCAGCCTTTGTTTCATCATCTTCCGGAACAAGTCAAGATGCTTGCTAGATTTAACAAAAAAAACTTTTAAAGTGAAATTGTAAATCAAGCAAAGTAAGTCTTAATTAACCAATTCTCATTTTTGAAAATAAAATGAAGCTTACTTTAAGTAAAACTTCTCATTTTTAATATTTAAAGTCCTCCTTCTATAACCACATGATTTAGGACACCTAGTACAGAGGGTGTAAACAAAATCATGTAATTTCTTCAAACCTTATGATGTACTGCTGACATAGATTAATCCTAAATGGGATACTTTTGGATTCGATAAAAAAAATCACAAGAAGTAAACATGTGTTCTTAACGCGAGGCATTTTAGCGCCTCCTGTTACATTTATTTATTTATTTATTTATTCATGATTAATTACAACGGCTTACGCCAATAACAGTAATTAACTGGTAACACTACACAAACATAAAACTAAATATATTACATAATTAACATAATTCAGAAACAAATAACAAGTCAGAGATCAAACATACTTAAAAACAACTTTAAGAAGAGAAAAAAAAAAAGAAATCGAGTAAAGTGATAATAACAACATATAACTTATTTACCTAACAAACATAACTTTCACAAAACATAAGATAATTTGACATTATCACCCTGAGTGTGTCATTAAAAATGTCACATTCCGGGACAGTCTCCATAAAAGAGTTTATAGCACTATGCATGCGACACAACGGGGATTGCGCGCGCGACACAATGCGGCAATGGGATGTGGCGAACAGTCGGTGTCGTCGAGTAGGCCTATGACGCAGGTAGTTATCAGGTACATAAAGTGTACATAAGGTATTGTGTAGCTCTGGGGAATCTACCATGCTCCTTAAAATTTTTATGGCTATTAGTATCTGATCTCTGGCTCTACGCACTGAAAGGGAATTATATCCTAACATTCCCAGCAGGAAATGAGTAGGATACATAAATGGATAATATCCGTAAATCTTTTTATATAAAAAACGCAGGAAGGCTTTCTGAACTTTTTCAATCAATAATTCATATGTGGATTCATGGGGATTCCAGACGGCTGCAGCAAATTCTAACTTACTTCTAACTAGACAGTTAAATAATAATTTGACGACAATAGGATTATTGAAATCACGGGCATTGCGTAGGACAAAACCTAGGCGTCTGTAAGATTCGGAAGCTAGGGCAGACATGTGACATGATACGGGCGATAGCCGCGCAATTCGTTAGGGGCGCTAAAATGCCTCACGGTAAGAACACATGTTTACTTCTGGTAATTTATTTTTTATAGAATCCAACATTATCCCATACAGGGCTAATCCATGTCAGCAGTACATCACAAGGATTGAAGGAATTACATGATTTCGTTTACACCCTGTATGTATAGACTAGCGGCCCGTCCCGGCTTCGCACGGGTGCACATTGTTCCCGTTCTTGCAACATTTTTCATTTATGCTCTGCTCCTAGTGGTTGTAGCGTGATGTTATAAAGCCTATGACCTTCCTCGATAAATGGACTATCCAACACAAAAATATTTTTTCAATTCCAACCAGTAGTTCCTGAGATTAGCGTGTTCAAACAAACAAACTCTTCAGCTTTATAATATTAATATAGATTGGTAATTGGTATTAGGTCATACGAGGTGTGTCATACGAATACCTATGACAGTCGTTACGGGTAGTCAGAAGCCCGAAAGTCTGACAAACGGTTTAACCTTAGGATATCGGCATTGCCCAGTTACTGGGTTGCGGAGGTCTGATGGCAGTCACTCCGTGTAAAATACTGGTATTCAGCCGCATCTGGTTAGACTGGAAGCTGACCCCAAGATAATTGGGAAAAGGCTAGAGGAAGGTAATTGGTATTGGGTATCTCAAAATGGACAGGTGTGTAGTATTCACAGCCTGCACATGTGTATGACAAGATGAATGATGTGGACCAAGAAAAAGATGTATGTAACGATTGCGGCATGTGGTGATCTGTAGTTTCTGTCTACCCATGTATGTCACTTATTAGGTTGCCGAGGTCAGATCACAGATGCTCTATGTAAATTAATGATATTATTTACTTGGTAAATGGCTAGGATGATAATAAGTACTTGTCATAATTATATGAAATGAGAACCTTTACCTAAGCACAAGAACATGTGTTAAGATCAGTAGTAAATAAGTATGTTAAGCATAAAGAACCATGTGTTATTGCAATGTGTACCTAAGGTGGAACAATTGGTTGGCATTCAAAATTCTTTTCTTTTATAAGTATTTTATAGTTTATATAAAATATGAACATAGACATTTTTTCTATTATTTGTGACTACCAAATATTGCATTGTATTTATGTGTTTATTTATTTTATTTTTGAAATAACACATACTGCCTTTTTTCTCAAACAAAAACATAGGTAGCTCTGCTTTTAATGTTGTATAAGTGTACAACAATGTGTTGTATAAAATACAATACACTCAAATAAAAAAGATCTTAGATAAAAATACAATGAGACTTGAACTAATTGTTACATGCATGTATGTTCAATGTTTTTAGTGTCTTATTGATTACCCCAAATAAACAAATCATAAAAAACAGGCCCTATTTATTACACAAAAAATATTCTCAATATTTTAATGCATTCAAGGCCTTTTCTCACTGTTTCATTACATATTAATTATTCATTAAGTCAACTCTCAGGGGTTGCTAAATACCAACATTAGTAAATTCAAGGTTTAGAAACTTTTGTAATACTTATATAAACTCATAATTTACCTTAAAACGTATTCTGAGCTCATAATCCCTGGTGCTGGACAGAACTTTCGCGTTATCTTTGAGAAAATAATCTCTGCCTTTGACTCGTAACGCGAACAGCGTCCGAGTAAGAGGAGGAATTTTATACTTTTTACACAAAATAATACACAACTCCTCTGCAGTTAACGTGCTGGAGCATCGTATAATATTCGGTGTTCGGTCAGTCACCACCGCCACTTTAACTGTCTCTTCGACTGTTGCCATCGTGAACTTGAACCATAAAAAACAAGAGGACGCCAACAGAGATAAGACTTAAACCCACTTTGATAAATGCATCGTTTCATTAACACTATTATTTACAAGACAAATCATTTTACAGCACTATTACTTTTAGCAGAACAGCTAATAAGCACCAAATTCATAAATGAAAAGATGTTTATTTATAACATTAGCTAAATTCTTCCTTCGGCGTAGTATTTTTTTCGGAATATTTTCGGTCACCTATGTTTATTTTCCCGTAATGCGCTTGAGTTGAGTTGAGTGAGTGAGTGACTTTGATCTTGACAGTTGTCAGCGAAAAAATCTGTAATTTTTTGTCTATTATTTGTAGTCGAGTTTGATTGATTATAATTTTATTTTGTATAAAAGCGTCAATGTCTAAACACTGCGGTATTTAAACTACAAAGCCCTATCTTTTAATTGTTTAGTTCCAAATACGAACACGTGGCGCCCCATTCTTTTGTCAATAACGAAACGAATACTGGAACTAGAGTGCGCGCAAGATAACTCTGCGCGCGGCCAAAATCGGAACTAATCATGGTCCGCCATAGTGTTGCCGTTTTATTAAGTTTGTCACTAGATCTACCTGATTTTAGGAATAAAAAAATATAATAATAAAGATTACCTCATCAGACGATAATAATCATAAGAGCCATACCTCACCAGGAAGCCATGACGGCGCAGCCAGGTCGCGTCGTCAATAAAGTGTATGGTTGGCTGCGTCACCAAGCGGACGCCAGGTCAGCCATCCTCTATAAAGCTGTATACATTTAGTTGGCTGGGCGACCTGGAGTCGTCGCTATGGCGTCCCGGTGAGGTATGGCTCTAATGCATTTTTATTCACTCACGCCACATTTATCAGCTTAGTTCTTTTCCTTTACAAATTACGTAAAAATACGAATTAATTTAATTGATAGGTAGTAAATTTAAACGTACATAACTTAACTCAATTAAAATATAATAAACCGCAAGAGGGCTGCCCAATTTTAATGCTCACGAATATTTTACTTTTCCTTAAAAAGTAGGACTTTGTATTTTTGCCATCATGGCAACATTTAGCACACCCTCCATCGCGCGCAGAGTTATCTTGCGCGCACTTTAGAACGATTTCATGAAAATTCGTGTGGTGCTCACTGAGTTGATGTTGTCGACACAGTTAATAAAATATAGCGTGATGTCTATGCACAGATGTTATCTGTGTGCCTATTAAGGTGGACCTATGAAACCTCGCACACTTATCCGAATTGGACGATTCGGCGCGGATAAGTTTAGTGTGCGAGGTTTCATAGGATTTCATACAAGTAATTCTAAAATTCGATTCTTTCGGCTCTTTCGCTTCCTTCAGCTCTGATAAGTGTGCGTTCACCTTAAGGCCGCTTTCACATTAGGACGTTAGCAGCGCGACAGTAGCGCGGCAGAAGCATATGCCGTCATATTATAAGAACAGCCGCACGTTAGCAGCGCGGCTGCCGTGCCGAAATTTAGATCGGTGTGGCGCACTTCATTTCTAAAATTGATTCCGACGGGGAAAAACTGTTGCTCCTGCTTTTGATAGTAGGCGCCATCGATGTCGCGTAAAAAAAAGAAAAAGACAATAGGTACTGGATTAATCCTTTGTTTTGAAATCGACATGTGCATAGTGATTATAAAACATTATTTAATGTAATTTTAATTAATAAATTAATTAGTTAATTATTTAATCGTGAGTATATAAAAGGAAATAAAGGGATTTTTTTTTTTTAATTATTTTCGATTGTCAAATAAGTCCTTTTACGAATTATTAAGTCTTCTTGAGAGTAGTATCCGCGCTTGCAACACTTGCTCACCGCCAGCTGAACGCACGTGGCGGCCGCGGCGGAACCGCTCGGCCGCCGCGCTACAGTTTTTATTATGAAATTCTGACTGGGCGACGCGGCGACGGTCGCGCGACTGTCGCGCTGCTAAAGTCGCCTAAATGTGAAAGTGGTCTAACAGTTCTCATCGGAACCGACAACATAAAACATAACTTTGAAGAATGTTTACTATTTAATAATATAACTTCTTAAATTTGAACAGTCGAATTATTTACACAAAGCAGATAACTTAGGATAAATTGAAGTTCAAGATTTGACTTGGCTAATTTTCACATACAAGTTATCTCATATTTGGCTAATCAACATAAAATTAAATCTTCTTTATGTTATACGCAAGTTACTGTTTTTATATCATCTGGCTTCACCTTAGCGTGCTCCACACCTTCAAGGCCTCGCCTAACAGAAAGCGTATTTAAAGCGCGTCAGGGCGTTCTTACGACCGCGTTGTATTATTCTATGACACTACATGACTGTCATACAGAACGCGTTCTGTCGCTGCTTATATACTCCACGCGCTCTTTATGACAGTCATGTACTGTTATAAATCTATACAAAGCGACGGTAGCGCGTTAGGACATAAGAACGTCGATACGCATTAAATACGCTTTCTGTTTGGCGAGGCCTTCTGTTTTAACTGAGCTATTTAACTATACAGTCGGATAAAATCGTCGAACAAATAGTTCTTCAACCTTTTTGTTCTACACACCTAACGATTTATCTGTAGGTACAGTCCGAAACCGCACAGTTATGTATGTGTTAAAAGGGAAAGTGTGTAGCGCGCTTTATTCTCTACTAACATTTTTGTTTTTAAAGCTGATGGAATTTGTCAAATGGCAACCCTTTGTCTTCTTCCGCCGCCATTACTGGCTGCTGGCGTTTGGTGTTATTGGCGGCTGCTGTCTTTGTTCCATTGTAATTGTTATTGTTAGCAATTATAAATACTACGCAAATAAAGTTAAATTAACCTTTTTATCGGTAAGTTTTACGTTTTATATAATCTTTATTCAAATAAGAACTTGTTTAATTGCAAGTGTTTGAAACACGTGCAAATAGTTGACAAAAGCCGGTGCGGTTGTAGTCTTTTTTTCATACTGAATTATTAATTGGTTTTTTATTATAAACAGCATTTGAAATGTGATTTTAATTGTCTTCCTGAATTTATTCGCATCAGTTCCTATTTCCTATACGAGAACTTCAGTTTCGACGACGCCTACCTAGACGATCCATTTTTTAAATAAGTACCTACTTCAACGAATTCTTCGAAGATTTCGTGGCTGTCGGTATTCGTAGAAAACTATTTTTCTTTTAATTGTCTGGAAATTGCCTAGCTTTGGATAATATTGGTGTCTTGGACCATTAACATTAGAAATAAAAATTGTATGTATTTATGTACTTTCAGAATCAGTTAAAAATCTTGAATTAAGTACTTATACTTAATACCTACATGTATTAAAAAAATACTTTACATTTGCGAGATACATTTTCAATCTGTTTTAAGTACCCAGTCAAAACACAATAGTACGTATTACGTATATGTTAATTACCTATAAGTATTATTCGTTTCAGAAAAATGGATGATGACTGGGATGATGGTGAAGTTGTGAGTACAATTATTATTGAATACCTAAAAAAAAGACTGTATATCTTAGCTGGTCCATAGTAGTCTTTCATTACTCTCATTAATGCCTATCAATGTGGTTTTTAATATGGTTAGCCAAGTACCAGCAGTCATACTTATGATTGCTTCCTTTCTCAGTTATGCTCTGGCTGCTGTCCTTGCCACCTTTCTATGACCTACAGTTTCAGTCCGTCAACCAACTGCAAAGCTAAGTGTTATAAGTAATAAGTGTTCTGTACATTTATTTACAGGCGGTGCCCGTGAATAAATATGATTCAAATGTTGATGAAGGACACAGTCTTTCACGAGGAAGAGGATTCCCATCATTTAATGATAACGGTGCTGATGTTTAGTAAATTTTTATGGTCCCATTGTAAACAAATATTACAAAATCCCTTAAAAATTTGCCATGTCTGTCACGTCAAGTCCACCATATTATATAATTAACGTAAAAGTAACAAATATAATTGAAATTGTTTTGACAGGCTTCTATCAATAAGATTAAGGGCTATAGTAGGAATATGCAAAATTATCATATAATTTGTTTTAAAAATACCTGAAAATCTGGTATATAAATACATAAATTTCCTTTTCAATCAATGGATATGTAATTTCTACAGAACCATACAAGAAATAGTCAGATAAAAAAAAGTTGTTGTAGTTCTTTTAAACAGTTTTAATTAGCTTCACTTCATATTTGTTCATGTTTGTTTGTTTGATTCAAGTCTTGTGAAAGATTTTTAAACTACTTCTGCTTAACCAATTCTCTGGAAACTTCACATACAAATTCAATTCCCATGTCAATACAACATTATAACAATTTCAACCTTCATTCCTCGAATCCTGATGCTGCAGGGTACTGCAAAATAAAACCGTTTAAATTGAAAAAGAAATTAAGGGATTTTTAGTTATACCCATCAAATTAACTTATAGTTGAACTCAGTATGGAGAAATAAATTTCAAGGACGTCTTCTAATCATTGTCATGCCAACCTAATCTTATATTGACTCTACAATAATTTATGCTCAAGTTCCCTTGCTTATGTTTGTGACACCATGACACTTGAACCACTTACTCAGCTTTGGTGTTTTGTTACCGACATTGTGTCCCGACATTGAGTTTTAAACGTTAACATGTTTATTTTGTAGAGTGCGATGATAAGGGCAGTAACGGGTTTGGCGAATGGAGAGGGCGCGGCGGGCGCGGAGGGGGACGCGGGAGGGGTGGTAGGGGGGGCCGCGGGGGTGGGCCCGGCAGGGAACAACGAGATTATGAAAATGGTAAATATTTTATACAACATACTTATATTTTTCAAAACTTTTTAATTAGCTGTGAAGGATATGCGTTGCGTGTCATTACTATTGCCACCGGAACTCTCCTTTCTAAATACATACCAATATCATACTGAAAACACGCCAGTTATCTATTCTATCTGTAAAATATGTAAAATTATTACTGAATTTACCTTGGAGCTGGAAATTACTGTATTGTTAATACACAAATTGTATCGTATTTTCTTTAAAAGTAAATACCGTCATTGCAGACGCCATTTAATAATCTCCCCAAAAAAAGAATAAGCAAGCTACCTGCCAGTTAATGAGGTGATACGAGGACAGTTTTTATTAAAACATTAATGTCTTAGTTTATCCTTCCTTGTCAACTGAACATATCTAGTTATGTATACAAATTTACTATAAAATAATTATTAAGTAGACTGCCCATGGAATGCATAGGGCATTAACGCACTCATAGGTTTAAAAAGTCCACCGATATTTCTGACTACATTATACATTTTGTTTTCGCGGACTAAAACGTCCATTGGGTACTGTCCGTCATCAGCGCCCTGGCTCTAAGCTTAGAATTTAGCAGGGGATTATAGGTACAACGTTATCAGAAATACCTCAGATGCCTAAATAGAATGAGTATTCAAATAAAATTTAGAAATGATAAACTTTTTAAAGTTAAATAATAGTTTATCAAATTATTATTTTGTTTGAAATTAGTATTGCTTTACGCATAACTATTTTTTTTTTAAATCTTATTGCCATTATAAAGGCTTTTTTTATTCTCTGATCTTACTGATTGTTAATTTTACAAAATACAATGTATTTAAAAAAAAACAAGAAACTTGCTAATATCGATTCAGTCGTCAATTTGGAACAAACTATTTTCTGAAATTGGGGTTTATTCTCAATGCGTTATGACTTCACCGAGATCCGCCATGTTAAGACCATTGAGATAGTTAAGACTGGTTTATTAAAACGGGCCTTGATACTCTATTTATAAATTACGATTGTCATTAATTTCCACAGGCGACAGTGATGACAGGCGGGAGCGCGGCGATCGCGGGCGCGGGCGAGGGCGCGGGGGGCGGGGCGGAGGGCGAGGGGGCGGCGGCGGCGGAGGAGATGCGCCCGCGCCTGAAGTAGGCGAGGACGGCGAGCCCAAGAAGCCCCCAGTCACATACGTGCCGCCCGAACCCACTGAAAATGAGCAGGAGATCTTCAGTAGTACCATTAGCTCTGGCATCAACTTTGACAAGTTCGATTGTATTGCTGTTAAAGTAAGTATTTCAAAAGTAACCAACTATTGAGTCCACTTAGGAGAACATGGACTAGGATTATTAAATATGTACTTCAAAACATTGGCCACCCTACACTACACCATACAAACACTTAAATTTTTTTTTCACATCCTGACCCTTAGACCCCTTTTTTTTTTTTTTTTTTTTTCTCACGTGGGGAAATCCTCATGGACTATCCCCCGTCTGGGGAAGACGGGGGGGTGTGCCAGACTCTTACTGGCTAAAACCCCACGGTGTCCCTCCTTCTGACCTAAGGCCAGGGTCACGGGATTCGCTGTTGCATGCACCGCGACCCCGACAGGTCTCGGTCCACCAGCTTCTTCTGGTGGACCCCTCCTGTGGTGGGGCAGTTGCTCCCCTGCCCCACATCCGTCCGAGAGGCGCGCGCAGGACAAGACGCGCCATCCTCCCTGGGCCCGTTACTGGTCGGGCGACGGGTTCCCCAACCCGCCGCCCGCAGGCCACTCACTAGGGTGGCCGGAGATCGTCACGCGCCCTCCGGCGCCCGGTGCGTCTAGCGCGAGAAGGGAGAGAAGAAGCGGCCTCCCTCTCCCTCTCCGCTACCTCCTTGGTCGCCATCACCCCCTCGCAAAAGGAGGCGATGGCTTCCCACGCAGTCTCGCTCCCGACCATGGACAGAACCACGGCCGGAAGCGAGAGGTCACCGCCGATCGCCGCGACTAGCTCGCGGCGCTGCGACCCCCATGCTGGACACGCCTGCAAAGTGTGCAGCGCCGTGTCCTCGGGGCAGTCGCAGTGGTGACAACCGGGCGTCTGCTCCCGGCCTATACGACACAGGTACTTCCCGAAACAGCCGTGTCCCGAGAGTACCTGCGTCAGCCGGAAGCTGAGGGCGCCGTGACGCCTCTCCAGCCACTCCTCCATCACGGGTCTTACCGCCGCTATCGCGGCGTGCCCCGCGCTGGGTTGCGCAAGTCGCTCCCTCCACTCGGCCACCAGGATCTGGCGGAGCTCGCTCCGCTCAGGCGCCTCCTCGCGCTGACGATATCTCAGCGCGAGGGCTCTCGCCTCCAGATCCCAGGGCACGGATCCGGCCAAAAGACTCGCCGCCTCGAAGGAGATCGTACGATACCCCCTTATCACCCTGACGGCCATCGCCCGCTGCGGTCTCCGCAGGATAGCGACGTTGCGGGCCGTCAGGGTGTCCGCCCAAATCGGCGACCCGTAGAGGGCCATGGATCGTACGATCCCCGAGTAGAGTCTCCGGCAGGAGGCATTGGGCCCCCCCAAATTGGGCAGCAGCCGCGAAAGCGCAGCCGCTGCTCCCATTAGTTTGGGGGTCAACTGCCGAAAATGCGGCCCAAAGTCCCATCGGCTGTCGAGGACGAGTCCCAGGTACTTCATCGTCGACTCGACACCGATGCGGACGCCTCCCACGACAATGTGGGATCCCGGGGGTGGTCCCTTCCGGGGCCCGTGGAAACACAGGGCCTCGGACTTCCGCAGGGCCACCTCGAGACCCAATCGTCGGATCCTATCGACGACTTGCGCAACCCCAGCTGTGGCCAAAATGGCCGCCTGCCGGTGCGTCCCTCCCCGCGCTGTGACCAGCGTGTCGTCGGCGTAGCAGGTCACGCCGACACCGGAGAGGAACGCACCGCGCAGCACCCAGTCGTAACCGATGTTCCACAGGAGCGGCCCTAGGACCGAACCCTGTGGGACACCGCACGACATCTCTCGCCGACCCCATCCTTCCCGACCCGGGTAGACTACGGCTCTCTCTGCCAAATAGGCCCCGACAATGCGGCGGAGGTAGGTCGGCACCCGATGGTATTCGAGTGCCGCCCTAATGCAACTCCAGGGCAAGGTGTTAAAGGCGTTGGCGATGTCGAGAGACACCGCCAAGACGACCTCACCCTGGGCGACTGCTTCCTCCGCTTGGGCCCTTACGCGCATGATCGCATCCACTGTGGAGCGCCCGCGGCGGAAACCGAACTGGTTTTCCGCCAAGTCCGGTCCCACCCCAGTCATGTGCGTGACGAGGCGGTCTGCAATGACTGACCCTTAGACCCCTGCAATTTTGCTTCAATAAACATAGTGCTAAGTGCCTTGTTAATACAAAAAGGCTAAATTCGAAAATAAAAAAAACATTGACCTTTTCTTCAAGGTTAAGTGTCTAGTGACGTAATTTTTATCTTTGGCACGTGGGGCCCAACCGGTATTTAGGCATGTTAGACCATCAAAAGTTAAATATATCTACATGTAAAACCAACATATGAGAAAAGAAAAGTTACTTTATTTTTATCCCAAATATGCATACAAAGAAATCAGGATTATTTAATTTATTCTTTTTATTTCTGTTTAGATTATTATAGCGTGCGTTTGAACAATTCATATTATTGTAACTGTGATTTCAATTTATGTAATGTTCCATTGTATTCTGTAGAGTACAAGAATGTTTAGAAAGTATATCTTTATTAAAAAAGACAAAAAGTCTGAATATCGAAAATATTTTCACGAAAACCGGCTAAGGGTGCTAAAAATAAGGAATAGAAAATGAATATCGTCACCGGAAAGCCAATACTACTTAAGCGCCATTTTTGGCCAAATAGATTTAGTTATATATGTTGCAGTCAAAACTCTTAACCAGTCAAAAGTACTATTGACTAGCAAAATCAGTCAAAAGTACTTTTGACTGAATAGGTTGGTCAAAAGTGGTTTTGACTGAAAATTATTGGTTATTAGTACTTTTGACTGCAAATTTGCGGTTAAAAGTACTTTTGACTGACGCTCTTCGTCAAAAGTAGTTTTAACTGCAACAAAGCATCAGTCAAAAGCACTATTAACTCGTTAGGTGTGAATAAAAAATAAAGAATAATTAATATAATTATATTATATTATTATTAATAATAATAATTTTCTTTTGTCATCACATTGAAATTACTATCTTTCATATCTTCTATCGCTAAAATTCTTTGCAAAAAGCGTTCTTTCTTTTCGTAGTCACTCATTTTTGTTCTAATATCAGCATGTTCTCCACTAATAATGAGTAATATAAAAGTTTATATGTGCGTTTGTCGTTATTTTTATCGACCACCTTAACTTTTTAAGAGTTTTGACTGATACGACCAGTCAAAACCACTTTTGACGGAATCACTTAGTCAAAAGTACTTTTAACCAGCTCCATTGGGCAAAAGTACTTTTAACTGTTATTTTAGTCAAAAGTATTATTGACTAAAGCATACGGTCAAAAGTACTTTTGACTGATTTTGCTAGTCAATAGTACTTTTGATTGGTTAAGAGTTTTGACTGCAACATATATATCGTTGGATTGGATTTTTTAAATCCAATCCAAAGATATAACTCATTTTGGCCAAAAATGGCGCTTAAGTAGTATTGGCTTTCCGGTGACGATATAATATTTATAGAAATAATGTCTGTCTGTCTGTTTGTCACCGCATCACACCAGAACGGCTGAGCAGACTCCAATTAAACTTTTACTGTACTAACTTAAAAACTGAGGTACATTTTATCTTGATTGGTTGAGCAGGTCCTCAAATATAGTTTGAGCTCTATATTGTATGCACTCCAATACAAAGCAGAGGTCATGATGGATTGTATGCAAAATAAAAGAATGTAAAATAACAGATGTTGCTAAGCAATGTAGTTTAATATTGCGAACGGCTATTTTACCATTTATTGTAATTAGTTCTTTAGCCTGGTGGTCTGGGTCTGGTCAGGTAATCAGGGTGACTTAAATAGACACACAATTGCAAAATTCTATACAAGGTTAGTTGGATAGGGGGTACTAAGCCGCGGGCCACTTAAAGTATCACTGATGACTATTTTAAAGCAAGTGTTAAAATTTCAAAATTCGGTAATTTTTATTTCCATGCAAAAATATATTTATTTAAGATTAAAAAAAAATAACACCTGCTTTAGTTATGAATTCAGAAAATTAAGTTTTTAATCCGTGACCCCAAATATGACCTAAATAGTAAACACAGCTGATCATAGCTATGGACAGATAGATTTTAGCATATTTTTTATGAAATCTTTGAAAAGCTATTTCTCCTAAACTATCTAGTTTTGGGGAAAGTTGTAGAACAAAAGTTATACCTTATTATAGGTACTTCAACACCCTTTCGGCTTAGTACCCGGTTTCCGACTAACCTTGTATAATTATAAAGAATAACTTTTTACGCGGGCGGAGCCGAGAGTGAACAGCTAGTTAGTAAATAAATATGTGTTTGAAATGCTTACATAATTCCTTCCCCAATTATCATTATTATAATATTACTAGGTCAGTGGTGAAAATCCACCGCGAGCAATTGAAAGCTTCGAGACTGCCAACTTACGGAAGTATGTGCTAGACAACATATTAAAGGCTGGCTACAAGAAGCCGACGCCGATTCAGAAACACGCCATTCCAATTATTATGGGAGGCCGAGATCTTATGGGCTGTGCACAAACGGGCTCCGGAAAAACGGTAAATACAAACATTATAGGCTTATAATGTTTTTATTAAACTTAAATATTATCTGGACGTCTCCGTCTGTACTGAAAAATTTCAAGTTGAGATTAAAACAATAACAATTTTATTTTTTTATAAATTAATGTTTCTATTATTATATAATGTTTGATACTTGTATTTTTAAATATAAAATGGCAGCTAAATAAATAGTTACTTTTCATTCTAGGCTGCTTTTCTACTGCCTATCATAAATACACTACTTCAAGATGTAAGAGAACTTATAGTTGGACCAAATGGATGTGCTCAACCACAGGTATACCCTTTTATTTATTACATAAACATTAGTATCCTTTTAAAAGTGTTACTACTTTTGGTTTTTTTTCATCACGCCTGTATTCCCCGAGGGGTTGGTCAGAGGTGTTTAGTAACAGCCTCATTTCGCCGTTATGTTTAAGTACCATGTACTAGGGGACGAGCCTATTGCCATAAACCATGAACAATACCAAACTCCGGGCAGCTACTGAGGAATTCCATATGGAAAAACCCAATAACACTGCCCGACCTCGGGATCTAATCCGGGACCTCACAATCAGCAGTCGCGCTTGCCACCACTAAACCAATGAGGCAGTTTTTTTTATTCTTACTTAATTTTTTATTTAATTTGTATCTTCAGGTTATAATAGTATCACCTACTCGTGAACTGACACTGCAAATATTTAATGAAGCAAGAAAATTCTCGTACGGTTCGGTTTTGAAAATCGCTGTCGCATACGGCGGGACTGCTGTGCGTCATCAAGGCGACAATATTTCTGTAAGTATTCATTGTCTAAAGAATGTGTAATATAAAGTTTATAAAAATACAATGAAAACATTAATCGTATTTATCTTCCTATATCTGTGAAGTGACATAGGTACCTTTAAATTCTTAGACTCGCTTGCACCACGAAGATTCACAAAATACAAATACTTAGTGCAAAGTACTGCATTTCATCACATATTCAAATTTGCCAGACAGAATGATCTTAAACTAAAACAATCTTAAATTAACTAAAATTATCACACCTAGATTTAAATTTATTTTCAATGGTAAATTATTATTTTACTTTGTAATATTTTCCGTGTCTTATTCTTAGTACGTACAAACACAGTCCCATCTATAATGCATAAACATCACATAAAAAGTATTTACATAATAAGTTCTCAGGTACTATACATATAGTAGCTGGTTTGTTAAAAACCCTGTTTTATGGGGTAAATTATGATTTTTGATTTAGTTTGGTCAACACAGAACTTGATTCACTGCTAGAATTTATGCATGACATTGCTAGTATATGAAAAGTATTTTTTGACCGACAGTAACTTTGCAGTAAATTAACTGTGTGGTGGGCAGAGAAGTAGCTAGCCTTTTCACTATGCAGTTCTCATTCATTCCTATCTATCAACCCATCTCATTCTCAGAAGAGGCCGCTGCCAGTGGGACAGTAATGGGCTGATTATGTTAATCTAATAATTATTGTTGCATCTTTCAGAGAGGATGTCACATCCTAGTGGCGACGCCGGGCCGTCTGCACGACTTCGTGGACCGCAACCGCGTTTCATTCGACGGCATCCGGTTTGTGGTACTCGATGAAGCAGATCGCATGTTGGATATGGGATTCATACCAAGTGTCGAGAAGATGATGGACCATCCTACCATGGTACCTGTTGTAAGTGTTTTTTTTTTTAAACTGTAATCTATATAAATAAAAATGAACCGCCAAATGTGTTGCTAAGCGCAAAACTTGAGAACCGCTCGACCAATTCGGCTATTTTTTTAAATATATATTCCTTAAGCCACAAAGAAAGTTCTTATGCAGAGAAAAAACATAAAAATTGCGTGGGAAAATAGTAAAAACAACACTTTTCTTTTCCCACTACAGGCCAATAACTTTTTACAGAACGATGTCTGTCCGGGCATCTAGTACATACATAAACTCACGTCTTTTTCCCATGGGGTAGGCAGAAACTATAGAACGCCACATGCTACGATCCTTACATACTCCTTTCGTTTCATTTACTTTCATACATCTTGACATACACACACGCCGGTTGAGAGTACTACGCACCTGTCCTGTCCTTTGTGAAGAACAAAGCTCTAAATATGTCTTTCTAGGGAGTATAACTATAACTGTAATATGCATCATTATTTATTTCAATATTAATCAGTACCATAAAAGTTTTACAATGCGTCATCGTGAAATGCAACAAGTGATTTTGTTGAATGTCACGGTGACCCGTCGTTTGACTTTTTTTTTCTTCTCGGAAGTATTTAGAGCTCTTGGGCTAAATATAGTAACAAGTGTTGTTTTGTTTAAAACTGCTATTGAAGACTTTTCTTATCAAATTTATCAGATCATGTTTGACGAAAACCTAATGCGATCGATCATCTTATCCTTTGGAATTGACTAACTGAATGATAAGGTTTCATACACTTAAATCTAAATAAATCATTCATTGATTAAAGTTGAATTAATTGTGCGTCAGTTGGGATATATAGATTTATCAATGTATTATTAATACTGCCAGCTGTTTCCATAACTTATCAGAATTATCACACTGTATGTACACTAGGGGAATAAATAAGCTCGTCAGTTTTCAAATTCATTCCTTTCCCACATCGCGGGCACATGTTACCTTTTCAAACTGTTGAATGGAACAGACCAATGCATGGAAAATTATGTTTAATTATTTGGTAGCAAAGACCAAAATTGCCTTTTGCCTCCATATGACGTAATAGTGGCATGTAATGTCCTTGATTTGATTTGAGGAGATTTTTTGCAAAAACCATGACATCAATCAAATCGATGATTAAATAAATTGACATTACTTGTCTGTCACCATCATATCTTGTCAAAAAATACTTGTATTTTCATTTCCATAATGTTGGCAATACGTAGTCGGTAAAATAGTTCGTTTTTTGCACTGGGCAAGCAAAAATAGACCTTAAGGTGTATAGCATTTTCATTCCCCTACTGTACATAATCTGTTATTATTCTTGGCCAAGGAAATCCCAATATTTTACATCGATTCGTTTTTTTTATTCTATAGAATGATCGACAAACGCTAATGTTTTCGGCGACGTTCCCGGAAGACATTCAGCACTTGGCTGGCAAGTTTCTTAACAACTATTTGTTCGTCGCCGTCGGTATTGTAGGAGGAGCTAGCGCTGACGTTGAACAAATATTTCATCAAGTAAGCAAGTACGAAAAACAAATCACGCTAAAGAAATTGATTGAAGAAAATGGTGAGTTCAGTGTGTTTTTCACAATTTATGATACATTATCGAAAATTTTAGCTTTTGTGTAGGTAAAATCATTTTATTCGGACACCATTTAAATTGTCTCTTGAGGTCATTTTTGTACACAATACTACAACTTTCATACACAACTTTAGATCGCAAGCGCATCCTGGTGTTTGTGGAGACGAAGCGCAACGCAGACTTCATAGCAGCCATGTTATCAGAACAACAGATGTTGACGTCATCCATCCACGGCGACCGCATGCAGCGCGAACGTGAGGAGGCGCTCGACAACTTCAAGAGTGGACGGCATTGCATCCTTGTTGCCACCGCTGTAGCTGCGAGAGGACTCGGTAAACATTTTAAAGCTAGAATAATAGTGCCCATATTGTCGTGGCTATAGAATAATATCACCGCTTCACGGCGATTGTAGGCATTGTATCATTATAATCAAACATATTATATTATAATAAATCAAGGCAAAGCTAATCAGCTTAAACACAAACCTGTTTTGAGAAAAACCTAACAGTACAAGTTCGATCTTCATATTAATTGTTTACTGCAGTCTAAGTCTAACATAATGTCTTTATGTACAACAGATATAAAGAACGTCGACATAGTCGTCAACTACGATCTGCCGAAGAGCATAGACGAGTACGTGCACAGGATCGGCAGGACCGGTCGCGTCGGCAACAGAGGGAAAGCGGTATCGTTCTACGATGCTGATCAAGTAAGAAACTAGTTTCATTTCATTTTAATTCGGCTTAATCGTATTGAAATCAATGTAATGATTCTCGAATTTTTGATTCTGGAACCCTGATTCGCTGTTAAAAGAATTTTATAATAGAGTCCATTTATATAATTACTAGCTTTTACCCGCGGCTTCGCTCACGTGGAATTAACATGATGTTTTTCCAGGACCAAAAGTAGCCTATGTTACTCTCCATCCTTTCAACTAACTTTATGCCGAAAATCAAGTCGATGGGTTGCTTAGTTAGGGCGTGAACGAAGGACAAACAAACACACTTTCGCATTTATAATATTAGTATGGAGTATGGATTATTAGTATGGATGATAAATTTCGAGAGACACATGTCTTATGTTTATTTCCAGTTTTATTTATAGTGACTTTGACTGACGGATTTTATGTTGTCCGGCAATGTTATGATACTCCGCAGTTACAGCGCGTCCTTAACTACCAAAATCCTAATCTTTAGGGTATCCCCCTATTAATTCTACAATAAATATGTAATAACCTTGTTCAAGAGTAATAAAATCCTTTTGTTTCGTTGGTCGTCTTCTATATCTATAGTTTTCACTAATACACATAATTGCGTAGGATTTGCCACTCGTGGCGGATTTGGCGAAGATCCTGAAACAGGCAGATCAAACGGTTCCAGACTTCCTACAAGGAGGTGGCACTGCCACATATAAGGGCAACAAATACGGCGGCAGTGATATAAGAGTAAGTAATATCTTATTACAATTTTGATAAAGTTCGAAACTACATAAATAACACTTTCGGCGAAAAGATGAATATTATAACTTTTATTGTATGTCAGATAATGTTCTTGTATTATTTTTCACGCAAACAAAAGAGAGATGAATATGTAAGTCATCGTAAAGCAGCAGTAGTAGGAGTAGTTGATGACAATTAAATAGCTTAACAGATAATAAGATTGAGATAGATTGACTTTACCTCTCTTTTTTGGCAATGATTTAACGCGATTAGAAATATTGGCTTAAGTCACAAAATACACAGAAGACAAAAACAAATATATACAGAAGTCAATCTACATACAAGTGCGCTCGAGCAACGCACACATAGACACTGCTCACGGACACGATATATCGGACTGTTTGGGACTAGAGTGCGAGTGAGTGCGAGCGCGAGTGCCATGCGCTTGAGAGAGATAGATATATAGATAGAGCGACCGCCGAGCGCGTAGGTATGAAAAGTGAAGTACATACATGTGATTGACTTCTGTACCTATCTGTTTTGTGCTTAAGTGTTCTTGACTTATTACAACTGAATTTATCGCAGTGACGATAATGATGACTTTCTCCTCTCCAGGACTTCAACAATGCTTCCGCCCCTGCTGATCAAGGCCTAGAGCCTGAAGAAGAATGGTAGATTTAAAGGACTCCTTGATATTGCCCTCGCTAATTCGCGAGTTTACAAAAGTGAATGTTTATTTGATTTTTTTTATGCAACTGGTGGTGCGTGTAAATAGGACAGTGGTGCTTATGCGATAACTTCAATAAGACTCCCAAGTGAATGGTGAAACCGAATTTGTTCCTAAAGTAGGAATTGTAACTTTTCTTAATTTAGCAAGCCTCATCATCATAAGACTGTAAACTAATTGACAAGTATTTTAGATGTACTATTTAATTTTAAGTTTGCCTTGATTTGTATCATTACGTAACATTTTGCATAAGTTCCATTGCTATTAACACATACATACATCATCTTGTTGTACTTATGTTATGATTCTTCATTTTATTCTTTAGCGCATAAGTTTGTTTTTCATTACTTTTTTTTTAGATTTTTAATACCTTTTGGTTTATTGTGTGCTGCTTCCATACCTAAGTTTTAGGTACCTAGCTACCAAATGTTAAAATACATAAACAAAATTAACCCTCTAGAGTGGCAAATCTGTGATGTTATAATGTAAAGTTGCTCACTTTAAATTTTAAAATAGATTATCTCAATATTTTATAAGACAACTTCCAGTTGATAAAAATCTCGAGATTCATGTCTTACAAATAAAGGTGTTTTAAATTGCAATTGGGATGTTGTTGAGAAAATAGGGTAAAATTATAGAATCTCGTGTTATGTACAAAAGGCAAAATAAAATACTTAATTAAAAAATCATTGTTTAATACACTGTAAGTGTTTAGGCGATCTATTTGCCTAGAAACCTTCATTTTCTGTATAAAGAGCAAACTTAAACATTTTAGAGATATAAATTTATAATCTGTGATGATTATTATTATAAGTAGAATAGGTTCACACTTTCAAACACCCAATGCCATACGAAACTATTCAGTTCAAACATAAGAATATTTTGTTTACCAACCCTTACAAAGCACATAATTGAATTTCTGACAATTATATTTCATAACCCAGTACTATCTGCCTCAATTGATATTGTTGCGTACCAGACAGTAACTCATTAGTTGTAAGACGTTAATAATAAAAAAAATGCATTACAAAAATAACTAATTTATTTGCTTTTTTACAATACAGTTACATAATCTATTATGATTGTGTCCCGCTGCAGGACGTAGGCTTTCCTAGCACCCTATTCTCCCATAATCTATAAATACAATATTGCATTTTTCAATTTTCATAACTAGTTTATTGTTAGTGACTACACTGACTCAATAAATCAATTATTCTAAAATTAGATAGGTATGTTACCTATTACAAATAATTTTGGAACTATTCATACACAGTACCTAATTACCTATATTATAAAATAATATTGCAGTAGTGGCAATTTACTATTATCAAAGTGTCCAGCTATCTTCAGCGCTGCTTCGAGTTGTCCTTTGAAATCGTACGACGCAAGGCTAACGAGAGACTTTTCTAAACGACCTACCATAACGTTTACAATATAGATTTCATTATCCAAAAACAGGCCCGGTCTGGCCATACGGGCAAATGCCCGATGGGCCGGTGTGGCCTGGTGAGCCAGTGACACAGTCGGAGAAATCGAAAGAGAGAGGGGAAAGCAAAAAAAAAAGGTCGTCCAACCATCGCCTATCGCTTGAAAAGAAGCCGCAAATTGTTTGTGTTTGTAAATGCACAAGATACAGGAGAAAGAGTGAGGGCGAGCGTCAAAAAAAAAACGTCCGTCTAATCAATCGCTTGGGAATGAAATTTTTTTGCCAGCACTGGGCGACCGGTACTGAAATGCCCGGGCCGATTTCAGGTCCCAGTCCGGCCCTGTCCGAAAATATACAAGACTTGGTCAATGGTTCTACCTCAAACCCTAAGAGTGCTTATGCACTGCGTTCGACCCGAATCAGAGGGAATTCTGCTGCAAATCTATAAAATTCGGATCGGATGTAGTGCACAACGGTATACAAATAGTACTGTAGCTTGTTCGGATCCTATTTTGTCGGATTCAGATCAGACGCAGTGCACAATCCTTCTAACATTATCACATGGTATAAATAAAATCTACAAATACCTGCCGATTCTCTTGTTTAAACTAAAATTTGAGAATTGCTCTTTTACTAACAGACGGCACGAGAAGAGGATAGATATGAACTAAGTTAAAGATTTCAAACTAGTAAACGCCTTGAACTTTACCCCAATTCGCCTTGTTTTTAGTGACACGTTCTGATGTGTCTTGTATTGGAAATTTTAGTTGAACTAAAGACAGCTCTTCGTCCGTCCGTCTAGTCGAATGCTGCGTCCAGACCTGCCGAATGCGCCGCTTGCGAACTGCGCGCGTGCTGCTCGCGTGCAGTTACAGCGTACGTTTGGTGCGCCGATCTAGTGCAACTCCGGCAAGGCTCGAGTGGGGCGCGCGTGCAGCGCGCGCGCGTCTCGCGCGCCGCTCGTGCGCACATAGCTTCTTTCGCGTTTGAACTATGAGTCTCAGTTGTGAATTTGCTTCCGAAGATGTCGGACCATACGACTGCCGTTAGCATAATTGCTGCAGCATCGGCTATTTTATTACTGACAAAAACTAAAAGGAAAAACAGAAGACGTTGGTGGCAGGTTCCACGAGCGGCACGCGCGCACCACCTGCGCCGCTCGCGAGCGGCGCATTCGCGGCGCGTTCGTCAGGTTTGGACGCACCATAAGATCCCACTATAGAACGACCTTCACCGAGCTGGTTAATGGATGAAAAGTATTTTATATCAAATTAAATATGTCAATAAATATATTGCAAATGGGTTGACTAAAAACTTTCAGTCCAGAATATGTTTTCTTTTTTTTTAAGATTTTACTGGTTTGGTTTATAGACAAATTCCATACCAATCAAAAGTATGAAGCCTAAAGAATATGCAAACGTTTTATTTTCCAAAATAAGAAATACCTCCTGCATTACCCTAATCTAACCTAAGCTCCGATTTAAAAAATATGTAAGTACTTACTTAAAAAACTTGCAGAGTAATACTTAAATATTTTAGAAATATCAGTGTAACTAGCTACCCACTCCATACAGTGACAGACTTATGACATTTTCAACCTTCCACAATACAAAGGTTACAATCGGTATCTAAAATAGAACTAAGTACCTACCTGTGATAAATAGGTTAATTAAATATCAGACGCGCGCCTTACTGCCTTGTGTCTCGAGCTGTAATAGGGCAGATCGGGACATAAACCAAGACCACTTTGTCCCGCCCGATTGATCTGCAAAACCACTTTACCAACTGTATGGAGTTAATTGTAGACTGTGCTAACACCTTCAAAAGTGCATAAAACGTACTTACTATAACTAAGCAGAATCTAAACGGTCATATGGGGAAGACATGTTCCATCTGTAATATTGAACCAATCTGAAACAAGAGAAAACAGTATTATTCGTTATAATAAATTGTAAGCCACGCTGTTTTCTATCAAGGACATAGGCGTATTCAGGGTGGAGCAGATGGGGCGCTTGGCTCACCCTGGCACAGGAAAGAATAGGTAAATGGTCTAGATTCAGTCAACTCGCCACCCATATCCACAGAACAATTACCCAAAATAGACAGACCAATGCCAGACTCCGTCTATACTTATTTGGACCACAAAAAAAAGTTTATGGGGCAAAATTGGCCCAGAATCCCTATCTGCACTTAGAATGATTGAAAAGACAAATATTTACTGTCTGACTGAGTTTGCCCTACCCTGGACAAAATCCAGACTACGCTTATGACCAAGGACAAAACTAGACACGTCATTAAGCTGCATTGATCATGTTCTAGTTTTTGATTCAATTTTAACATTCATACCGTCATAATTATACGATAAAACCAATCAAGCTGTGTCAATCAATCAAATCAATACTTGCTTTCGGGCCGACACTCATCAAAGCAATGCTACGTCGCAATGCAAAATTCGGCGTCCTACGGTTGAATGAAGTATACTTGTATACCTTTAGTGTTTGGCCAGACGTGCAGCGCGGTGCGGGGAGCGGCGCGGGTGCGGGAACGCGCGCGATTTACCTGTCCGCAGTGGAGCGTGGCTTCGTTCTGAGCGTTGTCGTGTCCAGTGTTTGTCAAAATATTATATGGATGAAGAAGACTTATTTTTACTGGAAAATTCTTACTAAAAAACGATGTTTCGACATCCACAGTGCAGATCGTGCTTGACTAGCACTTATTAATTCTTCAACATTTAATTTTGAAGACGCCATCACAACAACGCGCGTGGTCAGCTCGAACTAGTTTGAGATCCCCCGCTCCCCCGCGGGTTGTCGCTTGCCGCCCGCGCTCTCACTGCGGCCACTTGTATGAAAGATCTATGGCGTGAGCTACCCGCGCGCTCCCCGCGCCATGTAGACCGCACCGCTTTCCGCGCCCGCGTGCCCACTATGGACACTCAAAAATGAAGTTCTTCTGTTTGAACTCGCCGCACCGCGCCCGCGTTTGCAGTCTGGCCAAAGGCTTAGAGTTATGCGTTGCGAATCTTGCGATGTCGCATCGCTTTGATGTGTGGCGGTCCTTACCGTATAATATTTAATAACCACATGATTGCATGTGGTAAAAATATCCCGCAAACCCTGAGTGGTACGATATGAACACCGAACCCAAAGAGGATTGAATTCTTTTTTATTTTTTTGTCGCAATAGGTAGGTACCTTAAATTTAAACGGACCTTTAAAGAATCAACCCCCCGATTCAGAACCTTACGTCAAGTCGGGAGTCGACCAAATCGATAAACCGAACCGGTTAACAAATTACTTAGGTGTCGTAAGGTTCTGAATCGCGGGGCTTAATTAACCTGGTGTATTTTTTATTTGCAACTTTTTGCTTGTTTTTCTGCACCCTAATTGTTTTGAAACACATTCGCAAAAGCAATGGATTTTAGTTCGATAATCTTCAACTGAGGTGGATGATGTTGATTGCTTAATAAATATATAGAAAGGCATCGTGTATAATCACTTTTAAAGTTTGCAGCACCAGAGGGTTGGGTAGGTACTTTGGCCGATACATATAAACCAAAAAATCGTTTAAAACGAAGTAAGCAATGGCGGTAAATAAAATGAATGTTAAACTTACGATATGCACACGACGCAGATAATAGTAATTCCACCGCTGAGTATGTAAATGGATCCTGGGAGTACCGCTACGGTAAATTGATAAAGCGAGTTGTATAATAAAGGTGCTATCAATGGGCAAAAGCCTTCGATCGCTGACATCAATGCAAATACTTTAGCTATATCCACAACCGGTAGTATTTTTGTCAAAAAAGATCGAATTAAAGGCGCCGATAGACCCTTCAGCGACGCTATAGAAGCACCTGAAATATACGAAATTATGCTGATATTACATTCCATACGACAAACATTTTCTAAAATGAATAATTGTCATTCCTGTAGAATAAATTTGTTCTATTTATTTTGATTTCTATTTTCTTAGCAACAACAACTTAAAAAATGTTAGATTGGAAGGAAGAGTTCGAGCAGTTGGACATTTTTCTATGAAACTGATGATAAATGATGACACACTTGATATGGATATAATTATGTAATTATACTACTTTATACAAGCATAGAGGCAACCCTTTAACGCAAGATTACCTATTCGGTAGAATGTTCGGCATTTTTGCCGAATAATTGGCCGAATACGAATGTTTGGTAAACCTACCGAATATGCCGAATACCGAACATAAAACGAATACCGTAAAACCTGGCAACTTTGCCCTTGAGGTATGACTTTGCCCAGCTATAGCAAATTTTTCTATAGTTAGGAGTATTCTTTTGCCTGTGGTAGAAAATTGATTATTTTTCTGACAATACCAAGTGACGTAATGTCACCTATGTTACTTCCGTTGGCTGTCAGGAACCTTTAAAAGTTGGTATTGTTTTTAGCGGGCAAAAACCAGTCAAAAATCTTTATCAAAAAGTGATAGTTGCATATACAGTAGGTAATTAATTTTTTTGCCACCGTTAATATGTATGAAATGAATAATATAGACTGGTATTTCACACAAAACATCTCATAAAATTGTAAAATATATTGATGGGCAAAGTCACATGCATGTTTTTTGAGCATGGTTGACGACATTGCCCACCATTTTTTTTTCCGTAGGGTTGTCACCTGTAATTTTTAAATTTATTATAATTTTAAGAGGTACCTATGCACAAACTAATAGAACGCTAAAAGAGAAAAACTTGTAAATGTTTTGGTGGCTTCTGATGAATAAGGTTGTCCAATGATCAAGTTGGACTAGAAAACGCTAGTTTTTAGCAAATTGGAAGAAAAGAAACCTGATGTTACATATTTAATGAAACAATTCCCAGCAATACATGTGTAGAACTATTTATAAATAGGCATTCATCGAATTTGTTAGTTCGAACAGTATCTGCAACTGGTGACTGTCTTCCGACATATTGTGTAGATGTTTAGTCACATATTTTGTCTTTTGGCTACCTTAAAGTTAGTAATATATCGTAGCAATATAACTTAACTGGCAATATACCGTATATCTTCATTTTGTATCCATTACATACTTATTGAATTTATGATTATCTCAATAGAAATATTCCACATCAAAAACTTTATCATTAAGTATTTAAATGTAGCATTTATTCAATAATGACAGCCCTTAGACATTGACCATTATGGTAAGAAAAATGTACTAGGAGGCTTTTTGACTTTGCCCACTCAATTTTGAAGGACAACAAATATGTTCATTCATCTCATAATTTGATACTATACTTTATGGCCCTGTATTTATATTCAGCCATTTTTAAAATAATGATACGGTTTATAGTATCTGAAATATTACAAGTTGGCAAAGTTGCCAAAAACCTGTGATTCTTTGCCCAACAATTGTAATTGTGTTTTTTTCACACACAAATTCATTTTTCTGGATATTTTCAATAATAAATATCGAGATATGAACATATAGTATTGTGTGGTACAAAAATAATATGAAATACATTAACGTTTTCGGAAATAACTCAACGAATGCAAAAATACTCTGATTTTTTGGGCAAAGTTGCCAGGTTTTACGGTATTCGGCCCATCCCTATTAAAAACTACTGGACCGATTTCAAAAATTCTTTTGCCGTTAGAAAGCTACATTATCACTGAGTAACATCGGCTATAATTAACATTATTTATGTTATTTAAAAAAAAATGTCCACCCGTGTGAAGACGGGACGGGCCGCTAGTATACAATACAGTGAATAATTAATTAGTATTCGATAGTGATCATTTGCAAACATTACTTGTCATTACATAAACAACTTACCCAAGTACATATGCCATGTTTTCGTAGCAAATATTCTGATAATATATTCTACGATTGATGTTACAAATGCTATGTTGGGAATAACCAAGTCACTGACTTTTAGTAGTTTTTGAAGAATCACGATACCTATAAACGAACCGCCAAAGGCTATTGTCGTGCTTAAGGCCGAAAATTGCGTGAATTCCTTTAACCCCCAGTGGAGTTGTTGTCTTGTGAACATGTATTCTAAAGACGTACTAAGTCCGTAGAGTATGAATATAGAAAGACTGTTGGCTATTATAAGCAGGAGGATTTGTGCTCGCCCGTGTTTACGTCGTTTCTTGAAGCATTCACGTATCATCACTTTGACTAATAAGAAGTCTAACACTGACGTAATACCACCCTGGAACAAGAAGTATGTATATGTAAGTATTGTCTGAAAATATGAATGTTTAGAAATGATAAAATATTTGATATTAAATGACATGAAAAATATTCATAGGTAAGTACTTAAAATAAAAGTATAAGAGCAGGTCTTAAGGCTGCGTTTCCACTAGAGATGTGCGAGGATGCGTAGCGAGGGATGTGTTTGTTAAGAACCAATAGAATCACTTCATTTACCTAGCCTCGCTCAGCGCAGCTCTAGTGGAAACGGCTCAGCGTAACGCGGTTTTTGTACACACAAAACAAGGAAAGGATGTTGTTGCTAGGGAGGGACGCGAGCGAGAAAATAGCAGTCGCTAGACAGTGTTGGTCAGAGGTAGATGTATGGTGTACAGAAAACATGGATCAGTGGAAAAAACACTTTTATATTAATCAATTTGCGATGAAGAAATCTCGCATCTGAAACGAGCCCGCTACACATTCTCGCACCGTTTCACAGCGTCGCTACGCATCCTCGCATCGCTCAGCGGCCTAGCACATCTCTGGTGGAAACGCTCACACCGATCCACAGTCTCCCTACGCATCCTCGCACAGCCCAGATGTGTTCGATGTGTTCTTTCCTCGTACAGATAATAGATTATATACGACAGTTGGGTTGGTTTACAAAAGTCGCTCAGAGAGCAATGGAGTATTGTTAAGTAATTAGATTATCCGAAAAATTACAGGAGTCATCTACATAGCTTGTTTGAAATAGCGAGCTGAAGTGACAGTGGGTTGGCTATGTATATTGAATGACCGATGCAGATGACCATATAGGTCAGTCTTTTCTGCCTTGACGACTTGTCTGCACTTCCGTATGTGTTTTACAGATAAAAATCTATACTAATATTATAAAGAGGAATGATTTTTATTTTTGGATTTTTGTATGTAACGAATAAACTTAAAAACTACTGGACCGATTTCAAAAAATCTTTTGCAGTTAGAAAGCGACATTATCACTGAGTAACATAGGCTACGGGCGGAGCCGTGAGGACACAGCTAGTATCCAATAAAATTAATTGATATTCTTGGTGCATCTTCAATTGACATTTGTATAGCTGTAGGTATATTCCGCGCGCAAGTGCTAATCACCTCCTGAGGTATGGCAGCGGCAGGAGGGGGGGTGCGCGCGGTAGACTAGACAAAGCAAACTGACAGAGCGCGTCTATTGTTTCACACCTCCCTCCTGCCGCTCTTATACCTCAGGCGGTCATTAGAACTTGCGCGTAGACTATAATAATAACGACTACTTATGTGTTATTTCAGTGAAAAGGGATCATACTGAGATATTCAGACCAGACGGATGTTATGCCCAGCGAAATGCTGTCCCCGCAGTGGCTGATCCAGCCGAACTCGAATCAAACCTAGTCAGATCAGCTTTAATAAGACTTCATTTCTTCTAACCAACTTAACCTTAGTATACCTAGTCGAGCACCGGCTTTAAGTCATAACTTAAGAGGAAATGCGGTCGGCATTTAGTCCATACAAACATATTCCTCAGTTTCCTCCTTGGATAATGTCACTAGAGCAAATATTTTTAACCATATTCTGATATATCTACCACGACTATGGTCCTATGTTTTGTTTTTGTCAATAAATTAATTATTAAAAGAACTAGAAACGTCACTACTCTTGGGTAGGCAGGTATAAACACAGCATTTTGATATTCTAAAGGCTTCATACTTTCGATTGTCTATTAACCAAACCAGTGAAATGTTAAAAAAAAACATATTCGGGACTGAAACTTTTAGTCAACCCATTTGCAATATATTTATTGACATATTTAATTTGATATAAAATACTTTTCATCCATTAACCAGTTCGGTGAAGGTCGTTCTATAGTGGGATCTTATACTATTACCATGCCAAAATGTCTGTCAAATCAGTACAAATTTGACATAAATATGGCAAGTTAACAGTTATAGTTAGTTGATGCAACTGAGCCTTAATGTAGGTAGTGTAGATGTAGACACATGGGGTGCGCGGTCAGATACCTCCACGTGTGCCTGTTGGCTACTGGTCCCTTCGAATACTTTCGAGGGGAAGAGTAGCTGCTGGGCCGGTGCATCCTGGGCACGGCTAATAATAACCCTTACGGGACATTATTGTCCGCGGCGAAATTCTGACCAAGGGAGGGTGGCCCGTTTGACCAGGAGTTGGCTCTTCCCCGACCCTCTGATTTAGCAGAGGGCGTGGCAGAATGAGCATTGTAGGGGCGACGGGTTAGTCAGTTGGCAATGGGTGGCTGGCAGACACGGTCTGATGCAGACCACCGTTCGGCCCGACCCGTAATCCTCATTGAGAGGACCGGGGGTCTTGGCTTAACTGCCTGGACCAAGAGCGAAACTTACTGTTTTCACTGAATCCCAAGCTGCGACGCATGGCCAGGGGATGGATGGCTGACATTACATAAAGTTCTTCGGAACATTCAGCTCCAAGTGCGGATCCCGTCCGGATACCGGCCGACCTCCTGTCGTAATTAGGCTTATCTAGGTACAGGGGTCTCTGCCCGGATGGACCACTTATATCCCCCATTCTCGTGGGTTCAATTATGGATACATCTAAATTTAAAAAAACTATTGACGGTAAGGTGGGTGCGGTGTTGGATAGCGACACCGCATCGAGGGTGACGAGGGCGTCGGCTCCTAAAGAGCTCGATGCGGAGGGAAAAAAATGGAAGCGGTGTCGGACTCTGACACCGCATCCAGTATGATGATGATGGAGGTGGCGTTTGCGGGGGAGAATGACTTCTTCCGCCGCAAACGATCTCGACCGCCGAGTCATTCGGATTCGGACTCGAACCCGAGTATCGATAATTATCGAGTGAATAATATCGATATAACGATATATCTTCATTACATAAACAACATAACATCACGCCTTGTTCAAAGTGCCCAAAGGGTTCGGCAGAGGTGTTTTTAGCACCTCGTTTCGCCAGTTATGTTTAAATCCCATGTAATAGAGGGCGAGCCTATTGCCATTAACCGAGCACAAATCCAGACTCCAGGCTGCTACTGAGAAATTCCTACTGGATTTTTTTTCGTCATTATTCGCATGATTATTCATACATAAAAACATTCAAAATTCGTAAAATAATACACATGAAGAAAATAGTATCCATTTGATGAAGATTGATTTTCGAAATAAACGATACGCGTGGAACATGCAAGGATTATCTAGTAACATTAATTACGAAACCAGAGTAGCGTTAAAAACATATCGAAATTGATACGAATTCGATACTCTAAAAAGAGGTCGCCAAATGGCGGACCGCGGTCCGCATCCGGACCGCCGACCCATTTTGTGCGGACCGCGAGAACACAGCAACTTGCACTACAGAGTACGTAATTTAATAAAAATGTATACCCCGCATTATCTTTGTTAATAAATATTTTTTTCTATAAAATGTTGGGCGGACCGCGATGGTCATTTCATACCCCTAGCGAAACTAATTGGTGACCCCTGCTCTAAAGCAAATATCGAATATCGATATAACGCGATTAAAAATATCGATACTTTGATATATCGATTTTTTTTATCCATCCCTACATTCTTGTGTTTACGCGCAAATGAATGTGTTGTGTTGCGATATGTTTTCAGTGATTTATCCAACGACTTTGGCTGCTTCACAGAATCTGACGAATCGACACGACACGTTTGGTGCAGTGGCTAAGCGATTGGCTTTTGCGCTGCGGGTCGTAGGTTCGATTCCCGCACGGAACAAATATTTGTATGGCCTACAGATAGTTGTTCCGGGTCTGGATGTTTGTGCAGTTGAAGATTTGTGTCTGTAAACGCACCCACGATACAGGAGAAATCCTAGTGTGGGGAAACGTCTCATTTAAAAAAAAAACTTGCTTTCACGAACTACCTCAGCACTAAAACGGACTTTGTATCTACTACTTTGACTACTTTATCTCGGACTTCGATACCACCTATCGTGATGGACAACTGCATTAATTGCGGTATTGCAACTTTGCAACTTCTCGCTACAATATAACAGGAAGACGAGCTTGTTTGTTTAAGAAGACTGGAGGATTTTTCGCGTAACTTTCGTAGTAGACCTGACCTGCGGAGCGGATGCTTTCGAGCCGTTTAAGAGCGGTGTTTACGCACACTACCTACTTATAAAATTGATGAGCAATCGCCGTAGGAGTAGGAAAGGTAATAGGACTGACCAAGTTCTTCTTCGGCAGCGTACGTAGTTATTAAGTTTGAATAAGCTAATCCAGTTCATGGTGTGTGATGCACTTCACTGATGTCTATAAAAAGTGCACTCAATTTGATTATAAGCGGGGAATAATAATGTTGTGGTTTTATAACAGTTTTACGGGGGCCAGCCCGAACGCGCGTAAAGATTAGTTGTAACTGTTGTAATTTTCTTCCGCAAGCGTATAAATGGCGCCACTTGCGATGACAGCCGAAGTCCATTTTCTTTCTCTCTCTGCCATAGGGGTCAGGGAAATGTGAGGGAAACGGAAGGACACAGGAAATAGACGAAAGCTCATCAAATTATAGTGCATTTTTGCATAATAAGTAATCAATTTGACTATAAGCCCTAAATAATGAAAAAGTGTTGCGGTTAGAAAAAATAGTGTTATTTAATTAATTTTTGGCCAAAACAAAGACGAATGACTAATTTGAATGAATTAATAAAGGAGAATGTATACCTACAAAATGTATCTTTTCTTTAAGTATCTACTTACCCATTTAAAATTAATCTATTTCCACATTATAGTTTACCTTTTTTTTATCGTGGGGAAATCCTCATGGATGTCCCTCGCCCGGGGTAGGCGAGAGGTCTGCCGGACTCTTACCGACTAAAAACCCACGGTGTTCCGCCTCGTGACCGTCGGCCGGGGTCGCGGGATTCGCCTAAGCATGCACCGCAACCCCGGCAGGTCTTGGTCCATCAACTGCTGGTGGACCTCACCACTGTGGGGCCCCACCCCACGACTTCCTGAGAGGCGCGGGGAGCACCCCACATCACCGGCGCACCAGAACACATGGCACGCCGTGACCACCCCGGGGACCAAACACACACATGGGCGCCAGACTACCCCGTGTCTGGGCATCCTTGGTCCCCCTGCGACGGGTCAGATTAGTGGCACCGTCGCCTACCACTTTTCGGCCGCAGAGGATAGGGAGAGCGGCCAACGACATACCGACACTCCTCTCCCCCTGCGGCCCCACCGCGTCCGCCATCTGACGGTGGCGACCCCGTCAAGGCCGCGGAAGGTAGGGAGAGCGGCGCACCGCAATACTATTCCTCCATAGATAAGTTAGCATTCCTCGCCCAGACGACACCGTAACCTACTTGGCCGCTACGTCAAGGGCTTCCAGGCCCAAGCCCCGACGAGCAGCCCCTCCTCGGGTTCCTCTTCGCTTCATCGTGGGGATCTACGCCACGGCTACTGAGCATCCCCGCAACGACAATGCGGGTGGGTACCCACCGGGAGGGACATTATAGTTTACCTGGGAATCATAAACCTATCTACCCACTAAAAACTAGGTATCTGACATGCCATGTGAGATTATTAGGATGAATAAATAGATAAAAGTACCTTAATTCATCATTAAGTAGGTATAAATCTTACAATATTTTTACAAAATCCTTATTTATGTCTCATTTTCTACCAGGTTGAGTCTTATTAAGTTAACATTTGATTAGTTAATGTGTTTCCAATGCAATTGAAAACACATTTGTAAAAATAGTTGTTCTTTTTTTTATATGTAGGTAGGTACTAATGCATTAGCCGCTGCAAATATCATTCACTCTGTCAAGTCGGTTTATTTTATACAATGGAAACCTGTCTCAAGAGTTTTCTATTAGTCATGTGAACATTACCAGATTGACTATTGCAAAATATATTGTTAAATAACACAATCTCTAATAATTATTATAACCTAACCTTAGATTCGGGTCCATAATTATCTTGATTATGCAATTGTCAATGAAACTGAAACTAAGACCGCTTAAAGCTTATATTTTAATCTAACAAATGACACTAATTTGGAACTTGTAACGGTACATCAAATTGTGGGCCCAACGATGTACTTATAAGTAAATTAAAAATTTATTAGCACAGTATAAAAATAGGTACTTAAATAAGTACTTACATTAGGTATGTTTAAATGTGCGTTTAAGTATAAAGTGGTAAAATGCCTTACCTGTATGGCCCCAGTCAAGGATTCTCTTAAACATACGTTCGTGAATACGTATGCTATAAAATTTAAAATTGTGACTATTAATAGTAGATACACATTCCCGACAAGTCTTAGGACGTAAGGGCTTAGTACACTTCCTGTTACACTCCCTAACCCCTTGGCCGCTGCCATTAGGGTCATCCTGTAAAAGAATCGCAATTAAATTTATGACATTCTCACAGTCAAATTTTGCTTACTCATATTTACATTACCTAAGAGATCTATTCTCAGTTGAGGTGACGTCACTCAAATAACAATATGCACCAGTATAAAATATGATAAAACCCCCGGTTAAGGAGTAAGGAATGGTAGTCAAAATATACCACCAGGGACCCAAACTATCCAACATACTGTATACGACCATCAGTCCAGCAGATATCGATATACCTAAAAAATATAATAAACTGCAATTTATGGTACTTCACAGGTAGGTACCTACCTTATCTGACACTTAATAAACAATTGAATACTCGTATTACGTACCTACAACAATTACATACACTGCACACAATAACTAAACATCATAGGTTTGTATTGCAGATCAGTGTAAATAGGTAGGTATTTAGGTTAGATAGCAAACTCGATGAACCCAGATTTAATATTGGAGTAGGTACCTACAACGAATGTGGTTTGAGGAATTTCAAATTATAGCAGAACAATGGAATTAATTTTAATTCGATATTGGACTACAATATTTGCGAAGGAAATCTGAAATTCGATTGTTTGAGGTAGTTTCGCTTACGTACCTATCTAATCTAAGCAGGGCCGGATTTAGGGGAGGGTAACCGGGGCTACAGCCCCGGGGCCTCCATAAAAGAAGGGCCCCCACAATAGAGACTTCGGAAAAAAAATCAAATTCAGACTAGTACACAACTTTTTCTTTCATATTTTTTTCGCGTTTTACCTTTACCTACAGTACTTTGTACAAACATGATTTAAGGGGCCTCCACTCCTTTGTTGCCCCGAGGCCTCCAGAGCCAGACCTCTAAATCCGGCCCTGAATACAAGTATAAATTGTGATTCGTCTGTGTTTGTGTAGACTTACAGTGGTGGTCATATAATTAAAAAATGGCGGGGGAAACGTGAAAACTTGGGGTTGCTTTTCTGGTTATGGAGTTGGACCTGTTAGGCTGATAGAAGGAAACATGGATCAATTCCAATACAAAAATATACTGGAAGAAACAATATTACCCTCTGCTGAAGACGTGCTGCCGGTTATTTGGACATTCCAGCACAACAATGATCCAAAACATACTACACGCACCGTTAAAGAATTCCTCATAACACAATCAGTTTCTGTCTTAGACTGGCCAGCTAACAGCCCAGATCTAAACCCAATTGAACATCTTTGGTGCGAAGTCAAGAGAAGTGTATCAAATCGCCAGTGTGGCAATTTAAGAGAGTTGTATGACGATTTCTTAGAAGAATGGAACTCAATCTTTCTTGCAAAATGTCAAAAATGTATAGAGTCAATGCCTCGCCGGTGTAAGGCAGTAATTAAATGCCATGGGCATACCACTAACTATTAATTTTAGCACAAAATATATTAATTTGCCTTTTTTAGTGTGCATTCTTTCACAATAATGTAATTTATTTAATCTATGTTTCATTTAAATCAATTCTCGAACAGTTTATTAATCGTTCTTAATTATTTGTCCAGCTTCATTTGTATTTGAATTGGTTACTATGGAACATAAATGAAATTTGTAAAAAAATAGCGATTTTATATCTCTACTAGCTTTACCCTGCCCGGCTTCGCACCGCACCGGTAGGAATAAGTATCTACGGCGCACCTACCTACCCTCCCTGCCTACCCTACCTGCCTACTCTACCTGCCTACCCTACCTACCTACCCTACCTGAGACTGATCGATTTGACATTTTTTTGTTTTTTAATTACTTAAGTCATTTGTTCATTTGTCATTTGTTCTATACAAGGTCAGTTGGAAAGGGTGTCGTACTAAGCCGAAAGGGTGTTAAAGTACCCATAATAATGGATAACTTTTGTTCTACAACTTTCCCCAAAAGTCAACAGTTTAGGAGAAATAGCTGTTCAAAGATTTCATAAAAAATACGCTAAATTCTATCTATCCTCAGCTATGATCAGCTGTGTTTACATTTTAGGTCATATTTGGGGTCACGGATTAGAAACCCTATTTTCTGAATTCATAACTAAAGCAGGGATGAAGAATTTTTGAAAAAATTAAAATGTAAATTATTTTTCATGGAAAAAATTTAATACCCCCTTTCCGACTAACCTTGTATTTAAGTAGCTTGATATATTTTCCTTAGCTTACACAAAATAAATTTCTGAAAGCACGCATAAATATTTGTCAACCAATATATACATATGTATGTCAATCCTTTTTCATTACTGACATTATTCTATATTTTTTAAATCTAATAATAAAATACGCCAATATCCGAATATTGTGGATATATCTTGTCGATTCGAAACCTTTATTTAAATAAGTTCTTTAATTTGAGGGGAGAGTTTACCGTATCGACGGATGAACATTAACACCCATATTCTAAGACGTTCCTCCAAAACTTACTCGACTCGACTGCACCTCGACTCAGCCTTTTTCACTACCATCGGTAGTTATTAGTTGACATAGACGTCCTTGACTCGAGATTTTTCCTCAGTCGAGGTAAGGAATCATCAGTCAAACTCAAGGTACCTCGGAAACTACCATAAGGAAGGAAGTGTCAAAGTTCGTATGTAACAAAAATGAATTTTGAAGACTTTATCGAATAAGCTTACGATAATCCTTACAACTATTTATCGCGGCATTATTTGCGCGATGCAGATAAACAAAATTATGACATAATAACTCCACTCTACCTCGACTCATTTGAGGACCCCTCTGTCGAGGAACCTCAAAGTTCACTCGAAATTGCGACTAAGAATACAATTTTGAAGTTATTTTCGAGGCCGTCCTGAGTCGAGTAAGTTTTGGAGGAACGTCTTAGAATATGGGTGTATATGTTTGACAGTTACGAAACCAATGAACATTTTGTATGGGAAAATGTTTTTACTTTTATTTATTTCGTGATTTTTTCTAATGTTTTAATATTTATTCTGCTCTTCTGGGCGGAGACGAATCCAAATAATCACTTTTTAACAAAAATAAAACCGACTTCAATTGGTCTATCTCCGAAGATCTTCATCAGATCTTCACCAAATTTAAATGGGACCACTTCGAAAGAATACTCTTTCAAACAAAAAAATAATCATTAAAATCGGTTCACAATTAGCAAAGATATCGCGGAACAAACATACAAAAATAAAAAAAAACATACAGTCGAATTGAGAACCTCCTCCTTTTTGGAAGTCGGTTAAAAATCAAACTTCATAAAAATCTGTCCAGCCGTTCTCGAGTTATAAGACTTATAAGTGTTCGAATAAACCCGACTTTGTTTTATATAAAAAAAACAAAAATATATAAAAATATATCTAAATATATATTAAGATTACTAGGTAATTCAGTTTGCTTTATCAATGTGGCTACTTCATAACAAAACTAATTACTTCTATGAAAAAACACAAAACTACATACATAATACACCATGTTTTTATTCAAAAATTTCTAGAACTACAAATCGTTCTTAAGGCTTTGTCAAACAGAACGCGTTATTATCGCGCGTCAGGCCCTTCTGTTCACACATATAATAGTTTACAGTTGAATATTAATTCAGTAAATTAAAATATAATTGATTTCTAAATACTTACCGAAAAGCGGCCACACAACCAGCGGTTTTCGTCCATGAGTGTCAGACCAAACGCCCAAAAAGAAGGACAGAATCGCTGGCACCACAGACTCTATAATACTTTTGACTGTCCCTATTGTTGTTGTATATTGCTGGACTGCGGCTTCTATGTGAGCAGTCTCGTTATTCTTGTCCAGTGATAGGAAAGCTCTGCACTCCTCTTTAGGAAAGTTCAGAGAGTGTACACATGTTCGGTACAATAGAATATTACTGATGGCCGCTTCTTAAAAAAATACAAAGTACTTAGTACAAATTATACTTATACGTACGCATTTGGGCACAGAAAACAAAAGAAAATCTACCATGCCGTCTATGTATTAAGGGTATCTACAACAAATAACGCACGATTACATAATATCTCGTCATATCCTACGAATAAAGCCACTGTGGCCGTAATGGCTTTTTATTTTTATTACATTTTTAAAATCTCCTGCCCATTTTACATCACCTACAATCGATTAATCACAGCAAAATTAATTTTATCAACTAGAAAATAAGCTTTAAAAAAGCCACAATTGCAATCTCTCGAATCACCCGACGAAAATAGTCACTAAAGTCACAGTGGCTATTTTCTACCCGGGAGCACGGGAATCCGCGGAGCGTACTCGCCTCTATGCCATTATCCGCGGACTCTCGCCATGCACACGAACTATTGTGAATTAATTACAATTTCAAAAAACCAACGAAGACAACGTTAATTACAATTGCAATGAAAAGTAGAGGACATAAACTGGTATATCTTGCAGTGGATCGTGTTAAAAAACCATAGGAAAACACACAAAGTAAGTTTAAACAATGCTTACATTCCGGCGCGGCGTTTGAGTTCACTTGTTTTCCCCAAAATATTTTATGATGATAATGTGCCGAAATAGAAACGTTTTAAGAGTTTGAGTTGTTTAGATAACCTTTTTTAGCTGGTTTAAATGTTGATAAATTGATTCATCCCTTTCATTGCAATTTTGCTTAACCCCGTAGAAAAAAGTTGCTATTGCATTTGTGGCTTTATTCCACGGAATTGGCTCATGGTACTATTATGAAGAGTTGCTAGCCCTAATCGCATTTGTGTCCTTATTCTGCGTACTAATTTTATCAAGTGATTTTTTATACTTTATACAATTTGTATGTATGAAATGATTAGTTTCACCCTTTCATTTACGATAGTAAAATAAAATACAGGCTAATACATATTTTTTGGCTTTGTTGTTAGACATTTCGTAAGAGGCCCTTGTGGTGGTTGCAGCTTTTTTAACATAAGAAATGGAGGTATTTAACTGTGTTAAAAGACGAATCATGTGTTTTAGCTTTTTTAACGTTTTTTTATTGTTGTCTATTGCAATCAAAGAACGCAGGGCATTATATATTCGTTCTGCCTAGCTTATTCCCAACTGTTGGGGTTAGCTTCCAGTCTAACCAGATGCGGCTGAATACCAGTATTTTACACGGAGCGACTGACATCAGACCTACGCAACTCAGTTACTAAAGTTAGACCAGTTGTCAGACTTTTGGGCTTCTGACTACCCGTAACGACTGTCATAGGTATTCATATGATACCAGGGACCGACGGTTTAACGTACCTACTCTCCGAATCACGGAGGGAACTCTATGTGTAACGAAAGGTCATCCTTCCACAGGCTGACTGCGGCAAGCGGTAAATTCGTAAATCGTATGATCCGCGCAGTCGCTAATAAGCCACGAGATCCTCCCCACTACCCCCATTGCCTCGAGGCACTACGTATTATTACTGTTAACATTATGTCTTCGTGATTTCTCAGAGCTTCACGGATGCTTCTACCGGCCCCTTCATGGCCCCGATGTAAACTTCCTAGCGTCTGTAGCTTGGCTACTTTTCGGTGACCTCTTCGGGGAAATCGAAGGTTTTATCTGTAGAATTATTGACGAAGTTATGACGAACAACTACCGGAAATATATTGTGCAGGACGGCACGGTTGACATCTGTCGGGCATGCCACTGTCCCGGTCAATCCATTCGACATATTATTTCTGGTTGTTCTCTTCTTGCTAACAGCGAGTATTTACACAGACACAACCTAGTGGCTAGGATTATCCACCAGCAAGGTGCTCTGAAATACAGCCTTGTGGTCGCAGAGGTACCGTACTACAACTATGTGCCCGACCCAGTTCTCGAGATTGGTCATGTCACATTGTAATGAGATCGATCTATCATAACTGACGGGACTACTGTTGCCAATAAGCCTGAAATAGTGGCGATAGATCGATCAGAGCGTCTCAAAATTATTGTCGATATCACTGTTCCACATGACGTGAACCCTGTGAAAGCCGAGAAGGATAAAGAAATTAAGTATCAAGACTTGGCACACGAGGTTGTCGACATGTGGCAGGTTGACTCAGCAGTCGTTACGGCCAAAGGCTTAATAGCCAAGGGCCACGGCCAACATCTGATGAGGCTCTCGTTGGGCGGCTGGGTCAGGGGCCTGATACAGAAAGCGGTACTTCTGGACATGGCGCGCATTTTTAGGAAATTCCTCTCTCTGAGGCCCTCGCCACCGGTAGCTTGGACCCCGTTTCGGATGCCGGTGGGCTACTATTTTTTATATTTTTAAATGTTTTTATTTGTATTTTGAAATGTTTTTAAATGTAATTAAGTATGTATTGCAAATGAATAAAGTAAATAATAACAAAATTTTTGATTTTTAACTTTATCCACTTAAATAAAAAATGATTTTTGTTTTTCTCAGAGGTTGAGAATATCAAAGTTATTTTCTTCCAATACACTGTTTCTTCTTTTTACACATATTGGTGTTTCACATTCTTTTAAATTATTCTCAGATGAAAACAATAAAAAGCCCTTAATGCTCTTACGTTACGACCGAGAATATTCCGAAGAAAAAAGGCATAATGTCATTTATTTCTAATAGAACACATTTGAAACCGGCGAATAAAGACATAAGGGATAAATTAAGTACAAATATTGAATCAAAAGTCTTATTAACAATTTAATAACAACCCCAAAATAGTCAAACTATGTTTTAAATGTAAAAAAATCGAAAATTACTCTTAATGTTAAAATAAAACACAAAAACGTTCCTCATGAAAAGTTGACATTTCGTAATTGTGTCTTTATTCGTAGGATACGACGATCTATCTACTGAAGATTTAATTAAGAAAAATAAATTCAATAATTCTACTATCTATGGTACTTAGTAGAAATTAGCATAAGGAAATTGTAACGTTGTACGTTATCTCAAACAGGTATTTAGGTAACAAACAAAGAAATTACGTTATCTACCTACTTTTATTCTAAAACTAGCGACCCGCCCCGGCTTCGCACGGATGCAATGTAGATACTAATGTGGGGCATATAAACCGTCCTCCTGAATCACTCTATCTATTAAAAAAACCGCATCAAAAGCCGTTGCGTAGTTTTAACGATCGCGATCTAAGCAAACATAGGGACAGACAGACAGCGGGCCGAGCGACTTTGTTTTATACTATGTAAAGATATTATAGGAATGATCAAATCTAATTAAAAGCAATTTTATTTACATTTTATTTTACATCTTTACAACAATTAAAGTACTTGCAAGTAAACGTAATTACTATACTAATTATTATTGGAACGCACCCGTGATGACTGACACGTTTTGAATACGTGTTCGGTTGGAATTTAGACCATTCCCTACTACATCAGAAACCTCGGAATGCATCGCGAATATTCTAAGCGACACACCTGCGACAGCACCACGAACAGTTGTATTTACCTAAATAATTACTCCGAGCTAATTGGCATAAGATCATCAGATTGTGCATAGTCATTTTCAGTTAAGTATAATATTTTAAACTACATACACCGCTAACTAAGTATCTTAGTGCTTACTGTTTTATAACTGTTACTAAGATTAAATTCAGTTTAATTCTTCTTCTACCTTCCTACCTTCTACCACTACTACTACAGCTACACTGCGGGCAAGATACACCGACTACTACAACGATAAAGCGAAGCTGATTGCTGCCTACCACGCTACACACCGCGCCATGCATCCGGCTACTAACGCAGGACAGTGGTATTGTCGTCTAGAAACTTTACACGCGCTCGATATTGACGAACTCACTTCCGGCTTAACCGATAATTTTATATATTTTTTTAACTTACCTTCACAATTTTTGTCCAATAAATGATTTATTGTTTTTCTACATCTATTGATTTAATTTCTAAATCACCTACCTAACCCCCCACGTTACAAAAAATCAAAGTATCATTTGTCTAAATTTTAGACTCTGAAACGTAACATCTATGAGACTCTAGTAGAGAAGAAACAGGTCGAGTGCGCCACGCCGCACTGATGCAGCGACGTGTTTCTACCAAAGATTCACATTGCCTGTGGGTTTTTTTTCAAATAATATCCTTTAACATCTAACAAAAACAACATGCAATGGTGCAAAGAATTTCATCTGTTAGTAGGTACATGCAGTTTATTCAACTATGGAGGACTCGATAAATCATTTCTCCGGCCTCGTAGGCATCATAGGCTGGCAAGTTACCGACAAAACTACCAATTTTATTTAACTTTAATGAAACTCTTGTTAGTACATGATAGATGTGTGAGGTAATGTCCCAAGTAGCAAAATGTGGTCCTGAAAGTATTCTAGGGGCATGTATTTTTTAGCCCTATAGAAATCCTATAAACGTTTATAGAGCTGGATTTGGGCGCACTTTATAGGACTATTATGCCCTATAGTCGTTTTGTTACAATCCTGAAACATACAATTCGAATTTATAATTATCTTAATAGGTGCGTTTACAAGACAAATAGTTCTATAAAAATCTGGTAAACGCACTGAATAAGAACGATTAATCCTCTAACGACATGACGCGTGCCGCTACTGGTAAAATTGATCCAAAAGTGATCAGCGTGGTGTCATTACTAGAGCATTTGTTTTTCATTATTTTTGTAACGTAGCCGTACGCTTAAAAATAAAATATAATATTTTCAAAAATTAAGTAATCCACATTAATATCTATTAGCTTAACATAGGCAAATTTTGTCTTTTGAGTGTTGTGTAAAGAATGCCTACTCAACTTGCGAAATTAATTTTATTGATAAAGTGTTCGATGATAATAAACATATCTTCATGCCCCTTCAAAATTAAACATAATTGTTATTGTTTATTCGATAGTAATTAACAAAATATACTTAGCCGCCATACGATCGGATCACGTGTATTTATCAGGACCTTTACAATACTATTTAGTCAAAGTTAAGACTACTACAGGAAATACTTAGGTACTTCGCCACCATATTTAAGTTTTAGGGTTCTTTTAGAGAAATACAACAGAAATAACCCCACATGCCGATACATGTAGGGTAATTTTTCAATCAGTTTAAACATATTTAACACTCTTTAAAATTGATTTCGATATAGACCCATTTCTATTTTATTTTGCTTTCTCTAATAAATCACAAAATGAAAACAAAATGACCGATTACTCTAGTAATAGCAAATGTAGGACACATATAAATAGAATCTTACCTATAAAAATCAGAGGCCATGCTAGTTTAGTGCTAACAATCCATTAGAAGTCATGACTAAGAAAAAATAATCCTATAATGTCCTTGCCCTATAGCCGCTATAATACGTATATAGAAGTGCATGTCTTATAGAAGAATGAAACTAGGCGTTAACAAGAGTAAACAATCTTATTAAAAGCGTTTATAGGATCAAAAGCGACAGTTTCCTAATTAGTTTTGTAACATACGCTTCTAATACTGCAAATTCTAGTAAGAATCGTATAAAGTAATCCTGTAAACGTTTATAAAACGAAGTATGTAATAAGATCGAAAATACTTGTAGCGGAAATCGTCTTAGAAGATGCTGTTGTTAGATCAGTGATCTTATCAAAACGTCTATTAGATTCCTATAAGACGTCTACTTAACAAAAACGGAGATTTTTTTTTTCAAGATAAGGTCCACCCGTTCCGATAATAATGATAATTTTGATATCACGTTATCGTCATTTGGTCTCGTTATCGTATCATCCTCCCATAATCAAAGTGCCCTATGATTCATAGGCTGTGTGTGAGTTATGACTCATGACCAACAAGCCGTATTGCTTTTAATGCAAAAACTGGATCGATGCGAAAAGGTGATATCATGCGTACGCATGTTCGTACAAAATGCCCATTTTCTAATAGTGAAATGCGAATTGATTTAAGTCCCTATGTCTACCCGGAAGAGCTATCACCGAATACATCGCCAGACAACTGCTACGTCAGCTACGTGGGCGCTACACGTTCAATACTTCCGATAGGTAATAATGATTTAGATATTAGGTAGGTACTATAAAGTATAGGTTAATAAATGGGGAAAAATTTAATTAATAATATATACTGTAGCTAATAACTGTAGGTACTTGCACATACGTACCTACTTATCTATCTATACTAATCTCGGGGCACGGTAGCATTTTGAACTTTCGGTAACCAAGAGTAATCATCATAACTAGGTACACTTCCAAATTACATGATATTTGAACTTAATGGTTTACGAGTTATCGTCGATTATTATTAAAGTTAGGTACATCATTTTGTCACTCACTGACTGACCGATCATCAAAATTCTAAGATACTTCTAGCAGACCTAGAACCTTGAAATTTGGCATTAAGATAGATTATTAGACACATATTATAAAGGAAAAATTATAAAAACACTAATAAATAGTTAATTACAGAAAACAATTTTATATTTGCCATTTTGCAGGAACATGGTGTATGATTTTCCACTGCATTGTTAACTTTGTTCTTTGTTTACGTACAAAAAATATTGAATTGGTATAGGTACGTTATTAATAAATTGTTATTTATTAAAGTTATAAATAAATTTAATACATAGAGTTAATAATTAATTAAATGAATAAAGCTAAAAAACTTGATTAAAATATCAATGTAATGCAATAAATAGTCTGTGCTCGCTCGCTAGATGGCTTTGTACCTGGTTTCTAAATCGCATTTTGGTTTCGTTATAGGGCGTAATATAAATAGTACTTTAAAAAAATCTTGGATATTTTCGTATGTTAGCGCCATCTACCTATGAAAAACCACTTAGAAACTAAAAAGTTATAATATTAGTTACCTACTTAACTTAAATAGTTAGTTATTAAAAATACTAATTTATATACATAGTTAGTTTGTTATATATTTAGTTTGTTAGTTATATATTTAGAGTTAGTTAGTTATTATTGTTCTCGCCTGAAACACAGGGTTACCTAGTTCAGGCAAGTAACACATGTGAATATAATGTATTTATAACTTTGTATTATTTTAGTTCTAATGAATTTGAATAAAAATTATTATCATTTTTATTATTATTATATACAATAGTTAATTTTCTCATGTATTAAACACTATTGATGGGCCTACATAATGACGTAGTTAAAAGTTATCAATGATAGACTGATAAAAAATTATAGCGAGTTTTTATCATAACAATGTGTGCAGTAAAGGTTATTTCTAATTATATGGCCACCACTGTTTATATTAATTGTCAATATATTGCAATGGAACGAGAAATATTGTACATTGGCGACCTTTGTCCACACCGAGTCATCTCTAGCAGCAGCTGATGTACAAGACATTATAACGTCACACAAAAAGAAAATAAAGAGACCCACCAAAAACATTAAATGTAAAAACATGCCAAGTCTCTCTATGCAATCTTTCCACCGTAAAAAGTTTTGAGATCGCATAGAAGCAAAGTCCTATTCAATTTATTTTATAGTTAGTTATCTATCTAGTGACTGTATCAATAGTTTTATTTCTATTATAATTATAGTGACTTGGCAATGAGCACAAATTAAAAGCTGCTTGCTATGTGGAATTATGTTACTGTTATTGACCAATTGATATCTATGAGTACTATGATTAGATTAGTAGTAGTGTCCTCACGGCTCCGCCCGTAGCCTATGTTACTCAGTGATAATGTAGCATTCTAACGGCAAAAGAATTTTTGAAATCGGTCTAGTACTTTTTAAGTTTATTCGTTACATACAAAAATCCAAAAATACAAATCTTTCCTCTTTATAATATTAGTATAGGTGGTCACCATCGACTACGTGCACCAATACGTATTTAAGAAGAATTCTAAGTTTATTTGATAAGAGCTTCACATTTATTATCTACACCTATGTTTAATGGACAAATCAAGAGAACTTAACTAATCCTGTGATATTAAACTTACGCGTGCGTTATGCGTTACTTTCACCTCCTCCAAATATGCCATTTTATATTTTTGTTTCTTCTTGTGCTCATTGCCAAGTCACTATAATTAGAATAGAAATAAAACTATTGATACAGTCACTAGATAGATAACTAACTACAAAATAAATTGAATAGGACTTGGATTCTATGAGACCTCAAAACGTTTTAGGTAGAAAGATTGCATAGACAGACTTGGCATTTTTTTACATTTAATGTTTTTGGTGGGTTTAATTTACTCAGCCTCGGAGAGCACGTTTAAAACGTCGGTCCCGGGACTCCCGGGTGTCATACCGGTCGTTACGGGTAATTAAGTAGACAGAAGCCCGAAAGCCTGACTACCGGTCTCATGCCGAAAATCAACATTTTCCAGTAACTTGGTTGAGTTGCGGAGGTCTGATGGCTGTCGCCCCATGTACAATACTGGTATTCAACCGCATCTCTTTAGCCTGGAAGCCTACCCCAATATAGTAGGGAAAAGGCTAGGACGAACAACTAATGTTTAGTAGTTAGAGAACATAAGTAAGTAATTGCAAAAACTGCCTACTATGTTGATCTTGTATAATTAATAAGGAAACTATTATAATGCAGATCATAATAAATAGACCTAGTTAATGTTATTAAAGAATCTATAATAGTTACGTATTGGTCTGAGAGCCTGTACGTCTTCTTTTAAACATTCAACCATAGTTTAACACAAGTTTGTCAGCCACAACTTTTCCTAGCTAGGTATGTTAGGATCGGTTTTCATTCTAACCAGCTTCCTAAGTGAATATCAATATTTCATAATTATGCAGTGACTGCCAACTAGAGGCCTACACCCAGTTGCTGAAGGATATTGATATCCTGCCGGGGTGGTCAGACACACGAGCTTCCGACTGCTCATAAAGTCGATGTATTCGCATGCCAACCAGACGCCTGCTTAACTACTCTCTGGGGTAGGGACTTCACTACTTCAGGGAGGACTGACGATGCGTTACGGTTTGAACTCACAAATCAATTGATTTGCACAGCACCCATTGTGCCTTTAATTATTTTTATGCGGTGAAGTGAGGCGACTATAATGTAGATAGCATCTCCGTAACATGCATACATAGTTGTGTTTATATCTGTGCGGTTATATTAGTATCAGTATCTGGGACCTACTCCGAAAATCGAACTACGAAGTTTCGGCTGACAATCCGAAGATCGATTCGATTTTCTCGATTAGACATTTTATCTTTCGTTCATCCTACTTCCAAATGTTAATTGCCATCTACGTAGTAGTTCATTGTTTGACAATATTTTGATCGTATATTTATAAGTTCAATGTTCGTCATTGTTACAAGTAGGTAAGTTAAAGTCGTCGTTGTTACAAGTAAGTTGTTAAAAGTATATTTTATTGGACATATATACGTGGCTACGTTTTTGAAATCAGTCTCATGAAAAAATCGTCATTCACGTGTCTCGACCTTTCACAACGTGTAGAATTGATCACAGATTAATGATATATGTCTAGGAATTGATTACGATCGGATAGTTATTATTGTGTAACTTCCCCCGCGTCCCGCCACTCCCGATCAAAACGTCAATGAGAACGGAGGTCGCCATACTGGTATTTTTGTTTCAAAAATTGTTATACCTACATAATATTAAGTGGTGGATTGCGGGTTTGTTACGAAAAAAGATCATCAACGTGGAACTCCGTGTAAGGTAATATACTCAATATATTACCATATTTTCTTACTTTTATATCGATAACTTCTACCTACGTATAAATACAAAAGAAACGATAGCATATTATTGGAGATTGTTCTATCATTTCGATGCAAGTTCGAAAAAATGACAATTTCGTAGTTACCATGTTCGTATTTACCGTGGTTTACCGTGGCTTTGACAACTAATGTAATGGATTGATGAGTGATTATATCTGTTCTATTACAGATCCAAAAATGGCAAGACCTAAAAAGCTTTCAAAAGAACTGCTAGCGAGAAAAAGAGCGGCTGAAGAAGCAAGGCGAGACAAAATAAAGATGAATGCCGAAGCTCATGCATTTAAACTATGTTTAATTAATTAATTAATAGGTAATTTGATTGATTGACTGTATTTCTTTTTTATTTATTTTACTTCTATTAGATATAGATCATCCCATTTATCGCGAAGTAATTACCATATTCCGCTTTTTTCAACATTTTGCACATACAATGTTTCAGTTCAACATTTCCGTGTCACTAATTGTAATTACCGTGTCGTGATTTATCATTTCCATGTCGCTTAAAACTTTAGGGGGGTATAAAACCTACAGTTTCAGGGAGAAGTGGGGCCTTAAACATATTTTTTATCCAGTCAATAAACACTTTCAATGTAGGTAGCAAAATTATTTTTCCCTTTTTCAAAATCCTGGCGAAATTGCACCTTTTTCAATAAATACCCACAAACACATGAATACTGAAATAGAAAAAGATAATAAGACTTACCAGAGAGCGAAATTGCCATCAGGATAACAAACAAAGGAAACTCTATCGTATTAGTAAATCGTTTCGCCGGTAATTCAATAATTGTATTAACGTTAGAATTACTTTCCATGGGGCGTTCGTCATCTAGAACCTGTCCTTGAGTCATTGCACTGGAAAAAAAAACCAAACAACTGATTACGTACGTAGGTACTGCCAAAATTATATTTATAAACACGCATGTTAACAAAAATAAAATGTACCTAAGTATCGTAATTTATTAAAAATATTTTCACTTCTAATTAAAAAAAATAGGTAACGAAAACAAAAATAACACACGCTACTTACCTATAAATTTTGCGAAGAACTTGATGTAATTACAAAAATAATTTCGTTAAATTGGTGGTACAAAAGATATTATTCAAAAAGTATTTACGCGCTAGCTCCCGTTTCACTACCCTATATATTACTATAGGTACTCTTTGCGTTTCACAACTAACACCAAAGAGAATAATTATAATACTATAGTACTTCTTTATACTGTGATAGTACTATACATAATAGACTAACGCTTTGACTTTTGAGTGGAATAATCGCGGTTCAGCCTATAACAGCGCACGCGAGCGGCATGGAGCGGCAGATTGAATGTCATTGTCAATGTAATATGCATCATAATTTATTTCAATTTGAATCTTAATCAGTACCGTAAATCCTTACAACTTTGCCAATTTGATCTGAGTTTGCATAGTATTTTTTACAAACATTGAAAAATATGAAAACATTTTGTAGTTGCGTGTATAATTTAATCTATGGTAGAAATTTGAATAATTATGTTACTGACCTATTTGACTTTCGTTAATGTCACTTCAATTGGCTGTCAAACCGTCTCAAAGTTGGTGCTTAATTTTGTGGGCCAACAACCGTGTAAAAAACTTTTTGTCAAACTGGATTTGCAATTTTAGCAGGTAAGTAGTTTTTTAACCACTGTTCGTTTGTAACAATTAAGCAAGAAAGATGGAATATGCAACACGAAATCTCTCTCAGATTCGAAAATATGTTGGTGGGCAAATGTCAAATTACTTTTTTTAAAGCAGTTTACGACTTTGCCCACCAAAATTTTACCGTCAGGGTTGTCACCTCGACCTTAAATTAGAACTGAGATAAATTGGTAGGTACTTTGTATTAAATTAATTTTGAACTACCCACTACCTATTGGTATACAATTATAAAATTTTATATTCAATATTTTGTTATTTTTATTAGGTTATTTAGGTTAAGAAGCATAGAAGATACTTTTGCTGAAGACGTTTTGCCTTTCTTTATTTCAGAATGAATATTACTAAGCCTAAAATTACAAGGAAAAAAACAAGAGTCTTAAGATCGAGAACATATAGAGATTATTCACAGGAAATGTTAGAATTAGCTATTGAAAAGAGGTTCGGGATCCTTCGATGGAAAACATTAAATAAAATAAAAAAACTACACTAATGTATGTTCCTATTAGGTATGTTAAGAGTTGCCTACTTATTGATCTCTAATATTGTATTGTCTATTTCATTTGTACGAGTCCATAGAAAGTTTGTTCCTATTAAGTGTGTTAAGAGTTGCTTACTAGTTAATCTTTATTATTATTATATTTTCTTTTAGGCTAGTAAGCATTTGCTTTAACATGCTGCTAGTTTTATAATTGTTTTAATATTTTAAGATTAATATTAGAGCCTAATCTATGTGACCGTGACGTACCTTCTTTAACCATGTTGGTTAACAATAAAAATTGACAACCCTAACTCATCGTTTTAATTCTATGAAAGATTGCAAAAAAATTGTTGCGACGTTGCCCACTCAATTTTGACCGATAATGGCTTCGATCAAGAATAGTAGGTACTAGATTCTCGATAAGTGCTTCAAAAACGGCCCGAAAAATAAGAGCACACATATTTTTGTGCTCTTATTTCAAATTAGTATGTTCCAATGATAACCAACGTTAAGACGTCAAAATTCCGCAGTGCGTGTTCAAAAATTGTGTAAACAACCACCGTAACACCAAGGTTTTTGAAAGGAATATCTTTTTTTCGATAAGTTTATATCATTAAGTGTTTTTCATAAAATAAAACCAGAATCAAATAGTAAATATAAATCAATTAGCAAATATTATGATTGTTTGACCAATGTTTGTGACAACTCGCCAACTATTCTAACAAACATCGACTGTTCTGGAACAGGGAGTGCATGGAGTAGTGTTGTTATTTTATATGTTATTTTTGTTTGTAGATTTCTTTGCGACCCATTTCGCTGTGTATTTAAACGCATAAATTTAAAAAGACTGTTTTCTGGGCGAAACGAACACAACAATAAAATAAGCTTCATGAAAATAATTATAGAAAAATTCATTGATGTAAGATAACATTATATTTGTAAAAAAGAAACCGCTCAAATAAAAATTGATTCTAAAAGATAGCTTTATAACAAGCTGAATCTGTTTTTAAAGGTAATTAAACATACATTCCGTTTAAACAGACAGATTACGATTATCCAGATACAATATTTAAAGAATCCACCTCGCACGCACTTTCATGATTGTTTACCATACACTCTTATTTGCAATTGAATTTAAATGAAAAAAATAATTTCATTTCAATCAAATTGATTTAATACAAATATTTTTTTATAACTTCTATATCGCGTACAGCGGGACAGGAGCGATACAGAACATTGACGTCAAGTTCTTACAGAGACGCTCACAGTGCTATACCTACCGTATTAGTCCCTAGCAAAACTGAATGAGTGGGTCGAGGAACTTCAAATATACTCCACCAAGAAGAACATAGTCTGCTAGTTGTCGACAATAAGATTGACAGGCATATCATTTTGGGACCCAGTGCATAATATCAGCAAGCACATTGGATCACCCGCGCAACGAGGGTTGATGTCAAGCAGGTGGCCGGTCATAAAACAATAAGCCAAAACCTCTAACAACATGGATTTACAAAATAAATATTGTGCCGATCCCACCTAGTGTGGGATAACGGCAGGAAAATGATGATGAACTTCTAAATTGCGTACATAAGTAAACACCTCCATTTCATTATACGGTTTGATTACAATAAGCCAACCCGAACATAATTATAATTAATAGCAAAATAACTGTTGTACCATTTTTGTATTACTATTTTTTTAAATCGGTTTAATATAACTTTCGCCTAAAAATGTATTCTGCAACTCTGTCTTTCTGTACTTACTGTGTTCTGAGGATTGTGTTCTGAGTTTCTGAATTTGAAATATAATACCAAGAACTACGTCTAGTTCCAAAATAGAGTAAGCACGAAATTTTCTACATAATAGTTTAAACCTAATTGCTTGGATTTAAAGTTTTTTAGAATAAATATTTTTGTACTTATTTAAAAACGACTTTTTATTTTTAAGTGATATTCTAAATTTTTTTGTTTTTACTTTTCTCTGATGACAGATGGACTGAAATATAAATATTTTGCAATCGTAATTAAACTATAGGTTTGAGTGTTAAGGTTTATAATAAACTGAAGTTGTTAATATTATTAAACATTTTTCTATATTTCGTAGTAAGAAATATAAATGTATAAATGTGTGCAAACGTGGCCACTTCAGCGACTTATTTTTGTTCCTGATCCTTAATCTAGTACTATTATTGATCGAAGGATAATGGTGTCAATTCTTTTACACATTTTGACATTACTAAACTAGACTAAACGCAATTTTCACTTTATTTTTCTATTGAAACAGAAAGAGACTAACACCCTTAGTTGAGTCTGATATTCTTTTTAGAATAACCCTTATTAAGTCTTATGATTAAAAATAACGAAGTTAAGAACGTTTCTGCAAAATAGGCAAACTTGTAAAAAGTTCTCAATAAAATTGAGAACGCTTAAATTCTCAATTTCCCGCTCTGTAAATTGAGCTTTTTATCACATAATTTTTTTTTTCTTGGTATTATTATACCTAGTCTTGCCATAAATATTGTCAAGATTTTTTTTTTATTGCAAGTTATATTTATTACCTACCTACTTTTACAGTGTGTTAGTTTAATACATAAATATAAAACAATTTAAAATATAAAAAGCTTATTCGAAGTGGTCTCCATTGGCTGCAATACAGTCCTTTAAACGTTGAGGCCAGTTATCAATAGAAGCACGCACTCTTTCCATGGGAAAATTCTTCACTGCCAATCGTATGGATTGTTTTAGGGACTCCAAATTATCATGGCGTTTAGAGCAAGCCGTACTCTCTAAAACTGACCATAAATCATAATCCAGCGGATTAAGATCGGGAACAGACGACGGCCAGTCTTCAGCTCTGATGAAGTCCGAAACGTTCACTTCCAACCAAGACTGCGTGGACCGAGCTTTATGACCCGGCGCCGAGTCTTGTTGGAAGGACCATACTTGGTTATTGAACATGATGGTGTTGTTAAGGGGCTTAACTTCCTTCTCAAGAATGGTATCTTGATACACTTGTGCCGATGTTTTGATACCTTTTTCACAAAAATATGGCTCAGTCTCTCCTTCATAGCTAACACCCCACCAAACCATCACTGCAGTCGGATAATGCCCACGTTGCACTCTGTCGACTAATTGGGAAGCTTCCTTAGAGCTTTGAGCATAAATACGGTCATTTTGTTTGTTAAAATGTTGCTCAATTGTAAAGATTTTCTCATCCGTAAACAATTTTTTTCTGTGACCTCCCTTTGCGTACCGCTTCAGTAGTTGTTTCGATTTTACCACCCTATTCTTTTTTAAATTATCAGTTAAAAAATGACCAGTGCGTCTCTTATAGGCTGCAAGTCCTAAGCCATCTTTTAAAATACGCGACATGGTTCTGGGTGCTATCTTCATCTCCCGAGATACCTAAAATCTTTTGCATTCGGACAGGATTTCTTCGAATTCTTTCCCTTACTGCTTTGACCATCTTTTTCGTACGGACACTACCTGGACGGCCAGATCTTTTTCTGTCACAAACAGAGGAGGTCTTATTGTACCTATTAATAGCCCGGTAGGTACACAAACATTTGACTAATAACAAGCGTATGGAGAGTTTTAAAAATTGCATTTGGCTCCATACCAACTTTGTGTAATGCAATCACAGCGATTCGGTTCTCTTTATCACCCCACTCCATTTTAATATCGCAAAATATTGTACAATGTATTGGCGCCAAAATTAGAAAACTCAATGAACAATCGTATAAAAATGACAGATTCCAAATTCAAATGTAATATCTTTCTTATTTTTAATCATAACAGTATTTATGGCCAGACTAGGTAAATCAGGGGTGGCCAACCGGTCGATCGCGATCGACCGGTCGATCGCGGCTCCGTGGCAAGGCAAAGAAAAATATAAGTTGAATGAAGAGGTACTGATTATGTAATTGGTAGATCGCACAGAGTCTAGTCAGTAAACAGTAGACCTTGGGTCAAATCAAGTTGGCTACCCCTGATATATATCCTATGCAAAGAAGACTACATTTAACAGTGGTGTAGCACTATCACGAATTAAAAGTAAGTAGGTACTTAATACAGTGCGAGTCTTTATAATGTGCACATATCGAAATGAGGGAATCTATGCTTAATTTTATCAACGGAAAAAATACCTATTTTAAAAAATCTAATTTTTTTTAATACTTTTTATGAAATTTTTAAAAATTTTGTTCGCTTCTTTGACCCCAATGTAAACAAAACGGTGTAACTTTTAAACTAAACGATCTATCGCGATGGAACAAACTCTATAATGATAGGAAGTTAGCGACCTCATAAAATAAAAATTGTGGAAAAACTACCCTCAACTGAAAATAAACATGTTTTTTTTAGCAAAAATCAGTTTTTTTTTCATCAATTTTTACAATAATCGTAAATTTTCTTAATAAGACGCTCGCATTGCCTACCTTTTTTATTACTTTAAGTTATTCTTCATCGTATTTGCTACCCAATAGTAAAAATTGCATGTTTATAACTCAAACATACCATTTTCTATCAAGTGTTAAAAGATGGCACTCCGAACGCTCTATTTATTGTTCTCTTAAGGATGGTTTATTTGGGATGATAATTAATACAAAATAGTTCAATTAAAACCATTTTATTATTATACACAAAATTTAATGCATCAGGTTCTCAAAATGTCCACCTCGTCGTTGTAGGCACAAAGACGCGCGAATTAAAATTTGTTGTGTTGCTTTCCTTATCATTTCGGGATCATTGCGAATATCATTCGCATAGTTAATTATGCGGTCACGCAAATCTGCCTCACTGTTGATGGGGTTCTGTAGACGCGTTGCTTCATGGTCCCCCATAGAAAGTAATCAAGGGGCGTCAAATCGGGTGACTGCGCAGGCCACCCTACAGATTCTTGCCGGCCGATCCATTTATCACGATAATTATCGTTTAAAAATGATCTAACATTTGTAGCATAATGAGCAGGGCATCCGTCCATCTGCAGAACACGCTTCGACGCAAAGCCAATGGTACATCCTCCAATAATTCAGGTAGTTCATTAGTCAATAGACTTAAAAATCTTGCACCGGTCAACGTTCTCGGCAATATGACTGGTCCAATCAACATGTCATCGAAAAGACCAGCCCAAACATTTACTGAAAATCTTACTTGAAAATTCAAGGAAAGTTTCAATTTCGGATTTTCACCTGCACGGCACCATCCGTGTAAATTTCGACAGTTAGTAATACAGTGTCTAGTGAATGTCGCTTCGACCATCCATACTATGGTTTTCGGAAAGTTGGGTATTCTCTGGTTTTTGCCCTTGAGCTTCGACTATGCCCAGTTGTGTATTTTTTTAAAAACTCGATGCATAGCAAATTTGTCTATAGTTAGGAGTATTATTTTGCCTGTGGTAGAAAATTGATCATTTTTCTGAAAATACTAAGTGACGTAATGTCTCCTATGTTACTTCCGTCGACTGTCAGGAACTTTTAAAAGTTGATATTATTTTTCGCGGGCATAAACTAAACTAGTACAAAAACTTTACCAAAAAGTGATAGTTGCAGATACAGTAGGTAAGTAATTTTTTTGCTACCGTTAATACTATGAAATGATTAGTTAATAGAATATTGACTGGTATTTCACACAAAACATCTCATAAAATAGTAAAATACAATATTGATGGGCGAAGTCACATGCATGTTTCTGGAGCATTGTTGACGACATTGCCCACCAATTTTTTTCCCGTAGGGATGTCAGCTGTAATTTTTAAATTTATTGTAATTTTATGAGATACCTGTGCAGAAACTAACAGAACGCTGAAGAAGAAAAACTTGTAAATGTTCTGGTGGCTTCTGGTGAATATGGTTGTCCAATGACCAAGTTGGACTAGAAAATGCTAGTTTTTAACAATTTAGAAAAAAATCCTGCTGTTACATATTTAATGGAACAATTCCCGGCAATACATGGGTAGAACTATTTTTAAATAGACATTCATCGGAATTGTCAGTTCGAACAGTATCTGCAGATGGTGGCCGTCTTTCGACATATTATACAAGGTTAGTCAGAAAGGGGGTACTAAGCAGTATGTTTAATCACCTATTTTGTCTTTTAGCTGCCTTACAGTTAGTAATATATCGTAGCAATATAACTTAACTGGCAATATACCGTAGATCTTCATTTTGTATCCAATACATATTGAATTTTTTCGTTTATTCATTAAAATTTGTAATACATAGGTACTTAATTATATTTTTAAATGTTTAAAAACACAAATAAAAACATTTAAAAATTATAATTTAAAAAAACCCCGACGCAAAAATAAACGAGCTTTTAATAAGTCAAAAATAATATAAATAAAGACCCTTCATTTAATTGACCATCTATTAATTTACTAGCTAGCTAATTTACTTAGCGGTACCCCGACGTGATATTATATCTCCATTTCAACGAGCAAACCTTATCGTGCCATCCATCAATTTCTGTAATTAAAATATATAGGTGTTACTCAATCGAATTTGATGGCTCAACGATACTATTATTTCTGACTTATTAAAAGTTCGTTTTTTTTTTGCGTCGGGGATTTTTTAAATTTTAAATTTAATTTTTATTTTAAACTTAGTACCTATTAAGTTACAAAATTTAAACATTTAGTTTTTGCCACCATTGCATTGTATGTAGAATCAAATACTGATCAAAACGAATCCAAACACGACATATATCTGCTATTATTTTTTCAAGAGTGTACTAGTGTGCTGGATATCCTGGCTGCAGAATCAGCTCATCATGTCGCCACCATTGAATTGCATGTAGAATCAAATACTGATCAAAACGAATCCAAACACGACATATCTGCTATTATTTTTTCAAGAGTGTACTAGTGCACTGGTTATCCTGGCTGCAGCATCAGACCAAGAATTTCATAATCTTGCATAGTTATATAGCATACATGAGTGTTTCAAATTTTATTTCACACGTATATTTGAAAGTAAAGTAATACACATTATGCGTCTAAGAACCCTACCGCAGCTAACAAAACAGCTGATAACATTGAAATGGCTGAATCGATTTTAATAAAATATGGCTAAGATCACTCGCTAGAAAACCAGCTTTCAAATAAAAAAAAACCGCACTCAAATCGGTTCACCCGTTTAAGAGCTACGGTGCCACAGACAGACACACACACACAGACAGACAGACAGACAGACACACATAGCGGTCAAACTTATAACACCCCTCTTTTTGCGTCGGGGGTTAAAAATATAAAAAATACTTATTGAATTTATTATTATCTCAATAGGAATTTGAAAAAATTGGGTAAAATATAGAATCTCGTGTTATGTACAAAAGGCAAAATAAAATACTTAATTAAAAAATCATTGTTTAATACACTGTAAAGCACATAATTGAATTTCTGACAATTATATATTTTCATAACCCAGTACTATGAGTACTATCTGCCTCGATTGATATTGTTGCGTACCAGGCAGTAACTCATTAGTTGTAAGACGTTAATATTAAAAAAATGCATTACAAAAATAACTAATTTATTTGCTTTTTTACAATACAGTTACATAATCTATTATGATTGTGTCCCGCTGCAGGACGTAACAGGGGTGGGTTTTTCAACACACTTGCGAGGAAAAAAGCAGACTTGTATTGTTATTAATTTTTAATTATTGAAACAATTAGTGAAAGTACCTACGATTCTCAAAATGATACCGAACAGTTTTTGTTGGCATTTTACAGTTTGTGTTATGGTATTGGGATATCAATATCATTTTTGGTCTTAACTGTGCTTTTTAACATGGAATAGATACACCAAAGCGAGCTGGGCTCTTGTGCCGCGCCAGCGATGCGCGCGCAGTTTAGAGCAAGGGCACGAACAACATCTATATACAGCCAATATTAAAAATATAATACAGCGAATATTTTCGTATTTATAACATAACTCAATGTGAATTATGAATAATTTGATAAAATTAAATGTTTTTTATCATATTTTAATTAACACAAAAGTTTACTATCTTTTATGCATAAAAACGCTTTGCTAAGATTGAAAAAAAAAAATTGATAGTAAAATTCGTAGACATTTTAACGGACTAGTCCGCAATATGCTACATTACGGACCTAAAAGCGGTCCAATAAGAGCCACTTTATGAGCATGTGTGTTGAAAAATATAATATTGCATTAGTGGCAATCTACTATAATCGAAGTGTCCAACTATCTTCAGCGCTGCTTCGAGTTGTCCTTTGAAACAGTACGAAGCAAGGCTAACCTGAGACTATTTTTCTAAACGTCTTACTATCTATAACATATTACAATATAGATTTCATCATCCAAAAATATACAAGACTTGGTCGATGGTTCTACCTCAAACCCAGAGTACTTATGCACTGCGTTCGATCAGAATCCGAAGGAATTTGTTGCAAATTATGAAATTCGGATCGGATGCAGTGTACAAACAAGCCTTCTAACATTATCACAGAGTATAAATTAAATCTACAAATACAAAAGTGCCGATTCTCTTGTTCACCAACTAACTAAAATTAGAGAATTGCTATCTTTTACTAACAGATGGCACGAGGACGGTGATAGATAAGAACTATACTCCATAGGTTTAGGTAGTTAAAAAAGGGTAAACAAAAAAAGCCACGTGACTCATAGATGCAAAACCTTTTATTTCAAATGTTAAAATCATATTATTTATACATATTAACAGGTTCTATTCTGAATCAGAATTTGATGAACTGTCACATTAATAATAAAGCGTTCAGTGGTATCATCTATTATTTTGTCTAATTTAAACATTTTCTGTTCTTCTTTTATTACATGACCCTCGCAATTTTTCCAATTCTCTGCTGTTACATTAGCTAAAGCCTCTGGCAAAAGAATTTTTAGGACAGCCATTTTAAAAGTTTTATTTTTCTCGGCTACAAACCCCCTTAACTTGAGCCCATATTAACTCGACCTATATCATTAATCTGTGAACTGAATTGGATTGAGCTCACAGTGATATGGCGGCAGGCGCAATACTGTAACACCATTTTCCTTGGCTAATTCATCCACAACATAGGATTGGTATTTGTGTTTTTCATATTTAACTTTTATTAATAGTTGTGCTTTTCAACAAAATCGATCCGAAACACACGCATATATTCGCAAATGTCGAGAGCACTGTCAACTAAGGCGTCTGGTTAACCGACTAAACGTAATACCTGCCACTTCAGTTGGCAGACTACGTCATAGTTGTACTCTTCAATTTAGCAACGTTATCTAATTCGTTGTATTTTCTAAAAGGTTTGGGAAACCTGTCTTTTTGGGCTCTTTACAATAGACAGATTACAAAATATTATATTATTATTATAAATCTAACTAAATAATTGTGCTCAAGCAGTTACATCTACGAAGAGTACTCTAAGAATAAATGATAAAGTTGAACATACTATAATAAAAGAGGAAACTATCGTGTGATCGAAAATAAATTTAATTTTGTTAGAACGTATTTTTAAACAAGAAAGTGTCAACTATAAAAAACCCTTTTTACGATTTGTTTACCCTTTTTTAACTACCTAAACCTTTAGAGTATAAGTCTTTACGCCTTGAACTTTATCCGAATTCACCGTGTTTTTAGCAACACGTTCTGACGTCGTGTCTTGTATGGAAATTTTAGTTGAACTAAAGACTGCTTTTCGTCCGTCCGTCTCTATCTTATTTTATCAGAGTGAAAAAGATTGCAATAGACTAAATTAAGTTTAGTTTGTGCACAACAGAATTGGCATCAATACTTAACTACGTCATTACACTGTGTACCTTATTATTAAATTACGTACTATGCGTGCCAAATAAGAATAGCACTGTCAAGACGCCATTTTGTTCCGCAATACTCGTGAACTTCATTACCAAAGTGTAAGGTGTGCAAAAAAGTAAATATAGAAATTATATTCAATTTAATTATTTTTGTTCACTTTTTTGGTATTTCTTATCAAGTTTACGCCAAATTAATTACACAGTAATTATATTATTATTATGGCGACATATTAGGGTGACCAGTAGCATTTCATGAAGTTAACTATATATATTGGTTCATTTCTTTAATGAATACTGTTTTCAAATATTATTAAATTATCCAAAATTATCTATTTATGGAATTCAATAAATAACATTTTATAAAAATGAATGTAAATAATAATGAAATCTATGAATAAAAAAATATAACTTTTTTTTTCATAGTATTTTTTTGCTGGCAGTACCAATTTGACAACTATCGTGTGAAGTTGTAGCAAGCGCGATCCTATTCTTATTTGGCACGCATAGTAAGTAGGTACAGATGTGCCATCCACGAAGATGCGCCCCACTCTTCGTCTAAATAAAGTGTTCTCTCTCACTCTTCATCTTAGAGTGAGAGAGAACACTTTATTTAGACGAAGAGTGGGGCGCATCTTTGTGGATTACACTATCTGTAGTAAGTATTAAAGTTGTAAAATCTGATCTCTTTATCAAAAGACTATTTAAATCTAACGATGGAAAGAAACACGTCTCGCACGCCAGCATAAATTATGAAAATTACCTATAACTTTAATCCCTCAGGCCGGCGCAGTTCTGGCGACGCGCAGCGCCGAGCAGTTTTCATTGCCAAACCATTATCGACCTTGCTAGCGTTTAACCTTTTGGACGCCATTGTCACATATACGTGACAAACGAAAGTTTACCCTGTACGCCAGCGTCACAAATATGTGACAAAAACGATGGAATTACAGTTACCTTAGCGTGGGGGGTACGCCGATGCATTTATGCTCTGGCGTCCAAAAGGTTAAATAAATGGAAAATCACCTTTGCCTCTAGTTGCTTCGATGCTCTCGGGGACTAGTAATTGTGTTAGTTGTAAAGTCGATACTGGTTTGGCAGTGAAAATGCCTCTGCGCTGCGCTTCGCCAGATCTGCGCCGGCGCTCAACTCGCATCGAGATGGCAGCGACCATTTTAGTGCCAAAAATAATACAGTATTAGAACTTTATCTTCATTACTAAAATATATAGATAGTTACACTTGAGGGGCACGAAAAGGTCGCGCGGCTGCCCGCATCGCGCGCCGCGATCAGTGTAGCGTGTCCAGTAGGTATACTACTGTAGTTTGGTCTAGCGGCACAAGCAACCGGTCAAAACTACGCGTCGGGCGTTGCGATCTCGGTTTGAGTTGAGCCTAAGAGGTATCTTATTTAGGTACTCACATGTTATTCAACAAGACTAAGATAATATTAATATGCTTAGGGAACGTACCCATACTACGTGACCCGTTCAGGGGGGGAGGGGGTTCTTCAAAATACCACGCTTGGTCACAAGGGGCGGGGGGGGAGCTTAGGTCTTCGTCACGTGGTCAATATTCTCTAGGGAAATCTCGCGCTTTTTCGAGCTATATTCAAATATGGCGCGCAGCGTTTAGCGTAGGTGGCAACATTGACGCACATTGAGCCAAATAATTTTCTTTATGCTATTTTTTTTATTTAAAACCATTTTTTTAGCAATTATGTACCACGTGAAAACTGGAGGGGGAGGGGGTATTGGCATATCCCATGGGTGGTCACCGAGGGCGGAAGGGGGGTAAAAAGTTGTAAAAAATGGGTCACGTAGTATGGGTACGTTCCCTTATCTTCTATTTAATCGGAAATACAAGTATATGAGTCATATATACCAGTTCTTACAACTAAATATCACATTACTTTGATATATACAGTGTCCCAAAACATCGTTTCGTGGTCATCGAAGGTACTTTAAATATTCAAAATAGCAAATTTTATTAAAGGAGACGTCATTTTATTTTCCAAAATAAGAAATACGTCCTGCATTACCCTAATCTAACCTCCTGCATTACCCTAATCTAAACTAAGCTCCGATTTAAAAAATATGTAAGTACTTTAAAAACTTGCAGAGTATGTAATACTTAAATATTTTAGAGATATCCGCGTAACTAGCTACCCACTCCATACAGTGACAGACTACCTAATGACGTTTTCAACCTTCCACAATACAAAGGTAACAATAAGTATCTAAAATAGAACTACCTGTGATAAATAGGTTAATTAAATATCAGACGCGCGCCTTACTGCCTTGTGTCTTGAGCTGTAATAGGGCAGATCGGGACATAAACCAAGACCACTTTGTCCCGCTCGATTGATCTGCAAAACCACTTTACCAACTGTATGGAGTTAATTGCAGACTGCTAACACCTTCAAAAGTGCATAAAACGTCTTACTATGCTAAGCAGAAACTAAAGGCTCATATGGGGAAGACACGTTCCATCTGTAATATTGAACAAATCTGAAACAAGAGAAAACAGTATTTTTCGTTATAATAAATTGTAAGCCACGCTGTTTTCTATCAAGGACATAGGCGTATTCAGGGTGGAGCAGATGGGGCGCTTGGCCCACCCTGGCACAGGAAAGAATAGGTAAATGGTCTAGATTCAGTCAACTCGCCACCCATATCCACAGAACAATTACCCAAAATAGACAGACCAATGCCAGACTCCGTCTATACTTATTCGGACCACAAAAATAAGTTTATGAGGCAAAATTGGTCCATAATCCCTATCTGCACTTAGAATTATTGAATAGACAAATATTTACTGTCTGACTTGGTTTGCCCCACCCTGGACAAAATCCAGACTACGCCTATGACCAAGGACAAAACTAGACACGTCATTAAGCTGCATTGATCATGTTCTAGTTTTTGATTCAATTTTAACTTAACAGCAAAACATTAATACCGTCATAATTATACGATTCCGAAAAATAATCAAGCTGTGCACATAGACACTATACCGAAATGGTCTTCACGAGACAATATTTGATTTAGGGCCGACACACATCAAAGCAAGTACGTCGCAATGCAAAATTGTCCTACGATTGAATGAAGTATTTGTATACCTTTAGAATTATGCGTTGCGATGTCGCATCGCTTTGATGTGTGGCGGTCCTTACCGTATAATATTTAGTGACCACATGATTGCATGTGGTAAAAATATCCCGCAAACCTTGAGTGGTACGACATGAACACCGAACGCAAAGAGGATTGAATTCTTTTTACAAGCTTTTACTTGCAATGTTTGTATGTATGTATGTTCGGTTCAAATCTTGTAACTGAATTTTGAACCACTTCCTCTTATCCTACCGAGTTGAATTTTTACATGTTGGTTCAGTTGCGATGACAATGCATTTTTATGGTAAGCATGACCTGAATCGACATCCAGGATTAGCTCCAGATAATGGAACTCTTCAACGGCCAACACCACAGATACGAAGTTTTACCGTGGCACGGTTGCAGCACAGACATGAAATGTCGTATAAGCATTCAATTGTGAAAATCCGTTCTAAGTATAAACATTATAACATTTGATTATAGTCTACATGGTATCCGTTTGCAAAGAGTTGACCACATTCGAGATCTTGGGGTTGTAATGGACTCGAAATTGGACTTTAATCTTCATATTGATAACATTGTTAACAAAGCGTATCGTATGTTTGGTTTTGTCATGCGATCTTCTAATGACTTTGTAAGACCGTCTACTTTTTTACTTCTATACAAAGCTTTGGTCCGTTCTCAACTTGAATTCGCAGTACCGATCTGGAGTCCCATTTTTGATGTTTATATAAAAAGAATTGAAATGGTTAAAAAAAAATTTTTTCGTGTTATGCACTACAGATGCACTAAATCAAAATTACCATACACTCTATTATTAAAACGTTATAACATCCAGAGTTTGGAGTCTAGACGCATCTTACTGATGGCCATGATGCTGCATGGTCTATGTAACAACAGATTTGATTGTCCTGATATGACTAATAACCTATGTTACATTGTACCTAGAACTGTGATGCGCCGAGGGGCGCGCGTGCCCCGGCTGTTCCACACTGCAAGGTGTAGAACTCACGTTTGCGCAAGGGCGCCTCTTCGACGCATTGTAGATACGTATAACACACACTTTATCGAACTTGATATTTTCGCGCTTACACAATTTAAGTTCAAAAGGATGGCTATTGAATCTTTAAAGTAGCTATCTAATACCTATTATCTCTAAATCACACTTGAGTACTTACCTTATTTTCAGTAATATTAATGCACGCATTTAACTATTCTTTAATCATTATTTTGCGGATATTGGCACACCAATACCAATATAAACCCACAGGTTACACGTTTATTTAGTTTAAAACTTATTCTATCATACCTTGTGTAATGTGTAACTGTTAAATATTCCAATAAAGTAAAATAAAATAAAATAAACGTGAAATACTAAAAAATAAAATAATAGTAAAAAAAAATATTTTTAAAAACAAGCTTTTATTTAAATGCTCTAAAAAGAAGATAATAAACTTTAAATTAAATAAAACCCATCAATTTATTACATTATACAATTAATTAATTAATATGATATAAAAGCTTGTCGCGAGATACTAAATAAACAAGAATACAATATGTAACTTGATCTTGACACAAGTAATTCTAAGAAAAAATGTATGTTCATAAAATTGAAAATCTCGCGACAGGAGTTTATATTATATACATAAATTAATTTTATAATGTAATAAATTAATGGATTGTAATTAATTTAAAGTTTATTATCTTCTTTTTGGAGCATTTAAATAAAAGCTTGTTTTTAAAAATATTTTTTTTGCTATTATTTTTATGTTTTTGTCGCAATTACAAAACCTTAAATTTAAACGGACCTTTATAGATCAACCCCCCGATTCATAACCTTACGTTAAGTCGGGAGTCGTCGACCAATTCGATAAAGCGCTTATTACACTATTCAATTTGTAGGAAATCTAATTAGGAACACTAACTAGGAAGTTGGAAGCTAGTGATCACACTACCCTAAATTGAATTCTAAATCGGACCGACGACTAAGGTTGCCACCTTTTTTTGAACAAATATAGTATTTTTCCCAAAAATGATGCAGAAATATAGTACTTTCTAGAAATTCAGCGAAAAAAAATGTACACATTTATTTTTTATCATTATATAGGTACTTTTCCATATACATATACTTGTTATTGCTCTTCGCTTCGCTCTTAACTTTATGATATACTGTATTTTTATACCAAAATACTGTAAGATATACTCAAACCGCTGTAAATTTACAAATCCGATCTGGCAACACTGCTCTAAACCGTAGCGATGCGATTACACTCACCTAAATTGTAAACAATTTAGGAACCTTCGATCGGGACCTTCCAATCGCACTAAATCGGAATCTAAGTGTTCTAACTTCATCTACGCCTTTCTATTTCCTAATTAGATTTCCTACAAATTGAATAGTGTAATAAGCACTTAAACCGAACCGGTTGACAAATGACTTACCGTAAGGTTCTGAATCGCGGGGCTTAATTATCTGGTGTATTTTTTATTTGAAACTTTTTGCTTATTTTTCTGCACCCTAACCCCTCGTTCGCACGAACGTTTTTTCAACGCGCGTTAAAAAAGCGTTCTAATACAACAAATAGCAAGCCGTTTATGTGTTCACATGATAGCGCTTTTTTAACCGAGCTTTTCTATTGCGCGCGTTGGACGCTTTTTTAACGCGCGTTGAAAAAGCTCTTGTGCGAACGAGGGCTAATTGTTTTGAAACACATTCGCAATAGCAATGGATTTTTAAACTTCAACTGAGGTGGATGGTGTTGATTGCTTAATAAAGATATAGGAAGGTATCGTGGATAATCACTTTTAAAGTTTGCAGCACCAGAGGGTTGGGTAGGTACTTTGGCCGATACATATAAACCAAAAAATCGTTTAATCTTAAGTAAACAATGGCGGTAAATAAAATAAATGTAAAACTTACGATATGCACACGACGCAGATAATAGTAATTCCACCGCTGAGTATGTGAATGGATCCCGGGAGTACCGCTACGGTAAATTGATAAAGCGAGTTGTATAATAAAGGTGCTATCAATGGGCACAAGCCTTCGATCGCTGACATCAATGCAAATACTTTAGCTATATCCACAACCGGTAGTATTTTTGTCAAAAAAGATCGAATTAACGGCGCCGATAGACCCTTCAGCGACGCTATAGAAGCACCTGAAATTTACGAAATTATGCTGATATTACATTCCATACGACAAACATTTTCTAAAATGAATAATTTTCATTCCTGCACAATAAATTTGTTCTATTCATTTTGCATTCTATTTTCTTAGCAACAACAACGTAAAAACGTTGGATTGGGTATTTACTTGATAATATTATGAATTTATGATTCGTCACGATTGCATAGTGTTATTTTTTGTCTACGCAATTAACATTCACAATAACAAAATTTAATGATAAAAAGCTAGGTATTTGTTATGACTAAGGGTAACCACAATGCATCCTGTGGTGTATCTTAAATAACTGGTGCAGTCCTTATTAAAAAGATAGTTTTAATAAAGGACTGCACCAGTTATTTATTTTGTACAATAATTACGGAACATAATAAATATAAATGTAGGTACTTATAAGAAGTTTAGTTATGAACAAACCACAAAATATATAATACAGTGAATAATTAATTAGTATTCGATAGTGTTCATTTGCAAACATTACTTGTAATATACATAAACAACTTACCCAAGTACATATGCCATGTTTTCGTAGCAAATGTTCTGATAATATATTCTACGATTGATGTTACAAATGCTATGTTAGGAATAACCAAGTCACTGACTTTTAGTCGTTTTTGGAGAATCACGATACCTATAAACGAACCGCCAAATGCTATTGTCGTGCTTAAGGCCGAAAATTGCGTGAATTCCTTTAACCCCCAGTGGAGTTGTTGTCTTGTGAACATGTATTCTAGAGACATAACTCCGTAGAGTATGAATATAGAAAGACTGTTGGCTATTATAAGCAGGAGGATTTGTGCTCGTCCGTGGTTAGGTCGTTTCTTGAAGCATTCACGCATCATTTCTTTGACTAATAAGAAGTCTAACACCGATGTAAAACCACCCTGGAACAAGAAGTATTTCTATGTAAGTATTACCTAAAAATATGAATGTCTAAAAACAATAAAATATTTGACATTAAATGACATGAAAAATATTCATAGGTAAGTACTTAAAATACAAGTTTAAGAGCAAGGTTTTAAGGGTAGGTAGATGTGAAGATAGCGGTAGCGTGTCAAGCCAAGTTCAAAGGAAAAGGGAACTGGCGACGCAGCAGCCGTGTGTATATTACACGAACCATTTGAAGCCTCTTTTGACCCCTTAATAGCTCAAAATCTCTTTAACATAAAGACATGAAATTTGGTTTATTTATTAACACCCCTTGATTAACAAGAACGCCAAATTTCATAAATACAGCTCAAACGGTTATTGAGATATTAACGTCTAAAAATCGGCATTTTTGACACTGACTGACTGACATATAGATCAAAAACCTAACCCACTTCCAGATGACCTAGAAAATTGAAATTTGGTGTTCAGCTGGGTAATTGTGTGTATACAAAGGAAAAAGTCAGAAAACAGTGAATTTTTACGATTTGTATTTTTTTTCAAGCAATCGATTTTTATTACTTTGCGCCTTTCGAAATTATAATAGCAACAAACTTTTTCTTTCGCTGGAGAATAGGTTCCATGATTCCATGATGAAAGGTCGCTCTTATTGTTTTGTATACTAGATTATTTGATTCAAGTGGGAAATAAAAATATACCTAACAGGCAAATGATAAAAAAATAAAGGGGGGATAAAAATAAACTTTGTATTTCTAACGTTCAAGAAAATGTAAAAAATCGCACAAAAAAGAAAACTATACAACGTAAACGTTTTACAGATTACTTTTGAATGAAGAATAATAATAATTTCTTTACAAAAAGTAATGATATCCCATCAAAAACATAAATGTGAAAATAGGAGCCAAGTTCAATAATAAGAATATGCGCGTGGTTGTCGACTTTGCCGGCAAAAGAATTGAGATCTAAATCTAAATGGGTGCAAAGTTCTGTAGATAATCCTGAAATTTATTTACACAAAGCAGATAACTTAGGATACCTAAATTGAAGCTCAAGATTTGACTTGGCTAGTTTTCACATACAAGTTATCTTATATTTGGCTAATCAATTTATCTTCTTTGGGTTATACGCAAGTTACTGTTTTTATATTGTAAGGTCAACATAATTATCTTACTCTTCTAAAAATTTGGTTTGCTGGTAAAAACTAGCCAAGTCAAACTTGAGCTTCAATTTATCCTAAGTTATCTGCTTTGTGTAAATAAATTTCAGGATTATTTACAGAACTTGGCACCCATTTAGATCTCAATTCTTTTGTCGGCGAAGTCGACAACCACGCATATTCCTATTATTGAACTTGGCTCCTATTTTCACATTTATGATTTTGATGGGATTCTATTGAACCATTTGCTCGTAGTTATGCAGTAGGAGTCGCTTCTAGTGTGATATTTTTAGTCTAGCTTGATGATGACGCTTAAGGAAACTATGATGTGCTTTTTCCTCATACAGATAATAGATTATATACGACAGTTGGATTGGTTTACAAAAGTCGCTCAACGAGCAATAAAGTATTGTTAATTAGATTGTATTTAGATTATCCGGAAAACTACTGGAGTCATACACCCATATTCTAAGACGTTCCTCCAAAACTTATTCGACTCATACTCGATTCAGGACGGCCTCGAAAACACCTTCAAAATTGTATTCTTAGTCGCAATTTCGAGTGAACTTTGAGGTTCCTCGACCGAGGGATCCTCAGATGAGTCAAGGTAGAGTGGAGTCATTACGTCATAATTTCGAGGATCTTTGTTTATCTGCATCGTGCAAATAACGCCGCAATAAATAGTTTTAAGGATTATCGTAAGCATATTCGATAAAGTCTTAATAAATCATTTTTGTTACATACGAACTTTGACACTTCCTTCCTTAAAGTAGGTTCCAAGTTACCTTGAGTTTGACAGATGTTTCCTTACCTCGATTGAGGAAAAATCTCGAGTCGAGGAAGTTTATGTCAACTATAACTACCGATGGTAGTGAGAAAGGCTAAGTCGAGTCGAGTAAGTTTTGGAGGGATGTCTTAGAATATGGGTGTTAGATTGCTTAAAATAGCGAGCTGAAGTGGCAGTGGGTTGTTGGGAGTTGGGACCGATGCAGATGACCATAATTATAGGTCTCTTTCGGCCTTGACGAATTGTCTGCATTTCCGTATGTGTTTTACAGATAAAAATATCCAATATAAAATTAATTGATATTCTTGGTGCATCTTTAATTAACATTTGTATAGCTGTAGGTATAATCCACGCGTAAGTGCTAGTCTCCTCCTGAGGTATGGCAGCAGCAGGAGGGGGGTGCGCGCGGTAGACTAGACAAAGCAAACTGACAGAGCGCCAGTGTTACCAGATGCATGGAACCTTTTATCTGTACTAGAAACTGCTAAAATTTTTATTAAATCTGTATGCTATTTTAACTCGAAATCTGTATAAAATCTGTATGGTTAAAATAACTAAAACAGATTAATATACCTACTTTACCTTATGCAGTCAAGTTACTTTGTTCTGCTTCTTTTGAAAACAAGGGAATAGGTTTGATTATCGTACATTAAATAAAAATAGACACCAATTAATAAAATTGTTTATCTTATAAGTTTTTATATACTTATTTATGCAATCAATATCAATTACCATTAAAAGTTTGTATGATATTTATATATACGATTTACGACACAATATCTTGGAGAACACGCAAAAATCTTTGATTGGGGGATTCTTTGTTTAAGAAATAAGTGAAACTTGTAATGCCATACTATAAAAAGAACGTGATTTGTTAAAAAAAGTCCAGCCCGATTTTAGTTACTCCCCCTTCATGACACACTAAGCCACGGTTCTAACCTCACAAGGGGTGCCCTTAGTGTTCGGTCATGCTAACTTGCATCTAGTTTGTAAGCCCTGGCTGGGGGCCATAAAGTATTTTTTGGCCACCACAGGATAGTCCGGTTAAGCAGTTAAAAACCTTAGTGAGTTTAAACGCTGCGAGTGGTCCCATCTTCAAAAAAAAAAAAGTTTATCATCAACAATAGAAGCAGACAACGTGGCATTTTACCGTAGACGGCAGTATACTCTGTCTACGCATTTTACTGTGTCTTTTATTTTGTTATTATTTAATAGAATGAGAAAATTCTGTATAAAAATCTGTATCCAGTGTTAATATGTACCCTACATCGAAAATCTGTATAAATACGGAGAAATCTGTATATATGGCAACACTGCAGAGCGCGTCTATTGTTTCATACCTCCCTCCTGCCGCTCTTATACCTCGGGCGGTGATTAAAACTTGCGCTATATATATAATAATAATAACGACTACTTATGTGTTATTTCAGTGAAAAGGGATCATACTGAGATATTCAGACCAGACGGATGTTATGCCCAGCGAAATGCTGTCCGCGCAGTGGCTGATCCAGCCGAACTCGAATCAAACCTAGTCAGATCAGCTTTAATAAGACTTCATTTCTTCTAACCAACTTAACCTTAGTATACTCGAGCACTGGCTTTAAGTCGTAACTTAATAGTAAGTACAATGCATTTGTACAACTTTTTATACGAATCATTTTTCATTTTTATTTTTAAAAAAAAAAACGTTGCCCCACACTAGGATTTCTCCTGTATCGTGGGTGCGTTTACAGACACAAATCTTCACATGCACAAACACACAGACCCGGAACAACTATCTGTAGGCCATACAAATATTTGTTCCGTGCGGGAATCGAACCCACGACTCGCAGCGCAGAAGTCAATCGCTTAGCCACTGCACCAAACGTGTCGTCAATGTCTAGAATTAGTAGTCCTCTTCACGTTTATAAATAATATAACACTAATTACCTCAGCCACACTGCCTATCTGATAATGTGGGTTTTTTATGAAAACTAACAAACAAAATCTGTTCTGTTCTGTGAAACAAATTTGCCAAGTCGAGCAAACACGGCCGTAAATCCTTTTCTCAAAGCAACACAAGGCACTTTCATACCTTCTGTATCTTTGTTACAGATAAGAGTGAAAGCCTGAAAACTATGTTATGGAATTCACTTAGGCTGAGTTGCACTAACTACAGGGTGGAAACGAAATCATGTAATTCCTTCGAACCTCGTGATGTACTGCTGACATAGATTAACCCTGCAGGGAATACATTTGGATTCAATATAAAATAAATTAGCTGAAGTAAACATGTGTTCTTAACGGGAGGCATTTTAGCGCCTCGAGTTAAATGACCGCGCGGCGAGCGATAGCCGCGCAATTCGCTCGGTGCGCTAGAATGCCTCACTTTAAGAACACATGTTTAATTATTGTAATTTTTTTTATTGTATCCTATTGTATCCCGTGCAGGGTTAATCTATGTCAGCAGTACATCACAGGTTTGAAGGAACTAAATGATTTCGTTTACACCCTGTATAACCGTAACCATACCAAAATTTCTGTCAAATCAGTACAAATTTGACATAATTATGGATGTTAACAGTTATAGTTAGTTGGCGCAACTGAGCTTTAATGTAGGTAGTGTAGGTACTTAACTGAATTCGCATTAAAAGTTTCTAACTAAGTATTTGAGGTTGCTAAACTAAGTGCCCATACAAAATTCTATGAAAGTTCATCTTTCGAGCTGCAAATATATTATTTGTTCATTTCCATAATACGCATTTAATGTATGGCAGTTTTATTCCTACACAAAGCCATGAAATCCCGCATCAAGCATACCTACGTGCTTTTTATTACTTTATAAGTCCAACATATACCTATTTTTATTTTTCGGACTTGGCAATCACGTGGCATTATGATGTATTATGATGCGATACTAATTGGTTACATATAAGGTCAACAGGCATATATCTACGGCATTAAGTCTTACTTCGTATATTTTTTTTGTACATTAGTATTAAATAAATAAATAAGTAAACAAGTCGTTTAGAGGCACTATAATTATTCTCTCATGCTGCGCGAGTGTCAAGTTCGAAAAATATTTTATTAATGAAATGCCAAACTTATGGCTCTACATGTAATCTTAGAACATTTTACGGCAAAAGAGTCACGAATCGCGAGACTTGGCCTTCTCTTTTACACGAGAATGTTTTTGATAATATGGTGTTCTTTATCGTTCGGTAAAATTACTTATCTTATGATAAAGAAAAGACAAAACAAGGCAGCAGATTAAGAATGAGACATCGACTGATAGTATTACCGAAATATCATCACGAATCTCATGCAATTAAATATTAGGTATATCATATTGATATAATGCTATAATTATTATATATTACGTACCTACTCTATTATCAATCTGAATATTATTTGTTAATAATTTACTGCTTCTTTGCGAATTATTAAGTCAAGAGTTTAGGTACTTAGTACCTAATGACTGCAGTTGTCTTTATGTCGGCAAATAGCATAATAGTACATTATGATATAATCGTACATTATGATATAAGTGTGCTATGTTGGTCATTACTGTCCAGGTGGTTTTGTGCGCGCGAGCCGCAGGCGGGTGCGATAAGTGAGCCAAGAGTGTAATCATCAATGCACACACGTTTCATAATAGAATAAATAAACTGTGTTAATTAAAATATCATAAATAAACATTTCATTTCATTAAATTATTTATTTTTGTCAGCAAATTAACATTAATTAATGTAAGCGACGCATAAAATTATATTGTTTAATGTGTGACGATAGGCGACCATCGCTCCACCCCACGGCATTGTTGTCACATTTGGTAGGTACTGTTTGTATATATATATTTTTTTGCACGCATATTTTATTTCGCTCGCCTATTTTCTACCATTTATTGCATCCTGCTGTTTTTCTTATCCCTCGCATACAATCAATTTGTGTTATAAACACAAAAACAAAACATTTTTTTTAATATTAGGCTGTTTGCCCTGTGGTCTTTCACCTGCGCGCGCATAGCTAACTCGGCTACGGGCACCACAGATTAATTATATATGTTTACAAAGAAATCCACGCGCCATTTTTCACAAATTATTTTGTATTAGACTTAAAGTTTGTTATTTTCCTCGCAAGTGTGTTGAAAAACGTCGTATGATACGCGTGTGCATTGATCATTACAGTCTCGGTTCACTTATCGCACTCGCCTGCGGCTCGCGCGCACCGCGCACCGCCTCGACCGTAATGACCAACATAGCACACTTATATCATAATGTACTATTATTACTTATAGGCGTGAAAACGATTTGCTAAAATTTAAATGTAAAGTGAAATTCGTAGACATACCTACCTACATCATTAATCTGTGGTACATTTTACCGGACTAGTCCGTAAGAAGCTACATTACGAATCTTAAACGCGGTCCGATAAGAGCCACTTTAACAAGTGTGTTGAAAATTGTATTTCCGTGAAAATACGAGTCGTGGGTAGGTACTAGGTACCTAGATGTTATACCTAGTCTCATTACGCGATCTTACTGAACAGATCTAGTAATTTCGCGAAACCACGAACTGAGTTGGATTCTGGGTGGATTTGGTAAGGATAGGTAAGTATCTATTTCGCAAGGCAGGATGATCAAAGTAGACTAAGGAAAGGAAATACCTACCTTTCAAAAGGATGGCCATGAAAAGGTGATGATGTGACTACTTATTTAGAGACTTATAATGACCACATTCGAAAAAATAAAGATAAGATATTGTAGGTATTGTAAGTTCGATGACTTTTAGGCTACCTACTTTCTAGAAGGATGGTTCCATGGTTAAATTTTGAAGATGTGGTACGGTAACTGTGGAACCACGACACTGGTTCAAAATGGGATAATTATAATCGGAGACTACTAGCTATCACCAGTGGGTTAAAGTAGGTTAAAATAGATAATACCTATTTAATTCCTAACGATAACAGTCTTCAAAGTTGTCAATCGATGTCAACACGACAACTTGCGTGACAAGGATCGACTACGGCTACGGTTATGTTTATAGTCGATCGATACTTTCAGCACGCTCTTGGCAGTTATGGTAACTGGTAGCTTTGCTTGCAAGGCAAAAACTCGGCTACATTAAAAACAATCGTGCCTTTAGTACTTAGGTACATTCAAATTGACCTGCCTATCTATCTCTAACTATTAAAGGTTGAAGTTAAGGCAGTAAATTATAAATTTATTAGCACAGTATAAAAAATAGGTACTAACATTATGTTTAAATGTGCGATTATAAAGTGGTAAAATGCCTTACCTGTATGGCTCCAGCCAAGGATTCTCTTAAACATACGTTCGTGAATACGTATGCTATAACATTTAAAGTTGTGACTATTAATAGTAGATACACATTCCCGACAAGTCTTAGGACGTGAGGGCTTAGTACACTTCCTATTACACTCCCTAACCCCACGGCCGCTTCCATTAGGGTCATCCTGTAAAATAATCGCAATTAAATATGACATTCTCACAGTCAAATTTTGTTTACTCATATTTATATTACCTAAGAGATCTATTCTCAGATGAGGTGATGTCACTCAAATAACAAAATGCACCAGTAAAAAATATGGTAAAACCCCCGGTTAAGGAGTAAGGAATGGTAGTCAAAATATACCACCAGGGACCCAAATTATCCAACATACTGTAGACGACCATCAGTCCTGCAGATATCGATATACCTAAAAATTATAACAGGCTGCAATAATGGTTCTTTGCAGGTAGGTACCTACCTAATCTGACATTTAATAAACAATTTAATACTCGTATTACGTACCTACAACAATTACACTGCACACAATAGCCAAATATCAAAGTTTTGTATTGCAGATCAGTGTAAATAGGTATTTAGGTTAGATAGCAAACTCGACGTACCTACCCAAATTTAATATTGGAGTAGGTACCTACAACGAATGTGGTTTGAGGCATTTCAAATTATAGTCGAGCAATGGAAATCATTTTATTTCGATTTGGACTATAATATTTGCGAAATAAATCTGAAATTGGATTGTTTGAGGTAGCTTCGCTTACGTAGGTATCTAATCTAAGTATAAATTGTGATTCGTCTGTGTTTGTGTAGACTTATAATTATAAAGATAGATATTAAATAATAATAAGTAATATCGTTTTAACGGTTGAGACAAGTAGTAGGTATAAAAGAACATATTGTCGCAAAACTAAAAACATTGTTTTAAACAAGACTGCCTAAGCAAGACAACATCTAAGTTGCTAAGCTAGTATAAAATACTGGATTTCAGATCGAAAAAAAAGAAAGACGAGCAAAAAACTTTTGGAAGACACGACATAAACGAGAAGAGTAAAACTATAAGTACCTACGTAGGTAAATAAATATGGACTTGTTTGGTATAAAAGTATTAGTACCTAGACATAATGTGTGCTCTGCTAACATCTAAATTGCAATCATAAACGCAGATAATGGACATCATTTTGCGCAGTTTACAAATGAATTAGATACCTACTTATGATGTTTAAAACTGGTTGACACACAACAATTCAAGGTCTAATGATTTGTTGTAGGTTGTAAATTTATCATTTGAAATTAGGATGACGTTATGTCAGCTATTAAAATTCGCAGCAAGGGTACGGGTAAACTGGTTTTGTTTCTAGTGTAAATTTTTAGTGTACCATAAAGACCTTATGCCTAGCGAGGCATAAAAACAAACCAAAAAGAGGAATGCATGTATTTATTCGGGTATGCAAAAATTGAAGTATTCCCGTTTGAGCACCTATGCATTGAGCACCAAAGGTATTCCCACTTGAGCACCAATCAATATTTTAACGTAGTGCTCAATGGGGAACAAAAAATAAAATTTGACTTTATTCCCCATTGAGCACCTACGGTGCGATAAGCTTTAGTGTTGGAGTGTATAATAAATCATATCGATAAAAATCAGCAGTTTTATTGCAGAATGTTATAATTTAATAAAACATATCATCATTAACATAAAAGTACTGCCTGAATTTTTATCGATAAGTTTTATTATACACCCCATCACTAGAAGCTACCGCACCGTAGGTGCTCAAAAGGGAATAAAGTCGAATATTTTTTACTGTTCCCAATTGAGCACCAAGCTATTATATTGATTGGTGCTCAGATGGGAATACCTTTGGTGCTCAAATGGGAATACTTCCAAAAATTATATCTCGCTATAAAAGGACAATTAATCGCGTAGGTACTTATCGTTTTTCATCTATACAAATAGATATAATTGAAGTGTCTGTTTGTAATCTCAAAGTAACAGCTTTTTACTAAATGCATTTATGAAAGTATATACGGTATTAATAACAAATAAACAATTTTAAAAAATGTTTACTGTCTGTTTGTGTTGGCTAATCTCCAAAACAGGTGGACCGATTTTGGCGGGACTTTTACTGACAGATAGCTGATGTTATAAGGTGTAACTAAGGCTACTTTTGTTTTAGACAAAGAAAAAGAATTAGGGTTCCGCACAAAAAAAAAATTACCGATTCGACTTCTACGCGGACGAAATCGCGGGCACAGCTAGTCTTTAATATACTTAAGCTACATTCGAGATCAATGAACTTGGGTCACCAACATAAACGTTAATATCTCGGAAAACATTGTTTTATTTTTATGATGGTGACCCGGATTCATTGCTCCCAAGTTATTTTTATTTTAAACATATTGATGGGATAAGTGATAAGTTTTACAGTCCTCGGATCGAGTGTCTTAGATGGATGCAAAACAAAAGGTACTTTAAACAGTAAATGACACTTTATGATACGTATCGTTGACTTTACCTACTCAATTGGCGGAGGTATACTGGTTTCATTAGCTACCCATTGCAATTTTATCAAAATTATTTTTTATTCTAAATTCAAGTTGTCTTTTCACCTATTCTGTTCACACACATAATAGTTTACAGTTGAATATTAATTCAGTAAATTAATATATAATTTTTTCTCAATACTTACCGAAAAGCGGCCACACAACCAGCGGTTTTCGTCCATGAGTGTCAGACCAAACGCCCAAAAAGAAGGACAGAATCGCTGGCACCACAGACTCTATAATACTTTTGACTGTCCCTATTGTTGTTGTATATTGCTGGACTGCGGCTTCTATGTGAGCAGTCTCGTTATTCCTGTCCAGCGATAGGAATGCCCTGCATTCCTCTTTAGGAAAGTTCAGAGAGTGTACACATGTTCGGTACAATAGAATATTACCGATGGCCGCTCCTTAAAAATTTACAAAGTACTTAGAACAAATGATACTCGTACGCACGTAAAGCATTTGGATACAGAAAACAAAAGAAAATCTACCATGCCATCTATGTATTATGGGTATCTACAACAAATAAAGCACGGTTACATAATCTACCTACTGAAGATTTTATTAAGAAAAATAAATTCAATCATTCTACTATCTACTTAGTAGAAATTAGGTCTGATGGCAGTCGCTCCGTGTAAAATACTGGTATTCAGCCGCATCTGGTTAGACCGGAAGCTGACCCCAACATAGATGGGAAAAGGCTAGGAGGAAGAAGAAGACTTAGTAGAAATTAGCATAAGGAAATACGAAATTTTAGACTCTGAAACGTAACATCTATGAGACTCTAGTAAAGAAGAAACAGTGCGCCGCGCCGTGCAGCACTGCTGCAGTGACGTGTTTCTACCAAACATTCACATTGCCTGCGGGTCTTTTGTTACAAATAATATCCTTTAACCTCTAACAAAAACAACATGCAACGGTGCAAAGAATTTCATCTGTTAGTAGGTACATGCAGTTTATTCAACTATGGAGGACTCCATAAATAATTTCTCCGGCCTCGTAGTCATCATAGGTAAGGCAAGGCAAGTTACTGACAAAACTACCAATTTTATTTAACTTTGATGAAACTCTTGTTAGTAGGTACATGGTAGATGTGTGAGGTGATGTGTAACGATTTTAATAATTAGATAAGCAGAGCAAAATTTCATTATTAATAAACTACTACATAGACACAAAAACGGAACTTTTTTTTTTCAAGATAAGGTACACTCGTTCCGATAATAATGATAATTTAGATACCACGTTTTCGTCATTTGGTCTCGTTATCGTATCATCCTTCCATAATCAAAGTGCCCTATGATTCATAGGCTGTGTGAGAGTCATGACCAACGAGCCGTATTACTTTAAATGCGAAAACTGGATCGATGCGAAAAGGTGAAATCATACGTAAGCATGTTCGTACAAAATGCCCATTTTCTAATAGTGAAATGCGAATTGATTTTAGTCCCTATGTCTACCCGGAAAAGCTATCACCGAATACATCGCCAGATAACTGCTACGTCAGCTACGTGGGCGCTACACGTTCCATACTTCCGATAGGTAATAATGATTTAGATATTAGGTACTATAAAGTATAGGAAAATAAATGGGGAAAAATGTAATAATATAATTATATTGTAGGTAATAACTATAAGTACTTGCACATACCTACCTACTTATCTATCTATACTAATTTAATTTACTCGGCCTCGGAGAGCACGTTAAAAACGTAGGTCCCGAGACTCCCGGGTGTCATACCTATGACAGTCGTTACTGGTACTTAAGTAGTCAGAAGCCGGAAAGCCTAACAACCGGTCTAATGCCAAAAATGGGCATTGTCCAGTAACTTGCTTGAGTTGCGGAGGCCTGATGGCTGTCGCTCCATGTACAATACTGGTATTCAACCGCATCTGTTTAGCCTGGAAGCCTACCCCAATATAGTAGGGATAAGGCTAGGACGAACAACTAATGTTTAGTAGTTAGAGCACATTGTAGGCAAGCAATTGCAAAAACTGCCTACTATGTTGATCTTGTATAATTAATAAGGAAACTATTACGAGGGGCGTTCAATGTATTCTCGGTATCGGCACGAAAAAAAACTAAATTCAACTAAAATTATTTCAATTTTTCAATATAATCCTTCATTACCTCAATGCATTTATTACATCTCGAAATTAACTTTTCAATACCCTGTAAAAAATTACTTTCCTCCTTCTCCGAAAAATGCGCATTTATTGCCCTTTTGAGATCTTCATCGTTGAAAAATCGTATCCCACGAAGGTCTTTTTTCAAATTAAGGAACAAATAATAATCACTTGAGGCTAGGGCCGGGCTATAGGGTGGGTGGTTAATTTCTTCGAAACCACAATCTCGCACAGCAGCCTTGGAAACATGCGCTGTGTTGATCGGGGCGTTGTCGTGAAGAAGCAAAACACCGGCGCGGCGGTCAGTTTACCCGTCTTTTTTCTTTAATTGCTTCCCGTAAATTTCGTAAAGTGGATGCGTAAGATGCTGCGTTTATGATTTCACCTTTTTTTCTGTACTCAATTAGGAAAATTCTCTTTGACTCCCAAAACACTGTGGCCATGACTTTTCCGGCAGACGGAACAACTTTGACTTTCTTAGGGGAGGCAGTACCCGTCTTGTGCCACTGCATAGACTCTTGCTTCATTTCAGGGTCATAATGATGAACCCACGTTTCATCTCCAGTAGCAATTTGATCGAAAATACTTGATGGAACTTCATCACAGAGCTCTAAAAACTCTCTACTGCACTCGATTCGCACTTATTTTTGAGATGCCGCCGCGCCGTGAGCATTCGCGGCACTCATCTTGCACTGACTTTTAAAAGGTAAAGAAGGTCATGAAGAATAGTGTGTATGGTACCAACGGAGAGGTGGGTCATCTCTACTATCATTTTCATTCGGGCATCCTCCAGTAGAAGCTTCTCAACTTTTTCCACGTTTTCTTCCGTAGAGGCAGTAACCGGGCCGCCCAAGCGATTGTCGTCTTCAATACTCTTTCTGCCCCATTTAAATTCACTTGACCACTTTTAAACCATAGATAACGAAGGTGCAGAATCTTGGTAAACAGCCACTATCTCTTCGTGAATAGTGTTTTGACTTTTTCCTTGTTTAGTAAGGAGTTTACTCACAGCGCGGTGCTCGATTTTCTTCAACATTGTCACGTTGGCCATTCCAGTTGTCGTTGACTAAGGATAACTAGGAAACTAATGATCACAACTATATGAAATTTTCCCTTTATACCCTCAGATAATGTCATTAATTAATTAATTAGTCAAATTACCGACATCATTAGTAAATCACCCCCATACCGAGAATACATTGAACGCCCCTCGTATAATGCAGATCATAATAAAAATCTATAATAGGTACGTGTTGGTCTGAGAGCCTGTACGTCTTCATTTAAACATCCATAGTTTAACACAAGTTTGTCAGCCACAGCTTTTCCTAGCTATGTTAGGATCAGTTTTCATTCTAACCAGCTTCCTAAGTGAATATCTGTATTTCATATGCAGTGACTACCAACTAGAGGCCTACACCCAGTTACTGAAGGATATTGATATCCTACCGGGGTGGTCAAACACACAAGCTTCCGACTGCTCATAAAGTCGATGTATTCGCATGCCAACCAGACGCCTGCTTAACTTACTCTCTGGGGTAGGGACTTCACTACTTCAGGGAGGACTGACGATGCGTTACGGTTTGAACTCACAAATCAATTGATTTGCACAGCATCCATTGTGCCTTTAATTATTTTTATGCGGTGAAGTGAGGCGACTATAATGTAGATAGCATCTCCGTAACATGCATACATAGTTGTGTTTATATCTGTGCGGTTATATTAGTATCAGTATCTGGGACCTACTCCGAAAATCGAACTACGAAGTTTCGGCTGACAATCCGAAGATCGATTCGATTTTCTCGATTAGACATTTTGTCTTTCGTTCATGCTACTTCCAAATGTTAATTGCCATCTATGTAGTAGTTCATTGTTTGACAATATTTTGATCGTATATTTATAAGTTCAATGTTCGTCGTTGTTACGTTTCGATCCGAAACTTTGACGTTCGTTTTTCGTAGTAGACCCCCAGAGGCCCCCTTGGAGGGGAATAAGGCCCCACAATTCAATAGGAGCTAGACCAAGTTTATATACGGAACCGGTAGACCGGCAGACAAATGAAGTGTGTTATTACCTCAACGTACAAATGACTTTCGAGCAGGAGGTCATAAGATGAGGAGAGATAGTGAGGAGCTTCAACAGTATCAAGATCAACTTAATAGGGACACTGACCTGCCCGAATTATATCTACATTGCTGAAACCAGGACCTGCAGTCTCGACATAGATAACGATCGTTAAGTCAACGATAAACTTTTAAGACACGATAAAATGAACTTACAATTTAATTACATGATTTTACTTGATATACTTAATCTTAAATTGATCATTGTGGTATGCTTTTTCGTCATTATTACATAATGTTTAGTACGACGTTAAAAGTTAATCGTCACCGACCGAAGTTTATCGTAAAGTGATTGCTATCTACGCGAGACTGCAGGCCCTGGACGTTAAAAGCACACATCTGGCGGAAGATAGACGCGTTTGAAATTTTATTCGCGTTTTTTACGAAACCCACGGGTGAAGGGGAGGTCTATTTCTTGCGCCAGCAACCACACAGACATCCCTATGCGAGCTAAAACTATATCGGAACTCAGTGGCGTAGCGTGGGTGTCGGCTGCCCGGGGCAGAAGAAGATTTTGCCGCCCTCTTATTTAGGATATCTTATTTAATATAAAATGGTCCAAATATTTACAAAATATTTTTATTATTAAACTTTGCCGCCCCATAAAAAGTGCCGCCCGGGGCGGGCCGCCCCTGCCGCCTCCACTACGCTACGCCACTGTCGGAACTATATTCTAAGAAGTCAAAATGCATTAAAAGACCCTCCATAAACGACAACACTCAAGAGTGTACTACCGGCGCTTCCTAGGCAGTTAGCCTTGCTACAAATCTTGCTGACTGTCTAATCATTTCACTACCACAATTAAGAATGTACCAAACTATGAACTTCTTGCTGACTGTCTAATCATTTCACTACCACAATTAAGAATGTACCAAACTATGAACTGATAACTTTGACAAAAAGTAGGTAGGTCATACTGATTTTGTCATTCAGTAGTTTTGACCAGGCAATATAAATATGATAAAGAGTTAATTACAAAAATATCTGCATTATCTAAAAGAAATATGATTAATAAGAAGTCTTAGGAAAAAAGCCTAAATTAACATTTATTTTATCTACTTCAGAAAAATTTGTTTAGCCATCATACCTAGATGTATTCAGCTCAATATCTATTTAATTGAATATTTTTATCTGAAAAAGGGGAAACATATGTTTTATCAGAACAGTTTTATCTATGACAAGTCACCATGAGACCCAATAAGCAAACCACGATGCATTAGTAATATCCTGATTGTCATTATTGTTAATTGGCAACTAAAACATAAAGTGGTTTATTTTTTAAGTAGTTATTTATTCAATATTCTTATAAATGAAACAGGTTTAGATTACAATATTCACTGCATATTATTTGTCATGTTGTGAACCACACTCTACTAAGTTGAACATAGCACACAAATATATAAGCCAGTGTCCGGGAGCAGGATATGCAAATATCAGTTTGCATATTATCAATTCATACATTTAAATCTCCAATTAGCAACACATCCTGCTATTACAAGAAGCTTTAAAAATATAAATATGACCACATTTTTGTGTCTGGTCACAGATTTTTGTTTCATTGCAAAACTACTGTATGAACATATTATCTATGTTCTTTTTTGTAATGATTAGTGTTGTTAATATACAATATTATAGCAAAGCTTACAAATTTAATCCAATGTAAAAACTTGATAACTGCTAAACTTACAATTCATAATGTGTTTAATGTTAAATAATAAACTTGACTTTAAAAAAAAAACAATAGAAACAATCTTTTAATTTCATAAGTTATACATATATCAAATGGATGTAGTTAAGCAAAAAGTATCCAACCCACAAAATTATCGAAAATCTTAAACTTCTTAAGCCAAACTACACATAATAACAGTTTAACAAGTAAAATATTATACATGTGTCCCTTAATTACAATAAAACCAAGAAATTTAAATCAAAGAACCAATGAAGAAATACAGTCTAAACTTAATAAAATTATATCTCATAACTGTGTGGGTTAGATCCTTTTCGCTTAACTATGTCCATTTCCAAATTATGAGTAAAATTATAAAACAGAACTAAAATTTTGACTTTCTAATAATTAAGCTCCATATTTATGTATGTATGTTTATTATAAAAAAAATCATCTTTACATTTATTTTAAGAGTACAACACCTGGGTATATTGGCACATAGCCATTATTGTAAAAATATGAATTGCAACATACATGAAAAAAGCTGGGTTTATCAGCTGTTGAACATTAAATAATTGGAAGTATTAAGTTCCATCGCATTAGTCACTTCACTTGTGCACTGTTGATTTCTACTTCCGCATGCTCTATGGCAGCATAAAGCAGTTTTGCATTATTTATTTATTTAAAGAATATTAACTTCCGTCATTCAAAAAGTATATGTAGAATGATTTGAAAAGTTATTTCTATACATATACATGAATACTGAAATAGAAAAAGATAATAAGACTTACCAGAGAGCGAAATTCCCATCATGACAACAAACAAAGGAAACTCCATCGTAATAGTAAATCGTTTCGCCGGTAATTCATTAATTGTATTAACGTTAGAATTACTTTCCGTGAGGCGTTCGTCATCTTGATCCTGTCCTTGAACCATTGCACTGGAAAAAAATCCAAACAACTGATTACGTACTTTCAAAATTATATTTATAAACACGCATGTTAACAAAGATAAAATGAATCGTAATTTATGAAAAATATTTATAGTTCTGATTAAAAGAATTAACGAAAACAAAAATAACACAGCTATTTACCTATAAATTTTGCGTATAACTTGATGTAATTACAAAGATAATTTCGTTAGATTGGTGTACAAAAAATATTATTTAAACTATACTAATTTACGCGCTAACTCCCGTTTCACAACTAACATCAAACTTCAATCAAAGAGAATATAATACCTACTACCTATTAATAGACTTTGTTTTGACTTTTGAATGGAATAATCGCGGTTCAGCTTATGACAGCGCGCGCGAGCGGCAGATAAAACTTAGAAGTAGGGATGTAGAATAATCGATGAAAATCGATTTTTATTAGAGTAAAAATCGATTTTAATTTATTTATTTAATATTACAAATAGTCGATTATTAATCGATTTGTTTTATAATCAAAAATCAATCATAACTGATTTTACATCTGCCACCCCACGACAATAAGTCTGGTCTGCTATAGCCCGGAGCGCGAACTTCCAAAGAATACTATATCCATAACGCACATCACATTAGAGCCATCAGTGCCTTTACGATGGCATTCCTTCTGTGCTTTTGAAACAGTTTAGTTCATTATATATAATTTAGCTAATTAAACATTCACTAGATGGAGTTAGGCAACGAAGTGTACTATTTTATTTTACCGACATTCGGCTGGTATGTCATTCATTAATTGTTGGTGAAACTTCATTTTTCAAACGACGATTTTGAAAATTTTTCGTGACAAAAAGTGTTGTGTTTTTAAAAGTCTTTTTTTAACAATGTCAACGACCAAAAGGGCGACATGTAGTTGGCGTCAATAGTTTCATGTTGACAATAAATCTGGCAAAGCTAAATACCATTTAAACCATAAAAAAATGTAAATATTGCCCTAAAATTAATACTACCAATTTAAAACAGCACATGGAAATCCAATCCAAACTCATTGCCTACGGATTTCTAGATTTTTTTTTATTTGAATAGTTTAATTTTGATAATTTATGTTGAAAGAAAGAAAAACATTTTAATTTTAACCTATTATAATGTTGATTATTTAAAAACGTATTATTTATGGCGTTTATTTTGAAATTAATTGACAAATTAGGGAAAAATCGATTAATATAACAAAATCGTATTGTTTTTTTTTTAATTTTTTTAAAATTTTTAATCGATTTTTCATGCTAAAAAACAATCGATTAATTAAAAATTGTTTTATTTTATGTAGAATGTCACATACCTAGATAGAAGTAACAGTTGCACAGAACTTATGAACTGACAGTTGACATTGACAGTCAGGTCAGGTACCAGTGTTGCTAACCTTACTAATTTGCAGTCCTTATTTATGAAACCTGCCACAAACCAGTCCTATAAACACAGCTCAATGATCATGCGATTATGCCTACAGACAAAAGAGTACGGTAAATGGGAGCTTTAAAAATTAAACAAAAAAACTATTAGAGCATTGGACAGATAGATTCATTTTAAAGGCCTCTTCAGATATAAGCGATATTCGTTACCGCTGTGGGTAGCACAGTTAAAGTCCACTGTGCCGCCAGCAACGGTTGACAGGTCAAGGTCTAATGTCTGGCCGCGCTACAGTGTCCTCACCACAAACTATATTTATAAGAATACAATATCAAGGAACATATTTAGTCTTCCTCGCATTCACACTGTTCACACATGACCGACCGCAGACCGACAATTTATAGGCAGTACATAGCGGAAGGTGGTGAGTGGGGGAAGCGAATTACCATGAAAAATAGACCGGTCGGCTATTATGCCCGTTTCACACAAGAGCAGAGCAGCGAGGCAGAGTAGTGAGCTGAACTGAACAGTACTGCTACTATTTAAACACTGGTTTACTGTTCTGTTGCAGCACGCACGTTCAGATAGTAGCAATACTCTGCTCACTACTCTGCCTCACTGCACTACCTTTGTGTGAATCGGGCATTATTCATAAAATATCTAGAACAACCCATAGAGGAAAATAATAAAAAATATCTAAAAAATAAAAAGTTCGAGTTGTCTGTGGTACTTTGTCTATGATTACACGGAAAGAACACGGCAAGCGTTTTTGGACAAAAATCTAACGTTTTTGATTACTTTGCTTATTCATATACGTTAAATTGAAGACCATTTAAGTCCAAAACCTTATTAATTGGAGGTAAGTCATAGGAATAACAATATTATTACAGAAAAGGGTGTGCCGATAACTTTCATCATGCGGCGCTACAGATTTTTGATGAGTCGTCTCGTCGCCTGTCATATTATTATCACCACATCCGTTGTAGCGGACGTTTACTGTTATTTTCTATTATTAAAGTTTGGTAGCATTTAGAGAATACTTTAACAGGTCCTTAGTGAGTGTTTTGATACAACTTTGGGTGGTTTGTCGGGAAATCGTCACGGTTATACGACGACCTATTTTTAGATCGGCTTTCTTTTTTCTGAAACGCATTGCTGTCTGTTTTAAGCCGGTCTTATGGCATTCCTTTAATGTTTGGTGATATTAAATTTTAGACGAAAGAATTGGATTAGCGAATATGGCAGTGAACGTGTATTCAACTAATGTGACTTCTGAGAATTTGTCACGACATGATATGTTGGCGTGGGTGAACGACTGCCTCCAGTCGAACTTCGCCAAGATCGAGGAACTGTGCACAGGCGCTGCGTATTGTCAGTTCATGGACATGTTGTTCCCTAACAGTGTGCCTATGAAGAGAATTAAGTTCAAAACAAATCTAGAACATGAATACATACAAAATTTCAAAATACTACAAGCTGGTTTCAAAAAAATGGGTGTTGATAAGGTAATTTTTACACTTTTTATATCAATCTAGTAACTGAAAAACATTACACATAGCTAAGTAAATTAAGTGTTGTTTAATTTATTTTTGTATTCAACTTATTTTCTCTTATGGGCTAAACCAAGCTCAAAGAGGCACTTTGAACAGTTTTGTGTTTGCACAATGTAAAGCCACTTGTAGTAATAATTAAATAAGATTTAACTAAGGATTATCCATATTATGGACTTTTTTAGTACTTGTGTTATTATGTCCAGTGAAACACTTCAGCAGTATAAAAAAGTTGCTAAGAATGTATTGATGACTAGCTGATTATGATGTTTAAAATGTTTTCACCTATCTGTAATGTTATAATTTACCATGCCACAATAATATACTTTATAGGTAATACCAGTGGACAAGCTGATAAAAGGGAGGTTCCAAGACAATTTTGAGTTCTTACAGTGGTTTAAAAAGTTTTTTGATGCCAATTATGATGGGAGGGAATATGATGCTTTCGATGCACGTGGCGGTATCACAATCGGGTCAGGGGCATGTGAATCTGGAGTGCCATTGTGTGGCGCAATCCAGGTGCCACCGCCGCCCAGAGTCGCCCGCAGGCCTGCTCCCATGCACCACTCCGGCAGTATGCATCAGCCGAATTAAATAATGCACCCCATTCATAAACCACACTTAGCAACACAACTTGTCTAAACTTGTGATTGGTTAACATAACTAAGAACATTATAATAACCACAAGTAACACCACTTAGTGTTTCTATGTGTGGTCATCTGTATACATTTTTAGTTATAGTCTGCAGGCAGGTAGCGGCACCTTTTGTAGCATTGTGATTCTTTTTGTTTTTACCTTCACTTTTTTCTTTTGTAGATAGTACCCATTGACAGACTGGTGAAGGGTCGTTTCCAAGACAATTTTGAATTTTTGCAATGGTTCAAGAAATTCTTTGATGCCAACTATGGAGGCACGGAATATGACGCGGTGGCGCAACGCGAGGGTCTGCCCATGGGGCACGGGGGCGCCGCAGCCCCGCGGGCCGCGACCGCCGTCGCCAAGAAACCGATGGCGCCTGTCGCCAAAGTCGCAGCTAGACCCCAATCCAGTACTATTTTGTTTTCTTTATAGTTGTTGATTTGTGTTATTAATTTTGCTATTCTATTGAGTTGCATAGAAGATAAAAGAGCCCAAGTCAAACAGTGATAACAAATATTATTTATGTAATTATATAAATACTGGAACCATTGCCCTATACATACTTATAAGTAAATAATATATTGCGCTATATGTCCATCTTATAATGATAACTTTATATCTGCGACAAATACGAAATTATATAGAATGTACATACTGTATATTAAATGATATTTAGTACATACTTAATATATCTTCAGACAGCACTTGCACAGTCATATTATGCATGTTTTATTATCATTACTCATGTATACACAGCATGTTATCATTCATCATCATTTTATTCACCATTTTTTCTTTTCATTTCATGAGTCATTTCACCTAGTTATATTATTTGTGTTAATTTGTATTATGTTTATTCTTGAACATATTTGTTATGATGATGTCAATACAGGAAGATAGCTTATTTATTACATTTACCTATTACCGATTTTGCTTATTAAATGCTTTTGAATTATTATTTTCATTGCTTCATTTATATGTGAATATTAAATTAAATAAAAATACGAATTTGACATTCAAAGTAAATTAGCTTTAAAACATTTATTTATTTTTAGATGTTTGATTGGATATTATCCATCAGTATGTTAATGTATTTTTCTACACTTTCAGTTGGCAAAGCAAACAGCACAGTCAGGTCTCCCCCAGTTAATTTATCAAGAATAAACCAAAGTGCCAAGGGGGACTCGAAAGTCGTTGAGGAGCTAAATCATCAGGTATTGCAATATGTTATTAGGAACATTCATCCATATTATTAAAATAGGTTTTGTTCAAAACTCGTGGCATTCTCTTATATCTCTTTTATCAGAATTCCAGATCTATTATTTATTGCTAATTTCTTCCTTATCTGGAAAAGTATAAATTTAACCTTGACTTTTAATTTTTACCTTGAATTTATTTGAACAGATAAATGAATTGAAAGCAACAGTTGATGGCCTCGAAAAAGAAAGGGACTTCTATTTTGGCAAGCTCCGGGATATAGAGGTGATCTGTCAAGAGATGGAAGAACAGCAGAATGGTCCAATTGTTCAGAAGATTTTGGATATCTTATATGCAACTGAGGTAAAGTGGTTTATGAAGGACTGTTAGTCATATCACATAAAATGTATAAGTTTATTGAATCAGATATTTCCTTGTTATGGGGCTGTGGCATAATTAACATGTTATGTTGATAATTTGAAGCCAATGACAACAATTATGTGTCAGGTTTCAAGTTGTATTTATGAAATGTAGCAACAGGTTGTTCACCTGTTGTTATTTTACATTAATTTCACCAAATTGCTGTATTTTTTTTAAGTTTGCTATAAATTGAAGGGAAATTCATTTTTAAATAATTGTCAAGCTCTTGGTTGGGTGGACTTATTCTTGTCCTTTTATTTCCATACTTAGTTAGAGCAGCATCACCATCAACTCAGCCCATTGGAGTCCACTGGATATTGAGAGAACTTGGTTAGAGCATACAAAATGTTAATTAAGAAGCAAAACAACTCGACATTAATATTTTTTTGTTCGTCAGGACGGATTCGCGCCTCCAGAGGAAATAGACGGCGACAACCCACACCCGCCGGAGGAAGACGAATATTGAAACATCAATGTATCTACGCGTATCATAGTGCTCTTTGTATATTACATATATCAAATCGAAATTATCTCGCTTAACAATCATCGACAGTATCGAGTGCTTAGTATTTCACAGCCAATGAGTCGTAATTGAATCATGTAGGATAATGTTAGGAAACAGTGGCCCTAAAATGGCTTAATGTAGCTAATGTTATCAAATACCTACACACTAGATGTAAAATGTATAATAAATATGTTACAGTATACTAACAAGGCTTGTACATTATTACAACAGATTGTTGTAAACATGCAATATTTTGTAGGTTTATTTCTCGAGACTAGTTGAATAGAATATAATTTTTAACATTTCTTCGTGTGTGTCGTCCTATTGAATATTTTATGATGTATTATTGTGTGGATTTACGTTATATCCTATCTCACATCGTTATCAGAATATGTATTGTGTTGACGTGTACATGCTCTGTAATTCATTATTATACATATTCGCGTGGCTGTGTCATATCTAAGTGCATTCCTTAACATTGGGAGCATAGTTTCTTGACGGAATTTATTTCTAATTCTGTATGCTCTTCCTATGGAGTAACCCTTCCTTGTTTAATCTTTAAAAGCTGTATGGTATGAAGTTTGACTGTGGAATTTAAGGCAAAGCTGTCTTCGACATCATTTATGGGCCACTGGTGCCTATATAAATGTGCATTTAATAGGTTGTTAAATTATTGGAAGAGATTTACTGTTAATTGTTTAATTCTGTTATAATAATGACGCAGATGAGTAAAATTATAATGATCAGTTCTAAATTATATCATTTTTATACAATTTGAATAACAAATGTATAAGTAATAGATCTGAAATTAACTAACAAAATTATAAACTTGATGCTCATATTTGTGGTTAAAATTGATAATCATTAATCGGTTCCAGGTAGTGTGATATTTACATGACCATAATTTAGGTTAAACAAAATACAAGACTTAAACTCGATTTTTTGCACTATTATAACTAACTATAAGAAGTATACTAATACATATAATTCAAAATATTTTTATTTAGTAGATTATTACATCCTTAAACACGTCGAAGAAACTAACGACTTATTGGCGTTAAAAAGATGTTATTCGCTGGTTAAGATAAATAGATAATTAATTTATTTACTTTAGCATTCATAAATTGCCTTAACAGCAGATTTTAATTGCCTCTGGTTTTCAGATTGTGAATGTCTTATCGAATAAAATAATAACTTTATTAATACCTGTGTTTATGTTATTTCTTCAGACATTAAACATTCCATGGACTCCAGATTTTAAGTATCTGATTGTAAACAGATTTGATTGATTTATAATATTTGAATGTTCAAGAATACTTAAACATTATTTTGTAATGGGCTCTCTCAGTGAAATCTGATTGAATAAAATTATCTTAACATTTTGTCATTTTTCAATTTCAAAACGTTTTATTTCAAAACTAGCTGTGCCCGCGACTTCGTCTGCGTAGAAGTCGGATGATTTTTAATTTTTTTGCGCGGGTCCATAATTCTTTTTCTAAAATAAAATTAGCCTAAGTTACATACTCTATAGGACATCAACTATTTGGATGTGAAAGTCCCGTCAAAATTGGTCCAGCCGTTTCGGACATTAGCCGGAACAAACAGACAGCCACATATTTTTTTGTTTTTATTCTCCTTTATACTTTCATTCGTTTAAAAAAGCTGTTATTTTTACATTACAAACAGATACAATTTTTTATTTATTTGTATAGATTATATATTATGCGGTCCTAGTAGGATACCCAATACTAGCTTTACTCCATTGGAATCCCAATCAGACTGGTGCCTATCATTCAGGACTGCCAAACAGCAGCTCCCGTGATTGCATCGAGAGCTTGGCTTACTCTTGTCGCCTTTATCACGTTCATGCTAGAGTCCCGCAAGGCTTTATACTTGTGCCACTCCTTTTCTCGCGATATTCCGAAACACGGCAATGACAAATTTCTAGTATGTACCTCAGCAGAAGACATTTCGCTTGGCTGTTGTTCGAAGCCTGCTTCTATAAGACTTAACAAGCTTTATCAAAAGATTTCCGAAGACACATGGCATGAAGACCAAGTCACTGTAACCTCCGCTCTTTAATAAAATAGATAAAGACCACCCATCTATCCAAAACTACTAAGCAGAATCCAGACTAGCCCGCCCGTTGGTTACTTATTAGAATTGTTTTATAATCCAACAAACCATTTATCAATGTCATGACAAAGAAAACTTCCTGAAGCGTGAAATATATTAAGTAACACTGCGCGTCAGCTGGATTTCCTTCGGATGTCTTGAGACTGAAGTCGCGGACGTGACCTTGAACGCTCAGACGTCTGAAACAAATCTGTTTTGAGGCTCAAGTTTTTTTAGACCCTGTTGCTATTATCGTAGGGTTCATATTGCAGGGCGCCCGAAGACGACCGTGCACACTGGAAGTCATGACCGTCATACGAGTGTTATGTGTTTTGCGCTTAAGCATGAAAGGTTACGGGTAGGCTAGGCACGCTGATTGGAGCCACTCCTCTTATCAATCACACAGTATCGATGAGCTAGTAGCGATCAGCGGTAAAATAAAAAGTTAGTCGGTGCAACTTATTCAATGTTTATAATTCATTAAAATCTGTCTATAGTTACATATAAAAAATTATAACTAGTCGATGGCGTTAGTTCTTTGTACTTCAGGTCCTGATATTAAGCCGGGTCTGCTGCAACCATATTTTTGTTAGAAATAGCCCCAATATGCGTTCACACATTTTCCTCGTGTCTAAATTTTGTATACCTGCTCAAGCATAATTGTTATTATGTTTAGAAGAGAATAGAATTATATTTGCGTAAAATGTAGGTACATTACAGATGCGAGTAGAATATAGACCCAAATACAATGCGACAATGTGCAAAGGCAATGCGACATGAAAATTCTTGACAATATTATACAGAATCATTAAAAATTATTAGAATTAATATCAATTATTACAATATTTAAAATTAGTTAATTATTTAGAGTAAAATGTCAAATCAATACATTATAATGGAAAAGAATCGTAGGCTCAGTTCATATTTCAGTTCAGTTCATATTCAGTGAAAATGTCGCTGCGATTAAACAAAAAACTCGATAAACGATGTTAGATAACTTAACAAACGAGAGACAGTTGCAGGGTGAATATTCGAAAATTTTTAGATAGTGTGTGGAGGGAAGAATTGTGGTCGACACTATCTTTGTACGGGGTGGACTGGCGCTTGATACGGGCACTGAAATCGCTGTACAGGGATTCCAGTGCTTGTATTAGGATAAATGGGGCGTTCACAGACTGGTTTGGCATCTCCAGAGGTGTTAGACAGGGTTGTGTAGCGTCTCCATGGCTGTTCAACCTATACATGGATAGTTGTTTGACAGATTTAAAAGGGAGTGAGTGTGGATTGAAAATTAATGAGTTGCCTGTCAAATGTCTTCTCTACGCAGATGATCAAGTTTTGCTTGCATCGTCGGCGGAAGAGTTGCAAGACATGGTAACTATGATGAATGGAGCATATAATATGAAAGGGATGAAAATTAATGTAAGCAAGACGAAAGTAATGGTTTTTGAAAGAGATGCAGATGTATGTGAGTGTAAAGTAAAGATAGGAGATAAAAGTATTGAACAGGTGAATGAGTTTGTTTATTTGGGAAGCATGTTTACAAGAGATGGTAAGATTGACGAAGATGTGGAAAGGAGAGCAAATGCGGGAAATAAAGTAAATGGTGCTTTGCATGCGGTTGTGGCTAGCCGATCGATGTCCAAAAAGGCACGACTGGCTGTCCATAATGGTGTGTTGGTACCTACGCTTATGTATGGAAGTGAATGTTGGTCGTGGCAGAAGAGGCATGAAAGTAGAATAAATGCCGTGGAAATGCGTTCCTTGCGAAGTATGTGCGGTGTAACTTTGAATGATAGATTGAGAAATGAAGAGATTAGACAAAGTTGCGGTTTAAAAGATGATGTAGTGACAAAAATTGAAAGGAGTATGCTTAGGTGGTTTGGCCATGTTGAGAGAATGAGTGAACGGCGATTAACAAAAGAAATTTATAAGGCGGATGTTAATGGGAACGCCGGTAGAGGACGTCCTAGAAGGACATACATCGATGTTATTGGTGATGTTCTTCACAAAGGTCAGGTGCGTAGTACTCTCAACCGGCGTGCGTGTATGACAAGATGTATGAATGTGGATGAAGCGAAAGGGGTATGTAAGAGTCGTAGCATGTGGCGTTCTATAGTTTCTGCCTACCCCCATGGGAAAAAGGCGTGAGTTTATGTATGTATGTATTTTAACATTATTTTAACAAATCATTCTTCTCCCGGGTTGTTAACGTTATAGTATTGTCAGATTGTTTTTATTCTTGTCTTATTGCATGACGGCAGCGGTATAGTTTCAGTTTTCATTATCATAATTATAGTATTAAACATCTGCATTCTTAACTTTGCGATGATGCTAATGACGTTCTCAATTTTTGTTAATATTTTTCGAAGAATGGCCCTGCAATGTTCGTGAGTAAAGGCGGAATCAACAACCTCTTCCCCCTCAGGTGAACGCGGGATGTTTTCCATTCTTTTCGGATAACAAACTTCAGTGTTTTTGTTCAGCTAAATAGTTACGCAACGCGCCAGTTTTGTTAGAAAAACATTTTAGAGCTATTTCTAACAAAAATATAGCCGCAGCAGACCCGGCCGAACAAAAACACGCAAACATGTTATCCGAAACGAATGGAAAACAATCCCGCGTTCACCTGCGGGGGGAGAGGTATGTTTATTCTAGTATGTCTCTCTTGTTTGTTACAACTTATCTAACATGGTTCGTTTGAATTTTATGCTTAATCGCAGCAAACCGCAATGTGGTTGGAACATGTTTTGTTAGATTTTTGTCGCAGCAGATCCGGCTCTAGATGTTCAGTGAACATGTTTTGTTAGATTTTTGTTGCAACAGAAAACCCGACTCTAGAAAATTACAAAACAAATTTAAATTATAAGCTTTATTTACAATAAACTGGCTAATAGTGTAATCTTCATTCCCACAAGTCCCTAGTCTACTAGACTCTGCAAACGCGCTATTGACCATATACGTTAAGTCATATAAAACATAATTATGTAACACATCATAATTACAGTAAATAAATTAAACCACAACGTTAAGTTTTTCTTTTACCTTTGAAAAAATCACCTCTACTTCGTGCTAAATTTTTTTTCGGCGTTGGTGTTTGTTTGTCTTTACCTAAAGAAAACGATATGTCGCTCTTCCTTGTGTTTATTTGTGAAATATTTTTATTATTAATCATAATTTTTTTTCTAGGTTTGATTTTGATAGTGTTATTTTCAATAGATGACGATAAATTAATGACTCTCGAACGTAGGCTTCGATTTGCATCTGAAGTATTGTTGAGGAGTGAGGATTTAGAAAGTTCTATAGATCTATTTTGGCTGGGGGTCCGACACGACCTTACCGGGCGGTCACTTCTTATGGTGGTCTTTTGTTTAGGTTCTACAGTATTATCTAGGTTTGACTTATTTGGTTGAGATACTTGATTATTCTTCTTTGACCGTATACTACTGTTTTGACGATCAGTTCTTGATTTAGGTTTATTCGTAGGACTTATGTTTTGCGTAACTTTCTTATTATTTTGATTTTCGTTTTTTGTGTTGGGTTTATGAATAGTTTTTGCTAGTTTTATCTCACTTTTCTTTTCTACTTTATTTTTAACTGCAGAATTATCGTGCTTATTCAGTTTAGACTTTAGTCTATTATTGGTAACATTATTTGATTTTTCAGGCTTAGATTTTGATTCAGATTTCTTAGTATTCTTTATCGGACTTTCGACTGCTTTATCTTTCTTAGTCTTTTTTTCTTTGGGGCTCTTTTTACTTTGTGATGTAGACCTTGCTGTGTTCGCAAGCTTTTCTTTTTGTGTATTTAGTTTGGATTTAGGCATATCTGTTGAATTTATTATTTGAACATCTGTTTTTAAATTATTATTTTCTGATATTTTTTTGTTTGGGTGACTACTATTATGTTTCTTAATGTCTGCTGGAATTTGATTTAGATTCTCAGGTTTAGATTTTATTTCTTGAGAGCACGTTTCATTACAGCATTTCTTTTTTTTAGATGTACGATGTGATCTAATACTGAGAGTACTGGTATTAAATTTACGCATACTGTCGATGGTACTGTTAATAACTGTGTTGTTCACAGTATTATTTAATTGTTTCGAAACTTCTGGAATTTGTTGAGATTTTTTTACAATTTGGTTTCTTGCGTGTCCAGTAGGATTCTTAAGATCTTGCTTTGTAGCCTCCAATGCAATGTTAGCTGAAATGAAAAAAGATAGTTACAATATTTAGTGTAAAAATAAAACTGAACAAATCGTCTATCTAAGCAGAGCAGATAAATAAAGTGTTTAGTGTAGGTACCTCTTTTCATATTATCAAGTACATAGCTCCGCGGCAATATGGTCTCGCATTCAGCGTCACTTTCAAAGTCTGTATCCCAAAATGATTTAGCCGAGCTCTTGATGTCGCTTTTCGTAACATCTGAAATAAAATCATGAACAATTTATTATCTGAAGACCCGTTTTTTTACTTTTCCATTTTAAATAATTATGTATTTAAATAAAACTCACTGTTATGTGTTAAGTTAAAGCTATGATTTTTAACTTGCTTATGTATAGTATTGTTGATTTGTATTTTTTCAGCCATTATTTTGCAATCTCTAATATTAAAACTTAGAACTTTATCTGTTTCTTTATCAGCTTTAGAATTGATGTCTTTATTTTTCTTAGTATTGTTTCCTTCAAATATTTCTTCATCAGTATATGTGTCACTTACATCATCGTCATTGCACATTGAAATAACAGACGTTATATCCCATTTATCTTCATTATCTTTGTTTCTATTATTTAAATCAGCTTTTGTTTGGTTCATAGTAGTTTGGTTAGTCATGTTCATAGAGTCAAGTGGCACTATTTTGTGAATCAATTCTAATAGATTACTATCATCTTGTACCTCTCTATTTAGACATGATTGGTTTGTGACCAACTTTCGAGCCTTATTTTTCTCCTTCTGTAATGAATAAACATTACTCTGTGGGCTGTTTGTAGAATCACTGCTCAGATTAGCTTTTTCTGCAACATCTAGTTTTTGAGTAAATAGCTTTCTTTTTATAAAACTTGGACGCATAGATACATCATTATATTGTGTGGTTTCTGATTGGTCATGTTCGGATAGGTTTTCGGTTGATTTTTCTTGTAAATTTGATGGCTGTTGTATTTGTTTACTCTCTTTGACTTTATTAGAAACAGGTTCCACGAAATCTGTCAGAGGTTGTGAAGATTTGGCAATGGGCTTTTGTTGTATTCTTGGCTTCGATTTTTTTATTGGTAATGTAGGTTTCACAAACTCAAATCTGTTAGACATTTCAATGGTATTATTTGAAGGATCGTCATTCATCAGTTTTGTTGGAGCTCTTTTATTTTTATGGGCAATTTTTCCTGGAGATACCACTCTACTTTTTTTCCGTTCAGGAAGACTTGATACTTCCTCACTATCAAAGCTCCTTTTACGCTGAGATTTAATATTAAAATTATCTTTTTCTCTGACCGTCATTTCTGAGAATATTTCTTCTTCTTCACTCTCTCTAGGACAATTACTGTTTTTGTTTAGTTTATTTTGTGAATAATGGTTTTTCACTTTATTAATCACATTATTTTTTAAAGTATTATGAATATTTTCTGAAGTTTCTGGTATTTCAGATGAAGCAACGGATCTGTTGAATCTTTGGGATGGCAGTAGAAATCCATTTCTGAATTTGTCCTTTTGAGTAGGCGTTGGACGGCTATGTTTTGAAATCATAGTGTTATTGAAATTTTGGGTGTTGTTAACACTACCAGACCCAACTGAGAACTGGTTTTTGAAAGTATTTTGCTTGAAATTATCTGAACATTCTGCGTGCAAGTTACTGTCCGTAACAGTTTTTCTGAAGTTGAAATTGAACAAATCAATCCTGGCTGATCTACTATTGTACATGTTTTCTTTGTAGGTCTTTATTGACCTACAGTCATCACTGCTTAAAGAGGAGTTACTCCCTTGTTCTCCAGAGTCATCACCTGATCTTCTTCTACTGCCTTTAAGGAATAGTTTCCTTCTCTTTTCAATTCTTTTTCGAACCCTCTGTTTCATGCTGCCGTACATGCTGTGGTATGAATCTTTGATAAGTTTTAAATCATTTTTGTTAAACTTTATATTCTTGATTGCAGATGCTATATCTGCAGCAATGACACTTGGATTAGAATCTGAAACAAATTAAGTACAATTAACTACTGTTAGACTGAACCTTGTATTTAATCTTGTATTTCGAAAAATATTTTATTAAATTATCCCAGAAACTTAATTGTTTCTATACCTATTCAAGCGATGCGTAAACTAAATGTAAACAATGTTACCATGTAATTTTTAGTGAAATACGAAATTAGGCAGTGAAAAATTCAAAACTACCAGGGCCATATTATGATGTGTTAAAACCATCACTGTTCTGTCAAGAGGAAGTTATGTGGCTATGCAGGTCGTAAAGTGCTGTCACATTCTCACACCAGAACAATTATGATTTTAACACGTCATAATATGCCCTGGAAGAAGTTTTTAACATCCCATCATTTCTTTTTGTTAGAAATTGATGTTTTAAAATAATTTACAGAAAATCTTTTGGGTGTTGAAATGTTGTTTATATTTTTTTTTTCATTTCTAGATGATACCATTTATTTATACCAACATAAATAAAAATGTAGTTGTTAAACATAAATGGTAACTTTTTGAATGTTAGACTTTGGCCAGACTGCAAACGCGGGCGCGGTGCGGCGAACTCAAACAGAAGAACTTCATTTGAGTGTCCATAGTGGGCACGCGGGCGCGGGAAGCGGCGCGGGCTATTTGGCGCGGGGAGCGCGCGGGTAACTCACGCCATAGCTCGTTCATACAACTGGCCGCAGTGACGCGCGGGCGGCAAGCGACAACCCGCGCGGGAGTCAATTCGATCTGACCAAGCGCGTTGTTGTGATGGCGTCTTCAAAATTAAATGTTGAAGAATTAATAAGTGCTATTCAAGCACGATCTGCACTGTGGATGTCGAAACATCGTTTTTTAGTAAGATTTTTCCAGTAAAAGTAAGACTTCTTCATCCATATTATATTTTGATAAACACTGGACACGACAACGCTCAGAACAAAGCCGCGCTCGACTGCGGACAGGTAAATCGCGCGCGTTCCCGCACCCGCGCCGCTCCCCGCACCGCGCTGCCACTCTGGCCAAACACTTAGACTGCTTTGGCACTAATAAAAGTTAAATTAACATACCAATACTTCTCATAGACATAGATGAACCACTTCTTCCATTGAACATTGACCGCTGGGAGCTCATGCCTGGATAATATTGTTGGAAGTGTCTTTGTTGTATATCACAGGCACTGTGTATCGACATTGGTGAAGTCTCTCGTCTGTAGTACATACTCCTTTGATCGTAAGCAGACTCTGCATACCTTTGCCGCTCAAAGTTTCGCGGCATATACATAGTTGATGTCGGCTGATTACGAAAACTTAAATTAGTAATATTTGTATGAGGACCTCTCGCACTTACAGTCTGAAAGATAAAGAAATTTGCATTATAAGCAACGGCAATGTGAGAAAATATTTAATACACATGCTATATAGTAGCACACATACATGCCAATTTCGAGCAGTTGCTACTTAGTAGCATACAATTTTTTTAAAACATGTTCGTTGCTATGGCTGAGACAATTGGCCTCTGCGCTATGGGTTGTTATTTCAGTGTAATACATTCCTTTAACAATGGTCATGTGTATCTCAGGCTTACTAGAAAGAAGTTGCTCATAATAAATAAGTATACTTTTGAGCAGTGGCATAGGCTGCCTTAGACGGGCCCTGTATCAAAATTCTTGAGGGGAGCCCTTCTACCCCACTGCGGCAAAGCCCAAATGGGGAAAACCAAACCAAAAACCATGGTCCCTGGTTGTATGGAGTGTCTGGGGTGTGCCGAGTTTAGCGTTTAAGACTATAGAGTTTGGCGTATGGCCCAAGAGGTTGAGTGAGATTACGGATAACATTTTACGAATTTTGGCTTACACACGTCGGGGCCCCTGTAGCCCGGGGGCCCCGTATCTTTGATACGGCGGTAGCTACGCCCCTGCTTCTGAGTTCTGTGCTTTCAATAGCAAATGTACACACAACAACAAATCAAGCTATATGTTCCAGTTTATGCTGTTGCTGACCTCTCATTGTACGGAAATCCTATACATTGAGAGGTCAGCATAAACTGGTAATGTATAACTTGATTTGTTATCGTGTGTACAGACTCGAAGAGCATGCTGTAGGTAAATGAGCACATTACGTAGTAGCAAACAAGTATGCTTTTTTAATAGCATGTGCATTCCAGGCTTTAAACCTACCTAAACTATTATTTATTTTGTTTTTGATGTCCTCAGACCAATAAAATACTCTTTTATTGGTCCGAGTTGATGTCGCATTGTTTCGCTATTTAAATTATCGCTACTATCTGATTTCTTGACTAAAGCCTTATAAATCAAACAAGTTTTAATTATACATAGTACTTATTTTCAATAAAATTACTCACCGTGCTCACATTTTGAAAGGTTAAAAAGTTATTGGATGTGTCGCTCTCACTATCAGTCATTTTGAATGTTTATTTAATTTCAACACAGTTGTCACAGTTTTGTAATACAATATTCTCAAGAACAAAACACTGCACCTAAATTGTACAACACTTCAAAACTTCACGTATTCTAACAAACTTAAATTAATTCTTTTCCACAGTTCCCACATAACGGCTATCATATTTTGAAATTTTGAACTGTCTGTTTGTTGTTTACGCGTGTGTGTTAGTGTTGCTAGACAAAGAACACCATAAACAACATAGATTATTCAGAATCACTATTGGCGATGCAAAGATTCTAACTAGCGCCTCAAGTGTCAAAATTGTGAAGCTGTCTAAGAACGACACTTTGACAGTTTTCGATACAATTTACGTCGGAAAAATTTATTTATTAAATATTAATCAGATTTATGTGGTTTCTTGCCGGACGAGACAATAATTATGTTGTCAATAGTCGATGTAATTAAAGCGTCTGCATAAGTACAATAAAATAATTAAAACATAATTATACTTACTGTTTGAAAAATAGTTTGAAGCTTGAAAATTATGAGAACTCTCATTGCTAGCGAAATCGGCTTGCCTATTCTTAAAGCAGTCTCCCATTTTTTACACGCTTTACATTAGCTTCACTTGTAACTAATTAACAATGTAAAAAAATCTTGGTATAGTGGCTAAAATTTAATAGGCCCGTTTTGACAGCTGTCAGATTAGAATATGCTGTGTCAATTTCGACAAAAAATGTACTGATCTGACAGCTGTCAAAACGGGCCTATTATATTTTAGACACTATAGTCGATTTTAACCTACTTCTAATTGTCGTATCGAAATTAATCTTTGTATGTATATGTAGTTCGGATGAAAATGCTATAATTTGGAGTTGATCTGATGATGGAACCAGGAGGTGGATAGTGGAACTCCTCAGTGGCTACTAGTAAACCCCTCGAGCTTCGAGACATATCATTCTTTTTGACCAGTTCAATAGATTGGGCTTGATAACGAGGGTCTGGAGGTGGGTAGTGGAAATCTTCAGTGGCTACTAGTAAACCCCTCAAGTTTGGGCTCATATGATTCGTCTTGACGAGCCCAATAGATTGGGCTTGGTAACGAGGGTCTGATGATGGATCCAGGAAATGAATAGTGGAACTCTTCAGTGGCTACGAGTAAACCCCTCCAAAATAGTATAACTTAATTAATATACATAGAACTTTTAAAAAATGCTAACTAACCCAAATTTAAATGCATTCTATACCAGTAATGAATATGTTAAAAGTTATTTTACGACTAAAAAGTGAAAAATAAAAATATATAGTTCAAAAAACAAAAAACACGCTTGTATCACGCACTAAAAATTATAAAATAATTATTGTATATCCAATGGTTAATTCTAAAAACGTGGAGCGCGGTTGTGTGTACTTTTAATGAATTTAAACAAAGCGCTCCACGCTTTCTGAATTAACTATTGGATATAAAATAATTATTTTATCATTTTTAGTGCGTGATGAAAGAGTGTTTTTCGTTTTTTAAACTACATATTTCTTCATGATTTTGTCTTTTGGAAACAAATGAAAATTTATTCCCGAATCTCCGTAAGTACTAGGTACATTGAGGAATGCAACAATATTACGTATTTCTGCTTTTATTAGCAACAGCTTTGATCCATCTAATTATGTCTAAACTTAATCTCAACTTTAAAGCAAAGTGTCGTTCTTAGACAACTTCTAAATTTCGCCGCTAGAGGCGCGCGGATAACCTTTGCATCGCCTATATTAACACTAGGTACGTTGTTTGTAGTAGCTTATTATGTGTTCTGTGGTTTGTAGTGTTGAAAATATGATATACAGGTGATCATGAAATCGACGATAAGGATGTTACGCCTAGTACAAATCTTTTAATGTAAGATGTTACGCCCCATGATCTACAAAAAAGCCCTTTGGAACTTTGAACAAGTTCCCGGTTTCTTTTTTAATTACATACATACATAAACTCACGCTTTTTACCCATAGGGGTAGGCATACATTATAAAACGCCACATGCTACGATCGTTACATACTCCTTTCGCTTCATCAAAATTCATACATATTGTCATGCACGCACGCCGGTTGAGAGAACTACGTATCTTTCCTTTCTATAGAACATCAACAATAATATCGATAATGTCCTTCTAGTCTAGGGCTTCCTCTACTGGCGTTTCCACTGACATCCGCCTTATAAATTCCTTTTGTTAATCGCTGTTCACTCATTCTCTCAACATGACCAAATCACTAAAATTACTTTTAATGAGGAATGTGATCCAATTCTTATCTCATTAAAACGCAGGTTTATTGAAGATAACAAAAAGAAGAGTAAAGAAAACATTTAGTTTTGAGTACAGGCGCGTTCCTAGGGTTACAGGTTTATAAAAAAAACCGTCGCTTTGACCATATGGCCTCTGAGCAAGTTCGGGCTCTCGTTGTCGCGTGTCATAAGTCTGTTAGCGCATTCAACGATCAAAAGCCTTGATTCTAATTATTATTATTGTACTCTATGGTTGATTGCTGCCTTTCAAATCAAAATGTCAATGTCAATCAATACTTCAATAATTTTAGGTTATGATAATTTAGGAAGCACTGGGAAGAATTAGCCACAGAAAACTATTACTCCTACCGGAGGAATTAGCACAAACGAAAGATGCGAGGATAATATATTAAATGTATCATAACAGTGTTAAAATGTCTCTTGTAATTATAAAACAATTACTTCCTCACACGAAATCGTTCTGTGTCAAGTTCAGAAACCCAATTGTTGCTAATATTTATAATTATAGTACCAAAACTACTGCTACAAGTTCCGACAATGGCCTCAGTAACTTAACTGACTGGGAAACCTTGAGCAAAAAGAAGAAGATCAGTAAAGCTATGAAAGCTTACTTAGAAAGAGCTCAGGAACATGATGAGTTTATGAAAAGACAGCAGTTTGAGTATAATATTGGTAAGCGACATCTCGCTAATATGATGGGTGAAGATCCTGAGACGTTCACCCAGAAGGATGTCGACCGAGCTATCGAGTATTTATTCCCTAGTGGCATTTACGATCCAGCTGCACGGCCACTTATGAAACCACCAGAAGAAATATTTCCTGCACGAAAAGCAGCTGAATTTGATGAAGCAGGGAGACCCCACCATTTCCTGTTTTATACTGGCAAACCAAATTTTTTTAAGCTTATGTATGATGCAGCTGAAAATATTCAACAAATGTTCAACTTTCAAGATAAAGTGATAAGAAAAAAAGCCACACCTGATCCCAATGGTAGTCTGAACTTGAGCTCTAGTGTTTGGTTGACAAAGGAACAACTAGAACAAGTATTAGTTGAAAATATTACAGATTTAGAATATGATAACTTCAAACTAGTTATGGAGAGGTTGGCTTCATTACCTCATGCTTACAGACAAAAGGAATTTATAGAGAAGTATAGAAAACCACTTGCTTCTCAAAGATTTGCATTAGAAATCCCTAAGCCAAGTTATGATAATGACGGCCGAGCTTTTATTACGACATATGAATGTTTGAGAAAAAAAGCTAGAGGTGATGTTACAGTAAGAGCGCCAGGAACTGGCAAAATTACAATCAACGGTAAAGACTTGACATATTTTGAGGACGTTCAGTCAAGGGAGCAAGTCATGTTCCCTCTCATATTCACTGGAATGCAAGACCTTGTTGACATTGAATGTAACATTGAAGGAGGTGGCCCTTCTGGGCAATCAGGGGCTATAAGATGGGGTATTGCTTGGGGTCTTCGCAGTTTTGTAGATACAGACATGTTGCAGAAAATGCAAGTAGCAGGTTTACTAACAAGAGATCACAGGAGACGAGAACGCCAAAAGCCAGGTCAACCTGGAGCCAGAAAGAAGCCTACATGGAAGAGGCGATAGTTTGTGTTTAGTTGTATACAGTTTGAATAAAATACAGTCTTAGTTCTCTAGAATTTTTTATTATTTTTATCCTGTGTTCACAACCCTTACTTTTTTCACTCCTCAGTTTGGGAGTTAGCATCTTGCCGAATGTTTTTCAATTCTAAGGAGACTTAAATATTTGGAGTGAAATAATTAACAAAATATATTACAAGCGAGCACCTACTCAGATATTTATCAGATTTGTTTCTGTGATATGTCAAACCACACAAGAGAAACAATTTCTTTGAGTTAGGCACGTCATTCTATGAAAGGAAGGGTGTGAAAAGAAACATGGGTCTCCACCTCTGCAGTCAACCTGCCGGAGACCTGGAAGTTTATAAAGAGCTCCACACACCACATGCGGTGAGCCGAACGCAGCTGCCGAATGATGTATGCATTTATATGAGACAGCTCACCGAAATTGGCGCTGTGCGGCGAATATGGAACTGCACTTTAAGGGCCGACACACATAAAAGCGATGAGATGTTGTAACGTGAAAATTGGCGACATTTAAGGACTAAGGGTCCGTACACAAAACTGCGATGCGACGTCTCATCGTAGAAATATACGAGCACGCACGACGCATCGCAAGAACTTACGAATTGATTCGATTAATTGATTTTTCCTATATCTTCTTTGCGCGCAAATCTTTTTACGCAAATTTATTCGTACTACTATAAAATATGTTCAATACAGTTGACGATCGTCGAGGAATTGGTCACCCGAACCTTGGAAAGAAGACGCCTTGCCGCATGAAATCGCATCGCAGCAATTTGCGTCGCAGTTTTCTGCGTTGCGAATTCGCATCACGTCGATTCGCAGTTTTGTGTACTTACAAGCTCTAAAAGCGGCGGCCGATGACCGCACCGGTCAGCACCGCGTTTAGTGTGGAACTCCTTAAAACTATTATTTTAAATTGATTTACATTGTTCTCCACTTAACAAATAACATGGATAGTCCATAGACTACTATAATTATGATGTATTTGGAAAAGCTAGTCCTACATCGGTAAGCATCCAATGTTTGTGACACTAGATCCCTCTAGATAATCTCATTAGGATTCCCTTTCATTCATAACTGAATAACTGATAGTAGGTACAACTTTTGTACCACCAGCATAGTAAGCGTTTAGTTAAAGGCTATGATAATATTATACTGAGTAGCATCAGAAAACACTTATTGAATGTAGCACGCCATTAGATGTTAAGTGAGGTGATGTTTAGGTAACCTGACTATTGTGCTGTTTCTCCATACTATAATGAATTATTCTAGAAGATGTATAAAAGAAACTCGTGTGGCAGTATAATAAATGTTATATTTATGTATGTATTATTTATTTATGTGTGTATTTATCTTTAACAAAATTAACTTTTATTTCTGTATGGTTTTTTCATTGATTTCTTTTTGCCTCCTATTTTCTTTTTAAACATTTGATTCTTTCTGTCATTGTTATAAATTCGTTTCTTCATCAATGACTTCAATTCTCTTCGTTCTTTTTGTACTTCGGTCTCAGGAGCTTTACCGAAGAAAGCTAACCCCTCTGGAAAGAATATATGATTCATATAAGTTCATGAATATTTTTGGTTTTGTAATTTTCACTATAGACAGCTTTAAATGGTGATTCCAGTTGTGTTTGAAACTAAACATAACAGTTTTTTTAAACACTAACCAAATGACCAATGGCAAAATCATGTCCATATTTAAATTGTACATGTGGTACCTATTTATAATAATAGATCAACAACACGAAATATACCTTTAAGACGTGGATCAAGTTTAGAGAAGAACAAATTTTCTTTCCAGACAGCTTTAGTTTCAATAATAGGTGCAGTTAGCTGTTCTGTTTGTTTTGTCTCTTTAGCATCATCTAGATCCTCAGTTTCAGAATCAGATGAATCATAAACAAATGGATTTTTTTCTTTTGGATCTAGAGGATTTTTAACTTTCTTAGTTTTTGTTGCTTGGAGTGGTATGTAATCAGTTTCTTGCTCTTGGGGACCTGCAAATAAAGTTAAGGTTTAGAGTATTAGGATTATTATTTTCTAGATATTTTTTTGCTGGCTAGCAGTTGGTCCTAAATAATTACATACCATCATCAACATTTTCATTGTTGCCAAATAAACTTCTTAAACTAAATGTGCTTGGTTGTGCAATAGCTTCTTTTAATGTATCACTGACTTTATAAAATTGTTCTTTAGAAACTTCAATTTTTGGTCCTACAGGTTCTGGTTGTACTTCTTTTACCTCTTCTTGTTTTTCTTTAGCTTTCTTTTTAGATTTCTTAGTTGGTTCTGATTTGGTTTCCATTGGTGTCAAAAACTTGGCGTGGTCAGGTTGTAATGGATCAAATCTAAGCATACCTAATTTTGGCCTGCAAAATAAATAAATAAGCATTGTGTCATATAACGTCAGATTAGCAACATTCACCAAAATATTTTTATCGCAACATACTTGATTTTATTGCTATCTGTTTCTATGTATCTTTGTTTGATGGTAACTCCAAGAACATCTGACAGTATGTTCATTTGTTTAGCCTTCTCATCTGCAGTTCCTAATTCAACTTCTTCATTATTGGCACTTTGCCATTCATTCTGTTGTTCCTCTTCCTCCTCTTCAATGAACCTTTCATCTAAGGTGAAACGTTTATCAGATTTGTATCTTGATTGCAAATCTAAAACCTAATATTAAAAACCTTATACATTATGCTACACTACAAATAAATATTATTTAGTCATTGAAACATTGTTTTACCTTTTGTCCTTTTTTGCCTTCATATTGTTTCTTAACTTCAAAGTTAAGTTCATTATCAGATTCATCAGTATCATCATCAAATAGACTGTTCTGATTTTCCTGCCTTATTGCTTTATTATAATTTCTATTTATTTCTTTTGGGAAGTCATCCTCATAGTCCGAAAATATGAGTTTTTTATTTTGTACTTTATCCTGAAATTTTTGATGGTTTCAATTATATTTCTTAAGTATTATTTAAAGTATATTGCCAACAAACCCTGGGCTTGCATACAACTGGTAATTATTGGTACATAATCATGGCATTTCTAAAACTAGTATAAAACTTTCGTATTTTCATTATCTCTATTTAAATCAAAGAATACTTACAACATCAGTCAAATCAGTTTTGATAATCATTTGCTTTTTTTTGAATTCCTGTCTTTTCTTTTTCATGGATTCCTGCCTTTTCTTCTCTGCTTCATATTTCTTTTTATCAGCTTCAGTTACAACAGGTAATTTCTTGCTATCAGCAGCATCACCAACATGAAAACTAGGCCCTTGATAATTGTTTATCTCTTCTTTTGCATGTCCACTTATTTGAAGATTATGATCATTAGTATTTTTAACCCAATCATCAACATTTTTATGTTCTTTTCCATGTTTTCTTATATTATCATTTTTATGATTAACCTTGTCATCAACATTTTTATCTTTTCCATGTATATTTTTATTTTGGGTATGATCATTTGCATTTTGTATCTTCCTTTTTCTAGGATTCAATTTATCACTCAATTTTAATATTGGATTCTTGGGTAAATTGTTAAGTTCAATCTGGAAGTTTGTGTTATAATAAAAATATTTTATACAAGTTTATAATAAGTATAAATAAAAAGAATAAAAAAAATGTTTACTTTTTCTTCATCTTTTTTTTGTGCCAGTTCTCTTTCTCTTTGTAATCTTTCCAAGAAGCTTTCTCGTGCTCTCGTTACATACAGTTTATTGCCATTAAATTCTTCAAGTGAGAAATGTTTAATACCTAAAATATTAATTGAGTTTAGTTTAACTCTGTTCTATACATATAAAACTATACTATTGAAATGAAGAAATAATTAGTTGTTAATGACTAATTAACTATGGTGCTTCCACTTTAAGGATGTTGTAAACATTAATATAAATTTTACATTTTGTTTGGCTTTTTTTAGTTTAAAAATGGCTTTTTTGTTTTATAGAAAATGTTAAATTACATTTGTGCGGGTTTGCTTTTAGACCCCACATTTTATCACCTCAGAGTAGGAGCACAATTGTATAACAGGCTGATGAAACAAGTGATGGTTAATTTGCATGTTGACCAAGGAATACTTGATAATACCAGTGTTTTTTAAAGTGTACTTTTAAATTTATTAGAAGTGGAACAAAGATAAACTGAAAATATAGTTGATTTGGGCTTGCTTCCTCCTTCTTTTTTAGCAGAGTGAGAAACTCTTGAGAACATGCACATCAGAATGTGGCATGCATAGAATCAATCAAGCATAATAACAACTAGGTACTTTGAGGTATGTACAGAAAGGTCTAGAGCTAAACAAGTCCCCACTTGTTGGCTCAGTGATTGGTATACCATGCAGGTAATATGTTTTGTCTCCGACATTAAGCGACTTTGATACGGTTAAGGGTTGAAAAAGAAACTGAAATCTATGTGATAAGTAAGAATGTTAGGACATGCTTTTGCAAGATTGAGTAATAAATTATAAATATCACTTACACGATTCCACTTCCACGTTATCGGCAGAAAGTGATACAAAGGCGAACTTTTTACTTTTATTATCAGCTTCAGGTTTACATTTTAAGTCCAAGTTTGTTATTTCACCGAAAACAGAAAAGGCTGAATGTAGATCATTTTCTTCAGTGTCTTCTGGGAGATTCCCTACAAATAAACGAGTTGCAGATATCATGGCAGAATATTATACTTAGATGATATAATTTACGGATTTAAAAAAAATAAGTAAGCATGATTATATTCTCACTACGAAGGTATATAAGATACCTTCATGATTCTCATGCGTTATTTTGACAGTTGAAAGTGAGGTTATGTCATCATATTTTGTGAACAAATCAAATTGTCAAAATGTCAATGTCACAAATGAGTTTCTGTCGTTTTTGCTGACCTGGAATTATGGAGGTTGCTACATGGTTAGGTACGTTAAGCCGTGTCTCCACCAAAAAAAAATTGGCAACTTTTGTGTTGTCAACACGTGTTTTATTTTGTGGAGACTCAGTTAACAGAATAAAATAGAATAGAATAGAATATACTTTATTGTACACCAAAATTGTAACACAGCTCTTATACAATAACAAACATTAAAGGGTACAATGGCGGTCTTATCGCTGATAGCGATATCTACCAGACAACCTTTGGATGAACAGGAAGTCAATGAATAAGATAGAGGGGGTAAAATACGTGTTGACAACACAAAAGTTGCCAATTTTTCTTTGGTGGAGACACAGCTTTAGTTATATTCTGGAAAGTTGCCGTTTTGTAATTTAAAAAAATCTAACTTTTTAATTTTCTATATGGTCCAAAAGGCAAAGGATTTTGCCTGTATATAGTATATCCCTATATAGTTTGTGGCCTGTATCTTCTACTTGAGCAAGGCCCAATGGCCCAAGCCCTTGTGCCTATAGGTCTACCAGAATCTGATGGCAAATAGGGAAATTAAACTTTTTTGTGGGTAACTCAAGGGTAATTTGAATTAAAAGTCTTGATACTTGTAATTTTTTTCTTTAATTTCTTCTTCATCTTCTACCTGCCCTCATCCCACACTAGATGGGGTCAGCACAACATGTATTTCATAAATCCATGTTGTTAGAGGTTTTGGCTTATTGTTTTATATGACCCAATGTGCTTGCTGATATTATGCAATGGGTCCCAAAATGATATGTGGTTTTTTGCAATTTTATTGTAATGGAAAAGGAAACCTTGTTAAAATAAGTATGTTTATTAAAAATGTTTGAACAATAAAACATTAATCAGAACTGGAAAATGTATCAACTACAGTCATACTCGTTTTGACAAGTGACATGTTGATATTGCCATATGAAAACCACTATTTGTTATTAATTTTTAATGCCATGAGATTCTGGTTGACCTATACCATAAAAGTTATATAATTATATACATTAGTCACATATTAATGAAAATAAAAATGTTATTGTTATTTAAAATGCACGTTTTAGTACTTACCCAAATGACCCCAATTTCCATAAAATTTAGTAAATTATTATATTTGACAACATCTAGTCGGCGACGGTACCTTTGTGCCCCTTTCGGATCGGACAGGGTTTTTTTATGTAGGTATATCACAGAGTACATTTTATATTAATTAGTATGAAATTCCTTGGTATGAAAGTTTCATTTGTACTAGGTCAGTGATACCCAAAGTGGTCTATATCGACCCCCAGGGGTCGACGGCGACCTAAAAGGGGTCCATGTGGGTGAAAATAATGATTTTGGAGGTCCGTGAGACATAAACGATAGGTAGTGGATCTCCATTTAAGCAGGTTGTGTCTTTAATTTTGACTTTCCATTAATGGAATAACCCACATACACAGATGATTTTGTTGCTTAGTTTTTAACGTAATAAACAGACCAACGACGATAGTACTATAAACTATTGTAGGTACTGTCGTAGGTTTACTAAATGTATAAAAAAAACGTGTTTTTTTTATTGTTTTTTCACTCTACACCTCACTACAGTTAGAAATCAGTCAAAAACACATTTGAAGTCGATGAATTTGCAAAAATGCAATATTAGCTAAGCAGGGTCTACCCAAAACCGAAAAACATAACAAGTGGTCTACGAGACAAAATAGTTTGGGGGCCAATATACATGGTACTTGTTTTGAGATGAATGGAATCAATCTGGGGTTGGATACCTAACCACGAAGCAATTTTATCCAGAGCAACCACCTCTCCCTTTTAACGGGAGCTACTGCCAAAATAAAAATAAAACAAAAAAATGCTTGCATGTGATATCCATTTTAAAAGCTATAGCGCATGAGATATTATTACTATACTGTATACCGTATTAATAACCATCACGCTAGTGATCCCGACGGATTGGACAGAGGTTTAATTATCTACGGCCGATATTAATAAACGATCTCAATCCAAAATCTCTAAGATTGATGTAGGTTTTTGACATTACTTCTATTGAATTTCTGTCAAAAACCTACATCAATCCAGAGATTTTGGATTGAGATCGCTTATTAATATCAGCCGTTAGTCACCACACTACACAGTTCGCCGATAACGGACCGTAATCGGCACAAACTATATAGGGTTACAATGGTATTAGGTCCGATAGAAAAGGGGTGAGTACCTATTGTTATTATAGGTCAACCAGAATCTCATGGCATTAAAAATTAATAACAAACAGTGGTTTTCATATGGCAATGTCAACATGTCACTTGTCAAAACGAGTATGACTGTAGTTGATACATTTTCCAGTTCTGATTAATGTTTTCTTGTTCAAACATTTTTAATAAACATACTTATTTTAACAAGGTTTCCTTTTCCATTACAATAAAATTGCAAAAAACCATATAGCAGCATATCATTTTGGGACCCAGTGCATAATATCAGCAAGCACATTGGGTCACATAAAACAATAAGCCAAAACCTCTAACAACATGAATTTATGAAATACATGTTGTGCCGACCCCATCTAGTGTGGGATAAGGGCAGGAAGAATATCGAGAAATTAATGAAAAAAAATTACAAGTATCAACACTTTTTATTCAAATTACCCTTGTGTTACCCACAAAAACATTTAATTTCCCTACTTGCCATCAGATTCTGGTAGACCTATAACAGGACTTATCGGGCGAGTACTCAAGGTCTTACATAGACTACAGTTACCACGACTTGTTATTTTTTTACATAACCCAGTTTAAATAAATAAAACAAAGTGTAATATGTATATAAAATCTATTGCTACTACTTTCATAACACAAAATAGTTTATTAATTCACTTACATAATACTGTGTCAATTATAATCAGAACACAATATACAACAGGTAGATAGTATATTTAATTACATATAGCAGTTAGTGTTATCTATATACATAGTTCACGTAATAATTATACAGTCAAAATCATTAATGAAACTTACTATTATTTGTCTAATTTTCCTAAAAAAATATCTAGACTGGTGCTTTCAAAAAAATCGAAATTGTCAATTATAATACACATACATAAACTCACGCCTTTTTCCCATAGGGGTAAGCAGAAACTATAGAACGCCACATGCTACGACCCTTACATACCCCTTTCGCTTTTAGTAATGAGGTTAAAATAACAAGGCGAAATAATTTTGAATACAAGATAAAAATAACTATACCATATTCAAGGAACGAAAAAACTAAATAATAAACAATCTTCTTACCATGTCTTTTTTTGTGAAATACAAAACTAGCAACGCAAAATTCTAAACTTACTTAAAACACTTCTTTTTACAGGAAGAAGTGTTTTAAGTAAATTAACATCACATTATTAATTTTGTTAGAAATTAATGTTTTGAAATATTTTACAGAAAGTTTTTTATTAAGAGTAGTTGCATGTTGTTTTAATTTAGTTTTTCCATTCCTTGTAATGTCTGGCTTCACTAGCAAAAACACTAACTAAAATAAATATTAATTAGAATTAAAAATTTGATCGTCAAATAAATGCAATTAAAAATGATATTAGCAACAGACCAATCTCAATTAAGTACTATTAACATACAAGTTTTTAAAACAAATATTTCGGTGTAATAAGCCCTTAATTGATTTTACCCCTAATAAACATAGAGATCAAAGGCACAGCTAGTGAATAAATAAAAACATATCACTTATTAGTTAGTTTGTAGGAATTAAATATATGGACTCAATAGGTATAGATGATAAGGACTTAATTATCCGATAGTTATATTTGAGTATACTTTAAACAGTATAATTATAATTTCTAGATGTACAGTAAAGAATTTAATCACACAAACTACCGGTACTTATAATATACAATTTACATCTTTTGTATAGATTTTAAAATTTCAATATATTTTATACAAATATTTTAATATAATGATTATTATTTAATATCTTAATTTTTCACACATTACGTTCAAATTTAGGACATATAAATAAACAAATTTTACAAAAGTTAACGGTTAACACACCTAATAGTTTACTAGTTTTAATTATTATTAATATAAATTAGACTAGGCGAAATAAGGTGTGACCACACGAATACTTCAGGGTGCATTTATTAGATAAGTTGACACCCGACTAGCTACACATCATAAACTCAGGAATTAAAATAATATGCAGTAAACCCAATATTACGGCTTAGGTTTCACCATAGAAGATATAACATAAACTGGCGTAATCACTTTGCACAACTACATTTTGTGGTAATTTAAGCTCTGAAAATCTAAATATATAATTGATATAGATCACAGGCTTTTGAAGGTCATTGGGCCGAGGGGTTTCATAAGATGTGATGTACTTAAAAATAAATAGTTGCGTATACGATACGATACGGAATGAATGAAGTTACAAATGTCGAGGGTCGACTCGTCGTTGTTTACTTATGTCTACTTATAGTGATAAAGTAACAGCCACGACAGTTTGTAGGTAATCCCGGTGCGGCTCAGACTTTGAAGTGGTTCCTCTCGTAGCAAGAGTCGTGTGCGGTGTAGCGCTACGTGGGCTCGTCTGAAGACATCAGCGCCTCGGACTGCTCGTCCAAGTCGGGAATGTTTCTTATCACCCTGCTCGATAACACGGTGTTAATCGATTAATTTACAATATCGATAAGAATATTCCAGTAATATATTATTGATGGTAATATGTATAAATGTGTAAATTCAATAATTTGTCATGCCTGCTATCGGCTATTTGTTGCGTCTATATATATTATTTTTATGATATCTAGAAAGAGAAGAGAAAGAAAGTACGAAGAAATGAATAAATAACAAAACCATAAGCTGAGCTCAAAATGATAATGAATGTATACAACAAATCTGATTTAAATAAACACTTTATTCAATCTTTACACCGCTGAATTTTTTTCCTGCCCAAATACAAAACAGTACAAGAGATACAAGTACTTACGTAAAGCCTTCGGCGGCTCGTAGCCTGTCGGTGAGGCAGGAGAATAAGGCGAAGTCGCGGGGCAGCTGCGTGGCCGCGGCGGCCCAGCCCGCGCCGGCCAGCGCCGCCGCCAGCCCGCGCCACGCTCCGCCACTGGCGCCCCCACCGCCGCGCCACGCCTCCACACACAGCGACAGCGGCACCGCCAGCCCCAGCATGCCGGTGGCGGCCTGAGGCGATGTTAGTGACCTACCCCTGTTATTGGCAAAATCGGTAATCAGTATTAGCTCCTAAACTTGCAAAGGAGAGCTTTTCAAGGAAATTAATGAGAATTTCTTAACTATCCCACTGTCCCAGAGAATACAGCATGGTAGCATAGTTACCAGAGCCACAGCGAGTCAATGAGTAGGGGCCCGAGTGCTGCATCAAGCAGTAGCCAGCTCCACTGTCGCGGCGGCGGTAGTTCTGCCCGTTCCACACCGGTCGCGGCGAGCAGACCGCCTACTACCCACGTCAGACATCCGCAGGCACAGCCCACGAGACCTAATTGTTATATTGAAAATTAAATGAAAGAATATTTATTTGAAATGTTTTCAATCAACTGCTTTTGCCGATTAACAATAAATTAGCCTACTGTTTACTTACCAACAAGTAAAGATGAATTGATATCGTCCCCATTTCTTAAAGCTTGTCTAAATAAAAGTAAATGTACTGCATAACATAAAGCAGAGCCCAGTGCAGCCAACACTGCTATCCAATTTGTTTGATGACTTTCTGAGATACCCAATACCACCTGAAAACATTTACTAAATGTAAAAAACGGGTCCCACCTTGTTTCTGTTAATTTCCTATAAATAAAGTATTGTGCAATTGACTATATGGAACTAGGAAATACCAAGATACTTCAGCCGCAAACATCATAAAGTTATATTTATGCATCTTGTGGTCAGCTACGAGACAAAGAGCAGCAAAGCGTTTAGAGATGTGCTTTGTCAATATTATAATAGCAGCATTGTAGTATTTATTTATTTATTTTATTTGGAAAAACATACAGGTACCTACACACATTTTTTAATACATAAGTAATGATAAAGAAAAGATTATACATGTGTAGCTCACGACGTTATCCGCATCTTAAGCAGTATGAAGTTTTTAAGGCGTTATTTGCACAGTATATAGCAGGGGTGGCCAACCTGATTCGACCCAAGGTCTACTGTTTACTGAGTAGACTCTTTGCGATCTACCAATTAAATCAGTACCTCTTCATTCAACTTATATTTTTCTTTGCCTTGCCATGATCGACTGGATTAAGAGCCGCGATCGACTGGTTGGCTACACCTGGTATATAGTATCGTTTAGTTCTTGACAAAGTGACAAAGGGCTTAAAGCAGTGCTCGATAGAAATATTGGTCTATATGGCAAATATGGAAGTTATCTGAATTTAGAACGCTTGTCTATGCACCGGCCGTGTTTAAGAGACTGCGGGGTTTGCAGAACAACGAAGTGAACTTGCTCAAACGTTAATTAAAAAACAAAACCCATCAGTACATCCCAGTGCACGACCTCATTCTGCGAGATCTATAAAACCTAGAACACACTAACCAGTCCGGCTGCGGTGAGTAGAACAGCGACACATTTAGACAGAGTGAACCGGTCGTTGGGCACTTGAGCGAATATGGCACCAAACGAGAGCGCCAGCGCCCCCGCCGTCGACGTGTATATTGTGGCCGAGCCCGTCGTCGTGTGCAGGAGGCTTAGCCGATACAGGTAGTTTGATATGAACCACTGAAATGATACAATTTCTATTCTTAATTTTATATAAACTTAGGCCGTGTTTATGAAGACGTGACGCTTAGCGCAGTGTTGTTGGGCGTAAAGCGGCGGACAATTCAAACATAATAATATGACGATGTATTAGAGACGCATTTTTCGGCGCCTTTTTTTGCAATTGTACTTTTATACTTCTCCATAAACGAGGCTTTATATTTATAAGGAACCTAAGCATTTTATGTAGGTAATCAAAATTTAGAATATGAACCTAGGATAGGTTCATATTCTAAAATTTGATTATCTGCAACTATTGGTTTAAAATAGAGGGCAAGGTCTTGGGGATGATAAATGAAAGATTTAAATTTATTTTTTGGTAAAGCATTTAAGTGTACAAGTCTTTCATAATTATTATAATATTTAATGATAATAATAATACCTTATAGGTTACACTTACACATTTTTTTACAAAGAATGCAGTGTACGAATTGTTTTTGTCTAAAAGATCTTCACCAAATTTAAATGGGTTAAACTTCGAAGTATACCCTATCCATTAAAAAAAGAATCATCAAAATCGGTTCACAATTGGCGAAAATTATCGATGAACATACTTACAAAAAAAAAAAAACATACATACAGACGAACATAGTAACCTCCTCCTTTTTGGAAGTCGGTTAAAAAGAACAAATAAACACTTGTGAATATAATTTTATTTACGAGGTTATCACTGCCGAGCGTCGATACACAAGTTGGGGCTCGCCTGCACTCGACCAGGTAGGTGAGGCTAGACAAAAGGGGTGTCACCCTGATATTAATACATACGAACTTAGTATTGAAAAAGCAGAAAAGATGTGTGGGAAAGGAAACAGGTACTGCATGTCATTGAGTTAAAGACAAAATCATTTATAATACCAGATTAACATGCTTTTATTTATTCGAAGGCCAAAGGTGCTGTTTATTTTAGCTTCACTGCTATGAATGCTATGATTATTCCAAACTTGTTTTGAAAAGTAAACTTTGATAAATTCGATCCGAGTTGCTGTATGTAATATGCCAGTGAATAATTATAGTTTACGAATTTTGTAGAATAAAATAAATATAACTTTACATTAAGATAACGATTACGTTTTAAATGATAAATGATTTTTATTTCTGTAAATAAATCTGTTACAGACACTTTTACGAGTCAATGTAATGTTTTTTTAAGACTAGACGCAGTTCCGTCTTTACCATAAGGGCACGTGGGGCACGAGCCCAGGGCCCCCGGTCTGAAGGGGGCCTCGAAATGCCAAAACCCGGTGCAACCATGTATTTTTCAATAAATCAATTTTAAAAAACACATCGGTTTCTTAGTTCAACTCATCATTAACAACGCACCCAGATAACTAGGGTTACACAGCAAAACGTAGCTCAGCAGAAGTTTTCTTTAATATGAGACAAATTGCTGCTAACTTCAGACTTTGTAACTTTTCACTACCATATTAAAACAACTTGAACTACAAGTTAGTGTCAATGTAATAACCAATTATGTCACTGAACAAAAGTACATTCTGATGTTATTCACGTTCTTTTTGGCTTTCCAAAAGGGGCCCAAATTCTCTGTGCCCAAGGGCCCCTGCATAGCCTAAGACGGCTCTGACTAGACGGTGTGGGTATTGCTTATCTGACTAGCTCTGAGAAAAGCCAAAACAAACTCAGAGATCAAGGTCTCTTAAAGTCCAGACTTGGTGGTATAAAACTATGCGATTGTAACAGTGTAGGCCAAAGTTTAGAATGGCCTTTTACCGAAAGTGCCATAGCAGGTTTGAGTTGACCTGTCCCAACTGACGGCACGCATGCATCAGCCATCGTGTAGCTGAAACCTTATTTTAGGGAGCTCAACAACCTGACGCACGACACTACCAATCAGTTTGACATTGGCGTAGGTCAAAAAAATACACCCTTTTTCTTAATTGAGCAAAAACCCACTAATTTTGGACCCAAGAGAAAGTGACCACTACATTGACACTGGGCGTTATACGGCAATTGGGAGTGGTGGGGGGTCAGTACACTTCATCTAACATTTTGAGGATGTCACACGTACCTGTTAGTATTAGGGTGATACCCTTTAGGTATAAATATTATAATTTATTGTATTACAAGTGTGGAACTCACAGGTACACAGAAGAGCAGTGCGAGCCTGAGATGTCGGCGCGTGGCTGCGGCGGCCGCGCGGCGCTGGGCGTGCTCGGTGGCGCGCACCGACGCCGCCCACGACAGCCGCGCCAGCAGCGCCTCGCTCGCCATCGCCGCCGACATTACACGCACCTGCATACATACATACGACTAAAACACTATGCAACAAAACATCAGCAGTCACCATCAGCGTAAGCATTATTCCATTTACTTACTCCCTCTATGTTTTTAATGTCTCCAGCTATACAAATCATATAATTACTTTTACTTTCCACTCTTACATCCATATTCTAAGACGTTCCTCCAAAACTTACTCGACTCGACTCCACCTCGACTCAGCCTTTTTCACTACCATCGGTAGTTATAGTTGACATAAACGTCCTCGACTCGAAATTTTTCCTCAGTCGAGGTAAGTAAACATTTGTCAAACTCAAGGTACCTCGGAACCTACTAAGGAAGTGTCAAAGTTCGTATGTAACAAAAATGAACTTTGAAGACTTTATCGAATATGCTTACGATAATCCTTACAACTATTTATCGCGGCGTTATTTGCGCGATGCAGATAAACAAAATTATGACGTAATGACTCCACTCTACCTCAACTCATTTGAGGACCCCTTAGTCGAGGAACCTCAAAGTTTACTCGAAATTGTGACTAAGAATACAATGTTGAAGGTATTTTCGAGGCCGTCCTGAGTCGAGTAAGTTTTGAAGGAACGTCGTAGAATATGGGTGTTAACCTGTGCATGGTATTTCATTAAGTCCTAACAGAAAAGTTCCAAGTCCAGCAAATTATAGCAATACAGTACCTACTATAAATAATTGTCTACACAAGTTTCCATTGTAAAGTCATGTTTCTATAAATAACATAAACAGAGAAACTTTATGTATAAACAATTACCTCAGCCACTTTATTAAATCGCACAGCTCTTGGTGCAGCATCATCGCTGTCTGTTGTTTCCCCGGCCCGGACTGGTACGAAGGTGGAGTCTCCCTAAAATATTATTGAGAAATAAAATTCACTTTTTCTATACACCATGATCTTTTATTGGTTAGGAAACCTTTCAGGAGTGAATAATCATCTTACAACAGCTTTTGTTCTACGACTTTTGTAAATATACAAGGTGTAAAAAAGACCCTCCACGAAGCCGTCAATTATGCATTCAGTACATCAAACTAAGTAAAACCCTACACAAAAAATGTCACTGGGAAACGACTTTTTTTTTTGGGTGTAAAATTTCGTTTTTCTGTAAAGCTAATTGTAACACACTCAAAACACTGTGCTGATAGATGCAATGAGTAGTAAATGGGTAATGGAGGTATTTCGAGTACATTTGCAATTTTCAAAACTAGTATTTTTTTAAAAAGTTGTGAAATGGTTGGAATTTTGACCTCCAATATCTCCGTAACTAGAAGGTTCCCAGGCATAGTGCAGAACAAAAAAATTATCGCAATGACGTGGAGAATAAGAGCCTTTCGGTTTCGTTAAGGGTCTTTTTCAACCGTTTACACAATGGTGTTGATTCTGTTGCACATTTTGACACTCCTAAACTAGAGTAAACACAACTATCACTTTCTATTTCTATTGAAACAGAAAGAGACAAACACCCTTATTTTAATTTAGTCCTGTCAAAGTGTGCACAGAATCGACACCAATATGTGTACCTAATTAGTGTTATTGTCCTTGTGGTTCTGATTTAAATAAATAACAATTTTGTATGGGAAAATTACTTCTTTTCTTATTTCCAAAAGCCATAGAACAATATTTGTTAGTATAAGGGGACTCTCCCATCCTCGAAAGGTTTCCAAGGCTTCAAAAAAAGCATGGTGTATACAGGTTGTATTTTTTATCCCAAGCAATATTGAATGTGGTGTTTGTTTACCTGATTTTGAACCTAAAACAATACAAAAAGGTTGTTTTATTAAACTGTCTTTCCCTTGAAAGTCAATTATTGAATGTCAGTCAAGGTTAGTAAGGTTTTTCGTTGTTGGGCTCATGAATGAGCAGTGCATGTGAGGAGTGCACTAACAATGTGATGCATACTGGAACAATAGCTTGACTCTCCCAAAAAGTCATGTGAAAACATACTTAATAACTGCGACAGTTAGGGCCAATTAACTTGTTTTAAATGTCAATGTCAATTAATTTATCCAATATTTTCAAGTTCAATTAACTCATTTAATATTTTAGAGGTCAATTTACTTGTTTAATATTGCTAAGGTTTAAAAATACATCCTGGGGTAACAAAAATTAGATGATGTACAACTTTTCTTTATTTATTACGATTGTTTAAAAAATATACTCACCAAACTGTTTGTTGATTCGTTGAAATAACTTTCATCATCTGTTTCAGCTGTTTGTTCTAGTAATTGCTGAAAACAAAAGTTATCATTGTTACCTAAATATTGTTTCAAGTTCAAGTGTTAATAAGCAGTGAAGTGCTTACTTATTAAGCAGTGAAGTGCTTGCATATTAAATAGTAAAGTGTATTGTCACATGATTATTGATTTGCATATAGAAGCACTATAATACATTTTAAAACTATTCAAGATGCTGCCAGTTGTTTTTATTTTCACATATAAAATTACAGGATGTTTTAGGGTATTTGTCTAATAAAAGTGAACAAAGATAGAATGCTATAATATGTGCATCCCTTAAAGGTAAACTAAAATGTCGTTTCTAGCATGGTCGCCTGCAAATGTGTTCATGTACACTTTACGAACACAATCACATTTACGGTGTAAGTGTTATAAATTTATTTTCAAAATTGCTTCCATAAAAAACCATCTTTTTAATACATCATTCTGCCTTTGTAATAAAGAAAACATTAATTGATATTCTTTTGGAAATGTGGAGCACAGGTCATCTCATGGTCTGCTACAATGGACAATAAAATTGTGATTGAATATTGCTAAAATCGCCAAGCATGATAAATGAACTTTTGATCACAAAGGAGGATATAGAACCTCTATAAATAATTGCATTTATTATATTTTGTATGTTATTATTTGGGTTATTTGTTTTCATAATAAACTCACTGTGTAATCAGCAGGTTGACAAGGGTCCCTCGTTGGAGGTGTAAAACATAGTACTAAAAGGTAAATAAATAGCAGTGAACTCCTCACATAGGTCACAAGGAATGGTCTCTCGATATGTTTCTCTATGTACAAGTACTGTAAACAAGAACAATAAGGTATTATGCATTATTTACATACGTAACAGTTTTGAAGAGATTATATATTTTCTGTAGCTTACTTTTGTCATCTCGGAGGATACCACCCACAGTACAACGACCAATAACAGAATGAAAACGCCGAACGCAAACTTCCGCTTATTGAAGCGTTGGGCCACATCTTTATTGTTTTTATTGTTATTAGTAACTCGGAAATAATTGTGGCACAAAGTCAACATGAAGACGAATAAATAAATTTGGTAACTACGTAAATTATTTGAATTACAGTGAATTGCTTAGGTTCATAGTTACATGTATTTTTACGGTAACATTTTTGATCTTACGATGTAAAGAAACGAATCACAGTAATTCTCGGTGATATTAACTTTTTTATTATAAGCTTATTGTCTAGCTTTATAATAGCGGAAATCCAATACAATGATAGAAGATCGAACAATCAAATCCAGTATCAACAACTATTTCAATGGCTGATTACCATAGATAGATAATGTAAACTTGATTACTGATTAGTTAATAATGTTGCCAGCGATTAAATTAGTAGTCGTCTTTTTTTTACGACAATTTAATTAATTTTGACCAAATGACTTCTATTACTTCATTTCATTTTCATTTCATATTCATGTTATAGATAATTTATGTAGTGACGAATTGGTGATGGAGTTCAGACAATAATAGTGCCGAAGCGACAAGAATTATCGGCTAGATATGCCAAGCTTTAATAATGTTTCCTAATCTCTTCCCAAAGCTTTTATCTAATTAATGGTGTTCAAATAATTTTAATAAAAAAATGTCTAATTTCCAAATGACATGGGTAATATTATAGGTGAATGCGATCAGACGGCCGGGTGAAATTCAATATTTTCAGAATTTTGGAAATTTGGCTTATAATGAAAATATTATTGAACGATGGTTGAACAACTCTAAAATGTATTTCAGACGAAACGATTTGATTGAGAATTCATTTGGGTGTTGGTCATAATTATAATTAATATTCTTACTGGTGTCTACTCATAGCTTCTTTGTTCTATGCTGGCCAACTACAAGTTTATGAACGAAGTATGGTTGTAAACGTCAATTTATCAATTTGACAGTTGACAGTGCTGACACATACCTATTTAAAGTCTAACCTATATTTATTAGAGATTTCGTAGATTATAAAAACGATTATAATAACTTCATACTTTTATTGAGTATTATTCAAAATAGTGAATATAGAACAATGAGTGCTTGCAACGTAGAAGTCGTAAAACAAGTTGGGAGATATTACAATGTACCGGTTGGAACCATATGTTATAATACTGATAAGGTGCATTTATTGATATATTTTAACAGAAAATCTGCTTATAATACGGCATGTTTTATAAATTTTGTTTGTTTACTGTCGTACACCCATATTTCACTGATAATGATGTTCAGTCACAAGATACTGCGAATTTCCTAACAGAAAAAGTAATAACACTGCTCTTTTTATTGGAAATTGTATCCATACAGCTTTGCTTGTGACATTGAGGCAGTAACTGTCCATAAAAAACCATTTTCATTTGTTTTAGGTCCTCACTACTGTCTTGGACAAACAGAGTATAGAAGGCTTTGCTACCATAGTATTAAAGTTAGCAGCGAGTGCTGGAGTTAAGCTGAGTCAAAAACAGATTCTGCTCAGCTATCAGTGGCTGGAACATATTGCCATGTATGCTAACCAAGCTGCGGCTAACCCTGCTTTTGCCCAGGGATTTTTAAAGGTATTTTATATAAAGAAAGCATTTATTAAGGAAGTTACCGTATTTGCTGCCTATCAAAATTTGCATATTTGTTGCACCAGGGTTGACTTCTCGGGCTATTAGCATTTTTCCTTAATTATCTCCCAAATAATAACTAAATGAAAGCAAATCTTCACCAAATGTGCCAGTTTGGTTTACAGAGAGGAGTTATTGTTGTGATAGCCAAACAATTAGTATATAAATACAGAAGGTAATGGTGGTGACATCACACTTTGTCGTGGAGTTGTTGAAAACAGCCCGCTACACCATACCATACCATAGTGCTGACACATCTGAGCAATACTTAAGAAGCTCAGACTTGTAACAATAATAACATGCTTAACATAACATCATGCCTTGTACTTCCCAAAGGGTTCGAAAGAGGTGTTTTAGTACACCCTCATTTTGCCAGTTATGTTCAAGTCACGGGACTTGAACATAACTGGCAAAATGGCCCCTATTACACGGGTAATAGGGGCGAGCCTATTGCTATTAACTGGGCACAAATACAAACTCTGAACTGCTGCTGAGAAATTCTTAATGGAAATACCTATTAATACTACCCAACTTGGGGATCAAACTCAGGACCCCATGCTCAGTAGTCGCACTTGCGACCAGTAAACCAACAAGACAGTAACAACAATAATATAATATTTGTTTTCTCATTTTCCAGGATATAAACAAAGCCTTAGAAAAAAATACATACTTAACAGGCCAGAGCTTAAATGTGACAGATATTACTGCATATTATGTTTTATACCCACTTATTGTAAGTATATTTTACTAATTTACTATATTTTTATTTCGATTATCAATCAACAAGCTACAGTCAACGATAGGTCGACATGGCAATTTTCTAGTGATTTGCAATATACAACTACAAGCAACATCATGAGCTAGATCAACATCGATAAATGCAGTAGATGCGGACTCGTGCAGCGGTAACACTAAGATGGCCATGACTCACCTCATACCCGATTGTCATGTTGACCTGTCCTTGAAAGTAGTTATGGAAACACAACCCAAACAAATTGTACATAGTGTTGCAAAGAACTCGAGTCTTTGAGTCCTATATAAATGGACTCAGATGATTAATTACAAGACTTGACTCATTACAACAGGACTCCAAGACTAGAGAACTAAATTTTCTACGAGCTCTTGAATGCTACATGAGTCTCTTTGTGCACTCGAGTCCTTTTTATTCTGCGAGTCGCACTCAAGTCCACTTTCTGTATGAGTCTAGCAATTAAATTGTTACATTTACAGGACGGTTAGAAAGGCTCAGATAAAAAAATAACAGTATTGATTAATTTTAGCTGATTTGTAATTATTTTGTCTTATCAGACTTTTTTTGTAGGCATACTTACATAACCACTAATTTAAACTTATCACCTATTCGAGGCTTCAAGTCTCATCTTCATGCTCCAAGTTTTTCTTGAAGACTTGAGTTCATTTTAAGACTCGAGTCCTTTGTAAGACTCAAATGGCTATTAAATGACTCGGGCTCGGCTTGACTCTAGACTCAAGCCTTTTTAGCACATTTAGTCTTGCATAATTGAGGCGAGTCTTAAAATTAGGACTCGAGGACTCTAGTTCTTTACAACACTAATTGTACATAATGACAGCATATAAAGTTCCAGGTGCTGCAATTTCACAATTTGTGAACAATATAAAGATTTTTGTTGGTAGTTTAAAGTTCTATAAAGAGGACTCTAAGTGTTAGCATCTAGCACTGAAAACATGTTTGTCATTATTTTAAATCTTATTAATTAAAATAGTTTTTTAAAAACACTTTAAGGCAAACAAATTCCTGACTAGCTGTCTGTTAGAACCTGCTTGTAGTCAGTACCCTGCTGATTATATTGGTAGTATTAACACTCTCCCTGCCATTGGAACCGCCGGCGACCCCCAAAAAATGTTGTTCAGCAGGCTAAAGCACATTTTTTAATACTTTTATCACATTTTCCATAACAGCACGCCAGTAGTTGTAAAAATATTTGAATTCGGAAGGTCAGGGCAATCCCACGGCGTCCAAAAAGATTTTTTTTTGTATCCCACGGCCTCTTGTAATAATTTTGACTGTTGACTCACGGCGTTCACAAGCAGAATCTGGTGGCACCCGCCGGCGGCCTCCATGGCCTCCTGAACGTAAAATGTATTATATATTGTCGGCAGGGAGAGTGTTAATCAACAAAATTTAGTAACTGTAAACAAACTTATACGAAACTTAAATGTTGTAAAGTAGATTGTGCTGTCTTAGTAAAATTGTGTTTATAGAACTGAAATATTTAAAAAAAACTAATTATATTTCAGGATCGGTTGTCAGTTACGGAGCGTGAATCACTGATGCATGTGTGCAGGTGGACAAAGCACATACAAGCGCAGCCGAGAGTTTGCACAAGCCAGCCACCTCTCACACTGAACACTCTGAATCTCTCAATATTAGCTCCTGCAGTACATTAATAAACATAATTAGCATTAATGAGGAAATTAATACCAAAACCATTAAACTGTAAATTGAATTGTAATTGCCAACATAAAAAATTAAGACTGTGAAAGTATTAAAGTTGTTGGAAAACCCTTCATAATGATTGTGTTCAATAAGTTGAAAATATTAATTATTTATATTGCTAATTATTTTTTCTTTATTAATGTAAGTATTTAAGTTGTGCTTTATTGTGCGAGGGTCATATAACATTTTATTGCTGACTAGATTTGTTGTTTCCTTTGGTAATATTAAGTAATGGGAAACCCTGAAAATGTTGTTAATATATTTATATTATTGAAGAAATGGCTATTCACCTAATAAGAAATTTCGTATAGCTACAAATCTACGAGCCAGCAACTGGCATTGTTTTGAAGCCATAAGCGACACGTTTGGTGCAGTGGCTGAGCGATTGTGCGCTACGGGTCGTGGGTTCGATTCTCGCACGGATCAAATATTTGTATGGCCTACAAATAGTTTTCCCGGGTTTGGGCGTTTGTGTATGTGAAGATTTGTGTCTGTAAACGCACCCACGATACATGATAAATATTAGTGTGGGGGGGCAACGTTTTTTTAAAATAAATAAATTAAAATAAGCCTGCGTAGTTAGAATAGTCTCTTATGATACATATCAATCATTACATTCAACTGCTGGATATAGGCAGAAAACAGATAGGTACAAAATTCAATCACATGTATGTACTTCACTTTTCATGCCTACGCTCGGCGGTCGCTCTATCTATATATCTATCTCTCTCAAGCGCATGGCACTCGCGCTCGCACTCACTCGCACTCACTCGCACTCTAGTCCCAAACAGTCCGAGATATCGTGTCCGTGAGCAGTGTCTATGTGTGCGTTGCTCGAGCGCTATTGTACGTAGATTGACTTCTGTACCTATCTATTTTGTGACAGGCTTCTCCACAGTTGCGTCAGACTCATATCACCGCCCTCTGTATCCAGTCCACCCCAGCCACTTACTTCAAATAAACATAACATCACGCCTGTATTTCCCGAAGGGTTGGGCATAGGTGTATAGTATAGTAACACCCTCATTTCGCAGTTTATGTTTAAATCCCATGTAATAGGGGCGAGCCTATTGTCATTAACCGAGCTCAAATCCAAACTCCGGGCTGCTACTGAGGAATTCCACACGGAAAAACCTAATAACACTGCTCGACCTGGGGATCGAACCCAGGACCTCACGTTCAGCAGTCGCGCTTGCCACCACTAGACCAATGAGGCAGTTAATCGTTAGTCGTCGATAAATCTGGTTAAAATGTCAATTTATACTAACTTTATTATTTCAGTGTTTATTGTCAACATCAACGTGGCTGCCACCGTTGCCTAAGCAGATACTGCCTCATCAGCTAAAAAACACAAGCTTAGATGAACCTGTTCTGTACTTTCCTCAACCGTATTCGTACCCTGGCTACCCCGTCGTGCTCTATATGTGACTACGGTCACAAAACAGGTACAGAAGTCAATCACATGTATGTACTTCACTTTTCATACCTGCGTTCGGCGGTCGCTCTGTCTATATATCTATCTCTCTCAAGCGCATGGCACTCGCGCTTGCACTCACTCGCACTCTAGTCCCAAACAGTCCGAGATATCGTGTCCGTGAGTAGTGTCTATGTGTGCATTGCTCGAGCGCACTTGTATGTAGATTGACTTCTGTACCTATCTATTTTGTGCTACGGTCTCAATTAATCGTAGGTTTATGTTAACTAGGAATTAAGTGATAGATTAGATTTAATATAGTGTCTGTATTAGAAGTACGCATGCAGACAATACTATAATTATTGGAATATCACTTAATTTACTCGTAAGTTTAACGCAAGTTTATACAAGCACGTTAAATAGGTATAACAAAAGGGTTAACCTGTCAACCACAGGAATTGGTGATTGGTAAATTTACTCAGAACTGAAACCACGAAGCGCAGCAAAGGGACCTAAGCCTAGTTCCCAGTGAGCTCTATAGATTTTTTTAGACCAATGATGAATAAACGCCTCTTAACTTGTCATTCTTATTAGGAGAATAGAATTGCAAAATTTAAAGCCGGGTACAGACTTACGAAATGTAACATGCAATGTAACACGCAATGAAAGAATCTGCCGTCCACATTTTCGCAATGTATCATGCAATGTAACAGAATTCCCATAGTGTGGACGCCTTGCGCGCACGAACCGTGCACACTACGCGTGCATATTACGTTCCTTTCATGTTACATTGCATGTTACGTTACAGCAGTCTGTACCTGCCTCTAGGGGAATATGGCTATTATTCTTGTTTTTTTGTGAATCTGGAAATTCCGCATGAATACCCTCCGGCCCAGAGAAGGCCGGGGGTTATCAGACTTTTACCGACTAACGGCCATTTTCAATAACCTATCTATCAGTGATTTCCCATCTTAAAGATAGAAATTTGACATAAGGTCCATAAAGGTAATGTCAAATTTCTATCTCTAGTAAAGCAAACCGCTGACAGATAGGTTATTGAAAACAGCGTTATATCACAATCACAACGGTGTTTCTCCAAAGATCTATGGCCAAGCTCACGGGATTCGCGAGTGTATTCTCCGCAGTCCCGGCAGATGGAGAACATGCCTGCGAGACATACCTATCGACAGTAATTTTTCTGGGTACACAATAAAATACAATAATGTTTGGTCAGATTTTATTCTGATTTGCTTTAGCTAATCTAGGTGGATGTAATAATAATTCCGTGGGTCCTTTACGTGATGCAGTTGCTTGTGTGCGAGGGATTAACTGAAAGCGTAAATAATTGAATAAATAAAATTAAATACTATTAGTAAACAAGTTTTTTTTCTATAATCAATTCATAGGAATAAAAATTCACGCCTGTAGTCCCAGAAGGTAGGCAATTTATATGCGGATCAGCATTTGATTATCACTTGCGTTAACGGCGAAGGAAAGACGTCGTGAGGAAACCTGCACACCAGAGAGGGCTCGACAAAGTTCTCGATAGTGTTTGTAGTCTGCCAACCCGCACCAGGCCAACGTGGTAGACTAAGGCCTAAACCCATCTCATTCCGAGAAGAGGCCCGTGCCCAGCAATGGGACAGTAATGGGATAATTATGTTATTGTAAGTATATATGGTATGACGATAAGCTTTTGATTTACTATTTACGCAGTAGAAGCTGGTTTCTGAGTAGTTCCTTGGCTGTCCACCTTTCGATCTGAGAACCGAAGCATCAAGCATCGTTCTAGCTTGTTAGAATACGAACATCCATTGTCTTCAGCCTCTGTGAACGAATCACACATGAAAATTTAGGTACTATGAAAAGGTGATACGCAACCAACCCCAGTTTTCTACAGAACATGATCTGCTTAGAGGACAAACAGTGGCATGAAAAGCAAAAACGAGATAGCGCTATACAAAAGAAAGTGATAACACGATCAGTGATGTCACATGCCCGATTGAATAGATACCCATAATTTCGGTAGCTGCAGATTAAATATAATGAGCTGTGATGATTTTAATGTTCATTAAAATAATATAAAACAATAATTTAAATCACTTAAAATCCTTATTTTGTGTTTCATTTGTCTTAAAATGCTGACTAGAATTAAAAACTTAAAAATCAAATAATGATTTATGGTTTTTTTTTTATGAAATGGCCACACTCATTTGTGGTATGGCGGATTTGTTTATTGTTTTTTACGACAATCTGACGAAGAGAGTATAATTTTCTGTGAATCTAACATTTGTTTTGTTGTGATTGCTTCCAAATCGTATTTTCTGCCGGTTCTGCATTGTGTGAAGAATTGTTGCCTTAACCACTACAAGATAGACTCTACAGTGCGAAATTGACGCGTGCGTGTTGTGTTGTGAAACCAACAAATACCTTAAAAGAGAGACTCCAGTACAAAATTGTCGATTTTGTATTTACGAGATAGAGACTCATCCTATTTGTGCGATATTGACGCTTTAGTGTTGTGTTTTCCGACCATGGCATTGGCTGAAGAAGTGTGAAGAACTTTACAGCATAAATGTTAAAAAAGTATAAGTACTTAGCACAATTACTATATATGCCTGAAACGGTTTTGTAAATTAAAAAACCACAAGTTTGTTGAAGAAGCCTCCAAACAAGCAATAAAATGAATAATAAATATATTGAAACATGTTTAAAAACTTTGTTTTCTTTGAGTTCTATTAAGTACAGCGAATGTTCATTTTGTAGTTTTTGCCGAACGAATATGTATTATAAGTAATGCATAATCGTTAAATAAACTGCAAAATGAGAATTCGTTATACTGCCGCGCGATTCATAAACGCAGTAAGTAACATTTTGGACAAAAATGAGTTAAATATATATTCGTAATCACCATAGGATTGATTACGAATATATATTTAACTTATTTTTGCCCAAAATGTTACTTACTGCGTTTATGAATCGCGCGGCAGTATAGGTATAAATAAATATAAATAGTAGGTATGTACCTATCTATTCGTAATTCCCGCGCCTCACGAGTTGCCTATGGCATAAACTGGCGCGCTAGTGTGCTCTCGTGTAAGCTTCATAATTGTATGAAGTTGTCGTTCTTCTCTTGAGTATTATGTTCTGTGTTAGAGGAGTACTTGGTAATTTACCAAACTATAGTCATAGGAATATAGCTACCAATGGTAACTGATACCTGTTATCACAAAGCTGACCATTACAGGGACTGGCTTGACTGCACTTGATCGTAAAGTCAGACTTCTCTCATACGAGTGGTACTATCCTGCTAGAGTGAATGTGGAGAAAGTTTACATAAGGACACCTTCAGTAGCAGTAGCCATTTACGATGATAATGTTTATAGATAGGTACCTGACTGTAACTCCTGAAAGCACGCTCGTATCTGATCATGCAATGCAGAACGAGATTGTTGTGACGTCACAGACGTTTGAACTTTATTCCACAGCTCTGCCTCGCGGGGAATTCCGCGGGTGTCCACCTGGTAAATGTAAATGACTTATAATGTAAATAAATACACTAACGTTTAGCATCTTATGGCGTAAACGTACGCAGGTACTCACCACTTGTAAATTGGCGAACACACATTGACTGAGACACTGGAAAAATATTGTTTTATTAATTAATGGTAGTATTTTTTATTTTGGTGCCTACGCTGCACGATGTGCTAATGCTAGGGTATAGGTAACTATCACTTGACTTCCCTAACAAAATTTTACTTGTATGAAAAATGTGTTAACAGTTTGTAAAGCATAATTATAATAGGTACCTAATTATGTCTTTAACGAGACAAGTTATTATCATCTGGAATAAGGAATCCGGTTTTGCTAGTGGGTTACCCAGGTTCATGAATTCAGATGCTCTTTGGAGAATTTTAATCTTCCATATAATGTAACTGTAACACGAAATTCAAGTAAGTAAATTAGTTTTGAGTCCCTGGGTATGACCATTGCCAGGTATCAAACCTAAAGCATATAAGTTATGTATTCCTACCTAAAAATTGGTTTATGACAGGGGGTACCTATGAGGCTTCCATAGTCACGCAAAGTGAACTAAAACTTTGAGAAAAAAATGATTAAAAAATAAATAAAAAATACGATTTATGGATAACTTGAAACGTCCCAAGGCACTGTTTTGAGCGCTTTTGAATTATTTTAAGTAACTTTATTATTATACCATTGGAGAGTCATATTTTGATTTCTTTTTTGTATTTATATATGCAGTATCTCCGTAGGTTGTTGAGACTTCTTACAAAGATGCAAAGTACCTAATACCTAGCTACTAAGTTTGCGTTTGTGTCATAAGTTGACGTCTATTTGTGTAGTTTGCCGGGGAATTACTTGATTAATTGATGTAGGTACTCAAGAAGTTAGATTAATGAAAGAAGATTTATCACCTAAGAAAAAAAAAACGCTTCACGTTTCGAGTTGCCTATTAACAATTCAATGACATAATTATTATACCTGATCTGTATCTGGTTTATTGAAAAGCTGTTCGCTTCGTCTAGTCCGGGTAGTATTATTCGTGTTTACATTACTATTCTTTGTAGTCGAGGGCCGCGGTACAGATGTCAGCAGCTTCTCTCCCAAGTTCCCAGTGCCATAGCCCCCGTAATCATAATCAGTAGCGTTAAGAACCAGTAGCTGGTCACCACTATCGTTGGTATTCCTTTTTTCATGGCTGTAACGACTGCCTTGCTTCGTGTTATCGTCAATTCGAGGAGATGCATCATAAGAGTCTTCAGAACGACGTTGGCGTGCATTACTAACACGTTCTTTCGCATTTATAATGTCGTCAGGGTATGTGCACGCTTTCAAAGCAACTGCTACTTCATCTTCCAGTAATTTAATGTTCCCCTCTCCGGAGCACGCAACCCAGGCAGGTAGGAGCGTGAGAAGTATCACGGTACCCACCATCGTACGGAAATAAAGGTTTGCATCACAGTCGTGCATATAAATTGGATTAGTACAGGAAACTTGATCATTATAGTTGACGAGTGCCTGTCAGAAGCAGTGAAATTCCTGTGAACTCCTTTCATTGCAACAATTTGAACATTGATAACAATGCGGACAGCTGTTATTGTGGCTAGGCTCGCTATACAAATTCATAAATCAGCTGATACAATGACTGTATGTTTGAAATGACCTCTAATAGTTACATAGAAATTTTATAGTAAGTAGGTACCTACGCGTTAATTGACTTTGAAGTACCTAGATTGTAAGTTATGATTATCATGAATTCTGACACGTGTAGGAATAAATTATTACGATGGATGGGTTTTCCCTGTGCTATTGTGCATCAAAGAATAGATGTCGTTTTAATCGACATAAAAACGTAAACGTATATTTAATTTGAAGATACGTGAAATCTATCCAACTAAAAAATAAACTGTAATGTACCTATGTTGTATCTACACTTTTGAGGAATATGAAAAGACCGTCATGAATTTTATTAATGGACGAAGTAGAGTTTTAACCACAGAAACTTAAAAATTTGGGTTATCGTGGTTTTAACTTTTAACCTACAGAAATAATGATCTAAGACTCAGATAAGAACACTGCTGCGTATATTGCGCAGTTAATAATCAACTAAAGTAATTTCTTTACCTATATAAAATTAAAATCTACAGCTTACATTTAATTAGGTAGATAGGTAAAACAAAAAAAGGCAAAATAACTTTTTTACAAAAAATTTAAACCGACTTCAAAAAAGAATAAATTAATTAACATATAAAATTAACAGTTTCAGAAGTCGGTGCTGATCCACGCTGAACCAAATTTTATTCTTTTTTGAAGTCGGTTTAAATTTTTTGTAAAAAAGTTTTTATTTTTTTCATTTTAGTGGCCTTAATTAAAACTTGGTTGGACCTACTAAAGACGCTGCTCGTAACATAATCACATCATCACAATATGCGTACTGTTCGTCATTGAGGAGTTCCATTGTCTATCTCCGAAGTTCTTCATCAGATCTTCACCAAATTTAAGTGGGACCAACTTCGAGGTATACCCTATCCATTAAAAAAAGAATCATTAAAATTGGTTCACAATTGGCGAAAATATCGATGAACATACACAAAAAAAAAAAAACATACATACAGACGAACATAGTAACCTCCTCCTTTTTGGAAGTCGGTAAAAATCGGTTGACAATTGGCGAAAATATCGATGAACATACACAAAAAAAAACATACATACAGACGAACATAGTAACCTCCTCCTTTTTGGAAGTCGGTTAAAAAGTGAAAAGGCTAGATAGAACGAGGTAAAAACACTACTTATTTTCGTATGTACAAAAAGAAAACACAAATAATAGCAAAATAAATAGAGGTATATTTGATCATCAAGAGTACATCTCAATTAACTGTAATAAACCTATAAAGTACACAGACAACAATTATCCTTTACCATAATTTCCCCATTTACCATTTCCCCAGCCGCTCCACGCTGGTCCATTCTCCCCTCCATACACTCGCAGTCCAGAATATGTCCGATATTTCCCATAACTGGTTCCAGCTAAACCTGAGACGCCCGTACCCCCAATCTCTGACACCGTCCCATACGTGCTTCCAATAATTCCGGATCCCGATGTCCCAGGAGAATATTTCCCGTACATGCCAGATAGGCCGAATGTCAAAGGAACTTGGACGTTACTTGGACCTGCGCTGTAATATGACGGACGGAGATAGGGCCAAAACAGTTTTGCTCTTTCCATTGGTTGTGGTTTTCTTTTTGTCGCCGGTCCTGGAGGCAAATGTAAATGGTATTATTATGTGCAACCCCCTCGATTTAATTTAGGTAAGAATGAAGTAAGTCTAGTTGAGATGGATAAATAAATCTAAATCCATTATAAGACCTGTCGTTCTGTACGGATTAGAGTGTTGGGCCGTGAAGAAGACGGATAAAGAAGATTACACGTAGCAGAGATGAGAATGTTGAGATGGATGTGTGGAGTGACGCGAATGGATAAAGTAAGAAATAAGTATATTAGAGGGAGTTTGAAAGTGGCACCAGTGACAGAAAAGTTGAAAGGAAATCGTTTGTCTTGGTATGGGCATGTGATGAGGAGGGATGAAACAATGTGACTAAGAGAGTGATGAATATGAATGTTGATGGATGGAGGGGGAGAGGGAGACCAATGAAAATATGGATGGATTGCGTCAGGGAGGATATGAAAGATAAGGGAGTAAATGATAATGAGACGGCTGACAGGGAAGAGTGGAAGAGAAAAACATATTGCGCCGACCTTAAGTAACTTGGGACCAGGGCAGGAAGATGATGATGATGAAGTAAGTCTAGTTGAGCGAGTTGTGCTTAATATCTTAAGGGATACTGCGGTGGTATATTATGGTTGTATTTAACACTGCAAGTAGCTACTGTTTCAAAAGGTGGCATAATCAGCTCATTACTGTTCGACTGTCGGGCACGGACTGTTTCTTAGAATGAGAAGGGTTAAGGCCTCAGTCCGCCACGCTGGCCTGGTGCTTGTTGGCGGACTACACACACCATCGATAATATAATTTTATGGAGCCCTTTCAAGTGTGCAGGTTTCCTCACGATGTTTTTCGTTACCGTAAGTGATAATCAAATTCTTATTCAAAATGTATGATGTCTTTATCCTAAATCTTTAAATCCCAGCCGGCTTGACAGTCTTACTGTGACATTTTTAAACGATTATGAATAAGCATGTCTAGTAGATATGTATTGTGGTGGGTGCTTAAGTACATTGAATCATTTCGATAAAAAAACGTAATTGCTAAATCTTGAGAGTAAAAAAGCGTAACTAATAGCTTAGGTTTTAGTACATGTGTAGTCGTTAAATCATATTTATGGTGTTGAGAATTGTAGCTCTTGCGTAACTTGTAAAAATAAACTTAACAGATGATACATAATTATACAATAACTTATATTGGATGATATATCGATTGCCCCGTCGAATAAACGTGCAAGAGCTCTTAAGTTTTTATTATATTCGATAGTTTATGGCTTTAGTTATGATAAAAGTGCCTCGTCGGTCTAGTGGTGACAAGCGCGACTGCTGATCGTGAGGTCCTGAGTTCGGTAACCAGGTCGGACAAAAGTGTTATTGGGTTTTTAAGTGTGGAATTCCTCAGTAGCAGCTCGGAGTTTGCATTTGTGCCCGGTTGACGGCAATAGGCTCGCCTCCTATTACATGGGACTTAAACATAAAGGCGAAATGTGGGTGTTACTATACACCTCTGCCCAACCCTTCGGGGAATACAAGCGTCATGTTATGTTGTTATTATAGTATCGATCATCGACGTTTTCCTAATGCAAGTTTATTCGATGCGGCCATCAATTATAATCATGTTGTTGGAACCCATTTTATTACTTGTAGGTACATAATAATTTTGAGAGGAGAGGCAGAGGTGGCAGGATAGAACCGCATAATTTAAAACAGGTGCAACGGGTTTCTTTGTTGTTGTTATTATACAACTTTTTTCTACTGGTTTTGGTACTGGTAGCACCTGTTTACGTATATTGTATTGAATTTATTTTTTATATTTGTAGCATCACATTAGCTGCTAAACGTCTTCTGGTGAATATATTATGACGACGCGATTGACGCAGTGGCTGCGATTGCGCTACTGCGCAACGGGTCCCGGGTTCGATTTCAGCACGATTGTCATTTTTATATCATATCTACACGTAAGTTGAATGCGATCCTTGCAGGAAGTGTATAAATAAATAATATAATATCTGCTCTCTAAACTAGGTAGGTACCTACTATGCCCAGATCGAAAATAAGTAGTTTTGCTATAATAAAAAGTGCGAATACACAGATTATTTTCTTATTTACACTATGGTTATTATTATTATTTTTTCCTCTTAAAAATATTATTGTTTTTTTATTACACCGCTCGGTAAATGTTGTAATTTGCATTGTGCTCTCATGTAAGTGAATTTAATTCTTTTCTTTTTATAAGAATTACTTAACCCCGAAACCAGAAATACTTACTCTCTTCAATCACTCGGGGCCATGTCTCCCCTGTTTCACGGGCCAATCTGCTGTCCACAGGCCGTAACCACAAGTCAGCAGCCGAAATACTGTCACTGGTATCTGTCAGTGGAGGACTCGGGGACAAGTAGAGAGACGGGTCCAGTACTGCGCTCTCCACCGACCAAATGTAAACGCACCATAATGATGCGATCTGAAACTAGAGGTTTGAAATAATGTTTTTAGTATATGGGTGGCTATGAGAGAAGAATGAAAAATGGATGGTGAAATGATATGTTTAGAAACGAAGTGGACACTGAGATGACGGCTAATAGACATTGACGACACGTTTGGTGCAGTGGTTGAGCTTTTGGCTTCTACGCTGCGGGTCGTGGATTCGATTCCCGCACGGAACAAATATTTGTATGGCCTACAGATAGTTGTTCCGGGTCTGGGTGTTTGTGCATGTGAAGATTTGTGTCTGTAAACGCAACCACGACACAGGAGAAATCCTAGTGTGGGGCAACGTTTTTATTAAAATTAAAGAAAGAAAAAGAAAAGAAAGACAAGAGTAGAAGAAGAAAGAATGAAAGAAGAAGACATCATAGCGAACACAAGTAAATTGGGATAAGGGCAGAAAGACAATGATAGTCGGAAGAAGGTAATGTAGCTGTTTCTCTAGCTCCGAACGTGTAACACATTCTAAGTTTTTCGTGTTGGTACCTCAGGTGCCAATGTTGATAATTTTGCTCTAGAATACTTTTTACTTGTCATGTTGGGTACAGGATATTACCGTGATACAGGGGTGGAAAGTAAAATTTCATTGTATTATGAATTATTATTTGGTGTGCATTATAGGAGCCTCCACGAGTGACGATATAAGTATATAAGTATGTACCTACGTCAGGCGCACTCTGGTCAATTAGCTTCGTTACCAACTTAACTGCCTGGCTAATCTTTTCACCACGGCATGAGGTATTCTCAAATAGCTCATGTCGACACGAGAGAAGAAGAATGTATTATTTTAATAAAAAAATTAACAAATCCCTCCATAAAAAGTTTCCTATATGGCTTCTTTAGTATAAGATTTCCTCATAGTGACTCAGCTAAATAAAACAAACTTCTTTATGTAAAATATAATATACGTACGCTGAAGAACAGGCTGACGCACGGCCCACCTGATTAAAAGAGGTTATCTACACACATTCATGTAAGATGTTGTAGTGACAAAAATTGAAAGGAGTATGCTTAGGTGGTTTGGTCATGTTGAGAGAATGAGTGAACGGCGATTAACAAAAGGAATTTATAAGGCGGATGTCAATGGAAACGCCGGTAGAGGACGTACTAGAAGGACATACATGGATGTTATTGGTGATGTTCTTCACAAAGGTCAGGTGCGTAGTACTCTCAACCGGCGTGCGTGTATGACAAGATGTATGAATGTGGATGAAGCGAAAGGGGTATGTAAGGGTCGTAGCATGTGGCGTTCTATAGTTTCTGCCTACCCCCATGGGAAAAAGGCGTGAGTTTATGTAGGTATGTATCTACACCTACAACTTAAAGAAGATTGTTGATGCGTTTCTAATCTTACGGGGTGTCCTGCATAAGCGACAAACGCGACGCGATGCGATGCGACGCGACACGACACGGAACAAATACACGTTACGTCGCGTCTCGGTACATAGGCCGCCAGTAGGGAATGCCGTTGTTTTGATCGCGTTCGTGATCGTCTTTGTGGCGTTCTATAGTTTCTGCCTACACCCATGGGAAAAAGGCGTGAGTTTATGTTTGTATGTATGTATGTCAATAATAACTGTGACAAGCTAATAACCAATTAAGTAAAATTGTGATTAATTAATCATCACAGATGTGTACAATTAAACACGGCTCCGTAATTGAGGAAGCATTACTCGTGATATGAAACGATGCATTATAAGATTAATTAATTATAAGATTCTTGCATCGCAATTATCTTAATAGAACACTTCAAGAACATACCTATGAATTGATTATTATACTGTTGTTCGTGTACTGCACTTAGTATAAATATAGCCAATACAATAATAGTACTTGCCTAGATTTTTATTTCTTTTTTACTAGAGATAGGTACAGTGTAACCATAGCCAAACAATCGTCAGAGAGCAGGTGATAGTACAAACAGGGTATCTACTATCTACATCTGGCCCGAACTAAGTAGAAATAAAGGTGAACAATGTTATTGAATATTTATTACTAAAACTGTTATGAAAAAAATTAAGGCATTGTTTAAATTAAACCAATTTTGAATTATATTCCACGTTTGTAGCTCTTTTCGTTACAATTTTTTTTATGATCTTTTCTGTTCAGTCTATATAAGTTTGACCAAGGGTACAGAATAAATAATAATGAACACTAGGTAGGTACCTACTTAATCTTTTTTGCAAAAATCGATTTTAGAATCTCCATATAAGTCTGACGGCGAATGTAGGTATAATGAAGTAATTGATAGGATTATAACCAAGGTTAGAGGAAAGAAAACAACATGTCCCAATACAACATAGGTACCTAAAACAATATTTTATGTACCTAAGTATCAGAATGGCTATGCGATTTTGTTCTAATATTAACAATGAACTTTAAATACGAATTTTTAAAATTACACGACATTACTACTACGTTTTATAATCATTAAAAAAACGTATTTTACAATCATAAATATTATTTGGTAGGTTCAGCTTTAATTTTCAAAACACTATGTTAATTTTTCTTGCATGAATTAAATAAGCTCGGGAGATTTACTAAACACCTGTCAATTTTGCCATATTATTTACCTATTATACGCGTGTGTTACAAAACGAATATTCAAATGATAAAAAAACTGTAAATAAATCTGTTGCAGACATTTTTATCGGTCAATGTAGTGTTTTTTTAATACTAGATGGCGCCGGCATTACTTTTGTCATCGCTATAATAGAAAAGTATAAAAAATAAAAAAATAAACTTACAAACATAATGAGCCTGTCTTCTCGTCTATTAGAAACTTTGTAACTGCACTGCTCAAAGAAATGCACCAAACTAAGCTTATAGGTCTCGTAAAGTTATGTAGCTTGAAGTTGAAGGGCTTTCTCCCACTCTCTATGCCTCTAAATTTGAGTGCCTCGGTCAAGGTCGACATCTTATGAAAGTGACAATCAAGTGAATGACCCGATCCTTACATGATATGAACATAAAATTTTATGTTGATTAAGAAGTTTGATTTCTATTAATTTTGAGACTTTCGAATGGATTTTGGAACATAACAGTATTAAACTACAAAACTAATCATTATAAATTCGACACCTTTAAAAACGCTCAAAATATGCCCAAAAGCTTTTTTACTTTTTATGCGAGTTAGGTATTCCACAATTAATTAATTATTTATGATAATTTCAACGCAAACGGATTGAGGAAAAAAATTTTGTCCGGTGAACAGGTATTTTTATATTAATGTTTTTAATAATCAAATGATGACGCCGAAGAGGCAATATTAGCAGTTACGACGCAAAAAAATGGGGATAAAACGAAGATAAATGTTTTCAAAATTTTCCTGTTACTTGTCAAAATTTAAAATATATGTGATAATAACATTATAAGATTGAAAATAATATTTAGACGTAAATACCCTGTAGTATTCTGTGATACCTATCATATCTATTAGGTACATAGATTATTACATAGACACAAATAAAACCATATTTATCTTTATCTTTATAGAGATTTCTCTTAAAGATCGGTATAGATACCTACATAATCAAAATCACACCTGAATAGGTAAATATTTATTTATTTATTTATTTAAATCGAACACAAATGATTCATATTATTGTTAGTAACACTTAAAAACTATGTTAGTAACATTTCTTATTAACATTACATTCAATAAAATTAAAATAAAATAAAATAATATAAAATAAAACTAATTCATAAACCTATGACTAAGTCCGCTTCCCGCTGCACCAGACCCGTAGCTGTGCATACGGGTCCAGTGCCCCAGGAACGGGCAATCAGGCTTATCCACTATCACCTTTAATATGCTGTTGGTGCTCCCCCGAATCCTTTGCATCGGGGATGCTGTTCTTTTCCGCATAATAGCTTGGAAACTATCTATATCAGCTTCAGCAAACATGCCCGATGCGCTACAGAACCGCGGGAGCCCCAACAGCACCCTAAAGGCGTTATTATATTGTACGCGAAGAACGTTGTAGGTCCTCTGCGTATGTCTGAGCCACAGGCTGCACGTGTAGAAAGACGTGCAAAACGCCTTGAACAGAGTGAGTTTCACCTCTCTACTACATCGTGCAAACCTACGGGCCACCATATTACATCGGATCGACAACGCTCTTCGCTCCCTCTCCATATCACTGTCATCCTTCAAATCCTCATTCACTATATGGCCAAGGTACGTAAAATGCGACACTCTATTTAGTGGTACACCATATAGGCATACCGGAGGAACCGTCTTAGGCTTTTTATTAGCTACCCTGAACACCACAAGCTCACTCTTCTTAACATTGTACAATAAACCATGGGACGTGGCGTACCCCTCACATATATGAAGCAACCGCCGGAGTCCATCAATCGAGGGACTCAGCAGCACCATATCATCAGCATAACTTATACTATTAATTATCTTACAATCAATAGAGCATCCGATACCAGTGCTGCTGAGTTCCCCAATCAAATTATTGACATACAGATTGAAAAGCGCCGGGGAAGTCAAACCTCCCTGTCTCACCCCACACTCCAACCCGTACGCCCCCGATAGAGCACCCGACCATCTGACCTGGTTGATTTGGTGGTCATACCAGTAGGCAAAGAGCTTAATGAGCTCATTTGGAAGACCTTGCTCACGCAATTTTGACCATAAGATCTTGTAATCAACCAGGTCAAATGCCTTGGAGAGGTCCAAGAAAGCAGCGTAAACAGGTGTGTTTCTATCAGTATAGTACCTGACCGTGTGCTTGAGCGCCAGAATAGCAGTGTCCGTGGACAGCCCAGCTCTAAAACCGAACTGCGCATCATGTAGATTGAGCTGTCCATTTACTCTCCGCTCAAGCACACCGTCAAGAACCTTTGCTGTTACAGTAGCTAGCGATATTGGTCTATAATTATCTCTGTCTGAGACATCGCCAGTCTTGTTCTTGACTATGGGCACAACTATTGTCCTCATCAGATCAGTCGGTAGGTACGAGTGCCTCACACAAAGATTATACAGCATAGTTAGGACTCTTGGGAGATGCGGACCAGCATATTGAAAATGTTCTATGCTGAGGCCATCGTGACCCGCAGATTTGCCCCTGGTCATGGACTGTATGATGTTCCGTATCTCTTTTGATGAGATACTAATAGGAACACCAGACAATCCACTCTCAGCGACATAACCCCGTTCCTCCGATTGAAGCCGCGAGGCTACTCCAAAATGCCTCCTGAAAGTGTTCGCAATCTCCTCAGGCTCAGTCATGCCATTAACGCTCACCGGAACCGCAGGCTTGGGGCTCAATCTCTGTGTGGACTTCCAAAATTTTTGAAAGTGCTTGCTCCTATATTCTGTTGCCAAAATGTTCATTTTAATTTGTTCCTCATTATTCTGACAAAACTTTAACTTTTGCTTAAAAACTTTTCTCGTCTCTCTCATTTCCACAAACTGCTGCCCCATGTGAGGTTTTCCATGCCACACCCAGTTAAGAAAGGCCATCACTGTACGCAATCACTGTACGCCGACCCCTCCTTTCTCTTAATAAGTTAGCGCTGCCCTCAGCCGCTTGCCGAAGCGACGTCACAATACTACTGTACAACGTATCAATTATTTTACTGTGATCCTTGTTATGGCAAAAATAATCACAACAGTTTCCGAGTTCAGACGGGAAGTCTACATTTTTAAGTTTTTCTACATAACCTATAGTAACAGTCTTTCTGTGCAGCATCTCTTTCACCCCAAACAAAGTGATTACTTTTTTTACGCACTTTGGTCAAATAAAAATATTTATAATTTTGGGTAGGTAGCATCAGTATATTTTAAGGCTATCGACCCGTGGCAAGAGAAGGGCGGCCTTATTCTGTCCAATAAAAATAGAACATATTGCTACCCAAAATTATTAATATTTTTATGTGTAGAAGGCGACCAAAATTAAATGATCAGTCGAAGGGGGTGACCAACTACAGCCTCATGTGCGCCCTCACTGCGATCAACAATACATTTTTTAGACATGCCAAGCAATATCTATTATTTCTCGTCTATTGCTTTTTTAACTTGGAAAATCCTCATTTTTACCCTTCACCTTGGGGAAGGCGGAGGGTTAAGTCGTACACTTGCCGAGTAACATCATCACGGTGTTTCTCCGCAGACCTGTGGCCTAGGGTCGCAGGATCCACTATTGCATTCACCGCACGCACCACGTCGCGAACGGTGACCGGCTGATATATTGAAATACGTGATCCCGCAGCTTGCACTACATGATTAGAATGAATAACTAGACCCAATCAGTCCTCAAAATGTATTCGAATTTATACCTCGAATGGTAAGCAGAGGCGTATTCACTGGAGTACCTACGCGAATCATATTTTGTAATGTCCCATGTGTTATAGGAGCCCAAAATACAATGATTTTCCTTTACCGAAATGTATGAAAAAAGATGATAATTTTAAGACCAAGTTATTTAGGTTTTGACAAGGGTTTAGTCAAATCATTTCTTGATATAAGCAGGTACCTACTTGACGTGGGTTTAAGAAAATAAAGTATGATAAGTACTTATGTTGAGGTCTTTTTTCATTACCTTTATTTTTACCTTTATTTACCGCAAAAGGTTGCCAATATTTACATCATCATCATCATTATTATTTATTGTTTTAGTTTTTAATAATGATAGGCTTAAGCAGTATAATTTGTCTCTAAAATTTGGTATTTTTTTAATTTGAAGTTATTCATCATAATTAGAATTAAAACGATAAACGTAAAAAAATCATTGACGCCATAAACCAGAGAAGAAAGTATAAAACAAGTCCATTCAAATTAACTCGAGCAAATTCGTTGACAAATTAAGTATAATGACATGAATCAAAATAATCAATTAGTTTTATTGTGGGCAATATCTAAACTATTTAAAAAAAAACTCGTCGCGCAGGAAAATAATATTTATTGTTCCTTCCTTATAACAAGGTAATCTTATTTTTTGTTAACCTACACGTATAAATACCTAGTCAATTTTGCTAGATTATGGTGTTGGTAGATCTAGACTAGAATATTCTTGCCAAAAAGAAAAATAATCAGAGCTACCTAATTTTATTTTTTTAACACTAAAATGTAACAAAAAACCTCAAATCTTGGTTTATGAGATATAATCATCATTTATACCTGTTTATAAGAAGATCAACAATTAATTATTGCAAAGAACAAGATTTTAGTATGATGACAACAAAATAAACTGGATTATCGAGTTGAATGTCATTAAGTAGTAGAAGATTATAAAACTACATAGTATAAAATGGCCAAGTGCGTGTCGTTCACCCACTTAGGGATCCGTGGCATGCACTAAGTAACAAACAACTAAGGTCCGTATTACAAACAACTCTGTCCGTATTCCAGACGAAAACGTAGAGCATAATATAGAGGACATCAACAAATATTTTTCAAGCATTGGTAAGCAACTAGCAGATGAGGTGGTTGCATCCAATGAAACTTATTCTGATTCGTACAATTTCGACATTCCCCGTGTCCTAAATTCTATTGTAATTCTCCCACCAGATGAGGCGGAGCTGGAATCACTCATTATGGGCCTCAAAGATAGCTGTGCCACTGGTTGGGATACAATACCTGTGCAATTTCTTAAATTATCTAAACATATAATAGTCCCTCCTCTGACCAAATTATTTGAACTATCTTTGGCCCAGGGAGTATTTCCGAAAGTTTTTAAAAGGTCACTAATCACTCCTGTTCACTAGGGCGGGGCTCGAGACGAAGTCACAAATTATAGACCAATTTCAGTTCTGACATCACTTTCGAAGATTCTAGAAAAAGTACTAAATAATCGACACATAAAATTTCTCGAATATAATAAAATTTTGTCAAACTTCCAATTTGGTTTTAGGTCGGGAAATAGTACTGAGGATGCCGACAGTGAATTGACGGATTACGTAACTAAGCAGGTTGATGCAAAGAAAAAATGCGTAGGCATATTTCTCGACCTGGCCAAAGCATTTGATACTGTCTCGATTCCTACACTTGTGAACAAGTTAGATCGCATAGGTATTCGCGGTAACGCGCTTATGATTCTGAAAGACTTTCTTAGTGACCGCACGCAGCAGATTAGAATTGGTGAACATGTTAGCTCTGATGCTCCCGTCATTTATGGAGTTCCACAGGGCAGTATCCTTGGCCCAAGTCTCTTTCTGATCTATATAAATGACTTGTGTCAACAATCTCTGACTAAAGGCAAAATTTTTACGTACGCCCATTGTCATGGCTCTAGTCTTTCATGGAGAGACTTGGGATGAGGTCCAATGTAATGCTGAGATGGGGCTCCATAGAGTCAATCGATGGCTTGGTGCAAACCTCCTTACCTTAAATCTCTCTAAAACAACATATCTTCAGTTTGCTGTTGCCAAAACTAAACCAGTGAGCATGGATCTTAGGGTTCATTCATGTAACTACGCACTCAATGCTGACTGCTCATGCATATCAATTACTAAATCAACGAACGTTAAATATCTTGGTATTTTGGTGGACGATAAGTTGAATTGGCGTCCTCATATTGACCTCACAATTGCCCGCACCAGAAAGCTCATATGGATCTTCAAGAAATTGCGACACGTTGCCGATTATGCACTCCTGAGCACGATATACTGTGCGTTAATCCAGTCAGTTCTAGGGTATAATATTGTGGTTTGGGGTGGTGCTTGCAAGTCCTTTATGATCCATTTAGAAAGAGCTCAAAGGTCCGTACTAAAAGTCATGACGTTCAGTCCATACAGATTTCCTACTAAATCACTATATGAAAAATGTAAAGTACTAACAGTGAGGCAACTGTATGTAGTGCAGATAGTAACAAAGAAACATAATGTCACCCCTTATAATGCGGTAGATTGTAATAAAAAGCGTAACGTGACAAATGTATGCTTCCTTATTAGATGTCGTACAGCTTTTGGTAGGCGGCAACAAGGTTTCATGTCCATTTACTTATATAATAAAATAAATAAAATAAAAAACATTCATCCTCTATCAAACCGTGAAACTAAAACTATAATTAAGAACTGGTTGCTAAGTTTAGATTATGACCAAACTGAAATGTTATTATTTTCAGTCTCCTAGGCCTCATATTATTATTCTTTATATGGTATTTATATTCTTATGTGGTAATCGCCCAAATGCGAGCGCGTGCACACACACACACACACACACACACACATACACACAAACACACACGCACCTATCTGTTTTTATTTACATAGTGTATAATTGTGTCCACTAGTATATGAGAGGACACTGATTTCTGTAACACAGGTCTCTTGTACCTAGCTCAGGAATCAGGGACTTCATTGTTATTTGTGTTACTTTTATGTGAATAAAGAATTTTTATTATTATTTTATTATTATTATCGTTTAGTCATTGTATATACATATAAATTATATTTTTAAATATTTCCACAAAAAATATAAAAAACATTTGAAAATATAAAAAATAGGGGTCCACCGGCAGCGGGAGCAGGGTCCAGGCTACCGGCAGTTAGGGCTCCAGAGACAGGAACCTCCTCACAATACGCGCCGTATCGAGGAGGACTGCTTTCTGTATCAGGCCCTTGATCCAGCCACCCAACGAGACCCTCATGAGATCGAGTTTGTCGAGGCTCTTGGCCATTAGGCCATTGGTCGTTATTATTATTATTAACTCTTATTTGAGAGATGTGCCAGCAGCAGTTACCATAAAGTAGAATTCCATACATGTGATAACTTCTTTTTTAAAATTACATGTAATTTCGTTTTAAAAGTACAGTATCTTATCATCCTCACTGGTTGATTTTGAAGTACCGTGCTTGACCGATGCTGTGAACGCCTGGAAAATGGCTTGTCCCAATACGGTGTTGCCCGTCAATCCGTCTTCCCAGAGACAGTGGGACGAGCCGCTTTGCAGTTTGACACGGAAAAACCTTTTGAATACGTCTGTCAATACTGCCGAGCGTACTCGTCTTTTGGCTGTGGGCGAATGGGAGTCGGGACTTTGGCTTCAGGCACTTCCGTCATCCAACATAGGCACTATGTTGGATGCCGTAAGTTTCCGTTTCGCTACTTGCCTGCGCTTGGGCGCTCCTCATCGGTGTCTTTGTGGTGAAGCAGTTGACAGCCTCGGAAACCATGGTCTGTCTTGCTGCAGGAGTGCTGGTCGCATAGCACGGCACGCCAATATTAACGACATTATCCGTCGTGCTCTTGCCACCGCCGGCGTGCCAGCTGTACTAGAACCGAATGGTTTGGCACGTGACGACGGGAAGAGACCAGATGGCATGTCCCTATTGCCATGGAAGATGGGTAGGCCTTTGGTATAGGACGCAACTTGTGTCGACACCCTTGCTCCATCCCATCTTCCTAGCTCGGCGGGCTGTGCTGGCGCTGTCGCTGCGGCCGCGGAGGCCCTCAAGCGGCGCAAATATAGTAACCTCATTGGTTGCTATGACTTTGAGCCGTTTGGGGTCGAAACGCTCGGGCCATGGGGTCCGAGTATACATCTTTTCTTTAAAGGAATTGCCCAAAGGCTGGTCGACGCTTCGCGTGACCAGACGGCTGGCTTATTCTTTGGCCAAAGAATAAGCGTTGCCATCCAGCGTGGCAACGCTGCCAGTCTTCTGGCTGCCAGTCTGGGGACACTTCCGGATGACGGTGATGAGGAGGAATATTTTGACGCCTAAGTGATATTTTTGAATAATTTGTATTTAATAATTTTGTATATAGGTAGTTAGTTTTGACTTTAGATTTGTATGTTTGTAGTTTAGTTTTATATTGTATATATTAGGTTAAAATGTAAATGATAATTGTGTAAATAAATTAACTACTTTTCGCCCCAAACTACAGTTAAGAGGGATCTCGCAAATGAGAGCTGTTTATTAATAATACAGTGCTACGTGGCTTTAAATTTTGAATCAAGGCATATTTCATAGACCACAATATTAAGTTTATTTGTATCTGAAAATTGAGGATATCATTTAAAAATATTGATATAAGTATTCAAAATAAATTATCATGCCTAAGTTCTATGTATGGAAGGCTACCCCTAATTGTTTATTTTTTAATTTAATTTAATTTCACTACACAGTTGTATGACGGTTCTCGTAAGACATTTTGTGAAATATCATCAGAATCGATGGAAAAAATGGCGAAGTTATAATAACCTTGTATGGCATTTGGACATTTGGATGGACGGTCATGACGTTATTGTAAGGGTTCCATTTTTGCTATTTGACTACGGAACCCTAAAAATTAGCAACAATGAAGCTTGTTTTGCGACGGGGAGTCACCAGAAAACTGGTTATTGGTTCCACTTTTAATAAATATGTAAGGAATTGATCTTTGGCAATTTTAAAACCTAATGGAACTTTGAGCATTTGTATAGAATTAAATTATGTGCTTTCTTTTTCTTTCCGACCCCAAGTAACTTGGGACCAGGGCAGGAAGATTATGATGAAATTATGTGCTTTTTAAAATGTTCAGGTAAAAGCGAAATACTCGGCAGAAGCATAGTTAAAGGTTGACTTATGGTCGGTTCCTATAATTAACCGAGCGTTGCTGGTTAAAATTAAGACTCGAGTATCTTTACCACTATTGAAGCACATACTCCATAACTTTGTATAGTAGACGTTGCCATTCGCTAGTAGCTATCACCTGTGAAATTAGCTTACGAGTCTTTTTTAATGCTTAGTTTGGCAATCAAAAATGCTACCGATGGTAAGCAAAACGTTTCGTTCTTGACTATAGGAAAAGGGCACATTAAACGACAAACTAAAGCTTATATTTAAAGTGGAGTTCAATCTTGTATAATCATTGGTGATCAATACATCCTCGAATTTCAAGTAAGTATTTACGTATGGTACACAGGGCGGCAAATTATGCTCTAATACGCTTGTGCCATTAGAATAATAACACTGCAGCTCATTTAAATAACAACATCAATACTTGTAATGCCTTGACTGTCTTGTTGGTCTAGTGGTGCAAGCGCGACTACTGAGCATGGGGTCCTGGGTTTGATTCCTAGGTCAGGCAAAGTGTTATTGGGTTTTTCCATTAGGAACTTCTTAGTAGCAGCCTGGTGTCCGGTTTAGGGCCCGGTTATAGGGTCACCCCCTATTACATGAGACTTAAACATAACTGCCGAAACGAGGGTATACTAAAACACCTCTGCCGTACCCTTCGGGGAATATAAGGCGTGATGTTATGTTGTACTTGTAATAAAAAGCTGATCTTCTCTCTATATATTCCTGGACCTACGGTCAGAGCTTTGGAGTGCCTGAGCGATGTTATTTTTAACCCCCGACGCAAAAAGAGGGGTGTTATAAGTTTGACCGCTATGTGTGTCTGTCTGTCTGTCTGTGTGTGTGTCTGTCTGTGGCACCGTAGCTCTTAAACGGGTGAACCGATTTGAGTGCGGTTTTTTTTATTTGGAAGCTGATTTTCTAGCGAGTGATCTTAGACATGTTTTATTAAAATCGGTTCAGCCATTTCAAGGTTATCAGCTGTTTTGTTAGCTGCGGTAGGGTTCTTAGACGCATAATGTGTATTACTTTACTTTCAAACATACGTGTGAAATAAAATTTGAAACACTCATGTATGCTATATAACTATGCAAGATTATGAAATTCTTGGTCTGATGCTGCAGCCAGGATAACCAGTGCACTAGTACACTCTTGAAAAAATAATAGCAGATATGTCGTGTTTGGATTCGTTTTGATCAGTATTTGATTCTACATGCAATTCAATGGTGGCGACATGATGAGCTGATGCTGCAGCCAGGATGTCCAGCACACTAGTACACTCTTGAAAAAATAATAGCAGATATATGTCGTGTTTGGATTCGTTTTGGAATTTAGTATTTTGTGACTCGATTCACAATTCTAGCGAATTCACAAAGTTGTAAAAAGATTTTTATGGCATGTGGCACATCACTAGCAAGAGGATAGACTAGAGAATTTTTGAGAGAGTTCGAAGATCCCGGTCGCTTTTGTTTTTTTTTTATAGCCATGTAAATAGCTCTAACATGGACATCTTTAATTGAAGTCCGAAACTTTGCGAGTAAATTAAAAAAAAACTAGATGGCTAATGTCACTAATTTTGATATCAAAAATACTGTCATACAATACACATCTAAACAAAATTAAAATTCAGAGTCTACGACTTATACTTTTTTAAAAATTTGTATTTGAATGTAAAATTTGGGTATTTTTTTAATAATAATAAAATAATAAAAAGTCGATGAAAAAAAATCGACAGGGCATGAATAGTGTTTAGGGGTCTGAAAGGATAGCAGATGGCCCCCCCAGTCGACCATTTCAATTTGGCACACGATGCACCAAACATCCTATATATTTACTTAATACTAAGTTTAAAAAGTTTAAAATAAAATATAATTAAAAATTTAAAAAATCCCCGACGCAAAAAAACGAACTTTTAAAAAGTCAAAAATAATAGTATCGTTGAGCCATCAAATTCGATTTTTAATTACAGAAATTGATGGATGGCACGATAACGTTTGCTCGTTGAAATGGCGATATAATATCACGTCGGGGTACCGCTAAGTAAATTAGCTAGCTAGTAAATTAATAGATGGTCAATTAAATGAAGGGTCTGACTTACTTTAGCAGTACCCCGACGCGATATTATATCGCCATTTCAACAAGCAAACCTTATCGTGCCATCCATCAATTTCTGTAATTAAAATATATAGGTGTTACTCAATCGAATTTGATGGCTCAACGATACTATTATTTTTGACTTTTTAAAAGTTCGTTTTTTTTTGCGTCGGCGGTTTTTTAATGTTTTGAAATAATCATAAAATAGTTTTGTACTCTCCTTGTGAGAGTCGATTAAAGCTAATTTATGTTAATTGCTCCGGGTCCTGAAGACGCCACTCAAAATTCAAGGCGAGTAACTTTTGCAAAGTTCACGTTTTGATATTAATTGTTATTATTTTCTAGCTATGTTTTGTCACAGATTTTGTTTTTAGATGTATAATTTTGTGAGAGTAAGAGTCGATGAACCTGGCACCGTAAATGTGTCCGAAAAATGGCAATAGGCTTGCTATCTTGCCACTGATTACATGGGACTTAATAATGAGACGAAACGTGTACAGACCCCTGTAATAGGAGAACACCTCTGCCTTCCCCTTCGAGGATTACAGGTGTGTATGTATAATTTTTTAGTGTACAGTATTTTTGTACACAGTTGTGTTAAATATCTTTGGCCCGTTATTTCGGAACTAAATAAAACTGCAGTACTGATGTCATATTTCTTAAGAATAATGTATAATTATCTTGCAAAGTTATACCACAAAACAGATAGGTACAGAAGTCAATCACAAGTATGTACTTCACTTTTCATACCTACGCTCGGCGGTCATTCTATCTATCTCTCTCAAGCGCATGGCACTCGCGCTCGCACTCACTCGCACTCTGATCCCAAACGGTCCGAGATATCGTGTCCGTGAGCAGTGTCTATGTGAGCGTTGCTCGAGCGCACTTGTATGTAGATTGACTTCTGTACCTATCTATTTTGTGGTTATACTGAATACTGCAGATAACATAGGAAAGTAAGTTCGATTAAGTAAGTCCGTCGCAGCCTGGGCAGTCAGCCCCGTTAATAACATTGCTGACTAATTAATCTTTTTACCACAGCATGAGCTATTTATGTGCTCGTGCCGACACGTCGAGAGAGACAGATGGGAAAGTATGGCTCAATAGGCAAGAACGATCGTGTAGAGCAGGGATGCACAGACTGCGGCCCTTCGTCAATAATATACATGCGGCCTGCCAGCGAATTAAACTCTTTTATGTATTTGTATGAAAATATTGCAATATTTTAAAGTTTTTTAAATGCCCAATCTACTTTTTTTTTCAGTAAACTTAATTTCAACTTTTTTATTCTTTTTAATTGTGGTGGCCCGCTTTTAGCTCATAGTCTGCCCGAGTGGTCCTTAGATCTAATAAGTCTGTGCATAAATGCGTCTACCATGCAAAATGATCGGCCCTTGACCGATTAGTTTTCTACAGCGTTCCTAACACGTGCCCATACGATCGCCGATCATTAATTGTGCAGTTGATCGCCGAACTTTATTTGTTCTAAGCAGCACTCGTCATTTGGATGGATTGTGTCAGGGAGTATATGAAAGATACGGGAGTAAATGATAATGAGACGGCTGATAGGGAAGAGTGGAAGAGAAAAACATACTGCACCGACCCCAAGTAACTTGGGACCAGGGCAGGAAGATGATGATGAGCACTCGTAATTTAATTTTCCTCCATGTCTTTTTAATAACTTTACATGATGCACAATGACGTAATTATTGTAAACAAAAATTTAATAAATGGTATGTAGCAGCATAGACTTCAGGTCCATGTTGAATGCTGGACGCGCAGGATATGGATACGAGTGATCGTGTGGACACTCGCGCAATGATAGGCGACCATGTGCTTGTCCATGGTGGATCGTATACAGACGGTGCCTGCATCTGTAGTAGTAGTGCAAGCATAATATATTCAAATTTAAATTCAAGCGCGCCTCATATTTTTTGTCGGTGATGAATTGGCTAATCTTAATTTTTAATTTGTTCATAAATATAGGATCAATTTTTTTGTGATGGTTGGGGCGGTTTTATGCTTACCTAGTGACCCGTACGTCCTTAAATCAGGAGTATATAATAAGCGTATACAGTAGTAAATCATCAGTGTACATTGAAAATTGTTACAATGAAGTTCGTAAGTACCTATCTAGTTAAATTTTATTCTACCAGCATTTAAACATTTCCCTAGTCACTAAAGCAGGGTCTGCTGGTACCATATTTTGGTTTCAAATAGCTCCTAAGACGTTTTTCTAACTAAATTGGGGCGTGGTCTAAATGTTTACTGTGTTGTATTGTAATTGGTCCGAGTATTCACTAATCATGTTTTGTTAGAATTTAAGTGTTTTGTAGTGCTTTACATTTCAAATGTACTCGTTTTCTGTCAGTGGTTTAAAACTAGCTAGCTTACGAATAAATAGGATTTCTAAACGAGTTTTTCTGAAGTTTGAAATAAATAAAAACTTTTTAATTTCGTAAATGACAAAATAGAATTAATTTCACGTGGGATGTGTCCTGGGACGTTTTCATAGAATGTAACCATACGTCGATTGTTATTAAAAATTCAAGAACAAATTGCAGAAACGTTCGCTATTTTACGTTCATCAATATAAGTGTTTTTCAACACACTTGCTCATAAAGTGGCTCTTATTGGACCGCTTTTAGTCCGTAATGTAGCTTATTGCGGACTAGCCCGGTAAAATGTGCCACAGATTAATGATATAGGTATGTCTACGAATTTTACTTTCATATTTTTTTTTCAATCTTAGCAAAGCGTTTTTATGTCTAAAAATTAGTAAACATTTTTGTTAAAAAAAGAATAAATAAACTGTGTTAATTAAAATATGCTAATAAACTTTAAAACTTTTTTAAAAAATGGGTCACGTAGTATGGGTACTTTCCCTAATCGAGGCATGTGATAGCCTGTTGCCACCATAATCTAGAGAGAAATACCTGGCGGCTTACGAAACTTTCATACAATACAAAATCAGCAAAAATGCCCAGTCATTTTTTGAGAACGTATTTTTGGCTTACTTCAATGGACTGGCAAATAAATACAAGCCCAGCTCGCTCTGGTGTAGGTATCCATTCCATGTTAAAAAACACAGTTAAGACCAAAAATTATAGTGAAATACCAATACCACAACAAAAACTGTTCGGTATCATTTTGAGAATTGTACTTTCACTAATTGTTTCAATAATTAAAAGTAAATCACAATACAAGTCTGTTGTTTTCGTCGCAAGTGTGTTGAGAAATGTCGTATGATACGCGTGTGCATTTATCATTACAGTCTCGGCTCACTGATTGCACTCCCTGCGGCTGGCGCGCACTATACCGCCTCGACCGTAATGACCAACGTAGTAATGTACTATTATGTAGTTTCGATTTTGAATAACCCCTACGTTTAAAAAATTAAATTTTTTCTAAGAACCATCCGACGTGAAAAGTACCTTCTATGTTATAGATAGACTAGCGGTCCGTCCCGGCTTCGCACGGGTGGACATTTTTCCCGTTTTTGCAACATTTTTCATTTATGCTCCGCTCCTATTGGTCGTCGCGTGATGTTATATAGCCTGTAACCTTCCTCGATAAATGGAATTCTTCTTCCTGCCCTTATCCCACACTAGGTGGGGTCGGCACAACGTGTATTTCATAAATGCATGTTGTTAGAGGTTTTAGCTTATTGTTTTATGACCGACCGCCTGCCTGATATCAACCCTCCTTGGGAATACTCGTTGCGCTGTCGCGAGGGTGACCCAATGTGCTTGCTGATATTATGCACTGGGTTCCAAAATGATATGCTTGTCAATCTTATAGCCGCCAACTAAGTGGACTATGTTCTTCTCGGTTGGCCGCAATAAGTGGACTATGCAACACAAAAAAAAAACAATTCCAACCAGTAGTTCCTGAGATTAGCGCGTTCAAACAAACAAACAAACTCTTCAGCTTTATAATATTAGTATAGATTAGTTGATCAAGAAATCTTTCTCTTTCCAGTTTGCCTTCTTCATCATGGTATTGTGCGCCATCCTGGCTCTGGTGGGTGCTGACTACAGTGGCGAGCCAGTAGAAAGAGTGGCCCGAGCCACCGGCGAAGACACGGCACCAGGACATCATAATTACGGATACGGGTATAAAGGATATAAAGGTTAAAACCCACTGATGATTTAGTTTTTGTTTACATTAAATTAACACACTGGACCTGTTTTGCAAAATTAAATAAGTATAATAAATAACATTTTGTTTCGCAATTATTTGGTTTTTTATTTCCTTACATTATTAATTTTGTGTTCTGAGAAGGTTCTTTGGTAATGCCCCGAAGATTTTCAAGTCGTGTTCAACTAGCTTTTTTGACACAAAATATAATCATAACAATAAGTTGTGGATGTTATTAATTGGGTATCTATCCCCTGGTAACTTTGGATGCTCTTGTTATGTACCCTGGTCTCTATATGAATATCTACAGAATTATATCTACTAGAAGTATTAGGGTGCATTAAAAGAGCTTCCATAGGTTACCAGGGTCTTACCCAATTGATGCAGCTGTCTGTACAATACCAATCAAAGTAGTGTCAGCTACGACTATCTTTATGAGACATTTAAGCTGATAAATCTGTTTATAACATATCATAGCATCACGCCTGTATTCCCTTAAGGGCAAGGCAGAAGTGTTTAGTAACACCCTTATTTCACCGTCATGTTTAAGTTCCATACAATAGTGAGCGAGTCTATTGTCATCAACCGGGCACAAATCCAAACCCCGGGTTGCTACTGAGGAATTCTACACGGAAACACCCAATAACACATTGCCCGACCTGGGGATCTGTTTATATAATAATAACCAGCAACTATAGAAAAAGTTCTTCACAAAGGACAGGTGCGTAGTACTCTCAACCGGCGTGCGTGTATGACAAGATGTAAGTATTAATGTGGATGAAGCGAAAGGAGTATGTAAAGGTCGTAGCATGTGGCGTTCTATAGTTTCTGCCTACCTCCATGGGAAAAAGGCGTGAGGTTATGTATGTATAAAAAAAGTCTGGTGATTACGTCAAACCCTCACGACAACCGTTCATTGCAGAATGGTACCTATTCAGAAACCTATGTTTATAATTTTCGTAAGTTTGTATTCAATTAAAGAAGTCAGTGCGTGTGAATATTACAAAACAGGATTGCATATTATTAAAATAAATGTCATGCTTACAAATTAAAATATTTGTTACATAATAGTTACCTACGTAGTAAGATAATTCTACGACTATTATAATATTATTATATTTAGCACAAATTTAATCTGAATACTAATATTAAATTATACGGATGTTTGTATTAAGTTAGTACACAGAAGATGAGTCACCTATTAGAAGTGGTTATTCTTAGAGATACAGAACACTGACATCAAGTTTTGAGAGAGAAGTTCACGGTGCTATATTAGTTTACGATTTGTCAGAACCAAAGTCTCTAGCAAAACTGAATGAGTGGGTCGAGGAACTTAAAGTATACTCCACCAAGAAGAACATAGTCTGCTTAGTTGTCGGCAATAAGACTGACAAGCATATCATTTTGGGACCCAGTGCATAATATCAGCAAGCACATTGGGTCACCCGCGCGACGGTGCAACGAGTAGGTATTCCCAAGGAGGGTTGATGTCAGGCAGGCGGCCGGTCATAAAACAAGAAGCCAAAACCTTTAACAACATGGATTTATTAAATACATGTTGTGCCGACCCCACCTAGTGTGGGATAAGGGCAGGAAGAAGAAGAAGAGTTCTTAACAGGTCAAGAATAAACAAGAGCTTGACTTGAATTATTCTACGAAGCCAAAGCAATGTCATTATGGCCTTCAAAGTTCATCAAAATGGCCTTTTTAATAGAGGCCTAGATTTTACAGTACGATTGGCTAAACGAGCGACACATTAAAGAATTTCATAATTCGAGTCTCGTTCATAATATGTAAAAAATAGGAACTCTTCTTCTTTTCGTGTGGTTAGTGACTAACCTGGTGTCTGAGTTTATGCCGCCCATGGGCCTCTGACTTGGCTTCATATGCCGTCGAGAAATATCTCTCAGGCACGCCGGTTTCCTTACGATGTTTTAAAATAAAATAAAATAATAGGAACTTCATTAAATGTTTTCAAACTTTCGCGATTTGTATACATAATAAAAATACTAAATCGGGTCTAATCGCGTAGAAAATTTTTATAAGGCAGAAAAATTTTCTACGCGATTAGACCCGATTTAGTATTTTTATTAGGAACTTCATTATCTTATTAATTGTGTACACTATTCTCCACCCTGCCCGCCCTTTGTACTAACCGATATAACCCGCCGCCCGGTCTGTCTCATTCCACATACATACATAAACTCACGCCTTTTTTCCATGGGGGTTGGCAGAAACTATAGAACGCCACATGCTACGACCCTTACATACCCCTTTCGCTTCATCCACATTCATACATCTTGTCATACACGCACGCCGGTTGAGAGTACTACGCACCTGACCTTTGTGAAGAACATCACCAATGACATCAATGTATGTCCTTCTAGGACGTCCTCTACCGGCGTTCCCATTGACATCCGCCTTATAAATTCCTTATGTTAATTGCCGTTCACTCTGTTGAGAGAATGAGTGAACGGCGATCTCATTCCAATATTTTCATAAAAGTTTCCTTTGTGGTTTTATTTTTTCTTCGTGACATAGCATAACATCGCGCCTTGTATTCCCCGACGGGTTCGGCAGAGGTGTTTTTTAGTACACCCTCGTTTTGCCAGTTATGTTTAAGTCCCATGTAATAGGAGGGCGAGCTTATTGCCATTAACCGGGCACAAATCCAGACTCCGGGCTGCTACTGAGATATTACCCGATAACACTTTGTCCGACCCAGGAACCCAGGACCCTATGCTAAGTAATCGTGTTTGCGATCACTAGACCAACAAGGCAAAATTATTATTTCCTTAAGTATGTCCAATACAACACTGTCGTGATGACGACAATAATAGCATGATATTTAGCAAAAAACTAATATAATATAATAAAACCAATTTATTAAAGCGAATTTCAACTACCAAGTTTTGAGCTTCGTGCCATTTGTGGGTCTGCGTCGCGGTGATCGTGCCAGCCTCAGGCGGTGGCTCAGAGTCATGGTGAGGTGGTGCTGGTTCCCGTTCTATTATAAAAAAAACGTTATGGTAAAAAAGTAACGCAGTAAAACTTTTTACAAACTTCACCGTAGTAACTTCTGAAGAATAATATATAAAAAGTGCATTGTCTGCCTTTATCTATACTAATCTATACTAATATTATAAAGAGGAAAGATTTGTATTTTGGATTTTTGTATTTTTGTATGTAACGAATAAACTTAAAAACAACTGGACCGATTTCAAAAAATCTTTTGCCGTTAGAAAGCTACGTTATCACTGAGTAACATAGGCTACGGGCGGAGCCGCGAGGACACAGCTAGTAATAAATAAAATTATATACTCTTATTGTCTGGGGACTACTTTTATTTTGCATAAAATTAAGTACCCACTGTATGCTAACTCTATTATATACATAACGACTATTATACAGAGACGGGACGGTGTCATTGCAGTATTGCCTGATTTTGAGTTCTACTTCTTAGGCGACCACAGTCTCTTTTGTTGTTGTTCGGATGGATGGACGTGGTTTTAGGCAAACTAGGAAAGTCGCATATCGTCGCTTATGTTCTAATACCGCGTAGGCAATTCGAAAAATAGTAGTTATAAGTTACGCACTTCATTTGATAGGGAATTGAAAAACGCATCGTTTGACCAACCACAATCAATGGTTAGATCCAATAGCAACGCGTTATTTCAAAAACAAAATCCACAGCGTACCTACTACTCAAAACAAAATAAGAGTCACTAGGTTTTTAAGGTATACCATGAAAAATATGAAATTAACATATTGTTCAATTTAAGTAACCTTAAAACAATGTAATTGTTTACCGTTTAGGGTAGTAACTGTTGAAATTAGTGATTAATAAACATTTTTATTTAATTTTTGATAAAAAATGTCAATTTAGGATAAAAAACACAAATAACAAAAAGTCACTAAAAACTAAAAAAATCTTCACTTTTTATTTCTTTTTCTCTTCTTTAATAACGGGTATGCCCTCCTCTTTTGGCTATGCACTCCTGTAACCTGGAATGCATGCTCTCTATCAAATGCCTCACGTTTTCAGCTGGGATCTCTTCCCAGGCACTTTTCAAAGCGTCAATCAGTTGCTGCTGGTTGTAGACCTCTTGCGCACTCTCTCTAACCCTTCGTTTTAATTGATCCCACATGTGCTCGATCGGATTTAAGTCCGGACTGTTTGCTGGCCACGGCAACACTTGAATGTGAGAGCCTTCCAGTACAGACTGGGTCGCTTGCGTTGTGTTTGCACGGGCATTGTCTTGCATCAGGATGAACCCAGGATCCATTTGCTGTGCAAATGGAATCACATGAGACCTGATGACTTCCTCAATGTAACGCTGAGCAGTTACGGAACTTTCATTTAAAATATTGAGTTCAGTTTTGCCGTATAAGCTTATTCCACCCCAAATCATTACATTGGGTCCACCGAAACGGTCAACTTCGTGAATGCAGGGTTCAGAAAATCGCTCGCCACGTCGCCTCGATACTCTAATGCGCCGATCGTCATTAAATAATTTGACTTTACACTCGTCGGTGAAAAGCACCATGCCCCACTCGTTTAAGTCTAGTCTAAATATTGACGGGAGAAACTTAAACGATTTGCACGTTGAGCCCTGGGCAAAGGAATTCGAACAACTCGACGTTGTGAAGTTTGCTGGTCTTCGTACAATACGGATCGTTTGGTCACTGACACGAGGACCCGTTGTCAACCGTAGGCAATTTTGTAACTTCCGAGCCGTCACTGTGCGTTCTCGGCGGGCACTTAACCGGATGTACCGATCCTCGTGAACAGTTGTAATGCGAACTCTACCCGAACCAGGTCTTCTTGCAACACTACCAATCTCTTGGAAGCGATTCCAAGCATTTTGGATAGCTTTCCGAGAAAAACCCAGATGCAAAGCCACAGACCGCTGCGAATTTCCTTCTTGGATCATTGTAACGGCTCTGGTTGCAGTAATTGCGTCCATATGTCTTCGTACTTGTGGCATATAAGATGTTATTTAAACAAATTAACAACAAAATTAAACGATTATTTTAGAATATCACGAAGATAATCAAAACGAAACTTAAAGAAAAATCGAAACAAAACAAGAAAACTTCAAATTCTTTATTTTTTTTTAAATGATGACCAGTTTTGGTCTCAAGTACAAAATCAAAGATGTTAAATATTGAAGAGTTTGTAACATCAATATTTTGTTACTTATTAATTACTTAAAGTTCATTAAATTACACTGAAATGTGAAAATAACGAGTGGCTCTTATTTTGTTTTGAGTAGTATAATATTTTTTCCATCAAGCTATGTAAACAGCTAAAACAGCGTGAAAGTCAGGTGAGTTACTGGATCGTGTCGCGAAAGAGCTCCGTCGAAAAAACTAATATCCCACCAAAAACATTCTGTAAAAAACTAGCCAAGTCTCGATGGAGCTGCTTGTTTATCTCTAAAAAGTAATGAAATCTAAACAAAGTCGTGCCAAGTCTAAGGTTCCTTACTGCGATTTCTTTATTATTATAGTTAATGTTGTGTGACTTGGCCGTTGAAGGTAGTAGGCCGTAGCGCATGCCGGGGACGGCGGACTATGCTAATCTGGGAGGGTTTATAATCGGACGTGGGAAGTTAACATGTTTGTGTGACATCTCTATATAACTTTAAAGGATGATTTTCAACAAACGGCTCGCATCGCATCGGATCGGAACGGATTTTACAATCTTTAAACTATATTAAATCGTGTACACAGTATTTAACGTCTATATTACCAAGCCGCGCATAGCAAATTGACCGCGGGCGTCTTCCGCGACACACGATCGTAGCCGAAAGTATGCTGCGACGCCCGATCGGTTCCGTTCGCCTGTCGTCGTATCCAACACGGTAGGAATGAAAGTATTTGATTAGGTGCAGAAACGGATATGTTCGCAAGCGACGGTACGGAGCCGATCGTGTGCGTCGACATCCTGCCGGACGCAATCGGCTGTCGCCGCATCCGCTCGTATCCCTTCCGATCCGATGCGATGCGAGCCGCTTGGTGGAAATCAACCTTTACGGGGCCACCGCAACAATTTTTATGAACGTTTCAATGACAAAATCCCTTGTCTATAAAACACATTTACGGCAACATAACATAATTTTAATACTTACATAGGGATTTATAATTTTAGATGATCACAAAATATTTTTTTATTGACTACATTCGTCGCTTCAAAAATTAAGTTGGTAATATTGGTGAAACTGGAACTTAAAAGTGTTGGGGTTGCGGTGAATGCAATAGCGAATCCCGTGACCCTGGCTTTAGGTCCTCGGAGGGAAACCGTGGTGATTCTATTCAGTAATAGTCCGACGTCACATAACCCTTTGCGTTCCCCAGGGTGGAAGGAATTCGTGCGGATTTACCCACGTTAAAAACAAGAAAACAAAAGGAACTTAAAACTCTTCAATTACAGCTAAACAATTTTGGTACAGTTCGGGCGACGAGTCGTGGCCATTTTGAACATAGGCTTTGCGAACTTTCCCGCATGTAGGTACACTCGTGAAGAAAACAGTTACTGTAATAATTATTGAATAAACTTTACTTAAATAATGGCCAATCCTAAGATCGTAGTAATTAAATGTTAACTTAAAGCCCTTTTGGGGCTAAAAAATCTATCCCGCAACAACCTGCACGATGTTCAGAGTGGCCACGACTCGTCGCCCGAACTGTAGGTACCTAATTCTCATAACACGTGGCTCTTTTTGATTTTAAACCTGTTGCGATTTTAATAAATAATGTAACCTGTTATGCGTGTATGTTTTGACTATGATTGCCTATGATAACTTTAAAATATGAGTTTAATGTTTTATACATCCGTGGCCTTCAAATTGTAATATATAAACGTCCACATTTCATAGGAGCCCACATAGTCCAACAACTATTCTCAAAATGAAATACGTGAGTAACAATAATAATTATTAATAATATTAATATTGTATCATCTTGGTATTAGCACAGTGTTAACTATCTACTCCATACAGTGGTTTAACGAGAGTTTGACATAACCACAGAACAACAATTTGTTGTACTTGAGCGATAATTCCCGTTGATCCTCACCCGCTTGTCCACCATCGGTGGACAGTGACATGTTAAGAATGCCCTACCTCTATCCTCTTGACACAACAGAATAAAAGTGATTTAAAGAATTATTACAAATATCCACGTCCTGTCTGTGTGTTTGTCGTTTAAGTGCTTTGTGTCACAAAACTGGGACACCTCATTATCATATGTGGAACTTCCTCTTCCTACATGTCGACTCAGCAGTCATTGTTCCGATAAAAGTTGTTACGGCCAATGGTCTAAGAGCCGAGAATCTTGACTGATATCTGAAGAGACTCTCGTTAGGCAGCTGGATCAAGGGCTTGATACAGAAGGATTTATTACTGGACACCGCGGTTAACCGCTGAATACCGGTAGCTTGTGCCCTGTTTCCGACGCCGGTGGCCTACTATTTTTTTATGTGGTGTTTTGTTAATTTGATGGAAATAACTAAAATTGTATTCTTTTCAGTTCGCTTTGTTCGCCATATTGATGTGCGCCGTGCTCGCGCTAGTGGGCGCAAACGTGCGTGCACCAAGGGGAGGAAGACTCGTGCGTAGAGTGCCCGAAGAGGGAGCACCGGCCGTGGGGCCGCAGCCCGGCCATAAACACGGACACGGACACGGACACGGATACGGATACGGATACGGATATGGACGCTAACTCTTCCTATCCATGATACGATTAACTGCTCTAACTTGCTATGTGATTGGACTTGACGTTTTCGGAATAAATTTGTTATAGATAAATACATGATTTTTATTTTGTAATCAAAGGGAATGTTATGAGTTGTCCTTATTTATTGCGTGAACTACTCCCGTTCAACGCACATGGTAGAAGCAAGCACATATCGCTCGCAAATGCCTGTTGTTTTATACGTCTACCCAACTATAGTTAACAATTAGAAAATCAAATAATATTATGGATATAAATGAATTTTCACTTTAAAGGTGTCATAACTCCGAAAATACTAACAATTGACTTTAGTTGTGTAGTACCAAATGTTTAGTTTAAAAAGACCTTTATAATGATATATCACTCATTGCTAGAGGAGGAGTAGACCAACTTCTAAACATTTCGCCCATTTTCCTTTGCTTTATTAAACTGGTTTTATTTTATTTATTAGGGGTTATTAAAACCTCGCTTACAGCTCGTTTTTAAACTCACACTCGCGTTCTAATAATTCCTTTTATGCAACAGTTTCATAAACTACTTTTATGACTCCCGTCAAGATTTTTCAAAGACCTATTCAAAGATAAGTACCTTATAAGGCAAGCAATGCATATATATAAATCACCTCTACTTTACATTTAGGGGAGGTACCCTAATTATTTTTCGATTATATTTCGTAACTTTGTTGGCGTTGCAGATATGTTGGTATAACCATGCCTTTGTATTTGGTATCGTACAATACAGCCACATATCTTTCAGTTTCCGTGGATTGACAATATCAAATTGGAAAGAAACATGTTGGTGACAGCTCTCAGGTTTCGATCTGGCCACATCCCGTCAAATAAATTCGCATATTTAATGCAAAAAGTAGCTTCTCCTAACTGCGAGGACTGTGGACGGATAGAGGATGTTTTACACATTCTATGGGAGTGTATACGTAACGAAGCTTACAGGTTTATGCATTCGGGTGTAGCCAGAGAGATGGATATTGGTCTTTGCAATAGTATCTTGGCAAAACCTAAGTCAGACGATGCCAAAATTCTTTATAAATTAGCAGAACTAGGTCTTGCTAAGCAATAACCTCATTTACTATATATTTGTTTTTTGTTATTTTGTCTTACAGGGCGATGTGGTCGCTCAGCGACAAAGCCCATAATAAATAAATATTTAAAAAAAACTATGCCTTTCAGCACTACTTCTTCATAGCACAAACAGTCTGCGAATAATCAGACTGTGTGGCTGACAGAAAGACGGACATGGCGTAACTATAAGGGTTCCTACTTTGACTACGGAACCCTAAAAATTCACTCTTCAATTTAGCGAGTGCGTTATTTTATATTAGGCTTGTTCAACTAGTGCCCGATGAAAACGCTGGGAATAGTCGTAATACTCGTAGAGGGGCTCGTGGCTAAATAACAACCGCGCCGATCGTACGATTTGCGAGGTTAAGCTGCGCTTGCCGCGGTCAGTCCGTGGATGGGTGACCATTTGTTACACATCGAGACCCCTCCGTGCCTCGGAGAGCACGTTAAGCCGTCGGTCCCGGGTGTCATACGAATACCTATGACAGTCGTTACGGGTAGTCAGAAGCCTGAAAGTCTGACAAACGGTTTAACCTTAGGATATCGGCATTGCCCAGTTACTGGGTTGCGGAGGTCTGATGGCAGTCGCTCCGTGTAAAATACTGGTATTCAGCCGCATCTGGTTAGACTGGTAGCTGACCCAATTTTTCAAGATTGCCCAATGGCTGGTCGACGCTTCGCGTGACCAGACGGCTGGCTTATTCTTTGGCCAAAGAATAAGCGTTGTCATCCAGCGTGGCAACGCTGCCAGTCTTTTGGGCACGCTTCCGGATGACGGTGATGAGGAGGAATATTTTGACGCCTAAGAGATATTTTTGAATAATTTGTATTTAATAATTTTGTATATAGGTAGTTAGTTTTGACTTTAGATTTGTATGTTTGTAGTTTAGTTTTATATTGTATTATTAGGTTAAAATGTAAATGATAATTGTGTAAAGAAATTAATTGAATTAAATGGTTTTAAATATAACATGATTATACTATTTAGTCTGTTCAAAATGAACATTACCTGCTCCTGTTTTTTTACATATACTCATGGAGGGGCTCGTGGCTAATTAACAACCGCGCGGATCGTACGATTTTGCGTTTGGCGCGATTAATCCGTGGATGCCTGACCATTCGTTACGCATCGAGACCAAATCATACCCCGGAGAGCACGTTAAATTATCGATTCCGGGTGTCATACGAATACCTATGACAGTTGTTACGGGTAATCAGAAGCCCGAAAGATTAACAACCGGTCTAACCTATCCTAATATTGACATTGCCCAGTAACTGGGTTGCGGAGTTTTGATGGTAGCCCCGTGTAAAATATTGTTATTCAGCCGGCATGTGGTAAGACTGGAAGCCAAAAACGTTGGAAAAATGTTAGACAGAACCGGCAGAATAATATTCTTACTCATTTAAAGCTGTCTATCATAGAAATTACACTAGTATACTTTGAAAATAAGTTGACGTCTATCTTAGGGTTAGCCTGTACCTATTGTTTTAGCCCGGCCGCACTTTATAAGAAAATGTCTGTCAAATTTCTGAAAGGCACTCTTCACATACATTTTGTATTACCTATACCCCTCTCACACTGTTTGAATTTGCTATATGTGGGCTCTAATAAAAAAATTATACGCAGAAGTCCTTCGCGCACGCGTCACCATTTTTCTGACGAATATTTCGCATAATGTGCGGCCGGGCTTAAAAATGTGTTGAGATGTGAAAATATAGTTATTAACTAACTCTACAATCAATAGAAACCCTAGTCACAAGAAACAAATACAATAAGTATCTACGTTTTGACAGTTTTCGATATTAATAAAAAAAGTAGAATAGAAAGAGTAATAAATAATAAACAAATAGAAAAAGATAGACTAATGCGACAGTTTCAGTTCGGTCGGAACTTAAAAATAAATGATTTTCAAAAAATAAATGAAATATTTTGGGTCTTATTTTTCCTCCTTAACCTGTTTTCAATGTGCATTTAACAGATTAAATGCACTTATGAATAAGATGTTGTTATGAAAAAAGAAAAAACATCTGGTGCACTGACCTTAAGGTTTTGATATATAAAGCTGATGTTTTAGCATACCCAATATTGTTCTAAAGGAACTCACAAACTCAAGTCAAAATGAAATTCGTAAGTAAACATTAATTTAATACTTTTAAAACTAATCCATTTCATTAAATTTTACTTTCTTCCTAGTAGGTAGTTGTATTCAACAGCAAAAGACAAAAATATATTTGAATTTTAAAATTAATTATCTTTTCTATCTATACTTAATATTATAAAGAGGAAAGATTTGTATTTTAGAATTTTTGTATTTTTGTATGTAATGAATAAACTTAAAAAATTACTGGACCGATTTCAAAAATTCTTTTGTCGTTAGAAAGCTACATTATCACTGAATAACATAGGCTATATTTATTACTGGAATAAAATTTCTTACGCGGGCGGAGCCGTGAGGACACAGCTAGTATAGGTAATAATAAATCTGTAGACTTAGTGTATCTATACATTAGAATTGTTAAAAAAAAGCGAATTATAAATTGTTTCTCTTTTATCATAATATACCATTATAATTCTATTATTTCCTTTCATTCAAGAATTCACTTAAAATGTTTTTGTAATTCTCTATCGTAGTTTCTTAATTAACGAAAATAATAAATGGCACATTTTCATTCTGAAAACAATTTTGATACTTTGATCAATCATCACTCAAGTCACTGACTTTATGTAGTAGGTACATTTCTTCGTAGTAGGTACCTACATTTAAAATAAAATCTGGTCTAAATTGATATTTAATTTGTTATTGCAAGCGGACCTTTGTTTTTATTCCAATTAATTTAAATATATGCAAATGACGTTCATAAAGAACTAATTTCTAGTCTTATTGGGATAAATGATTTCCATTCGACTGTTGAGTTTAGAGCGACTCCATTATTCATTCCTTCAATAAAACTAAGAATTTGCATTGTCAGCTTTATAGTGATAAAATACTGACAGTACACAACAGCTGCCCTTTTATTCAGAATCTTTCAAAAATTCAGTAGTCAACCCATACAGTCTTTCATCTCGTTTTGTTTGTTCGATAGTCGTTACGCGAGAAAACGAGATAACAAACCAAATCGTTCGACAATTTACTTAGCGAAGAGTTATGAATCAGGGGATGGTAAGATAAGAAGCCAGGAAACACCTTCCTAAAAGGATGCTTATCGACAACCGTATCACTGACACGAGAAAACAAAACTAATTTTATGTTTTTACTTCCAGTTCGCATTCTTCGCTCTGTTGGTGTGCGCCATCATGGCTAGCGCGGCCAATGTCATAGATTCAAAAGGTGGCTATAGCGATTATGCGCCTGTTCTGAGGGCAGCTCGCGGCGCCCCCGGCCCACACCACCACGGGTATCACCATCACTATCACCATCACCACCACGGATACGGATACAAACACTGAAACTGGATGATTTGAATTAAACCTTATAGACTAATTTAAGTACGTTATTGTAAAAATAATCTTATAATAAAGATCACAAAACACATTTTGTATTTAATTTAGGTAGTTTTTAGTCTGCCACCAATGGCCTTTCAGCAAAAATAAATATTCCGCTACTAGTGGCAGTATAACAAAGGATGCTATTCCTCTTCTTCTTTTCGTGTGGTTAGTAACTAACCTGGTGTCAGAGTTTATGTCGTCCATGGGCTTGGAACTTGGCTTCGCATGCCGTCAAGAAATATCTATCAGGGTTTCCTCACGATGTTTTCCTCCACCGTTTTTAAGCAAGTGATAATTATATAATACGTACATGAATCCGAAAAGTCAGAGGTGCGTGCCTCGGATTCGAACTCGAGACCTCTGACTTGGCAGTCCGACGGTCACACCAATAGGCTATCACTGCTATGAGGATGCTATTATAACGCAGGTTATTAACTATTAAAATGAAAGTACAATTTTAATAAATAGAAATTGTACTTTAATTTACAATACGGTACATATATGTATCGGCACTGTAGTGAGATCTTCCTACTGGTGGCACATTAATGATTCCAGCTTGGAGTGTAAATGTGGTGCTGTTCCACAAACGATGGGACACCTGATATCATGCCCTGCGTGCCCTGATACCTGCACGTAACAGGAACTAATGGACGCTACTGATAACGTTAAACTCGAAGCTAAGTTCTGGGCCGACTCAATTTAGATTGCCATCGACACACTAAGAAGAAGAACCGAGAAAGCTAATCAAACAAGAAAATAGCTGCTGAACATATTCCTTAAACTAAATCATCGGCAAAAAATATTACTGTTTTTATGAGTAACCTAATCAAGGATAAAGGAGTCAGCTATGTAGCCGATCCCGACTGGTTAAAACACATTGTGCATATTTAAAAAAAACATTTAGTTGACTAAAAAATAACCACTAACTGGATACTTATACCGTTGCGATAATTTTCCACTTCTAACCTAACTTGTTCATCACAATAACATACAGTTACCTATTAGCCGTAACAAAAGGCCATTGGTGGCAGACTAGCTAGACACATCCATTATTATGTCACTTGTGGAATATTTCTTTTGCTAAGAGCCCGGGGGAGGAAAGAAACTTGCTTCACTTAATCTTGAAAAAAAAAATTATGACTCATGGCTTTGACAGTCATCGTACCATTTATTAAAGTGATTATTTATTAAAATTGTTGAGATGTCAAGCGATATAATAAATTAATTAATGGATCAAAGCGTCGATAGATATTAGCTAGAACTATTGTGGCGACGATTGGTAAAGAGTTTAAAAGGTAGACATTATAATCAATTATTCTGATTATTAGGAATTCTAGTGGTAATAAGTGGATTTAATAACGTGAATATCATTAAAGTTATTGTGATCAATGATATTATAAATAAAAAGGTGTAGATAGGTTACCTACACAACATTCGATCTTCAAAAATGGCACACTAACACACATAAATAACTAAATATTGCAATAGCACACTTCATTACGATTAGACGTCAAGACAGGATGGCACGATTCAATTATCGCGAACGAAAAAGAGACAAATGTAATTCCGTGAGTGAGTCGTCTAGTGTAGTAGAAACGATGTAGAATAAATTAATTAGATATGACATTTTACCTTACACCGTGATTTATGCCTAAAATGCGATTCACTGATGAGTTTATAAGTAATAATAATATTCAAGTAGACGAAGTCGCTATAAAAATGCAACATTAACAAAACCGTAAACAAATTACATCCAAAACAGGAAACGCAGATTTTTTTAATAAAGTGTATCCCTTGCCAGACATGTACTTGTCTTCGACTTTAAAATGAATGGAGCATATTTTATTCGATTTATTCGGTTGCCAAAACTCTTCATTTCTCTGTTTGCGGACTATATCCACCCACTGGATGCACCTTAGTTCATTTGTTGGAAATCTAGAAACAATTAATTTATTTAATACTTACACTTAAAGATAAACATTCTACTTTACCACACACAAAAATTTATATTTTGATTCAATGTAGTAATATAATATTTAATTTATCCTCCCTCATCATAACAAAAATAAAAATATACATTTGAGTATAAATAATAATATAATTATGCCACCATTTGTACCTACTGTCAGGCAACTGACTTGTCTGTTTCTTAGGCATCATTTTACTCTATGATCGGTACCTAATGACGTTTTAGGAATATAATGTTTGATTTGTTAAAATATTAAGATAAATAGGATTTTACGAATGATATGTGATTCCTTGACTTTTAGAAGTTTTGCTTGTATAATATGTGCAATATCTCATAACACACGACGGCATTTTCGGAAGTTTAGGGTCACTTTTAATGCACTCGGTACGTGAAGTGCACCCGTTGACGCTGGCAACGTGACACTGACGTCAAGTCTGGCTAATTAGCCACATTTTAACATGTCGCTTGCTGAGCTCTTATAACCTATCTACACCTTTTTACTTATAATATCATTGATTGTGATCTCAACATTTTTTAAATATTTTTAATCGCAGGGTGTCTTGTAGTTGTTTCATTTAGTTAAAGTTTTCTTCGTAGTAGATACATACAGTCAATAACAAGAGTCGGTAAATATTGTGGATTTTGTTGTAAATATTATTAAAGTTATTGTGACTGTTTTAAGTTGGCGTGGGTTCACTCGCTCACATAAGTAGGACGGTTAGGCCGCTGTCTGTTTTTAATTACACCTACTTGTGATCGTCCGATTAGTTTGAAACTTTGCAACATGAAACACATTTTCTCAAACTACAATATCATCCTACAATATTGTCGTCGTCTGGTAGTAGAATTGGGGTCATGATGTGCCTGGGCATATCGTGAACAGAACCATTTCTTTAAACGACCTACTGTCTAATCGTCATACTTAGGTCATACTGAAAGTTTCTGAATTCTGATAAAGTAAAACACTTATAATGTTAATTTTGTATTCACTCTTATTCAAAGTATTCTCTCTGAAAATAAACATAACATAATATCACGCCTTGTATTCTCCGAAGGGTTTTGCAGAAGTGTTTTTAGTATACCCTCGTTTCGCCAGTTATGTTTCAAGTCCCATGTAATAGGGGGCGAGTCTATTGTCATTAACCGGGCATAAATTCAGACGCCAGGCTGCTACAAAAAAAAATTTAATGGAAAAACCCAATAACACTTTGCCCGACCTGGGGATCGAACTCAGGACCCCATGCTCAACAGTCGCGCTTGCGACCACTAGACCAACAGTCAGTCTCTCTGACAATTTATACACTTTTTCATTCTCCGTCGTATTTTTGTATCATTCTATCACACCGCTCTTATTTTTTTATCCAAATGAATTAGTTGTCGTGCACCATCAATGTTAGTTGCTGTCACGTGAATCGTCTTGGAGATAAATATGTCCACGTTTGAAGTCATTACACCAGTAGTACACAGAGCTACGAGATGGGGCATCAACATTGGTTGAAGACCCTTCAGGTCTCGCCTATAACTGCCCGGTTGCGTAGAAACGGTCAGTAAGACTATCGACAAGCAGTCGACCTGAAAAAAAAGGGGCTTTATCACCAAACGATAATACAAGTCTTTGCCAACTATCTTATTGACTTAAACCACATCGAAATTCGCAAAAAATTAAGCATCTATAATTTTCTCGACTTAAATCCATCGTTAGGTAAACACGCAATTTTCAAATTGGCGCCAAAAGGAAAAAATAAATGGCAGCTGTAAAAAATAAAATGTATTCAGACACACAGCCAGACTTCCATTTTCAAAAATAGGATTTACTTTTTTAATATTCTTTAACCTGTAACACAAATAGCCCATTCTAGGAACATTCAGTATGGCCCACGTATCATGATATGCCCAATAAAACATCGGGCAACAACTAATGAGAACTATAGCTTTTCTTTATTTCTCAGATATTTACTTTTAAGATTGTAATACAGGGAGCGTACAATGAACTCTTAAAACACGTCAATATTAGACGAGAAGTGAACTGTCGTCCTATTTTGTACCATGAGCGCGCCTAATAGCAGGCGAGCCAGCGACCACGTGACCCAAGCCGGTGAGTGGTCACGTGACTAACATTTCAGCGGGCAGTTGGCGTTTTGGCGCTACCATGAAGTGGTTTTTGACATTTAAACAACCGAAAAGTGAACTGCCCTGCTGTCATAATTCGCAGGCGTATAAAACTAACTTTTATTGAACTGTTTTTTTTAATTTCAATTCTAAAACGTAAGTACTTGTAAATCTGTGTTTAGAATATTACTGCAGCATTGAACAATATGACGCGTGTTAGTAGGTCATTTCATAAAATGACGTCAATTCAGTACAGTTGACGTCTAGTTTCAAATACAACTTGATGCAACTGGTTAGTCTTTTCAAAACAAACTTTATCCACTATCCATATTTGTATATTTATAATTGTTATCTGAGAGTAATCTTACTAGTTTTAAGGTGTCTATCACATTGTAGAACTTATAAGGAATCTTGAGGTGTAAACGGTTTAAAATAATTGTATACAGGGCGACACGGCAAAGTTAATCTTTAAAAAAAAAAACGTATATTTTGGGTCAGTCTGTATTGTTTAATTAATTAATAGGTTTTGAAAAGTAAAATTATTAACGAACTCTAAGTACATACAATAGGAATATGAAACGTTATCGACGAAGAAGTAACAAAGTAAAGATAACAACTGTTCTTACAATTTAGATAGTTTTGATTAAAATTGCATAAAAATAAATAAAAATTACTACTGATGTGATGCGGCAGTTTTCCACGATGGTTCAGTCGGAACTTCCGTAATGAATATCTTTTTAGATTTTGACCCTAATATAATTTATTCGTTATTATTTCCTCTTTAACCTGTTTAGTAAAACCCTCAAATGTTGAGAATTTCGGTGGAAAAATAAATCCGATGTCACCGACCCTTGGATTTTGATATATAAAGCTTACATTGTAGCATACCCAATATTGTTCAACAAGAACTCACAAACTCAGGTCAACATGAAATACGTAAGTAAATTTATTTAAATGAATATATTTTTAACTAAGGGCAGCTTGCTATTACTCGACTTATGGCAGATTGCTATAATTTACAGAGCGTTATTTGTTAAAATTGAGACTCTTGTGTCTTTACCAATATCTAAGCAAACACCTTAAGGCTTTGCATAGTAGACCCTCCCATTTGGAAGTAGCTATCACAGTTTAAATTTGCTTACGAGTCTATTTATAAAAAATGCTACCATTGGTAAGCTAAACGATTTCTTTTTGTTTATCTATAGGAAATGGCATTAGTAAAATTATAAGTTTCTTCCTAGTCCATTTTGTAATTAAACAAAGTTTAAACTGATATTTAACTCGTTACTACAAGCAGACCTTAATGAATTTCTTTCGATTGTCTGTCACGTTTTTGCTTTGAGATGATGACAAGCAACCTAGGAGGTTGGCAAAGTATCATATTAATCTCCTGTATGTTTCGTTCATTCCGTAATATATGTAGATCAGGTGGAAAAACAAACGCATAGAAAACAAAACTAATTCGGTGTTTTTACTTTCAGTTCGCATTCTTCGCTCTGTTGGTATGCGCTATCATGGCGGTGGCCAGCGCGGCCGTGGTTGTACCAGATAACCTGAGCGACGGTCTGCCTGTTCTCAGGGCAGGTCGTAGCATCGCAGCTGGCCCCCATCACGGCTACGGCTACGGCTACGGATATGGACGCTGAAACGCGGATACTATTGGACTACGTTAATGATAAAAGCAGAATTAAATTTAAGTGCGTTACTTAAATAAAATGTACTTTAGATGAATAAACGAATAATGAAAAATAATTAGATAATTATTATTGCATTTAATTAGTTATTACTCTTGAATAAAAAAAGCAATATGGCTCATGGCTTTTTGGGAGTTGATTTAAGACATCCTGTATGGAGTTTGTATGAACTTTTTACAGACCCAACTACATTTCATAAGTTGGTCGCCTCTTACTCGTAAAGTAGTAGTGCTTACTTAGCTGTGAGTCATATTTATAGTATACACAATAACCGAGACACCCCAAAAACAGTTTCATCAGAACTGACTGAATATATTGCTTTATTATTATTATTATTTTTTTTTTATTTTTTTTATTTTACTTTTTTAATATATTGTGAATGTGAGTACCATGTAGGGTAGCTTTATACACGAATTTTGTAAACGTTTGGCGGTTCTTGTGTATATATTTTTTTTGTGACCCACACAAATGTCAAACTGATTGATTGCGTCGTGCAGCGGTCGGGTTGTTGAGCTCCCTAGAATAAGGTTTGAGCTCCGCGATGACTGATGCAGATGTGCCGTCAGTTAGGACAGGTCAACTCGAACCTCCTATGGCACTTTCCTCAAAAGGCCATTCCCGACGTTGCCCTACATCGTTTCACTCGCATAGTTTGTGTACTACAATGCCTGGACTTTAAAAGAGACTTTGACCTCTGAGTTTGTTTCGGCTTTTCTTCTCAGAGCTAGTCAGATAGGAAATGCCGGCGCCATCTAGTCTTAAAAAAAAAACATTACATTGACTTGTAAAAGTGTCTGTAACAGATTTATTTACAGAAATAAAAATCATTTATCATTTATATTCATCTTCAAGTTACATGCAGGTTTATGTCGCGTTAATTACCCCAGTAGGGTGTGGGATGCGGTCCATTTCAGGCCTCTAGGTATCTATTCGTGGTCAATTGATATGCGTAGACGCCTATCGAATCCAAGTAGGTATAATCTCGTATATAAACTATACTAATCGATTCTCCTGGTGATTCTTGACAAACTAGTTTCAGGTTTAGTGTATAGTAAAACTGTTTAAACTGCTTTAATAGTTTTTAGATATTCAGAAATAGATTTTTTTGTATAGAATTTTTAGATATTTTGAAAGAACTATTCAACAATACTCTACACGATGGGGAATGCAAATTTAAAAAAAAGCCCCAGATTTCATACATTATTACCTATTATTAAAAAATATTATTTCATACGATTTCATTGCATAGCATTGTAGGTGTTATAAGTTATAGCCATGCTATATTTCGCAAATAATCTGCGAGTCAAATGGCTGTGTCAGACAGACGGATATGACAAAAAAAAACATTTTTTACAAAAAACTTAAACCGACTTCAAAAAAGAATAAAATGTTTTTATTTTTTTCATTTTAGTGGCCTTAATTAAAACTTGGTTGGACCTACTAAAGACACTGCTCGTAATATAATCACATCATCACAATATGCGTACTGTTCATCATTGAGGAGTTCCATTGTCTATCTCCGAAGTTCTTTATCAGATCTTTACCAAATTTAAATGGGACCAACTTCGAAGTATACCCTATCCATGAAAAAAGAATAATCAAAATCGGTTCACAATTGGTGAAAATATCGATGAACATACACAAAAAAAAATACATACAGACGAACATAGTAACCTCCTCCTTTTTGGAAGTCGGTTAATAATCTCCTCCTTTTTGGAAGTCGGTTAAAAAACAGGTAAGGGTTCCTAGTTTGACTACGGAACCCTAGAAATTGATTAATACACTAGATCGAAAATTCATTGCAACGAAATGCACCGTATCGAGTGAAACTAGGTCGAACACTTTATATCGAAGATTATTTAAAAACTACTATATATTTACTTCACTGTACAGCTTAATGAATGACTTTCATAAATAAAAGACGAATTTTGCGACTTGAAAAGCAGACTCATAGAAGCAACGTATGTATGAACATTAAACTAAACGTTAAATACCTACCTATATATTTTTAATTCTTGACTTGGTTGCGTTTGGGCCTAGTCTCACTTGATGGTAAGGGCAGACAGGCTCCAATATGGAACGCATGAATCCAAAGAACAGAGATATAAAGGGATTCCCCTATACCCCTCTGGCTCTCTAATTATATGGTCACCACTGTAAATGTATCGGCAGTGTAGTGAGTTCTACCTACTAGTGGCACATTAACCGAGATAGACGATTCCAGCTTGGAGTGTAAATGTGGTGCTGTTCCACAAACGATGGGACACCTGATATCACGCCCTGCGTGCCCTGATACCTGCACGTTACAGGAATTAATGAACGCTATTGATAACGTTAAACTCGTAGAAACTTCTGGGCGGACTCAATTTAGATTGCCATCGAGACGCTAAGAAGAAGAACCGAGAAAGCTAATCAAACAAGAAAACAGCTGTTGAACATATTCCTTAAACTAAATCATCGGCAAAAAAATATTAGTGTTTTTATGAGTAACCTAATCAAGGATAAAGGAGTCCGGTATGCAGCCGATCCCGACTTTAAAAAAAAAACATTTAGTTGACTAAAAAATAACCACTAAATGGATATTTGTACCGTTGCGATCATTTTCCACTTCTAACCTAACTTAATCATCATAATCTTAAGTTCATCACAATAACATACAGTTACCCGTAACAAAAGGCCATTGGTGGCAGACTAGCTAGACACATCCATTATTATGTCACTTGTGGAATATTTCTTTTGCTAGAAGCCCGGGGGAGGAAAGAAACTTGCTTCACTTAATCTTGAAAAAAAAAATTAAGACTCATGGCTTTGACAGTCATCGTACCATTAATTAAAGTGATTATTTATTAAAATTGTTTAGATGTCAAGCGATATAATAAATTAATGAATGAATCAAAGCGTCGATAAATATTAGCTAGAACTATTGTGGCGACGATTGGTAAAAAGTTTAAAAGGTAGACATTATAATCAATTATTCTGATTATTAGGAATTCTAGTGGTATTAAGTGGATTTAATAACGTGAATATCATTAAAGTTATTGTGATCTCAACATTTTTTAAATATTTTTAATCGCAGGGTGTCTTGTAGTTGTTTCATTTAGTTAAAATTTTCTTCGTAGTAGATACATACAGTCAATAACAAGAGTCGGTAAATATTGTGGTTTTTTTTTTGTAAATATTATTAAAGTTATTGTGACTGTTTTAAGTTGGCGTGGGTTCACTCGATCACATAAGTAGGACGGTTAGGCCGCTGTCTGTTTTTAATTACACCTACTTGTGATCGTCCGATTAGTTTGAAACTTTGCAACATGAAACACATTTTCTCAAACTACAATATCGCCGCTATATTGTCGTCGTCTGGTCGTAGAATTGGGGTCATGATGTGCCTGGGCATATCGTGAACAGAACCATTTCTTTAAACGACCTACTGTCTAATCGTCATACTTAGGTCATACTGAAAGTTTCTGAATTCTGATAAAGTAAAACACTTGTATTCTGTCTGATAATAAACATAACATAGTATTACGCCTTGTATTCTCCGAAGCATTTGGCAGAAGTGTTTTTAGTACACCCTCGTTTCGCCAGTTATGTTTTAAGTCCCATGTAATAGGGGGCGAGTCTATTGTCATTAACCGGGCATAAATTCAGACTCCGGGCTGTTACAAAAAATATCCTAATGGAAAAACCCAACAACACTTTGCCCGACCTGGGGATCGAACTCAGGACCCCATGCTCAACAGACGCGCTTGCGACCACTAGACCAACAGTCAGTCTCTCTGACAATTTATACACTTTTTCATTTTCCGTCGTATTTTTTACCATTTTATCACACCGCTCTTTTTTTAAATTTCCGTTAACTCGTGCGGTATCCATCCTGAACAAAGCTTCCGAACTCTCAGGTGTACGTGCAAATGATTTTGCATTTGGTTCATACTAATGTTCAATGTTGTATGGCTTTGCTGACATGTATTTTTTTATCCAATTTAATTAGTTGTCGTGCACCATCAATGTTAGTTGCTGTCACGTGAATCGTCTTGGAGATAAATATGTCCACGTTTGAAGTCATTACACCAGTAGTACACAGAGCTATGGGATGGGGCATCAACAATTGGTTGGAGACCCTTCAGGTCTCGCTTATAACTGCCCAGTTACGTAGAAACGGTCAGCAAGACTATCGACAAGCAGTCGACCTGAAAAAAATGGGCTTCATCACCAAAGTTGCCAAGTCATTGGCAACTATCTTGTTGACTTAAACCATAGCGAAAATCGCAAAAAAATATACATCGATGATTTTCTCGACTTAAATCCATCGTTAGGTAAACGCGCAATTTTCAAGTTGACGCCAAATGGAAAAAAATAATGACAGACGTTAAAAATAAAATGTATTCAGACACACAGCCAGAGTTCCATTTTCAAAAATAGTGATTACTTTTTTAATATTCTTTCACCTGTAACGCAAACAGCCCATTCTAGAAACATTCAGTATGGCCCACGTATCATGATATGCCCAATAAAACATCGGGCGACAACTAATGAGAACTATAGCTTTTCTTTATTTCTCAGATATTTACTTTTATGATTGTAATACAGAAGAGTATATGCCTAAACTAGGAAGCTATGAAAATCGTCAAACGCTTAAACTGAACAATATGACGCGTGTTAGTAGGTCATTTCATAAAATGACGTCAATTCAGTACAGTTGACGTCTAGTTTCAAATGCAAGTTGATGCAACTGGTTAGTCTTTTCAAAACATACTTTATCCACTATCCATATTTGTATATTTATAATTGTTATCTGAGAGTAATCTTACTAGTTTTAAGGTGTCTATCACATTGTAGAACTTATAAGGAATCTTGAGGTGTAAACGGTTTAAAATAATTGTATACAGGGCAACACAGCAAAGTTAATCTTTAAAAAAAAAACGTATATTTTGGGTCAGTCTGTATTGTTTAATTAATTAATAGGTTTTGAAAAGTAAAATTATTAACGAACTCTAAGTACATACAATAGGAATATGAAACGTTATCGACGAAGAAGTAACAAAGTAATAATAACAACTGTTCTTACAATTTAGATAGTTTTGATTAAAATTGCATTAAAAAAATAAAAATAAAAATTACTACTGATGTGATGCGGCAGTTTTCCACGATGATGCAGTCGAACTTCCGTAATGAATATCTTTTTAGGTTTTGACCCTAATATAATTTATTCGTTATTATTTCCTCTTTAACCTGTTTAGTAAAACCCTTAAATGTTGAGAATTTAGATGGAAAAAAATTATCCGATGTCACCGACCCTTGGATTTTGATATATAAAGCTTACATTGTAGCATACCCAATATTGTTCAACAAGAACTCACAAACTCAGGTCAACATGAAATACGTAAGTAAATTTATTTAAATGAATATATTTTTAACTAAGGGCAGCTTGCTATTACTCGACTTATGGCAGATTGCTATAATTTACAGAGCGTTATTTGTTAAAATTGAGACTCTTGTGTCTTTACCAATATCTAAGCAAACACCTTAAGGCTTTGCATAGTAGACCCTCCCATTTGGAAGTAGTTATCACAGTTTAAATTTGCTTACGAGTCTATTTATAAAAAATGCTACCATTGGTAAGCTAAACGATTTCATTTTGTTTATCTATAGGAAATGGCATTAGTAAAATTATAAGTTTCTTCCTAGTCCATTTTGTAATTAAACAAAGTTTAAACTGTTACTTAACTCGTTACTACAAGCAGACCTTAATGAATTTCTTTCGATTTTCTGTCACGTTTTTGCTTTGATAAGATAAGAAGCAACCTAGGAGGTTGGCAAAGCATCATATTAATCTCCTGTATGTTTCGTTCATTCTGTATTTAAAACTTGTAATTAGAAAAAACCACTCCATCTTCCCTTAAAAAAATTGCATTGTCAGTTTGTAGTACCATGTCTTGCCGTGTATTCACTTATATCATCATCAACAACTCAGCCTATCGCAGTCCACTGCTGGACATAGGTCTCTCTCAAGTTGCGTCACAACACTAGAATACATCCCACTAATATATGTAAATCAGGTGGAAAAACAAACGCATAGAAAACAAAACTAATTCGGTGTTCTTACTTTCAGTTTGCATTCTTCGCTCTGTTGGTATGCGCTATCATGGCGGTAGCCAGCGCGGCCGAAGTGGTACCAGATTACGAGTTCGGAGGTCCGCCTATTGTCAGAGCAGTTCGTAGCGCCCCCGGTGGTCACCACCACCATTATCACGGCTACGGCTACGGCTACGGATATGGACGCTGAAATTCGGATACTACTGGACTACGTTAATGATAAAAGCAGAATTAAATTTAAGTGCGTTACTTAAATAAAATGTACTTTAGATGAATAAACGAATAATGAAAAATAATTAGATAGTTATTATTGCATTTAATTAATTTATTACACTCTTGAATATAAAAAGCAATATGGCTCATGGCTTTTTGGGAGTTGATTTAAGACATCCTGTATGGAGTTTGTATGAACTTTTTACAGACCCAACTACATTTCATAAGTTGGTCGCCTCTTACTCGTAAAGTAGTAGTGCTTACTTAGCTGTGAGTCATATTTATAGTATACACAATAACCGAGACACCCCAAAAACAGTTTCATCAGAACTGACTGAATATATTGCTTTTATATTCATCTTCAAGTTACATGCAGGTTTATGTCGCGTTAATTACCCCAGTAGGGTGTGGGATGCCGTCCATATCAGGCCTCAAGGTATCTATTCGTGGTCAATTGATATGCGTAGACGCCTATCGAATCCAAGTAGGTATAATCTGGTATATAAACTATACTAATCGATTCTCCTGGTGATTCTTGACAAACTAGTTTCAGGTTTAGTGTATAGTAAAACTGTTTAAACTGCTTTAATCGTTTTTAGACATTCAGAAATAGATTTTTTTGTATGGAAATTTTAGATATTTTGAAAGAACTATTCAACAATACTCTATACGATGGGGAAAGCAAATTAAAAAAAAGCCCCAGTTTTCATACATTATTATTATTATTAAAAAAAATTATTTCAAACGATTTCATTGCATAGCATTGTAGGTGTTATAAGTTATAGCCATGCTATATTTCGCAAATAATCTGCGAGTAAAATGGCTGTGTCAGACAGACGGATATGACAAAAAAATAGGTAAGGGTTCCTAGTTTGACTACGGAACCCTAGAAATTGATTGATACACTTGATCGAAAATTCATTGCAACGAAATGCACCGTATCGAGTGAAACTAGGTCGAACACCTTATATCGAAGATTATTTAAAAACCCTATATATTTACTTCACTGTAGGTACAGCTTAATGAATGACTTTCATAAAAGACGAATTTTGCGACTTGAAAAGCAGGCTCATAGAAGCAACGTATGTATGAACATTAAAATAAACTTTAAATACCTCTCTATATTTTTTTTAAATTTTTGATTATGGTCTAACCGTTTAATTGAGTCGTCGTCGCCTGCAACAAGAGCGCGGAGGTAGGACGAGAACGGGGACTGAGGAAGGTGCAGGCGGCGAGCGCTCGTAGCGTGATATACAAGAGGTGAAATGTACACTGGATAGTTCTTAAGATATGTGAAGTCACAGTGATTCACTGTGATAGTGATATTTATTAGAAAATTAATTGAAGACTACATAATTTGAATGAAAGAACTTTGTGCAGGTAATAAAATATTAGGTAATAACTTATGTATTATTTATTATATGCAAGAATCATCAAAATTATAAATCAATCACTTATGTCCATATCAATATCACTGGAACTGGATTCTTCACTTCCGAAGCAGCCATCGTTAGATTCATCTGAATCTTCCTGCACATTAATAATAAAATCAACAACATCATCTAGAACTCCGTCATGTTCGCAGTACTGGTCCTCGACCGTAATTACATGATTAACACAATGCTTCCACTTCTCTACGGAATATCCAGCAAATAATTCCTCCAAGATGTTTTTTTTCTGGTCCAAATTCGAGTCAATACTTTTTTGTGCTAACTGCCCTTTAATATCACCCCATATCAACTCAATTGGGTTCAGATCTGGGTGGTATAGATGCAAACGCAATAATTCATGTCCGTTTCTTTTCAATAACTCGTCAATTTTGTAAATATCTTATGTGAAATGGTTTTTAATTAATTTAAATAAATCATCCTTTCTAAGTTTATCATCAAAAGGAATGTCATGCCGTCGTAGCCAATCTTGCATAGCTGGCTTGGTAGAAGCCATAGTTGGCTTTTTCTCTTCTCGAACTGAATGATAAGCTGCGTTATCCATTACTATGACAGAATTGGGCTGTATATTAGGCATGAGTTTTTCATTTATCCATTTACTGAAATTCACGAAATTCATAGAATCATGATAATCACCTGTTTTACATTTGGATTTAAATATCACAAGTGCTCCGTCTACAAATCCAGTTTGGCCTCCACAATGTACAATAATCAAACGGTCTCCTTTCCCAATATGTGACAGAACGCCGTGTTCATCTTTTGATTGCCAACATTTTGAGACGTTATGAGACGCATTAACATAAGTTTCGTCAAGATATAAAATATGTCTTCCTTCTCTACGATATTTTTTAATAGTATTTAGATATTTCCACCTCCACGATGTTATATTTGGCTGTTCGATAAGTAGTTTTCTTTTAGATCCACATTTCTTAAATTTAAAACCTAAATCATGTAGCAATAGTCTTAAATATTCCCTGCCGCAGTGTAATACATTATCTTCTCTAAGTACACAATTTAAAGTTTTCAGAGTTGGTATTTTTTTAATTGTGTAAAACTGAGTGACTTTTCTTCTTATCACGCCTCTTGTGAAATCATCTACTTCCACTCTTTTTTTGTGAATCTGTTGTGGCTTTCTCGGTGATTTAAATTTTTCATTGTCTTTTAATAATCTTCCTTGTTGTACAATTCTAGACACAGACTATTCCGATAGTCCTGTAACTTTTGCTACGGTTTTGTTTAAATGTATGTCTTGTTGATATTCATCAGAGTTTGGATCCAGTTTTTTTTTTCTAAAATATTCATATACGTTAAAGGCCATTTGCTTGCACTGACTATTAATTTTATGTCCGAAGATATTTCGACTCATCTTGAGAATGTAATCTCATGTGCAACTCTTATAAAGCGTCCGCAACTATTAAGGCGACGCAGTGATAAACAAATAATTTCAAATCGGCCCCCGCGCCCCGCAATCCTCGCACACACCGATAATCTTTATGTAGTGCGATGGACCGGCGCAAGGCAGCCCGCGCAGTCTAAGGGCGGTCGCTCACGGCGACTTTTTGCAGCAATACAGACGCGCGTTTTGTGAGCGCGCCTCTACATTGCTACTTTTGACCGTTGGTTGCATTTGCAACACGCGATTGTATCGATTAAGCATCACGTCTGCATCGATGCATACGCGCGACATTATCAATGCAAACGCGCAACGGTGTCGATTAAGCGTCACTTCTGTATTATGTTGTCCACGGTTACGCTCTGATTGCTTCCGTAAAAGCAGCAACAAAGACAATGCGACCAATGTTGTGTAGACTGATATGAGTCCATCTAACAACTGTAGCGTCCACAGGCATTCACAGGCCGTCACTACAGCGTGTCGAATCGCGACTGTGGCAATGCTGTATCGCGTCTGTATCGCTGCTGTATTGCGTTAGTCGCGATGCAGAATCATAATTACGTGAGCGATTGTATAAGTATCGCGTTTTTGTGTTGCTAAATGTCGCCGTGGGCGACCGCCCTAACTCGCGCGCTTGTCAACCACGTTCGGGAACATAGACGTCATAGAGTCTCCTTTCGTTTTTTTTGTAGAAATATTATTTTACATATTTTTTAAGAAGCGTATTCAGATTTTAGGATATTTAATATGGGGAAAATGTCACAATATATACATAAGTACATTCATAATGTCACGTAAGTAAGTTATTGGAGATATAATTAAATAGATATAACTGCCCATAATATTCATGGTCCGAAGGCTGATGCTGTCGGCAACGGCTTCATGTACCTAACCCCTCTTGAGAGACAGCACTTGCTCTACAGTGCTGTGGGACACTAATGGGCTGATGCTGATATACCTACGTATACTAGTATAGGTGTTCAAGGAGGCTTTATTAGACATTCAAAATTGCAATTATTGTGCAGGCCTAATATTTTCTGAGTTATGTTATTGGAGTTTATCGATTTGACATAGCGTGAATGACCCAAAAATCAAACATCTCCCAATAGGGAGATAGAAATTGTATGTATGTTATGGAAATATTTCAATATTTTCATAATATATTGTTAAACGAAGCTTTATTTTTGTCAATACTTCTATAGTATTTAGTTAAATTAAGCTTAGACTCTATGGACAGAACTTGGCGGATACACTGCCTAGATAAGAATTTGATGATTGAATGAATGAAAAAAAGAACTGGTGTTCACAATGTGTAAAATTATCTACTGGGTGAAAGGGACATCATAATGTATGCGTGTACCATTGATCCAGTATTAAACGGTTAACAGCACAGACATGAAATTTTGTATGCGCATTCAATTGTGAAAGTCCGTGCTAAGTTTCACCATGAAATACTAAAAAATAAAATTAATAGTAAAAATAATAATTATAAACAAGCTTTTATTTAAATTCTCTAAAAACAAGAAAATAATCTTTAAATTAAATCAAACCCATCAATTTATTACATTATACAATAAATTTATTTATATGATATTAAAGCTTGTCGTGAGATACTAAATAAACAAGAATACAATAACTTGACCTTGACACAAGTAATTCTAAGAAAAAAATGTATGTATTTCATGAAATTGTAAATCTCGCGACAAACTTTTGTATCATAATAAATTGATTGTATAATGTAACAAATTGATGGGTTTGATTTAATTTAAAGGTTTTCTTGTTAATAGAGAATTTAAATAAAAGCTTGTTTATAAAATAAATTGTTTAACAATTAATTTTTTTTGCAGATATTTTTACTTTATAGTGTACTAGCTGTGTCCTCACGGCTCCACCCGAGTAAGAAGTTTTATTCCAGTAATAAATACAGCCTACGCTACTCAGTAATAATGTAACTTTCTAACTGCAAAAGAATTTTTGAAATCGATCCAGAAGTTTTTAAGTTTATTTGTTACATACAAAAATACAAATCTTTCCTCTTTATAATATTAGTATAGATAAAACCATTATTGTTGCCTATCCCAATGCGATAAAAAAACACATAAATATCACCTAAAACAGCAATGAAAATCAAACTTAAAAAGTGCTCCCGATCAGCTATTTTGCTAAAGTTCACGAGCCGAGGATACCGCATTACAGTAGGCACTAGTCACTGAACTAGCGCTACTACTTTGTCCACTATCTCGCTCACTCAAAGTAGCCGACATACCGCTGCGCCGCTGGGAAATTTCGACAAAGCTATAGCGGCCAGTGCCTATGTATATAACAGATGCGTTATTAGGATGCGTTATTTAGACTAGTACTAGATTCATACCATGTACACATAAATACCCTTCCAAAGAATCGACTGACATTGCATTATTTTTACCTAAGTCCAAAGACGACTCCATGGATAGTCTCTGTTCTGACGACTATTTTCTAAAATATTATTTACATTGTATGTTTTTATTTTTATTTTGTAGCTATACACACATACGTAGCCATAATTTTAATAGTTTTTTTTCCCCATTTTTAATAAGTAAATATCACTCAGATCAAGATACAATTACTGTCGATAGCGCGCGGGAAATCCAATGACACAGACCCGGCGCTGACACTAGTCAGCAGCGGACTGACAGGCCCCTGACACTCGCCTACTATTGGCCGGTCACATAGAACTGTCAGTTCACCCAAGATAGTTGACGTCTACATGAGTATGTTTTCTGTTACAAATTGCCAAGATAAATAAAAAATAAGGAAAAATGAGCAAAAAAATTAAAAATGTAATTGAGAACAAAGTTTCTAGTTACTGCGTTCTGTCTCTTTGATTCTAATCTATAAACTCTTTGATTTCTAACAATTCGTTAACCAGAAAAGATTTTTTAAAAATTAACATTTTTGTTCAATTAATTTTGCCTATATGTCTGTGAAAACCACTTCAAAAAGAAGTATATCTGTGGGCCAGTCGCGTTAAAGAAGAGAAGATGAAGAAGGAGAGATTTTGACTGGCATTCCCACTCAATCATTTATTGAACAATATTAAGGTATGAGCAGATTTTCTTACAAGAATAGAATGTACAAGTTTAATAGGTACCTACTTACACTAATGTAAATACTTACCTGTAACATGCAGCTATACTAAATTTAGGACATTATTTTCTGGCTTTTGCTATTGACTGTCTAACTAAACAGTGTATACATCATTTCCTTTATTCCCCTTTTATACACCTATATTCACACCTTAACCTACACGCATCTGTTGTATCTATTTCATATTCAAGGAAGTAAGATACATAATGTAAAAGAAATACTACCTACTGTACATGAAACTTCTTTGCTTCTATAGTATCTTAACTTCTACCAACAGTAAAGAGCTAAAGTGGCTGCAAATCAAACCATATATTATCCCTACAACTGTTACATACTTATTTTTTCAGATGACCATATGGCCGATAAACGTGATGACCACATCTATTGTAAAAATTGGTACCATAACTGACCAAGAATGCTCTGGAAGATGTGAATTCTTCTAATAGAATCTTCATCGAAATGCAGCTGAAGTTATGAAAATTTAAAAAGCAAGCCAGGTGTTTCACTGTTGAAGAACACAGATGTTATCTTTTGCAATCCTTAAACAACGTCATAAGGGTTACAAGCTATTAAGCAAATTATTCAACTTGCATTCTGTACGAACATTGCACAGAAAAACACAGTGTGAGACTTGATTATGGCCAGAATGAAGCATTGAAGAAAACAGCAATTCAGTGGATATAGGTTATTAATTGGATTGGGTAGATATTTAATTGTCATGTATGGTATTTAAATATAAAATAAATATTTTCTTGGCAAATTTTGTTTTTTTTATAAGTTAATTTGAAAGTTTTAATAGAAACCAGCAGTAATATCGATATTGTTTCGATAAATGAAACATCACTAGTTTATCGATATGATCGATATTTTAAGAACGTCATTAGTACGGCACTAGGTTTTACTTGACAGCTGTCAGTTGTCTTGGGTGTACTGACAGTTCGATACGGAACACGTTCATTCCCTTCAGTGTCCCATCTGTCCTAGACATATATCATTAATCTGTGGCGGACTGAGGGGGAATTGATTGCATACAAAAACGCACGCGAACTAGCTTATGCCGTAAGGTCGTAACCACCAAAACAGTATTTTTCGTTTAAAACAAAGACTATAGCTAATTTTATAAAATCGAATTATTATTTTGAAGTGTATGCTTAGACTAAACTATATACCAAATATTGAGGTTGAAATCTGTCTGGTTTCCCTGTAAAATGAAAATTTATGTCTTTGAAGAGCAGTTTTTGATATTTTTTTCTGTGCTGTAAAAGTTATCCAATCATGTAAAGCAATTATAAAATTGATCTTAAAGACATGATAAATGAAGTGTACAAATATAAGTTCAGAATATTTTGTAATTGCTGAGAAATATTAAAATCCCTGCCGCCATTATTTTCAATTCGTCGTCTTAACACGGGCGATCGCTAACCGTGTAGTTCATATATTAAAAAGTACTCTGTGCCGTGTAGCGAGCGAACTGAGTTTTGACAAGAATGCGCTCGCCGCCCGCACCTTCCTCAGTCCCCGTTCTTGTCCTACCTCCGCGCTCTTGTTGCAGGCGACGACGACTCAATTAAAGGGTAAGACTATAATCAAAATATTGTTTAACAAGAACTGGCAAACTCAAGACAACATGAAATACGTAAGTAAATTTATTGATATGAATATAGTTTGAACTATGGGCAGGTTGTTCTTACTCGACTTATGGCCGATACCTATAATTTACGGAGCGTTATTGATTGAAATTGAGACTCTTGTAATTCTTTACTAATAATTAAGCAAATACATCATGGCTTTGCATAGTAGACCCTCCCATGGAGTAGCCATCACAGGTAAAATTTGCTTACAAGTCTATTTATAATAAATGCTACCATTGGTAACCAAAACGATTCGTTTTTGTTTATAGGAACTGGGCATTAGTAAAATTATAATTTTCTTCCTAGTACATTTTGAAATAAAACCAAGTTTAATATGACATTGAAATTTAATTCGTTACTGCAAGCAGACCTTAATTTATTTCTTTGGATTTTCTGTCACGTTTACGCTGATGACAAGTAACCTAGGAGGTAAAGCAAAGCATTATATTAATCTCCTGGAAGTTTCGTTCATTCTGTAGCTAAAGCTTGTAATCAGAAAAAAATCCACATAATCGTAGTCACTTCACAATCGTTCCTTAAAAAGAATTGCATTGTCTATCTGTAATATCATGTTTTATCGCGTACTTAAGAAGGTATATCATCATCAACAGCTCAGCCTATTGCAGCCCACTGCTGGACATAGGCCTCTCATAAGTTACGTCACAACACTAGAGTACATCCCACTTATAATCAGATGGGGAATCAAACGCATAGAAAACAAAACTAATTCGGTGTTCTTACTTTCAGTTCGCATTCTGCGCTCTGTTGGTTTGCGCTATCATGGCGCTGGCCAGCGCGACCGTAGTTGTACCAGATTACCTGAGCGACGGTCTGCCTATTCTCAGGGCAGTTCGTAGTCCCCCCGGTGGTTACTACCACTATAATCACGGCTACGGCTACGGATACGGACGTTGAAACTCGGATACTACTGAACTACGTTAATAATAAAAGAAGAATTGAATTTAAGTGCGTTTCTTAAAAAATATGTACTTTAGATGAATAAACGAATAATGAAAATTATTAGATAATTATTTTTGCATTTAATTAATATTACTCTTGAAAAAAAGTAATAAGGCTCATGGCTTTTTGGGAGTCCTGTATGGAGTTCTAAGAACTTTTTACAGACCCAACTACATTTCATAAGACGGTCGCCTCTTACTCGTAAACTAGTAGAGTTTACTTAATTGTGAGCCATACAACGGTATTAATTATATTATATACGATAGCCGAGACACCCCAAAAAGACTTTCATTAGAACTGCCTGAATATATTGTTTTGTTTATGTCGCGTTAAGAAGAAACGCGGGCTGCAAAATATTAATAATTTGAATAGGTTTTTGCGATCTATATCCGTCCCACCCCTCCCGCAAACCTTCCCCATTGAGCGCGAAAGAGACACCTGCATCTCGGACTGATTTCTCCTGTGCAATATTGGCGAAATCGTACTTTCGTATTTCCCTGTTTCCTTCTTCAAATCTGGACCGATTGTAATAAAAAAAAACTGTAATAATTTAAGAAAGACTTTGGTTATGTCTGTATGTTTTCCTTTTATTTTTTATATTCGTTAAATTTGTTTACCTGATGTGTGAAAACGGTGGTAAAACCGGTCGATTTTTGTAAAATTTAAAAGTTTCTAGTTCTTTTCATAATTAATTTATTGACAAAAACAAGACAGCGGGACATACTGGTAGTAGACATAATCATATCGTAAAAAATATTTGCTCTAGTGACATTATCCAAGGAGGAAACTGAGGAATACTAAATGCCGACCGCATTTCCTCTTAACATTATGCCTAAATTAGGAAGCTATGAAAATCGTCAAACGCTTTACATTGTACAATATGACGCGTATTACTAGGTTATTTCATAAAATGACGTCGTTTCAGTACAGTTGACATCTAGTTTCAAATGCCAGTTGATGTAACTGTTTAGTTTTTTCAAAATAAACTTTATCCACTATCCATATTTGTATATTTATTATTGTTATCAGCTAGTCATGATGTTAGTTAGCGTAGGTTCAGTATTTTACTCGTCCCCATTGGTTGGAGACCCATCAGATTTCGTCAATAACTGCCCGGTTACGTAGAAACGGTCCGCAAGACCATCTACAAGCAGTCGAATAGAAAAAAAAAATAGGGCTAAAAATTGTATGCCAACCATGGGGCACCCACGGTTAGGCCACAAATAATAAAAAAACACCTGTTTTATTGACCTTTAGATTTTGATATATAAAGCTTACATTGTAGCATTCCCAGTATTGTTCAACAAGAACTCACAAACTCAAGACAACATGAAATACGTAAGTAAATTTATTGATATGAATATATTTTTAACTAAGGGCAGCTTGTTGTTACTCGACTTATGGGCGATTCCTATAATTTACGGAGCGTTATTGGTTGTAATTGAGACTCTTGTAATTCTTTACTAATAATTAAGCAAATACATCATGGCTTTGCATAGTAGACCCTCTCATTTGGAAGTAGCTGTCACAGTTCAAATTTGCTTACGAGTCTATTTAAAAAAAATGCTACCATTGGTAAGCAAAACGATTTGTCTTTGTTTACCGGAACTGGGCATTAGTAAAATTATGTTTCATTCTAGTCAGTTTTGAAATGAAACAATGTTTACATTGATATTTAACTCGTTACTGCAAGCAGACCTTAATTAATTTCTTTCGATTTTCTGTCACGTTTACGCTATGAGATGATGACAAGCTACCTAGGAGGTTGGTAAAGCATCATATTAATCTCTTGTATGTTTCGTTCATTCTGTATCTTGTAATTAGAAAAATAATTTTAACAAAAATAAAATCGACTTCAACAAAACGAAAAAGTAATAAAATAATTACCATATTATAAAAGTGACAGATTCAGAAGCCGGTGCTAATCAACGCTGAACCAAATTAAAGGCACCGACTTCTGAATCTGTCACTTTTATAATATGGTAATTATTTTATTACTTTTTCGTTTTGTTGAAGTCGGTTTTATTTTTGTTTAAATGTTTTTTATTTCATTCATTTTAGTGGCCTTAATTAAAACATGGTTGGACCTGCTAAAGACGCTGCTCGTACACATAATCACATCATCATATTATGCGTACTGTTCGTCATTGAGGAGTTCCATTGTTTATCTCCGAAGTTCTTTATCAGATCTTCACCAAATTTAAATGGGACCATTTCGAAAAAATACTCTTTCAAACAAAAGAAGAATTTTTCAAATCGGTTCATAAATGAGGGTGTACTGCGGTATCAAACATTTAAAAAAAAAAAACAAAAAAAAACATACAGACGAATTGAGAACCTCCTCCTTTTTTTGGAAGTCGGTTAAAAAAAATCCACTCCATCGTCCCTTCAAAAAAAATTGCGTTGTCAGTTATTTAATCCCCTGTTATTCATACTTAGCAATTTGATACTGAAGGTTTCCAATTAATTAGATCAGCCATTTTATATGATTCACGAAGAAACGAAGAAAACTTTGTGTAATAGTCTTGTATTCACTTATATCATCATCAACAACTCAGCCTATCGCAGTCTACTGTGCTGGACATAGGCCTATCTCAAGTTGCGGCATAATACTAGAATACATCCCACTTATATATATAGATCAGGTGGAAAAACAAACGCATAGAAAACAAAACTAATTCGGTGTTTTTACTTTCAGTTCGCATTCTTCGTTCTGTTGGTATGCGCTATCATGGCGGTGGCCAGCGCGGCCGTGGTTGTATCAGATCACCTGAGCGACCTGCCTGTTCCCGGTCTGCCTGTTCTCAGGGAAGTTCGTAACGCCCCCGGTGGCTACGGCTATGGCTACGTATATGGACGCTGAAACTCTGATACTACTGGATTACGTTAAAGATAAAAGAAGAATTAAATTTAAGTGCGTTACTAAAAAAATATGTTTTTTAGATGAATAAACGAATACAGAAAAATATTATTATTGCATTTAATTAATATTATTCTTGAGAAAAAAAAGCAATATGGCTCATGGCTTTTTGGAGATGATTTAAGACATCCTGTATGGAGTTTGTATGAACTTTTTACAGACCCAACTGCATTTCATAAGTTGGTCGCCTCTTACTCGTAATCTTACTCGTGCTTACTTAGCTGTGAGTCAAACAACGGTATTAATTATAGTATACACAATACCCGAGACACCCCGAAAATACTTTCATAATATTTTTTAATACAGAACACAGAACAGAACAGAACACAGAACAGTATACAGAACCTGGGAGCGACCTGATCACGATGTGAGTGACACGCATCTACCGGATAATGATGTCATGAATACATTCTGGCGCAATATCTGGTCGATGCCTGTCACTCACACTGAAGGTGACTGGATGCAGGAGGTCCAGCGAGCGTGTGAACCGATTGAGGAAATGGGGGACATTACTATTGTCCCCCAAGACGTAACCAGTGCAGTCCGTCCAATGGCGAATTGGAAATCCCCTGGCCCAGACGGACTGCACAACTTCTGGCTAAAATGGTTGCGCAGTTCACATGCTCGTTTGGCCTCACAATTCCAGTCGTCTTTGGAATCTGGGTCGCTTCCAGAGTTCCTTACAACAGGAGTTACCCACCTGCTCCATAAATCAGGTAGTACTGCGGAACCCAAGAATTATAGACCAATTACATGTTTGCCGACGGTCTATAAACTTCTTACGTCCATTTTGAGAGCCAAAATTAATTCTCATATTATAAATAATTCTATTATGTCCGTCTCTCAAAATGGATGTAAGAATGGGTCCCGCGGTACTAAGGAGCTACTCCTCATAGATATGGCCATTAGCCAACAAGTTCGCCGATCTCGAAAGGATATGTCGACATGTTGGATAGATTATAAGAAGGCCTACGACTCAGTACCACATACATGGCTCATGAGGGTGCTGGAGTTGTATAAAGTGAATACAACTCTATGCGCTTTCCTGACGTCATGTATGGGGCAATGGAGGACAGTCCTTCACTAGCCAGGATGTCGGCAAATCCAAGGGAGAGGTGAACCAATAAGGATTGAGCGAGGTATATTCCAGGGCGATAGTCTGAGTCCGCTGTGGTTTTGTTTAGCCTTGAACCCTCTGAGCACATTATTGGAGGGTTCAGGGTTAGGCTACCGGTTAAGAAGAGGTGGTCAGGTAATATCCCACCTCCTTTACATGGACGATCTGAAACTCTTTGCCCCCAACAATTTGCAACTGGTGAAGTTACTGAAAGTCACTGAAACTTTCAGTAATTCCATCAGGATGGAATTTGGTGTGGACAAATGTGCAGTCATGCATGTAAAGCGAGGAGGGATTATGGAATTCGTGGGAACACAACTCTCGGATTCCATACACCTCAGATCCCTCTCCTCAACCAAAACCTACAAATACTTGGGCATGTCGGAGGCGTTAGGCATCAATGAGGCCGACATGAAGCAATCGTTACGGGAGCGCTTCTATGGCCGCCTGAAAAAAGTACTTAAAAGTCTTTTGTCAGGCGGAAATAAGGTGCGCGCCTTTAACGGTTGGGTCATGCCGGTCTTGATGTACTCCTTCGGCATACTCAAGTGGACTCAGACGGAACTTGACGCCCTGGATAGGAGGGTCCGTACGCTGCTGACTGCATACCGAATGCATCACCCACGTTCATCGGTGATGAGGCTGTACATTCCGAGGAAGTGTGGGGGTCGAGGCTTTTTAAATGCTAAGACCCTCCACAACCGCGAGGTGTGCAGCCTCAGGGAGTACTTCTTCCAAGCCGACGTGGGGATGCATCGAGATGTAGTCGCAGTGGACAAAGGATTCACCCCGCTCTCCTTAGCTAAAGAGAACTGGCGCAAGCCTGTAGTACTGGATACTAATGGCCGCAGGGAGGTATGGCAGAGCAAGGAGCTTCACGGACGCTTCTACCGGGCCCTGCATGGGCCCGATGTAGATTTCCTACCGTCCGTAGCCTGGCTACGTTTCGGTGATCTCTTTGGGGAAACCGAAGGTTTTGTCTGTGCAACTATGGACGAAGTTATGATGACGAACAACTACCGGAAATATATTGTGAAGGACGGCACGGTTGACATCTGTCGGGCATGTCACTGTCCCGGTGAATCCATTCGACATATTATTTCTGGTTGTTCTCGTCTTGCTAACGGCGAGTATTTGCACAGACACAACCTAGTGGCTAGGATTATCCACCAGCAACTTGCTCTGAAATACAACCTTGTGGATGCAGAAGTACCATACTACAAGTATGTGCCCGACCCAGTTCTCGAGAATGGTCATATCACATTGTACTGGGATCGATCTATCATCACCGACAGGACTATAGTTGCCAATAAGCCTGACATAGTGGTGATAGATCGATCAGAGCGTCTCACAATGATTGTTGATATCACTGTCCCACATGACGAGAACCTTGTGAAAGCCGAGAAAAATAAAGAAATTAAGTATCAAGACTTGGCACACGAGGTTGTCGACATGTGGGAGATTGACTCAGCAGTCATTGTGCCGATAGTCGTGACGGCCAATGGCTTAATAGCCAAGAGCCTCGACCAACATCTGACGAGGCTCTCGTTGGGCAGCTGGGTCAAGGCCCTGATACAGAAAGCGGTACTTCTCGACACGGCACGTATTGTCAGGAAGTTCCTCTCTCTGAGGCCCTGACCACCGGTAGCTTGGACCCTGTTCCCGATGCCGGTGTGCTACTATTTTTTATATTTTTAAATGTTTTTTTATATTTTTTTATAGAAATATTTAAAAATGTATAAAATATGTATATAGATAAATAAACGAAATAATAAATAATAATATTCACGAATAATATTGTTTTTTTTTGTTATAAATCTTATGGTTACATGCAGGTTTATGACGTTTTAAGTTCCCCAGTAGGGTGCGGGAAGGAGATAGCGGAGAGGGAGAGGGAGGCCGCTTCCTCTCTCCCTTCTCGCGCTAGACGCACTGGGTGCCGGGGGGCGCGTGACGGTCTCCGGCCACCCTAGTGAGTGGCCTGCGGGCGGCGGGTTAAGGGACCCGTCGTCCGACCAGTAACAGGCCCGGGAGGATGGCGGGCCGTGTTCCGCGCGCGCCTCTCTGAAGGAAGTGGGGCAGGGGAGCAATTGCCCCACCACAGGAGAGGTCCACCAGAAGAAGCTGATGGACCGCGACCTGCCGGGGTCGCGGTGCATGCACTAGCGAATCCCGTAACCCTGGCCTTAGGTCAGAAGGAGGGACACCGTTGGTTTTTAGCCGGTAAGCGTCCGGCAGACCTCCTCGCCTTCCCCGGGCGAGGGACATCCAAGAGGATTTTCCAACGAAAAAAAAAAAGAATAAGGGTGCAGGATGCCGACCGTTTAGGCCTCAAGGTATATTCGCGGTCAATTGATATGCATATACTTATCGAATCCTAGTATATTTACTAATCGATTCTCTTGGAGATTCTGGACAAACTAGGTTTAGTATAAATAATAAATGATTTTTATTTCTGTAAATAAATCTGTTACAGACACTTTTACAAGTCAATGTAATGTTTTTTTTTAAGACTAGATGGCGCCGGCATTTCCTATCTGACTAGCTCTGAGAAGAAAAGCCGAAACAAACTCAGAGGTCAAAGTCTCTTTTAAAGTCCAGACATTGTAGTATACAAACTATGCGAGTGAAACGATGTAGGGCAACGTCTGGAATGGCCTTTTGAGGAAAGTGCCATAGCAGGTTCGAGTTGACCTGTCCTAACTGACGGCACATCTGCATCAGTCATCAGTATAAAGTAAAACCTCGTTTAACCTGCTATTGTGTTATTTTTTAGATACTCAGAAGTAGATTATTTTTGTATAGAATTTTTAGATATTTTGAAAGAACTATTCAACACAACAATTCCCTAAAAAGATAGGGAAAGCAAATTTCAAAAATACGGCCGATAAAAAAAAGATAAACCATTTCGTTGCAAAGCATTGTAGGTGTTATAAATTATAGCCATAATTTTTGCAAATAATCTACGATTCACAGCACAGCCCGTTCATTTAGTAGATCCGTTTTAACGGATCCGTCAAACAAATGTCAGCTGCGTCGCATCTGGCAGGCAGGATACGATAAAAATAACGGATTTAGTATTTTTTACTGGATTCGGAATACTGTCGTGTATGTGAACTCGCTCATACAACTACCTATACAGGCGCTATCACCAAAATAAACACGGATCGTCTAAAACGGGTCCTGTAAACAGTTTCTGTGTGAACTAGCTGTAATATGGCTGTGACAGACAGACATACAGACATGACAAAACAATAAGGGTTCCTAGTTTGACCATGGATCCATAGAAATTGACTGGTACGCTAGATCGAAAACTCATTGCAACGAAATGCAGCGTAGTGAAAGACCCTAGATCGAACACCTTAGATCGAAGATAATTTCTTTTAAACTATAATTTATACATTGAAAGCTTAGTGCACGACTTGAAAAGCAGACCCTTTTATGTATGAACATTAAACTGAACTATAAATTAGACGGAAAAAGAAAAGAAAGAAAGAAAAAGTATTTATTTTTTTGCCCAAGCGGACGCACACGTAGGTATGCTTAAAAATTCTTAAAATTAAAAACTTAAAACTACAACAAAAATTTGTACTTAAATTTAAACATATAATTACCTGGTAACCCAAACACAAAAAAGTTTAAAAAATACGAGCTACCTACTAATTTGTAGTCTATGGTGCATGGCGCGCCAATATTGTAATATTGTATCGCGTTCCCAGTAAACACCCTAGCATGTAAATATTATTATTTTTCGTTTATTCATTGTATATACATATAAATTATATTTTTAAATATTTCTACAAAAAATATAAAAAACATTTAAAAATATAAAAAATAGTAGCCCACCGGCATCGGGAACAGGGTCCAAGCTACCGGTGGTCAGGGCCTCAGAGAGAGGAACTTCCTGACAATACGTGCCGTGTCCAGAAGTACCGCTTTCTGTATCAGGCCCTTGACCCAGCTGCCCAACGAGAGCCTCATCAGGTGTTGGTCGAGGCTCATGACTGCACTTATTATTTTTATTGTTGACTTGGTTGCGTTTGACCCTAGTCTCACCTGATGGAAAGATTGGTAAGTGCAGTCAGGGTCAAAGAACAGAGATATAAAGGGATTGCCTTATTCCCCTCTGGCTCACACATACCTACACACGACAGAACACAGTTAACTGCTTGACTTTAATATGAGGGTGGTAGGTAGCCAGCCGGACCGTGTAGATCCTACCACCGAGTGTGAAATGAGTGGACAAATAAAACAAATGATTGTGAACGTAAATTTTTATGATGTTTCTTATAGTACATAAGTCTTCCAATTATATGCTTAACTATTGTTCTTTACCTACCATAATTACATTATCATTATATCAGCCGAGAGACGTTCACTACTGGACGAAGACCTCCTCTATAGATTTCCATATCAGATCAGTCCTGGGCCGTTTGGGTCCAACGGTTACCCGCGACCTTTAACAGGTCGTCTGTCAGACAATCAGTAACTCCTCCGACAATGACTGAAGGCCTATGTCTCCAGTAATGGGACGTGATAGGAGGATACGCTAGGCGTTTCATGTATAGGGCACGCCGCAATAGTGGCGAGAGAGACGGCATGGCGTTCTCACCTTCCGGCTGACATAGATACTTTCGGGAAACTGAACACACGGACATTTGAATTTTCATAACTTGAAGAAAAATGCAAGCTGTGCGAGTGTGTGTGCCGTTCGCATGTACTAAACTTGATATTACGCATTTTGCAAATTTGTAAACCTGTTTGGAAGGTGCACGATGTAGATGTTTTCTTGATTGTTTTACTGACCTTCACATTTCGATATATAAAGCTTACATTTTATAATACCAATATTGTTCTACAGGAACTCACAAACTCAAGTGAAAATGAAATTCGTAAGTAAACATTTATTTAATATTTTTAAATCTAACGGCGTGTTGCAGTCACTCCATTTTCTCTTTTTTTATGTCAACCTATACTGTCCCACTGCTGGGAAAAGGCCTCCCCCAAGTCCTTCCATGTATTATTTTCCTGCGCCACCTCAAACCAGCCCTCGCGGTACGCGTCCAGATCATCTCACCACCTTTATACATCTATACGAAATAATAAAATCAGGTCGAAAATAATATTTAATTCGTTACTGCAAGATAGTTGAAACACGAGGAAACGGTGCAGGGTGGGGGGAATTACTTATGCGCTGTCTCTGTATTTGACGTTCAAAAAGAACTAATTTCTAGACCAATTGGAATAAATTATGAGCCACTCCATATATTACAATATAAGAATTTGCTTGCATTGTCTGTCTATATAATCATATTATGACGTGTTACTGATTTTCAGTCAAAGCTGACTCCCGATTCAGGACCTTTCGATAAGCAGTTGTGGACGGTTTCGGTTTGCTATCTCTTTTCATCTACAATTCTCGTAACGAGAAAAGAGGATAACAAATCGAATTGTTCAACAACTGACGTATTGAATGCGTTCTGAATCAGATCAGGTGGCTGGTTAGATAAGAAGCCCGGACGCACCTTCCTAAAAGGATGCTTATTGACAATCGTATCACTGACACGAGAAAAAAATAATAATTTGATGTTATTACTTCCAGTTCGCATTCTTCGCTCTGTTGGTGTGCGCCATCATGGCGGTGGCTAGCGTGGCCGTTGCCGTAGTTGCACCAGATGGCTATGGCGGCGATGTGCCTGTTCTGAGGGCAGTTCGCAGTGTCCCCGGCCACCACCACCATGAGTATCACCATCATCACCACTACAGCTACAGTTACAGATACTAACACTGAAACTGGATGATCTGAATTAAATCTTATGGACTACTTTAGGATAAAAGTGAAATTTAATTTAAGTAGGTACGTTATTGTAAAAATAATCTTGTAATAAAGATCATAAAACACATTTTGTGTTTATTTTAACAATTTTCTAGTCTGCCACCTGCCTTACTGCAAAAATAAATATTCCGCTACTAGTGGCAGTATAACAATGGGTGCTATTGTAACGCAGGTTATCAGCTATTGAAATGAAAATACAATTTTAATATATAATTGTTAGGTTAAAACGATTGTGTAAATATTTTGACAATAAAAAATTTTGCGTGGCTAAAAAATTACCATCAAATGGATAGTTAGCGTTGCGATCACTTTCCACTTCTACCTAACCATGTTGGGGTGCTCAAACTTCCGGCTAATCATAAGTTTATCACAATTATTATAATATTACATAGGTACATAGCCGTGACGAAAAGCTATTAGCGATACTTATCGTGCGACTTATCATGAGGGATTAATGTACCTAAATCCCAGTTTCAATCATTATTTTTTTTTAACTGAAACTTTTATTTTTTAATTAGACCAGATACCTACTTAAAAAAATGTGAACGTTTTTGGTTTTCATAACTGTTCTTTTTTTAAAGTTACATGTTCACGTGAACTTTACGATATCATCCGTGTGACATTAGATTTTTTGGAAAAACCAATAATATCGATGCAGTCACCTTCACGGTGCATTATTATTATGTTATATTGGGTAACAACTAAACGGAAAAAAATGAGAGTTGTCAAACTAGTGTTTAGCATGTTTCGTGGCATTTTTTAGTGTCATCTATATCGTGGAAGGTCAACTTTTGATGATTCCAGTTTTCTGAATTTTTTTTTGTTTTATCTGCAAGTAAAATATAGCAATAAATATATTTAGGTTAAGCTTGGGGTTGTAGGTGTATATAAACGGCGGTAACCACTTACAATGACGTAGTCGGCTTGTTTGCGAACCTATTAGGTACATAAAAAAAGTAAAACTACCTTTTATAGGTCCCAACTAATATTACTTATCTTCATTGTATTTAGTTTGAATGAGATTCCGTGTCTTAAATTATAAAGGTTCTGGACAATAATATAACACCTTTCTTAATAAAATTAAGGCTCGCTAAAGTAGGTTTATTAGTAAAGGCCAATAGACTACATTTTAATTACAGTTAACAATGAAACAGTAATACTATTATATTTTTTTAAATAAACAATATTTGAAGACTTGTACTTGACATGCTTGTAGTTATAATTATAATACATAGGTACCCAGAAATTATACTTTCAATGTATATTATGACTGAATATTTTAATTGGGGTGTTTGATTGTGTGCGTTATACCTGTTACGTGTTGTAAATGGTTTGGGACCCTCGACTCACATATTATGAAAATGGGAACTAAGAAATTGCGAACACTTTTTAACGTTAATAAAAGCTTTAATGAACATACATTATAATTATGTAAAGAATATATTAAATATTAATATCGTCACCGGAAAGCCAATACTACTTAAGCGCCATTTTTGGCCAAAATGAGTTATATATATCGTTGGATTGGATTTAAAAAACCCAATCCAACGATATATATAACCCATTTTGGCCAAAAATGGCGCTTAAGTAGTATTGGCTTTCCGGTGACGATATATAGTCCGTTTCTTCCGTTCCGTTTTTTGTGTTAACCTCCTCTTCCCTTTCTGGAGTCGTAGCCGTAGCCGTATCCGTTACGATGTTGTTGTCCGACCGTGCCGCGAGCTACCCGCGCACTTGGTCGTATGCCTGGTGGAACACCGACCGAACCCGCGCTCGCCATCGACACAACAGCGCACACCAACAGAGCGAAGATTGCGAACTGAAATAAAGTCGTTTTTTATATAATAGTTTGGTAAACAAACCTACGGCCCACTGGTGGAAATTGTTACCGTCGCATATATACACCTATAACACCAAGAGGATTATTGATGCGTTGGCAACCTTAGAGACGAAGTTGGAAAATCTCGTGTGTTTGTAATTTAATCAGTACCCTTACTTTTTAAACCGGACCACAGCAATGATGCTTGGCGGCAGAAATACGTAAGGCGATAGTACTTCCCCGGAGTTCCCCGGACGAGTTCTTTCACAAGGAGGTCTACTGCTACTACAACTACTAACGTATCCTAAGGAGCACTCTTAACAATTTATTAGTCCTCTTACTTATTCCCGTGTCTACGATGTCATGAGCAACGTAGGAACCAAGTTCAAAATAAATGCAATAATACAAACACTCAAACATAGTGATTAAGGCAATATACTTTTTTTTTCGAGAGTAATCCTCATTGATACATTGCAGGGATTTGCACTCTTACCGACTAAAACTCCTTCGGGATCTCTGGGCTCCGGGATCTCCGGTGGGATGCACCTGTGCCCCTCTTGTGCTAAGCCTTTGCCACGTCCCGGGGAAACAATATTGTTTCCCCAACACACTCACGGTGCACAACACGACGTGATCACTTCACAGGGTCGCTGGATAGGCGCCTCAAGTTCCCATTCTTAGCAGACTACTAGAGACTTTCCATTGTAGAGGTGTCTAAGAAGGCTCCAATTCCAGATTAGTAGGCATCCGTAGTGACTAAATGGGCTATCGACATTCAAAAGTAAGCGCCGTAGACTGCAGAGCCCTGTCATAAAGGTGATGCTGTCATCATACCCTCTTTGGTTAGCGGTAGGAACATTGCGTGCGGAGCTGGACTTTTGCGACATTTGGCAATTTAGAACAACGCGGATTTAGAGCAACGCGGCCATCGACGTCGAGTCGTCGGTAGCTGCGTTGCTTTAAGTTTGGTAATTACTAACTAAAACAACTTAACTAATAAAAAAAATCACGACAATATTTAAATCATGAAATCAAATAACCCAACAAATTAATCTACTTATATTATTTATATTATGTAGAACAGTACTCACGTATTTCATTTTGATTGTTTTTATAATACTGTTGTTTGTTTAGATCTGTCCACATTTATATAGGTATAGCATTGTGAAGGTCATTGAGATTAAAAATAACATCGATAACATCTTCTTGCAAAAAAATATAATGTCACGCGAATGGTTCACGAGTTATGTTTTTTAATAAATAAAGAAGACGATATGAGCAAACTAATAATTTAATAAAAATATCAAAACCTTTGTTATGTAAATTTATGATGGTATAAGGTACAAAAACATGGTTATGACTTCATCTAATTTGCTGTAATCGCCGTTTAACAACGCATTGTGTATAATTTTCCTCAGAAAAGGAAAAAGGAGGAGTAGGTAGAAAATTAGTTTCCACATTCTTCTGGTATGAAACGGGAGACGAAGCGATAGGAGTATGTAGGGATCGTAGTATGTGGTGTTCTATAGTTTTGCCTACCCCCATTGAAAAAAGGCGTGATTTTAAGTTTTATTTTTATTTTACGTAAAATATTAAAAACTCCAAAAAAGTGAATTTCGCAGGCCAACTGATCGCATTAATTAAAAATGGGATTAAAGATGGCGTACTGGACCTACTTACCCGATAGTATTGTTTCATGTTACGTTTATTTTTCTTTGTTTTTATGAAAATAGGTAATTGATTTTTCTTTATGAAAACAGAAGCCACTTTCTCGGAAATAATAGTTTGTGTCCCTTTTACCACTACATTTTAATCTAAGAAATAACATAAACAAACATCACGCATGTATTCTCCGAAGGGTTGAGCAGAGGTGTATTTTTCGCCGGTATGTTTAAGTCCCATGTAATATGGGGCGGGATTATTGCCATCAACCGGGCACAAATCCAAACTCCGATCTGATACTGAGGAATTTCGTACGGATAAATCCAATCACAATATGCCCAACCTAGGGATCGAACCCAGGAGCTCAAGATCAGCAGTCACGCTTGCCACCACTAGACTAACGAGGTAGTCAAGTAATCTAAGAAGTAATTTAAGAAACTATTATTAATATCTTACTAGTTATTTAGTTATACAATTATTTAAAAAAAACTGTTCTTTTTTTATAAGAAAGAAGGCCCTTCGTTCCTTTAGGTACAAGTACAAAGGAAAAGTTCATTTCGACCAATAACAATTTATAAATATCCAAAAAATGCATTCTTCAAGTTTTAGCAAGTGAATAAATATAAAAAAAGGCTAAAAATAAAAAGGCTGGGTGGAGTTGTAGCTACACTTGTAGTCTAGTTTTAAACACACCATAATCACACTAGGTAGACAGTCTGTTCAAAATTAACTTTACTTGCCCTGTCTCCTCAGCATCATACTCTCCCTGCCCTTATCCCACACTAGGTGAGGTCGGCACAACATGTTTCGTAAATCCAATCATGTTGTTAGAGGATTTGGCTTATTGATTTATGACCGGCCGCCCACCTGACATCAACCCTCCTTGGGAAACTTGCCCTGCCTCCTATCTTTAAATATTTATTTTTGCTATTTGTGAGGTGTTTATCGCATAGAAAATCTAGTAAGGAATTTTTATGAGTTGCAGCTTGTAAGGCTCGTATTAATAAACAACCCTCATTTGAGAGATCCCTCTTAAGTGTAGTTATAATATGAATTGAGATGTATTTAAAAAAAAGTTGTCAAATGTATGTTATTCTTGTTTATGGTAGCTGCTGCTGGTAGATCAAATGAGAGCTGTTTACTAATACGGCTCTAGATCATTAAAACAGGTTTCATATCTTTTCGATCTCAAACCGAAAAGATATGAAATTAATTATATTTAATTTGTGTCAAACACGGGTGATAATACAATGTTACATAGTATTTTTGATTTTTAATAGGTAATTATAGTCCAACGTGTTTTACCTATAAAGGTGTACAAATGAGTAATCTCCATTGAAAATGAAAATAATAAAATCAATCAAAATAAAAAAAAAGAATAATAATTAAAATGTCAAGAATAAAAATACATCATGCATAGGTAATAAGTCTAAAGTGAGTCATTCATAAAGTCTTTTAAATTATAAGAACATTATTCATTCTTTAAAAGCCCCTACGTACCTTAAAAATAAGTTTGCGTCTAGTTTCAGGCCCGCCTGTATTGTTGTTAATCTTTTTTTATGTGATTTGAGAAGTAAAGTTATTAACGTATTCTTTAATCTATAGGAACACTAGTCACATGAAACGTTTTTGACGATACAGCAACAAATCAAATATCACCGTTTCTGATAGTTTCGATAAAAATAAAAAAACCTATAGGTAAATTATACCAATAATATTCACTAGGTATTGATGCGACGGTTTTCCTCGATGGTTCAGTTAGAACTTCCAAAACACTTGATAAAAACAAAACAACATTTTTTATTATTTTTCCTCTTAAACCTGTTCGCGAGGTGCATTTAAGCAGTTTTATTGACCCAGGGGACCGGATTGTACCCAAAGATACCTAACCAAACCGATAGCAGGCGAATTTGATACGTATCACATAAAAGAATTTCGAGTGGCAGTTTGTCAGAACTTTTGCTTTTGTTAATTTAAGAGAGTACCTAAATACGCAAAGAAAAGTCAATATGTTTTATTTTTGTGACATAGCCAAATACTCAAACGTTAATCAACTTTAAGTTGCCGTTAAGTCTCGTGCTTTCACTGTCACTTTAAGGCGAAGTAAGAGTGACAGCATGGAATTCACGGCAACTTAAAATTGAGTAGCGTTTGAGTAGGTATTTGGCGATTAAACTTAAAACTTATATACTTACTTACTCATAAACTTATACATTTCGTCCCAGTATTTAATAACAAAACTTTAACGGCGGTATATATACCCGATTTTATCGACAAAAACACCCCACTTCTGGGGTCGATCCCCCCCTCCCCAATGGTAGAGTTACCTAAATTATTTGACTTACCTATTTCGACCTCTACATACTCAAATACCCACAACTTAAGACCTAGTCCTCATGGATCTCGCTTCTGTGAGATCGAGATCTTGAGTTGTCAGTGTTTGAATATGTACATATAGGTCGAATATCTGAGCCAAATACTAACATTTTTCTATCTGGGGAGGGGGGAGGGAGGTAATTTGAAAGTGGAAATTCGACCTCAATGATACCTTTTTAGCTTTAAAATTATTAGTTTGTATTTTAATTTTAATACTTCTAAGCTTAAAAGGTTTTGTATTTAATTTCAAAGTCCCCCAAATAAGAAATGAAACCACCAGGCAAATCGTCAGTTTCCGTGGTGGGTACGCTAAGGTTTTGAGAGAGATATTTTCAGACGCACGTACAGACTTCGCGGTAGTTGAAGGTCGTCTAAAGGCAGTGCGATTCGTTGAAGAGATCCTCCAGGAACGTGTTTTACCATACCTGGGATTCATCAGTAGCATAGATTTCCTCTAAATGCAAGATAACGCCCGATATGATACCAAGCATTCCTAAGTTGGTGTGGCTGGCAAGAAGCTTAGACATGAATCCCATAGAATATGTCTGGGATATACCTAAAAGCTGAATCAGATCAAAACTCGACCCCCCACAGACCCCCCATCAATTGAAAACCACTCTGCTGGTCGCCTGGGAAGAAATACCTCATATGAACTGTAGAGGACAACCAGTCAAACACACAATTTACTGAAAGGCACTTGCCGTATTTATTTCACAGTATAAACCTATTTACATTACAATAGAAATTCTAAACTTTAAACTTAAACATTGACACTCATTCGGTAGAAAACCTAAGCGACTACACGTTCTTCTTGCTTCACTTCAGGCTTCAGGATTCAGGATTCAGTTCTTCATGTTCGATGAATGAGTGCCGGTGACTGCCACTGCCAGGATCAGTAAAAATGCATAAAATGCACCTCATTAAGTATCGTTCAGGGGGGCACAAGTTGCACGCAGTGTGCCCCACGACACATTCTATCTTCCAATACATTTCCTTGAATTTAATATCTGTAGCTAGTGGTCATGTTGTGCTATATACTATGACGTATTTTATTACCTTGTTTACTTCACATATCATTATGCCTGTATTTCCTGAAGGGTTAAGCAGAGGTATATAGCAACATCCACATAGCTATTTAAATGGTATTTAATGAATATTTATATTATTTAGGCTTGCTGTCCGCAACAGTCTCCCCCCAGCGTAGCCTCGCGAGCTTCCTCTTTATGGTCGAGGACAATAAGCCTTCTCACGGGCCTTCTGAAAATGCCACCCCGCGTCCGCACATCCGCACTCCATACCACGCCATCAGGACCGACTATCGCGCGCACAACAAGGCCCCGCGGCCACACATTCCGCGGTAACAAACCGTCAGCGATTATGACGACATCGCCTACAGTGATTTGTTCAGCGCGATTGTGTCTGACGTCACCGCGCGGTGTTAGTGTTGGTAAATATTCGTTTACCCATCTAGCCCAAAATCGATCTGCCAGCGCTTGTGCTGCTCGCCAAGCGCGTTTATCAGCTACGTCACACGTTCCAGTGACCGGTAGCCCCGATCCTGACCCCAGCAGGAAATGATTCGGGGTTAATGCTTCTGCGTCTTCTGGGCTCACAGACACGTGAGTGAGCGGTCGCGAGTTCAATATGTTCTCTATTTCAGCCATAACTGTTAATAGAGTCTCTTCCTTTGGCGTGCGCTCCTTTAATATTACCGCGAGCGCCCTGGTTAGGTGCCCCAGGGTCGATAAAACGCCACTCAATTCCCTTATTGAGCGCGTAATCTTTAAGTTCGGATGCCCACTCTTTATAGGCATTTTTCAATTCGATGTCAGCACCGCGAAAGTTCATGCCGTTATCTGACATCATTGTTTGCGGCCATCCTCGACGCGCGGCCATTCTTCTTAGCGCCATTATCGCGCTATCAGTACTGAGGCTCGGCAGTAACTCTATGTGAACGGCTCTAGTTACTAAACACGTGAATAACATGCCCCATCGTTTTTCTCTACGTCTTCCTATGGTTATCGTCATAGGACCGAAACAATCGACACCGCAGCGTGTGAAAGGGCGAGCGTATGCATCAAGCCTTTCACTGGGTAAGTTCCCTTTCACCGGTATAGGTGGCGCTTTACGTCGCATGCGACACATAATGCACTCGTTCAGTACGGTGCGCACGCTCGTTCGTAATTTTACTATCCAGTATCGCTGTCGTAGGTTATTTACTACGTGTTCTCGGCCAGCATGTCCATTCGTGACGTGTTTGCGTTTCATGAGTAGGCGCGCAAGCGGATGCCTGCCGTCTAAAATCGGTGGCCTCTTCCTGTACTCTGGTACATTGGCTGCGTCGATTCGCCCGTTCAGTCGAATTATGTTTTCTTCATATACCGGGTCTAGCTTGCTGAGCCGGCTCGACTTCTCTACGTTCTTTCCTGACGATAATCTCTTGATTTCCTCAGGAAAACTGTCGCGCTGCGATTCTCGTATAAGCATCAGTTCAGCTTCTTTGAGATGACGCACGTTCATTGTTGTAGTGCGTTTACGACATTTGTCTATAAACAGCAACATAGTCGCCATGGCGCGCAACGCTCTATCAAATGAAGAGAATCGTTTTATGTTCATAACGTTCTCCTCTTCTATAACATTGGCGACTATTTCGTCCTCACACTGGTTCTCTTCTTGTGGCCACTGTTCTTCTGGTTCGCGCAAGAAGGCCGGTCTGTTGAACCATCGATCGTGTTGTAAGAGACTCGTTTTTCCGTGTCTAGTTGCGTCGTCAGCTACGTTCTGAGCGGTAGGTACCCATCGCCATCGATCAGCGGGGGTTAGTTCGCCTATCTCGCTCAGCCGATGCGCAACATACGGTGTATATCTCGCCGAGTCTAGTTCCTTATCCTGTTCTAGGATATTAGCGAGCAAGTGTGGTCGATCCGAATTCCACCCGGCGAGTTCAAAGCCGGCTTGCTCGTGGAGGCGCTGCACTTCCTCGATCGTGAGTGCGGCGATCTCTTCAGATTCGAAACTATCGACCCAATCATCCATATAGTGGTTCTTTGTTATTGCATAGAGGGCGCGCGGGTGCGCGTCGTTACATTTCTTGGCGTTTCCGTTCCCAACGCCGTGAGCTAGGAAAGGAGGATCATCTTCACTCGAAATTCCTAGCGCACCAATCACGAAATGCGTTGTGACTAAGTCATGTAGTTCTTTATCATAACTTAATCGTTCTCTATGCTCAGGCGCGCGTACGTGTAGCACTGTGGCGCCATCTACTGGGTTTTCCTTCGCCACTATCGTTCGTGGCACCGTACCGTACACTACCCATCGTAGTTCGGTTAGTAACGCAGCCGGTTCGTTCCTTGCTCCGGTCAGGAGCTTTCGCGATACTATTAGGTGCCAATGATCTGCACCTAATAGTATGCGCGGTCGTGCTAATCCATAGCAGACCTCGTTTCGGGGCAGCTGTTGCAAGTGTTCATAGTTCAAATACTCAGCTGCGATCGCTTGACTGGTAATGTTGAGACATCTGACGGTTCGCGCCTGTGTTGGATGGAAGCTTGATCGTGCTCCCCTTATTTCCAACGCTACGCTCTGACTCTTAGGTTCTTGCCGCGTTGCCGTTAGTCCATGCAAACGCAGCGCGCATTCCGTTCCATGCGCGTTCACTTGTCTAGCGATTTCCTCGTCGATCAGAGTAATCGTAGACCCTTCGTCAAGTAGAGCGTGCGTCTCAACTTCCAGTCCATCGGGCCCTCGAATAATCACAGGGCATATCTTCAATAATACCGCGCCAGTAGACATTACGGCGTGAGCCGACGCGATGATTTCATGTTTTTGTTGTTCACCTTTCAGCGCGTTCTGCTGCGTTCCGTGTAACAACACGTGATGTGGATGACGACACTCGTTCACACCACACTTGTTTGCGGTGCAAGTCATCCTACGATGATGGCTAGTCAGGCAGCGAAAGCACACACGTGCTTCCTTCGCCCATTCCCATCTCTGTGGTACCGTCATCGCTTCCAATTTACTACATTTCACTGTATCGTGTTCGGCCCCGCAACACAGACACATTTTTTCGCTTTTACTTTCGGTCGCAGCGTAAGTAGCTGCGCCTCGCTTCTTGCCTTCTGGGCGTTTAGGCGGACCGTAGCTAGGTTTAGCTGCTGGCGCATTACGTGTTGGCTCCTTTGTTCCAGGTCTCGTGGAAGAGTACGCGAAGCGTATGGCGTGATCAGCCTCTCTCATGAGGAAGTAAGACAGAGTGACAATCTCTGGCTCTCTCCTACTTCCGTACTCTTCTGCGTAGTCGCACCGTCTCGCTATAATATGGGGACTCAGCTTCTCGGTCACTTGACGAGCCAGCATAGCATTCTGCAGGTACCCTTTCTCATCTATGCAGGTGAGTACACTGACTATGTTTTGAAGCCGTATTGCAAACGTATTCAGTTCACTAGCCGTTGGTCCGGGTCGCGGCAGCTTCTTTATGTCGTCCAACGTTTTATCAATAATGATCTCTGGGCGACCGTAATATTGTTCAAGTGTCCGCATTATGGTTGCGGGGTCGGCAGCTGTTTACATTAAGGCAGCAACTAATTCCCGTGCTTCGCCTCTTATACTTGTTCGCAGACGCGCTAGGTTCTCGGCTTGTGTATAGCCATTCATCTTGGTCGAATCACGCATCGCAGCTCGGAATAGTAGCCACTCGTTCGGAGCACCGCTGAAGATAGGCAGTTCTTGTCTTGTCTGGGCGGTGGGCGTTTTATTACCATACGTTCTAACACCTCGGCTAATCTATCTATTCCGCGCTCTCGTGATCGTCCCGGCGTAGGTGACCTACGTCCTGGTGTAGGTGACCTGTTACGTCCCGGCGTAGGTGACCTGTTGCGTCTCGGAGCCTCGATCGTAACTCCTCTCTGATCTTGCCTAGGCGTCGGTGCGTATCTATAGAAGGAGTGGTGTGATCGCTGCCCTCATCTGCGATCTGCGATCCGATCGTTCTCACGCTGGTATCTTGCTCTATTGTCGTTATCTTCGCGATGTCGTTCGGTCTGCGGTACGCGCTCGGTACGCTCCCCCTGTAGATCGTACAGGACCGAGGCGCGGGCTGCAGATGGCATCTCTTCATATGACGACATGTGGGGTAGTTCATCCCTTCCGGGCTGAGCGTTCTTCAGCCAATCAGCGATTCGATTGTCCACTTCTATTGTTTCACGGGCGACGATGGTATCCCGGTCTGTCTCCTGCCGTATAGTGGCTACGTCCAAAGCTAGCCTTCTCTTGATAAGGGCGGCTTGTAATTGCAGCTCCTTCCTCTCGATTTCGGCTAGACGTTCCTGGGCGTCGAATTCAGCTTGTCGGATGCGAGCAACAGCGCTGGCAGTCGATCTTTGAGAGCGCATGGACGGCGCTCTCGATCTCTCTTCTCTAGTGTCAGGCGCGGCGGCGGCTGCGGCAGTGGCGGCGGCGGCGCGTGACGTCATCGCGGGTAACGCGGGTACGCGGGCGCTTGGTTCGGCTTGTACGCGTGACGTGGTACCGACCGGCGCGGATACGGTTGCGGACACGGTTGCGGACGGGGACGCGGGGGGGTCTTCGTACACTCTTGCTGTCTTCTCCTCGGCTGCTTGGCTTCTAGTGGTCGGCATCTTCGGCATTTGACGCCCCCTAACAGGCCTAACAGCCCTATCAATCCTCTTGGAGGGTCCGGGGTTAACCGGGATACGCTCCGCCAGGGATGGATACGTGCAGGATTGGACAGGTAGGATCTACCCAGCAGAGGATCGTGCGCGCTGTGGGGTGCTCGGGGACCGGTGGGAAATACCCGGCCCCTTCGGCAGTGCCTACAGTCCGGCCCCCACACTACACACGACCTTACCGGCGTAGCGTACTATTCGGTTCGCGCCTTGAAAAAGGCGTTCTTGACGAACCGGTGGTATCGCACAGTACCACACCGCCTTAATCGGCGTTAACTCTGGCCTCTACCGTTTGACACCGTAGGGTGGTAGGGACACAGAGCCACGGTCCACCCGCTTGTACGAAACGTTTTGACTTTCTTCCTGGCACGTACACAGGAACAATCTTGTACGCCCGGCACGTACACAGGAACAATCTTGAACGCCTGCACGTACACAGGAACAATCTTGAACGCCCGACAGGTACACAGGAACAATCTTGTACGCCCGGCACCTTGTTCTTGGATCTTGATTCTTCGATCCGGCTTGCGAAGGACCACAAAGTCTGGCTATTTGGGGTCCGCCCGCTAAGCACACAATTTGTTCGACCCGGCTCTCGAAGGACCACAAAGACTGGCTGTAGAGGATAACCGGTCAAAACACACAATTTATTGAAAGGCACTTGCCGTATTTATTTCACAGTATAAACCTATTTACATTACAATAGAAATTCTAAACTTTAAACTTAAACATTGACACTCATTCGGTAGAAAACCTAAGCGACTACACGTTCTTCTTGCTTCACTTCAGGCTTCAGGTTTCAGGATTCAGGATTCAGTTCTTCATGTTCGATGAATGAGTGCCGGTGACTGCCGCTGCCAGGATCAGTAAAAATGCATAAAATGCACCTCATTAAGTATCGTTCAGGGGGGCACAAGTTGCACGCAGTGTGCCCCACGACACATTCTATCTTCCAATACATTTTCTTGAATTTAATATCTGTAGCTAGTGGTCATGTTGTGCTATATACTATGACGTATTTTATTACCTTGTTTACTTCACATATCATTACGCCTGTATTTCCTGAAGGGTTAAGCAGAGGTATATAGCAACACCCACATAGCTATTTAAATGATATTTAATGAATATTTATATTATTTAGGCTTGCTGTCCGCAACATGAACATAACGTCATCCTTCTGGAACCTAAACCTTCACTTCGCTCAATGTTAATGCATGCTGACGAAAAACGAAGTCCAAGTTTCGGATCGAAACGAAACAACGACGAACATCGAACATATGAATATACGATCAACAAAGTATTGTCAACAACGAACAACTAGGTGTCAATTAACATTTGGGAGCAGGGTAACTGAGAGACGAAATGTCAAGTCGCGAAAACCGAATTGATTGTCAGATCCGAAACATTTTTGTGGTTGGAAAATCTGCGATCCGTCAGCCGAAACTTCGTAGTTCGATTTTCAGAGTAGGGCCCCAGATCACTTTAAGGTTCGGTAATCGATTTATTTGGTTTATCCGATTCTCTGTTCCGTATTTTAGATTAAATTATTACTATTAGACATAACATAACATTACGGTTGTATTCCCCGAAGGGTTGGGCAGAGGTGTACAGTAACACCCTCATGTCGCAGTTATGTTTAAGTCCCATGTAATAGGGAGCGAGCCTATTACCATCAACCGGGCACAAACCCAAACTCTGGGCTGCTACTGAGTAATTACACACGGAAAAGCCCAATAACACTTTGCCCGACCTGGGCATCAAACCCAGGAACTCACGGTCAGCAGACGCGCTTGCCACCGCTAGACCAACGAGGCAGTCAAGTACTATTAGACGTTTTAATATGTAATATAACTTGTACAGTTATGGACACTAAAGTTATGCTTAACATAATTAGAGTAAGACATAATTATGACTATGTAACCAAAACGCTCACAAACAAATGGTAAAATTCTATTTTATAATGCGAAATAACTTTTTCCGAACATTTCATGCCTTTCAATATTAGGACTAAAAATGATCCCTGAACCACAGTGCTCACCCGCAGCGCGGATCCGGTCGTCTTTTCTGACTTCGCAGTCACACCTATAATTCAGGCCTCATCAAGCTGTCTCAGTCCGCCCGCCAGCAACGCCCTAAGCCGAGGTCCGAGTCCCATTAGGGATCGCCCTTAGTGCTGTTGTTGCTAGTAGTCATGATGTTAGTAGTAGTAGTTAGCTTAGGTTAAGTATTTTACTGGTCCCAATTGATTGGAGACCCTTCAGTTCTCGCCAATAACTGCCCGGTTATGTGGAAACGGTTCGCAAGACCATCCATCTACAAGCAATCGAATAAAAAAAAAAGTAAAAATGTTATGCCAACCAGTGGGTACCTACCTACGTTTAGGCCACATTCCGTGTCACTGACAGATGTTAAAGAAAATAATAGAAACACCGGTTTTATTGTCCTTTAGATTTGGATATATAAAGCTTACAATGTTGCATACAGAATATTGTTCAACAGGAACTCTCAGACTCAAGTCAACATGAAATACGTGAGTAAACATTTATTTTATACTTTTTAAAGTAAAGGTGTCTTGCAGTATTTAGTTAAATTTTACTTTCTTCACACTTTCTTCTTCTTAACATTTGAAATAAAATCAGGTTAAAAAGCCCGGTCAAGTGCGTGTCGGACCACGCATGTACCTACTTAGTTTAGTAGCAAGGAATATAATTTCATAATATAGGTAAATTTCTTTTTTCTTTGCTTTTCACAATGATATTGTAAAATACAAAGTAATTGTTCCGATCAATGAACTCAAGATAGCATTCATCTGAAAATAGCGGATATTTCAAAACCTTGGTTAAAAGTGTCTGTTCATATGTCACAGCCATTTTACTTGGAGACTATTGGGACGGACTACACTAAATGGTTGAAATTTGGTCTTCCGTGATCCGCCATAAAGGCGTGTAGTGAAATTATGAAAAAATAATCTTAAATGTAACTGAGGGATGAAATAAAATATTTTCACGCACATTGTCGTGTCATTGAATAGGTCTTTAATATTGATATGAAGGAGGTTCCAAAGTATGTTTTTATTTACGTGAATATTTGGTGAGATATGAGCTCTGAAAGTCTTTATCAATGTGTCGTTACTACTGGAAACGACACTTATAGTGAAGAAGTTCCTTTCTCTAGAACCCTGACCACCGGTAGCTTGTACCCTGTTTGTGATGCCACCTGTGACCTACTATTTTATAAAGTGATTTGTTTTTGTTTTGTTCATAGAAATATTTAAAATTGTATTGTTTCAGTTCGGTTTGTTCGCCATAGTGATGTGCGTTGTGGTGGCACTGGCTGGTGCCGCCGTGCCTGCACCCGATGGTGGCGGCGGCGGTGGTGGTGGTGGTGGTGGCGGTGGAGGTGGTGGCGGTGGTGGAGGAAAGTGAGGAGTCTTCTCTGCACTGAGGGAGTACTGGCCGCGGGGTCGCAGCCCGGCCACCATAAACACCACGGACACGGATACGGCTACAGATACTGACGCTAAATCTTCCTACCCATGATATGATTAACGGCTCTACTTTGCTATGTGATTGGTTTTGGCATTTCGAAATAAATTAGTTATAGTAAGTTCATGATTTTTATTTTGTAATCATATATTATCTTTGTTATATCCTTGTTTATTGCGTAAACTATTCCCCGTTCAACACACTCGGTAGAAGCAAGCATATAGGGTTCGCAAAAGCCTATTGTTTTGCGCGTCTACCTAAGTGTACGTACCTTAAAAATTTAGATAAACATTCAATTTTGTACGTTGTCTGTCAAACTACTTACAATGAATATTTTTTGTTTTCCTTGAGAAACTCTTATCTCAGGATTAGACAACAAATAAGGCTCCTTGTCTCCTCAATAATAGTCTAGTGCTATTGTCTTTCATTTTCTGGTTGATATTTTAGAGGCTTCAAATATGTGCACTTGCTTGCCAGACACAATACAATCTACCTATCGCTGTGGCTACCGCATCGTATTTTGCCAAATGCAGCATTAAATGCAGGAAAGAAGGTGTTTTACATTAGAGTTGTAAAACTAAATTAATTTAATCGAAAAGCATTAATATAACATAGTATAACATCACGCCTGTATTCCTCGAAGGCACATTAATAAGGAAGGGAAGCATCAAAATCCAATCTATATCTATACTTCTATACTAATATTATAAAGAGGAAAAATTCGTATTTTTGTATGTAACGAATAAACTTAAAAACTACTGAATCGATTTAAAAAAATCTTTTACCGTTAGAAAGCTACATTATCACTGAGTAACATAGGCTACGGGCGGAGCCGTGAAGCACAGCTAGTATAACATAATTTTACGTAAAATTAGCGTTTTCTTAAGTATCGTAGGTGTATTTGTTGGTGATGATGTTGATGGTGTCAGGCGTGCTGCGAGCTTCCTTCAGACTTGCAGTCTGCGCCAGCACGACGGTCACCAACAGAGCGAAGAAGTGGGACTTGTAATAAGAAAACAACTTACGATACAGTTTATCTTTCAGTTTTGCCAGATCTGATAAAAATGGTACCATGTACGGGAATTTCTTCCTCAAGGTATTTCTTTCAGTGTTACATAATTTATTCAGTTTTGTATAAGGTTGAGCATCCACCAGAGCTGTGCTAAGCTGCGAAGCGAGGAATGTGGTTTGTAAGCACCAATAGAATCACTCCATTTACCTAGCTTCGCTCTGCGCAGCTCTGGTGGATATGGGCTTAGCGGAGCGAGGTTTTTGTTCATACAAACACAAGCGAGAAATGCGAGTGAGGGATGTGTTGCGAGGAATGTGTTACGAGGAATGTGTACCGATCCGACACACCACCCTCATATCGAAAAGAGTCCGCTACCTATCCTCGCACCGCACATTTGTACACATTAACACATTACGCATTACACATTACCCATTCCTTGCACAGCTCAGGTGGAAAGGGTCACACCGTTTCACATCCTTGCTACACATTTTCGCACCGCATATTTTCCTCGCACAGCTTTAGTGGATGTCCAGCCTTAATGCAATTTGGTCGTGTGTCGATTTGATCCTTGTCGCATAGTTTCTGCTTTACATAGGACTTAAATTTATTAAGACTTAAGTCTTGAATATTACTCGTAAACTAGTAGAGCTTACTTAGCTGTGAGCCATACAACGGTATTAATTATAGTATACACAATAATCGAGACACCCCAAAAGACTTTTATCAGAACTGCGCGAATATATTGTTTTTTTTTGTTATAAATCTTCATGTTGCATGCAGGTTTATGTCGCGCTATGTTCCCCAATAAGGTGCGGGATGCCGACCGTTTCAGACCTCAAGGTTATTCGCGGTCAATTGATATGTGAAGATACCTATCGAATCCAAGTATAACTTGGTATAAAAAGTTTATAGATTTACTAATCGATTCTCTTGGAGATTCTGGACAAACTAATTTCAGGTTTAGTATATAGTAAAACCTTGTTTAGTCTGCTATTGTGATAGTTTTTAGATCCTCGGAAGTAGATTATTTTTGTATTGAATTTTCAGATATTTTGAAAGAACTATTCAACACAAGAATACCTTACAAGATGGGGAAAGCAAATTTAAAAAAACAGCCACCAATAAAAAAATAAAAAATATACGATTTCATTGCATAGCATTGTAGGCGTTATAAATTATAACCATTATTTTCGTAAATAATCTACGAGTAATATGATTGTGACAGACAGACAGAAGGACATGACAAAACAATAAGGGTCCCTAGTTTGACTATCGAACCCTAGAAATTGATTGGTACGCTAGTTCCAAAACTCATTGCAACGAAATGCAACCTAGTGAGTGACGCTGGGTCGAACACCTTAGTTCGAAGATTTTTTTTTAAACTATAATTACTACAGCGAATGTTTGAAACGCAGACTCTTAGAAGCAACTTATGTATGTACAACTTTTTATAACATGCCGTGACAATATTGTAACATTGTATCGTGTTCCCCGTAATCACCCTAGCTTGTAAATATTAATATTTTTATTTTTGACTTGGTTGCGTTTGATCCTAGTCTCACCTGATGGTAAGGACAGACATGGTCAAAGAACAGAGATATAAAGTGATTCCCCTAATAACCCTCTGGCTCTCACATACCTACATACGACGGAACGCAGTTAACTGCTTAGCGCCGACTGGTTGCTTGACTTTAATGTAAGGGTGGCAAGTAGCCATAGGCGGACCGCGTAGATCCTACCACCAAGCGCGAAATGAATGGATAAATAAAATATATGATTATAAACGTAACATTTTTATACTTTTTTTATAGTATATAATTATGTCTTTCCATTATATGCTTAACTATTCTTCTTTACCTACCATAGTGACATCATCATCATATCAGCCGGAAGACGTCCACTACTGGACGAAGACCTCCTCTATAGATTCCCATAATGATCAGTCCTGGGCCGTTTGAATCCAACGGCTACCCGCGACCATTAACAGGTCGTCTGTCAGACAATCAGTAACTCCTCCGACAATGACTGAAGGCCCGTTTCCAGTAATGGGACGTGACAGGAGGATACGGTAGGCGTTTCATGTATAGGGCATGTCGCAATACTGGCGAGAGAGACGGCACGGCGCTTTAACCTTCCGGCTGACACAGATACTTTCGGGAAACTGAAATCACGGAGATTTGGATGTTCCTAATTTGAAGAAAAATGTAAGCTGTGCGAGTGTGTGCCGTCCGCATGTAATAAACTTGATGTATATACGCATTTTGCATATTTGTAAACCTGTTTGCAAGGTGCAATTAAGCAGTATCTTTTTCGTTTTACTGACTTTCAGATTTTGATATATAAAGCTTACCTACATTTTAGAATACCAATATTGTTCTACAGGAACTCACAAACTTAAGTCAAAATGAAATTCGTAAGTAAATATTTATTTAATATTTTTAAATCTAACGGCGTGTTGCAGTCACTCCATTTAGTTAAATTTTACTTTTTATGTCAGCCTATACTGTTCCACTGCTGGGCAGAGGCCTCCCCCAAGTCCTTCCATGTATTATTTTCCTGCGCCACTACAAACCAGCCCTCGCGGTACGCGTCCAGATCATCTCGCCACCTTTATTCACCTATATGAAATAATAAAATCAGGTCGAAATTAATAGGTATATAATTCGTCACTGCAAGGTGGTCTTAGTTTTTATTTCGATTTTATCCTTGCTTGACATGATGTTAAAAGCCCAGGAGGGTAAGGCAAATGTAAACTTCTGCTTGGAATGAGAAGACGTCATAATATTTAGTCATATCGTTCATAATACAGTTTCCTGTATTTTATGGCCATAAATTAATTAGAATATTTTATATATAATATAATACAATAATGACGACGAAGACGGATATGGCATGTCCTGCAAACTAGAAAATGTGAAAGCAACCATAGTGGCTCTAGTAGTACTTCACGACTTCATAATATTGCAGTTGACCATGGAGACATGCAGTTAGAGGATAACAGTATCAAAGAATACCATACAAAGTGAAGTAACCCAAGAAGTTGTAAGGGGAAATGCAAATGCTAATGTTTTACAAACTATTATAAGGATACATTTTAGCGAGTAGTTCAATAATAAAAAGCTTGTATAAAAATATCAGTTTTATTTGTTTTTATAATACTCTAATTTGGATGTTAGAACTTGTTATTTTAGAACAAACTTTTAAGTTTTTTATTTTTCGTTTTCCGTCTGTTCCTCATGTAATAATTTTCTGCCGGCCGTTTCAGTTATTTTAATTACACATTATTATGTAGTCATAAGTTTTCGCGCGCTTGACAGTTATAATACCAAATTCACTGACAAATTTTAATAACAATGACGTCTCCGCGTCAAAAGTGTCGAAACTGTAGAAAATAACATATTTAACAGTACGTAATAATGTCTATGGTCACAATTATTCTGTGCGTAGACAGACATTCTCGTTTGACGATTCGATGTGTCGGTCAATTTGTTGGATTACTTCATTATAATGGCAACATTTTGATTTATATATGAATTTAAACGACATATTATTAGTAGAAGGTTTATGGAACGTTTATGAATACACAATTTTATCGAAGGTTTTATAAGCTTATCGAGCATTTTAACTAATGAATGTCTTAAACATTCTATAAGACTTTTTTATGAATAAGACCGTTAGAGTATTTCTAAAATTTTTAGATTTCTTATTATAAATCGCCGTTCATTTCTATTGTAAACGATGTCGAATAGTAGTGTGTAGTGGCGAGTACAAGAAGTTTCAAGATTTTAACAGACTTCCAAAAAGGAGGAGGTTCTCAATTCGACTGCATGTTTTTTTTTGTATGTATGTTCCGCGATATCTTTGTTAATTGTGAACCGATTTAAATGATTATTTTTTTGTCTGAAAGCGTATTCTTAAGAAGTGGTCCCATTTAAATTTGGTGAAGATTTGATAAAGAACTTCGGAGATAGACAATTTGAAGTCGGTTTTTTTTTTGTTAAAAAGTTAATTATTATAGAGACGCTCACGATGCTATATTAGTTTAAGATGTGTTAGAACCAAAGTCCCTAGCAAAACGGAATGAGTGGGTCGAGGACCTTTAAGTATACCCCACCAAGAAGAACATAGTCTTCTTAGTTGGTGGCAATAAGATTGACAAGCATATCATTTTGAGACCTAGTCCATATATCAGCAAGCACATTGGGTCATCTGCGCGACGGGGCAACGAGTATTCCCAAGGAGGGTTGACGTCAGGCAGGCGGCCGGTCATAAAACAATAAGCCAAAACCTCTAACAACAGATTTATGAAATACATGTTGTGCCGACCGCCCCTAGTGTGGGATAAGGACAGGAAGAAGAAGAAATGAATGAGAATATTTTATTATGAGGGCTGATTTTTCAATCATCAGATAACTTTTAACTCATTTTGGACATTTTCTATACAAACGTTGTCAAAACGTCAAACTGTTTCCTCAGATAAAAGTTATCTGACCATTGAAAAATCGGCCCTAAGACAGCTGAACCACGAGGGAACGGTGCAGGGTGAATGACTTATGCGCTATCTCTGTATTTGACGTTAAAAAAGAGCTAATTTCTAGACTAATTGGAATAAATTATGAGCCACTCCATATATTATAATATAAGAATTTGGTTGCATTGTCTGTCTATATAATCATATTATTATGATGTGTTATGATTATTTGATTTTCAGTCAAAGCTGCCTCCCGATTTAGGACATTTTCGATAAGCAGTTGTCGACGGTTTCGGTTTGTTATCTCGTTCATCTACAATTCTCGTAACGAGAAAAAATGATAACTGATCGAATTGTTCGACAGCTGACTTATTGAATGCGTTCTGAATCAGGGGGCTGGTTAGATAAGAAGCCAGTAAGCACCTTCCTAAAGGATGCTTATCGACAATCATATCACTGACACGAGAAAACAAAACTAATTTGATATTTTTACTTCCAGTTCGCATTCTTCGCTCTCTTGGTGTGCGCGATCATGGCGGTGGCTAACGCGGCCATTGTCGTAGTTGCTCCAGGTGTCTATGGCGGCGATGCGCCTGTTCTGAGGGCAGTTCGCAGCGTCCCCGGCCACCACCACCACGGGTATCACCATCATCACCACTACAGCTACAGTTACAGATACTAACACTGAAACTGGATGATCTGAATTAAATCTTATGAACTACTTTAGGATAAAAGTGAAATTTAATTTAAGTAGGTACGTTATTGTAAAAAGAATCTTATAATAAAGATCACAAAACACATTTTGTATTTAATTTAGGTAGTTTTTAGTCTGCCACCTTGCCTTTCAGCAAAAATAAATATTCCGCTACTAGTGGCAGTATAACAAAGGATGCTTTTGTAACGCAGGTTATCAGCTATTGAAATGAAAGTAGGTACAATATCAAAATATAAAAAAAAAATTGTTAGGTTAAAATGAGTTATAGGTAATATTCAGTCCGTTTCTTCGTGTAAAGTGTTAACCTCCTCTTTCCTTTCTGGAGTCGTAGCCGTAGCCGTATCCGTTACGATGTTGTTGTCCGACCGTGCCGCGAGCTACCCGCGCACTTGGTCGTATGCCTGGTGGAACACCGACCGAACCCGCGCTCGCCATCGACACAACAGCGCACACCAACAGAGCGAAGATTGCGAACTGAAAAATAAAGATAACAAAATAAAATACTTAGAGCATTTTGTTTATGTAATACATTAACATAACATCACGCCTGTATTCCCTGAAGGGTTGAGCAGAGGTGTATAGCAACACCCTCATTTCGCCGTTATGTTTAAGTCCCATGTAATAGGGAGCCAGCCTATGGCCAGAAACCGGGCACAAAACCAAACTCCGGGCTGCTACTGTGGAATGCCACACGGAAAAACGCAATAACACTTTGCCCGACCTAGGGATCGAACCGAGGATCTCACGATCAGCAGTCGCACTTGCCACCACTAGAACAACGAGGTATTTTATGTAATAGTTTGGTAAAAAAGCCTACGGCCCACTTGATGGAAAGTGTTATCGTCGCATATACGAGGTTAGTCGGAAAGGGGGTACTAAGCCGAAAGGGTGTTAAACTACCAATAATAGTGGATAACCTTTGTTCTACAACTTTCCCCAAAAGTGATTAGTTTAAGAGATTTCAAACAAAGAATTCAGAGATTTTTAAAAGATTTCATTAAAATGCGCTAATCTCTATCTATCCTCAGCTATATTCAGCTGTGTTTATATTTTAGGTGATATTTGGGGTCCCGTATCTCCATTCTCATGGAACTCCATTTTCTGAATTAGTAACTGAAGCAGGGATGAAGAATTTTTGAAAAAAAAAAAAAAAAATTTTGTTTTTTTTTTCGTCAAATTTTGAAATTTTAGCACTTTCTTTAAAGCAATCATCAGTGATACATTAAGTGACCTGCGACTTAGTACCCCCTTTCCGACTAACCTTTAAGTATTCACTTACAACACCGAGAGGATTGTTGATGCGTTGGCAACCTTAGCGACGAAGTTGAAAAATCTCATGTGTCTGTAATTTCATCAGCACCCTTACTTTTTAAACCGGACCACAGCAATGATGCTTGGCGGCAGAAATACGTTAGGTGATAGTATCTCCTCGGACGATTTCTTTCACAAGGAGCTCTACAACTACTAACGTATCAAAAGGAGCACTCTTAAACATTTTAATAGTCCTTTGACTTATTCGCGTGTCAACGAGGTCATGAGCAACGTAGGAACTATGTTCAAAATTAATGCAATAATGCAAACACTAATCCGTTTCCCAAATGTGATGATTATGGCAATGTACATTTTGCATACCAGGTCGTGATCACTACGTGCGGCTGTTCGCCCCAGGATCGCTTGATGCGACTCTAAGCACCCACGACCCCGAAGGTCCCCCGCCAAATGTATCTTAAAGACGTTCCATTGTAGAGGTGTCTAAGAAGGCTCTAATAGGCCTCTTCCAATAGCCATCCGTAGTGACTACAATGGGCTATCGACATCCAAAAGTAAGCGACCGTGGACTGCAGAGCCCTATTATAAAGGTGATGCTATCTTTATACCCTCTTTGGTTAGCGGTAGGAACATTGCGTGCGGAGCTTGACTTTTGCGAAATTTGGCAATTTAGAACAACGCGGATTTAGAGCAACGCGGCCATCGACGTCGAGTCGTCGGTAGCTGCGTTGCTTTAAGTTTGGTAATTACTAACTAAAACAAAGTAACTGATTCTAAAAAATCACGACAATATTTAAATCATGAAATCAAATAATCCAACAAATTAATCTACTTATATTATTTATATTATGTAGAACAGTACTCACGTATTTCATTTTGATTGTTTTTATAATACTGTTGTTTGTTTAGATCTGTGCACATTTATATAGGTACCTATATATACCATTGTGAAGGTCATTGAGATTAAAAATAACATCGATAACATCTTTTTGCAAAAAAATATAATGTCACGCGAATGGTTCACGAGTTTTGTTTTTTAATAAATAAAAAGACGATATATAGGATTTCAAAATCCTATTCAACGATATATATAACTCATTTTTGCCAAAAATGGCGCTTAAGTAGTATTGGCTTTCCGGTGACGATATGAGGAAAATAATAATTTGATAAAAATATCAAAACCTTTATTATGTAAGTATGTAGGTATAAGGTACAAAAACATAGTTATGACTTCAACTTATTTTCTGTAATCGCTGTTTAACAACGGATTGAGTATAATTTTCCTCAAAAAAGGAAATAGGAAGAGTAGGCAGAAAATTAGTTTCCACATTCTTCTGGTAGGAAACGGGAGACAAAGCGATGGGAGTATGTAGGGATCGTAGTATGTGGCGTTCTATAGCTTTGCCTACCCCCATGGGAAAAATGCGTGACTTTATGTATGTATGAATTTTACGTAAAATATGAAATAATCTAAAAAAATTGAATTCCGTGGGCCAACTGATCGCATTAATAATAAAATGGGATTGAAGATGGCTTACTGGACCTACTTACCCGAAATTTTTTTTTCATGTTACTTTTATTTTTCTTTGATATTATAAAAATAGGTACGTATGTGATTTTTCTTTGGGAACAGAATCCGCTTTATCGGAAATAATAGTTTGTGTCCCTTTTGCTCAACATTTCAATCTAAGAAACTATTATTAATATCTTACTAGGTATAAAAATATTAAAAAAAATACTTACTCTTCTTTTTTATGAGAAAGTAGGTCTTTAGTCTTCTTTTTTATTAGAAAGTAGTATTCCTTCCGGTACAAGTACAAAAGAAAAGTTGATTACGACCAAAAAAGATTATTTTATAAATATCCAAAAAATGCACCTTCAATTTAGCAAGTGCGTTATTTTATAGAAGGCTTGTTATTAATTAGTGCCAGATAAAGCTAGGTACACTTGAAGTCTAGCTTAAAACACACCATAATCACACTAGTCCGTTCAAAATTAACCTTACTTGCCCTGCCTCCTATGTTTAAATATTTATTTTTGCTATCTGAGAGGTGTTTATCGCATAGAAAATCTAGTAAGGATTTTTTATGAGTTGCAGCTTGTAAGGCTCGTATTAATAAACAACCCTCATTTGAGAGATCCCTCTTAAGTGTAGTTATAATATGAATTGAGATGTATTTAAAAAAAAGTTGTCAAATGTATGTTATTCTTGTTTATGGTAGCTGCTGCTGGTAGATCAAATGAGAGCTGTTTACTAATAGGTACGGCTCTAGATCATTAAAACAGGTTTTATATGTTGTCGATCTCATTCTTTAAAACCCCCTACCCTACCTTTAAAATAAGTATACGTCTAGTTTCAGACCAGCCTGTATTGTTGTTAATCTTTTTTTATGTGATTTGAGAATTAAAGTTATTAACACACTGTAAAATTTTTAGGAACACTAGTCACATGAAACGTTTTTGTAGGAACAGTAGCAAACCTAGTATTGAATGTCTTTGTAGCAAACCAAATATCACCGTTTTGGACAGTTTTGATTAAAATTTTAATAATTAATAAAAACAAATAGGTAAATATTCACTAGGTATTGATGCGACGGTTTTCCTCTATGGTTCAGTCCTCTATGGTCTAATGGAACTTCCAAAACACCTAATAAAAATAAAAAAAAAAACATTTTTCATAATTTTTCCTCTTAAACCTGTTCGCAAGGTGCATTTAGTTTTATTGACCCAGCGGACCGGAATGTGGCTCAAACATAACCAAACCGATAGCAGGCAAAGGGCAATGTCCATTCTAGGCTACGCGTGAACATAATGCTACAACAGGAATAATTTAACAATAATAATTTCATATTTTTCTATCTATCTTTCTGAATAATTATATCTTTGTATCAATCAACACTTTTATGAATATGAATTTTACCAGTAAACAATTAAAGAATATTATTGTAATTGCATGGTTGGTCGGAGAACAGTGGGTTGTTGCGCTCATGTCATGACTATTGTGTGGTTTTTGAACTGGGCAAGGTACCAAGAACATATATCTCCACCTGCCCAGTTTCTAGATAACATATTATTAACTTATGAATCAGAATAAAATTAAAATAATTAGTAAAAATGTCTTTTATTTCACATTTATAACCTTATTTGTCACATGTAATAGATTCTATTTAAACTCTTTTGATACTAAATCATATTCATATTCTTTTTCTTAGGACTGCTAACTAATTAATTATTGTAAAAATATATTTGTCAATGTTTGTTCATGCCAGGCCAAAGTCTCATACTAAATAGACAATCCCCTTTGATACTTATCACTTATGAGAATTCCGAGTGGTAATTTATCAGAACGTTTGCTTTTGTTAATTTAAGAGAGTACCTAATAAGCACAGAAAAGTGCATTTGTTTATTTTTTGTGACATGGCCAAATACTCAAACGCTACTCAATTTTAAGTCACTGTCACTTTAAGGCGAAGTAACAGTGACAGCATGAAATTCACGGCAACTTAAAATTGAGTAGCGTTTGAGTATTTGGCGATTAAACTTAAAACTTATATACTTACTTACCTACTCATAAACTTTAACCAATTTAACTCAAAGGAAACAATCCTTTATTTTTAAAAGAAGAAAAACCGCATTCACAGATTTTTGAAAATACGTTTGCCACACTCGGGCATCGAACCGGCGAATATTCGACAAAATAACACACTGTGCTTTTATGGCATCAATCGATAGGGTCAATCATAAGGATCAAATATCTCTAACAAACATGGTAAATTATCCAGGAACGTGTTTTACCAGACATGGGATTAATCGGTAGCAAAGGCTCTCAGTCCGCCCGTCAGCAACGCCCTAAGCCGAGGTCCGAGTCCCATTAGGGGTCGCCCTTAGTGCTGCTGTTGCTAGTAGTCATGATGTTAGTAGTAGTAGTTAGCTTAGGTTAAGTATTTTACTCGTCCCAATTGGTTGGAGACCCTTCAGTTCTCGCCAATAACTGCTCGGTTACGTAGAAACGGTCCGCAAGACCATCTATCTACAAGCAATCGAATAGAAAAAAAAAGTTAAAGTGTTATGCCAACCAGTGGGTACCTACGTTTAGGCCACATTCCGTGTCACTGACAGATGTTAAGGAAAATAATAAAAAACACCGGTTTTATTGTCCTTTAGATTTGGATATATAAAGCTTACAATGTTGCATACAGAATATTGTTCAACAGGAACTCTCAGACTCAAGTCAACATGAAATACGTGAGTAAACATTTATTTTATACTTTTTAAAGTAAAGGTGTCTTGCAGTATTTAGTTAAATTTTACTTTCTTCCTATTACATTTGAAATAAAATCAGGTTAAAAAAACCGGCCAAGTGCGTGTCGGACCACGCATGTACTTAGTTTAGTAGCAAGGAATATAATTTTGTAATAAATTTCTTTTTTCTTTACATTTCGCAGTGATATTGTAAAATGCAAAGTAATTGTTGCGTTCAATGAACTCAAGATAGCATTCAACTGAAAATAGCGGATATTTCAAAAACTAAAAGTGTCCGTTCATATGTCACAGCCATTTTACTTGGAGACTATTGGGACGGACTACAGTAAATGGTTGAAATTTGGTCTTCCGTGATCCGCCATAAGGGGTGTAGTGAAATTATGAGAAAATAATACTAAATGTAACTGAGGGATGAAATAAAATATTTTCACGCACACTGTCGTGTCATTGAATAGGTCTTTAATATTGATATGAAGGAGGTTCCAAAGTATGTTTTTATTTACGTGAATATTTGGTGAGATATGAGCTCTGAAAGTCTTTATCAATGTGTCGTTACTACTGGAAACGACACTTATAGTGAAGAAGTTCCTTTCTCTAGAACCCTGACCACCGGTAGCTTGTACCCTGTTTGTGATGCCACCTGTGACCTACTATTTTATAAAGTGATTTGTTTTTGTTTTGTTCATAGAAATATTTAAAATTGTATTGTTTCAGTTCGGTTTGTTCGCCATAGTGATGTGCGTTGTGGTGGCACTTGCTGGTGCCACCGTGCCTGCACCCGATGGTGGCGGCGGCGGTGGTGGTGGTGGTGGTGGCGGTGGAGGCGGTGGCGGTGGTGGAGGAAAGTGAGGAGTCTTCTCTGCACTGAGGGAGTACTGGCCGCGGGGTCGCAGCCCGGCCACCATAAACACCACGGACACGGATACGGCTACAGATACTGACGCTTAATCTTCCTACCCATGATATGATTAACGGTTCTGATTTGCTATGTGATTGGATTTAACATTTCGGAATAAATTAGTTATAGTAAATTTATGATTTTTATTTTGTAATCAAAGAGAATCTTTGTTATGAGTTGTCCTTGTTTATTGCGTGAACTATTCCCGATTAACACACTCGGTAGAAGCAAGCACATAGGGCTCGCAAAAGCCTATTTTGCGCGTCTACCTAAGTGCACCTTTGAAATTTAAATAAACATTGAATTTAGTACGTTGTCTGTCAAATTACTTACAAGGAATTATTTTTTTCCTTGAGAAACTCTTATCTCAGAATTAGACAACAAATAACGCTCCTCCTCTCCTCAATGATAGTCTAGTGCTATTGTCTTTCTTCTTCTGGTTGGCATTTTAGAGGCTTCAAATATGTGCACTTGCTTACCAGACACAGTACAATCTACCTATCGCTGCGGCTACCGTATCATTTTTTGCCAAATGCAGCATTAAATGCAGGAAAGAAGGTGTTTTCCACTAGAGTATATATATACGTATATGTATATATATACGCATATTGCAAATTTGTAAACTTGTTTGCAAGGTGAAATTAGGCAGGTTATGACAATGTCCTTAGATGTTTCCTTGATTGTTTTACTGACCTTCAGGTATTGATTATAAAGCTTACATTTTAGAATACCAATATTGTTGTAAAGGAACTCAGAAACTTAAGTCAAAATGAAATTCGTAAGTAAATATTTATTTAATATTTTTAAATCTAACGGCGTGTTGCAGTCACTCCATTTAGTTAAAATTTACTTTTTTTATGGCAACCTATACTGTCCCACTGCTGGGCAAAGCCCTCCTCCAAGTCCTTTCATGTATTCTTTTCCTGCGCCACCTCAAACCAGCCCTCGCGGTACGCGTCCAGTACATCTCGCCACCTGTATTCACCTATATGAAATAATAAAATCAGGTCAAAATTAATAGATATTTAATTCGTCACTGCAAGGTAGTCTTAGTTTTTATTTTGATTTTATCCTTGCTTGACATGATGTTAAAAGCCCAAAAGGGTAAGGCAAATGTAAACTTCCGCTTGGAATGAGAAGACGTCATAATATTTATTCATATCGTTCATAATACAATTTCCTGTATTAGAAGACCATAAATTATTTAGAATATTTTATTATGAGGGCTATTTTTTCAATCGTCAGATAACTTTCAACTCATTTCGCAACTTTTTTATGCAAAAGCTATCAAAACGTCAAACTGTTTCCTGAGATAAAATTTATCAGACCATTGAAAAATCGGCCCTAAGACAGCTGAAACACGAGGAAACGGTGCAGGGTGAATGACTTATGCGCTGTCTCTGTATTTGACGTTCAAAAATAACTATTATTCTAGACTAATTGGAATAAATTATGAGCCACTCCATATATTATAATACTAGCTGTGTCCTCACGGCTCCGCCCGTAGCCTATGTTACTCAGTGATAATGTAGCTTTATAACGGCAATAGATTTTTTGAAATCGCGATTACATACAAAAATATAAAAATACAGATCTTTCCTTTTTTTTCCTATTCGACTATTGTAGATGGTCTTGCGGACCTTTTCTACGTAACCGGGCTATTATTGGCGAGACCAGAAGGGTCTCCGAACCAATTTCTACTATTCTAACTACCTAGCTAACTACAAAGCTAACTACTATAACATCATGACTATGACTATAGCAGCAACACCTCTAAGGGTGTCCCCAAGGGGGGACTCGACCTCTTAGGGTGTTGAATGCGAGAGGACTGGGAGGGATACGACAGCTTGATGAGGGCTGTATTCTCGCGTCATGGTGACTGCGCGGAGTCAGAAGGGACGACCGGCTCCGCGGCTGCGGCGGGTGAGCACGGTGGATCGGGGGCGGCGGCGGTGGGACGTCGCGAGGGGCCTCGTCGGCGAGGGCGATACGCCGGTCGGCGGCGGCGGTGTGTGTGTATGGTGCTAGTAGATTTATTCGCCTCCTGGAGGAGGGTGATCTCATCATCGGGCTCTAGTAGCGCATGCCTGGGACGGCGTACTATGCTAATCTGGGAGGGTTTATAATCGGACGCGGCGGTCACGAGGGGGTTCCGATGCCTCGAGGCATGGTCAAAGTAACGCTTAGACGTGCGTTTGAGATATTGCCTTACTGTTGGCATTTTTAAGTCTAAATAAAGCTGTACGTTGCGCATGTACCACGGAGCGCCCGCGGCTCTGCGCAATAAGCAGTTTTGCAAAATCTGGAATGCTTTAAAGCGACACGGCCTAACGTGTGCGAACACGACGCTGGCGTAAGTTAGTATGGGGCGAATGCACGTCAGGTAAAGTCTCAACTTATTTCTAAGCGAGAGCTTACTGCGCGCCCTAATCATAGGGTGTAACCGGCCCACAACAAAAGCGGCGCGAGCGTGCACCTTTTTGATGTGTTGCCGGAACGTAAGGTGGTGATCTAGGATAACCCCCAGGTACTTGACGCTCAGTTCCCAAGGGATCTCTTTTCCAAACATGACTACTGGGGGACAACGCGAGTGGCTATCGCCGTGCCTCTCGAAAAGAACGGCTGCGCTCTTTTCGGGATTCACTTCGATACGCCACTTCCGGAACCAAACGCCGAGACGGTTGGCTGCGGTCTGAAGGATGTGAGAAATCGATTTGAGGTCACTACCCGTGTAGTATATGGCCGTGTCGTCGGCGAAAAGTGCCAACTGGGCCTTGCCTTGAGTGGGAATGTCGCTGGTGTACAGCGTGAAAAGAAGGGGGGCTAGCACGGAGCCCTGAGGGACTCCGGCTCGGATCGGATGTGGAGACGAAAGCGTGCCGTCTATCCGGTAGCGAAAGGTGCGATCCGACAGAAAGTCTCGAATGATGAGCACGAGACGGTCTGGCACGTTGAATTGGTACAGTTTATATAATAAACCGTTGTGCCAGACCTTGTCGAAGGCTTTCGCTACGTCGAAGAACAGCATGCCTGTCTTGTATGAATACATGAAGCCGGAGCTTATGTGTTCGACAATACGGTGAAGTTGCCTAGTGCAGCAGTGGGTGGGACGAAAACCAAACTGCTGGTCGGGAATGAGGTTATGGGAATATGCGAATCCCTTTAAACGCGAATAAATGATGCGCTCATAAATCTTCCCAAACGAATTGAGAAGACTTATGGGGTGATAACTGGACGGCTCACTCTTGGGTTTGCCGGGTTTGGGGATGCCTATAACGGTGGCTTGTTTCCAAGCTTGCGGAAAGAGGTTGTTGCTAAGAGCGCCATTGAAGATGGCGGTCATTAGGACTATGAGCTGGGCGGAAAAGAGTTTAATCACCTTGTTCGTGATGCCGTCGTAACCGGGGGCTTTCCTGGGCTTTAGATGCTTGATTATCGCCTGCACCTCATCCGCGGTGACGGGGGGCAGGGGATCATCAGGATCTTCTACGGGGGGGAGAGTGGCTTTACGTTCGACTTCGGTATCCACCTTGGACAGATGGACCGGGTCTACTGGTAATGCGCTGGGCGTACACTGGGCTTCTAGACTGTCGGCTAGGCATTCGGACTTTTCGTCGTCTTCAAAGGCCGGCCTTTGATTCGGACGATTGAGAGGAGGAGTAGAGGCTACACAATCGTTTTTGAGGGCGCGTTGCAATCGCCAGAAAGCATGATGGGATGGCTCTAACTCGCCTAACATCAAGATGGCGGCGGGACTTCCTGACCTCCATTATGCGTTTCTTTACAGCACGCTGCATAGAACGCATATGGAGGCGGTTGCCTTCGCAGGGAAAAGTGTCATACGCGCGTACGGACGCATTCTTCTCCGTCAACAGTTCACGCACATCGTCAGGCAGTTTCCAGCGGTGATCATCCACCGCTGGAACCTGTCGTGAACACTCGTTCACCGCGGACTGTACGTGACCCGTGAGGGAGTCGATAGCGCCCAACGTGTCGGCGATTGTAACTATATTGTCAGGGATTGAATCTAAATAAGCGGACGACAGAGACTTGAAACGCTCCTCTAGCTTCCGCCAGTCCGTGATCGTTTTAGTAGGCGCGTGTAGACCGGGATCCGGGGGACCGCCCCGGGGACCCAGCTCTAGGACAACGGGTCGGTGGTCAGAGTCTAACTCTTCATGCGTTTCTATCGAGCGTATGGCGAGGCCTACGTTCTTTAGGAGCGCAATGTCGAGTATATCGGGGCTTTCATCAACGTTATGGGGATAGTGAGTGGGAGACATGCTAAAAGGATGCTTATCGACAATCATATCACTGACACGAGAAAACAAAACTAATTTGATGTTTTTACTTCTAGTTCGCATTCTTCGCTCTGTTATGCGCGGTCATGGCGGTGGCTAGTGCGGCCATAGCCGTAGTTGCTCCAGGTGTCTATGGCGGCGATGCGCCTGTTCTGAGGGCAGTTCGCAGCGTCCCCGGCGACCACCACCACGGGTATCACCATCATCACCACTACAGCTACAGTTACAGATACAAACACTGAAACTGGATGATCTGAATTAAATCTTATGGACTACTTTAGGATAAAAGAAAAATTTAATTTAAGTAGGTACGTTATTGTAAAAAGAATCTTATAATAAAGATCACAAAACACATTTTGTATTTAATTTAGGTAGTTTTTAGTCTGCCACCTTGCTTTTCAGCAAAAATAAATATTCCGCTACTAGTGGCAGTATAACAAAGGATGCTTTTGTAACGCAGGTTATCAGCTATTGAAATGAAAGTAGGTACAATATCAAAATATAAAAAAAAAATTGTTAGGTTAAAATGAGTTATAGGTAATATTCAGTCCGTTTCTTCGTGTAAAGTGTTAACCTCCTCTTTCCTTTCTGGAGTCGTAGCCGTAGCCGTATCCGTTACGATGTTGTTGTCCGACCGTGCCGCGAGCTACCCGCGCACTTGGTCGTATGCCTGGTGGAACACCGACCGAACCCGCGCTCGCCATCGACACAACAGCGCACACCAACAGAGCGAAGATTGCGAACTGAAAAATAAAGATAACAAAATAAAATACTTATAGCATTTTGTTTATGTAATACATAAACATTACATCACGCCTGTATTCCCCGAAGGGTTGAGCAGAGGTGTATAGCGATACCCTCATTTCGCCGTTATGTTTAAGTCCCATGTAATAGGGAGCGAGCCTATGGCCAGAAACCGGGCACAAAACCAAACTCCGGGCTGCTACTGTAGAATGCCACATGGAAAAAAGCAATAATACTTTGCCCGACCTAGGGATCGAACCGAGGATCTCACGATCAGCAGTCGCACTTGCCACCACTAGAACAACGAGGTATTTTATGTAATAGTTTGGTAAAAAAGCCTACGGCCCACTTGATGGAAAGTGTTATCGTCGCATATACGAGGTTAGTCGGAAAGGGGGTACTAAGCCGAAAGGGTGTTAAACTACCAATAATAGTGGATAACCTTTGTTCTACAACTTTCCCCAAAAGTCATTAGTTTAAGAGATTTCAAACAAAGATTTCAGAGATTTTTAAAAGATTTCATTAAAATGCGCTAATCTCTATCTATCCTCAGCTATATTCAGCTGTGTTTACATTTTAGGTGATTGTTGGGGTCCCGGATTAGAAACTCCATTTTCTGAATTAGTAACTGAAGCAGGGATGAAGAATTTTTGAAAAAATAAAAATATATTTTCTTGTATTTTTTTTTCATCGAATTTTGAAATTTTACCACTTTCTTTAAAGCAATCATCAGTGATACATTAAGTGGCCTGCGGCTTAGTACCTCCTTTCCGACTAACCTTTAAGTATACACTTACAACACCGAGCGGATTGTTGATGCGTTGGCAACCTTAGCGACGAAGTTGGAAAATCTCATGTGTCTGTAATTTCATCAGCACCCTTACTTTTTAAACCGGACCACAGCAATGATGCTTGGTGGCAGAAATACATTAGGTGATAGTATCTCCTCGAACGAGTTCTTTCACAAGGAGCTCTATAACTACTAACGTATCAAAAGGAGCACTCTTAAACATTTTAATAGTCCTTTGACTTATTCGCGTGTCAACGAGGTCATGAGCAACGTAGGAACTATGTTCAAAATTAATGCAATAATGCAAACACTAATCCGTTTCCCAAATGTGATGATTATGGCAATGTACATTTTGCATACCAGGACGTGATCACTACGTGCGGCTGTTCGCCCCAGGATCGCTTGATGCGCCTCTTAGCACCCACGACCCCGAAGGTCCCCCGCCAAAAGCATCTTAAAGACGTTCCATTGTAGAGGTGTGTATGAAGGCTCTAATGGGCCTCTTCCAATAGCCATCCGTAGTGACTACAATGGGCTATCGACATCCAAAAGTAAGCGACCGTGGACTGCAGAGCCCTATAATAAAGGTGATGCTATCATTATACCCTCTTTGGTTAGCGGTAGGAACATTGCGTGCGGAGCTTGACTTTTGCGACATTTGGCAATTTAGAACAACGCGGATTTAGAGCAACGCGGCCATCGACGTCGAGTCGTCGGTAGCTGCGTTGCTTTAAGTTTGGTAATTACTAACTAAAACAACATAACTGATTCTAAAAAATCACGACAATATTTAGATCATGAAATCAAATAATCCAACAAATTAATCTACTTATATTATTTATATTATGTAGAACAGTACTCACGTATTTCATTTTGATTGTTTTTATAATACTGTTGTTTGTTTAGATCTGTGCACATTTATATAGGTACCTATATATACCATTGTGAAGGTCATTGAGATTAAAAATAACATCGATAACATCTTTTTGCAAAAAAAAATAATGTTACGCAAATGGTTCATGAGTTTTGTTTTTTAATAAATAAAGAAGACGATATGAGGAAAATAATAATTTAATAAAAATATCAAACCTTTATTATGTAAGTAGGTACATAAGGTACAAAAACATAGTTATGACTTCAACTTATTTGCTGTAATCGCTGTTTAACAACGGATTGAGTATAATTTTCCTCAAAAAAGGGAATAGGAAGAGTAGGTAGAAAATTAGTTTCCACATTCTTCTGGTAGGAAACGGGAGACAAAGCGATAGGAGTATGTAGGGATCAAAGTATGTGGCGTTCTATAGCTTTGCCTACCCCCATGGGAAAAATGCGTGACTTTATGTATGTATGAATTTTACGTAAAACATGAAAAAATCTAAAAAAATTGAATTCCGTGGGCCAACTATTTGCCCATTAATAATAAAATGGGATTAAAGATGGCGTACTGGACCTACTTACCCGAAAATATTTTTTCATGTTACTTTTATTTTTCTTTGATATTATAAAAATAGGTACGTATGTGATTTTTCTTTGGGAAGACAGAATCCGCTTTATCGGAAATACTAGTTTGTGTCCCTTTTGCTCAAAATTTCAATCTAAGAAACTATTATTAATATCTTACTAGGCATAAAAATATTAAAAAAAAAACTTACTCTTCTTTTTTATTACAAAGTAGGTCTTTACTCTTCTTTTTTATTAGAAAGTAGTATTCCTTCCGGTACAAGTACAAAAGAAAAGTTGATTACGACCAAAAAAGATTATTTTATAAATATCCAAAAAATGCACCTTCAATTTAGCAAGTGCGTTATTTTATAGAAGGCTTGTTATTAATTAGTGCCAGATAAAGCTAGGTACACTTGAAGTCTAGCTTAAAACACACCATAATCACACTAGTCCGTTCAAAATTAACCTTACTTGCCCTGCCTCCTATGTTTAAATATTTATTTTTGCCATCTGAGAGGTGTTTATCGCATAGAAAATCTAGTAAGGATTTTTTATGAGTTGCAGCTTGTAAGGCTCGTATTAATAAACAACCCTCATTTGAGAGATCCCTCTTAAGTGTAGTTATAATAAGAATTGAGATGTATTTGAAAAAAAGTTGTCAAATGTATGTTATTCTTGTTTATGGTAGTTGCTGCTGGTAGATCAAATGAGAGCTGTTTACTAATACGGCTCTAGATCATTAAAACAGGTTTTATATGTTTTCGATCTCATTCTTTAAAAAGACCCTACCTTTACCCTACCTTTAAAATAAGTATACGTCTAGTTTCAGACCAGCCTGTATTGTTGTTAATCTTTTTTTATGTGATTTGAGAATTAAAGTTATTAACACACTGTAAAATTTTTAGGAACACTAGTCACATGAAACGTTTTTGTAGGAACAGTAGCAAACCTAGTATTGAATGTCTTTGTAGCAAACCAAATATCACCGTTTTGGACAGTTTTGATTAAAATTTTAATAATTAATAAAAACAAATAGGTAAATATTCACTAGGTATTGATGCGACGGTTTTCCTCTATGGTTCAGTCCTCTATGGTCTAATGGAACTTCCAAAACACCTAATAAAAATAAAAAAAAAACATTTTTCATAATTTTTCCTCTTAAACCTGTTCGCAAGGTGCATTTAGTTTTATTGACCCAGCGGACCGGAATGTGGCTCAAACATAACCAAACCGATAGCAGGCAAAGGGCAATGTCCATTCTAGGCTACGCGTGAACATAATGCTACAACAGGAATAATTTAACAATAATAATTTCATATTTTTCTATCTATCTTTCTGAATAATTATATCTTTGTATCAATCAACACTTTTATGAATATGAATTTTACCAGTAAACAATTAAAGAATATTATTGTAATTGCATGGTTGGTCGGAGAACAGTGGGTTGTTGCGCTCATGTCATGACTATTGTGTGGTTTTTGAACTGGGCAAGGTACCAAGAACATATATCTCCACCTGCCCAGTTTCTAGATAACATATTATTAACTTATGAATCAGAATAAAATTAAAATAATTAGTAAAAATGTCTTTTATTTCACATTTGTAACCTTATTTGTCACATGTAATAGATTCTATTTAAACTCTTTTGATACTAAATCATATTCATATTCTTTTTCTTAGGACTGCTAACTAATTAATTATTGTAAAAATATATTTGTCAATGTTTGTTCATGCCAGGCCAAAGTCTCATACTAAATAGACAATCCCCTTTGATACTTATCACTTATGAGAATTCCGAGTGGTAATTTATCAGAACGTTTGCTTTTGTTAATTTAAGAGAGTACCTAATAAGCACAGAAAAGTGCATTTGTTTATTTTTTGTGACATGGCCAAATACTCAAACGCTACTCAATTTTAAGTCACTGTCACTTTAAGGCGAAGTAACAGTGACAGCATGAAATTCACGGCAACTTAAAATTGAGTAGCGTTTGAGTATTTGGCGATTAAACTTAAAACTTATATACTTACTTACCTACTCATAAACTTTAACCAATTTAACTCAAAGGAAACATTCCTTTATTTTTAAAAGAAGAAAAACCGCATTTACAGATTTTTGAAAATACGCTTGCCACACTCGGGCATCGAACCGGCGAATATTCGACAAAATAACACACTGTGCTTTTATGGCATCAATCGATAGGGTCAATCATAAGGATCAAATATCTCTAACAAACATGGTCAATTATCCAGGAACGTGTTTTACCAGACATGGGATTAATCGGTAGCAAAGGCTCTCAGTCCGCCCGTCAGCAACGCCCTAAGCCGAGGTCCGAGTCCCATTAGGGGTCGCCCTTAGTGCTGCTGTTGCTAGTAGTCATGATGTTAGTAGTAGTAGTTAGCTTAGGTTAAGTATTTTACTCGTCCCAATTGGTTGGAGACCCTTCAGTTCTCGCCAATAACTGCCCGGTTACGTAGAAACGGTCCGCAAGACCATCTATCAACAAGCAATCGAATAGAAAAAAAAAGTTAGTGTTATGCCAACCAGTGGGTACCTACGTTTAGGCCACATTCCGTGTCACTGACAGATGTTAAGGAAAATAATAAAAAACACCGGTTTTATTGTCCTTTAGATTTGGATATATAAAGCTTACAATGTTGCATACAGAATATTGTTCAACAGGAACTCTCAGACTCAAGTCAACATGAAATACGTGAGTAAACATTTATTTTATACTTTTTAAAGTAAAGGTGTCTTGCAGTATTTAGTTAAATTTTACTTTCTTCCTATTACATTTGAAATAAAATCAGGTTAAAAAAACCGGCCAAGTGCGTGTCGGACCACGCATGTACTTAGTTTAGTAGCAAGGAATATAATTTTGTAATAAATTTCTTTTTTCTTTACATTTCGCAGTGATATTGTAAAATGCAAAGTAATTGTTGCGTTCAATGAACTCAAGATAGCATTCAACTGAAAATAGCGGATATTTCAAAAACTAAAAGTGTCCGTTCATATGTCACAGCCATTTTACTTGGAGACTATTGGGACGGACTACACTAAATGGTTGAAATTTGGTCTTCCATGATCCGCCATAAGGGGTGTAGTGAAATTATGAAAAAATAATCCTAAATGTAACTGAGGGATGAAATAAAATATTTTCACGCACACTGTCGTGTTATTGAATAGGTCTTTAATATTGATATGAAGGAGGTTCCAAAGTATGTTTTTATTTACGTAAATATTTGGTGAGATATGAGCTCTGAAAGTCTTTATCAATGTGTCGTTACTACTGGAAACGACACTTATAGTGAAGAAGTTCCTTTCTCTAGAACCCTGACCGCCGGTAGCTTGTATCCTGTTTGTGATGCCACCTGTGACCTACTATTTTATAAAGTGATTTGTTTTTGTTTTGTTCATAGAAATATTTAAAATTGTATTGTTTCAGTTCGGTTTGTTCGCCATAGTGATGTGCGTTGTGGTGGCCCTGGCTGGTGCCACCGTGCCTGCACCCGATGGTGGCGGCGGCGGTGGTGGTGGTGGTGGTGGCGGTGGAGGCGGTGGCGGTGGTGGAGGAAAGTGAGGAGTCTTCTCTGCACTGAGGGAGTACTGGCCGCGGGGTAGCAGCCCGGCCACCATAAACACCACGGACACGGATACGGCTACAGATACTGACGCTAAATCTTCCTACCCATGATATGATTAACGGTTCTGATTTACTATGTGATTGGATTTAACATTTCGGAATAAATTAGTTATAGTAAATTTATGATTTTTATTTTGTAATCATAGAGAATCTTTGTTATGAGTTGTCCTTGTTTATTGCGTGAACTATTCCCGATTAACACACTCGGTAGAAGCAAGCACATAGGGCTCGCAAAAGCCTATTTTGCGCATCTACCTAAGTGCACCTTTGAAATTTAAATAAACATTGAATTTAGTACGTTGTCTGTCAAATTACTTACAAGGAATTATTTTTTTCCTTGAGAAACTCTTATCTCAGAATTAGACAACAAATAACGCTCCTCCTCTCCTCAATGATAGTCTAGTGCTATTGTCTTTCTTCTTCTGGTTGGCATTTTAGAGGCTTCAAATATGTGCACTTGCTTGCCAGACACAGTACAATCTACCTATCGCTGCGGCTACCGTATCATTTTTTGCCAAATGCAGCATTAAATGCAGGAAAGAAGGTGTTTTCCACTAGAGTCTATAAATTAAAAACACTCTTGGCTTTTCGTAGCGTTAAACGTAATGCGATTAACGCTCAATAGAATACTCATTTTTTTACTTTGCAAACGTGGCATACAGTACCGTATTTTATTATTTCATTTTAGCCAATAACTTCCATGAGGGTGGCAAGTAGCCATAGGCGGACCGCGTAGATACTACCACCAAGCATGAAATTAATGGACAAACAAAATAAATGATTATGAACTTACATTTTTATACTGTTTCTTATATTCCCATTATATGCTTAACTATTCTTCTTTACCTACCATAATTACATCATCATCATATCAGCCGGAAGACGTCCATTACTGGACAAAGACCATAGACATATAGATCTCCATAATGTTCAGTCCTGGGCCGTTTGGATCCAACGGCTACCCGCGACCTTTAACAGGTCGTCTGTCAGACAATCAGTAACTCCTCCGACAATGACTGAAGGCCCGTTTCCAGTAATGGGACATGACAGGAGGATACGGTAGGCGTTTCATGTATAGGGCATGTCACAATAGTGGCGAGAGAGACGGCACGGCGCTTTAAGCTTCCGGCTGACACAGATACTTTCGGGGAACTGAAATCACGGAGATTTGGATTTTCCTAATTTGAAGAAAAATGTAAGCTGTGCGAGTGTGTGCCGTCCGCACATAGTAAATTTGATGTATATATATACGCATATTGCAAATTTGTAAACTTGTTTGCAAGGTGAAATTAGGCAGGTTATGACAATGTCCTTAGATGTTTCCTTGATTGTTTTACTAACCTTCAGGTATTGATTATAAAGCTTACATTTTAGAATACCAATATTGTTGTACAGGAACTCACAAACTTAAGTCAAAATGAAATTCGTAAGTAAATATTTATTTAATATTTTTAAATCTAACGGCGTGTTGCAGTCACTCCATTTAGTTAAAATTTACTTTTTATAAGGCAACCTATACTGTCCCACTGCTGGGCAAAGGCCTCCTCCAAGTCCTTTCATGTATTCTTTTCCTGCGCCACCTCAAACCAGTCCTCGCGGTACGCGTCCAGTACATCTCGCCACCTGTATTCACCTATATGAAATAATAAAATCCGGTCGAAATTAATAGATATTTAATTCGTCACTGCAAGGTAGTCTTAGTTTTTTATTTTGATTTTATCCTTGCTTGACATGATGTTAAAAGCCCAAAAGGGTAAGGCAAATGTAAACTTCTGCTTGGAATGAGAAGACGTCATAATATTTATTCATATCGTTCATAATACAATTTCCTGTATTAGAAGACCATAAATTATTTAGAATATTTTATTATGAGGGCTAATTTTTCAATCTTCAGATAACTTTCAACTCATTTCGCAACTTTTTTATGCAAAAGCTATCAAAACGTCAAACTGTTTCCTTAGATAAAATTTATCAGACCATTGAAAAATCGGCCCTAAGACAGCTGAAACACGAGGAAACGGTGCAGGGTGAATGACTTATGCGCTGTCTCTGTATTTGACGTTCAAAAATAACTATTATTCTAGACCAATTGGAATAAATTATGAGCCACTCCATATATTATAATACTAGCTGTGTCCTCACGGCTCCGCCCAGTAGCCTATGTTACTCAGTGATAATGTAGCTTTCTAACGGCAAAAGATTATTGTTTAGGCTTGTTATTAATTAGTGCCAGATAAAGCTAGGTACACTTGAAGTCTAGCTTAAAACACACCATAATCACACTAGTCCGTTCAAAATTAACCTTACTTGCCCTGCCTCCTATGTTTAAATATTTATTTTTGCTATCTGAGAGGTGTTTATCGCATAGAAAATCTAGTAAGGATTTTTTATGAGTTGCAGCTTGTAAGGCTCGTATTAATAAACAGCCCTCATTTGAGAGATCCCTCTTAAGTGTAGTTATAACATAACTTGAGATATATTTTTAAAAAAGTTGTCACATGTACGTTATTCTTGTTTAAGGTAGCTGCTTATTTAGAGCTGTTTATTAATACGGGCCTAGATCATTAAAACAGGTTATAAATTATACAACACTAGCTGTGTCCTCACGGCTCCGCCCGCGTAAGAAGTTTTATTCCAGTAATAAATATAGCCTATGTTACTCAGTGATAATGTAGCTTTCTAACGGAAAAAGAATTTTTGAAATCGGTCCTGTAGTTTATAAGTTTATTCGTTACATAAAAAAATACAATTCTTTCCTCTTTATAATATTAGTATAGATGTAACGTAATTACCGCACATCCTCAAACACCCCAATTAGAATATTATGTTATAATCATAATACATACACTGAAATTTTAGTTTAACATGTATATGCATTGTTATTTACTAAATTAACGTTCTTGAAATAAGGTTTAGTTTTCTTTATTTTGTATTGAATGATGGAATTTGTATTAATACAAATAAAAATGCACTTTTAAAAGTCTATTTGCCTTGATTTACGGTCCATTTCAGTTTGTTTTAACTGTACAGGGGTAATGTGACTAATTTCCTTAGTTTTAATTATTTTTGGGATAAAACATTACCTATATTAAAAATGATAGAAACCGATTTAGTAAACGATTCTGAAAAAACTATTTTCAGGATATGCGTTAATTATTTTACATCTATACTTATAAAAGGAGAAGCTGACTGACTGACTGATCTATCAACGCACAGCCTAAACGGCTGGGATTAGAAACTTGAAATTTTGACAGTAGTTTCATTTTGTGACGTAAACATCCACTAAGAAGGGATTTCTCAAAATTCAACCCCTAAGGGGGTGAAAAAAATTACGCAAGCGAAGCTGCGGGCAAAAGCTAGTATTGTATATTCTCGATCTCGTTCTTTAAAAACACTTACCTACCTTAAAATTAAGTTTACGGTTAGTTTCGGGCCAGCCAGTATTGCCGTTAATCTTTTTTTTTGATTTGAGAAGTAAAGTACCTAATTAACGTACTCTACAATCTGTAGGAACACTAGTCGCATCTAATGTTTTTATAGAAACAGTACCAAACCTAGTATTGAATGTCTTGGTAGCAAACCAAATATCACCGTTATTAACAGTTTCGATTAAAATTTTAATTTATACTAATATTATAAAGAGGAAAGATTTGTATTTTTGTATGTAACGAATAAACTTAAAAACTACTGGTCTGATTTCAAAAAATCTTTTGCCGTTAGAAAGCTACATTATCACTGAATAACAGGCTACGGGCGGAGCCGTGAGGACACAGCTAGTAATTAATAAAATCAATAGGTAAATATTCAATAGGTATTGATACGACGCTTTTTCCCCATGGATTAGTCAGAACTTCCAAAACACTTAATAAAAATAAAAAAAAACATTTTCATAATTTTTCCTCTTAAACCTGTTCGCAAGGTGCATTTAGTTTTATTGACCCAGCGGACCGGAATGTGGCTCAAACATAACCAAACCGATAGCAGGCGAATTTGATACTTATCTCTTATGAGAATTTCGAGTGGTAATTTATCAGAACGTTTGCTTTTGTTAATTTAAGAGAGTACCTAATAAGCACAGAAAAGTCAATACGTTTTCAATAATATCCCGGGGCCTACTAGAATAATTCCAGAAATAACAAAATTCAAGAAGAATCTCCATAAACTGTTAGTAAACAAATGCTCTATAAAAGACTTCCTATCAGACAGATCACTGCACCAATACAGTCTCCCTCAGTCATGATGCGGTCAGTGAGCCACTAATGTGTACCTACTTGTGTTTATTTTTTCCCTATAAATTCTGTATGAAATTTTAAATAATTTGTAACTTTAATTTAATAATGTATTTTTAATGTATTTCATTTAACTTTCATGTAAGTGACTATTGTATGCCCTATGGGCGGGATATAGCTGAGCTCAATTTAATTATTTAAGACCTGTCCTATTATGTACCTACCTATGATCCACAATAAAGATATTGATTGATTGATTGATTTTATTTTTGTGACATAGCCAAATACTCAAACGTTAATCAATTTTAAAGGTGGGTCCACATTAGTAACATTTTGCCGAACCGAACACCGTGACCGTGACAAAGTCGGGTGTCTGTATCGAGAGTGTGGACGGGATTTGTTACGCGTATAAATGTTACGATCATTTATCCGTCTCCCATACAATTTTTTTCAATCCTGAACATTGTACGTACTGCCAATCCCAAATGTGGACGGTATTTTGGTTTTATCACGGTCAAATGACACGGGTCACGGGCCGATCCATCCAAAAGGTGGGTCTACATTAGTGACATTTCGCCGAACCGAACACCGTGACATCGCCGCGGACTTGTTGCGGATAGTGTGGACGGGCGAAGGTTTGCATCGGATCGGACTCCATCATATCGGATTTTGTTAAAGTATTGTTTATGCTTAGGATCCCACAGTATTTCCTTATTGCGATAAAGTTCTATAAATTTCATAACATTTTCTTGATTCCACTGCATATTTCGAACGAACGAACGAATCGTTTCAATACTGCGTATAAATACTTAAATTAATTACTTATCGACACAACTATCTATCTACCTTCAAAAACGTTTTTGCAATTATTTCTCGGAGAGGTGCGGGTGGCGGGGGAGCGGGTATTTTCTTGTCACGATATGCATTTGCCCGATCCATCAATCCCGTGTAGGTACCAGGGCAATGACACGCGGGCTTGTACGCGTGACAAAAATAGCAATGTGGACGTCTCCCGCACACCGATACAGTGCCGGACGTGCTTTGAAAAATAGTATATAAGTATAGTATAAAAATAGTAATTTTCAGAGTAGGCCCCCAGATCACTTTAAGGTTCGGTAATCGATTTATTTGGTTTATCTGATTCTCTGTTCCGTATTTTAGATTAAATTACTATTAGACATAACATAACTTTACGGTTGTATTTCCCGAAGGGTTGGGCGGAGGTGTACAGTAACACCTTCATTTCACCGTTATGTTTAAGTCCCATGTAATAGGGGGCGAGCCTATTGCCATTAACCGGGCACAAGTCCAAGCTCCGGGCTGCTACTGAGTTATTACACACGGAAAAATCCAATAACACTTTGCCCGAACTGGGGATCGAACTCAGGACCTCACGCTCAGCAGTCGCGCTTGCCACCACTAGGCTAACGAGCCAGTTAACTAATATTAGAGGTTTTAATAATATAACTTCTACAGACAGGTTATGGTTTACTAAAGTTATGCTTAACAAAATTAGAGTAAGGAATAATTATGACGATGTAAACAAACAAAAGGCGAAAATCTATTTTATAATGCGAAAAAGCTTTTCCCGAATATTTTATGCCTTTCAATATTAGGACTAAAAACGACCCCTGATCCACTGTGCTCACCCGCCGCGCGGAGCCGGTCGTCTTTTCTGACTTCGAAGTCACACCGATAATTCAGCCCTCATCAAGCTTCCCTCCCAGTCCTCCCTCCAGCAACGCCCTAAACCGAGATCAGAGTTCCATTAGGAGTCGCCCTTAGTGCTGTTGTTGCTAGTAGTTATGATGTTAGTAGTAGTAGTTAGCTTAGGTTAAGTATTTTACTCGTCCCAATTGGTTGGAGACCCTTCAGATCTCGCAAATAACTGCCCGGTTACGTAGAAACGGTCCGCAAGACCATCTACATGCAGCCGAACAGAAAAAATAAAAAATAAGACTAAAAATGTCACAGAGATGTTTGTTTAGAAAAATAATAAAAAACACCGGTTTTATTGACCTTTGGATTTGGATATATAAAGCTTACAATGTTGCATACAGAATATTGTTCAACAGGAACTCTCAGACTCAAGTCAACATGAAATACGTGAGTAAACATTTATTTTATACTTTTTAAAGTAAAGGTGTCTTGCAGTATTTAGTTAAATTTTACTTTCTTCCTATTACATTCGAAATAAAATTAGGTTCAAAAATCCGGCCAATTGCGTTTCGGACCACGCATGTACTTCGTAGCAAGGAATATAATTTTATATTTTTTTTCTTTGCATTTCGCAATGATATTGTAAAATGCAAAGTAATGTTTGCGGTCAATAAACTCAAAATAGCATTCAATTGAAAATAGCGGATATTTCAAAAGCTTGGTTGAAAGTGTCCGTTCCTATGTCACAGCCAGTTTAATTGGAGACTATTGGGACTACACTACACGGCTGAAAATTGGCCTCCCGTGAACCGCGATAAACGCGTGTAGGGAAATTACGAAAATAAAAAAATTGGGGTGGCACACCATACACGTAACTGAGGGATGAAAAAAAATAGTTTTCACGCATATTGTCGTCGGATATGTCTTTTAAATTCACATGAAGGTTCCTAAGTTTAATTTTAAATTCACATGAAGGTTCCTAAGTTTAATTTTAAATTCACATGAAGGTTCCTAAGTTTAATTTTAAATTCACATGAAGGTTCCTAAGTTTAATTTTTTGATGAATTCTTGGTGACATGTCCTCGTACCTATATGAGCTCTGAAAGTCATTAACAATGGTCGTTACTACTGGAATCGGCGTATATTGTTAAGAAGTTCCTTTCTCTAGAACCCTGACCACCGGTAGCTTGTACCCTGTTTGTGATGCCACCTGTGACCTACTATTTTATAAAGTGATTTGTTTTTGTTTTGTTCATAGAAATATTTAAAATTGTATTGTTTCAGTTCGGTTTGTTCGCCATAGTGATGTGCATTGTGGTGGCACTGGCTGGTGCCACCGCGCCTGCGCCCGGCGGCGGCGGCGGCGGCGGTGGTGGTGGTGGTGGCGGTGGAGGCGGCGGCGGTGGTGGAGGAAAGTGAGGAGTCTTCTCTGCACCGAGGGAGTACCGGCCGCGGGGTCGCAGCCCGGCCACCATAAACACCACGGACACGGATACGGCTACAGATACTGATGCTAAATCTTCGTACCCATGATATGATTAACGGTTCTGATTTGCTATGTGATTGGATTTAACATTTCGGAATAAATTAGTTATAGTAAATTTATGATTTTTATTTTGTAATCATAGAGAATCTTTGTTATGAGTTGTCCTTGTTTATTGCGTGAACTATTCCCGATTAACACACTCGGTAGAAGCAAGCACATAGGGCTCGCAAAAGCCTATTTTGCGCGTCTACCTAAGTGCACCTTTGAAATTTAAATAAACATTGAATTTAGTACGTTGTCTGTCAAATTACTTACAATGAATTATTTTTTTCACTGAGAAACTCTTATCTCAGAATTAGACAACAAATAACGCTCCTCCTCTCCTCAATGATAGTCTAGTGCTATTGTCTTTCTTTTTCTGGTTGGCATTTTAGAGGCTTCAAATATGTGCACTTGCTTGCCAGACACAATACAATCTACCTATCTTTGCGGCTACCACATCATAATTTTCCAAATGCAACATTGATATCATGAATGAAGAAAGAAAAGAAAGAAAGAAAGAAAATTATTTATTCTGGACTCACACAGGCAGTTACAGAAACAAAAACAATATTTAAAAAAAAAAGAAAGGATAAGAATTTAGTCTACCTGCACGAGGCCAAAAGGGGCTCCTATCTCAGCATAATGCTGCGACATTTAAAAAAAAAACAAAAAATACGGAAAGGTATTCTCAGTCTATAAATTAAAAACACTCTTGCGCTTTTCGCAGCGATAAACGCAATGCGATTAACGCCCAATAGAATACTCAATACTTTTACAATGCAAACGTGGCATACAGTACCGTATTTTATTATTTCATTTTAGCCAATAACTTCCATGAGGGTGGCAAGTAGCCATAGGCGGATATATTGGGCCCTGGGATAGGGTATTGTTCTCCGATGAAGCCAGGATATCTTTGTACGGTGAAGACTGACGTCGGCGTGTGCTGCGAAGACGAGGAGAGCACTTTGCAGAGGCATGTTTTGAAGAAATCACACCTTATGGTGGAGGCTCTGTTATATTTTGGGCAGGAATAAATTCGTTAGATCGTACGGAGTTAGTCTTCATCGAAAACGGCACACTGACTGCACACCGATACATAACCCGCATTGGCCGCTCTTGGAGAAAACTCAATTTTTATGGACGACAACGCTCGCGCCCATCGCTCTGGCGATGTGGAAGCGTGTATGTTAGAGGTCGGGATTCGTCGTTTGGATTGGCCAGCTCGAAGTCCCGACCTCATTCCCTTAGAGCATGTCTGCGACGTTCTGAAGCGACGAGTGAGATCAGTGCAGTCGGCTCCGCAGACCATCAGAGAGCTAAAGAATGTGATTACCGCAGAGTGGCAACGTATTACGCAAGAAACCATAAGAGATATACTCGCTAGCATGCCCAGACGAATGCAAGCTGTTATTTCAGCAAGAGGAGGTCACACTCCATACTAAACTTTTATCTGCTTTTACTTTATTAAAGAAAAAACATAAAAAAAAACATGTTTCATTTTTACTTATCGAGCAGGTATACTACTAGCGCTTGGACTTTAACATTATTTCTCATTAATTTAACCAAAATTTTATGATAAAACTGACGATAAACATTCCTTGCTAATTAATTTACAAAGCTCTGCAGATAAAACTACCTAAAATTATCAAACAAACTAATAGTAACAATAAAATTGATTCTTTGGTTAGGTGCCCGTTTTTTTGCAAAAGAGTGTATTAATAAACTTCATATATATTAATTAGTATAATATATTATACAATACCTACAAATATATACATATACATGTAGAGTGGCCTTAATGTTACTGTAAATTAAATTAAATCGCATAGATAGCAGCTGAGTCTAGCCTACGGAAACCCACAGAAATCTAAATAATAAGTGTATTCTGTTTATTAGTTATGCCTAGCTTTTTCCAAATATTTTGGGGTCAGCTTCCAGTCTAACCAGATGCGGCTGAACTCGGTATTTTGCACGGAGAGACTGCCATTAGACCCTGCAATCCAGTAGCAGGGCAATACCGATATTCTAAACAGATTTAAGAATTCTATTCGATATTCTAGACAGCCCACTACACGTATATTGAACATAAATTATCAGAGTAACACAATACATGAGACCGAAAATGCTAAATTTCTGGGTTTAATTATTGATAAATCACTGAATTGGAAGGCAGATATTGAAAAATTAAGTAAAAGAATTAGCAGTGCTTCGTATGCATTATATAAACTAGCCCCAACAGTTAGTACAGATGCACTACATACTGCATACCATGGTCTCGTGGCATCCTTATTACGTTATGGCGTCATTTTCCGGGGCAACTCCACAGATAAAGAGGTAATATTTAAGATGCAAAAGCGATGTATGTATGTACAGCTGTAAACCATACTTTGCGAAACATAATATTCTAACACTGTCGTCTCTTTATATACTTATTGGAAGTTTCACTTTCCGTAAAACACAACCCTCAATTCTTTTCACGGGTTTCAGACTTAGTTAAGCGCAACAGACGAGATAATTCTAAATTATGTATTCACAGCGCTAGGACAGTTCTTATGTGGAAAAGTATTTTTTGTATGGCACCTAAAATCTACTACAAAATACCAAATACTTAAATGAATTGAATTTAAATTTATTTAGAAATAATAAATATATAAAAACATTTTTTACAAAAAATTTAAACCGACTTCAAAAAAGAATAAAATAATTACCATATAAAATTAACAGTTTCAGAAGTCGGTGCTGATCCACGCTGAACCAAATTGAAGGCACCGACTTCTGAAACTGTTAATTTTATAGGGTAATTATTTTATTCTTTTTTGAAGTCGGTTTAAATTTTTTGTAAAAAATGTTTTTATTTTTTTCATTTTAGTGGCCTTAATTAAAACTTGGTTGAACCTACTAAAGACGCTGCTCGTAACATAATCACATCATCACAATATGCGTACTGTTCGTCATTGAGGAGTTCCATTGTCTATCTCCGAAGTTCTTCATCAGATCTTCACCAAATTTAAATGGGACCAACTTCGAAGTATACCCCACCTATTAAAAAAAAATCATCAAAATGGGTTCACAATTGGTGAAAATATCGATGATAATACACAAAAAAAAAAGTACATACAGATGAACATAGTAACCTCCTCCTTTTTGGAAGTCGGTTAAAAATGTGTGCTTCTATTGTAATAATTAATAGTATTAACTAATTCGGATGTCTTAATAGTTTTTTATAGTGAGTATTCTGATATGCATGTTTTGCTACGATATTTAATGATTTGATTTAATTATAATAATGATAATTGTTTGTTAATTTGCATGCCTCAAATGGCAGTATATGATGTACTTAATTTCAAATTTTAAGACATGTAACGACCATATTCAGACAAATAAAGATATTGTATTGTATTGTATTGTAAGGTTAGACCAGTTGTCAGACTTTCGGGCTTCTGACTTCCCGCAATGACTATCATAGGTATTCGTATGACACACAGGACCGACTGTTTAACGTTTTCTCCTAGGTACGGAGGGGTCTCGATGTGTAACGAACGGTCGCTCATCCACAGACTGACCGCGGCAAGTGCAGCTTGACCTTACAAATCATATGATCCGCAGGGTTGATAAATTAACCACGAGCCTCTCAGAAATCATAACTGTCTATTAACTGAGTTGCGGAGGTCTGATGGGAGTCGCTCTGTGTAAAATACTGGTATTTAGTCGCATCTGGTTAGACTGGAAGCTGACCCCAACATAGTTTGGAAAAGGCTAGACAGAACAGTTTGCGTATGCGTGTTACGGTATATTTTGAGTATTAGGGATGCATTTACAAATCCGCTTCAAATAAGCTGTTTTCGTGAAACTTAGTCAAATGTTTTGGTAACCTATAGAATCTATAGGTTACCTTTTATAGAAAAAGCAGCAATCTATATTGAAAATATACTTCTTTGTCTGTAAAAGGCAAATTTTAATATTTGACAATTTAAAATTTAACTAAAATATGACTGCCTCGTTGGTCTAGTGGTGGTAACCGCGACTGCCGATAGTGAGGTCCTGGGTTCGATCCCCAGGTTGGGCAAAGTGTTATTGGGTTTTTCCGTGTGGAATTCCTCAGTAGCAGCCCGGAGTTTGGAATTGTGCCCGGTTAATGGCAATAGGCTCGCCCCCTATTACATGAGTCTTTAAACATAACGATGAAATGAGAGTGTTACTATACACTTCTGCCCAACCCTTCGGGGAATACAGGCGTAATGTTATGTTATGTTAAAAATATACAAGGTTAGTCGGAAAGGGAGTACTAAGCCGAAAGGGTGTTAAAGTCCCAATAATAAGGGATAACTTTTGTTCTACAACTTTCCCCAAAACTCGATAGTTTAAGTGAAATAGCTTTTCAAAGATTTCGTAAAAAATATGCTAAAATCTATCTGTCCGTAGCTATGATCAGCTGTTTTTACAATTTAGGTCATATTTGGGGTCACAGATTAGAAAATTAATTTTCTGAAATCATAACTAATGCAGGTATGTTTTTTTTTGAAAAAACTAAAATAAAAATCTTTTTTCATGCAAATAAAATATAATCGAATTTTGAAGTTTTAACACTTGTTTTAAAATAGTCATCAGTGATACTTTAAGTGGCCCGCGGCTTAGTACCCCCTTTCCGACTAACCTTGTATATGTTCCGTAGCCTCCTCCCACGAAAATGGGGTGTTTCGGTACACATTTCTAAACAACTTCAGGCTTTTAATCAATAAAAGAATCATTAGTTAGCATACATACTTATGTACACGAACAAAGAATATGAATATATTCGGATTATGCACAGGTTTTTTATTCTTTTAACTCTCAAATATATTTGCTATGGCAGAGAACTTTAACCGAGTGGACAAGTTGGTTTTCTTCCTGATATTTTGCTACCGGCCACCATCGTGAGTGCACTCGAGTCGCTTGACAGCCGCAATACGCGGTCAAATCGATAACTGCACACGGTCATAAAGATTTGGATTGTTCTAACTTCAAGATAAAGGTACGCTGTCCGCATGTAGTAATATGAGTTATTGCACTTTATTAGCTCGCGACTTCGTCCGTATGAATTTTCATACAAATTCCCGTCCCCCATTTTACCCCCTTAGGGGTAGAATTGCCAAAAATCCATTCTTAGTGGATGCCTAAGTCACAAAAAGAACCTGGGCGAATATTCGAATTTTTTTTATATTATTTTAACAAATCATTCTTCTCCCGGGTTGTTAACCTTATAGTATTGTCAGATTGTTTTTATTCTTGTCTTATTGCTTGACTGCAGCGGTATAGTTTCAGTTTTCATTATCATAATTATAATATTAAACATCTGCATTCTTAACTTTGGGATGATGCTAATGACGTTCTCAATTTTTGTTAATATTTTTTAAAGAATGGCCCACCTACTGTTTTTCGTGTTTACAGCATCAGTGGTTTAGAATCTGCGTTGATGAATCAAACAGTCAGTCAGGATAAGTAATTATACAGTGGTGGCTATATAATTAGAAACAATCATTACCGCAAACATTGTTATGATAAAAACTCGCTATAAATTTTTATTAGTCTATCATTTATGACTTTTAACTACGTCATTATGTAGGCCCATCAATAGTGTTTAGTACATGAGAACATATTGAGGGAAACAACAAATTGCTAATAAAAACAACAACTATTATTGTTGGAAATTCAAAGTTGAAAATAATTTTGTTCTTGAATATTGGCGAATGCTTATTTTTACGTCATTATTAATCACCTCCATGTTTTCAAAAGTTATTTTAATGAATTAACTTACTTAAAACAAAGGAAGCTTGTGATTCATTCATACCCTTAAAAACGTATAGATCTGAAAAAACATAATTATTCTTTCAAAAACGTTGCTGATCTAGTCTGCGACGCGGTCTATCACTGCAAATAACACTGCAATGCCAACGATATTGCATGAAAGCCTGAATCTCAGAAAACGATACCATGTAAGGATTGCAAGATTGTTCAATTAACAAAAGCAAACCCGTTTCAGGGCCTTCCTTATATTGGAATATACAAACTACTGAAACATGTGTCTTTAATATAAGGGAGCTTTACTTCATCCAATGTTTTCTTTTATTGAAATCCATCTAGAATGTCTCACCTTTTTTAGAGACTTACTTATTTTTTCGATGTGTGACGTGCAGTACTAATCCTTTCTAATTATATGTCCACCACTGATGTGTAGATGAGCTACGTATTCTTTAAACTCAAACTCAAACTTTTATTTGCTTTCCACAATGGTATTAATAGATGGTGAGTAAATATATATAGTACATCGTGGACCCTGTTGGGCACGCAAAAATATTAGGAGAGAGGAAGGAATTCGTAAGTAATTTTTAACCGAATTCAAAAAAGAAGGAGGTTTCTCAATTCGACCGTATATATTTTTATTTATTTATTGAAGTATCTAGGTAGATTTTCGTATTCCTAATTCAATATTGATAGTAAGTATTGTTTTGACTATTTATATTTATTAGTTTTTAATTACATAAAATCATAATGTACTTATTTGTAGTTTTAGTTTTTACATATAAGTTTATGTGGGTACCTATCTAGTTATGTAAGTGTTTATTATTATTATAGATACAAATGTAGCATAGATAACATAGTGATATTTGCAAGCTTTATTGATGTTGTTTTACATTGTGGATATTAATTTACTTTTTTATTATATTAAGGTATATAATTTACTAAGCATTTAAAATATATTACTTATTTATGTTATCGTTATTTATTATTATCATAATGTTATATTAGGAATAGTAAAACTTATCATTTAAGTACCTATTCTTAAAATGTATCATTTAAGTATTCTTCTATGTGGTAATAGCTTTTTTGTAGTAATAATTTCTTTAATTTGTTTATGCATATATTATCTTTGTCTTCATTTTTAATTTTTTTTGGTAGCTTATTATATATTTTTATTGACATAACATAAGGACTAGATGAATGCATTTTTATTTTTGAGCTAGGTATGTTTAATCTGTTTTTATGTCTTAGACTGTAGTTAGTTTGTATTTCTTCTCTTGTTGTGTAAAAATCTTTGTTTTCTTACAAATTTACAAGTTTCTAGGATGTATATACTAGGGAGGGTTAATATTTTTAGCTTTTGGAAATGTGGCTTGCATGTTTCAGTATTTTCTATATTAACTAAAATTCTTATCAACTTTTTTTGCAGAGTAAACAGACTAAAAACCTTTTAAACCTTTTCAAGGTCGGAATTACTATTTGTTTTTGGTAAATAAAATCAAAACCGGACTACAAGGAAATATTCAAATTCATCAAACGACAAATAAATAATTGAAGTCTCATGAACAAAATATCATGGATGACAAAGTGCGGTCGGTTGTTTCGTCGTAAGCTGACATTCTCGATATTAGTAATACCTCTCTTTTTGCTAAACTCAATATATGAACCATTTTTTTCATTGATAGTACTAATTGATTGATGCTCAGGCCAGATAAATTGATGGAATAGCCACAGAGTATTAGCCTTATTTTCTTATCATATAGTAAGTTTGATTGATCTCTACGCCTTTATGGAAGACATGAATTAGATGAAGAATGTAAATAGAATCAGGCATAAGCATAATCACTAAGCCCATTAGGTACTTTCCCACTGCTGGGCACAGGCCCCTTCTCAGAATGAGAAGCTATTATTAATAAATAATAGTTTCTTAGGTTACCACTGCAACTATTAACAACAATAGGCTTAATTTTTTATTAAAAATTAGGTCGTTCGTCCCTTTCAACAAGAACAAAAGGAAAGTTAATTACGATCAATCAAGATTTACATAACATCATGTCTGTATTCCCCGAAGGATTGGGCAGAGGTGTATAGTAACACCCTCATAACGCCGTTATGTTTAAGTTCCATGTAATAGGGGGTGAGCCTATTGCCATCAACCGGGCACAAATCCAAACTCTGGGTTGCTACTGAGAAATTCCACACGGAAAAACCCAATAACAATTTGCCGGACCTGGCACCCAGGACCTCATATCAAACCCAGGACCTCACATCTAACCCAGGACCTCACATCGAATCCAGGACCTCACAATCAGCAGTCGCACTTGCCACCACTAGACCAATGAGGCAGATAAGATAAGATTTACAAATCTGCCGGGGTTGCGGTGCATGCTTTTGCGAATCCCGCGACCTCGGCCGTACGGTCAGGAGAAGGAACACCGTTGGTTTTTAGCCGGTAAGAGTCCAGCAGACCCCCTCGCCTTCCCCGGGCGAGGGACATCCATGAGGATTTCCCAACGAAAAAAAAATAAAAAATCATAAAGGTAAGATTTATAAATATCCAAAAAATGCACTCTTCAATTTAGTAAGTGTGTTATTAGACCTGTTATTGACTAGTACCAGATAAAAAGGCTGGGGACAGTCGTACCTACACTTGAAGTCTAGTTTTTAACCGACTTCCAAAAAGGAGGAGGTTACTATGTTCGTCTGTATGTATGTTTTTTTTTTCTTTTTTTTTGTGTATGTTCATCGATATTTTCGCCAATTGTGAACCGATTTTAATGATTCTTTTTTTAATGGATAGGGTATACTTTAAAGTTGGTCCCATTTAAATTTGGTGAAGATCTGATGAAGAACTTCGGAGATAGACAATGGAACTCCTCAATGACGAACAATACGCATATTGTGATGATGTGATTATATTACGAGCAGCGTCTTTAGTAGGTCCAACCAAGTTTTAATTAAGGCCACTAAAATGAAAAAAACAAAAAAAAAAACATCCAAAAAAATTGTGTGATGCTCTGCCGCAGAGCCACCAGTTTAGAAACCGATCAATTATATCTTAAAATAATGTACGTCAAACGTACATAATGTACGTATACCGTTATCGCTGTACGTGCATTAGGTAATGATAAAATAGACATTGATTGTGGCTCTGCTGCAGAGCATACTCTCTAGCAGAGCCACACAGAACATGTACTTAGGAAAGATAAACACTACTGTTTTTTGATGAAAACTGTTGTACGAATAGTCTTTATAGCGTACGTATTGAAAAATATAATTATTAGACAGTGGTTTTATTTATTTTAACTTGACAAAAAATTTCATGGAAAGCGCCTGATTATTTTATGTCAGCAAGTTTTTCTAGACAATCTGCCTTTTAAATAATTTAAAAACATAATTTAGATAAGATAAGATAGATAATGTTTATTTGCCAAAAGAAAATGCATTACTTTTCCTTAAATCTACATTAATATTTATTTATTTAAACTTCATGTACAATTGGTGGTACATAAGGCGGACTTAATGCCAATTCAATTCTCTTTCATGGTCCTGGGAATCGGTGCACAACGAAGCTGAATGAAAAATAAATGAAATATTAGATCACAACACAAAATACTTCCTTTGAGTCTTATTTTTATTTTTATGTAAAACTAGATATTAATGTAGATTTAAGGAAGAGTAATGCACTGTTTTCTTTTGGCAAATAAACGTTATCTATCTTATCTAAATTATGTTTTTAATTTAATTGAAAGGCAGATTGTCTAGAAAAACTTGCTGACATAAAATAATCAGGCGCTTTCCATGAAAATTTTTGTCAAGTTAAAATAAATAAAACCACTGTCTAATAATGATATTTTTCAATACGTACGCAATAAAGACTATTCGTACAACAGTTTTCATCAAAAAACAGTAGTGTTTAGGTATCTTTCCTAAGTACATGTTCTGTGTGGCTCTGCTAGAGAGTATGCTCTGCAGCAGAGCCACAATTAATGTCTATTTTATCATTACCTAATGCACGTACAGCGATAACGGTATACGTACATTATGTACGTTTGACGTACATTATTTTAAGATATAATTGATCGGTTTCTAAACTGGTGGCTCTGCGGCAGAGCATCACACAAAAAATTAAACCGACTTTAAAAAAGAATAAAATAATTACCATATAAAATTAACAGTTTCAGAAGTCGGTGCCTTCAATTTGGATCAGCGTGGATCAGCACCGACTTCTGAAACTGTTAATTTTATATGGTAATTATTTTATTCTTTTTTGAAGTCGGTTTAAATTTTTTGTAAAAAATGTTTTTATTTTTTTCATTTTAGTGGCCTTAATAATTACACCATAATCACACTTGTCTGTTCAAAACTAACTGTACTTGCCCTGTCCTATCTTTGAATATCTATTTTAGCTCTCTGAAAACTGTCTATCACATATAAAATCTAGTAAGGTATCTTGATGTGTTGCAGGTTGTAAACCAGGGGTCACCAATTAGTTTCGCTCGGGGTCCGTTTTAAGAAATGAAATGACCATCACGGTCCGCACTACATTTTATAGAAAAAAATATTTATTAACAAAGATAATGCGGGGGATAAATTTTTATTAAATTACGTACTCTGTAGTGCAAGTTGCTGTGTTCTCGCGGTCCGACAAAATGGGTTGGCGGTCCGGATGCGGGCCGCGGTCCGCCATTTGGCGACCCCTGTTGTAAACCATTAAAAGTAATTTTCTAGATATTATATTGATTATGATTTATTTGATTTTTAAAGGATGGGAGGGATGTCTTTAAAAATTCTTACCTACCTTAAAAATAAGTAAACGTCTATTTTCGTGCCAGACTGTGTCTTTTTTAATCATTATCTTTAAAAATTTGAAAAGTAAAGTTATTAACGTATTCTAAAATCAATAGAAACACTAGTCACATGAAACGTTTTTGACGAAACAGTAGCTAAACAAATATATGTATATCCAAAGTTTTCACCGAGTTTGATAATTTTTTTTTTAATAAAAACAAATGGTTAAATATTCGCTACTGATGCGACAGTTCTCCACTATGGCTTAGCCAGAACAGCCAGAACAAAATACATGGTTAAAAAAATGTTATTTTATATTTTTTTCGTCATTTATCCTCTTTAATCTGTTTACTAGGTGCACTTAAGCAGTTTTATAGATATTTAAAAATGTTTAGAAGACAAAATGCACCGGTGTTTCTGACCTTCAGATTTTGTTATATAAAGCTTATATGCAATATTGTTCAACAAGAACTCGCAAATCAAGTCAAAATGAAATACGTGAGTAAACATTTATTCGATATTTTTAAAACTAAGGGTCTGCGCTGGGCCTGCCCAAAGCTTTGTTTCTGTACCTACGATGATTGTCATTGAAATTACAATTTATTGGTCATATTCTTATTCGTCGCAAAAATCGTTTACCGTACCGCGCCGTCAGTGGGCGCAGGCCCTTAAGGTGTCTTGCCGTAAATTTTATTTTCTTCCTAGTACATTTGAAATAAAATCACGATTTAATTCGTTACTGCAAGTGCGGGGCCTTAGTTTTATTTTTCGATTTTATAAGTTACCGTAATGCTAGGAGGTAACTATGACATAATGCTAACAGCCTAGGAGGGTAAGGTAAAGGTTAATTTTTACCTGAATTTAGAAAAAATACTAGAATATTAATTCTGTCGCTGGCATTTGAACACAACACTAATTTGTTGTTTTTACATCCAGTTCGCTTTCTTCGCTCTGTTGGTGTGCGCCTTCATGGCGGTGGCTAGCGCAGCCGTTCTACCAGCTGATGAGAATGGCGCTCCGACTTATCTAAGGGTAGTTCGTGGCGCCCCCGGAGGTCACCACGGGCATCACCATCATCACCACCACCACCACCACTACTCCTACAAACGCTGAATCTGGATCATTTGAATTAAACCTTACGGACTATGTTATGATAAAAGTGAAATTAAAAGTAAGTTACTGTAAAAAATAAGTTATATTAAAGAAAGAACACGATTTAGCATTTAATTTAGAAATTATCAAGTCACCAGTTTTTTTTAAAAAAAGCACCAACAAAGGATGCTATTGTATCACATAACATAACACCACGCCAGTATTCCCCGAAGGGTTAGGCAGAGGTGTATAGTAACACCCTTATGTCGCCGTTATGTTTAAGTCTCATGTAGGGGGCGAGCCTATTGCCATTAACCGGGTACAGATAAACAAAAACTCCGGGCTGCTACTGAGTAATTCCACGCGGAAAAACACAATAACACTTTGCCCGACTTGGGGATCGAACCCAGGACCTCACGATCAGCAGTCGCGCATTTTTTATTTTTTTTTATTTACCTCATACTGGGATTTCTCCTGTATCGTGGGTGCGTTTACAAACACAAATCTTCACATATACAAACATCCAGTCCCGGAACAACTATCTGTAGGCCATACAAATATTTTTTCCGTGCGAGAATCGAACACACGACCTGTAGCGCAGAAGCCGATCGCTCAGCCTCTGCACCAAACGTGTCGGCATTGTATCACAGGTTATCTGTTATTGAAATATTATGATTATCTGCTAGTACCGCATGAACCGGGAGAGCTAGGGATATTTACATTACTTACGGCACGGGCGTGGGCGGGGGCAACAAGATCAATATAAAGTTTAAAATTTAAAAAACCCCCGACACAAAAATAAACTCTAAAAAGTAAAAAATAAAATTTGTTTGTAGGCCCTTTAACTTTATTATAAGTACCTAGTAATATTTTGATACAAGCGTCGTCACGTCGGGGGATCGCTCAGTAAATAAATTAAAAATCAATACAAAAAAAGAAGCTTGGTCATGATAATTTACTTAGCGGTCCCCCGACGCGACGACGCTTGTATCAAAATATTACTAGGTACTTATAATAAAGTTAAAGGGCCTACAAACACATTTTATTTTTTACTTTTTAGAGTTTATTTTTTTGCCGGGGGTTTTTAAATTTTTTAATTAAATTTTTATTTGAAATTTTTTAAATTACTAGTGGTCTTCATCATCTATCTAACATCTACTCATTGAGACTATTCTTATGAGACCAAACATATCTGCTATAAGTTGCTGAGGGGTTGGGTATCCTGCAGACTACTTGATGCTGCAGCATCAGCTCAAGTTTGCCATGTCTTGGAAATACCACCGAGTAACAATACACCAAATTACAAATCAATCGAACCTGTGAAAGTTGCCAAGACCCCTTTGTCAAGTAGGAAATGAGCTGATGATCTTCAAACGCCTGATCAGATCTTCCTAAATTATAGCTAAGAACCATCTTGATTACACCAGCTTTCAAAGTGAAAAAACCGCATCAAAATCGGTCAATTCGTTTGGGAGCTACGATGCCACAGACAGACACACAGATACACAGACACACAGTTACCTACACGCGTTAAACTTATAACACTCCTCTTTTTTGTCGGGGGTTAAAAATAAAACTTATTCATATACACGCAGAGAACAAAATACGAGAGCACGTTGATGACGGGACGGAGGACGGACGGGCGGCGACGATCGTCAACGTGCTCTCGTATTCTATTTTCTACGCATATACAAGAGTAGTCGGAAATGGAGTGCTAAGGTGCGGGCCAGTTAATGTATCACTGATGATTTTTTAAAATAAAGAAAGTGTTAATAATTAATATATCAAATTTCGATAAAAAAACATTTTTTCAAAAATTGTTCATCCTTGCTTTAGTTACGAATTCAGAAAGTGGAGCTTCTAATCCGTGACCCCAAATATGACCTAAAATGTAAACGCAGATGATCATAGCTGAGGATGGATAGGATTAAGCGTATTTTTTATGAAATCTTTGAAAAGCTATTTCTCTTAAACTAATGACTTTTGGGGAAAGTTGTATAACAAAAGTGATCCATTATTATGAGTACTTTAACACCCTTTCGGCTTAGTACTCCTACTAACCTTGTATATAAATAAGTTTTATTTTACATTGAACTTGTTGCGACCGTCCATGCCCGTACTGTTGTAATGCGAATAGTCCCTTACTCTACCGCAAGATAACGGCTGCTGGAATGCGTTACTAAAACTAAATTACTGGCTAATAAAACATTAGTACAGTGGAAACTCGATTTACCGGACTAATTGTTGGCGTTAGGCATTCGGATAATCGAAAATCCGGATAATCGAATGTATGAAGAAAAGTGGGATTTGTGCATATGTAGTATATAATGTTGTGTTTATTAAAAACAACAAATACATATCAACGAAAATTAATGTTTATCAAGAAATTATTAAAGAAAGAAAGAAAAGTTATTTATTCGCGCCAACATGACGAGAAATTAAGAGATACATTTTCCAACACACGTTGTATGCACTTATTTATGTACTTACAAATGTACATAATTTTCTTAGATTACATACATACACATATGTACTAAATACTTATGAAATAAAATATGTCTTTAAGCGATAACACCACTCTCTTACGCTTTGACATTTTTAAATATGTAGACGTGACAGGCACGTCAAAGCGGCGTAACAATTGCTAACTAACTAAAACAATATCGAAACGCACGGGGTAGCGATCCCGCGGAGCGCGGGCGGGATAATTTGGGGGGACTTGTAGGTATTTAACCACTTGCGCGCGCGCACTTGTCATCATCGATACCAGTTGCCGCGGATGTGGTCCGTGGCCTAGGACAATTGGTCTAACAAACCAGCCCCAACGACCGACCCGTATTAACGGGTCGCGCCTGACACCACAGGAAGGGGGCTTACAAGCCCCGACCCTGTTTCCTCGCGCCCCTTCCGGGGCGCGCAGAAGACAAAGAGTACTTGTCATCGCGACAAGCGCGGTAGGTCGTTGACCGACCGCGCTGCGCGAGCGCATCAAATTTCAGCGCGCAACCGCCACCGTCCGGATAATCGCGAATCCGTATAACTGACGGCCGGATAATCGAGTTTCTACTGTATCTAAGTTTAATTAGCAATCTAATCAAAGATTATGGAGTCCGGTATATGGCAGGTCCCGATTCAGGGTTCAAGCGTGAAACGGCAATTTAATTTAAATTCGTTACTTTAAAATACATCTTAACAAAGAAATAAGTTTAGACTTAATTTTGTATGCCTCGTTGGTCTAGTGGTGGCAAACGTGACTGCTGGTCCTAGGTTCGTTCCCCAGGTCGGGCAAAATGTTTTTGGGTTTTTCCGTGTGGAATTCCTGAGAAGCAGCCGGTGTTTGGAATTGTGCCTGATTAATAGCAATAGGCTCGGCTTCTATTGTATGGGACTTAAATATAACGGCAAAATGAGGATGTTAATATACACCTCTTCACTACCCTTCGGGCAATACAGGCGTGATGTTATATTATGTTGTCTTAATTTTGTATTTTACTAGCGACCCGCCCCGGCTTCGCACGGGTGCAATGTAGATACTAATGTGGGGCATATAAACCTTCCTTTTGAATCACTCTATCTATTGCTGAAAACTGCATTAAAATCCGTTGCGTAGTTTAAAAGATCTAAGCGTACAGACAGCGGGAGCGACTTTGTTTTATACTATGTAAAGATTATTCCTCTTTTTTTTTTAATAGCCTATGGAATATCCCACTGCTGAGCAAAGGCCTCCCCTTTTGCCTTCCAAACCTCTCTATTTTGTGCTGCCTCTAACTATGCCAGCCCCGCAAACTCGTCATGCTCGTCACGTTATTCTTCTTGGAAAAAAAATGGTACGAGATTTGGCGCTTCGCGATTATTTCTAAAATTTAATTATTACAAATTGTTCGTCCTTGTTGTTATAATAGTTTCAGTTAATATTATAAAATTAACGATTGTTAAGTGTACTACAGTTATAAAGGTAAATCGCAACTACAAGAGACAAACGGAAGCATAGGCATAGGGCCCGATTGGCGTAGTGGCTAAGTGGCTGGCTTTCAGCGCTACGGGTTGTAGGTTTGATCGCCACTCGGGACAAATATTTGTATAGTGAGGTTTGTGTCTGTACAATAACCAATAGAGACAATATATTATATATATTGTCAATGCTTGGTTAGCCTAAATTTTCTCTTTTTTTTAGTTTATAGTTTATATTGCCATTTCCTTTAGAAGTAGGAACCTACATTTTATGAAACAAGTATGGAAGAGCGGAGTCTCCTAACACAGGCTTATTTGCTTAAGAAGGTAGAAGCCTCCTTGGCTTCTACCACTAGTTATTAAGGTTTACTTGTTAAAATTAATAAACATTTTTCATTTCATTTTTCATTTTCATATAACAAATTAACAAAAGAAGTCATACACGTCTCTTTTATCAATTTAATAATAGTTAAGTGCGAGATGAGTAATGTGGATACCCTAGAGAAGCGACATCGATTTCCAATTTTGTTAAGAGAATCATTACTGTTTATGGTTTTGTTCAGATACAACAATAACAGACTAATAACTAATTGCACGTGCGATAATACAATTTTTTGGAAAACAATCAACTCCTGCAGAATTTCATAAAAAATATATTACTACTTAATTCTATACCAAGAGAAAATACAGAATGAATTTACATAATTAAGAACAAAAATGGCGGCTTTACTGCTGTAAGCCATTGAACTAAAATTGAATGCAACATATAAAACACATATTAGCAATGAACTACTTACTCGATGAAAAACATTTATAATTTATTAAAATTTATGTGATGAATGGCATTTATTGTATAACCAGAATAAATGACATCGATCAAATAAATACTGGTTTCTCCAGGAATTTCTAGAAAAGTTATAATTTTACTACATCTTCTATGCAAAACCACAAAGTTGGTGCGGCTAAAACTGAGCATTTTATTCGTGACGTATTATTTGCGTTGGAAGGTTTCATTAAAACATTTATGCAATAAAAAAACAATATACTTAGTACTAAAATAATTTATTTGAAGTAATGTTTAGGAATAAAGTCAATATAGTTTACTTATGTGAACTTCAATCCTAAAAATCCATTTTATCCTAATCTTAAAGCCTAATTTACTTAACGCCCGAATCCAAAGTAAATTCCACCATGATGATGCTGGTCAAATCCGTATTCGTGGCCATGTCCATGGCCGTGGCCGTATTCGTGGCCGTGGCCATATCCGTGGCCGTGGCCATATCCGTGACCGTGGCCATATCCATGGTCGTGGCCATATCCGTATCCTTGATCGTACCCGTGGCCGTGTTCATGGACATGGTGATGGTGATCATTATATCCATAATAATGCGACGCAGCTGTGTCGAGGTCCGGCGCAGGCGCACCGTGCACCGACATCACAACAGCCGCGCCATTCACTAGCGCCAGAATAGCGCACACCACCAAAGTGAACAATGCAAACTGGAAATGAAACAAAATATTGTCATAATTATTGAGTGAATGAATGAATGAATGAATTATTAAATGAATTAATGATTTATTTACTTAAAATTTCTTAAAGCTAGTTACATTGCCCCACAAAACTGCTTACGCAGTTTAACTGTGAGATCGTTGAGTCTGTCTTACAGTAAACATAATCAGGTACATCTATAACCTATATGGAACTTAATACCTACACTTACATAGTTTCTAATAAATGTTTTTTAAGTTTACGTTTACGAGTGTTTTGGTAAAGTTTTTTCTTAGTAACTTATCAATTATGTTATTTAAACGCATCAATAAAATGCACTTAAAATTAAATATTATAATAATTAGGAATATATCTGTTAAGATTGCCGACAAATCAATCGCATAAAATGTTTTGTAAAAGTCATAGCATAGGTACCAATTGCAATTGTATAGTTACTGCAGGGTAACTACATAGTTGCAATTTTAAGTGCAGTAACAATGCAATCAAACCGTACGAATGCTTTGGAAACAGGTCTGACTGTCTTATTTAAACCGAAAACTAAAATAACTTCACAGAACTCACGTTTTTCATTGTGTCAGTTTCAAGTTAAACAATATTATTGTCGGACTATCGTGAATATTTATACAAGCCGGATTGAGGTCAATATTCAAGTTTTCCCGTCAGGTAAACAGTCCTACAAAACTTTGGTAATATAATCAGCCAAACAGGTTATACAGTGCTTCATCCTCGTTAAGGGAATTAGTATAATTAAAACCAAATAAGCCAATGATTTCATGGCTCTAATAGATGACGAATTAATTCGATCTTTTTGGCGAATTCAAGGGACGTAGCAGGTAGTCGAAATAATTAAGAGTGTATTTAAAATTCTAAATTTAATCTTACAATTTAAAATCTTAAGTCGTTTTAGATATATTATTTTTACACATCAACACCTGAAAAACTCTTGACTTTATCGTAGCATCTAGTACAATCCGAGCCTTGTATCAGATGCCATGATAGAGTTAAGGGTTTTTCAGGTGCGGAATCTTAAAAGCATATAGTAAACGCGAAGGTTCTATGTAGTGCCGTCACTAAGATCCTATACCCACCTTCGGAGTCCAACATCAGGTAGGTGACATCAGCAGTCACCTTAGTCTCCATGAGCCCTTTCAAAAGTGCATTCATCCAATTTTGTTCTCTAGAATTGTAATTTGTAAAACTTTAACGATAGTATTGTGTGTCAAATTAACAAACTATCCCAAATACTACGCTCACATTTGACGGACTCATCATTTACCTTTTCCCAACTTAGCAGTTTTGGGGCGTCTTTCAGCCTAATAGATGCGGCTGAATTTTACACAGAACTACAGCCAGGTTTTAACCCAATCACCGGGCAATACCGATATCCTAAGGTTACACCGATTGTCAGACTGTGGGCTTCTGACAGTTCTGACTATCTGTAACAAATGTTGTAGAATTTTGTCCCATGGCAGAAAATAAACCATCTAAAAAAAGGCACGTTCTAAACAGTAGGTATTACAAAAGAAGACATTGAAATTACTTTAAGAGGGTTATTATTTATAAAACTTGTGTGCTGTTTTCATGTTTCCTTTCCTTCAATTTATCATCAGAAATTTAGAAATAACAATAATAGATTTATCTCACGTGCAATTACGTGCGCTGAAGCAATTTATTGCAATACTAGCTGTGCCCGCAAATTCGTATGCGTAGAAGTCGTAGAACAACATTACTTGCTTGACTGAAATTATTATTATGTAGGTATAGATTAGGTGGATTTAAAAAATCTTTGTTTGTTCTAACAACTATGAAAAAATAAATAAAAAAACGGAAACCTCACATAGCTTCGGGTGCTTTATGTTTGTACAAATGGTTTAGGCTGAGTAGATGTTTAGTTATTAGATTAGAAAATTAGAGTTTTTACTAAACAAAATATGTTGTATTTCTATCAGTAGTCAGGTCCATTATAATAAGGTTTCCCGGTGAACAATGTTAGCAGTAGAAACACCAGGGATGTGTGCAATCTCCGGCCATAGTGAGTGGCCTGCGGGCGGCGGGTTGGGGAACCCGTCGCCCGACCAGTAACGGGCCCAGGGAGGATGGCGCGTCATGTCCTGCGCGCGCCTCTCGGAAGGATGTGGGGCAGGGGAGCAACTGCCCCACCACAGGAGGGGTCCACCAGAAGAAGCTGGTGGACCGAGACCTGCCGGGGTCGCGGTGCATGCAACAGCGAATCCCGTGACCCCGGCCTTAGGTCAGAAGGAGGGACACCGTGGTGGTTTTAGCCAGTAAGAGTCTGGCATACCCCCCCGTCTTCCCCAGACGGGGGACAGTCCATGAGGATTTCCCCACGCTAAAGTGTGCATGTGGCTGGAGAGGCATCATGGCGCCCTCAGCTTCCGGCTGACGTAGGTGCTCTCGGGACACGGCTGTTTCGGGAAGTGCCTGTGTCGTATAGACCGGGAGCAGACACCCGGGTGTCACCACTGTGTGGACTGTCAGGAGCACACGGCGCAGCACACGCTGCAAGTGTGCGCTGCATGGACAGCGCAGCGCCGTGACCTGGTTGCGGCAGTGGGTGAGACCTCTCGCTTCCAGCTGTGGTTCTGTCCATGGTGGGGAGCGAGAGTGCGTGGGAGGCCGTCGCTTCCTTTTGCGAGGAAGTGATGGTCACCAAGGAGGTAGCGGAGAGGGAGAGGGAGGCGTCTTGCTCCCTCCCTTCTCGCGCTAGACGCACCGGGCGCCGGAGGGCGCGTGACGATCTCCGGTGACCCTAGTGAGTGGCCTGCGGGCGGCGGGTTAGGGCCCACCCGTCACCCGACCAGTAACAGGCCCGTGAGGATGGCGCGCCGTGTTCCGCGCGCGCCTCTCAGAAGGAAGTGGGGCAGGCGACAAATGGCCCCACCACTGGAGAAGTCCACCAGAAGAAGCTGGTGGGCCAAGACATGGGTTGCGGTGCATGTAATAGCGAATCCCGTGACCCCGGCCTTAGGTTAGAAGGAGGTACACCGTTGGTTTTTAGCCGGTAAGAGTCCGGCAGACCCCCTCGCCTTCCCCGGGCGAGGGACATCCATGAGGATTTACCAACGATATATAAAAAAAGGGATTTGTGCATAAAGATAGCTCAGGTTGCTTAGGTACACGGGAGAGAGCCACATAGAGCTAATCGTGCGAGAAGTAGCTTCATAGCATAACATAAGCTAACCGGAAACTGTACCTACACGTTTAAAACTGAACGGAAAATAGATTACGTAATTTAGTACTCACGCAACGCCATCTCTTGAGCAATTATGCTACAACAAATGATGCTAATTTTTTTCTTAATGACTTTAAATTCTAATAACTTTAGATTGAGCGAACCGATTAGGATGAAACAGAAACTAAATGTTACTCCGAGATACGCACAATATTGTCTATAAAAGTCAATCACACTGAGTCAAACAAACCGACAAACAGACACAAAGTCCAAAAATGATCGAAATGGTTTTTTTTTTCTTATCTTTTAACCATCCCCACTATTATTTTAAAAATATTTTCAATTTTCAAACACGGCAAGTCTACAGATTTATGATAATATTAATAAAATATATTATGAGTATTTCAAATTAATCTATCGTATTGCCTTGCACAATTAACAATTTAGAATACACTCACTTATGAAATCGAGTGTATTTCTCTTCCACTGCCATTCAGATAGATAGGTACCTAATACATTCTAAATAACAATATCTTCGATTTTTTTTTATCAAAGCTTAGTACCTTCTTCATGAGGATAGCATTTCAATAGACCTTCCGTAGACTGAGAATAGGTATACCAATTCAACAATTAATATTAGGTAATTTGTGGATTTATTCGTTGTAATATATTTATAACGCCATCTAATGAAATGAAATGGTATAAACGAATACATGCTAACTTCTTCTAGGGCACTTAAAATTCGCATATCTTTTAATTGCGTGAACCGATTGCGATGAAACAAAAACGATATGTTACATGGAGATAAGCACAATATTCTTTTATAAAAGTCAACAACATTGGATCAGTTGTTTTTACGTGATGCTTGAACAAACAAACAGATAAACAGACAAAAATTCCAAAAATGTTTAAAATGGTTTCTATTGGTTGTCGTTTAACACCCCAACCATGTTTTTTCAAAATATTTGCTATGTACAGACACGCCAACTCTACAGATTTATTATATGTATAGATATAGATGATCAACTCCCGCATTTATACTAATCTATACTAATATTATAAATAGGAATGATTTGTATTTTTGTATGTATCGAATAAACTTAAAAACTACTGGACCGATTTTAAAAATTCTTTTGTCGTTAGAAAGCTACATTATCACTGAGTAACATAGGCTATATTTATCTATACATATAATAAAATCGTAGGAAAGTCAAAACTGTACATTGAATATTTTTTTAAAAGAATACTTGGGGCGTGATCTACAATCGATATCGAAGCCAAAAATATAGTTTTTAGAATTTTTGTCTGTTGTCTGTATGTATGTCCGGGCTAAACTCAAAAAGTACTGCATGGATTTACTTCAAATTTTGCATGAATATTACTAAGAGTTCAAGTCAACATATAGGCTACATATTATCACGCTAACACTTACGAGGGAGGAGCTGTGAATCTTTATTTTTCTTACGCATTCTGTGACAGCGTGTAATCTAACGACGCATATTTAAATGTTGTTTTTGAGTAAGCCATGCTATTATCTAGCTTTACACTATAAAAACTACGCCATTTAAGTAACTTGGGCCTCTGCCCAAGTTACTTAAATGGCGTAGTTTTTATAATGGCTTCAAAATTGTCTTTATACTTTAACTATGTTTCTCTAAACATAGTTAAAGTATAAAGACAATTTTGAAGCAGCGCTATCTATGAGATTTCATAAAAATCAAATCAAGTTACATGTTAACATTTTTTGGAAATTAATAATTTAAATTTGATCACGTTGGCGAGGTTAGTAGTTAGTTATTCTTAAAATTCATAGATGGTAATGTGCATTTTCTAAATAAACATTGACTGTTAATACTTTTGTTCGGTATTTATCTGTGTGATTATTGCTTGGTAATTAATATATTTTCATGTCGTATACCTAATTATAAACTTAAATGAATGAAAAAAAAAAACAAAAACCTTAAATAAAAAACGTTAAAAACATTTGTTACCACTGGCATACTTGCAGAGGTCGGGAGGCAAGGCAAACTTGCTATTGCTGTAGCGTCGTTGGGAATCGCTGCTACACTGCTTCCGGGTGGCAAGACAGCACATGCCATGTTTAAAATTCCCATCGATTTAGAGAGCGCCGAAACGCCTGTTTGTGGTGTGTCACGTAACAGCGATAAGGGACACGTGCTCAAGGATTGCTCTCTGATCATATGGGATGAGTGTACGATGGCCAATAGGAAGGCAGTTGAGGCCGTGGACAGAACCCTGCGGGACATCCGCAGGAACGAACATTTGATGGGTGGTGTCACAGTTCTGTTCAGTGGCGATTTCCGGCAAACGCTTCCCGTGGTGACGCGGGGATCGAGGGCTGACGAGGTGAATGCTTCGTTGAAACGATCTTCGTTGTGGTCACGAGTTCGTACGCTGCGCTTGACCATTAATATGAGAGCTAGGCTCGGCGGTCATGCACGTGCTCAAGAATTCTCCGATGTCCTTCTAAGTTTTGGCGAAGGCACTCTACCAGAAGAGAGAGGTGGACAGGGGGTGCTTCCAGAATCTCTCGGTAGAGTGGTATCCAGCTTAGAAGAACTCATTCACTGTGTGTACGGGGACATCAGTCGTATACCGCACCAGCAGAATTCTTGGGTATGTGAGCGGGCCATTTTGACGCCCAAAAATGATCAGGCTGCAGCAATTAACGAATGCATTCTCTCAGAAATTGAGGGGAATGAAGTGGTCTACACCTCGATAAACACTGTTGTCGAGCAAGATGACGCCACACATTATCCCGTAGAATTTCTGAACTCTCTGTCAGCAAGTGGACTTCCAGCGCATACCATCAAGCTGAAGGTCGGTGTCCCGATTATGCTATATATATATATATCTTCGGAACCTATCCCCTCCGAAGTTGTGTAACGGGACCCACCTTAAAGTCATCTCGCTCCACAGACATACCATTGAGGCGGAAATTCTTACGGGTTGTGGCGTCGGCGAGGCACTATTTATACCACGCATTCCCCTCATACCTCATAACTTTCCGTTCCAGTTCAAGCGCGTACAGTTCCCCGTGAGTGTTTGTTTCGCGATGACCATCAATAAGTCGCAGGGGCAGACACTGAGGGCAGCGGGTGTCGATCTCAGGACGAGTTGCTTCTCACACGGGCAACTGTACGTCGCTTGCTCCCGCGTCACCAGTCCTGACTCTTTTTACATTTTGGCTCCTGGCAGCATAACTACCAACGTAGTTTATAGGGAAGTGTTGTAAGGTATGATACCTTTGCACGTATTTTTACTCTTTTGTGTCCTGGAATGTATTCCTGCATTATTTTCTCTATTTCCTTCAGTCACATCTTATGACTGAACTCAGCAGGATTCCCATATAACTCTATTCACTTGTTTCGCTTGCAAAAAAATTATATTTTAATGCTATTTTAAAAGTTGTTTACTTATAATGCTATAGCGACACAGGAATCTTAGGTATTTTTGGTGCTGTAGAGCCTTCACGCAGACGACGTCGCGGGCAGCAGCTAGTTACTGGAATAAAACTTCTTACGCGGGCGGAGCCGTGAGGACACAGCTAGTACTTTATAAACTGATAGAAACATAGATATACTTTATTGTATACAAGACGAAATATAGAATGAATTCACATAATTAAGAACAAAAGTTAGCATTCTAAAATTCTTCTTCTCTCTTGTCGGCACGAGCTATACGAAAATAGCTTATACCGTGGTGAAAACATAACCCACGTCAGCGAGGTTGGTAGTGAGCATTGATAATAACATAAAGATAGTAAGGCTGACTGCTCAGGGTGCGGCGCGGCGGCGGACGTGCTTAAGTATCGTCACTCGTGGAGTCTCACGGTGGTAAACTACTCGATGAAAAATCTTTGTTTATTAAAATTGAGGTATTTCGGCGCCCATGTCTAGAACCGATGTCATTTATTCTGGTCCCGTATAACTGGTTTTTATAGAAATTTCTACAAAAATTATAGTTTTATTACATCTCAAGAAGCTCATCAGCAACGACTCCCTTGTTCAGACCAAGCTCCAAAGTCTTGAGCATCGGCGCAAAGTTGCTAGTCTATCGGTTTTTTATCGGACACATTTCGGAGAGTGTGCTTCAGATCTGCATGATCTAATACCCCCCTGCCCTTTTTTCTATCGGACGGCCAGAAACACGAAAAAGCGCCATCGGTTCATGGTTGATATACCAAAAACCCGAACGAAGCGTTTTGATTCCACTTTCATTGTGAAAACCGCCAAACAGTGGAATGCGCTGCCCGAGTGGGTGTTCCCCGACAGTTACAATCTGGGTGTCTTCAAGTCACGAGTGAATCGGTTTCTTCCGGGCAAGCATGCTCCATCGTAGACTGCATCATCGCTTAACATCAGGCGAGATGGCGGCCAAACGCAGGCCTAGTAATAAAAAAAAAAAATATCTTCCAACCATATCCAGAAAGTTGTTGCGGCGAAAACCGAGTATTTTATTCGTGCCGCAATATTGCTTTGGTTGGTTTAATTGACATATTTATGTAATAAAAACAAGATGGTATTTGGTGAAATAATTTATTAGATGTAATGTTTAGGAGTGAAGCCATCATACAATCCTAAAAAATCATTATAACCTAATCTTGAAGCATTAACCCTTAGTAGTGTCCATGACCGTGGCCGTATCCTTGGCCGTGGCCGTATTTCTGGCCATGGCCGTAATCCTCGCCGTGGCCGTATTCCTGTCCATGGCCGGATTCATGGCCGTGGCCGTATTCCTGTCCATGGCCGGATTCATGGCCGTGGCCATATCCTTGGTCGTGGCCATGTCCGTAGCCCTGGCTATATTCGTGGCCGTGGCCTTGTCCTTGATCGTACCCGTGGCCGTGTCCATGACCGTGTTCATATCCATGCTGATGGTGATCGTCATGTTCGTAAAAATTCGACGCAGCTGTGTCGAGGTCCAGCGCGGGCGCACGGTGGAGCGGCATTATAACCGTCGCACCATTTGCTAGCGCAAAGATGGCGCACACCACCAAAGTGAACAAGGTGAACTGAAAATGGAAAAAATAAATATAGTAAACTATTGAGTGCTTCGGTAAAGTTCGTATTTGTAAGATATTTTTCAAAATATCCATCAAATTAAATGCACTTAAAATAAAATAAAATGGATGTGATATTATAGTTAGGTAGACATCTGCTAAGACTAACGATAAATCAATTACATAAAAGCTTTTATAAAATAAAATTTTAATGCAGTTGTAGGTGTCAATTAACGAACAATACGGATGCTTTTGTAACAACTAAAAAAACTCCACACAACTTACGGTTTTCATTGCGTCTGTTTTAAGTTGAACTATATTATTTTCGGACTATCATGAACATTTATACAAGCCTGGTGGAGGTCAATATTCAGGTTTTCCCATAAAATAACTAATCCTACAAAATTGTGGTAATATAATAGCTATCAAACAGGTTATACAGCTTCCTCATTATGAGAATTAGTATAATGAAAACTACCTATAAATTGGCCAACAGTTTCATGACTCTAATAAATTACCAATTAATTTGATCTTTTTGGCGAATTCTTTCTAGGAGATAGTCTAAATAAAAAAAATATTAAACAATGTAAAATCCTAAATCATTTTAAATGTATTATTTTTTACACATCAACACCTGTACCTACAACTCTTAATTTTATCATAGCATGTGTATAATAGTGGTATAATCCGTATAATAACATTAGTGAAACTTGCAAGATGGATTGACAGTACATGCTTGAGCTACCGGTTTATGTATGAGCGTGACTTTATGAAGGAAGGCTATGTTATGCGGAGGGAAGAAAGTCATGGGGCACGCCGCGACAGCGGCGGTAAGACCCGTGATGGAGGAGTGGCTGGAGAGGCGTCACGGCGCCCTCAGCTTCCGGCTGACGCAGGTACTCTCGGGACACGGCTGTTTCGGGAAGTACCTGTGTCGTATAGGCCGGGAGCAGACGCCCGGTTGTCACCACTGCGACTGCCCCGAGGACACGGCGCTGCACACTTTGCAGGCGTGTCCAGCATGGGGGTCGCAGCGCCGCGAGCTAGTCGCGGCGATCGGCGGTGACCTCTCGCTTCCGGCCGTGGTTCTGTCCATGGTCGGGGGCGAGACTGCGTGGGAAGCCATCGCCTCTTTTTGCGAGGAGGTGATGGCGACCAAGGAGGTAGCGGAGAGGGAGAGGGAGGCCGCTTCTTCTCTCCCTTCTCGCGCTAGACGCACCGGGCGCCGGGGGGCGCGTGACGATCTCCGGCCACCCTAGTGAGTGGCCTGCGGGCGGCGGGTTGGGGAACCCGTCGCCCGACCAGTAACGGGCCTAGGGAGGATGGCGCGTCGTGTCCTGCGCGCGCCTCTCGGAAGGATGTGGGGCAGGGGAGCAACTGCCCCACCACAGGAGAGGTCCACCAGAAGAAGCTAGTGGACCGAGACCTGCCGGGGTCGCGGTGCATGCAACAGCGAATCCCGTGACCCCGGCCTTAGGTCAGAAGGAGGGACACCGTGGTGGTTTTAGCCAGTAAGAGTCTGGCACACCCCCCGTCTTCCCCAGACGGGGGATAGTCCATGAGGATTTCCCCATGCTAAAAAAAAAAAAAAAAGGGAAGAAAGTCATGTTACTGGAACAGTGTTAAATGTGAATGTGGATGGATATACAATTAATAGAGGTAGGCCAAAGAAAAGGTGGATAGATTGTGTGAAGGATGACATGGGTAAGAAAGGAGTGAGTACTGAGATGGCTGATAGAGGAGAATGGAAAAGGAATATGTGTTGTGCCGACCCCACCTAGCGTGAGATAAGGGCAGGGAAATGATGGTGTAGAGGGCAAAGGACCTTAGTACTGTATGTGTCAAATTCTGACGTCCGATTTCTAAAAGATCGTTAAGTGAGTAAAATTTTGAGTAATGAGCAAAAACATGGAAAATTTTGTCCTTAGAAATTCTGAAGACATACAGGTGTTTTTGTTATACCAAATTATTGGACTACTTTTAAGCTTACATCTTTTTATGAGTTACGAGACTAATATTGCTTTTTTAATTTAAGTTTTTGTGTGATTTAACCGTTTTTCAGGACTGTACAACCCCAAAAATGATGTAGTTAGCCGTGTAAGTAGTCCCTGGATCTCGTAACTGACACAGGATAGAAAAATAAGAACCAGACTAATAGATAGAGAAAAAGTTGCGCTTTCGTGTAGTATTTAAAACTCTTTGTCAAAATATCACTTAACTGCCTTTAAGAAAATGGACGGCAGAATTAACAAAGCGATACAAACTTTACACCCCCATTTGACGGATTCATCATCTACCTTTCCCCAACTTAGTATGTCGGAGTCCTCTTCCAGCTCACATTTAAAGTAATTCCTTCAAATGTAAGCTCTGGTAATATGCATTTTTCTTTTTATTGATTTAAACTTCATGTACAATTGGTGGTACATAAGGCGGACTTAATGCCAATGGCATTCTTTACCAATCAACCTTTGGGTTTCAGTTTTATTCATATGTCCGACAAAACAAACAATCCCTAATCCACAGCATAAGTATCTGTCAATACTTTTTGAACTAAATAATGTCCGAACTATTTTCAAGCGAGCAGTGCTGCGGGTACGACTTGTCTATACTAATATTATAGGTATAAAGAGGAAAGATTTGTATTTTTGGATTTTTGTATGTAACGAATAAACTTAAAAACTACTGGACCGATTTCAAAAAATCTTTTGCCGTTAGAAAGCTACAGTATAACTAAGTAACATAGGCTACGGGCGGAGCTGTGAGGACACATCTAGTTTGTAATATCTACAGTATAAGGCTGAGCATCCACCAGAGCTGTGCTAAGCTGCGTAGCGAGGAATGTGTTTTGTAAGCACCCATAGAATCACTTCATTTACTTAGCTTCGCTCTGCGTAGCTCTGGTGGATATGGGCTTAGCGGAGCGAGGTTTTTGTTCATACAAAACAAGCGAGAAATGCGAGCGAGGGATGTGTTGCGAGGAATGTGTTGCGAGGAATGTGTTACGAGGAATTTGTTGCGAGGAATGTGTTACGAGGATTGTGTACCGCTCCCGCCACACCACCCTCATATTCGAAAAGAGTCCGCTACCTATCCTCGTACAGCTCATTTGTACGCATTAACACATGACTTATTACACATTACCCATTCCTCGCACAGCTCTGGTGGAAAGGGTCACACCATTTCACATCCTCGCTACACATTTTCGCACCGCACATATTCCTCGCACAGCTCTGGTGGATGTCCAGCCTAAGTTAGCTTTATTATTATAATTGCAAAAACAAGAAACTCTTGGGTGTGTTCGTTTAACATAACGGTGAACGACGTCACCACTTATTCGATGTTTATGAATGAAGTGCGAAATCGAAAATTCTAAGGAAATTGACTTTTTTGACGACACGTTTGGTGTAGTGGCTGAGCGATCGGCTTCTGCGCTACGGGTCGTGGGTTCGATTCCCGCACGGAACAAATATTTGTATGGCCTACAGATAGTTGTTCCGGGTCTGGATGTTTGTGCGTGTGAAGATTTGTGTTTGTAAACGCACCCACGATACAGGAGAAATCCTAGTGTGGGGCAACGTTTTTTTTTTTAACAAATTAAAAAATTAAATTTGTATCAAATCGATACTTATTTATTTATTTATACTTCTATGCACTATTGTGGTACATAAGGCGGACTTAATGCCATAAGGCATTCTCTACCAGTCAACCTTAGGGTTAAAAAGGTTAGGTTACTTACCTCATTCTTGCTAGCAAGCTTCCATTTTGCATGAAGATGCAAACTAACTTCCTATAAAATGACAGTTGAGTGTATACAAGGTTAGTCGGAAAGGGTGTACTAAGCCGAGGGCCACTTAATGTATCACTGATGATTGTTTTAACCTCCTGCCTACCAGAGATACTTTTTGTTTAGTATGTTGCTGAAACTTTAGTATTGTATTCCTAACTGGTTAAAATGTATCCGAAAAATAATGAAAAAAATCTCACCTCTCGGAAAATGGTTTTTCACTATGTCCTTTATGAAGGACAAAGTGACGATATTACTATGTCATTTATGTAGGACATATAAAAGTTTTGGAATATAAATTGTGATTAGAACAGGATTATAATCTAAAAAAAGAAACAATCTTTTATATTATGGTTTTTTATTAGAAAATATAAAAAAAGAAACAGAACTAAATGTTTTCTCTAACAAAACTATCAAAATTAAACATTATTCTCCAAAAACAAACATAAATGAACTAATAATCAACATTATTTACTAATCAGTCGTAAATTAGGAACATAAGTAGAGATCAAAAAAGTAGGAATTAAACTTATATACTAAGACTACTCATTACCCTCATGAAAATTGGAATAACAATTCCGATTTGGCGTAAAACAAAGGTAAATATCACATTTTTTACATAATACTGTTGTTTTTTTGTCACATCCGCTTGCCCTACAACGCGATTGCTTAGGACCATATTCGGGTAAGTGTAAAGCTGCTTTTGTACGGCGTTCCATGGAGGGTATCGGTTTTATAAGAACCTTACGCTTTTTATGTTTTGGTTCAAGTTCTTCATATTCTTCTCCTCCGATACCACCATCACTTTCTTCTTCGTTATCTGTCACAAGTTTTGTACCCAAATCCAATTTATATTCTCTCATCTGCACAATATATTTCTTTGGTGTACCTTTTTCTTTTTCAACAACTCTGTATTGTAGCCAAGCATTGACTACAGCAAGGTCAAAAAGGTGCGAGATAACTCGAATGGTCCATTTTCTTGTTCGATTACGTGATGGGCAGACTGAAAGCATTCGGTCAGTGAGATCTACTCCACCCATATTCTGGTTATACATCTTAATCACTTCAGGTCTTCTTACTTTTTCATACCGCTTGTCTTTTTTGGACCATCGCTCACACTCATCGTGGTTTTCATCGCAATAACATGTCGACATCATCAAAACAGGCTTGTTGTCAAGCCACATTGTTACAGCGAGTTTTCCATCTTCTCTTACTTTAACTTCACTACTTCCTCTGGCTTTTTTACGAAACAGTTTTTCTTCTGTCAATAAACAGCTTCTAGGAACTCTATTTCTCATCACAGTACCTGTACCATGGAAACCACGCCTCAAAAGTTCATTACACAGTTTTGCAGAAGTAAAATAACGGTCGAAGAACAAAAAATGCCCAGGAACCAGAGTACGAGTCAAATGTAGGACTGCAGATTCGCCTAAACCAAATCCCTGGCTTACTAATTCTGGAGATGTGGTATCTCCTTCATAAACCACCATATCACAAACTACACCTTGCGGCGAAGCAAGAACGAACACCTTCAAACCAACGGGATTTGGTTTATTTGGACAATATTGGCGTATTGGACATTTTCCAGTGAAAGGAATGATCATTTCGTCTATGCTCATTTCCTTTGGCCGGTTTAGTTGGTGACAACCGTTCAAAACTCTATCAAACAGTGGTTGTATTTTCCAAATTTTTTGCCTCTTTTGTTCAGTCGTTACTTCAGCATCATAAACACACTTTAGGCGCAATCTTATGAAATAAAATCTGTTTCTTGTCATAGCCATAGCAATAATAGGAACCTTCCATTTATCAGACCAGTACATATCAATTTGAGGGTACTGTAATGCTGACATTATCATAGTAATTCCTATATATATTTTTAGTTCTCTCAAAGTTAGACCCATTGATCTGCCTGTCTCTAAAATATGTGTTCTATTCGAACAGTCAACCATAATTGTTAAAATCTCATCGTCGATATATTGATCGTAGAACTTATGCCACTCCCAATCTTGAGTTTCGTTATGTATATAAGCTGGTTGCATCAAATCGTTAATTTCGGGTTCTAAGGTGTCTTTTGTCCATGTGTCTTGCACGCCATCATTAGTTTGGCGATTTCTGATCGCAATCTGTCGGATAGACAGAGATGACGGTTGGGTCAGCTGAGTTTCTTCGCCAAGATTTGAGCCACGTCCGCGACCAAGTCCGCGTCCACGTCCACGTCTTGTTCTTCCACGTCCTCTTGAACGAGGTCGCGATGAAGAACTGTCGGACAGCGCTGGAGAAGCTGGTGGGGGAATCAGAGCATTATCATCTTCGTCTGAGCTGCTGGACTCACTAGTCTCATGGTAACTCGCTGTCTGAGTCAGTTCTGGAGGCAGAAACTCTGGATCGTCGTCGCAGTCATCCCCGGAAAAGTCTAATTCAGAATCATTTAACGCTTCAACTATGCCATTATCTGTTATACCTGAAAAAAATAAAAATGATTGAAAATATCTTCCAATGTACTACACAAAGTACAGTAGAAGTAAAACTATCAAAACTTTAACTACCTACATTTGTTCTTTGCATAGGACATAGAAAAACAATTCAAGGTTACTCGATCCTTATTTATTTTTACGCAAAAATAACACTGTATATCTACGTCTCGAAGTATTAATTACTTACAAATTATTCAAAATCTAGAAATTATTAAGAATTTGATAAGATTTCAAAGGATTGACTTACTTATGCGTGAGCGCATGGCTGCATCTCCACCCTCTGACGCCATTTTGAAATAAAATTACAAATGTGAAGTGTCACTTCAATTTGTTTTCATATACCTTAATATCCAATAGATGTCACTGTTCAGTAAAATTTGTATTTTCGTTCAAACATAAAGTGGCAGAATTTTTAAATTCTTATGTACTATGAGTAGTACAGATGTAGGTACGAGGTTAAAGAAAGTTTTAACATTTAAAAATTCGATTTTTTTTCCATGATAAATTACTTTTATTTTAATTTTTTCAAAAATTCTTCATCCCTGCTTTAGTAATGAATTCAGAAAATGGAGTTTCTAATCCGTGACCCCAAATATGACGTAAAATGTAAACACGTCTGATCGGCTGACGATAGATAGAATTTAGCGTATTTTTTATGAAATCTTTGAACAGCTAGTTCTCTTGAACTATTGACTTTTGGGGAAAGTTGTAGAACAAAAGTTATTCATTATTATAGGTACTTTTACACCCTTTCGGCTTAGTACCCCCTTTCCGATTAACCCATAGAGGTTAATAATATACTGGGACTAACCTTGTAGTGTAGAGTGCGCGCAAGATAACTCTGCACTCGACAGAGGGCGTGGTAAATGATGCCATGATCGCAAAAATACAAAATACTACTTTTTAAGGAAAAGTAATAATATATTCGTGAGCATTAAAATTGGGAGCCCTCTTTTGCGGTTTATTATATTTTAATTAAGCTAAGTTATGTATGTACGTTAAAATTTACTACATACCAACATAACATAACATTAAACTAATAAGTAATTTTACGTAATTTGCAAAGGAAATAAGCTTATAATCGTGAGATAGCTTTTATCTGAGGAATAAATATGGCGGTTTGGCATATTTTCTATAAAAAACCCCGTCAAAACGTCAAAACTAATTCCCCAGATAAAAATTATCAGATGATTGAAAAATCAGCCCTTAAGCAAATTAATTTATCATTACTTATATAATTTAATAATAAATCATATTTTACGTATAATTTAATGTTTAGTCAATATTTATTCAACGGCGAGCCATAGCCACGCAATTCGTTCGGGGCGCTAAAATGCCTCACGTTAAGAGCACATGTTTACTTCTTGTAATTTTTTTTATTTAATCCTTAAGTATCCCGTGCAGGGTGATTCTATGTCAGCAGTACATCACGAGGTTTGAAGAAACTACATGATTTCGTTTACACTCTGTATAAATATGAAAAGTAAAGCTACAAATTGCTATACTACCTATAATAACTCTAGCGAACACATAACATCACGCGTTGTATTCCCCGAAGGGTTCCGCAGAGGTGTTTTTAGTTTACCCTCGTTTCGGCAGTTATGTTGATGTTCCATGTAATAGGGGGCGAGCCAATTTAAATTAACCGGGTTCTAATCCAGACGGCAAGCTGCCACTGAGAAATTCATAATGGAAAACCCAATAACACTTTGCCCGACCTGGGGATCGAACCCAGGACCTCATGCCCAGCAGTGGCATTTGTGACCAGTAGACCAACAAGGCAGTCTAGCGAAATTATAATGAAACAAAATATTGTCATTAGATAATATTTCTCACAATATTACTTACTAATTTTAGACTTATTATAATTTCACTAGACACTCTTAGTGAAATTGTAATATCGCTAGAGATATTGTAAGTGGCCGTTGAGCGGAGGTAAGCCGGGACTCGTCGAACGCACTTATTGGTCAATTCTTTTTGTGTGTTGTCAAATAAAAACGTTAACAAATACGGTTGTGGTTCGTTTCAAAATTTCGTGGCAAAATCTCAACCTGTATATGATACAGGTTGAGAATTTGCAGTTTGTAGGCAGGTTAAAAAAAAAGATTTTATTCAATAAAATAACAGGGTAGTGTCAAAATAATTTATTTGGAAAAAGTATGGGACTATAAGACTTAACTCCATAATACTACGAGACTTAAATCCTAAATTACATAATATTATCCTTAGTTTAAATTAACAGTTATCTCTGTAGTCTGACTATCCATGATGATGACTGTGGTGGCCGTATCCATGGCCGTAATGGTGACCATAACCATGTTTATATCCTCCATGACCATGACCATGGTTTTTATGACCGTATCCATGGTGGTGGTTCTCGGCCGTGTCGAGGTCAGGCGCGGGCACACCCCGTACTGACGTCACGAGTGCCAAGATGGCGCACACGAACAGAGTGAAGAATGCAAACTGCAAGAAACATTTTTTTTTTAAATAATTGTTATTCTTTTTCCGGTAAGTCATACATAGTTATACCTTAAAAAAAACAGTTACGAGAAAATTTAACGTTTAAGTACTTTTTATGCCAACATTACTAGCTTAGTGTGCATATTTTTTTTTAAATATAACTACGGACTTGTAAAATACTAAATATCAGAAAACTAAGAACAAGCACGTGACGTAGAAAGTTAAGTAATTTTATTTCATAAATATAGTTTTGAAAAATTTGCCAATAAAAGAATCACTACTCACGGTTTTCATCATAAGAGCTTAAGTTGAACAATGTTACATTTGGGCTGTCGTGAACTTTTATACTGTCGTGAATCTGTTGACACAGAACCGTTAAACCAAAAACTGTTCTGTGGTCGTAAGTTCATTCTCCTTTTAGTAATCCAATGAATAATATTTGTGGTTATTTACCACTTTCCAAACTCGTTTCACTTACAGGTTGTGCTGACGTATCTTAATAAATCAGTGTCTTTTCCTTATTACAGATATTAGTAGTAAGCTTACCTATATAAATTATGTTGGAAAAGACGACGCCCCATCGAATAAACGGGCATTAGAAAACGTCTAGTGTGCGGGAAAAAAAATTAAAGCTACAGGAACATGAAGTATGGACGAATATTTATTTTTTTATAACTTACTAGCTGCGGCCTCACGGCTCCGCCCGTAGCCTATGTTACTCAGTGATAATGTAGCTTTCTAACAGCAAATGAATTTTTGAAATCGGTCCTGTAGTTTTTAAGTTTATTCGTTACATACAAAAATACAAATCTTTCCTCTTTATAATATTAGTATAGATAGTATAGACGAATACCTGCCTTGTTGATCTAGTGGTTGCAAGCGCGACTGCTGAGCATGGGGTCCTGGGTTCGATCTCCAAGTCGGGCAAAGTGATATTGGGTTTTTCCATTAGGAATTTCTCAGAAGCAGCCCGGAGTCTGGATTTGTGCCCGGTTAATGGCAATAGCCTCGCCCCCTATTACACGGGACTTAAACATAATTGGCGTAATGAGGGTGTACTAATAACACCTCTGCCGTACCCTTTGGGGAATACAAGGCGTAGGTAATGTTAATTTCGTGTACATGGCGCCTAAGTACGCAGCAGATCCTGCATCTCCATAAACGAGGCCTTATAAGGGATCAAAATCTATTAAAGAAATTGCAGCAACCATCTATAATATTTATGATAAATGATAAAGTTATACCCATATCGTATATTTTAGTTTTTGCTGAACATATTTTTTTAACCGACTTCCAAACAGGAGGAAGTTCTATCTTCGTGTGTATGTATTTTTTTTTGTGTATGTTCATCGATATTTTCGCCAATTGTGAAATGATTTAAAATATTTTTTTTTAGTTCGAAAAGATATACTCCCGAGATGGTCCCATTGTCATCAAGTCAGGATCTGATGATGGAATCTCAAGGAAATCGAGGAAAAACTGACTAACAATGTAATAAAATCTTAAAAGTCAATTTTCACCCACTTCCCGGTTTTCGATTGAGCTGAAATTTTGCTTGCTTATGTAAATTTAATAACAATGCAATAAACTGGTACTATTGAGCTGATCTGATGATGGATTCAGGAGGTGGATAGTAGAACTCCTCAACGGCGAGCAGCAAAGACACAAAATTTTGTAAATGGATTTAACTATAATAGCCTGTTCTAAATTCCATCATGACATGGCTGATGCACCCAAGGCTGACTTCCGGCGAGGGAACTCCTCAACAGTGAATAGGACAGAATGTTTTTTTGTACATGCATTTAATTGTGATAGCCCGTTTTAAACTTCGTTATAACGACCATAAAAGCTTTTCTTTAAAAACTTTTTTAAAGACATGCTTTTTTGCCCTAAAAGGGTAAAATAAATGATTTCAAAAATAAATTTAACCGACATCAAAACCACAAATAGGCACTCAAAAGCGAAAAATAAATTAATATAATTATTATAAGCGCTACCTACTCATCTATTTGAAGTCGGTGCCAGCCAAGTCTAATAGGTATCTAGTAGATAGATACTACCTACAAGTATCTACCTGCTTACTATATAATATGCATAGTATCTATCTACTACCTACTTGGCTTGGCTGACACCGACTTCAAATAGATGAGTGGGTAGCGCTTATAATAATTATATTAATTTATTTTTCGCTTTTGAGTGCCTATTTGTGGTTTTGAAGTCGGTTTAATTCTAAGAAATGCTTTTATTTACAACTTTTATTCGTACGTGCATTGTTAAACCAAAGACAACCCTATAAGCAAAATCTTATTTAAATAAACTAATAATTGCATTCATTTCTGCTTCAGGAAGATACATTTTTATTTTATTATGTTATGTTTCCACCTCTTTACTTTAAGGCAACATTACTAAGTTTTTTTATAAGTTATGTTGGTTATTTTATTTCAGTCATTTCATTTGTGCAACCTTCACTGAAAAAGAAATACATTTTCATTTTTAACCGACTTCCAAAAAGGAGGAGGTTACTATGTTCGTCTGTATGTATGTTTTTTTAATTTTTTTTGTGTATGTTCATCGATATTTTCGCCAATTGTGAACCGATTTTGATGATTCTTTTTTTAATGGATAGGGTATACTTCGAAGTTGGTCCCATTTAAATTTGGTGAAGATCTGATGAAGAACTTCGGAGATAGACAATGGAACTCCTCAATGACGAACAGTACGCATATTGTGATGATGTGATTATGTTACGAGCAGCGTCTTTAGTAGGTCCAACCAAGTTTTAATTAAGGCCACTAAAATGAAAAAAATAAAAACTTTTTTACAAAAAATGTAAACCGACTTCAAAAATGAATAAAATAATTACCATATAAAATTAACAGTTTCAGAAGTCGGTGCCTTCAATTTGGTTCAGCGTGGATCAGCACCGACTTCTGAAACTGTTAATTTTATATGGTAATTATTTTATTCTTTTTTGAAGTCGGTTTACATTTTTTGTAAAAAAGTTTTTTAACATTGTAATGTAGATCTTCTTCTTTCTAGAGTGTCGATGGAAATATTTTCTTTAATATACATAATAACATCACGCCTTACATTCTCCGAAGGGTTCAGCAGAGGTGTTTTTAGTACACCCTCCTTTCGCCAGTTATGTTTAAAGTCTCATGTAAAAGGGGGCGAGCCTATTGCCATTGACCGGGCACAAATCCAGACTCCAGGCGGCTACTGAGAAATTCCTAATGGGAAAACCCAATAACACTTCGATGGCAGCAAAATAGATACAGACATCTACATTTTTGCGAAAATGCTTTTTTTTACAAAAATGAGCTTATATCAACCCTATCTACAAGTCTGTACTAAAATTATTTCAAAATAATGAAGAAAATCTGGCACGTAAACGAAGACATCTACACTCGATTTTTAAAAAACATCGCAGTAGAAACGGACTTTTGAACTTTTTCTATTAGAAGTAGTAAGTAGACAGTGCTAATTATTGTTAAGTTTCAAGTATTGTTTTGTTATTATGTTTCTTTTAAATTTTATATCACTCTGATGTGTACCTATTTGACAATGGTGCCTTTAAATTCTATTTTGATAATATTTTTGTACTTGTAATATGTTTGTAATAGGTACTTAAAAAAATACATTTCATAGTTATTTTCTATAAGAAAGACCTATTGTGAATAAATAAAATAGTAATGTAATGCATTTCTATTTAAAAATATATATTTTGCGTGGGTTGGGAACTAAATAAATTAATTTAACTACTACATAACTCATTTAATGATGTGTATAAAATGTTAAATGCAAAGCAAATAAAGACATCTACAAAATTTAGCCAAAAAAAGGGGAATAATGTTTTCATGTAGCTTATATTTTCTTTAAATATCTTTAAAAGTATTACTGGGGATCGAACTCAGGACCCCATGCTTAGCAGTCGCGCTTGCGACCACTAGACCAACAAGGCAGTCAGTTCTTTAATATCTTATATTATAACCCATTCACCGGTAAGAGTATCCATTATCATATTTATTATTAATAGACTTTTTCAATGACTGGAAATGACATCTGAAGATAACAAAAAATGTGAAGAATGTAAATAAAAAAACAACTCCAATATAAATTTCCTTTATTACAAATACATAGGTTTTTCATCACATAAGAAGTCTCTAATAACATTGAAACGATGAATTGCTATTTTTGCTGTCTTAACTCTTAACGTCCATGTCCGTAGTGGTGGTTGTGGTAGCCGCCGCCGCCGCGGCCACGGCCGTAGCCTCGGGATTCCGCACCAAGGAACATGTCATCATCAGGCATTGGCTGTGCCGCATCCACCGCAGATTCAGCTGGCTGCGGTGCCATGGGATTAGGCACAGCACCTACCATAGCCAAGATGGCGCAGATCAACAGGGTAAAGAAAGTGAACTGGAATTGAAAAAAATAGTTATTTAGTGTCTCGCTTTCTCTGTAATAGCGATATTGCCGTTGTGGTTATTGTTGGTTATGGTTGATCATGATAGCCGCCTCGATGGCTAGACTTGACCTTTCAGCGTCAGTATTATTGTTTTTCTCTAATCTGCAGGCTCATCATGCACAACAGCGATAAGACTTCGTATGTAAGTGATTATGTCAAATTTTGAATGCGATATTCCAGGAGATGCGTGACACGTCTTTTCACAGAAATGCGTGCAAGGCCGCTTGGTATACCTACAGGCTCAATTCTGCTAACAAATTTGTTGCTAAACCACAACCGTATCAGTCTTGGATTTATTTTTGTTGTCAAACAATTCGACAGTTTTTGTAAACAAAAATTGTTAGAATAAACGGTTCGCTTTGGTTCAGTTGCGATTTAACAACGTTTCTATTAGTAGAATTGGCCTCCTTTTTTTTCTTTTTTTTGCGTTGAAAAATCTTCATAGATGTCCCTCACCCGGGGATGACGAGGGGGTCTGCCGGACTCTTACCGGCTAAAAACCAACGGTGTTCCTTCTCCTGACCGTACGGCCGGGGTCGCGGGCTTCGCAAAAGCATGCACCGCAACCCCGGAGAATTGGCCTCCTGGCCCTTATTTTGTATGAAATTAAAAAAATACATGAAAGTATCTCGACCACCTTGAACTTATATATTTGCAGTTGGCCTTTGCACGTGATAATGTTATGTCAAATTCAGGACATTTAAAATAAATACCCTATTTTCCCATACAGCGTTTTACTTTTTGATGTGATATACAGCCAATCTAAAATCCATAGGTTTTATATTGGGACGATTATTAATATCGCGAGGGCTAGTTTGAGGTGGGGCAGGAAAAGAGTAGGTACATGGAGGCACTTGAGGGGGCCTTTGCCCATCTCACTTCCACGTGTGGTTCTGTCCATGGTCGGGAGCGAGAGTGTGTGGGAAGCCGTCGCCTCCTTTTGCGAGGAGACGATGGCGGCCAAGGAGGAAGTCGAGAGGGAGAAGGAGGTGTCTGCCTCTCTCCCTTCTCGCGCCAAACGCACCAGGTGCCAGGGGGCGCGCGACGTTCTTCGGCCACCGTAGCGAGTGACCTGCGTGCATCCCGTCGCTTGACTAGTAATAGGCCCAAGGATGCGGCTCGCCGTGTTCCGCGTGCACCTCTCAGGAGGACGTGGGGCAAGGCCCCATAGAAGGAGAGGTCCGCCAGCTTTTGGCGGACCGAGGGTTGCGGTGCATGCATTTGCGAATCCCGCGACCCCGGCCAGCGGTCAGGAGGAGGAACACCGTGGGTTTTTAGCTGGTAAGATAGTCCCGGGCGAAAGGTATCCTTGAGAATTTTCCCAATATAAAAAAACAACTTTCCCTGCAGTGGGAAAGTATATAGGCTGACAAAAAAAAACACTATGTGCTATATACTTAACGTTAACCTAAAAAAACCCCATAAAACGGAATGCTTATGTTATTCTTTAGAGAAATAAATCCCATAAATACAAAGTTCCGTCACAGATGTCTTGGCTTATTGTTTGCCAGTAACGAGGCAACGTAAATTGCGCTCTGTGGTAAAATCACTGATTAATAAGATTAAGAAAATTGCTCATGTACTTACAGTGTTCATAGTGGCCGTTCTTGCAGATCTATGTCAGGTGCAATTGACGGGACACTCTTATATACACCATATGGTGATAATATTATTATGAGGTCAATGAGGGCATCATACTGCGTTTAATGTGAATTGTTTTACACAATTACTTAAGGTACTCATAATATTGTCCTTTTAGTGCATTACCGGGAAAATAATCACAAATATATAAGTACACTTAAGTGGTTTGATTTAATATTTTTTTACTAGCTTTTGCCCGCAGCGTCGCTTATGTGATTTTTTTCAACCCCTTAGGGGAGAAATTTTTGAAAAATCCTTCCTTAGTAAATGCCTACGTTGTAAAAGGTACTTATTGTAATTCAAGTTGCTTACCCCAGCAGTTTACGCTGTGCGTTGATAGATCAGTCAGTCAGTTAGACAGTTTCTCCTTTTATATACAAACTAGCTTTTGCCCGCAGCTTCGATTGCGTGAAGTTTGAAATCCTCGCTAAGCCCATTTTAAAGTGACATTATAAAATCCAAAACGTCCGTCTTTTATCACCCCCAGCGGTTTAGGCTGTGCGTTGCTAGATTAGTCAGCCAGTCGGTCAGTTTCTCCCCATGCTTCTTACTTCAAAAGTACCAGATTTCTCATACAAACTTTCAACACTTATTTCACCCCCTTAGAGGTTGAATTTCCAAATATGTGTACATTTATTCCTAACCAGATACCTTAATATTTAATTTCATCTTTCTTACTTCAAAAACGACGGACTTACATACAAACTTCAACCCCCCATTTCACCCTCTTAGGGGTGGAATCTCCAAAAACCCTCAAACAATTATACGTTTATTTCTTACCAAAAGCCTAAATATTTAATTGCATGTTTCTCACTTCAAAAATACCAGATTTCTCATACAAACTTTTAACACTTATTTCACCCCTTTAAGGGTTGAATTTCCAAAAATGCTCATACACATGTACGTTTATTTCTAACCAAAAACCTTATTATTTAATTTCAGGCTTCTTACTTCAAAAATGACGGACTTACATACAAACTTAAAAACCCTATTTCACCCCTTTAGGGGTTGAATTTTGAGAAATCCCTTCTTAGTGGATGTTTACGTCACAAAATGAACCTACTGTCAAAATTTCAAGTTTCTAACCCCAGCCGTTTAGGCTGTGCATTGATAGATCAGTCACTCAGTCAGCTTCTCCTTTTATATATATAGATAGATAGATATTATTGTTTATAATAATAAACGGGAGCCCTTAGTTGCCGTAGCAACCGAAATATTAATATGATATTTTAGTTTTCGCGTGTTTTAACTAACAATGTAAAAAAATCTTGGAAGTCAATTTTAACCTACTTCTAATTGTCGTATCGAAATGAAACTTTGTATGTATATGTAGTTCGGATGACAATAATATAATTTGATATCTGGGAGCTGATCTGATGATGGAGCGGAACTCTTCAGTGGCTACTAGTGAACCCTCGAGTTTGGGCTCATATGATTCGTCTCAATGAGTCCAATAGATTGGGCTTGTTAACGAGGGTCTGATGATGGAGCCAGGAGGTGGATAGCGGAACTCTTCAGTGGCTACAAGTAAACTCCTTGAGTTTCGGGTCATATGATTTTTTTGATGAGTACAATAGATTGCACTTGGAGTTGAGGGTCTGATGATGGAGACAGGAGGTGGATAGTGGAACTCTTCAGTGGCTACTAGTGAACCCTCGAGTTACGGGTCATATGATTCGTCTTGCCGAGTCCAATAGATTGGGCTTGTTAAGGGTCTGATGATGGAGCCAGGAAGTGGGTGGTGGAACTCTTTAGTGGCTACTAGTAAACCCCTCGAGTTTCGGATCATAATATTCATAATATGATAATGATACATTTTGATGAATCCAATAGATTACACTTGGCGTTGAGGGTCTGATGATGGAGCCAGCAGGAGGATAGTGGAACTCTTCAGTGGCTACTAGTAATCCCCTCGAAAATATTATAACTTAATTAATATACATATAACTTTAAAAAAATGCTAACTAAGCCAACTTTAAATCTATTGTATACCAGTAATAAATATGTTAAAAGTAATTTTAAGACTAAAAAGTAAAAAATAAAAATATGTAGTTTAAAAAACTATAAACACGCTTTAATCACGCACTAAAAATTATAAAATAATTCTTTTGTATCCAATGGTTAATACAAAAAGTGTGGAGCGCTTTGTTCAAATTAACTAAAGCACACACAGCCAAAAATAACTCCACGCTTTTTGTATTAACCATTGGATATAAAATAATTATTTTATAATTTTTAGTGCGTGATTAAAGCGTGTTTATAGTTTTTTAACCTACATATTGTTTGATTGAGAAATTGTGAATTATTGTAAACTATTGTACACAATATTAAAACTTTATTTGAAAACCATTAAGAATATTGTTGTGCACGTGTATATTTGAGGCGATTAAATTATTATTAACTGCTGTGAGTGCGTCACAAAGGAATCGCTTATGACTTTGTTATTATAAATCGCCGTTTATTTATATTGTAAATGATGTCGAATACGGATTATGTTACAATATTAAAGATTCTAGTTGTCGGTGAGAGCGTTGTGGGTAAATCCGGCAGAATCTTAGCGTTCACAACGGGAGACTACAATCAATCCCAGCTACAATCGCAGTTGACTACAAATGTAAAGTCATGGTCGTGAACGGTGTTAAAGTCAAGGTTGGTCTTTGGGATACAGCGGAACAGGAGCGATACAGAACATTGGCATCAAGTTTTTACAGAGACGCGACGGTGCTATATTATAAAAATACTAAATCGGGTCTAATCGCGTAGAAAAAAATTATAAAACAGATAAATACCTTATTTATCTTTCTCCCGACGTTTCGACCGAATTTCACCGGCCGTGGTCACGGGTAGACTTGAGTCTACGCGCGTTTTTTCGACGCGATTGGACCCGAATTAGTACTTTTATAATGTGTACAAATCGCGAAAGTTTGTAAACATTTATTTGGTGCTATATTAGTTTACATGTTACCATTAAGATGATTGAATGTTTTATATAATTAAAAATAATATTCATTTAATAACTTTAAGCGTGGCAATTCTGGCCGGAAGATATACGAAGATATAAGTAACGGAATAACGTTGATTCATGCTTCAACACACGTTTGTGGCTCACCTTCGATGTAAGCGGTCGCTCAACTTTGTTATATAAACATATTGAACAACGTAAAGATTAACTGGTTCAAAGCCATACGATTATTTGAGGTGAAGATCGAGTTCAATGTTTTATAAGTAAAGTGTTAAATAACTGCCTCATTGGTCCAGTAGTGGCAAGCGCGACTGCTGATCGTGAGGTCCAGGGTTCGATCCCCAGGTCGGGCAAAATGTTATTGGGTTTTTCCTTGTGAATTCCTCAGTAGCAACCCGGAGTTTGGATTTGTGCCTGATTGATGGCAATAGGTTCGTCCCCTATTACGTGGAATTCAAACATAACGGCGAAATGAGGGTGTTATCATCATCATCATCCGTAACGTTTTTCTTAGATTTTGCGATAACTAATTCGTGTGCTTGGTGATTGTTACAAAATATTTAGGCGGTCATTGGGAGGCCTATGTTCAGACTGATAAAATGACGAGGTATTAAACCAGTAGATTAGGTATATTTGCTCTAAGTGTTTCTTTAATTAATTTAAAACTAAGAGCACGACCCAAAAAATGCATGGCAATACTGCCACCCGATTTCTAAAAGGCTGTTAAGTGACATTTTGTCAAATTTGAGTTTTATATACTACGTAAAAGCGCAACTTCTTTTCTGTCAGTCTGGTTCATATTTTTCTATCCCTTGTCATGTACGATATAAGTACACGTTTTTTTTTTATATTGCAGTTCAGTATTCACATTTTAGTTCTTACAGAAAAGCTTGAGTAAAAGACTAAAATTGGAATTTTAAAAACAATATTAGTCTTGTAACTCATTTAAAATCATTTAAAATTATGCAATACTAGCTGTGTCCTCACGGCTCCGCCCGTAGCCTATGTTACTCAGTGATAATGTAGCTTTCTAACGGCAAAAGAATTTTTGAAATCGGTCCAGTAGTTTTTAAGTTTATTCGTTACATACAAAAATAGAAAAATACAAATCTTTCCTCTTTATAATATTAGTATAGATTAGTATAGATAAGCTTAACAGTGGCCCAATATTTTGGTATAACAAAAATACCTGTATGACTCCAGAATTTCTAAAAAAAACATTTACCAAGTTTTTGCTCATTAGGTACTCAAAATTATGTTTACTCACTTAACGGTGTTTTACAAATTGGACGGCAGAATCTTTTTCCAGGTTTAACAAAAAATAATAATTGTGGGTTCAATAACATTTATGAAGGTATATTTTTTGTACTGATGCTATCTATTCTGTAAATTGCATCTGAACGATTGTGGTTAAAAACCTTTTTCTTCGTGGACTTTTGTTTTAAGGCGATTAAAATCAACCGACACAATCCTTAGTCACCTTCATCAAGGGTGCAGAAGACAAGAGCACAAAATTTTAATCAGTGTTTTGTGATTTATAGATTCTGTATTTTGTAGTTTATTTTTTATTTATTTTTATTCTTGACTTGGTCGCATTTGGCCCTAGTCTCACCTGATGGTAAGCGCAGACAGGGTCTAAGATGGAGCACACGAATCCAAGGAGCAGAGATATAGACGGATTCCCCTATACCCCACTGGCTCTCACATACACACGATAGAATACAGTAAACTGCTTGACTTTAATGTGAGGGTGGTAGATAGTCAGGCGGGCTGTATAGATCCTACCACCAAGCGTGCTGGATTTTGTTGAATCTTACAACACGGGTCTATTCTCAGCGTGCGGTGAGGAAGTTTTATATTCTAACCCGTCCCCACACGGGGCGAAAATAGGCGACAGGCAGTTGATAATGATTCATTGCATAATATTGCAAATTGTTGGGAAACATTTGAAAAACCCCTTGTCATCTTAGAACTTTTTAATGACATGTAAACACCAAATGCTAACAGACTCCATAGTTAAAACCACCAGCCAAATGACGCATTAATTGTTTATGTTCGACCTTGTTTACTTACTTAATTATTGAACTTGATCTTAGTGATAGAACACATACCTTGTAACTGGTTGTTCGACAATATTATTTTGTGAAACTGGTATCAATAGCACGTTAACTTTATCAATAAAAGATCATTTACGTTAAAAAAACACCGTTATTGCTGGTTTAAAGGAAAAACTTAAAACGTGTTTCTCTACTCAGCCTATCAGTTCACTGCAGGATAATTAAGCCTTCAAAAAAGTTGTAATAGATACCAAGTCTAGTAAACATACTGGTCCTTAGACCAGGATCGAAATATGTGGCATAGTTTGGCTAGGAACACTGCATTCGGACTGGTGTGAGCTGGGTGATGGATACCCCATTTTGCTAAGTTGTTTTTGCGAAACTGCTGACTATAATAGTTTGGAAAATCAAACTCTTGCACAGAAACTTCTTTTCTTTAATAGCGTATATTATATTTTTATTAGTAATTAATGTTTTATAGGTAAACTGAGAACGTAACACACAATTTCTGCAACCTATTGTACTTAGAATACAATGTATAAGTGTGTTAAAGTTGACACATAATAACTAATGTTTTGATGACCACTAAATGCGGATCTGTTTAGTAATTAGCAAGATGTAACTACACTACATGGTCTAACAATGTGTAGTTAGGTTTTTCTATTTGGAAATTTTCAATTATAGCTGGAAATTGTAGATAACCCTAGACGCGCCTTCTAATGGAGTATTATGTTGATGCATGATTATGTGTAATTTGGGTGCTACGACAAAGTGGTCACTTTGTAGCATATTGCTACCCGAGTGATACTTTTGAGTTTTGTTTAATTTTGAACAGGATATCGTCAGTGGAAAGGTAAAAAGACTAAAGCGCCAATATACCTACTTTACAGGAGAGACATTCAAAGTATTTTTTTAAGAAAATAAACGTAGTTATTTTTATAAATATTATTATGTTATTTATATATATTTTTTTAAATAACTATGTTTATTTTCTTAAAAAAATACTTTGAATGTCTCTCCTGTAAAGTAGGTATATTGGCGCTTTAGTCTTTTTACCTTTCCACTGACGATATACACATAGATCAGATTATGGGTTATTCCTTTTGACCCCCAGTCCTTCGTCCCCACTGGGGGTGAACAGGATTTTTTTCCTGTTGTCCCCCACTACAATTTATTGGGGGTGAACATAACATTTATATTTTTCTTACAGCAAATTTTTAATATACAAAAAAAAACAAAGATTCACCATATTTTTCATGCAATGAATTAGTTATGAGTTTGCACTTGTACGCACGAATGCAGAGCAAATAATAAAATGCGGTAATAAACAAGAAAACCCTAAAAGTGTGAGAATAACATTTGTTTTAACCCATCATTAATCCATATAATTATGCGAGTAGCTTTTAGCATATAATCATGTTTCCGATGTAGGTACGTTTTGATTTGAGTAGGTACTTGTCTATAGGTACTTACCGAGTAAACATGTTATTATTATGATGCTCCTGTCGTGTTGCTCTTAGCAACTTGTTACGCCCACGCAACGTAAAGATAATATTTACAACGTGCTAAGGTTGTGTGCACATTTGGTTTAGGTACATGGTTCTTGACGAATGATTTATATAATTTATTTAATTGTATGGCATCTATTAGTGCACTTTACAACGTCAAGGTTCTTTAACTATTCATAGGTACCTATAATGCAAATTTTCATTAAAAAAGCCTTGGACTAGAGACCATATTCAGGTACGTCCGGCTCAACCTAGGCATTCAATCTCGCTACCAACCGTAGCATAAAGCATACCATAATCAGCCCATTACTGTACCACTGCTGGGCATGGGCCTCTTGTCAGACAAAGAAGGGTTTAGGCCTTAGTCCACCACGCTCACCTGGTGAGGGTTGGGAGACTACCAACCCACTGACTGGTTAATCTTTTTACCTCGGCATGAGCTATTCTCGTATAGCACGTGCCGACCCAAAAGAAGAAGAAAAACGAAAAAGGTCAAGATGAAGTCTACGGTCATGGTGGAGTGTGTGATAGTACTGATGAGGTCCGACCATCGCGTCGGAGAGCGACATCGGGATCTCTTATGCCCTCTATCTTGCCTTGCACAACCAGTCGTTCCCAGGACTCAATAGTCCTTCCGGGTTACGTGTCCGAAGAAGTTAAGAATTCGTATTTGAACAGTTGACGAAGTCGTAGTCCGAGTTGGTAGAAGTAGACAGTAGTTACAGATCCTAATTAAACTCTTGGGTACCAGCTACCAAGGGGATTCACTTGCTAGTTAGACAGAAATTGCCGGCGCCATCTATTCTTAAAAAAATATTACATTGACTTGTAAAAGTGTCTGTAACAGATTTATTTACAGAAATAAAACTCATTTATCATTTTATCACAAAATCCCCCTCGGTACAAAGACTGGCTCTTCAGTAGATCTCCAGCAGATCGCACCGGAGTTTTTGCCAGCATAAATCATAAGTTGAATTGTATTTATAAGGTTTAGGTAAAGAAAAATTAACTTATCTAACTTATTATGATGAAATCTGTTCTCTTTATTGTCATATGCTTGAATTTTATTTAAAAACGTGAACAAATTATTTGAATGTTTGCTCTTTATGTTAAGTAGTACCTACTTGTTAAATTATGCCTACATGATAATCATGTTAATTTGATATTTGGTGCGTCTTTGTTTTGAACTTATCGCATGTTTTCTAACTTCTGGTTATTTAGTTAAGACTTAGCTATCAATAAATAATAAAAGTCGTTGTTGGGGTTTTTCTATTTTGCTCATTGCATATGTATTGCGCAACTTTTTGTGTCATTCCTGACCAAGAATAAGCCATCCCCTCAATAATGTATCGTAAAAGAAGATGAAGGGGGTGTCAAGAAGATTTTTTTTGTAAACTTTTCCCCATACTATGATTTCTTCTGTATCGTGGGTGCATTTTTCAGACAGAAACCTCACAACGCCCAGATCCGGAACTACTGTCTGTAGGACATACCTACATATATTTGTTCCGTGCGGGATCAAACCCGCGAGTCTAGCAAATTGCCTAGTAACTGCACTAAACATGTCGTCAAAAGAATGCTGAGTAGAAGCTTTCTTCTGTGTGTTAATAGCAACTTAGTACTATCACCAATTTGTCTGCCAAGCGTAGTCATGAGTAATGGCATTACTCATGACCTTTCATTCTAGCGGCCAGTAGGAGGGTCATGTTCAAGTTCACGACAAATATGATAATTATAATAAGATATTGGGAGACTGCCTCGTTGGTCTAGTGGTGACAAGCGTGACTGCTGATCGTGAGGTCCTGGGTTCAGTCCCCAGGTCGGGAAAAGTGCTATTGAGTTTTTCCGTGTGGAATTCCTCAGTAGCAGCCAGGAGTTTGGATCTGTACCTGGTTACTGGTAATAGGCTCGCCCACTATTACATGGTACTTTAAACATGACTGCTAAACTGCGGCTTTCTTATACACCTCTGCCCAATCCTTCGGGGAATACACTCGTGATGTTATGTTATGTTTAATAAGATATTGGAAGACAATGATGTAAAATGTGTTTACTAGTTCAATTTAAACAGATTGAGTGTTCGTTCGATAACTTATGCCCGGTTCTTTTGGCCGAAAACGAATAGATTTTCACACCAATGGTAGTATGTTTTACTGTCAATCTTGGCATATAAATAGACTCATAAACATAACATCCCACCTGTATTCCCCGAAGGTTTGAGCAGAGGTGTACAGTGACACCCTCATTTCGCCATTATGTTTAAGACCCATGTAATAGGGGGCGAGCCTATTGCCATCAACCGGGCACAAATCCAAACAACAGGCTGCTACTGAGGAATTCTATACGGAAACACCCAATAACACTTTGCCCGACCTGGGGATTGAATCCAGGACCTCACGATCAGCAGTCGTGCTTGCCACCGCTAGGCCAACGAGGCAGTTATGAATAGGCTCGTAAGGTAATTTTATCTGTATCTACTAACGCATGAGAGGGTCTGCTATACAGTTTTTGCTTCATTGGTGAGGATCATCATCATCTTCCTGCCCTGGTCCTAAGTTACTTGGGGTCGGCGCAATACGTTTTTCTCTTCCACTCTTCCCTGTCAGCCGTCTCATTATCATTTTCTCCCTTATCTTTCATACTCCCATCACACAATCCATCCACCTTTTCTTAGGTATCCATCTCCGCCTTCATCCATCAACATTCATATTCATCAGATACAAGAGTCAATTCTAACCAATAACGCTTCGTAAATCGTAGGAATCGGCCATTAGATTACCTACTACTAAAAAATGTTTACTGAGTTTATTGAAAACATTTTTACTTGTTATTTACTTATCAAGTTTAATATTTATAGTAATACCAGTAATAGTGTATCTACATACGTACATAGTAGGTACGTGGTGACCCGTTGGTTACAGATCCGCTTGTTAAGCACTGGGTTGCGGGTCAAATCCAGGCATGTACTTTTTCAATGTCATATATCTTTATCTTTCTTTTAGTTTCTGGCTTACTAAGGACTGCGCGGGTCATATGATTTGCGAGGTTAAGCAACGCTTGCTGTGGTCAGTTTGTGCGTGGGTGATCATTCGTTACACATTTAGACCCCTCCATGCCTCGGAGAACACGTTAAACAGTCGGTTCCGCTGGCATTCGAATACCTATGACAATCGTTACGGGTAGTCAGGAGCCCGAAAGTCTGACAACTGGTCTAACTTTAGGATATCGCCATTGCCCAGTGACTGGGTTGCGGAGGTCTGATGGCAGTCGCTCCGTGTAAAATACTGGTATTCAGCCGCATCTGGTTGAACTGGAAGCTGACCCTAAGATAGTTGGGAAAAAGCTAGGCAGAACGATGTATTTTACTTTCTTTATAGTCCATCTAAAATACCACTCATGTACGACGAAGGAAAACATCGTGAAGAAACTTAATTGTCTGAAATCCCCCACCCGCAGTGCGCAAGAGTGGTGATAAACGCTTGTCCCTTGTCTATATCGACGCTCGGCAGTGAAAACCTCGTAAATAAATTTTTCTTCAAAAGTGTTTTATTTGTTCTTTAGATTGATAAACTCGTCATACACGTACTAGTTCAACAAACTTTCAATTCAAATACTTCTAAGCTATCTATGACGTACGATGATAAACTTGTAACATTTGATCGACCATTTTTTTTACAGAGACAATTATTTCTATCTCTTTTAAAAATGTGTAATTTGCACATACGTGGTTTTCACTACCGACCGACGATATGAGAAAAAGCCTTTGTCCTGCAGTGTGACAGTTAGAATGGTATTATTTCTTAGATGTATAGATATTAAATATTATACTGTATGACAATGTGTGTTTTACAGTGGTCTCATAGATCAGAAAACATTGTTCTGTTTTTCAATTTTAAAAAACAATCGACATTGTAAACTTCCCTAATGACGAGTCTCTACATGGAATAGAGTAACTACTTTTAATCAGATACAGGATAAAGACAAGATGTCGTAACTAAGGTGTATGGTATCTTAATGTTTTCACTGTAAAAAGAATATCAATTACTTCATCCAAGTTCCATAGATTTATAATTTTTTTACTTCGAGTATATTCTGATGATCCACTACTATTGACTCGTTCGTTCTGCCCAGCTTTTTCCCACTACTATTGACAGATTTTATTAATTAAAATAAATATCTTATTATGATAGCAACTACATTACCTATATCCATTATCTTTGTATGGTAAATGCAGTAAAATAACACCACAGTAGTAATATTAATTATTATAATTTAACTTCAATTTCATCACAGATGTCAATACCAACAAAATTTTGAATATTATATTATTACACTATGCACTTTAGTGTCAACGTCCCCAGCCGTAGCCTCCTCCCCAGCCACCGCCCCAGCCGCCACCGCCGCCCCAGCCGCCGCCCCAGCCGCCGCCTCTTCCCCAGCCCCTACCGCCCCAGCCGCCGCCTCGTCCTCCCCAGCCTCCACCGCCCCAGCCTCCGTGGCCTCCCCAACCACCGTAGCGATAACGATTCTCCGCAGGCTGCAAGGTTTCTTCAGCATCCACCACAGGTGCGGCTGCCTGGCTGACCAACGCTGTTTCTGCAGGAAGGGCCCACGCGTATGCCACGCATGCGCATACCAGCAACCCAATGCACAGTAACTGAAAGAAATAGAATCACACAGTTAATATTCGTTCACTTATTAATGAAATAAAATAAAAAAAACTGTTCGGGAATTCTTGAATAATAAATGTTAATTTATTCTTAGCAGATAAATATCGGATTCGAATTAGACAAGTTTAACAATGATTTAACAATGAACAATGTCCGGTAACTGGGTTGCGGAGGAGGTTTGATGGCAGTCGCTCCGTGTGAAATACTGGTACTCAGCCGCAACTGGTTAGACTGGAAGCTGACACCAACATAGTTGGGAAAAGGCTACGCAGAATGAACGAAAGATTTCCAAATAAGTACCGAAACAAAATAAATAATTATAGGATTTTTAAATGCTAAGTACTTAGTTACTTACAGTCTTCATTGTCACGTATTCTGTGAAGCTATGTTGTTGGTGCACGCCTGTAGAGGACTATATATACGCGTTTGAGACGCCCGTCCTCCTCCGAGGCTCTGACTCAGCACAGGTAAATAACCGCAATGCCCGACTAATTAATACGGAAATTATAGAAAAATAACACATTTAAAATTGATCGCTACATTTTTTCAGGTGCTAGATCAAACGTTTTTCGCAATGGTCATAAATAAAATGGGTTTATCACTTTTATGGCACGTGTAAAAGTTAAGTACGAGTAAGTATGGAACCGAATCAAATTGCGCTTCTATAGCAGGATGTACGCATTATTTACATACAGTATTAGGTACTTTGTTAACATTTTGTCATAGTATTTTAAACATTAGTGTAAGTCAAAAGGAACTACTTTCTGAATGGAACTGTCCGGATAGAACCTTGATACGTGAAGGACAAAAAGTATGTAGGTATTTGATGTACTATGACGCGTGTACTAAGATGACAAATGATTGAAGATTCTACGGAGTGACATCGAATGTACGTATGATTATGTATTATTGACTCAAGCTCCTTTATTTTTCGGTGCGGCATAATTTTGTTCGGTTGACATCAATAATTTATGGATGATGATGATTTATCGAGTGCCTTTGCTATGAATAAACTAATAGAAGTTTGAAGAAAATCTGAGATTGATTTTCCTATTTATTTGATTTTCGAATGTGTCTTGGAGGGCTGGATAACTGTGATAATAATTATTAATTAATTCAAGAATGTTATGAGCTTTAAGTGAAATCTTCTTCTTCTTTTCCTCTTCTTCTTTTTGTGCGGTTAGTGAATCACCTGGTGTCAGAGTTTAAGTGAAATGAAATGAGATTATATGAACAGTACAGTAATACCCCGACTTACGTTACCCCGTATTACGCGAATTCGGAGATACGCGGTTTTTCATTTTACGCGCGCATCGGCGTATTCGGTTTACGACAAGTTCGAACGTGTTCCGTGTGGAATAACAATTCCAATTCCGTAAAACATTACGTACGCAGTGCAAATTCGGTTTATGACACAAACTTTATACTTATTTATATGCAAGGTTGAACCCCGGCTTACGCGAATTCGACTTACACGGCTATCTCTTGGTCCCATCTATCGCATAAGTCCGGGGTATTACTGTAGTTTAAGCAACAACACATGGTAGGAACTATATGGTCTACTATTTACTATTCGCTAAACAATGACATTGAGTACTAAATGATACAATTAAGTACACTAGAAAACCAAATTCCTTATTGAATATTAGGCACGGTAATGTAGTTGTTTTTCTCATAAATATTACGTAAAGCAACAATTAATATTTGCCCTTAAGCTTAGTAAAATCTACCTTTAGCCTACTTGCAACATTTAACACTGACATCTGCAACTGACAAGGGCACAATCAATATTAAAGTAATAAGGTACCGACATTTTTACATTGCTGCTACATGAGTTAAAAGGTACCAACTCTATGTTGTTACTTCTTAGGCAATCACAATTCGCAGCTAGATCCTTAGATAGCTAGGTAGATCCTATAGGCTTAACTCGAAAAAGGATGCTACGAATTTAAGCATTTGGTGGACCAAGACCTACCGGGGTTGCGGTGCATGCTTAGGCGAATCCCGCGACCCCGGCCGACGGTCAAAAGGAGGAATACCGTGAGTTTTTAGCCGGTAAGAGTCGCCTACCCCAGGCGAGGGAGATCCATGAGGATTTTGCCACGATAAAAAAAGGGCACGTGAGATTTTCCAGTTTTGTCTCTAAGGTTGACAAGGCATCAGCTATCGTCTTACCCCTTATTAGTATAAGCGCTGAATAAACTTATGCCATGAGTATGACGATATTGACAAGCTTACCTATACATAAAAAAATGTATGGTTATACAGACGTGTATAACCATACATTTTTTATGTATAGGTAAGCTTGTCATAATTTTATTCAGGGTTTATTAGTAGGAGGATTAGACTGCCTAGTGGTGGAAAGCGCGACTGCTGATCGTTAGAAGTGTTATTGGGTTTTTGCGTGCGGTAACAGTAACAGCCCGAAGTTTGGATTTGTGCCCGGTTGATGGCAATAGACTCGCCCCCTATTACATGGGACTGGAACATAACGGCGAAATGAGGGTGTTACATGCACCTCTGACCAATCCTTCGGGGAATACAGGCGTGATGTTATGTAGTAGGGGGTTTAATGTTATAGGCGTGTATAGGCGATGGTAACCACTTTCCATTAGGCAAAAAAAGAGTTCGTAATCCAGTCTTCTCGCTGAGTCTTGTATTCGTCCTAGGATATTTTAGCATGATCTCTCTGTCGCCAGGGCCTCACCAGTCAGCAGCAGAGTGGAACCACAAAACACGTTCGGGAATGTAGGAAGTTAACATGTACAAGTATAAATATTTCAAACCTACCATTTATTTTTACGTAAATAAATATAATATGGCAGATAATTTATCACTTACTATATGAACGCAAAAATGTCTACAGCTAATAAAAATTAAATGTTCTCACGATAATATCTTGTATGCCCTGGAGTTACAGGTTATTCGTATGTCACTCATACCAGTGAACGCTATGATCAGTAAGGCAATATGATGATACCAACCTGCTCTGGACATCCGCTTGTAAATACGGACGAGTGAGTATTCTCCTCGAGTTATCCTTCACCTTTTAAAATTGGCGATAAAATAACATGGTTTTTGAAAAAAAAGCAGTCTTTAATCTCGTGCCACTACTGTATTTTCTTACATATAATGGTATGGCGGCGATGAATTACCGAGGGGCTCCTGGATAATTAACCCGCCACTTGTGACGTGAATTTGATTTACACCTTTGGTGACGCCGGTCCTACGGACCGGGTTTTTCAGCTTAAGCATTTTCTAATAAGCAATACACCATGCTACTTTTACTTGGTCAAATATTACCTAAGTAGACATGTTTTTTAACAATAAAATAAAATAAATCACATCTACCTATAGTTTATTAAACTTTACACTTATTAACAAAGAACACTAGAATTCACCAAGGTTTTTTCTAATGCTTATTTTAAACTATCAAAACTGGTAACAATAATATTTTTTTACAGCTAAATCGGGCTTTGTCAGTCTTGTGACACTAGGAACTATATTAAAACCAACAGAAAAGGTTATCTATCTTTCCAACCAAAAAAACAAAAAAGAACACTCCTCCAAAATTACTCTTCCTCAAGAGACAAGCAGCTAGTGCATATTGGCACTATATGCTCTAAACACAAATATTTCTTGCATTCTTGACGACTTTTGTGACGCGTCTTTATCAGATACCAATTCTTCTTGAAGAAGAGCTTCGAGACGACAGCTTTCACGTTCATAAGACATGCTAAAACAAAGTTTAGGAAATTAGGTAAGAAATACGTATTGAGTATAATATCGATAAAATTGTGCAAAAAGATTAATGATTATAGTATAATAATGATCACAATAATCATAGTATCAAAATAAAACCAAAAACAAATAGATAGGCTTATCAAAAAGTGAAAATTCAAATATTAAACTATGACTATTGAAGTTACGTAATTTGTGACTCCGGTCTCACACACCGGGTTGGCACCAAAACTCCGATATGTGCGTTCGCGTCACTGGTGCGGGGTGGACCAACTGTGGGGGATGCGTAATGAGGAAAGTACACGAAATCACAACTCAGTTCGATGGCAGATAAAAAAGTTATTCGACTTTTTCTAATCACCCGGACTCACAGACATATAGGTAACAAATGACGGGTTAAGTACCGCGCGGATCTGACGATTTACGAGGTTTAGTTGCGCTTGCCGCGGGTAGTCCGTGGAAAGGCGATCTTTCGTTACACATCGAGGCCCCTCCGTGCCTCGGAGAGCACGTTCAGTCGGTCCCGGGTTTCGTCGTTACGTTGTTATGGGTAGGCAGAAGATTGAAAGTCTGACTACCGGTCTTATCGCTTTGCGTAAAATACTGGTTTCAGGTTAGACTGGACGCCGACCCTAACATAATTGGGAAAAGGATAAGCAGAACGAGCGGCGATGAATTACCCGCCCTTGGGTCTATTCCAACATTAAGTTACATCTTTGTATCAACTCTGTAGGTCTCTCCCAAGTTGCACCACGTAACTCGGTCTTCTGCCTTCCACATCCAGTCCACCCTAGTGATCTTAGCCGTTGATATATGTAGTACTGACACCCGCTAGCCGGACGGCTGGCAACGGGGCATATTACACTGCGTTCGCTGATTTGCAGTTTCCACTCACGGAATCTTCTGCTCCAACGGCCAATTTTTATATGGCGTAAAGATAGTTGTTCATTTCGAAAAATGCACTTACGCAAGAGACATCATAACGCGCTTTTAGGAAACCGTAACATTTGACAAAATAATTTATTCTAGGGCAGCTAATTGAAAAGATAAAAGACATTAACGATAAAAAAAAACTGCTACTGTAAATCGAGGTCATCCTGGGTGATTCGGAAAAAACAACCTTTAGCTTGCTAGTGATACCTATGTACTTATCGACATTATATTGACTTTGTATTTGGTTTTTGCTCTTATGCATCTGACTCGTCAAAGTAGTGAAGATTAACACCAAAAAACTGTATTTGTTTAGATGGCGTCGTAAGAAGATGATTGTAGCAAAATTATTGTTAGGGTACCGATAATATATTCTTAATATTTTCCGAGAGTTTATCTATTATATTTTTGGAAGAAAATAATCAAATTGATGGGTTATACCTAATATGAGTGTTCATCTGAATATTATTCTGGTCTAGGAAGGACTTAATTTTATTTGGGAACGTCCCATACACATTAGCGACCAGTTACTTTATCGATAGTTGTTGTACTTCTATGTACAATAACTCCTATATATACACATAAAAAACAATTACCGTGCGTTAGTCTCTCAAAAACTCGAAAATGGCTTCAGCGATTAATTATTTTTTCGATTTGTTCGCTTCAGACATATGGAGATCCTCAAGGATGTCCCTCACCCGGGGAAGGCGAGGGGGTCTGCCGGACTCTTACCGGCTAAAAACCAACGGTGTCCCGCCTTCTGACCTAAGGCCGGGGTCACGGGATTCGCTGGGGGGCAATTGTTCCCCTGTCCCACTTCCCTCTGAGAGGCGCGCGCGGAATACGGCACGCAGCGCACACTTGTAGCGTGTGCTGCGCCGTGTCCTCCTGGTAGTCTACACAGTGGTGACACCCGGGCGTCTGCTCCCGGCCTATACGACACAGGTACTTCCCGAAATAGCCATGTCCCGAGAGTACCTGCGTCAGCCGGAAGCTGAGGGCGCCGTGATGCCTCTCCAGCCACTCCTCCATCACGGGTTTTACCCGCGCTGGGTTGCGAAGTCGCTCCCTCCACTCGGACACGGCGGATCTCGCTCTGCTCAGGCGCCTCCTCACGCTGATGATATCTCAACGCGAGGGCTTTCGGCTCCAGATCCCAGGGAGGGTGTAAAAATAACCTTTACTAAGCCGAAGTCTACACACGCTGTATATCAAACTAATACATAGTATATAGCAAAAATAATTGCTGGGAAATGGCTTTTATTTTTAGGTATTAAAAACAAGTATTAACTGTAGCGCGCAATAGATGCGTGCGCGCAGTAGACTTTGCCTACATTTCAAAAATGATGATAATATTTGTTTAGAAGAATCTTTAATACATAGATACATACATAAACTCACGCCTTTTTCCCATGGGGGTAGGCAGAAACTATAGAACGCCACATGCTACGACCCTTACATACCCCTTTCGCTTCACCCACATTCATACATCTTGTCATACACGCACGCCGGTACTACGCACCTGACCTTTGTGAAGAACATCACCAATAACATCGATGTATGTCCTTCTAGGACGTCCTCTACCGGCGTTCCCATTGACATCCGCCTTATAAATTCCTTTTGTTAATCGCCGAATCTTTAATAATAATATTTAAATTTAGATTTCGTAATAAAACGTTAAAAATAATTGTGACTTTGACCTTCAATATCTCCATAACCAATCAGTTCCCAGGTATGGCCCTATAAAAAAAAATCGTCGTAATGATGGGAAGAATAAGTGGGTCTCGGCTTCGTTAAGGGTGTTTTTACACCCGATATACATAGTATAATTTAACTTAGCTAGATACAATCTTTTGATTTTTTGTGGGAGAGTGGTGCCTAAACTAATGCTTGTGTCCGCCTTAGAACACGAACGAAAAGAAATGTTATGACCTTTTTTATTAAGAATTTTTATTGATTTTTTCCTATAGCTGTGATGGCCTAGTGGTGTGACCGTTGGACTGCCAAGTCCTAGGTCTCGAGTTCAAACCCGAGGCACGCACCTCTGACTTTTCGGATTCATGTGCGTATTGTATATTTATCACCTACTTAAAAACGGTGAAGAAAACATTGTGAGGAAACCGGCCTGCCTGAGAGATATTTTTCGACGGCATGTGAAGCCGAGTCAGAGGCCCATGGGCGGCATAAACTCAGACACCAGGTTAGTCACTAACCACACGAAAAGAAGAAGAAGATTGATTTTTTCCTGAGCTTATCATAAGGCTTATAAAATAAAGAGAAAACAAAACAATTGGCAATCACTCTCTATTTAAATTAATTTTGACCTCTTAAGAATAATAGCTTGCTGTTGTTTTATGCCGTCCGATTTATGGGGAATACCCATATTGAAGACGTCTGCGGGCTTAAGTACAATAATGTGTATATAATGATTCGCAATTAACACGTATGGCATAATGGTATACCGTAGACTATTGCGATGTGTTAGTCATATTGTACTTGGAATATACTTACATTTATGGAATTTTGTGAGCGTGGAAAATCTTTGATAACTTTGTGTAACAATCATTATGATGTGCTAGCCCTGATCAGTGGCGTAGCTTAACCTAAACGGGTCCGGGTATCAAAATTTGTCGGGGGGCCCTTCTACCCAAATGCGGCGAAGCCCAAATGGAGGGTAAAGATTTTTCAGAAACGAAATTACACACGTCGTGGCGTACACGCCCCTGTACCCCGGGGGCCCCGTATCATTGATACGGCTGATACGGCGATAGCTACGCTCCTGGCCCTGATATTTCAATATATTGAAGCATGTTTTACGTCCATAGTAATCCTTATAATCAGCACCAAATATTTGTATTATAGGCAATAGTTATTATTAATTGTCATATTAATGTTTTTTTTTTTTTTTGTTTTTAAAAAAACGGTGCCCCACACTAGGATTTCTCCTGTATCGTGGGTGCGTTTACAAACACAAATCTTCACACGCACAAACATCCAGACCCGGAACAACTATCTGTAGGCCATACAAATATTTGTTCCGTGCGGGAATCGAACCCACGACCCGTAGCGCAGAAGCCGATCGCTCAGCCACTGCTCCAAACGTGTCGTCAAAATGTAGATTACAAATAATAACTGCCTTGTTGGTCTAGTGGTGGCAAGCGCGACTGCTGATCGTGAGGTCCTGGGTTCAATCCCCAGGTCGGGCGAAGTGTTATTGGGGTTTTTTCGTGTGGAATTCTTCAGTAGCAGCCCGAAGTTTGGATTTGTGCCCAGTTCATGGCAATAGGCTCACCCTCTATTACTTAGGATTTAAACATAACGGCAAAATGAGGAACCGAGAGGTATGTTACTATACACCTCTGCTCAACCCTTTGGGTTATACAGGTGTGATGTTATGTTATTATAATAAATATTGTAAGTATATAATAGTTGATTTGACATTTCATTGATTTATCCTACTAACACAAATAGTTTAATTAAAATATATTGATTTATGTAGTACCTAGCAATCTATTTTTTTTGCATCCATGTGATCTTGAAGGGTGAATATAATCTCATCCGTGCCTTTGAATAGTCGATGACTTTGAATGTACATTGGTACATTTTGGTGTTATTGAACAGTCATCAAATTATTCAGTAAAAACAAAAAACACCTAAAGTCCAGTAAACTCTTAAAATTATACAGTTGTTGAATAACAATTGGGCTCAGGCTACCTATCGTCTAAAAATAGGTCCACATATTATTTATCATTTTGCCAATTCGATCGTTTTCATGTCGCCGACGCGTATTGACCACTATAATAGTGTTGACGGGTGATGATCTACGTACAGCCGTATCGTTACCCCGGTCATGATACGCATCGGCGATACGGATATGATGATCGGATCGGCAAAATGATTCATACGTGAATCCGCCAAGACCTAGGATGATGGTGGAAGTGGAGACAACGCTAAGGTCAGGATGTTCACAAACAGGATTGTTTGGAAACAAAGACATTCAATAGTGGTATATTTAATCTCTTTGTTTAGAAAGAACTAGAGCATTTACTGACATAAGGAGAAAGATTGAACTGAAGCTGCAATTAAAAAACCACGTTTTTCGAAATACTCGTTGTTGGATAAAATGGGTAAGTAGGAATACAAATTGATAGTACAAAAGAAAGGAACTTTATGTCCACCAGTGAACTACGAGGAGTAATTTGATGGATGGATCGAGACAGTGAAGAGTGGTGACGTCACGGATGACTTGCATCTTCACAAATCCGGTGTGGTTCACCGATCACTGAGAACATTTTTTTGTGACGATTATTATATTGACGTGTCATTGCTAAATGATTCATGTCATAATGTTTAAACAAAATAACAGTCATACATAGTTGAGATTACGTATGACTATCATAATTTGAAGCGGCATTTCATTAAACTGAGATCGCACAAACTATTGCACTAGGTTTTGATAAGGACCCAGTCCCAGCATAAGCATAAGTAGGTACTAGCTTAATAGAAGTTATAATAGAAATACTAGTTGGTGTGGGTTTCTTCATTCTTTAAACTAGTGGTGTTGCATATAACTAAAGTTGGAGCATTCTAATAGGCCACTTTGAAAGCAATCAATCTTACTTTACGAGTATGAACAGATCTAGGACTTTTTAAAACTGACGTATTCGAGCGTCAATCTCCTAACATCGAAAGATAGTGTACAATGAGGGAAGTATTTTTTAATTTAAAATTAAGAGTGTTTACAATTGTAATTTTACTCTTACTTCAAAAAGTAAACAACAGGTATCTACTGCTGCTACAAGATTCTGTTTCAGTTTTATAAATACAAATTGATTTTATTATTCTCAGGCAATAAAAAAAGCACTACTAGTTATTATGTCAAACAGGGTGCGAGACGCGGATGCTTAAGGCAACAGACTAGCACAACTTCGTATGTTTATTTCCGCGTAAATTATGAATTTTAAGATGAGACTAGATGGTTTTATCAGTCAAAATACAAATTATTCTTAATTACTTTTGAGAGTAGTAGTTATCCAATAGTAAGTAAAAAAACATTTTAACAAAAATAAAACCGAATATGTTTATTATTTTTAGTGGCCTTAATTAAAATATGGTTGGACCTACTAAAGACACTGCTCGTAATCCAGTCGCATTATGTGTACTGTTTTTCATTGAGAAGTTCCATTGTCTTTCTCCGAAGTTCTTCATCAGATTTTCACCAAATTTAAATGGGAGCATTTCGAAAGAAAACTCTTTAAAAAAAAGGAATTTTCTTAAACGGTTAATAAATGACGGTGTTGTGAGGTAACAAACATTAAAAAACAACCGAATTGAGAACCTCCTCCTTTTTTGGAAGTCAGTTAATAATGGCAACCATCACTATGATAGCATTTTAAGGATATAACCCAGCAAATAATAAAACACAAGTCAATGCAAAATCATGTCTTGAAATCATAACAGACTATGCGGTCATCCTTCTCCACACATGCTGTCGTTATATCTTCTTCAATTGTTTGCGTCTTTAAATTCGTGTTACTGCTTTTCGTATTCTCATAATTATTATTAATTGGTTGGTAAATAGTACTTATTTTATCTGGTTTAGATTCAGTATCTAATACAGATAATGTTGACAAAATTTCAGTTAAACTGCTGCTCCTTCGAACCGGTTCTTCTTCTTGTTCCTTTTTTTTTCTAAGTTGCATCATACTTTTGATTTCGTCACTGTTAGTGTTAGTATCAGATAAATAGTCGTCTGACTCTGAACTTTCAGTTGTTTGTGTTGTTGTTATTTTAGTTGTTGATAAAGTCGGTGTTGTTAAGGTCGGTGTTGATAAGGTCGGTGTTGATAAGGTCGGTGTTGATAAGGTCGGTGTTGATAAGGTCGGTATTGATAAGGTCGGTGTTGACAAGGTCGGTGTTGATATGGTTGGTGTTGATAAGGTCGGTGTTGATAAGGTCGGTGTTGTTAAGGTCGGTGTTGATTCAATTCTAGTTGTTGATAACGTTGGTATCTCACTTGCTATGGTTAACGTCGTTTCAGCTATAGAAGGGGATGCAGTTGACGATGTTATAGGCGCATTTAGTTCAGACGATGGAGTAGTTGTTACACTTTGTATATTTTCTGATTTCATTGAAAATTTATCAAATTCAGATTTTGGTAATTTGTTCTCTAGAAGATCAGTTTTTATTCTATTGTAAATAACAATTGGGATCGTCGTCGTGCTCGTTCTTGTTGGTGCATGGCTTGTAAGCTCTTCGTCATTTTGGGCTACATGTTGTTCACTATGTTCGCCGTTTTCCATTGGACGTCGGAGATGCCTGTATTGGTTACTCCATTCTCCATTTTCATATCCACATTCTATTCTATCACCACGCGACCGACACCCGTTGCCCATGTCAACGTTAACATCAGAATTTAGTTGACCTCCTTTATTTTTATCATAGCCACAGAGTATTCTACTGTTCATTTGTATACATTTATTCTCATTAAATATGTAGCCGTCATATTGTAATTCTGTTTCGTCTCGGGACATGTCTCTGCGCAAATCGGGTACCATCCTTTCATCTGATAGGTAGCTGTCGGATGACTCAAATATTAATGGATCTAAAAGAGCAATACCCATTTTGGGAGCGGAATCAACGATTAACATCATTTTAACTAAGATGCAGTTTATCTGGAATTGAGTTAATAAAGTTTGTTAGTTGGATCATGTAGTGTTTGATGTCGCAGTATCACTATCATTGACACTGGTTTTAACACAGGATTTTATGAACTCTAAATATATACCGTGGATTTATTATGTTATCACAGGACCAGCGAAATACCCCGAATTTGAATGATATTTGTGCAGTGAGCTCTGTAAACTAGAAGCATCTTTGTATAACTTTTACAATTAAAACGACGCTGCTACTTAAAATATATGGATTTCGATACATAACTTTTTTTGCTTTAGCTGTGCTCTTTACTTTTTACGTTTGACTGTGTAAGAAAAATGTTCAAGGGACTTTCTAAATAGAACATTGTATTTATTCTTTTTGCACATAAATGTACAGAGGCAGATTTAATGCCAAAAAATTTGCTGCTAATACTTAGTAATATATTTTCAATTTAATTTAACGTTCCTACTAATTGCGGACCTGACAATTATTGTTTAGTTTAACAACAAACTCGAAATATATTTCTTTTATGTTTTTAAAGGTGAACAAAGAGTACATCGTTAAAGTAGGAGTTCTAGAAAAATCATTATAATTTGGTTTATATACATGTAATATTTTTTTTATATAGGTATTGTTATATTTAAAACATAACCACGGTGTTTTCACTGGTTGTGAGATATTGCCTTCGCATAACATCCACCTCTGACTGCACGTGCCGCGAGTCCCAGTTGCCATTCAAACAACAACAACAGTCTAAACTACGGATATTGGAACTCTACAGTCCAGTAACTGGCTTGATGGAGATCAGGCGGCAGTCGTTCCGTGAAAATACTATTTTTAGCCTCATCTTATTGGACTGGAAGCTGACCTTATACTTTGGAAAAGGTTAGACTGGTGAATCAAATGATACCTTCAACTGTACTTGCGTAAAATAATAAGACACAAGCGACTAACAAGGTATACACAAAGCTACCTTACCAGTAATGTTATTGACATTGTATATCCATCAATTCGAGAATACGTTTATTGATTAGATTTGTTTAATTTGATTTTATGATTATAATCTAAAAATCTTATTTCGAACGTGCGCTACGGTACAGTCTGCAACGCAATGTAATCTTTACTATTTTTAAATATGTTTTTAAGAAAAATTACGCAATGACGATGGTATGTCGGAAGGAAGAGTACAATTAGAATTAGAATTTAGATTTATTTTTACCGACTCCAAAAGAGGGGGACGTTCTCAGTTCGACTTTATTTTTTTATGCTATAGTCTTCAACTATTCCAAAGTAATTCTATGTAAAAATTCAAACATAACACAAACGATTCTTCTTCTTCTTCTCCCTGCCCTTATCATACACTAGCTGCGGTCTGCACAACATGTAATTCGTAAATCCATGTTGTTAAAGGTAAACGATTCTATGAATAAAATTTTTTTATGAATATTTGTTTATTTAGTTAAGAGCGTAGGTGTAGCTCCAAATTAGTGATGATAATTTGATCCAGATTTGAGGAAGTGCTTCAGAGATGGCTAATAGATCTCCTAGGCGGTAGATAATTCACGAGTAATGATTAGATTAGATTTAAAACTTTTTGGGATGCGAAGAAACGAGAAAATTTTGTTCATTGAGAGACTCAGGAATGATTTCAAAATAATTCAAACGATATCCTTAACTAGTGGAAGAACATGAGTGGCGACTGAAATCGCCGTTTTAATTACCCTCCGATTTAGTTCATCTATACTCCATCATCATCACCATCATCATCATCTGCCCTTATCAAAATCATCGTCATCCTCCTGCGTTTATCCCGACTTTTTTGGGGTCAGCACAGTATGTCTTCTTCTTCGACACCTCTTTATTAGCCGTCATCTCAGTAGTCGTTCTCTACATTTAATATTGTATTAAACAAAAGTACTCCACCAAGGTACGTATATCTTTTGAAACATTTCATCAAGTAGAATTTTAGCTTATCTTGATTGTCCATTCAGGTTCATAAACGCATTATTATTGTGTTGAACACGTTGCCTATTTCTATACATTTCCATGGTAAAATGGGTCTTTCTTATCTATTGTTATATTAAATAGAGTATAAGTAGGTATAGGTAGGTTGACGACACGTTTAGTGCAATGGCTGAGCGATTGCCTTCTGCGCTACGAGTCGAAGGTTCGATTCCCGCACGGATCAAATATTTGTATGGGTTACAGATATTTGTTCCGGGTCTGGGCGTTTGTGCATGTAAAAATTTGTGTCTGTAAACGCACCCACGATACAGGAGAAATCCTAGTGTGGGGCAACGATCTAAAAAAAAAAAAAATACTTTAATCAATTACTTTATTTTAAGTTACAGTATAAGGTCCTAAGTACAGGTCCTGGGTTCGATTCTCAGGTCGAGCAAAGTGTTATTGGGTTTCCCCGTGTGGAATTCCTCAGTAGCAACCCAGAGTTTGGATTTGTGCCCGGTTTATAGCAATAAGCTCGCCCCCTATTACATGGGACTTAAAATGAGGGTTTTACTATACACCTCTGTCCAACCCTTCGGGGAATACAGGCGTGATGTTTTGTTATGTTTCAGTACAATCAGTAAAGAAATTTAGCCTCTAGCGCACACACTATATTTTAGTATTTCGTCTTAATATTTTAATTAGGTACTGACCATACTAGTCAGGCATACCTAGATATTCCTTTGAGAATATCTAGATTTCTTGAATATACTCTTCACATTACCTTGGTACAGGGATTGATCGCTATCGTAAAATTCTATATGACGACCGTGATCGCTATGCAGTTTATAGTAAGTACTTACGTATTTATATGTGTTTTTCGTTAACGGGGATTCCCTTAGATATTTTTATATAAAAACTAAACAAAAGGCTGCACTCTTTATGAATGATGATGGTGATGTATTATTATCATCATGTTGATATAATAAGCACGCATTTAAATAATTATAATTATGAAGTCCAAATGCATAAGTTTTAAAACCTTTTTTATTACGGTCTATTTCCCATAGGAAATGATAGGTTTATGTAATGATATTTCCAAACGATCGAATTTAGATAATCTGTTAAAATGTCAGAATGAAAATGAGATGAAAATATTCATTTGATTCAGCAATGAAGTTCGCGTAAAAACAAAGATAAATTTAAAACACCGATAATGTTGTTTATATAAAGCAAAATGGATAAACAGGCAACCCGTTCAGTAAAGTAATTAAATAACAAAATCAGGATGAATAAAAGTTCATAAGTAAATGTGCTACATATTATCCTGAGAACACATACAAGCAATTCTGAAAAATGTTCAAAAATGATAATATGTCTGCAGAATCAAATACTATGAAATGTGTATCCGACGCCACAACAGTAAGTTCCCTGTATTTACCTACTTACTTGGACATATTATTTGTATTTCACATTCCATACGGTTGATAGTAATATACGTTAGTTTCTATGATTAAAATAGGTATAAATAATAAAAGACATGTTAATTATTTGTTCGCTCCCAAAATATTAATTACCTACAGGAAATCAGGAGACCCAATTTCCAATTAAAAAGAGAAAGCGTGGTTGTAAACAAAGGTGCCGACGTTGGATTTATGGAAAAATAAAAAAATTCGTTAAGAAGAAAGTTTTTGGAGTTCCAGACCCGAGGGTGTCAGATTATGAGTTAGCTGGAATTAACCTAGGAAGCATACGAAATTTTTTAACCGGAAAAGGCAGAAAAAAATATAACAAAGTTCTTGCTCAAAACAAAATAAAACTATCTAAAACGAATACGAAGGATATCGAACAGATCAGGTCGCTGAGCCTTAGTGATTTAAAAAATAAATATTCAATAACGGAATCTAAACTTAAAATGTTAGCAGTAATGGTTGGAGAATACAAAGGGGGAAAGTTGTCGCTATCAGAAATGTCTCCCAAAACATCTCCTAACAAGAAACTAAACAAAGAACGATTGAATCAAATCTTAAAAGATTACGATACAGCAAAGAAAAAAATGGAACATAAAGAAATTGAAAAGATGACTACAGGTTTAAAAAAGAAATTGGTTAAATCCAAGTCAAAAATACGGACGTTGGACAAAATTACAGAAGATTTGAAAAAAGGAAATGTTTCGAAAGCGAAAATTTTCAAACGTATATTAGATAATAATATACTAAATGAGGAACAAATCAATAAATTACTAACCCAGTACAGCGACGGGCAAAATCTGAATAGAGGCCTTTCTTTCGTGATATCAAAGTTTTCATTTATTCCGTCCACTAGTAAGATTCTGGATCTACTTGATCATCTTAAAGGAACACGCCTTTCGGAGCTACTGAGCGAAATAAAAAATAAAATATGATTAGAAGAAGATCGTTATCGATAGAAATACATGTATTCTTAATTTGTGTAAAGTTTTTCGATAAATCATGTTTGTTTGTAAACGCTATACTTAAGTCAAATTAAACCCATTGAACTTATCAATATATTTATAGAGGTTTACTTATAATTTGGCATAATTTAAAGAATATGTGACGTTACGTGACCTAAGTGGAACTACATGCAATTAGTTCAGCTATGTAATCCAAAACCTATTCAGTTATTTCCAAAATAATGTTATAACCTTAATTTTATTACTAGCTAGTAGCTAGTTACAATAAATTATATAGAAATATTTTTTCCGATAAATATATAGTTTCCAGAGTGTTCTTCAAAGGGCGTTATATTATGTGGATACCGGGCTTGGCGAATTTTCAGGTAGTCTTCTCAGAAAATTATTATGTTGTATGATTATAAGATTTATTCGTAGCTGATACTCTGACAAAGCTGCTTTAGTATCAAAAGTTTCTCAAGTATTCAAATTCACGATTAAAACTTATTTTTTTACAAAGTATTGACTTGGATTAACCGTCACCTAACTATGGATGTCAATCATTAGTATGATAGGAAAATGTCTTATTATGTTGAAATAAAACATGCTGTATAAAGTGTACAGAATACTGTAAATATTTTTGGCAGCAATTAAGTAAATGTAATTAAAGGGCATAGAACTTTGCAGTATAGCCGCCCTGCCGCCATTTTGTTTTTCAAAATTTCAATTTTTTTCAAAATTGCGGCGCACTTTGAAACTAGTATAAGACTAGAGGACACTTAAACAAAAAATGCCAGCAAAATGGTGCCCTAAAGGGCACTTTATATATTTTATTTTATATTACTTATACGTGACAACGTTGCCGAGATATTTGGAGGTAAAGAACGACATGAGAACAAATAACATTCATTAAAAACCGGCCAAGTGCGAGTCGGACTAGCGCACCGAGGGTTCCGTACAAACTTGTAGGTATGTAATTCTTTTTTGCGATGTAGCTACAAATTTACCATTTTCGGATTTTTCTCTGTACCTCTGCAATAAGACATTGCTTCTTGCCAAATTTCGTGATTTTAGGTATCGGGAAGTAGCCTATAGGCTTTGATTCCCTTGCGACTGTCGAAATATGCGGCATAAACGGCTGTATCTTTTGATTGCTTTGATTTAGAAATTGATTTTTTCACAGGTCCACGGGATTGCAGACCTGAGTGTTTGATATTAATTTAAACTTGATACCTCCACGCGTTCTTGAGAAAAAGGGTCTTGACAGACAGACAGAAAGACACAGACAGATAGACAGACAAACGGACAACGAAGTGATCCTATAAGGGTTCCTTTTTTCCTTTTGAGGTACGGAACCCTAAAAATGAACTAATTGTGCATATAAACATGATGTAAATACGGAATTAGTTCATTTTTAATGATTGTCGGCTTGCATTGATGAAGCCCAGTTAGAAGACTTTCGTTCTTTTGACTACCCACCCGTAACAACTGTCATAGATATTCGTATGATAAACGGGACCGACAGTTAAATCGATGGCAGCAAAGTAAAAGAAGACATCTACAAAATTGCAATTTTACAGGAGAGCACATTTAGTAAAGAATAGTGACCATTTAGCTGCGTTGTTATTTAAAGATCGATTGCAGATGTCTTCATTTACGTGCCACATTTCCTTCATTATTTTCAAATTTGAAATTATTTTAATACAGACTTGTAGATAGGGTTGAATTAAGCTCATTTTTGTAAAAAAAACATTTTTGAAAAAATGTAGATGTCCGTATCTACTTTGCTGCCATCGAAATGCTCTCCGAGACACTGGATGGGCTTGATGTGTGACGAACAGACACTCAACCACAGATTGACCGCGGCCTGCATGCGCAGCTTAATCTCACAGATTGTAGGTCCGCGCGATTGTAATTTAGCCACGATCTCCTTAATAATAATTAAATGTTCTCTGATGAGGCTCTCGTTGGGCGGCTGGATTAAGAGTCTGATACAGAAAGCGATACTTCTGGACACGGCCCGTATTTTTAGGAGGTTCCTCTCTCTCTAAGGCCCTGACCACCAGTAGCTTGGACCCTGTTCCCGATGCCAGTGGGCTACTATTTTTTATATTTTAGAATGTATTTTTTTTATTATATAGAAATATTTAAAAATGTAGTTTATATTTAATGTATAAACAAAATTAAATATTTAAATTAAAATAACTTACTATACGAACAATTAACTATTCTCCACTTTCTTGTACTTAGCGTGGACTTGGGTAAAGGTTGGCGGATACTTGGGGCACGCCGCAATAGCGACGGTAAGACCTGTTATGGAGGAGTGTCTGGAGAGGCGGCATGACTCTCTCAGCTTCCGTCTGACGCAGGTGGTCTCGGGACATGGCTGTTTCAGGAAGTACCTGTGTCGCAAAGGCCGGGAACAGACGCCCGGTTGTCACCACTGCGTCGAGTGCTTGGAGGACATGGCGCTGTATACGCTGTAGGCGTGTCCTGTTTGGGAGACGCAGCGCTGCGAACTAGTCGCGGCAGTCGGTGGCGACCTCTCGCTTCCGGCCGTGGTTCTGTCCATGGTCGGGAGCGAGGGTGTGTGGGAAGCCATCACCTACTTTTGCGAGAGGGTGATGGCGACCAAGGAGGGAGCGGAGAGGGAGAGGAAGCTGTCTGCTCTCCTCCCTTCCCGCGCCAGACGCACCGGGCGCCGGAGGGTGCGCGATACCCTCCGGCCACCGTAGTGTGTGGCCTGCGGGTGGTGGGTTAGAGGACCCGCCGCCCGAACAGTTACAGGCCCGAGAAGGCGGCGCGCAGTGTTCAGCCTCTCAGGAGGATGTGGGGCAAGGTCCCACAGACGAGAGTTCCGCCAGGGGCTGGCGGACCGGGACCTGCCAGGGTTGTGGTGCATGCTTATGCGAATCCTGTGAATCCGGCCGACGGTCAGGAGGAGGAACACCGTGGGTTTTAGCCGGTAAGAGTCCAGCAGAGCCTCTCGCCTTCCCCGGGCGAGGGACATCGATGAGGACTTACCCACGATAAAAAACAAAATAAAAAAAAATGTTGGTGGACACTTAAGTGTTGTCTGTATACATTTTACTTCTAGAAAGAATTAATCCTTAGTCTGTTTTGAATAATCGATTTCCGTGTACTTCACTATAATCTTCATTTTCATATCAGACAGTCAACGCCCGCAGAAATTGTCATATTGCTCTAATAGCTTCGACAGGCGGATTGGTGATCGCAGTATGTTGTTATTAGAACGCTGCTGCCTACCCTCTTGATAAAATATCTTAGCCCCACAGGTGGAAGAGGGGTGACCTTTTCTTTGCCAGAAACCACACGGTACTACAATCACCCCTTTTAAATATAATAACAGTAAATTTTTATTCATCTATATCTACACAAATATTTATTGTATATTTATTCAAATTAATGAAAGAGTTTGTGTTGATCCTAACATGTTGTTGACAGGTCCTAGGAGAGAATCGAGCGGTATCGTTACCTTCTCTAAGAAAAAGCCAATATCTTGATTCACAAAATTTGCTTAAAAATGAAGAAGATTTCATTCCAACCCTAGGTATTCAAAAAGGTCTAGTACTTAAGAAAGTTTACACTGTTGAAAAGGTTGAATTGGAAAAACCTAGTTTTATGAAAAACCCGAGGCAAGAGAAATCGAAAATTTACGACAAAAAACACCAAAACAAATCCGATATTGCACAAAAAAGAGACCGAGAAAAAAATAAAAAAATTAAGAAGAGAAATGATGATAGGTTTGACAATGTACAAAGAAGGAATCAAGAAAAACAAAGCAACGAACAAAGAAGGAATCAAGAGAAACAAAACTACGAACAAAAAAAAATCCTAGAGAAACAAAACAACGAACATAAGAAAATCCTAGAGAAACAAAACAACGAACAAAAAAGGAATCAAGAGAAAGAAATCAACGAACAAAAAAGGAATCAAGAGAAAGAAATCAACGAACAAAAAAAAATCCTAGAGAAACAAAGTAAAAGAGAACAAAGAAGACGTTCAGAGACAGCTATAAGCAAAGATAAGCGCAGCAGCAGCCAAGAAAAATCTAAGAGTATTTCGGATCATAGACCACACGATGTACACCGGCTAAGTAGTAAAATTTGGCAATTATTGAGTCAAGATTTATTTCTAACGAATAAAGAAATTTTTGATAAAAAAGTTCAAGCAACAAATTCCGAGACAAAAAGGTATATTATATCTGTAATTAGGAAATTTAATAATAAAGAATTAAAAAAACTGAACCCACCGCGACAGACACAAACTAGCGAACGAGAAAACAGAAAGAAAGCAATAAAACGTAGAGTAAGGAGACAGCTCTGGCGATGGACTAAAACTTTTATGAGAAATAGTGAACATTGGAGGAATTTTTTAAATGAGAACCATATTATACTCGAAAACATTAACATTGATAAAATTGATCTCAGTGTCATAGATGTGAACGCATTGGGAATTGAAAGCAAACTACTGAAGCGTACAATAGTATGGTTACTTAAATAAATATGATAATGTTTCACTTGTCAACTTAAGACGAATTTATTGCACTAAGTATATCATTAATAAACTTGTTGCAAATTAATTTTATGTTGCTTTGTTGTTTTTTATACATTTTTATTTCTGAACATATTTTGGACTATAACATGAAGGTATGTTAAAATGGAGACCAGACACTGAAAATTTCCTTGAAAACGATTTATATGACTGCAAGTAACTAATAGGGGTCGTGGCTAATTACTAACCGCGCGGATCTTACGATTTGCGAGGCTAAGCTGCGCTTGCCGCGGTCAGTCCGTGGACCGTTCGTTGCACATCGAGACCCCTCCGTCACGTTAAACATGGCAGTCAGTCCCAGGTGTCTTACGAATACTGATGGATATACGTTACGAGAAGTCAGAAACCCGAAAGTCTGACAATTGGCTAACCTTAGGATATCGACATTGCCTAGTATGGGCGCATTCCCACTATGTCGAGACGATTAATTTATCGTTGGACGACTGTCGTCTCTAACTCTTCCCATTATAACGACTGTTTGTCGTCAATTTTTTTTATTGTTCAGTGATTATCGTATCTAGCTGTTCTCGTTGGATCGCGACGACGTTTTATCGTTTCACGGCAGTCGTTTTGTCGTTTGCACACCAGTAGCAAGCTACAAGACGAGACGATATTTTTATCGTGGCCACGACAGATAGTCGTGGCCACGATACATAATTTGCCGTCACGATGTCGTGACGTTTTCTTATCGTTTTACGACTGTCTTGCTAGCCGTTCCCATTGACTTGACAATCTGTCGTCACTGCAAAAACAAGTCGTGAACGACAGTTAGCGCTCGTTCGCACGAGAGGTAAAAAAGCGATGCGTTAAATCCCGACGTGAGCGCTTTTTAAACGCTCTCGACTTGTGTGTTCGTACGAACGTTTTAAAATTACTCTTTTTTTCGATTTTCGCCGCGGTAGGACATGAAATAAATTCCCAGAAATTACTGGTTATAGCATTTTGTGTTAGCATATCATTTTGGGACCCAGTGCATAATATTAGTAAGCACATTGGGTCACCCGCGCGACAGCGCAACGAGTATTCCCAAGGAGGGTTGATGTCAGGCAGGCAGCCGGTCATAAAACAATAAGCCAAAACCTCCAAATATTCCCCTCTTTTTGCCAAAAAATGTAAGCACCCAATTATTACATTATTAAAAGAACACACTGTATATTAAAACTATTTATTTTTCTTTTATTTTTCCATATTTACTTTTCCAAGAACTTGTGACAGTAATTTTATTTTTTGTATTTTTACTTTGAGCAATCTTAATGAACGTGACCGAACGTTATGAGAGCTCACAGCGTACTGCTTTCTCCACCGGCGCTTTTTAAACGCTCGTGTGAACACTAGCAAGAAATGCTGTATGTTTCATTCGACTTACTTGACGTCCAACGCCAAGCGCTTAAAATACAACACTGCTCGATAAAAAAGCGCCGCGTTTTAAAAGCGTCGTCGTGTGAATGAATACTACGGCACCCATTGGTTTCATTCCAGCGCTTTTTTAACGGACGTTAAAAAAGATCTTGTGCGAACGAGGGCTTAATCGTGTCGTCTTATATGTGAAATCCTCCTTTAAATATATAAGCCACGACACTTAAAACTACACGATTATCTGTCGTCACGACAAAGTGGCAACGCGGCCTAACTGGGTTGCGGAGGTCTGATGGCAGTCGCTCCGTGTAAAATACTGGTATTCATCTGCATCTGGTTAGACTGGAAGCTGACCCAACATATTTGGGAAAAAACTAGGCAGAACATTATTTAGATTCAAATAATGCTGACGACTGTTATTGTGGGATGAGTCATGATTGATGTATTTCAACTAAAAAAAAATATACCAAACATTCCATTTTAGGTGCTGAATCAAATGCTATTTTTTATTTTCAGATTTCCTTCAGTCCTAATTAGGAGGAATCAATGGCTTGCTATAGTGCAACCAAAACGCTCAATTTATCAAACGGCAAATCGTTAAATTTTAAATGAACGAATGATGATGATTAAATGAATGATCAAAATTAAACTTAGTTTTATTTTTTAAGTCGGACTATTAACTACACAAAAAATAGACATTTCCATTGAAATTGTCCTACTCTACTACATCTTTACGCGTATCAGTTGAAAACACCCGATACGCTTAAAAATGTGTAGTACCGATTGGTCGGTGTATCCTACCAGCATTACCGCCCAGCAGCCCCATCACACCAACGACTAGGACGTGGTTGGTCATATTATATAATACACCACAGTTTTTATTACCAGAAAAATGTTTAGTAACAGAAATAGAACATTCTGATTTCGATCACACTTATCTTCCTTTCAAAGAAAGTTCTGATCTCACTCAAATGGTACCGTATTAGCTCTTTTTTTTCTGGTAGTTAAAAATAGTCGTGCCTAATGCACACTTTTTTTGAAGGAATTACCACTGGAACAGATAAATGTGGACACCCTATGACCCTATATAGAAAGAGACTGAATTCCAAAGTAAATATTCAAGGCCATATTATCACAGAGTAATTAAATTAGTCCATACAGAGGTTCATCGAGAGTTTGACATTGACAGTTTTTATAGGCAGCTCGGGTGATGACGTGACAGTTTTGAAGGCACCTTTGGACATGACGTCACCGCGATGGACAACTCCATGGAATGGTTCTGAGGGTTAAACTGTGATATTATTATGTTCCGACTTTCAATAGGTATGTCCACACCAGTGCGCTTTCATGTTCATCTTGCGTCTTTAACTTTCGATTCGTCTTGCGTCAAGCGTATGCAATATTGATTGCCATAAGACGCATGCAGCTTATCGTCTACACCTGTACGCTTCGGTCAGTAGTCAAGATGGACGCGTGTGAATTTATAGCTATCTGTGCGGCATATTTAGTGTTAAGTGCAAGGAAGGACCCACTCCTTTTTAACCGACTTCCAAAAAGGAGGAGGTTACTATGTTCGTCTCTTTGTGTTCTTTTTTTTTGTGTATGTTCGTCGATATTTTCGCCAATTGTGAACCGAGTTTAATGATTCTTTTTTTAGTGCATAGGGTATACTTTGAAATTGGTCCCATTTAAATTTGGTGAAGATCTGATGAAGAACTTCGGAGATAGACAATGGAACCCCTCAATGACGAACAGTACGCATATTGTGATGATGTGATTATGTTACGAGCAGCGTCTTTAGTAGGTCCAACCAAGTTTTAATTAAGGCCACTAAAATGAAAAAAATAAAAACTTTTTTACAAAAATGTAACCGACTTCAAAAAAGAATAAAATAATTACCATATAAAATTAACAGTTTCAGAAGTCGGTGCCTTCAATTTGGTTCAGCGTGCATCAGCACCGACTTCTAAAACTGTTAATTTTTTAGGGTAATTATTAAAAAAAAATTAAGTCGGTTTACATTTTTTGTAAAAAAGTTTTTTGGTCAAAACTTTTTGATGTTCCTTTGAGAATTATGATCTCAAGCTCTTTATCTTGTTTTTAACCGTTTTCACATCATAATTATGTTTTAGGCTCGGAGAAATCAACGCGTCGTTTCTTTTTATTTTATTTGTGTAATCTTTGTGCTTGTCCCACAATACTTTTTTTGTTCGATAATCTTCTATAAATTCCAATATTTTAACTTTATCTTGCGCCATTTTGTGTAGTAAAACCAATATACAAAATATAGTCATCTTTGAATAAAACGCTCGGAATGTTGCACGCGTACCCACCGGTGACGGATTAGCTTGCGCTAGAGGCATGCGCTGTTGTCGAACTAGTTTTAGCGCATGCGGTATTGCATGCGCTATGGTGTTTCATGCATGCGTCAGGCGAAGACGCAAGATGAACGTGAAAGCGCACTGGTGTGGACATAGCTAATAGGTGTTCGTAGTGTGGTCTCTATTTTAATAAACCTGCATGGACTATAATCAGTTAAAATGTCATTATGACAATTATGACAAAAATCACATTCAAATGAGTGTAAAGATCCGTACCACAACATACGGATATAGAATATATTCTTTTGGCTAGACTAGCAAGAGCATATGGATAACTTGGAAGCCAACTGATCCAAGTAATTTTTTTTGAGTTATAGATTTAAATTGTTAAATTGAGTCTCAAAAGGCCAAAAACAACCTTTACTAATTTATTAATTGGATCAGTTGTTTTCCAAGGTATCTTTATACGGGAACATTCAGGCCATATTGTCATCGTAATATTACTGAAAAATTGCAAGATTTCTTCAATACAAACCAAATAATAATATGACTTCAAATATAAATAACAATACTTTGAAATGTTCGAACGTTTCAGAAAAGGTAAATAATATTATTATTCTCAAGTATTTTTATTTATTTATACACTACTTACACAACATTATTGTACACCAATTTAACATTACAAGAGAAATTATAATAGTTGTAATGAATCTGCAATAGGCGACCAAATGGACATGAAAGATATGAAAAAGCAAGGGGCAGTCTAGGTGTTTAAAGCCCGTATTGATAAACAGCTCTCATTTGAGAGATCCCTCTTAAGTGTAGTTTTAACAAGACCTCAGACATTTAAAAATAAATATTTTCAAATGTATGGAATTATTTTTTATGGTAACTGCTGTTGGATCTTATAGCCATAATCACCACGCTTTTCAGACGAATTGATGATCGCAGTATTTTAAAGTAGAAATTAAATTGTTTCCGTCAACAATTATTATTAACTAAATTGTAATAAAATCAAGCATTCCTTCTCGACCATGTTCATCTACTTCAGGAACTTGGAAGCCCGCTATAGTAGAGCAAGCGAAAAAGTTCAATTTCAAGAGGTGGTTTAAAAGAACATTTAAGAAGAAGTCGGTACAAATTCAAAAAACACCAACAATAATTAAGAACCCATCCGTTATAACATTCTTTAGAAATAAAGTTAATAAATCTAAAATGAATGTCAAAGATATTAAATTGATTTCTGGCATGGACGCAAGTGATTTAAAAGAACGGTTTTCTGTAACTGGGTCTAAAGCTAGATTACTAGAAGGAATGGTTGCAGATTATAAAGGAGGGAGGCTATCTGGACCAGGTTTATTACGTACATTTTTACATTCATCCCATTCTGACGGACGGTCACTTAATAAGACCCGATTGAATAAAATGATTGAAGAGTACGGTAAAGAAAAAAGAAAAAGCGACTTCAAAGATGTACAAGAAATCGCTCACGAAGCGAAAAAGAAATTTTCCATGAGCGCATCCCAGGGAAAAGAATTAGACAAAATAGTTAATGACTTAAATAAAGGAAATGGTTCTAAGTTGCATTTGGCCAAAACTTTATTTGATCCAAAGAAACTTACGAAAGAACGGGTTAAGAAATTAATAAAACAATATAAAGAAGGACAAAAGAAAAAAAGAGGGCTTTCATACCTGATAACACTAAGTAAACTTTCAATTATTGCATCAAAACATAAAATTGAGAATTTGATGGAAGACTTCAAAGATCTTGGTATCTCAGGGATGCTAAAGAAGTAATGAGAGAATTAAGAGAGTTTTTAACAGTTTCCTAGTGTTTTAAATTGTGTAATCAGTTGCAATTGTCAAGATTTTTGCTGAGGATATAACATTCGCATTTGTTGCAGTTGGCTTGCAGTCAAAATGCATTCTGTCTGTGTCTGTATACACTCTTCTTTTCTTTATTTCTATAGTTAGGAGATCGAAACAGCTATAATTTTTTAACTTCTTCCTATTGTTCTTTGCATTATTAGTGTAAATAAAATAATAATACATAATTTAAAAGTCTTTCTGTCTGTCTCAAGGTGTCTAAGGATCTTTTACATTGTGATACTAAATTGCATCCCGTTCGTAATCGTGCATACTATTGATCCAGTACATATATTGGTAACAAGCGTGGCTACCGACGGTGGGGTTCTTTGGTCTATTCCTACGTTGTTAATGAGATTTTCTATCAGGTAGTTCCCAGTAATAGCCCCGGGCTTGAATAGTTCCCGGTTAATGGCGATATATCTGTTTATAGATAGGCAACTAAGGAATAATATCAAGAGTATGGGCAGCAGCATAGTTTACAGACAAAGAGTAGAGCTCGGCAGTAGAAGTTTACAGGCTGTGTGGTGAAGAAAATAATTGCGATAGGTTTTCCCCTTAGCATTTAATAGAGCATGCAATACTGATTTATCGGTTTTTATATTTTACTGGTTAACCGCCCGTTTTAGCTGGCGGTAAATACCAGACAATAAAATCCATTCCTGGTAATTTACAGCTAACGAATTCTAATGCAGAAAATCGTAAAATTAAAAATTATTCTTTAAAGCTGTTTTTCATTCATTTACACAATCTCAGTCAAATTGTGTCAAGATTAATTATACATTAATGATAAGTTACTGATAAAGATAATATCAAAGTTCTAAAGGTGGTACAATTAAAATTGATATTATGTATATTTTTTTTATACTCGATATATTCCGTCTCTGTAATATGAGACAAGGTTCATAGTCAGAGAATACTGGATGACCATTGCTAGTCATCTCAATCCCCCTAGCTAGGCTGTTAATGGTTGCCGGGGTTGCGGTGCATGCTTGTGCGAATCCCGCGACCCCGGCCGACGGTCAGTAGGAGGAACACCGTGGGTTTTTAGCCGATAAGAGTCCGGCGGACCCCCTCGCCTTCCCCGGGCGAATCCAAAAGTACCCGGTGCACAGTTAATCTGTGTCAGCAGTACATCACGAGGTTTGAAGGAATTACATGATTTCGTTTACACCCTGTATGTAGTTAAATACCATGTGTGACTATATTTGTTGGTGAGAACAGTCAGCACATCCACACACTAAACCAATATGATCAAATATATCATGTTTTTTGGCAGATCGGAATCAAGTTTACACATATAGAGAATCCCTACTTCTCTTTAAGGAAGAAACCACGTGATGATACACCATTACCCAAAAAGGAAAACATTTCCTTGGCTACCCAAACTAAGCACAAATCTTTCCATAGGAAAGTGTACAATATGGAGACGGTAAGATTAGAAGACTCAGGTAATGCGTATAATGTTAGAAGTCAGAAGCCTCCAATAATTACAGACAAAAGAAATCAAGAGAAGATTATCAATGTGCAATCAAGAAAATATGATAAATCTAAAAGTATCCAGAGAATGGACCGAGAGCAATTTAGCAATGAGAAAAAAATAATACATGCAAAGTCAGGTTTTGTACTAAGAAGTAATCCACAGAAACCTACCCAGGAGCAAAGAAAAGTTTTAGAGAATGAATTGAAACGATCTAATGAACCGAAACGCAGTGAAATGAAGGAAACTAAAAACTCACCCAATCATAAACCAATCTCAGAATTTCGGATTGCCAGCAAAGTGAGGCAGCTAATGAGTCCCGATATTTCCTTAAATATGATAAAGGAACCTAAAATCTCACCCGAATATAAACCTAAATCAGAATTTCTGCTTACCAACAAAATCAGGCAGTTAATGAGTCGCGATGTTATTTTGAACTTAGACGATGAAAAGAACGCTAGCGAAATTGGCGTTCCAGAAACTGTGATAAAACAGCATATTTTATCTGTAATTAAAAAATCTACTAAGAAACAGTTAAAACACAGTAGTTCTCCTCCTGAGTCAGAGACCAGTAAGAATAGTTTGAGCAGCGTTCGTCATCACAGAAAAGGTAACGCTAAAAAAAGGAACGCTATTAAGAGCACAGTAAGGAGGCAACTCTGGGAGTGGGCCAAGGTTGCTATCAAAAATAACGAACGTTGGAGTAAACTTTTTAAAGATAACAATATTGCGATAAACAATGTCAACATTGATGGAATTGACCCCAGTCTTATAGACGTGGATGCGTTAGGAATTGAAAGCAAATTCCTGAAACGAACGATTATATGGCTCCTTAAATAAAGTTCCGGTATCAATAAATAAAATAAGTGTTATTAAGAAGGAAATAAAAATCGTTTTGTAGTATGGCACTTATTACAAAGTCTACACTTTGGTGCAGTACCTAATGCTGACTTCAATCTTTGTTAATTTTTATGCCAGCAGTACCTTTATGAATACGCAATATTAATTGAAATGCACCATGCATCCATTTAAGATAAGGGTGATGTTAAGACTTTGTGGCAGTCCGTACATTTTGATCACGGTTAGTAACTGAATACAATATTAATTTTCTTCTATAGTCCTGTTGATATTAGGACAAACAGTATGGTTTTATGGGTATACTATACAGAATAATTCGTTCAACTAGATGAGAGGAAAGTTAGTTAATAAATATTATTTAAATAAGTTACCCATTCCTAGCAAATAACTGTAAACTTTTAGTTGGCATAAAATCCGTAGTCAATGTCTTCGGCACAGAAATTATGTTTGTCGAAGGGAAAAATAATAAATTTTACCAAACATTCTAAATATTTTGAGATTTTGGACATGCACAATCGATACTGAGTATTGTAATTACAAACCTTATGTTTGCATGAAAATATCGTTTTACTTGCGAATTTACGGATATTCGCGGTTACAGATATTTGCCGCTACAACATTTGTGGTCACCGCAAGGAACTGCAATGGTAATTGCATTCAAGATCTATTTAACCTTAGAGATGGGCCGCTACGCAGTAAATCACGTCGAAGCGGTGTTCAAAAAACTCAAACAGATTCTAAACCACCACAGAGCCTTCGAAATCGTTGTTGCCCATACGACTTTGATGGGACTATTTGTAAGGTTTTGGATGACAGAGTGCTGTGTGGATATAATAAGAATGTGGGGAACCCCAAAAGTAAGAATTCCGTGGTGGAAATGCACGGAGGTTGTAGATTACGGGGAGGGAGATTAGAATGCGGGTATATGCAGGCACCATTCACTAATCCAAGGAGGCCACCAGTTCGAGACAATATTCCGGATAAGGTTGATAGTCGTGAGACGGCTGACCGACATGCATATGAAAGCTTTACTCAGAGTGAAACACGAAACACATTTAATTCCCGTCGTCCTGAGACTACGGTGAAGCCGCCAATGGCTGTAACGAGATGTGTAGAAATTAATGAACGTATTGTTTGTCGGAATCTTTAGTTTTCATATTATCAATAACACTTAAGGACAAGAACGATGCAAAAAGTCTATTTTTGAAACCTGTTCTCTAAATATTTATGAAATTTCATTCTTTGTTTATTGAAAACGTTGATTAGTTTTGAAATAAATCAATAAAAGCTACCGTAAAAAAAAATCGCAAGTACCGTTTTTAACCTATCTACTTAAATTTTCTCAAGCTAATTTATGCTATTTCAACGATTCTTTTTCAAAATCTGGTTTTATTATGCTCTAGTGAATTTATTAATAATATATTCTATTACAATAATAAATAAAACAACTGGCAGCAAAAACTAAGATCACAAGAAGGAATCGTTGCGTAAGTAGCAGAGTGCAGCGGTCGGGTCGGGGAGTCCCTACCCAATTTGATATTTTTTCTAGTTCTGTCTTGTCCTTAACAGTGTACTGCCAAGTAGATATTTATATGAAAGCTAAACTAAATTTCGACATGTATTTCGGCGTAAATATCAACCATTGTAATATATTGTGCATTTTTATTTATTTATACGATATAAGCTTTTTTTACTGATTTAGGTTTGCAAATTCACGGGTATTCGCGGTTACAGATATTTGCGGTTACAACATTAATGGTCGCCGCAAGGAACTGCAACGGTAATCGCGGTGACAATCCACCTAGCCTTACAGATGATAAATCACATAACCGTGGTCAAAAAAAACAACCAAACGATCCTAATTTAACGCAGAACCGTCGAAATCGTTGTTGCCCATACGACTTTGACAGCAATTTTTGCAAAATTGTGGATGACAGAATTCTATGTGGATATAATAGGAATGAGGGGAAGCCCAAAAGTAAGGATTCAGTAGAGGAATTGCACGGGGGCTGTAGATTACGGGGAGGGAGATTAGAGTGTGGGTATCAACACGCTCCATTCGACAACCCAAGGAGACCACCAGTCTGGGATAATCCACCTATTTACGAGTCAGTCCCTCGTGAGCCGACGAATGATTGGGGTGCTAATTCATTTATACTACCTGCGACATAATCAATATGGCCACAGTGAAGCCGACGAGGGATGTAGGTAACGAGATGTGTTCAGATAAATGAATGAATTGTATGACGAATAGTTTACTTTTCATATTCCTAGTTATCCGTACCTACAAATATTAATTTATTGAAGTCCAATTTTATTTACACATATTATTATTATGTAGGTACTTTATATTCAGGATATTTGAAATATTGGGCCATCGCTTAAGCTGCGGTCCCACGGCGTGTTTTTTGTCAGGCCAGGCCGTGCCTAGCCTGGCCGGCAGGCCGTGGGAACGTCGCGTCCGATGAGGCCTGCGGTGGCCTGTCGTCGCCCGTCCGATCCATCGGGAGTCGGTAGGTTCAAAGTTGTTCGACACGGGCCGCGACAGGCCTCGAAAAGCGTGGCAACGTCCGGCGCTGCCTGACAGTTTACAGGCCGTGGGACCGCAGCTTTTAGGCTGTTTTTCCGCCAGAGACGTGTTATGCAACGTTGCTATGGATGCGTTTGATATCCACCAATCATATTCATTGGTCCACATAGCACAGCACTGGTGGAAACTGATTCAACTAAGCTACGTTTTTTATATGGAAGGATGCGTGCTGTGGATGCGTGCTATGTATGCGTACTATGGAAGGTCGCCAGTGGTGTAACTATGTGTAGAGCACTGTACCTACAGTAGGCGCACCTTTGTCACCGAAAGAAGACATGCCATTAGGGAAGCAAAAGGTTATTTTATATCTCGCAATGTGTGAAAAAGAACTCACTACCGTGCGACGGCGCATTTTCATAGCACATCTTATTCTCTCCGCTACATAGCTTAGCATCAGTGGAAACGGTCACATAGCTTCGTAGCTTAGCTTTTACATTGTCGCAGCATAGCACATCTTTGGTGGAAAGGCACCCTAATACATTTTATTTTGATTTGATATCTAATCTAAATTAACAAATGACGAACGTTCGTTGGCTTGGTTTATATGTAGGTACGTAGAAGCATACTGAGTATTCCAGTTTCTGAAAACTCATTTATAATCTAAATGCCTCTTTGGTCTAGTGCTGGCTAGCGCGACTGCTGATCGTGGCGTCGGACAAAGTGTTATTGGGTTATTCCGTATGGAATTTCTCAGTAGCAGCCCTGAGTTTGGATTTGTGCCCTGTTGAGCCTCGCCCTCCTATTACAAGGGACTTGAAACAAGACGGCGAAATCCTTCATTTCGATGTTACTTTACACTTCTGCCCAACCATTCGAGGAATACAGGCGTGATGTTGTGTTATGTTATTTGTTATCTAACTAGGTGTTAAGCACGGAATCACTCGCATTCTACGGGAACTACTTCATGTACCCGGATAAAAAGCATCCTATGTCCTAATCGCTGAGTAGGTACAGAGCTCCTAATCCTAACTTACCAAGGTTTACTTACGTGCTAAATTTCATCCAAGTCCATTCAGCCGCTACGGCGTGATTGATAAACAAACATCTGAATGCATAAACTCACAAACATCCAAATTTTCACGTTTAAGTAGGATTACAACACCGCAAATCGTTCATATTACAGTAAGTCAAAGGTCAAGAAATCTATATTCAAATTACCCTTATGATCATCAATAGTTGTCCAACTAGCGGTACAATTTACAGTTAGTCACGATAATTGTTTAAGATATTGCTAATATAACGCCTGCAGAGAAACGAAGATCAAAGAGTTGCAAACCTTCAATATGCTTAGAGTTTAACAATGATAGGGTACTATTTTATACTACAAGATGAAACAGATAGCTGAAATAATACTTTAAGGCGTGAAAATACTTATGAATATGAATAACTTTCAGTCTTCTTTTTTTCGTGTGGTTAATGACTAACCTGGTATCGAGAGTTTATGCCGCCCATGGGCCTCTGACTTGGCTTCACATGCCGTCGAGAAATATCTCTCAGACACCCCGTTTTCCTTACGATGTTTTCCTTCACCGTTTTTAAGCATGTGATAATTATACAATACACACATGAATCCGAAATGTCAGAGGTGCGTGCCTTGGGTTCGAACTCGAGACCTATGATTTGGCAGTCCGACGGTCACACCACTAGACTATCACTGCTGTTACAACTTCCAGTGTGGGAGTAACTCAAAATTTGGAAAAACCTTCAGACCTCAAATAATAAAAACCAAGATTAAAAGCTCATTTATATTTTTAGAGAGTTGCTCCCTTACTGAAATTTTGCATATTCTTAGATGCTTGACCTCTGCTGCCACTGATAACGTCATGAACATGACATAATGTTGGTCATACCTGATTGTAGAATCGTACCATCAACACGATGAAGAATGGGTGCTTTCACTCCCTAAAGTAATATTTCACCTTTCTACACATTGCATATTTATTTTATTTATGTTCGTTCTGCCTAGCCTTTTCCCAACTATGTTGGCTCTGCTTCCAGTCTAACCAGATGCGGCTGAATACCAGTAGGTATTTTACACGGAGCGACTGCCATCAGATCTCTACAACCCAGTTATCTACTATGAAATGCCGATCTCCTGCCGGTTAGACCAGTTGTCAGACTTTCGGGCTTCTGACTTCCCGTAACGACTGGCGTAGGTATTCGTATGACACCTGGGACCGACTGTTAAACGTGCTGTCCAAGGCATGCAGGGTCTTTATGTGTAACGAACGGTCATCCATCTAAGGACTGACCGCGGCAAGAGTAGCTTAACTTTGCAAATCGTATGATCCGCGTGGTTGTTAATTACCACGAGCTCCTTATTTATTTATGTACACACTGAAATACATATGATTATAAAGGTTACGTAAGGAATGTAAAGTAAAGGCATTTATACCTACTTTTTCCAAACGATGCGATGTTGAAGTGGCTTCCAGTCTAACTAAATGCATTCTCAATATCATTATTACATTAAACAACAGCCAAAAACCTCTGCAATCCAATAAATGGGAGATAGCGATATCCTTAGGTGAGATCCATTTAAGTACTCATAGGTTATGGAGTATTTGTTAGTTCTGTTTTTTTTAAATCCGCAAGTACTAATCGTCTGGCAGCAAAATCACATACCAGGCAAGTGAAGATTAAACTAGACTGTTGTAGAGATGATCTAATGACAGATGTTACCTTCTTTTTCAACAAAGCTGCTTATAATCTTTTAAAAGTATATAAAACCACTTTTATTATTTTTCTCAGGTCATTAGGCTTTTTTAACGCCTGCAATAAATCAAAGAGCAAAGATTTGTAAACGTTCACATGCTCAGATAAGTTATGAAACCAGTTACTGCAACTACGCCATAGTAAATAGCGCGGTGGCGTACGGCGACAGCCGTACACTCAGTTCAGTAAACCCCCAAAATTATGATGAGCTCGTTCGTAGAACTTGTTATAATTGACGAGTAACTTTTTTTAGTTAGACGACGTCGCGACACTCCCTCGAGATGGCGCACAGTGGGAAAAAACTGACTTTTTTTGTTCAAAAATCTGCCTACACCACAATTTTTCACGTATCGCTGCCATTTTTTTTATACACTCCTGAGATAACACTCTTTGCTGTGTCACTGCCACTTTTCCTTATTATGGTATTGACTTACCATAACGTATCAACTTATATGGAAAAAAGCAAAATAAAGCAATTTTTTTTTGTGTCACCATTTTGTATCCGCCATTTAGAATTTTTATAAACAGACAATAAATTCATGACCAGGGACCTGAAAAACCCCTGGAAACTGATTTTTGTTAAAAATTTTTTTTTTAGAAATTGTTTTTGCTTCATTTCCAGATTTTCTTAGGTTAGGGTATCGACTTTTAACGAAAAGTGGTAGTGACACACCAAAGTGTGTTATCTCAGGAGTATATAAACAAAATATGGCAGCGATACGTCAAAAACTATGCTGGAGGCAGGTTTTTGAACAGAAAAGTCATTTTTTTCCCACTGTGTGGGGGGCGAACTGGACATTTATTGAAAGGATTAGCCGCAGAAAATCTTAAGCCTAGAGGAGTGGAAGGAGGGTAAGGAGGCCTTTGCTTTTGAACTAGTTTTCGCAAATACTGTGCGTTAGTGATCTAGCGTTTTCCTAACAAAAAGTATTAGTGGGCTATTTAAAGTACGTAATAGACAAATGTAAAAATTGCTGCACTGACAAGTAGCTCTTCGGTTGTGGAACAAGAAGAAACTCCAGAAGAAGGTCCAGTTTCAGAAATAGACGATTTCAATACGTGTAACAATGGATATTAATAAATATGAAATCAAATAATAAGATAACAATAACATCATCTGAGTAATAGTTGCTGCTGTACATTATTTTGCGGAAGAGTCCGCGAGTCCAGTGTGGGCGCAGTCTGCTCATGTTGCAGAGGATGATTCCAGTTCCACACCATTAGTAAAATACAGGATACTTCAGCAACGTGGGTATTCGGTGGCCATGTGAGCTGCAAGTCAGGATAGTATTTTATGGCAGTTTTTTCGATATCCGTCTTATACAAGAGACTTAATATTTTTTTTTGTAAATACAGTAAGTATTTCATGCTTTTAAAAATTAAATGAAATCTCTTTTAAATAAAATTTACTATTTACAATATTTTCCATTCGTTACCCACTAAACGGTAGGTATGCATAGTAAAAAATAAATAATTGTGAATCAACGAGGTGTAACAATGAAAGTGCATGCCATTTTAGAACAAATACGTCTAATTAGATTCCATAACTTACATAACTAAATAAAGACTCAGTCATAACAATTAAAATACTGACGGAGCTAGCATCACTCGCCAGTCACATTGTCCATAATCACAATTTTTTAGCACATAAACACCAGCCTCATTCAGGTGCATTGCTAACCGCTATACAAGGTTAGTTGGAAAAGGGGTACTAAGCCACGGGCCACCTAAAGTATCACTGATGACTTTTATAAAGCAATTGTTAAAATTTCAAAATTCGATAATTTTTATTTGCATATAAAAAGATTTTTATTTTAGTTATTTCTAAAAAAAATCATTGGTACCTACTTTAATTATGAATTTAGAAAATTAATTTTCTAATCCGTGACCCCAAATATGAACTAAATTGTAAAAAAAACGAGCTTTTAAAAAGTCAAAAATAATAGTATCGTTGAGCCATCAAATTCGATTGAGTAACACCTATATATTTTAATTACAGAAATTGATGGATGGCACGATAAGGTTTGCTCGTTAAAATGGCGATATAATATCGCGTCGGGGTACCGCTAAAGTAAGTCAGACCCTTCATTTAATTGACCATCTATTAATTTACTAGCTAGATTTACTTAGCGATACCCCGACGTGATATTATATCGCCATGTCAACGAGCAAACCTTATCGTGCCATCCATCAATTTCTGTAATTAAAATATATAGGTGTTACTCCATCGAATTTGATGGCTCAACGATACTATTATTTTTGACTTTTTAAAAGTTCATTTTTTTTGCGTGGGGGGTTTTTTAAATTTTAAATTAAATTTTTATTTTAATCTTTTTAAACTTAGTATTAAGTTAAAAAAATTAAACTTACTTTTGCCACCATTGCATTGTATGTAGAATCAAATACTGATCAAAACGAATCCAAACACGACATATATCTAGGTACTATTATTTTTTCAAGAGTGTACTAGTGTGCTGGATATCCTGGCTGCAGCATCAGCTCATCATGTCGCCACCATTGAATTGCATGTAGAATCAAATACTGATCAAAACGAATCCAAACACGACATATCTGCTATTATTTTTTCAAGAGTGTACTAGTGCACTGGTTATCCTGGCTGCAGCATCAGACCAAGAATTTCATAATCTTGCATAGTTATATAGCATACATGAGTGTTTCAAATTTTATTTCACACGTATGTTTGAAAGTAAAGTAATACACATGCGTCTAAGAACCCTACCGCAGCTAACAAAACAGCTGATAACCTTGAAATGGCTGAACCGATTTTAATAAAACATGTCTAAGATCACTCGCTAGAAAACCAGCTTTCAGTTAAAAAAAACCGCACTCAAATCGGTTCTCACGTTTAAGAGCTACGGTGCCACACACAGACAGACACACATAGCGGTCAAACTTATTATAACACCCCTCTTTTTGCGTCGGGGGTTAAAAACAGCTTATCATAGCTATGGACAGATATATTTTAGCACATTTTTTACGAAGTCTTTGAAAAGCTATTTCTCTTAAACTATCGAGTTTTGGGGAAAGTTGTAGAACAAAAGTTATCCCTTACTATAGGAACTTTAACACCCTTTCGGCTTAGTACCCCCTTTCCGACTAACCTTGTGTAATGCACAAACTGAGATAGGTCTTAAATGTAGTCTTATGTAGTCGCAGGTACTGCACTAAATCCTGCAGTGCAAACAGTCGTGAATATTCAAAAAGCTTAATAAAAATTAATAATATCATTGTCATCATCTCAAAGTTAGATATAACATGACATAACATCACGCTTTGTATTCCCCGAAGGGTTAAGCAGAGGTAGTTTTAGTACACCCTCGTTTCGCCAGTTATGTTTAAGTCCCATGTAATAGGGTGCGAGCCTATTGCCATTAACCGGGCACGTATCCAGACTCCGGACTGCTACTAAGAAATTCCTGATGGAAGAACCCAATAACACTTTGCCGGACCTGGTGATCGAACCCAGGACCCCATGCTCAGCAGTCGCGCTTGCAATCACTAGACCAATAAGGCAGTCAAGTTAGAAATGTAAACGTTTAAAACTCTAGTTTATGAGAAAACTCCAATTAATGATAATGAAAAGATAAGAATAAAAACAATTTGAAACTGCTTTAATGTTAACAAACCAGAACAGTAATGATTTGTTAATAAAGTGTTATGCTAATTCGAATATTTCACCAACCAAATCGCGCCCAACAGTCTAAATTGCACGTGTCAAAGACCGATTAAGTAGACCATCTCCAGTGGCGTAGCTAGGTAACCAAAGGCCCTGGGGCAAAAAATAAACTAGAGCCCCAACTAAACTATTTAGAATCGTTGGTTTCGTATTCGTCGTTTTCCGAATTCGACGTACTCCAGATTTGTCGTAACCCAGATTCGTCGTAATACAGTCGACTCCATAATAAAATTAAAAACCAAATACAAATTGTAACTTATTTTAATGAACAAATTAAAACTATTTTTAGAAAATAAAAGAATATATCTACCTGTTACCGTTCAAAAAATACAGTCCTGTGACAGACACACAGACAAATAAGTTGCCATTATTAAAGAAAACGTTCCTGGATTCTGGTTTATTTATATTCCGAATGTGGGAGAAATTTTCACTAGTTCAATTTATAGTATGTAAGTCAGAGCCCGAGCCCCCAAGCTCAGGGGGCCCCGGGGCACTGCCCCGTCTAGCCCTCCGGTAGCTACGCCACTGACCATCTCCTTTGTTTGGAATAGCTTCTATAAATCCATGTCGTTCCATAGAAAAAGTAACTACGAGAACAGTTCTGCCATTCCAGAAAACATATTTTCATTCTCCGTCATTATCATGAAGACCCACTTCAACATTCTAGATTCGGTGTCATCTTTAGGGTATATGAGGTCTATGAAGTCCATGACGGCGGAGGCCATACTCCTCTGTTCATGGGTAACACCTGATTTTCTTTGGAACCAATCTTGAAATGCCTCGCAAGATGAAAATAATACTGTTATGGTTATCGCTGCAATAAGAGATTTGAGACGCATGATTCTGCAAATAAAGAAAAAATATCATTAAGGTTTGATTGTTGATAAAGTAATATGATTTTACAAGAATATTAAAGGTAGAGATTTTGCATAGCAGTATAACGTTACAACAATAAATCATTTATTGTTTCATGATAGAATATTTTCTATTTCATTTTTCCAGTAGGAATTTCTCAGTAGCAGCCCGGAGTCTGGATTTGTATCCGGTTAATGGCAATAGGCTCGCCCCCTATTACATGGGACTGAAACATAACTGGCGAAACGAGGGTGTACTAAAAACACCTCTGCCGAATCATTCGGGGAACATAAGGTGTGATGTTATGTTTATGATAGAATTTAATATCCAATTTTTTCATATCAATATAAACATATTAGAATAAAGTGTCATTTATTTAACCAAAGCAATAAAAGCTACAATTACTGTATTTGCCAATCGAAAATATTTACCTAATAAACTTTGTAGTTGACAACTTTGTTGACAACTATCCTAGTGGTGAAAGCTACAGAAAAAAAACTCTTCTGTTTTGTGCATTATAGTGTAATTTCGAAACTCAAGACTCAAGGTTTAAATTGACGTTATGCAATGCGTTGTGGTCACAACAAATAACAGGAAAAACATAACAGTTTAAAACAGGGAAAGTAGTTCCCAACCACCTACGTGAAATGAATATGTAATTGAATGCACATCCAAAAATAATGAACTTTCATTTTCAACAGGATTGAATGTTAAAAATAGAATACTAGTCTCATAGATATACAATATGTAACATAATTAATGCACATCCTGAAAGTAGTTAGTTCAGAATCGTTTACTGAATCGACTTCAGCCATTTTTATTGTGTATTTTTTTTATAAACCTGTTTTTTACTAATTAGTATTTTAATTGGCATAACGAAAATTGAGCCTTATGTCAAGGGTATAAGACTGAATTTTAAATGAAGTTAACAATGAAAAAGTAATTCTATTTTGTTGAATAAACAATATTTAAGAGCACAAAAATAACATTTCAGTGTATGCATTATGATTATAACATAATATTCTAATTGGGGTGTATGAGGGTGTGCGTTAATTACGTTACATGTTGTATATATCTTTTACTCATAGGTATAGATTTTTAACTAGTCTAGATAAAAGTGAACTTGAAAAATACACCGTGAAATAACTATAGGTCTATAACTAGTTAAATCCTATTGTTTTCTAACAAGAAAAAAATATTTAAGGTTTAAATTTCGTATTAAATTAGGAGAAATGGATTAGTCAATGGCCTTATTAAGATTCATATTCTATCTAGGGTTGGCAAAAAGCTGGGCATAGAGTCAATGAGCTTAGGATCGGTGGACTTGGGGCAGTCGATTGCTGAACTTGAATTTGAAGCCCGCAGAAGGAACGGAGCTCGCCTATAAGTGGCGAGAAGGGACCTGCCGTGGGAGGCAGTGAATTTGCCAGTAAAAAAAGCTAAGGTACTCAAAGGTAGTAGGAAGAACACGTCGTGGTTTCAGGGATTGTACAAATTGTATTCTATACTCTATTATACAAGGTTAGTCGGAAAGGGGGTACTAAGCCGCGGGCCACTTAATGTATCACTGATGACTATTTTAAAAAAAAGTGTTAAAATTTAAAAATTCGGTTAATTTTTTTCTCATGAAAAAATAGTTTTACTTCCGTTTTTTCAAAAATTTTTCATCCCTGCTTTAGTTATGAATTCAGAAAATGGAGTTTCTACTCCGTGACCCCAAATATGACGTAAAATGTAAACACAGCTGCTCATAGCTGAGGATTGATAGAATTTAGCGTATTTTTTATGAAATCTTTGAACAGCTATTTCTCTTGAACTATTGACTTTTGGGGAAAGTTGTAGAACAAAAGTTATCCATTATTATGGGTACTTTAACACTCTTTCGGCTAAGTACTCCCTTTCCGACTAACCTTGTATACATGAGTTTTGTTTTACATTGAACTTGTTGCGGCCGCCCGTGCTCATGCCGTTGTAACGTGAACAGTCCTTTATTCGGTAAGAGTCTGATATAACGTTTCGTCGTGCCAAGGCCGAGAGTTTACATTTATGACAAAAAAAGGTATGGAGTTAGAGATCGAGAATTTCAATCTGTTCCTTGGGATCGACTTCGAAACCAACGCTATAATAACGATCACCAGACCATGGAGCGGTGGGATTAGCACATCGGTAGTCTAGCTACTTCAAACCAAGACCGTAGTCAGGGGGCTGGGAGTTTCCACCCCCACCCCCCAAACCATCAGACAATTGAATTACTTTTAAAATGTATACACGAACAAAATTCCTGGCGAAGGCCTTGCTAAACAGTAGTCCAACGCAGGGGTGTGAGTGACGTCACGAGCTGTCTTCAAAAAGTCTGTCCCAAGTTGACTTAAATAACTGTTGACGTAAAACTCTAGTTGAAAATCTGTATGGAGTACATAGTTAGTATAGTGTAGTTATATAACAAACTAGGTTAATTACAACAAGTTTTATAGTCATAAAAATGTGGCATTGAGATTTTACGTGATTACTCGTTCGTAAATGGTCAATAACTATACGAAAGTTTTTGATTGTTGGACTTTCTTATAATTTGCATGGACTAGTATATTTCGTAACCAACTCTTTTCCGAAATCTGTTGACTGTGCTCATTTACAAGTCGGAAGATTTAACGTAATATAATATGTAAATAGTATGGACGTAATATCAAGTACGTAGATCTTGTGTTAATTCACTGTTGTCAACATAAGTAGTTAAATAATACTATCAATAAAGAATATTTCCCAAAAATGTAAGTAATATTAATCATTTAGCCCGTGTACGTCCACTGTTGAGCACGGGCCTCCTAAGGTACGATGAACGGTCATGTGTTTTTGATGTAATCTCTACACCTGGCAGAACGATTATTTATGGCATTAGGTGTATTAATTGCCTTGTTGGTTTAGTGGTGGCAAGCGCGACTGCTGATTGGGAGGTCGTGGGTTCGATCCCGAGGTCGGGCAAAGTGTTATTGGGTTTTTTCGTGACGAATTTCTCAGTAGCAGCCCGGTGTTTGGATTTGTGTCCGGTTGATGGCATGACGCCCCTTATTACGTAACGGCGAAATGAGAGTGTTAGTATACACTTCTGCACAACCCTTCGGGGAATACAGGCGTGATGTTATGTTATGTGATCTCTCTTGATGTAATCTCGTTACTTAATGACTTAGGTTCCATCTACGAGACCCATGGGTGAAGAATATCTTGGGCAAATTCCACCAGATAGTGATGGTCGACACTTTTTTTCCACATAGCCTTTTCCCAACTATGTTCGGGCTAGCTTCCATTCTATCCAGATGCGGCTGAATACCAGTATTTTACACAGAGTGACTGCCATTAGACCTGCGCAACCCAGTAACTGGGCAATGCTAATATCCAAAGATTAGATCGGTTGTCAGACTTTCGGGCTTCTGACTACCCGACTGTCATATAAACTTATTATTATGACAACCGGGATCGACGTGCTCTCCGAGGCATGGAGGGGTCTCGATGTGTAACAAACGGAAACCCATCCACGGACTGACCACGGCAAGTGTCAGCGATAGTCGATCCTCTAGATTTAATAAGCAGTATTCCCAATGTGGGCTACTTAGTACTCTTAGGCTGACTGGTGCAAAATCGTTAGCCCAGGGCTAGTAATGTAAATCCTCGTCACAGACATACAAACTTTACTGGGCTATCGCTTTGGCCCGATTGCGCAAGTCGCAAGTTACGCAAGTCGGTCTAAGTGTGCTAAGTAGACAAAATTATTACGTACATAAGTCTTACTTATAATTTGTATTCTTGAAATTATATATTTATGAAATCATATAACTTTTAGCGCTCATAAATAATTCATCGTAAACGGTAGGTGTAAAAATATATAATATACCTACTCGTAAAACAAAACTAAGGACTTTCTATATTATAATAGAATTTTGTTTGTATTCTGAACTGTTTCTTTTCAGTTTATTTACTCTTAAAACTATACTATTCTATTTACGAAATCTGTCGGTGCATCAAAACCATTATTTACATCTATCTATACTAATATTATAAAGCTGAAGAGTTTGTTTGTTTGTTTGAACGCGCTAATCTCAGGAACTACTGGTTGGAATTGAAAAATTATGTGTTGGATAGTCCGTTTATCGAGGTAGGTTATAGGCTATATACCATCACGCTACGACCAATAGGAGCGGAGCATAAATGAAAAATGTTTGCAAAAACAGGAAAAATGTCCACCCGTGCGAAGCCGGGACAAGCCGCTAGTTGTATATATGTAGGGCAGGTAAAAGCAGTGATAGCCTAACGGTTTAACGCTGGCCTTCCATGCAGGAGGGTCTGAGTTCGATACCGGCCCGTACCTTTGATTTATCGAATTCTTGTGCGGATTAGAATTTGATTATCACTTGCGTTAACGGTGAAGTAAAACATCGTGAGGAAACCTGCACGCCTGAGAAGGCTCCATAAAGTTTTCGATGATATGTGTATTCTATCAACCCACACCGGGCCAGCTTGGTGGAATAAAGTCTAAACCCTTCTCATTCTGAGAAGCGGCCCGTGCCCAGCAGTGGGACAGTAATGGGCCGATTATGTTATGTATATGTAGGGCATTGACTATAATTATCCATGAGCAGTAAATATTTACTACGTATATGTATAACATGAAACTACTACCACAGTTTAAATCATGTATTTCATTTCTTGCCTACTATCTCAAAAGCAATAGACAGAAAAATATTTGGTTCACTACTGATTCGCATTAAATTTAATGGCATACTTATCATGGCATAGTTTCACTTATCTATATTCTTTTCTTTTTTTTTTCTTATCTTAATTATCGTTACGCATAATATTAATTCTGCATAAATGTATACGCATAATAATTTATTAACCATAATAACCTAACCTCATTTAATCTACAAAATAACACCGAAAAAATATAGCCAAATGATAGTTATGCCTATCTAAACAGTATGCCAAAAAATATTATGTCAAAGTATTATTATGCCATTAAAAGTTTTGCCTAACTCGATATGCCAAAGTAGATTATAGTATAGGATCCGAGTATAGAACGACCTTCACCGAGCTGGTTAATGGATGAAAAATATTTTATATCAAATTAAATATGTCAATAAATATTTTGCAAATGGGTTGACTAAAAAAATTCAGTCCAGAATATGATTAATATTTTTTTTAAACATTTCTCTGTTTTGGTTAATAGACAAATTCCATACCAATCGAAAGTCTGAAACCTATAGAAAATGCAAACGTTAAGTTGACTATTTTTTTCCCGTCACAACTCTTGGGTAGGCAGGTATAAATGTTTATACCTGCCTACCAAACCCAAAATATTTGCCAATACAGCAATAAAGATTCCATGTAAGAGTAAATAAAAATGTCTTTTGCACCACTTGGCCATTTAAGCAAGTACCTTAAGACAGACGATCTTGTTATCAAAACTAATGAGGAGATCAAGAGAGTCACGAGCACGACTTATAATGGTTATAATGGCCGCGATGTAACTGATATAACCTACTGTATTATATTATATGATATACTGTATTGTATATACAGAATGGTTCTCAGATCTGAGACCATGATTCATTGCGGGAAATCCTTCACTTTCTAGTAAAAGTAATGAATAACCAATGCTAAATAATACGCTGAACATATGATACCTTCGACAATAACACTTAACATGATAAAATTAGGAATGTTCGTTAAACTGCACTTGTTAGATAACTAGCTTTTCAGTGGCTCCGCTCGCATGATACCATCGATAAGGGTAAAAAGTATCTATATATACTTAAGTCTGGACCCTTAGAATGATTCCAGCGGATTGCCTATTTAAATCTTTCAAGAAGTTTAATAGTTAATTGACTATTATTATTTATTGGGTAATTTATATTACATTATATATTACATTTTATTATACATTTCATTCGGAATGTGAGTACAAATAATAGAGAAACTCCCCAGAATTACTTTTTACGCGATAAAAACCCGATTAGCATAGTTTAAGAAAACGATCTTTCCTCCCAGAGCTGTTGTAAAAATTGATCTGTATTTTCTCATATTAGGTGTAGTTTAAAGTTAAACTAGACCTAATATGCTGAGAAAATGCAACAATGAAGAGATTTATACAAGGTTAGTCGGAAAGGGGGTACTAAGCCGAAAGGGTGTTAAAGTACCCATAATAAGGGATAACTTTTGTTCTACAACTTTTCCCAAAACTCGATAATTTAAGAGAAATAGCTTTTCAAAGATTTCGTAAAAAATATGCTAAAATCTATCTGTCCATAGCTATGATCAGCTGTTTCTACAATTTAGGTCATATTTGGGGTCACGGATTAGGAAATTAATTATCTGAATTCATAACTAAAGCAGGTATGTTTTTTTTTTGACAAAACTAAAATACTAATCTTTTTGCATGCAAATAAAAATTATCTAATTTTGAAATTTTAACACTTGCTTTTAAATAGTCATCAGTGATACTTTAAGTGGCCCGCGGCTCAGTACCTTCTTTCCGACAAACCTTGTATAAAAAAACTATGATTAAATGCTCCATATAAGGCGCGTTGTCATTGTCAACTCCTCACTTATTACATGTAGTTGTAATAAATATTATGAAATAAGTATAACGTACCTTTGTAACTTAGACTTTAGTACAGTCTATCCTTAAAAATCCAAACATACAATGTCGTCGTTATCCTTCACATATGACAATTGTAAATTGCACACACATTAGTTGATCATGATTCTACATAATCACTATTTCGAGAAATATAAAAATGTGTAAGAAATTCATAAAAGTGTTTTTTTTTTAAATATGGTAGTGAACCATTAACGGTATACGGCTTACTGTCTCAAGCGGTGATCAAGCCGACTGGATCCCTACCACTTATAACCACTTTCATGCACACGTTAGTAAGGTGGTTTCACACACCCACTGCACATACTAACTATTAAGAAAACTGATTAATATTGTCATTTAGTTTATATTGTTATTCTGCTAGTGTGTGACCGGAGCGCGCCTATATACATTATTAATAAGCTGGTTAAAGTAGCGGTTGATTTATGGCAGATTGGTATTACAGAGAAAAACTTTTTTTTAAAACTTGTTTTGTAAGATTTCTCCTGTATCATGGCCTATTGATGGTGTGTTTATAAACACAAATCTTCATGCAGAAACACCCAGTTCCGGACCAATTTTGTAAGTCATACAAATCTTTATCCCGTACAGGATTAAACCTGCGTGCCGCATAGAAACCCAAAGGTTCAGTCATAGGCGTACTCAGGGTGGGGCAGATGGGACGCTTGCCCCACCCTGGCACAGGAAAGAATAGGTAAATGGTCTACATTCAGTCAACTTGCCTCCCCATGTCCATAGAATAATTACCCAAAATAGGCAGACCAATGCCCGACTCCGTCTATACTTATTTGGACCTCAAAAATAAGGTTATGGGGCAAAATTGCCCCATAATCCCTATCTGCACTTCCAGATTTATTGAAAAGACAAATATTTATTGTCTGACTAAGTTTGCCCTGCCCTGGACAAAATCCTGGCTACGCCTTCCAGTCATTGCTCCAATGTAGTCAGCACTGATAGTATAGCAATAGGAAGGAAGGAAGTATATTATATCCGATGTTTATTATTAGACTCAAGTGTTGTTGCTATCTAGTCATGATGTTAGTAGTAGACGTATTAATAGTAGTTAGCTTGGGTTAAGTATTTTACTCTCGTCGTGATTGGTTGGAGACCCTTCAGGTCTCACCAATAACTGCCCGGTTACGTAGCAACGGTCCGCAAGACCACCTACAAGCAGTCGAATTAAAAAAAAAAAATATTCGACTCAAGTTACAACTGGCTATTACATAACTCAGCTGATTCATGTTACTTCACGTATTCAAAATCGATTACTTAATAACCAAGCTAGCCAAACAGCTGTTTCATTTATCGTCAGAGACGTATTAACTATGTTTTATTAGACACACGTGTTTATAACAGGTTTGGCCACTCTGCTTTTCATCTTTTGTGTCGTTTCTCGAAATCGAATATCGTGGCATTTGCATCGCAATCTTGCATTACTTATGATTAACAGATACTGCCTCGTTGGTCTAGTGGTGGCAACCGCGACTGCTGATCTTGAGGTTCTGGGTTCGATCCCCAGGTCGGGCAAAGTGTTATTGGGTTTTTCCGTGTGGAATTCCTCAGTAGCAGCCCGGAGTTTGGATTTGTGCCCGGTTGATGGCAATAGGCTCGCCCCCTATCACATGTAGTGTCGCCACCTTTTTTTTGCCGTTATAGTACATTGGATGTTAAGGTAAGAAAAAAAAATATAGTACAATTTCTTTTTCTTCATTATTATGTTTAATAAAATATGTTTTATTGCTTTTTGCATTTTGTATCAAATTAGTAGTGATGTGGCGCTGGCGAGTGGCGACATCGATTCAGCATCAATCGATAAATTTCCTTTAACGAAAAAATACTTACGTCTAAACTTTTCAAAATCTCAAAGAAATCAAATCATGCGAAATAAAGTATTTTTGTGTACTTTATTGTTCTCATAAAGTATAGAGTACCTACAATTACCTGAAATAACGTACAAAACTTTATTATAAAGTACGGGTGGCAACCCTAATTACATGGGACCTAAACATAACAGCGAAACGAGGGTGTTACTATACACCTCTGCCTAACCCTTCGGGGAGTACAGGCGTGATGTTATGTTAACAGATATTGATGGATGTTTAGAAATCAACTCATAAGGCACACGTGATAAATACAGAATGTAAACGAAATCATGTAATTCCTTCAAACCTCGTGATCTACTGCTGACATAGATTGACCTGGAAAGGGATAATTTTGGATTAAATAAAAAAAATTACAAGAAGTAAACATGTGTTCTTAACGTGAGGCATTTTAGCACCCCGAGCGAATTGCGCGGCTATCGCCCGCCGCACGGTAATTTAACGGGGGGCGCTAAAATGCCTCACGTTAAGAACACATGTTTACTTCTTGTAATTTTTTTTATTGAATCTAAAAGTATCCCATTCCGGGAGTATGTCAGCAGTACATCATGAGGTTTGAAGAAATTACATGATTTCGTTTACAGTCTGTAGGTATATGTATTTATAGTCTCCGGCTATTACACTCACCATAGCCCTAATACGATGCGTTTTGAAAGTCTAGAATTGAGAGTATTCCGTCATTACAGATCGCATTACAATAGTGCTAATGCTGTTGAGCATAGACTAAATTTTACTAAAAATATTGCTGGTCTTTTCTTGCCCATAATACAAGAAAGAGATGGAAGTATATTAGAGCTGTCAAATTAGGTTGAACTAAAATTATCGAACAGATTTAGACGACACCTCAGCATACGCCGGCTATAACACGGTGAAAAAAAATGTAAATTAGTTTGAGAGCACTAAATATCTTTTTTGTTTTGTCTGTTACTTTGTTCTGCCTAGCCTTTACCCAACTATATTGGGATCAGCTTCTAGTCTAACCAGATGCGGCTGAATACCAGTATTTTACACGAAACGACTGCCGTCAGACCTCCGCAACCCATTACTGGGCAATACCGATATCCTACGGTTAGATCAGTTGTCAGATTTTTGGGCTTCTGACTACCCGTAACGATTGTGATACGAAGGTTTAACATGCTCTCCGAGGTATGGAGGTCTCGATGTGTAATGAACGGTCACACATCCACATACAGACCGCGGCAAGCGTGCTTTGTCTCTTAGTAAAAGATAGAAATAATTTTAGTTAATTTTAGCTAGTGCGCAACAGAATTTACACCAATATAGTAGAGTACACTATTATTTGATTGTGATGATTGGGTTCGCCTCAGTTGCGGTGGCGGCTGAATGTAATATAATATACCCAACAGAGCAAGCTGGGAGGAATAATAATAATTAGAAACACGACAAGCATAGTGATGACGAAAATATAGGCAAGGTTCAGTTAAGACAGTTTTAAAGTGAATTTCAAACGGATAGGCAATAGACACCTGAAAACGGTAGAAATGAATTCCAGAAAAAAACGATATTTGAGATTACCCATACGGTTGATATTAATAACCGCTCCCAACCCAAAATCAATGGCATCACTCCATAGATTATCGACATTACTTATATAGATTTTCTGCCAAAAACCTACATCAATCCAAAGATTTTAGATTCGGAGGGGCTCGTGGCTAAATAACAACCGCGCAGATCGTACGATTTGCGAGGTTAAGCTGCGCTTGCCGCGGTCAGTCCGTGGATGGGTGACCATTTGTTACACATCGAAACCCCTCCGTGCCTCGGAGAGTACGTTAAGCCGTCGGTCCCGGGTGTCATACGAATACCTATGACAGTCGTTACGGGTAGTCAGAAGCCCGAAAATCTGACAAACGGTTTAACCTTAGGATATCGGCATTGCCCAGTTACTGGGTTGCGGAGGTCTGATGGCAGTCGCTCCGTGTAAAATACTGGTATTCAGCCGCATCTGGTTAGACTGGAAGCTGACCCCAAGATAATTGGGAAAAGGCTAAGAGGAATCCAAAGATTTTAGATTAAGATAGAATAACATCACGTCTGTATTCCCCAAAGGCTTGGACAGAGGTGTATAGTAACACCCTCATTTCGCCATTATATTTAACTCCCATGTAATAGGGGCGAGCCTATTGCCACTAACCGGACTCAAATCCAAACTCCAGGTTGATACTGAGCAATTCGACACGGATAAACCCAATAATAATTTCAGTCAATCTTAACACTTTAATCTTAAAGTTTAAGATTGAGATAGGTTATTAAGATCGGCTGTTAGTCAGTCTAGTTTCTACCTATCTTTATAGAAGTAATGGAAAAGATTTAAGATCTAATCAAGAGTAACATTGAATTAAGAATACAATGGAAACCTTGGGAAGTGTAATGTCATAGCGTGCTTACTATTTAAGGTCGGACTAATTACCAACCATTATGAATGAACGTTCAATTGTCGATATAAATAATATTTTAAAGTCAACACTGTGGTTTCCTTTTGATTTACATTGTGGCTTTCATAGCAGTATGACGAAGTTTCTTCAGGTATATTTTTAGTGTTGTGTTGTGACAAAACTAAGCGGTGTTTGATTTTTATTTGGACTCTAATACTACTCGTTCTGGTCCCCAGATTTTATTACTAATCGTCGTTGCTCAGTGGTTTGAAACAAACGGAAAACCATTATTTCAAGGCATAAGTTTCCAAAGAGGATTCGAACTCAACTTTAAGCCTCTACCAAGGAAGCCGATATCTTTTATAAAGGAAAAATGGTCACCATTTGGAGTGTTTGGAAGAAAACATGCCATAGAGAAGAGGAGTTTGGATAGTGTTATGGTACCAGTTGCACAAGCTGCACCAGTCATGTCAGTTGGCCCAGGATCGCGGGTCCATGGGCCTCGACCTGCAGCACCAGTATTTGAACACGTAGATGAGATAGAACATGTGGAACCCTCTCCATTAAGAGTTTTACCTCCTCAATCACCTAAATCTGTGATACCTATGCTTATATCTTCATCTGTGCCTCCTCGTCTAGTTTCTCCCGTACTACCTCCGGCAATTCCTTCCGGACCTTCATTAGTTTCTTCTCCTGCATCTCCTCATATAATCATCACACCTGCACCTAAGCCGGTACTTAGTGACATACCACTATTCGTTCCTCCTGTACCTGCAGAAGGAGGTATTCCGCCCATATCCTCAAATAAGGTTCTACCACCACCGAGAATCATAAACAGTGATGTCCCACCACGCCCCAACCTTTTCACTGATATATCACGAGCTGAACCAGTGCGAGAATTTATGAATATCGGTCAACCTATTCAACCCCGTCTTGCTGTAGAAGAAAAAGTTGCACCTCCACTGCAAACCAATAGTATCGCACCAGAACCTCCAAGAAATGGCATTAATATTAATGACAATTCATTGATCAGAGGTTCAAAATTAGCTTTGTATTTTGGAACTGTTTTCCTTCAGCTTATGTCTCAATTTTTGACTAATGCCCGCGCAACTTTCGATCAAATGACTAATCCGCCGCCAATATATAACAATTAGTTTCTATGGAGCATATGAAAATAATCCCTGATAAACAACAAGCCTGTCATGTTATTATGTTGGGCATCAATAAAACATTTGCAAAAGAGTGTCGCAGATACGTGATAACCATCGAGTATTTTCTATTCACTACATACAAACATATGGGAACAAAACAATACAAACATATAAAAAGGTGTTTCTAAAAATATTTTTTAAATAAATAACCGATATTACTAAATTATCACAAACAAATAGTCTCATGTTCGCAGTCTGTTAGGTACATTTAGCGTTTTCTGAAAACGCCAACCCCTTGACCAATTCCATAACCTCCGTAGTCAAGTACTTCATAGCCTCCATAATCGGGGCCTCCGTAGTCGGGTCCCACAATGCCTCCGTACCCGGTACCTACAATGCCTCCGTACCCGGGACCTACAATGCCTCCGTACCCGGGACCTACAATTCCTCCGTACCCGGGACCTGCAATGCCTTCGAATCCGGGATTTAAAACGCCTACGTAGCCGAGCGGTCCAAACCCGCTGACAGCTACAGGGCGATACCCGCCTGCGAAACCTCCAGGGGGGTAACCGACTTCATCGAAACCGGGTCCACCGAGACCGCCAGGCCACTGCGCAGTGACAGCCGAGACGAACGCAACCAGAACGACTGCCAATAATGCAATCTAAAAAAATAATAGGGGATTAGTTAACAATAGTAAATTTCTAACTATAATAAAGTTCCATACATTGATATATAGAAAAGAAACCAGGTCATAGCAGTGCTTTATATTATAGTATTTCAGGGAAATTCAGAATGTCAGGTAAATATAGTGCAAACTATCAATATACCTAATAATATAATAATATAGTCAAATTTGTTAGTCATTGTAATAAGTTTGTAGTAAGTACTTGTGTAGGAACAATCATACCCAGCACATCTAATCCCTAATGTTTCGTAAATAATTTCTAGGGTGCTTGAAAAATATTAATTGCATTGGTTAATAGACAAGAAATTATATAAAGTTTATCTTCGAGTAAGAAAAACAGAGGCCTACCTTTACAATATATAAATACAAATAAACCTGTGCAATATCTGGGACTGTTTTGAAGTTAATTATTGAAACAATATATTTTATAAGATAAGCATGTATTTTTATATTTAAAAAGTTATTTCCAGAATTATAAAAATTAATAACTTATTGTAAATAAAAATGTTATTACTGAATTATAGATTTTGACTTACTTTAGATACTGCCATTTTGTGATGTTTTAGGCTTTGTATTATGCTTCGTGGTGCCTATTAGGTAAGTCCTTCTAACACAAACGATCCAAACTGAAAAATAGCGCCTTAAATATATATGGCCAAATAGGTTTCAGAATTCGCCGTCATGTTACATGCTCTTAGTATTTTACGCGGTGGTTCCCAACATTTTTCAGTGATTAAATAAAAATCATAATATTAGTATTGTCTCGACGGTATCTAAGTAGGTACTTAAGATCAAATCAGGTATTCATCTTATTCTTGTTCCTAGTTTTTTCTATACAAGGTCATTGGATCAAGTTATAAAATACAGCTGTGTCCTCACGGCTCCGCCCGTAGCCTATGTTACTCAGTGAAATGTAGCTTTCTAACGGCGAAAGAATTTTTGAAATCGGTCTAGTAGTTTTTAAGTTTATTCGTTACATACAAAAATACGAAACTTTCCTCTTTATAATATTAGTATAGATTACAAACTTCGGACCCTATCCAGCTATTATTTGAAAATGTTAACTTTCTCCAGACGTAATTAAATAAAGCTAGCTATATTCAAAATGAATAGTTAACCTGCTGTTTTGCATGTATTAAAGAAAAAACGTGGATATATATTAGGAACTGCCATCACTTCACATTAATAAACAAATAAGTCAAAACATAATAATATGTTAACCCGAATCAAAGACTCCGCTTGGTGAGACTCTGTCCTTCCCCTAGAGTGCTATTTTTGCGTTAATGACATGAGTCCAAAATTTACGTGGACTCATGAATGGTTTTTGCGGGTAAAATAAAACAATAGGTAATTAGAAAAATTACAATAAATAAAGGAAATGTCGACTTATGTAGGTAGCTGCATAAAAAATATGGGAAGAAAATAATATAAAGATATGAAGATTTTTCTAAAAAGTATTTTTTTAATAAATTATATTACAAAAGTATAACAAACAAATAGTCTCGTGTTCGCAGTCCGTTAGGTACATTTAGCGTCTTCTGAAAACGCGAAATCCTTGACCAATTCCATAGCCTCCGTAGCCGGGTCCTCCATAGCCTCCGTAGCCGGGTCCTCCAAAGCCACCAAGACCAGGGCGGTACCCGCCCCCGAAACCACCAGGACGGAAACCGCCTCCGCCGAAACCGGGTCCGCCGAAACCGGGTCCACCGTAACCGAGTCCACCGAAACCGCCATTACCGAAGCCACCACCCCACTGCGCAGTGACAGCCGAGACGAACGCCACCAGGACGATTGCCAATAATGCAATCTGAAAAAAAATAGGGGATTATAACCAATAGTACATTCCTAAGTATAATAAAATCCCATAGATCGATATAAAGAAAAAGTCACAGTACTTAATATTTCAGGGAAATTCAGAATGTCAGGTTATGGTAGCGCAAATTATTAATATAATAATATAGAGTCACATTTAAATACCTACTTGTGTACGAGCAATCGTGCACAGCATAAGCCCTAAAGTTATACAATAAATTCTTAGTTCACTTCAAAAATATTAATTGTATCTATATAAATCAAAATGAATCGCCAAATGTGTTGCTAAGCGCTAAAATTGAGAACGGCTCGACCAATTCGGCAATTTTTTTTTATATATTCCTTACGGCACAAGGAAGGTTCATAGGGAGAGAAAAAATATAAAAATTGCGTGGAAAATATGTAGTAAAAACAACATTTCTTTTCCAGCTACAGGCCAATAACTTTTGACAGAACGAAGTCTGTCCGGGCAGCTAGTTGGTAAATAAAAATAGAAAAGAAATACGGTAGTTGACTACTTAAAAAAATTTGGAAGAATTTAATTGAAATTTTAACCGACTTCCAAAAAAGGAGGTCGTTCTCAATTCGACTGTATGTTTTTTGTGTATTTTTGTTCCGCGATATCTTTGCTAATTGTGAACCGATTTTAATGATTTTTTTTTGTTAGAAAGAGTATTCCTTCGAAGTGGTCCCATTTAAATTTGGTGAAGATCTGATGAAGAACTTCGGAGATAGACCATTCGAAGTCGGCTTTATTTTTGTTAAAAAGTTATATCAAAATGAAAAACAATCGTTGAAAAAATAAATAAAATCAATGGAGGAGATACACGATGACGCATTTTCTATCATTGTCGCACGAAACTGACATTGTGCGATAGTCCGTAACATTAGTATGTTTTTGAACAATGACGCCATCGTGCAATGGTGCGGTCTATTTACAATTTTAAATCGCTTATAACTTGGGCATGTTATTATAGGTATATTTCATTGGTTTTTTCATTATTGCCTCTATAATTTGTAAAAGTTTCGAGACAAAATTATAAAAATGTTTCTGTTCGAATTAAAAAAAAAACAGAGGCTCATCTTTCTATTATATAAATACAAGTAGGCAAATCTGTGCAATCTATGGGACCGTTTCGAAGTTAGTTATTGATACAATAATTATATTTAATTAAATAATCATTTATTTTTATATTGGATAAGCTATTTCCAATATAATAAATAAGTTATTGCAAATGAAATTATAGATTTTCGTGATTTTGACTTACTTTAGACACTGCCATTTTTTGATGTTCTAGTAAGTCCTCTTAACACAAACTAATACGAATAAAAAAATAACGCCTTAAATATATATAGCCAAACAGTTTTGGGGAATTCACCGTCATGTTACGGTTTTTAGTAATTTCCGCGTTGGTTCCCAACATTTTTTTACGCCATAAAATAAACATCAGGATATTAGTATTGTTTCGACGGTACCTACCTAGGTACTTATGATGATGTGCATGGCGATACCGTAACCATATAAAATTAATAAGTTTGTCGAATAATTGGGTGAATAGTATTTTTATGAATGAAAATACTCAGATTATCTGGCAAAGCCGGTCCTCTCTAACCGAGGATACTGCTGTACCTCGATGTTCTTGTATATTCAGTGCTAGCCTAAATACATCAAGGCTTTACGGATTGGTAGAGGATTCTATTAACAATAGGCTGCGATAATAAGTTCTCTATTGAACGTAAAATTTACCAAAGTATTGCCCTCAGGATTTTTCATTAAAAACAGGATGCCTCCTCAAAACTTGACACAGAATAGTTGGCAAGGTGCATTGTGCGTACAAGTTAGGTTGTTATTTCAGTAAGCTGGATTAGTGAGTGTCCATCAGACGGATACTATAAAACTATTACATTGGTATAAAAAATCCTTTGGTTATACAATACTCCATCTATGTGTCTCCCAAAATACGCACAACCTTCCAAACTAAAAGAGGGTTGTAGATATTCATAAGTTCATATATTGCAACATTCCACATAATATCTCCATAATATTATGGGCGAAATGAAATAACACTTTGACAGCCAGTGTCGACTATAAAACTATTAAAAACACAAACAAGAATCTGCGAGAAGTAACATTAGTTTGTGATATATTAATTATTAATGGGCAGGCATACATAAAAAAAAAACCCATATAATTGATGTGTCTACAAACTTTGACAATTGGCTTTTTTTTTCAAAGTACAAAAAATATAGTAAGGTGATGATTTCATTTCAATGTTTTGTTATTTTTTTGACGTACCTACCTACTTAAAACAAAAAGCAACGACCTTTTGGTTGCAGCAATCGAAGAGTATTTTTTGTGTGGAAAAACCAGTGCTTGGCGTTCAGTGACTTATAAGAGGAAAAAATCTTTAGCTTAATATTTACGTTTTTGAAAAAGACTAGTTGTAATCTTGATAATTTATAATTTTTGTTAATTCTTGGAACACTGTCGAAGGTTGGTAGGAATCATCTAAACTATAATGACAATACAAAAATACGAATAAAATGCGATGTATCATAATATGTATGTAGAGACGTGTTATTTTTAACCGACTTCAAAATAGGAGGAGGTTTTCAATACATCGCGTGATCTTTTTAGTTTACTCGATCCCTACCTTTGACAGCTACGACTGAAGATACTCTTGATTAGTCTATTACGTACAATCATTGCATTCCATAATTAGTTCCCATTAGGTAAAACGTGAATAAATGGTAGCTATTTTAAAAGGTTCCGCTAATACGATAATTCTGGACAAAGAAATTGAAATTTTAGACCAAACATCTTTATTAGATGACACAACATCACGCCTTGTAATCCCCGAAGGGTTCGGCAGAGGTGTTCATAGTAGGGGAGACCGGGGACAAACGTAACACTTTGTATTTTTACTGTAATTTATGGCATTCTATTACATTTTTGATTAAATTAACATTGCCATATATAAGTTTCGTTTATGCTCTACAAATATACATATACTTAATAGACATCAGTTTTTAAAAGTTACACAGATTTTAAAAAACCTTGTCGAATGTTACTTTCTTCCTCAGGGTCAGGACGAAAGTAACACGGCACGGGTCGAAAGTAACATCGTAAAGGTTCTGTGCATTTAATGTAATAAAAAAAGAAATGCAAGTTTAAATCAAAGAATAATTTATTACAAAAATAATTAACAAAAACCGGCCAAGTGCGAGTCGGACTCACGCAAGAAGGGTTCCGTACCAATATCTATAAAAACGGCAAAAAAAATCACGTTTGTTGTATGGGAGCTCCCCTTAAATATTTGTTTTGTTTTAATTTAATTATTTATTTTTAAAGTGAATATATAACGTAATATTCTGTGAATATTTGAAGCGCCAACCTGTTGCCGTTATCAATATCGAGCAAAAACGAGCAAAAAAATCATGTTTGTTGTATGGGAGCCCCCTTAAATATTTATTTTATTCTGTTTTTTAGTATTTTTTGTTATAGCGGCAACAGAAATACATCATTTGTGAAAATTTCAACTGTCTAACTGGCACGGTTCATGAGATACAGCCTAGTGACGGACGGACAGACGGACGGACAGCGAAGTCTTAGTAATAGGGTCCCGTTTTACCCTTTGGGTACAGAACCCTAAAAACAAGAAATTTATCATATATTTTATACAAGGTTAGTCGGAAAGGGGCCACTAAGCCGCGGGCCACTTAATGTATCACTGATCATTGTTTTAAAGAAAGTGTCTAAATTCCAAAATATATTTTTCCTTGAAAAATCATTTTTATTTTAGTTTTTTTCAAAAATTCTTCATCCCTGTTTAATTTACGAATTCAGAAAATTAAACTTCTAATCCGTGACCCCAAATATGACCTGAAATATAAACACAGCTAATCATAGTTGAGGATAGATAGAATTTAGTGTATTTTTTATGAAATCTTTAATCATCTATTTCTCTTAAACTATTGACTTTTGTGGAAAGTTGTAAAACAAAAGTTATACATTATTATGGGCACTTTAACACCCTTTCGGCTTAGTACCCCCTTTCCGACTAACCTTGTATATAGTAGATATGATAAAAACAACTTATAATGAATTATATTATTATTGATTCATAGAGGGGCAAAAGTAACACGTTACTTATGTCCCCGTAGTGGTATGTTACTTTTATACCCAACCACGTTTTTGTTATTACATACGTTAGTACTTAAAAATTGAATGTCTTGCTCAAAAATCATTTATACAATTCTAAAAGCGATCTAATCAAAAATGACTAGGTAAATAGTCACATTGATATCATCATCTTAATACAACGAAAACACTAAATGAATAAACATCAAAAAACTTACTTTCAGTGCGTAAAATCACTTAATGTCCTCTAACCCAATCTAACAGCACCGCACGCGCGCGGCATCTGATCGCAAGCGGGGGGGGCGTCGTCGCCTGTCTTTCAACAGCCGCATGCGGCGTTTCAGCCATTAGACAATGCTACAGAGCGTTTGTTACTGTCGACCCGCCGTTACTTTTGTCCCCGGTCTCCCCTACACGCTCATTTTGCCAGTTATGTTTAAGTCCCATGTAATAGGGGGCGAGCCTATTGCCATTAACCGGGTACATATCCAGACTCCGGGCTGCTACTGAGAAATTTCTAATGGAAAAACCCAATAACAATTTGCCTGACCTGGGGATCGAACCCAGGACCCCGTGCTCCGCAGTCGCGCTTGCAACAACTAGACCAACAAGGCAATTTAAATCTCGGTTTCTTTTTTATTAACCCTGAATACATAATGTATATCTATAATATTATCTATTTATTATATGCCTTTGTGTGTCACGAGCACGTCGAATATAGGTTTAGCTACTTAGGTATCATTAATTTAGTTACGGTATATATATAAACTTGTCTTGGTATTTATTTATACCAAATTAATTTGGATTAACCTTTAACGCCCGAGGGCCTCAGTGACGCATTGTTTACGTTCAACTCTATGTAAAAATAGACGAAAAAGGATTTTAAATGTCAGATATGATAATATAAATGCTAATAACGCAATCCAAATAGTCTAGTCCCCGACGCAAATAATGTACTATGTTTATAGACACATACTAACTACATAGGTGTATAACTGTCTGTATAGATAGTTGCTCTAGATAAAGCATGAAATCTTTGTCAAAAATACCAAAATGACTATTAAGGCCAATTTAAATTAATAAAAATAACTTATTTATGTTCATAAAATTTGCAAAAATAGAAGCCAATGAAAAAAAACTGTTGATAAAAGGCGATGTTTGGGAAAATCGATACAATATAATTGATTAATTCATTATTACGTACAACTTAAAGTACACGTACAAAAATTTATCAAAATGTATTAAGATAAGAAATAAATTAAAAACAGTGGTAGGTGTAGGAACATAATATAATTAAGAAGTATGCATCATTATCATCAGTTCCAACAAAATATATTCACTGTTGAACATAACATAACATCACGCCTTTATTCCCCAAAAGGTTGGGCAGAGGTGTATAGTAACCCTCATTTCGCGGTTATGTTTAAGTCCGATGTAATAGAGGGCGAGCCTATTGCCATCAACCGGGCACAAATCTAAACTCCAGGTTGTATAACAACTGTATAGCGGGATATCGACTGATGTAAAAAATTACTCATTCTTAAACTCCTTAACCAAAGTAGCCACCGTAACCTCCATCGCCACCGTAGCCGTAACCACCATTGGCTTCTTGGCCGCCGAAACCTCCGCCGTAGCCTCCCTGGCCACCGTATCCTTGGTTCCTGCCATAGCCTCCCTGTCTGCCGAATTTCACACGGAAAACCCAATAACACTGCCCGACCTGGGGATCGAACCCAGGACCTCACGATCAGTAGTCGCGCTTGTCACCACTAGACCAACGAGGCAGTTGAACATCGTCCTCCGAACCGGGATAGCGCTAGGAAGAAGTACATTTAAATATTCTGTTAGTTCAAATAACTTAGACATACAATGAAACAGCACACGAAAAATTATTTATTTTATTTTTGTTAGGTACACGTTACAAGTCAGTTCAGAAAAGGCGATTTGCTTGTTTACATTGGTCGATACAAAACAATTGTGGGTCTTTACCACTACGTAGTAGATTTAGCTATAGAAATTGTATTTTATTTCTTTAAAAATAAAATTTCACCCTTTTGGATACTATACAAATAGTGTCAAAGTAACTAGACGACAAATGCAGAGACCGCATTGTCCGCATACTGTATAACGGGATATCGACTGATGTAAAAAATAACTCATTCTTAAAGTATCAAATCCGATTAGCAGAATAATTAGCCGCGAGCGAAATCTCCTTAACCAAAGAAGCCACCGTAACCTCCATCGCCACCGTAGCCGTAACCACCACTGGCTCCTTGGCCGCCGTAACCTCCGCCGTAGCCTCCCCGGCCACCGTATCCTGAGCTACCGCCGAAGCCTCCCCGGCCACCGTATCCTGAGCCACCGCCATATCCTCCTGAGCCACCGCCATATCCTCCTGAGCCACCGCCAAATCCACCGCCATATCCTCCTGAGCCACCGGGGTATCCCCCCGGGCCTCCTCCACCTCCACCTCCTTGAGCGAAGGCCACAGCGATGAAGGCCATCAACAATCCGAAGATGAATAATGTCTGCAAAATATTAGATTACATTCGTCTTAAATAATCAAGTTATCGATATATATACACAAGGAATGACATTCGAAAAATAGCCCCCGATCCACCGTGCTCACCCGCCGCAGCCGCGGAGCCGGTCGTCCCTTCTGACTCCGCGCAGTCACACCGCGATTAATACAGCCCTCCTAAAGCTGTCGTATCCCTCCCAGTCTTCTCGCATTCAACACCCTAAGAGGTTCGAGTCCCCCCTTGGGGACACCCTTAGAGGTGTAGCTGCTATAATAGTCATGATGTTACAGTAGTTAGCGTAGTTAGCTAGGTAGTTAGTTTAGATATTAGTTCGGAGACCCTTCTGGTCTCGCCAACAATAGCCCGGTTACGTAGAAAAGGTCCGCAAGACCATCTACAAGAGTCGAATAAGAAAAAAAAAAAAAAAATAATGAGAGGCCAATCCACACTCCATTTTACGGCTAACTAGTCGGGAATTCGGGATTAAAGAAACTTTTAACCCCTATGCTAATCAGTTCTTCAAGCTATAAATCCCTCACGTTCCCGAGAAACTGAATCCATTGAGTAATTTTATTGCCACAATATAATTCCATGGTATAACCAAAGTGTAGCTCCATATTACCTTAGATGATGCCATGGTTGCGGACTGTTACAACTGACTGCCATAACCTTTGTTTTCTTGTGCTTTATATATCCGCTTTACAAAGTAATCAGAGTTTTTCTAGCTATAGACATGCTAATTGGTATAGGTATCAAATGAATGTGGTTCCCAACAGTTTTAAGTTTTTCTCAGAAATGGTCATGAGTACTTGTCACGTATTAGGGGTCAACCTTGACAATGAATGCCTTCTGTGTTCTTTTTTTTTTTTTTTTTTGTTTTTAAATACGTTGCCCCACACTAGGATTTCTCCTGTATCGTGGGTGCGTTTACAGACATAAATCTTCACATGCACAAATACCCAGACCCGGAACAACTATCTGTAGGCCATACAAATATTTGTTCCGTGCGGGAATCGAACCCACGACCCGCAGCGCAGAAGACAATCGCTTAGCCACTGCACCAAACGTGTCGTCAAACTTTCAGAGAGTATAGCGATATGATTTACGTTATTTAAAATCTATTAATTATTCTTCTCATGTATTCTTCTTTGCATAATAATTGTTCACCTATAAATTAATAAGAGTGGCAGTATTTTGTTTTTAACCGACTTCCAAAAAAGGAAGAGGTTCTCAATTCGGTTGTATTTTTTTTAAATCTTTTTTTTATATCTTTGTTACCTCATAACTCCGTCATTTATAAACCGATTTAGATATTTTTTTTTATTTGAATGGATATACTTCCAGATTGGTCCCATTTAAATTTGGTGAACATCTGATGAAGAACTTCGGAGATAGATAATGGAACTCCTCAATGATGAACAGTACGCATAATGTGATGATGTGATTATGTTTCGAGCAGCGTCTTTTGTAGGTCCAACCATGTTTTAATTAAGGCCACTAAAACGAAAAAAATAAAAAACTTTTTAACAAAAACACAACCGACTTCACAAAATCGATGAAAAGAATAAAATAATTACCATATTATAACATTAACAGTTTCAGAAGTCGGTGCCTTCAATTTGGTTCAGCGTGGATTAGCACCGAGTTCTGAACCTGTAAATTTTATAATATGGTAATTATTTTATTCTTTTCATCGTTTTTGTAAAGTCGGTTTTATTTTTGTTAAAAAGTTTTAAAAGTTTTTTTGTGTATTCGTTTTCTTTACTTTGCTTTACATACAATTCCTGAAAGAGAAAGCATCTTTTTTACTGGAAATATGAGTCAGTTCTGTAATTTTTTTGTTGCGTTCATAAAAAAATAAATATAATAATAATAACGTTTTCCATAAATATAAGTATTCAATAATATAATAGTAACATTGCAATTTCAATTTACAGGTAATGTAACTATCTTACATATAAATTGTTTATAAATTGAACATTTCGTTTACAATCGATAAATTCACAGAACATAAAGAAGGGTTAGATGCATTTTGTTGCTAGTTTAAAGGGAAAACAAGCATTGAAAACAAGTACTAAAAGTTAAGAAGAATGGTACTTTTCACGAAGTCACGAAGTCGTAATTTTTAGGGCACCTATGCATTGAGCACCAAAGGTATTCCCATTTGAGCACCAACCAATATTTTAACGTGGTGCTCAATGGGGAACAATAAAAAATATTCAACTTTATCCCTTTTGAGCACCTATGGTGCGGTAGCTACTAGTGATGGGGTGTATAATAAAACATATCGATATCGATAAACATTCAGGCAGTACTTGTATTATCTTATTAATTTTAGGAAACTAAGTAATTTTATTAATATAACAATCAGCCTTATGTTATTTTCTGGGTACCTCACTTACTTAAGACAGATAAAAGAAATACCATTCCTCGTGACAACAGTACAGAGTCTTTATGCTTATTGTTTTTAATTAAATAAAATTTCTTATTAATACTTTATATTATACAAGTAAAGTGCGTGTATGACAAGATGTATGAATGTGGATGAAGCGAAAGGAGTATGTAAGGGTCGTAGCATGTGGCGTTCTATAGTTTCTGTATACCCCCGTGGGAAAAAGGCGTGTTTATGTATGTAAAGTATTTATTAGTTATTTTAGAAAATAAAAAAAGAACTCTATATCAGTTATAGAAACTTTTGGCAGTAGTAATATGTTAAAAAATAAATATATATTTTTCTAAAATTTTAATTATCACCATTTAACTCGAAAATAGATTGATAACGCTATGCTTATTAATCTTATAGCCACATGAAACTAGTAAATACAGTATTTCTTACAAGCTTTCCAAGCAGAACTGTTCTGTTTTCAATTTTTCGAGTTATATAAATAATTTTAAGAAAAAAAAACTACTACCTGTCGTTTCTATAACTGAAGTAGAGTTCATATTTTTCGTTTCTAGAATGACTAATAACTGACCTTATAACGGTTAACGGTTTCGTTTACAAATTCTTAGTACCTATGAATAATCTGTCAATCAATTAGTCTTTTTTTTTAAATATAACAAACAGTTCTATTTAAAGTTGTTACTAAAAAATGCCACACTAATCAAAATACCAATTTACTATTTTAAAATCCCTAAGTAGTGGCCAATTGTAATAAGTGCACTTTTGTACTCTTCAACTATTGAAATTATCAATTGATTCCTTCTTTTCGCACATTTTTGGCATTTTAATTTTCCCAATTTTTGGCTAATTTCACTGTAATTGCTGCAGTTTTGTTGTAAAACACTTAAAATCTTAGCTAGATTTTTCTCAGTGTTTTTATTAATGATCTTGTTAAAAGTCGAGTAGTGGCTCTCAAGAAAATTATTAGTTTTATGGATTTGGCCATAACAAGACCATTGACCATAGCCTGTGCTCCACTGTGTTATCATAATTATAATCATTAAACTTTGTGATGTTATCGTCTTGTGGACTGTCACTCATTATGTATAGCTTCGGGTGGCAGATGGGGTAGCAAGCATGGTACATAAACCGACGTGCTTTCGATAGATTTTATGTTAATGATGATATATTTTTATTAAATTATAACATTCTGCAATAAAACTGCAGATTTTTATCGATATGTTTTATTATACACCCCATCACTAGTAGCTACCGCACCATAGGTACTCAAAAGGGAATAAAGTTGAATATTTTTTATTGTTCCCCATTGAGCACCACGTTAAAATATTGGTTGGTGCTCAAATGGGAATACCTTTGGTGCTCAATGCATAGGTGCCCTAAAAATAGGTGCTCAAACGGGAATACTTCCTTTTCACTACAATAGGTTTATAAACCATTACCAAAAGTCCATCTCTCCAAAGATAAGGCTTATATGGATAAGCCTTATCTTATCCAAAGATAAGGCTTATCCATATAAGCCTTATCTTTGGAGAGATGGACTTTTGGTAATGGTTTGAAGATGCTAGCAACATTATTTGCCATCAGGCTCCGTAGCCTGATGGCAACTATTGTTGCTAGCATCTTCGTACATATTAAGTACTAGCTGTGTTCTCACGACTCCGCCCGTAGCCTATGTTACTCAGTGATAACTTTCTAACGGCAAAATATTTTTTGAAATCGGAACAGTAGTTTTTGTCACCACTACTGAAAACACACAACATAAAGTATTTACTTTTTGTAGTAATTTTGAATACTGTCAATGGTAAACCTAGTATAGATTTATACTCACTTTCAGCTATCCAGGTTAATACCTACTGCCAGATATATACCTCTACAATTAACAAATATATAACAAAGCATTTAAAAAAACACAAGGTAATTTTGAAAACATCTTGACTAAAACTTTGGATACCGTAGACGCATACAATAATAAAGTGTAAATTAATTCAGTGCCGACTTCGATATTTGGTCACAGTTAATACCTTAATAATACTCAGTATTATTAGAATAGATATATTGTTGTTACAGACAATGGACGGAGTATGCAAAAAAGAGCCAACACACAAATTGAGAAAATACGGCTTTTGTAAAATTAAGCATGTTTTTTGTAATTGACAAATTGACAGTCTTACGAGTATTATTATATTGCACATGGAAACCTTATTACCATAGATTTTTAATAAACTCATTATTATCAGATAAAATATTGCTTAGATGTTTGTTGTAAAGTATCGTTACAATGTGGGTTGAATGATCTAACCCACAAGTAACATTGATCTTTTTTTAAAATTAATTCAGGTCAGGATTTCAAACTACGGTGCATGGTTTTTTTATAAATATCAATATTATACTTAATAAAAATAAGCATACTTTTTCTATATAAAGACGCATTGAAATTTATGGATCTACTTTTTATGGCAGTGAATTTTATTTGTTCTTAAAAACTACGTTATCTATATCTATACTAATATTATATAGGTAAAGAGGAAAGATTTGTATTTTTGGATGTTTGTATGTAACGAATAAACTTACAAACTACTGGATCGATTTCAAAAATTATTTTGCCGTTAGAAATCTACATTATCACTGAGTAACATAGGCTACGGGTGGAGCCGTGTGAACACAGCTAGTATTTAATAAGGGTATTTTATATTTAGCTGTGTACAGACGTTGACTTTTTAGTGGTATTACATTACAAATGATGTGCACTTAGAATTATCGAAGAGCAAGGTCATTAAAAAAAGAGTAGTTATTCATGCTAATGGACTTAGTACTGGTTCGAGCGGAAACATAAAATTAATTACTTACATTAAAAATTTGCAAAAAATTCGAAGATGTTATTTATTTCTATGAATAATATAGGTTACTCCAAGTTTACTGGAGAGACTTCGCAGGGTTACTAGGTATCATTAATATAACATAATTAAATAAAAATATACCTAAACTTTATTACATTAAATAACATAGATAATAATTTAAATTTAACATTGCTCTTTAGCACTTTTGGTATTTGAAGACACAAGCAAAAAGTCATTGCATATCTTGGATCTAAAACATTATAATTGATACGTAGGAAGTGGGTTTTTTGTGTGTGTATAACTCGATTCGACTCTAGATGTGGGTTGGTCCTGCTTGCATACCTACGTCCATTTAATAGTTCAATTATTAGTGCTTCGGCAAAAGGAAGAGTTACAATTTAGCGTGTTATGGGATTTCCCAAATCCACGTTAATATTTTAAGCATTTGAGAATTATCATCTGTATTTGTTGGTTATTGTAATGTAAAGTATGTAGTTATACAAAAAAAAAACATTATTTATAGGTCGTGAGAGCCTCGTTGGTCTAGTGGTGGCAAGCGCAATTGCTGATCGTGAGGTCCTGGGTTCGATCCCCAGGTCGGGCAAAGAGCTAGTGGGTTTTTCCGTGTCGAAATCTTCAGTAGCAGCTCGAAGTTTGGATTTGTGCCCGGTTGATGGCAATAGGCTCGCCCCCTATTACATGAAATGATCCCTTCTAGGAATACGGTTGTGATGTTATGTTATGATGTTAAGTATGTATTTATAGAAAAAGAAACATTATTTAGTTATACCACAACATGAGTCTATACATTCGAGAGTTATACCTTCTACTCTCGTGTCGGCACGAGCTACATGAGAATAGGTAATGAAATTTAAAAAAAATTGCCAGTCACCAAGGTCGGTAGCCGGACTGACTGCAGAGGTTGCGGCGCACGTAGGTACTTTACTACTTATCGTGATTCGTAGAAACCCGACGATACATAACGACACTCGTAGAAGCTCTTATAAAGCTAGGCAATATAACTTTATGTTAATCTTACACCCATATTCTAAGACGTTCCTCCAAAACTTACTCGACTCGACTCCACCTCGACTTGACATAAACATCCTCGACTCGAAATTTTTCCTCAGTCGAGGTAAGGAATCATCTGTCAAACTTAAGATACCTCGGAACCTACCTTAAGGAAGGAAGTGTCAAAGTTCGTATGTAACAAAAATGAATTTTGAAGACTTTATCGAATATGCTTACGATAATCCTTACAACTATTTATCGCGGCGTTATTTGCGCGATGCAGATAATTCAAATTATGACGTAATGACTCTACTCTACCTCAACTCATTTGAGGACCCCTCAGTCGAGGAAATTCAAAGTTCACTCGAAATTACGACTAAGAATACAATTTCGAAGGTGTTTCGATGCCGTCCTGAGTCGAGTATGAGTCGAGTAAGTTTTGGAGGAACGTCTTCGAATATGGGTGTTAGACACTACTGACTTATGTTGAAGAAAAACGTGGTGAAACATGGACTTAATGGTCTGAAATCGCCAACGTAGTGAACAAGCGTGGTGGTCAATGCTCATTCCTTTTCTGTGTGAAGAAGAAATCTTTACCCAGTAGTGGGACAGTTACATGATCAGCCCATTACTGTCCCACTGCTGGGCATGGACCTCTTCTCAGAATGAGAAGAGTGATGAGAAGAATAATTATACAGGGTGTAAACAAAATCATGTAATTCCTTCAAACCTCGTGATGTATTGCAGACATAGATTAACCCTGAACGGGACACATTTGCATTCAATAAAAAAAATTACAATATGTAAACATGTGTTCTTAACGTGAGGCATATTAGCGCCCCGAGTTAAAAGACCGCGTGGCGAGCGATAGCCGTGCAATTCGCTCGGGGCGTTAAAATGCCTCACGTTAAGAACACATGTTTACTTCTTGTTTTTTTTTGTTGAATCCAAAAGTATCCCCTGCAGGTTTAATCTATGACAGCAGTACATCACGAGGTTTGAAGGAATTACATGACTTCGTTTACAACCTGTATAATTATTCAATTATATCGTGATTTCTACTGTATGAATTAAATGATTACAGTAAGTATGCACTACTATAATGCATAAACGACTAGGCTAATTAAAATAATATTACTCCAAGGTTATAGAGTCTAATGCCTTGTGCAAGTCTTTTAATTATTGTACTTGGAGAAAGAGATAAGGCGCTTTGATCCCTTAGTCCTTCACCTAGAGTAATGTTTCTGCCGGCGTAAGGCTGGACATCCACCAGAGCTGTGCGAGGAAAATGTGCGGTGCGAAAATATGTAGCGAGAATGTGAAACGGTGTGACCAAAGGGTCACCCATCCTCGCACAGCTCTGGTGGAAAGCCACCAGAGCTGTGCGAGGAATGGGCAATGTGTTAATGTGTAGAAATGAGCGGTGCGAGGTAGCGGACTCTTTTCGAATATGAGGGTGGTGTGACGGGAGCGGTACACATTCCTCGTAACACATTCCTCGCAACACATCCCTCGCTCGCATTTCTCGCTTGTTTTGTATGAACAAAAACCTCGCTCGGCTAAGCCCATATCCACCAGAGCTGCGCAGAGCGAAGCTAGGTAAATGAAGTGATTCTATTGGTGCTTACAAAACACATTCCTCGCTATGCAGCTTAGCACAGCTCTGGTGGATGCTCAGCTTTAGACCCTATCACCCATATTCAAGACGTTCCTCCAAAACTTACTCGACTCGACTTTACCTCGACTCATTACCATCGGTAGTTATAGTTGACATAAACGTCCTCGACTCAAGATTTTTCCTCACTCCAGGTAAGGAATCATCTGTCAAACTCAAGGTACCCCGGAACCTACCTTAAGGAAGGAAGTGTCAGAGTTCGTATGTAACGAAAATTAATTTTGAAGACTTTATCGAATATTCTTACGATAATCCTTACAATTATTTATCGCGGCGTTATTTGCGCGATGCAGATAACACAAATTATGACGTAATGACTCCGTCGAGGAACCTCAAAGTTCACTCGAAATTGCGACTAAGAATACAATTTTGAAGGTGATTTCGAGGCCGTTCTGAGTCGAGTAGGAGTCGAGTAAGTTTTGGAGGAACGTCTTAGAATATGGGTGTTATGTACACAATGTCTTTTCTACGCGCAAACGACGCGCGTTAACCTCAAACTCCACACTTAAAAAAATGGGGTACGGGTGTAACATTTTTTAAGTATGGAGTTTGACGTTACGCGCGTCGACTGTGCGTAGAAAAGACGTCGTGTGCATAGGTCCTTACAGCAGTACTTCTGTAAGTGTCATCACTGTATCAGCCTGTAGACATCCAACACTGGGAACCTCATAGACAGAATCATCACTACCTCATAAACAGATCAGTGATCCAGTACCTAAGTGGTAATTACCGTACAAGGAGGACTCTTACAATACCCTTCTTCTTCTTCTGTCGTGTCGGCACGAGCTATACGTGAATATCTTATGCCCTGGTGGAAAGATTAGCCAATCAGAAAGTTTGATAGCGGGTTTGACTGGCCAGAGTGTGCGAACTCGTGGAGGCTCTTTTAATGCAACCCAAGGTACTAGCTATCACCAAATTACAAAACTGACTATAACTTTACGGGAGGAGCACTTTGCTTGGTGGTAGGACCTATACGGGTCGCCTGGCTAACTACCACTTTCACATTAAAGTCAAGCCAAGCAGTTTACTGTGTTCCGTCGTGTATATGTGAGAGCCAGAAGAGTATAGGGGAATCGTTCTATATCTCTGTTCCTTTGATTCGTGTGCTCCATCTTAGACCCTATCTGCGCTTACCATCAGGAGACTAGGGCCAAACGCAACCAAGTCAAGAACAAAAAATAAAATAAAGTACTTACGAGGCTTTTATTGTGATTCGTAAACTTTTTGTTAACTTGATACATTGAACAAAATCAAGCCCTTTAAAATACAATAATTATATTATACCTACTTTCTGATATTATACAACGAGAAAGTTCCCATGCACCGGATTACGATTGACGCAATCAGCTGTATAAATTATATAAAAATATTATGTCTGCGGAATTCCAATCATTTAAGTATGTAATGTCAACGACATCAATTTTATTGTTTACACAAAAAAATCATAACGCCTTCATACCTTATGGTAATTTACATTAGGTACATGATGATTGCAAAAAATAATAATAATCTATATCTATACTAATATTATAAAGAGGAAAGATTTGTATTTTTGTATGTAACGAATAAACTTAAAAAAATACTGGACCGATTTCAAAAATGTTTTTGCCGTTAGAAAGCTACATTATCACTGAGTAACATAGGCTACGGGCGGAGCCGTGAGGACACAGCTAGTGTCTTATACTTAGAAAACTGGTTACGTACAAATCGCTCTGATAGTAGTTCTTTTTTTTTCTAAATAAGTATGTACAGGATGTAAACGAAATCATGTAAATCATGTAATTCCTTCAAACCGCATGATCTCCTGCAGACCTAGATTAACCTTGCACGGGATCCTTTTGGATTCAATAAAAAAAAATTAATAAAAAGAAACATGAGTGTTCTTAACGTGAGGCATTTTAGCGCTTCGAGCGAATTGCGCGGTATCGCTCGCCGCGCGGTCATTTAACTCGGGGCGCTAAAATGCCTCACGTTATGAACACATCATGTTTGCTTCTTGTATTTTTTTTATTGAATCATAAAGTATCCATTTTAATCCTAAAGTTCTGGGTTAATCTATGTCAGCACGTCAGCAGGACATCACGAGGTTTGAAGGAATTACATAATTTCATTTACACCTATATATTGATGTTTACAAATAAACCTCAATGATGACATTTATTTGACGTCAATATGAGAATATAATCTGACCAATTTGTTTACTTAGATTACTAATTGGTCTCCGCTGCGCTATTATTCTGAGCGAGTTTGTCAGTCTTAATCAAAAAAAGATAATTTGTCTCAGTTTAAACAAAAAAATGCTTGTTTATTAATATTGATGTTTACAAATAAACCTTAATGATGACATTTATTTGACGTCAATATGAGAATATAATTTGTTTACTTAGACTACTAATTGGTCTCCGCTGCGCTATTAGGTATTCTAAGCGTGTTTAGGATTCTTAATCAAAAAAGATAATTTGTCTCAGTTTAAACAAAAAAATAAGTTAAATGCTTGTTAATTAATAGTTTGTAAGTGTTAGTGTCAGTATTATTTACTGCAGTATAAATATTTATATGGTATGTTTTAAATGTACCTAGTATTCGTTTTTATATGCTACAAAATTTTGAACAATCTCTAATTTTTGAAAATGACTCGTCAAATTATAAATACCTATACTCTATTTCATAATTATAATGTTATACAAATAAGACCCATGTTAGCAAGGAAATGTATAGAAGAAACAAGCAACGCACGTCAGCTTCCGGAAGGTATTCAAAACATTATTGTTCTGCCTAGCCTTTTCACATCTATGTTGGGCTCAGCTTCCAGTCTAACCAGATGTGGCTGAATACCAGTATTATACACGGAGCGACTGCCATCAGACCTCCCCAACCCAGTTACAGGGCAATGCTGATATTCTAAGGTTAGACCGGATGTCAGATTTTCGAGCTTCTGACTACTCGTAACGACTGTCATAGGTATTCGTATGACACCCGGGACCGACGGTTTAACATGATCTCCGAGGCACGGAGGGATCTTGAAGTGTAACGAATGGTCACCCATCCACGGACCGACCGCGACAAGCGTTGCTTAACCTCGCAAATCATATGAGCCTCTCAAAACAGTATTATATTATGCTTTTATGAATCTTAACGGGCAATCAAGATGAGCTGAAACTCTACTTGAAGGAATGGTTCACAAGATATCGTCTCTTGGTGGGCCCACTTTTGTCTTATACTATGATATTGAGTATACCATGTCACACAATCTACAATATTTTCATCACAGACGCCACAGAAGTAGGATAACTGTAATAATATCTTAATCAGCTAATTGAACACCTTGTTGTTACAAGTTAAGAATAAAAGAATTGTTAATTATAATTTTTTACCATTGTTCATTCATATATCATGATGATGATGTCCTTGTCGTATCCATTGACGGCAAAACATGTCAGCTTCGGATATGAGAGCTAAGATGGCTGGCAGCAGCAAAGGACTGAGATATCCTATTGCAAGGCGCAGAATGCAATTGACTAGGTATGGGAACGCTAGGGGCGATTATTTTTCCATCGAGGTCTTCAAGTCAAATTTCTTCAAATATTGTTAGTCTTATAAACAGAGTTGCGCTATTCTTGTCATAATAATTACTAGCTGCTGCCCGCGACGTCGTCTGCGTGAAGGCTCTACAGCACCAAAAATACCTAAGATGCCAGTGTCGCTATAGCATTATAAGTAAATAACTTTTAAAATAGCATTAAAATATAAGACTTTTTTGCAAGCGAAGCAAGTGCAGAGAGTTATATGGGAATCCTGCTGAGTTCAGTCATAAGATGTGACTGAAGGAAATAGAGAAAATAATGCAGGAATACATTCCAGGACACAAAAGAGTAAAAATACGTACAAAGGTATCATACCTTACAACACTTCCCTATAAACTACGTTGGTAGTTATGCTGCCAGGAGCCAAAATGTAAAAAGAGTCAGGACTGGTGACGCGGGAGCAAGCGACGTACAGTTGCCCGTGTGAGAAGCAACTCGTCCTGAAGTCGACACCCGCTGCCCTCAGTGTCTGCCCCTGCGACTTATTGATGGTCATCGCGAAACAAACACTCACGGGGAACTGTATGCGCTTGAACTGGAACGGGAAGTTATGAGGTATGAGGGGAATGCGTGGTATAAATACTGCCTCGCCGACGCCACAACCCGTAAGAATTTCCGCCTCAATTGTATGTCTGTGGAGCGAGATGGCTTTAAGGCCGGTCCCGTTACACAACTTCGGAGGAGATAGGTTCCGAAGAAGCATAATCGGGACACCGACCTTCAGCTTGACGGTATGCGCTGGAAGTCCACTTGGTGACAGGGAGTTCAGAAATTCCGCGGGATAATGTGTGGCGTTATCTTGCTCGACAACAGTGTTTATCGAGGTGTAGACCACTTCATTCCCCTCAATTTCCGAGAGAATGCATTCGTTAATTGCTGCAGCCTGATCGTTTTTGGGCGTCAAACTGGCCCGCTCACACACCCAAGAATTTTGCTGGTCCGGTATACGACTGATGTCCCCCGTACACACAGCGAATGAGTTCTTCTAAGCTGGATACCACTCTACCGAGAGACTCTGGAAGCACCCCCTGTCCACCTCTCTCTTCTGGTAGAGTGCCTTCGCCAAGACTTAGAAGGACATCGGAGAATTCTTGAGCATGTGCATTGCCGCCGAGCCTAGCTCTCATATTAATGGTCAAGCGCAGCGTACGAACTCGTGACCACAACGAAAATCGTTTCAACGAAGCATTCACCTCGTCAGCCCTCGATCCCCGCTTCACCACGGGAAGCGTTTGCCGGAAATCGCCACTGAACAGAACTGTGACACCACCCATCAAATGTTCGTTCCTGCGGATGTCCTGCAGGGTTCTGTCCACGGCCTCAACTGCCTTCCTATTGGCCATCGTACACTTATCCCATACGATCAGAGATCAATCCTTGAGCACGTGTCCCTTATCGCTGTTACGTGACACACCACAAACAGGCGTTTCGGCGCTCTCTAAATCGATGGGAATTTTAAACATGGCATGTGCTGTCTTACCACCCGGAAGCAGTGTAGCAGCGATTCCCAACGACGCTACAGCAATAGCAATTTTGCCTCGCCTCCTGACCTCTGCAAGTATGCCAGTGGTAACAAATGTTTTTAATGTTTTTTATTTAATGTTTTTTTTTATTCATTTAAGTTTATAATTAGGTATACGACATGAAAATATATTAACTATCAAGCAATAATCAAACAGATAAATACCGAACAAAAGTATTAACAGTCAATGTTTATTTAGAAAATGCACATTACCATCTATGAATTTTAAGAATAACTAACTACTAACCTCGCCAACATGATCAAATTTTAATTATTAATTTCCAAAAAGTGTACATGTAACTTGATTTGATTTTTATGAAATCTCATAGATGGCGCTGCTTCAAAATTGTCTTTATACTACTAACATTCTTTAAACTATGTTTCTCTGCCCAAGTTACTTAAATGGCGTAATTTTTATAGTGTAAAGATAGATAATAGCATGGCTCACTCAAAAAAAACATTTAAATATGCGTCGTTAGATTACACGCTGTCACAGAATGCGTAAGAAAAATAAAGATTCACAGCTCCTCCCCCGTAGGTGATAGCGTGATAATATGTAGCCTTTATGTTGACCCGACCTCTTAGTAATATTCATGCAAAATTTGAAGTAAATCCATGCAGTACTTTTGGAGTTTAGCCCGGACATACATACAGACAAACAGACAAAAATTCTAAAAACTATATTTTTGGATTCGATATCGATTGTAGATCACGCCCCAAGTATTCTTTTAAAAAAATATTCAATGTACAGTTTTGACTTTCCTACGATTTTATTATATATTGATGATAGTTTTGTTTGAGTCAAAAGGTCCCTTTATTTTTTTGCATAATATAACGCTTGAATTCCCCGAAGGGTTAGGCAGGGGTGTATAGTAACATCCACATTTCGCCGTTATGTTTAAGTCATATGTAATAGGGGGCGAGCGTATTGCTAACAACCGAACACAAATCCAAACTCCGGGCTGCTTTTGAGGAATTCCACACGAAAAAACCCAATAACACTTTGCCCGACCTGGGGATCGAACCTAGAACCTCACGATCAGCAGTCGCGCTTGCCACCACTAGACCAACGAGGGAGTTAGTTTTCTGTTTTTTTTATTAAATAAAAGATGGATGTTGCTGTCGATAGATTCTATAAAGTTTCTTATTCATCTGTAAATCCACATCCACAGAAATATATATAGAGAGCGATTACATATTTTCAAGCATTTAACGCATTAAAAAAACCGTAGAAAAATGTACCTTTATTTGTAAACTTATTTTCTACCTTTGACTACAACACAATTCATTAAGTATAATTTTATTCAGTAATTATTGTATGAGACATCATCGTACAATCACGCGTCAAAAATTAAACTTTTTTGTACTTTAATTACACTCCTGCGATGATTCACATCACTTTAGCGAGTATTGACTTTATATATCAACTGACTATATAAACTAACACTTGCGTGTTTATGCTTCATTATATATTTCGCTCTGTCGCTGATTGACGCTGTAGATCTAAATTATCTTATTATTTAGGCATTGCTTTGTAGAGATCATCAAGTCAATAAAAAATTGCTACATGCAAAATAACAGAAAACAATACAGTGAAAGCAGATAACTCTACGTATCATTACGCCGTATAATTTGAATTTCATGCGAACAGAGATACGGAATTTTCTCAAGAAGACGACAAGGTTTTAACAACAGATATTTTTTTTTTTTTATAATACGTGTTACATTTTAAACATTACACACATACCATAAACATAAATAGCCCGTTACTGTCCCACTGCTTGGCACGGGCCTCTTCTCAGAATGAGAAGGGCTTAGACTTTAGTTCACCACGCTGGACTGGTGCGGGTTGGCACACTACACACATCATCGAGAACTTTACGGAGCCCTCTCAGGTGTGCAGGTTTCCTCACGATGTTTTTCCTTCTCCGCTAACGCAAGTGATAATCAAATTCTGATCCGCACATGAATTCGAAAAGTCAGAGGTACGGGCCGGGATCGAACTCAGACACTCCTGCATGGAAGGCAAGCGTTCAACCGCTAGGCCATCACTGCTTACACACACACACACACACATAGTATTATTAAAAAAAAGGTATTAATTCTTATAATACGGAACATACGGTTTATCTTTACCATTTTTTCTAATATAATAATTGCTATTGTAGTAAGGCGGGTACGGGTTGAATACCGGTTGATATACTGGGTTCACCTCACCATACGCATAGTAAGGAAATGTGTATAATCCTGATACATACGGGGAAGCACCATACGATTGTCCAACTACGCTATGAATGAGATACTTGTCGTCATATTTCGGGGTGACCTTCAGCGGCTTCACTCGATCTCCGTAAGGTCCCAGGGATGGTCGCCAGGGGCTCGAGTCGTAGTAGTCACTTTTATCATTGTCCTTTTCATACTCGCTATAGGTGACACTTATTAAAGCAAGAAGTATCGTTGAGACGTGTACGCAATGCATTGTTTTACTTACTTAGACTGGAGGTAAGCGGCGAGGAGTATTTAAATGACTTGAAGACACCTATTAAAGTTATCAGTGGCCAGGATGGTTGGTTGCAACAAGCGACGTCTTATCTTCACGTCCTTGTATTATTTTCAGTTTATTTTAATTGCTTTCAGTTTTGTTCTAAAGCGCCAAGTTGAATTGCGCAAACGACTTATATTAAGTTGAGGACACACTAGCAGCAAGTCGACTTCTGCAAGTTTTACGAACTACATAACATAACATCACGCCTGTATTCTCCGAAGAGTTGGGCAGAGGTGTATAGTAACACCCTCATTTCGCCGTTATGTTTAAGTCGTATGTAATAAGGTGTGAGTTTTTTGCTATCAACCGTGCACAAATCCAAACTCCGGGCTGCCACTGAGGAATTACTCCGGGATAGCGCTGGGAAGAAGTACATTTAAATGTTCTGTTAGTTCAAATAGCTTAGAGACAAAAAAAAGATTTTTTACAAAAAATTTAAACCGACTTCTAAAAAATTTAAATTTTATATGGTAATTATTTTATTCTTTTTTGAAGTCGGTTTAAATTTTTTGTAAAAAATGCTTTTATTTTTTTTCATTTTAGTGGCCTTAATTAAAACTTGTTTGGACCTACTAAAGACGCTGCTCGTGACATAATCACATCATCACAATATGCGTACTGTTCGTCATTGAGGAGTTCCATTGTCTATCTCCGAAGTTCTTCATCAGATCTTCACCAAATTTAAATGGGACCAACTTCGAAATATACCCTATCCATTAAAAAAATAATTATCAAAATCGGTTTACAATTGGCGAAAATATCGATGAACATACACAAAAAAAAAACGATACATACAGACGAACATAGTAACCTCCTCCTTTTTGGAAGTCGGTTAATGAAACAACACACGAACATTTATTTATTTTATTTTCGTTAGGTACACGTTACAAGTCAGTTCAGAAAAACCGATTTGCTTGTTTACATTGGTCGATACAAAACAATTGTGAGTCTTTACCACTACGTAGTAGATTTAGCTATAGAACGGCAACCGGGCACAACTCCAAACTCCGGGCTGCTACTGAGAAACTCCACACGGAAAACCCCAATAACACTGCCTGACCTGGGGATCAAAGCCAGGACCTCACGATCAGCAGTCGCGCTTGCCACTACTATACGAACTAAGCGAGCAATAAACTTGCGCAACTAAGCGTATTCAATGAACTAACCATACAAGTTGTCGAGCGTTCCACTAACTAAATCTACCCTCTACTAATTATTATAAAACACATACATACATAGCAACTTCCTTGTGGATTTAGTACCTACTTTTTGAATGGTTAAACGGATGGATCGGATGTTATTTAAGAACATTATAATGGCAAGTGATGATAACCTATAATATTTATATTACAGTGTCCACTTAGTATGATAAACATTAATGGAAATGGCGTGCGTGTATGACAAGATGCGTGTATGACAATGGCGTGCGTGTATGATTGTGGATGAAATGGAAGGAGTATGCAAGGATCGTAGCATGTGGCGTTCCATAGTTTCTGCTTTCCCCCATGGGAAAGAAGCGTGAGTTTATGTATGTAATGGAAATATCCAACGTTCATAACAGATAACCAGTTTTTATGTCCCCATCGTGATTGCTAACCATCTATAAAGGGAAAACAATGACGTTTCTCATATCGATGTATTAACATACAATCAAAACTTTCCACTTGACAAAGAAAAACTTAGTGAAAACAGGAATGATGACTACAGACATAAGATAATTGTATGGACTCTTATCTGTACTGGTGTGCCTCTGAAGACCGGAGTCGCAGAATTCGCTAGTGCATTCACTGCAACGACCGACGACGGCGAAGACACCTTCATTGACCAACTGTTCGTATGTTCTGCCTAGCCTTTTCCGTACTATGTTGGGGTCTTCCAGTCTACCCAGATGCGGCTGAATACCAATATTTTACACGGAGCGACTGCCATCAGACCTCCGCAACCCAGTTACTGGGTACTGCCGATATCCTAAAATTAGACCAGGCGTCAGACTTTCGGGCTTCTGACGACTGTCATAGGTATTCGTATGACACCTGGCACCGATGGTTTAACGTGCTCTCCGAGGCATGGAGGGGTCTCGATGTGTAACGAATGGTCACCCATCCACAGGCTAACCGCTACTAGCGCAGCTTAACCTAGCAAATCATATGATCCGCGCGGTTGTTAATAAGCCACGAGCCCCTCATTGCTTTGACCAATTGTATGGAGATAAATAGAAATTTTATTATAATAATATAGGTAAAACAGTTTCCTTACATTAATAAAGAAGATTTAAAAAAAATTGTTGGATGTGTGTGTAATAATCAATTTCTTGCCTACTCCGAATGTGAAAACACTCTTAAAATATTTGTTTTAGTAAGTATAGACATTAAAAATAATCGTTTGTGACTCATGTCCGGGCTCTCTGGAAAATACGTTTTGGTATAACTTGTTACTTAACACTTAGGTAAACAAGTAAGTAGGTAATGTTTCTTTGTAGTGCTGTTGTTGATACAACCTATGTCGTACTCATCTGTTAGGTGATAGGTAAATATCTTTTTATGTATTCGACTGAGGCGCTTGGCTCTGATCACCGACCCGCTTGCCAGTTCCGTTTTTTACCATAAGGGCACGTGGGTCACGGACCCAGGGCCCAGGAAACCTATGTATTTTTCATCCAATAATCAATTAAAAAAAATAGGTACTTTGGTTTCTTAGTTTAACAAATCATTAACATAGCACCCAGATAGCCAGCTGTTCAGCAAAAGTTTCCTTTAATTTGAGACGAATTGCTGCCAGCTTCTGGCTTTCCAAATTTTCACTACAATATGAATAGGACTTGAAGTTGGCGTCAACCTAATAACCAATAAAGTTACTGAACAAAAGTATATTCTGATGTTTTCATTTACGTCTTTTTGGTGTTCTAAAAGGGCTCCAAACTGTGTATTCAAGGGCCCCCGCAGGGCCTAAAACATCCCTCCCGCTTGTCCATCGTGGTCACAACTGATATCTTATCTAGTCTAGCCTAATATTGTGAGTCGTTGTTATACTATTATGGCGGCGAGTAGTTTTAGTTAGTTTTGCAATAAATCAGTCTGTCACTGACCCACGCATTTCATTGACGTCTCATTGGCGACAAAGACGGGATAAATAATATTTATTTTTTCTCTCAAGGAATATCGCGTTTATACGATTAAAAATGCTGATTGGAAAAATTTAACCGTTTAATTTAGGTTCCAAACAGTGGCTTGCGTATAGAATAGAATAGAACATACTTTATTGTACACCAAAATTGTAACACAGCTCTTATACAATAACAAACATTAAAGGGTACAATGGCGGTCTTATCGCTGATAGCGATATCTACCAGACAACCTTTGGATGAACAGGAAGTCAATGAATAAGATAGAGGGGGTAGTCCGTGGTGTACTGCTGCAAAATATATACTACACACCATACATAGACATAATACTTACAATATATATATATATAAATATTGTAATATATATATATGATATATAATTATGTAATAGGGAATATATATATATTACAATATTCGTCTGCGTATATTCGTCGTCCAATATAATATTAAACTAAATATTATTGACGATGAATTTAAGGTAGGTACCTATGTTAATTTTACGGCGGCAACGCACTAGCGAGTCCCTCTCTGGAGTATCTGCAAGTATTAATACATCTCGCGACTACGTGTAATTTCGGCAAGAGCAAGTCATGTACAACGCTCCCTTGATAGCTTTCTTTACGGTTTTAACGGCATTTTCTGCCGCGCCATTTCCTTGGGGTTGGTTCCGAAGTTGTATGTTTTATACAATTATTGTCACAGTATAATTTAAACTCTCGTGACCGAAAACGGCCCGCCGTTATCGTCGAGACGTTAATGCTTAAATCTCATTAAATATTGAGCAACATGTAACATACAGACTGAATTTAATAAGCAAGCCTAAGTCAGGCGTTTTCATTCAGAATATTATGATTCGAATGTTTTGAGTTTATACGTTATTACAGCAGAATACAATAATATATGACCAGATTATACTAAAAAAAAGCTAGTAGCATCTGATGGTAAACACAGATAGGGTCTAAGATAAAACACACGAATCCAAGTAACAACAAAAAAAAGAGTAAAAGCGCCTGGCAAAATATACTTCGCAAACAGCCCATTATCAATGAAAAGTTTGCATAATATGGATAGGCGCAAGAGGTTAGAAGTATTTAGACAGATTGGTATAATTGTGACTACATCCAAACACTGGTGGTGGCAGTGGACATAATTCGGTAGTAGACTGTTTTAAAAAACATAACGTAACATAACATCACGCCTGTATTCCCCGAAGGGTTGGCCAGAGACGTATCCTAATAACACCCTCATCTCGCCGTTATGTCTAAGTCCCATGTAATAGGGGGCGAGCCTACTGCCATCAACCGGGCACAAATCCAAACTCCGGGCCGCTACTGAGGGTTTCCCCACGGAAAAACCCAATAACACTTTGCCCGACCTGGGGATCGAACCCAGGACCTCACGATCAGCAGTCGCGCTTGCCACCACTAGACCGAGGCAGTTAAAAAATAAGGAAGAATTTGATATTATATCTAAAAAGGTACAGAAAGAAACAATGGTTGTAAAAATAAATAAAAGCAATCTAAAAATGGAGATCTGTTCTTGTCGCATGAAACGGCCATTATAGGGAGTAATGTCAAGTTATTATGAAGTTTACGAAGTATGTCATCATCGTTCAATAGTACGGTCACTGTTTAGTGACCAATTTTAAATCGCTTATAACTTGGGCATTCTATTATATACTAGCGGACCCGGAAGGCGTCGTCCTACCCGAGAAAGCAGCGCCACCTACCGGGTACAATTATGAATCTAAATAATCCAGGTCGCCACCCAAACGCATACAAAAAAATTCAATCAAATCGGTCCAGCCGTTTAGGAGGAGTTCAGTGACATACACACGTACAGTCGAATTATACATATAAATATTTCATTGGTTTTTTCATTGTTGCCTATGTTTTTTGTTAAAGTTTCGAGATAATTAATAATATCAAAAAAATATTTCAACTACCCTATTAGGCCAATTTAACCTTTTGCCCTTTTTCTTTTTGAATACAACCTACATTTTGTTGACTATTCACTAACAATACATAATAGTCTATTCGTGATTAGTTTTATCCTTCTTTTAGCACGTCTCTATTGTTTTTATTTCAATAATATATAGGTACTTAGGTAGGTAATAAATTTAATCCCGTCTACATTAGCTTTTGAACAAAAAACCCGTAGAAGTTATTTATGAATAATAAAACAATGAATAAATTGAGCAGGGTCACATTTAGTTACATCCAAGGGCACTTAATAATGTCGAACGTTCTACCTACAGGTAGAAAAAGAGGTATAAGGAAATTGTGTTTGTAACATTAAATTATCGATAAGAATCCAATAAAAAAAAACTTTAAAACCCAATTCGTTGGCAATATATATTTTTAATCATCATGTTTTATGAGCATACATTGAATATAGATAAAGTCTAGTGTTTGCCGCCAAACCAAGGTACGTTTGTAAGAAAGGCACCTTGCATCCAATTGGGAGAATTGTTAGCATTGAACACTTGTCCAATATTATCCAAAAAGGCAGTAATGTCTACTGGTGATTTGGCTGTGGTGCTAGGGGAATATTCAGAGCTAGTTGACTCCGTACTTTTATCTTGGACAGGCTCTGTAGTAGTTTCCACTGCAGCATCATCTCGTTTCATTCTTCCGAAAGAGGCCGAATGAAGAGAGTCGATCAGACAAATGAAGAGGAAGACACTCAAAATCTTTACCTGGAACAATAGATATCTCGTTTTAAAATCTAAAACATACCTCTCTGAATAGTCAACATGAATAAACAAGCTATGTGCATATTTTTTAACCTTTGTCTACTTTATAAAGGTCGCCGTCCATTAACCACTTCAACACCAGACCAGCACCGCCTCGCCTCACAATTCAATTACTGAAAAACGGACTTTAAGCTGTGTGGCACACACTATATTTTAGATTTGTGAATGAAAATAGTGGTCAACGCAGGTACAGCGCGCCGTCCACTCTTGCTAGTTGAAACGTATGCTGGTCTCGTGCTGAAGCGTTTAAATGGACGACGAGCTTACATCTACAAGGTGTATCCGAGTTCATGTAATTCTTTCAAACGACGTGGTGTACTGGTGGCACAAAAAACAAAACACTAATTCAGTGTTTAATCAGCAGTGACAGCCTAGTGGTGTGACCGTCGGACTGCCAAGTCATAGGTATCGAGTTCGAGCCCAAGGCACGCACCTGTGTCTTTTCGGATTCATGTGCGTATTGTATTATTATCAATTGCTTAAAAAGGGTAAAGGAAAACATCGTGAAGAAACCGGCATGCCTGAAAGATATTTCTCGAAGGCATGTGAATTCAAGTCAGAGGCCCATGGGCGGCATAAACTCTGTCACCAGATTAGTCACTAGCCACACGAAAAGAAGAAATGTTTGATGCAACAAAAACTATTTTTTTAACTGTGTTAACTGACTGCGCGGAGCGATACCGCGCTAGTCGTCGTGTTTGTTCTTTTTTACGCATTTTGTTTATTATTAAGCTTTATCAGGCGGTTTAACTACGACCGCTAAACACTATCGCTAAACAAAAAAGGTTTTTTTACAAAAATGATAATGATAAAACAATATTTTGTATGGTCATGGGTTCACAAAGATAACAAACGAGAATAGATGCGTTTTATATCTTAAATAGTAATTTACATAATTGTAATAGGGTATGTGACTATATTTTTTTTAATAGAATACTCTAAACTATTACAAAAATGCTAGGCAACAGTGAAAAAACTAATGACATATTTAATAAAATGCCCAAATTATAAACGATTGAAAATTGCTCACTAGACAGAGACAACATGACGCCACAATGACGTCATACCTTGCAAACTTCATAATTATTTGACACCACTCCGTACAATATCAAAAGGACAGAAAATGCCCCCTCCACAAACTTCGCAAGCGTGTAGCTCCTCTATTTTTTCATCGATTTTATTTATTTTTTCACATATCAATTTGTATCTATACTTTCTTTAAAATAATACTAAATTTTTGTACATTTTTAATAGTAGTCAACTACCCTATTCTGCATGCGAATAATCGATCCATACCTTTGATTTTTGGTACTTAGATCAATAAAAGGCAAATATGCACAATATTTTTGCGCAAGAACAAGTAGGAATATAATATACAAGGTTAGTCGGAAAGGGGGTACTAAGCCGCGGGCCACTTAAGTATCACTGATGATTGTTTTAAAGAGTGTAAAAAAATACGATGTAAAATGATTTTTATTTTAGGTTTTTCAATAATTAGAAAGAAAGAAAGAAAAATGCGTTTATTCGCATTACAGCAAAAATACACCTTAATACTAAACAAAAAAATACAGATAATGATTGTAATGCCAAAAGGGCCTCAGCTCAGCATAATGTCAGATGGTAACACTAGGTGTACCACCTGACGCTGATTTTCAGCTGCAACCCACGAGTGCCGTACGAATAATAAATACATAGGAAAATGTGTGTCCGTTTTTAATGTTATGAGAATAAATTAAAGATGATAATAATAATTGATAATTCTTCTTCCTTGCTTTAGTTACGAAATCAATAAAATGGAGCTTCTAATCCGTGATCCCAAATATGACCTAAAATTTAAAACCAGCTGATCATAGCTGAGGATAGATAGAATTTAGTGTATTTTTTATGAAATCTTTGAACAGCTATTACTCTTAAACTAATGACTTTTGGGGAAAGTTGTAGAACAAAATTTATGCATTATTATGGCTACTTTAACACCCTTTCGGCTTAGTACCCCCTTTCCGACTAACCTTGTATATAAAGATTATTAAAACTTTTATTGTGATTCTTAGTATTCTTACCTTAAAAGCCATGATGGAGAATGCTCGTAAGGAAGGTTCAGCGCCTCCGAATTTATATAACAATTCATATCAATTTTCATGAACATTACAATAATTTTTGAACGCACTTAGCAATCTAATTGACACATTTGATAACAAAATTACTTTAAGTTTATATGTACAAGGTAATTCGAAATCAGTAACCTAATTCGAAGTCAGTAACCCTTGCATTTCCTGCAATACATTTTAATCCAGTCTTTTACATAGCTATGAATGTAGTGTTATGTGTATACGTTGATGCGTCTGTCAGTGATCGTGTAACTTCTAAACAACTTGACCAATTGAGGTCATTTACACAATATGTTTGTTTTGTATTTACTGGTGGCTAATTAACAACTGCGCGGATCATATGATTTGCAAGGTTAAGCTGCGCTGGCCGCGGTCAGTCCGTGGGTGGGTGACCATTCGTTACACTTGAGACCTCTGTGCCTTGGAGAGCACGTTAAACCGTCGGTCCCTGGTGTTATACGAATACCTATGACAGTCGTTACGGATAGTCAGAAGCCCGAATGTCTTACGATTTCGGCATTGCCCACTAACTGGGTTGCGGAGGTCTGATGGCAGTCGCTCCGTGTAAAATATTGGCGTTATACTGGAAGCTGACCCCAACATAGTTGAGAAAAGGCTAGGCAGAACACAACATATTTGTTTTGTCGAGACGATGGTTCATAGCTATGCTAGGATCCGATAGGCGTTGTAGTCAAGTTATTTACCCAAGATCAGCCACGGGAGAATAGCTTGTTCTATAACTATAGAGCAGGGGTCGCCAAATGACGGACCGCAGTCCGCATCTGGACCGCCCCGACCCATTTTGTGCGGACCGCGAGAACACAGCAACTTGCACTACAGAGTATGTAATTTAATAAAAATGTAACACCGCATTATCTTTGCTGAAGTCAATATGAAAAAAAAAACTATGAAATGTTGTGCGGACCGCGATGGTCATTTCATTTCTTAAAACGAACCCCGACCGAAACTAATCGGTGACCCCTGCTATAGAGGACAAAAAGTCTGTACCTACATTGGAAATAATGTCATGAAAACGGGTTAGGAGTACCTACTAGAAATAAGCAATAGATCACAAATATAGCATTTTTAGAATGAAAGTCTGTCTGTCTGTCTGTTTGTTTGTTACCGCATTAGGCCAGAACGGCTGGATGGATTCCAATGAAAATTTTACTGCTGTATAGCTAATAACGTAACTTAAAAACTGAAATATCTTTTATCTCGATTGGTTGAGTAGGTCCTGAGATACACTTTGAGCTCTCTATTGTATGCACTCCCATGGAAAGTAGAGGTCATGATGGATTGTATCCAAAACAAAATAATGAAAAAGAATGACCTGTGTTGGCGACGCATTAATGCGTGAAAATGGGCGACCAGGGAGGTTGGCTTAGGGCGACGGTCGCGCCACCCCGCGGCACTATCACATTTTTTCTGTAATTTTTTTTATTTACTTGGTTTATTACCTATGACAGTCGTTACGGGTAGTCAGAAGCCCGAAAGTCTGACAAACGGTTTAACCTTAGGATATCGGCATTGCCCAGTTACTGGGTTGCGGAGGTCTGATGGCAGTCGCTCTGTGTAAAATACTGGTATTCAGCCGCATCTGGTTAGACTGGAAGCTGACCCCAAGATAATTGGGAAAAGGCTAAGAGGAAGATTAACCTGATGGCATTAATGGTTTTTCAAGTTTTTTAATGAAACGGTGACCAAAGTGTCATTGATTAAATTAATGTATATATAGAGAAAAACTTTTTACTTGGGCGGAGCCGCGAGGGCACTGCTAGTTGATAATAATTTACTTGATGCCATTGTTCTTCCGCGTCTGTTTTGTCGATCAGTTTCTTATAGGCCACTGGCGAATCAGCTCTTATACCATCAAGTAGGCTAAGTTTATCATTAACAGTAGTAAAGACGTTTGATGTGGTTTTTTTTAAATCTTTTGGATTGAGGAAGATCTTCCAGTAATAATTCAACTCAAGATCAAAATAAAACTATTGGTTTGCTAATTTTAAATTAAATTATGTTCTTTCTTCGTGTATTATAACATGGTAAGACTGACTACATAATGTAGGAGTCAGTTCTTATTATCATTTGTATTTTGCTGATGGCGAGTAATTTTCATCTGAGATCATAAGAATTAAGAAGATACGACATACGCGTACGTGATCAATTACTGAATCAAGACTTTTAAATGCCGTGTCAGTCAATATTGATGTAAAGATTTCATTGTACAGTTTTAGAATGATGCAGCGGAAATTGTTGTCCTTGCTGATAGTGGTAATAAATATTTACGATTATATTTCTTTTTTCATGTTTGTGTGATAACTATTTCTAATTACTCCAAATTCGATTTCAAATGTTCTGTTAACCTGTTCTCGGCGAAGATATTTGGAACTCGATTTGAGACATGGATTTCTGGTACCGAATTTGAAGAAGCCAGAAACAGTTCCGTTTGTGCGATGGTGGACCTCGATTAGCTTAGCTAAAATGTTGTGTTAATGCAGTTTATATCAGGCCATAAACGCCCACTGCTAAACATTGGCCTTCATATAGACAAAAATACAATATAGAAAATAAAAAAATAATGATTTTTTATTCGTTTGCAGGCTATACTTCTTCAGCTTCTGTGTTCAGTAGAATCATCAAGAAGGAAAAGAAGTGCATGGTCCAACTTTAAGGATAGCATCAAGGAAATCGGATCCGATATATCAAATTTTTTTAAGAACCTATTCAACAGCATTGGGGATTTTTTTAAAAGCATATATAATTGGTTTATAAATTTGTTTAAATAGGATCTTAAAACCAAAAATAAATCCTGGCAGAAATCAATGCCACAGTTTATGATAGAAGAACATGAACCCGAACTATGTGCCTTTTTTAGACTAGGGACACTAACTTGATAATGGTGCCGATTCTGTTGTGCCAAACAAACTAAACCTAATTTGTATTGTCATCTTTTTCACTCTGATAAAATAAGAAAGAGACAGACGTAAATAAGAGCCGTCATATTTAATTGAACTAAAATTTTCATACATATTTAGACGACAAATTTTCAAGGCGTAAACTAGTTTAACATCTCTAACTTAGTTATCATCTATCACCGTTCTTTTCCGCTGTCTGTTGGTAAAAGACAGCAATACTTTAATTTTAGTTTAGTTGGTGAAAAAAAGAATCAGCACCATTATACGATCTTTATGTATTAATGTTGAGTTAATCCACAATGTAACAATAAATGATGAATCTCAGCAAGTGATAGAATCCCAACTACTAACCTATAATGAATGTAAATTGTCTAAAATGTGATTGTAATGGAAAATAACGTTTTTATTATAAACATGAAAGGCATACTGATATATTATACTTTTATTTATTTACTTTCTGTGCCTTCGCGGCTGCGTAAAGTTTTTCTCCATATAACATTTATTCCCCCCTGTTACCGCCACAGGACGTAATTTTGTAATATCCTTAAACTATTATTTTAGTTATTACCTATGAAATCAGGGTTTTGTATGGAGAATTTTAAAGAAGTTGCTTTTTTCATACTAACATTTTCTTAATTTATTTAACAACTATGAACACTAATGTTTTAAAACTTTTATGCACTAATGTTTAAAAACTAAGATAACGTATGCCACTTAAATTATGCGACAAAAATAAGTTTTGGCAAAGTTAAAACAAAAATAGTGGTCATTTCTGCTAACAAAAAGAGGAGTCATTTTTAAGGTATTTTTTATGTTTAGAAAACTATAAGTAATAAGGTTTTTTTATTATTGGTAGTTGTCTATGATGGTCATTATTCGATATAATATCAAGCAATTGATATATATTTTAAATCATAGAAGTGACGTGGTTCTCTATTTGTGAGAAAAAAACGCCAATTTCATAGGTAAGGACCTAATATTAACCGCTTTAGAGCCTAATTGTTGCCAATTTCACAGTTAAACGAGCCATGCAATAAGATTCTCCCATACAAACGTAAACAGGATGGTTTACCCCATTTTTAACAGACTTCAAAAAGGAGGAGGTTCTGAATTCAATCGCTATTTTTTATGTACGTACACTGATTACGCTGAGATTTATGACGATTACGTGATTCTTTCTTAGTTTGATGCGGAATAGTTGCCTTTTGGTCTCATAAAAATTTAACATAGTTTGGCCTAGTAGTTTTCATTTTATGAACATTTTTGTTTACGTGTACGATGTAATTATTCTACCTGATGTAATCTACAAAAATCCTACTGTAGTTTACAGAACAACCTATTACAGACACTAAAAAGTAAAAAAACTACGTTTAAAAAAACCGACTTCAAAAACTAAAAAGTATAAAAAAACTTAATAAAGATTTAATTTAATACACCTCTTATGCAAACCTAATACCTTTACCATAATATAAAATTAACAGTTTCAGAAGTCGGTGCCTTCAATTTGGTTCAGCGTGGATTAGCACCAACTTCTGAAACTGTTAATTTTATATTATGGTAAAGGTATTAGGTTTGCACATAAGAGCTGTATTTTAATCTTTATCAAGTTATTTTATACTTTTTAGTTTTTGAAGTCGGTTTTTTTTAATTAGGGATAGTTTTGGAAAATCAGTAAATAAATATTTCATTATTTGAGCCAAGTTTCAAGTTTATAAACCCAGCGAATAAAATTTCTCATATAAACTGTACTTTACAACCCCTTTTCAACACTTTAGGGTTTAACTTTAAAAAAATCTGTTCTTAGTGTGCGTTTTTGCTTTTAAATACAACTACTCTCTTCAAACTTCTATCTTTAGCGGTTTAGGATGAGCGAGCCTTACATTACGACATCGATACCTCAGTTCCAAAGTGTAACAAATTCAAATTTAGTGAAATAGAGATAAGTGTGAGAAATTGTTCCCAAAACGATTACGCACAATTTCCAAAGAGTAACAAGTCAATAACTGTTATTGTCGTTCAATTGTTACACCCAATATATTTTTCCTAAGTCTAGATTATTTTATTTTCATACAGTAACAACTCTATTTGTTTCCTTGTCACATGAAAACCTCCTTCTGAATTGTTACACTTTGGAAATGAGGTATCGACATGTTCTTTTATTTACATAGGAACATTAGATGCACAAACTATATAGGGATATACTATATTAGATGTAGTTTTTTTTTTGCACAAAACGGTATCAACTACTACATACTTGTAAAAGCAAACAAATAATGCTAACATTTGAAATTTCCACTAATCATTGAGAGTTTCATTTAATTAATTATCACTATGGTGTCAGTTGCATTGAAAAACCATTAACACCATCTACTTGATAAACAAAGTAAAAAAAAATTAAGAAATATTTATTTAAAAAATTGTTTGTTGAATTTATTACCTCGTAGCGCTACAATTATTGTGTTCTAACACTATCTGCAGAAACAAAAAAAAAAGTAAGTAACATTAAATTCAAAAATGTTTGTGTGCCGTGGTGTTCAATCTCAATATAAATTATTCGCGGTCTACCCTTCATACCACCAGGCTACAGAACCGATTACAACGTACGGTAAAATAGCCGTTCTCAACATTAAAATCTGTTATTTTTCCAAAGATATTAAATATAAATGTCTTTGTATTTTTCATTATTTTGTTTTCCATACAATCCATCATGACCTCTGCTTTATACAAGGTTAGTCGGAAAGGGTGTTAGAGTACCTATAATATAATGGATAACTTTTGTTCTACAACTTTCCCCGAAAGTCATTAGTTTAAAAGATATAGCTGTTCAAAGATTGCATAAAAAATACGCTAAATTCTATCCTCAGCTATGATCAGCTGTGTTTACATTTTAGGTCATATTTGGGGTCACGGATTAGAAGCTCCATTTTCTGAATTCGTAACTAAAGCAGGGATGAAGAATTTTTGAAAAAACTAAAATAAAAATCATTTTGCATGAAAAAAGAAATTATCGAATTATTAAATTTTAACAAGTTCTTTAAAACAGTCATCTGTGATACATTAAGTGGCCCGCGGCTTAGTACCCCCTTTCCAACTAACCTTGTATAGGACTGCATACAATAGAGAGCTCAACCTGTATCTCATGACCTACTCAACCAATCGAGATCAAAATCACCTCAGTTTTTAAGTTAAGCTATTAGCTATACAACAGTAAAAGTTTCATTGGAATCCGTCCAGCCATTCTGGCGTGTGCGGTAACAAACAGACAGACATTAATTCTAAAAATGTTATATTGTTCATTTCTAGTAACCCTAGCCGGTTTTTCGTGAAAATAATATATTTCTAATGTAATGACTTTTTGTCCTTTACAGTTTTATTATAATATAGAAACAGAACATAATTATTAGATAAATAATATGCGTAAGGACCTTCTTCATTGTCCTGCTATGTCTGAATTGAATAGTTCTGGTTGGTATACAGAATTTTGCAACAATTAAGACGATTCTTTGTGTTTATTTTTCATAAATAGTGGATTAAAATAACAACTGATTATGTAACTTATCATGAAACTTTAGCTCGTAGTTTGTAACGAATAATATATTGTTTGTCTGTGGTGTTATTGTGATGTGATTCAGTGGGATCGGCGTGTCACCTCCGGTGTACGCCTATTACTCAATTTAGGTTGTGATCAGGGTGGGCAAAACTTCTTAAACATTTATTTTGTTGACCCAGGTATAATTTATAGTCCTGACTTTTAGTCAACAATACCAAATACTAAAATCTACAGCTTCATAGTCCTGTAAAAAGTTCAAGCGACTTGATGCAATATAAAGATATACACCCATATTCTAAGACGTTCCTCCAAAACTTACTCGACTCATACTCGACTCAGAACGGCCTCGAAACCACCTTCAAAATTGTATTCTTAGTCACAATTTCGAGTGAACTTTGAGGTTCCTCGACGGAGTCATTACGTCATAATTTGAATTATCTGCATCGCGCAAATAACGCCGCGATAAAAAATTGTAAGGATTATCGTAAGCATATTCGACAGTCTTCAAAATTATTTTTTATTACATACGAACTTTGACACTTCCTTCCTTTATGTAGGTTCCGAGGTACCTTGAGTTTGACAGATGATTCCTTAACTCGACTGAGGAAAAATCTCGAGATGAGGACGTTTATGTCAAGTCGAGGTGGAGTCGAGTCGAGTAAGTTTTGGAGGAACGTCTTAGAATATGGGTGCTAGGCTCAGTTGCACCAACTAACTATAACTGTTAACTTGCCATATTTATGTAAATTTGTGCTGATTTGACAGAAGTTTTGGTATGGTTACGGTTATAGTTAGATGGTGCAACTGAGCAATAGTATTTCAAAATATATTTTCATACTGACAATCTAACTCACTGACTGACACATCAAAACCTATAGCGTACTTCCCGTTGATCTAGAATCTTAAAATTTGGTCTCAAAAGGTCTCATAGCACAAATAAAGGAACAAATCTGAAATCATTAATTTCTAATTCAAAGTGGATATACCACTTGTCAGACTTAATTTTGCGGAGGTTTTTCATACAACGTAGGTACATGAAAATGCCGGAAAACCGGATTCTGTTAGAGAATATTTTATGAGGAAAAAATTATATCAAATATATTCAGATATGAAGTTTAGCTGTAACACAAAATTAGTAATGTTAAAAAGAAATGGTTTATCTAGAAATTCAAGAATTACGAGAGCCGAACGTGACTGTGACAAAACGAGACTTAGGTAACGGTAATTTAAACTGGAGCGTTTAAGAATTTGGCCGGAATCCAAACAAACTTCCTTAAAAATGCACTTAAAATGAAGTCATGGTTTCGCCAAAGATCCAAAAAAAAAACCTAAATCACTGAAATTTATCCAGGAATCGATTCTTAACAAACTACTTTCGGGGTTTGCGTTTATTATGTTACACGTTGTACAACGGTACAAGACCTACTCGCATTTGTCCGTTTTTAGGGTTCCGTACCCAAAGGGTAAAACGGGTTACCCTATTACTAAGACTTCGCTGTTCGTTCGTCCGTCCGTCCGTCCATCCGTCTGTCACCAGCCTGTATTTCGTGAACCGTGATAGTTAGACAGTTGAAATTTTCACAGATGATGTATTTCTGTAGCCGCTATAACAACAAATACTAAAAACGGAATAAAATAAATATTAAGGGGGTTCCCATACAACAAACGTGATTTTTTTGCTCGTTTTTGCTCGATATTGATAACGGCAACAGGTAGACGCTTGAAATATTCACAGAATATTTAGTTATATATTCATTTTAAAAATAAATAATTAAATTAAAATAAAACAAAGGGGGGCTTTTTTGTAGATAATGGCACGGAACCGTTCGTGCGCGAGTCCGACATGCACGAGGCCGGTTTTTTTTAAATTTCATTTGTTATTAATTTACAATTTGATGTGGTTGTCCAACCATGGATCGAATCATTGCGATAAAGGTAATATAATCAAAATAATGACATTACCAACATTTTATAGTTCATTTTATGTAAGTGAACAACATTTTCAACTCATTGTAAGTTTTACATTTAAACAGAGGACTGTTACAGTGATTCATAAAAGAAATGCATCTAACGTAGAGCTGTTCTATTGTCACGACAAATAGGTAGTCGAAGTATATTATAAACACAGGATATTATATGAAAATATTATATTATAGCATTTACTTTGATAAGTTTGATGTTCTCTGACACGGCCCTTGTATGTGACAGTCCTATTGTCCCCAGTAATTTTGTCTGCTCGCTTGATTACATTGACAAACGTGCGTACAAAAGTGAATTCAGACCTTCCTGTTAATCCTTTGTGTCCAGTAGAAGTTAGTACGTCGAGCGGTCAGCACATCCATTGTTGTCTGACATCAACAGACTGCCTACTCTAGTACATATTATCAAATAGTTACTGATATTCAATTGGGTCAAAACTAAACAAAAGTATTGAAGTAAGATTGTAAGCTGCTATGGATTTACGGCTGACAATATTCCTTTGCTTTGTAAGTAAAAAAATATATTTATTACTGTTATAGAAAGAGTGTGAAAATGTAATTAGTGCTTTTCGATCGTTCCAGTTCGTGATTGCAATCGCTTCGGCCCTTCCTTCCGAACACAGAAATGGGTTACGGGACAAACGTGACGTAATGGATTCGATGAAGAATGCGTGGACCGAGGTCGTGAAGACGCTGAGCGATGCCGGCGATGCAGTAGTGCATGTATTTAAGCCGACCGAGAAGAGCGTGATTGACAAAATGACGGACAGCATCAAGAGTTTAACGAAATAACCAGTTCTTTGCGATATCTACTAGTGGTTACGTAAAAACGAGTATTGATACGGTACAAGTTGATCATAATGATATAATACTGACTCTGTTGTCCAACTATTCAGAATTTATTTAAGGTAAACAGGTAAATAAAATCATTTATAGCTACTATTCATTATTAGCTACTACTAATTAATCTTTAAACAATAGTCAAATTACATAATAATTATGATAAGGATAAAAAAAATGCAAACCATTATTTCTTCATATTTCGTATTTAATTATAATAAAAACAATAATTAAAGATGACTAAAACAAATATTTAGAACTTTTATTGTAACATGTTAATAAAAATGGCATTACAAAAATACATTTTAGTGCAAAATGCGTACAGATTACGAGTACGTCGTGGTGCAAACATCTTATAAGGAAATAATAACACTTTGTTGTGCAATATGCAGTTAAACCTCACTGTGGCAAGGTGGACATGAGTCAACCTCGTATATACCATCTCTGTAGCAAACATCAGCGTCGGCGTCATTATCGAGTATATTAATTAGTTTATCAGTGCTAGGACGTGATCTCGGCGCGGCACTCTCTGGGAAATCCGGTCTTTGATGGTACCCTTCATTTTTCTGCTTATGTGGGGACGGAAGTATGAAAACACCGACGGCCATTTCTTTTTTAGTTTTAGTAGGCTCTTCTTCCACATCCTCGTCAAGAATGTGGCTACTGCGCTTCAAATCTGAGATGTTGCGTTGGAAGAACTCCGATTTGTGTCGCTCGCGAATGAACATGCAGTATGCTATCCATATGATGACCAACGCTGCCTGCAAAAAACGAATAACATCAATTAAAGTAAATGATACATAAAATGACGTTGTATATCCGTCGTCTCTTTCTCTCATATTATCGACTGGTATCGACATTTTAAAAGTTAATTATTTCAAGCATTTTGTTACGTCAAATCTCTAAATTGGCAAACCAACTTATACTATAGGTAAGTACCAATTTTTTTGGTATAAGTAAAAAAACTATTATAAACTCACCAAAACCAGAGCGACGATAAATCCGGAGATGTAAAAACTCATTTTTTTAAATATATGGTGTATTTTCCGTTATCGATAGTGAGACGAGTGTTGCAAACGAGGTTAGATTGGAACACTCGCGGCGAGCGGTCCCGACGTCGCACTCAATTAGTGTCAGTTGAAACTTGTGGCTCTTTTAGACTCTGATGTCATTGGGATTGATTGAACCCTCACGATGTGAACTATGGGATTTATCTCGATAGAACACACACGACTTGTTTATAGAAAGGACGAAGGAAAACAGTAGGGCCTGATTTGTAAGTTTTACACTGTGAGTCGTTCTGGAATTACCTGAGCGTCGCCGCGTCGTTTTCCTGTAAGTGATGACGTTGTGATAATAAGTAAGCGATTTGCAATATAAGTTTTTCAATATCTTAAAAAGGAATCTCTGGAAACGCATCAATAGCTTGAAGTGTGTAAAACATAAACATAACATCACGCCTGTATTCCGCGAAAGGTTGGGCAGAGGTGTATAGTAACACCCTCAGTTCACCGTTATGTTTAAGTCCCATGTAATAGTGGGCGAGCCTTTTGCTATCAACCGGGCACAAATCCAAACTCCGAGCTGCTACTGCGGAGTTCCACACGGAAAAATACAATAACACTTTGCTCGACCTGGGGATCGAACCCAAGACCTTACGATTAGCAGTCGCGGTTGCAACCATTAGACCAACGAGGTGGCTACGACATATTTTGTCATATTATTTAGATTTCTGTGGAGTAGGTACAACCAAACAAAATCGCGTAGAGGTCAAAGTGACGAATTATAAAATTAGCACCTCAACATATTTGAAGATGAAATGATATTGAACTGACCTGGAATGTCATAGGTTACTTGCTTGCGAGCTAGACTTGGTTTTATATATTTTTTAAATATTTTAGTATTAGATTTAGATATTTTTCTGTGTCGTAAGACAAGTTCGCATCGTCCCGGCAAAAAGACGACTTCACATGTCTCCAGTGTCGGAAATTGTGAAAAAGGGATAAGCGTAACAGCCCATTGTAGTACCACTGCTGTTCACGGGCCTTTTCGAATGAGTAGAAGTATTGAACTTTGTTCTAATCTGCGATCATCAATCTGCATGCGTAGCGTGGACATTATGGGACATTGGGAGTGTATTAAAAGAGCCCCAACGAGTAAGTACGTCAGCCCCGCTATCAACCTTGCTAACTGGCTAATGTCACAAAATAGACAGGTACAGAAGTCAATCTACATACAAGTGCGCTCGAGCAACGCACACATAGACACTGCTCACGGACACGATATCTCTCACTGTTTGCTACTAGAGTGCGAGTGAGTGCGAGTGCCATGCGCTTGAGAGAGATAGATACATAGATAGAGCGACCGGCGAGCGTAGGTATGAAAAGTGAAGTACATACATGTGATTGACTTCTGTACCTATCTGTTTTGTGCTAATGTCTTCACCACGGCATATGCTACTCTCACATAATGCAGACACGAGAGACGAAGGAGTTAGCGATCTGTTAGGTGATCCAAGTTCAGTAGTAGATAGGTAATATATTAACTGGCTAAAATACTTTAGACTCTCGAGGTATTTAAGATACCTCTTTTGCTGAACTAGACGTAAGTAACTCTAGAATTCATCGGCTTTTTTTGGTTGTAATAGGATTGATACACAAGCACGCCCATCAGTTGATTGCAAAACTTAGCAGATTTGGAGTTAGCATACAATGTGGGATTGCTGGGAGCTCTTCATTTTACTTCTGTCAATATCGAAGTTTTAAATCTTGGAGTCTTCTTTCTCTGCCAATAAAACGTTCTTGTTAATAGATCTACACAATCTTTTCAAAGTACTCTGTGATCTTTTCTGTCCGTTTAAGCATAGATAATACACATATAACCAGAGATGTTTATGTTACTCACAGACCTCCTAGAGATATGAAGTTACGAAGCTAGAGTACGCGCAAGATAACTCTGCGTGCGACGGAGGGCTTGCTAAATGTTACCATGATCGCAAAAATACAAAGTAGGTACTACTTTTTAAAGAAAAGTAATATATTCGTGAGCATTAAAATTGGGCAGCCCTCTTTTGCGGTTTATTATATTTTAATTGAGCTAAGTTATGTACGTTAAAATCCACTACCTACCAATTAAACTAATTAGTAAATTTTTACGTAATTTGCAAGGGAAAAGAACTAAGTATATTTAAATGTACCGTGAATGAATAAGAATGCATTATGATTATTATCGTCTGATGAGGTCTACTATAATCTTCAGTATAGTATTTTCTTTTATTCCTAAAATCAGGTAGATCTAGTGACAAAGTTAATAAAACGGCAACACTATGGCGGACCATGATTAGTTCCGATTTTGGCCGCGCGCAGAGTTATCTTGCGCGCACTCTACTCAAGTCAACTGTCGGCTCATTCTTCTAAAAAGTTTGGAAGAAAAATATTTTTTCTCTATAACGTACCTACATCTGAGAAACGTTGCTATTAAAACTCATGCGGTTCGCGGTTGTGTGCCGTTTGTTTACGTCTTTAAGTAATTACAATTAGTACGAAGCGCATCAGTAGGTACTGCAAATGGAATTCAGCGAGCAGTGCGCAATAGACTTAAAACAATAGTAATTACTACTACTCGCCTTTACCTACTGCAGTAATTATATAAACTTTGTTTATATTTTTATGCACTTGTTAACAAAGCCAATATGATTGAAATTTGATGTACTTTTATAATTATATTTTATCTTATTTAAATATATATAATTATGATATTGTAGTTTGTGGTTTCTTTTGTCACAAATCGACGTCTACAGCTCTACACGAAAGAGCACGAAAAATGGGGGCGCCACTAATCATATACTTTGATAGTCTTATTAATTTTAAGTCATTTTGAAGGTCTTTATACACATTTAGCGCCTAATAAAACACAGACTGACACAGCACAGACACAGAATTACAGGTTTACAGGATGCTGGCTCTACGTCATACAATCTTCAGATGCAAATATTTTTATACGGTGGAAATTTTGTCTTTAAACGGCAAAACTCCCTATAGTTTAGGGGAGAGGCATCATATCGGATCGTTGCGTAATATCGGATAGGGCAGTATCTCGCCTTTTTCAATAGTGACATCTATTTTTTATTTTATACACTAATAAGCAATCATATGATGGCGCCACTGCAGAAAGTTTGACTGTCTATTAACAAAAGTGGCACAACAGTGAGCCAACGTTACTTTTTTCGAACGCGAAAAGATATTTTTTGTTTAAAAAAGTGTTGTTTTCATAGTGATAAGTAACATTATTGCTGTTATCGCTGCTTTTGATGAAGTGTAGTGTTTATCTTTTTAATTCCGAAAATGGTAATATTTAAAAAGTTGTTCTTGTAGGTAGGGAGACCGGGGACAAACGTAACACTTTGTACTTTTACTGTAATTTCTGTCATTCTATTACATTTTTGGTTAAATTAACATTGCCATATATAAGTTTCGTTTATGCTCTACAAATATACATATACTTATACTTAATAGATATCAGTTTTTAAAAGTTACACAGCTTTTAAAAAACCTTGTCGAATGTTACTTTCGTCCTCAGGGTCAGGACGAAAGTAACACGGCACGGGTCGAAAGTAACATCGTAAAGGTTCTGTGCATTTAATGTAATAAAAAAGAAATGCAAGATTAAATCAAAGAATTATTTATTACAAAAATAATTAACAAAAACCGGCCAAGTGCGAGTCGGACTCACGCAAGAAGGATTCCGTACCAATATCTATAAAAACGGCAAAAATAATCACGTTTGTTGTATGGGAGCCCCCTTAAATATTTGTTTTATTTTAATTTAATTATTTATTTTTAAAGTGAATATATAACATCATATTCTGTGAATATTTCAAGCGCCCACCTGTTGGCATTATCAATATCGACCAAAAACGAGCAAAAAAATCATGTTTGTTGTATGGGAGCCTCCTTAAATATTTATTTTATTCTGTTTTTTAGTATTTTTGTCATAGCGGCAACAGAAATACATCATTTGTGAAAATTTCAACTGTCTAACTATCACGGTTCATCAGATACAGCCTGGTGACAGACAGACGGACGGACGGACGGGCGGACGGACAACGGAGTCTTAGTAATAGGGTCCCGTTTTACCCTTTGGGTACAGAACCCTAAAAACAAGAAACTTAACATATATTTTATACAAGGTTAGTCGGAAAGAGGGTACTAAGCCGCGGGCCACTTAATGTATCACTGATGATTGTTTTAAAGAAAGTGTTAAAATTTCAAAATTCGAAAATATTTTTTTCTTTGAAAAATTCTTTTTATTTTAGTTTTTTTCAAAAATTCTTCGCCCCTGCTTAAGTTATGAATTCAGAAAATGAAACTTCTAATCCGTGACCCCAAATATGACCTGAAGTGTAAACACAGCTAATCATAGCTGAGGATAGATAGAATTTAGCGTATTTTTTATAAAATCTTTAAACAGCTATTTCTCTTAAACTATTGACTTTTGGTGAAAGTTGTAAAACAAAAGATATACATTATTATGGGTACTTTAACACCCTTTCGGCTTACCCCCTTTCCCACTAACCTGGTATATAGTAAATATGAAAAAAACAACTTTTATGATTCATAGAGGGGCAAAAGTAACATGTTACTTATGTCCCCGTAGTGGTATGTTACTTTTATACCCAACCACGTTTTTATTATTACATACGTTAGTACTTAAAAACTGAATGTCCTGCTCAAAAATCATTTACACAATTCTAAAAGCAATCTAATCAAGAATTACTAGGTAAATAGTCACATTGATATCATCATCTTAATACTACGAAAACACTAAATGAATAAACATCAAAAATCTTACTTTTGGTGCGTAAAATCACTTAATGTCCTCTAACCCAATCTAACAGCACCGCACGCGCGCGGCATCTGATCGTAACCAGGGGGGACATCGTCGCCTGCTTTTCAACAGCCGCATGCGGCGTTTCGGCCATTAGACAATGCTACAGAGCGTTTGTTACTTTCAACCCGCCGTTACTTTTGTCCCCGGTCTCCCTACATATTCGGCTATTTCAAATCTTTATATCGGATACCTATACGAGTCTTATATTAGATATCCGATTTTAAGAGTGAGGTAAAATAATATTATAAAAACGTGAGTTAAAATGTCCTCCCTAAGCAAAAAAAAATACACTTATTATTATTATTAAATTTTGCTGTGCCCGACAGGGTCCATATTGGTCTTTTACTTGTTATACCATCTATGTAATACATATGGAATGCAATAACGTATTGAGTATTGATCAATTATCATAATGTAAAATATTAGAGGGTTCGTTTCATTTTCATAATAGCTGTTTCCTAATACCAGATATGAGAAAAAATATTTTTTAAAAACTACCTTACTTAACTTTTTTAAAAACCATCAATACTGCCATTTCGTATAAAATATTATGTAAATAAAAAAAAAAAAAATTAATGTATCAAATTATTTTTTGCATCTTGCAGTACATGAAATATATATCACAAAAACATAAAATTTGAAGGTCTACGCCATTGTTTACTATTTATTTTTATATTTTAAACACAAGTTACCGGTGTTTGGTGCCTTTCCTTCCATACAGCGATAATTGATAACCTCCGATAGTTAAGCAGACGGAGCAACAGCTTTAAGAGAGATATTTATAGACATTCTTGACGTCATATTAAGCTGCCAGTTGTTGACTCGAACTTGACCCACATTGTCTAATCGAAGAGGTCAGCAGGATCTTTCACAATGCCACTTATCATATAAAAATAAACCACTGTAACGGGTATGTTATTAAAATTAGACACAGGAATAATTTAAACCTAGTTTTATTATTATATTGCTACATACAAATAATATTTTACTTGAAAGTTTATTTGCAGGAACTTAGACTAGATTTTTATCACTTGCTACTCGGTCCGTCACGGGGTTGTACTGAAAAAAACAGAGATTTTTTTTATTAGATATAATTATGTAAATAATACTATACAAGACTGTTCTTGAGGACAGGTCAATAAAAATGATAGTCTCAGTGCAAATCTCCGCAAACTGAATATTACACATCTTATCGACTTTGTGTGAATCTTTTAATTTTCCGGTCTAACCTTAGGATATCGGCATTGCCCAGTAGGTAATTGGGTTGCAGAGGTCTGATGGCAGTCGCTTCGTGTAAAATACTGGTACTCAGCCGCATCTGGTTAGACTGGAAGCTGACCCCAATATAGTTGGGAAAAAGCTGGGCAGAACGAACGATGAACGCTGTTAATTTTCTAACTCCTTCCGCGAATTATGATTTTTTCGTTATGTTAATAATTTTCATTTTAAAATAATATATGACCTTGTATAATGAAGGATTTATTATTATATTTTTCCGAACTTATTAATCAATTTTTATACTTTATGCATTAATTTGCGTGATGTGACGCAGTGATTAAATTTATAATAAATACGTCTGAAGATTAAACACAGTCATGACATTATTTAGTGTTACATGCTCACTAGTATCCAGTCAAGATGTCTGGTCTGACTTCTGGTTATTGGCTTTTTTATGTAATATTTTGCCACAGGCTGACGGCACACCTAGGGGGCTGATGATGTCACACTTGATGAATCATATTTTATTTCATATTTGCAATCATAATTGCAAATGAACTGCATGCAATAGCCACATGCAGCTTGCAGGCAATTTAGATGCAGTCAGTGCATCTGTGTGACAACTATCGACTGGATGTGCAGCCATTACGATTATGAAACGATATATCGTTCACCAAATGTGATGTTATTAGCTCCTCAGGTTACCGCGCGCCGCCTTTGAACACCTACAACTCCAAGAGGATTGCTAATCCGTTACTAACCTAACTACTACTAATTATTAATAAATTATTATTCACTACCTCAACAATAAACCTATTGACTGTATATTGATACATAACATCGCGCCTGTATTCCCCGAAGGGTTGAGCAGAGGTGTATAGTTACACCCGCCGTTATGTTTAAGTCCCATGTAATAAGGGGCAAGCCTATTACCATCAACCGGGCACAAATCCAAACTCCGGGCTGCTACTGAGGAATTCCATACGGAAAAACTCAATAACATTTTGGCCGACCTGGGGATCGAACCTAGGACCTCACGATCAGCAGTCGCGATTACCACCACTAGACGAACGAGGCAGTTAGAGGATATTGATATGTATTAAAATATAATACTTACTTTGACTTCCAGGGTCAACAACATTCACTGCAATTAAATAAATAAAATGTTAATTTAAAGTTCAGTCATTCATCATCATTTTAGAGCTCTTTAAAAATGAATTTACTGTAATTTAGAACGCTTATAAAATGAAGTTACAGTATTTTAATATTTTGCTATTTTACAGATAGTTATTATGAATTTGACTATTAAAAGATTTTTTTAAAGGTACATAGGTACAAATAGCGGCACGTAAGTTGAACCAAAATGGCCGTCGTCCGCGCAGGTATAAATCGCGGCAGCTATAATTACGCGCGGCCCCTCGCGGCGCACCCCATACTGCACTTCGATTGAGACCCGAAAATGTGTTACTGCGCATTCAAAGTCATAGTTCAACTTTTGTGCCGCGATTTATACCTGCGCGGACGACCGCCATTTTGGTTCAACTTACGTGCCGCTATTTACACACAAGTTTGACTAAAAGATACTTGACGATAAAACAGAAGTATGATACACTAATGTAAGTACTTATTATTTCCCTGTGCTTTATCCTAAAACTTTTATATGCTTATCGAATATTACAGTGCATATTGAGTTCTGTGTAAAAAAAAAGAAATTACCTTGTTCGCCACCGTCTACAATATTGACTGCAAAAAAAAAGAAATTTCATATTAATTAACAACTTTTTTATAGGTGATATCACACTGGCATTCCTCCAGCGTAAGCGCAGACCCGTAGATAAATTGATAAACTCTGGTACTATTTGTACCCAGCCCCCTTATTCAGAACAATTCGATAAATCAGTTATCGAACAATTCGGTATGTTATCTCTTTTTCTCTTGTTATGAGAATTAAAGATCTCCTTTTTTTAGTATAGTTTAGACTAACCTGGTATCATAGTTTATGCCGCCCATGGGCCTCTGACTTGGCTTCACATGCCGTCGAGAAATATCTCTCAGGCATAGGTTTCCTCACGATGTTTTCATTCGCCGTTTTTAAGCAAGTAATTATACAATACGCACATGGATCCGAAAAGTCAGAGTTGCGTCCTTTGAGTTCGACCTCGAGACCTATGACTTGGCAGCCCGACGATCACACCACTAGGCTATGACTGTTTATATAGAATTGAAGATGAAACGAGATAACAAACCAAATCCACAATCAACAACTGCTTATCGGAGGGGTTTTGAATAGGGGTGCTGGCCTTCAAAATTGTTTCAGGGAGCGTCTTTATACAACGCAAAGTGTGTCACTGTCTCGTAAACAAGGCCTTTTGCAATTTCACTTGTAAGTTACCTTTTTTTTATTGTGGGATATTCCTCATGGATTTCCCTCGCCCGAGGAAGGGGACTCTCTGCCGGACTCTTACCGGCTAAAACCCCACGATGCTCCTCCTTCTAACCTATGGCCGGGGTCACGGGATTCGCTATTGCATGCACCGCAACCCCGGCAGACTTTTAAGTTACCTACTATTCATTTGTTGTAAAGTAAAATAAAGGTAGGCAAACTTGAAACGATGTTTTTTTTCGTGCGGTTAGTGACTAGCCTGATGTCAGAGTTTATGCCGCCCATGGGCCTCTGACTTGGCTTCACATGCCGTCGAGAAAAATCTCTCAGGCATGCCGGTTTCCTCACGATGTTTTCCTTCACCGTTTTCGAGCAAGTGATAATTATACAATACGCACATGAATCTGGAGAGTCAGAGGAGCGTGCCTTGGATTCGAACTCGAGACCTATGACTTAGCAGTCCGACGGTCACACCACTAGGCTATCACTTGAAACGATGATATTGTTATTATAAGCTTAAATTAAATAAAAAAGGAAATTTAATACCTTGCTGGTCAGCGTCAACGATGTCAACTGCAATGAAAAAAAAAAACAATTCTTAAAGAAATCTATTGTAGGGGTACATATTTCCTTAGTAGGTGATAATTATGGTTTATGTTATCTAATCTACGATGAGCTTATACCGAAAAGGGTGTTATCGGCCATATCGTATGGACCCCACATGAGAATTGACCGAGAACTAAGTAGTTAATGGATATAATCTATAAATTAGTTCTGATAAAAAACCATCATCCTCATAGTATTATGTGCCCGTAGCCATTCACAGCCAATATTAGGTACGCTAGAAGACACTATTATGAGGGAATACCTATTGCCAGCCATAATAAAAACTCTTAGCAAATGGATTAGTGATTGTAATAAGTCTTCTTGACAAAACCTTTAGTAGCCTATTACGTCACCCATGGTGGTTCTTTCCTGGATATCACAGAAAAAGTATATATCGAAGGGTGCGAGGTACAACCCAATAAGTACCAAAAAGTTACTATTCAGAAAATTGAGTTTGAAATTTTGATGACGTGAAAGTAGGTACCTACTTAAGTTTCATTATGTTGAATTAGATGCAAATTCTTAATAATTTAACAGTTAAATTATTAAGAATTTGCATCTAATTTGACATAATGACAATTCATTCAAAATTGTCGTCATCAAAATTTCAAACTCAATTTTCTGAATAGGAACTTTTTGATACTCATCGCACCCCTCGATAGATAATATTAAATAAAAAATAGAAAATTAGATAATATCATAAAAACTTTACTGTTAATGGCTACCATCCCTTTTCTGAGTCATTAGCTACCTATTGTACCTATATACCTGCGGTCGAACTATTGTTATATTGTAATATTGTATACTACTATGCTCACAAGTTAATTGTAATGTTCTTGAGGAAATAAAGTTCTTTAAACCTAAGTATAAAGTCTGGATTTCAATTACAGTCATACAGCAATGACATTATCATTGCTCTATGACTGTGTACTGACCACAGCCAAGTAAAGAATGTAAAAAAAATCACAGATGAAATGCTAATGATTTCTTAAAATAAAATATTATTGCTTGCACTTACTTTGATGTTCGCCATCCACCATATTTACTGGAAAAAACAAAATAATTTTAACAACATTTTTATTAATACTAAAATAACATACTAATAGAAAGTTGGGCTTCACTAATATGAACATGGCATGGCAGGAAGGAACGCTGATACCTGAGATACAGGACATGTTCCTAGTTTGGGTGTCAGGAGTTTCACACAACGTGTATTTACTCAGCCTATTCTTATAAGGATATAACTTATTTTAGTACATAATGCATTGTAAACCCTTTGTTCTCTCCTTATTGTATTAGGCTTATGAAAATAAATTATTATTATTATTACTTCAGCCATAGAGTCATAGATCACCTACCAAAAACATGCTTGTTGTACTCAAAATGTTATGTCATTTATTCTCTTGTTATTTTCAACAAATCTTATTTTCAATCGCGAATCTAATAATATTACAAAAACAAAGTTAGGTAATCGAAACCTTTAACGGAAATTACCAATCAGCGCAAAAAATAGAGCTTTATCAATTCCATGGAATTATAAATAAAGAATTTCTATATATAATTCATATTTTATTATAAATTAAGAATAATTATAAATATTATGGTTTCAAACTCGTGTCGATATAACATACATATACATGTAAATTTTGTTGTTAACCAAAGTTACCTTGAGTTTATGGTATGAATTAGAATAATAATATCTGAATGTTTATTTTGGGTTGGCAATGTATTAATATACTAAGGTATGAGTGACGTATGATATTATAGGCTGCGATGTTTACTTTATTATACAAGAACGATATTCATCATCACCAAAGCTTGATAGGCTCAACAAAATTGGAAATTAATACGTTATACAGGGTGTAAACGAAATCATGTAATTCCTTTTTCAGCAGTCGCGCTTGCCAACACTAGTAGAACGAGACAGTTAAAAAAAATGTTATAAAATGACCATTCAACTTTACATAATGGGCATTAAATATACATCCACACAAACTTACAACAATAAATAATACGTGACTAGGAATATTAAATTCATAGATAGCAATTCAAGATTTGGATTTCCCAGACTAGTTTTTATGTACTTTGCTAAGTAAAATGTCGGTGCCGATAACAAAAGTCGTTTGTCTATGACAATAAATAAAGTGATGTAATCAATTAATTTACAAACATATACACCACTAGCTGTGTCCTCACGGCTCCGCCCGTAGCCTATGTTACTCAGTGATAATGTAGCTTAATAGCGGCAAAAGATTTTTTGAAATCGGTCCAGCAGTTTTGAAGTTTATTCGTTACACACAAAAATACAAATCTTTCCTCTTTATAATATTAGTATAGATTTTTTATTTGTCGAGACGATGGTTGGTAGTTATGCTGAAATCCGATAGGTGGCGCTGTAGTCATATTATTTAAGCGGGCACAGCCGCGGGAGAATAGCTAGTTAATAATAATTATTGAAAGAAAATACAAGGAAAAGGTTGAAATAGTTTGTGTAAGGAATAAAGAAAACATCTCACCTTGAGGCTTCGCCATTGTCATGGTTACCAGAGCGACCAGCAGCAGAACAATCTGCAAGAGAAGAACACTGTTTAACTTCTTAAAGTAGCGAATCTTTTGTACATATAATGAATCTTGTACGTATAATGAATTACATTTGATACCGTGCTTCTTACAATGGTCAAGTCAAAATTTCGTTTTGTTAGTGATTACTTGACTTTTCCTCAAAGTAGAGATATTTAAATAGAGCTTATGAGTTGCGACTGTTTTAGCAAAAATAATGCGTTGATTTTTAAAACTGTGTGTTGAACATTAGTGGGTTAAAAATAGTGTGTGTCCTTATACTCTGATTTACAAGAATCACAGTAGGTAGTAGGAGTTTAGTTTCTGCGTTTCTAACTTTATAGTTACACTAGTTTTTCACTCAAAAAACATAATGGAGGGAAGGCTATATAATAATACTAGTACGCACCGTAAACTTGCTCATGATTATAATTTTACTCTTTACTCTTTACCAAATAAGATAAAACTGCCTACCAAAGCTAATTAATGATCTTTATATAGCGGACATGACAAATATTGATGTTTTAATAGTAAACAAAGCGATAACCTCCGACCACTCGGTCTTGGACCAAAAACTTTTTAATCATAAAAAGACGAAAATTCTAAATGCTCTTATTTTCCTCCTACAAGTCTGTACTATCTGCTAGGTTGATAAGCCGGTTTCGATAACATAGATGAGGAAGAAGTGCTTGGCAATAATCAATTTATTTTATTTGTTGGTTACCTTGATTGACATCGGTAGGTAGGTACTATAATTATGAACTTATAGTTCAAAGTTCGATAAGTATCGATATTTGTATATCGTAGCAGGCGGAGTATCTTAGATTATATACCTCTAGATCAGCTACACTCAACCTGCGGCCCGCGGGCCAGCATATTTTTATTAAAACGTATAAACATCTTTGTTAAAACTTCTTTTTTCATTAATAAAGTATCTACATCGTTAACTTGGAATTACGGTTTAATTAAGACCTAAATAATTTTTGCGTGCGGCCCTTGACACCATGACTGAAACGTGTTTGTGGCCTCTATAAAAAAAAAGGTTGAGTATGGCTGCTCTAGATCGAACCACCGCGTGGCCGAACATGAGACAGCAATATTAAACTAAAATACTCCATCCTCCCACCGTAGAGCATACAATATACACTTAACACTTAACTAATGGAGTCTATTTCTCATAAATACAAGAATAAGGGGAAACCAACGTTCTGTGACAGTGAGTTGGTCAATTGGCTAACATTAAAAAGTTCGCCACAGCGAAAAAACGGCACGTCACATGAGACAGGAAATACGATGCTTTGTTTCAGTTTTCTTACAAATTTTTTATATGTGCTTTTCAGTTCCACACTTCCTACTATAATCATGGCTATATCTAGAGGCATAATATACCTCTTCTATTATAATCTAAGCGTAGTATATATGACGTAGACAAGGGTTTTGTCGACGGACACAATGGCAATTTGTAATTTTGTCTATTCTTCCGACGAAAAAACCATTGTCTACGGTGGTCGTGCTACGCTTGCAGATAATGGATATACGATGTGCTTTTTACAGTTTTCAGTTTAGAATTGTTATCGGTAGCTGGTAACACTGGACAATGTTGATAAAGGAGGGTAATCGTCAAGATGAATTAAACGTACCCGAAGTTATAAAAACTGTGGCCATTCGACGGAGCAGAGGATTCCATGTCGAACAGCCGAAGAAGTCTGACCTTTTATTTCTGACTAGCTTTTGGCCGCAGCTTCGCTTGCGTGAAGTTTGAAATCCTCGTTAAGCCCATTTTAAAGTGACATTTTAAAATCCAAAACGTCCGTCTTTTATTACCCCCAGCGGTTTAGGCTGTGCGTTGCTAGATTAGTCAGCCAGTCGGTCAGTTTCTCCCCATGCTTCTTACTTCAAAAGTACCAGATTTCTCATACAAACTTTCAACACTTATTTCACCCCCTTAGAAGTTGAATTTCCAAATATGTGTACATTTATTCCTAACCAGAAACCTTAACATTTAATTTCATCTTACTTACTTCAAAAACGACGGACTTACATACAAACTTCAACCCCCCATTTCACCCTCTTAGGGGTGGAATCTCCAAAAACCCTCAAACACTTATACGTTTATTTCTTACCAAAAGTCTAAATATTTCTTTCCATGTTTCTCACTTCAAAAATACCAGATTTCTCATACAAACTTTCAACACTTATTTCACCCCTTTAAGGGTTGAATTTCCAAAAATGCTTAAACATGTGTACGTTTATTTATAACCAAAAACCTTACTATTTAATTTCAAGCTTCTTACTCCAAAAATGACGGACTTACATACAAACTTAAAAACCCTATTTCACCCCCTTAGGGATTGAATTTCGAGAAATCCCTTCGTAGTGGATGTTTACGTCACAAAATGAACCTACTGTCAAAATTTCAAGATTCTAACTCCAGCCGTTTAGGCTGTGCGTTGATAGATCAGTCAGTCAGTCAGTCAGCTTCTCCTTTTATATATATATATATATAATATATATATATATATAATATATATATATATAGATATAGATTAACTTGTCCTTGTTTTCTGATCTTGTGTACCTAAATTATTATATTGTAACTAGCTACTGTAACTAACCACTAACCCAAATACTCCACACTCTCAATGGCGGAGAGTCTATGTTGGTTTTAATTACTTTATTTACCATGCTCGCAATCCTGACATACCCATATTAACTATAACTGTAATGATAGATTCACCCCTTGCAAGATTCTGTTGTATGTATTTTACAGAATCTCGATTTTCTTTGGATTCTATTGGCGAGCCAAACAACATTGGCAAGTTAAACCAACTACGTTAGTGTCGGCTTCCAGAGTTGTGGATGAATATTCGTATTTTAAAGGGAGTAACTGACCATCACCTGACCTCCGATTAGGCGCACGAAGAGTTCATTATTTCATAGAAGAAGAAAAAAGTGCTGTTATCTTGTAAATAAGTAATTGTTCTAGTCATAGATGACGATGATAATTTCACTATAATGGACCTATACCTTCCACTGTAAAATTTGACCCATCACCTCCTTAACTTATGGTTCAAAGATCTCGCTACCTCTTAACTCACGTCACGTTTATACAAGAAGAAACATAAACTTTATTATTATTAATTAAGTGGTGATATGATTACCTAGAAGTGATTGTGTATACGTGCAATCACTCTCGGTCAATCTCGGGTCAAATGTATCACGACAACTTCTGATGATCTCTATAAACAAAATCGGTAACAAAATGATTTTATTATTCGTTTTTATTTTATTTTAAACTAGCTGTGTCCTCACGGCTCTGCCCGCAGTCTATGTTACTCAGTGATAATGTAGCTTTCTAACGGCGAAAGAATTTTTGAAATCGGTCCTGTACATACCTAGTTTTTAAGTTTATTCGTTACATACAAAAATACAAATCTTTCCTCTTTATAATATTATTATAGATTATAGACTAGCGATCCGCCCCGGCTTCACGCGGGTGCAATGTAGATACTAATGTGGGGCATATAAACCTTCCCCTTGAATCACTCTATCTATTGTTGAAAACTGCATTCACATCCGTTGTGTAGTTTAAAAGATCTAAGCGTACAGACAGCAGTGGGAGCGACTTTGTTTTATATTTCTATTTCTTTATTTTTCCGTTTATTTATTTATATACACATGATTTACATTTTTAAATATTTCTATAAAAAATATAAAAAAACATTTAAAAATATAAAAAATAGTAGCCCACCGGCATCGGGAACAGGGTCCAAGCTACCGGTGGTCAGGGCCTCAGAGAGAGGAACTTCCTGACAATACGTGCCGTGTCCAGAAGTACCGCTTTCTGCATCAGGCCCTTGATCCAGCTGCCCAACGCGAGCCTCGTCAGATGTTGGTCGAGGCTCTTGGCTATTAAGCCATTGGCCGTCACGACTATCGGCACAATGACTGCAGAGTCAACCTCCCACATGTCGACAACCTCGTGTGCCAAGTCTTGATACTTAATTTCTTTATCTTTCTCGGCTTTCACAAGGTTCTCGTCATGTGGGACAGTGATATCAACAATCATTGCGAGACGCTCTGATCGATCTATCACCACTATGTCAGGCTTATTGGCAACAATAGTCCTGTCGGTGATGATAGATCGGTCCCAGTACAATGTGATATGACCATTCTCGAGAACTGGGTCGGGCACATACTTGTAGTATGGTACTTCTGCGTCCACAAGGTTGTATTTCAGAGCAAGTTGCTGGTGGATAATCCTAGCCACTAGGTTGTGTCTGTGCAAATACTCGCCGTTAGCAAGACGAGAACAACCAGAAATAATATGTCGAATGGATTCGCCGGGACAGTGGCATGCCCGACAGATGTCAACCGTGCCGTCCTTCACAATATATTTTCGGTAGTTGTTCGTCAAGATAACTTCGTCCATAATCGCACAGACAAAACCTTCGGTTTCCCCAAATAGGTCACCGAAACGCAGCCAGGCTACGGACGCTAGGAAATCTACATCGGGCCCATGAAGGGCCCGGTAAAAGCGTCCGTGAAGCTCCTTGCTCTGCCATACCTCCCTGCGACCATTAGTATCTAGTACTACAGGCTTGCGCCAGTTCTCTTTAGCCAAGGAGAGCGGGGTTTTCTTTATTTTATTATTATTTATTTTATTTATTTATATTTCTTTATTTGCTGATTCCAAATACTGAATGATCGATTGCACTTTTATGCACTAGCCATTCTAGTCAAGGTTTAAGAAAGAGAAAAGCGTGAATCTTAAAACAACGGTAGGCCGAACACGAATGTTTAACGTAGGTATAGGTAGTACGGTAAACGTATCGCTAATGTAAGCGAATTTTGAATCTAAAATACAACTGTCCTATAACGTTTTGATTTATTTTTTTGTAGTACAGTCATTTGGTAGTTTTACCTGGAAAGTTTTCCGGGAGTTTTGTAAATTGGTAATTTTATAAATTTTGATGTGCTCTTTCCGAATTTCGACTTTGCCACATCGTATTTTTGCCGCTCGTCCCGCCATATTGGAAAAATGGCGCCTAAAAGCAGTTTTTTGACAATATCTCCTTTCCGACTCATTTTAGGATGAAAGAGTTTTATACAAAATGAAACTAGAGACAATTACCGACAATTTATGCGAATACCTTTTCTTCATAAAGTCAATAGTTATGGCGTACGAGCGCCGCAAAGTGTACTCCAACGCGCGTTTTAACAAGTGGGGCTCGTCAGCTCGTGAACTAATTAACAAATGCGTGGATCACACTATTTGCGAGGTTAAGCTGCGGTTGCCGCAGTTAGTTCGTGGATGGGTGACTATAAATATACAATAAAATATTTAGTGTTAATTCCGCGAAAAAACAGTTGATCAAGCCTGAATGCAGTATGCAGCACCGCCCTCCCGCCCGCAAATATATGCAAATGCAGAAGGTGCGATTAATAACATGCAACACACAAGCAAAACACAAGCAAAAGTGCTGCATAGGTGCTGCATACTGCATTCAGGCTTGATCAACTGTTTTTTCGCGGAATTAACACTAAATATTTTATTGTATATTTATAGATCATGGATTTCCGCAAAGTAACGCCTGATTCCATCATATATCTGATGGGTGACTGTTAGTCACACATCAATACCCGTCCGTTCAACAAAGAGCACGTTAAACCATCGGTCCCGGGTGTCATACGAATACTTATGACAGTCCTTATGGGTAGTCAGAAGCCCAGAAGTCTGACAACCGGTCTTACCTTAGGTTATCGGTATTGCCCAGTAACTGGGTTGCAAACGTGTGATGGCAGTCTCTTCGTGTAAAATATTGATATTCAGCCATATCTAGTTAAACTGGAAGCTGACTTCAACATATCTGGGTAAAAGCTGGGTAGAAGAAAATAAGCCAAAACAAAGGATCAGACTTCAGTATTGCTAAAATTTTAAATATTCAACTGAAGCTTTGTATTTTTAGTGGGTAGGTATCCTATTTGGTGATCACTTATTTGGGCACTTATGGTTAGCAGCTAAATCAGCTTACGAAAAATGCAAATACCACATTTGTGAGTTAAAGATCGCATTACATCAGTTTACCTAAGCTAACAATGCTGCACCAACCTTGGAATTTCAGAAGGTCAGCTCAAATCAATAGTAAACTCGAATGTGCTGCATTGCACTTAATAACAAACAGCGTTGACAGGTTTTATATTTTGATGAGATATCTATAGACACTTGGAACATAATTATAAGTATTAATAGATTATGTAGACAGCACCAATATGGTAATGAAAGAAACGAATTGAAAACACTCAGGGAGTTGATTATACGCTATTTATTTATGTCAATTTATGTCAATAATTGGACAGAGTTTTGGCTTATACTTTAGTGTACAGACAGAATTAATCCTAAATCAGGCAATATGGCGATGGTGAGCCGGTTGCGACGTCACCACCGATCAACTGCAGGCTCGACTTAATAAGTTTGACGCATCTTCCTGTCGCGGCTCGGCTGGCATATGGCGATGCGTTACAGTAATCAATAATTATCTTTAGCATTTAGGCAGAGACAGGATGCAGCCTTGGGCGTAGCCAGGATTTTGTCTAGAGTGGGGCAAACTCAGTCAGACAGTAAATATTTGTCTTTTCAATGAATCTCATAAGTGGAGAATGGAATTATGGGACAATTTTGCCCTATAAACTTATTTTTGAAGTCCAAATAAGTATAAACGGAGTCTGGCATTGGTCTACCTATTTTGGGTAATTGTTCCGTGGATGTGGGTGGTGAGTTGACTGAATATACGCCATTTACCTATTCTTTCCTGTTCCAGGGTGGGGTAAGCGCCCAATCTGCCCCACCCTGAATACGCCTATACCTATACAATGTTTATAAGAATATAGCAAATGAAGGTAACGAACACCCCGATTGTCAGATCGGTCGTCAGTCTTTCGGGCCTCTAACTGGATGTAACTACTGGATGTTCTATGGAGTTCTTGCATGAAAAGACCCTCCACGGTATACTTAAGTACGTCCGGCGCACCCTGGGCAGTCACCCTTGCAATCAACCTTGCTGACTGGAAAATCTTTTCACCACGGCATGAGCTACTCTCATAAGCTCGTACTGACACGACAGAAGAAGAAGATGGTGTTCGGAAAACAACGAGGACCGATGTCTTAACGTTCTTCCTGAGGTAAGGATGGGTACGATGTGTAAAAATATGTCATCCGTCGAAAACAAGATTGACTGCGCTGCAAATCAAGCAGTGGGAAAAATTCAAATAGTATGTAGCTATTGGGCGGACATCGCAGTGGTCGAAAATCTACGGGTTTCGTTCCCTTTAGATAGGTCAACCTAGACATCGTTTATTATTTTTGGACAAAAGAGTGGATTGTACAAGTGAATCTCTTTTCATTTACTATAAGAAGTTAAGGCCATAAAAAACTAAACAAAACCCATAGAAATGTCTTTTTATGTAATAGGTTGGCAAACAAGCCTACGGCCCACCTGATAGAAAGGGGTTAGCGTCAGCTGTATGTATGCAACTACAACAGCAAAAGTATTGCTGATGCGTTGCCAGTAACCTTAGAGACAAAATCTAATAAATGATTTTTAATTCTGTAAATAAATCTGTTACAGACACTTTTACAAGTCAATGTAATAACATAACATAAAATCACTTTTGTATTCCCCGAAGGGTTAGGCAGAGGTGTATAGTAACACCCTCATTTTGCCATTATGTTTAAGTCCCATGTAATAGGAGCGAGCCTATTGCCATCAACCGGGCACAAATCCAAATTCTGGGCTGCTACTGAGGAATTCCACAAGGAAAAACTCAATAACCCTTTGCCCGACCTGGGGATCGAACCCAGGACCTCATGATCAGCAGTCGCGCTTGCCACCACTAAACCAAAGAGGCAGTCAATGTAATGCTTTTTTTAAGACAGATGGCGCCGGCATTTCCTGTCTTACTAGCTCTGAGGAGAAAAGCCGAAACAAACTCAAAGATCAAGGTCTCTTTTAAAGTCCAGAAATTGTGGTATAAAAACTATGCGAGTGTAACGATGTAGGGCAACGTCTGGAATGGCCTTTGAGGTAAGTGGCAAAGCAGGTTTGAGTTGACCTGTCCTAAATGACGGCACGCATGCATCAGCCATCGTGTAGCTCAAACCTTATTTTAGGGAGATGATAATATTCCTGTAATTTCACCGGCAGCCATACCCTTCAAACCGGAACACAGCAATGCTGCTTTATGGCAGAAATAGGTATGGTGGTAGTACTTCCTCGGACGAGCTCTTTCACAGTAGTTCTATTACTACTATACACATTATGTGTGATAACGATCGAGAGATCTCGACGGCAGGCGAGATCATCTCAGGAGTAAACCACCCTCCAACATACAATATAATTACCACAATGGCATTCTAACGTAACCGCACTGTGCGCGTACCTTTTCAGCCAAGATAGGTTACATTAGCCACATCAGAGCACACGCCCGTAACCTATAAATTGTCGGAAAGGAAGAAAACAAAAACAGTCACCAGTAACTCAAATGACTGCCTTGTTGGTCTAGTGGTCGCAAACGCGACTGCTGAGCATGAGGTCCTGGGTTCGATCCCCAGGTCGGGCAAAGTGTTATTGGGTTTTTCCATTAGGAATTTCTCAGTAACATCCCGGAGTCTGGATATGTGCCCGGTTGATTGCAATAGGCTCGCCCCCTATTACATGGGACTTAAACATAACTGGCGCAATGAGGGTGTTATTGTACACCTCTGCCCAACCCTTCGGGGAATATGAAGCGTGATGTTATGTTAACTCAAATGATGTAAGTGACATCTTACTCGATTGAAATCGAATGTACTCAGTGTAACAACAAGGATCTACGAATTGTTAGAACACTTAATTATCACGTTTGCGACAATGATGCACAGTGACAATGTCCTAAAGTGGAAGTTTGCACGTTCTATTGTCACCGCTGCGTTTACAACGTCAGCGAGTTCGAACTTACCAATGCTGACTAATGTGTTTACATACAACTTATTTAGATTCTCCTCGGCTAAAATTCTGATATATAAAGAAGCTGTTTGTAACAAGTAGCACAGTTTAATTTGGGCAAGGAAGCTTGACACTTGAAATGTAAGTTATGTTATAGTTTTTTATTTTTGTTGTGACTTTGTTCTTGACTTTTGTCTAGGTTAGAGGTGACAGAGACAAAGTATATGACGGAGTGAGCTTACCCAGTAGATACCTGTTCACTCTAACTTTGAAGAAATTTGGGTTGTATACATTCGGGAACACAGACGCAGGTAGTGAGTTCCACTTTTTTGCCGTGCGCATTATGAAGATGTTTGGAAGCGCTTAGTGCAAATTGGAAGCGCTTAGTGCAAATTGATGGAATGGCAACTAGGTATGGATGGTAACTTGCAGTGCGTCTAGATGTCCGATGGTAGAACCATCATGGGGGCCAGTGGGATGAGATTGTGGAGTTCTTGATCACACTCGCCGAAGTGTAACGTGTGTGTAACGAACGGTCACCCATCCACGGACTGACCACGGCAAGCGCAGCTTAACCTCGTAAATCGTATCATCCGCGCGGTTAGTGATTAGCCACGACCCCCTCAGTTATATTACCTATACATAAAATTGAAAAAAACCTTTTTTTATTTTGCATTATTGTTTTTATTAACGTTATAATGTTTTTTACATCTGTTTCAGCTAAAAATGAAGTTCATAATAGTCCTTTGTGTATTGGTCGCGGCGGTGTACTCCAGACCGGAGGCCACCTACAGCACCCGTTACGATGACTTCGATGCCCAAACCTTGGTCGATAATGTTCGTCTACTCACGAGCTACGGCCACTGCTTCTACGGCGATGGACCCTGCACACCTGAGGGAAATGACTTTAAGAGTGAGTAGATTTCTTGGTAATATTGCGACAAACAATACGATGACTTCGATGCCGAGATCTTGGCCGATAACTTTAGTGTGCTAACGGCTTACGGCCTATGGTTTCTTGGCACCGGACCTTGCATCCCTGAAGGAAGTAACTTCAAAAGTAGATTTGTTTATAATAGTAAGATTAGCGCTACGATGACTTAGATGCCACGATTTCATTTTCCTGGGCTTAACTCTCACCATGTTGACCAGAATTATACAAGGTTAGTTGGAAAGGGGGTACTAAGCCGAAATGGTGTTAAAGTACTCATAATAAGGGATAACTTTTGTTCTACAACTTTCTCCAAAACTCGATAGTTTAAGAGAAATAGCTTTTCAAAGACTTCGTAAAAAATATGCTAAAATGTATCTGTCCATAGCTATGATCAGCTGTTTTTACAATTTAGGTCATATTTGGGGTCACAGATTAGAAAATAAATTTTCTGAATTCATAACTATAGCAGGCGTGTTTTTTTTTTTTGAAAAACCTATAATAAAGTTACACACTACCAATTAAAAATGCCTGTACCTAAAATTGAATTATTTAGACGTAGTTGTGTATATTTGGCCCAACTTATTTATAACTCGATACCAAATTTTATAGTTGACCTTCCTAACAGAAAGTTCTGCAAAGTCCTTAAAAAGTGGCTCATCTCACATAGTTTTTATTCTATAACCGAATTTCTCAAAAAAGGTTCTTGCCAATCCTATCATTACAGCAATGTGTTATAAATCGTTACCTATGTTAATATCTGTTGCAAGACCCACTGTATTTTGTGTTGTGACAAGTTAAATTTATATATTATGTTGTGTGTCTGTTATTTATATAATACCGGTATTCAGCCGCATCTGGTTAGACTAGAAGCTGACCCCAAGATAATTGGGAAAAGGCTAGAGGAAGATTTGTGTGTCTGTTATTTAATTTTATGGTTTAATTAAAACATTTAATTGTATTAATTTGTGTAGAGTTTATATTGTTGTGAAACTTATATTTTAATATTTGCATGCCAATTTATGGCGAAATGTGTCATTGCACTAAAAATGTATTTATATACCATCTTTTGTTCCACATTTATTGCAAATAAATGGCTTTGACTTTGACAACTAACATTTAATTTATAAACTCTATTTCAATTATGAACTCTGTTAAAAATAAGCCAAGCAAACAGTAAAACGTTATTGTTCAAATTACAGAAACCATCCCTGAAGCCCTAAAAACCAGCTGCGCTAAATGTACCCCTAAGCAGCGCCATCTGATCCGCGTCGTAGTTAAGGGCTTCCAGTCGAAGACCCCCGACCTTTGGCAGAAGCTGGTCAAGAAAGAAGACCCCAACGGAGAGTACCAGAAGAACTTCAATGAGTTCCTCAACTCCTCAGACTAAATATACCAAAGAGTACAAGGACCGGAGGTTTTGATACCAGAATAGATAGAGCAAGCAACGGACATAGATTTAAAAGAAAAAAAAAACTATTTGTGGATACAGTATAGTCGTGAAGTGTATTGCTCGGTTTGTCATAACGTATCTATGTGAAAATTAACAAGTTTTGTACTTGTCTGTTCTCAGTTCACGAGTTGATGTTTTCATATACTTAAATATTTTAGCTTACCTTGTCTTACAACTTCTGAGCAAATAAGACTCGTAGATTTGTCTATCGATGTCTTGTTTTTTGTTAAAACATCACATTAATTGTTAACTAATACGTAGTTTATATATCTATAATATAATATTGTAATTAATTGTAAAAATAAAGAAATTGTTTAAGAGTTCTGTTTTTATTATATTTAGAACTAGCTGTTGTCCACAATTTTAATAGTACCCTACGAGAACTATTTCATGTACTTGAATGATAGCATGGCCTATCTGTGTGCCAATTTTTATCAAATCTGTTCAGCCGTTCATGTGTGATCGAGTAACAAATATCCACCATCCATCTTCGAGCGCAGCGATGACGCCTTAGTTCGAATTGGAAATTGATACTTATACCCCAGACATACCTACTGCTTTTTATTTCGAATGTAAGGAAAGTAAAAATACAGAATAATATGCAATTATACCAAAAATATGTAATGTATGATGGTTGTTGTAATATTATTAGCCAATGTAGGCAGGCAAAGATCCTAAAACCATACAGCCTTGTACTCCAACTGAACGAAATTCAGTTTTAAGTTTCTATTCTTGGTATTAACGGTTAACTTTTATGATTATTTATTATTCCGACCGAAAAAATGGTTCTATTATGTTATTTACCTAATTAAATACTTAAATCCGTTAGTAGTATTAGGAATTTTACAAAAATAATAAGGCTGTAGGATACAGTAGTTCCATTGCCATCGAGTACGAAAATGGAGGTTTTTTTAATACATAATACACGTAGATAGAATAATTATAAAGAAAACCCTAGTTTGATTTTCAAATTACTGTTCTGCCCTAGGGAAGAAAAAGATGCACTCTCTCTTCGCTTTTGAGGTAAACAATGACACACTTTCAGAACCTGAGGGATGAAAAATAATTTTGACTGCAAATGGCCAGTACTGTTGTATTGTAAACTACATAATTTAAAAGTTTGCTATGAAATTCCATAGATATCATTAATTTAAAAATATATAAGCAAACTGAGAGTACGTCTTAAATTGCTAAAACATTAGACAAAGGCGATTTATTTAATTTTTTAGCTCGTGTCGGAGCGTGTCTTGTCTTCAAAACATCTTTCGACAAGTTTGTATACTTTTGTGAGTATACCATAGGCAAATGAAGAGTGACCGGTAGACAGCGATTTGTAGACAACCTTGCACTAATAATAAAGATAAAATCTTTGAATTTCAATTACTTATACTTATAAAATGTTAGATCATTTTGCTTTTAGTCTGCACCAATCCAGTTTGCGACGCGTCGACTCCAAATGTATGTACTGTTTTATATAATTTTAAATGTTTTATTATATTTTTTATTTTATTTGACATTCAGCAACTTGATCTGGAAATGTTAATGGTTTTCAGACTCAATATTATTATTTTGTGTTCGTATATTACCTAGCAAAAGGCAATTAAAACTTAGGTAATAGTAAGTTATCTCATTTGAAAATACGAGCCACTCCTCTTCATTCGTCGGTGTTATATGACTAGATTAAGGGATAACGAGGCAGTAAAAACTATTTATACTTCATGATTTTTCATACTTACATTATACAATTGAACATGAATCCTTGTTCCAAAATAATATAAAAAAAAACACTACAATTTATTATACATTAATCGAACTAATAATACTATTAACTACATTTTTAATGTACACTCACATATCTAAAGCCAGGTGTGCATCTGACTTCAAGGTCGTGGCAGGATATTCAGAAATCTCACAAAACGACCTCATTATAATATTCAGATACATGTTTTAATATTTCTACATCTAATCAAGTTTATTTTTAAATAGGTTAGTACACCGACAACGAAAGTTTATATGAGTTTTATTTTGTTTAACAAAACATCATGCCTTCTATTCCCCGAAGGGTTTGCAGAGGTATTTTTTTAGTACACCCTCGTTTCGCCAGTTATGTTTAAGTCCCATGTAATACGGCGAGCCTATTGCCATTAACTGAGCACAAATCCAGAACTCGGGCTGCTACTGATAACTTCCTAATGGATAAACCCAATAACACTTTACCCGAGCTGGGGATTGAACCTAGGATTCCATGTTCAGCAGTCGCGCTTGGTTTAGTAACACTTATTTATTGCCCCGGGCCCCAGGGCATTTAGCTACGGCCCGCGTATCAAAATGTTTTCATCTTTATTTTACTTTTTCTTCGTGTAGCTTGAAATCTTTGTAGAAACAGTTGAATATCAGTAGTTCACATGCAGGGCCGGGCTGGGACCTGAAATCGGCCCGGGCATTTGAGAGACAGTCGGCCCAAGCGATTAGAGGGACGACGTTTTTTTCTCTTGTATCTTGGGTGCATTTACAAACATTACAAACACTAACAATTTGCGGCTTCTTTTTCAAGCGATAGGCGATAGTTGGACGACCCCTTTTTTTTGACGTTCCCCTCACTCTTTCCATTTCTCCGACTGTGTGACCGGCCCATTAGGCCACACCGGCCCATCGGGCATTTGCCCGATTTGCCCTATGGCCAGTCCGGACCTCTTAATATGACACGACTGTCTGTGATTGTCTTGTGTTTTTAGCGCCTACAGGTTTTGGTTGGAGCAATGGCTCAGTGCTACAGTTAATAAATACATTTATGTTAGGCGCTCATTACTAAACTATTCCTTTAAAGGATTTTAACTGTTTTTTTTATTATATAAATAGCGAAAGTTAATTCTGTTGACCTGTTTATTCTCAGTTCGTTTAGTTAGATTAAACCCATCATCAAAACATTGATTGCATTATTGAGTACCTATACAAATATCAAGCAGTTACACTTAAAAAAGGTTTTCTTCACTATACTCCTATACAAAGATTATTTTTTTTTACAGTTAATTGATAAAAATGAAGTCCATCTTGGCGCTATTAGCCACTGTGACGGTGGTAGTGAAGGCTCAAGATACCTACGCGACAGTCCACGATAATTTGGACGTGGAGTCTGTGGTGGCTGACGAGGAGCAGTTTAAGAGCTTCATCGGTTGTTTTACGGAGACCGCTCCTTGCACAGAAGTGACTGCTGCATTTAAACGTGAGTTTTGATCCTATATTACAAATTCTATTCAGCCTATCGCAACGGTTGATTCAAAGACAACCCAGAAATCTTAATACGACTTCTTATTTAGATTTCTGTGCGAAAGATTTTCCTAGGAGCAGGCAGTGCCTATATTTGGTATTAAGACACTACTGCCCTTCATAGTCTTGAAGAATTTGGTCATGTATCATTCAACAGAACTGTTTTTTAGTTCATTGGTCTAGTGGTGGCAAGTGAACTACTGATCGTGAGGTCCTGGGTTCGATCTCCAGGTCGGGCAGTGTTATTGGGTTTTCCGTGTGGAATTCCTCAGTAACAGCCCGGAGTTTGCAAATGTGTCCGGTTGATGGCAATAGGCTCACCCTATTACATGCCTAGTCACATGGGACTTGAACATTACGGCAAAATGAGGGTGGTACTATACACCTCTGCCCAACCCTTCGGGGAATATAGGCGTGATGTTATGTTACGTAATACCAGTAACGATCCTGTTACAGAATTGTTTGTGGTTGCAGTTTAGAGTGGAAAAGAAATGTAGTACCTAATTCCTGTTTGATAAGATGGATGTTTTCTTCTACAGAGGAACTCCCTGAAGCGATAGTTCAAGCTTGCGCCAAATGTACAAAAGCACAGAAGCATATAGTGAATGCGTTCATCGAAGGCTTTAAGAAGAAAATGCCTCGGGAGTATGAACAATTCAAAGATACATTTGACCCTGAAAGAAATTATTTCGCGAATTTCGAGGCTGCGGTTGCTGGGTTCTAAAACAAAACGAACAAGTGTTTTGTAGATCAATTCATAATGTAAAAATAAATAAGATTACGATGTTATTAATAAACTTTAGGATAATCAAGCCAACCGTTTGATTTAAATAATTCTGAATAAGTATTAACTACGGCTAAAGCTGTTTGTTTGCTAACAAAAATAAATAAATCTAGTTTTGCTTTTATGCTATTGTTCTTTCGTTATTTTTAAATTAGAATTTTTAACCGACTTTCATAAAAGGAGGAGGTTCTCAATTCGGTTGTATTTTTTTTATCTTTTTTTAAATTGTTTGTTACCTCATAACTCCTTTATTTATAAACCGATTTAGTTATTATTATTTTTATTTGAAGGATATACTTCCAGATTGGTCCCATTTCAATTTGGTGAAGATCTGATGAAGAACTTCGGAAATAGACAATGGAACTCCTCAATGACGAACAGTACGCATAATGTGATGATGTGATTATATTACGAGCAGCGTCTTTAGTAGGTCCAACCATGTTTTAATTAAGGCCACTAAAATGAAAAAAAAAAACATTTTAATAAAATAAAAATCGTTTTAACAAAAATAAAACATACTTCAAAAAAACGATGAAAAGAATAAAATAATTACCATATTATAAAATTAACAGTTTCAGAAGTCGGTGCCTTTAATTTGATTCAGCGTGGATTAGCACCGACTTCAGAAACTGTTAATTTTATAATATGCTAATTATTTTATTCTTTTCATCGTTTTTTTGAAGTCGGTTTTATTTTTGTAAAACAATGTTTATTTTTGAAAAACGGTGAAGGAAAACATCGTTAGTTAGCATGCCTGAGAGATATTTTTCGATGGTATGTGAAGCCAAGTCAGAGGCCCATAGGCGGCATAAACTCTGACACCAGGTTAGTCACTAAGCACACGAAAAGAAGAAGAAGAAATAGAAATTATGAAATGCTAGATGACATTTGGTTGATATTTGCAGGTTGCTTACGTATGATCATATTGCAGCTTCCCTCACAACATTAGATAATATGTTATCTACTACACAACCTTGCACCTTATAACTGACCATTCTACGACTTTCAATCTGGAAATAATAATAATCTGTGATCTTGATCCGAATGTTCCAGTGCGAAACGAGTTGCTGTCGAGCGTTAGATTTTGTTGCTGTTTTCTTAATAAACTGGTACCTTAGCAAATTCATTATATTGTGTATTAGCTGCTTATAATCTTGGTGCAATTTTAATAAGTGAGATAAAATTGGTAAGTATTTTAATTCTGAGTTTTAAGATGGCCTTACTAGATCAAGTACGTGCCATGTGGTATTCAGTAAAAAAAGAGCCCTGCACAGGTAGGTACTTAATACATATACTTCTTCTTCCTGCCCTTATCCCACACTAGGTGGGGTCGGCATAACATGACTGTATTTCATAACTCCATGTTGTTAGAGGTTTTGGCTTATTGTTTTATGACCGGCCGCCTGCCTGACATCAATCCTCCTTGGGAATACTCGTTGCGCCCGTCGCGCGGTTGACCCAATGTGCTTGCTGATATTATGCACTGAGTCCGACTGTGGTGTCTTCTTGGTGGAGTATACTTGCAGTTCCTTGACCCACTCATTCAGTTTTGCTAGGGACTTCGGTTCTGACACATCGTAAATCATAGCACCGTTAGCTTCTCTGTAAAAACTTGCTGTTAATGTTCTGTATCGCTCCTGTCCTGCTGTATCCCAAATACCAAGCTTGACTTTAACACCGTACTTAATAATAGATCATACTTTATTAAACGAAAGCATTCATTTATAATTTAATTTTATGTTTAATTGTTTAACACTAAATTTGGTTCCAATGGGTAACATTTTTAAACGGTTTTAATTAACTTCACTTCATATACAGGGTGTAAACGAAATCATGTAATTCCTTCAAACCTTGTGATGTACTGTTGAGATAGATTAACCCTGAACGGAAATTTCGATTCAATAAAAAAAAATACAGGAAGTCAACATGTGTTTTTAACGTGAGGCATTTTAGCGCTCCGAGTTAAATGACCGCGCTGCGATCGATAGCCGCGCAATTCGCCCGGGGCACTAAAATGCCTCACGTTAAGAACAGATGTTTACTTCTTGTATGTTTTTTTGATTGAATCCAAATGTATTCTTCGGATGTTTAATCTATGTCAGCAGTACATCACGAGGTTTGAAGGAATTACATGATTTCATTTACACCCTGTATCTTGTATATTACACTTCACATCACCCTGTATATTACACTTCACAAATATAACCATACCTTTATTCTAGTTTAACCTCTCTACCAAAATTGTTTGTATAATCTGTCTAAATACGCCGTGTGTAAAATATGATTATGTTTAAAGGGGCGGGAGCCTGGAGATCTGTCATACAGGTCCCGAACCTAGTTCAGACTCCAGCTCTTACAAAGGATTCTAGCATAAGGCAAAATGATTCAAATAAATTGTAACAATCTACCTTTACGAGAGAAAAAAAACTATACTGGCCTGCAAAAATAAGTACTACACTTTTAATGATATTTACTTTTAAAGTGTGATACTTATTTTTGCAGGCCAGTGTATATTATTATTATCTTGCGACAGATTTTTCAACTACTTCTTTTAAACCGATTCTCCTGAAACTTCGCACACAAATTCAATTCCCATGACAATACAACATTATAATAATTTCAACCTGCAATCCTCAAATCCTGATGCTGCAGGGGTACTGCAAGATAAAACCGTTTAACTTAAAAGTTTTTTTAAAGGATTATTAACAACTACGAACAAAATCGACAACACGTTTGGTGCAGTGGCTGAGCGATTGGCTTCTGCGCACAGGTCGTGGGTTCGATTCCCACTCGGATCAATTATTTGTAGTTGTCTGGGTGTTTGTGCATGTGAAGATTTGTGTCTGTAAACGCACCCACGATACAGGAGAAATCCTAGAGTAAGGCGATGTTTAAAAAAAAAATAACATCCTCTAGAGCTACATACGTGGGTCAGTGAACTTATATGTGTATCATCTTTATATATAATTCGACTGTACGTGTGTATGTCACTGAACTCCTCCTAAACGGCTGGACCGATTTGATGTTTTTTTTTGTATGCGTTTGGGTGGCGCCCTGGATGGTTTAGATTCACAATTGGACACGGTAGGTGGCGCTGCTCCGGGCAAGACGACGTTTGCTGGGTCCGCTAGTTTATTATAATCCAAGACCTCATTCATGTGGTTGAATCTACTAAACATTTAACTTCAGACGTACCTACCTACCCACTCATACCTACATCCTGCGATGTGCCGTGTGCGGTCACACTATCTTGATTACACAATTACATTTAATGAACAATAATTACTGTCGGTTTTTGAAGCCTTGAATAATTGTACAGAAATATATTAAACAATAAATGATAACTTGCAACGTACGTTTGAGAATAACGTGTGTCAGAGTGTTATAAAATAACATCCAAAAATAACATCCAAAAATTATCAATGTAAGTTTTTTAGATAGTGTTTATGAGCTCTATTTATCTTTTATTCTTATGTTGGTACATTTATGCTATCATTAAGAAATTATGATTATTGTGAGAATACAATGTTCGGTGTACGCAGATATTTTTAACAGGTAGATAAAGGTGTCTCAAAATGTTTTTGTTCTTCTTTTGACCAATCGATATTGCTATATGATCCGGACTTTCGTGGCTCCAGAAATATTAAATCAAATTTACAACCGCATCACATTTTTCCCAGCAAGATGGATCCACTTCTCAAGTCACAAATTACTTATTGCTTGCTCTTCACGATTTATTCCCTGAAAGGATAATCAGTCGCCGATGAGACATCAAATGGCCACTGAGGAGTCCAGATTAAATACCTGCTGAATTTTTAACCCATAGTACTTAAAAGATAGATAGTAATACTTTATTGTACACTAAAAGAAATAAAACAGAAGGAGTACACGTTATTAAGAAGTAGTAGTAGTACAAATGGCGGTCTTATCGCTTAAAGCAATTTATTCCAGACAACCTTTGGATGGAAAGAATTGTTAAGAAAAATATATAGGGCAGTTTGCAGCATACAAACGTATAACCTGATAAAAATCGAAAATCAACTAAATCACTAAGTATATTACAATAATAATATAAGTTAATAAATAAGTAAGTAAGTAGTAAGTAAATAAAATAAATATAATATATATAAAAGTAGAATTTTCAACCCATAACCACCCAACTTAGATGTTTTATAGCAAAGAATCATAGACGAAATCAACGCTATTCTAAATGAGTTTGTAGAAGTGGATGGTCACATCTATAAACGGTTGTTTTGCATGAATAAACATCCAAAAACTACTCGTTAATTTAATGGGAATTAAAACGAGTTTGCTAATTCTGGTGTTTTTTTTAAGTATCAAAAACGAAGGTAAGTCTGGGACACCCTCTACTGTTATCGGTAGCTGGTAACACTGGACAATGTTGACACAGGAGGGTAATTGTCAAGATGAATCAATGTACCGGAAGTTATAAAAACACTGGTCATTCGACGAAGCAGAGGATTCCATGTCGAACAGCTGAAGAAGTCTGACCTTTTATATCTGGTTTGCTTGTCCTCATTTTTTGATCTTGTGTTAATTATTATATTGTGAACTAGCTTCTGTAACTAATCACTAACCTAATTAAAAGTACTCTCAGTGGTGGAGAGTCTATGTTGGTTTAATTTACTTTATTTACCATGCTCCCAATCCTGACATACTGATATTAGCTATAACTGTAATGATAGATTCACCCCTACAAGATTCTGTTGTATGTCTTTTATACTACTTAATGTAATTTTATCATTCCACGGAAACTGTAGTCGAGTATGTCTAAGAATATAGAACAGTCGAAATAATAAATAGGTTTCAAGTTGTCACACAAACCACGTACTAATATTACTTATAATCGGATAGGTCACCTTAGAGGTTTCCAGATTTGCCAAGAACAAACGCGGTAAACAATATTACTAGTCTTTCAATAAGTCATTGTGTCTGTCTGTAGATTTTATCTTTTAGAGTCTGGCCAACGAAATATGTCCACGAGAAACAGCGGCGGCGTTATTTAATAGTACTAACCTGTTTCTACATAAATGAATCTACACTAATGTATGTACCTAACAAAAATCAAGTTCTCTGGAAAATTAAACCGTTAATTTTGTGTATACTCAGTGTTGATTGCTGAAGATTTTTTTAAATTGCCGCCGGTTCTCGTGGATATCTTTCGTTGGTTAGACTCTAGTTTGTATACACGATAAGTTCAGTAGCAAAGTTCTTTGACCAGCCGATACATGAGATTATTGCGAAACTGGTAGAACAGAAATAAAAGCAAAAAATACTTTTAAATTATAGCCACTTATATTTCCGAGTTCATGCGCATACGCTGGCAATAAAAATTTGGAGGTATTAAAAAATAAGCAATCTGAATTTTCTGTATAATAGATCCGTTATAAAAATGAAGTGTGGTGTGGAGAAAACTGACATTCCAAAAGTATTTTTTTCTTCTCCGTTCTTAATTTAAAAAGCTTCCTGTATCCTGGTACACAATCATAACCTTCACCAAGTAGTACAGAAATATACCAAAGAGAACAGTCTGCCGGTATGGGTTTAGTTGTGGTCTACGAATACACCATCGAAACTTGAACAGGCTTAGATGTTCTACAATGATAACGTATTGACTGGTAATGTAGTAAGTAAATAGTCTGAATCACGCTGCGAGGATCCAGATTCAGAATCAAAAGTCGAGTACAATATTCCAAAACTTCACTTTGTCGCCGATGTCGGAATAATTATAGAGTCGCTAGACAGTTGGGTTTACTGCATACTAATAGAACTTCTCAGCATGTCATCTCGGCATTTCATGAATCGAAGTCTAATTTGGACACCCAAGTTTTCATTATAACTAGATTCTTTTCCGGGAGTAGAAAAATGCAGATTTAGCAGGTGAACAACTGGAATTGTTTAATCTAATGTGGGTTAAATGGACCAAAAGCGGCTGTTTCTGACTGAATATTTGAAGAACTGCGACTGGTGGTGCAGCTTAGGAGAGGGCTTTGTTCAGTAGTCTGCGACTGACTTAGAAAACGTCAACCAATTAAATGCCTGAACACATATCCTGACTCCTCATGAAGAAAAATAATGTTTTTAAAGACGTGGCGCCACACTAGGATTTCTCCTGTATCGTGGGTACGTTTATAGACACAAATCTTCACATGCACAAACATCCAGACCCTGAACAACTATCTTCGGAATCGTATGGTATCGGAATTATTTTAAATACGTACCATAAGTTTACAAATAAAATTATTGGCAGGTAACTGAACCATGATAATTAACAATATTCAAGTCTTGAGAAATCTTAGAATCCTTAAGGTCTAACCCAAGGAGGTTCTGTACTGCTCCTTTGTTAAAGAAATATTTCTACATTATGCATCTCGTAGTCTTCTACGTATAGCACTGAGAACAATACAGAACAATTTTTATCAATATGCGGCCAATGAACATGTATATACTTGTACCTACGTTCATTGACCACACAGGAATACTAAAGTATAAAAGGATCGGACCATTGCAATGAGCATTACTTGTTCACTGCTCTTTAATCTTAAATAGGTGAGTCATTGTTTACAAAATTAATTATAATTATATTTGCATAATTATATTCGTAGACTTTGTTTTGTTTGTGAGGTGTGTATAAGTTTCTGTTTTGTTTATCTTCCTATTAATCCAAATCATTTCCGTGACGAATCTGTAAACACATAAATCCCCTAATCTTTTTACAAATTAATTAGTGTCTAGTTTATTGTTCTTTAGCTATAAACACTGTACTGTACCAAATGTTTTAAAATAAAAACATGGAAACTTTACGAACAATAAACTACGCACTAAAAATTAAACAAATCGTCATGGTGGTTTTTACAAGTGAGCACAAAAAAGTTTTCGATATTATTTAATTTTCTTGTTCTATTAATAGGTTGTTGCCTGGTTGTTATAAACAAGAACGAATCGTTTTGCTTACTAATGGTAGCATTTTTATTATCAAACTCGACATATAAATAGAGTCGTAAGCAAATTTTATCTGTAATAGCTACTTTTATACGGGAGGGTCTACTTTGCAAAGGTACGAGGGTCTTTGCTTCATTATTGGTAAAGATACAAGAGTCTCAATTTTAACCAATAACGCTCCGTAAATTATAGGAATCGGCCATGACCACATGTTTATTGTCTTTTGCATCATACAAATTATATTTTATGATCTCTCGCGACCACAGAGTATTTTAATAATCACTGCGTTTAGAGTTAACGAAATCTTTAATCATTCTTCTTCCATGACTGTTTCTTTAGCTACAAGTTTCTTAATACGCTATATTAACTTAAATTTCCTCAGGAAAGTAAAGCTGCCGATATGAAGTGTATCTACGTGCTGTCAATCTGGCTGGCTTTCGCCGCTGTCCAAGCTGAGGAGACATACAGCACAGAGAACGATGACCTCGACATCGACGCTGTTGTCGCTAACCTGGATTCCCTAAAGAGCTTCCATGCCTGCTTTATGGAAACGGAGACTTGCCACGCAGTAGCTGCCGATTTCAAAAGTATGTATCGAGTACATGTGCTCGTTTTATATCATAATCGGTTTTCGTAATCGTGTTAACATATTCGCAATCGGTCGGCATAATTTTTATGTCAAGCTTTCTATGGATAGTAGTAAGAAAATATTGTTCGAAGAACAGAACACACCGCCAGGTCTTCTTCGACATTTAAGCATTGCGAAGATTCGCAAGAAATCATTCAACCATCATCATGGAAATCTTCGTCATCCATTATTTAGCACATCTTTGAATTTTAGCAAACTACTGTTACATTCGCTACCTCTCATCTAAAGTACATTGCAGTATGATATTATCAGCGTACAGGTGGATGCAGGTAATCATTTACCAGATAATCTTAGTAATTTCTAACGTCAGGTACCGCTACACAGGATTCAGAATTTTTCGATAAGTCAGTCGCCGACCTATTCGGTTTGTTATCTCGTTTTGGCTATAATTCTCGTAATGAGAGAAAACGGGATAGCAACCCGAATCTTTCGACAACTGACCTATCGAAAAGTTGTGAATCAGGTTATTAATACTGCTTGCAAAAATTTTACTTACGTGTCCGATTTCGTAATAAAGTGAACGAGGACATGAGTATTTATTTATTTTTAAACTATTATAGCTGTACCCATATACAGGGTGTAAACGAAATCATGTAATTCCTTCAAACCTCGTGATGTACTGCTGACATAGAGTAACCCTGCAAGGGATACGTTTGAATTCAATAAAAAAAATTACAGGAAGTAATTTAAACATGTGTTCTTAACGTGAGGCATTTTAGCGCCCCAAGTTAGATGACCGCGCGGCGGGCGATAGCCGCGCAATTCGCTCGGGGCGCTAAAATGACTCACGTTAAGAACACATGTTTAATTCTTGTAAAAAAATAAAATTGAATCCAAAACTATCCCGTGCTGGTTAATCTATGTCAGCAGTACATCACGAGGTTTGAAGGAACTACATGATTTTGTTTACACCCTGTATAGCTGTATCTAGACGCGTTTGCGTGCAAAATAGAGAGGTTTGGAAGGCAAAAAGGGAGGCATATGCTCAGCAGTGGGACATACCAAACGATACAAAAAAAATACCCGTGGCTATGCTTACGGAATCATTTAGTTACTGCTCATTACCCACACTCAATAGGGTGATAATTTGTACCCTATAACCTGACCCGCTCTTTAAGGGATATGGCTGCCAAATTTCAACCGGATCTGTCCGGTAGCACTGGCGTGTAGCTCAAACATACAAACGAAAAACAGACAATTCTAAAAACTAAATTTTTGGCATCAGAATCGTTTTTAGGATGCCGTTCTCAAGTTTGGCGCTTAGCAACACATTTGGCAATTCATTTTTATTTATATAGATATATGTCGTAACCAGATCTTGGAATTGATCACTTATTGATAACTGCACGTCTTAAGTTTGATTTTCTTATCAATCTTTGATTTTTAATTAAGTTTTCGTTGATAAACTATTTTTGATGTTTCGTTCACTTAAAGAATGAAGTTAATTATTTAAGAATACAGCACATTATACTGATAACCTATTGAATGAACCTAATAGTCTTTCTTTCTTACATATCCACTGTTTTGCTGATAAGAGAAAATATTCCAAAGTTGAATGATCACACTATGTACTTGTATTCGCGTATCTTTATAAAACAAGCCCCTTTTATATTGTTATTAGTAGGTATTTTTAATTATTAAAACATTTATAATGTCAATAAACTTATATAGTGTAGACTTTTGCTAACTTGATAGAAAAAAATGAGATGTTCGGTGGCTAAGTGTCGTATTTAATTAGCTTCACTACGTACGTATATTTGTTTGTTTGTTTGGTTTAAATATTGCGACAGATTTTTCAACCACTTCTGCTTAACCGATTCTCCTGAAACTTCGCACACAAATTCAATTCTCATAACATTACAACATTATACTAATTTCAAGCTATTATACTCAAATCCTGATCCTGCAAGAGTACGACAAGATAAAACCATTTAACATAAAAGTTTTTTTAAGAGATTATTTGTGTTTAATAGTCACTACAGTCATGTTGCCATGTTGTCCCCAATACCATAATTATATACTTGTATTATTACAATACCTTGCTGACTGGCTATCTTTTCACCACCACATGAGCTGATCTCATATAGTTCGTCTCGACTCTTGAGAAGAAGATTATTACAATCATCTTTTGATCAGCTATAGGTGTATTTCTTTACAGAGGACATCCCTGAAGCGGTCACGACAAGCTGCGCAAAATGCACTCAGGCGCAGAAACACATCTTCCACAAGTTCCTGGCTGGACTTAAGGAAAAGTTGCCATCAGGCTACGCAGAATTCAAGAAGAAGTTTGATCCTGAAGGAAAACACTTCGCTGCTCTGGAAACCGCCGTCGCCAACGCTTAAAGACTCACACCCAATATTGTTCAATTTTGCTTAATTTTAATTTCTGAAGACCCGACATTGCAAATCCTTGAAGTAAATGTGTTTGAAGTCTGTCTATCATAAATGTGTATTACTTGAAGTGCGGATGTGTAAATCATTAGTTTGTCTGCTTTGTCGACTCACTGTTATAAAACAAGAAAGATAAAATCTTATTTAATTTTGGTTGGTATTTTGTGATCTGCGTTACAAAAAAATGGACAGATTCAAATTTGTTAACCGGTTATATCATGATGAATTAGATATTCTTGAATATAAGTAAAGTCTTATTATAATTTGCTGTTTTGATGTCAGAACATTAAATAGACAAGGAAATACTGTTTACGAGCTACTCAAAGTTAACCGTCATCCATACTGGTTTTACGAAGTTGTTGACGGAACACAGTTATGTGAAAGGCTTTCGGGGATTCCCATCGCAAAGCCCCCTATTGTCTGTCTAGGTGTAGACCTCAGAGAATAGAATAGATATTGTTTTATATTATTTCGACGAAGCCTAGGATAGACTCATCCTTTTTTCCCAGGTTTTAAATCTACGTTGGGCGAACTGTAAGAGCTGTAGGTAGGTAATCATGAAATAAACTTGAGCCGGTGAACTTCATCTAGAGAGATTCTGGCCATTTTAAGTTGCTGAGTTGTATGATGAACGCAGAAACATTTCACGAATTTTATGGATCAAGTGATCAAGGGGTCAGGCTCATAATGATGGTAAAGTTTAAGGAAAGTGATTCTTTTGAAAACCTTTTTGTAGAAACCTACTAAAAGCGGTTTATGAACAGTTTTGGCTTTTACCCGGTTCCTATAAACTAAAACGAATCATTTTGCTTACCAATGGTAGCATTATTTATTGGCAAACTTAGGATATAAATGGACTCGTAAGCTAATTTTACCTGTGATAGCTACTTCCATATGGGAGGGTCTACTATGCAAAGCCATGAGGTCTTTTCTTCATTATTGGTAAAGACACAAGAATCTCGATTTTAACTTGTGGAGGAACGAGGTATGGTGTTCTTCCAACGAAAAGAGAGGATCCTCCTACCAGGCGGGTCTTATACCTGGCGGGCTACTGCCCAGCGGTTGATGTTGGGAAGTTGTAGGTCGCCACCTATGAAATCAGCGTTTTGTATGGAATTTTTTAAAGAAGTTGCATTATTCATACTAACATTTTCTTAATTTATTTAACAACTATGAACACTTATATTTTAAAACTTTTATGCACTAATGTTTAAAAACTAAGATAACGTATGTCACTTAGATTATGCGACAAAAATAAGTTTTGGCTAAGTTAAAACAAAAATAGTGGTAATTTCTGCTAACAACAAGAAGAGTCATTTTTAAGGTATTTTTTATGTTTAGAAAACTATAAGTACGTAATAAGGTTTTACTATCGGTAGTTTTCTATGATGGTCATTATTCGATATAATATCAAGCAATTGAAGAATATTTTAAATCATAGAAGTGACGAGGTTCTCTATTTGTGAGAAAAAAACGCCGATTTCATAGGTGGGGACCTAATACTATCTGCGTGTCAAATCTTGATATCACGATGCAGGATTTGTGACGTCACATTAGAGAGTTGTCTTTTGGTCTCGCTGTAGTCTGCTACACATTCTTCGTGCTGCGTAGTTCGCATGTGGCGTGATAGATGCCGCCACAAACCAATAACGCTCCGTAAATTATAAGAATCGGTCATTAGAGAATCTTATCGAAGACTTTAGGCGCATCCCCAGGTTTTAGGAGAAACGGCCATGAAGCACTTTGGACTACCGTAGGTTGGTACAGCACCCAGTATTGCGCATTTCGTGATAACGCATGAGTAGCCGTGCAATCATAACATTGTTGGGATTCTTTTCATTCCTTACTAATAATCGGCAATTAAAGACGGATAGTATCAAGTCTCATGCAGAAAAAAAATGCTTCTTTAATTACCTTGTAAAAACTGGAATCAAGACAATAAATGTACTTACGTCAATGATTTTGGCTTTAGAATCATTATTAAAATTGTAGAATCACTAGTTACTTTATTTTGAAAACAAGTGTTAATCAGAGATAACTAAAATATAAAACAAAATAGGTTTTTATGCATCTTTTTACTTGCACGATACGGTAGGTTTCATCCAAATTGCAGTAACGTAAACCGTTTTAATTTGAAAAATCCCAGTCTATGTTTTTTGCATAATATGCCATTTGAAGTAGTTTCAAGTTTACTAAAAACCATAAAACAAAATATTTTAATTAGAGTCATTTTAATAATTTAATGTATGGTATTTTAATGGATGGTAATAGATACTATCGTACACGTAGATTGAGGAGTTAATTATGTTACTACTTGTGTATCGTAAGTCATAATGAGACGACTTAAAATTACCAACGGGGCAGCAGAAAATTCTCTAACGCCTAAATTAGCAACTTTGATAGTAAAAATCATTTTAGCTAATAGCTTTACACCCATATTCTAAGACGTTCCTCCAAAACTTACTCGACTCAGAAAGGCCTCGAAAACACCTTCAAAATTGTATTCTTAGTCGCAATTTCGAGTGAACTCTGAACTGAACTTCCTCGAGAACTCATTATGTCAAAATTTGAATTATCTGCATCGCGCAAATAACGCCGCGATAAATAGTTGTAAGGATTATCGTAAGCATATTCGATAAAGTCTTCAAAATTCATTTTTGTTACATACGAACTTTGACACTTCCTTCCTTAAGGTAGGTTCTGAGGTACCTTGAGTTTGACAGATGATTCCTTACCTCGATTGAGGAAAAATATCGAGTCGAGGACGTTTATGTCAACTCTAGGTGGAGTCGAGTCGAGTAAGTTTTGGAGGAACGTCTTAGAATATGGGTGTTAGTCTAACCTTGGGGCCAATATTACTAACAGAAACGATGATCAAGCACAATCGAACCGAAGTCGGACCGTTCATTCAAACATTGTTTGCCAACAAAAATTAAAGCAAACAAACATCCCGTAACAACTGTCATACCTATGACAGTCGTTACGGGAAGTTAGAAGCCTGAAAAGTGTGACAACTGATCTAACCTTAGGATATCCGCATTGCCCAGTAACTGGGTTGCGGAGGTCTGATGACAGTTGCTCCATGTAAAATACTGGTATTCACTCGCATCTGGTTAGACTGGAAGCTGACCCCAACATAGTTGGGAAAAGGCTAGGCAGAACAACATTTTGAAAGTTTTTGTGTAAGAACTGACGGTTGTGTTTCGTTTGCGGCTAAGCAACAATTTTGTTAGTAGAATTGGGGCCCTGGGGTCTTACTCTCCCATAAAACAAAATCGTAATTATTACTTTAAGCTTTTCGGTAGATACATCAATATTAGACGTAAATGTCTAATCTACTACTTTACTGCCTCGCTGTTCTAGTGGTGGAGACCGCGACTGCTGACCATGAGATCCTGGGTTCGATTCCCAGGTCGGGCAAAGTGTTATTAGGTGTTTCCGTGTGGAATTCCTCAATAGCAGCCCGGAGTTTGGATTTGTGCCTGGTTGATGGCAATAGAGTCGCTCTGTATTACATGGGATTGAAACTTAACGGCGAAATGAGGGTGTTACTACCTCTGCCCAACCTTTTGGGGAATAAAGGCGTGATGTTATGTTTATGATTAATCTAGAATCGTCCTCAAGAGTAACGCCTCTAAACTTGTAAAACATAAATTATATGCTGTAGTACTCTAATAACCAGATGATCTCCACATACCGTGTTACAAAGGATTTTTCACCGACGATTCATGATTCATAAAAGTAACATCATTCGAGCAACCTGTACATCTTCTATTGCACTCATAATATATCATATAAAATAATTACCGTACATCTATAATTACGTAGTACCGAATATTTAATAAAGCACTTAAGTTTTTGTGGGTCTCTTCCTTATAAATATTATTTATGTTGAAGGTCAATCAATGAGAGGGTTTTAAATACAAGCATTTGAGATGTGCACGTCATTTGCTATAGACATAACACCAATTTCGTAACAGACTTTTCATAACTTATTGGTGCTGCAGTAATGATTGATTTAAACAAATGCAATTTTAGTGTGTCATTATTTTTTATATATGTATTTGTTGCATCGGTTTTTGCTCAAGAGAAATTTTATGACCGAAGATACGATTATTACGATATCGATACATTACTCCAAAATCCTCGGCTGTTAAGAAAGTATATGGACTGTTTCTTAGAGAGAGGACCGTGCACGCCCATAGGAAGAGTGTTTAGACGTAAGTACCAATATTTAAATCTTATATAATTTTGCAACTTACGCAATAGGATATGCTGCAATTTTATTGCTTTTATAAATGTTATAATGTTTGATTACAACATGGCTACTAAATATATTCTGCTACATGTGTAATCGGATACTATTATGCATGTAATAGGTGTTAATATTTAATTTCCTTCAATAAGTTCCTTATTCGATATTCATAATTTGATATTTGATAGATGCGTTCTTTTGTCCATAATTTCAATTGAATATTATGCGTGTATTTATATAATTTGTCTTTTGCAATAAATACTTAGTTTAATAATAACTTGTAGCTTTTTTATTTATTTTTCGTAGTTAAAAGAATGAGCTCGTTGATTTTTAATCAAAAGCTTGTCAGTTGCTTTGCATAATGTAGAACTAGTTTTGGTCACTAATCTTTTAAAGACTGGTAACCTGTTATCATCCATAGCTCTATAGGCCTAGTACGAATAATGTCACATTAATAAATAACGTAATCGTAACGTTAATGTCAGTCAATTTTGAATTGGAAATACTCGGTTTCCACATGCTATTTAATTAAATTGAAACCTTTATTCATATACAAGGTTCGTCGGAGCCACAGGCAACTTAAAGTATCACTGATGGCTATTTTAAAGCAAGTGTTAAAAATTCAAATTCGATCATTTTTATTTGCATGAAAAAATATTTTTATTTTAGTTTTTTCAAAAAAAAACATACCTGCTTTAGTTATGAATTCAGAAAATTAAGTTTCTAATTCGTGACCCCAAATATGACCTAAATAGTAAACACTATCATATCATAGCTATGGATAGATAGATTTTAGCATATTTTTTACGAAATCTTTGAGAAGCTATTTCTCTTAAAATATCAAGTTTTGGGGAAAGTTGTAGAACAAAAGTTATCCCTTATTATGGGTATTGTAACACCCTTTCGGCTTAGTACCCCCCTTTCCGACTAACCTTGTATACGGATGCTACAAATTGTGCATGTCGCAAAAAAACAGACCAAAATGTAATAGGACAGCTGTATTTTAGATTCAAAATACTACACGTCAAACGTTCGTGCTAGGCCCTACTAGATAATGCGCTGGAGCCGTTGTATCAAAGACAGTAGCCATAGATGCCGTCTGCACTTCGGCTAAACTTTTCGAATAAATGAACCATCTACCAGAAAGCATTAAAATGTTAGTGTGATCTGTGATAAGAGTACATCTGAAATAATTTTTCTTGGCTCAAGCTTACTTGCAGCATTGTTATTGAAATATACGTATTTGATAGATTGCTCTTGCGGCCAACATTTTGTCTCAATTTAGTTATCATAGCTTTTGCTCGCAGCTTCGCTTGCGTGATCTTTTGTCACACTCTTAGGTCCGGAATTATGAAAAATCCTTCCTTAGTGGATGCCTACGTTATAAAAGGTACCTACTGTCAAAATTTCAAATTTCTAACCCCTGCGGTTTAGGCTGTGCGTTGATAGATCAGTCAGTCAGTCCATGAGTCAGTTTCTCCTTTTATATACAGATTATAATTCGACTAAGAATCCGTTTAAACAGTCGATCCGTTTTAACAGATCCGTCGGTACTGGATGTGTTGTTCACATCTGTACCGACGGATCAGTTAAACAAATGGCAGCTGTGTCGCATCTGGCAGGCAGGATACTATAAAAATAACGGATCCAGTTGTTTTTACTGGATTCGGAATACTGTCGTGTATGTGAACTCGCTCATCACCAAAATAAAAACGGATCCGCTAAAACAGGTTCTGTAAACAGTTTCTGTGTGAACTGGCTGTTATTGATTTTTTTACTTCCCATGTGTGTTTGGAGAAGTTATATTTACATTACAATCACATTACATACCACACTACAATCAAATAATAAGTCAAAGTTCTATATCTAAGCTTGCTGACCATTCATTCACGTCATTTCCTCTTACGACGGCTACCATATGCTCTTGTATATCAAAATCTCTCGCATGATTTTCCGTAGACAGCTGCAATAACTTTATTGCATAACTATAAAAGATTCTAGCCTATTCTGTAAACCTAGGTTGATGCAACTCACGCTACTTGAGCGAAGTATCAAAGTTTACACACCAACCAACGTAGTCATCATTTCCTTATTCTAAGTTTAGTTACTTTATACTTAAGTACCTACAGATAAATGGGAAAACCACCAATAAAGTAAACATGCTTATGATTGAAGTAGGTTCATCACGAAAGTCCACGGAATAAGACATACTTGTACATACTTCAGTCAACACACTAAATCTTCGGCTTGAACTATTTTATTTACTCTTAACACTTTGGAAAATCCAACGAATCTTAAATAATAAATACCTCATGACAATTTGAAGATGAAGGTTTCATATCAATTTGATGTTTTTTTTAAAATAACATAACATGACGCCTGTATTCCCCGAAGGGTTGGGCAGAGGTGTATAGTAATACCCTCATTTCGCCATTATGTTTAAGTCCCATGTAATAGAGAGTGAGCCTATTGCCATTAACCGGGCACAACTCCAAACTGCGGGCTGCTACTGAGGAATTCCATATGGAAAAACCCAATAACCCTTTGCCCGACCTGGGGATCGAACCCAGTACCGACCAGCAATCGCGCTTGCCACCACTAGAACAACGAGGCAGTTTTTTTTTTATATAATATAATTAATATTATGTCCTATTTAATATTTTCAGAGATCTTGCCCGAAGTAGTGGCAACAGCTTGTAAGAAGTGCACGCCGTCACAACGCAGACTTGCCCGGAAGACGTTTAACGCGTTCAAGAGGTACTACCCGGAGGTCCACGCTGAGCTGAAGAACAAACTCGATCCCAGGAACAAATACTATGAAGCCTTCGAGAAGGCCATTGAGAAAGCTTGAGCTACTTCATTTTCCACTTGTCGTTTTGTGAAGTAAGTGTGAATGCCTCTAACGTAATCAAATATTTACAAGTCAAATAAAGAACATCTGAATGGCACTCATTACTTCGGTCTTTTTCGTAGAGTTTGATATAAAGATATACTCATGTAGTAATAACATAACGTCACATCACGCCTGTATTCCCTGAAGGATTGGGCAGAGGTGTATAGTAAAACCTTCATTTCGCCGTTATGTTTAAGTCCCATGTAATAGGGGGCAAGCCATAAACCAGGCACAAATCCAAACTCCGGGCTGCTACTGAGGAATTCCACACAGAAAAATCCAATAACACTTTGCCCGACCTGGGGATTGAACCCAGGATCTCTCAGCAGTCGCATTTGCCACCACTATACCAACGAGGCAATCGATCGTAATAATCAAAGAACAAAATCCACCCTGAAGAGCATATACGCCAAAGGTCTAGGTTTCGGAAATGTCAGTCTAAATGTAACAGCTAGAGCAACGAATTATGAAGCCACATCTTGTACAAGGATGTAAAAAGTCTATAACACCAGTGCAGCTCAGATTACATTAAAAAAATGCAGTCCTTAGGTCTAAGCTAACAATAAATTCGGTCTTTCAAAATCGAATTAAAGAAAGTGTAATCGATTCAATCCTCGATTAGTTAAAATTGAGGACTGAATAAATTGATTGCACATATGTATTTACAGGTTTTGCGTCCAATAATACGATGCAAATTATGTGCGGTGAACGCAGATTACCACATTACCCAAAATGCACTTTGTAATAAAAAAATAAATAATATAGATTACAACGTAATCTCGAATCCAATCCTAGCTAAAATAACTCCTCTATGAAGTGCTAAGGACATTTAAGGTTAGACTAGTAAACCAAGTTTTGGGCCCCTAATTCCAAAGGCATGCCTATGCAAAGTGTACCTTACAAATAGTAACTATTTACAGCAAAATATGTATAACATGTAGATTTTATTAATTTAACCATAATATTCCTTTTACTACTAAATACCTTGATCTTCTTTGAATATTAAATTATATTACGGCCATAACCTTATAAAGAATTATTATTAGATTTGATCCCGCAATTCCAGGAAAAATGATCAAAACAGCAGTCAAACCAACCAATTTACAGTGCGGCCATTTCTTTTCTTAAAAGGTAAAGAAACCTTTGATCGTGAAACATTTAACAACATTTTAAACAATTATTTTTTTTCGATAAAATAACAATAATAAAACCGACTTCAAAAAAACTAAGAAAAGAATAAAATAATTTCCATATTATAAAATGAACAGTTTCAGAAGTCGGTGCTAATCCACGCTGAACCAAATTGAAGGCACTGACTTCTGAAACTGTTAATTTTATAATATTTATGGTAATTATTTTATTCTTTTCATCGTTTTTTTGAAGTCAGTTTTATTTTTGTTAAAATGTTTTTTATTTTTTCATTTTAGTGGCCTTAATTAAAACATGGTTGGACCTACTAAAGACGCTGCTCGTAACATAATCACATTACCACATTATGCGTAATGTTCGTCATTGAGGAGTTCCATTGTCTATCTATGAAGTTCTTCATCAAATCTTCACCAAATTTAAATGGGGCAATTTCGAAACAAAACTCTTTCAAACAAAAATAGATTTTTTCAAATCGATTCATAAATGAGGGTGTAGTAAGTTAAAAAACAGTAAAAAAAAAAAAAAAAACATACAGCCGAATTGAGAAACTCCTCCTTTTTTGGAAGTCGGTTAATATGTTGTGCTGCTGTATGCGGGACTATAGTCACATAATATTTAGTTGGGAGCAAGTTAATAAAACAATCTACCTGGCAAAGGAATATAAATTTTTCGTTATCAATACTACTCCATTACCGATACCAGGTTTAGTTCTGAAAATTATTCATCTTAACATATATCAGCATTAAACCACTATCTTCTTATTAAGGAAATTGAACAGTGACGTTTGTATTTCGGGGAACCATTAAATACTCCCACCTTGGAGGTTGCAAGGCATTATTTCCTTGTTGATATGGCAATGAGAACTGAACTACAATTAAATTATTATGATGCTATCCTGTTTTAATGTTTTAATATGGCCTTGTACCGAAAAAACAAATAGCGGTATTCCACCTGAATGCGTCAGAGAGTCGGTCATGATTTCGTTTCTGGCTTGCCTTTACCGACTAGAGTGGGTCCTCATTGGTGCCAATTGTCAAGATACTTAGGAGTCCAGTACACGCTCTACAGTCTGGATTTACTTAATTTGCCACTCAAAATGGTTGTGGTGTATGATTTTGACTACTTCGTTGATCGAGTGGTGGCAAGCGCGACTGCTGATTGTAAGGTCCTGGGTTCGATCCCCAGGTCGGGCAAAGTGTTTTCCGTATGGATTTCCTCAGTAATAGCCCGGAGTTTAGATTTGTGCCCGGTTAAGCGCATCGTCCCCTATTACATGGGACTTGAACATAACGGTGAAATGAGGGTGTTACTATATACATTTGCCCAACCCTTCGGGGAATAGACGCGTGATGTTTACGTCAATGGTTATGTGGCATAACCAGTGTATTTGACGTCTTGCATTTTATGTTAAAAAATTAACAAAAGAAGTTGTACGTGAAGTATTATATTCTCACGGAAAGCCACCAAAGTACCGAGTTTTCCTTGGTTCCTACTATGTACTGTGCTATGTTCCAACACCAGAGGATGTTACCTGTAATTTACCAAAAACAGTGACTTAGGAATCATTAACGAGTTATTACTAAAACTTTATCGTTTTAACCATTAGTACATTAAAAAATCATTAGTAGGTGCCAAATAATGCTTATTTCGCTGACTCGATTAGAAGCTGATGCATTACGACGAGGTACTTTCAATACTCCATTGTGTATTTACATCTATTTGCTTGATGGTTGAATAATTACGACTGATGACAAATGAATTCTTTGTCTTGTTCAACTATTGCTATTGACTCACCAAGAACCTCTTTGATTGTGTGAGCAGTGATTCATCAATCATTATTCCGAATTAAGAATAATTATTTTAGGCGAGAAGGTTCTATTAAAACAATTTTTAAGAACAACTTTAATGTTAACTAGGCGTCTCACTACGATCAATATGAATACCTGTATAATATGATATGTCTGAGACACCATGACCAATGACCGAATGAATAAGTAGAGGTAGATGCATGCTCCCATTCTTAGCTAGTTAATTTCTTATCTCTCAATATTATAATATTATTATTTGGAATTGAATATTCCTTGATTCCGATTCTATCGGTATGCTCGAGAATCAAACTTGGAAATCTGAAAAGCATTTGTGTTCCAACAAGGTTTTATTCTTTTCTTAAGCTTAAGGTCTTTAGGACACCTATTTTTTATCTACATACCTGTATTTATGTTTTATGCAATGCTAGAACATAACTTTAATGAATATGGAAATGAAAATATTAGAAAATGATAATTTTGCATTGTTTACAACTATATAGAATAGTATTATTTAGAACTTTTTGTTTAAAAGCTCCGTCTGTATTAATGGATCTTCGTCTTAAAGCGATTCGTGTATAAAGTTGCCAGAGAAGCGAAGAAGTTTCCTCAGAACTACGTTTTTTTACAAATACAGCGCTAGTCCCAATACCTACCCTATAGCCCTAACACTAGGATTAATAAAACATGACCCTTGTATTTTTCGGCGGTGAATTTATTAACATTTTCCTTGTACATAAGCGGCAAAACTTTGGGATTGCTTAATTTTCCCGGTAACGCGTCAACCTATGATATGTTTTGTTTATAACTACGTATTGCAAACACATATACATTTCACTAACAATACAGGGAGGGTTTTACCAAAATTGCGCGGCTATTTAATTAAGGCTCCTATTTATTTTAGTAAAAGGTTCAAATTTGTCTGTTATGACTGCGTAAGCGTTGACCCATGTGCCAACGAATGTAGTGGGTATACCGTCGTCAATATAAACCACTGTCGCTTTCTGCCACCGCTAGTTCTTTAGGTTGATTATAGAGAGTAAAAGGTGGGTGAATGAACTGCAGCAGGCTGCAATTTGTGACAAATTATTTCGTGACTCGTGTTATGGGAACTGTGAATTAGTTGTGCGACGTTTTGACTTGACTAGAGCGTTATAGATAATTCATTTAAAAATTCTTCGCATTGTCCTTCTGTATGACATATTTATTTTATTGATGTATTAATATTCAATTAAGATCATAAACATAATGTTATAGATTTATGCTTCTAATTCGTAGGACTCGTAACTAATTCATATTCAACGCTCGTTTGTCCAATGTCCATGGATACAGCTCGCTAAATCGATTTTATCGCTTAACATTCGGGACAAGCCACATTCTTTGTTCCATTGTGATCGTACGAAGTTGATTAATTGGAAGAGAGGAATTAAATTCAGTTATTATTTCCAGAATTCAACTGTCAAAATGAGGGTCCTGATTGTTTTGTCGTGTTTGGTCGTGGTGGCATTTGCTGCTGATAAGTACAACGCTAAATATGATAACTTTGATGTGGACACCCTGATCTCCAACGACAGACTCCTCAAAGCATACATCAACTGCTTCCTTGACAAAGGACGATGCACACCAGAAGGATCTGATTTTAAAAGTAAGTGATCATACATTTTTGTCCCTATCTCTATGTTCAAGCGTGTATCGTTCAGAAAATTTGGCACTTAAACGTTTTTGTTAAGTACTTGATATTTATTCAAGCATATTATTATAGCAATTGTTTATAACCTTTTTCACAAGAACGAACAGGAACAGTTGCATCAGTAGGAACTGACGTTTAACCTAAAACACGAACGGTAGTTAACGCAAACAGATTATTCAAACATGTTAATCCAATATTAAAGTTACTCAAACAGACAATCGTCGATATTTTTAGATTAAAAAACGGTGGTGTTGACATGCTACATTAAATACATATTTACGTAACTACGGATAAACCCAATAGCCAGTCACTAGAACTGTTAGCACAAACCGGGTCGAGGTCAAGGTTTTCAAGAAGGAAAATATCCTGAGCAACTGTCAAAGTACATGCGTGTATACAGATGCAGAAATTTTCATATCCTTGGAGTATTTTCCTTTTATAGACTTGCATTGTTGTATACATAGGTTTTATGTCTTTAAATTTAAAAACGTCTGCATTACTTTCGGGTATATCTCCTTAGCTTAATGCAGTCGATAAACGTAATTGACATCACCCTTCCAAACTGTCCTCTTCTAAAAATAGAGTAGTCTCTAAAAGTGGAAACGATCAATGTTAAAGTTTTTAATAATCATAACAACAAATTTTCCAGAAACACTCCCAGAAGCGATAGAGACCACCTGCGTCAAGTGCACTGACAAACAGAAGACTAACATCAGGAAGGTTATCAAGGCGATCCAACAGAAGCACCCCAAGGAGTGGGACGACCTCGTGAAGAAAAACGATCCCAACGGCAAGAACCGCGCCAACTTTGACAAATTCATCCAAGGAAGCAGCTAAGAATATTAGCCATGTGTGTTGAAAATTTTAAATTAAGTTTCTTTAAGGTCCTAGATTTTACAAATAATTTGCTTGAATTGCAGATGAGATTAAAAAAGAGCTCTCTAAGATGCTGCAATACTATAAAGCGATGATCCCATAACGCACAGGATTTGTTTCGCAACTCTCAAATTTTTCCCATTTTCCGGGATCGAATCCTTGTGATTTTATTTATGTGTAGGCTTTTAGATTATAATCGGATGACAAATTGTTGTGTTATTTATTGAAATATCACGATGTTGACTGATATTGTAATAAAATATTTGATTTTAATACAAATTACTTTTTGTTTATTTGACCTTTTCTGTCTTATTTTATATCTTTTATATGTTTTATTTCCTTAAACAGAAACATAAATTATAATCTATATGTCATATCATGTTCAAGGTATCGTGAAGCTTCCTCAAGTGTAACATGTCATAAGTATATAATTTGAACTTGATCTCATTTGGACCTCCTTGGTTTAAAGAAAAAATATGCTAAAATATGAGTAATAGTTTTCATTAAAAGGTTACTGGGTCGTTGTATGCATATTATGTTTGCAAAATTTTACCAGAAACAATCTTATCAATTATGAAATTGCTATAAGCAATTGGACTGGTTGCATGTGGGTTTTTGTGTCAGGCTGAACCTATAAGAGCGGCGCGTTCGGCGGTGTGGTTGCGGCCAGTTGCGCCAGAGAGCCCACACCGCTGCACTCTGATGTAACTTCATAGATTGTGTAAGGCCGTCACATAATCTTCGGCACTACGCAATCGTTCCGCATCATATGCTATGATTTTACGTCACTGGCACTCTATGGGACCCCTATATTTTTGTTAGTGATCTATTTTTTTTTTCGAAATCTTTTGTTGTTACGTTTGGGTACCTTTGCCTTTCCCTTTCTTCATCAAAGTTCCGCTATTGAACACCGGATTATCTTATAAATAGCGAACAATTATACGCCAGATCGGTGAAGGGGTAAGCAGCTGTATAAACTTAAATCGTTGAAGAACTAAGTTTTAACGTTTTATAGGTATTAAGTATTTTATATTACGGTCTTGTGGTATTGAGATCTTGTTGTATGTCGTGATATTATTAATTCTATTGACGTCATAAGGAAAATTATTGATACTGATAATTATGTTGATATATTATTACAAAATCATCATAATGAAAGTGTTATTATAGACTTCGTTACTCTAGAACCATAATTAACAGAACATATCGGGGCAGAGGTATTCTCAGATAATGTTAAATAGAAGCAGGAATCATAATAGGTTTAAAATTATTGATACTGATATGCTGATACTAATAATTATGTTGAAACATATTACATACTCAAAGTATTATTATTCATTTCTCTGCTCCAAGACCATAATTATTAACCTCACTTATCGGGTCAGAGGTTCTCTCCGACAATTTTGTTAGCAAAAGGAAAGATAATAGGTTTATTTTTACCTACACCAATTTTGCATAATGATAGCCTTAGTTGAAGATCATGCGTAATAACAGCGAAACAGGTTTTTATTGATCTCAGAGTTCAGAGGTGTAAACAAGCCGACGAACTTGGAGACTTAATTATTTTTCTGATTTTCCTGTTACTTTTAATTATTTGAGACAGTTTATAGGCTATCGAATAATTTTTTAGGTCAATATCATAAGACAAGGCAAAACCAAGTTATCAATTTGCAATTGATATATTAATTTTATTATTGTAATGCTCCACATACATTAAGAAATCAGTTTTTCCATTTTCAATATTGCCGATAACTCACCGAATAAAGACTTGAAGTTTGTTCGTCTGACATTTGTTTAATCTGTTCCAATTACGAAAGCAGAGAAATCCTTCTCGTACTCTCCTTTGGGGTCGAATTTTGCACGGAATTGAATGAACTCATCCGGTTTCTTCTCGCTCAGGGCTTTCACAGTCTTCCTGAGGTTCGTTCTCTGGATAGGTGTGCATTTTGCGCAGGATGTGGCTATCACCTCAGGAAGCAGCTCTATGAATAACACAATAAAATAGGTTTAAAAAATGCACACTGCAAGTTTCACCGTCCTCTAAGATATTTTTTTTTCTAATTTATGTCTACCAAGTTTTTGTCCAAATATTTTGGGCACATACTTCCAAGCAAAATCTGATTACGATAATGGAAAAAGATGCTACTAATAATAATAAAATCATTTTTAAATAAAATAGTTCAACTGGGATTAATCCTCTTGTGAAAACTCAAATTCTAGGTTTCGGTTCCAATTTTTCAACATGCGTCCAGTTCAGTGGACGTCGAAAGGCTATTATAATACAGACAGTCTGATTTACAGATACTTAGTTGTCAAAAGCAAATTCTTATGCCTCAGTTCCAATTTGTCACTTACTGTGGAGAAGAACCAGCAGATATTGGTATGATATATGAAATAGTCAGGTATATGACATTTAGAGCAATACTTACTTCTGAAGTCGGCAGAATGTTCGACGGAACAGGGGCCCTTGTCCAGCATGCAGTCGATATAAGAGGTGAACAGCGCGTCATCGTTCAAGATCTTGTCTACATCGATCTTATCGTATACTTCATCGTAGCCCAGCGCAAGAGGCGCGGCGAGGGCAAGAACAGCTATCAGCAGGGCGTTCATGTTTATTTGATTCTGAAAAAGAACATATTTATAGATTCATGAGATGAGATGATTATGTTAAAAAAACAAAGTTAAAAAAAGATCTTGTCCTGCATGTGACAAGTAAATTAAATGTAGTAGTGTGCAAAGCTATTGATTCACATTTTCTGGGTCCTGAAATGGGAGAATGTTAAAAGAGTTTGCTGTTATGAACTCTTAGGCACTGTAAATACACATGTCATTTAGGGCCATGACGGATCCTGGTGGACATTTCCCGCAAAGTCCCGGTCGGACCCGACATTGTAGAACATTGTTTAACCATGGTAAATGAAGCTTTTAGATTATACTGCATTAAAATGTGAATGTGAATCACTATTAGGTACCAAAGAATTTTACCACAATAACAGAGGCAGAACCTGCGGACCCTGCGGTAGATGAAAAGACAGGTCAACTTTTATAGTTTTTATTAAACTTGAAATTGTATGAATATAATTTTCTTATAAGCATTTAATAAAAACCTGCCATAATCTAGAATTATATTATAATATGTTTATTTTGCCTTACCAGAATTTTTCTATTGCTGGTCTCCAGTGGACTCGATGCCAGAAGGACCATCCGTCATGTTTTATACTAAAAATCTACGGATATCCACAATTATTTTAATTCCCAAAAATACAAAAATGAAATTATTTTGTCTAACATCATTATAATATAATTTTGCAAGATAAAATTATCCGATATCACGATATTAGCATTGACCTTCAGTGACAATATTACGTGGTCATCCTATGTACTGTTTCTGAAGAGGTAATTATATGAACATACAGGGAGATATTATCAGTTGGTAGTACCATGGTTATTTATAGCATAATCGTTCTACCAATGACCGATTATTGTGCCTATATTAATGTAGGGCGGTAATTGTGGGTGACGTACCGTAGGTAAAGTTCTAAGGTCAATGTGAACCTCGTGGCGTATTGAAATTTTATAGTCAGCGAGTTGAAAAATTAATCCAGATGCAAATTAATGTATTTGTCCTATCTATTAATATTAGTTCTGCCTACTTATTTCTTATTTTTAGTTGTAAGCAAAGTTCACAAAAATGTCTCTGAAACCTTTCTACTAAGAAGATAAACTAGATTGTCGGTTGAAAAATCCTTAATACGCCTAAGGTTCTTAAGAAAATAATGTTTTATTAAAGTTAAGTAAGCACGTGGCCTTCCAGAAATGGTTAATTTGCTTTAGGAAAACGATTGCTTTTTTTTTCAAGTCAAGTCAATTTTTTTTATTTCAATTAGACCAGATTTCAGAGACTTTTGAAACGTTAAAAGTAGGTGCACGGTTCCATGGAGAAGTATGGAGAAGAGCCGGCAAGAAACTCCATGAATACTCTTTTCAAAATAGTAATTCATGGCAATTCCATTACAGTAGTGTGAGAAATAGAATGAGAATAATGCAGGTTAATGTAACAAATAAACTCACATAAGAGTAACAAATAGAAAAATATGCCTTCTAGGATTGCCATAGCAGTTAAGGGCTGACCAGTCCCGACAGACGGCACCCGTTCACGAGCATGACGTGCACATCCGCATCGGTCAGCTCAACCATATTGTAGGGAACCCAACTGCTGTTATAAGAATCCGTTTACTCACTACTCACTTAAGTCTGTGTAGTTTCTGTACGCGAATTCTGTACTTTAAATGTATGATCTTCTTCTGATTTTGTTAATATTATCTGCCTCGTTAATCTAGTGATGGCAAGCGCGACTGCTGATCGTGAGGTCCTTGTTTGGGCGAATTCCTCAGTAGCAGCCCGGAGTTTGGATTTGTGCCCGGTTGATGGCAATAGGCTCACCCCCTATTACATGGGAGTGTGTTATATACATCGCTGCACAACCCTTCATGGAATACAGGCGTGATGTTATGTTGATATTAAATTAACCACATTTGTGCCAAAAATGTTTCATGTTAGAATGCTTTAACATTTTATTAATATTTAATTAAATCTTAAGAAGACGTGAGAATGAACTCTCATCTAGCGAACTGTTAGTTAATAAAGCTCAACGTTATAAATTAACGACCAATTACCGAAGTCAATTAGAAAGTTCTATTGCAAAGAGCACTATTGTTTTTATTGCAAGGTGTGCGTTGTTGTTTAGTACCTACTAAAATAATTCATGTAGGTACATATCGTAAATTAATTATTTTATATTAGTAATTATAATTACGTTAATACTACCCATTATTTCCTTTATTCAGTAAATACATATATAATTTGCATTTTTAAATATTTCTATTAAACTTAAAAGAAACATTTAAAATTATAAAAAATTGTAGCCCACCGGCATCGGGAACCGGGTCCAAGCTACCGGGTGGTCGGGGCTTCAGAGAGAGGAACTTTCTGACAATATGTGCCGTTTCCAGAAGTACCGCTTTCTGTATCAGGCCCTTGAATCAGCTGCCCAACGAGAGCCTCAACAGATGTTGGTCGAGGCTCTTGGCTATTAAGCCATTGGCCGTAACGACTATCGGCACAACGACTGCTGAGTCAACCTCCCACATGTCGACAACCTCGTGTGCCAAGTCTTGATACTTAATTGCTTTATTTTTCTCGGCTTTCACAAGGTTCTCGTCACGTGGGACAGTGATATCAACAATCATTGTGAGACGCTCTGATCGTTCTATCACCACTATGTCAGGCTTATTGGCAACAATAGTCCCGTCGGTGATGATAGATCGATCCCAGTACAATGTGACATGACTATTCTCGAGAACTGGGTCGGGCACATACTTGTAGTATGATACTTCTGCGTCCACAAGGTTGTATTTCAGAGCAAGTTGCTGGTCTACCTATTTATTATTATGGGCATTATGTCCCATGTTATAATAAGGCAAAAAGTGTAATTTGGAAAGTATTCGGCGTAACTCGATCACACTACATCATTCATTCATCTCGTATATACGAAAGCAGAGATCAAATCAAAGAGTCGAATATTTCATTCTTTTTTCATTAATTATTATTAAAATATGCCGTCTGATTTTTTTGTGAGTACCATGTAGGCTAGCTTTATACACGAATTTTGTAACTGTTAGGCAGTTCTAAGTATTTTTTGTGACCTACACAAATGTCCGGCTGATTGGTAGCGTAGTGCCTCGGGTTGATGAGCTCTCGAAAATAAAGTTCAGTTACATGATGACTGATGCATGCGTGCCGCCATTTGGGACAGGTCAACTCAAACCTGCTATGGTACTTTCTTCAAAAGGCCATCCAAGACATTGCCCTACATTGTTAGACCCGCATAGTTTTTAATACCACAATGTCTGGAATTTAAAAGAGACCTTGATCTCTAAGTTTGTTTCGGCTTTTTTTCGCAGAGCTATACTCCATTTATTATAACATTAGAAAAAAGAGGCTCGTAGCAGCAGGACTACGAAACCTTTTATTTTCAAGTTAAGTTCAAACAATTTTAATAAATAATGTAAGTATGTGCTTTTTCTGTAAGTAACAATGTATGGCATACAATAAAGCATATTCTATCTATCTACTCGTCACAATGCTTGGATAGGTACATGAAATAAAACAATTTTAAGTAACAATCAGTTTATTACAAACAACTTTATAAAAACGTTCCAGGCACTGTCCGCCCTTTTAGATTTTAAAGATTGACACGACAATATTTTATGTAAAAACTAAATAATATTAAATGAAAGCCTCGTAATTTCAGAAGGTAGATAGGTTAAATAAGTACAATTAAGTGTGACAGCTGTTATTTAAATTGATTATATTTAACTCCACATCAATCTTGACTGTAATAATGTTTGTTGTACTTTTATTACAAAGTGTGCCCCTAAAAGAGCCTTTTTTAACGTCTGTCTAATGCTTATAGTAAATGGTACTCCATTATAGTCAGATAGAACATGAAGACGCCATCTAATATTATAAAAACATCACAATGACTAACAGCCTAGTGGTCTGACCGTCGAACTGCCAAGTCATAGGTCTCGAGTTCGAACCCAAGGCACGCACCTCTGACTTCTTGGATTCATGTGCGTATTGTATAATTATCACTTGCTTAAAAACGGTGAAGGAAAACATCGTGAGGATGCCTGAGAGATATTTCTCGACGGCGTGTGAAAACAAGTCAGAGGCCCATGGCTCATGGGCGGCATAAACTCTGACACCAGGTTAGTCACTAACCACACGAAAAGTAGAAGAAGATTACATTGGTTTATAAAAGTGTCTGTAACAGATTTACATACATACATAAACTCACGCCTTTCTCCCATGGGGGTAGGTAGGCAGAAACTATAAAGGTAGAACGCCACATGCTACGACCCTTACATACCCCTTTCGCTTCATACACATTCATACATCTTGTCATACACGCACGCGGTTGAGAGTACTACGCAAACTAATACTATATACTATCCGGGCTACTATTACTGTACCAGATTTATTTGCAGATATAAAAATCATTTATCATTTACAAAAAGAAATATTAAGCTTCTTACAAACGTTGCATCTTAGAGTTGTTTGCAACCAGGAACTCTAATGACCTTACAATTATTATTGTTACAGAGTGTTATAATTGATATCGCTCTATTATAGTATCTCGGAATTTTCCTACTCTTATGAAATTCTGTTATATCTACTCCAGCCTCACACGCAACTACCTCAGTATAAAATGATGGATATAATCAAGGATCTATTGTGTTCTTCATCAGTACTCATTATTGTGTCAAAGGTAATATTGTTAATTTTTAATCGTTATAAAAATTATCGATTATTTTTATTAGAATTTCTGCATTTTAAAAATTGCGAAAAATCTAGCGTTAGATCTTTTAATTTGTTGTCATATTCTATTCCAGCGTTACCCATTTGCCGGGTCGCGACCCGGTACCGGGCCATCAAAATAAAATACCGGGTCGCAACATTCCCGCCTTGTTTTAAAAATATTACCTACTTGGGTACCAGCTTGGGTTTACAAGTATTAAGTGGGTCATGAAGGGGCAGTATGAAAATTACCGGGCCATGACAGAACAATGTTTGGGAAACACTGTTCTATTCAATTAAGTCTACTGCTGGTGATCCCACTACCAATCTCGCAGAATGGCTAATCTTTTCACCACGACATGAGCTAATCTCGTATAACTCATATCGATACAAGAGAAGATGAATTTAGAGATCGGTTCCACCCAAATTGTCTGACAACGCCCAGTGTTCTTTAGTTTGATCGGTTCAGTGCATTTGGCTACCCCCACGTTTTATCATCTTCTGCTACAAAAAAATGTCGATGGTGTTTTAAATTACTTTCAAAGCTTTAAATTTTATTTTTCTGTTTCTGCCCGTGATTTCTTTTATTATATTATGATGCCAAAAAGGAATGAAGGCATTTCGATTAGTGATTATTATTTTTTCTACATCAGCAAGGATATCGCCCTCATAACGCAACACTAAGTCGCGTATCATGTTTTTACATTTTATACGGTGTGTAAACGAAATCATGTAATTCCTTCAAACCTCGGGAGGTACTGCTAACATAGATTAATCGTGCACGGGATCCATCTGGATACAATAAAAAAAATACAAGAAGTAATCATGTGTTCTTAACGTGAGGCATTTTAGCTTCCCAAGCGAACTGCGCGACTATCGCTCGCCGCGCGTTCATTTAACTCGGGGCGCTAAAATGCCTCACGTTAAGAACACATGTTTACTTCTTGTAATTTCTTTTTATGGATTGCGAATTTATCCCTTGCAGGGTTAATCTATGTCAGCAGTACATCACGAGGTTTGAAGGAATTACATGAAATCGTTTACACCCTGTATCAAGAAAATGGATTTTCATAATTATATCGGTATTTCCCAGATCCTATAAAGCTTGAAGATGAAAGTGTTGGTAGTGTTGTCTGCGTTGGTTGCTTTCGCCGCCGCGGCTCCGTCAGGGGAGCTGGAGTTGCTCACCGCTTTTGACTTCGATGCCTTGTTCAACAATGAAGAGCAGAGGACGGTAGTCTTCGACTGTCTTCTGGAGAAAGGGAGCTGTGGTGACTACCAAAAATTGAGAGGTAGGTCAAACATATTATGGATACCAATAATGTATTTGAAGGCATCATTTTACAATTATAAATATTTCTAAAAACGTAAAATAAAAACAATATAAAATAAGGGTCCACCAACATCGGGAACAGCGTCCAAGATATCGCTATGGTTAGGACTCCAGAGACAGGAACCTCCTCACAATACGAGCTGCTTCGGGAAGATCTGCTTTCTGTATTAGACCAAAGAATCCCGCAATCCAGCCACCCATCAAGCTTCTCGAGATGTTAGTCGACACTCTTAGCCATTAGGCTATCTGACGATCGTTAGAACCTCGTCGGTTAACGGCAGGGTGCAAGAAGTTCAGGACAGATTGGCATTAACTTATCAGCACGTAATCATCCACACATGAACATTGAATAGACCAAAGTAGACCATTGCGAGGAGCTTTAGCATAAGCGATCGTCATCACTAGATGCTATTGTTATGTTTGACAAATGGATTTTTGATCATATTAAGTTGTTATTAGCACATGAGTATACTGTAGACCAGTGTTCTCGTGTGCTAGAGGATGTAGAACATCCTCTTGATAAAATACCTTAGTCGCCTTTATGGAAATTAACCGGAAGGGCACGGAGACACGGTTGGTTATGTTTAAGAAAACTGGATGATGAGCTCTTGGGTTGCTGGAAAATTGAGACTGTTCCCTTTGGGACGTAATCTCTGGCAACGTAGCAACTGGATTGGTTACGCAATAAATTGCTTTTTATCGGCCCGTAACATAGGTACTCAACAGAATACCGAATTTCACACTCAACAGTCGTTCTTGCGACTATTTACTGTGGCACAGGTCTATAATTTTTATCATTAAATTTGTTTCAGAGAGCGTGATACAGGTTATACAGAACAAATGTGCAGAGTGTAACCCAGAGCAGAAGGCCAAGTACGACCGCGTCATGAAGCAGTTCCACGATAAATTTGAGCCTGTTTACAACGAACTAATGAAGAAAATCGCTACCAAAAAGAATTAATTTCATAATTGACTTATAAAATCATTGGCATTTAATCTAATAATATTTATATGTATTATGACATTAGGCCTTGATAAATATAGTATTTTATATATAAATATTTTAATTTCTTATATTTAACTCCAATAATCTATTCGCCTTTTCAAACAGTTATTGCAATAATTTTTAATAGTAAGCTTGCTATCGAATTTAGTAAGGCGCTTTGATTTTTTGACATTATCAAACCCAATGAATAGCCTGTAGCGTCCACTGCTGGACATAACTATGCCTTACATAACTTATATTTGTTTATTCACTTATAATAGTTGAGTTTACCATCACATTTCCTCTAGGTAAGTGGGTGTCCCACCAAAAAATATTCTGTAACGTCAAACACGAGTAGGTAGGTACGCAACTTCAGATACGATTGATTTCAGACAACATAACATAACATCACGCCTTGTATTCCCCGAAGGGTTCGGCAGAGGTGTTTTTTTAGTACACCCTCGTTTCGCCAGTTATGTTTAAGTCCCATGTAATAGGGGGCGAGCCCATTGCCATTAACCGGGCACAAATCCAGACTCCGGGCTGCGACTGAGAAAATCAATTACAGACAAACAATTGATTATTCCATGAATTCTATTAAATTCTTAAAGCTAGGTTTCCTGCTAAATCCTAAGCACCCAAGATAGATTCCAAAGATATATAATATGGAGGTATCTAAGTACCTATATTTGTTTAACCTTAGGATATCGGCATTGCCCAGTAACTGGGTTGCGGAGGTCTGTCGCTCCGTGTAAAATACTGGTATTCAGCCGCATCTGGTTAGACTGGAAGCTGACCCCAAGATAGTTGGGAAAAGGCTAGGCAGAACAAATTTGTCTATCAACTATTACTCAAATACGTTGAAGATAATTATATTCCTGGTTTAAAAAATCTGAGTCACTCTTCTAACTGGCCGAGATGATAGCTTGCTCGTTATCATCCTTCCAATCAAACATGAGTAGGTACCGGTAATTAATACAATGATTCTCGCGCGATTCAATTTAACAAACCTTGTAACTAATGTGCGTCATAATTCTAACTAATATGAAAATTAAAATAATTGTTTGTATCACGACAACGCAATAAATTGTTACGACTGGGCGACCTTTACAGGATAAAGGCGTAACTTCAGTTGAGTCACAAAACAGATAGGTACAGAAGTCAATCACGTGTATGTACTTCACTTTTCATACCTACGCTCGGCGGTCGCTCTATCTATAGGTATATATCTATCTCTCTCAAGCGCATGGCACTCGCGCTCGCACTCACTCGCACTCTAGTCCCAAACAGTCCGAGATATCGTGTCCGTAAGCAGTGTCTATGTGCGCGTTGCTCGAGCGCACTTGTATGTAGATTGACTTCTGTACCTAAGTATCTGTTTTGTGGTTGAGTTCTGGTTTAAATTACAACAGGAAAAACACTAGACACTACTAGACATTTCTTCCAAGTTCTGATATTAACCCGAAAATTCTAGTAGTATGTAAATATATCAGTATGAATTGTTAATTTAATTACATAACACAACATCACGCCTTATATTCCGCGAAGGGTTCGGTAGAGGTGTTTTAGTACACCCTCATTTCGCCAGTTATGTTTAAGTCTCATGTAATACGGGGCGAGCCTATTGCCATTAACTGGGAACAAATCTAGACCTCGGGCTGCTACTGAGAAATTTCTAACGGAAAAACTCAATAACACTTCGCCCGACCTGGGGATCGAACCCAGGACACCATATCAGCAGTCGCGCTTGCGATCACTAGAACAGAACGGCAATCGAGTTAGGTAATTTAATTCTTCTACTCAAGAGGTCAAAAGACTATTTCTTCGTATTTTCTTTGATCCTTAATTCATTTTTCATCTCAAAACATCACAACTCGCCAGTTGCGATTTTTAACCGACATCAAAAAGGAGGGGGTTCTCAATTCGATTGGTATTTTTGTTATGTATGTACACCGATTACGCTGAGATTTATGATCCGATTTACGTGATTTCTCCTTTTGTTTGATGCGGAATAGTTGGCATTTGGTCCCATAAAGATTTTACATAGTTTGGCCCAGTATTTTTCATTTTATGAACATCTTTTTTATTTATGAACTTTTTTGTTTACGTGGACGATGTAATTATTCTACCTGATGTAATCTAGAAAAATCCTACTGTTGTTTACAGAACAACCTATTACAGACACTAAAAAGAAAAAAACTACGTTTAAAAAAACCGACTTCAAAAACTAAAAAGTATAAAATAACTTAATAAAGATTTATTTATTACACCTCTTATGCAAAGCTAATACCTTTACCATAACATACAATTAACAGTTTCAGAAGTCGGTGCTAATCCACGCTGAACCAAATTGAAGGCACCGACTTCTGAAACCGTTAATTTTATATTATGGTAAAGGTATTAGGTTCTTTATTAAGTTATTTTATACTTTTTAGTTTTTGAAGTCGTTTTTTTAAAACGTAGTTTTATTTATATTAACGGATGAAGCTGCAGTATTCGCTAGGCAAGTAGATTTACAACGCAGATAAAATACATACTGTTATGTTTCACGTTATTGCCAATACTATCTATACTAGTGAGCTAGTAGCCAATTTACCGTTTTTGGCCGGCAAACATACCTATAGACCTACTTAATAAACAACATTCAAATGTTCAGCGGAACAGAGTGAATGACAAAGTAATACAAGGATAACTAGATATTATTCTATTGTGTAGGTGATTTTTATACAAATATGGTACCTAATACGTATAGACAAAGGTCTCTGGTTTAAAATCATCCTGCTACTGATCTTGTCTATTGGTTAAGATTCTAACATTGGTCAACCTACAGGTGTAAACGAAATCATGTAATTCCTGCAAACCTCGTGATCTACTACTGGCATAGATTAACCCTGCACGGGATACATTTGGATTCAATAAAAAACAAATTACAAGAAGTAAGCATGTGTTCTTAACGTGAGGCATTTTAGCTCCCCGAGCGAAATACGCGGCTATCGCTCGCCGCGCGGTCATTTAACTCGGGGCGTTAAAATGCTTACTACTGTAATTTGTTTTTTATTGAATCCAATTGTATTCCATGCAGGGTTAATCTATGTCAGCAGTACATCATGAGGTTTGAAGGAATTAAATGATTTCGTTTGCACCCTGTACATTATTATCGGCAAACCGATATTATCCCATATGGATTCTATATGAGGACGGGCTAAAATATAAAACTTCCTCACCACACGCTGAGAATAGACGCGTGTTATAAGATTCAATAAAACCTAGCACGCTTGGTGGTAGGATCTATACGGTCCGCCTGGCTAGCTACCGGTTACTATGCTCACATTAAGGTCCAACGCTAGGCAGTTTACTGTGTTCCGTCGTGAGTATGTGGAAAGCCAGAGAGGTAAAGGGGAATCCTTCTCTATCTCTGTTACTTAGATTCGTGTGCTGTCTTAGACCCTGTCTGCGCTTAACATCACGTGCGACCAAGCACGGCGCAATCGAACGCGATTGGTGCGATCAAACGCGACCAAGTCAAAAAATAAAACAAAAAAGTACTTATTTTCTTAAATGGTTTAAGAAGAAACAAAGTGATCATCTCAAGCGGCATGCATCAGATGTAAACTGGTGATATCTTTAATTTAATGCAAACACCAATCTGTATGCCGACATTCGCTCTGTGTAGAGCACTGGTTAGAATGGACGCTGACCACAACATAGTTGGGAGAAAGGCCAAGCTGATGATGGCCAACATATTCAGCCCATTACTGTCCCACTGCTGGGCATAGGCTTCTTTTCAGAATAGGAAGGGTTTAGCCATTAGTCTACCACACTGGCCTGGTGTGGTGTCGGACTACACACACTATCAGGCAACTATTTTTAATCTCTCAGTTGTGCAGATTTCCTTGTGATGTTTTTCTTCACCATTAAGGCACGTGACAATAAAATTTTGATCCGCACATAAATTTAATAAATTAGAGATGTCCCTCTTGAGCTACGCCTTTCCTTCTCCTCTTCACTCCGTTTTTTCCCCAACATGCTATGCTTTGCTCGAAACATACTTTTTTCCTCTCTTATCCTCATGATATGGACAGACGGAATGGTATGACAAATCAACAAGCATACATGCAGTACGGAAGTTTATCGTTATATTATTATCACCAACCCCTCCCCCCGTTTCAGATCCAGTTGAATAATTCGGTTTATTACATAAAACGAGAAAAACGAGATAACAAACCGAATTGGTCGAGAACTGACTCATCAAAAAGGTTCTTTATCACGCAGGCCCGGGTTAGCGAAATGTTATTGACATTGCATCTCAAACCAGTACTGAAAATCGATGATTTTATCTTTTCCGTACTCAAAGGATTTTATTTTATCTTTAAACTTTTGTACAGTTATTATAACGGCTTTAGAAACAAAGGATAGCGGTTTTACAGTTACGATGAGAGTGTAACGTTCTTACCAGCAAAGCCAATAAAGTAAATACTTGTACTTAAACCTTAATAGGAAATTAGTTTCGTATAGATCCAAACCTTTAAGTACTTATTGGAATCAACCTTAAAAGGTTTTATTGGCAGCAACTTCTCTTATGAACTATCTGCAGTAAGGATTGGTGTATAACCATAGAATATTGGCAGAAACTACCCACCTACCTAAGTTATGCAGACAATATAAACTATGCTTTGTTTTTGCTTCATGATCTCAGAATAGAAACTCAATATTCATCGCATTCAATAAAACTATTTACATCTGGATACAAGAATTTTCCTGTCTATAATTAGTGCAAAAAATTAATAGATAAGTATTTCCGCTTAGTAATAAAATCATGCTCTATTTGTAGTGGTACAGAGAACATAGTTTAAAAAAAGCCAGATTTATTGTCATAATAGGCAATTTAAGTCGTAAAATGTGCAAAACAAACACACTTGAACGGTACACAATAAGATCAAAGCCATGCAATGAATATCATTACAGGCGGCGCTGGCGCACTGCTTTCTTCGCCGCGTTTTGTATGCGGTCCGTTACGTCGACCCCGTCCCCGACAGGTTTGAGAAGTGTTCGCACCCCGCTGTGGGGACCAAGGGGCCCAGAAGCCACCGTACCCACCATACCCGCCATTGCGACCGTGGACGCCGCACTAAGAGCACTTACACAACTTTCTTCGGCCGTGAGTATTTTTCTATAAAAGCTTCTTAGAAAGTGCTGTGTGAAAGTGAGCGGATGTTGGCAGTTTGTTTGAGAAACGTGTTAGTTCAACTGCGTATTTTCCTTATTTTCAATTCCGGGATATGTGTAACTTGTTCTCGTTTTGTTGTTTATAAGAATTATTATTTGTTTTGATCAAAAGCAGATCATAATAAATAATATCAAAGTAATTAAATCCCTAATTACATATTGACATCTGAAATGTTTATTGCTATTACCCATAGAATTCTAAATAATAATACAAGTTTTATCGGAGGAACAACGAGTACCGTACCTTTAGTGATTTTATTAATTCCATTTGTGAACAAAAAATAATCATGTGCTACAAAAAATATTCATAATGTTACCTATAATATTTTTTGTTTCCAGTCTTGCTTTTTGCTTGGTGTTTTTCTCCTAATCATTCCTCAGTAACAAGGCCTCAATAACTTCCTTACATACCAAGTAGCTCTTGTAAATCCTTCTATTTTTACACGGTCATTGAGAAAGTGGAATAAATTTTAGCGCCGCGTCGTTCGACCTTGACATTGTACGATACTTTTGTTTCTTTAAACTTTCTTTGATCTCGATTCTTATGAAGATATCTTTACTGTTTACCTCTTTACGTTTATTTCTAACACGTGCAACGTAGCAATAGTCTATTATCCTATCTTTGATTTATTTAATGAATATCAACTGGACTTCAATTGACAAGATTGATAAATTAATTCCAAAGCTAATTTTCCATTGGGATCATGAGAGTGACTAGGCAAACATGAGCTGATGATGCTATGGTACTACCTACAGCAATTCATATGATCACTTCAAATTTACTGTATCAAGTTTCATCAGTAGTGTAAGGTTAACTAATGATATTATTTATTGAATTACCAGGTAACCATAACAATGAAGACTTGGCTACTATGTCTGTGCGTGCTGACGGTGGTGGTGACATGCTACTCGCAGCAGAGTCCAAATCGCTACGAGAACTTCAACGCGGACGCTATTATTCAGAACGACAGGATCCTATTGGCGTACTACAAATGCGTGATGGATAAGGGGCCGTGTACGAGAGATGGAAAGAACTTCAAACGTAAGTTTGCTATGTATTTCTTAGACTATCTTACTAACTTTTGCCAAGCTTGTCTGCATGGATTGCAGATATAAACTTTGGTTTACTTTACACCATGTTGCACTACTTATTGTTTAAAAAAATCCATGTATACGAGTTTTATTAATTGTGACAGCAGATAGCCTAGTAATGTGAACGTCGGACTGCTAAGTCATAGGTCTCGAGTTCGAACCCAAGGCACGTACCCTCTGACTTTTCGGATTCATGTGCGTATTGTATAATTATCACTTGCTTAAAAACGGTGAAGGAAAACATCGTGAGGAAACCGGCATGCCTTAGAGATATTTCTCGACGGCGTGTGAAACCAAGTCAGAGGCCCATAAACTCCGACACCAAGTTAGTCACTACCACACGAAAATAAGAAGATTATTTGTATGAAGGAGTATTTATTTCAAGTTTCTAGCTGATACACGTAAGAAATAAGATTTTCCATACGTAAAAACCCAATTACACAACAGTACGGGTCGATTTTAGAAAAATCTCTTCTTTGTATGCATATATATGTTTCTTAGAGGGTTCACCCTCTAAGAAACGTATCATGCTTCATGTTTATATCTTCAGTGATTTTTCGAGTAAACGGTTGTGTAGTTAGAGAATTAATGTTGGTGACAGTGCTGCCAATAAAAAAAACTCGATTCCCCGCGTCAGTGTTGTCAATTCCCCGAAATTCTCCGCTTCTGCGTCATTCACCGGCACGTCGATGACCAACAGCGCTGGTATATGGGAATATGAGTTAGACTGTGCGTTGTCTGTCAGTCAGTCAATCAGAATGTTGTACCTATATATTATTTAGATTTGCGAGCGAGTCATCATCCTTGCCTTTTCCAACCAGACGCAGCTGTGTCAGTAATTTATTAAGAAAATCTGCTACAAAGCTAACTTGTATACCAATATCCTATGAGTATAAGTTGTCAATCATTTTGGGCTTTAGTCGATACTGACGATGCATGATAGCTGGTCGCGACGCGCGACGGTCCGACACGGAGTAGATTAAACAGAGCAGCCCTTATATCATCTTAACTCCAAAGCCTAAACAAAATCTTGAGACGAACTTAAATAAGACCTGTCAAAGGAGAATGGGCCTTCTGGTCTACCCTTCCTCTAGCAATGAGTGATATATCAATAGAAAGGTTATTTGAAGTAAAACATTTTTTCCTATTACAGCTACTGTCAATTATTAGTATTTATCGAGCTAAAGCTCTTTAAATGTAACCATTTAAAAACTATGTTAACGTTTAAATATTGCTATTTGTTATATTTTTACACGTTTTGCCATAGGAACTTTGTCATAATAATTATTTAAGATACCTACCTAAGTAACACACAACATGACGCCTGAATTTCCCGAAAGGGTAGGCAGAGGTGTATAATGCACCCACGTTTCGCCAGTTATGTTAAAGTCTCATAACTATTATTTGTAAATAATATGATAAGAACGTAACGATACTTTAGTATAAGTAACAAAAAAAGAATAAATTGTGATAGTATAAATTGTGATTTTCAGTTCAAGGATAACTCCGAAAATACTAACAATTGACTTTAGTTGTGTTAATACGAAATGTTTCGCTTAAAAAGACTTTTCTAATGACATATCACTCATTGCTAAAGGAGGAGTAGACCAACCTCTAAACATTTCGCCCATTCTCCTTCCACACGTCAGAATGTGTCGACTTAAAACACGGTGAAGTTCAATGCGTAAACTAGTTCGACATCTCTTGATTTAATTCTTATCTATCACCGTCCTTGTATCGCGCTATCTGTTGGTAAAAGATAGCAATTCTCTAATTTTAGTTAAGTTGGTGAACAAGAGAATCGGCAACAGTGACTCATACTATAATAATCAGTAACGGTAAAATTGCATCTAGTTAGACTGGTAGATTACCCTAACATACCTACTTATGATAAGTCTTAGAATGATGATGATGTTGCCTTTAATTAGGGTTGCCATCTCTAAAATTTGGCAACCAGGATAAGACGCGTGAAAAACCCAGATTTTAGAGCCCAGAACCCGGACATGTCAACAGGTTTTTTTAAACAGGCAATGTAATAAAAAAGAAAGGAGGGGCTCGTGGCTAAATAACAACCGCGCCGATCGTAAGATTTGCGAGGTTAAGCTGCGCTTGCCGCGGTCAGTCCGTGGATGGGTGACCATTTGTTACACATCGAGACCCCTCCGTGCCTCGGAGAGCACGTTAAGCCGTCGGTCCCGGGTGTCATACGAATACCTATGACAGTCGTTACGGGTAGTCAGAAGCCCGAAAGTCTGAAAAACGGTTTAACCTTAGGATATCGGCATTGCCCAGTTACTGGGTTGCGGAGGTCTGATGGCAGTCGCTCCGTGTAAAATACTGGTATTCAGCCGCATCTGGTTAGACTGGAAGCTGACCCCAAGATAATTGGGAAAAGGCTAAGAGGAAGTGTAATAAAAAAGAAAATGTCATAAATCACCTTTTTATTTAAATTCAGACCTTAAAATTAAATTTAGTCATCTTTTATCATCATTTTAAATGTACCTAACAAAACAGAATCTTATTACACTTTGTTACAAAGTGTTTTAATAATCAGTTAGATTTTTTTTATTCGAGGGAGGGGCGGGGCACGATTAATTTAGCGAGACGATTCGTCGGTTGATCGCGGCGTGAGGGCATAGTGCGTGTGTCGCGGGCGACCCAAGACTTTAAATTTTTAAACCCGAACTACAAATGAAGCGTTTTGCGAATTGTTAACTAGCTTCTGTAACTAGCCACTAACCCAAATATAAGTACCCTCAGTGGTGGACTTTTATTTTCTATTTTCACCACGCTCGCAATCCTGACAGACTTATATTAGCTATAACTGTAATGATAGATTGTTATTCTCTCGCCTGTTATTCCAGAAGGAGTAAACAGGAGTGTTCTCCTATTAAATTATAATCATCCCAATGTTTTGTTCCAGGTGTACTACCAGAGACCCTAGCAACAGCATGTGGCCGCTGCAATCCTCAACAGAAGACGATCGTGCGCAAACTTCTCCTGGGTATCAGGTCCAAGAGCGAGGCTCGCTTCCTGGAACTGCTTGACAAGTATAACCCTGACCGCTCCAACAGAGATGCCTTTTACACCTTCTTGGTCACCGGCGCTTAAAAGTCAACCACAATCGATTAGTGATTCCCAGTCAAACTGATAATTTATTACAGTAAAATTGTTTAATTTATTGTGCTCTTATTGAGTGGTTAAATGTAAACGAACATTTGATCAGTGATTAGTGATTAGTTATCGCTGCCATTAGGCAGACCAGGCGATACTGTTATTTTATCAATATTTATTAAATGTAAGTTTTTTTTAATGCGTTGAGTACGAAATGTAGGTACCTAACTTGCAAATAGTGATTGATCCATTATTAGACTGCATCAATGAAATATTTTCATAAAATCGTTTTTAGGACATGTAAGATTGCATTTATAATTTATTCCAATTGGTATTAGTTTATTGTTTAGAATAAGATATTAAACATATTATACAACTTTTCGTAGTTTCCTTATCGACCAGTGAATCCAAGCTGCTCTGATTTTATTATATGCGTTTTATAAGGTTTCAATTAAATGCCGACCCAGTTGGTCATTAAATATGCGGCATAACAATCTTCATTGTACTGATAATTACCGTGCTAATATGCCCATGCATAATTTGTGGTGACATATTTGTCATACTATGGTCTATTCTAAGAAATAAAACATCTACGTATCAGTTCGTATAAATATGGAACAAATCGGCGATTAAACCACTCAGCTGTTAGACTGTGCACAAGGTTCACTTGTCTGTATTGTAGGGTAATAAACATGAAGGTAGCGCTGCTCATCCTCTGCTTCGCTCTAGGAGTGCTCGCACAAGACCAGTACGAGTCTGTCAACGATGACTTTGACATATCAGAAGTTTTGAATAATGAAAGATTACTGCAGGCATACGCTAAGTGCTTGCTCAACCAAGGACCCTGCACCCCAGAAGTAAAACAACTTAAAGGTAAGAAAATAAGCTTTTAAGAAAATCTTAACATATTGTATACTAAAACTAAGTACACTAACATACAAATTCCGTAAATTACGAGTATAACCTATAATGCAAGCTAAAAATAATAGTTAATAATATCCTTGAGTCCTACCTGTCATTTGTTTGTAATATGTTTATCTATGTTCTTATAAAGAGCTTTTTTAAATGTTTCATAAGAAACCCATCCTTCAGAATGATATTGTTTGGCCTCGTCCCAAATTTCATTGAATTTCTCATTGGTAAACCGTTCACCAGCTGCTTCAAACACTTTTCTGATTACTTCTCGAGAACGTTTAGTGTACATATCTCGATGACTTACGCCATTATGTGCTAAATTACTTGGACTCAGACATATTCTTACGTCAGTTTCTTCAGAAAGAGATACTCTGTCTGCTTTACAACAACCAATCGGTGTCCTTGGATAGTCCATATCGAAATATCTTCCCGATGGACGACCTGCTCTAAGCTTCGTATCTGCTTCTTTACCGAGTTTCACCATGTCCGTATAGGTAGTAGAAAAGTCATTGCATTCGGCCGACACTTGTTGTACTTTTGGCAAATCAGGTGATGGTACTCGATAATTAATAACACGAACAAAAGTTTTATATTTTATTTGAGAACCATCATATGCGTTCCATGTTTCCAAAAGAGGTTCAAGCAGAGACGGATTGAATCTAATATATTCAGTCACACAAAAATTATAAACTATTTGTTTAGGAAGCCACCCCGATTCAGTTTTATCTAAATATTTTAAACGCAAGTAAAACTCGCGGTAGAATGTGGGACTGATACGTTTGGATAAACATTTCCGCAAAGTATTTAAGTGACGGAGACACTGAAAAAAAATTTTTTTTCCTGTGTTTAACTCGCATGTAGTAAGGCATTCGAGAACATGGTCTGAAGGAGGTTTCAATTTTCCAAACGCATAACCTGTTGGCACGCAACTAATATTATCGTTTGGTGATTTACATAATGCAAGATGTGAATAATTCGTTTCTTTGAAGTCAGCTTGCAATGCACCCAAATTAGTAACGCGAGATGTTCCCAACGTAACTCTGTCGTCAGTTATACAACATTTAGCATATGTACCCCTTTTATCAACATTATATTTAATACCACAAATATCATTAGGGTTATAGGCTGGCCTACAATAGTTACGAACAGTTTGGTATCCGGGACTTTTCGATGGAGAACTTTTTTCCGGAACAAGATGCTTTGGCATTATTACATCGTATAAACGTTCGCAAACCAGTTTATCTCCCATAGTTGTCGTCTGAATGTTAAGTCCTCTGGGTAACAAAGGCGTGAGATCGGGTAGCATTCCAACTGGATTTTTCCAATAAGAAGCATAAACTGTACTTTTAAGGTCCTCTACGAGCCCATGGAATTTAGTTTTCACTGGTGGATTAATAAGGTCACGACCTTCAGAAAAAATTCCGGCGTTTCGCATGTCACGGTGTTTTCTAGGTTTTTCCGAAATATGTTCTTTCGATACTGGTATAATAGCATCATGGACGAGTGCGTCTACTTCATCTTGTAATGTGTAAAATCTGAGATTGTCAGCAACAGATTCCGTGGGTTGCGCGGTAGCCTTCCCCGCAGCACTTATCTTCGAATCTCTCTCAATAAACATCCCTACATTACCTTTACCACCCTGTGTTCGTCGACCGCAATTTAACATTGTTGCGGTGTTACTGAAGTATTTCTATAATTGATTTATAATTCACTTTAAAGAGCCATCAAACAACAACGAACTTTTGAGATGCTTTTGAGCTCGTTTGAAGTTTTTTGATTTCTTTTCCGTGTATTCGATTGGCAGTTGGCAGGTAGAGAGTATATTTTTTTTTCTCATTGTCTACGATAACCCTGGCTCTACACTATGGCCTCGATATTGATAAGAACTCAGAATGATTAATCTGAGGATAGGAACGTAGTGTGGCTGGAAATTATGCTAGGCATCCACATGTCGGAAATCATGTTAATCAAGATGTCTGATTAAGAAATTGCTGTAGGCTGAATATGTTTAATAAAGCTCTAAAAACTCTACAATTGTTTCATAAGTACACGTGGATGATATCGCTTACAAAATAAAATGATCGAAGGTGACGGTAACAACGAAACGGACGCATTGCCATTAAAATTTGCTGTTGCGACATATTCCTTTGATGAAATCGACACCCGCTTTTCAGCTACCAATGCTGGCGCCTGCGTTGGGGCCAATGCTATTTTGTCAATCTACGTGATGGACGAATAGTATTGGGGCCAGTGTTCGGCATCGTTCTAACAGTTTTAAGGTTAGACCTGCACTGCAGCGGAGCGGCGCGGCTTATATTGTTTATATTTTATGAAATTGTATGAGATAGAACGCTGACCAAGTCTGATGCGTTAGGCTGAGCCGCGCAGTTTCGCTGGTTCCGTTGCCGTTAGTGCGGTATAGTGTGATTTATTGAACTGGGATTCTATGGGGAAATCCTAAACCAAAGAGCTACAGGAAAACTTTCTTTGGAGACTTTTGCTCATTTATTATAAAAACAATGTTGACATATTTATTTTTGAACTGCCTCGTTGGTCTAGTGTTGGCAAGCTGCGGACCGTGCTGACTGCTGATCGTGAGGTCCTGGGTTCGATCCCCAGGTCGGGCGAGGTGTTATTGGGTTTTGCCGTGTGGAATTCCTCAGTAGCAGCCCCCCGGAGTTTGGATCTGTGCCCGGTTGATGGCAATAGGCTCGCCCCCTATTAAATAGGACTTAGTCATAACGGCGAAATGAAGGTATTACTATACCTCTGCACAACTCTTCGGGGAGTATTCCCCGAAGAGTACGCCTGTATAGGCGTGATGTTATGTTATGTTTATGTTTCTATTTTTGGTCAAGCATGAACTTACCGTACAAATTAATAATGTTGTTTATTTTAAATTATTAAACGTTCTTAAATTAGCTTCAAAGAAAGATAAAACCTAAAAGATAAAAAATAAAAGATAAAACCGTTTACTTAAAAAAAGGGATTATTTTTAATAACAATAATTGACTCAATTTCATGTAAGATTCAATTCGTTGCATGAGAAAAAAAAATATAGCAGTAGAAGTTGGTCAATTATAAACTCTTTCATACAAATTGTTCTACGACAGTCAGACGACTAATTAGACAATTACACCCATATTCTAGGACGTTCCTCCAAAACGTACTCGACTCCACTCCACCTCGAGTTGACATAAACGTCCTCGACTCGAGATTTTCGTCAGTCGAGGTAAGGAATCATCTGTCAAACTTAAGGTACCTCGGAACCTACCTTAAGGAAGGAAGTGTCAAAGATCGTATGTAACAAAAATGAATTTTGAAGACTTTATCGAATATGCTTACGAATAATCCTTACAAATATTTATCGCGACGTTATTTGCGCGGTGCAGATAATTCAAATTATGACGTAGGTAATGACTTCTCGAGGAATCTCGAAGTTCACTCGAAATTGCGACAATTTTGAAGGTGTGATTTTGAGGGCCCGGTTAAAAGAGTCCAAACCGAAAACCGAAGAGACCGGGTGCCGTAACTGTTATCATACTACACTGAATAAGAGTTATAGACCCTAAAAATCGGGTGACGCAGCCCTTAAGTCCCATTGATCTGTTATAATAATAATTGCCCCTGATTTTATGTCAAGCTGTTGATCTAGAGAACTGTTTGTATTAGAAATTGCTGATGTAAATGACAAATCACATTAACTGTTAAATTGAAGCACTGAGTGCAACAAGGGCGTTAACCAAAAAAAAATAGTTTCGAGATGAAGGAAGTTATAGATTTTGATATAGGCTATTATAACTTCTAAATAAATTAAGATAAATCTTACGCACTTTTTTTTATTTATTTGACCCATGGTTCAGTTTTAAGATTCTAGTATTATTATTATTTTAAGAATTAATTTAATGCGTTATCCGCCTTTGTTGCACCCAACCGGTAAATTAATTGGGCGTTCATATTTTAAACACTTTATAGGAGATAAATTATAGATTTAGATACCTATGTGAATCAGTTTTATTTAAAAGTAAATTACTTACAACAATAATTTGGATTCATAATTTAAAGTTTGAAAAGTGTGAGTGTATGTTTTAATTTTGGGTAACGCCCTTGTTGCACCCAATGCTTTAATTTCTTTATTCCTCTCTTTTTTGGGGGAACACTCTCTGGTCATCTAAAATTACTGGTTATACTGATTTCGGACATTTTTAACATTAGGTAATATAAACTCTTCGCAAGTTACAGGTCGTGACATGTCTGAAATTCAAACGAATTATAAGTAATTCCGCAAAAACGGCGTAGCGAAACCATCTCAATACCTCACATGCCATCTAGAGTTAATAGATCGAAATAAGTTTTTGTCTTAAGAAACTAGATGGCGCTATGCTTGTTTTGATGCAATCACATTAAAACGGTCCTCGAGTGTCAAACGGTCTCGTTACTCACAGTGATTTAATTATAAATTATTAACGTAGTAAACCGTTGACATCTTTAACGGTCAATCTGTTTACTAAACGTGATTATTAGTGGCAATTTGTTCTAACAACCGTTCATTGAACGGATATGTGGAGGTCCATGTAGATTCAATTGTGGATGTTCACGGGTTGATGATAAATGTGACGACGATTACTACCTTTTAACCGTTTTAAATTGATCGACAGTACTACGAACCTGCCTATTACAATAAAGAACCTTGCTACAGTGCAACATTTCTTTGTTCAGTTATAATTTTGAAAGACGTTAACTACATCGTAAATAGCGCTTGGTGGTTTATTAGCTTATCTATAACCTTCTGCTTTTTTTCATTTTACAGAAAAACTGCCTGATGCGCTGGCTACTCGATGTGCGAAATGTACAGACAAACAGAAACAAATGGGCAAGACGTTGGCTCAAGAAGTGAAGAAAAACCACCCTGATATCTGGAAACAATTAGTAGCTATGTACGATCCCGAAGGCAAATACCAACAGGCATGGAAGGATTTCCTTAAAGAATGAAAGATACTGTATTAATTCCACTTTTCCATAAACGTGTTTTATCAATCGCCAATGAAAATTACAAATATTTTTTTCTATAAAAGTTCTAGATTTACTAATCTACAAGTAATAACAAAATAAAGGAAAATATATATAACTATTCCTCGGTTTTTTCTTTCTCGTCGAATTCAGAAGCATCGGGATGTTTTTCCAATGTTTGACGGAATGTTTCATAGCAGACCCAACCTTGTGAATGATGCTGTTTAGCTTCTTCCCAGATAGCATTAAATCTTTTGTCTGTAAATTTTTCTCCAGCTGCCTCGAAAACTTTTCTAACAACGCTCGGCTCTCTTTTCTCATACATATCGCGGTGCGAGACAAAGAGAAGCGTTAAAACGCTTGGGGCGAGACAAGATTTAGCATCCGACTCATGCGGGAGGCAAGTTCTATCTGCTTTGGTGAACCTTTCAGGAGTTATTGGAAAATCCAAATCGAGATATCTACCTGAGGGTAACCCAGCCATGAAACGAGTATCCGGCTTTTGTCCTGGTTTTACCATTTCTGTATAAGTTGTACGAAAATCAAGACAGTCAGCTGGTATATCGGGTATTTTAGGAATTTCAGGAGAAGGTATTCTGTAATTAATAACACGTACAAAAGTTTTATACTCAATGCTAGACCCGTCGAAAGCATGCCACATTGATAATAGAGGTTCTATTAACGCAGGATCGAATCTTATCAGCTTTGTTCCACAAAATCGATAAACTACTTCCTTAGGGAGCCAACGTGTCTTATCCTTATCAAAATATTTAAGGTTCAAGTACAATGAATGGAAAAAATTGGGTAGGAAACGTTTAGACAAACACTTCCGTAAAGTATTAAGATGCTTCAAACAGTTTCTAAAAAACTCAACTCCCTCGTTTGATTTGCAGAACTTGAGACATTCCTGAAGATTATTGGGAGGTTTAAGTTTACCGAAAGTGTGATCTTTGGGCAGTTCGTCAATATTATCATTCGGAGCTAATATCGCACCAATTCTCGGCTGGTGGGTATCTATAAAGTTTGATTCTATTGAATTTATTATGGTTCTTTGTGATGTTCCAAGTAAAATTGAGTCATTAGTGACACAACATCGAGCATAAGTCCCTCGCTTGTCAGTGAAAGTACGGTAACCGTAAGTTAGGTCTGTGGAAAGATCACAATAATTGCGATTTACCTGAACGCCAGCCTGTTTAGAGCGGGGTGTTTTATCAGGTATTGGATCTTTAGGCATTACTACATCATACAAACGGCCATGATACGCCGTCGGTTTGCCAAACGTAGTTCCCAGTATATCAAAACCTGGTGGTAACATTGGTACAGGATCCCTTACTTCTCCTAGTGGCTTCATCCAGTAAGACGAGTATAACGTCTCCTTTAAGTCATCTACCAGACTTTGGAATTTGGTTTTATCCGGTGGGTTGATGAGGTTAGTAGCTTTCCCATAAGGCCCCGCAAACCGCATGTCTTTTGGTATTGGCCGATGAAGCGGTGGGAGCGGTCGTGGTTCGGGAGGTGGGATGATAGCATCACCGATTAAGGCATCTGCTTGATCTTTGAGTAGATAATGTTGCAATGCATCACCCACGCACTCTTTTGGCTGAGCACTTGGCATACCAGCGGCACAAATCTTCGGATCTCTTTCTATGAACATCCCAAGGTTCCCCTTTCCCCCTGAAGTTGCCCTTTGACATTGTAAAGGCATATTAAATACGTTTATCCAGCCATAATAGTTAATAAAAATATTTGTATTAGTTATAAAAAAAATGTTCTAATGGTTCTAGTTGACATGTGCCATTGTGAAGTTGTTTTAATAATATAACAAAGTACTTTTTGAATAATAGAAAGCCAAGGAGATTAGCTACTACTATTGATTGTCTTTGTTTAAAGACCTTAAATAATAATAATAATAATAAATTTATTTATTCAGACAAGAGTCCATATTTTTAGTAATAATTTTAGTAACAATTTTCCTATCCTATGGTAGTAACTTACAATAACACAGTTCATCACATTTTAACATTTCACTACCTAACTATACTTTTAACAAAACTCCTCCTGATAGCGGAGTCATACTTGTCTGCAATGATCTTTAGGATGCCATTATTACTGTCCCGCACTCTTCTTAGCAAAGAGGCAACCCGCTTGCGTATGATGGCATGGAAGCCATCTACTCTCGTTTCCACAAACATACTGGAGGCACTACAAAAACGGGGTAACCCTAACAGCATCCTAAAGCCATTATTGTATTGGACGCGCAAGGCGTCAAGAGACCTCTGGGTATAACTGACCCATAGAAAGCATTAAAGCATTCATATTCTCGCTTTACAGTACTGAAATCAACAAGGAATATCTTAGCCACCTCAGTGGATTGAGACTTTGGTTGCTTGAAAATCACTAGCCCGAATAAGGATCTGCCTGTCAACCCATTTTTCCAAAGACCGTGGGATGAGCGTTTTTGCGATGTGATATGGAATAAACTTGTTAACATGTCAATTACAATCGCTAAGCGCGCTCACTTGCTGGCTGTGGGTAACTGGGAGTTGGATCTATGACTTCAGGCTAGCAAGACACGCCAACTTAAATTATATTAGGTATCCATCGAGTTCTTGTTATCGCCGGCGCACCAGTTGTATTAGAACCAAAATATGTCTTGGCACGTGACGCAGGCAAGAGACCAGTCGGCATGTCGTTATTTCCATGGAAGTTGGGTAAACCTTTGGTATGGGACGCAACGTGCGTCGATACCCTTGCGCTGGTGCTGGCGCTGCTGCAGCTACGGAGACCCTCAACCGGCGAAAATATAATAACTTTATTAGTAATTATATTCTCAAGTCTTTAGGGGTCGAAAAACTCGGGTCGTGGGGTCCGAGTGGTCAACGTCATACAGAGACATAGTAAGGCGGCTGGTCGACACTTCCCGTGACCCCTCGTGATCCGAAGGGTGGCCTTTAGTTTGGCCAAAGGATTAGAATTGCCATACAACGTGGCAATGCGGTCAGTCTTCTAGGCACGATACCAGTTGACAGCGATGCGAAGGAATATTTTGATGCCCTGTTTTAGTTTATAATTTTATATTACGAGGATATTAGGTTATTTTTTTTATTTGTATTTATAATTATGTAAATATTTTTTATGTAAATATTAATGGTTGACTATTTAAAGCAAAAATATAATATAAACAATAATATAAGCTTCTTAAATAATCACAAAGACTGGTGCAAAGAGTTCTATTGGTAGATTTAACAATTCGGTAGTAGACTACCTACTTTAAAAAATGAGGAAGAATTTAATATTATATCAAAAATGGTATAGAAAGAAAACGGTCGTTGAAACAATAAATAAAATATTATATATTTAAAATGGAGCAGATACACGTTTTTCAAGTTTATTAATGACGTAGTTTCTGTTCTTGTCACAACGAAACGGGCATTGTACGGAGTAATGTCAAGTTACTATGAAGTTCTTGCCCCGGTCACTCACATGCACGCAAACATTCGTACATTGTGCGAGTGCTTTCCGTTTTGTATGGAAAATTTACGCATAGTCATTGCGAATGTCCGTCCCACACTTGTGGGTTCGCGTATTCGTGCGAATGTGAGTGACCTATATTGGAGTATGATGTCTTCGTTCAATAGTGCCGTCTCTGTCTATTCAAAAATTTTAAATCGCTTATAATCTGGGCATTTTATTACAAAGAGCATAAAGCCTTGGATTCACTGAGGGACAAATGGAGCAACATGCCGCGGTACTTGACGCGGGACATCTACGTGATTGTTCCGGGGACAATGTTGTCGATTCTGTTGCGCACTTTGACAGCACTAAACTAAACTAAGGGCTTCGATCAAGAATAGTATTGATCGAAGACTAAGGGTGTTCGTCTCTTTCTGTTTCAATAGAAACTGAAAGTGACAGTTGCGTTTAGTCTAGTTTAGTAGTGTCAAAATGAGTAACAGAATCGCTGAACAAGTAGTTCGCACACACCTGCACCCGCTCTCGAAGCTACGGCTTGCAGCGTGTCCCGCGTCACGTACAAACGCCGCACAATCTTTCGCGCAACATTTCGGGTTAGCGTGCAAGTTTCGTCTTCTAGTGAAACCAAGGTTTAATAACTAAAAATAAATCAAAGAATTATATTAAACTAGACTAACACCCGCGGTTTCACCCGCATCCTAGGGGAACTATTTGATGTACCCGGATAAAAAGTATCCTATGTGTTAATCCAGGGCATAGTCTATCTGTGTGCCAAATCTCATCCAAATCCGTTCAGCCGTTTTTGCGAGAAAGAGTAACAAACATCCATACATCCATCCACACATCCATACATACAAACTTTCGCGTTTATAATATTAGTAAGGATAAGGATAAGGATGCTCTAAGCGCGAGCTCGTTTCAGTTCAAGAAAACATTAAGAAGAAAATAAATTGATTTGCATGGGCATTACTAAAAAGAAATACAGGAAACGTCGAGAGGAACCAGCTGCGTATTTCTTACATCTTATCATTGAAATCAAGGGTCATCCGGCAGTAGGCATGAATCATAATTACGAATAACTGACGCTTAATCCGATAATGCACCTATTACCAACGTACTCACGTCTGGTATATTGTAATAATCACTTGTGTTTGCTCTGTGCCCACTTATGGACAATGACAAACAAGGCTTTAAATACAACTAGATATTTCACTTCCGCCGCAGTTGTGTTTCATCTTAACCTGGCTTGACATAGTTAGCAGGTATTTATTAGTTAAAATGTTAAAATATTGTTTTTCTTAGCATGCATTGTGATCGCAATCTTATTTAAATTGTTGTTCAATATCATAGTACGCTGTGGTTCTGTTACCCACATTTTTTTTTCTGAATCACTTGGTTATTGTTTATTTATTTGAAAAAGTGATTCTTGATAAGACGTAGTCACCGACATTCATATAATTATTAACACCGTAAATTAGCGGTTCCCTTGCTTGACGAGCCAGCCCACGAAGCTGAGCCAGTAGTATTAAATCAGCCCCTAAATAATTCAACCCAGCCCGACTCTAGCTGCCCTCCCTCATGACACACTAAGCCGAGGTTCTAACCCCACAGGAGGTGCCCTTAGTGATCGGTCATGTAACTTACATCCTAGTTTGTAAGCCCTGGCTGGCCTTACAGTAATTTTCGGCCACCACAGGATTGTCCGGTTAAGTAGTATAAACCTCAAGAGAGTTGTTGAACTGCCTTAAAATAAAAAATAAAAAATTTGCGGTTCAATTTAGTGTACTTACCTACATACATTCTTCTCAGCATAAACACTAGCAAGCGGTGATGGGTGGGCCAATTTGGGGGCTGACTTTTGTAATTTAGACGTTTAAAAACTACTGACTATCAGTCCAGTTTAAATTAAATTAATTTTTGATTTTGTTTGTAAAATGTCAATAAGCAATTTTAATATATCCATCAGGCCTATGAACAGAAGTTAATGGTGATATGAGTTAATTAATTGAATTGGTCCATAAATTAATGTTAATATTATTGTCTTGATAATTCCCTGTATATCGTGCCCAGTATACGTAGGCACGCGGCGAAGTTGGGAACTAAATAAAAATGTATTGAATTTGATATAGTACCGCGTTTTGTCTTCACGAGCACCGCTGCTCGGAAATGCCAGTTTATACTGGATTCACTCTCCTTAGAAAGTGAATTGGAGAGTGCAGTGTTTCTGTTTTTTTTTTAGATTGCTTTCAGTTAAATCTTTATACATAGCTTATTTCTACAGTTCATAGTTTTGATTATATATGGGGAATAGCTCTTATAGACGAGCGGCACTTTGCGGTACGTTAGCAGATACACCCGTGTCGTGGGCTAAGTGCCGCTCGTCTGTAACAGCTCTAAAGTAAATAAACATTAGGTAATTAATTGAACGTTACTGCAGTAAATTCCTGTGACAATGTCTTGTAAGTACACTATATTATCAAAGCAACTACATACACATGCATCTTATATAAGTTTATGTTTGTGTGTACGTCTTCTATGTGCTCGCCATAGTTCAATCTGAACCTTTGACCTGAATCTTTATGCAGTTGTTGGTGTTGGCACTTGCGAGAAAGTTTCTGAAATAGTACCATCAACGTACAATAGGTAGTGCGCGAGTTGTATCGGATAATACGCAGGGGGCGCCGCGATCGCACAGCTAGTAGTTAATACAACACTGTACTTCAACATTCATAGCGACACTCCGTACGTATATCCCCCTATGTGTTAGGTAATTACCTCGGAACGCAGTACTAGGTACTGAGAGGACTGCGTTTCATAGTTAAACGTTAAAAGCTTATTTTCTTCAACGTGGTCTCTTGTAGAATTGCCAATCTGCACATGACGGGAATTTATGTAGGAAATGTCGATAGTAATTGTCTTATCATGCCACCAAGAAAAAAGGTCTTTTTTGCTTTTTTATGTGAGCAAATCCGAGGGTTTTGGTTCTTATCGACTAAAACCACCGTTTCTCTGAGGACCTATGGCTGAGGCCATGCAATTCGCTAGTGCATTCACCGCAACCCCGATAGAAGAAAAGGGGTCTTACTTATAATTGATGGTTGATGGACTGGCATTCTTGTTTATACACTAGAATAGAACAGACCACTCCCCCTCCATCCATTGGTGGAGTTAAATGTGCCTAAGGGAACATGTCAATGGAATGGGCAGCAGCGTCCTCCTGTCTGGTACCTAATAAGGCTATGTTCAGAAGACAAGTGTTAAGCGCGCGTTTTGCTAACACGCGTTAATAATTGCCCGAATTTTATTCAAGGCGTCCACATATTAACCCGCGTTATTCGTATAGTTGTAAACACGTGTTAGCAAAACACGCTCTTAACGCTTGTCATGAACATAGCTTTTTTTATCTTTGGAAAATCCTCATGGATGCCCCTCGCCCGGGGAAGACGAGGGGGTCTGCCGGACTCTTACCAGCTAAAAACCAACGGTGGTCCTCATCTTTACCGTTCAGCCGGGGTTGCGGGATTCGCAAAAGCATGCACCGCAACTCCGGCAGGTCATGAACATGGCCTAACAATATACTTGCAAATACCAATCTAGCATCGAAATGCGTTTATTCTTGTTCCCTTACAAAACCTTTTTTTTATAACCCTAATTTAGTTACATATTCAGAAAATGAAGCTACTAATCCGTGACCCCAAATATGACCTAAAATGTAAGGACATTTCATGATGGACCTGTTTTAGCGTATTATTTATGAAATCTTTGAATACTATAGCGTTAAAAGTATTGACTTATGCGGAAAGTTCTTCACTATTATGGGTAGGTACTTTAATTCGCTGTCGGATCAGTAGTACCCGCCCTTTCCTACTTACTTTGTGTAGAAATAACAATTCATTGTAGTCTTAATGACAAGATCATAACCTCTTTAGTCATCGCTGTGCATTCCAATGAAAATATTCCATCATAGCAGTCTGTAATTGTTAACTTTCCTGATTGCATATTATTATAATTAACGTTTAACTCACCCAACTTCGTTCTGCTTAGCTTTTCCCAATTGTGGTGGAGTCAGCTTCCTGTCTAACCAGATACGCCTTCCTCTTAGCCTTTTCCCAATTATCTTGGGGTCAGCTTCCAGTCTAACCAGATGCGGCTGAATACCAGTATTTTACACGGAGCGACTGCCATCAGACCTCCGCAACCCAGTAACTGGGCAATGCCGAAATCTTAAGGTTAAACCGTTTGTCAGACTTTCGGGCCGAAATCTTAAGGTTAAACCGTTTGTCAGACTTTCGGGCTTCTGACTACCCGTAACGACCGTCATAGGTATTCGTATGACACCCGGGACCGACGGCTTAACGTGCTCTCCGAGGCACGGAGGGGTCTTGATGTGTAACAAATGGTCACCCATCCACGGACTGACCGCGGCAAGCGCAGCTTAACCTGGCAAATCTTACGATCGGCGCGGTTGTTATTTAGCCACGAGCCCCTCCTAACCAGATACGCCTGAATACCATTATTTTACACGGAGCGACTGCCATCAGGCCTTCGCAACCCAGTTACTGGGCAATGTCGATATCCTAAAGTTAGACCAGTTGTAAGATTTTCGGGCTTCTGACTACCTGTAACGACTGCCATAGGTATAACTAACTGGTTTAACTCATCCAAGTGTTTATGATTATTTATTTAGGTACACCTACGACTTGTCTCACGTTCATTTTACCGAAGCTGTCCGACTAGTTTTGAACTTAACCAAGTGATTTAAATTCAAGTGGTGCTTCGGCCAAACTAGTGTCATTTTTACGTAGGTACTTAGGTACTTCTTAACATTGTACCTACTAATGTACTCGCTAAGTAGGACTGCTTAAGGTAGCCATAAGCTCGGTAATATGTTATGATATCAGTGGAAAGTTCAAAATACCTACTTTATAGTAGAGAGATTCAAAGTATTTTTTAAGAAAATAAACATATTTAGTTATTTTTCTTAGAGTATACATATTAAATAGATAGTTTAATCATCTATTTAATATGTATACTCTAAGAAAAATAACTATGTTTATTATCTTAAAAAAACACTTTGAATTTCTCTACTGTAAAGTAGATATATTGGCGTTTTAATCTTTTTACCTTTCCATTGACGATATTATTATGTTTTATTTTAAGTTCACAATGAAGGCTGACTGTGTGCTCCTCGCTACACTGATAGCTGTGGTAGCAGCTGACTTCTACAGCTCCAAGTACGACAGCTTCGATGTTCAACCACTGCTGGAGAACGATAGGATACTTCTCAGCTATACCAAGTGTTTCCTCGACCAGGGACCCTGCACGCCTGATGCTAAGGACTTCAAAAGTAAACATAATTTTTTAACGTACTTAGAAATACTTGTACAATATCTGTCACTACCTAGTGATATGTTAGTTTTGTTAAATTTACTAAAACCTACACTAACCCTACCTACGCTTGTTCACCAAGTGTCAGCCAGATTTCTGTTTTTCTGTACATTTGCTGCACTCGTTTTCTAAGGCGTCATGGAGAGTGTCTTTGAGGGCTTTTAAGTCGGGAGTGCAATGACCTCTGTCGAGAAGACAGTCCACGTAAGCCTTCATAAGGCGCTGGGACTCCAGAATCTCATCCACCACGGTTTTAGTATTAGTAGTGGTCGAAAATGGTTAGTATTAACAATGCAATAGCAATGATATTGACACTTTAGATTTTCAACGGTGGTAATTCTGCCCTTAAACGACTGGTCTGTTTTTTAAGGCGAATTTTAAAATAACAATTATTTTTTAGCAAAAAAAAATGTCTAGCTTTTAGTTTTTTAACTTTGACCGTCACTATTTACAGAAGTGATACCGGAGGCTCTAGAGACCACATGTGGCAGATGCAGTCCAAAACAGAAGCAGTTAATTAGGAAGGTGATCAAGGCTGTGATAGAGCGACACCCCGACGCGTGGGAGCAGCTCAACGAGAAATACGACAAAGACAAGAAATTCAAAGACTCCTTCGATAATTTCTTAGCAGAAAAAGACTAAACCTAATTTAGCTATTGTAATTACTACAGGCGCCTTGTATATTTTAATTAAAATTTAAAATTGGTTATTTTACATGATTGAAAGTTATAGTTTCTGTCCTCTTTATACATAATTTCAATCTCTAAATTAGTAAGTGTAATATAAATACATTTGCAACTACTAACTTATCATAATTCAGAATAACCGTAACGGTAGTAAAGTATATCTTAGTACTTACATACTTGACTAGGTACCTACTCAATTAGTTTACGTAACTTCATTGGAAAATTAAAACGAATAAAAATAAGGAATTGAAAGAATTTATTTCAATAAACTCCAATTAAAGCTTTGGTAACTGCGTTTCTGATCACAATATACATTTCCATCACCCTTTCTCATCAGCTACGCAACATCCACGTCATCACTCTTCGGTGCATTACTGTCCCTTCACGGCTTCGATCTGGTTCTTGTACCTGTCCTGATAGATGTTGTCGGGGTCGTACTTGCTCGACAGCTCCTTCCACAATTCCGGACGCTTGTTCACCAAGTGTCTGATCACCTTATCTGAGCCAGATTTCTGTTTTTCTGTACATTTGCTGCACTCGTTTTCTAAGGCATCAGGGAGAGTGTCTTTGAGAGCTTTTCCGTCGGGAGTGCAACGACCTCTGTCTAGAAGACAGTCCACGTAAGCCTTCAAAAGGCGTTGAGACTCCAGGATCTCATCCACATTAATATTATCCCATTTGTCGGTGTAGGTGGAGGCGGGCTTACCCCAGGACACCGCCACCATGCATAATAAAGTTACTGCGATTATTAGTTTCATGTTTTATCTGAAAAAGAAAGATAATTTATGTATTATACTTGAAATCATAATAAGCCCATTACTACCCTACTGCTGGGCGCGGGCCTCTTCTCAGGGTGATAAGTTGGCGGACTGCACACATCATCGAGAACTGTTTGGAGCCCTAACAGGTAAGCAGGTTTCCTCACGATGTTTTCCTTTCCCGTTAACGCAATCAATAATCAAATCCTAATCTGCACATGAATTTGAAAGTCAGAGGTGCGGATTATGTATGAACTCAGATCCCCCTGCATGGTAGGCAAGCGGTCAACCTTTAGGATATGACACTAAAGCAAAAAAAATAGCTCAATAACTTAGTTCGAATTTTAGTAAAATCTTAAAGATGGAAATTTAAAAATGTACCTACAAAATTCTAATATTACCTCGAATCGGACTCGCCCAAAGCTGGGATTAATAACGCCCGGCTGAAGAAGAAATCTTTATCATAATTATGATATTTTAGAACAGCATCAACGCAAAAAATCTCAAGTTTTGCTTACAAAAACGAGCACAGTTGACACAGCAAATTACACTGAGTCGTCAGGCACGACTGCACTGTACAATTAATAATCTTGACGCAATAACCATATCCAGGTATTAATCATTACATCAATTCATGCGTACAGTGTATCTAGAATCAATAATTTTTCCTCTAAGTTATTATGAAACTATCTGACAATGGTCAAGCTGCCACGAGTAATTGTTCGCCGTCGACGAGGTTCACGGGCAAGCAGTGTTGTTTTAATTACTATGATTGCCTATTGTCTCATTGTGACCGCGATAATGGAACGATTGTTGCGTTTGTTCCTGTCTGTACGTATGGATTTTTTATTCAAATCTTGTTAGAAGGATTTTGACTGCTTTGTTAGTAGATAGAAGTGACTATGTACTGTTGGATATAGGCAATGTTAAGACACTCTTGCAAAGGGATTGTAGCCAGTAGGAGACTTAATGACTACGCGCCGTTAAAATTTGTTTAATCTAGCGTTATTTTCTTGAAAGTATTGTAGAGTAAAGAATATTTTATTTACTAGACCAAGAGCTTAACTGTTTCGTTGGTCTAGTGGTGGCAAGCGCGACTGCTGATCGTGAGGTTCTGGGTTCGATCCCCAAGTCGGGCAAAGTGTTATTGAGTTTTCCGTGTGGAATTCCTCAGTAGCAGCCCGGTGTTTGGATTTGTGCCCGGTTGATGGCAATAGGCTCTATTACATGGGACGTAAAAGATAACGGCGAAATGAGGGTGTTACTATACACCTCTGCCCTATCCTTCGGGAAATACATGCGTGATGTTATGTAAACCAAGAGTGAGAAAACGCTCGTACGCGACTAAGTACGGCCCACACTTCTCATTCATGCATAATGCCCTGACGAGTATCTAGTACCTACACCGTATATTTGCAACTAGGAGGCGAGATTACATCGTGAATGGGTTCCATGTATAATAACTCCATGTTACATAACTGGTGTAAATATAGGAGTATAAAATACTCACAAAAGGAAACTTGAAGTATGTTCCTAATAGAGAAACTTTTTCAGATGAATCTACTGTTGACACAGTGAGTCAGTAAGTAGGTAAGTACTGATTTTTTAATCATTAGGTACAAACTATGGCGAGTATCTACATATAATTGTTTTCCCATACAAGTTACCGCTAATTGAGACTTTAATCTGTCGTGTTGACCTTACACATCGCTTTTCCTGTTAGCGACTTTATTTATAAATTATGTTTTAACTAGCGACCCGTCCCGGCTTCGCACGGGTGCAATGTAGATACTAATGTGGGGCATATAAACCTCTTGAATCACTATATATTGCTGAAAACTGCATTAAAATCCGTTGCGCAGTTTAAAAGATCTAAGCGTACAGACAGCGGGAGCGTCTTTGTTTTATACTATGTAAAGACAAGAAAAATCTTTAAGCAGATACTGTAGAAGATGTATCCGATCGTAGCGGCTCCCTGGACACAGGTCGTGGCAGAGTACGCTAACGTGTATCCGAAAGACTCCTGTGTGACTGCGCTCTGCGCTGCCACTGATTGGATAGTATTCTCTGTCTATTTTGGTCTTTTAGTAATTTCAAAAGAATGTGAAAGTGTGTGAAGATTGTTTGCTCGGTAATTTATCAAAGTTTATAACCAAGCTAATTATCAAAGTTTTAATCTATCAAAGTTTATTACTGAAGTGACTCACCCCGACTATTGTACATAAATATAATAACGTTTCTGAAATCCGACAATATTAATGAATTATAGTACATCTAAACTTTATTATCTGAATCTTCCAAAACCACAACGAAATGACTAAGAAATAGTATTACAATATTGTTACGCTTCCTGAACAAGATAGGTACCTACATATTATGAAACCATAGGTACTTATTATAATGAACCCGACGACTCATGCAACATTAAGATTTATAATAAACTGTAATGACTGTAATATAGTTACTTTACATTACATTACAAGCATTTCTATTAAACACAATAAATACAAACAACTAACATCCGAGTTAATAATAAAATTATATTTATGGCAACGTTTAGATAAAGAATGTCTTTACCTAAACTTCAAATAATTTTACTAGAGATATACCAGCAGTTTAGAATTCCCAGACCTTAATAGAAAAGCTTGTGATAAATATTGCAAATTAATTAGACTCTACGACATTTTAAATGAGCCTGAACCTTAAGACAGGTAGATAAATACCAATTTGCAACCGAAAAATAATATGTGGATATTTTTCTTGTATAGAAAACAATGTTATAGAAATAAAAAAGTAATGTTTGGAACCCCTGCCACTGAGTCTTGTTAGAAAGTAAGCATTTCAGTTTATCTTGCTTGTTAAGTCTTGAATGTAATTTATTATTTCTTCAAAGAAATTTCGAAAGAAATGTTCATCTAAACACTTTAAATGATGAATTAGCAAATTTTCAAATTACTTGTAGTGACAACAAAACCAATTTGATTATATAAAAACACAACACTACACTTTCTATAAATCCAAAAAAGTTACAGTAACAGAAAAGAAACTACATTATTAATAATCCAAACATCAACACTAAACTATTATTCAAAAATATTTTCTATACAATCTATAAATCTTAAATTAATTACTACCCAAAAATGATTTACCAACAATACAATCTCCATCAATACTAAAGAAAGTTAAGAAAGTACTTAGAACTGTCAAAGATAAAATCTGAAAGGGTGGCAACACTCACCGTTGTCCCGTGAGCTCCGTTCGACCCTTCACTAGGCTGTGACGCCTGCATCTTGTCCATAAGACAATTTATACTGCATTCACCTCTTGAATTAATCAGGCATTGTGACGACATTTATGCATATAATAGCCACCGGGATATCATAAACAATGGTGTTGTATTACGAGGTAATTTTAATTAGAAGAATTAAACGCATCGGTCAGTGATTATGATAATTTATTGATTGGTTTGAGTTGTTCTGGTGTTTCATCGTGTAATTGAGGGTTTTCTTCTTTTTCTCTCGTGTCGGGATGGGCTCTATGAGATTAGCTCATGTTGTGGTGAAAAGAATAGGCGCCTATCAGCAATTATGCTAGCAGTGATAGACTAGGGGTGTGACTGTGACTGTCGCACTGCCAAGTCATAGGTCTCGAGTCTGAACCCAAGGCACCTCTGGCTTTTCGGATCCATGTGCATATTGTATTATTATCACATGCTTAAAAACGGTGAAGGAAAGCATCATGAGGAAACCGGCATGCCTGAGAGATATTTCTCGACGGCATGTGTCAAGTCAGAGGCCCATGGGCGGCATAAACTCTGACAACAGGTTAGTCACTAACCACACGAAAAGAAGAAGAAAGAAGAAGATAATTTTTAAGCTACAGTGCCCAAAAGGTGCCAACGGGATCCGATACTAAGCCTACGCTGTCCGTCCGTCCGTTCGTCAGTCGTTTGTCTGTGTATATTTTGCCAGCCGTAAGAGGTAGCCACATTTTCACAGATTATGTGCTGTTGTGGCATGAATCCTGGGCAAATAATAAAAAATACAAAAAACTAAAGCTAGTAGCAGTCCGGAGATTGGATTTGTACCCGGTTAATGGCAATAGGGTTGCCCCCTATTCAATGGGACTTAAACATAACGCCGAAATGAGGGTGTTACTATACACCTCTGCCCAACCCTTTGGGAAATACAGGCGTGATGTTGTATTATATTACAAAAATCCAAATCCCTTGAGGTTTGGATATGGGCAATTTTTGAAACATTTTCGATTCGGCTGTATCTCAAAAATTGAAATACATTAGGACTTGCTAATTTAGATTGATTACAGTTCATACACTACCGACTATTTTATCAACAATACAAATAACCTCTTAAAAAATATTTTAAGTTAAATAGTTTTATCTTGCAGTACCCCTGTAGCATCAGGATTTGAGGATTAAAAGTAGAAATTACATTAAATTACATTCTCATGGGAATTGAATTTGCGTGCAAAGTTTCATGAGAATCGGTTAAGCAGAAGTAGTTGAAAAATCTGTCGCAAGATTTGAACCTAACAACAAAATACAGGTTGTAAACGAAATCATGTAATTCCTTCAAACCTCGTGATGTACTGCTTACGTAGATTAACCCTGAAAGGAATCTTTAATTCAATTTTAAAAAAAATACTAAAAGGAAACATGTGTTCTTAACGTGAAACATTTTAGCACCCCGAGTTAAATGACCGCGCGTTGAGCGATAAATGCACAATTCGCTCGGGGCGCTAAAATGTTTCACGTTAAGAACACATGTCTACTTATGTAATTTATTTTTATTGAATCCAAAAGTATCTTGTGCAGGGTTAATCTATGTCAGCAGTACATCACGAGGTTTGTAGGAATTACATGATTTCGTTTACACCCTGTATACACCAACAGTGAAGATTGCTGATGCGTTGCCAACCTTAGAGACAAAGCTGGAAAGTCTGCTAAGTGCCTGTAATTTCACCGGCACCTATACCATGGTATATACAACGTTAGTCGGAAAGGGTGTTCTAAGCCGATAGGGTGTTAAAGTACCCATAATAATGGATAACTTTTGTTCTACAACTTTTCCCAAAAGTGTTTAAAAGAAATAGCTGTTCAATGATTCCATAAAAAATACGCTAAATTCTATCTATCCGCAGCTATGATCAGCTGTGTTTATATTATAGGTCATATTTGGGTTAATGATTGAGGGGCTAGTGGCTAAATAACAACCGCGCCGATCGTACGATTTGCGAGGTTAAGCTGCGCTTGCCGCGGTCAGTCCGTGGATGGGTGACCACATCGAGACCCCTCCGTGCCTCGGAGAGCACGTTAAGCCGTCGGTCCCGGGTGTCATACGAATACCTATGACAGTCGTTACGGGTAGTCAGAAGCCCGAAAGTCTGACAAACGGTTTAACCTTAGGATATCGGCATTGCCCAGTTACTGGGTTGCGGAGGTCTGATGGCAGTCGCTCCGTGTAAAATACTGGTATTCAGCCGCATTTGGTTAGATTGGAAGCTGACCCCAAGATAATTGGGAAAAGGCTAAGAGGAAGTAAATATTTGGGTTAATGATTAGAAACTCCATTTTATGAATTCGTAACTAAAGCTGGGATGAAGAACTTTTGAAAAAACTAAAATAAAAATAATTTTGCATGGTAAAATCTTTTATCGAATTTTCAAATTTTAATACTTTCTTTAAAACAATCATCAGTGATACATTAAGTGGCCCGCGGCTTATTACCCCCATTCCGACTAACCTTGTATACATAGCAGTGGCGAAGGGTGAATTTTCTTTAAAGGGAAGCCGAACCAAAAAATGCTTACCTTGCTCAAGTGTGATGCGTGAATTCCAGTAACTATTCGTATAGCTGTGGCCCTGTGGCTAGCTTCGAAATCTTGTACAGATGCATTGGCTTTAGCTCACTTTCACTATACATGTAAGCACTGATACATAGAAACAGTGTCTTGCAAGTATAATAAAAGTGGCTTTGAGAAAAGTCGTTTGGGGATGGATATGAGAAGAACATCAGCAGTCCGACTGACGCTTACGTCATAGAAACCAAGAAAACGTTCTTCGATTCCAATTTCAGATAAATACCTAAATATTACCGTTAATTGCTCCCTATGACTAACATCGGGCGTTTCGTCAATCATGACCGATACAAACTGAGCCTTATTTATTTCCAACTTTAATTTAAAACGAATGCGATACTTTGTATTAAATCATTTTGTATATCACTCGAAAGGCCAGAGAATGTGGGATTCTGTGTTGAGGAACATTGTTCCAAATGCGAATCGATTACGGTATCATACTTGCTTAAATATATTAACGTTTCGATATAGTTACCGCGGTTATCGGATGCCGGATTTTCGTGGTGGCCGCGAAAAGCTAATTATTTTTTACCTAGCAAAATTACTGTGTCGATGAACCGTTTCATTAAACTTCTATTCCGATCTATTTTTTTTCTATTATGAACTTCATACGTATTAGCAAAAAATGTTTCTATCCTACGATTTCCGAAATCATGCAAAGATAAACAACTTCGGATATGTTATTCGGTCTGAACATGTTTTTTGGACGAAATTGAAAGATTATTAATATCTTTAAATCCCGTGTGGCTCCATAAGCTACTAGAATCTGAGAATAATATGCAAGGAAAACAAAACATTTTATTTAATTTACAACTTCCCGTAAGCCAAGGGTATTTGTCGTAGGTACTTACAAAGAACTGTTAAAATGTTTGAAAAAACCATCGCGTCGTTTGTAATTTATAATCATATCAAGGCGAGCACGGCCTAACTGAATTACATGTTCAAAACTCAACTTTGAAAAGGATGTTTCCTCAGTCAACAAATAATCAGTCAGACAGCATTCTACGTTCACTAATGCCGCTATGGTATCGAATTTACTCAATAATAACAAAATCACTACTTAAATAACTACTTTCTAATAAAACTACAAACAAAAAAAACTATCTTAGTAATCCTTACTTACCTAAATACCTATTTAAATGGACGATCACCAAATAATACAACGCCACTAACCTTGTTTTTACTGCACTATCACTTCGCAAAACTATCACTAGTTTACACAAATAAATCAATTTCAACAATAATACATGAATAATGCTATAACATTCTAAATTATGATACGAATATATCAAATCAAATGCAAATGAACAAGTGAAAACAATAATATAAACAAGCGCGAAAAAAATCTGTTGTGAATCTGTCATCCAAATATTACTATCTGAACAAATTACGAACTTCAGTAGCATTATTTCCATCACGTTCTGGCGTACGCATTTCCTATCTCTGTCGTTATCGTAATAACTCGATGGATCGCGGCTTGCCATCGTCCGTATGTCTAGCGGTGTTATGTTGCCTCAAGGTCAGGATCGCTACAAGTGAAACTATGAATTAAATGTACTGGATTCCTGCCGCGCCTGACCGGCTTTTCTTTTGCGTCATTACAACATTTTGCTCCGAAAAAAATGTAGGCGTTTATTTATTTCTTTGATTGTTACTTTCATAAGCAAATGTTATACCTGCAATGTAACTTCGTAAATACCTAATCATTTGTTTAAATGATAATTGAAAATAATAGATACTAGTATTTGCCATATTTCGAAAGGGAAGCCGATAGGAATCGAGTTGTATGGAGCCTTCGCCACTGATACATAGTGGGTAGGTACTTCCCCGAACGAATACTTTAGCAAGAAGCGCTATTACTACTAAATCATATATTTTTAAACGTTGCATGTTTTAATTTTATAGTCGACTGTACAATACGGCCGACGTATCTTGGCGAGTCTGAAGTGAGCGCCAAATGGCTGCGCAGCCAATAATACTATACTAATCATGAATAAACCAGTTATTATTGGCTGCGCAGTCATTTGGCGCTCACTTCAGACTCGCCAATTATTATTTTTTTCTATACGACTGCTTGTAAATGGTCTTGCGGACCGTTTCTACGTAACCGGGCAGTTATTGGTGAGACCTGAAGGGTCTCCAACCAATCCCGACGAGAGTAAAATACTTAACCTAAGCTAACTACTATTACTACTACTACTAACATCATGACTAGATAGCAACAACACCACTAAGGGCATCCCCTAAGGGGGACTCGAACCTTGGCTTAGGGCATTGCTTGCGAGAGCACTGGGAGGGAAACAGCTTGATGAGAGTTGAATTAACGGTGTGACTGCAGAGTCAGAAAAGACGACCGGCTCCGCGGCTGCGGCGGGTGAGCACGGTGGATCAGGGAAGGCGGCGGTGGGATGTCGCAATGGGCCTCGTCGGCGAGGAAGATATGCCGGGGGGCGGCGGACGTTGTGTAGTGTGCTGGTCGATTTACTCGCCTCCTGGAGGAGGGTAATATCGTCGTCGGGCTCTAATAGCGCATGCCTGGGACAGCGTAGTATGCTAATTTGAGAGGGTTTATAATCGGCCGCAGCGGCCACTAGAGGGTTCCGGTGCCTCGGGGTATTATCGAAATAACACTTGGAAGTGCGTTTGAGGTATTGCCTGACGGATTTTTAAATATAAATGAAAGACTCGCTAAGATAATTCGGCCGTATTGTATACGAAGTGAAGCTAATTAAAACAGTTTTAAAAAAGCGCATCCATCCTTATTGTTTTTGTTACGGAAACCTGTCTGCGCGAGTACCTATGACTATAACAGTTTTTATTTCTTAATACGTCAATTCCAAAACCCAATTCGTACGAGGAAAACCTATGATGATTCATGTTAATGTTACCAAAATAAACTCAAAACAGATTGTGAGATGTTTTTGTTGATACCAATCAGTAATTCAATATTACCTGGATATAAATAGAATTGTATTATCTCCTACGGTAGTTTTCCTCTGCGGAAACGTTTTCCATGCCTTGACTGGTTATAAGAATAATAAAATTTAACGATAGGTACCTACATGTGACTTGATTTTTATCCAGCGTACACACCTAGCCATAGAACGCCAACGAACGGGTCTCGATAACGCTTAAAATCGAATGAAACCAGATTCGTTCTATACTTTTGATCAAATTAAAAAAAAATATGAATGTTTGTGGACTTTTTTTGGTCTTCGATGGCTAAGACCCGGTTTTTTTATTCCTAGTTAAATCAACCAACGGTTAAAAACTAGTGATCAAATCGGCCCTTAACACTGCATTATAATTTTAATGTTTTATTATTTCATTTTAGCCAATAACTTTTATCTCCCATAATAGATTTTTTTGCACCCATAGAATAAAAGTATCCCTTTATTATTAAGCTTTAAAATAAAATAAATCTCATGATCCGACGCCTCTTGGGCCGCCCTTTGGTATTCTGTATGAAATAAACGTTACCTAAGGTTTGTGCAGCACTGACTTCTTCTTATCCAGGAGTCTGCAAACATGCAAGAAATCTAGATATTACAAGTTAACAGTTGTATGTATTAGATTCTATAAATTATTCTATACAAGGTTAGTCGGAAAGGGGGTACTAAGCCGCGGGCCACCTAACGTATCACTGATGACTATTTTAAAGCAAGTGTTAAAATTTCAAAATACGATCATTTTTATTTGCATGCAAAAAGATTTTTATTTTAGTTTTTTCAAAAAAAAGTACCTGCTTTAGTTATGAATTCAGAAAATTAATTTTCTAATCCGTGACCCCAAATATGACCTACATTGTAAAAATAGCTGATCATAGCCTTGGACAGATAGATTTTAGCATATTTTTTACGAAATCTTTGAAATGCTATTTCTCTTAAACTATCGAGTTTTGGGGAAAGTTGTAGAACAAAAGTTATCCCTTATTATGGGTACTCCCTTTCGGCTTAGTACCCCCTTTCCGACTAACCTTGTATAAACGAGATGATGCGTGTAGGAAGGTATAGGTAGGTATTCTCGGAGTAGGTTACTATTTTTATGGTGGACTTTGAGATTATATATGTTTATGCACACACATATTTTATTTATGAATAAAAATAACTACATTTATAACATATTTATTATCGAAGAAAGAGTGACGATTGTCACTCGACTATAAAATAGAAGCATGCATCGTTTAAAAATATGTGATTTAGTAGTAATAACGAAAGAATTCATCTGGAGAAGTAGGTACCTACCCACTATGTATATACCATGGTATAAGTGCTGGTGAAATTACAGGCACTTAGCAGACTTTCCAGCTTTATCGCTAAGGTTAGCAACGCATGAGCAATCTTCGTTGTTGATATATACAGGGTGTAAACGAAATCATGTAATTCCTTCAAACCTCGTGATGTACTGCTAACATAGATTAATCAGAAACGGGATGCTTTTGGAATCAATAAAAAAAAGAAGGAAACATGTGTTCTTAACGTGAGACATTTTAGCGCCCTGAGCGAATTGCGAGGCTATCGCTCGTCGCGTGGTCATTTAACTAGGGGCACTAAAATGCCTCACGTTAAGAACATATGTTTACTTCTTGTAATTTTTTTATTGAATCCAAAAGTATCCCGTACAAGTTAATCTATGTCAGCAGTACATCACAAGGTTTGAAGGAATTACATGATTTCATTTACACTCTGTATAGTGGGAGATAGCGACTTTCCATCAGGTGGACCGTAGACATGTTTACCAATCGAATAGATTTAAAAAAAAACTGTACATAATAAGTAACAACTACGAAAAACGGTCATTATAAAATTAATACTAAATAATGTCCATACATTCTACAGCTGTTTTATTTCTGAAGCGTGGTTAACGCCTGAGTTAACATTACGTGACCGCAGTTTAAACTAAACAGGATAATATTTGATACAAGGGCGGCAACTTAAGCTGTGGTTAATCTCTTGTATCTGGTTAAACATCTTGATTAAGTAAATTGGCTTCATAAATTAGAATTAAGACTTGAATTGGTATTATCCTGTTTTCCTTGTTTCCCACATTCGGAAACCTTTAAAATTTAATTTTACATATATATACCTATATATTTAATATACACGATATATATAACGGTGAAGGAAATCGTTGTGAGGAAACCTGCACACCTGAGAGGGCTCCATAAAGTTCTCGACGGCGTGTATAGTCAGCCAAGCCGCATCAAGCCAGCGTGGTGGACTAAGGTCTAAACCTTGCTCATTCTGAGAAGACACATGTGCCCTGCAGTGGGACAGTAATGGGCTGATTATGCATATATATAATATTATTGGTACATATTTTTACTTGTGGCCACCTTCCACTGTGCGGTTACTTAATAACTTCCCCTGGGTGACGCAGAATTCAGTAGGAATTTATATCAGTTCGTCAATCAGTGCCAATACTGATAAGACTATTACAAAACTGTTGACTTGGTCGTTTGCTAACAAGGACATCACCAAGAGCTTCAATCAAAGGACTCATCTAGACATGGGCCGGAATTCAATTATCATCATATCAGTCCGTATACGTCCACTGCTGAACATGGGCCTCTCAATCAACGGTCAAGGGGGAAATTCCCATAATCACCATTCTTAACAGACGAGATGGTGATCACAGCCTATTGTTACACAGACAGAAGGACCAAGGAGGGTTAATGTCAGGCAGGCGGCCGGTCATAAAAAATAAGCCAAAACCTCTAACAACATGGATTTACGAAATACATGTTGTGCCGACTCCACCTAGTGTGGGATAAGGACAGGGAGATGATGATGATGAGAACGGTGCTGCCCATCCTCTTGGCCGTTAATCGCCTTTTACGATACGGGAACTACATGATAAATTAAATAATATACATTAATATCTTTATGTATTATTATTATAAATGGAGGTCAAAGTGTTCACGGTACCTAATAGACCTTCGTCATCCTGCAGCAAGATAGCAAAATCGTTGATGAATTACAACACAAATCCTTGTCACTGTTTCCAAGTAAAATTCCATCTTTACTAGACACAAGTATTTAGGTTTTACTCACAGATTCGCACAAGCAGCCTTGAACTGAACAAAAATATTTTTCCCAGTACACGCTTGTATACTGGGAACAAATATTTTTTCACGTTTCAAACTAGCAAATAATGTTAACAATTAAGGTTATAGCTTTTGTGCAAACTTATCAAAAGCTTTTAGATCTGCATAATATAATCAATTTAAAAGTTAAAGAAGTATCATCAACAATTAACACTTCTTTCGACAAAGATAGTTTTATGATATTTTTTAAAGAATAAAACATAACAAGCCCATTACTGCCCGTCGCACTGCTGGGCACGGGCATCTTCTCAGAATGAGAAGGGTTTAGAGCTTAGTCCACCACGCTGGCCTGGTTGGCAGACTACACACACCATCGAGAACTATATGGAGCCCTCTCAGGTGTGCAGGTTTCCTCACGATGTTTATGCTTCACCATTAACGCAAGTGATAGTCAAATTCTGATCCGCACATGAATTTGGAAAGTTAGAGGTGTGGGCCGGGAACAAATTCAGACCCTCCTGCATGGAAGGCAAGCGTTCAACCGCAAGGCTATCACTGTTTAAAGAATATAAGGCAGACAAATATTTGCTACAAATAACAACGGACCTAGTATGGAGCCTTGGGGAACGCTAATTTTCATTAGAGAATCGATCGGTCGGATAATCAATTTGTCACCAAACTCTAATAATCTAGATTTTTATAACTTACCTTAGTGTATTATTTATAGAGCAAAAATAGTCATAAGTATGATCTTACTACTCTAGGTCAAATGCAAGATTGTTGCGATATAATGACGCGTTTTAGGTTTGATACGAATTAACCTCTCGTGTACAGTTTAATACTTCTCGGAGAGCACGTTAAACAGTCGATCCTGGGTGTCATACGAATATCTGTGACAGTCGTTACGGGTAGTTAGAAGCCCGAGAGTATGACAACCCTAGGATATCGGCATTACCCAATAACTGCGTTCCGGAGGTCTGATGACAGTCGCTCCATGTAAAATATTGGTATTCAGCCGCATCTGGTTAGACAGGAAGCTGACCTCAAAATAGTTGGGAAAAGCCTAGGCAGAACAGAATAGAACAGTTTAATACTTCTGCCTATCCATATGGCTCAAATCGTCAGCCATTTGCAAGACAAGATGAGATGGTTACCTAAGCCAAAGTTAAAAGGTTAATGTTCTGTCATGTCACATTTGACTATCTTGACGTCCTTCGTTGAGAGTTAGGGTTAAGCCACATTTGACGGAAGATACGTTGCCAATCTTCCGCCCCGGTATACATAATTCCATACAAACATCTTATACAGTACACATTTGACCGAAGATGCGTTACTAAAATTCCTCGAGTAAATTACGCGACGGAAGATCGGCGACGTATCTTCCGTAAGATGTGGCTTGGCTCGTAAGGCTCTAATCATTATGCTCTGACCTAGTGTGATCTTAAATCTCAGTAAATCGTCCGTTTCTTAATGCCTTTACTTAGGTACCGGTGATATTCTTACTGAATCTTTAATGTAGACACCTTATACCATCTAGCTAAATCATGCGTTTCATTTAACATTCATTGTGTTTTATTACAAAGTTATTTTGCAGCATTTGCATTCATTATTAAATCATTATTTATTAGTATATTTACCCAATTACCCTTGCAAGATAAAGTTGCTGGCGTGTTAGTGTTCTCTTAAATAATTATTAAATCTTGTTAACAATTAATGTTTTCAGCTAATTAACTACAGACTGCTAATAGCTTACAAAGGATTTGTAAAAAAAAAGAGGGAGTCATCTTAAGTATATTCAATTGAATGATGTCACTATATTTTTTACCAGATGCATTAATTTAAAATTTATTTAAGAAAACTTTTAGGTACTTCTGGGAAATATCTGATAGGAACAAAACAAAGTTTTATTCATTTTTATAAGTTGGAATATTTTTCGGATTGTACTAATTTGAATTTACTTTAAATTTTAATTTACCTGTAAACTAATTACCTTGTCGCAATCCTCGTATCCAAGAGGCTTGAAGCTAAATGGCCTAGCTACGCTTGCTATGGTCAAGGTTATGTCTAGGATGCATGACTAATCTTTACACATTAAGACCCCTCCGTGTCATGGAGAGAACGTCTAATCCTTGGCCGCAGTTACCATACAAGTGCCAAGTCCTTACGTCAGAAGTCCGAAGGTTTGACAGACAAATATCCCCAGTTAACTTTAATATGTAGCCGTATCTGGTAAACCTGGACATGGATCCCCACAAAGTTGGTTATAGGCTGGTATGATGACGACGATTCACCCATCCATGTCATTTGTGACTAATGATTGTTAAATATCTTATCGTATGAATAGTCATCCCAGAAAAAAAATATTAATCATGCTTGTACTTTTATGTTTTCTAGGAAAAATAAAATATTGATTGTCTCATTGTGTATTTTAGAATTCACTACTAAAATACTATTGTATTGTGCTATTGTACTAGTACAATAACTGTGAATTGGGTATTTTTATTATTATTAAATTAGTTAACGTAATAAAAATACCCGTTTGCAGCTGTCAAAGACGTGTTATTTTACTTCTATAATATTTGAATCCTATATTGAATGTGATTTGTTGTATGTTTGTAAACACTCAGCTATGCTTACTCTTAAAGAAAAAGCAATAATCATTACATAAACTATTGTGAATTCTATCACATAACTTAAACATATCATAGTTATTCACAACAGATGTTATGCAAACCAGGAATTGAATGCTAAGTGATCCTAGAGGCATTTAACAATGGCAAGATGACGGTTGCACAAGCGTTCATGTTCGATGCGCGGGCGCAGGCTGCATAAGAGCTGGTTCACACTTGTTGGACTAAGACCATATTCAGAATGAAAACGCGCGAGCACTAACCATCCCTAGCCGCAGTATGATAGATCTACAGCCCGTTCATTTCGCCGCACAAACATCAGATGCCTAAATCAGGCGAACTTGATTGTCCTGTGAACGTACTCGAGTTGATAAACTTGAGTTAGTTCATCAATTCCAATGTGGTGGTCTGAAAATAAACTCCAACAGAAAGAAGAAAGAAACAAAGATTTTTGAACACGCTTATATTAACTCCACTTGTAAAAAAACCAACACAAGTTTGTAAAAAAACCTTGAACATCGATTTTCAACCTCTTCTATCGTATCGATGTGAAACTATGCAAATATATGTAATTCTGATGACCATACAATAATCTGGTACCATCGAGCTGCTTGACAGCAGCTCGATGGTAGCAGTTTGATGGAGTCAGAAGGTAGGTACTGGAACACGTCATGGTTGTTCTGTTCTATTCCGTCTAGCTTTTTCCCAACTATGTTGGGGTCAGCTTCAAGTCTAACCAGATGCGGCTGAATACCGGTATTTTACTCGTAGCAACTGCCATCATACCTCCGCAACCCAGTTACAGGTCAGCGCCGATATCCTAAGGTTAGACCGGTTGTCAGACTTTCGGGCTTCTGACTCCCCGTAACGACTGTCATAGGCATTCGTATGACACCTGGGACCGACTGTTTAACGTGCCCTCCGAAGTACGGAAGAGTCTCGATCTGTAACGAACGATTACTCATGATTACTAGTAGATATATATATCGAATTTGAGCTCGTTTGATCTGTTTTGACGAGATCTACTCAAAACGTATGGTGGTAACGGTCTCATGATAGAGCCGGAAGGTGGGTACAGAAACCCTTGACGGTTTCTAGTGGACACACCGAGTTGGGCTAGTTTTTATTTGAATACCTTTACAAGAATCAGTTACTCAATCCGATCTGATGTGTACAGTCCTTAACCGTCGCGTGTTCAGTGCCCGTATAGTTGTTATTGTTTGCACGACAAACTGCTCAGTGTTGGGAAAATGTAATTACAATGATGATGACAAATTACGTTGGCTTTGGAGCTCGTTTATTATGATTAGAAATTAACACAAAAATATAAATGATGTTGAAATACGAGTAATAGGTGCAACATGGCGGACGTAGTTTTCTTTTCATCATCGTCATCATCAACCTACATCAGTCCACTGCTGGACATAGGCATCTCCCAAAGCACGCCACTGAGCCCGATCTTCGGCTCTCCTTCTCCAGTCGCTGCCAGCTACCCTAGGTATAGCGTCGCTCCACCTAGTCGCAAGACGTCCTACACTAAGTTTGCCGATTCGCGGTCTCCACTCTAGAACTCATCTACCCCAACGATTAATTATCGGTTCTGCGGCAAATATGACCAGCCCACTGCCACTTCAGTTTGCTAATCCGCTGAGCTATGTCGGTAACTTTCGTTCTCCGGCGAATGACTTCGTTCCGGATTCGATCCCTCAGAGAAACACCAATAGTTTTCTTTTGAACGCTAATAATTAACTGAATTATAAAAGCTTTTAAGGGGAAATTCTACTTAACACATCGCAGTTAACTACTGGACTCCGATAAGCCTCTATGATAATATCATGCATTAAGTCATCACGCACTGTGCTTGCAGGTTGGTAGTAGCTCGGTGCCGCTGCTATCCTTACTGACCTGCTAGCCTTTATTTTTTTTATCGTGGCAAAATCCTCATAGATGTCCCTCGCCCAGGGAAGGCGAGGAGGTCTGCCGGACACTTACCGGCTAAAATCCCACGGTGTTCCTTCTATTATTATTTTTTTTTATCGTTGGAAAATCCTCATGGGGTCCCTCGCCCGGTGAAGGCGAGGGGTCTGCCGGACTCTTATCGGCTAAAAACCAACGGTGTCCCTCCCTCTAACCTAAGGCCGGGGTCACGGGATTCGCTTTTGCACGCACCGCAACCCCGACAGGTCATGGTCCACCAGCTTCTTCTGGTGGACCTCTCCAGTGGTGGGGCAATTTCTTTCCTGCCCCACTTCCTTCTGAGAAGCGCGCGTGGATCACGACGCGCCATCCTCCCAGGACGGTGTTCTTTCTCCTGCCCGTCGGCCGGGGTCGCGGGATTCGCATAAGTATGCACCGCAACCCCGGCAAACATGCGCAGTGCGGGATAATTTTGCGGTCGTATTATCTCGTATCAAGACATGATAATGTATGGCTTATTTCGTCTCGGCACGAGATAATCAGACGACAAAACTATCTCGCGTTGCGCATGTTAGCCCGGCTGTAGTAATTTTACAGGTTAGATAATAATCTCGCCAACGTTTGTCAAAGTTGGCCAGTAGCAGGATGATTGTGCTAGATGATTTGTGGAAGCTAATAATGACATTGTACCCCTAAGACCTCTTTTCTATCTATACTAATATTATAAAGAGGAAAGATTTGTATTTTTAAATTTTTGTATGTAACGAATAAACTTAAACACTACTGGACCGATTTCAAAAATTCTTTTGCTGTTAGAAAGCTACATTATCACTGAGTAACATAGGCTACGGACGGAGCCGTGAGGACACAGCTAGTAAGAAATATAATGGCGTTGGGAGATGTCACCATAAATTGTCGTGAACCGTGGACATACAGCGTTAGTCTTCTAAAAAAATAAATCTATATCTATATAATTATATAAAAATCAACTCGAAAATGGATCGATCGAATTGTTTTTTTATTTTGTTTTGTTCGCCTCAAAACTGGGTTGGTTTGGGAAAAAAGAAAAAGAAATGGGGTGTTACGAAGTTCACCGGGTCATCTAGTAGTTTATGTAGTTACTCCTTTCGGGACTTGTTGGCGATAATGCTCTCCCACGACGGCCTGAACAGCAACTTCGGGCAACTTCGGCCCACACAAAAGAGTAGGGGATAAACATATTATGCATAGCACAGGTATTAAGTACGTAACGACTCATACTTATGTTACCATAAGCAAGTACAAAGTATACGTAATAAGGCTTCCGTAAAACATAGTAATACCGTAATCAGTTCATCTGTATACATTTTGCAATCGATAAACAATACCACTAACAATACCAATCCAACAATAACATTATTCCGTTCAAGTTAGGGCGCGTTCCCACTATGTCGTGACGATAATTTTTTCGTTGGACGACTGTCGTCTCTAGCTGTTCCCATTAGAACGACTGTTTGTCGTCAATTTTTTTTTATCGTTTAACGACTATCGTATCTAGCTGTTCCCATTGGATCGCGACGACATTTTATCGTTTCACGACAGTCGCTTTGTCGTTTGCAAATCAGTAGCAAGCTACGACGAGACGATATTTTTACTGTGGCCACGACAAATTAATAGTCGTAACAACGACACATCGCGATGTCGTGACGATAAATTTATCGTTGGACGACTGTCGTGCTAGCCGTTCCCATTGACACGACAATCTGTCGTTACTGCAAAAACAAGTCGTGAACGACAGTTTATCGTGTCGTCTTATATGTGAACACCTGCATTTAAAAATATAAGCCACGACACTTAAAACTACACGACCATCTGTCGTCACGACAAAGTGGGAACGCGGCCTCAGCGTATTAATTATCTTATTACCACAGTATCTCAGAACATAATACGTAACCTAGGTCGTATATACGTCAATATACAGTTTCCGTTACAGCCGATTAGCGTCCTCTATCGAGTATGGAAAAATACTCAACACCTAACTTGTAATTAATCAGATAAGATTACTTGGTAGAGTTAATTTTCATAATGAATTCTCCTTCTAGATGGCGTTGAAGTTAGCAGAAATGATTATCTTGGTGATATAAGAAATAATATTACTTATACATTTTAATAAGCGAACAACGAGAATTCTTAGAATGTAATAATGTGTTATATTTACACATAAAAAGTATTTTATTATATATTTAATAACTGCCTCTTTATTCTAGTGGTGGCAAGCGCGACTGCTGATCTTGAGATCCTAGGTTCGATCCCCAGGTCGGGCAAAGTGTTATTGGGTTTTTCCGTGTGGAATTCCTCAGTAGCAGCCAGGAGTTTGGATTTGTGCCCGGTTGATGGCAATAGGCTCGCCCCCTATTACATGACACCTAAACTTAACGGCAAAATGAGGGTGTGTCACTATGCACCTCTGCCCAACCCTTCGGGAAATACAGGCGTGATGTTATGTTAAGGTGTTGGGTTTTATTTTATTCTCATATTAATTAATTCTCATTAGTTCCACTAGGTAAGATATTGCTTATGACTTAAAAAAAATAAGTAGGCCAGAAAGGAAGCGGTGAGTATTGTAAAAACTTAACTCTGACAGAAATATAATTTGGATGAACATTAATTATGTTGTAAACTGTTAACAAATGCTCTTAAAAATTAAGTAATACTTAATAAACAAATGTTTTTGGCAAACATAACACCACGCTTCACATTCCCCGAAGGGTTCGGCAGAGGTGTTTTAGTACACCCTCGTTTCGCCAGTTATGTTTAAGTCCCATGTAATAGGGGGCGAGCCTATTGCCATTAACCGGGCACAAATTCACACTTCAGGCTGCTACTGAGAAATTCCTAATGGAAAAACCCAATAACACTTTACTCGACCCGGGGATCGAACCCAGGACCTCATGCTCAGCAGTCGCGCTTGCGACCACTAGACCAACAAGGCAGTCAATTTAATAAATTTAGTTTTTGGCAAATTATTTGAGTAATAATGATAACCAATAGTCTCCTACAAAATTCATTGCTTAAGAGTTATTTAAAACTGTTTTCCATACAAAATATAGGTAATAATAGGTTTGTGCTTTGTGTTGTGTTTCATGTTGGAAATTTCCTAGGCAAGCACTTTAGCATTTTTTTATTAAATATGACGTTGAAACGGACCGTGAACTTGTAGGTAATTATGCATAGATAAACAAGATCAGCTTGCGTGATCACGGCTAGGTGGTAGTTGGCTGGGTTTCCCTGGCCAGTTCTTATGAGGATTAAAACAAAAAAGTTGTTTATTACATTTAAAACAAAAGAGCAATAGATTCAGATTTAAAATTAGAATCTGTATTTATTGATGTTAACATCATAACAACGCGCCTGTATTCCCCGAAGAGTTGGGCAGAGGTGTATAATAACTCTCTCATTTCGCCGAATAGGGAGCAAGCCTCTTGCCATCAACCGGGGCCAAATCAATACTCCGAGCTGCTACTGAGGAATTCCACACGGAAAACCCCAATAACACTTTGCCCGACCTAGGGATCGAACCCAGGACCTCACTTGACCAACGAGGCAGTTATTATTTATGGTTTATCTATAAATAAAATAAACAGTATAGGTACTTAGCAAACTTATTTTCAACTCATGCAGGTCAAAGCCTCTAGGACATCCCTGAGAAGACAATGATTTGTGTAATTATGCTATGGTTAAACCTTACAAATTTCATATTCGTCAGCCGACGATTACATACGTCAAACAAACGTTATATAATTTGGATAAATGCATGTCGTGACATCAACTGGAACTGTCGGCTTCGTTCGTATAAAACTTTTGCCTTCGAGATGTTTCGATATGAAACAGAATTAGATAAGTTTATTCATTTTGTTCGCTTACCAAAACTACTTTTGCATTTAACATTATGAAAGAATCTACTAATAAACTAACTTCTAATATATTCAGCCTAGCTTTTTCCCAACTATGTTGGGGTCAGCTTCCAAATTAACCAGATGCGGCTGAATACCAGTATTATACACGGAGCGACTGCCATCAGACCGCCGCAACCCAGTTACTGGGCAATGCCGATATCCTAAGGTTAGATGTCATTGTTTCATTTTTTTTTACCTTTTGTGGTATAGTAATTTTATTAAAGGTGCATCGTCTTCACATATAATTGTATAATTAATGTACCTATACAAAATATTGTAAGACATTTTAAAAGAGTAACGGTGGAGTTTCTTGCCCATTCTTATCCCTACGAAACTACCTTTTGGAAGGGGCGATTAGAATCAATTCTATTTTCTTTGTAAACTTTAACGTTCAAACGTGCATTTTATGTGCCTAATTGAAATAAATACTTTGACTGTCATAACTTCATAAGTATTCGTATGACACCCGAGACCGACTGGTTAACGTGCTCTCCGAGGCACGGAGGGGTCTCGATGTGTAACGAACGGTCGACCATCCACGGACTGACCGCGGCAAGCGCAGCTTAATTTCGCCAATCGTATGATCCGCGCGGTTCGGTTGGTAATTAGCCCCTCTAATAAACTAACTTCTAATGTAACTACAAAACTGATTTGCCGATTGATTGTTACGGAGACGTAGAGAACAGTATCATTTTCATAGGCGTTATGACATGTGGATTGAGTTTGTGGAGCAAAGTAAGAAGACATCACAATGTCAACCATAAAGTCTTCAGATTTTTCCGTCATTTAAAGATTCCAAGATCATCATTCATAGTGGCAAAGCATATAAACTCACGTTCTTTGTGAGAAGAGGTACCTTTCCTTTGAGAAAATCTCCCTTTGTGCCTCTTATGAAGCACACATCGGCAATAGAATTAATCATTTCATAATTATGATTGCTGCAACTTTAAAAATTAATGTAATATTTGTGGTCAGTTCTACTGCCTCGTTGGTCTAGTGGTAGCAAGCGCGACTGCTGACCGCGAGGTCCTGGTTCGATCCTCAGGTCGGGCAAAGTTGCATGCTTTTGCGAATCCCGCGATCCCGGCCGTATATGGTCAGGAGAAGGAACACCGTTGGTTTTTAGCCGGTAAGAGTTCGGCAGACCCCCTCGCCTTCCCCGGGCGAGGGACGTACATGAGGATTTTCCAACTAGAAAAAAAAAGAAAAGGTCGGGCAAAGTGTAATTGGGTTTTTCGACGTGGAATTCCTCAGTAGTAGCCCGGAGTTTGATTTTGTGCCCGGTTGATGGCAATAGACTCACCCCCTATTACATGGCACTTATAACGGCGAAATGAAGGTGTTACAATACACCACTGCCCAACCCTTCGGGGAATACAGGCGTGATGTTATGTTATATGTTCAGTTCTTATTGTTTGTAAACCTAATTAGGGAATTATTACAACAATGTCATTTATAATTAACCATAAATTACTCAAAATTTCCGATTCATACAACTTGCGGAAAAATAAGTTTTATCATCTGAAAATCATGTTGCTTGTAAAAACAAAATTACTCAGTTCCTGTTTTATTTGGTAGATTTAATTGTAGGTTATTACCTAATATTGTCTTGTTAAGATTTTAATTGAAAGATAATGATTTATTAAAATTTTAATTGCATTAATTGTACAGACAAGTTTTAGTACAAATTTCCTTGTTATTCGGCGTAAACATTTTTTTTACTTACGAATACGTATTATTATGATTCTAAATAGATCTATTGAAGGTAAGCATAACAAAACTATCACGCACATGATCTCCGGGGAATGCCATATTGACAGTGTAGTGCCCGTTGAGAATACACCTAAGACCAGCTTCAGTTCGCCACAACTCGTCTAATGAAAATTAATAGAACATAACATAACATTACGCCTGTATTCCCCGAAGGGTTGGGCAGAGGTGTATAGTAACACCCTCATTTCGCCGTTATGTCCCATGCAATAGGGGGCGAGCCTATTGTCGTCAACCGGGTACAAATCCAAACACCTGGCTGCTACTGAGGTATTTCGCACGGATAACCCAATAACACTTTGCCCGACCTGGAGATCGAACCGAGGACCTCACGATCAGCAGTCTAGCTTGCCACCACTAGACCCGAGGCAGTTATATTAATAGAATTAGTATAATTAGAAATATACATACAGGGTGAAATAATTAAGTATTGGCTCAGCTATCGGCATAGTTAAACAATCTTATTGGCGACAAATAAGCAATTTGTCGGCAATAAGATTGACAAGCATATCATTTTGGGACCCAGTGCATAATATCAGCAAGCACATTGGGTAACCCGCACAACGGCGACGGCGCCGCGAGTATTCCCAAGGAGGGTTGATGTCAGGCAGGCAGCCGGTCATAAAACAATAAGCCAAAACCTCTAACAACATGGATTTCATAAATACATGTTGTGCTGACCCCACCTAGTGTTGGATAAGGGCAGGAAGAAGAAGAAGGGTCAGCTATCGGCACGGCAACTCTGCTAAGCATATCCACCTGAAAAGTCTACTGCCGATCATTGTATGTACATTCAGAAGCATGCTGCTTATCATCATCTTGGCAATTTTTAGTTAACTTTTACAACACCTACGAGAAGAAAGCATATTCTTTGTCGGGAGCTGGAGTCGTGTTATGTGCTTTGAAAAAACTATGCAAGTTCCACGGAGTTCATTTTACCACTATCTACGTGTCCGTATTACAGAACGAAACTCAAGCATTAATCTCTGTTTAAAACTAGTTTTGAGTCGTCTTTTAATTTTAGAACATTCCTCAAGCATAGATTCATTGATGAGTTGTTGTTCATTCCATTGTTCAGCTGAGTTTGGTTTTATTCTAGATCGTTACTCAGTTCGTAGATTTGACCCCAAGCAGTGATTTGATCTGTAATCAACCAATCGATTGGCTCGATTTGAGTCTCGTTTCATCTGAGTATAGATTGATTGCCGTTCTGGAATAAGACCGTTCCTCAAGTACTGATTCTATACTTAAACAGTGATCTACTGATTACAGGTCAAACTGGACTTGAGGTATGTTCTGTAATACGGACCTAAGTGTCCCGATGAAGTTACTTAAACTGTGTTCAGTCTAGCCTTTTCCTATGTTGGGGTCAGCCTCCAGTCTAACCAGATGCGGCTGAATACCAGTATTTTACAAGTAGCGACTGCCATCAGACCTCCATAACCCAGTAGCAGGACAATGCACACCCTAAGTTTAGACCAGATGTCAGACTTCCGGGCTTCTGACTACCCGTAACGACTGTCATAGGTATTGTGTGACACCTGGGACCGACTTTTTAACGTGATCTCCGAGGCACGGAGGGGTCTCGCTGTGTAACGAACGGTCACTCATCCACGGACTGATCGCGGGAAGCGCAGCTTAACCTCGTAAATCGTATGATTCGTGTAGTTTGTTAAACCCAGTAAAAATATCAGAATCCTTGAAAAGACATTTATAAATGAAATTGATTTTAATAACACAACATAAATAAACAGTTAAGTCCGAATAAAAATACGTCACGCGGTGCTGGTCACGATAATTATAATTTAATGTAGTTTTATTAGTAGGTACGATAAGAATTCTTCTTTTTACTTAAGCCATGGCCACATCAGTTTTATTTTCATCCTTAATTTTAAAGTTCCGAGGTGTACATAGATACTGTAATGTACTTACGATAGGTACCTAAGTACATAAACTTTTCATACAACATTAAATTAACATCTACTCTTATCATATTTTCCTGGGTGTATTTTTTTTATATTTAATATTATTTTCTTTACATAGTATAAAACAAAGTCGCTCCCGGTGTCTGTCTGTCCCTATGTATCTTTAAAACTATGCAACGGATTTTGATGCAGTTTTTTTTAGTAGATAGAATGATTCAAGAGGAAGGTTTATATGCCCCACATTAGTATCTACATTGCACCCGTGCGAAGCCGGGGTGGGTCGCTAGTTAAGTAATAACATAGGACGTTCGTATGAGGCTTGCATAGTCGCGAAAAGGTAAACTTTAGTCTCAAAAATATGAATAAAAAAATATATTTTCCTCAATGGATAAGCAGAATTATACAAAAATAAGGTAGGTATGCTGTTGACAATTTAATTTGGTATCAAGTACAACTGGTTGGTAATTTTGCGAACAGATTTATTTCGCAATTTTCCTCTGCCACACTTGTTTAACTTTAACTCTAGAACCGAATGGAAAAGTTTGAATGCATGATATCCTCCGACACAAAAAGTTATGGATAATTCAATTCACTCGTGCTTCCGCGCATAATTTGCATCAAACTTTTTGTTATTATGACGTAGGTAATTATGTAAAACCTTAATATAGTGTTTACGTAGATTGTTTTTATAAATTAAATAAATAATTAGGTACGCATTAGGTGTTGCTATATGTAAATTTGTAGCTATGCAAACTTGGCCTCTAAAACATTGCACAATGTTCATTAATTTTTTTTTATATTTATTATATTAAATTAATTAGTAACAGTTCTCTATTAGGCACTAATAGCTTAGTGGTGTGATCGTCGGACTGCCAAATCCTAGGTCTCAAGTTTGAACCCAAGGAACGCACCTCTGACTTTTCGGGTTCATGTGCGTATTGTATGATTATCACTTGCTTAAAAATGGTGAACAAAAACATCGTGAGGAAACCGGTATGCCTGAGAGATATTTCTCGACGGCACGTGAAGCCAAGTCAGAGGCCCATGAGCGGCATAAACTCTGTCACCAGGTTAATCACTAACCACACGAAAAGAAGAAACACTCTATTGTTCGTGAACCCAGCTCTAAAAATGATTGATCAGTAGACGACACTCCCAACCATTTAAAAATCAAAAGTATATCGAAACTTCAAAGATCTCGCATATCATTCGTAAAAAGTCACATAAATTATAGACTGAATGCGCTTTATGTACACCATTTTTTTGCAAGATTATTTGCTTACATCTTTAGAAGCCAAATCTGGGGTATTGAAATTAAAATATAACATCACACCTGTATTTCCCGAAGGGTTGGGCAGAGATGTATAGTAATACCCTCATTTCGCCGTTATGTATAAGTCCACACGGAAAAACCCAATAACACTTGCCCGACTTGGGGATCGAACCCGGCATCTCATGATCAACAGTCGCACTTGCCACCATTAGACGAACGACGCAGTCGAAATTGATTTTTTTAAATTAAAAATTTTACGTTATTGTTGTTCTTACACCGCCTACGCCTTCTACCTTATTACCGACTAGCTGTGTCCTCACGGCTCCGCCCGTAGCCTATGTTACTCAGTGATAGTGTAGCTTTCTAACGGCAGAATATTTTTTGAAATCGGTCCAGAAGTTTTTAAGTTTATTCGTTACATACAAAAATACAAGTCTTTCCTCTTTATAATATTAGTATAGAAAACACGTGTAAGCAATACAATGAAATGAGTACTTTATAGACATCCTCATAATCTCTATTTATTGTAATCATTATATAACATTCAAAACCTCAGTTGACAAAACTAATGATTCACCTAACGAGAGCCGGCTTGGTGCTAAATAGACGAACTTGCTCAATGTGGTGGATGAAGGTCGCTCCACGCTGGTTGCGTCTGCTGCATGTTACAGCATTCAGCTGTCACTCCGGCGACCCGGCGGATTATGATATTAGCCCAAGTGGAACATAGTTAAGGCGAATACCGCATTTATGCACTTCGCATGTCTCGCTAAAACCGCGGCTCCGTCCGATATTTTCTTAATTTTCCGGGATAGAGAATAGTTATCGCCCGTTCACGCAGTGGATCCGTTTTAACGGATCCGTCGGTACTGGATGTGTTGTTCACATCTGTACCGACACAAATGGCAACTGCGTAGCATTTTACAGACAGGGTACAATAACAATAACGAATCCAATATTTTTTACTGGATTCGGAATACTGTCTTGTATGTGAACTCGCTCATACAACTACAGGTGCCTTGACCAAAATAAAAACGGATCCGCTGAAACGGAACAGTTTCTGTGTGAACTAGCTGTTACTCTATGTAAATAACTCAGGACGTCTACCACAGTACCACATTTCATCCAAATTCGATCATCTGTGGCGGGGACTTCGCTAATTTTACACACCCCTTGCTTAAAATTATGGGCACAGTGTCTACAATTGCATTGTGCCGGAACAAGAGGCCCATCCACACGGACTGATATGGTCTGAATTGGAACAATTATATTTATAGGCTACTAAAACGAACAGTGGTATGGGAAAGTTATTATAAACAACACAGCAAACGGATTATTGGTTGCAATATATGAATATACGTTATGTATAGGAGATATCGCTAATTCCCCGTGTCACCCCTCAGTTGCATATTATAACACCTCCACAAGAAGAAAACCGGTCATTTTCTTTCTGATACAGTCCATTCTCAGTCCATTATCGGCATTGCTCTGTAACTGGGTTGTGGATGTCTGACGGCAGTCGCTCCGTGTAAAATACTGGTATTCATCCGCATCTGATCAGACTGAAAGCCGACCCCAACATAGTTGAGAAAATGCTAGGCAGAACAAACAGTCCAATTCTTTTTGATGACACATTTGGTGCAGTGGCTGAGTGATTGACTTCTGCGCTAAGGTCGCGGGTTGAATTCCCGCACTGAACAAATTTTTTTATGACCTACAAATAGCTGCTCCGGATCTGGGCGTTTGTGCATCTAAAAATTTGTGTCTGTAAACGCACCCACGATACAGGAGAAACCCTAGTGCGGAGCTACGTAACTTACGTAAAAAAAGTATTTAAAAGAATCATTAGTTTGGTAGGCAACCATCTACCTCCCCCCCGGTGGGTTCCTGCATTGTCGTTGCAGGGGGGCTTAGTAGCCGTGGCTTCGAGCCCCACGGTGAAGCGAAGAGGAACCCGAGGAGGGGCTGCTCGTCGGGGCTTGGGCCTGGAAGCCCTCGACGTAGCGGCCAAGTAGGTTGCGGTGTCGTCTGGACGACATCGCAACTGAGGAGGGCCGCGATGTCTTATGGGAGGCATTGCGGCTGAAGGGTGGAGGCCGCGGCGGGAGAGGAGTGCCGGTATTACGGTGCGCCGTTCTCCCTACCTTCCGCGGCCTGACGGGGCTGCCACCGTCAGATGGCGGACGCGGTGGGGCCGCAGGGGGAGAGGAGTGTCGGTGTTTAGTTGGCCGCTCTCCCTATCCTTTGCGGCCGAAAAGTGGTAGGCGGCGGGGCCACTAACCTGACCCGTCACAGGGGGACCAGGGGTGCCCAGACACGGGGTAGCATGCAATAGCGAATCCCGCGACCCCGGCCTTAGGTCAGAAGGAGGGACACCGTGGTGGTTTTAGCCGGTAAGAGTCCGGCACACTCCCCCGTCTTCCCCAGACGGGGGATAGTCCATGAGGATTTCTTTGGATTTTTGGAAAAAAAAAAGGCAACCATGTACCTGTTTGTGAATAACATTAATTAAAAGTAGGATAAACCAACGATACTGCTGATATTTAACGAGAATTTAATTATAATCAAAACTGATTTACATTGCCATGTCCTTGCACCAGTTGATTCATATTATTTATGTTCAATAAAAAATTGCCTTCAACAAATCTAACGTTAGGTTTTTCCTGTTACGCTAGGTTGCGACCTAACGCTAAAATCCAACGTAATGCTAATGTTATAACAGATTAGACTTACATCTATACTAATACTATAAAGAGAAAAGATTTGTATTTTTGTATGTAACGAATAAACATAAAAACTACTGGACCGATTTCAAAAATTCTTTTGCCGTTAGAAAGCTACATTATCACTGAATAACATAGGCTACGGGCGGAGCCGTGAGGACACAGCTAGTATATTATAAAATAAATAAACAATAGAGCAATTAACGTCTTCCTAGTATGAATAATATTATTTTGTTTATTTTAAGACTCGCTAACTATATGCGATAGGGCGAAAAGGTTATTAGGGCAAACAAAGGTTAGTTATTTTGAACCGAATTGGTATAATCACTTTTTAACAAAAATAAAACCGACTTCAAATGGTCTATCTCCGAAGTTCTTCATCAGATCTTCACCAAATTTAAATGGGACCACTTCGAAAGAATACTCTTTCAAACAAAAAAAGAATCATTAAAATCAGTTCATAATTAGCAAAGATATCGCAGAAAAAAAATACAAAAAAAAAGCATACAGTCGAATTGAGAACCTCCTCCTTTTTGGAAGTCGGTTAGAAACGAAATCGTCATGGTTGTTCTGAATAATATAAAATTGACACACTGCAGACTTTTTACTAGTTCTTATTCTTCTACCACGTTCGTCGTTCCTGACTGCCTCGTTGGTCCAGTCCGAGGTCCTGGGTTCGATTCCCAGGTAGGGCAAAGTGTTATTGGGTTTTTCCATGTGGAATTCCTCAGTAGCAACCCAGAGTTTGGATTTGTGCCCGGTTGATGGCTAGGCTCGCTCCCTATTACATGGGACTTAAATATAACGGCGAAATGAAGGTGTTAGTTACTATACACCTCTGCCCAACTCTTCGGGGAATACAGTGATGTTATGTTATTCTTCTTCATCTCTCGTATCGGCACGAGATGTGCGAGAATAGCTCATAACGTGATGAAAAGATTAGCCAGTCAGCGAGGTAGGTACTGAGACTGACAGCCCAGGGACCGGCCACTCGTGGAGGCTATAGTCCTTATTTATTAAATCTTGTTTAAAATACAGCTTATAAAATAGTGCCATCAAATTAGCCAACTATTCCAATAAATTTCATAAAATAGAAAATAAATCAAGTCAAAGTTAGTTTGCGTAATTCAATCATGAGATTATTTCTAGACTTGGAATTAATATGAGACACATAATTAAGTCAACATTTCACAATGGCTACATAAAGATGGGGTAACCGCATAAAGAATAATCTCGTAGTCATTTGCATAATTAATCAAATAGAACAATAACCAAGTATTTTATTGGATATTCTTTAGAGCATAATTACAGGCGTTTCTGTCAAAAAACGAACGTACATCATGATTAATTTTAATACGCAGACGAGGATCCATTAAGAAAACAAATACTAGCAATTCAGAATATAGGTGTTATAGACTCCATTCTGCTAGCATTTAAGGCCCGTAGTAATAAACAGCTCTCGTGCCTCGGAGAGCACGTTAAACAGTCTGTCCCGGGTGTCATAAGAATACCTATAACAGTCATTACGGGAAGTCAGAAGCCCGAAAGTCTGACAACCGGTCTCACCTTAGGATATCGGCATTGCCCAGTAACTGGGTTGCGGAGGTCTGATGGCAGTCGCTCCGTGTAAAATACTGGTATTCAGCCCCATCTGGTTTGACTGGAAGTTGACCCCAACATAATTGGGAAAAGGCTAGGTAGAACAGATTAATAAACAGCTCTCATTTGGGAGACACCTCTTAAGCGTCTTTACAATGACTAGAGAATAATTAATAAAAATAAGTTGTCAAATGTATGGAATTCTACTTTATGGTAGTTTCTGTTGGAATATCTCTGAAATAAGAACTGTTTATTAATACGAGCTTTTAAAGTACGAACGTACAAAACTAAATTATTTGGACATTAGTATTTCCTAGATTTAAATTGTACACTATATCACCTGGAAAATCTATGTACACAAACATGATGATGACCTTTTTATAATTTTATTGTTATGTGTGTCTTTTAATATATTTTTATGACCAGCCAGTGATGAGAAATATAAACTATAGTAAACAATACACGTAGTTTCAAGGGTACCTAACGTTCGTGGAAACGGAAGATCTGAGTGTTTCCCCTTAACATAATTTTCATATACAGTATGCTCTTAAAATTACTTAATGAATTATTTAAATGGCGAACGAATTGCAATGTGACATATGATATCATTAACGTAACATCACGCCTGTATTCACCATAGGGTAATGCAGAGATGTATAGTAACAATCTCATTGCGCCGTTATGTTTAACTCCGCGAGCTTATTGCCGAACACAAAGCCAAACTCCGGGCTGCGACTGAGGAATTCCACACGGTAAAACCCAATAATACTTTGCCCGACTTGGGGATCGAACCCAGGATCTCACGATCAGCAGCGCACTTGCCACCACTAGACCAACGAGATTGCATCGATTACTTATTTGTGTACATATTCATCAAAGAAAATGCGAACAGATACATGTGTATAATAATGCAAGTACATTATTGTAAAATTGTAATTCTACAAGCATTGTGTTAGTTAGTTAGCATGAATCAGTAAGTATATCCTCTTTAGGGCAAACCTATTAACATTATCTTCTATTCTTTAACCCAGACATTGATCTAATACACGTGGATTCGTAATCTTTATATACACTGGCCTGCAAAAATAAGTATCACACTTTTAAAATTTCATTTTTTTCTAAACTATAGAAGTTAGAGATTTAAAATAAAAAACGTTTTATATCAATTTTTATCAGCTTTCTTTGAAACTATAGTAACAAAGTTAAACTCTTTTTTGAGTCCTTTTTGTTTCGAAAATATATCTTGTGTACCTAAAAAGTTATTGCAATTTTAAAAGTGTGATACTTATTTTTGCAGGCCAGTATATATAATTCGACTGTACGTGTGTATGTCACTGAACTCCTCCTAAACGGCTGGACCGATTTTTTTTTATGCGTTTGGGTGGCGCCCTGGATGGTTTAGATTCACAATTGGACCCGGTAGGTGGTGCTGCTGTCGGTATGTCACCAAATTTTTCGGGCAGGACGACGTCTGTTGGGTCCGCTAGTAGAACATAAGTCTCTAGTTTTACCAGGATTAATTCAATTAGACAGTTAACCGAAATTAAAATGCAATATCGATTGCCTTTGAAAACTTTTTTGGGACCTGGATTGGCTTAACTTAAGCTGAAAACGTACACTGGTTGCGTATTTGTTAAATAAGAATTTACAACACATCTATCTACTCATCAAATATTGGCAATAAAGGTAAAGAAGTGTGCAAATTGTGCAGTTGTTTGCAGATCTTGCAAAAACTTTCCATCAGTCATACAATTTTGAGTACGCGTCCAAAGTTCACCAAAATATTACCACTCTTTTTATTTCTTAAAACCGAATAAAAGGAATAAACTTGTTTAATATTTTATGAAAACCATTTAATTTTTCAGAGATTTTGGGTTAAGATTGCATTAATTATGCAAGTCGTATGATCTTGCTACAGTCAACGAACATTTAAAAATATTACGTTTTGAAATCAGAATGCTCTCGTTTCAATTCTCTATTTACTTGTCGATGGTCATTAGCCTTTTTGTGAATCGAATGCACACTGCGTTAAAATGTATGTAATATGTGATATATTACAAAACATAGCATTTTAGATTGCATGTGATTCCTGATAGTTTTACCCGAGTTAATCCCAAATAAAATTATGTGACAATGTCTTTTATTATTTATAGTTAAATTAATCCCGAATTAGTTTTATTAAATGGTTTTCATAAAATATTAAACAAGTTTATTAAGGAAAATTTAATTATTTTATATTATAATAGCTTAGCAAAACGGCAACTTGAATCAATCACTACGTAGTGCAATATTAGTTCGCAACTGTCAATCAACCGCATTTTGTTTTTTTATTATACAGAAATGTAATGAGTGATGACAATAATTTAAACTGCCAAAATTTATTAAGCCCGATTTTATATAGGATTTTACCTTTGCTCGTATACTAAAAAGAGGAAAAAAAACTAAAAAAATGCTGTCGTCATATAATATTTAACAAGAAGGGGGTCCTGATTTAATGAGCAATTAGTCGTGTGGATAAAATTTAAAATTCACATTGTTAAGTCAGCAAATTAGAATAATAAAGTAGTAATATGATAATAAAATAAACATACATACAAAAATATATATCAGTCCTTCAAAAATAAAAAATAACTATTAACTGTACACTACTTTTTATTACACTTTCACCTTATCCATTATATGCATCTTACGTCTAAAAGGTGAATGATTTACAGATTACTTACTAAAAAGGACCATAGCGACATTTGACGATTTTTTTCTTCTTTTTCTAATTTTTTTGAGGCCTTAGTTCACTCTTTGGCGACTATGCAAGGCGTACGTTCTATATTTGACGAATTTTACAGTTATAAATAAAAATCTTGACATTTTTGTCCCTGTTTCACAAATGGACGTGTTGCTAATCAGCGTCGAAATGTAATAAGTACCTATTTTTAAGAACAATTCTCAGTGGACATACCACGAACCTAAACAAAAGAAAAGCTTCACTTCTTTTTCCGCATAAAAACTTCAAAGATAGAAACATGAATTTGAAAAAGTACAGAATGAGTCCAATCCATGTCACAAGTCACATGAAACATAAACAGAGATATAAGAAACATCATGTATAATAAGTACGCGGGTTATGCATCGAAGACAGATACAATAATAAACCAACCAGGGGCAAATTAGATGGTTTAAGCACACCGGCGACTAGTATATATAGAGGCATATGATTACAACGCACATCATAAGTCACTCAGCTACTTGCGATTACTGTATACTTGAAGAACAAACGGTAGGATATACGAATCATTTATTTGTGTATTTAGAAACTAAATTTGTTTTATGAAAATCTGGTTTTTGGTGTTGATTCATGTCCAGCTTATTATTTTAAGAACGTCTTAGAAAAATGTTGAATCAGTTCTGACATTCTCTTTGGTATTTAAATTATGTGATCTCTTCCTTTACTGCTTCTTCTGCTCTGTCTCTGTCTTCACGGATTATTTTGCAAACGCTTTGTAGTTGTTCTTTGTTTATCATTTAGAAATCACATGCATTTAAGTGCATTGGTGACAACTGTTAAAGAAACCAGGTCGCCATTACTTTACTGTTAAGTTTGTAAATCTGTTCTTGAAATACATTTAGTATTTTTGTCCTTTCAAACTTCAAAGTAAAATTGTTAATATCTTACACCTTTGCATACTGGATTCTTTTCAGATATTTTGTGCCCTAGACCATCCCTTTCAATGGGAAATCTAGTACACCTTATAGCATTTAAAATGCCCGTATTCTTTTAAGACCTTCTTTTTGGGTTATCCCTATATCCAGCACTCTCTACTACAAGATAAGATAAGAGTCAATCCACTGACATCAAGCACTTACAACGCATGCCTGGTACCTTACTTATTATACTATTACTTACACAAATCTACTAAATCATTTCTAAATCGGTTCCAGTGAGTCATGAAGTACCTCCTAGTGTTGTGCGTGGTGGTCGCTGCAGTGCTGGCGGACGACCAGTACACTGACAAGTACGATACCATCAACCTGGACGAGATTCTGGAAAACAAGCGTCTGTTATCAGCCTACGTCAACTGTGTCTTGGACAAGGGGAAGTGCAGTCCTGAAGGCAAGGAGCTGAAAGGTAACCATCAGAGTTTGGGTATTTTTCTACGTTTAGGGTTCCGTATCCAAATGGTGCCATCGGGACCTAGCTTTAGAATCTTGGCAAATAATGAAAAAAAAAACAAAACCCCAAATCTCAGGGGAGTTCAATCGGCCATTTGTCGACGATTTTTTTTCGGTTCTATTTTTCTTCGAGTTTCAAAGACTTGGTTATAGTTCTTACTCTACCGGTAAACAACATATACAAAAAAAGTCGCTCCTATCCTTTTATTTGTTGATATGAAACCCGAGTTATGACTCCCAGTTGTTTTAACACTATTTCACCTCGTTTCTATAGAGACGTGTTTTTCCGCGCATATTTTTCAAGTTGTGGTTGTATGTAATAACAGCACACGGCGGAAATCGCGATAGAATTCGCGGCGTATCTCCTGTCTCGATAAACGAAGCCTAATTTACAAACACCCAGGTTGCTTTGCTAAACATGAAGTGTTATCGTGTTTTCTTAGCAAGAAAAACTGGATTTAAAGAAATAATAAAAAAAAGTTTTTTTCTGACCAATAAAGCAGAGTACATCAGTTGCTTCTCTCGAACATTATTTACAAGATCCTAAAAAGTGGTCGTGAATTCTAAATCGAACCCAGTTGAACTAATTTTGAACCCACATCTAGTACAAAAATAATATATCCGTCATTGATATCAAAATAATGCAAATTTATGTATGTGTATTTGAATAAAAAGAACTCAAATTAGAGCAAGCTAAGCTCACTCCATCGTAGACTTTGTCTCTGTCTCCTCTGACCTAGACTAGAATCGAGAGCAAACCCATTTCAAATAAAAAATTAAAAAACTAGAGATGGTCAAACGGTCAAACCGATGTTCTCAGGTTCTGAGGTTCTTTTTGCCAGCCCTGTGAGTTATGTAAGGTGAAAAAATCATCAAAAAATTTCAGTTAATTACCATTATTAACAAGTATCACCTCACATAGTATTCTATTTTTATTAAAGAATGCAGCTTATTAACTAATCCGAAAAAAAGATGATTAATTAATGTAAAAATAAAGTGAAGGTATCTTCTTATCATTTCTGTGCATCTAAAACATAATTAGAAGGATAGTCTTAAGCAATCATCTTAACAAATTGCTCATTTTTAAAATAATTACAAGATTATCACGGTTGTAATTAATTAGGATTTGTATTAAAATCCTCAGTTATACAGAAATATGTAGACCAAGGTAAAAACAAATACTGGCATTGTTTAACTCCGTACGAGTATAGAAACATGAAATCCTTACTTCCTTACTAATATTATAAACGCGAAAGTTTGTATGTATGGATGTATGGATGGATGTATGGATGGATGTATGGATGTTTGTTACTCTTTCACGCAAAAACGGCTGAACGGATTTGGATGAGATTTGGCACACAGATAGACTTTGCCCTGGATTAATACATAGGATACTTTTTATCCGGGTACATGAAGTAGTTCCTCTAGGATGCGGGTGAAACCGCGGGCAACAGCTAGTAATTCATAAAACAAAGTTTACAACACATACGATATTAGATATCGTCTCATTTTCGAAAAAACAACCAATTTCGATTCGAGTTTTATTACCTTTCTAAGAAGGTTTTTTTAACCGGCAATTTTGCGTTGAGGAGTGCTCTTGTAGCCTGCAGATCATTTGTTTGTATAAAAAATATCTGCTAATGTTTTATTCAAACAAAAGGCCAAAATATAATTTTATTGTAACATCAGATAGTAGACAATGAAACGTTTGTACATGGAGAAATAAAACAATTAACTTGTCACCTCGACTGTAAAATTATCCGAATAGAGTATTTATTGTAACAAAATAGTTCTGCCTAGTCTTTTCCCAAGTATACTGAGGTCAGCTTCCAGTCTAACCAGATGCGGCTGAATATCAGTATTTTACACGGAGCGACTGCCATTAGACCTCCGCAACCCAGTAGCAGGACAATGCATACCCTAAGATTAGACCAGATGTCAGATTTTCGGGCTTCTGACTTCCCGTAACGACAGCCATAGGTATTGCATGATACCCGGGACCGACTGTTTAATGTGCTCTCCGAAGCACGGAGGGATCTCGATGTGTAACAAACGGTCACCCATCCACAGACTGACCGCGGCAAGCGTAGCTTGACCTCCCAAATCATATGATCCGCGTGGTTGGTGATTATCCACAAGCCCCTCCATATATTGTTATAAAATGTTACTTAAGCAAAAGGTCCAGTTTTGACCAACCTAAATTATTATAGTAGACTATAATATAAAGGCTGTACAAGGCACTTCCTATTGTTTTGTTTTCAAGTAATTAACGTATAATAAGAGGAAATTGAAGCGAAGAGGAAATGTTCTAAGAAACTGTGATCTTGTTGTCATTCCGAAGGCTGGTCACGTCTTTAAACAATCCACTTCCGTTAAACATATGTACTTATATTGAGAAAAATATTATATTATGTTGGTCATTGGTGGAAGTATATACTGAAGCATTGCTTGAATGTCTTAATATCATAAGGAAAATGTTCAAACATGTATTTTATCTAATTAATAAGTATTTCTGCTAAATTCATAAATTACAATTGTAGGTCGTGTGTGAAAAGGTACGAGCTGCAGTTCTGGCCTGTTCTCTTTTGTTATAAAAAACAAATATTTTAATGACTACTCGTAGAATCTCTAGATCTTCAGTTGGACTCAGAATTTCCTGGTAAACGACAACCAATCTAAGTACTTTTTTGAGTAACATTTATTTTTTTCTTTCCAGATCATCTCCAAGACGCCATTGCAACCGGCTGCAAGAAATGTACGCCGGCTCAAGAGAAGGGAGCTTACAGGGTCATCGAGCATCTGATCAAGAATGAGCTAGACATCTGGCGCGAGCTCACCGCCAAGTTCGACCCCGACGGTTCCTGGAGGAAGAAGTACGAGGACCGCGCGCGTGCCAACGGTATCAAAATCCCCGAATAAACCTTGTACATAAACTCTAAGGGTGCACGCAGACAGAATGCAGTTATGTGATCTGTGATCCGCAAATACGTCAAGTCTGTCAACGCGAGTCCTAAACGCTCAATTCTTTTACTCAATTTTTTTTTATTACTTTGATGATTAACGTTACTCATCTTGACGTTGTTATGTTCATTCGTTTTTGCTTTTATATACTGTAAGATTATCTTATGTATTATTGTTATTATCGATTGCATTGTCATCTTTAATATTGATTTATTATAATAAACCAAAGAAAATCAGGTTGTGTTTGATTTTTTTTTTGTTTTTTTATATGAAATGGGTTTGCTCTTGACTCTAGTCTAGGTCAGAGGAGACAGAGACAAAGTCTACGATGGAGTGAGCTTACCCAGAAGAAGCCTGTTAACTCTAACTTTGAAGAGATTCAGGTTGAATGCGTTCGGGAACACAGACGCAGGTAGTGAGTTCCACTCTTTTGCAGTGCGCATTATGAAGGATGTTTGGAAGCGCTTAGTGCGAATTGGTGGAATGGCAACTAAGTATGGATGGTAAATTGCAGTGCGTCTAGATGTCCGATGGTAGAAGGGGGCCGGTGGGATGAGGTTGTGGAGTTCTTGAGCACACTCTCCGAAGTACAGTCTATAGAAGACCGACAAGCAGGCAACCTTGCGGCGATGAGCCACCAGTTTTAGATTATTAAAATTAAGTGATTAAACAAAATTGATTGTTAGCTATTACCTATAAAACATTGAACATAGTTTTTTGCGTTACAGCTAGTTCACACAGAAACTGTTTACAGGACCCATTTTAGCAGATCCGTTTCTATTTGGTGATGGTGCCTGTATGTGTATGAGCAAGTTCACACACACGACAGTAAGTATTCCGAAGCCACAAAAAAATACTGGATCCGTCATTTTTATCGTATCCTGCCTGCCAGATACGACGCAGCTACCATTTGTTTAACTGATACCGTCGGTACAGATGTGAACAACACATCCAGTACCGACGGACCGGTTAAAACGGATCTGCTGTGTGAACGGGCTCTTATTATGTTTCATTTGTCAATATTATGTCCGGATGTTCGGGGCTACTTGACTCCCCGTCTTTGTCTTTGCCACTGCTCTTCGTCCATTCCACATTGTGTATTAAATAAAGTCTATTTAACGCCACCTCATCAAATTTTGCAACATTGTTCTTTGTTTGATATCAACAAACCAAATTTTATTTTTCTAAAACAAGGTAAACAAATTACTTTGTTATTCTTGTCAAAGTTTCCATTTTAAACGGTTTTAATTAGCTTCACTTCATAATTTGTTTTTATTTTTATTTTTTTAATAAAAAACATTGCCACACTCTAGGATTTCTCCAGTATCATGGGTGCGTTTACAGACATAAATCTTCGCATGCACACCCGGAACAACTATCTGTAGGCCATACAAACATTTGTTCCGTGCGGGAATCGAACCCACGACCCGTAGCGCAGAAGAAGATCGCTCAGCCACTGCACCAAACGTGTCGTCGTGTGTTTGTTTGTTTGATTCAAATCTTGCGACAATTTTACTTTTGTTTAACCGATTCTTTTGACACTTCGCACACAAATTCAATTCCCATGACAATACAACATTATAATAAATTCAACCTTCAATCCTCGAGTCCTTATGCTGCAGGGGTACTGCAAGATAAAACCGTTTAACTTTAAAGTTATTATTAAAAGTTGCCTCGTTAGTCTAGTGATGGCATGCGCGACTGCTGATTGTGAGGTCCTGGGTTCGACTCCCAGGTCGGGCAAAGTGTTATTGGGTTTTTCCGTGTGGAATTCCTCAGTAGCAGCCCGGAGTTTGGATTTGTGCACGGTTGATGGCAATAGGCTCGCCCCCTATTACATGGGACTTAAACATAGCGGCGAAATGAGGTTGTTACTACACACTTCTGCCCAACCCTTCGGGGAATACAGGCGTGATGTTATATTATGTTATTAATAGTCTATTGTCGTTTTATAACTTTTGTGGGTAACATTCATATTTATAAAATATTGTCGGTTTACTCACGTGCATTTTTTGGGATTGCCCGAATAGTCTCAGGCACAAAGGGAGCCCTAAATTATGAGCTGAACACGCGGCGAGGTCACGAACCGACTTCGCCGTGTGTAAACTGCACGTGAGTACCTAAACCGTAAACAACCATAAATAAAATGGTCTATTATTTTGGTTCAAATCATTATAAGCGCCCTCTAGCATTATGAATAAATTGTATCCTTTTAACATTGGGCATTGGGCAGAGGTGTATAGTAACACCCTCATTTTCGCCGTTGTGTTTAGGTCTCATGTAATAGGGGGTGAACCTATTGCCATCAACCGGGTACAAATCCCAACTCCGGGCTACTACTGAGGAATTCCACACGGAAAAACCCAATAACACTTTGTCCGACCCAGTGATCGAAACCAGGACCTCAGGACCCCAAGACCTCGATCAGCAGTCGTCTTTGCCACCACTAGACCAACGAGGTAGTTGTTGTATCCTTTCAGGTTTCCCAAGTTATGTACGTTTGAGGGGACTACCAGTCCTTAGAACACTAGCACTGGTATCTCTTCTTCCACTCATCTAAAACCCACATAATGGAAGGTACAGTACCTATTCTAAGGTTAGACCCATTACAGTTGCCGCAAGGTTATTTATTACCTTGCCGACCTATTGGCCTACGTTGACGTGTCTACAAAACCACAAAATAAATACATGAGTACATGCGATGCACTCCTTTGATCTTAAAGAAAGTCGACTTTTTGTTTACTTATACATGGCGCACACATGCTAAAATGCAACTAAACGCCGCGAATTACAGCAATTATTACTTGTCTTCTTCTTCTTCCTGTCCTTATCCCACGCTAGGTGGGGTCGGCATAACATGTAATTCATAAATCCATGTTGTTAAAGGTTTTATTGTTTTATGACCGGCCGCCTGCCTGACATCATCCTTGGGAATACTCGTTGCGCCATCACGCGGGTGACCCAATGTGCTTGCTGATATTATGCACTGGGTCCCAAAAGTGTTAATACTAAAGAAACTACTTTGACAGGTGTCAAATGCGACCGATTGCGACAACTGAAGTAGATTCATTTTAGGTTTCTGTTGTAGTTGCAGTAGAGCAACCGGGGTCGATGTGTCATAGATCTAGAAAGGAAAAAATGGTAAACTATCCAGAATTAACTTCTTAGAAAGTTCGTAAGTTTGCGACCCGGACTTTCTTTCTTTGTTACTCGTGTACTGAGGGCCGAAACAAATTACTTAAATATTTTCAATTAATTTTGGTAAGTTCTTAATTATCGTAGGATGGGGACTCTAAATGTAGGTAAAGAAAGAGAAATACCAACAGGTACCTGAGTAGGAAAAACCAATCGCCATCAGACATTTAACAGGCACTTTTTCGCTCACGACCTAGATATTAGTTTTTTTTTACAGAAAATCCTAATCATATCTTGTGTGACAATATGATGATCACTACCTATCAATATAGTTAAGTTTGCATCTTTATGTATAGTTATTTATTGTCTGTTTATATTATGTATTACATACACATTACACTATATATATTTATATATATATTTATTTCATATTTATTGTATATAATATTTATTTATTTATGTTTTTAGGTTTATTTAAAGTAATAATTTAATGTCTCCTCATTAATTGTTACACTGAGAACTACCTCTCTCTTTTTTTTCTTACACATCATGTCCATCCAAAGGTTGTCTGGAAGAAATCGCCTAGTGCGATAAGACCGCCCATTGTACATCTCTATTTTTATAGTAATGTTTCTTGTTTGTTTTGTGTACAATAAAGAGTATTGTATTTTATTGTATTGTATGATGATTATATTCAGGACCTCAAACTCCACGCTATGCTTGACCCCACTAGACCAATGAGACGATTTATTTTTTATTTTAGATCATAATTTTGACGGCAAGAACCATTTCGTAGTGTAAACGACTTCAACGCGTTCGTGATTATTGCCAACATACTTTACGCAGGCGCTTTGTTTGTTAGATGTAGTTAAATTAATTTCATACTGTACTTTTATTTTTATTTAGGATCTCGTGGCTATATAATTACCAATCGCGCAGATCATACGATTTGCCAGGTTAAGCCGCGCTTGCCGCGGTCAGTCTGTGGATGGGTGAAATTCGTTACATATCAAGACCCCTCCGTGCCTCGGAGAGCACGTTAAACAGTCGCTCCCGGGTGTCACATGCATACCTATGACAGTCGTTATTGGAAGTCAGAAGCCCGAAAGTCTGACAACTGGTCTAACTTTAGGATATCGGCATTTTCTAGTAACTGGGTTGCGGAGATCTGATGGCAGTCGCTTCGTGTAAAATTGCATGCAGCCGCATCTGGTTAGACTGGAACCTGACCCCAACATAATTAGGATAAAGCTAGGTAGAATAACATGTCTGAAAATAGGTAATTTACTAAAATATAGGTACCTATGGCAAATGTTACATCATAAAATACACGTTCAATCTTATTGCTCGTGGTAACAAAATTAGAAAATCGATAAAATTTGTTTTTAAGCTTAAATCAACGCCTAGAACACGCCACCGACGATTGTGAGACGAATAAACTTTTAAACTTAACAGGCGTAGTCCTTCGATTCAACTGTTCAATAATATACCTTAACAACGAGATACCGTAAAACGGGGCTATTTGAAATTCATGGGGTTAATTGGAACGAACAAGGTACAGAAGATTTTTCGATATATATTTGAACTAACTCTGAATAATTTTATTTTTAATATTTATTTTTATAATAATAAATATACAATTTCATTGAAATGGTAAATATGTATGAGAAGTACGTTCCATAACTGAATTCCAATTAACCCCGTGAATTTCAAATAGCCCCGTTTTACCGGTACTATAAATCGCATTGGTGATCGTAAAATCGAATTGAAATAGAACAGAATTATCTAAAAGACTGCCTCGTTGGTCTACTGGTGACAGGCGCGACTGCTGATCGTGAGGTCCTGGGTTCGATCCCCAGGTCGGGCAAAGTGTTATTGAGTTTTTCCTTGTGGAATTAGTCAGTAGCACCCTGGAGATTGGATTTGTGCCCGGTTGATAGCAATAGGCTCGCCCCCTATTACATGGGACTTACACATAACGGCGAAACGAGGGTGTTACTATACATCTCTGCCCAACCCTTTGGGGAATACAGGCGTGATATTATGTTATGTTGTCTAAAAGACAATTTTACATTTCACATGTTAAAATCACAATTGTTCCGTTGTGAGAACGTGACGGCGCTATATGACCTGCATAGTCGCGTCACTTTCTCTCACCGGAACAGTGATGGTATTAACACGACATAATACGGCCCCAGGGCCTGGAGTCTCAACATAGATAACTATCGTTAAGTCATAATCTCCCACCTGGACATGAGTTGCCTTAGCTAACCTGGAAGTCTTTAAACAAACCCCCGGATCCAGGTTGGTCGAAGCAAGGAAAACCTGCTCAGGTGGAGATTCATAGATGATTCCAGCTTGGGGTGCAAATATGGTGCAGCTGTTCCACAAAAGATGGGACACCTGACATCATGCCCTGCGTGCCCTGATACCTGCACGTTACAGGAACTAATGGACGCTACTGATAACATTAAACTCGAAGCTAAGTTCTGGGCCGACTCAATTTAGATTGCCATCGACACGCTTGGAAGAAGAAGTCATAACGATAAACTTTTAGGACATTTAAAGATAAACAACATTTTTTTTACATAGGGTTTGCTTGCTTATCGTTTTAAATTGAAAGTTACGACATGCTTTTTATTCATTACCAGCGGCCCACCCCGGCTTCGCACTGGTGGACATTTTTCCCGTTTTTGCAACATTTTTCATTTATGCTCCGCTCCTATTGGTCGTAGCGTGATGTTATATAGCCTATAACCTTCCACGATAAATGGACTATCCAACACAAAAATAATTTTACAATTCCAACAAGTAGTTCCTGAGATTAGCGCGTTCAAACAAACAAACTCTTCAGCTTTATAATATTAGTATAGATTAAAAATAATGTAGTACCTACGACTGTAAACTGTAGTCGTTATGACTTAACAACCGAAATCGGTTGTAAAGTGTTCGTTATCTTTGTCCAGACTGCAGGCCCTCTGGTCGGAATCGGAAGCACAACGCAATCTCGTGGCGATTTACGTACAATAACAATAACGCCCATTCTACAGACAATAACGTCTTATATTTAGCCTTACAGTGATCACCGCTGGAATCCAGTGACGATGGCTCCAGCCATTGGACCAATGTGAATCCGCCTTTATGAAGAATCGAATGTCATACCCATTTTTGCATAGCTAACCAATTAAGTATAGAATAATAATACTACGGTTTTTCGGAGTTTAGAAAAAATATCCCACGTATAGTTACTATATAATTATGAACGTTAATCTAACGAATTTAATATTAGGATATCGGCATTGCCCAATTACTGGGTTGTGGAGGTCTGATGGCAGTCGCTCCGTGTAAAATACTAGTATTCGGCCGCATTTGTTTAGACTGGAAGCTGACCCAAAGATATTGGAAAAAGAAGGAGGAAGGAGAATCTAATGACGTTAATAAATAATCACGAGTACATACTAAGCATAAGTTATAAGTCCCTAATGGAAATGTGACTCATTCTGAAGTCCATCAACACAAATAATTATAAAATCGTATAACAATAACTTTTATAGTGAGATTATCCGAAATGACCATTACATAAATCACAGCTAGTTATTGTTCGTGTTAACAATAAAATAAATGAACATGTCATGGTATAAACGCCATGGAATTATTAATAATTCTTTACTTTTTTGTAATTTTCCACACAAGTTTTAGGGTTAACAGAAAATAATACACTATCCAGTAAATTTTTCAACTTACAGCTAGTCCACAGAGAAACTGTTTACAAGATCCGTTTTAGCAGACCCGTTTTTATTTTGGTGATGGCCCCTATATTTAAATGAGCGATTTCATATACACGACAGTAATCCGAATCCAGTAAAAAATACCGGATCTGTTATTTTTATCGCATCCTGTCTGCCAAATGCGACGCAGCTGTCATTTGTTTAACTGATCCGTCGGTACAGATGTGAACAACACATCCAGTACCGACGGATCCGTTAAAACGGGTCCACTGTGTGAATGGGTGCTTACGCTGAACGAGAAGTCAGTAAAGTATTGTCTTTTTTCATTACTTTTGTTTTAGAAATCGTTTAAAAATAGACATATTTATACAATTGTAGAATAATTGTTTGGTTTTTCTTAGAATATCTAATGAATTCTTAAAACAAAATTAATGTTTCACGATCAAAGGTTTGTTTACCTACATATAGGTACATACTTACATATATACTCACGCCTATAATCGCCGAACGGTTTAGCAGAGGTGTTCTCTTATTACAAGAGTCTGTGCACTCACGTTTTACCTCTTGTATTAAGTCCCATGTCATAGGTGACGAGCCTATTGTCAGATTATGGTGCCCAGGTTCATCCCCCCATACGACTCGCTTGCCTGTTGACGGAGGGAATTTATGTCCTAAATCTGTCTCCCCATGGATTATTATATAAATAGCTGGACTAAACATTGGTGTCTGGTTTGGACTAGACAGTGAAATTATCAATACACCTGAATCACACCTGGCACCATACAATCCGAGCAAACACCCTATGATCATAAGTAGTGAGAGAACTTGTAAGGAAAATTATGAGAGTTCACTGAAAAAAGGTAAGGTATATTATACCACCTTATATTTTTTCCATTAACAATTTATGTTAGATCAAATATTAAATCCTTGCGAAACATAAAGGTAGAATTGGTAAAAAGTTGTGAAAACCCGATGAGACACTCCAGTTTGTTATTCGTCCGCGATTTAAGAAAGTTATGGGTGAATAACTTGATTCCTCAGTTTGGTCGCCCGAAGTGTCATAGTGTGAATCTCAGAATATATTCATATAGCGGTTTCCTTCAAAGCTGGTAATTATTTCTTTCAAAAAGGGTGTGAAGGGCTCCAAATGCTGATTTCATCAACGACGATGTGGCTAGTTTTTCTTAACGATGATATCGACATGTCTTGGTCGACAGGCATATACTAATATGATGTGAGAAAACCGGAAGCCTCATACAATCGCGGATCATACGTTTTGCGAGGTTAAGCTGTACTTGCCGCGGTGATTCTGTGGATGGGTGATCGTTCATTACACATCGAGACCCCTCCGTGTTTCGGAGAGCACGTTAAACAGTCTGTCCCGGGTGTCATACGAATACCTATGACATACTATTACGGGAAGTCAGGAGCCCGAAAGTCTGACAACCGGTCTAACCTTAGGATATCGGCATTGCCCAGTAGGTATAGCCGAAACATTTGTGCAGTATGATATTATGAGACATACCTATTGCGCCGACCCCAAATAAGTTGGAATAAGGGCAGGAGGATGATGATGATGATCGGCATTTCCCATAACTGGGTTGCGGAGGTCTGCTGGTAGATGCTTCGTGTAAACTACTGGTATTTAGCCGCATCTGGTTAGTATGGAAGTTGGCTTCAATAGTTAGGAAAAGGCTAGGCAGAACATCGTATGATAAATAATAAAAGCTATCATTGTTTCACGGAATTCACGGATACAACATACTTAGTTGACTGAAACGGAACCATCACAGGTTGAGTCATCATTGATACCTTAGATATGTTTTTCTTATTAAGTGTAGTCTGTCTTGTGGTTTGAAATGATAATAAGGAGTAATTATAGCAGGGTTGCAGGTTAAGTGATTCACATAATTATTATTAAGCACAATAGGCGATCTTTTTCCGCATGTAATCGTTGCGATCATTCCTATAAATGAAATCGATTTTCATCTGATCATCAGTCCCTTTGGATTCGCTCCAATAGATATTCCTGTGTTGATCGGAAAACCTATAAGGTATTTATATTATATTTCACTTTCCATTTCCGTTTTGTAACGTTTAAACAAGAGTGACCGCCTAGCGGTTGAACTCTTACCTTCCATCCAGACTGTTCTAGTCTAAGTTCGATCCCGGCCAGTACCTCTGACTTTTCGAATTTATGTGCAGATCAGAATTTGATTATCACGCATTAAGGGTGAAAGAAAACGATCGTGATTAAACCTGCACACCTAAGAGGGCTCCATAAAGTTCTCGATGGTGTGTCTACTCTGCCAACACACCAGGCCAGCGTGGTGAACTAAGGCTTAAACTGTTCTCATTCTGAAAAGAGGCCCGTGCCCAGCAATATGACCCTAATAGGCTGATTATGTCCCATGTAACATTTCAATACAGTAGATTTAAATTTTAGAGAAAAATATTCTTAGAAAGTATATTTCTATGCCAGTAAACCAAAACTTATACTATATTTTTTAGATGTTATGCGTACAACGTATAATAACGTACTACATACACTTGAAATATTCACCGTTTTGTTTGTCTTAATTACACTATTAAATAAAAGGAAAATCATAAATGAGTATACTATGTAAAAACTCTTTGAAAAATGGTTTGTATCTTTTTTATAAGCATTGCATAAATCAAAATGAAACTTATTATAAATTACTATAAAGTCAAAAGGTCGCTATGTCGTAAAATTACTAATGTAATAAAGTAAAAACGTATAAAAGACTGAAAATGTTAGAATTTCTAATCACAAGTTAACGTGTATCCAAGAAACACAGACAGTGGTAAACGTTTAGAAGAAAATTCATAAAATATTTTTAAATATTTCAGGATGAATTTTCTCGTGTTATCGATTGTGGTTGCCCTCGCGGCTTTCGTGGCAGCTGAAACCTACACCGACAGATACGACCATATCAACATAGACGAAATCATTGAAAATAGGAAGCTGCTGGTTCCATACATCAAGTGTACGCTGGAACAGGGGAGATGCACTCCTGAGGGAAGGGAACTTAAAGGTATGTAATTTTCTTTTTAACTATTCTGGCCCAACTCTTCAATAGAAGAAAGCATTAGCATCGTCAGCCCATTACTTTCCCACGGCTGGGCAATCTTCCCAGAGTGAGAAGGGTTTAGGCGCTAGTCCATCACGCTAGCCTACTGCGGGTTGGCGGACTACACACACCGCTGAGAACTGTATGGAGCCCGCTCAGATGGGCAGATTTCCTAACGATGTTTTTGTTTATTTTTTGTACATATTTTTGTCCAGGCTTTAGTGCTCTTTAGGTGACTATACAAGCCTCATAGATACCTCCTATTTTATAACTTAAATATAAAGTTAGATCAATGAATTTGAGAACTAGGACCTGCATGCCTTCCATGCAAAAGGCAAGCGGTCCACCGTTAGGCTATCACTGACCAGAAGAGAGCACTTTAACTAATTTAAAGTTTAAGTAAATGTACTGGAAATGGTGTCTGAAACGGTGTCTAAAGAATGATGGCAAAATTTACCGTCAGCCGATCAATATAGCGGTCTTAACGAGACCCATGTTTAGCAGTATATGCTCGGTCTATGTTGATGATATATTCATATCCTAAGTCTACTCCGTAACAAATGTAACAATAAGTGTATACATACACACATATACACATGTGTATACGTACATATGCCGTTAACACTCAGGTTACAAATCTGACGAATCGATTGCTCATCAATAATTAATCGATACGTTCGTTCGATCGGAAGCATATTTTTTATATATTCAAAGAGCAAATAATTATCGCACAAACCTTCCGCAAGCACAATTAAATCTTCAATATTGACAGGTTAGAACGCGGAAAGTTACCCGTATTATACCCAGATATTTACCATATAATGTTATTGTTTATTCATAAATTTCCGTAACCCAGCGTGACTGACGTAGGTTGCAGGCATGACGTTGGCTTTATAATTGTGCATATCGAATTAGAACTCTTGGAATCATTGATTGCAGAATATTAACAATGCGTAGGTTTAAAACATACTCCAAATATTTTATAAGATAGGTACCTACTCATTGTTAATCTACTTCGCCAAAGATCAAGTATAGTGTGTTTAGTTTGATAGAAGAAGGGATCGTGGCTAATTACCAACTACGCAGATCATATGATTTACGTGGTTAAGCTGCGCTTGCCGCGGTCAGTCCATAGATGGGTGACCGTTCCTTACACATAGATACCCCTCCGTGCCTCGAAGAGCACGTTAAACCGTCGGTCCTGGGTGTCATATGAATACCTTTGACAGCCGTTACGGGAAGTCAGAAGCCCGAAAATCTGACAACTAGTCTTGTCTTAGGGTATCGGCATTGCCCAGTAACTATGTTGTGAAGGTCTGATGGTACTCGCTCCGTGTAAAATACTGGTATTCAGCCGCATCTGGTTGGACTGGAAGCTGACCCCAACATAGTTGGTTATTATTAGTTGGTTATTATATTAGAAAGGGTTAGGCAGAACGAGTGTGTTTAGTTTTATCAGTTTCGCAACTGTTATTAATTGCAAACGTCATTTTATTTTTCCAGCTAATCTCAAGGACGCCATCGAGAATTCTTGCGAGAAATGCACAGTGAAACAAAGGAATGGGGCTAGGAAAGTAGTGAAGCACATCAGGGAAAAGGAACAGGACTACTGGAAGGAGATCGCCGCCAAATATGACCCAGAAGCCAAGTACGAGAAGAACTATGATGCCTTCCTTGCAGGCAAAGATTAAGAAGGTACGGACAACCACGCTGTTGATAGTTGGCAATTAAATCGTTTGTATTGAGTAGTTAATAAATGATCTGAACTAGCTGACGTGTTTTTAATTTCTGATCTTCTTTCTTCTTTCTTTTTCGTGTGGTTAGTGACTAACCTGGTGTCAGAGTTTAAACCGCCCGTGGGCCTCTGACTTGGCTTCTCATGCCGTCGAGAAATATTTCTCAGGCATGCCGGTTTCCTCAGGATGTTTTCCTTCACCGTTTTTAAGCAAGTAATAATTATACAATACGCACATGAATCCGAAAAGTCAGAGGTGCGTGCCTTTGGTTCGAACTCAAGACCCATGACTTGGCAGTCCGGCGGTCACACTACTAAGCTATCACTGCTACAACAAATTTAACTAATTTAATTTCTGATAGTAACATATAATACTGATAAACTATTACTAAACATCTAGGAGGGCTAATAACGTAACATTTGATGGGTCTTTCAGCTAGTTCACACAGAAACTGTTTACACGATGGTATGAGCGAGTTCACATACACGACAGTATTACTGGATACTGGATCCGTTATTTTTATCGTATCCTGCCTGCCAGATGCAACGCAGCTGCCATTTGTTTAACTGATCCATCGTTACGGATGTAAACAACTCACCCAGTACCGACGGATTCGTTAAAACGGATCCGCTGTGTGAACGGGCGGTTTAATCAGGGGGCTTATCACGTCACATTCGGTGAATATTATTTCGTTTCATATTCGTAACTAGCTCTGCGACTTCGTCTGCGTAGAAGTCGGATGGGTTTTAATTTTTTTACGCGGAACGCTAATTCTTTGTTTTTTCTAAAATAAAAGTAGCCTAAGTTACTCCTTATAACATTAGCTATCTGCCAGTGAAAGTCTCGTCGAAATCGGTCCAGCCGTTTCGGAGATTAGCCTGGACCAAACAGACACACAAAAATTTTAAAAATGTTTTTGTTATAAGAACCGTATATACTTTCATATGCATTTAGTAAAAAGCTGTTATTTTGACATTACAAACAGACATTTCAATTTTATTTATTTGTATAGAAGACTAGCTGTGTCCTCACGGCTCCGCCAGTAGCCTATGTTACTCAGTGATAATGTAGCTTACTAAAGGCAAAAGAATTTTTGAAACCGGTCCAGTAGTTTTTAAGTTTATTCGTTACATACAAAAATCCAAAAATACTAATCTTTCCTCTTTATAATATTAGTATAGATAATAACTGAAACTCGCCAGTTGTCACGTAGTTGCACTGAATGCATCTTCATTCTTAAATCCCTTCAAGCTGTATTTTGGCAGTTGCATAGTTTGCAGTTACGTAATTAAATCAAACAAGACATTGATTATTTGTTTTATAAAAAAAAATATACATAATATACTCTTGAAGTTCTGTAAATTTTTGTCAACGCATTATGTAATCTAACAAAAAATAGCCTTCAAAATATTGAGACATCGACAGAAGCGCATACATTATTTAAACTTCTATTCTCCTATCTTTTCTTAAACTAATATTTATTTACATCATAAGCCGCGTCTATATTTAACTTGTACTTCAAGAAAACACGCACCCAATACGTTCTTTGAGATAATTTGATGCTATTTTTAGACAAAAATCAAGGACAATTACAGCATTACCAAAATAAACACTTCAAGGTAGTAATTAACCCTATAAATCTGGCCTTATATGTTTTTATAACTAAACAAAATAATGAGCGGACGGATGCAACAAAATTGGCCATCCCACATAAAATAAAAATAATTAATATCATGCGTCAAAGGTTCCCGATGTGCGTCATAGTCAGAGACGAAAACACAAAAAAAGCAATAGTGAACAGGCTTCAATCATACTCGTATATTTTTTGCACCCTATGCGAGAAGAAAAATAATAACGAATGGTCGTCGAATCGATTCGACAACGATACTTAACTATTATCATGCAAGAATATCTCGCATCTCACACACGAATGAATCTAGCTAAGCTAAAGCCTATTATACAAATTCACAGTTGATTCCTGTAAATCAATAAATGCTGAATCCCGATGCACTCTGATTTTTCGAATTCATATGCGGATCCGAATTTGATTATCACTTGCGTTGACGGTGAAAGAAAACATCGAGAGGAACCTTGCGCAGGTGAGAGGATTTAAAAATCAGTTCTCGATAGTGTGTATAGTACTCCAACCTGTACCAGGCTAGCACGGAGGATATAGGCCTATAACCCTTCTCATTCTTAGAAAAGGCCTGTGCCCAGTAGTTCGCTAAGAATGGGCTGATTATGATGCAAGTGAAAACTCCGAATCCCAACATTGAAGGAATTGAAAACTATATAAAAAAAACAAAAGCGACTTCAAAACCACAAATAGGCACTCACAAGCGAAAAATAAATTAATATATTATAATTATTATAAGCGCTACCCACTCATCTATTTGACATCGGTGCCAGCCAAGTCTAATAGGTAATAGATAGATACTACCTACAAGTATCTACTTACTTACACATAGTATACAAAATTTCGTGTCTTTGCTGTTCGCCGTTGAGGAGTTCCACTATCCACCTCCTGACTGCATCATCAAATCCTGGTTTCTTTATCATGGTACCAACCTTGGGATATCTCCTTTCCAAAAAAAAAATGAATCATCAAAATCGGTTCATAAACGAAGAAGTCATCCGCGAACATACATTTAAAAATATATATATATATATATATACGGTCGAATTGAGGAACCTCCTCCTTTTTGGAAGTCGGTTAAAAACAGATCTATGTAGTGGTTTCTAATATTGACAACTTGAAAACTCCTTTTTTACGTGGGATAATCCTCTTGGGTACCCATCGTCCGGGGAAGGCGAAGGGTTATGTCTGACCGTTAGCTGGGGTCGAGGGATTCGCAAAAGCATGCACCGCGACCCCGGCAGTACTTGAAAACTCCTAGGCCCACTTGCGCAACATCATTTAGCCCAAGGCTAAAGCGATAGCCCAGTGATGTTTGTATGGCTATGACAGGGAGTTATATGGTTAGACCTGGAATAACTATGTTGCAACAGTCGGCCGTAAATTCCTAATGTAAATAACTATGAAGAAGAAAGAAAGAATGTTCCCAAGCAGTAACACACTTTTTCTTTTCAGAACATTAGAAATGTAAACTTACGTATTGATCAGTCTCTACTAAACATTTTCAATAGATGGCCTTGAGTTTTATTATAACATCACGTGGAGTCTTACTTACCCCAAGAACGTGATGTAAGTTACCTACAACTATTGTTTGTTTTGAAAAATGTTCGTTGAGTCACACAACTTTAATGAATGCATGGGTTGCAGAGGTCGCCGAGTTGACAATAAGAATGATTGATATACCTTGTGATGCTTATGACATTAATTACGAAACAATTTGTTAATTTAATGAACAACAATTTTGACAAATATATTAATTTTAAATTTTACTTAACTGACATCAGAAGCAGATAGTTTGTGATCATTAGTTAGGAAATAATTTAGTAAGACCATACCGAAAATGGCAGGAGTAGTCCAGTACGGTTGCGGTGCGTGCTTTTGCGAATCCCGCGACCCCGGCCGAACGGTCAAGAGAAGGAGCACCGTTGGTTTTTAGCCGGTAAGAGTCCGGCAGACACCCTCGCCTTCCCCGGGCGAGGGACATCCATGAGGATTTTCCAACGATAAAAAAGGAGTAGTCCAGTATTACCAAACCTCTGTTTCCACATTAAATTAGCTATACCGATATACATATTTTTTGGATACACCAAAGGACCGTCACCTAGTACAAATGCCTGATTCACAATTTTTCGACAAGTCAGTTGTCGAACTACTATTGTTACTGTTTACTGAGTACTGTTTGTTATCTCGTTTTCTCTCGTTACGAGAACCGTAGACAAAACGAGATAAAAAAAATAATCGCTTGGCAACTGACTTATCGAAACGTTCTGAACTGCCAAAAACATCCGTATTTTAAATGATGGTATCAGTATTTTAATCACCTTTCATGATACATACATACATAACATGGAATACAAGCGTCATGTTATCACGCCTGTATTTCCTTTATTTATTTATTTTTAAATACCTTAAAAACTACCATTACAGGTTCTTAACCTAATGCGATAGCCTAGTCTTATATCCAAAACGAAAAATATCAAATTAAATGAAATAGTAAAACTTAATAACTAACTTATATCTAACCCATATTTAATACAACATACAACATCGGAACTATTCGTAACATAAAGTAAACAATAGTACCTTTGCGAATTCACTCAAGTTACTTGTGAAAATATCAATTTTAAGGTGAGTATCGTTAATGATACGAGATGCTCGGGTTAGGGGTGCTTTGGCCAGTAAGTTGGTCCTGGCGGATGGCACGGCTAGAAGTGGCGGGCGCCGCCGTCTCCACACGTAGCGGTCCGGTACACACAAAGGTAACCGCTGCAGCACACCTGGATTATGCTCAATGCCCCGTAGCAATTTAACTGTATATATGACTAGTGCAAAGTCCCGCCGCACACCCAATTGATTATACCCCACCATACCCAGTACGAATAAAGTGGGGTACATCAGGGGGTAAAATGGGTACACTCCATATAGTTTCTTGTACAGATGGCGCGTGAATTTGTTCTGGACACGCCCAAACATCACCGAGTACTTAGCCTCGTGAGGAGCCCATACGACAGCACTATGTTCAAGATGATTCCTGACCAGTGCGTCATACAGGACCCTCACGGCCGTGATGCTCGTAAAATCTCGTGTCTGTCTCAGAACAAACCCTAAGTTTCTGTACGCCTTTTTGCAGATCTTGGTTATATGACCTCGGAACGACAGTTCTGGAGTGAGAACAACCCCTAGATCATACACCTGCGTGACTCGTTCCATCGGCACTCCGTCCACTACGTACTCGTAGAGTAGAGGTGCGCGTGCGCGAGTGAAACTTATCGCCGAGCATTTGGACACGTTGAAGTAGAGATGGTTCTCATGACTCCATTTCACTATCCTATCGATGTCATCCTGCAAACGCTTACAGTCAGACTCATTCCTAACCTCAAGGAGCAACTTTAGGTCATCTGCGAATAATAAACAAGAACCATTCTTGATAACTTCTGGCAAATCGTTTATCATGATTATAAATTCCAGAGGGCCTATGTTACTACCTTGACTCACTCCAGACCAAGTGTAATATGGATCAGATTCGCACCCATTGTAGTCCACATACTGCTGCCTGTCTCGCAGGTTCCTGAAGGGTTGGGTTGAGGTGTATGATAACACCCTCATTTCACCTCTCTGTTTAATTCCCATATAATAGAGGGTGACCCTAATTGCCATCAACCGGGCACAAATCCAGCTCCAGGCTGCTACTGAGGAATCCCACACGGTAAAACCTGATAATACTTTGCCCGACCTTGGGATCGAACCCAGGACCTCACGATCAGCAATCGCGCTTACCACCACTCGACCAACGAAGCAGTTCATAAAAATAATAAATCAGAAATCTTCTTCTTCTTCCTGCCCTTATCCCACACTAGGTGGGGTCGGCACAACATGTATTTCATAAATCCATGTTATTAGAGGTTTTGGCTTATTGTTTTATGACCGGCCGCCTGCCTGACATCAACCCTCTTTGGGAATACTCGTCACGCTGTCGCGCGGGTGACCCAATGTGCTTGCTGATATTATGTACTGGGTCCCAAAATGATATGCTTGTCTTGAAAACTTGAAATAATAAATCAGAAATAGGAGAACATAAAGCTTTTATCCTCTGCCTGTTATACTGGCAAAAGCTTTAAAAGCAAACTGTAAAATAATACTAGTTCTATTACGTCATCACCAAACTCTGTTGTGAGCGGCGTTGATTGAACAACTATTTTTACTTCGATAAGCCATTTCATCTCGTGATTGACTATAAATGTAAAAAAACCGGCTCGTTTTAAGCGCAGGCCACACCGCGAGCTGACGGGCGGGCGAGCTGGCTTTTTCATACTTCGGTTTACATCGTTCACATCGTTGGAGACGATGAAGTACTTACACCCATATTCTAAGACGTTCCTCCAAAACTTACTCTTATTCTTACTCTGTATTCTTAATCGCAATTTCGAGTGAACTTTGAGGTCCCTCAACGGAGGGGTCCTCCCTCAAATGAGTCGAGGTAGAGTGGAGTCATTACATCATAATTATGTTTATCTGCATCGCGCAAGTAACGCCGCGTTAAATAGTTGTAAGGATTATCGTAAGCATATTCGATAAAGTCTTCAAATTCATTTTTGTTACATATGAACTTTGACACTTCCTTCCTTAAGGTAGGTTCCGAGGTACCTTGAGTTTGACAGATTATTCCTTAGTTCCTTACCTCGACTGAGGAAAAATCTCGAGTCGAGGACGTTTATATCAACTATAACTACCGATGGTAGTGAAAAATGCTGAGTTAAGTCGAGTAAGTTTTGGAGGAATGTCTTAGAATATGGGTGTTAGGCTCGGTGCACCCTTACTCGCTCGTTCGCCCACCAGCTCGCGGTGTGGCCTGCGCTTTAAATGACGGTTAACGCACCTAAGTATCTTCTCAACTTAGTGCTTGCTATAGCCTTGAAACTGAACAACAACCGCTTAAGTGTCTCTTTATGGATCTCTATTATGTACCCCGTATTTACTGTGTCATTATTATTTTATATCCCGTATAATATTAATAGATTTGTTGAGTTAACGCCTATGGAGGTTACTAAATAGAGACAGATTACAGAGACAAACTAATCTACTTATATTTCAATATAGTATCAGATTCAACCAAAATATTTCTTGTAAAATTATATTGACATTATCGCATTTTTTCTGATACATAAATGCTTATATCTCCGAAGTATGTTATTGCAATATAGGCCAAATACTTTACGTAACTCGGAGTTTGACTTTATACATAATTATGGCAATACAAAAAGTTGAACTGAGATATTCGATAAAAAGATGAAGTCAATTGTGTTTTCAATTATGATGATTTTGTTTCCAGACTTAGATAGGCTTTGTGCATTACCTACTTGATAATACTTTTTTTTATATAGGTGCATACATCTATAAAGATGATATTTATAGATGCCTAGTAATTCTATCAACAATTTTTTCGCCATTGTTCTTTAGCCTTGATACACTTAAAAAGTTGTGAGATCTTGTGTAGGGTCTGGCAGAACACTCTACTATATTAATTTTAATTCACAAAGTCTTACAAGTTTGTCAAGATCTTTAAGGTTAGTCACAAAGACTAAAATCTAGCTTGAATGACTGTAAATAGCGAGATCTTGTCCAAACACTAACATAGTAAAATATTATGGGCAGATATGTTTGTATGACTCTGTTGTACTCACATTAAAAGTTGAAGGCTTCCAGCTTCATACCAGCTTGTTTATAAACCTGTCGAGAGTCGGTATGAAAGAAAAAAATATCATAAAAAGTTGTTCAAGTGATTGCTTTACTTGGAACTCCTTACAATATTTATCTTTGAACACATCGTTCGAATGATATTATTTATGTCTTGCTAATCAAACTTTTTTAACAACCCATCTCTTCATCTTAGTTAATAAAAAATCTATACATGATAGAAGTCACTTCTGATAACATAATAAAATAAGCAATTAGAGAAATTGAATATGGAATAATATGCGTTCTAGAACAGTTTTTCTTTTTAAATAATTCCTTTGTTACATTATTCGAATTAGTAATCTAGTTTTTTAGCAGGCCTTAGGAAAGACCTAGACCCACTAAATTACATTTATAATCTGACCTCATAATACAAAAGTCAGATGTCAGTCTCATAAAATGTTTTATAAAGAACATTATAATGTAAACAAATACATATTAAAATTCCCCAGCAAGGAAGTCGTAGGCTGAAGGTAAACGTGCGAAGGTAATACTTAAACTAGCATCAAAGTATAAAAATACACGGCCAGCTGCGCAGGATTAGTTAAGGAACAAAAAAGAAATAGAGTAGGTACTCTTCTCACATAATTTATTTATACAACCCATTCAATCAGTCATGTCGAGGCACACTTAATATTAAACAGTCTTTTAAATTAGGCATGGACGGTTCTAAGTTCAGCTTCGTACTTCGAAACGTATTTGCCCTCGCGGTCGTACTTGACGGAGAGCTGCCTCCAGTATGCAGGTTCTTTGTTGATGAGATGGCCGATGACACGACGCGATCCATCGCGCTGTTTGGTCGTGCACTTAGCGCAGTAGTTTTCCAATGCCTCCTTGATGTGAGCTGTGAATGGAAGTGTATGTTGAGACATAAGCCAGTCAAGGGTAGTGTAGCGCGGTTTTTTATTATTAATGCGTTCGTTTACTTTATGTTTTGATTAGTATCTCATTTTTACGTATACAATGAATCACGCAATTTAAATCTCAAGCTTAACGGAAACAGTAAAAAAATCTTAGCTAAGCATAGTTCAAAGTAACTGCTTCTAGAATTCGTTCTGTCTAGCATTTTTCCCAATTGTGTTGGAGTCAGCTTCTAGTTTAACCAGATGCGGCTGAATACCAATATTTTACACGGAGCGACTGCCATCAGACCTCCTCAACCCAGTTACTGAGCAATGCCGATATCCTAAAGTTAGAAATGTCATAGGTATTCATGTGACACCCGGGACCGACGGTTTAACGTGCTCTACGAGGCACGGAGGGGTCTCGATTTGTAACAAATGGTCAACCATCTACGGACTGACTTCGGCAAGCGTTGCTTAACCTCGCAAATCGTATGATCCGTGCGATCGTTAATAAGCCACGAGCCCCCGTATTATTAACTTCAATTCATTACACGACAGATGTGTTATTAACTTTCAAAAATTTTGGCTAATAATTCCCACTCGTGAACTACCACCGCTAGAAAACTAGATTCAGCCCATCGCAGTTCAACGTCCCAAGAAGATTTTCTTTTAAGTACTTACATTTAAGTTCCTTGCCCTCGGGTGAGCACTTGCCCTCTTCCAACACACACTTGACGAAAGGTACCAGCAGCCTCTTGTTGCCCATGATCTCGTCCAAGTTCACATTGTCGTACTTGTCGGTGTACTGTTCATTGGGACGCGCACTGACGGCTACAGCGAGCGCGCACAGGACAAATACTGCTTTCATGTTGGATAATCTGTAATAGAAAAGAGATCTTACTATTAATTACAACAATAAATAAGTTTGCAAGGTCTTTAGAACCAATTCAAATGAAATAATGTTATAAAACTTTTATTCATAAAGTTATGCCGTCTTTAAAAGTTTGGCCCCCTTCAAAATCAAAATTAAGTATTAAAACATTATTGTATAAAATAGCTAGAGCTAAAGTACGAGTAAAAGATCAGGATTTTTATTTCGTTTTATTTCTAAGAAAGCTTCATATAATACTCATTATTACTATAATATCTGAAGGAGTCTGCGGTTAAAAGAGGCGGGCACTGATAATTTTTATAAAAAAAAATCATAGAGCTAATTATAAATGATTGGAGTCACTAACCGCTGGCTAATAATATATTTGCCTTCAGTTTTTTGTGTGGTGTATTTATTAGATAATAAATACGGTATCAGATTACAAAGAATAAAGAAGGTTATATAATACAAAGTTTTTGTTAAACATAAGATTGTAAAACAGCTAACAGCAATAAAGATGCAATGTCCGCGTGTAAAAATTGTAAATAAAAATAATTAATCTCTATGGTTATTCTAATCTACAAAGTCTCTACCGTTCGAATTCAAATAGAGGATTCGTACTAAAAAACAAAAAAGCTAAACTAAGGGACGGTTCACACGAAACGTTAGTCAGCCGTCGACTGTCAGCAGGCTCATTGTGGGTCTGAGTATGAATGTGTAGTCGGACTACATTTTCCGTTCATACTATACTGACAATACGCTGTAGCGTACAGTGATCCACTAATGTGAACGAGAAAAGTAGACGTATTTAAGTTCCCACTTCAGCCACGTAGCTAATCAACATCTGAGATGCGTATGGGCGTAGTACAATAATTGGCGAATTCGAACGTTGCTGAATACACATAGCGTAATGGCGTATTGTGAGTGAGTTCGGTGTGAACGAAAAATTGAAAATATATGAAAAATCAGGAAACCGCGTAACGCTAGCTCACATTCAGCGGCTGACTTTGAGCGAGCGTTACGTTTGGTGTGAATCGAGCCTAAAGAGTTTACGCAGTCTTTCACACAACCGTTTGCTTAAACCCAATATTACTAACTATTAACTATATTATTAGAACTTACTTTTGAAAAGAGAACGTAGTATTGACAAGATCACCTGTTGACGATCACTGTGCGTCTATGAAATACTGTTGAATATATGTGTGTTTTATAGCACGTAGGACATTGCCTCCCATTTCACATCGGGTTTATAATTCTCAGAACCTGTATATAAACATAAAATACGTCACTATTAAGCACATTGTGGAACATTTTGCCTTACGTGTTAAACTTGAATTTAATTGAAACAAGTTTCTTGGGATTTTCTGTTTATTCAGAATTTATAAACAAACATCAAATCTAAGAATAACCGATTATTCAGTTTGTTTCCGATATTCCGAGAAGAGCATAACATAAAAATATGTTTTGATTATGTAGTAGTAGTAGAGTGGCTTATCAGAGATAGTTATATTAATTCTGAACTGAACGGCCTCGATGGTCTAGTGGTGGCAAGCGCGACTGCTGATAGTGAGGTCCTAGGTTTGATCCCCAGGTTGAATAAAGTGTTATTGGGTTTTTCCGTGCCGAATTCCTCAGTAGCAGCCCGGGGTTTGGATTCCTGCCCGGTTGATGGCAATAGGCTCGCCCCTTATTACATGGGTCTTAAACATAACAGCGAAATGAGGGTGTTACATTACACCTCTACCCACCCCTTTGGGGAATATAGGCGTGATGTTGTTATATTGATTCTGTAACAGTCCTTAGTCCCTAGAATATTGGTGACAAATTCCAAATGTAGAAATATGGTATAGTACTAACTTTTACCCGTAACTTCGCTTGCGTAATTTTTTTCTCACCTGGTTAGGGGAACATTTTTGAAAAATTCTTCCTTATATGGAATGAATGAATGAATTTATTAGATCGTGGACACAAGATGGAGTCCAAAAGACGGTTAGAACTGTGATCATTAACTCGTTTGCCATGCGTGATATGATGATGCGTGTAAGAAAATATTCTCGATGGCATGGTGACGACGAAACAGACGGTTAATTGTAAAAGTTTATTTAAAAAAACTCAAACTTGTTCAACTGTGAACAGATCGTCACAGGCCTAGCCATTTCTCAACTGTGTTGAGGTCCACTTCCAGTGTACCAAATGCGGCTAGATATCTAAAACAGTAGTCTAGTAACCTCCACTCGTATAGCAGTCAAATAATTTCAGCGTTATCACGCATTACAATTTTCCAAGTACCGATGCACATAATTAAGTACATCAAAGTATTTAGTATGGCCTTTCTACGTGTTTCTTAGGTGTGAGGCCTTACTTAGGTGATGTTCTCCCTCTTTGCCGAGCACATTAGTACGTTCTCCCTCTTTGCCGGGCACATTATTATATTCTCCCACTTTGTCCAGCGCAATTTGATGTTCTCTGAATTTGCCGGGCACACTATAATGTTCTCCTTCTTTGCCAGGGTACACTATGATGCTCTCCCGATTTTAAACCGACTTCCAAAAAAAGGAAGAGGTTCTCAATTCGACAGTATGTTTTTTTTTGTAAGTTTGTTCAGCGATATCCTTGCTAATTGTGAACCGATTTTAATGTTTTTTTTATTTGAAAGAATATTCTTTCGAAATGGTCCCATCTAAATTTGGTGAAGATCTGATGAAGAACTTCAGAGATAGACAATTTGAAGTTGGTTTTATTTTTATTAAAAATATTATATTTGGGGCAAACTTTGATATTCTTTCTCTTTACTGGATAGACTATGATGTTTTTCCGCTTTACCAAGACAAACTGTGATAGTCTTCCTCTTTGACAAAGGTCTATAGCTCGCATTGAACATCGCTAAGTAGACTAAATAGCACCAAATATGTCATTTACATTGCGAGATATGTTAATTACTAAATGTAAACAAAAAGTTTAAGAACGTTTAGGCATTTTAATAATAGTGATGAATGTAACAGTGGATAACCAAACTTATAATAGTATTGTAATAATACATACATACATAAACTCACGCTTTTTTCCCATGGGGGTTGGCAGAAACTATAGAACGCCACATGCTACGACCCCTACATACCCCTTTCGCTTCATCCACATTCATACATCTTGTCATACACGCATGCCAGTTGAGAGTACTACGCACCTTTTTTTTTTTTTACGTGGGGAAATCCTCATGGAATATCCCCCGTCTGGGGCAGACGGGGAGGTGTGCCGGACTTTTACCGGCTAAAACCACCACGGTGTCCCTCCTTCTGACCTAAGGCCGGGGTCGCGGGATTCGCTATTGCATGCACCGCAACCCCGGCAGGTCTTGGTCCACCATTTGCTGGTGGACCTCTCCGCTGTAGGGCCCCACCCCACTACCTCCTGAGAGGTGCGGGGGGCACCCTACATCACCGGCGCACCAGAACACATGGTACGCCGTGACCGCCCCGGGGACCAAACAAGTACATGGGTGCCAGACTACCCCGTGTCTGGGCACCCCTGGTCCCCCTGCGACGGGTCAGATTAGTGGCCCCGCCGCCTACCACTTTTCGGCCGCAGGGGACAGAAAGGGCGGCTAGGTACACACCGCCACTCCTCTTCCCCTGCGGCCCCACCGCGTCCGCCATCTGACGGTGGTGGCCCCGTCAAGGCCGCGGAAGGTAGGGAGAACGGCGCACCGTAATGCCGGCACTCCTCTCCCGCCGCGGCCTCCCGCACTCAGCCGCGATGCGTTCCAAACGACATCGCGGCCCGCCTCAGTTGCGATGTCGCCGAAGCGACACCGCAACCTACTTGGCCGCTACATCGAGGGCTACCAGACCCAAGCACCGACGAGCGGCCCCTCCTTGGGTTCCTCTTCGCTTCACCGTGGGGTTCAATGCCATGGCTACTAAGCCCCCCCGCAACGACAATGCGGGAACCCAACCGGGAGGGTAGAGTACTACGCACCTGATCTTTGTGAAGAACATCACCAATAATATCGATGTATGTTCTTCTAGGACGTCCTCGACCGGCGTTTCCGTTTATAATTTCAGTTATATAACTCAAGTAATAATTTTTATAATTAGCTGTTGCGGTTTGTCTGTTTTCCGCACGCACCTTAATTGCCTCGTCAGAATATTCCATCAAAATCATCATTTAGTACAATAACACTTCCTAATCTTGGTCATAAAACTCAATCAAATTAATATCGCCAGTTGTACGTACGTCACGGGTTATCAAGTTAATCAAGGACAATCATTATCGTACATAAAAATACTTTTTTGTTCAAAACTAGAACAAAAAAGAGCAATAACAAAAAGATGAAGAACAAGTTTTTGTTTTATTTTGAACACTGTCCGATGGTATTCCTGCCAACAGCTGTATAAAAATAATCAACTGGTTTTTATCCATAGATCAAAATAATGGCAACACAGCTGCCTGTCTTTTCCGATTAGTAATTAAAATGGAATACGGTATTATAAATATCGATTAAGTGGTTTTACAAGCCACTGGTGGTGAATGGTAAAAAAAACCAACATTTTAGTTAAAAACCCAGCGTTTTATTACTACTCTTAAGAGATAATTAATAACTTAACATAACAACACGCCTTGTATTCTGCGAAGGATTCGGCACAGGTGTTTTTAGTAGATACACCTTAGTTTCGCCATTTAGTAAGTCCCATTTAATAGGGGGCGAGCCTATTGCCATTAACCGGGCACAAATCCAGACCGCGGGCTGCTACTGACAAAATTCCTAAGGGAAAAACTCAATAACACTTTGCCCGACCTGGGGATGGTACCCAGGACCCCATGGCCAGCAGTCGCGCTTGCGAACACAAGACCAACAAGGCAGTCAAATAAATACTATTTATTATTTTATTTTACAAACTCTTACTAGCCTTATTCCAACCGTCTCTCCGTCGAACACAGATATATTGACTCTATACCTGTGCCGTCAGCCGTCTATCCGTTTAGCAAATAAAATAATGTTCCACCTGTACAAGACATTTGTATTTATTCGTTTCGATTAAAATAGCTTTATAAAAATTCTGATTCGGGTCTAATCGCGTAGAAAATTTATAAGGCAGAAAAATACCTTATTTATCCCGACGTTTCGACCGAAATTCACCGGCCGTGGTCACAGGTAGACACGGCCGGTGAATTTCGGTCGAAACGTCGGGATAAATAAGGTATTTTTCTGTCTTACAAATTTTCTACGCGATTAGAGTCGAATCAGAATTTTTATAATGTGTACAAATCGCGAATGTTTGAAAATAAAATAGCTTTTATAGTCTTCTTTCAATTAGTTGGCCCCATTACAAATAAACGACTCCACAAAGTTTCAAATTTTACCCAATATGACTTGAAAGTGACTGGTTGGACACAGACGATCATGTTCCAAAGCAAAATTTCCAGAATTCAAGACTAATGATAATTTTGGATCCTGTAAGAATAATTCCTGAAACAAGAATCAAAATAAAGTGTAAACTTAACTCAGTTTAACGAAAAATATCGTGATACGAATCATTCATGATGAATCATTAAATAACTCAGGTAATTTGCGCGATGAACTTTGACCTGCGTTTATACCTTAAGCTGCTGATCAACTTTTAGTTACCAAAGTAATAACAAACAATATAAGAATAACTAGCACATTACTGTCCCACTGTTAGGTACGCGCCTCTTCTCAGAATGAGAAGGTTTAGGCTTTAATACACCATGCTGGCCTGGTGCAGGTTGGCTGACTACAGACACCATAGAGGACTTTTTGGAGCCCTCTCAGGTGCGCAGATTCCTCACGATGTTTTACCTTCACAGTTAATAACAAATAAGTGTTACAAAAATTATTTTATTCACCATTTAGTTACGAATCTGCAACCGATTTATGGTACCTCATGGGATTGTTAATTTACATCCATGTTTTTTTTTTGTCTAATATGAGTCCATTAAACCACTGTGCGAGCCTAACTCGCATAATTAAGTTTCTACCATTTTAATGAATGCCATTCATTACTTCTTTTGATTTAACTATGTATTCACGAGTATCAAAAGGTTTGTAAACAATATTTTTTAAGTCAAGTAGTACAAAAAAATGATTATGTTATGTAACCTTGCTGACATCGTTCCTCAGAAATATACCTAAGTACATAATGATGCCTGCGGGCCACATCAAGCATTTTTTGTTTTTCCGTGTTTTTTTTTTATTATTTTGATATTATCCACGAGATAATGATGTCAAATTTCAGTTTTTTGATATCTTTATAAGCAACGGTTCCTTCATTTTTAATGTTCTTGGCTTATTCAGGTTAGAATATTGCAGATACTTTCAGAATAAAATACGATGCAATCATTTTCATTATTTCAACTATCAATAATTTTACGAGCCAAGAAGATACACCTTCAAGGGCTTTTCAATCATCTTCTTCAGAGATTCTATTAACTTCAATGTACAAACTTCAAAATCCATTCACTAAAATAGACTAGAACTACTTAGTTCTTTTTGAACTTCAATGTTACAAAAGATAACCCCCAAAAACACTCGCCGTTTCCTAGTGTTTATCATTGATTGTGTCATATTATGTTGTTATCATTCTTCAATGTTTTAATTGCTACTCTTAGTTAATGACTACGAATAGTCCACACATCACATAGGAACAAACAACGAACAAAAAACAACGAAGTAGGTAATTGAAAAAGTTTTTTTATTTACGAACTAAAATCACATCACAATTTTGTAGGATAAATTGGTACCAAACAGTTGAGCTATTTTCACTTAAACTTAAGCCTTGATTTCTTTGAGTTCCTTCTCGTACTTGGTGGTGTACTTATTTTCAGGGTCGTACTTGGCGGTCAGCTCCTTCCAGTAAGCGTCCTCGTGGTTGATCAGGTGGCCGATGACGCGGCGGGTTCCATCCTGCTGGGCCTTGGTGCATTTCTTGCATTCGTTTTCGAGGGCTTCCCTGATGTGCTCTGTAAAGACAAATAAAAATAAGACTTCGTTATTACATTATTATACATAGCTTTGTACTTATTGGACTGAAAGATCTAAGATAATCTCTGTAGTACCTATTGGTTATATATAAATTACTGTTCGCTAGAAAAAACGGGAATATCGACGTTATTGTTGTATATGTCAAGGCGTCGAGTGTCAAAGAGTCAGATTACAAAATATGGTTTTGAATAAGCTGTGTAAATTAAATTTACTTCAGAAACAATACAATAGCTTGTCAGATATGAATAAGATAATACTTATACTTTAAATAATGATTCAATTATATATTACGATTTTGTTATGACAATACAATTTGTTTACGAATGCTTTAAACAGTAGTAGTGTGATCTATTTTGCTTTAGTTCCAAACAAGAAAAGAGCTTTAATACATTTGGGATTTGAATTTACTGAATTTGTCTAGCCTAATAATCCAGTTAATCTGGACAAGCATACAAAAAAGCTAAAGCTACAATTTTCTAATATTTCTCTTCCAACGGACATGTGGCTTCCAAAGACGATAATTGGAATATTTGTTCTAAAAATTCAAAATCTCGTCTAACACTTACCCTTGAGTTCCTTAGCGTCGGGAGCGCACTTGCCCTGGTCGAGGGTGCACTTGATGTAGGGCACCAACAGGCGAGGGTTGCTGAGGACTTCGTCTAAGTTCACGTTGTCGTAACGATCGGTGTATTGCGTCTCCTCGGGACGGGCATAGGCCATGACGGCCACGGACAGGACACAAAGTACTATGAGGGAGTTCATGTTGATGCTGAAAGAAACAAAAGAGTATTTACACACGAACTTTACCTTTAAATCTGACATGAGTAATTTTGAATTTATACTTTATCCCTTCTAATTATTAAGAGCCCTTCATCCAATCAACCCTGTTGTACTTCAATGGTTTTATTTACCCGCTTTATGTCCACAGAGATCTTAAATACATAACATCACGCCCTGTATTCCCCGAAGGGTTCGGCAGAGGTGATTTTAGTACACCCACGTTTCGCCGTCATGTTTAAGTCCCATGTAATAGGGGCGAACCTATTGCCAATAATCGGGCACAAATCCGGGCTGCAACTGAGAAATTCCTAATGGAAAAAGCCAATAATACTTTACCCGACCTGGGGATCGAATCCAGGACCCCAAACTCAGCAGTCGCGCTTGCGACCACTAGACCAACAACGCAGTCAATCTTAAATATTGACTTATTATTCAAATTTCTGTGCTTATGCTCGATCCTGATTAAGTCAAATTGAACTTAGACACCTATTATACCCAACAAAGATGATTTAAGACGCCACAATTTACTAAAACTTCAATCCCGAAGAAGAAGAAGAAGAAGTCAATCCTGGGCAATAATAATATCTTCAGAATGTACAAACAGGTTCTAGATAATATTTAAAAATATTTTGCACGCAAGTATTAAATAAAAAAATATTCCTATTTTACAAGGAGCACAATTTAAATATTAATACCTAGTTGTTGAATAAAGAGGTTTGACCACTGATAAGATGCTGTGCGATCTACAACTCCAAACGGATTTACCTGTACTTATATACCAATGAACCTGCGAGGCAAAAACGTTGTAAGTAGTTACTCAGTATAGGTATGACTAATTATACTATATATAACTATACTTAATTCTGACGAAACGAGGGTGTACTAAAACACCTATGCCGAACCCTTAGGGGAATACAAGGCGTGATGTTTTTTTTATATATAATTACATTTGATGAGTGTTTTCACTTGAGGTGATTGACTAGGAAATTGTTTTTATTCAGTTTTGTGTTGGGTCAAGGTTCAGTTTTTTTACTATGGTATTTTTGTTTTTCTGAAATTAGTCGTAGACAAAACTAGATCGAATCGGTTGACAATTGACTTGTCGAAACGTTCTGAATTAACAGCCCCCTGTCAATTGCTAATAACGACACATTTTATAAATGATATATTTTAATTAATATCACAGGATCAATTCCCGTAATTAATGTACACTATGACTGAGTTTTGACCGATCTGAGATTAATTATGTATTGACAAAAAATTGGCATTCTACACCTGTTAAAGTTCGGCCCGGTTTCAGTATAATCTCAATCTAGTCTACTTACAGACTCATTTAATTCTCAGTTTTGACGTTTTTTAAGGATAGTGTCAGTTTAGGTCTGTAGAATACCGTTTTGGCTTCAATAAATTTTCGATATCTACTTACAATATAATTTCACGTTTGACGTTTGTTTGTTAGGGATTATTCAAAATTATTTAAAAGAGTTTGTCTTTTAGCCAAAATTCGTTACTTAAGTATAAAAATTAAGAATAGTAACAATAAAATTTAAATGACTTGGGATATAATCAACAATGAGACTAGAAGAGTCAAGAATCTAAGTAGTAACTATAGCCTTACAATTGATAATAAGACAGTTAAATCAGATTTAGAAGTTACAGTAGCATTTGAACACTTCTTCACAAACATTCCAGTTTCAACCACAAAATCCTTGAAGTCATCTCCCACTGTTGCCGAATCTCTATTGAAAGAAAATATTAATATGTGTGATAATGAATTCAATTTCCAATATGGAAATGGTAAAGATATGGTAAAAACTTTCAATACCCTTAATGTCAAAAAGATCGCCCATATTTGGGGTAACACCGTTGAGGTTACAAAATCTATTATCAACATAGTAGCTGTAATTTACAATGAATGTGTCGAATGTGGTGTATTTTCTGACTTAATGATAAGTAGTAAGATTATACCTTTATTTAAATCGGGTAGCACATCTGACCCCACTAACTTTAGACCTATTTCTGTGCTACTCACCATTAGTAAAAAAATTGAAAAATGTATCCTTGATGAGCTGCAAACCCACTTTAATAAAAATAACTAGTTACATATGATACAATTTGTTTCAGAAGAGGTCGCTCTACAACTGATGCTGGTGTTAAGCTTTTAGCTAATATTTTTAATGCCTGGGAGGATTCACATAATACTTTAGGCATCTCTAGTGACTTGTCAAAGGCGTTTGATTGCGTTTTTCACGAGACATTGGTCAGGAATTTACATCACTACGGAGTTAGGAATACTGCTCTGAATCTTCTTATTTCCTGTTTGGGTAATAGGATCCAGAGAGTAGACGTTAATGGGAAGAGATCTCTGGGGTCTGTGCGACAATGGGAGTTCCGCAGGGCTCAATTCTCGGCCCGTTCCTGTTACTCGTGTATATTAATGATCTACCTTATCACATAAAAGATTATCAGGAGATTGTGTTATTTGCAGATGATACATCACTGTTATTTAAACTTAAATGGCAGCGCCGGTAACCGACGATGTGAATAACGCTCTCTATGTAGTAGTTCACTGGTTAAATGTTAATAACTTACTTTTCAACGAGAAAAAGACTAAATGTATCGGATTTTTAACACCTAATGTCAAGCAGGTGAAAACCAGTGTAGTAATAAATGAATACGAGTAGGATCTTGTGCACGCCACTCAGTTCTTGGGTATAAACTTTGGATTCAAAACTGCAGTAGGGCGCACATATAGATGAATTATAGAAGAGACTCAATTCTGCAGCTTACGCGGTCTATAAGATACGCCAGCTAACTAATGTAGAGACGGCCAGATTGGTATATTTTAGTTAATTCCATAGTGTTATTTCGTAGGGCATTTTGTTGTGGGGAAAAGCTGTCGACATTCAAACTATCTTTGTTTTGCAGAAGAGAGCTATTCTAGCAATTTATAACCTAAATTTTAGGCATTCACTGAAGGATAAATTTAAAGAAATTAATATAATGACGGTCGCATCTCAATATATTTATGAAAATTTGATTTATATAAAGAAAAATATCAGTTTGTTCTCTAAGTTCAGCGACATCCATAACGTCAATATTACAAATAAAAATAACTTAAACTACCAATGACTAGGCTACAAAAAATGTTTAGCTCATGTATGTGCCAAAGTATAAGCTTCTACAACAAAATAGTTAATAGACTAAATAAATTTAAGTCCTTTGTAAATCAGAAACCAGACAAAAAGGGTTTTTATAAAGTTAAAGATTATATCGACGATAAAAATGATTAGAATTGAGCCGCTCGCTATTGTCACAGATTATTGAAATTATTTTTATAGTATTATATTATTTTAATTTCATATTTTTGACATGTATTGATGTTTTTAGAAGTTTTTTTAAATGTTTTTATTATATTGTGAATGTGAGTACCATGTAGGCTAGCTTTATACACGAATTGTGTAACTGTTTGGCGGTTTTGAGTTTCTTTTTGTGACCTACGCAAATTTCCAACTGATTAGTAACATTGTGCCTCGAGTTGTTAAGCTCCCTAAAATAAGGTTTGATCTACACGATGGCTGTGATGCATGCGTTAGTTAGGACAGGTAAACTCAAACCTGCTTTGGCACTTTCCTCAAAAGGCCATTCCAGGCGTTGCCCTACATTGTTACACTCCCATAGTTTTTATACCACAATGTCTGGACTTTAAAAGTGACCTTGATCTCTGAGCTTGTTTCGACTTTTCTTCTCAGAGCTAGTCAGATAGGAAATGACGGCGCCATATAGTCTTAAAAAAACATTACATTGACTTGTAAAAGTGTCTGTCACAGATTTATTTACAGAAATAGAAATAATTTATCATTTACGAGAATACCTTTGATATTATGTTACATACCTATAGATTCAATAACACGTACCTAACAATTTAATGGTAATCATTTGATCGACTTACTTGACGTCATCAAAATAAATCCGTCATTGGTTAAAATTAAGACTTCTATCTTTACAAATATTGAAGCAACCCATACCTTTGCATAGTAGACCCTCCAATACGTTAATAGATATTACAGGTTAAATTAGCTTACAAGTTTATTATCCTCAGTTTGGCAATAAAAATGCTATCATTGGTTTCATCCAAATAGCCTACATTATTACTTGCTAATAAACAGTCACGTACAGATGAATTCCAGGGGACATTGCCGTAATAACCACGCGACAGGACCATTATCGTCATAGTCCAACTTTCAGAAGGAAATATGATGCAGTCATATTTATTTCAACAATCAATAATTTTACGTGCCAAGATTATACACCTTCAAGATCTTTTCAATCATCTTCTTGAGAGATTATATCAACTTCAATGATCAAACTTCAAAACCCATTTATTCAAAATAGACTAGAATTACTTACTCCTTTTTGAACTTCAATGTTACAAAAGACAGCCCCCAATAACGCTCGCCCTTCACCGCTTCCTAGTACATACACGTACACCACGTATCATATTATGTTGTTATCCTTCTTCAATGTTTTAATTGCTACTCTCAGTTAATGACTATGAATAATCCACACATCACATAGGAACAAACAACGAACAAAAAACGACGAAATAGGTAATTGAAAAAGTTTTTTTATTTATTAACTAAAATCACATCACAATTTTGTAGGATAAATTGGTATCAAACAGTTGAGCTATTTTCACTTAAACTTAAGCCTTGATTTCTTTGAGTTCCTTCTCGTACTTGGTGGTGTACTTATTTTCAGGGTCATACTTGGCGGTCAGCTCCTTCCAGTAAGCGTCCTCGTGGTTAATCAGGTGGGCGATGACGCGGCGGGTTCCATCCTGCTGAGTCTTGGTGCATTTCTTACATTGGTTTTCGAGAGCTTCCCTGATGTGCTCTGTAAGAAAAACAAAAGATAAGAATTCGTTATTGAACTTAAGACTGAAACATGTATAATCTCAGTAGTACCTACCTACTGGATAGATAACTATTTACTAAAAAAACAGGAATTTCAACGTAATTGTTGTATAAAATATATTATGTTAAAGCGACGAGTGTCAGAGAGTCAGATTATAAAATATCTATTTGAATTAGCTATGTAAATTAAATTTAATTCAGAAACGATACAATAGCTTGCCAGATATGAACAACATTAAACTTATCCTTTAAATTATGATTCAATTACATCTTAAGATTTTGCTATGACAATACAATTTGTTTACGAATGCTTTATACAGGACTAGCTGTGTCCGTACGGGCTCCACCCGTAGCCTATATTACTCAGTGATAAAGTAGCTTTCTAACGGCAAAAGAATTTTTGAAATCGGTCCACTTGTTTTTAAGTTTATTCGTTACATACAAAAATACAAATCTTTCCTCTTTATAATATTAGTATAGAAGTATAGATAGAGGAGCAACATTTGCTTTTGTTCCAAACAAGAGAAGAACTTTAATACAACGGGGATTTGAATTTACTGAATGTGTCTAGCCTCATAATCCAGCTTACAAGCATACACAAAAGCCAAAGCTGCTATTTTTTAGTATTTCTTTTCTAATGTATTTGTTCTAAAAATTAAAAATGTCGTAAAATAGTCTATCACTTACCCTTAAGTTCCTTAGCGTCGGGAGCGCACTTGCCCTGGTCGAGGGTGCACTTGACGTAGGGCACCAACAGGCGACGGTTGCTGAGGACTTCGTCTAAGTTCACGTTGTCGTAACGATCGGTGTATTGCGTCTCCTCGGGACGGGCATAGGCCATGACGGCCACGGACAGGACACAAAGTACTATGAGGGAGTTCATGTTGATGCTGAAAGAAACAAAAGAGTATTAACACACGAACTTTACCTTTAAATCTGACATGAGTCATTTTGATTTTTATACTTTTTCATTTCTAACTATTAAGAGCCCTTCATCCAATCAACCCTGTTGTTATACACTTCAATGGTTTTATTTTCCCGCTTTATGTCCATAGAAATCTTAAATATTGACTTATTATTTAAATTTCTGTGCTTATGCTCGATCCCGATCAAGTCAAATTGAACTTATACACCTATTATACCCAACAAAGATAATTTAAGACGCCACAATTTGTTAAAACTTCAACCCCTCAAAATGGAGAAGTCAATCCTGTGCAGTTTTAATATCTTCAGAATGTACAAACAGGTTCTAGATAATATTTAAAAATATTTTGCACGCAAGTATTAAATAATAAAATAATCCTGTTTTACAAGGAGCACAATTTAAATATTAAATAATAATACCTAGTTGTTGAAGAGAGGTTTGACCAATGATTAGATGCTGTGCGATCTACTACTCCCAACGGATTTACCTCTACTTATATACCAATTAATTTGTGAGGCAAAAACGTTGTAAGTAGTTACTCAGTATAGGTATGACTAATTCTACTACATTTGATGAGTGTTTTCACTTGAGGTGATTGACTAGGAAATTGTTTTTATTCAGTTTTGGGTTGGGGCAAGGTTCAGTTTTTTTAACTATGGTATTTTTGTTTTTAATCGTAGACAAAACAAGCTCGAATTGGTCGACAATTGACTTGTCGAAACTTTCTGAATTAACAGCCCCCTGTCAATTGCTAATAACGTCACATTTTATAAATCATATATTTTAATTAATATCAGAGGGTTAATTCTCGTAATTAATGTACATTATGACTGAGTTTTGACAGATCTGAGATTAATTATGTATTGACAAAAAATTGACATTCTGCACCAGTTAAAGTTCAGTCCGGTTTCAGTATGATCTCAATCTAGTCTACTTACACACTCATTTCAATTTCAGTTTTGAAATTTTTTTAAGAATAATGTCAGTTCAGAAGGTCTGTAGAATACCGTTTTGGCTTCAATAAATTTTCGATATCTCCTTGCAATATAATTTCACGTTTGACGTTGTTTGTTAGGGATTATTCAAAATTATTTAAAAGAGTTTGTCTTTTAGCCAAAATTCGTTAGTTAAGTTCAAAAATTAAGAATAGTTACAACAAAATTTAAATGACTTGGGATATAATCGACAATGAGACTGGAAGAGTCAAGAATCGAAGAAGTGACTATAGCCTTACAATTGATATAAGACAGTTAAATCAAACTTAAAAGATGCCACAGCATTTGATCACTTCTTCCCGGACATTCCAGTTTCAATCACAAAATCCTTGAAGTCATCTCTTCACTGTTGCCGAATCTCTATTGAAAGAAAATGTTAATGTGTAATAATGAATTCAATTACCGATATGTACATGGTAAATATATTGTAAGAACTTTCAACACCCTTAATGTCAAACAGACCACTAACCTTTGGGGTAACTCCGTTGAGGTTACAAAGTCTATTATCAACATAGTAGCACCTGCGTTAGCAGTAATTTACAATAAATGTGGTGTATTTCCTGACTTAATGAAAAATAGTAAGATTATATATTTGGGTAATAGGATCCAGAAAGTAGACGTTAATGGGAAGAGATCTCCGGGGTCTGTGGTGACAACGGAAATTCCGCAGGGCTCAATTCTTGGCCCATTCCTATTTCTCATTTATATTAATCTAACCATATCTCATAAAAAATAATGAGGAGATTACGTTATTAGTGGATGATACATCACTGTTATTCAAACTTAAACGGCAGCAGCCGATCACGAATGATGTAAATAACGCTCTCTCTGAAGTAGTGCACTGGTTCAATGTTAATAACTTACTTTTCAACGAGAAAAAGACTAAATGTATCGGATTTGTGACACCCAATGTTAAGCAGGTCAAAACCAGTGAAGTAATAAATGGACGAGTTGGATGTTGTGGACACCACTATGTTCTTGGGTATAACTTTGGATTTGAAACTGCAGTGGGGCCCACATATAGATAAATTGTCAAAGAGACTCAGTTCTGCAGCTTACGTGGTCTATAAGATACGCCAGCTAGTTGATGTAGAGACAGTCAGATTGGTATATTTTATTTACTTCCATAGTGTTATGTCGTTATGTTACCCAGTAACTGGGTTGCGGAGGTCTGATGGCAGTCGCTCCGTGTAAAATACTGGTATTCAGCCGCATCTGGTTAGACTGAAAGCTGACCCCAACATAGTTGAGAAAAAGCTAGGCAGAACAGTGTTATGTCGTACGGCATTTTGTTGTGGAGAAATGCTGCCGACATTCAAACTATCTTTGTTTTGCAGAAGAGAGCTATTCGAGCAATTTATAACCTTAATTTTAAGCATTCGCTGAGAAATTTAAAAAAATTAATATAATGACGGTCGCTTCTCAATATATTAATGAAAATTTGATTTATATAAAGAAAAATATCAGTTTGTTCTTTAAGAACAGCGACATCCATAACGTCAATACTAGAAATAAAAATAAACTTATCCTACCAATAAAAAGGCTTCAAAAAATTAGTAACTCATTTAGGGACCAAAGTATACGTTTCTACAAGAAAATTCCAAGCTATATTCTAGACTGAAGTCTATGCTAAAAAAGTCTCTATAAAGTTAAAGATGGACGGTAAAAATAATTGGAATTGAGCCGCTCGTTGTTGTCACAGACACATCATTGTAATCACTAAAATTATTTTTATAATATTATGTTATTAATAATTTTATCTTTTTCACATGTATTGTTTATTTTTATTCTCAGTATTTTTATTAAGAGGAAACGCGCGCAACAAAATATTAATAATTTGAATAGGTTTTTGCGATCTATTTCCGTCGCACCCCTCCCGCAAACCTTCCCAATTGAGCGCAAAAGAGACACCTGTATCTCGGACTGATTTCTCCTGTTCAATATTAGCAAAATCGTACTTTCGTATTTCCCTGTTTCCTTCTTCAAATCTGGACCGATTTTAATATTTTTTTCTGTAATAATTTAAGAAGGACTTTAGTTATGTCGGTATGTTTTATTTTTATTTGTTATATTCGTCAAATCTGTTTGCCAGATGTTTGAAAACGGTGGTAAAACCGGTCGATTTTTGTAAAATTTAAACGTTTCTAGTTCTTTTAATAATTAATTAATTGACAAAAACAAAACATAGGGACATAGTTGTAGTAGATATATATTACGTGGTAAAAAATGTTTGCTCTAGTGACATTATCCAAGGAGGAAACTGAGGAATACGTTTGTATGGACTAAATGCCAACCGCATTTCCTCTTAAATTGTGAATGTGACACCATGTAGGCTAGCTTTATACACGAATTTTGTAACTATTTGGCGATTTTGAGTTTTTTTTGTGACTAAAGCAAGTTTCCAGCTGATTGGTAGCATCATGCATCGAGTTGTTGAGCTTCCTAAAATAAGATTTGAGCTACATGATGGCTGATGCATGCGTGCCGTCAGTTAGGACAGGTCAACTCAAACCTGCTATGGCACTTACCTCAAAAGGCCATTCCAGGCGTTGCCCTACATTGTTACACTCCCATAGTTTTTATACCACAATGTCTGAACTTTAAAAGAGACCTTGATCTTTGAGTTTGTTCCGGATTTTCTTCTCAGAGCTAAACAGATAGGAAATGACGGCGCCATCTAGTCTTAAAAAAACATTACATTGACTTGTAAAAGTGTCTGTCACAGATTTATTTACAGAAATAGAAATCATTTATCATTTACGAGAATACCTTTGATATTATGTTACATACCTATAGATTCAATAACACGTACCTAACAATTTAATGGTAATCATTCGATTGACTTACTTGATGCCAATAAAATAAATCCGTCATTGTTTAAAATTAAGACTTCTATCTTTACCAATATTGAAGCAACCCATACCTTTCCATAGTAGACCCTCCAATACGTTAATAGATATCACAGGTTAAATTAGCTTACAAGTTTATTATGCTCAGTTTGGCAATAAAAATGCTATCATTGGTTTCATCCAAATAGCCTACATTATTACTTGCTAACAAACAGTCACATACAGATGAATTCCAGGGGACATTGCCGTAATAACCACGCGACAGGACCATTATCGTCATAGTCCAACTTTCAGAAGGAAATATGATGCAGTCATATTTATTTCAACAATCAATAATTTTACGTGCCAAGATTATACACCTTCAAGGTCTTTTCAATCATCTTCTTGAGAGATTATATCAACTTCAATGATCAAACTTCAAAACCCATTTATTCAAAATAGACTAGAATTACTTACTCCTTTTTGAACTTCAATGTTACAAAAGACAGCCCCCAATAACGCTCGCCCTTCACCGCTTCGTAGTACATACACGTACACCACGTATCATATTATGTTGTTATCCTTCTTCAATGTTTTAATTGCTACTCTCAGTTAATGACTATGAATAATCCACACATCACATAGGAACAAACAACGAACAAAAAACGACGAAATAGGTAATTGAAAAAGTTTTTTTTATTTATTAACTAAAATCACATCACAATTTTGTAGGATAAATTGGTACCAAACAGTTGAGCTATTTTCACTTAAACTTAAGCCTTGATTTCTTTGAGTTCCTTCTCGTACTTGGTGGTGTACTTATTTTCAGGGTCGTACTTGGCGGTCAGCTCCTTCCAGTAAGCGTCCTCGTGGTTAATCAGGTGGGCGATGACGCGGCGGGTTCCATCCTGCTGAGTCTTGGTGCATTTCTTACATTGGTTTTCGAGAGCTTCCCTGATGTGCTCTGTAAGAAAAACAAAAGATAAGAATTCGTTATTGAACTTAAGACTGAAACATGTATAATCTCAGTAGTACCTACCTACTGGATAGATAACTATTTACTAAAAAAACAGGAATTTCAACGTAATTGTTGTATAAAATATATTATGTTAAAGCGTCGAGTGTCAGAGAGTCAGATTATAAAATATCTATTTGAATTAGCTATGTAAATTAAATTTAATTCAGAAACGATACAATAGCTTGCCAGATATGAACAACATTAAACTTATCCTTTAAATTATGATTCAATTACATCTTAAGATTTTGCTATGACAATACAATTTGTTTACGAATGCTTTATACAGGACTAGCTGTGTCCGTACGGGCTCCACCCGTAGCCTATATTACTCAGTGATAAAGTAGCTTTCTAACGGCAAAAGAATTTTTGAAATCGGTCCACTTGTTTTTAAGTTTCTTCGTTACATACAAAAATACAAATCTTTCCTCTTTATAATATTAGTATAGAAGTATAGATAGAGGAGCAACATTTGCTTTTGTTCCAAACAAGAGAAGAACTTTAATACAATGGGGATTTGAATTTACTGAATGTGTCTAGCCTCATAATCCAGCTTACAAGCATACACAAAAGCCAAAGCTGCTATTTTTTAGTATTTCTTTTCTAATGTATTTGTTCTAAAAATTCAAAATGTCGTAAAATAGTCTATCACTTACCCTTAAGTTCCTTAGCGTCGGGAGCGCACTTGCCCTGGTCGAGGGTGCACTTGACGTAGGGCACCAACAGGCGACGGTTGCTGAGGACTTCGTCTAAGTTCACGTTGTCGTAACGATCGGTGTATTGCGTCTCCTCGGGACGGGCATAGGCCATGACGGCCACGGACAGGACACAAAGTACTATGAGGGAGTTCATGTTGATGCTGAAAGAAACAAAAGAGTATTAACACACGAACTTTACCTTTAAATCTGACATGAGTCATTTTGATTTTTATACTTTTTCATTTCTAACTATTAAGAGCCCTTCATCCAATCAACCCTGTTGTTATACACTTCAATGGTTTTATTTTCCCGCTTTATGTCCACAGAAATCTTAAATATTGACTTATTATTTAAATTTCTGTGCTTATGCTCGATCCCGATCAAGTCAAATTGAACTTATACACCTATTATACCCAACAAAGATAATTTAAGACGCCACAATTTGTTAAAACTTCAACCCCTCAAAATGGAGAAGTCAATCCTGTGCAGTTTTAATATCTTCAGAATGTACCAACAGGTTCTAGATAATATTTAAAAATATTTTGCACGCAAGTATTAAATAATAAAATAATCCTGCTTTACAAGGAGCACAATTTAAATATTAAATAATAATACCTAGTTGTTGAAGAGAGGTTTGACCAATGATCAGATGCTGTGCGATCTACTACTCCCAACGGATTTACCTCTACTTATATACCAATGAATTTGTGAGGCAAAAACGTTGTAAGTAGTTACTCAGTATAGGTATGACTAATTCTACTACATTTGATGAGTGTTTTCACTTGAGGTGATTGACTAGGAAATTGTTTTTATTCAGTTTTGGGTTGGGGCACGGTTCAGTTTTTTTAACTATGGTATTTTTGTTTTTAATCGTAGACAAAACAAGCTCGAATTGGTCGACAATTGACTTGTCGAAACTTTCTGAATTAACAGCCCCCTGTCAATTGCTAATAACGTCACATTTTATAAATCATATATTTTAATTAATATCAGAGGGTTAATTCTCGTAATTAATGTACATTATGACTGAGTTTTGACAGATCTGAGATTAATTATGTATTGACAAAAAATTGACATTCTGCACCAGTTAAAGTTCAGTCCGGTTTCAGTATGATCTCAATCTAGTCTACTTACACACTCATTTCAATTTCAGTTTTGAAATTTTTTTAAGAATAATGTCAGTTCAGAAGGTCTGTAGAATACCGTTTTGGCTTCAATAAATTTTCGATATCTCCTTGCAATATAATTTCACGTTTGACGTTGTTTGTTAGGGATTATTCAAAATTATTTAAAAGAGTTTGTCTTTTAGCCAAAATTCGTTAGTTAAGTTCAAAAATTAAGAATAGTTACAACAAAATTTAAATGACTTGGGATATAATCGACAATGAGACTGGAAGAGTCAAGAATCGAAGAAGTGACTATAGCCTTACAATTGATATAAGACAGTTAAATCAAACTTAAAAGATGCCACAGCATTTGATCACTTCTTCCCGGACATTCCAGTTTCAATCACAAAATCCTTGAAGTCATCTCTTCACTGTTGCCGAATCTCTATTGAAAGAAAATGTTAATGTGTAATAATGAATTCAATTACCGATATGTACATGGTAAATATATTGTAACAACTTTCAACACCCTTAATGTCAAACAGACCACTAACCTTTGGGGTAACTCCGTTGAGGTTACAAAGTCTGTTGTGGAGAAATGCTGCCGACATTCAAACTATCTTAGTTTTGCAGAAGAGAGCTATTCGAGCAATTTATAACCTTAATTTTAAGCATTCGCTGAGAAATTTAAAAAAAAATTAATATAATGACGGTCGCTTCTCAATATATTAATAAAAATTTGATTTATATAAAGAAAAATATCAGTTTGTTCTTTAAGAACAGCGACATCCATAACGTCAATACTAGAAATAAAAATAAACTTATCCTACCAATAAAAAGGCTTCAAAAAATTAGTAACTCATTTAGGGACCAAAGTATACGTTTCTACAAGAAAATTCCAAGCTACACACATCAAAAAAAGTTTGCGATCACTAGCATAAGCTGATATTTTTTTTAAATTGAACTTTATCAAGAAAAATTCTTTGTTGTGTGTTTTCTTTAAATAGAAATACCCAGTTTGAAATTAAAAAATAAATCTATTTCTTATTTTTTATTAAAAAAAATTGAGTAATTAATCATAATGCAATTGTAACAGAAAATTGATAGAAAGAAAAAGACTGTTTAACCAAACTTAAACAACAATTTATTAATAAAAGGTTTATATTCAATATAATATAACTCCTCCCCTGGCTCGAACACATGCGAAGATCCTCCTGGGCATGCTGAGAATCAAGTTATCCAGCATTTCTTGGGGTAACCTGTCCCATTCTTGAATAGCGGCTTCCCTGAGCTCTGGCACTGTCTGGGGACGTGGCTGACGGTTCCAAACAGCTCACTTAAGAGCATTCCACGCGTGCTCTATTGGGTTTAAGTCAGGCGAGCCAGCAGGCCAGTCTAGCCTTGTGATGTCGTATTCTCGGAGAGCAGCATTGACTCGTTGAGCTCGATGGGCGGGCGCATTATCATCGACCAGTACAAATTGGTGCCCATGGTTTACCTGGAATGGTCTGACAATTCCATCAATAGCAACTACTCTGTACATGTCTGCTGTCATGAAGCCTCGATACGGGATCAAAGGCGTTCTAGCTCCAATCATAATACCACCCAAAAGGACATCGATTTCCCGCCGTGCTGAACTGTTCCAGTGGCAGTTCTTTGCTTTTCACGGTCTCCTGATCATCTCCAGACACGGACACGTCGGTTATCTGGATGAGTACTGATTCGCGATTCGCCAACGAAGAGACAGTTTTGCCAAATGTTTTCTTCTTCATTTTGCCGAAGCCTAGCCCACTGTAATCTCCGTCGTTGACGTTGCCGGGAATTCAGAGGAGCTCGCCAAGACCTCCGTGCTCGTAATCCAGCCTGGTGCAAGCAATTCCGAATGGTCTGGGTGTTAACTTCAAGCCCAGAGGCGGCCCGAACTTCTGCTTTTATTTTAGTGGTGTTGATTGTTGGGTCACGGGCTGCCAGCAATCTAATATAACTCTTTTGAGCAGCAGTCAAAACAGTTGGGCGGCCACTGCAGGGTCGGTCAGCTAAATTACCCATCCCGTGGTACCGCTTGAACGTGGTCACAACACAGGATTGGGATAGCACAACTCTGCGTGCTATTTCTCTCGTGGTGTATCCTTCTTCCCTCAAAGTTACTATTCTTGCTCGTAAAATTTCTGATAATCCTCTTGGCATTTTTCAATCAGAACTTTCCGCGAAATCTATTTTAAATCCGTTAAAATTGACTAAATCAGATTTCTGAATGAGCGAAAGCTAGGACTGGAAGCCTTTTTATATGGAAAAACAATTGAACTATTTTATTGTTTTATATTCTAAATCTATATTTTTAAATAAAAAATCTAAAAAGAAGAAGAAATCATAATATAATCTACCGTAACAAAAAAAATTCGATTTTTCAAAGTGATCGCAAACTTTTTTTGATGTGTGTATATTCTAGACTGAAGTCTATGCTAAAAAAGTTTCTATAAAGTTAAAGATGGACGGTAAAAATAATTGGAATTGAGCCGCTCGTTGTTGTCACAGACACATCATTGTAATCACTAAAATTATTTTTATAATATTATGTTATTAATAATTTTATCTTTTTCACATGTATTGTTTATTTTTATTCTCAGTATTTTTATTAAGAGGAAACGCGCGCAACAAAATATTAATAATTTGAATAGGTTTTTGCGATCTATTTCCGTCGCACCCCTCCCGCAAACCTTCCCAATTGAGCGCAAAAGAGACACCTGTATCTCGGACTGATTTCTCCTGTTCAAAATTAGCAAAATCGTACTTTCGTATTTCCCTGTTTCCTTCTTCAAATCTGGACCGATTTTAATATTTTTTTCTGTAATAATTTAAGGACTTTAGTTATGTCGGTATGTTTTATTTTTATTTGTTATATTCGTCAAATTTGTTTGCCAGATGTTTGAAAACGGTGGTAAAACCGATCTATTTTTGTAAAATTTAAACGTTTCTAGTTCTTTTAATAATTAATTAATTGACAAAAACAAAACATAGGGACATAGTTGTAGTAGATATATATTATGTGGTAAAAAATGTTTGCTCTAGTGACATTATCCAAGGAGGAAACTGAGGAATACGTTTGTATGGACTAAATGCCGACCGCATTTACTCTTAAATTGTGAATGTGACACCATGTAGGCTAGCTTTATACACGAATTTTGTAACTATTTGGCGATTTTGAGTTTTTTTGTGACCTAAGCAAGTTTCCAGCTGATTGTTAGCATCATGCATCGAGTTGTTGAGCTTCCTAAAATAAGATTTGAGCTACATGATGGCTGATGCATGCGTGCCGTCAGTTAGGACAGGTCAACTCAAACCTGCTATGGCACTTTCCTCAAAAGGCCATTCCAGTCGTTGCCCTACATTGTTACACTCCCATAGTTTTTATACCACAATGTCTGGACTTTAAAAGAGACCTTGATCTTTGAGTTTGTATCGGATTTTCTTCTCAGAGCTAAGCAGATAGGAAATGACGGCGCCATCTAGTCTTAAAAAAATATTACTTTGACTTGTAAAAGTGTCTGTCGCAGATTTATTTACAGAAATAGAAATCATTTATCATTTACGAGAAAACCTTTGATATTATGTTACATACCTATAGATTCAATAACACGTACCTAACAATTTAATGGTAATCATTCGATCGACTTACTTGATGCCATCAAAATAAATCCGTCATTGGTTAAAATTAAGACTTCTATCTTTACAAATATTGAAGCAACCCATACCTTTGCATAGTAGACCCTCCAATACGTTAATAGATATTACAGGTTAAATTAGCTTACAAGTTTATTATGCTCAGTTTGGCAATAAAAATGCTATCATTGGTTTCATCCAAATAGCCTACATTATTACTTTCTAACAAACAGTCACGTACAGATGAATTCCAGGGGACATTGCCGTAATAACCACGCGACAGGACTATTTTCGTCATAGTCCAACTTTCAGAAGGAAATACGATGCAGTCATTTTTATTTCAACAATCAATAATTTTACGTGCCAAGATGATACACCTTCAAGGGCTTTTCAATCATCTTCTTCAGAGATTCTATCAACTTCAATGATCAAACTTCAAAACCCATTTATTCCAAACAGACTAGAATTACTTACTCCTTTTTGAACTTCAATGTTACAAAAGACAGCCCCCAAAAACGCTCACCCTTCACCGCTTCCTAGTACATACACGTACACCGCGTATCGTAATTATTATGTTGTTATCATTCTTCAATATTTTAATTGCTACTAATTATCCACACATCACATAAGAAAAAATAACGAACAAAAAACGACGAAGTAATCGAAAAAGATTTTTTTATTTACGAACTAAAATCACATCATAATTTTGTAGGATAAATTGGTACCAAACAGTTGAGCTATTTTCACTTAAACTTAAGCCTTAATTTCTTTGAGTTCCTTCTCGTACTTGGTGGTGTACTTATTATCAGGGTCGTACTTGGCGGTCAGCTCCTTCCAGTAAGCGTCCTCGTGGTTGATCAGGTGGCCGATGACGCGGCGGGTTCCATCCTGCTGGGTCTTGGTGCATTTCTTGCATTCGTTTTCGAGGGCTTCCCTGATGTGCTCTGTAAAGAGAAACAAAAGTTAAGACTTCTTTATTGAATTTTTTCACATAGCATTGTACTTATTGGAGCTAAGACTGAAGGATGTATTATCTCGGTAGGACCTACTGGTTATAGATAAATTACTGGTTACGAGAAAAAACAGGAATATCAACATTATTGTTGTATATGTCAAAGCGTCGAGTGTCAAAGAGTCTGATTATAAAATTTATTTTTGAATAAGCTATGTTTTACTTCAGAAACAATGCAAAAGCTTGTCATATATGAATAAGATAATACTTATCCTTTAAATAATGATTAAATTACATATTAAGATTTTGTTATGACAATACAATTTGTTTATGAATGTTTTAAACAGGATAGAGGAGTTCTATTTTACTTTAGTTCCAAACAAGAGCTATAATGTACGTGGAGATTGAATTTACTGATGTGTGGGCCTATTAACCAGTTTAATAGAATAAGCATACATAAACGCTAAAGCTGATTTTTTTTATAATTCTCCCTATTTGCAGATCATGTGACAACAAAAAGGATATTTGGAATACTTGTTCTAAAAGTTCAAAATCGCGTAAAATAGTCTAACACTTACCCTTAAGTTCCTTGGCGTCGGGAGCGCACTTGCCCTGGTCGAGGATGCACTTGACGTAGGGCACCAACAGGCGTCGGTTGCTGAGGACTTCGTCTAAGTTCACGTTGTCGTAACGATCGGTGTATTGCGCCTCCTCGGGACGGGCATAGGCCATGACGGCCACGGACAGGACACAAAGTACTATGAGGGAGTTCATGTTGATGCTGAAAGATAAAAATAGTGTCAACATAATATGTTCTTTACCTTTAAATATGATAGGAGTCTTTTTATACTTTATCCCTTCTAATTATTAAGAGCCCTTCGTCCAATCAACCCTGTTGTTATACATTATAATGTTCTTGACCCAGTTGTTTAGTTACCCGTTTTATGTCCACAGAAATATTGACTTATTATTTAAATTTCTGTGTTTACGCTCGATCCCAATTAAGTAAAATTGAACTTAGACACCTATTATCCCCAACAAAGATGATTTAAGACGTTGTTAAAACAAAAATTCAACCTCTCAAAATGAAGAAGTCAATCCTGTGTAGTAATAATATCTTCAAAATGTACAAACAGCTTCTAGATAATATTTTAAAATAATTTTGAACGCAAGTATTAAATAATAAAATAATCCTGTTTTACAAGGAGCACAATTTAAATATTAAATAACAATACCTAGTTGTTGGAGAGAGGTTTAACCACTGATCAGATGCTGTGCGATCTACTACTCCCAACGGATTTACCTGTACTTATATACCAATGAACTTGCGAGGCAAAAACGTTGTAAGTTCTTACTCAGTATAAGGAATTACTAATTAAACTACATTTGATGAGTGTTTTAACTTGAGGTGATTGCCTAGAAAATTGTTTTATTCAGTTTTGTGATGGATTAAGGTTCAGTTCTTTTACTATGGTATTTTTGTTTTTTTGAAATTAATCGTAGACAAAACGAGATCGAATCGGTCGACAATTTGACTTATCGAAACATTCTGAATTAGGGGACCCGGGGTTAATAACGTCACATTTTGTAGATTATATTTCGGTCTTATCAGAGGGCCAATTCTCGTAATTAATGTACACTGAGACTGAATTTTGACCGATCTGAGATTAATTATGTATTGACAAAAAATTGTCATTCTACTCCTATTAAAGTTCAGTCCGGTTTCAGTATGATCTCAATCTAATCTACTTACAGACTCATTTCAACCTCAGTTTTGACGTTTATTTAAGGAGTAGTGTTAGTTCAGAATGTCATTAGAATACCGTTTTGACTTCTCATCATTCTCGACTTCTCGTCATTAGATTACCGTTTGAATCTATCTTCGATATCTCTATCTCTACAATATAATTTAACGTTTGACGTTGTTTGTTAGTGTACGAGAATACCTTTTATCACATTGAGACTAGATTGGAACTAGATTTTGAACAATTTTAAATACGAAAATTGGTCCTCAGAAATGGATTTGTAAGGGCTTAGACAGACGGACCCCATCCTGACTGCTGCTGGAACTCCTAAATGCAGTTTGGAGCCAGTCAGTGCAACTACGTGACAACTGTCGAGTGGATGTGCAATAATTTGCAGTTATGATGCGGTATCAATGAACGAAATAGGATTCACCAAATGTAATATTATTAGCCCCGAAACAGATTTCATTGAAGCACGAGGCCAGGACGTAGCTCCTTGTAGAGATGCTCTTACCCGCTGTAGTTATATATTTTTCAACTGTGCCCTCCGCTCATCGCTAAGCTTTTGTTGCCCAATGTAGTGTACCCGTACCGTAATAGTAGTGCCAATTTAGACACGGAATGCCGAAAAACAGACATGAAATGTTGGTCAGTACTTCATACTGAAAATATTGTTGGCTCATATATAAAACTCAGCAGGGACCAAAGGAAGTATGATGATGATGATGAAGTATGGTTGAACATAATACCTATCTATTATGCTCGTAAAATCGCAATGTACACCAAAGCTGAACGGGTCATGGTCGTCATGAACAAAAATAACCAAGTAATTTTATTATTCTAGACAATGAATTTTAAGAAATTGATTCCCACGTTATACCGTTATCTGAAAACTCAACTTAGCCTTTTGCAGTTTATTGCTGGAAACAGTCCACACACCCAAGATTGATAACCAAAGAATCAGTGTCCTTAACCAGTGGCAGGTTTGCTTTTATACCCCACAATTTTGTACTGGAAAGTTCCATGACTATCCAACCATCCATGGGCTGTCAGTGCTTCGTTTGATCAGCGGCAGGGTGGACCATGTTCAGGTGAGATTAAGATTCAGAGAGACTGGATTAACATGAGGAATGTAATCTATAATAGGGTACAAATAGATCCAATTACGTATACCTAATGGTAATCATTCGATCGATTTACTTGATGTCAACAAAATAAATAATGCAACACTTATGTTTAACTACTCTTATAAATCATATTCAATCGTTAACACTTAGCTAAACATGATACATTCTATGAAATTGACGTCAATCGTTTTTATTGACTGCCGCGCGCCGGCTAGACTGATGGCTGAAGTTTGAAACATACAAAGTCCATTACAGGCATTTTTTTCCGTTGATCATGGATCAAGCAAAAGATAATTATGTCCAGAACAGAACACCCTCTTATACAAATCAAACATAAAGTTAATATCACTACATTTGGTAATGCCTGACTTGTGATGACCAGCGTCGCGTTTATTTTCGTCGTTCCTGTTTGAAATTCCAATACAACACAGTTGATGAGCAGTAATAATATTAAAGATATGATAAGATTCCAGTCGGATTCCAATTTGCTGTCACTGGAACATTTTGCAAACACTATTATATTATAACAGAAATAAAATTATTATTAAATAAACTATTGCTCCAGGTTGATGTCCGATGTTCCGCTGTACAGCCGACCGGGCCAAAAGTAACCTACAAAATAAAAAATAAAATCATCCTTCTACTTAGAGTAAGCTTGATATATACTGGATTTTCCCTTCTATTTCAGGACATGCATTAAGACTGGTTCCGATGGCCTGTTTCTTGACGTCATCGCTCCTAGCATATCTACATCAGTGGCTTCAAGACGGGTCACTTAAGTTTGCCACATTCTGTTCACTATTAACGTATGACGTCAATGGAGATCTGAGTCGAGTTAGGTATCATATACATTAATTATCGTGGTTAGTTACCCCTGCAAAAGGCTGTTGTTACACTGTGTTGGATTAAGGTACCTAATTATTATTCTAGGCTTATTTTTAAATGCCGTTACGCAGTTTTAGTAAAATAAAATTTTAAATAATTTGAAGCAGCATTTTCGGCTGTAACCTTTTTAAACTTTACGAAAAAGATCTCGCAATTTTTTATCAATCTCTAAAGATGAGCTTAAAATTAGGCTACTAAAGTAAATTGCGGTAGACACCATAAAACCTGAGATCAAAAGCCTTCAATGTCGCGTAAACAACTGTGAATAACGGTTCCAATTAGCTCTGCTCATACCACAAGTACCACAACCAACATAACATAATTAGCCCATTACTGTCCCACTGCTGGGCACGAGCTTCTTCTCAGAATGAGAGGGATTTAGCCCTTAGTCTACCACGCTAGCCGAGAGCGGGTGGGGAACATTTAGACATATTATTATCCTGTTTTTAATTAGCGAAGAAATTCATGTTTTTTTAACTCTATGTTTATTTATTTATTTAATTAAATAAACTCTATGTTCCTTTGCTTTTAACACATTCTTGCTTATCGAATCTTATACAACATAAAAACATAATTAGCCCATTACTGTCCCACTGCTGGGCACGGGCCTCTTCTCTGATTGGATTCAGTCCACCACGCCGGCTTGGTGCGGGTTGGCAGACTACACACACAATCGAGAACTTTATGGAGCCCTCTCGGGTATGCAGGTTTCCTCACGTTGTTTTCCTTCATCGCTAACGCAAGTAATAACCATATCCGATCTACACGTGGACGAAAAGTCGGGGGGGGGTTCGGGCCGCGATCGAACTCAGACCCTCCTGCATGGAAGGCAAAAGTTCAACCACTTGGCTACCACTGCTACTGTTACTACTATTCACCCAACATAATCACTATTAAAATACAATTAAAGAATTCTGTATACTGCCTATAACCATTGTTATCTAAATACTTTAGCAATATTTAACCACGGCCGTTAAAATTACCTAACAATATTTTTTGCGTCAACTTTTTCAACTCCTCACATACCTACCAAATAAGTAGCCTTGTAGTAAGAATATATATAGATACCTAGGTACTTGATTGCACATATAAATATGGAGATAACTAGATACTCTGCTTTAGTTTACAAGTTAGACTTACAGACTTAGGTCCGTATTACAGAATATTCCTCAAGTCCAGTTTGATCTGTAATCAGTTGATCACTGTTTAAGTATAGAATCAGTACTTGAGCATCGGTCTTATTCCAGAACGGTAATCAATCTATACTCGGCTGAATCGAGCCTCAAGCAGAGTTATGTGTTGTCTATGCATCAGCCTCGTTTCGTTTACGATTTTTATTTTCTTTACAAACTTTGTTCCGGTTTTTACAGAATTAGAATAATGAAATGTACCATAAGAACCCTATTATTTAGGAAATGTAAGTAAAAAATTTGTAAAATGTGAGCAAAGTGGGTCCCCCTTTAGAAATGTGTTATATATTATTTATGTAGGAATAGAACACGATGATTAATAAATGCATAACTGTGTGAAAGTGACACATTTATAGGTGGGAGTGAGACAGCGAATAAATGCTAAAGATGCTTGTGATGGATATAAAGTTTTATAAAAAACTAGATTTGAATTTTTTGTTTTTTTGGTGATGTTAACAATATCAACACGACAACGCAGATAAACTAAATAACTATATAGCAAGACAACAAAGAAAGAGTAAAATATAACTTCAATTGACAAGACAATCTATGCTCAAGCGCGGTGTCGACCATACTTGGGTGATTACAGATCAAATCACTGCTTGGGGTCGAATCTACGAACTGAATAACGATCTAGAATAAAGCCACACTCCGCTGAACTATGATCAATGAATATATGCTTGAGGCACGTTCTAAAATTAAAATTCGACTCAAAACTAGTTTTAAACAGAGATCAATGCTCGAGTTTCGTTCTGTAATACGGACCTTAGTACGAATAGGAATAATTAGTTTTAACGAAAAATTTAGTGATCATTGTTTCTTTTTAAGCTTTTTTGTTATTTTTTTATCGTTTTTGTTTTGAGTAATCTTATTAGAGAAGTTATAATATCGTTTATTCATCTAAAAACATAAAAAATGTATTTTAATACATTTTATATAAAAATTACAATATTCATCTAAAAATTTAAAAAGTAATTGCCCACCGGAATCTCTTAACAACACGCGCCGTATCCAGGTGTACGTTCGATTATCTATACTAATTTATACTAATATTATAAAGAGGAAAGATTTGTATTTTTAACCGACTTCCAAAAAGGAGGAGGTTACTATGTTCGTCTGTATGTATGTTTTTTTTTGTATGTAACGAATAAACTTAAAAACTACTGGACCAATTTCAAAAATTATTTTGCCGAAAGAAAGTTACAGTAGCACTGAGTAACATAGGCTACGGGCGGAGCCGTGAGGACACAGCTAGTAACTATTAAATTAATAACTTAATTGTTACAATATAAGTTATAACTGAGTGAAGTAAGCAACGATTTATCAGGTTTATAATCCTAAGTTATTCATCTATTATGGGAAGTTTCAGAACCCGAAATCTCGATACGTAGCGTAGAAACCCAATTCATCTTATGCAAAACAATCTATCATGGTAAGTGTACCTACATTCATTTCAATCTGTAACTTTTTTGTAAGTATAGAAGTCAAGCGTCTTGTTAAAGATACAACTTAGGCCTTAGGATTACGTACAACTATTTTTATGTTTGCAAGTTGATACCACCGATATTGAGCAAAATGATGTAATTCATTTCTATTTTGTGTTCTAATTCATACTCACATATACCTAATATCATTTCACACTTAATCTTCTTCTTTATCGTATCCTCATGATGACTGAGGGGCTATCCTAGGTCATTTGCACCATCACTTCTCTTCAGGCCGCTATACCTAAATAAATATTACATCATATATCGCTACTGACTGACCTGCCATCAACTGCGACTGCCTCGTTGGTCTAGTGGTAGCAAGCGCGACTGCTGATCGTGGGTTCGATCCCCAGGTCGGGCATTGTTATTGGAATTTTTCGTGTGGAGTTCCTCAGTAGCAGACCGGAGTTTGGATTTGTACCCGGTTGATGGCAGTAGGCTCGTCCCCTATTACATGTCTTAAACATAACGGTGAACTGAGAGTGTTACTATACACCTCTGCCCAACCCTTCGGGAAATACAGGCGTGATGTTATGTTATATCGCTACTGAAACTTTTTGGTATTTTCTTAATTTTCATTCATTTATAGGTACTGTAGCCCTAAACGGCTGATTATTATATCGTTGGCTTACTTAAAAGTTCTGTGAGAGATTGCATAAAAATAAAATAGAATTTAAACAATAACGCGCGGTGACGTACTAAATAAGAAAAATAATTATTTAATGTTTTAAATATTTAATTTATATTTGTGGCGGGACCACTAAAGACCAATGAAATAGTAAAAATGCCTACATTTTTTTTTTAACACTTTTTCGTATATTGTCCGCAAAACAACTTAAAATGAAAACTTAAATAATAAAACAGCCATTAAAAAGTCTCCACATCTTTCTTATACACGGTTTACTTCTTCCTATTATTATTATGAAATTCATTGTATTTCTTTTTTAACAATGTTTTATTCATTCAACTCAGCATACCGCAGTCCACTGCGGTTCATAGGCCTCTTCCAGGTTGTACCAAGTTTTTAAAGATGCTACACCACCTCACACAGAGAGAAAGGGACTTAAAATGTATACAACCCTCTTCTTTGTAGGAGGTCAAAAAGTTATTTTAACATTTAGGTAATGTTTGGGTTTACTTAACAATTATTTAACAATACAAGCCAAGTTATCCACTCCTAAATACATTTATTTTCTCAAATCGCCTTTACAGTAAATAATCTTGAAGGCAGATTTTGAAATAAGATATTGTTAATTTACTAATTAAAACAATTATTGTATCAGCGGAGGTATATGTAACGACGGCTACTAACGTAATTAGTGGGTATATATAGAATACCCACAATGGTTACACCAATTAAATTAATAGTTAGTCGTTATGTTTCGTTCATTTTATTATTTTCCCACACAGTCATAAAAGCACAACAAACATTACAATGGTACTTCGTTCTGTGACAAGTAACGCCATCTATTTCTCGAGGCCCTGACGAAGTAACGTTACGTGCTTACGTACACTATAATATCAGCCGGTTCCTATAAACAATAACGAATCGTTTTGCTTACCAATGGTAGGTAGCATTTTTTATTGCCAAACTGGGCATCTAAATAGACTCGTACGCTAGTTTGCCTGTAATAGCTACTTCCATATGAGGGTCTACTGTGCAAAGCCTCGATTTTTGCTTTGTCATTGGTGAAGATACAAGTGTCTCAATTTTAAGCAATACCACTCAGTAAATTATAGGATTCGGCCATATGAACGACTCCTATACTTTACCGAGCGTCATAAGTAATAATTAAACTTTTTAACAAAAAAAAAACCGACTTCAAATTGTCTATCTCCGAAGTTCTTCATCAGATCTACACCAAATTTAAACGGGACCACTTCAAAAGAATACTCTTTCAAACAAAAAATAATCTTTAAAATCGGTTCACAATTAGCAAAGATATCGCGGAACAAATATACAAAAAAAAACTTACAGTCGAATTGAGAACGTCCTCATTTTTTGGAAGTCGGTTAAAAATTAAAACTTATATCGACGCTCGGCAATGAAAACCTCGTAAATAAAATTTTGTTCAAACGCGTTTTATTTGTTCTTTAGATTGATAAACTCGTCATACACGTACTAGTTCAACAAACTTTCAATTCAAATACTTCTAAGCTATCTATGACGTACGATGACAAACTTGTATTAACATTTGATCGACCATTTTTTTGCAGGAGACAGTTATTACTATCTCTGTAAAAAAATATATTTTACAATTACGTGGTTTTCACTACCGACCGACGATATCTTTACCAACAATGAAGCAACTCATACCTTTGCATAGTAGACACTCTCATACGTTAATAGATATCACAGGTTTAATTAACTTACAAGTTTATTATTTATCGCTTTACAATACTTCATTCCAAACTGTAAAGTATGAGCATCATGCAGCTATTAGTGATACGCTTATAATCATATCATATTACTGCCTATTGTCTGGTAGTATGAGTCTGTCATGCTCACTTAAATGTCTTGCTGATGGTGGCGTTGTTTATCCGGTCGTTGAGTTCCCTATAATATGGTTGAGCTGACCGATGCGGATGTGCACGTCATGCTCGTGAACGGGTGCCGTCTGTCGGGACTGGTCAGCCCTTAACTGCTATGGCAATCCTAGAAGGCATATTTTTCTATTTGTTACTCTTATGTGAGTTTATTTGTTACATTAACCTGCATTATTCTCATTCTATTTCTCACACTACTGTAATGGAATTGTAATGAACTACTATTTTGAAAAGAGTATTCATGGAGTTTCTTGCCGGCTCTTTTCCATAGAACCTACCTTTTGGAACCGTGCACCTAGTTTTGACGTTTTAAAAGTGCCTGAAATCTGGTCTATTTGAAATAAAAAACTTTGACTTTGACTTTTGACATTATACTCAGTTTGGCAATAAAAAATGCTATTATTGGCTTGATCAACGTAGCCTATGTTATTGCTTGCTAACAAATCGTCATTTACAGATGAGTTCTAGGCGACATTGCCGTAATAACCACGCGACAGAACTATTACCGCCATACTTTAAAGGTGCTGCTAAATTAGAACTCTATCACACCTTATTCAACCACACCTAGCATGTCGAAATAATGGAAATAATACCTTTATAGTAGGATGGTCAAGCGATGTTGGTGATCGCATAGTCAGTCTATCAATGCCTAGCATCGATGACGCTGTGATATTGTCCGTCAAAATCATCATCAGCCTAAAATACGCCTAATTAAATACTAAATATTTTACACGAAGTAACTGCCATCGGCTGCCCTTTACAAAATATTATGTTGTTATTCGCCATAAGTCAATCGCCAAAGTCTAGTCAGTCAGTGGTAGAGCGCGCCGCATGCAGGTACCTTCAAATCATGTATATTTTTTTGGGAATCAGGCTCTTAGATACTTCATAGGTATAGGTACATCATAAAATGCACAACACAAACTATAAGGCGCCCCGTACACAGTCAAACTCGATCGCGATCCGCAATCAAAATCAATGATCGCGATCCAGATTGATAATGTACGAATTAGATTGACGGATTGATGCATCTGATCACAAAACAATCTGGATCACGATCATTGATTTTGATCACGGATCGCGATTGAGATTGACTGTGTACGGGGCGCCTAACACCTGAATACTGAGTAAAACCACATAATTGCAACAAGGTAGGTACCTATTTCTAAAACTATTCTATATAACACGCAATTATAAAACAATAACATCACTTACAATCGCTAATAACTCTGACTCATTCATGTCTTACACGTGTTTTTTTTTCCTCTTTAGGGGCTTGTCAGCCAACAATGAGGCGCAGTATTTTAGGGGTCAAACTTATGCATGTATCGAACTCGATACTCGAACCAAAACTGCAGACGTAGGCTACAAGGCTGTCATGTTAAAATGGGACTGGGCTAGTCATCTCTGGCGTATGCCAGTGGGGCTATGGGCATCAACAACTACAGAATTGTCTGTGAAATAGGATTTTAATTTAGGTGTACATTATCCATTGTCGAGCCACGCTAGGATCCCACCGCTCGTGGCACGGCTGTTGTGTCATCAAAACTGCTATTCCTCGGTTCGTTTAGCGTTCATCAGAAAATTGTAAAATTATTTGAAAAACTCGGAAAATTCCAAGCAAAATTTCCACTTACTTTCAATTCAGCATAATGGGCCGAATTCGCTGTTTCTGTTTTTGATACACCGTCCCCTACATCAAATAATAATACCTTGTATTATATCATATATTAATCATTTTTTTCCGCGTCCTGAATAATCATAAGTATCAGCACTACTACAACAAAAGTATAGCCTGCCATCAGGCGCTTCTACCAATATCGCTATACTTACTGCAAACCTTGGTATAAAAACATTTTTACAAAAATAAAAGCGACTTCAAAAAAACGAAAATAAGAATAAAATAATTACCATATTATTATAAAATTAACAGTTTCAGAAGTCGGTGCTAAGTAATCCACGCTGAACCAAATTGAAGGCACCGACTTCTGAGACTGTTTATTTTATAATTTATGGTAATTATTTTATTCTTCTTTTCGTTTTTTTGAAGTCGGTTCTATTTTTGTAGTAATGTTTTTTTATTTTAGTGGTTTTAATTAAAACATGATTGAACCTACTAAAGACGCTGCTCGTAACCTAATCACATCATCACATTATGCTTACTGTTCGTCATTGAGTAGTTCCATTTTCTATCTCCGAAGTTCTTCATCAGATCTTCGCCAAATTTAAATGGAACACCTTCAAAGAATACTCTTTCATACAAAAAAATAATTTTCCAAATCGGTTTATTAATGACGGTGTTGTGAGGTAAAAAATATTTTAAAAAAACACAGCCGAATTGAGAACCTCCTCCTTTTTTGGAAGTCGGTTAAAAATGGTGGGTAGTATTCATCAATAACTGCTCTGGGGGCATACTCCGAAAATCGAACTATGAAGTTTCGGCTGACGGATCGTCCGTTTTCCAACCACGAAAGTGTTTCGGATCCGACGATTGATTCGATTTTCATGATTTGGCATTTTGTCTTTAGTTCACCCTCCTCCCAAATGTTAATTGACATCTAGTAATTCGTAGTTTGATAATACGTAGTTCGTCGTCGTTTCATTTCAATCCGAAACTTTGACTTCGTTTTTTGGAGTAGGCCCCATTGGTAAGTCTGCTTATGCCGCTATGAATCACAAAATATATTAAGTATAAAGTTAGTGCCGCATTCAGTCGAAACACGTTAAAACTTCTAACACTAAAACCCGCAGAACACAAAAAAGATCATCACCGTCAAGTCAGCCCCACTAACCAGAAATAGTGATCATAAACAACAAAGTCTTAGGTATTTAGAATAGATTTCCACTTAGAACTTTGATTGTTATAACTACTGTTGGCTGCCTTGTTGGTCTAGTGGTCGCAAACACGACTGCTGAGCATGGGGTCTTGGGTTCGATCCCCAGGTCGGACAAAGTGTTATTGGGTTTTTCCATTAGAAATTTCTCAGTAGCAGCCTGGCGTCTGGATTTGTGCCCGGTTAATGGCAATAGGCCCGCCCCCTATTACATGGGACTTAAACATAACTGGTGAAACGAGGGTGTGCTAAAAACACCTCTGCTGTACCCTTTGGGTAATACATATAAGGCGTGATGTTATAATAACTAATGTCACTAATATAATAGTATCGTGAGGTTTCCAGTCTAGTATTGATCACCTCTTCTCCACCAGTGGGCATCGTAAAAGGCGACTAACGGCTTATCTACTAATAACAATATACTATGATCACCAATCCGTCTGCCAAGCATGGTGATTAAGGCAAATTTCCCTTTGACCGTTCTTTGTTTTATTTAATTTAATTTATTAGGGACACAAACAGTTACATGTATAAGGCGATTCGCACGCTGCACCGCATCACGCAGCGGCGCGTATAGAAAACACGCGTAGTGCAACGCACAGAAAACGCATTCACGCGCAGTGTTGTGGCTCCGTCAGCACGCACCCCGCAGCGTAGCGCAGGGCAGTGTGTGTTTCGCCTAATGATACAATAATGATCTTTAATTAAATTGGTAAACATATGACCCACACCATTGTCCACGAATTAAGTAAAAGAAAAAAGGAAATAAAATATATATTATTATATATATTATTTAGTATTCAAATGTATAAATTTGGCTAAACAAAAGAAACACGCCACTGTTTATTTTAAAATAAGTTTCGGTGATTAATTAATATCTTACAACCGACTGACAATATGCTGCGCTTGCGCTAGGTCAAATAACTACTTTTAGTTGACGAGCGGGCGTCACTGTAGTACAGTTGCCACTGCTTTAAAATTTTGATTAGATAGAGAAAATATGTCTATGTTTAAATGTGTGTTATATAAATTTCCACAAGGTGATGAAGAAGTACTCGTGCTCTGGCATTCGTTCTGCACATGTCTATACGAAATACCCAAGGCATTGTTTTTGTCATTGGGAGGTCCATGTTCAACAGTGGACGTTAACGGGCTGACATGATAACTAACAACTACTAACTGCCTCGTTGGTCTAGTGGTGGCAAACGCGACTGCTGATCGTGAGGTCCTAGGTTGGATCCCCAGGTCGGACAAAGTGTTATTGGGTTTTTCCGTATGGAATTCCTCAGTAGGAGCCCGAAGTTTGAATTTGTAGCCGGTTGATGGCAATAGGCTCGCCCCCTATTACATGAGACTTAAACAGAACGGCAAAATGAGGGTGTTACTATAAACCTCTGCCCAACCCTTTGGGGAATACAGGCATGATGTTTTGTTATGTGTATAATAACTAATATAATGGTGTCAATGTTTCTCAATCACGAACAAGTCGGCTAAAAGATTTTCTTATAGAAGTATCCTGGATTAACACAATATAATGGTAAGCTAAGAACTTATCCCAAAACTTAGAGTCGTGGACATAGCTAGAAATTAATAAATAAATAATGTACCTAGGTATTGTGTGGATAGGAATGACGTATTTACGTTGAGTAAACTTTTTAGCGATTCACTGGAAGTAGAGACTAATATGGAAACATCCTTATTTATCTCACATCACCTTGCATAATTACTTTGACAATGACGTTAGTGTCAAAGTTTATTTAGTGACAATGACGATATTATTTGTACGCGAAATCATTACTGACAGCCAACGATCATTACACAGGTAATTAACATGTATTAATGACAAAAACAATAATTTTCAAACACACCACACCAAACACACAAGTTCAAATTATAAAACAATAAAAATAATTTAAAACAAAGTCACTCCCGCTGTCTGTCTGTCCCTATGTATGCTTAGATCTTTAAAACTACGCAACGGATTTTGATGCGGTTTTTTTAATAGATAGAGTAATTCAAGAGGAAGGTTTATATGCCCCACATTAGCATCTATATTGCATCCGTGCGAAGCCGGGGCGGGTCGCTTATAAAATAATAAAAACAACAACTCTTGATACACAAAAAATAATTTATTTTCAAAATGTACTACACTAGATATTTACGATAATTCACAAGCCTTGATATAAGGGGTAACTCTTAATTTTATATTTCAATGTGTTCTTGAAACATACAATTAAGGTGGACACTAATGGAAATCACAGGATTTATTTAAAAATGTAGAAAATAACGCTGAAAATATTCAAGTTAACTTACAGAGAGCAATATTGCACCAAGACGCAGCGTTATTTTACGAATAACTTTCAATTGTTCAAACTAAATCGAAAAAAATATAAATCAAACACTATCTAACTTCAAATATTAACAAAATATTTATTTAATGCTTAAGTTCCTTGAGTTCCTTCTCATGCTTGCTGGAGTATTTGTTCTGGGGGTCGTACTTGGCCTTCAGGCGGTCCCAGTACTCTTGTTCGTGGTTGATGAGGTGGGCCATGACCTGGCGAGTTCCTTTACGCTGGGCTTCGGTACACTTGAGACAGTCCTGCTCCAACGCTTCCTCTAAGTGAGCTGAAAATAAACAATTACGAAATTTAATTAATAAAATAAATAACAGTATGAGGTCACTGGTGCGACAATTTTTTTTTTTTTTTTTTTTTTTTTTTTATTAAAACGTTGCCCCACACTAGGATTTCTCCTGTATCGTGGGTGCGTTTACAGACACAATTCTTCACATGCACAAACACCCAGACCCGGAACAACTATCTGTAGGCCATACAAATATTTGTTCCGTGCGGGAATCGAACCCACAACCCGCAGCGCAGAAGCCAATCGCTTAGCCACTGCACCAAACGTGTCGTCAGTTACATTAGTCACATTAGTTACATCAAGTAAAACCTGTTCCATTAAAATATTCTAATTAATAAAACAAAATTGCATCGTAATTTGTTGTATTTTAGCATAGTGTATATTTAGCTGTTTTTTTTCTAACAAATAAAACTACTGCGTTTCTTACTTATAAACCTAAGTATTTTTTCTTATTTCTTAAAAACAACTGGTTTGGCTATCCTAATAACGTTAATATCTATGTATTTTTTCACCAATTACAATCGGGAGCAATGAATCTGGGTTACCAACATAAACAAAACAATGTTACAATGCTTAAAAATGTTTCCCGAAATATTAAGGTTTATATTGGTGACCCGGATTCATTGCTCGCGAGCGAATATATTGGTCAGATTATCGCAAGAATTTAATTTACCATAAGCTGTAATATGCGAAAACCCTGTACCATGTGGTAGTCAGAAAGTAATTGCTCCGCGTAAAATACCAAATTTAGACCGCATCAGGCCAGACAAGAAGCTATCGTAACATTGTTGAGTAATGATTAGGCTGATGATGACCTGACATTGGATATTAAGAGTAACTTACATTGAAGCTCCTTGCCGTCAGGCGTGCACTTTCCTTCTCCGAGTATGCACTTTAAGTAGGGTATCAGCAGGCGTCTGTTGGCGAGGATCTGGTCCAGGTCCACAGTGTCGTACCTGTCGGTGTACTTGCCGTCTGGCCTGGCCAGCGCAACTGCCGCCAGCCCAAATAGACACACAACTATGAAGCTCTTCATTCTAGAAATGATAAATGCGATCATAAGTATTCAGATGGTAAACAGAAAATTCACACACCCTTTATTCTTAAGTGGCGTCGACTGTTACTAAGACCCGGTAATTTTGACTATATTAAATTAAGTCTATAGATACCTTTTATAAATGGCCGTTATAATTATAACAAGGTTTGATATAGTAGACGCAAAAAATGAGAGCGCAACAGTAAGTTGAATATAGATCTAGCTGATATAAAATATTTAAGTTACCCGTTACGATACTCACAGGAAAATGAAAACGATATACCTAAATATGGTGGTCAGAAGCTGGTACAATTTCAAGTTCAAAAAATGTACACCCTTATAAACGGATTACTACGGTTCTGGTCAGTAAACAAATGATTTTACAAAAACGTGTTTTTGAATAAATATGCGATCCTTGCGATTAAGGAAAACGTGACGAAACCAGAAATAAATTCTTAATTGTCTTGCAAAAAAATGTGATTACTTGGTGCATAAAATGCCGAAAACACTTCCTAATGAAACTATTTGTGCTCAAAATTTAATAACTTTAATACATGTATTTACATTTTAATGTGAATATTATATTAAAAACTATTATCCAATTCGTTATTACAAACAGAATTAAGAAGATTCTACTTTTGATTAAATAAAATTGGTTGAACTTCATCAATTATGTATGCCTTGACCGCTTACATGACAATGACTCGCTTATAAATGACAATAATTAGTCCTTGATACTTAAAAAATGAACAAAAAAAATATTATCAAAAACTCAAAACAAATTTATATATCAAATTAATTATGTTACCCAAACAATAACAATGGACCAAAATATTTTATAAATGCTAATATTTATTATTAATTTCATGAAATATTTTTTTTATGATAAACAATTATTTAAAACACTTTTTGTATGAATGTTATTACAAATTAATTTGTAAAACAATTTTAATAGCCCTGCAAATGCTTAAAATTCACTTAAAAAAGGTGAATACTAAGAATTATAATTTATATATTATATAATTGCCCCCAAAATATACATATACTGTTTTTTTTATATATATAACTGACCTACCTCAGATTTTCGCAAGTGCTTGAGGAGTGCTGTCCAAGAGCTCTGCAGTGGGTTTAGTAATTCATCGGTCAGTCCTCGACGCCTTTTTATACTAAACGAAAACGCTATATTATTTTGGTACAAAATTAAAACTAGTTTTTGGTCATTTAACTCTGCCCATAATTCGAGGAAAATGATTTCGTCACACTGTTGATATACATCCAAAACGTGCAAATGGGATTTTATTATTCATCAAAACATATTACATTTTTAAATTAATTTTAAAGTCTAATTAAAAGGTTAAATTTAAAATATTTGATATAAAAAGCTAATATAACATCACACCTGTATTCCCCGTTAAGCCCTCTGCCCAATGTATAGTAACAACCTCATTTCGCCATTATTTTTAAGTCCCATGTAATAGGGGGCGAGCCTATTGCCATCAACCGGGCACAAATCCAACCTCCTGGCTGCTACTGAGGAATTCCACACAGCAAAACTAAATAATAGTTTGACCGACCTGGGGATCGAACCCAGAACCTCACGATCACCAATCGCGTTTGCCACCACTAGACCAACCACGCAGTTATAAAAAGCTACTCGGTACAAAATGGAATATCACTATGGCTGCATGCCTTCTGGGGTAAAGCTAAAATAATTTATCCTACTCGACGCCAACTGAAGTAACTATCTCTCTGTCTCTCTCTCTTTCCAACTGTAGGTCACACATGATGGTTAGATCAGCTTTCCCCGTCCTTTTCTTCCACTTTTCTTTATATACAAGGTTAGTCGGAAAGGGGGTACTAAGCCGAAAGGGTGTTAAAGTACCTACCCGTTAAAGTAAGTAAAAGTAAGTAATAAGAGATAACTTTTGTTCTACAACTTTCCCCAAAACACGATTGTTTAAGAGAAATAGCTTTTCAAAGATTTCGTAAAAAATATGCTAAAATCTATCTGTCCATAGCTATGATCAGCTGTTTTTACAATTTAGCTCATATTTAGGGTTACGGATTAGAAAATTAATTTACTGAATCCATAACTAAAGCAGGTATGATTATTTCAACCTATACATGGATAGTTGTTTGACAGATTATTTCAATTTCATTATTTCATTATTTTTATTTCAGATTATTTCAACCTATACATGGATAGTTGTTTGGCTGTTCAACCTATACATGGATAGTTGTTTGACAGATTTAAAAGGGAGTGAGTGTGGATTGAAAATGAATGAGTTGCCTGTCAAATGTCTTCTCTACGCAGATGATCAAGTTTTGCTTGCATCGTCGGCGGAAGAGTTGCAAGACATGGTAACTATGATGAATGGAGCATATAATATGAAAGGGATGAAAATTAATGTAAGCAAGACGTAAGTAATGGTTTTTGAAAGAGATGCAGACGTATCTGAGTGTAAAGTAAAGATAGGAGATGAAAGTATTGAACAGGTGAATGAGTTTGTTTATTTGGGAAGCATGTTTACAAGAGATGGTAAGATTGACGAAGATGTGGAAAGGAGAGCAAATGCGGGAAATAAAGTAAATGGTGCTTTGCATGCGGTTGTGGCTAGCCGGTCGATGTCCAAAAAGGCACGACTGGCTGTCCATAATGGTGTGTTGGTACCTACGCTTATGTATGGAAGTGAATGTTGGTCGTGGCAGAAGAGGCATGAAAGTAGAATAAATGCCGTGGAAATGCTTTCCTTGCGAAGTATGTGCGGTGTAACTTTGAATGATAGATTGAGAAATGAAGAGATTAGACAAAGTTGCGGTTTAAAAGATGATGTAGTGACAAAAATTGAAAGGAGTATGCTTAGGTGGTTTGGCCATGTTGAGAGAATGAGTGAACGGCGATTGACAAAAGAAATTTATAAGGCGGATGTTAATGGGAACGCCGGTAGAGGACGTCCTAGAAGGACATACATCGATGTTATTGGTGATGTTCTTCACAAAGGTCAGGTGCGTAGTACTCTCAACCGGCGTGCGTGTATGACAAGATGTATGAATGTGGATGAAGCGAAAGGGGTATGTAAGAGTCGTAGCATGTGGCGTTCTATAGTTTCTGCCTACCCCCATGGGAAAAAGGCGTGAGTTTATGTATGTATGTATGATTATTTTTTGAAAAACTAAAATAAAAATCATTTTGCATGCAAATAAAAATTATCGAATTTTGAAATTTTAACACTTGCTTTAAAATAGTCATCAGTGATACTTTAGGTGGCCTGCGGCTTAGTACCCCCTTTCCGACTAACCTTGTATATTTTTTCTTTATATAACACTAGCGGACCTGACAGACGTCGTCCTGCCCTAAAAATTTGGTGACATACCGACAGCAGCGCCACCTACCGGGTCCAATTGTGAATCTAAACCATCCAGGGCGCCACCCAAACGCATACAAAAAAAATCATTCAAATCGGTCCAGCCGTTTAGGAGGGGTTCAGTGACATACACACGTACAGTCGAATTATATATAGGTATATAAAGATGATCATACATATCACCATATCCATATACTCTACACCTCTCCATCTTGTTTTAGGTCTCGGGAGTATACTGCTTTCCACTGTCTTCACCGTATCCGTTATACATCATGTCACCCAAGAAATATTTTTTTAACCCTAGCTATAAAAAAATACTTTTATTCCAAATTTATAAAAAATATAAATTGTTGTAATAGCCAATCATTGTGGTACTCTGCTGTTCCATAAAACGTGTTTTTATTTGGCTTTTATTTTGGACCTTTTTAGACATGGAATAATGTATAGCCAGATAGCACACCTATTTTTGTTTACTTTGCTCTTGTCCATTGCGCTTAGAAACGTATAGAGCCTGTTTCTAATGGATTAGTAAGTATGATCAAATAGTGTCATGCTAACGCAAGCGTGTATTGATCCTGAGTAAATTTTCTACGATTCCAAGAATCATATTACCAATGACATTTGTGACACATGAATGACCTTCATTATCATTGTAAACATTTGTAAGACGTCCATTAAGAGTACACAGGCCTCCCCAGATTTTAACTATGTAGAGGAGCTATATTAAGCCCATACTTAATTGCCTCAATTTTCAATCAGGTTGATGACCCCAAGGCTAGTTTTCTCGTACCGATAACTGCTGAAGTATCTATAAACGATCTTAGTGACTTATTATTTGGACTAGTGATCTTAGGAAACCTGTTAATTACCAACGTACAGATGATGTTAACACTTGGGGAAACTGGATGCTGTGGGCATCTGTGGGATCTCTCTTGTATTGTTCTCGCACTGTCTGTGACTGTATCCAAAAAAGAGTCTTGAATCCTTGGCCTGTTTCACATTCGACGGATAACTCTTACCTGGGAAATTATTATTGTTATTTGGCAAATTGTCTATGTATAAAGAAACCGTTATATTTATCTCTCAATTAAGCGTTAACTGACATTTGTGGCACTGGTCTTTAGTTAATCAAAGCTATAAAATAAAATAGAGCTACAGCTGCAGCATCCACGTTCTATCAAAATCTATTGTACATAAACATTTCATTTGATTTGCATCATAGATAACATCCCTTTGGAGGATTTATTCCTTTTCAGCAACATTATCAATTGGTGCAATATCTAATACAGAATGTTATATTTATGGAAAAGCTTTGGGCTTTATTCCCGGCAAAAAAGGCGCTTTTAAAAAAAAAAAGAAGTGCTGTTTTTGTTTTCCTCAAAATAGAGCACGCGAATCCTTTGATGACTTTTCTATGTTTTTAAAATTTTCTGATTTGGCACTGCAGTACCAAGTTATCTCAAAAACTCAACCTGTATATAGAAGATTAATGTATTGTATAATACTTTTATATAGGTAATTATTACTACATCTCTAATGCAATACAAAAACTTCAATATTAACACCTCCAAAATGACCAAATTAATATAAAACATTAACAAAAAACTTCAAAAATTAGATCCATAACAAGTTATTTGGACCAATGATTGGTGTCTAAATATACTAGGTATATTCGGTTTTATTACTTTTATTAGGTCTAGGATAACAACCAAATCTATTAATAAGGTATATTTGTTGCATAATCGATATAGAATCGCAACGTTATGAGTCTCACCTCTAGGTCAACGCTGTCAGGGTAAACAACAAACTCTTCTCTTTGTTTGACGTCATCTGTTTAGGTGTTATAACTTAAAATTGATTAGCGCTAATATGACTACCAAGTATTTACGACTACCAAAGATCCGGGAGGGCCAAAATACACTTAGTGTTGAAAATAGTACTTTATTATTTGTAAAGGTCCATCTACTTTTATAAATGTAATCTAATGCCCGGTTCCTATAAACAAAAACGAATCGATTTGCTTACCAATGGTAGCATTTTTTATTGCCTCACTTGGCATATAAATAGACTCATAAGCTAATTTGATGGGAGCATCTACTATGCAAAGCAATGAGGTCTATGCTTCATTCTTCTTCTTCCTGCCCTTATCCCACACTAGGTGGGGTCGGCACAACATGTATTTCATAAATCCATGTTGTTAGAGGTTTTGGCTTATTGTTTTATGACCGGCCGCCTGCCTGACGGTTAACCCTCCTTGGGAATACTCGTTGAGCCGTCGCGCGGGTGATCCAATGTGCTTGCTGATATTATGCACTGGGTCCCAAAATGATATGCTTGTCAGTCTTATTGCCGACAACTAAGCAGGCTGTGTTCTTCTTGGTGGAGTATACTTGCAGTTCCACGACCCACTCATTCAGTTTTGCTAGGGACTTTGCTTCATTATTGGTAAAAATACAAGAGTCATAATTTTAACCAATAACGCTCCGTAAATTATAGGAATCAGCCATAAGACGGAAGACGCCGCTGGTTAGACTCCAGTTTTCGTACATTTTCGAGACAGAATCATGATTTCGGCTATAAAAACGTTCGCCTTGCATAGTTTCTGAAATCCACCCCAGGTACAGGTACATGAGATGGGTCGAGAAAACAAGAAATATAAATCGCTAAAGCACTTAAAATTTTGATATTTTGCAGGTACTCCAATATACAGGTTGATGAAGAAATAAATAGAAATAAAATTTGTATTATGGTAGATGCATGGCATTAACCTGCATTCGTGTTGTTTAGCTCATAAACCAATAAAAAGTCCCCTACGTCAGCATCCCCCTATGCTAATGTTTCCGCAGGTAGTAAATTAGCCTTCGATTAAACAACTGGGTTTTTACATATTAGCCGAAATCCGTACGTGAAGTTGTTTGTCGTCATAAGTTATACGAAAAATAAACATTAACTTCTATAGTTTTATTTCTAAATAAGACGTTAGGAATAACAGATAAAAACGTGGAAAAGAAATTTTGTAAAACCCCGCGCGCGATCTAGAACATACAAATGATCATTTTAATTATACAAATGTCGTGAATAATGTGTTTCCCACTAACTCTTGAGCATACAAATACATGACTCATGCTGACTTTTATTCCCACCACTATACGGTTGATGCCACTATAGTAACCACTACCTACCTAAAAAACTACATTTTCTTTCTATTTTGATTTAGGAACAAAAATAAATCGATTTTCTTTTATTTTGAGTGAATTAATGATTCAAATGTTTTTCAAGTCACTTTGTATTCTTAGCAACAGTTAATATTCCTCAAACCAAACCGTTACACTCGGGAGCAATGAATCCGGGTCACTAACATAAACCTTAATATGTCGGAAAAGATTGTTTAACATTGTTTTGTTTATGTTGGTGACCCGGATTCATTGCTTCCAAATGTATTTGATCAAATAAAATTCCGTAAGGCGAAATTTTAAAATAATAGTATTGATTGCTCACCTATGTAGTTTAGTTCACTGTGACACGTAGTTTCTACTGCCTATCTTCCCACATTATTAAGATCGACTGCAGTACTCGTGACGGAATACGCAAAGTTGCTCATACACGTAATATAATAGTCTTCAAACCTGTCATTAGACTCATTACACACCTTGTTATTGCACGAAAGCCCTACAATTTAGTGCTACACGTGTTTTTTAACTGCGTTAACGTACGAAGGTACTAATTGTAAATCTACGTCATAGAATTTTGCTTGACTATCTCTGTACTCATTAATCATCATCAGCCTGTAAACGACCGCTGCAATTATGGTCTCGGAGAAATATTGATTCATGATTCCAGTTTGTTGGTATTAGCCTAGTGGTGTGACCATCGGATTGCCAAGTCATAGGTCTCGACTTTCGAACTCAAGTCACGCACCTCTGACTTTACGGATTCACGCGCGTATTGTATAATTATCACTTGCTTAAAAACAGTGAAAGAAAACATCGTGAGGTAACCGTCGTGCCTGAGAGATATTTCTCGACGGCATGTGAAGCCAAGTCAGAGGCCCCTGGGCGGCATAAACTCTGACACCAGCTTAGTCACTAACCACACGAAAATAAGAGCGCAAAGGATACTGCTGATACTTATCATACACAGGTAGACATAACATAAGCATAATCAATCCAATACTGTCCCACTGCTGGGTACGGGACTCACCTCAGAACGATAATTTGAAAATTCGGATCGAACTCTAATCCTCCTGCATGAAAGACAAGCGTTCAACCGCTAGGCTATCACATGGCTAGTCACAGTAGACAGCTGAGCCAGCGCTCCTCGCACCGGTCTAACTGGTCCGCGTCATTGTGGCCCCGTTTTGCCTAGCAAGTTATTCTACTAAATAGACGTCAAAGTCTCGTCGGTATCTGCCGTAGGGCAGGGGTGTTGCCAGTGCAGTGACTCCGCGTCATTGTGGCCTCGTTTTGGCTAGCAAGTTATTCTACTAAATATACGTCAGTCTCGTCGGTATCTGCCATAGGGCAGGGGTGTTGCCAGTGCAGTGAGTCTGACCTACCACAGGTTTAAATACCACTAACGTATTTCTTCGACGACGTTTCATATTGGCCGGCCGATATTATTAATCGATCCCAATCCGAAATCTATGGACTGATGTAGGTTTTTGATATTACTTACATTGAATTTCTGTCAAAAACCTACATCAATCCAGAGATTTTGGATTGGGATTAGTAATTGTATTATATTGTAAAAAGATACAATGAGGAAAGGACCAAAAGTTAATCAAGGACGTCAATCAAAACAAACCTTCCTTATACGATATCTATACATATAATTAATCTGTAGAGTTGGCGTGTCTGTACATAGCAAATATTTTGAAAAAACCTGGTTGGGGTGTTAAATGATAACCAATAGAACCCATTTTTAATATTTTTGGAATTTTTGTCTGTTTGTCTGTTTATCTGTTTGTTTGTTCAAGCATCACGTAAAAACAACTGATCTAATGTTGTTGACTTTTATAAACAAATATTGTGCTTATTTCCATGTAACATATCGTTTTTGTTTCATCGCAATCGGTTCACGCAATTAAAAGATATGCGAATTTTAAGTGCCCTAGAAGAAGTTAGCATGTATTCGTTTATACCATTTCATTTCAATAGATGGCGTTGCGTGTATCAAATCACGTTGTGAGGAAATATATTACAACGAATAAATCCACAAATTACCTAATATTAATTGTTGAATTGGTACCTATTCTCAGTCTACGGAAGGTGTATTGAAATGCTATCCTCATGAAGAAGGTACTAAGCTTTGATCAAAAAAAATCGAATATATTGTTGTTTAGAATTTATTAGGTACATACCTATCTATCTGAATGGCAGTGGAAGAGAAATACACTCAATTTCATAAGTGAGTGTATTCTAAATTGTTAATTGTGCAAGGCAATACGATAGATTAATTTGAAATACTCATAATATATTTTATTAATATTATCATAAATCTGTAGACTTGCCGTGTTTGAAAATTGAAAATATTTTTAAAATAATAGTGGGGATGGTTAAAAGATAAGAAAAAAAACCCATTTCGATCATTTTTGGACTTTGTGTCTGTTTGTCGGTTTGTTTGACTCGGTGTGATTGACTTTTATAGACAATATTGTGCGTATCTCGGAGTAATATTTAGTTTCTGTTTCATCCTAATCGGTTCGCTCAATCTAAAGTTATTAGAATTTAAAGTCATTAAGAAAAAAATTAGCATCATTTCTTGTAGCATAATTGCTCAATAGATGGCGTTGCGTGTGTACTAAATTACGTAATCTATTTTCCGTTCAGTTTTAAACGTGTAGGTACAGTTTCCGGTTAGCTTATATTATGCTATGAAGCTGCTTCTCGCACGATTAGCTCTATGTGGCTCTCTCCCGTGTACCTAAGCAACCTTTTTTTTTTTTTTATCGTGGGGAAATCCTCGTGGACTATCCGCCGTCCGGGGAAGACGGGGGGGTGTGCCGGACTCTTACCGGCTAAAACCACCACGGTGTTCCATCTCACACTTGCGCCGGGCGTCGCGGGAATCTACAATACTTCCGCAACCCCCGGCTAGTGCCGGCCTGCCGCTGCAGGCCTCCTCAAGGTAGCGGGGGGAGTGAGGTGTTTGTCTCCCCCCGCGACATCTAAGAGGGGCGCGCGTGGTACACCTCGCGCCGCCACCTCGGGTCCTGATGTATGGGGGGCTGGAAGAGGGCGTTGTCCGCCCTCCGCCGACGCCCGGTGCGTCTGCTGCGGGCCGGGTGTGTGGAGGTGATCTCCCTCTCCCTTTCCGCAGCCTCCTTCTGCGACATGACAGTGTCGCAAAAGGATACCACCGCGTCCCAGGACTCCTCGCTGTCGACCATCGACTCGACCACGGCCGGCAGCGACAGGCCACCGCCTACTCCTGAGATGAGGGTACGGCGCGGCTCCTCCCAAGCGGCACACTCTGCCAGCGTGTGCCGCGCCGTATCCTCCCGGCAGTCGACGCAGTGGTGACACCGGGCGTCCGGCTCCCTGTTTATGCGACACAGGTACTTCCCGAAGCAACCATGCCCCGAGAGCACCTGCGTCGTCCGAAACGATAGGGAGCCGTGCCTCCTCTCGAGCCAGCGCTCAAGCACCGGCCGGACCGCCCCAACGGTGGTGAGGCCGGCAGTAGGGCGTGAAAGCCTGTCCCGCCACGCCGCCACCAGGGCCTCGCGCAGCTGTGACCGACGCAACTCCAAGTGTCGCCGCATCGGCCGATCGCCGCGAGCCCGCGCTTCCTCGCGCCACCGATAAAGTGACGCGAGTACTCGCGCCTCGAGGTCCCAAGGCGGAGATCCGGCCAGTATGCAAGCCGCCTCACAGGAGATCGTGCGATATCCCCTGATGACTCTGACGGCCAGCGCTCTCTGCGGCTTTCGCAGAACGGCGATGCTGCCAACCGTCAGGTCAGCCGCCCAGATCGGGGCCCCGTACAGGGCCATCGATCGCACGATCCCCATGTAGAGCCGCCTGCAGGCGAGGCTCGGGGTACCTAAGCAACCTGAGCTATCTTTATGCACAAATCCCTTTTTTTATATATAGTTGGTAAATCCTCATGGATGTCCCTCGCCCGGGGAAGGCGAGGGGGTCTGCCGGACTCTTACCGGCTAAAAACCCACGGTGTACCTCCGTCTAACCTAAGGCCGGGGTCACGGGATTCGCTATTACATGCACCGCAACCCACCAGCTTCTTCTGGTGGACTTCTCCAGTGGTGGGGCAATTTGTCCCCTGCCCCACTTTCTTCTGAGAGGCGCGCGCGGAACACGGCGCGCCATCCTCCCGGGCCTGTTACTGGTCGGGTGACGGGTCCCTAACCCGCCGCCCGCAGGCCACTCACTAGGGTCGCCGGGGATCGTCACGCGCCCTCCGGCGCCCGGTGCGTCTAGCGCGAGAATAGAGGGAGGAAGACGCCTCCCTCTCCCTCTCCGCTACCTCCTTGGTGACCATTACTTCCTCGCAAAAGGAAGCGACGGCCTCCCACGCACTCTCGCTCCCTACCATGGACAGAACCACAGCCGGAAGCGAGAGGTCTCACCCACTGCCGCAACCAGGACACGGCGCTGCGTTGTCCACGCAGCGCACACTTGCAGCATGTGCTGCGCCGTGTGCTCCTGACAGTCTACACAGTGGTGACACCCCGGTGTCTGCTCCCGGCCTATACGACACAGGCACTTCCCGAAACAGCCATGTCCCGAGAGTACCTGCGTCAGTCGGAAGCTGAGGGCGCCATGATACCTCTCCAGCCACAAGCACACATCCCTTTTTTTTTTTTTTTTAACGTAGGGAGATCCTCATGGGCTATCCCCCGTCTGGGGCAGACGGGGGGATGTGCCGTACTTTTACCGGCTAAAACCACCACGGTGTCCCTCCTTCTGACCTAAGGCCGGGGTCGCGGGATTCGCTATTGCATGCACCGCAACCCCGGCAGGTCTTGGTCCACCAATTGCTGGTGGACCTCCCACTGTAGGGCCCCACCCCACAACCTCCTGAGAGGCGCGGGGGGCACCCCACATCACCGGCGCACCAGAACACATGGTACGCCGTGACCACCCCGGGGACCTAACAAGACATGGGTGCCAGACTACCCCGTGTCTGGGCACCCCTGGTCCCTCTGCGACGGGTCAGATTAGTGGCCCCGCCGCCTACCACTTTTCGGCCGCAGAGGATAGAAAGGGCGGCCAGGTACACACCGCCACTCCTCTTCCCCTGCGGCCCCACCGCGTCCGCCATCTGACGGTGGTGGCCCCGTCAAGGCCGCGGAAGGTAGGGAGAACGGCGCACCGTAATACCGGCACTCCTCTCCCGCCGCGGCCTCCCGCACTCAGCCGCGATGCGTTCCAAACGACATCACGGCCCGCCTCAGTTGCGATGTCGCCGAAGCGACACCGCAACCTACTTGGCCACTACATCGAGGGCTACCAGACCCAAGCCCCGACGAGCGGCCCCTCCTTGGGTTCCTCTTCGCTTCACCATGGGGTTCAATGCCACGGCTACTAAGCCCCCCCGCAACGACAATGCGGGAACCCACCGGGGGGGAAGCACACATCCCTGGTGTTTCTACTGCTAACATTGTTCACTGGGAAACCTTATTATAATGGACCTGACTACTGATAGAAATACAACATATTTTGTTTAGTAAAAATTCTAATTTTCTACTCTATTAACTAAACATCTACTCAGCCTAAACCGTTGGTAAAAACATAAAGCTCCCGAAGCTATGTGAGGTTTCCGTTTTTTTATGTATTTTTTCATAGTTGTTAGAACAAACAAAGATTTTTTTAAATCCACCTCATCTATACCTACATAATAATAATTTCAGTTAAGCAAGTAATGTTGTTCTACGACTTCTATTATCAATAAATATTGAAAATTAATAGTGTTTTGTTACTTCTGTCGTAAATTACCTAAAAGTTTATTATAGCTATTGCATCTTCATGGTTGGAATTGAATTGCTAGTTTGGTCCTTAAAGATCAAACGCAAGGCCCGAGGAGAAGAAATAAAACTTAGTATTCATCTCGAATAAATCATAATTCAATGTTTCGATTAAATAGATTTTAAAACTAATGGCTTCGTCACACCAAACGCGGTGCGCAAGCGGATCTTGTCGACGCGACGCTACGGCAGACTCGCGCTCGCATTTAGTGTGACATACTTCATAGTTAATCCCTTAAATACCTACTACTAAGGGATGATTCACGCTAGACCGTGCCGGGTCCGAGCCGGGACCGGGCTGGAGATCACCATCGCATACGTTTTGTACCGAAGCAAGAGCTCCGTCGCTTCCGGGCTGGTCACTGAAGCTAAATAACCAGCACTGAGCGACTGAGGTCTTGCTTCGGTACAAAATGTATGCGATGTTGATCTCCGGCACGGTCTAGCGTGAATCATCCTTAACGTAGGCCCGCAAACGACAAACCCCGGTCACGACCCGCTCGTGCCCCGCGCTCGCATTTGATTTTGTCATGCTTCATAGTAATCCCTTGAATACTATTAACGTGGGCCCACCGTCAACACGGCCCCACTCACGCCACGCTCGCGCCCCGCGTTCGGTGTGGCGAAAACCTTTGTTTGTTCTACGTTCATCATGATAAAATTACGTATACGATCGCATGTCTAAGTTGCTTCTGTGACACAGAGTGCCCTTGTACCATAACTATCAAGATCAGGAAAACCGCAGATTATCACTTTATTTAAATTATTCTAGTTAAATGGAGGTTCCAGCTAAGGAAGCATTGTTTTTATACAGAATTATAGTCTCTTTATTACTCATAAGTATGTAGTAAGTAACATAAACATAACCTCACGACTTGTATTCCCCGAAAGCATCGTCAGAGGTGTTTTAGTATGTACATGTATGTGCTCGTTTCGCCAGTTATGTTTAAGTCCTAAGTAATAGAGGGCGAGCCTATTGCCGTTAACCGGGTACACTCCAGAGACCGAGCTGCTACTGAGAAATTCCTAATGGCAAAACCCAATAACACTTTGCCCGACCTGGGTATCAAAGGATCCCATGCTCAGATGTCTCGCTTCCGACCACTAGACCAATAAGGCAATTTATTTTATCAGATAACGGATATAAGTATGATGCTGCTACCCATCCTCTTTACATGTCACCATTTACAACACTCACAGGAAACTAGAGGTTCTCAGTAGAGGGTACTCGTGTTTAATTGTTTCTAAATAAATAAGAAAGAGAAATAGATCTACAATTTAAATGCAGCGGAAAGATATTATGTGGTCAGTTCCTCTAATCCAACTTATAATTGTGTTTTTGATCTTTAACCAACATCCATAACTTACATATATATAGCCCATTAACTGTCCCACTGCTAGGCACAGGTCTCTTCTCAGAATGAGAAGGGTTTAGGCCTTAGTCCACCATGCTGGCCTGGTGTGGATTGGCAGACTACACACACCAGCAAGAACATTATGAAGCCCTCTCAGGTGTGCAGGTTTCCTCACGATGTTTTTCCTTCACCGTTAACGCTAGTGATAATCAAATTCTGATCCGCACATGAATTCGAAAAGTCTGAGGTACGGGACCGGGGTCGAACTCGGACAGTCCTGCATGGAAGGCAAGCATTCAACCGCTAGGCTATCACTGCTTACATCATAGCAAATTGGTTATAAAACTAATATTCAACAATTTGAGCTAACAACGCCTGATTTTCCCTCATTACGCTATTTACTATTGACTATAAAAGAATGGCTTCCTGATATCTCACAGTATTCATGGTCCAGTGAACGAAACTGTCTCTTCTTCAGCTCTTATTGGTAAGTTAAAATATTGAACTCTATATACTTACCTATTTTTATTTCATACTAGCGGCCCGTCCCGGCTCCGCACTGGTGGGCATTTTTCCCGTTTTTGCAACATTTTTCATTTATGCTCCGCTCCTATTGGTCGTAGCGTGATGTTATATAGCCTATAACCTTCCTTGATAAATGGACTATCCAACACAAAAATAACTTTTCAATTCCAACCAGTAGTTGCTGAAATTAGCGCGTTCAAACAAACAAACTCTTCAGCTTTATAATATTAGTATAGATAGATTTAAAATTTATTTACTTACAATAAGGATTGTAGTACATGGTAAAAATACAGTTTTACAGAATAAGTAGTACTTAGTGACGTACTTACTCGTAGTTCTCTACAATCATGTGGGTGAAGTACTGTTCTCTAAGCTAAGTTATGAAATAACCTGTGTTAAGGAGTACATTCCTGATCCCCAAGGGTATAGTGATGCAAATGTACATACTGCTTGTGCTTATTACTGCTACACAGATATACAAGGTTAGTCAGAAAGGCGGTTCTAAGCCGAAAGGGTGTTAAAGTACCTATAATAAGGAATCATTTTTGTTCTACAACTTTCCCCAAAACTCGATAGTTTAAGAGAAATAGCTTTTTAAAGATTTCGTAAAAAATATGCTAAATTCTATCTGTCCATAGCTATGATCAGCTGTGTTTACTGTTTAGGTCATATTTGGGGTCACGTATTAGAAACTTAATTATCTGAATTCATAACTAAAGCAGGTATGTTTTTTTTAAAAAAAAACTAAAATAAATCTTTTTGCATCCAAATAAAAATTAACGAATTTTCAAATTTTAACACTTTAAAATTAGTGATACCTTATGTGGCCCGCGGCTTAGAATAGAATAGAATATACTTTATTGTACACCAAAATTGTAACACAGCTCTGTAGTAGCTTAGTACCCCCTTTCCGACTAACCTTGTATTTTTAGTCTAAATAGTATTCAAAATTACTTTACATTTATTAATTAACTGCCTCGTTGGTCTAGTGGTGTCAAGCGCGGCGGCTAATCGATCCCCAGGTCGGGTAAAGTGTTATTGGGTTTTTCCGTGTGGAAATCCTCAGTAACAGCCGCGGAGTTTGGATCTGTACCCGGTTGATGGCAATAAGCTCGCCCCCTATTACATGGGACTTGAACATAACTGCGAAATGAGGGTGTTACCATAACACCTCTGCCCAACCCTTCGGAAAATACAGCCGTGATGTTATGTTGTTTTATTTATTTATTATACTCTTTATTATTGTACATCAAAATAAGAATATAAATTCAGTAATGGTCTTAAAAATTAGGTACAATGGGCGGCCTTCTCGCACCCGGTGATTTCTTTTAGGAAAACCTTAGGAGGTAGGATGGAATAGAGTGAAGTGGATAAGATATAGGGCAGAATTTGTAATAAAATAGTTTTACAGTCCCAGGTTAAGAAAAGCATAAATAAGTTTTCTAGATGTTGTTAAACTTGATTTTGATTCTGTATAAGGTAGATAATAAATTCACATTAAACTGATACATAATGTCAGGATTTTGATCAAATTATTCAAAGAAATAAAAAGCATCAAACATGAGGTCCATAACATTACCCTGATAGACCGATGCAACGACCTGAATAAGGCAGCTGAAGGTGAAAACACAGATTTTGGCGCATCTTGAGAACGATCTTTATCCAACAATCGAGAGCGATGCAAAAAATCTTAATTTCAATATATGAGACATAAAATTCGAAAAGTGAGACTGTATTTAGAGCAAAGGAAGACAGAGCTAAAAGATGAAATTCTTCGCTGAATAAAAACAGGATATGACAGATATTTACTTGATGTAAGGTCAATGTGGGCAAATCCGTCTGCGGGGCAATTCCTTACACATGCATGTTTATTCATTCCAGAATAGTTAGTGAATATTTTAGTTTAGTTAATAACTAAAAAAGTGATCCTGTTGTATCGACCGAGTCGACAACCGCGTAACTATTTCTGGAATGAATACAAATGCATTTGTATGGAGTTGCCCCCCAGACGGATTTGCCCACATTGACCTTACTATGTTTTGTAAGTAACTGTGTTTTGCATTTCGAGCAGGAATATCTCTCTTTTGTTCAATAATAGACATCTACGAGCAAAGTTTTAGTAACATACATTGCAAATTCTTTTATATAGGCACCCGCTTCCTTAGAATTTTCTTGATTACATATAATTTTAGCTCACGCTTTAATTGCTAGTGCCTTCAGAATCAGAATTCACTTTGCCTTCTGACGATATTAATTTAATACCCAAGTAGATCATGAAAATTCTGACTCTAATCTATCTCCGTCACAATCTTCAGCGTTTAGTAAAGTATCCGCATTGCATAACTAAACAACTAAACATAATAGTATATTTTGCCTCAATCACTCTGATTGCTATTTAGTTCCAACTAGGAGTATTATTTTTATCCCGGGTAAAAATATAAAACTTCCTCACTGCACGCTGGGAATTCATGCGTGTTGTAAGATTCAACAAAACCCAGCACGCTTAGAGGTAGGATCTATATGATCCGCCTGGCTATCTACCACCCTCACATTAAAGGCCGCCGCCAAGCAGATTACTGTGTTCCGTCGTATGTATGTGAGAATCAGAGGGTAAAGGGCAATCCTTCCATATCCCTGTTCCTAGATTCGTGTGCTCCATCTTAGACCCAGTCTGCGCCTACCATCCGGTGAGATTAGGATAAAATGCGAACATGTCAAGGACAAAAGAAAACGTCGCGGCAAAATTTGAAAGAAGCCTAAGTGCAGCCCATAAAAAACACCAAACATACCGGGTACAGGAACGGTGTACTGAAAACTGAAACAGCTAATTCAGCCCATTATTTTAAACTGGAACTCAGTGGAAAGTATCCCCGATGCTTTCCGAATTTTCCGATTAAATATCATTTTATTTCTGCAAAATGTGGTATATCCTAATAGAATAAGTTGGTTTATTGATGATGTTAAAATCACACTTTTTAAGGTATATTGCCAATTTTTTACACGTGCAACCTTTGGATGAGTTATATGCAGAGGGCGTATAACGCCTTACGTATCCAATATAATAATGCGTTCAGGATACTGTTGGGACTCCCTCGCTACTGTAGCGCATCCACTATGTTTGCAGACGCACATACGGATGATTTCTACGCTATTATGCGGAAGAGAGTTGCGTCTATGATGGGCAGAGTGCGGGGGAGTCCTAACACTATTTTGAGGGTCATGGCTGGAAAACCACTCCTACTCCGTCCTATGCTGAAGCACTGGGTAAACACTCATTTGTCTACCCGGTGCCCGGTTTCTAGAAGAGGATTTATATAGCTTATGTAATTATTACTAACATAGTTATAAGTTTTAATTTTACTAATGCAACACCGATTTAATATGGATGACTTTTATGTAATGTTTTATCCGAAATAAAGATTTTGATTGATTGATCATCAGGAAAATGTAAAATTATTTTAAAAAAAACGGAAATGCGGGGCATTTCGAGTCAAACCATTCATTTTTAATTCAAACTAATGGACTGAATTTGCTGTATAAGTTTTCGATACACCGTCCCTTACATCCTTTCCATTCTTTCAGGAATCATGAAGTATTTTATATTAGCCATGCTGCTGCTAGTTTACCTGACTATACAGAACAACGCAACTGAGACATCAACATACACCACCAAGTATGACGGTATAGATCTGGATGAGATCCTGAATAATGATCGCTTGTTGACCGGATATGTCAATTGCCTGATGGAACTTGGACCTTGCACGGCTGACGGAAAGGAGTTGAAAAGTAAGTGTCTACCTTTACACTACATCCAGCACACTATATCCAGCTTTCCCGAACGTACAATTTACCAGACAACAAGCCGTTGATAAACAAGGATCTGACGATTTATAGATGGAAGCCATCACGCCATGCAGTTAATAATATGAGAACTATGTAATATTTTTGTGTAAGTATTTAAAAAAATCAGTACCTATTTTAATATTTTCAGGTGTGTTGTGTTATTCTGACCTGTCTCCCTATTAAGATTCCTATGCATTGCAGAAAATCTACCAGATGCAATAGAGAATGATTGTAAGAAGTGTACCGACAGACAACGCGAGGGTGCAGACAGAGTGATGCACTATATCATCGATCATAGACCTGATGATTGGATCAAACTAGAAGAAAAGTAAGACAATTAAAAGTATAGTTTTTATTAAGTGGCTGGACAATTTCCATCTCTATATCTTATCAACATATTGTGTGGACATTTAAACAAGCCTGATTGATTTTACCCTGGACCATGCAGTAGTAAAACCCGCGACCTCGGCAGTAGGTCAGTAGGAGGAACACCGTGGTGTGTTAGCCGGTAAGAATCCGCCAAAACTCTCCACCTTTCCCAGTGCGGGGTTTGTCCATGATGAAGATATACCCAAGTTAAAAAATAGATCATTCCTTGAACTTTAACTGCCTCGTTGTTATAGTGGTGGCAATCACGACTGCTGATCGTGAGGGCATGGATTCAATCCCCAGGTCGGGCAAAGTGTTATTGGGTTTTTCCGTGTGGAATCCCTCAGTAGCAGCCCGAAGTTTGAATTTGTGCCCGTTAGATAGGAATATGCTCGCCCTCTATTACATGGGACTTAAACATTACGGCGAAATAAGGGTGTTACTATACATCTCTGCCAAACCCTTCGGGGAATACAGACGTGATGCTATGTTATATGTTATGTTTCAGATACAATTCAGATGGAAGCTACAAAATGAAGTATCTAACAAGTAAACAAACCAAAGATATCAAAGAAACAAATGCCACAAAGTCGCTTGAAGACGCAAAGAACGCTTCTAAAGAATAAACATTGCAGAAGTGTCTTGAGTTTGACTGAGATCAAACAACCGACAACATTCTATTCACAACGGATTTGAAGTTTTTTTTTAAGGAAGCCGTTAATATTAAAATCTTGGTGCAGTATTCGTTTTTCGTTTTTCCTTATCTTAAAGAAGAATAATAAAAATCAGTACCAGATTTAATATTCTTTATTCACATGGCAAAATACATATTACCAGAATAACCTAGGAACAATGAGTCTGCTACGTAAAAGGATAAAACTAAGGTATCTTTTGAGGTATTGTAACGTATCTTTTAACTCTAACTTGGAAACCAGGCAATGTGTATCTATTGTAGGGTGACCGTATTACCTCTTCTGGTTCTCCTATTGGTTTGAAACGAACCTCTTCTCGTTTTTTAGTTTCTTCTCTTGGCTTTATTTGAAGTGCACATCTATAACAATATCGGGATCCTTTGAAATAAAAATGACGCGGAGAACACTTTGACCTGCATACATTTTTTGAGGAATTTTCCAATAAAACCAATAAGAATTTATATTTATGAGAGCTATTTACTAATATTTTATAAAATAGCATATTATAAAATTCGATGCTTATCGACACTGAACCAAACCCCTTTCGGGTATTTTGAAGTACGTTAATATTTAATGATTTTTAGTGCCACAAATTGCAATTATAATAGTGCTAGTTTTCAAAGTGGACCACTACAACTATAACGTCGTCTATACATATAGGCAATTCATTTTCAAAGGATTTTTTTTTTATGTTAGCCTATACTGTCCTATTGCTGGGCATAAGCCTCCCATATACAGGGTGTAAACGAAATCATGTAATTCCGTCAAACCTCAAGACGTACTGCTGACATAGATTAACCTTGCACTTGATACTTTCGGAATCAATAAAAAAAATACAAGAAGTAAAAATATGTTCTCGTGAGGCACTTTAGCGCCTGAACGAATTGCGCGGCTATCACTCGCCGCTTGGTCATTTAACTCAGGGAGCTAAAATGCCTCACGTTAAGAGCACATGTTTACTTCTTGTAAATTTTTTTATTGTATCCTTTTTGTCCCGTCCAAGGTTAATCTATGAAGGAATTACATGATTTCGTTTACACCCTGTATAATAATAACTACACAACCGAACTTCATAAAATTCATGTGGGACCAACTCGAGAGTATTCTGCACCAACTTAAGAAAGAATTACCTACTCAAATCGGTCCACAAATCTCTGAGAAAACGGGGTACCTACTTAAGTACATACAAACGACGAAACGCATCGAATTGAAAACCTCCTTTTCGAAGTCGGTTAAAAATTGCGTTACTCAAAACAACTAGCATAGTTTATTTACAGATCAACAAAACAACATACAATCAACAAACTATTGGCAGCACAACAATGTTAAATAATAAACTAAACGTGGACTCGGATACTATGACTTACACATAGACGTCAAATACTTACTCTAGCGTATCATTATCTATTGGTCCCTCTATCCTAGTATCCTTTGAACCTTAGTGAGGCCGTCGTACCTGGTGAGGAAGAGCTTCCAAGCGACAGGGTCGTGTGCCATCATTGATGCGATGACTTTACCAGCCTCGTCTTTCTGCTTTATTGAACATTTTGCACAGTCCTCTTTAATTGCTTGGATCAGAACACCTGTGGACAAATTAGATCAAATCAATATGACCATCTAACTCTATTGTATCATATATCTTTATCGGCATTGCCCTTTAACTGGGTTGCGGAGGTCTGAAGGCAGTCGCTCCGCGTAAAATACTGGTGTTCAGCCGCATCTCATTCGACTGGAAGATGACCCCAACATAGTTGGAAAACAGCTAGGCAGAACACACAATATGACCATCTAACTGGAGTGTGGAAAAACCTCTTCTTCTTCTTCTTCCTGCCCTTATCCCACACTAGTTGGGGTCGGCAGAACATGTATTTCATAAATCCATGTTGTTAAATGTTTTGGCTTATTGTTTTATGACCGGCCGCCTGCCTGACATCAACCCTCCTTGGGAATACTCGTTGCGCCGTCGCGCGGGTGACCCGATGTGCTTGCTGATATTATGCACTGGGTCCCAAAATGATATGCTTGTCAATCTTAGTGCCGACAACTAAGCAGACTATGAGGAGAAACCTCTTGTTCGGTATCATATAACACTAATATTATGAATGTGAGAGTTTGTGAAAGGGAATATTGGTTACTCAGTGACGTATAAACGGCTGAAGGATTGGGATGAAATTTGACAGCCACATAGACCATATCCTGAATTAACACATAAGATACTTTTTATTTTTGTTCATGAAGTAGTTCCTCTAGGATGCGAGTAAAACCGCGGGCAACCACTTGTAGTTTTATGGAAAAAGTTAATAGATATGTTGCAGTACCTAACAGATGTTCTCAGATTAGCATGAAGCTAATGAGAACGTCAGCACCTGTAGGTGCCACTGATGATTACTGAACCATATATGGTACGGTCTTCAAATATCATCGTTCACTTTATATAGAATCTTTTAGTTCTTGTTAAGTATCTATAATAAATACCTGCATTAGTTGCAAGCGCAGCTACCGAGTGTGAAATCCCGTATCTCAATAGCAGCTCGGAGTCACGAATTGTGGCTGATATATGGTAAAAGGCTTACCCCCTATTACATAAAACTGAAAACCGTCAGCGGCGAAATGAGTGCCTGTGCGGGCAAGTATAGAAACCTACACCTTTGTAAACACTAGAAAATAGACGTGACGTGTATTATTTATTACCTACATTGAACTACTGACGAAGTAGTCGGTAGGTAACTAAATCTGGGTTGCGGTGCATGCTTTTGCGAATCCCGTGACCCCGGCCTTAGGTCAGAAGGAGGGACACCGTTGGTTTTTAGCCGGTAAGAGTCCGGCAGACCCCCTCGCCTTCCCCGGGCGAGGGACATCCATGAGGATTTTCCAACGAGAAAAAAAAGGTAACTAAATCTAAAATGAATGAAATCATGTGCAGTTCACTTACTTTTCATAGCTCCCATCTCCTTAGTACAGTACCGATCCACAGACATCAAGCATTTCACGTCTGTCGCCGGCAACGGCTTTATAGCTTCATTCAAATTAACTCTCTTTTTCAACACAGTACTCTTCTCTGCATCAGTGACCACTTGATTGATGATAGTCATATCTTCATCGCCGTAGATCACCTTGAACCCCAAGCTGTTTACCCCAGGGCTTACTTCTCTATGTATGCCGTGCACTTCTAGGTTTGGTGAGTTTCCCACGACAGTAGTTATAATGGCAATAAAAGTAATGGCTTGCGTCCACATTGTGATTGATCGAAGTCGTTGATTGCTCTGAGCTCAATGAAACGGTCGGACCACGAGGGGTTGGGACTCAATGACAGTACAGACAATGGAGGCGGGCCGAATGTTATGCAACGTTACGTGTTTTGTTCCTAATTATTGCGATAGAGTTATGCTTTCAACAATATAATTAGGGTTGTCAACTCAACGCACACGCACAATAATTTCTTTCTCTCCATGTAAATGGAACCACATTTTGTCAATTATATAAAAATACTATTGTTATGTCTGATCTTGTAGACCTGTCCACTGATCATTTTTTCAGTCTCGTAAAGTCGTAACTAATGCTTTGACGCTTCACCTCACCGTCTAATTCTTGTTCTAGCCACACTTCTAGAAGTCTGGCTAACTAGGTAAGAGTCCTGTCCTCTTCTGTTTTTAACGTCCTCAACGTTAGTCCGAATCTTGTCCCGAAAATTTGATACCTAACAGAAAACACTCCATCGGTCTTTCTTCGACTTATTTCTGGTCACGTTCCCGTGGTTAGCTTTTATGTGTAAATGAATATCATAGGGAATCGAAAATATATTTGACCCAACATAACAACGCCCAATATAAACGTAATATATGATAATTTAAGTACCTAATTCGATAATAGTGAATTGGTTTAATATAATTTCTATCTTGGACACGTTCAATCTGACTACTGGAGCATTCGTGACGACTGTGTCTTTGGCTAATAAGAATAAATCGTTTTGAAAAAATAGATTCCAATAATATTCCATTGCCAATAATATTACCATTGATATTCTCAACAGTCTTATCCCAATTTGTGGCTTCTTATGTCAGCTTATCTGGCGTTTTAGAGCCCATTTTTAGTAGTTGGACATTTACGGGCTGATAAGAGGGAGAATCTTCTACATCTTGAAGGACTCCACGATAGCCACAAGAGTATTAAGTAAGTTTGCGCTCAGCTCCTAGAGAACTTCATAGTATCAAAACATGATCCAAAATTGTCAAAAGTCACTACCGTTCTTTTATAGAACGTTGCACCCCTGTGTTGTATAGTTTTGTGTTGTATTCAGGACGCGCGTACACAAGCATCGTCAACAAACAACCTTCGCCTGAGCTGCATACCAAGTGTGTATGTAAATAAATACCGAATGTTGACGTTTCAAACTCAAGCGGTGAAATATTTCGCCTCATCTACACATCATTATATTAATTACATGAACATCGTAAATTGTCGTAGATGTTTTAGAATATATTTAAAAGGAGGGAAATGAAATTTATATCATTCGAGAGGTACCTACTGTGCCGTAGATTTTCACAAAAAAAACGTGTTTATTTGCATTAAGGCAGATAAAATAATGGTCGAATTTCGACCATACGCTAATAATAATAGAAATGTAACTTTAAAAGAAAGAAAAAACACTTTTTGCTTGTGCAGATACTACAGATAGTAATAAAACATACAAATAAAAATAAATAAATGTTAAATTGAATAACAGAAAGCCACCAAAAATAATGATAAAATAAAGATAAAAAAATAAGATATTAAAACTGTGCGAAGCCAAAAAAGGCCCTATCTTTTTTTTTCTTTTTTTTTAATAACGTTGCCCCACACTAGGATTTCTCCTGTATCGTGGGTGCGTTTACAAACACAAATCTTCACACGGACAAACATCATTCATCATCTTCTCAGCATTATGTTGCAACATAGCCAAGCTGCAACTGATATTCTGTCAAACCACAGACAGTTATAGCTGCGTGGCAATTAAACACGAAATAAAATAAAACACGTGAAACGAGGGTGTTACTATACACCTCTGCCTATCCCTTCGGGAAATACAGGTCTGATGTTATGTGTTATGTTATGTTAAAATAAATAAATATATCGCTGACTGAATTCATTAGTGGCACAAGTAAAATTTTTGACATTTTGAGTTAGTGATGAATTCTTGTCATAAATTACGTACTTTATTTTATGCATTAAAGACCCAGCGTGTTAGCTTCATAAGATAGTCCTGGCATTAATCCAAAAAGTAAAAAAAAAATGGAATACTGGCATAAATCGAAGTCACCATCTTCTGGTCCTCATATTAATCAAAATAACAAAAAAAAACATCAATATTATTACTGCTGGCAACTGAAGCATTAACGTAGATATTTATAAACTAAACATCAACTATTTATTCCATACAGTACACTCAAAACGAGCTAGAATGTGTGCGCGCACTTGTCAACGAACATTTAATTGTGCTTTTTCTCAAATTGTTGAATTTTGTCTTGTGACACTATTGAATTCAGTCAGCGATATCATTAAATAAAAAGTACTGTACGTATTACTAGAAATTTGACTACTCAATCTAGATGGGCCGCATAAGACCCAAATAAGTACCACCATTTTAATAGCTGCGTTCATAATACTGTTAGGCGTAGGTTTATTTAACGCCTGCTGTGTCTTTTCTGTAAATAACACACCAATAAGAATAACTTTAACACACATCGTATAAACCAAAGTCGCGTGTATAATTCGTGTTTTATATTTATCGCCATAACGACGCTCGGCAGTGAAAACCTCGTAAACCAAATTTTCTTCAAAAGCGTTTTATTTGTTCTTTAGATTGATAAACTCGTCATACACGTACTGGTTCAACAAACTTTCAATTCAAATACTTCTAAGGTATCTATGACGTACGATGACAAACTTGTATTAATATTTGATCGGATTTTTTTGTCAAGAGACAGTTTTTTATTCTTTTAAAAATTTGAATTTTACACATACGTGGTTTTCACTGCAGACCGTCGATAAGTACCTAAATGTGTACTTATTGATAAGACACAGGAAGAAGAATTGTGGATATGAGGGGTATAATAAATTTGTTAAAAAAAACATTTATTGCATTTTATTTGTAGGATCGCTAGATCTATTATAGTTAGGAGCCTGCTTTTAAATTCATAATGTTGCTAATATTTATTTTTCGTTCAATTAATATGACACCTAGATGAACATAATAAGATCAGGCAGAAATTAGCACGGTCCCAAAATTGAGCCCTGAGGCACGCCCAACACTGGTAAGATGTAAGCTTTCACGCCACGTTAACATTTACTTACATATTGGACTCTACCGCCAAGATAAACAAATATATAGCATTTTTATCATACCATCACTGAGTTTGCGAACAAGTGTATCATGGTGACTGCAATCTCGCAAAACGCTTTAGAAAGATCTCAGAGCAAAGTCATGAACATGTTTAGTAAAGCAACTGCCGCATTCTGTTTTGAAAGACGATAAACGGTACCATTCGGTTTGATCTTGATATTGAAATTCAAATGACAAACGATTTTGTAAAAAGTCATACCGAGCATGTAGAAATAAAACAAAAATATATTTTTTTAATTTATTATCACTTTTTCAATAACCCTTCCATAATCTTAGACGCTACAGACATATCAATTCTATTTTTGGAATTCTTAGACAATATTCCTAGAAGTGCATTGAATACTTTGGTTTTGCCATTTTTATACTGTTTTACCAACTTTGGGTTATTCTCTAAGACGTCTACACATAATTTTCTTACTTCTGCTTCATTGCTTGTCAATAACCAATCGTTTTCCTTCACTACTCTTAATGGTGATACATCACTATCAGATAACACAATCAGCTCATCTAGAACGTTTCTACAAATTTCTAAATTAATGTCTTTACTCAAAAGCATGTCAGTCAGTTCTTTTAGTTGCTTAACAGTAATCGGACAGTCATCTGCATTCATTTTTCTTTTATTAAGTACAGTTAATAGATCATTTATTAGAAGATTGGCGACTTTAGTCGGATTCCTAGGTTTGTCTGATGTTATGTCTTGGAAATATTCTAACAAGATTGGCTCATTGACCAACTGTACAGCAGTTTCCGGGCGTAGTTCGAACTGTTGTATTAGATTTTTCCTTGATTGCTCGGGAAGCTCGGGTATTTTGTCCTGTATTAGAGGTACGCTTAAAACGTCATTGAGATCAGTTTTGGTGTCCAAGTTCACGCGTAGCGGAGGCAGGTTCGGTTCTGGCATGTACCTGAACAAAGAAAACTCCTTATTTATACAAAGTATTTATAAAATTATCAGAACCTACGGAAAGCTTCAAATGCCCCACTTAGAAACTAGGGGTAAATCGGAATTTAGCGAAATCTTTTTTCGAATATTTACGCCAGCTACGAAGATAATAAATCTTTTCGGTAGCAGTCTCTACTTTCAAAGTGCTGATAAGTAATTTAAGCGAGTGTAGTATAACCTACTCATCTAAATCAACAGTTAACCAGCAGTGATAGCCTAGTGGTGTGACCGTCAGACTGCCAAATTATAGGTCTTGAGTTCGATCCCAAGACACACACCTCTGACTTTTCGGATTCATATGCGTATTGTATAATTATCATTTGCTTAAAAACGGTGAAGGAAAACATCGTGAGGAAACCGGCATGCCTGAGAGATATTTCTCGACGGCATGTGAAGCCAAGTCAGAGGCCCGTGGGTGGCATAATCTCTGATACCAGGTTAGTCACTAACCACACAAAAAGAAGAAGATCTAAACTATAAATAAAAAAGGAGTACATATTTGTTATTAATTCTCACCTATAATCCTGTACGACCTCCTTGTCCCTCATAGGTATGGTGACTCTGGCAGTCGCGTCCCAGGCGCGGGTCTCGTTGATGATACGGCCCCCGTTATTCAGGATCGTCTTTTGTCGGTCGATCTCGTGCCGGATCGCACCCGCCACGCCGCGCACTGACCCTATGTTCTTAATCTGAAACAATTATCAGAATGTAATTTAGTAAGATCAACGGACAAAGATAGTACCTACCTCGTGGTTACCGGCCAAGAATCAATAAGTTCTAGGGGGTGTCATAACAAATGCATTTGGAAAGCGTGGTACTTATGATAACATCACGTTTAATCATAAGTTTAAGAAAATAATAATTATAGCCTGTGTGGGGACCGCCTAGAATATAAAATTTCGTTACCTACTGCACGCTGGGAATAGATGCGTGTTGTAAGTTTTAAGATTCAACAAAACCCCGCTCGGTGGTAGGATCTATACGGTCCGCCTTGCTAGCTACCTTAAGCAGTTTACTGTGTTCCGTCACGTGTAGGTATGTGGGAGCCAGAGGGGTATAGGAGAATCTCTCTATATCTTTGTTACTTGGAATTGTGTGCTCCATTTGACCCTGTCTGCATTTACCATCAGGTGCGACTGGGGTCAAACGAAACCAAGCCAAAGATAAATAAAAATACATTTTTAATGGTATCCCTACTGCAGGAGAAGATGACCAATAAACGTGAATGTGTCGCCTTTCTATACCTTGGATTATTCTATGGAACTATTTTAAGACGCTAGCTAAATGGATATGTCCTTAATCAACAAACATAACGATTATATTATTTATCAACGGTAAAGTGTTCGTTCAAAGCCTAATACTTAGTTAAATCGACGACTAATCGCGCCATTAATTAAAATTCTATTTTTAGGTCCTAGAATTATATTTTTATCTAATTTATTTGCGGAATCAAACCAAAATCATTAAAAACTATTTAAAATAACGCTCACGTAATGATTTGTGAGAATCATCATCAAATCATATTAGAATATTAACATTAAATTCAAATTAATATTTCGATGTCTAAATTACTGTAATTTACTATTATGTAGGTACCTATAGAAAAACTTATTTCATTTAAGTATGTTCTAAGTAACATTGACAACTTAAGTAAGTACATTTTACAAATGTTATTAACTTTGTTACTTTTAAATTCTACTTATCCGATTTTTTTTTAATTCATAGGATTATATGCGACTAAAAGAAACTACGTATTTACCATAAGTACCGACATAACTATACCTACACTTGATTTTTTGCCGTTTTGTTTGATATGGAAAAACACACAGTACCTAACACCAAGCAATTGAATGAAATCATACATCTTTAACTAAGTATTATACAAATAAGTAACGATAATAACATCATATCCGCAACCGTACGTAAGTATAGTATTTGCTGTTCACGATGACACGTGTAAACTTTATGACACTACCATAAGGTTCAAATTAGTATAATTCACGCGTCATCGTTAAATGCGTCAACTACCGACGGGTATACTTGTTAAAGTCAACTTCATAATGAAAATCGCATTTGTATTTACAAAATGTTATCACTTATACTTACTGAGTCCAAATTAAATAACAGTCTGCGCATACGTACACAATTAGATTTAAAGGCTGTGTAGGTAAATAAGGATAAAGGCTCATTTACACGGAGATAGTTTCTCGAAGCGAGTCTCATGCTATCTCTGTTTTGATTGTAGAAAAAGACAAAGGCAGGACGATTTTCGCTTCGAGAAACTATCCTCGTGTAAATCAGTTTTAACAGTCAGTTACGCCGCGCCGCGAAATCGCGCAGCGTCGTTATGGAGATAGTTCTTATAGTACAATGTATTGCAGGAGTTTTTTTATAAATATTTTTAATTAGGATTTTATGTATTGATAGACATCCGTCTTGTTGTAAATACACATTTTTAGAGGGTCGTAGCGGCACTGGCAAATTAACAGTCCCCTTCATACAACCGGTACACGCGTTAAGTCCATGTACGATCAGCACCAGTTCCTTTCCCAGCGAAACCATAGAGGATGAGGATATAGATATTTACCTCGGTGCGAGTAGAGAGCGGGTCCCCAGGGCGTCTCAGCGACACATTAGCGTCGACTCTGAGAGCGCCCTCCTCCATACGACCAGTGCATGCGCCGAGTCTTTGCACGATTAGTACCAGTTCTTTGACCAAAGCTGCCGCCTCTTCGCCATCCTAGAATTCAAAAGAATAAATCTCATTAGAAACTTTATAATATAGAACACAAATAATAAAACTTTAAATACATGCAGAATAGAGAAACGGATTCTTTTTTGAAGTTGGTTAAATGTGACATTGATATTGTATTAGTTATAACTTGCACAAAGATTGCGAAATATGATATTCCTATACCTACGTACTTACATTGAAGATTTAAGTACAGTTTATCTTATTAATAGCCATTCTAGGTATCGTCATAATTATCTTTCACAGATGAAAGCTGATATTTGATCATGTACAACAGTATGACTAAAGTATAACAAACAATAGTCTTGGTACTAACAGGTGAGAATTTACATTATAGGTATTATGTAAGCATAATGTTTGTTTTCTTAACAGTGATAGTTTTAGCAGTGATAGCCTAGTGGTTCGAACCCAAGGCACGCACCTCTGACTTTTCGTATTCATGTGCGTATTGTATAATTATCACTTGCTTAAAAAATGGTGAAGGAAAACATCGTGAGGAAACCGGCATGCCTGAGAGTTGTTTCTCGACGGCATGTGAAGCCAAGTCAGAGGCCTATGGGCGGCGTAAACTCTGACACCGGGTTAGTCACTAACCACACGAAGGGAAAAACAAACTAAATAATATTGTAAATTTTTAAGCCAACAACTGACTGATATAACCTGATGACGTCTGTTACTTATACACAAATAATCTAGCAATTAAATTTTGTATTTTTGAATTCAACCCTAATTGCCTACTTAGGTACAATTTTAACATACATAACCATTTACATATAAATTGTCTTGAGGCACAGAATACAGGTTTTTTGTTAGATAGGAATTTAAGCCTATCAAATGGTAATTTATGGTTCATTATTTTCAAGAAACAGCATGTTGGTAACCTCATGTACTGGGCTCATGGAATCTATTAACCAAAATGACAATTAAACAGTAATTATAAAATGTAGTTCATTTCTATTGTAATTAACTAATTATACTGAAATAATTTATATAAGCAGGCCAATTCACCAACTGTATTACAATACAATAAACCTAATGTATTCTTTTGAACAAATTGATTGCTCATTTACAATTGAATTGGTATGCTTACTTAAGAAATGTGTTGGATCAAAGGTCAGTTGACTATTTCTGTTTAAAATGTATTTATTATTTCTCAACACTTGCCCAAAATATGTTACTCAACATTACATTAGCAATGCCATGTCAATTCAGGTATGCTAGTAATGATTCCAAATCATTTACTATAACATTATTAGAATGTAATTAGAAAATAATCCATTAAAATAATATACAGTGGAATCTGTTTATGACGACTTCGCTTAAAACGACCAACCGCTAATAGCGACTTAAGAACATCCTTTAGTTAGGTTTTCTTATCTGGTATTTACTGACGCTTAGTCGTCCGTTTAGTACGACCAAATATCGCCGTCCCTTTGTTGTCGTTATATGCGAACTCCACAGTATATTTCTAGATGTACCTATCGCTATAAACATTTTAACACACATTAGTTACATTGATAAAGGAATTATAATGTCTAATGTCTTTGTAGTATTGCTTCCATCATTCATAACATAGGCTGTTGCCAAATTATTATTTTAATAACATAGAATGCTCTAGAACAGTGTTTCCCATTTGCTGGGTCGCGACCCGGTACCGGGCCATAAAAATATAGGGTGGCAGCATTCCCACCTTGTTTTAAAAAAATATATCCTATTTGGGTACCAGCTTGAGTTTAAAAGTATTAAGTGGGTCACGAAGGGGCAGTGTGAAAATTACCAGGCCATGACAGAACAATGTTTGGGAAACACTGCTCTAGAAATATTCAGGTTCGGCAGCAGTAGACATTTACAACCTGATTACTGCTATAGTAAAAGACAAAAGTCTAAAGTTCATAATATTTACCTCTAAATCAGGTTCGAACACCAGTTCTATGAGTGGGGCGCCCGCTCTATTGAGGTCAATGAGACTACGCCTTAGTTCTGCATCATGTAAGGACTTCCCGCTGTCTTGTTCTAGCTGGATCTGCTTGATCTTTGAGCTTTTTCTGTAAGGTTTCTTGTGGACTCCAGGAGTGAATACCTGAAATCAGAGGGAAACGTTTTTAGACTGAGTTATTTTGTAAACAAATTAAAGCATGTGTTTATAAATAAAGTTACTAAAACTATCACAAACTTTAAGTTTATTTGAACACGTTTCTGTGTATTAATTATTCAATCGTAGTCATATTTCTAGAAGTATAATATATTTTGAGGTTATCTAGCTTAAAATCAGAATATACCTGAAAGTTAATAACGCCATCGCTAGCTAATGGGGCTCTTTGTTGCGTAATCTGATAGCCAGTCGGTAGATCAGCGTAAAAGTAGTGTTTTCTATCAAAAGTCGACACTTCATTGACTTTACAAGAAAGAGCTAATGCGGTCATTATACCTAATTCGACACATTTTCTATTGAGTACTGGCAATGTACCAGGCACGGCAGCATCAAATAACGATACACAATTATTCACTACACCACCAAATGTGTTCTGAGCACCGGAAAATAGTTTCGATTCTGTATTCAACTGTGCGTGCACTTCTAAACCAACTACACTTTGCCACTTTTTGTCCGATACGGTAGAAAGACCACGTGCCGATATTGTCTTATATTGATAACTTAATCGACGATATAATTTAACAAATTTCATTTTGATAACTTTTTATTTATTCACAATCAGACACTCCGTCAGCACAGCAAATTAAACTAAAAGCAGCTGTTTTTGACATTGGTTGGCTTAATTTGATTGATTTGACACTTTGACACTAACCAATAAACAGATAAAAAACTGCAACTCTCCACCGCTTCTTGAAATTATGTATACAACTAAAAAGTAATTTTTTTCATCTTCATTGTATAATTATTTTATTAAAATTATTATACACTATTAGTAAAACAATATTAATACTCGTTTAAAATGCTAACCTTCGAGCTCGAGGTCATGTGCAAGTCGTTTAAAAATACTGTAACAGATGGCGCTGTAAAGCCACATGCTATCTGAATCTATTTGCTAACAAAATGTTTCTTTCACTAATTTCATTTTAACTCGGTTGAATTTTTTCGCATATTTAATATATATTTTTTTTTACATAAGAATAGATTGAAGGTAGCTATTGATTTCATACAACGACAGGTAGGTTTTTTAATAATTAATAATAGGTACCTACCTACCTATTTAAAATACAAATGAATTATAACGGGACAAATAATAATAATTAAATATTGATAAAATAAACAAAACATTAAAAAACACTTACCTAAGTGCTTCTGTTTTATTGATCCAGTAGTATATTGAATTTTTCAAAGTATTTGATGTTTATTATTAACGTACATAAATAAATAATACCTAATTTTTTACACCTAAATTGCATTGATGTTTTGACTAATTAAGTTATAACCTAACTAAAAACCTAACTTAAAATTGAAAAATATCACATTTTGGAAAGTAAATTAAAAATTCATTTTCAATTTAAACTACTAATCCTGCCACGACTTCAAACAGGAACGAAAAGAGATAGAGGACAACGAAAGCCAAAGTAACTTCAGCGATGGAGTACATTTTTATTGATCTTTTTTCTTTCAAAAAGTTAAAATGAATTTCGCGGGAAAACGTGGTGAGCGTACGATCGATTGCGCGTCGTTGCGAGATATGACCGCGAGTCAAAACAAAGCTATGCTATACCCACAGCCTTGGCGTTGGAGATATTACACGATTACATTATAACGAAACTACATTCATCGATAGTTAACTAATTATGAACAGCCACCAACTTTATTTACTCGTATAACACCCGCCGGTCTCGGTATTATAGACTCACTGATAAGAACAATACAAGTACCTACAAAAATTATTTCTTATCTATAATTATTATTAGGTATAGGTATGTAAGCTGTGCCAATAAATAATTAATATACCTATGTAGGAATGGCGGCTTTATGCTTTTGAAATGCACAGTGTGGTTAGCAAAACAATCATTTAAAAATATCGATCAGGCAATTAATTTATTGGGTAATATATTTTAAGTAAGTACCTACTTATTTCGTGATAAATTAAATTCAGGTTTAATTTGTTATTTGTATTAAAAAGGCTTCTAATTTTAAATGTCTAGATTTAGATTCGAATTAATGCCTATATTTTTTTGCAGACGTTTTTATCCACACTGTACGGAGCGAAACAAAGATAGAAATACAATATAAGTGAGAGGGAATGACTTGTCAAACGTATATTATCTATTCTTTATTGAGTTGGCACAGTTTGTACATTGTACTGTGTACATAGAATTTGTACTTATCAGAAAATTATCGGAAAACGTCACACTTTTTATAATTATTGTAGTTGTACTTTGAACTTTGAACAGGACACGATATTTTTATCATGTCCTGCTCAAAGTTAAAAACAATGACTTCATCTAGATTAAATAAATAAACTACAATTTAAAAACACAGGTGGTAGGTACCTAAGTAAGTATTATTATGTTCTGTACCTATTCATGTTGTCTTTAATTTCCATGCTGGCCCGGAAATATCTGCAAACCACTCCGTTCAGATTTGTTCGCCTTACACCGCTGTGAGTATTTACCTACTACCTACCTACATCGTACAATAAAGTGTAGGGAAGTACTCTACCTAAGTATTTATCAACAGGTGCGACCTTTGACTTGCTCATCGCGACAATTGCTACGCGTGCCGGTGTATCTGTTTATGTCTACCTACACTTATTTGTGGTTTGTACCTACTGCTTGTTCCACTCACTCTAAAAGGCTTTACTAGATATTATGTAGAGGTATTATCGTTTATTCAAACCCACTAAGTGTATCATTAGCATCAAAAAGTGTATCATGGCTTGTAAATCATGATGTAGAATTTTTATTTAAAATATTCTTGGCCGCAATAATCTCTGAAGGGTGCCCATAACGTTCCATGTAATAAGGGAATCTTATAAGTTAATAGGTATAAATCCCAGTTACACTTTCCTCGTCATGTCACTACGACTAGAAAGTGTTACTTATTTTAATAATTTATCTTCATCATCATCATCTGCCCATTAGCAGTCCAATGCTGGACATAGGCCTTTCTAATACCACGCCGCTAAACTTGACCCTCGGCCTTTGTCCAGCTACTACCATCCACCTTGCTCGTCACTTGTAAACTTTTTACCAACAATTTTGCCCGAGAGCTCGATATATAAATAATTTGGATATAAATTAAAGACCGCTGATTGCAGACCAGTAGGTAAAATACACTGACCCACTTTGCTTTTCACAACAATCAGGCTGTTAGGTATTTTCGTCACAAACTGACAGCCAAGAAAATTATTTCAGGAAATGACATTATGTTTGAACCGTTTTACGTATGTTTCTATATTTTACATTATATAATACTTATTATCGTTATCATCATTATTCACTCACTTTGAGTCTAGGCATAGATTACTTACTCTGTACGGTATTGTGCCTTCCATGTTCAAAGCCAGCCAAAAATCCATATACAGGGTGTAAACGAAATCATGTAATTCCTTCCAACCTCGTGATGTACTGCTGACATAGATTACCCAGCACGGGAAACATGGATTCAATAAAATAAAAATTACAAGAAGTAAACATTTGATCTTAACGTGAGGCATTTTAGCGCCCCAAGCGAATTGCGCGGCTATCGCTCGCCGCGAGGTCATTTAACTTGGGGCTCTAAAATACCTCACGTTAAGAACACATGTTTAATTCTTGTAATATTTTATGTATTGATTCCAAAAGTATCCCTTGCAGAGTTAATCTATGTATGTCCACTCTGTATGCCCAGCCAGTTTAGCAATTAAAAATGATACCATTGATAAGTAAAATTATTAGTTTTTGGCCATAGGAACCGGGCATTCTTCTTCTCTCATATCAGCATGACCTGCAAGAGAATAGCTCATGCCATGTTGAAAAAAATAACCTGTCAGCAAGGTTGGTAGCGGGGTTGACTGGCCTGGGTGTGCCGGACGTACTTAAGTATCGTGACTACTTTTAATACACCCCATATAATATTTCAGGCATTTGTCGCCACTATTAGGTCGTAGGCAATGGTTCCTTTACCGTAAAAATACCTACATAAATAAATGTAACAGTCGTATAATAGCATGTCATGCAAAGGTACTTACTACATAAGTAGGTATGTTAGTTCCTTTACATTTCTAATGATGTAATTTCGACTAGAGTTCACAGTTACATCTATTGTTTGAAATAAGTGTATTCCTTCTGTGAATGATATGTGGAAATTACTCAAATTACATAATGTATGTGGGCAATATTATGTACAAGTTTTTACGTGTGCGAACAAGTTGTTTTAAATATCATTTAATTTTGTAGCTATACCTATATATAGTTTCTTTTTTTGTAAGTAGGTATATCAGCGTTGTAACACAGGGTGTAAACGAAATCATGTATTTCCTTCAAACCTCGTGATGTACCTACTGCTGAAATAGATTAACCATGCACGGGATTCAATCAAAAAAATACAAGAAGTAAACATGTGCTCTTAACGTGAGGCATTTTAGCACTCCGAGTAAAATGACCGCGCGGCGAGCGATAGCGCGCTATTCGCTCGGGGCGCTAAAACGCCTCACGTTAAGAACACATGTTTACTTCTTGTATTTTTTTTAAATTGATTCTAGAAGTATCCGTGCAGGAAGGAATTACATGATTTCGTTTAGTTTACATCCTGTATATTAAGATAAAGATACGAATCATTCTGCATCCGCGTATCACTATAATCTACAAAGATATTTTTTAAATTACCTAAGAAGTATAAAAGATAAGAATTACGAGTTATAGGTGCGATAAGATAGGCATATTTTAGTACATCACGGCCTCCAGCAGGACATGGAAAATCCGTTTATGGCCTTATCTTTTAAGTAGAAAGTAGGTACTTAAGACTTGTGATACGTAGAATTGATTTTTGTTTATAATGTTTTGCATAGGCATTTTCTAATCGAATTTAGGTCAATATAATGATGGATTAATGTAAGTACCTACATGATTAGGTAATCTACGTAACAGTGCGCTAGGGTAAGCCCGTATGGGGTAAGTTCGATCAAATGGTTTGCCGTAGATTGTGACGATATTTATAATTGATGGCAAGAGTAGTATGCGACGCCATTTTATTCTGCTACTCACTTCAATCCGCGTCGTAATATTTTTACGAAAAATTCTGAAACTTACCTCACATCCGGACTTGCCGCCACGTCAACGCAACTTTAATGCATACCAAAAAAAACTTTAAAAAAATGGTAGGTGGCCATCTTACGTCCTTATTATGAACTCGGTAATCTATTTATCTGTGTTATAACTCAAGATTTGAAAAACATTTTTATTTCGAGGATTAATGCGATGAGATTTACATATAAATCAATATTTTTTTCCTATTTTCCTGTGCATATTTTTTCTAGAACATTCTGCTGGCACGAGACTAAAGCATTATGGGCACCATAGTAGGTATGGACTATGGACTCTACGTTTTTTTCCGTTTTTCCACAACTACCTCAGTAACACATGAGCTATTTAGATGTATAGAAGGCAAACATATGTTCTAAAGTTCTCCTGCAACATGCTACATACCTAATTAGCTTATTATTACTGTCGTGGGACAGACGCCCGCGCAAAGCAGTGGTGCTTTGCGCGGGCGTCTTCTCAGAATGAGAATAGTTTAGGCCTTAGTCCACCCCGCTGGTCTGGTGCGGGTTGGCAGACTACACATACCATCGAGAACTTTATGGAAACATTATCTAGTAGGTACATATTAATAAGTAGGTAGGTACTTAAGTAATATCAGAACGCCGTGTGTGTCCAATTAATTATGAATCCATCTAATAATAAAATTATTTTACGCGTTAATTGTTACTTTTACGCGTTAATTGTTACTTTTACGCGTTTTTTTTTTAAATAATAGCGGTTACTTACGTTATTGTTTACCTAACTACATACCTACCTAATGAAATAATATATTGACGTTTATAGTAAATCTCCTTTGTAGCCTCTTTTTACCATGTTGATAAAAGCCTCCTTCAACGTCAGCCTTTTTAGGGTTCCGTTGTCTAACTACCTAGGAACCCTTATAGTTTCGCCATGTCAATTTGTATGTAACAGCTGTTTCACTCGCAGACTAGGTATGAGTTAAGGAAATAGTGAGTCATCGTTTTTTTTTTAACCTTACTGTTCGGGGCTAGACCCCTACCAATCAAATTGCAAAAAAAAACGATGACACGCGAATGGACTATACAAGGTTAGTCGGAAAGGGGGTAGTACTAAGCCGCAGGCCACCTAAAGTACCATCACTGATGACTATTTAAAAGCAAGATTTCAAAATTCGATTATTTTTATTTGCATGCAAAAAGATGTTTATTTTAGTTATTTTTTTTAAGTTTTACCGTTTTCAGAAAATTAATGTTCTAATCCGTGACCCCAAATAATGACCTAAATGGTTAAAACAGCTGATCATAGCTATGGACAGATAGATTTTAGCATATTTTTACGAAATCTTTGAAAAGCTATTTCTCTTAAACTATGGAGTTTTGGGGAAAGTTTTAGAACAAAAGTTATCCCTTATTATGGCTACTTTAACACCCTTTCGGCTTAGTACCCCCTTTCCGACTAACCTTGTAGTGCTATTACTTACTACGGAATCCTACACTATGCGTGGTCCGACAGGCACTTGGCCGGATTTTTATCTGTCTTGTATTTGTCTCCTTCGACATCATTAAGTAAATTTTATAAGAAAATAACCATTTCATTTTAACAAATTCATTCTAAATAGTTAGGCTTTTTTCTATCACAAACTAAACAAGAAACTATCAGCATGAAGACGTCACTTTTAAAAACCGCAGTTACTAATGGTAAACAGAAAAATATAATAAGAAAATCTGATTTAGCGGAAAAAAACGAATAATAATAGTCCATTAGAGCCTGTTGACGTCAATGTGGTCGTACTACACAAACATAACAACGGATTTGTATAGCATTATGTAAACACATCCACACAGGCTTTACGACAAAGTACCTATAGTGATAAATAAAGGTGGTTTTTTCCCTTAATAAGTGATCCAATCTTCTAGAAGTTTTTACTTGAAACTTATTATTTTGTAAAACAACTATTTCTATCTTGTGACAATCTTGCATGTCTTGTCTATTCCAGAGAAATTATGTAGTTGTAATAGTGGCTTTTGATATGGTATGGCACGTTGGGAATAAATTTGAGATGGTCGGCTATGATTTTCTTTTTTCTATTCGACTACTTGTAGACATTGTTGCGGACCGTTTCTACGTAACCGGGCAGTTATTGGCGAGACCTGACGGATCTCCAACCAAAGTTTGGCTATGATCGGTTAGCTTCGGTGTTATAGAACGTTTTCTCTATCGTACGTTGCACTGTCTCTAATATAATATCTACCTATATATAGAATTATTAAAACCAATGTTCGTAAATTTAAAAAAATATTCGACGGCAATTCTGAGTTTGAATATAAAAATTATATGAAATATTTTCATCATCAACATTACCATTTCTGCACATATCAGCCCACTGTTGGGTATAAGCTTCCTCTGCCTTTACGCCATCTGTTTCGGTCCTGTTCTAGTCATATCCACTGCTTTCTCGCTATCTTTGCGTTTTAGTTTAATAATTAATTATTTATGACTTAAAACAAGTATTTTTAGTTTTATCTTTTATGAACACAAATGGTTACAAGAACTCTATATAGATATCAGACTGACAGTAGACGCACTCTAAAATAACCGATGCTAGCCGAACATCTCACTCTTGTCCCCTACGTGCCATATCAAAAGCCGGGTACTCTACTATGTTACTATCTCTGTGGTCGATTCCAAGAATGATAATGGAGGCTTGATTTCTGTTATTCACTGCCTATTATGTATTGTGAACACGTAAGACTTAATTGACAGAATAGTTCTCTCATTCTATTGACTCTATTCTACATTAGAGTATCTTCACGTGGAAAAACTGCTCATGCACTTTTACACGACAAATACACACAATTTTCAATATACAACGTGTTATTGAAATTTCGCAAAGGGGTCATTGTACCTACTCATAATTATGAACAACTTTAACTAGGGACCAATCCTGAAATTGCGAAAGAAAAAACTGCTGCTCCATACATTTATTTCCATTTTTTTGCTTTTTTTTTCGCGATTTCGTTATTGGTCCTTATTAAAAGTTGTTCATAATGATGAGTACAATGAGCCCTTAAGAGGTTTTGCGTTATTTCAATTAGGTAGTACACCTTGTATATTGCAGAGTTTAGATAAATAGTGCATCTGTGCAACGGGTACAACATATAACCTACCTATTCGTTTACTGTACCACATTATAGTGTACATTGGACCAACAATAATGAACATTCTATATACTTACTATATCCGGGTTATTAATCCATACGCTGCCTATCATTTTAAAAACAGCAGAATTTTTTACTCTGTTTTTCCTAAAAGTACAAGAAGTGGAAAAATAACATGATAACAACGGTTAAGGTTTTAGTAAACAATCGAAGTAAAGTGTGGACCAGAGTACTTTATAGAATCCCTGACTACGCAGCAGTAATTACCTACTCGATGTTTTGATTTTATAGAATTGTTGGACTTTTGACAGTTAGACGTCGATCCCAATCCCACCGTTGACTACTGAATTGGTATTTTCCCAGATCAACCAGGTTTAATTTTTGACGCTTTACGAAAGTCTCACTTTGGTCCTTATTTGGGGTCACTGGCAGTCAAACAAGTGCCAAGGGCTATCTACTGGGTAGATACACCATTTCATAACATTTTAGGGAATGTATTGTGATGTTATTAAGTATGTTATTATCAAAGAGAGTAAATATCTACTACCTTTGAATGTATTTGATTCCTACCTTTCTACTTACAATATTTATAATGTTTATGTAAATAATCTGCGTGTACAGGACAGGTTACTGATAGTTAAAACAGTGAATTCAGCCCAGCACTGCAAATCTGTGAAAAGTATACCTACCCAACTTTTTCTAATATTCCGATGTAAAAACTACTTTTTTTGCAAAATTTGCTACATGCTAGTATTGATTTTATATCAAAAATATCTAAAATGATTGAAAATTTAAGTCGGAATAGTCGGAAAACTCCGAGATTTCAACTTATTTTCAAAATGATGGGCTGAATTCGCTGTTTCAGTTTTCGGTACATTGTCCCTTATACACTCAGTAGATATATATTTTCTTGTTCGATAAATCTGACAAATGGCAAGCCTTTATTTCCTGAATACTGGAAATTGTCAGTATGTACTTAATTATATTATAAATTGATAGACTTATCTTAGTTGTATGCCATATGCACCGACCCCCATAACCAGAAATTATCACCTAAATGAATACATGCCTACGCATTTCTAGATCTTGTGCTGTTATCATAAAAAAATGGTTGATATTAGCTGATAAAGATAAAATAAATACGTAAAGACTAGATTTTTTTAACGTTGATAATGAAAAATGTTATCAGAAGGCCGTTAAGAGTAGGTAATTACTAAGCAAGAAAACGTTTAATACAATAATCAAAAAAATAAGCGGTCTCCCGGATATGAATCAAACAGGACAAAACAAACGACCATTCTGAAATAAAATTTTAATTCTAAACTGTAGGTTCGCAGTTCCATTCTAGAAGAATCGAATAATTAAATGGTCTGTCTGGCCTTTTCCCAAATATGTTGGGGTCAGCTTCCAGTCTAACCAGATGCGGCTGAATACCAGTATTTTACACGGAGCGACTGCCATCAGGCCTCCGCAACGTATGGGCAAGGCCGATATCCTAAGGTTAGACTGGTTGTCAGACTTTCGGGCTTCCGACTACCCGTAAAGACTGTCATAAGGATTTGTATGACACCCAGGACCCACGGTTTAACGTGCTCTCCGAGACACGGAGGGGTCTTGATGTGTAACGAATGGTTACCCATCCACGGACTGACCGCGGCAAGCGCAGCATAACCTTGCAAATCATTTGATTTGCGTGATTGTTAATTAGCCACGAGCACCTAATCGAACAACCAAACACAAATGTATAAGTTAAGCTCATTGTTCACAATTATAATTATGCTCATTTGTACGGCAATCCGGCAAAATTATAATTAGAATTAACTTCGCATGTGTAAAATAGGTAGTGTGCTGCCAACATTTTCTAATGTTCATAAAGAATAATCTAGTAGGTACTTTGATTAATTTACATATATTATAACGTAATCAATCTAGACTTCAAAATTTATTCTGTTTGAATTTAATTAGGTATGACGCAGACCATCTGTTTATTATGATTCTGTGCCACAAAAATATTTATTTTATTATTAAACCAAACAAAGACACGTTTACCTATTTATATCTGACAACCGGTTTTGTTAATTTCAAAATAAGTTAGTGTTGAGCACAACATGTTTTTGCTAGGTTGATCTACATTCCATATAAAAAAGACCTTGCCCATTATTAAAAAAAATGCATAAATATGTACATTATTTGCATGGGTACAAATAACAAAGCTATTATATACTATATATTTCCTATTAATAAAACTTTTATATACAATATGTAATAAAAACCCTGTTCGATCTGAAAGGGGCACAAAGGTACCGCAAGAACATCACTAAAAACAAATAAAAAGAACACATGATTAATGAATTACCTAAAAAATATTATTATTATTCAAAAATGCACGTTTTGAGTACCCAAATTACCCCAATTTCCCTAAAACACGCTTAAAGGCACCATCGCTGACTAGGTGTTGTCAAATTTTGTGAATTTGCTATATTTTATGGAAATTGAGATAATTTGGGTACCTACTAAAAACGTGAAGTTATAAATAACAATAACATTTTTATATTCATTAATAATGTTTTTTTATTTATTTTTAGTAACATTATTGCGGTATCTTTGTACCCCTTTTGGATCGGACAGTGTTTTTTTTACATATTGTATAGAGCCATAAAACGGCAAATACCTGTGTGGATAAAACACAATAAATGCATAATAGTATTCGATATGGAAACCGTATAGTCCATATACCTACTATAAATGCTGATTTACACGGTAAACAAAGCATATCTATCTAGCCCCTGACTAATCAAAAAGGCGTGCTTCTGCCTACTAACTATAAATTATTATTGTCTTTATAGCTGATATCTATTGCGTAACATTATGTTATGCCACAATTCCCGACACGCCACCATGTTTGACATAAATAAAGTAACGGGTAACTATATCATGGCACACACCTCCGGATCAATTAATATCTGCTAAATAAGAAGATTTACGATTTATCTCGCATGTAAATAGATTCATGTCATCGTCTTGGCTCATTGTAGTATAAAATTATATCCAAAATCGCTGTAACTGCCTCGTCGGTCTAGTGGTAGCAAGCGCGACTGCTGATGGTGAGGTCCTGAGTTCAATCCCCAGGTCGGGCAAAGTGTTATTCTGTTCTTCCGTGTGGAATTCCTCAGTAGCAGCCCGGAGTTTGAATTTGTGACCGGTTGATGGCAATAGGCTCGCCCCCTATTACGTGAAACTTAAACATAACGGCGAAATGAGGATGTTACTGTACACCTCTGCACTACCCTCGGGTAATACAGGCGTGAAGTTATGTTATGTAAAATCGCTGAATAGATTCTGAATTTGTGAGATTTATTTAACTTGAACAGATTCATTAGAATATCTCTTACTATATGTAAAGAAAGTCTAAACACACTTAACGATACCTAGTTTACAAATATTAGTCACAACACAAGATGACCCTAAGCTTAGCCACAAAGAGCATAAAGGTAAAAGCGTGAAGAAAGCTAGAAAGTTACCATAGTATAATGTAAGGACTGTTAGATAATGTTAGTGACAATATTACTGTGTATATGTGATGGTGTTTATATAAGGTCCATCCACAACAGCAGCCCTTCTCCACGAGTGACGATACTTCAGTACGTCCGGCGCACCAAGGGTAGTCAGCCCCGCTACCAACCTTGGTAACTGGCTAATCTTTTCTTCACAATATGAGCTAGATACATAGAAGTAGGCCAAAGAAAAGATGGATGGATTGTGTGAAGGATTATATGAGTAAAAAAGGAGTGAGTACTGAGATGACGGCTGATAGAGGAGAATGGAAGAGGAATACGTGTTGTGCCGACCCCACTTAGTATGGGATAAGGCCAGGGATATTATAGCGGTGATAGCCTAGTGGTGTGACCGTCAGACTGCCAAGTCATAGGTCGGCACGCACCTCTGAGTTTTCGGATTCATGTGCGTATTGTATAATTATCACTTGCTTAAAAACGGTGAAGGAAAACATCGTGAGGAAACCAACCGGCATGCCTGAGAGATATTTCTCGACGGCATGTGAAGCCAAGTCAGAGGCTCGTGGGCGGCTTAAACTCTGACACCAGGTTAATCAATAACCACACGAAAAGAAAGAAAGAAGGGATATGATGACGATGATGAGCTATTCTCTTATAGCTCGTGCCGACACGCGAAAGAACTAGCCGGTAAATGTCCACTGCTGAACATGAAGGCCTCCTAGCAGAACAGAGTCCGTTACAAATTGAAATGAACTCTCTATTGCAATTTGTATTCTATCTGTTCTGTTGCAACTTACAATACAACAAACGCTCACGAGGGAGAGTGTCCATGAGTTCCACATGATGAGCGGATTGGTAACCGCAATGTGTTAACATTAACACAGTTTATTTATTCTTTTTTTTAACAAAAAAGTTTATTCTTTTTTTGGCATAAAAACGCTTTGCTAAGATTGAAAAAAAGATGTAAAGTAAAATTCGTAGACATATATCATTAATCTGTGGTAGATTTATATGGTATTCGAGGAGGATGCTCATCCTCGTGATGACACGAGGTCGTAGACATATATCATTAATCTGTGACACGAGGTTCAGTTTCCACCAAGCCGAAAAATCCCCGCGCACTTTTTTAATGTCACTGAATAAAAAACTGTATCAGTAATGCCTTTAAATATAAAATTCGACGCTCGGGTATGCTCGGGCTTGCGCAAGGAAACGCTTGATGTCTACATTGAATTTCATATTTAAAGTCAATATTGATATAGTTTACTTAATCAGTGAAATGTTAAAAGTGCTCGAGCATCCGCGAGTGTTTTTCCGGTTGGTGGAAACAGACCCAAAATGCATTTCCATCTACAACTGTTTGGTAAAGTCGGTAAAGGTTAGAGCGTAGTGCAAAATTTATGAAGGTCAATATTATCGATATTTTATACGGAAAAGTTACACAAAAAATATTATTGCGTCGTATAAAACTCTTCTACGATATTCATAATATAAAATTATATAAGTACCTACCTACTCCTAATCTTTCATATTATGCACTTACAAAATAACACGACAAAATAAACAAAGTTAGATTGTTATTGATACGAATCCTTGTAACTGATAATAGCAAATTTCACAAGAATTCCGTTATCAGGGTTGTATCCTAGTTACAGTCTGTGTCTAGACTAGACTTCTTATCTATTTCCTATCGCTATCGCGTTTAATCGACCTCCAACAAGCCCAGCTTAGGCCTAAATTGACAAACAGACAAAATTACGTTAAACTGGTTGCAAGCTGTGCTCGTAAAAGTAATATTATGGCGTGATGCTTTCGTCTTATCTTCTAATGGTTAAAGAAATTTATTTTCTCAAAAGAATTACAAATTCACTTACTGAAAAAAAATATAAACTAATTAACAATGTTTGCTAGTGGAAGAACTTCTATATTGAATCTTCTATATTGTGAAATTCGAATACGTCTAGATCTTGAAGTCCATGCCCAGTTGGAAGAAGCGTAATTGCGATTCCTTTGGTTACCTATCCAACTTGGCCCTAATCACACGTTGACTAGCGAATTGTTAATCAATTTACAGACCTAAGCCTTTATTCCAAGGCATTTAATCGCCAAAATATTGTAACAGACTTAAACCATATGGTTAAGCGACCATGGCACAGCGGAAAACTCATATCATAATTAAAATTATACATCAGTACCTACATAGGTAGGCACAGCTCCATTCTCTGACATCTATAAATAAACTGTAGTTTTATTAATTTTGTAAACCTGCTGCATCATTGGACCCTTTACGTCAATAGCAGTCGTTGACCCGCGTTTGACTTGTACAATGTTTATGCATATATTGTATACAATGTGTCCCAGTATGTAGTATTACTACTTTAAAGGCGGTATATACACACAATTTCATCAACAAAAGCACGTGACACATAGGGCGTAAACCCAATTACAAATCCCCCCCCCCCCCTTTCTCGAAGACGTGATATGTTGGTATTTGGCTTGTTAGTATACATATTCAAACACTCACAACTCCAGACCTAGATGTCACAAAGGCGTGATAGTTGTTTTATTTTGTAGAACAACTCAAAAACTAATTTTAAAAACATAAAAGACACGTGTTACCCCATATAGTTTTTTTAGAAAATGTGAAAATAATGTGTAATATTATGTATAAAATTTAAATTTCATGTCTCATTACAAAAAATGCTTAACTTATGTATGGCAGTTTGATATTTCTTCTGGTTGTCTATGCTATTAGGTTTCAAATGACATTAAATTTACGCCTCTGTGAGGCCTAGGTCTTAAGTCGTGGGTGTTTGAGTATGTAGAGGTCGAAATAGTCCAATACTAAAATTATAAAATAATCTTTTGGGGGTGTACCTAGACCCCACAAGTGGGGTGTTTTTGTCGATAAAATTGAGTATATACATTAAAATTTTAGTACTACATACTGGGTCACACTGTAAGTAAACATATAATTATGTGAACTTTATACGTATTATTATTTCCCTTCACTTATATTTTATTTATTTTGTTTTGTTTCCGCGGGTTCTAGAACATTATTATGATATTTATTAACCAAGGGATACGTTGCCTTTTTTAATAAGTATAAAAAAATGTTTACAAACGAAGAATCTGGAGGAAAAACCCGCAATAAAATATATCCGTGAGTTGGATTGGATATGGATATGACTCAAATCGATTAGAATATTGAAAATTCAGATCACTGTGTCACAAAATATCTATGCCGTTCTAATTATTTACAATGCAAAGTAGGAATGTAGGGTTCCATACACTTTTCAATAGAAATGTTTAACAAAAAGGAACATTTATTTTTATTCGTTAAGGTAAAGCAATAAGAAAGGTCTACTTTTCAAAATAACTTCATTTTTAATTTCGGCATTGCATGCAGCTACTGATATATTGTGTCGCAATTTATCTCATTACAAAGGATAAAGTACCTATGTTGTATGAGTATAATCTGTATAATTGACGTGTAAACAAGTAAAACTTGTCAACTTGCGCGCAACTTACGCGCTTACAACTAGGTAGGTGCCTACAGGGTCAATAACTATGGGTATTTAAAGCTATAGATACCATATAATTATTCCTGTATACCCCTGCACTCATTCTATTGAATTTAATCATATTACTTATCCAGAACGAAATACATACGCCATACGTCGTTTCGGAACTAAGGACCATTTTTATTTTAAGCAAAATGGCCGTATATTTAAGTCCGGAAAGAATTAGACCACAGACATTAATCACCTAAAGTGTTTTATTTAATTTGCATATTTGTTCAAACAGAGCATACATTAAACAGTAGGCAGGTATTGTATTAAATATATTTTTGTACCATTAAGTGACGTATAACAACTAGGTAGGTACATATAAATTCGGAACACTTCCGAATTTGTGTCTACTGCTCACTATACAATGCTTAGACTTGATATTTCTGATGTAAATGCATAATATATTTATGTTAACGCTGCAGTTTTATTTATAGAATTAATGTTAAATACCTACAGGTGGCATCATGTCATAGGTTTCAGACCATAATGTTTATAATTATTTATGTTATCGTTTTAAACTTAAACTAAAATTTCACAGGCAAAAAGCGTTAGCAGGCATCAAACAAAAGCCTCTTATCGTATTTTCCACTGTGTACCTAATCAAACCACAAGCAGCTTAGCTTATCATACCTAAACACTCCCGGACTTTCGCATTCGGATCAACATAAGAATCAAAACAAGAACGGTGCAAAAATGCGGTTTGCATTAAAAAATATCTGCGGCGTACGACTCACAGCTCTCACGAGTTCAAACAAGGTCGGTCAAAGTCCAATTTCGGTTTGCGTCGCACGCCGACCGGCTGCCGGCTGCCTGTGTACAGTGCAAACAGCAATCCAAACATACGTACCTAGATGATGAACGTATTCTGGATCACTCTTCGGTCTAGACACTATTTTTGTCAACGTAATAAATAGACGAGTGCTTAGTAGTTAAGTACTTTTTTATTTTTGTTAACTCAAAATGATTTAAGCGGTTTTGTAATCGCCGTAATGATTTTTTAGAGATACCGAGCATATTCCACTGATCATTTCCTAAAACGTCCATTAGACACTATTCTTTATTCGTCAAACAAGTCATTAATAGTATCAACAAAATTTAAATTATCATTACCACCTGGTTTTTTACAGGAGAATTGCCCTAACCTTTGCCCCGCTAAAAAAGTAAAAGCTGTGTCATTAACACCGCCAAAATTGCCACATTGGCTCCGTGCCATACGTCAAACTATTCTATTCTAATAGTAATATTTTGTAACATGTCTGGATGTATATTGTTGCGATACCTATATATATTTCGTATAGTCAACATAATTATACTTGTAAATTGTAATGTCCTTAATAAAGGTAGAATGTTCGAGAATACTTTGTCAACTGCAATACACATGTTGACTCTACGTTTGCCTGACTGGACTTTTAATCTATCTAGTATAACGACTAACCACTTTTTAAACCTACTGAACAACTTTCATAGTCATCACTCATCATACAAGTTCGATGGTAAATCCCATACCTAGTTTATGGCATTTATTAACTCGCAACCGGATGCCATCAAACGGAAATAAAAATACGCTTCAAAGAATGCATTTTCTTTGTGAAATGAAGGAAAATCAATCGTCGAATCTTGGTTTACATAAACATATTTTCTTATTTCTTAACTTATAATTGCTAATGGAAACTATAAACATTGCTAATTTATGTAAAACTTTAATAATTATGCATATAACTGTACGTCATTCAGTTGTTTAACATATTTTATTGTCTGTTATTTGGCATTTTATGTAAAGTTGAGAAAAAATAAAAACTCATTAATTTTATAATGTATAATGTAGAGAAAAAATAGATTCTAATTTATTTTAAATTAGACAAGTCTTTAAACAATGTAGGTAATTGAGTACCTACACTACGACGTTATTTACTATCGAGAAAATAGAAGTCATATAATATAGTTTCCAAATGTTTAGCGAACGATGTTCTTATACATATCCATTTAATACATTTTATACGTAAATCGAAAAAATATCTCAAAAGTTATTTGAATTTATTATTGAAAGTGCATGTCGTATTTTCAGGGACATACATGAAAATTTAAATGTTCGATAGTTGTGCAGATTCACACGTCACCATAATATAACGTTGGCGAAAAATAGAAAATGTCCTCAATTTTATTTGCGTCTGGATGACACAGTTGTTCTACACAAGTACATATAATTTTCCGTAAGCATATACTTCCACAAAAGACGTCATTCCACGTGTTTTCATTGATTGAGTAAGCACCGGTATGATAAGTTTTTATTTCATTTTTAATATAACAATAAATATTAAAATACCATTCCGCCTCGCTGCGGTTGGAGCACTGTTTTTATAGTTTTTTTTTATTTTTTTATTTGGTTATTTTTAATTATGTAAAATAATATGGCACAAATAAAGAATAAGTATAATGTTTAAATTATAATTTTTTGGGTTTTCACAATTAATTTTAATTTTGTATTTATTAAAAGTTATTTTAAACTACTCGGTTTATTCTTAACTAGCTGTGTCTTCACGGCTCCGCCCGTACCCTATGTTACTCAGTGATAATGTAGCTTTCTAACGGCAAAAGAATTTTTGAAATCGGTCCAGTAGTTTTTATGTTTATTCGTTACATACAAAGATATAGAAATACAAATCTTTCCTCTTTATAATATTAATATAGAAGTATAGATAAGATCCTAACCCTACAAGAAGTTTTTTAAGCAGGTGTGTCACTTATTAAATGTTTTATTCATAGGTGATGGACAAAACAGCTTACATTAGCGTGTTAACGGTTAAATCTTTACATTTTTTAACAAATTTTAAAATCATCCGTTCAGTTGTACTTGAAAATTTAGAGCGGAAAGCACAAACTAACCTTGACCGACATTGATTAAATATTCGAGAATTAATTACAGCAGTTTCAATGGTCATCAAATGGATTACCTAACGAATTGGAAGCGAACATGTAAAATGATGGAAAATGTGAGAATGAATGCGAAAGGTGGGGGCAACGACCCTGCTTTCGTCTCTACCTAGAATGTTCTGGTGAACTGCTACGGCTGTATGCCTATAATGCTATCGTATAGAGACGTAAATGCACTTACGCCCGATTCCTATAATGTACGAAGCGTTATTGGTTAAAGTTGAGACTCTTGTATCTGTAGCAAAAATGAAGCAAAGTCCTCATTGCTTTGCATAGTAAACCCAATGGAAGTAGCTATCACAGGTAAAATTAGCTTACGAGTCTATTTATATTACGTCTATTTATTTATAGCTTGGCAAATAAAATCTACCATTGGTAAGCAAAACGATTCGTTTTTGTTTATAGGAACCTGGCATCCATGCCCCTCATTCCATAATGTCATAAAATATGTAGATCTATGACTTAAACGTGGTCGACGTGTACTTAACCAGTCCTTGAAATCAATTGTTTACTTCTTAACTGTGTTGGTTTAGGTAGTATTTAAATATCATTACCTATTTGCGATTTAAATCGTATTGCAAACAAGTTTGACTGACAAAACGTTTAGTTTATCGAACATGTGTGACAAATCTCGACATAAAGACCCTTGTGGCGTAGACCGCATATAGTCATTTACTTCCTTCTTGATGACGTTCTATATTAAACTTAATAGGTAAATAGTATGAACATTATACGAAAAAAAAACGCATAAACGACTACCTGTCATAAAAATCCTTGCATGAAAATATTAAGCCTTACTTCCGCGATATTGTATTGGCACTATTTGTTATGTTGATAATTTAATATTTATATGTAGTGTTTTCAATAATCTTATTCAACAAAGACGACAATAGAAGAATATTTTATTGGTCGACTCCTATGATTTACCGAGCGTTATTGGTTAAAATGTTACTCTTGTATAATAAACCAAATCTTGTATAATGTACCAATAATAAAGCAAAGACCCCATAACTAACACTTAGGTTTGTAGATTTTATCACAGGTAAAATTAGTTTACGAGTTCATTTGTCAATAAAAACGCTACCAATGGTAAACAAAACGATTCGTTTTTGTTCATAGGAACCAAGCATAATTATGTCGATATACCTATACAAGGCTAGTCGGAAAGTACTAAGCCGCGGGCCACTTAATGTATCACTGATGATCGTATTAAAGAAAGAATCAAAATTACAAAATACGAAAAAAAGTCATTGAAAAATGATTTTTAATTTAGTTTCTTCAAAAATTCTTCATCCCTGCTTAAGTAACGAATTCAGAAAATGAAGCTTCTAATCCGTGACCCCAAATATGGCCTAAAATGTAAACATAGCTAGTCATAGCCGAGGATAGATAGAATTTAGCATATTTTTTATGAAATCTTTGAACAGCTATTTCACTTAAACTATTGACTTTTGGGGAAAGTTGTAGAACAAAAGTAATCCATTATTATAGTTACTTTAACACCCTTTCGGCTTAGTACCCCCTTTCCGACTAATCTTGTATACGTAGAATCACTTAATTTTCATTTCATATGCGGTTATTTGCCCTTGATTTTTAACTGCCCATTGTGTGAATGACATACGTTCTTATGACGAGGTATTTTGGATTTTCCTGGATGTTATTAAACGCCATAGAACGTATACGCTACACTCAACTTGTATCTCCAGACAATAGCTGACACCTTATCATAATCAGTTATGAAAATAGGTAATCGATTATGGAAATACATTTTCAGTACACACCGACCGACGTTAAAGTTTCTAAGAAGGGCATTGACCGGCGCCGGTAGAAGTTTCCTGACCTCCCCCCTAAAAGGCAGAAGAAGTACAGAATGCGTACAAGGACACAAGCAAAATGCCACCTTGTAATTGCGTAGACGGCGAGACTGACACACCCATTGATTACACAAGCCAAACTTAAGTACATGTACTGTAGATACGACTGTTATTCATTGCAGCAGATTTGTTTTAGCTACACCAAAGTAAATAGTCTTTGTGTATTTATGATACTTAGTAAAACCGTACAGTTGCGACTAAAAATTGCATAAATTATCAAAGCGAGTCGAACAAGCTTAAAACAAAAGTCACGCATCACGGCAATATTATCAATTTGAGGCGTTGCAACACACCTCTTTAATTGACCACACATTAAACCGATAAGCACGTACTAAAGACTTATTGTGTTGGAGAAGTCACGGTTATGTGACGTAGTATGAACGAGTACATACGTGCAACATCGGCAAACTTAGCGGTCGGCCACCGATAAAGCCAAAACGATCGCACACAGGCTAGGCGCGGCGCCGCGCCGCACCGCGTACATTGTCAGTTTATGAGGCAGACCTTTAAACTGAATTGGTCTCAATCTTCTTTTGCTGAATCACACAGAACAATTCTCACATCTTCAAAGTGTCTTAACTGGCTCAAGTGTAAATCGGGCAGGGCTGTCGTATCGAAAGCTATTCAGAGCATTTTGTTGTCAAAATGTATTACCGCCAATTTAGTCCACAGTACCTGCATTGTCGTATCGGTTGAGTAAAGTTGGACTTTGATCAGCGGGCCTCGTTCGTACTACGACCTGCTTTAGGAGGCCAGTATAAGGAGACATCTTATTTATTCTAAACAACTAAGCTACGTCGACCTACGCGAAAAACATAACTTTGGTCATTATTCTGATTTTAAAATCTTCATTACACATTGCACAACTTATTTAATAGATAATTTAGTTAAATAATAGACGTTCGTTGATTAATAATAACAATTCGCATTTTATCAGACTATTACTAAAGATTAAAGGATCTTAATAAGGATCACTTCCATCCATGTACATAATATATTTTTTAATTAAAACAGAATAAAGAAATATCCTAGTACTCTTATGAGTTGGAACTTTGGAAGACGAAGAAGTAGGTACTAATAATCTATCTAAAAAGTTAAAGAATTTATTCGCCCTACTTTTTTTAAATATTTGAAGTATCTAGGCACTCGAGATTTCGAATGCCACTTCTATAAGTACCACGTAACTTACGCATTAGAGATTAGATGTCAAAATAGATAATGTGGTACGGAGCTATCTCGATAAAAAGTGAAATCGATAACAGCAATGCGGAACATATTATTGTGGTCATGTTCTTTATGCTGTGATGTAGTCATATCATGAAGAAGACAACCTTATCTTGTTTGTATAAGATTTTACGTGCTAACGGCATCGGTACGAATAGCAGAAATCTAAATAATAAGACAATACAAATTCACATCTTGCTTCTTTAGAGCCATCACACACTGTCAAATTTCTGCCAGCGACCATAAATTTCTGTGGTTTTCTTCATAATTGAAAGTATTTACGCACTTGGTCGCCGTCTCGCCGTGCGTAAACATTTCCAAATATGACTCAAATGAAAGAATTAACGGTTTCCGGCGACCAAGTCGCCCACGACCAAGTCGACAGTGCGTGATGGCTCTTATACCATAAACACTCTTAAAGTTGGCGGGCAATGGTTATTGCCAAACTATACCTACTGTAAACGTAAAATGTGAATGTTACCAAGTAGACAGGATATTATACTATATACGTGTCCGCAGACTCATTGTGAACACAGTTGAAAAAATATATTTACTCCTTGTGAACCAATATAAGTACCCTACTTTTAATTCATGGATTTTAATATGCAAAACATTCAACTCGAACTGAGAATTGTGTTAGGCAATCTTTTACTAGCGACATCTGGCATTTATTGACAACATCGTGACATGTGGTTTGAGCGTCGACATATAAAATCACGAGGCAAGAGTCTCGCACGGAACTCGTGATCGATTGCAATACCAAACATATAGCGCCATCTCGAGGAAAATTGGATAAACTTTAAGATTATATTGTGGTTTCTTGTTGTTTAGACCTAAATACCTACCTTGGTATCGAACTATTTGTCACGCAATTTCCAACACAGATGGCGGTTTCAGTTCTTGAGTAATACACAACGTAAATTATTAGCTTGAGTACAGCTAGTTTTATCCTTCAATATCGGCCGTGGTCGAAACAAAAAAAGTATTCGATTTCGCTGCTCTTGTTCATTTCCACCCTCTAAAGTGCTTGTAGCTGACTACAGAAATCTAAAGAACATTCTGGATCAAAAATCGTAGCTAGAAAGCGGATCTAAAGGAAAATATAGAGCTAACATTTCTTATGGTCATATCAGCATAGCACAAAGAGCATAATCAGAAGATAGTTGCTTTGAACAATTTTGCACCCACTATAAAACAAATTTTGTTGCTCGTTTGTAGGACAACGAGCCCCTGCGTATCTAAATCTACACACCTTAAACGTCCCGCCGATCCCAGTTCTTGGGCCGGGCGCGCGTAGCACATAGCGTAGGTCAGCGTGGTATAAAGACTGCGATTGGGTAATCGCTATTCTTGCTCACTTTCTCGTAGTAAACTGCTCGTAGGTATCCTATATAAGGCCTCAGCCAAAAAAAAATATTTTAATAGGGATCAGTGATATGTAGAACGCTCGTAGCACGTAGCGCAGGTTCGCGTAGCAAGGAGACTGACGGGCTCAGACCGATAAAAATTGATCTGAGCTGACGGGATATTTGGGTTGGGAGGTAGTGCTTCCAGATCTACTGTACCTAATTACAATAGATTTAAATGTCATGTTGGCTTTCCTACTGTATGTTGTAAAAATTAAAATACAGTCTAGGGATTCGCTGTATTTCATTTCATAGAAATCTAATCCAATGTACTCATTCTTAAATTTTTCTCGTAAAACTGTAATTTTAGTTTTGTGATCTGGAAGTGCTTGTAGGCCTAGGGAGAGGGATGTGGTGCTAACGAAACTCGTTTAATGATGTTCCTGATAATAGTCTTCATAACTTTGTTGAAAACGCCTCAATAATGATTTTGGCATTCACTATTTCGTGATCTCGCAATATGCCGAGCTCTCGAATTCAACACTACAGGTAAACATACCAATCTACTTGACTTTGAATAATATTGTAAATGACCGAATTTAGTTTCGACTAGAGCTGCATCCGATACTTCTGAAGGAGTTAGAATATATTCCATTAATTAAATAAAAAACATTTTAACAAAAATAAAATCGACTTCAAAAAAACGAAGAAAAGAATAAAATAATTACCATATTATAAAATTTACAGTTTCAGAAGTCGGTGCTAATCCACGCTGAACCAAATTGAAGGCACCGACTTCTGAAACTGTTAATTTTATAATATGGTAATTATTTTATTCCATTCTTCGTTTTTTTGAAGCCGGTTTTATTTTTGTTAAAATATTTTTTTTTTCATTTTAGTGGCCTTTATTAAAATATGGCTGGACCTACTAAAGACGCTGCTCGTAACATAATCACATCATCACATTATGCGTACTGTTCGCGATTGAGGAGTTCCATGTCTATCTCCGAAATTCTTCATCAGATCTTCACCAAATTTAAGTGGGACCATCTCGAAAGAATACTCTTTCAAACAAAAAAGATTTATTTAAATCGGTTTATAAATCAAGGTGTAGTGCGGTAACAAACATTAAAAAAAAACATGCCGGCGAATTGAGAACCTCCGGTTTTTTTTGGAAGTCGGTTAAATACGTATTACTTGATCAACTTTGCAAACATTATCTATAACTTCCTTGACTGCCTTGTTGATATAGTGGTCGCAAGCGCGACTGCTGAGCATAGGGTCCTGGGTTCGATCCCCAGGTCGGGCAAAGTGTTACTGGATCCATTAGTAATTTCTCAGTAGTAGCGTCTGGATTTGGCAATAGGCCCGCCCCCTATTACATGGGACTTAAAAAAACATTTTTTACAAAAATTTTAAACCGACTTCAAAAAAGAATAAAATAATTACCATATAAAATTAACAGTTTCAGAAGTCGGTGCTGATCCACGCTGAACCAAATTGAAGGCACCGACTTCTGAAACTGTTAAATTGATTCTGATTCTGTGTTTGATTCTGATTCATGTTATAAATAACGTAAACCAGTTATGTGCTAATATTAAATAGATATGAAAGAATGACTTTTAAACCATTAGTATCTCTCAATGACGATGACCTTATAAAATATACGTACTTACCTAAAATTAATTTGACGCATAAATGTACCTCAGCTTAAGATTAAAGAAAATAAAATTTCAAATGCATGTGGGATTAGTAAAATCATCATTAATTTGGAAACTTGTTTAAAACAGTGTAATTTCAGATAACAGGATTTATCATATTAAGCAGTTACTAAAAATTTGTATTGGTCACATTTAAATTTTATCCCCATTATTTCAGCATCCATTTACCGAGAAATGCACAAAGCCTAACGAGAGTAAAGTGTATAATGTATTTATGGGTTATCGATATGACAAAAAGACTCAACTATACAGATCGTGGTTAATTTGTTTTTACCGCTTTGCAAACATATGCAAACTCACTCCTGTCTCTTTTTCGTGTGGTTAGTGAGTAACCTGGTGTCAGAGTTTATGCCGCCCATGTGCCTCTGACTTAGCTTCACATGCCGTCGAGAAATATCCCTCAGGCATGCTGGTTTCCACACGATGTTTTCCTTCACCGTTTTTTAACAAGTGATAATTATACAATACGCACATGAATCCGAAAAGTCAGAGGTGCGTGCCTTAGGTTCGAACTAGAGACCTATGACTTGGCAGTTCGTCGGTCACACCACTAGGCTATCACTGCTATGATGCACTCACTCCTGTCATCACCGAAGAGTAAGGTGAGATGTATCCACCAACACATACCGGTACAGTTTGCTCATGACGGTACTAAGTTCCATCCATAAGGAATCATGAAACTGTAACTCGCTACTTCTGAGGATTTCCTATGAGAAAAAACCAATTAAATCATAAGAATGAATTTATACACAAACAATAACCTATCGTGTGCCGTGAGAAAACGACCTTGCAATCAGGCATTGCTTATCTACTTAATAAATCTCTAACTCTTGAAGTTACGGACAACGCACAGTAGACCGGTGGGTCTAGAACTATGAAATTTTGCACACGAGTTCTTTATATAACGTTGGTGAGCACTAAGATAGGTTTTTGAAAATTCATCCCGTAAGGTTAATAGGGGACCCGATAGGAAATCCCACGGGCACACGGCTAGTACCTAATATTTTAATATGCATCACGTGGAGTTATAATAGCTTCTCGAAGAATTAGCCCATTGAAAATTATTTAAATTGCCTTTTATAATGGGCCTAGGATTAGTCATCTATTTACTGAGAATTTTCTAAGGAAAATCTCGAGTCATCGCATTCTAGTGACGCTAGTCTAAGTTAGGTTTTCTTTAAGTTCTTAGAATATAATGTGTTACTTCCATTACAAGGAGATAATCGCTCATCAAATATTGTTACATCGAGTTTTACCTTTTAGTACTTAGATAAGTTAGCACGCTAAGTTAATGTAATGCTTTGAGCTGATAGACAAATATCTAGGTATTCAATGTTAGCACAATAAACAAGTACCTATATTATGCGAATATATATCCATATATCCACACGTAATCAAAAGCTTCAAAATGACACGATCTAAGGTTATGTACCTATCATACTGAACCTCAAAAATACTCCAAACTATTGATTTCTCAAAACTAATAAAGCCGCTCACCAACTGCTATACACGGCCACGCTAAGCACTTAGGATCACCCGCTGTGACACACGAATACCTAGGTTAGCCACTGATGCGTGGCTTTTTTATGTCACACACACACACGCGTGGATCGCTCTGCATTGTCGCCCACGGCCACACGTAGTACCGTAATAGTCAACCGCAAATAGATAACTATCTGGCTAAAGTCAACTCATTAGAAAAAGATTAGGATGATGATGATGATACGCATCAATCGTTCATATACTAAGGCGTCCCAATGGCTATCAAGAGGTCGTGAGTGCAATCCTTACCTCTTGTTCAAGGTCGTGGCTACCGCCGGGGTAGCCGGGGCAATTCCTCGAAACCTCGAGAATAGGGGCCCCCGAACAAGTCGAGGCGCCTCGATCCCTTGCGTCCCCGGACTTCCACGGCCCTGCTCTTATTACAACACTACACACTTCAAGGAAACAATCATAGTTAGCTCCACAATTAAGAAAAACATACGTCTTGTACTAGGTATGTTAATAGATATTTTAATCATCATAATTTAAAATCTGTCATTCGCGTGCGGAGTGTTTTTCAAACGTCCTGCTGTAATTTACCTTAAGTGTATAAAAATAAATAAAAGATTTACCGTGCTATACCGATACTTCATTAACTAATATATGCGATTCTGATAAATCAGATAAGATTTATTTGTTATTGATCTTTATTTCGCTTTATTATATGTGTATTTTTTTTTATGTCATTTGTCACACGGTGGAGGGACCCTATAACAGAAATATTCAATTTCAAATTAATGAAGGTACGAACCCATCAGCTATATATATTTGTTACATTTTTATGGAACAAGGCCGACCGTCAGCTTTACATCGTAATTTAATTTGGACGACCCGTTTGACATAGTGGCTAAGTAGGAAGCTCGTAGTCCTACTTGGATTCCGTACGTATGGATTCGAAACCGCGGTCTGCAAGTTCAGTCCCCGTGGACAATTGTTTATATGGCCTAGCCACACCTAGGGTCTGCATCTAAGATTTTTATTGATAACGCACCCACGAATCACAATACAGGAGAAACCATAGTGAGGGGTACTAAATCTACTCACTGTGGGTAATGCCCATAGTTACCACGTTAGGCAACGCGTTAGAGACCGCAGGCACGACCTGTCTTCCCGTGTCGCTGCTTCTCAATCACAGGCCATTTGTCTGCCTTAAAAGCCTCAACAGGAACACCGTCGGAATGCAACGTGGACCATGTTATACAATTAAAAATAATAATATCACTTTATATACATACATTATGAGTTTACCTATGTGTATTCGACCTAACCTTAGGATATCAGCATTGCCCAATAACTGAGTTGCGAAGGTCTGACGGCAGTCGCTCCGTGTAAAATACTGGTATTCAGCTGCATCTGGTTAGATGGGAAGCTGACCCCAACCATACTTGGGAAAAGGCTAGGATATACATATAATATGTAATAGCCGCCGAATCCGAGCCTAACTAAAAAAAAACCCTTTGCAACTTTCTTAGGCATGCGGATTATGATATCAGCCACATAGGAACTATTGTTATTGCTAATCAGAACTAATAATATCCCAAAATTAAAAATACTTTTTATTCTTTAACAACAGGAGGAAAAAGGAATGAGCTGCAATCGAAATAAACTGAGTGATTCCACGTTAATGGCAAAAAAGACCTATTAGTAAATTATCTGAATACCCAGCCTAATCCTCGTCACTAACATTAACATAATCCTGCAGTAATAATGCTATTTTATTTACTGTCTTAAAAAATATATAGTAATGTGATAAGACCAATTATGGCAAGAAAATTTATTGCTACTTTTAGTGCTCGTATTATCTCGCTGATGACAAGTAGAGGTGACCAGCAATGTTAACTGAAGATGATACTAGATATTCTGTCCTTGTCTCTCACCAAAAATTAAGGATATATAATGTGATACCTTTATAAGGACTGACAGAATCCAAAATTCGTCAATCGGAACTCCAAGTTTTATAATAAAAATATATTTTTATTAATATGGTAAGCATATTTTGTTTTCTACTAACTACTGGTACCTATTATATATTCAATAGTTGCCTTCCATTAGTCTAACTCCAACATACCTTACTCAGTGTATGCAGTTGATAAGCGTAGTTTTTTTGTCTCGTTGGTCTAGTGGTGGCAACGGCGACTGCTGATTGTGAGGTCCTGAGTTTGATCCCCAGGTGCACGGAATTTGAATTTGTGCCCGGTTGATGGCAATAGACTCGCCCCCTATTACATGGGACTTAAACATAACGGCGAAATGAGGGTGTTACTATACACCTCTGCCCAACCCTTCGGGGAATACAGGCGTGATATTACGTATTTTTTTGTAGTTCCAAACCTTTGTTGGTTTGGCTAAAAAGGCATATTTCTTCGTTGTATATTTTAATCGTACCTACCTTTAATTTTCTCTTTAAATATTTTAGAAAATATTAACTTTTTATATCACTAACGCGTAGTTGGTTAGTTTCTTAGTCCGGACACACCCCCAAATTATCACTTCGCTTGTCTTGCCGTAAAAAAGAGGAAAGAAGTTACTAATATACAGGGTATACAAAAATTTGCAGACATAACAGGATCTTATATCACTAACGACGTGCTTCCATTTAAGGACCCAATTAAATTTCAGACCATATCCACCATCGATAAGGTGTTAATTTTTTATCCGCTTTTGAAAAGGTATCAGTCGCTGTAACAAAATTAAACTCGATAAATCCACTCTGCACCGCCCGGTGCGGTGGTTCATACCCGATGTGACTTGACACTAAAGTGTCAACATTGTAAGGGCATACGCAATTAGAATTTATTATCGTATCGTGATTTTCTTCATGGGTCAACTGCATACCTGTACAGATCCGAAGCTAATTGACAGTCCTTCAAACAGTAAATTAAGCTATGCATAATCACAACAAACTGTAAGTGTTTATGCTAAAAATTCAAAAGTTAGGTACAACCTAAACCAACTTACTCATATAATACTGCCGCGCTATTCATAAACGCAGTAAGTAACATTATGGACAAAAATTAGTTAAATATATATTCGTAATCACAATCCTATGGTGATTACGAATATATATTATTTAACTCATTTTTGTCCAAAATGTTACTTACTGCGTTTATGAATCGCGCGGCAGAATACTCATCATACATTATTCTAAATATTAACAGGTCGTGAAAGTTCTTGCATTCTTTCTTCTTTTGGGAGCATGCTACGCTCTAACATTTGAAGAAACCAAACTACCTGAAGCTGGGCCTACTTTAGGATCGGTACCTTTGGAGCCGACTCCTGTAAAAGAAGCTTTGCCTAATCCACCGAAGACTAACAACTTGGATTTGAAGACTGACGCTAGCACCTGGTGGCACAATTGGTACCATCACAACTACCCGGTTTACTACTATAACGTGCATACGTAAGAACTAAATGTATAGATTATGTAACTATATAAATAACATTTTACGAGTTGGCATCGTGATTAAAAAGAAGTAAATTATATACAAAATAATAACAATATTTTGCGTTAATTCCGCCAAACAGTTGATCAAGTTTTGATGCAGTATGCAGCGCCGCCCTAACGCCAGCAAATATATGCAAATGCAGAAGGTGCGATTAATAAAATGCAACAAATCAAACCTATACGAATTACACAAAATTACAATAAATTACTGATACAATTGTTTGTTTGTTTGTTGCATTTTATTAATCGCACCTTCTGCATTTGCATACGCTTGCCCTACGTTGTGACTACAAAGCCTACATTCACCAATATTTATCATAGCAAATCCCAATTTCCTTTTTGTAATTAGTCAACCTTATTTTGTTACAGTGTTCCACAATACACTTACTGGAAATCTCATTGGTAGCTGGCGTCATTGATGCAACATGCAATATACACTTCAATTCTCAAGCAATCATTAATAATAATTATTTGTCAATGAAAAAAATACTCGAGAACGTTGCTAATTTTTGTTTCTAAACCCATAAAAGCTGATTATTTTACTAAATAAATGAGGTAATTCTGATAAACCGTATTTTATTTCATTTGAAAGCAGGATTTTTACAGGATGACATGACGTTATAATTTTTAAGCTTACATGATTTTTCCAATTCACGGTTTTATGGAGAGTGTTCGTATCTAGTGCTGGCAGTACGTGCTTGAACTGGTTAAGATGGTGGTTTCACATCAGTGGCTTGATACAAAGAATTGATTGCTATATCTGAAGCAACAAATGCCATAGATTTTGCCAGTGTCGCCAACGACAAAGTATCCATCACAATTCTATTTGCAACATGATTCAAATTGGCTCCATGTGACTGTGCTGTATATTTCATCGCCAATTTAATCACTCGCTCACACGCTAAGGATTTGGATGTTGCACTCTTCGCTTCTTTCCCTGCTTGTTGAGCAGCAGTCTTCGCCAAATTCATCATTAAATCCTGGTGATTTGACATTCCGTTTTTCGCATATCTTACAGACATTTGAACTTCAATAGATGCAGTTAAAGCACGTCTGAGAGCAACAACGCTAGCTGCAGTCAAATACGCCACGTCACCAGCATATAATATAGCTTTTTTAGCTTTCACTTCCAGTCTTTCTAATTTTTGCTTAGTTCTCTTTTCATTACCAGCTTCTTCAAATTCTGGCTGATCAATTTCTATATCAGCAACAACATCGGGATTTAAGGAAGGCTTGTATATATTTTCTTTAGTATCAATCCAGTCATCTATAAGTCCCGGTGCACTTAATTCTTGAGTATCTAATGTTGGCGTATCAACTCTCGTATAATGAGTTCCATTTAACGTCTTTTCCAGGAGAATTGGATCTGTGGCATTATTTTCTCGCTCTCTATTTTCCATATCTAAGGCTGTTTGATTCAAGAACCCTTTTGCCGTAAGCGGTATACTTGGTTTACTATTAAGGAGATGCAAAGTTTTCTTTTCATTTCTGGAAATAACTGAAAACGGTTTTGGAAAACCTTTTTCTAAAGTTATATTACGATTAGGAAGAGTTATATTCAGGATTGCGTTATAAACAGTCACTGGAGAAACAGGAGACGGAGTAACCAATACGTTGTTTACTGCAGATGCGATAGATCTTTTCTTTCGTAGAGATAAATCAACGGATTGCTTCTTAGAAAGCGCCGAGGCATATGTAGTATCTTTTAATGCTGATACAATTGACACTTCTGCTGCAATTTGTGCTAATCCATATACCAACCGATGTAGTTCTGGCTCCGTGGAAGCTCTTGTTATACTAAGTATATGACCAGACAATGTTCTTGAAATATAATCCAAAATGCGTCTGGTCTCTATTGCCGTTATACCTTTATTTTTTCCAGGAGCTTCCAGCGCCTCCCTTGTAATTCTTGTTATTTTATCTTGTATTTCTAACTTTGACAAAATAGCTGAAACAATGTCCTTCGAAATCTGATAAAGATTATCATCCATCTCTGGGCTTTGAGTAACATTTTTGGTTGCCTTTAATATAGAATTGTCTAAGTGTTTCAAAGCGTTATGAGGAGACCCCAATAAAAATTTTTCGTTGACATTTTTCGAACTTGCTATAATTTTTTCTTTGAAATCATGCACTGGCGATATTCCCCCGTACGATTCAGGAACCTGAAATATTTATTGTATACAGTTTTATGTAACAAATATGAAGAGTACAAAGATAATGAACTTACAATAAGTAATACAAGCACAGCCCAAATCCTACATAAAATCATTTTCCTTGATACCACAACTGCTCAGATTAAACTAAACCGCAAAATATTCTTTGCCAGTAACTTTAGACTTATCGTTATTATTTTACTGACTTGTTAGTTTTATTACTTTTAAATTGGGGTAGAATTTTATTGCTCTACCAAACAATATAATAGCATCGAATAGAATAATGATTACCTTAGAGTGCATAGAAGTATTCGAAGTTATCCTGCAAAAGAATTAAACATGGTAATTCTTCTTTTGCTGTGTTGAATCTTTCTATAAACGAAGAGGGGACGATATACTAGGTTGCTGCTTTCTGCTGTTTCAATTACTTCCTTGTTTCCATCATTTAGATCATTAATATTATTTTCAATATTCCTTCTAATCTTCGTTTCTTTAACTGTATGTTCCGAAATTTTAGCGTTGTCATCTAACAATGTAACGTTTGGAATGCCTAGTCCAGTATCTTGAGGCAAAATGGTTAAGGATGATACTAAATTAAGAACTAACACAGTTAACGAAACTAGAATGAATAACATTCTGCAAACAAAAAGGAATTAACTGATTTCCAAAGGAAGTTTTGCATTTTATACTCGTGAATACTAATTATTGACTTTATGATAATTTTATTAATTAACTTACCTCTTACCATTACGATGTTAAGTGTGAAATTATGTGAATACTTATAGAAAACCAGAATTTGAATAAAATACATTCAGTCATTCTTAACTAATCTTTATTGCTAGAATACTATAAAAATGCACAAAATATTACCTATATGCACATTTACATATAACCAAAAAGCTTATTCAATGTCTTATAATTAACTGATACATAGATACAACCTTATAATTACTTAAAAGATAACATGTCCGATGTGGTGGAAGCGTTCATTGTTGTTTTGTGGTTGTTCAACCGAGATAAGCAGGCAGCACCCTGATGCGACCACGGCCTTCCAGCTGCGAGATTTCACCGAAGGGCGAGACGTCGACATCGTTGCTGGAGGGGAGGAGGTCACTCTCCTGACCGGCTAGTTCGCGGCGAGCTCTCGCCTGGACGTGCTCAGACGCACCAGCAACCTTTCCCGAAGCACCAGATGCCGCAGCGTCTCTTCCTGTAACTGATGGTGTTTGCTCGGCTTTTAGTGGGATGTGCTGGATCACATCCTGTTCGACGGGCGCGCACACGCAGAGCGCCAGCAGCGCCAACGACGCGACGATAAATAATGTTGAATGCATTCCCGAAAGATCCTATCTTGCTCTAGCTTTTACTGATAACTGAACTGTGCCTTTGCCGATCTAGACGCTCCTTATATGTGAATCTATTGATGACAGAAATTATTAAGTTTTATTGAAATCGCACACTTAGATAATGCGCGTTATTATTTTTAGAACAGTACTGACGCACGATCACACAACAGCGGTTCTGAAAACAGGCGTAAGTGATCCTTTCATTATGAACCTTGGCTATGGACAACATGCTAACGAGATACCAAACGTCGCTGATAACTGATAAGAATAAAGAGCAACAAAACAAGTTCACACCTAGGTAGTCATAAGACAAGATATAAACATATTTGTATTACAAAATATTATTCAATGTTTAAAATTGTACAATGGAACATTACAGACTTCTGTTCTGCTGGACACCGTGACTTATACATTTTAGGCATCTGAAGTATGGTGTTGTTAAATGGGTTATTAGCAGTTGACTAACATGTTTTTATCACATATATGCGCTTTTGTAACCACAACACAACCATATCCAAGGGCTTAATTATGGGAAGGTAATGTTTACATCAAGTGAGTCAAGTCACTTAACGCCTCACAACAGATTGCAATAAAACAGAAAACTCGTGCAGTTTACTATACATACTTAAAGTCGAAGGTAGATGTATGAAATTAAGCTAATATTACCCAATGGCTAAGGTACCTGCCCGCCTCGGGGATAATAAACGTTATGTTAGAGAGGAAAATGGTATTAAGAGGAAAACACGAATTCAAGATAGGCATAAGTGCTACGTGGTTTGCTACTTCAAGTATACGCCACCAAGAAGAACATAGTCTGCTTAGTTGTCGGACTTGTCGGCAATAAGATTAACAAGCATATTATTTTAGGACCCAGTGCATAATATCAGCAAGCACATTGGGTCACCTGCGCGACGGCGCAACGAGTGTTCCCAAGGAGGGTTGATGTCAGGCAGGCGGCCGGTCATAAAACAAAAAGCCAAAACCTTTAACAACATAGATTTATGAAATACATGTTGTGCCGACCCCACCTAGTGTGGAATAAGGGCAGGAAGAAGAAGATAAGTGCTACGTGGTTTGCACTCATAGTACAATTTCAATCAATCGATAACACATCACGCTACCAACATTGTTATAATTACAACATAAACGTTTTCATTTAAAGCTGTGTACTTAACAAAATAGAGTGCTATGACAAATGGTGGATTAACCGGAACCGAGTGACTCGACCACCCGTCGAGAGACGTATAGATGCTGGGATTCTATTTCATTCCATTGTTGAACACTGACTGACCAAAATGAAAAACTCTTTATACAAGGCTAACCTTCTATAAAGAGTTTTTCAGGAGTGGCCCGCAGCTTAGTATCCCCTTTACGACTAATCGTAAAGGGGGTACTAAGCCGCGGGCCACTTAAAGTATCACTGATGACTATTTTAAAGCAAGTGTTAAATTATTTGAATGCAATAAGATTTTTATTTTAGTTTTTTCAAAAAAAAATCATACCCGCTTTAGTTATGAATTCAGAAAATTAAGTTTCTAATCCGTGACCCCAAATATGACCTAAATTGTAAACACAGCTGATCATAGCACAGATGGATTTTAGCATATTTTTTTACGAAATCTTTGAAAAACTATTTCTCTTAAACTATCGAGTTTTGCGGAAAGTTGTAGAACAAAAGTTATCCCTTATTATGGGTACTTTAACACCATTTCGGCTTAGTACCCCCTTTCCGACCAACCTTGTTTAAACACATAAACTTAACATCACGCCTGTATTCCCCGAAGTGTTGAGCAAAGGTGTATAGTAACACCCTCATTTCGCTATTATGTTAAGTCCTATGTAATAGGGAGCGAACCTATTGCCATCAACTGGGCACAAATCCAAACTCCAGCCTGCTACTGAGGAATTCCATACGGAAAAACCCAATAACACTTTGCCCGATCTGGGGATCAGACCCAGGACTTCACGATCAGCAGTCGCGCTTGCCACCACTGGACCAACGAGGAAGTTTTTACTAGTTTTTCTCGCGACGTCCAATAATTTTGCGACTAAGTATACCAGGTATAAGGGAACGGTGTACCGAAAAATGTAATACTGAATTCAGCACAATGTTCTGAATTGGTTTCGGAAATTTCCGACATTTCAGTTTAATTTTTTCAATAATTTTACATTTCTTTGATGTAAAATAACTTATTCTAAGTATTAGGACACACCGCATTTTGTAAAAATAAAATATTTATTTTTTAAAACGAAAAACTTTCTTTCGTTACACGTCCGAACACAATCTAAACCCGCATGGGTTCGATTCCCGCACGGAACAAATATTTGTATGGTCTACAGATAGTTGTTCCGGGTCTGGGCGTTTGTACATGTGAACATTTGTGTCTGTAAACGCACCCACGATACAGGAGAAAACCTAGTGTGGGGCAACATTCTTAAAAAAAACCCCTCGGTGCCTCGGAGAGGACGTTAAACAGCCGGTCCCGGGTGTCATACGAATACCAATGACAGTCGTTACTGGAAGTCGAAGTCCGAAAGTCTGACAACTGGTCTAACCTTAGAATATCGGTATCGCCCAGTAACTGGATTGCAGAGGTCTGATAGCTGTCGCTCCTTGTAAAATACTGGTATTCAGCTGCATCTGGTTAAACTGGAAGCTGACCACAACATAGTTGGGAAAACGCCAGGTAGAGCGTCTCTTCTTCTATTTTCTATACATACACATAAAATAAATCTGTAGACGGCGTCTGTACATTGGAAATATTGAAATAAAAATAACGGTGAGGTTAAAGGATATCAATAGAACCCATTTCGAAATTTTTTGGAATTTTTATCTGTTGGTCAGGTTGTGTGTGCACTCCTCACTAAAAAGTACAGACTCAATGCTGTTGACTTCTATAAACAGATGATGACAGCAGGTAAATATTATGTACCGAGAGTTAGTAATTACTATGGCGACAGAACCCTAATAAAACGCGTTCCCTATTTAATGAACACTTTGCCTGCTGACATCAGACAAGAAGATAATAAAGTAAAATTCGCACGTAAACTTAAAAAAACATTTATTAGAAACTATGTAAGTGTAGGTATTAAGTTGCATTAGGTTATAGATGTACCTGATTATGTTTACTGTAAGAGAGACTCAACGATCTCACAGTTAAACTGCGTAAGCAGTTTTGTGGGGCAATTTACCTAGCTTTAAGAAATTTTAAGTGAATTAATCATTAACAAATATTGTCCGTATCTCGAAGTAACATTTAGTTTTTATTTCATCGTATTGCTGCACACACACACATACATAACATAATTAGCCCATTACTGTCCCACTGCTGGGCACGGGCCTTTTCTCTGAATGAGAAGGGTTTAGGTCTTAGTCCACCTGATGCGGCCTGATGCGGGTACTACACATATCATCGAGAACTTTATGGAGCCCTCTCAGGTGTGCAGGTTTCCTCACGATAACTTCACCGTTAACGCAAGTGATAATCAAATTCTGATCGGCACATGAATTAGAAGTCAGAGGTCCGGGCCGGGATCGAACTCAGACCCTCCTGCATGATAGGCAAGCGTTTAACCGCTAGGCTATCACTGCTTACAAGATCACACAATAAAAAGATATTAGAATTTAAAGTTATCAAGAAGAAATTAGTATCCTTTGTACTATATTTGCTCAATAGCAATTGCTCAATATACATAGTATGTTAAATTGCATAATCAATTTTCCGTTGAGTTTTAAACGGGTACAGTTACTGGTCAGCTTATGTTATGCTCTGCCCATTAACAAGACGCAGTGCTAGACACTATGCGTTTATGCGTTGCGGGTGTATACTTTAGTGTCAGCTGCTTCTCGCACAGTTAACTCTTTGTGGGTCTCTTCCGTGTAAGCCGCCTTTTTTTTGTTTTTTCTCGTTGGAAAATCCTCACGGATGTCCCTCGCCCGGGGAAGGCGAGGGGGTCTGCCGGACTCTTACCGGCTAAAAACCAACGGTGTTCCTTCTCCTGACCGTACGGCCGGGGACGCGGGATTCGCAAAAGCATGCCCCACGTCCTCCTGAGAAGCGCGCACGGAACACAGCGCGCCGCCTTCTCGGGCCTGTTACTGGTCGGGCGGCGAGTCCCCAAACCCGCCGACCGCAGGCCACACACTAGGGTGGCTGGAGCTAGTCACGTACGCGCGCCCTCCAGCGCCCCGTGCGTCTAGCGCGGGAAGGGAGATAAGAAGCGGCCTCCCTCTCCCTCTCCGCTACCTCCTTGGTCGCCATCACCTCCTCGCAGAAGGTGGCGATGGCTTCCCACGCAGTCTCGCTCCCGACCATGGACAGAACCACGGCCGGAAGCGAGAGGTCACCGCCGACCGCCAGGACTAGTTCGCGGCGCTTCGACCCCCATGCTGGACACGCCTGCAAAAGTGTGCAGCGCCGAGTCTTCGGGGCAGTCGCAGTGGTGACAACCGGGCGTCTGCTCCCGGCCTATACGACACAGGTAGGTACTTCCCGAAACAGCCGTGTCTCGAGAGTACCTGCGTCAGCCGGAAGCTGAGGGCGCTGTGACGCCTCTCCAGCCACTCCTCCATAACGGGCCTTACCGCCGCAATTGCGGCGTGCCCCATGTACACATCCCTGATGGTTCTACTGCTAACATCATTTACAGGGAAGCCTTATTATAATGGACCTGATTAAAAATCCACTCAGCCTAAACTGTTTGCAAAAACATAAGGAACCCGAACCTATGTGAGGTTTCTTTATAAATAAATGATAATACATAATATGTATTTCACAGTTTTTATATATTTTTTCAAAGTAGTTAAAATAAAAAAAAAATTAACAAATACCCACCTAGTGTCATATAATTAAGTAATGTTGTTCTCATACTTCTACGCAGACAAGTCGCGGGCACTGCTAGCTGTTATTATATTATAAAATTAATTAAACATTATTATTTATCAAAAATGATTAGTGAAATTTGTTAATTTAACTACAACTGTCCCATTACTCCTTGAGCACAGTGCCTTGGGAACTGTATTAGTTTTAGCAGGAAATCAGTGACGCACTGCAATCAAAGAACGAAGTCATGTAAATATAGATGCAGATATCAACAATGTGGTGTGGGTTTACATAGTAGGGAGATAGGGGAGTACAATTAACAGAAGTAGGTAAGCATTAACAAGCGATTTGTCGCTAAACTATGAACATCAGTGATGGGCCGAATAAGTGTTTCACCGAACGAATAATCGGTCGAATTTTCGGTTAAAAGTTTACTGATTCGAACATTCGGCCGAATATTCGGCAGGATTTGGCGCACTTTATCGTGCATTGCAAAAATTCAAGTCTGTACTTGTCAAACGCGTTGAATCGCGCGACCCTTCCAACCGCTGACGCCGCCGCGCCGCTACCCCTGGACTGTTATTGCTTCATCTAGTTAGCGACATAACATTGGCACGTGTATTTGTTTTTAGGTATAAAATCGTTAAAACTCAGTAAATTGCCAAAAAAACAATGAAATTAGTGGAAGGAAGAGGTCGAACATTTGGGCATTCTTCTGTTAAACTGACGATAAATAATAAGACACAGTTGATATGGATACAATTATGTTAATATACTACTTCATACAAGCGTCGAGGCATTTTTGCCGAATAATCGGCCCAATACGAATGTTCAATAAAACTTGCCGAATAGGCCGAATACCGAACATAAAACGAATATTCGGCCCATCCCTATGAACATTATGGCTAAATTATTAATGTATTCCAACCCTACGAATAGTGGCGAAGGCCCACATACTGACTGACACGCCCCGCAGCGATGGCAGCCAGGTTCCTTGGGTCTAGCCTTAGAACAATAACGCATTATAATGACAGTTTGATACAAAGCGCTATCGCACAAACTTGATTAATGTTCTTGGTTTTAATGCCTCACTTTTCGTGGGCGCACTAGGTTTCCATGCGTTATTGTTGTAAGGTTCGAACGTTTTACTATATTACAGTTTCTTCAGACCTCCAAAAGAAAATTCTGAATTCCTCTTTCCCAGATGTACCTATTCAAAAATACCCCATGTATGTCCCACGATTTTTTTAGTATTCGGTTTCTTTTTAATGTCCCACTAAAAACTTATATCCTTAATATCGATTTTTTTTTGAGTAACTAGCAGGAATGTTAGGAAGTTTATTATTTTACGTATGAAAGTAACATTCAAGACGATCATGTCACAAAAAAAACTGAAATATACCCACTACAAAAAAAAGATGTGAATTTTTGAAACCCCGCCGGCAGAAAATTAAATAAATTACAAAAAAATAATATTAACTTTAAACTACAAAAAATCACGGAACATACATGAGGTATTTTCGAATACCCCTGGGTATGAGGAATTCAAAATTTTCTTTAGGACCACCTGTATATTAGGGCATGATGTCAGGTGTCCCATCGTTTGTGGAACATAACCACATTTACACTCCAAGCTGGAATCGTCTATGAATATCCACCTGAGCAGGTTTTCCTTGCTTCGACCAACCTGGGTCTGGAGTCTGTTTAAAGACTGCCTAGTTAGCCAAGTCAACTCATGTCCAGGTGGGAGATTTTCAGCAGGTGGGACAAATGGGATGGGTTGGGAAGCACCATTACGCCACAGCTTTAATCTTTGTTGAGACTGTTTCTTACCCTTTGCATAACAACATCCTTGTGCCGCAAAGGCTAAAAAGCCGCAACAGTTTTAAGTGTGTCCTCCCACTCACTGGCGAACAGTCTCAACAAAGATTTTCATTAGATATTTATTGTACCCAAGTAATGTCGCTTTAACGTGGGCTAATTTTTAGAAGTGTGACCATACATTTTTATTTTGTGTGATATAATTTCTCTAAGAACTTATTTTATAAATAAAGACACAAGTTACACAAAACTATATTATTAACTTTGTAAATACCTAAATTTCTCTGTCTGTATTTTTATTTCATATCTTAAAAGCTGTGAATGATGTAATCTACAAACGGCCATATTCTTTACATCTGAAATTAACCCTACTATCGACAGGAGATAGACTTTCGTCAAATTTCAATACTTAAATATCTGTGGTTTCCATACATATTTCCTATTTACCTGGTAAACGAAAATTCAAAATCATCTTTTCAATTCTTACAATTTACCTTCCGTTAGTTAATAACGTAATATTTTTAGTTTTTCCAACGTGTACTTTTCCAGTAAATGTATGGTCACCTTATTCGAAAAGGACACTAACACCACTTCGTATCAGTTTTATCTTTCTTTGAGATTCCATTCTACCATATACTCGTAATATTTATCCCACCAAAAACATTCTGTAAAAAACTAGCCAAATCTCTATGGAGCTGCTTGTTTATCTCTAAAAAGTAATGAAATCTAGACAAAGTCGTGCCCAGTCTAAGGTTCCTTACTGCGATTTCTTTATTATTATAGTTAATGTTGTATGACTTGGCCGTTGAAGGGTACACAAAGGTACAAAACCAGGTGCTCCATGACACCATTGCACCAACCTGTCGCCAGAACCGCTACCCATTGACGATGGAAAATTGCCACTCGGAAAACGTTGATTCAATAACCAGTCAATTGTAGGCTTGATAAAGCTGCGTATTTCAATAATACTTATGTATAGGCGAGCCTAAAACAAACAGTATAAAAAAAAATCCAGTACAGACGGACTTCTAAACATTGATAGAAGTCCGTCTGTACCTGTCCCGTTGACTTGTACCCACTAACGTATAAAGAATGTTCAACGGCCAAGTCACACAACATTAACTATAATAATAAAGAAATCGCAGTAAGGAACCTTAGACTGGGCACGACTTTGTCTAGATTTCATTACTTTTTAGAGATAAACAAGCAGCTCCATAGAGACTTGGCTAGTTTTTTACAGAATGTTTTTGGTGGGATTTCACTTCTTTTTGTAGAAACGTGGGGCATATTGTTATTTTTTTTTTTTGACCTCAAATGAAGCGGCCTACCAAGTTGAACATTTTTTGTAAAGGCGGTATGTCGATCTCTAATAGTTTGGTTGGGCTCTTGTGTTTTCTAATCAGGGTCACCAGGTACTCCAGATCTTCGATTATCCTAGTTTTTATAGTTTTCCCTTCATGTGGCCATTAAACCCTAACTCTGTACCAAATTTCAGCTCTCTGACTTTATGGGAAGTACTAGTTCTATTCTGATGATCATGAGTGAGTGAGTGTCATAAATGCGAAACTTTGCTTTCGCTTAACTTCGGAACTAAAAGACCTACAGACTTGAAATTTTGGATTTTAAGTATGTGATTATAGCTTACTGGATGGCGAAAATTTCTGCGTTCTGGTCTTATCCAGAGGTTCTCAAATAGGGGCCTGAAAATGCGGCGAAATGGTTCCAGTAAAGGATGGTACGGCAGTGTTTGCTTCGCGCTCGACTTGGCGGGGGCACTGCCGTGCCCCCCGATTATTCTTATGGCTCAGCTTAGCTCTCTAGTCCTCAATTACTCTAGGTTTTAGGTAGAACATAAGATATATACTAACCGATAATGGTTTTATACAGACTTCGAAGACTATGAGGATGATGTAGAACCCAGCAGCAATGCCGGCTACCAAGAATGAGACTAATACGAGCATTAAAAGCCAAAATAAAGAAAAGATGCACCTGGACATTTTCTGAAAATTAAAAAGTTTACAAGTAAGTATTAAAGTATTGACTTTACAGCACAGGATTACAGGGACACTAATAACGTCACATTTACTGAATCATATTTCATCACAACTACAAACTATACAACTGCCAAATGTAGCTTGAAGGCAGTTAAGATGCAGTCAGTGTGACAACTGCCGACTGGATGTACAGCCCAGCCCACTTGCATTGCAGTTATTAGCATGTTCTGTAAATATGTTTCTATGATGTTCACCGATATTTACAACTTTATAATGTTCACCGTATTATGTGGCCGGAACTGATCAGCTAAACGATTTGTGGAACAACTTATATGTACTTAGACATTTGTCGCTGATTGTACCTTCACACAATGTATGATTTAATGAGAAACAATATTAAACATAATAACTATATTTAGTACGTACAAAGATACCTACTGCTTATTTGAAAAGAAGTTTGTGCCAGCTGACCTGCGAAAGAAGAAAAAGAAAGAAAATGTAGACACCAGTGTGTATAATAAGAAACAGGACAAAATACTTAATTATTTATGTAAAGATCTGTAACTAAAATCTGCGTAAGTGCTAACACAACACTTTATTTTATTCTTTTCATAAAATCGAGAATCTTAATTTGAATTCAGATTATGGATGACCTAAAATGTAAACACAACTCATGATAAAAAACCTAAAGGTAGAAACTTGAAATTTGGAGAGTATTTGTATTTTACAGCGAAAACTGGCACTAAAACGGAATTTTCGGAAATAAACCCAAAAGAGGTGAAAATGGGTGGTAAAGTTTATATGAAAAATCTTATTCACTTGGTTTCTAATACCCTAGCTGTTTCCTTACGGCTCTGCCCGCGCACACGTACGGACAGAGCCCTTCGTTCCCTTTCCACATCAGCATTGTCCCTAAGGTCAGTGGTGACCCAGTGCCAGAGATATTTAAATTGTGCCACCCGTCCAAGAGGAACGCTGTTTAGGTGGCACATCAAGATGATATTTGGTCCCCGTCTAAAAACAATGTACTGACTTTTCTTTACATTATACAGTAACCCATGTTCTGTTGCGTAATTTTCACATGTGGCCAGTAATAACCTTATACCGCTGACTGACGCGCTCAGCAGCATCATCAGTCATCATGCGTAACTTAAATTATTCACACAGACACCGTCTATATGACTGCTAAGCGCCTCAATCAGGGCATTCATATACAAATTGAAGAGGGCAGGGGAGGTTAGCCCTCCCTGTCTCACCCCGCACTCCAATTGATATGGTTCCGACAGCACACCCGCCCATCGGAAATTGTTGACCTGGTTTCCATACCAGTGTTTGAAAATACTTATAAGCTCGACAGGCAAGCCTAAAGCCTTAAGTTTCTTCCATAATATACTGAAGGAAACCAGGTCAAAAGCCTTAGACAGATCGAGGAAGCAAGCAAAAACAGTTGTTTTTAGCTTTGTGTCTGACAGTCTGCTTGAGACACAAAACTTATGCGAATCCCGCGACCCCGGCCGACGGTCAAAAGGAGGAACACCGTGAGTTTTTAGCCGGTAAGTGTCCGGCAGACCCCCTCGCCTACCCCGGGCATCAATGAGGATTTCCCAAGAAAAAAAAAATTGATTGCATTGTCCAGTAACTGGGTTGCGGAGGTCTGATGGCTGTCGGTCCGTGCAAAATACTGGTATTCAGCCACATCTGGTTAGACTGGAAGCTGACCCTAACATAGTTGGGAAAAGGCTAGACAGAACAACTTAAGTAGGTACGTCCGGTGCACCCTGAGCAGTCAGCCCTGCTACCAACCTTACTGAATGGCTAATCTATTCACTACGGCATGAGCTATTCTGAAATTGGTCTTGTCTACACGAGAGAAGAAGAGAATAGAATTCAAGTATTCCCTTAGAAACAGCAATAAGTAGGTGTACAATAAGTTCCTAGTTTTAAATGCTTGGTACAAATAAAGTCGCATAAATTCATATAAGTAATTGAACCAACATGAAACATTCCACAAAAATACAGAATCATGTTTACGGAAGCATGAATCAATGCCATGACAAAGGATTAAAATCTGTTAAACAAGATGTGTCTGTCGATCTTATCAAAACATGGTTGTAATAAGTGTAGATTATTATGCAATATTATCTGAACCAGTCATTGACAGCCTTACTCATTTAAACGGAAGGATGCTGGGTCACGTTACAAACTGCGTTTTTACACACAAATCACTAAACTAAACAAAGTGTTTGTCATCGTTTTTCAATATAATGCACAACAATAAGTATTCATGGTCATTATGTTATTGAGAATATTTACTCATCCCATTAGCGACACAGGTAGTACGCGTCAATGATGTCCAATTCTGGATAATTTTTTGTTAGCACCATTTCATTATTGGTATAAAACCTAAATGCACGTCCAAGCATCGTAAAAACAAGTGAGCATCGGAAGACAGCTAACGTGTACTACTTATTGGGAATATTTCCCATATCATCGCGGAGAAGTAACCAAGAGGCTTCCAATATCATGGCTTCAAGATTGATCGTCCTTCTCTCGCTGGCGGTATTGAGTTGCGCCCTCGCAGCTCCGACATCTACAGAGCAGCCAACTGAAACTACGACAGCGGCTGGTGACGAAGACGTTACTGTCTTGGAAGTGATAGAAGTGGTTGAAGAAATACCAGCAGTGGTGGAACTCATCGATGTTACTACTACTTCCGAACCTGATACCAAAGAGCCCGCCCACAAGGTGGTGAAGCGGTCGGCACTGCGAGGAGACAATCCCAGTAACGACCTCCTGGCTAACTACGACGGACTAAACTTTGATAACGGACTGTCGGGTCTCGATGGACGCAGGATAAAGTTCCTTCCCACTTGGTTAGGCTAATCCTCAACTAAGTATTTTGATTTATTTTATGGAGTTATAATATTATATTACCCACTCGTTACAGAAGCTCTATTGGTTGTCTGAAACGTGTGATAAATTCTATGTTATTTTACGTGATTTTTATTTTATAAAATAAATGAATGTTTTTAACTGAACGTTGTTAATTTTTTATCCAAGTAACCTTATTACATAATATCACGGTTTACATTCCCCGAAAGGTTCGGCAGTGGTGTTTTAGTACACCCTCGTTTCGCCAGTTATGTTTAGGTCCCATGTAATAGGGGGCGAGCTTATTGCCATTAACCAGGCTGCTACTGAGAAATTCCTAATGGAAAAACCCAATAACACTTTATCCAACCTGGGGATCGAACCCAGGACCCTATGCTCAACAGTCGCGCTTGCGACCACTAAACCAACAAGACAGTAAGCTTTTTTTTTTAACCTATCCCAACCTTATTATATTGTTGAAAATGTTCGCAAGGCACATTCTAATAACATAACATGTATCTTAAGGGATAAGTTTATACAAAGTACACTTAGCTGAATAGGAATCGAGCGAACTGTTTTTACATTATGTAAACTATTTGTAAGTACACTAGACAATTTAATCTACCTGCATCTTCTATTTCATAGTTCTGCCTAGCCTTTTTCTAACCATGTTGAGGTCAGCTTCCAGTCTAACCAGATGCGGCTGAATACCATCGGCGGTATTTTACTCGAAGCGACTGCCATCAGATCTCCGCAACCCAGTAACTGGGCAATGCCGATATCCTAAGGTCAGATCGGTTGTCAGATTTTTGGGTTTCTGACAACCCGTAACGACTGTCATAGGTATTCATATGACACCCGGGACCGACTGTTTAACGTGCTCTCCGAGACAGTTATGTTTCATAGTATCTAAAAGAAATGCATCTCATCACTCATGCTAGGCTTACCAAAAAACATTATCAGAGTTTCTGACTAACAGCGAATTAAGTTTTATTTAATAAATAATCAGGTCCAATACATGACAGGACTGCGTAGTACTCTCAATTGGTGTGCGTGTATGGCAAGATGTATGAATGAGGACAAAGCAAAAAGAGTATGTACCTAAGGATGGTAGCATGTGGCGTTCTATAGTTTCTGTCTGGGAAAAAGGCGTGAGTTTATGTACGTATGTGTACAACATAATAATACAAAATGTTATAATAATATATTAAAAATGTATTATTTTAAAAGAATAATATGTTACATTTATTAAATTCTATAACAGTAGAAACCTAGCACAGCCCTAAAATATAGATATAATTAAGTAGAAGCTGATTGATTCAATACTTCATTGCTTTTTATGTTTCTTCAGTCTGTCTTCTTCTTCCATCTCGTGTAAACTCGCATTCTGTTCGTAGAATATTCCGTGTCTATCTCCAATAATTTCCATGACACTGCTTAGACGGTAACAGGAATATCGGCCACTTCCCTCAACGTAAACGTATGATAGGGACTGTAATCCATGTAGTCGTTGCCAATTTGTATTTCAATGGTAGTCTTTAGTATTTCTGGATGCAGATGCAGTCCATCCAAACGTCGTCCACCAGAAATCACCAAAAGAACCGAAAGTATAAACAATATCAAGAGCTTTGCCATTACCGACTGTTACGTGACAATGGCTTTAAAAAATAGAGCAAAGTGTTATATACCATGGTTCTCTATTGATATAACAATGTGATAATTTTTAAATCTATAGGCACGGAGCGCAAATCTCTAGCAACAACACAATAACCAAACGTTTGCTAATTATATTGCGGAAGATTGTGAAATTGAGAGATGAATAAATAAACATTTTGGTATTATTAATAAAGGTGATTCTTGCGGATGGAAACATCAATAAATGTTACATCCTTTATTCATTTTCATACATATGAATTACATTTTTAAATATTTCTATAAAATACTAAAAACATTTAAAAACATAATAAGTAGTACCTCACCGGCATCGGGGACAGAGTCTAAGCTACCGGTAGTCAGGGCCTCAGAGAGAGGAATTTTCTAACAATACGCACCGTGCCCAGAAAGCGGCACGCTTTCTGTATCAGGCCCTTGATCCAGCCGCCCAACGAAAGCCTCATCACATGTCGGTCGAGGCTCTTGGCTATTAAACGAGTGGCCATAACTATTATCGGCACAATGACTGCTGAATCTACACCCATAAGGCGACAATCTAGTATACCAAGTCTTGATACTCAATTTCTTTATCCATCTCTGTTTTCAAAAATATTACATTATTATTAATATCGTTTATTCATTCTCTATACCTGCATAACAATTTATATTATAAATATTTCTATACTAAAACATTTAAAAATAGTAGCCCACCGGCATTGTGAACAGGGTCCAAGGTACTATTAATTCTTATTATTATATTAATATCAATCTTAAGTTGTTTATTTTTCGCGCACCGATTATGAAATGGGTTTTTAAATGTATTTACTGAACAAATATCTACTTATTATATTTCTTCAAATACTTACTCATCATCAATAAAGAAATCTTTGTTGATATTTGTACTGTCACGTTTCATTAATCTGTGTGTCACGTTCATAGATTGACATTTCAAACGTTTTATTGTGATTAACGTCGGTAGTCATTTTACTATTGATCATCTACAACCTATATAAAGCAACCTCTTCCTAATACTCGTTAGTGAGAACTATATCGAGAACTGTGAAGTGCTTCGTCCAATGAACGATGTATACAAGTAGTTGGATTTAGTAACAATCAGAATGAAGTTTCATGTAATTCTTATCATAACAACAATAGTTGTAATTTCAAGCTCTAAATTATGTAGTTACAAGCTCGCATCAATTGCAACAACAGATTGTCCACTACTATTACCGGTTAAAGTAAACACAGAAACGATATTTGTCGATATGACTTACAACTCTGATATAGAATTAAAAACTTGTATCCTGAAAAACAGCCATTCTGAACAATCCGTCGTGTTACTAAATGTTAAAAATAATCCCATTAAAGTGAATGCCACAAAGGCCACCATTAAAACAACAGATAACCCTAATTTGATTATAGTGACAAAATATTTCACAACGAAAATATTGAACTCCTCTTTATTTCAATATTTTCTCCAATCCCATTGGTCTCTGGTATATATTATCATTACAAATGATAAAAAATTCCAATGTGACGATGGCACAATGAGTAGAAATGATTTCTTATTGATGGAAAATGTCATGAATAAAATATGGCACAAATTTAAAATTATGTATGTTGGAGTAGCACTTCCTTATGCATGTAAACAAAAAATGGTAGTGTATAACGGCAAAAGACTATCCGATCAGACACTGTACGATAGACCTATACAATTAATTAATGTTACGAATTCCAAAGACTTATATGGCGCTTTAATGAAGAGCGGGGAAAAACTAGCTGACGACTACCCTATTCGGGGGAGCATATTTCATAGACATCCCACATGTATCACGGATTGTGAAAAATTACATTATTATCTACCTATTCATTTAAACGCTACCGTTGGATATTGCGGTTTAGATGCACTGGTAATGTATGACATGCTCTCTCATTTTAAATTTAAATTATCTTTTCCTAACGAAGATAAATGCTCTAATTACGGCTATGTGACGCCTGGGAATATAACTGGTAGTTTGGGCTGTATCGTACGTAATGAGTTGGACATATCATTTAATTCAAGATTTATGACACTGTATTCAAATGAAAATATTTATTATCTACATTATGTTATATGCGAAAAATTGTGTGCTTTAGTGAAAATGCCCGATATTATACCGATATGGTACGGGGTTTTCAATGTCTATACGGATCGGTTATGGCTCCTCATAGTGGTAGTAGTATTAACGATAGGTGTCATCATGTGGACAACGGCGAAGATCAGCAAAGTAATGACTGGCAAACAAACTATGTCTTTCTGGTTCTACCTTAACGATGCTGTAATGACGACCATGTTTGGATGTTCACTGAGGAAAACAAGAACATTTCTCGTATTAAGGAGTTCGTGCTTATTCGGTTCAATATTATTTTTGGGTGTATATCAGGTGAGTAAATTATTTTGGTAGGTAGTTTGATAGCACTTGTTTTCAGGAAAAGATGGCACTTGTTTACATGTAAAGACAACAAAAAAGTAGTACCTACCTAAATATTGATGGCAAAATAAGCATACAGTGATCTTAATAATGTATAATAATAACATGTCTTTCTTGGTACACGAGGTTGTCGACATGTGGGAGGTTGACTCAGCAGTCATTGTGCCGTGAGTCGTTACGGCCAATGGCTTAATAGCCAAGAGCCTCGACCAACACCTGATGAGGCTCTCGTTAGGCAGCTGGGTCAATGGCCTGATACAGAAAGCGGTACTTCTAGACACGGCACGTATTGTCAGGAAGTTCCTCTCTCTGGGGCCCTGACCACCGGTAGCTTGGACCCTGTTCCCGATGCCGGTGGGCTACTATTTTTTATATTTTTAAATGTTTTTTATATTTTTTGTGGAAATATTTAAAAATATAATTTATATGTATATACAATGAATAAACGGAATACATGTCTTTCATGTTAAATGTCGATATCAAACCACTATCTATGTATCGTAATTTTAATGAAAAATTAAACGTTTAATTTTAGTATGGGGACAACAGGAAATTATAGTTATGTTCACCCCCAATAAATTGTAGTGGGGGACAACAGGAAAAAAATCCTGTTCCCAGTGGGGACGAAGGACTGGGGGTCAAAAGGAATAACCCATAATCTGATCTATGGGCGTCGCCACCGCTGAAGGCAATAGAATATTTAAAAATTTAAAATCCTCTTCGTCACCAGTGGTGGCGTTGACGGTGGGGGCAACAAGAATGACTGGTACCCCTCGGTGTCTGGCTCGCACTTGACTAGTTTTTTCTGTATGTCTTTGCAGGGTCACATTAACCACGTGTACACAACACATCAACGTTTTGAAAGAATAGACACTCTAGAGGAACTTTATAGATCTGGAGCTACTCTATACACTTCTCCCGCGATGAGACAAATAGCGAGACAGCTACAGAACCCTGATAACAAGTTACAAGAGGATTTCTTTAATCGATCTATTATTATGCCTGGGGATCGTCTTGGTAAGTGTCATCAGGAACTTTAATATATTCCTATATAATCTATGTTCATTATTTAGTCTACGCTTCGCCAAGGCTCGATGTCGAGGTGTCTCAGGAGTGTCGACTGAGGGTGTCGAGCTCGGTGTTATCTATGTTATTCACTCTCGACCAAAGACTACAATATTATCTCAGAATAATGACTAAAGCATAGAAGGAAGGCTAAAAAAGTAGCTCTGTAACTGTCTTTATTCCCGTTCTATCTTATAACACGAAACAGGATGTGGGAATGATATAAATGATTTACTCTCAGTTTTACTTTTTTGTTTTGTCACAAGATGAATTGTCATTTTGTTCTATTTGATCTAATTGCAGCCCGTACAAATTGAATAGTACTTTGCTTCAATGTCTGACAGTCCGTTCTTGAACTATTTAACTTGTTCGCGTGTTCGTTGCTATGAGTTTGTCGTAGGGATGCTCGATCCAGGTGCTTTGTATCGATATTTTGTATCGCAATGGATCATATCTCACTGTATCGATCCAAGTATCAATCCACACAAATTCATACGATTCAGTGGATCGATACGGTATCGTATCAAGTTTTTTAAAGAAAAGAAGTTTCAGTATAATACACAATTTTAATAAACAAAAAAAGGTATACATATAAGACATAGCTTCTGATTACTGATTACAATTGCCAATCCTTTAAATGTAAAGTGCGGTGAAATAATAATTCTACAATCGTGCTGCATCGAGACGATTCCGACCTTCATTCAACGTGTGATTGACCAACGAGAAGAGCCGTTCGGATGGGACAGATGTTCCTAAAACGGATAGGTAGCGTAACGCTTTATCACTCAATACACCTCAAATGATTATTCTTGCTGACCAATATTTTATTGGATCATCCTTTCGATCCAGTAGCGGTTCTGACAAATATTGTCGATAACATGCATGAATGCCTTCCTGTGGTCTATTAGCGCCAACTTGCTGCACACGAAATTTCGAAACGTTTCTGTATACGTGTCCTTCTCTAACATCATAGCGGTTCCATAAGTCAAAATGATGCAAATATATGAGATCAGTTGCTATTTTAGCGAGGTATCTATGCTTGTTATTAATCTGAGAATATTATACAGGGAATAAAAGCCAAAAAAAAGTTTCGTGCTGGACGTAATGTTCTAAGACGACAAAATTATGTCACACTGCGTTTGGATAGGCCTGCAGAGACACGGAGGGGTCTCGATATGTAAGGAATCCACGAACAGACCGCTGCAAATTCTGCTTAACTTCAGAGATCCACGTGATGGTAATTTGGCCACGACCCCCTCTTTATTCAGCCAAGTGACCCTCTCATGTACTTGATACCTTAACACCTCCACGTTAATGAGGTAAAATCATTTAATAATTAACCATTTAGATGATACTACCCCAGGAGTAATTCTACAACACGCCTCTGCAGCAATACTGGACAGGAAATTGGATGCCACAATAGAAATTTTCAAGCAGTACTCAGATGAAGACGGGAATGCTCTGATTGATATAGTAGATGAGTGTCTATACACTTATTATCTGTCTTACATTACTAGATCAGGTAATAACAATCGTATTATAAACGTCCACTGTTGGACATATATGGGCCTCTAAGGACACCTACAATGAATGGTTAAAGGGAAAATTGTCATTATCGCCACGCTTGGCAGACAAATCACTGAACGTAGTTCGTAAGCGGGCTGGTGGACGCCAGCTGCGGATGGCCTGTACGTCTTTTTGACGTTATTTCTAGTCGCCTTTTGAGAGACCTATGGTTGAGGGAGGGATGATGTATTATTTTCCGGGAACCTCAAGAAACTATGTTTGTTGCGGGATATTCTCGGTAAACTTTTAATCTAACGGCAAGAAGGGACCGACAACAGCGTGTGGTTTAAGGTAAGTAGGTATACATAATGAAAGCAGGCTCCTCTTTCGTCTTTGGTGTCGTATAGACAAGAGATTTTATCAAAAGGATGAGTCGCGTCTTCTTGTCCACCAGATACCTAGCTTACTCCATTATGTAGATGTACCAATCTTTTGGTCAAGCGGGGTGATATCTGGCATGTTGAACTAGCCGTGTACGGGCTGATTTTTACGCCATTTGCTTATAACTACCGCAAATCGGCGAATTACACTTTATCCTCCATAGACCAGTCCTCCTTCAAACAAACACGCCAATGTTTTCCCTTATTCTCATAATTTTATTTTCCTAACCACGGTGGAAAATCAATCTCATCAAATCGCTTATAAGACTCCTTCTTACACCTAGCGTGTTATTAGAACCATTAACTATTGGGGCGACACACGCAAGATGTGTCTCTTTATAACATACTTTTGGCGAATTCGTCCGCACTGACAACTTGAATAATCCAATAAGTAAACAAGCATACTTACCAATACCTAAGCAAATGTGTCCAGTTCTCTTTGTTCTTTCAGGTTTCCCGTTCTTCGAGGATATCCAATTATTCATGGAGCGGCTAACGGAAGCTGGTTTACCAACTATGTATTACAAATGGACTCAGCAAATGCTTGGTCTCCCAACTACGATTCCCAAAAACCATAAGGAACCGCGGCCTTTCTCTAAAATAACGTTAGGAGACCTGCGTATCCATTTTGCGATACTGTTTCTTGGTGGAGTTGGATCTGTCCTCGTTTTTATTGCTGAAGTGTGGAGAGACAGACGTCATCGCTTTAGACTGTATAAGCGGAGAACATCTTAGACAAGTTAAATTTGAATTAATTATTTAATGCTTGCACTTATCTTAATAAGTACCTAGGTACCTACTAACTTAATGTTGTTTCTATTCTAAGGTAGAGTTTAATGCCATATTATCACAGCCGCTAAGTGTGATTAGGTCGTAATAGGTGGGTTTGGAATTTTATTTGAATCTGTAATTCTGTAATCACATAAGTGGACGTTTATTTATAGTAGGTATTAAGTACCTACTATTAAGTAGGTACTTAGCTAATTAACCAGTAATGCGTAATTGATTAAATAAATCAATATAAATATAATATGACGGTGTTGTAAAAGTAGTGTGTTATATAAATATATATGTAACTTGAGATTTAGATTTTGTATTATGAATACAGCGTGTTGTTCAGTTAAGTGTTTCATTTTGTATTATGAATACAGCGTGTTGTTCAGTTAAGTGTTTCATTTTACACCATCAGCCTTTTCTACCTTTCCTTTTTGATTTCTAGTGTAATCGACGAACGCCTCATATCACTTATGCAAGTTTAGGAAAGGAATACCGGTACACTTTAATAAAAAAACAAATATAAATTCAGCACTTTATGGAATTTTCTTTTGAAGTAGGTATTATTTATACAATGGCATGTCAAATAAAACAATTGCATCTACCAACAGCATTCACATTGTAGTATTTCGATGTTTATATAAAGCATTTGGGAGGTATTCATTTATGGATATAAATTGCTTATTTAAAGAATAAAAACTTAAAATAATGTACTGTCTTTTACGAATCGCTAACTAAACATAAATCATAAAAAATATTATGATTAGTCTCGCTTAATCTACTTAAGAGCCCACCAAAAGCTGATTTAAAACACTTTTATGAACATTAGAAGCCCGAAACTTCAATAAATGACATGGAAGGGTAGAAAAAGATATAAAAATGATGATATCATACAAAAAGTTTCAATTCTAATAAAGTAATACGTAGGAACAATAATATTTGCAGCTACGACTATAACTGAGGTAACATTAAAATTCTTTATCTATCTACGTATAAATCAATATTATATATATTGTCTTTCTATAATGAGTTATTTACAGCCTGGGGTTGATCTGAACATAATTATGATTACTAATATGAGCAGGAATTAGGAAACACTCATATAAGGGAAATATATAGATTCTACAGCATACAATGTCCGTTACAGATAGTTCAATCCACGAAGACGCGCCCCACTCTTCGCCTAAACGCGTGTTCTCTCTCACTTTTCATCTAAGAGTGAAAGAGAACACGCGATTTAGACGAAGAGAGGGGCGCGTCTTCTTGGTTGGCACTATCTGTATACAAGTAAAATACAATTATAATAGAACTTTGTGTTTAACAAACACAACTCCTAAACTGACTCGCTGTCTTTTAGTTGAGATGCTACAGGCAAGCTTCGCATAAAATTAAAATATATTGACCCTATAATGTCATTATACCATCAACTGCAACGGACGCCTCAAAATAATTATTAACGACTTTCAAAAAGACTAGAGTAAAACAAAGCTAAGTCAATAATATAAAATTCTAAGGCATATTAAATCATGTTATTTTGTTTGGCTCATGAAATGCCTGGGCGCATCACGATATGCCGAATTCCACAATCAAACTTAGACGTATACAGAGCGATTTTTTAACGAAAAGTATTAATTATAAAGAGAGGCTCCAGTAATCGATTCTTATTCCAAATATGTATCTAAAAAATTAGGACTTTAATTATAGACCTATTTGCAAGAAAAATGCACGAAGCTATTTCGACCGCTAAATAGTAAATGTAGGTTTTATTGCCAGATAGGTAGCGCCTGCGACCATTAAAAGCATTCACTGCTCGCCAACTACGCCTCTTTTTGTCTATTTTTTGTTTTTATGAAAATAAAAACTTTTTTTTCTTTTTGCGACTTCAAAACTCGCCATAAACAAAAATTAGCCTCAATTATGTCCCTAGTTCAAAAATTCACCCTGTATACTAAGTCAAACCAGTATTTTACTCAAATTAATATTTTTTGATTCTACTAGTTAGGTCTTTTATTACATTATGTACAACTGTTCTATACTTACAAAGAACGCTGGATATCACAAATATACTAACGATGGGTGCGCCGAATAAACGTGCAAGAGCTAATACACGATAAAAAAATTGGTTGTCTGTAAAGTCGGTTTACGGACGATAGTTTAACGTGACAACGTCATAACAAAACATCGTGCCTCTCTATCGCTTGTTCCGCGCTCTCGCTTGCACGCTCGCCTCAGACGGGACGTGACAATGAGTCACGCTTTTTCGTGCATGCTGCCGGCGTTCATCGTTTTTTTACGTTATTAAACGTTGTCACGTCAAAAACTGTTATATTCAATTGCTTTTCGCCATATGTAGCGCCAAACCATGCCGATATTACGCAACCGTAATTCGCGTGTTTATGCCTGCATTGTTTTTATATTGACAAGACGCTAATTACTTTCAGCGTGGCGTGTTGTGGGTAATTTAAAAAGCATTACAAGCGTAATTACACCAAAAGTTAGGTTGCTGATCCGATCTGATCTGATGACCCTTTTGGTGCAGTGGCTGAGCGATTGGCTTCTGCGCTACGGGTCGTGGGTTCGATTCCCGCACAGATCAAATATTTATATGGCCTACAAATAATTGTTCCGGGTCTGGGCATTTATGCTTGTGAACATTAGTATCTGTAAACGCACCCACGATACAGGAGAGATCCTAGTGCGGGAAAACGTGGTTAGAAAAAAAAACGAAATAAATATTCCCCTGGCCTTATTCGACGTTTCTGTAGCTTGAAACGATTTTTTTCCTGTAAACTTAATGTTTTACTGATGTACGTTTATTCGGTTGGACCATCGATAACTGCATGTTACTTATCACGCCAGTCTTACTTTGAGCTTTAACTACGTCATTCACATTCTGTATTTTTACCATAATAATACCAATATAATCTCATTTATTATGCTTAATCATTATATCGACATAAAACTGCATTGCTTTTAATTATAATATAAAGGAAATAAGGTTTACAATGAAATTGCTTAAATTACTGATATTTAGCAATGTTTTGCAATTGCCAGTTACAATACGAGTAGATTATTCAGCGATGGCACGCATGGCATGCGTCCAATGGCGTGTGCTCTCTTTTTAGCATGTACTTTTCATTTAAGGTTGTCTCACTAGATCATCCCGAGCACAGAGTGTCATCGCGAAACAAAAATACCCGGAACATACAATATAATTTTATTATAAAAAAATAGGAGTTAACCAATTATATGCTATTCACCTTGTAACCATGTATTACATGCACCCATTATATACCAGTCACCAACCAACCTTTGAGCACAAAATATTGCACATATCTCTAACGTTTGACACAACCACCTCCCGCACAAAACTAAGCGTATCATTTTGCATATTATACAAGGTGTAAAAAGACCCTTCACCAAACCGTGAACCATGCATTCAGTACATCAAACTAAGTAACCCTAAGCAAAAATTATCGCTGGGAAACGACTTTTCTTTTTTGGGTGTAAAATTTCGTTTTACTGTAAAGCTAATTGTAACGCACTCAAAACACTGTGCTGATAGATGCAATGAGTAGTAAACGGGTAAGGGAGGTATTTCAAGTAAATTTTCAACGTTCAAAACTAGTATTTTTTAAAAAAGTTGTGAAAAAGTTGGAACTTTGACCTCCAATATCTCCGTAACTAGAAGGTCCCCAGGCATAGTCCAGAACAAAAAAATGTTCGCAATGACGTGGAGAATAAGTGCCTTTCGGCTTCGTTAAGGGTCTTATTACACCGTTTATAGATATATTTAATTAATATTTACCTAACTTAACATATAATAAATTTTTGATATAGCTTAACAGTATTTCAGTATTATTTTCTAAATGTTTAACAGGCACTAAACAAATCTTTTTCCTAACTATATAGAGTAATTCATCGTTTCACATTATCTACTGGTACATATAGTTAAAGTATACTTGCAATGGTGGCTTTACATGTATCAAGTCTATTCGGACGTACAGTTTTTCGTACTGACATATTCACTAATATACAAATTGAAGGTCATACAATCCAGGCTTTTCCAGGTGTTCGTGGCTAATGGCTACCTCATAGTTCGATTTGAGGTTAGGCTGCGTTTGCCGCGGTCATGTCTTGAATGGGTGACCTATCGTAACACAGTGAAACCTATCATAACTTTTGTGAGTGATATTGATGCAGTTCGACTCGCGTTATCGCCGCGTTAGGAGCTCATGAATAAGGGCTCCGGTTGAGCCACAAACTAGTTGGGCCTTCCCGAAATATGTTTACATCCTTAACCACCGATACTCATTCGTATCTCGGAAGGCAAGTTGAGCCGTCGGTCTAGGCTGTCATACATAACCTTAGACAGTTGTTACGGGCATTCTTAAGCCTGGTCTGACAGCCAGTCTAACGTTAGAATACCAGTATTCCCTAGTATTAGGGACGCTGAGGTCAGATGGCAGTCGCATCGTCTTAAACACCAATATTCAGCAGTAACTGGTTAGACTGGTGGTCGACCCCAACATAGTTGGATAAACGCTGATGATGGTGAGGCTTTCCAAAACTCTAAACGTTTACTGAGATTTTTTAATCCGGAAAAGTAATTAATAATGTTTGTAAAGAAAATAATCGCATGACCTAAGAACAATTAGAGCGCAACCAGCTCAACAAATCTAAGCCAACATCATCATAACCCCGAAACCGTCCACTGTAGAACATAAGCCTAGCAATGACCTCTACAATGAACGATCAATCTCAGCCTTAACACGAAATCACCGTAGGTTTTACATAAATATCATACCGAACCACCGGACATCTGGTGAAACCAGTTGGGACCTACAACTATACCAACAACTGACCACCTGTAAGAAGTCCTGGCAACACCTGTATCACCTGCAGAGTGGCAAGCACGCGGCAAACATCACGAGCAGGCAAAAAATCCACTGCTATTTGGATATACTGCCGTTCTTCTTACGACCTCCGGTGACCTTGAAACTGCTCTGTGGAGTGACTGTACTACTACTGGAGTCTGATATCGTCACCTGTGATGAAGTCTCCCCGCTATACCAACCGCACATTCGTTTAACGGCGTCTTGCCATCGTGTAAATGTCGTATCGTAAGCTTTCTTCATATGCGGACGCGGGTTGAATACGCAGTCGATTTTTCGCAATGTTTTAAGTTCTTCTTTTGACTTCCAAATTCCTGAAGACCATAACGCATAACATTAATTTCGGGATGTACAGTCGCGGAATGAAAATGTTATACACCTTAAGGTATATTTTTGCTTGCACAGAAATGAACTATTTTACCGACTACGTATTGCCAACATTATAGAAAAGAAAATACTAGTATTTTTTGACAAGATATTATGGTGACATGGAGACAGACAAGTAATGCCAATCTATTTAATCATCGATTTGATTGTTGTCATGGTTTTTACAAAAAAAACTCCTTAAATCAAATCAAAGACATTACATGGCACTAATACGTCATAATGGAGGCAAAAGGCAATTTTGATCTTTGCTACCCAATAATTAAACATAATTTTCCATGCATTGGTCTTTTCCGTTCAACAGCTTGAAAAGGTAACATGTGCCCGCGAAGTGGGAAAGGAATGAATTTGAAAACAGAAGAACTAAGTAGGTATATCATTCCCCTACTGTGCAAAAATGTTATCAACGGTAATCTTAATAAGTACCTACCTATAGTTTTAACACAACCATATTATTACTCATGAATAAGTCTAAAGTGGACTCAAAAGACCAAGGGATGCAGTTTCATCGTCTCTCTAAGAGAGCTGAATTATAACAAAGAGCCAATAGAACATAATACTAACATATGCCATCTAGTGGCGATAATTAGAACTTACAGCGGCACGAAACCTTGACTAAAACATGATCATAATAATTATAATGTAGTTTACCTAATTTATACCCAACGATATGGGCGCATCCCTGTGAAGACATCTCTACGTGGACAGGTCGTTCAACTCTCAAGCCTGTGAGATCTGCCACTAACTGAGCAATAAAGTCGTTGTTCGATACACCGCCATCTAACCTGTAATGCAAACATTATCTTAATATAAAGAATTTGCTACAGTTTTGTAATATAGAGTCCGCGCGGCGAAAGAAGTATCTTGGGCGCTATGATGACACCACTGATTTTTTAGGGTTCCGTACCCAAAGGGTAAAACGGGACCCTATTACTAAGACTCCGCTGTCCGTCCGTCCGTCTGTCACCAGGCTGTATCTCATGAACCGTGATAGCTAAACAGTTGAAATTTTCACAGATGATGTATTTCTGTTGCCGCTATAACAACAAATACTAAAAAACAGAATAAAATACATATTTAAGGGGCTCCCATACAACAGACATGTTTTTTTGCCGTTTTTATAGATAATGGTACGGAACTCTTCGTGCGCGAGTCCGACTCGCACTTGTTCATTGTTTCGCGCTTTTACGCTTGTATAACCGCATAAAGTAAATGTTTCTTCTTCACAGCATAATCATTAGAAAGCTGTGAAGGGCAAGAGTTTTTGGGGGCTATCTTTTACAGTAACATTGACGTTCAAAAAAACCTAAGTAATTGTAATACATTTTGAATAAATAAGTTTTGCAGTTGAAGTTATTTTAGTTTAGATAATAACACAGGTCAAGCATCGGGCGACGAATGGTAATAGCTTGCCAGGCATCATACGGGCTTCTGTAATAGTACCCCTATAGTACGAGTTTGTAAATTACGAAAACGGCAAGTTTTCGTGAGGTCGGTAGACTGAATAATATACCTATTTGTTTTATTTTTTCTTGCGGTGTATGAGATGAAGTTAGAACACTTAGATTCCGATTTAGTGCGATTGGAAGGTCCCGACCGAAGGTTCCTAAATTGTTTAAGATTTAGGTGAGTGTAACCGCATCGCTACGATTTAGAGCAGTATTGTCAGATCGAATTTGTAAATTTAAAGCGGTTTGAGTATATACTTACAGTATTTTGGTATAAACATACAGTATATCATAAAGTTAAGAGCGAAGCGAAGAGCAATAACAAGTATATATTATGGAAAAGTACATAGGTAATGATAAAAAATAAATGTGTACATTTTTTTCCCCGAATTTCTCAAAAGAATATATATTATATATTATAATATTTCTGCATCATTTTTGGGAAAAATACTATATTTGTTCCAAAAAGGGGGGCAACCCTAGTCGTCGGTCCGATTTAGAATTCAATTTAGTCTAGTGTGATCACTAGCTTCCAACTTCCTAGTTAGAGTGTTCCTAATTAGATTTCCTACAAATTGAATAGTGTAATAAGCACATAAGAGTTTAGCGAACTTACAAAACCGTAAGATATAATTAATTTGCAAACAAACTGGGAGCACGGTAGTATGCTATTATTTTATTATTAGCGAACTAAGTATGAATGTACGACAGAACATTTTTGCCTAATTAGCTAGGCCGTTTCAATTACCAACCGCGCGGATCCATGATTTGCGAGGTCAAGCTGCGCTTGCCGCGGTCAGTCTGTGGATGAGTGGCCGTTTGTTACACATCGAGACCCCCCATTGCCTCGGCGAACACGTTAAACAGTCGGTCTCATACGAATACCTATGACAGTCGTTACGGGAACTCAGAAACCCGAAAGTCTGATATCTGGTCTAACCTTAGGATATCGGCATTGGCCTATAATTGGGTTGCGGGTATCTGATCGCAGTTGCGTCGTGTAAAATACTGGTATTCAGCCGCATCTGGTAAGACTAAAAGCTCACCCCAATATACTTACTTTCTAAACCGTTTTTCCACGGCTCAAGACTCGACACGACAAATATGGAGACCATTCCAAGCGCCCTATATTTCTATGACCCTTTTACTCACGAAACGGCACGAAACTACTAGCTACGTATTAACAGGGGTCAACAATTAGTTTAGCAGGGGCCGTTTTAAGAAATGAAATGACCATCGCGGTCCGCACAAATAATTTTTCGATTCCCCGCGTCAGTGTTGTCAATTCCCCGCTTCTTTTTAATTAATTCCCAAGCGATACTTGGACGACCTTTTTTTTTAACGTTTTCCCCGCGATTGGCAGCGCTGTGCGGGGGATACATTTTTATAAAATTACGTACTCTGTAGTGCAAGTTGCTGTGTTCTCGCGGTCCGACAAAATGGGTCGGCGGTCCGCCATTTGGCGACCTCTGTATTAAACGGTTCATAGAAATTGTTTTTTTCATGTTTCGTCGGAAACCGTGGAAAATCGTCCTTACGGATCACAGCATGGTAGATATTTTTACATGTACCAGTTTAACCTATTCATAGTTTCAATTATACCTGATAGTGTTGAACGCGTAGTTAGTCTCGTTGCACACGCAGCCGTACAGTTGCGCGGTGCGGAAGGCGAGCGACTCTAACACGGCGCGCACTAGGTGTGCCTTCGTTGTTGACGGCTTCATGCCAACAAACCCTGATGCTGCTGTCCCGTCGTTGTATGGCGGCTGGAAACGAAATACTCTTGTTTATTATTTAGGCCTTACGTACGTAATTGCGGGTCACGTCAGCCGCATGCATAGCGACAGCGACTTCTGGGCAAAAGTCTCCACACAACGGGTGTCTGAAGCTGGCCGGCGCCACTGAAGTCGGCCCAAAAAGAGGTAGCGAGATGACCTGGACGCGTACCGCGAGGGCTGGTTTGAGGTGGCGCAGTAAAAGAATAAATGGAAGGACTTGGGGGAGGCCTTTGCCCAGCAATGGGACTGTATAGGCTGCAAAAAAAATATTATTGTATTTTATTTTCCTGTTCTTAGTAACATTGTTGAGCGAGAGAGACCGACCTTGCAGTCAACAACCCACTTATTGACTATAGGCATAAAATCTGGACTTTCAATAGAGTTCATAATTAACACTTAATATGTAGAAGATTGACTCAGAATGTTAATTCTGGCCCGAATTCGTTTCGCAAAATAGTCGAAAGGCATATGATTACACTATAAACCTACAAAGAACTTACAACATAATACGGAACTGGTGTAATAGTTTTAAATGTATACATTTTAAATTTCTGGTTTTGAATATTAATTTATTTAAACAAAAAATAGGAAACGGTTTAGAATAATAATATCTCGAATAATAATTGTTTTCTATAAGACCTTACTTATGTAAAAAAAAAATATGTTAAATAAATCATCATTATCTCTTAATATACTTAGTACGGGGTACTTATCTATCTTATCCATAGCAATTTACATGATAATGCGCTTAAAACTCGTAATTGCAGGAAAAACGTTCATAAGAATTATTTTAATATCTTAAGGCTACATTATATTGATGTGGGAGTTGCGTGAGCAATTATTTTTAATAGCAGTATTATATAACTGAATTTAAAAAAAAAAATACTAGCTAAACGAACAATAAACAAACAGTTCTACGCAGCTATGAAACTGGTTTTTCTTCTATTGATTTTAAATCCGAAGACTGTCAAAGTATCAAAAGATCAATCAATAACCATGGAAATTTAAAACAATACATTATCAAAAGACCATTTATCTTTCAGCAAAGAAGTGACTATCAAGGACTAGTGACAATGCAAAGTAAATGTTATTGAACGAAGGAAATTCCGTTATAACCAATTTTATAATTTACTAGCGGCCCGTCCCGGCTTCGCACGGGTGGACATTTTTCCCGTTTTTGCAACATTTTTCATTTATGCTCCGCTCCTATTGGTCGTAGCGTGATGTTATATAGCCTATAACCTTCATCGATAAATGGACTATCCAACACAAAAATATTTTTTCAATTCCAACCAGTAGTTCCTGAGATTAGCGCGATCAAACAAACAAACTCTTCAACTTTATAATATTAGTATAGATAATTTCAATAAAAGCACTTATTGTATGTACATGTTAGTACCTACTATATTTACGAAATTAAAACCTTATTGATGTATGGCAGTTAAGAGTACGTCAGGCTCACTCAAATATCCTACTAATGGTGGTGTATTTGTTGCGGTCGTTCGATTCCCTATGAAATGGTTGAGTTGAAACATGCGTCACGTTTGTGAACAAGTGCCGTCAGTTGGGACTGATCATCTCTATACTGCCATGACAAATTTTGAATTGTACTAAGACTCTTGTAGCTTAACCATTATCTTACACTGTTCTCACATCTTTATTGTCAACAAAACCGCATAAATTGGTTCCAAGTGCAGCGATTCATCTATACATAGAATACAAGTCATGTATTTAAATTCAATACACACGCGACGTTGGAATGCCAAGTTTACTACATAATACAATATCTTATAGTAAACCAACAGTAGAATATTTATAAACGTGAAGATGTCTACATTCATTATCATAACATATTATAAAACATGCCCACCACCTGTTTACGGACTTAATGAAGGCTACAAAGGGCACAACATGAGGCAGTTCCTGGACAAAAACCATATCAAATATTTAAATCATTGAAACGCAAAGAAGAAAAATTATATAAACTACTGCTAATACATGAAAAACCACTCAAAGCAGTTTAATGTTTTCTTTAACAAATAGGTACCATAATTTTGGGTATATTTTAGTGTATTTGTCGCGCTAAAATAACTGTTATTGGAGCATACCTGCAATGCCAAGTCAGGTCATGAATCATGAATGTGTTAAAAAAACAAAAGTAATTACTAAAGAAGGTAAACACGTTTAAGATCGATGCACGCCCTTATAGATATTTCGATCTTGTTGTGGGTCACCTTAAAATGCGGTACAAGGTCGGTCAGAACCCATAAAGGATAACGCTATACACGGTGTGTATTTATTTCACATCGAAGGGTTAAACTTATTTACCTACTTATACCAAGATTTTTTTTCCGATCGTAAATAAAAACTGACAGTTTCGATTTGCGAATTTAGTATGGTTTTATCTCTAAATTAATGTCATAAAGTATATTTGTAAACTATTATACATATATCACGGCATGACGTAACATCACGCCTGGATTCCGCGAAGGGTTGGGCAGATGTGTATAGTAACACCCTCATTTCGCCGTTATGTTTAAGTCCCATGTAATAAGGGGCGAGCCTATTGCCATCAACCGATCACAAATCCAAACTCCGGGCTGCTACTAAGGAATTCCACACGGGAAAACCCAATAACACTTCGCCCGACTTGGGGATCGAATCCAAGACCTCACGATCAGTAGTCGCGCTTGTCACCACTAGACCAACGAGGCAGTTATACAGTTATATCACGGCTTTAACCTTAACGCCACACTATGGACGTATGAGCATTTCACTGTACTTTTTTGACGGCTATTGACGTGGTTAGCGGCCCGAGCAAATTTTCGTATAACGTCTATAGTCGTCTAAGAGTTAATATCAAGAATTGATGCAACAAAATATCCAATCTACTAAAAGTAACACAATCGTTATACTCCAATAGACAATAATGTGAAAGGTAGGCATACTTTCACAGTAGCGCACTTTCAGGTCAGGGCTGCCTCAAAGCAGTGTCTGCAATAAAACTAGGTGTAACCGTAACTCGTAAGTATTTACCCCTAGTCCGCTGAACGCTGGTATGAAGTAAACTCCGTCCGTGTCTGGCACTGAAGTCGCGATGTCTGCCGTGTCTTCAGGGTTGTTGAACAGCCCTGGAGTAAACGAACACTATTTTTAAATGAGGTTTATTGAAATATATTATTATACAAGGTTAGTCGGAAAGGGGGTACTAAGCCGCGGGCCACTTAAAGTATCACTGATGACTATTTTAAAGCAAGTGTTAAAATTTCAAAATTCGATAAAAATAAATTGCATGCATAAAGATTTTTATTTAAGTTTTTTCAAAAAAAGAAACACACCTGCTATAGTTATGAATTCAGAAAGTTAAGTTTCTAATCCGTGACCCCAAATATGACCTAAATTGTAAAAACTGCTGATCATAACTATGGGCAGATAGATTTTAGCATATTTTTTACGAAATCTTTGAAAAGCTATTTATCTTAAACTATCGAGTTTTGGGGAAAGTTGTAGAACAAAAGTTATCCCTTATTATAGGTACTTTAAGACCCTTTCGGCTTAGTACCCCCTTTCCGACTAACCTTGTATAAACAACATATTAAATATTTTGGACCGGCCAATATTATGTTTAACAAGCGACCCGCCCCAGTTTCGCACGGGTGCAATGTAGATACTAATGTGGGGCATATAAACCTTCCTCTTGAATCACTCTATCTATTAAAAAAAACCGCATCAAAATCCGTTGCGTAGTTTTAAAGATCTAAGTATACAGCGGGAGCGACTTTGTTTATACTATGTAAAGAAGTCAGTCTTTTTTTTACTGGAACTGATAAACTGGTAATTGCTGAATTAAGAATACATTTTATAGACTCGCCTTTACCGTAACTGATTTTAGGCTCAATAATTATTAAAAATAGTTATCTCGATTAAGGAACGCCAAATTTGTATTGCCAAAAACGTAAACAAGAAACACTATTAAAGCGAACCTGTTTTAGTAATTGAATCCATATTCATGAAGTACGAACTATCGACCAAAACCGTTTTACTATCACAATTTGCGATTCTGTTGCGCACCAACTAAACTTAACTAAAAATATTGCTATCTTTTATTAACAGGCAAAACAAGACAGAGACGGAATATTTTTAGAGCTATCAAAATAGTTTACTTGTTGAACATCACTATGTTTTCAGGCGGCATAATTGCTGAGGTGTCGCCTAAATTTGTTTGGATATTTAGTTCAACCTAATTTGACAGCTCTAATATCTATGGTATGGTATGGCTCTATGGTAGCAAGCAGGCTGGATTGTGCGTTTGTGAACCACTGCTGCAAGGTTTCGGCTGGGCCTGTCACCTTGCAGCAATGATGTCATAAACTGTTTCTGTTTTTGTGTATTACTAACGTAGTTTATGAGTATATTGTTACTAACACTATGAGTCTTGTTACTCGAAATAAATAAATATTCTTCCATCTCTTTCTTTTTTTAACCGACTTCCAAAAAATGGAGGAGGTACTCAATTCGACTGTATGTTTTTTTTATGTTTGTTCCGCGATATCTTTGCTAATTGTGAACCGATTTTAATGATTCTTTTTTTTTGAAAGAGTATTCTCTCGGAGTGGTCCCATTTAAATTTGGTGAAGATCTGATGAAGAACTTCGGAGTTAGACAATTTGAAGTCGGTTTTTTTTTATTAAAAAGTTGATATCTGCAAGTAAAGGATAGCAACATTTTTAGTTAAGTTTAGTCGATGCTTAACAGAATCGAAACCAATGTAGCTGTATTAGGTACCTACCTACATAACGGATGCGCGGAAGACCTTGAAAAGATAATTATATTAATTCATATCAGTTTGGGGCGATGACTGCTTTAAGTAGTTTAAATCACCTATTGTTATTTGGATTCTCATACTGTTATAATTGAATCTAATATTTCATTTACGGGGCAATTTTAGAAGGCATTAATAATTTCTTGTAAAACCTAAACTTCCCCTCTACAGGATCTAAACGAAATCATGGAATTCCTTCAAACCTCGTGATGTAAAGAAATTACAAGAAGTAAACATGTGTTCTTAAAGTGAGGCATTTTAGCGCCCTGAGCGAATTTCGCAGTATCGTGTAGCGCAGTACTGCACGTATCGCTCGCTGCGCGGTCATTTAACTCGGGGCGCTAATTACGCCTCACGTTAAAAACATATGTTTACTTCTTAGTAATTTATTTTTTATTGATACCAAAAGTATCTATAAATATACAATAAAATATTTAGTGTTAATTCCGCGAAAAAAATAGTAGATCATGGATTTCCGCAAAGTAACGCCTGATTCCATCATTTATCCAAAATTATCCCCTGCAGGGTTAATGTATATCAGCAGTACATCACGAGGTTTGAAGGAATTACATGATTTCGTTTACACCCTGTATAAAATACCTACTAAATACGTCTTGTGACTAATCACATAAATTTATCGCAAAATATCGATTTTACATAAATCATTATTCGCTAGATTACCGTTAAAGCCATCCTTGGCTGTAGTGATACATAATGGATCCCACATGCTGGCATCAAAACCCTCATTTAACAACAGTTACACGAAGATTTAATAAACCATAAAAATTCAAAAGCTTACGGTAAATGAACATTAAAATAATCACCTAAATTCTGCGCCCACGTTATAATAGAAGCGGTGTCATTATTTGCGCCTTCCGCTGAGAAGACCAGTTCCTCTCCTAACCGCCAGCCGACGATCGGGTAGAGGCCGGACACGCTCGCGTGAGGTTCCGTACCCGTGTTGATGTTGAAGAAGGTTCCTGTACCCATCGTCAGTTTCACATCGCCGACGTCGAAGCAACATGAACCCCACATTGAGGCTGTTTGGTCTGCCATCTGAGGATTTAATGTATGTGTTACGTTGGGAAGGCTTTAATTTTTTTTTATCTTTGGAAATTCCTCATGGATTTCCCTCGCCCGGGGAAGGCGAGGAGTCTGCCGGACTCTTACCGGTTAAAAACCAACAATGTTCCTTCTCCTGACCGTTCGGCTGGGGTCGCGGGATTCGCAGAAGCATGCACCGCAACCCCAGCAACGTTGGGAAGGCCTAGCGTTTTCCAAACTATATTGACTGCCCTTAACAAACTGATAAGTATTCGTATGACAATTGAGGCAGCCTATCGCTGTCTAATGCTGGACATAGGTGACGATTTGTAAAAAGGACACCCAAACATGACCGTGGCAGGGGTGGCTTTAGTTCGTTGATTGATCAATCTGCACGATTGAGCCACGAGCTTACCAGCCCCTCAAGGGAAGATAAGGTAAGGCTTTCTTTATTTAAAGAGCTTTCCCTTTAGGAAAGTGTTTTGAAGTGGTTGCATTCGAGGACCTCGTGAAAAGATAGGTGCGAGCAGGGAGTCGTAACATGGGGCCAGGCAACAAGCTCAGCGGTCGAAATCTGCTTTCCCATCATGGTAGGTACCCCAGCCCATTATTTAATATTTGACAGCCTTTATGCGAGTGCACAAAAGAACCTGAACTTTCCCCAAAAATTGAATCTATTATTCCTCAAAATTGGGGACATTTTGGTAATCATAGGTCTCTCAGGTTGATTTAGAACAAAATATATTTCAATCCCAGAAATTTTACGCAATCAACAGGTTTTTTCTAACCCCTTTAATCATGTTTGTCACTAAACAACCTCGCCTTAAGACAGGTACCTAATACCTCAAGAGGTTACCTGGTTCAAAGATAATTGATGTGATGTTCACCTTGAAGTGTCACTAGTTTTTTTATTTTCCTTATATTCGTTGTTAAAACCAATTTAGTCAATGATGTTTATAGTTATATTCAAACTAAAAACCCTAGGATCCTACAGGGCCAATGATAATGAACGCTATAAAAATATCGTTAATCTTCAATGAATATTCAACATTCAAAGTGCAGATAAAAACGGACATAATTTTTATTATTTGCTAGCTGCCCGGACAGACTTTGTTTTGTCAAAAGTTATTGGCCTGTAGTGGGAAAAGAAAAGTGTTGTTTTTACTATTTTCCACGCAATTTTAATGTTTTTTCTCTCCATAAGAACCTTCCTTGTGCCTTAAGGAATATATAAAAAAAAATAGCCGAATTGGTCGAGCCGTTCTCAAGTTTTGCTCTTAGCTACACATTTGGCGATTCATTTTTATTTATATAGATTATTCGCTATAATAAAGCTACACCATATCGACATGACGAGTATCAGAAGAAATTATGAATCGAGTTCAACCTAACCTTTACCTTATTAAGGAAAACAAAACGCTTAATGTTAACATACAACTATACACTTTTTAAATAATTCCTTTGTTAGGAGGTGTTAATTACATGAAACACAATAGCAATAAAAGTGGGTAGTATTTGTTTACATTAAGTTTTTGTGTTCCTGAATATGGTATAGAGACTTTGTCCATGTGCTTTTATGATATCATCATCATCATCATCATCCTCCTTCTGCCCTATCCAATTTTTTTTGGGAATGGTGCAGCATTTTGTTTTCTTCCATTTAGTTTTGTGGTATGTAAATACAATAAATTATCTAATATAAAAATCAATTGGCGTGCGTTATTCTCGCAAAAACTCGAAAATGGCTCGACCGATTTTCTAATCGGTAAAATAATTCTTTATTTTTCTTTTGTTTTGCTTGAACACTGAAGAGGAATAGGAAAAAATAATTAAAAATTAAAGAAAAAAATGGTACGATGTTCACCGGGCAGCTAGCAACAAATAAACAAGGATGATAGTGTATTAATTAACACAATAGTGTTAAGAATAAAGCTATATTCCTGAAGACATTCAAATATAGCTAGGAAAAGCATCATAACACCCTGAAAACGAGGTCAAGTCATGTCAACTCAATCTCCACTTCAATCAACTCCAGACGTTTCAGGACATACCTACGCATCTCCTAACTTGCGTCAAATCTCTACTTGCTCTGCAAAAAAGTATGTATAGGATGACAATATACTCACACAACTGACAATACGTATCGGATGACCCCATATCGAAGGCAACGTGCTTGTAAAGTGATCCCCCGCCGTATCAACAACTTCTGGTAACGCAGCCCTTGGTATTTTTAGCATAGTGATGCCCCAACCTGCCCACTGCATGGTGAATGGATCGTAGAAACCGGTCGCCGACGCTGACGAGACGTCCGTCATGTGAACTTTACCACCTGTATGAAATAATCGATCAGTATGCGCTATGCGACACTGTACACTTTGAATGAGAAATTATGAATTTCTTGCACGATTTAATTAATGTGCAAAGTAGACTACGATTGCAGGGAAGTTGTGATGAAATTAAATTGTGTACTATAGACAGAATCAGTATCACAAGTTTCGCCTGCCTTGTGCAATAATCATAGATTTAGTTTAATTGAAAAAACACGAATTTTAAGACTCTAGCGTAAGAAATATTAATGGGTACCTAAGGAGTATTTTATTGTTGGAAGTCCTAATAAATAAAATCACGTTAGCCGATTTGATATGATATCACTGTACTGTTATTAGTTCGTTGCTGATATTCATTCTCCTGCTTCAAATGCAACTTACGGCAACCGATTTCGAGAGTTCGATTCAAATTAAATCGTTAGTAGGTGCCAAAACACTTCGCCTACTGCAGTTAATAAATCTTGTCCTCTACGTCTTCTTCTTTTCGTGTGGTTAGTTACTAACCTGGTGTCAGAGGTTAAGCCGCCCATGGGCCTCTGACTTGGCTTCACATGCCGTCGAGAAATATCTCTCAGGCAAACCGGTTTCCTCACGATGTTTTCCTTCACCGTTTTTAAGCAAGTGATAATTATACGATACGCACATAAATCCAAAAAGTCAGAGGTGCGTGCCTTGGGTTCGAACTCGAGACCTATTATTTAGCAGTCCGACGATCACACCACCAGGCTATCACTGCTATTATCCTCCAACCTACGCTATTCTCCTCTACGCAATATGTTATTACCTGTCAATTTATATAATAACCACGTGTCCAAGGTTCCAAAAAGCGCATCATCATCTTGTATGGCAGTCTTCAATGCAGGCACGTTTTGGAATGCCCAGTATAACCTCAAGCATGTCTGAAAAAATCGTTAATTACAAAAATGGCAACTTTAGCTCAGCGAGAGAATGTCAATCGAGACCCAGGTTCGATTCGTGTGAAACGTCAATTTTGACCCACGGATAATTTATTCCAAGCACATGATTCTGAGTTAAACTATGAAAATTATACTGAGTGTATCATCAATTGATTCTTCTCCCGCCGTTAGATTTATAAGAATTAACTAAATAAGGTAATAATATTGTAGGACAACGTTAGCAACTACCATCCTGTCTTTATCTAATTATGTATACGTCATTGTAATCTTTAGTTAAGCATACATATCTATCATGGTACATTCAGGAAATGTCAACTCAGATGCTAAACTACAAATTGAAATACTCAAAACATTGTAATTATCTTAACTTACTTCTAATTCTTTAATATAGGTCAGTTGAGAGAAATCTTAAACTTTAAACTTAGAGAAAGTTGTTCAGGAACCATGACGTCGATTTGAGAGTAATGAAAATTGCAGTCAAAGATTTTCCATAAAACTCATTTCTAGTTTGAGATATCTCCCCATCTTATCATCTTAATGAATCACCCTGTATACGGTCACCGGAAAGCCGATACTACTTAAGCGCCATTTTGGCTAAAATGAGTTATATATTACATCGTTGGATTGGATTTTTTTTCTGCGTCGATTAGTTGGGATTGCGTAATATAATAGAATAAAATACGAAATCCCAACTAACCGACGCAGAAAAAAAATCCAATCCAACGATATAATATATAACTCATTTTAGACAAAATGGCGCTTAAGTAGTATTGGCTTTCCGGTGACGATATATTCTTTTTCATTTTAAATAAACGTTGTAATATGTTACAGGAAGTAAAGAAACCATGTACTTAGTATTATTAATTTATTTTTAATTCGTTCTTAATATTGCATTAACGAGTGCATCGTCCTATCTCGTCGTTCGTGCCATCGGGGCATCGGCATTTAGAGCGGTTTGGCTTCCCCACACGACCGTCCGCGTCGCAGTGAAAAGGTCAAAGGATTACAAGTCACAACACATTTAACTTCATGGCACACACAATATAAACTCTTGGTTATTAAATACATACGACACACATTTTGATCTTTGACTTAGTAGATACCTACATTACCTGCCTGGGTGTAAATAATTATATGCAATTGCTCGAGCAGTCAAAGATCAAAGTAGAGACTTATTACGTATACATATACCGTATTCAGAGAAGCAAGACTTAAAGTAAATAAATACTACCTAGTCTTGCCATAAATATTGTCACGAAGAAATTTTATTTTAATTATTGCAAATAATATTTATTACTTTTACAGTGTGTTAGTTTAATACATAAATATAAAACAATTTAAAATATAAAAAGCTTATTCGAAGTGGTCTCCATTGGCTGCAATACAGTCCTTTAAACGTTGAGGCCAGTTATCAATAGAAGCACGCACTCTTTCTATGGGAAAATTCTTCACTGCCAATCGTATGGATTGTTTTAGGGACTCCAAATTATCATGGCGTTTAGAGCAAGCCGTACTCTCTAAAACTGATCATAAATCATAATCCAGCGGATTAAGATCGGGACTAAACGACGGCCAGTCTTCAGCTCTGATGAAGTCCGAAACGTTCACTTCCAACCAAGACTGAGTGGACCGAGCTTTATGACCCGGCGCCGAGTCCTGTTGGAAGGACCATACTTGGTTATTGAACATGGTGTTGTTAAGGGGCTTAACTACCTTCTCAAGAATGGTATCTCGATACACTTGTGCCGATGTTTTGATACCTTTTTCACAAAAAATATGGCTCAGTCTCTCCTTCATAGCTAACACCCCACCAAACCATCACTGAAGTCGGATAATACCCACGTTGCACTCTGTCGACTAATTGGGAAGCTTCCTTAGAGCTTTGAGCATAAATACGGTAATTTTTTTTGTTAAAATTTTGCTCAACTGTAAAGATTTTCTCATCCGTAAACAAAAATTTTCTGTGACCTCCCTTTGCGTACCGCTTCAGTAGTTGTTTCGATTTTACCACCCTATTCTTTTTTAAATTATCAGTTAAAAAATGACCAGTGCGTCTCTTATAGGCTGCAAGTCGTAAGTCATCTTTTAAAATACGCGACATGGTTCTGGGTGCTATCTGCATCTCCCGAGATAAAATCTTTTGCTTTCGGACAGGATTTCTTCGAATTCTTTCCCTTACTGCTTTGACCACCTTTTTGTACAAACACTACGTGGACGGCCAGATCTTTTTCTGTCACAAACAGAGGAGGTCTCATTGTACCTATTAATAGCCCATTGTACCTATTAATAGCTCATTCAAAGTCAAAGTCAAAGTCAAAGTTTTTTATTTCAAATAGACCAGATTTCAGGCACTTTTAAAACGTCACGACTAGGTGCACGGTTCCAAAAGGTAGGTTCTATGGAGAAGAGCCGGCAAGAAACTCCATGAATACTCTTTTTAAAATAGTAGTTCATTACAATTCCATTACAGTAGTGTGAGAAATAGAATGAGAATAATGCAGGTTAATGTAACAAATAAACTCACATAAGAGTAACAAATAGAAAAATATGCCTTCTATGATTGCCATAGCAGTTAAGAGCTGACCAGTCCCGACAGACGGCACCCGTTCACGAGCATGACGTGCACATCCGCATCGGTCAGCTCAACCATATTATAGGGAACTCAACGACCGGATAAACAACGCCACCATCAGCAAGACATTTAAGTGAGCATGACAGACTCATATTACCAGACAATAGGCAGTAATATGATATGATTATAAGCGTATCACTAATAGCTGCATGATGCTCATACTTTACAGTTTGGAATGAAGTATTGTAAAGCGATATTATTAAAATAATAACTATAATACAAAAACCTATTTTTTTGCCAGTCCAGACAATAGTCCAGATAAAGTCCAGACATTGTAGTATACAAACTATGCGAGTGAAACGATGTAGGGCAACGTTTGGAATGGTCTTTTGAGGAAAGTGCCATAGCAGTTTCGAGTTGACCTGTCCTAACTGACGGTACATCTGCTTCAATCATCGCGGAGCTCAAACCTTATTTTAGGGAGCTCAACAACCCGACCGCTGCACGACGCTAATCAGCTGGACATTTGGGTGGGTCACAAAAAAAAAACTCAAGAACCGCCAAACGTTTACAAAATTCGTGTATATAGCTACCCTACATGGTACTCACATTCACAATTTATTAAAAATGTAACATGGTAAAATAATAATAATCATTGAAAAAAATAATTCGATTATAAATGTCAAAAGGATAAAATAAAAAATAATAATGTTATGAAATAATTACAATGATGCGTCTGTGATAACAGCGAGCGGCTCAATTCCAAGCATTTTTATCGTCCATATAATCTTTAACGTTATAGAAACCCTTTTCGCATAGTTTCTGCTTTACATAGGACTTGAATTTATTAAGACTTAAGTCTTGAATATTGCTTGGAATCTTGTTGTAAAAGCGTATACTTTGGCACCTAAATGAGTTACTAATTTTTTGGAGCCTAGTCATTGGTAGGATAAGCTTATTTTTATTTCTAGTATTGACGTTATGGATGTCGCTGTTCTTAGAGAACAAACTGATATTTTTCTTTATATAAATCAAATTTTCATAAATATATTGAGATGCGACCGTCATTATACTAACTTCTTTAAATTTATCCCTCAGTGAATGCCTAAAACTAAGGTTATAAATTGCTCGAATAGCTCTCTTCTGCAAAACAAAGATAGTTTGAATGTCGGCAGCATTTCCCCACAACAAAATGCCGTACGACATAACACTATGAAAGTAACTAAAATACACTAATCTGGCTGTCTCTACATCAGTTAGCTGGCGTATCTTGTAGACCGCGTAAGCTGCAGAACTGAGTCTTTTCGACAATTTATCTATATGTGGGCCCCACTGCAGTTTCGAATCTAAAGTTATACCCAAGAACTTAGTGGTGTCCACAAGATCCAACTCGTCTCCATTTATTACTACACTGGTTTTCACCTTCTTAACATTAGGTGTCAAAAATCTGATACATTTAGTCTTTTTCTCGTTCAAAAGCAAGTTATTAACATTAAACCAGTGCACTACTTCAGAGAGAGCGTTATTTACATCGTCCGTAACCGGCTGCTGCCGTTTAAGTTTAAATAATAGTGATGTATCATCTGCAAATAACACAATCTCCTGATTATCTTTTATAAGATAAGGTAGGTCATTTATATAAACGAGAAATAGGAACGGGCCGAGAATTGAGCCCTGCGGAACGCCCATTGTCACAACAGACCCCGGAGATCTCTTCCCATTGATGTCTACTTTCTGGATCCTATTACCCAAATAAGAAATAAGTAGATCCAGAGCAGTATTTCTAACTCCGTAGTGATGTAATTTCCTGACCAATGTATCATGAAAAACGCAATCAAACGCCTTTGACAAGTCACAAAAGATGCCTAAAGCATCATGTGAATCCTCCCAGGCATTAAAAATATTAGCTAAAAGCTCAACACCAGCATCAGTTGTAGAGCGACCTCTTGTGAAACCAAATTGTTTCCTATGTAACAAATTATTTTTATTAAAGTGAGTTTGCAGCTCATCAAGGATTAATTTTTCAAATATTTTACTGAAGGTGGGTAGCACAGAAATAGGTCTAAAGTTAGTGGGATCAGATGTGCTACCCGATTTAAATAAAGGTATAATCTTACTATTTTTCATTAAGTCAGGAAATACACCACATTCAACACATTTATTGTAAATTACAGCTAACTCAGGTGCTACTGTGTTGATAATAGATTTTGTGACCTCAACGGAGTTACCCCAAAGATCGGCGGTCTTTTTGACATTAAGGGTATTGAAAATTTTTACAATATCTTTACCACTTACATATCTAAAATTGAATTCATTGTTGCATATTTTCACATTTTCTTTCAATAGAGATTCGGCAACAGTGGGGGATGACTTCAAGGATTTAGTCGTTGAAACTGGAATGTCCGTGAAGAAGTGTTCAAATGCTGTGGCAACTTCTAAGTCTGATTTAACTGTCTTATTTTCAATTGAAAGGCTATAGTCACTACTTCGATTCTTGACTCTTCCAGTCTCACTGTTGATTATATCCCAAGTCATTTTAATTTTGTTATTACTTTTCTTAATTTTTGAACTTAAGTAACGAATTTTGGCCATAAGACAAACTTTTTTAAATAATTTTGAATAATCTCTAACATACTGACAAAATTCTTCACTATTATTATAGTTTTTTTCTGCATATAACTCATAAAGTGTTTTCCTACTTTTATATATACCTATAGTTGCCCATTCACTGAAGGTTGCAGTACCTTTAACTGAGATCTTCTTGGGGATAAAGGTTGAGTTAAATTCTGTACAAAACATGTTAAAAAATGTATTGTATAACTCGTTAGGATCATCACTATAACACAAGTAAGGCAATTTGTTAATAAGTTTATTTTTAAATCCTTCCAAGCGACCCACAGTTTTAGGCACTACAGTAATATCCTTTTTTACCACTTTCTTATCTTCCTTAAGAAATGTTATCAACTGTCCACAGTGATCAGAGTTAAGTAAATTAATTATTTGTTTACTATTAGGCACAACATCTGTAAATATATTGTCCAAACAAGTAGCTGTAGTGGCAGTTATCCTCGTAGGCTCCAGAAAAAGATTCTCAAGATTATATGATTTAAATAAATTTTTAATTTTGAGGCACATTGAAGAATCTTCCAACAAATTAACATTGAAGTCGCCACATACTAGAACATTTTTATTCAATTTGCAAATTTTTCTTAAAACTTGATCCATAACATTCTCAAAACAATCATATAATGATGACGGTGGTCTGTACACACTCAATACAACAAACCGCTCCAGCTCCACACAGGCTATTTCAATTGTCCGCTCAACAGAGAGGCTCACAATATCCTTACGTTCTTTATAATTCAACTGTTTATTTAATAAAATTAATGAGCCACCATGTATAGCATTTTCTCTGCTGAACGAACTACCAACTTGGTGATTATTGAAATTGAATATGAACTGATAGCTTTTCAGCCAATGTTCTGTAATGCACAAAATGTCAATGTTGTTGCAGTTCACAAACAATTTAATTTCAAGGTCTTTACTAAACATTCCTTGAATATTTTGGTGCACCAGGTTGATGGTTTTATTAGTTATTTTTGAAATAGGTTTATCATTAAACACATCACTAGTAATATTTAAGCTAGAGGTTGACTCCATTGTCTTAATTGCTAATTTAAATTATATTCAATGTCAGGCAATTGCTCAATAGAAGCAACGGTATCAATAGCCAAATTCTTGGCTGAAATATCTAAAAAATAGGATAGCGACTCAGCTATTTGTCGTTTACAATATTTTGTAAGATAGTAACTATCTTTTGTCGTATATAAATATTTACTAACATAGTTGTTAGTGTCAATTAAATGTAATTGGCTATTGTAACATGACCATGTATGTAACAACATGTTAAACTTATATCTAATATTATTTTCTTCCTGTGGCAAGTTGTTGCTATAGGGAAATGTGAACATAACAATTTTTCTTAAGTCAAGCTCACACAGTTTATTATGATACTGGAGCAGCACTTTTTTATTCACATTTCCTCTATTTCCAATTAATATTAACAAAGTAGTATCCTGGCTAAACTTAAAACTAATAATTTTTTCCATAATGTCAATGTAACTCAGTCCAGGCATACAATAATTTGTAATTGAATGTCCCTTGCAATAACTTGATAGGAACGGGCCCATTGTACCTATTAATAACATTTGACTAATACCAAGCGTATGGAGAGTTTTAAAAATTGCCTTTGGCTCCATACCAACTTTGTGTAATGCAATCACAGCGATTCGGTTCTCTTTATCACCCCACTCCATTTTAATATCGCAAAATATTGTACAATGTATTGGCGCCAAAATTAGAAAACTCAATGAACAATCGTATAAAAATGACAGATTCCAAATTCAAATGTATCTTTCTTATTTTTAATTGTAACAGTATTTATGGCCAGACTAGGTATAATATACCCGCTTTCGATATTGTTTTCTGTAATTATTGTCACCTCCTAACAAATAAATTATTCGAAAAGTGAGTAGATGTATGTTAACATTTTGTATTTTACTTCCCTGAATAAGGTATTTAATTTTATTTATTTTAGTCCCTAGCAAAACTGAATGAGTGGGTCGAGGAACTTCAAGTATACCCCACCAAGAAGAACACAGTCTACTTGGTCTATGTCGGCAATAAGATTGACAAGTATATCATTTTGGGGACCCAGTGTATAATATTAGCAAGCACATTGGGTCACCCGCGCGAACGCTCAATGAGTATCCCCAAGGGGAGTTGATGTCAGGCAGGCGGCCGGTCATAAAACAATAAGCCAAAACCTCTAACAACATGGATTTATAAAATAAATGTTGTGCCGACCCCACCTAGTGTGGGATAAGGGCAGGAAGAAGAAGAAGAATAAGGTATTTAATTTTATATGATAGACATATTCTTTTCTTTTGTGAGGCGATCTAATCTACCACTAATTTGCAACAACCTACTTGCCTTTGGTTTATTAAATAGTTCACGCTATTATCACTCTTTTGCGTATCTTTTCCCTGTTACTAATTCGTATTGTCTATAAATATTCAACTACTACAATGTAAAAGAAAGAAGTGATCAACAATGTAGCTGCACGCTTCCGGCTAGAAATGTAGATATCTAATTATAGAACTGTACACATAAACATCTAGGACACTGCAGATAATTACCGATACCACGTGAAATAATAAGATATTTTGTGATAATATAATTTATCTTAAGGTGGCCCGCAGACTACGGACTATTAAGTGGCGGCGATCGTTTAATTGGATCCATAATTGGGACGAGAATATGGAGTGCGCACACAGGCTGGCTCGATATCCCATATTCCCATATAAACATAAGAGGGAGGGTTAGTTCCAAGAATATGATAGTTCTTAGAACGCGAACAACGTAGACTGACGAACTAATTGGTATACAATAGTTATTGGAATTGGAACACGTCCTTATGCTTCTTTCTGTTATAACAGTTATATTAGGCTTCTGTTATGCTAAAATCCGCTTCACGTTTCAATACCTACGTAATAAAAAAATTACATTCTACAATTGAATTCCATTAGCACCATATTAACCATCTTACAAATTGCGCTTGAGCAGTTAGGAAAGGTACACAATTTATGTTTCTCTTTAATATTAAGACAGTATCAAAAGTAAATTTACATACATTAATTATGTACACGTGTTATTGATGTACATAAGTTAATAAGTGCGTCATAACTTCTTATTTGCCTTCTTATAGGGTGCAACAACTGGTAACCTTTTGTGTAAGTCAAATTAACGGATAAGCAATTAATAAATGTGATATCTTCGAACACACGCATTAAGACTCTTTGTTTAATTTATCACTAGCGACCCGCCCCGGCTTCGCACGGGTGCAATGTAAATACTAATGTGGGGCATATAAACCTTCTTTTTAAATCACTATCTATTGCTGAAAACTGCATTAAATCCGTTACGTAGTTTAAAAGATCTAAGCGTACAGACAGCGGGAGAGACTTTGTTTTATACTATGTAAAGATGATGATGACAGTTAAATAAATATAATATTATCCCATTTCCCAACTAGGAAGAGAAAGAAACGAGAGCTATACCTAGTCTGGCCAATGCAATTTTTAAAACTCTCCATACGCTTGGTATTAGTCTAATGTTTGTGTACCGGGCTATTAATAGGTACAATGAGACCTCTGTTTGTGACAGAAAAAGATCTGGTCGTCCACGTAGTGTTCATACGAAAAAGGTGGTCAAAGCAGTAAAAGAATTCGAAGAAATCCTGTCCGAAAGCAAAAGATTTTATCTCGGGAGATGAAGATAGCACCCAGATTCATGTCGCGTATTTTAAAAGATGACTTAGGACTTGCAGCCTATAAGAGACGCACTGGTCATTTTTAACTGATAATTTAAAAAAGAATAGGGTGGTAAAATCGAAACAACTACTGAAGCGGTGCGCAAAGGGAGGTCACAGAAAAAAATTGTTTACGGATGAGAAAATCTTTACAATTGAGCAACATTTTAACAAACAAAATGACCGTATTTATGCTCAAAGCTCTAAGGAAGCTTCCCAATTAGTCGACAGAGTGCAACGTGGGCATTATCCGACTTCAGTGATGGTTTGGTGGGGTGTTAGCTATGAAGGAGTGACTGAGCCATATTTTTGTGAAAAAGGTATCAAAACATGGGCACAGGTGTATCAAGATACCATTCTTGAGAAGGTAGTTAAGCCCCTTAACAACACCATGTTCAATAACCAAGTATGGTCCTTCCAACAAGACTCGGCGCCGGGTCATAAAGCTCGGTCCACGCAGTCTTGGTTGGAAGTGAACGTTTCGGACTTCATCAGAGCTGAAGATTGGCCGTCGTCTAGTCCCGATCTTAATCCGCTGGATTATGATTTATGGTCAGTTTTAGAGAGTACGGCTTGCTCTAAACGCCATGATAATTTGGAGTCCCTAAAACAATCCATACGATTGGCAGTGAAGAATTTTCCCATGAAAAGAGTGCGTGCTTCTATTGATAACTGGCCTCAACGTTTAAAGGACTGTATTGCAGCCAATGGAGACCACTTCGAATAAGCTTTTTATATTTTAAATTGTTTTATATTTATGTATTAAACTAACACACTGTAAAAGTAATAAATATTACCTGCAATAAAAAAAAACATTTTCTTCGTGACAATATTTATGGCAAGACTAGGTATAATATTATTAACAGGTATAATTCAGGGTTGTGTCGTTAGTCAGCCACGGTGCCGGGAGGTGCTCGATTTTAACTGGGCGAACTGGGAGCATAGACGTCATATAATTGGATAAAGCTATTAATAAGATGATTGAATATAACATCAATCGACTCTGTAGTCACAAGATGTGACCAATCGTTAGTGCCGGCATTCTCACGACGATTGTCAAGATTCATGCTACCGAAATTACTTTGCAAGAGTATTTAAGGTTTTACCTTAAATAGGTCTATTTTATAGGAAAGGTAGATTAGCAGCTTGAAAAGACAATTATGCTGGACAGCAAGGTTATACACCATCCACCATGCACGTCGTGAAGGGGGACGGGTCACTCGACGGAAAGCGCCAAATTCACTAGCTTTTGTTGCGCGAGTTATTGCTCTCCATTGCTCGCTTTGTCCGTAAAACTTGCAGAAGTCGACATGCTGCTAGTGTGTCCATAGCTTGAAGCTTAAGCAACACAACTTGCTAGTAGATTTGGCGTGGAAAGAAAATGCGCCGTGCAAGTCCAGCTTAAAGGGGTTCAAACATTTTTCTATGGTAGCTGGCATTGCCGCACTGCCGCCTTTTTTCTCAAAGTGCTGCGCATTTTGCAACACGCCTAGATATATAAACACGTAATTAGTTCATTTTTAATGATTGTCATTGGTCTCTTATGTCGATCTTCGCCTCCAAATATCTCGGCAACGTGACACTTTAGGGCACCATATTGCTGAATTTTTTTTTTGGTAAATGTCCTCTACCCATACATATCAGAATCAACGAGAGACGCAACTTTAAAAAAAAAATGGCTGTAGTGTGACTATGCCACAAAGGTTCTTATCCCTTTTGGACGATGGCTTGTTGGAGTTGCTGGACGTTACGCTTACGCACGGTAGTTTTACGTCGTAGATCATGTATTAACGTCTATCATCCACGATGGTGCGCAAGCCCTTATAGTTACTTGCGCGCGCAAACCCGGGCGGACCCGCATCGTCAACGACACGCGTTTTATATGCCGAAAGCTTTAATAACTACAGTATTTTAGATAGTGATAACAAGCCAATTTGCAAATATTTCCTATTAATTATAATTACTATAAATAATAAGGAAGTATCAAAATCTGCGAAGGTTAAATTATTATATTAAACTTACCTGTGTGTTCATAAATTTGAATACACTTCCTGCTTTAAATCTTTTGCTTCTTAGAATAAGATATAGTATGTAGGCACTTGCTTTGAATAGCTGAAAAACACCCTTTAAGTTAGTCATTACACTCAAAAGAAAAGATTATTTTTTAACTAATTCTTGCATTTATAAGATTAAAATTCACCTTCCATGTATAAGAAGCATTCCATTGTTTGACCAGTTTATCAGCCCTCAGATCCTTCCATGTAATGAACTTGTGGAATGGCTTGCCAGTTTTGCGGGACCAGTTGAGGAATGTACCCCTTTGTGTAGATATGCCCATGGCAGTCATCTGTCCAGCTGATAGATTGGCATCTATGAACAATAACTTTGGGATAGACCAATCATCTCTGCAACTCTATCTATTGTGGTCCATGGCTGGACAGTGGACATAGACCTATTCTAAGTTGGGCCACAACAATTAATATTATGTTATTATATAAATACTGGCTCAACTAACTAACCCCTGATTACTGAAAGGCAGAATCAATGCAGAAATTAACTAACTAGCTGTCTTATCTCATATCAACTGATATGATTAGTTATTAGTATTTTGGTCAACCAATGACATTAGTGAGACAAGATTTAACAACAGATTAGATTGAACAGGCTTTCAGAAACCAGGGCTATGTCACTAAATTATATGCTGAAACTTTAAAAAACAATAATATTTATGTACATTATTTCTATTTCTACACAAATCTGAGAGACACATAGAAGTACTTATGTCCTTTAGGCTCTTGAATTTTTTTTGCACATACCTTTACCTACTTAGTTTTGATAGAAATACATTTTCACCCACCTAGTTTGTACTTAATTCATGTTTGGGTTTCAGTAAACAACAGATATTTAACACTTTGCTACTTTTGTTTCACTTATTAATATTTGTGTATATTTAGAAACCACTACAAGTGTGCTCTTAAGAGATAACTCTACAAAACTAGGACAATATCTATTATTGTTACAGTAACAACAAATGTTTTATTGTCTATGTAAACAGTGAGACTATTAATAGTCTCCTGGTACAACAAGAATTATCCATATATTAAGATACTTTTGTTTATCATGCTATTGATATCTTTAAGATAATAATAATAAGCACTACTTATCTAAAAATATAATTAAGGAATAACTCACCTTTCAATGACTTTTGTACCACACTGACTACAGAGGTCCATAGTTCATCTGGATCTATTTCAACGAAACCAGGGTGCGGATAATGCAACACTACCTGGATGACAAATTAAATTATTTAATAAAAACTACACGGCTTTTCATTCGCAATTGCTTATAAATATCGCTGGCTCAAAAAATATTTAACTATATACACAACTAAAATACGCATCAATTATCTCGAACATAGAACAGTTAAGCACTAAAATTTGGAACATTTTTTTGAAATTTTAATACCTGATCAACCGCTTTCCCCACAGTTTCGGCTCTAGAATTATAAATAAAAGAGCGAATCGTACTAGTGCCTATGTCTAGAGTTAATATATATTTTTCTTCCATGGTTATTCTCTACACTCAACCTACTGGTTATCTAATTTACTAAGGAACGCTTATATGAATAATATCGTAAGCGTATTGTGTTCGTCCGCACTCATTTCTTTTTGATAAATTAATATACAATTGACTTCTCAGTCGGTCAACACTCTAATGTCAACGTCAACTGCCAACAGAAATGTCAAACCTCAAAACATTCGAGCATTCGAGTGTCGTAAAGACAGCGTTCGGTTTTACGTTCTGCCGAGTTAAAGAATCGTATCGCAAAAAAAACTCGTACCAATCCCTTGTCCTAACTGCAATGCCTTAAACAAAGTGGTGGCTCTTTAACAAAGGCCAAATATAGAACTGTGATAAGGAGGATAAGGTTGACGAGTCAATCCGCAACAATGCAAAAAAGGAGTCTATAGAACAATACATGCACTTCAACTTGTCGGCGACTGATCACATAAGGGCAGCAGCGGTGTCGATTCTATGCACATTTTGATAATACTAAACCAGACTAAACGCAATTGTCATTTTCGTTTTCTATTGAAACAGAAAGAGACGAACACCCTTAGTTTAGTTCAGTCCTGTCAAAGTGCGCAACAGAATCGCCAGTCGCCACCAATGCTAAAGTTGTTGTTCTTCTTCTTGTTCGCCTTCTTCTTCTCCTCGCCGCCACGAGTTACGATGCTATTACACCAGGCGTACCTTTGGCACTCAGTCCCGCTAACACCCTTGCTGACTGGCTAATCATTTCACCACAGCGTGGCATGGGCATGAGCTAGTCTCGTATAAGCTCGTGTATATAAGACTTGGAGGATCGGGATCTTTTATGCATTTCCGTGCATATTCGCACTTACTAAAATTCGTAGGGAAACGATCGTTAAGTTAATGTATAATTAGTAGCCAAGAATCTTTTAAGGACTGTTCACGTTACAAGCGGCACTGAAACGGGCGGGCGAAACTAATTCAATGTAAAATAAACCTTATTTATATAAGGGGAGAGAATAGAATACGAGAGTACGTTGACGACACCGGACGAACGGATGACGGACGTTAACATGCTCTCGTATTCTATTCTATTTTGACGACACGTTTGGTGCAGTGGCTAAGCGATTGGCTTCTGCGCTGCGGGTCGTGGGTTCGATTCCCGCACGGAACAAATATTTGTATGGCCTACAGATAGTTGTTCCGGGTCTGGGTGTTTGTGCATGTGAAGATTTGTGTCTGTAAACGCACCCACGATACCGGAGAAATCCTAGTGTGGGGCAACGTTTTTTCAAAAAAAAAAATATATAAAAAATAAAAAATAAAATCTCTATGTGGATATAAATAAGGTTGGAACTTCGCCCCTATTTCATATTTATGTTCAATCAGAACCACAGACGTCCTTTAAAAAACATCAAAATGATTGATTAATTTAGTTCCAGGAAAGAACGAAATTAATCGACTAAAGATGTAAAATATTAAGCTCCTTATTATTTTAAATGCTTTGTATATCCATCACTATGTTTTTCCAAAATGGCAACACAAATCTGTGCCTGACAGTCAAGCGCGTTTTGGATCTTTGAACGCTAAAAATTGTGATGTAAAAACGAGAAAAATAAATGTTTACTGGCCATCATGGCGAATCCAAGAAAATTTAGTGAAAAAATTGCCCTCCATCATCAAAAGCAGGCAGAGGAAACGGCTGCTTTTGAAAAAATTATGCGCGAAGTTTCCGACGCAACCCAAAAGGTATGTCGCCTATTTACTCAGGCAGTTGCTTCCTGGCCGTCAAATGTGCCCGCCGACGTAAACAATAATCCATTACAATATACTTATTGCGCCTAAACAACAAAGTGAACAATATTTTTATTAAATTGAAAAGCAAAATACCAGTCTGTTCTGTGTATAGTTACAATTGTCATTGTCAAAATGAATTGTATGTCTATTTGGTATCCTACACAATAGCTAGTTAGAATATTATGAGCGTTACATCTCCTAATGAAACTAAGGAAATATAAAGTCTTATTCCTCAATCATAACTGATAACAATAGTTAGTAGCCAATGAAGATAAATTATATTATTCATCTAGAGTCAGACATTGTGAGTCTAGACATACTAACAATGTTTTGTGATAATACATAACAGACTTAAATTATGGTTATAATTTGAATCTAATTTGAAAACATGGAATTTGGTATGGATTATTTACTTCTTAGATTCCGTTTAACCAAAATATTGATGTTACGTATGAGAGTACAGTCAAGGGATGTTCAGGCATCATGATTACAGGTTAATTCAAGTAAAGTAGCAAGAGTCAAACCGCCCCCCGAGCCTAGTGATAATGTTGAGTCTACACTCCGGCCCGCACAACAAGGCTTGGGCACATTCCGCAGTGGCTCCCTGCCAAATGTGGCTGCACCACAAGCTACCGTCAATGAGCCGGAAACAATTAAGGTTCCTTTGTTTTGGAATCTGATCATTAAAATCCCTAATAGCATAAATCTACCAGTTTATGATCTTGCAGGTAGTAAACGCCTTGGGAAATTCCAAAGTAATACTGTTTGCATATTCTAACCAATAAATTACTTTCTAAATGTTTCTAAGAAATAACTTGGTAATTACGTGCAAGATCTTGTTTGACTATGTGATTTATGGTAGGATTTGCTATACCTATTTATTTTTCGGTAGTGGTGCAGTTGTAGCTGGCTGTAATGTTTCATATTATTTTCCAAAAATTATGTTTAGTTATACTCTTTTGTTTTCGAGGCTGTTTTTGTTTTTCTTTAAGCTTATAAATTATAAACAGATGATAAAAGTATTTAAAAAATTACAAATTAATTAATTTTTTTAAGGATGCTAATCACGTTGTCACCTTGTAAAAACTTACTTGAATAATGCTAAATAGAATCAAATGCCTGTAATAATAAACATAGTATGTAGTAATTCTTGTTAACAGAAAACTGTGTCGAACTCATATTTACATTATAACATGTGTTCTAATAATTTTTCTTGTTCACTAAAGTTCGTCATCTGTTCACTCACACACTATAAACAGGTTATAACTATGAATGTCTTATAATTTATTATAGTGTGGTGTTCTATTTTTAACTACCAAAAAAAAACAAAGGTGATTTGATTGCTTTTCCTGTATTGTGTGCAACTTCAATAGTCTCAAAAAATTATTGTTTTACAGTATACTATTATTTCTTAATCATTATGTTGGTTTAATGTCAAAAACAGCAAAGATTTGCCTAGTGAGTGAAATGGCATGCATCCTTGCAAATATACCATTTTAATTAAGTAGTGGCAATTTTATAAGTTGACATATTCCCTGCACTATTTAGAAGTAGATATTAGTGTACTTGCCATGCTAAATCATCCAGTTAGAATAAAAGAATACATGTGTATGATTAGTGTTGTTGTATTATTTGTATAAAGATTTATATCCACACAGAAATCGACACTCCCTATGTACATCCCCTTATATGCAAGATCACATTTTTAGGGAGATGATACATAGGGAGTTACGAAATACAAAAGGCTTTTATCAAATAATATTTTGGTATATGAACAGTGTTCTTATAAATACTTGGTTTTTTTGGTGGACAGAATATACCTACTTTAAATTCACTATGTGCATCTTTTTGCATGTGACTGTGTTTAATACAGTTTGTGTTAGACAACATATTTGCCCACACACAGATCTCCTTACTCGACTCAAATAGTGATGTGTACAGGAAAAAAAATAAGGACAATAATTTCTGCTATTGCTGGTTTTTCCCGCCAAACTTGCCAAGCCGGAATCATGGCTTCGCGTCGTCGAGAATACATATGGGTACCAAAGCCAAACCGGCTACGTATATGCTTACTTAGTTTGGCGGGAAATACAAGCAATTTCAGAAAAAATGCCGTCTGTATATCTTGCGGCGTATTAGTCCCGGCGTAAATGTGTATTTGTGGTTAATATGTTGTTGTTTAATTGTCCTAGCCGGAGGAGCTGCCGCTATCGAACCAGTATGCCATGGGAGGGGGTCGCAGCGGCGGCACGTCGCCGTCGCGCTCGCCGGGCCAGCGGGGCCGCGCGTCCTCGTCTGTGGGCCCGATGCGCCGCCCCGCCGACCGGAAGCACGACACCAGCCCTTACGGCAGCACTGTCTACTTGAGGTAAGTTAAAGCTTTTCGCGTATCGCTATAATTGTTTGGAAAATGATGAAGGATGATCACCAAATCTATGGTCAGGACAAGGCATATTAAAAAAAACGGACATAATATAATCTCGTAATAAAGGATGCTGCCCAAAATATCTGAACGTTTCCCGCTGTTCGTAAACATAACCAGCAAACTATTTTCTTATAATAATATATCAGAACATAAACTTGTTCCACATATTTATCCTTAGGTACTGAAATCATTTCGCCCCTTGTATTTTCGAAGCTGCTAGATCAATGTATAATGGTGTCGATTCTGTTGCGCACTTTGACAGGACTAAACTAAGGATGTTTGTCTCTTTCTGTTTCAATAGAAAAAGAAAGTAACAGTTGCGTTTAGTCTAGTTTAGTAGTGTCAAAAGGTGTAACAGAATCGACACCAATGTCTAAAGAAGATACGAAACCTGCGATGCACGATTCCACTCTCACTTGACTTTTTTTTCACTTGATCGTCAGTAACGTAACGTAAAGAAAAAAACTACTACAATTAGAGATGGGCAAGCCGATAAATAATCAAATAGTAAATACCGGATTATAAACAATAAATAGTTTGTAAATGGCGTTTTTACTCTATTGTCTTTACAAGTATTCATTTGACCTCGAATATTTATCCGAGTAAGTACCAATCTCTAACTACAGTTATGTATCAAACTATTTTAATATATTGTTTCCATCACTGCAATATCTCTTTGTTGATAGTCACCGCACCGGTAGTGCAGCAAAAATATCTGTTTATTTAACAAATAATTCGATCAACATAACTTGCACTATAATTATAGCCCTCGAGGTTACGATAAATAAATCAGTCACTAACTATATTCCTTACGTCACTTCTAATCATGGTAGTCATACTGAATTATTATCTAAAATACGAAGTCGCAAGAAGCCCGCGGTAGTACAATTTATTCCAATTTAACACTATAGGAACGTGTTAATAATTATTAATTACTAAGTTCATGAGGTAATATATTTTATGACTCATTTACATGTCATGTTAATTCAAGTTTCATTGTAATTCGTTCTAAGAAACCTCATTCATATTTAATAATAATTGTTATATACAACGTGTCAATAAACATACAGGAAACAACGCACTATGTGTATAAGGACATATATTATTGCGTTCAATATGTATCGCAAAAAACCAACATTTATGAAATTCCTTGACGTAAAACTGTTTTAGTTCACTTAGCGCAGTGCTTATTATATCGAACAACAGTATTAACTCGAAAATAGTAATAAAACCAGTCAGGTTTAGCCTTTCTACGGAACGCTTCAGATTGGCGTATAAATTATAGAACTTGTATGAATTTAATTTATTCAGCCAACCATGTTTAGTATGAACTTTATTTTAAGGAAAGTTACACGTTTGTACACATGCGTTTATAATTTTTGTATATAACATAAATACAAAAACCGTGGTACTTGTAATCGATTTTTTAACAATTATGTACTTTAAGCTATCGACAACGAAGCCGCGGCCGCTAAGGCAGGCTCCAGCCGCCTGGTTGTCGTAAAACGCAACCGCACCAACGCTCGCTGGTGTGTGTACACTTAAGAGGAAACTAAGATAGCAATCCAGGACAAAACACGCTTAAATCTATACTAATATTATAAAGCTAGAGAGTTTGTTTGTTTGAACGCGCTAATCCCAGGAACTACTGGTTGGAATTGAAAAAAAAAATTTGTGTTGAATAGTCCATTTATCGAGGAAGGTTATAGGCTATATAACATCACGCTACGACCAATAGGAGCGGAGCATAAATGAAAAATGTTGAAAAACGGAAAAAATGCTCACCCCTGCGAAACCGGGACGGGCCGCTAGTTGATGATATTAATATTGAATATACGATATGAACATTGACGACAAATGTGTGCATGTTTGCAGTCCACCGCCTGACAGTAACTGGCGTCGTACAAACTCGGACTCAGCGCTGCACCAGTCGTGCGGCGTGGAGCAGCAGGCGGTGGCGCAGCCGCTGTCGCCACACCGGACCATGCACTCGCACGCGCACCCGCACCTACATCCGCACCAGAACCACCACCGGAGAGGTGAGCCAACCCTAATATTGAAGTTTTATTGTATTATATAACTTCATTGAAACAAAAATGTAGGAATGCTTAGGAACAATGATTGAATATTTTCATATATTTGTATAACTTATTTCAGGTGACATACACCTCGATGTGTTAGCGCCAATGAATCCCACAAATCGGCCGAGATCGTCATGTGAAATACCCAGAATACCTAACAATAATAAGTAAGTATCAATCATGCATATATTATTAAAGACACCAGTCGGAAAAAACGTGTGATTTTATCCCTATAAGCTCTGAACTTGAATGGCTTTTCCAATACAAGTTACGTTGTATTAAGTAAGTTGTATAACCACATAAATAGAATGATTCATCTGCGTTTGTATGGGAAAATGTTTATGTACAACATCATATTAATGCGTAAATGAATCTTGAAATAAAATATATCAATGGCAATCAAGCCTACTTAAACTTACATGTCATTGTAAGGTTTTTGAATATACGAAAGGTGCCTAATGATGAAATTTGAGTGTCTAAGAAAACAATTACGTAATTAAGAAATCTGAATATTTAATAATGTAATGATGAATGCCTTTTCTGTTTAGCACGTATGACTGTTTCGACAGCGTGTACGCAGACGGGTCGGGCGGCGGGCTGGGCGGCGCGCTGGGCTGCGAGCTGACGGTGCCGGGCGGCTCGCTGCCCGACCTCACGTCGGTGCACTTCCCGCCGCCGCACTACGCGCCGCACGCGCAGCACGCGCCGCACGGCCAGCACCCGCACCGCGCCTCGCCCGACTACCAGCCGCGATACGTACGTCCCTACACTCCCTACCATACGCTACAAGTAAGACGACCAGCCATAACACGACATCATTCATTCATCACATCCCGGCGAGTGGCAGGATACTGACGTCCATTTGTGTTGTCATAAAATCAATCTGTGATCGTCGATCCGTCTCGGTCCGTCGAGCGTAGTGATAAGGGACTCTATTAAGTCACACGTGTTTTGCACGTGATACACGCGTGCCGATAGTAATAAGTAAAAGTTGCACGCACACGTGCGCGTGCGCAACACGTGCGATTTAGCGTACGCTCTTGGACAAGATGACAATCTGATCACCATGTAATTGAAACGTCAATAAAATGTATGAGAATGAAATTCGACAGCTTATGTTAATATAGAGCGTTTCATTGAAGTTTCCATTTCTTTGAGATCGGAGAATGCCATCTCGTCTGAGGGGCCAGGATCATTCAGCCACGGAGTTTACAAAGAACGATCGCAATCAGTAAATACGGTAGAAAACTAGAGTGTCGGGCATATCGGTGTTCGTGTGACGGTTGCGCTGTGGTTGCAGTCGCCGACGTCGCCGGGCGCGGTGTCGCCGGGCGGCGGCAGCGTGTCGCCGGCCACGGGCGGGCTGTCCCCCGCGTCGGGCTCGCCCGTGGGCGCCACGGTGCCGCTGCCGCACCAACAACACCACGACCACGTCGCGCCGCTCTACGACGCACAGGTCTGTCTAGTACCCCCGTCCCGCTCCCACTCGACTTAGCTCCGATCATTTACGAACATTTGATCGTTTTTTTTTTTCACTAAACATGAAAATATCGTCATTTCCACTCTGCGGATCTTACGGATGCTTCTTTCGTTGGAGGTAGCAAGAATTATACAGTCATCACATATATTTTTTACAGGATTTTTGATTCCAGAGAGACCTAAAATTATCGCATATGTAGATTTGCGTGTATATCCAATGCCTCTGTTAAAGAATATCAACTACAACACATGAACTCGTCAAATAAAGGACAATAGGCAAAAATGTACGAAAGGTGGTCCTACGCATATTACACCCATATTCTAAGACGTTCCTCTCAGTCATTCTTACTTGCAATTTCGAGTGAACTTTGATATTCCTCGACGGAGTCATTACGTCATAATTTGAATTATCTGCATCGCGCAAATAACGCCGCGATAAATATTTGTAAGGATTACCGTAAGCATATTCGATAAAGTCTTCAAAATTCATTTTTATTACATATGAACTTTGACACTTTCTTCCTTATGGTAGGTTCCGAGGTACCTTGAGTTTGATAGATGATTCCTTACCTCGACTGAGGAAAAATTTCGAGTCGAGGACGTTTATGTCAACTTCGTAGTGAATTGAGGTGGCGTCGAGTCGAGTAAGTTTTGGAGGAACGTCTTAGAATATGGGTGTTAGTGTCTAGTGATAGGTGTTTTCTCATTATCCAAAAAAGTGTTTTCTTCCCAAATTATCTGGGTCAATCGGGCATACAGTACAATCGCGAACAAAAGTTTGTAATACTTGCATTTAACTTTGTCAATAAAATGCCACTTGTTCAAGCTGACGACGGCTCATTATTTTGTTCAGTGATAAAACACACTGAGTGATGTTTGTTATTCTTCAACTCTAGAGCTTCAGTATTCCCTTCTTGCTTGTACACTACAGTTTGTTCTTCAACTGCGAACTTCAGTATTCACTTCTCGCTTGCAAACTACTGTCCTTTGTTCCATAATACTGACCCGTTGTCTCGGGTTTTTTTAAAAATATTTCTGTGTTATATTATATGCATTTAACAGCGTTAACTTAGTGACTTATTCTTATAATATGTCAGGGATGGCGAACCAATGGCACCCGACACAATATTTTGGGCACGTCACTGATCACAAAATTCATTATGCACTACGAAAAAAAGTGTGAAGTACCTAGGTATTATATGACGAGCGAACACGAGTGATCCCTAATTCAAAATTATTTGATGGCACGTCTATGAGCTCATTAAACATTTCTTTAGAAAAATGGCACGTTGATACGTAAAGGTTTGCCATCCCTGTAATATGTGGTTAATGCTTGATTAGTTAAACATGTAAAAAAATAAAAACTTTTGTAGGCAACTGTACAAATACCCAATTGCATTTAAGAAAAACCTTTTCTCGTTTCTTGGATATTATGGTAACAATTTATCATGTGACACTAACTTTATGTGTATAATGTTCTGGTACATTTTGCCCATTGTCAATTTGAAACCGTAGAAGCCAATTAATCCAAGTAACACACGTGGTGAAATTGAGGTCAGGGTTAATTTTGGCTTTTTGGGACTTAATTTATTATTTTCAGCTCTATAACTCGATTTCACCAAAAATGTTACTTAGATTACTTAGCTCGTATTTCGACTTCATCATTATTGTTACGTCTAAACATACGTATGACTCACAATGTGCATTAACGCCGCGGCAAAAAGCACACAATAATCGATTTACATTACAAATCAAAGCAAACCTCTATCCAAAAACTATTTCAGTATCGGTTGATCGGACATTACTATGCAAGAATTTATGAGTCGGTCTAACCAACCTGTATTGTATTGTATAGCAAAAATGGCGTGTAGTACCCTTACCCGAATGGTAGTAGTGATGCATAATGTAGATGGCTACTAGATATTTAATAAACTTTTTGTTACTGAACGGTTATTTATAATCAATTAGCTGTTAGACGTTAACTGTACGTTAGGGAACGTACCCATACTACGTGACCCATTTTTTACAACCTTTTACCCCCTCCCCCCCTCGGTGACCACCCGTAGTATATACCAATACCCCTCCCTCATCCTCTAGTTTCCACGTAGTAATTCAAAAATATGGTTTTAAATAAAAAAAAATGCAAAAAGAAAATTATTTGACTCAATGAGCGTCAATGTTGCCACCTGTGAGTTTAAAAACGCTAAACGCTGCAGGCCATATTTGAACATAGCTTGAAAAAGTGCGAGATTTCCCTAGAGGATATTGACTACGTGACGAAAACCTAAGCCCCCCCCCCCCCCCGCCCCTGTGACCAAGCGTGGTATTTTGAAGACCCCCTCCCCCCATGAATGGGTCACGTAGTAAGAGTACGTTCCCTTATCTGTAACACTGGCTGAGAACGTTAACATGTGCCTTACCAGTGAGCACTTCCTTCCGTTAGGTACTTTAACATTTTTGTTGTTTTTGTTATGTTTGTGTTTATTTGCTTTCTACACAAATCATTTTTTGTTTATTTCAGAATCACTTATCTGTACCAAACACAAATAATTATCTTCATCATAATAAGGTTCGTTTTCTTTTTTAACCTGCTCTTACATTTTACTCCCGCTCATTATTTACAGGCGGTCGCTTGAATGCTTTGAAACGCTGTCTGTTGTTGGTGCCAATATTTTTGATAATCTATAACAGAGCTGAGTCTCGCTAATATCCTACATTATGTCTGACATTCATTCTATTTCGTCTTTTCATTCATCACATTGGTGCTTCGTGCATGAATCGACGTTATAAACTTGTGAAGCTAACCATACACTAACTACATTTTCGAAGCAATATATTGCTTATTTCGGCACCTCCGCACTTAACAACACCGATTTCCTTCGTATTCTCTTATATATTTCAGATGCATCTATATTATTTATTGGTAACTTTATTTATAGGACAGCTAAAAGAATTTGATCGTCTTGTTTACTTAAATTATTCATAAAACCTGATTATGTATGGTTATTATACTGATAAACGGTAAACCCGTGCTATTTGCGATTTATAAATTGTATAGCGGAATAGGTAAACATAAATTCATACTTATAAAATTAAAGACCGTCACTCAAGTCGTCGGCACTTCAGCTGGCTGGTATGCACCTAAACACGATGCTAACGCGTTGTTTCTTATAAGATAATATTATAGAGGAATTGTAGGGGCAAGCATACCGAAGGTCAGCTAAAGATGCATTGACATTATTTTGGCATGTGAAGCCGGGTACACACTTACGAAATGTAACACACAATGAAAGAATTTGCCGTCCACATTGTCGCAATGTATCATGCAATGTAGCAGAATTTCCATAGTGTGGACGCCTTGCGCGCACGAACTGTGCACACTACGACGCGTGCATACTACGTACCTTTCATGATACATTGCATGTTAGGTTACAGCAGTCTATACCCGCCTTGAGAAGTTCAAAGTTAAAAAACAACATCGCGTCGTTGAAGTTCTAACACCGCGTATCTCAAAATAGTTAACTTATCAGGAGAGCAGAAAATATTTTTTTTTCTGCTTATCGTATAATTGTTTTTAGTCTACAATATTCGGTTTTATTTTGGTTTTTTCGACGGAGCACTTTCGCGACACGATTCAGTATGGAACTTACCTGACTTACACGCTGTTTTAGCTGTTTACATAGCTTGATGGAAAAAATATTAAATACGCGGTGGATTTTGTTTTTCAAATAACGCGTTGCTATTGGATCTAACCATTGATTGTGATTGGTCAAACGATGCGTTTTTCGATTCCCTATCGTATGACGTGCGTAACTCAAAACTACTATTTTTTTAGTTACGCGGTGTTAGAACTTCAGCGACGATCGGCTGTTCGGGGCTGTTTAAAACGCGAAAAACGAGTGACGATCCCAACTTTTATATAATTTGCTTTAACTACTTCTGTTGAAACCTTGTAACTAACTAAGGAATGTATATTTAAGTACATGTCGTAATATAATCCTAAAAACATATCTCTTTAAACTGTTCTTTCACACTGACATCCTAACTATGACTAACTACATAAATTGCGATTGAATTATGACATGTTTTATAACTAACACAGGATTATTACTCATCGTAAAAACTATAATAACACGTGCTATATAATATTTAACGTAAGCTTGCAAACTACAAAATGTATTATATACTGTCAATTGGCATGATCTCTTGTATATATTTTATGGTTTTATAAAATTAGCATCTGATTAAATTGAGATAAAATGTGGTTCTCTCTTTAAATTGCCATTGGAAACTGCATTTATTACCATCATATTTTGTATTAAATGTATTCTGATATCGCGACACCCAGCAGTGAAACCCTCGTAAATCCAATTTTCTTCAAAAGCGTTTTATTTGTTCTTTAGATCGATAAACTCGTCATACATGTGTTAGTTCAACAAACTTTCAATTCAAATACTTCTAAGCCATCTATGACGTACGATGAGAAACTTGTATAAACATTTGAACGTCCTTTTTTTTCAGGAGGATGTTTTCTATCTTTTGTAAAATTTTGTATTTTACACTTACCTGGTTTTCACTGCTGACCGTCGATATAAAGAATCGACCACATATGGCTGGAAGAATATTTTGTTGCAATATTGACAAATTTATATAATCGTTCACTTAATATTTAATTTTATATTAGCTTATACGTAATTAATTCGGTTATAACTGCATGTAAAAAACGGCTTCTGGCTAAAAGCAGTGTCATGTTGTTTAATAATTATAAATTTATTGTAAACATATCACTGGCAATGAATGATTAATAATATATACGAAAAATCATTTTGGCTAGGATATTGAACTTTGATCAGACTAATAAGTAGTTTTTTTAAGTACAACTTAACACTAGTTAATATTTCAAATTAAATACTTAATGTTAATATCATGAACTTGTATAATCCAAGCGTAGGTCGTCCATCACATTTTTAATGATGGGAGTTCATTGAATTGAATGTACTGTTATTTGAATTATAACGTATGCAAATAACAGTTTTAATTTAATTTTGTAATATATTTGCGAAATAAAGAAGCGATATAAATCGATATATTTTTTAGTCAAAGAAGTCTGTTACTGTTCTGCTACTGGTCTGCATAAAAAAAATACCAGGGACAATTTCAAATTTCGCTTATTTTACTAATTCTAAACACTGGTCACACTGTTTTTTCTCGAGACTAATCACGGTGTGGTCGCAACTCATTGAACGTTTACGTTTCGGCTGGTTGCAGAACATGTCGCCGCTGGACCACGGGTGGATACCCTCCGGATACCAGACGCATTGTAGTCCGCCCTCGCAATATTCCTCCACGTCGAATATTAACATACCTTCACCAACGGTATGAAACAACTAATTATTTATTGCCTAAAAAAATTAAACATTGTTTGTGTAACATGTAGGTACCTACCTAATTTCATGCCCTCCCATTTCCCTGGATGTCGTAGAAGGTGATAAGGGCATCATCCAACTTGGCGGGCGGTCGCACAACCATGCGATGTGGTCGTATCGTACGAATGCGCAATGAAATATCTTAATTTTCGTAATATTTTCTAATTAAGTATAATGTTTACGATTGCCATTTAAGACCAAATTATTTTATTTTTTATCGTAAAGCCTCCACTTTATCTCAAACATAAAGATGTTTGATTAAACTTGTATAAGTAATCGAATCGTATAGAGTTTGTTGAACTTCTAAACTCTAAAACTAGTTTTTTTTTGAAAGACCACTCGCATTGCAGCAACTCTCTGAGGTTGAAACTGCTTAACCGAGCTCGAAAACTAGTTAATTTTAAATCTATATATCTAAAAACGCATTATTTAGTGACGATCAGTCGATTACAATAAGATCGTCTATCACTAATATAGATGTATGCCTATCATTCCAGATGGTCCACAGTCCAGGGAGTCCCGTGGAATCACCACAAACAGACTACAACAACCTACACCAAGCACTCTTACAACCCTTCGAGCAAATCACAATGGTAAGTAGATAGAACGCACATACTGAACGTAAATCAAACTCGTTTCCGCTAATATATGACGTATTGAATATCAATGTCCAAGGACATAGTTAAACAGTTAGCTAAGTTATGAATAAGTCAATTATTTAGCGCTGGCTACTATTAATTCCGTTCTATATTAGATGTGTGGCACTTGACATGCTATGCGGTATGATAATCTGACGACCTTGACCGTAAGTACTGTTATATAATTATAAAGAATATATAGCAGTGAACGAACACTTGATGGAATAGGACCTTGTTTTCTCAAATTACTTACCTCAAATAAAACTAAATGGTTAATAATAATCTCATTTTAATATAAATATTTTAATCAAAACAGTTAGGTACAGCGTACAGGTGCACATTAAATTATCTGTATACAAATTATTATTATTCTAAATAACATTACTATATAGTTAAACTGGTTTCATACCTACTCGTCCGCGTTACGTAAATGACGTAACTTATGAAATTATGAATACTTAATATTAATTTATTTATACTTATGCATCAATGGAACAGCAAGGAATTGTAAGTAATAAACAAATAAATAATTGAAATGTAATTGTTTAATAACACTGGTATAAATCTCTAAACGTCGAAAATGTACTTAAAAGTAGTTCAAAGAAAGGTTAATTGAGACTAGATACTAATTTTGGCACATACCTATTGAAAAGGAATAAAGTATTTAAAACGCACATAAGAGACAGCTGCACATCATCAGTCATCAAATTAAAGCCAGCACATAGAGAATATACCTACCTAATTCAATATTTATATATACTAAACTATATATTAACAGGTATCTGAGACTTGTTTTATTTTAGTAAATACTTTAATATTTATTACGCAGGGAAACTAGTCTCACATACTCGACTTGTCGCTGTAATAACAATAGCAACGGTAAAGTTACTGTCTGTCAAATTCTAATAAAATTATATTAATTTCTACGGTATTATATAATACCGTTCCGTAATTTTGTATATACAAAATAGTTTTATTAACAACAATGTTGGACTTGCATCTGCACTTAAATCTGACTTGTTCATCCATAATTATGTTAACAAAATATTATAATATTCAGCGGTATCAATATTTATTTATGCATCGACGTGTATGTTAAAACTGGATGATATTCATTTTAATTTAAAAATACTCCGAATTGAGTAATGAATATAATTATATTTACAAAAACTGAATTCAAATTGGTTTACAAATTTCCTTGTATAAAAACCACAAACTATTCGAATTATAATATATCGGATGCGCTTGTATGACGCATAAATAAGACAGGTTTTATAACTTTACCGCAGTGCCGGTGCGGCAATGTTTAATTTGCTAACAAATCAAAATAAACCTTATTACTTTGACATGGAATTCAAATCTGCGCCAGTTTTGTTCGACGCCGACCCTTATCATAACATTAGCATTAAGGAAGATATGAGTATTATTATGAACTTTCATCAATTAAAACGAACGCCACAGATCTCTGAATAGAAGATAGCCTTGCATTTGTCTGTTTCACGAAGGATAAGTCCTGGTTTAGCTTTTATTTCGTAAATCGCTGGCGAATGCATACCTAAAATGTAAACACTTATCGATTAACGTGGAATAACTAACCTTTTTTCCTTTTTGAATATTTGACATAAGGTTTACGGGTGGTTACGTTCTATTGAAAAATCCCATGACGTTTCTTACGTGAAACAGAGTATACGATATTATTAACAAGCAGACAACTGCAGGAGTAATTTATTAATATCTTTGACAGACTGTAACTGAACATGAATGTGCTAGTGTGTACGTAATATGTGTAATATTGGTGGATGTTGGCCAAGGATTGGGCGCAGCTGGTGCAGAGCCTCGTGGAGTCAGGCTGGACCGCGCACGTCCAAGTGGCGGAAAATGTACGACACTCCCCCCTCACGCATTTATAGTGACGTTACTCATGTGATGGGTGACCGATCTTACCGCAATTTGTATATTATATCAGTGTTTAAAACTATGTTTTGTGTTCCGATTATAATTTTAAAAATTGATTGATTAAATTCGTGATAAAAACGATATCAGTTTTTTTAATCTTCTTCAGGTGTTAATCAGCGAAGCCGGTCGATTCGTAGTCTAGCTATCATTACTCTTCTTTTCGGCATAAGGCCCTTTGCTAATTCCTAACAATGAATAAATTTCTAAAGTTCAGATAATAATATATCAAAAGCGGTCAAATCGTACACCTCTCACAGATTCAATATTGAGTTATTATTACGTGTCGTAACACTTATTTCCACAGATATTATATTAGCGCACGTACCTATTTACGAGTTTAGCCTTTACAAATAAGCGCTGAAGCTCTTTTCACGTTTCATTTTATTATTGCGACGTCCATGCTAAAGGAAATGAATTTTAAAGTTTTTAATACTTATAAGTCCTGTGACATTTAAGCTGACCAAATAAATAGTTATAATAAATAAATTATTCATCACCTTTAGCCGAAGTCTTAAATAGTACTATGCTTAGTTATTTTCAGAGAAACTTTACATAATATACCACTGATCACAAGAGTGAACAATTGTATAGTACTATTAAGACTTTTCCTTTTATTTGCAGTAATTATTTTATTTAAAGAGAAACGATGTATCGACTACATAGGCATGCTCAGCAATTTAATATTTTTGCAAGTAAAACAGTAGTGAACATTTTCAGAAACAATTTAGTCAAATAACTGTTTTTTTTTAATAGTCTTAGTTAAACTTGGTTGCGTACAGTAATTAAATTATTTTTATTGATTCCGAACATACAGATCATACATATTAATGTCATGAGCATGATTATCGCACTCTTTAGTCCGACCAGTTACATTCATAAGCATAATGATAAGTGGGCCGTGTTATGCAATAATGTGTCAACCCACAAAAATATGAATTTTGTGTTAACGTCATCTACTTCGTATTAGGTCTACTCAACGGTTGAAAAATTTCCCAAAACTAATAAATTTAATAGAGCGCCGTTTACCAAAAAAATCTTAATGCACTTTGCATTTTTTCAAGCATTGAGTAGACCTACAACAATAACTAGATTGCGTTAACACAGAATTCATATTATTGTGGGTTGACACTTTAATGCATAACACAGCTCAAGTATGGGTCTGAAAATATGCTGTAAACGTTTCCAATAACTTGCAATTCCACGTAATATTAAAGTAATTTATTGCGTTTGAATTCATAAATCATAACCATTATGCTTGTGATTACATTAGTAAGTACAATTATAATTTGAAATAGTTTTTATTTTGACTAAGTCCTTATTTATAATACAGTCAGTGTTTTATTTTCAAATGTTGTTAAGTGGCTGTATCGCTTCCGTTTTTATAACCTCATTAGACATTTTATCTAACGTTACCATAAATCTGATATTGCGGTAGTGTTAGTGACGTCATGTGTTTTTATTTTCAGAATTTGCTGCGTTTTCTCGTTGTTTTCTCTCGCTTGCCAGTCGTTGTGGTGTCTTTGGAATACAATAGTGATGTGTTTGCTTGTGTCGACAGCTGGACAGCCCGGTATCGAGTTACAACACGACGTATCTCAACCACGGGTCACCACACTCACCACAGACGACGAATTCATCATTATCATATCCCCAGGTCAGTTAAAGCTTGCTATAACTCACTACTACTGTCCACAGCAGAACATCGGCCTCCCGATGAAAACTGCAATTAAGAAATGTTCATAGGGGAAATAGCTATAATTATCAAACTCTGCATTCAGATTGATAATCGCTATTTGTTGTTATTCGCAGTAAGGAGGACGCCACTGTCCTTTCTTAAGACGACGAATTGAAAATATTGGCGGCAGGAATTTTAATATTTCTCAGCAATTACAAAACATTCTGAACTAATATTTATACACTTAATTTATCAAGTCTTTAAGATCAATTTTGTAATTGCTTTACATGATTGGATAACTTTTACAGCACAGAAAAAAATATCAAAAACTGCTCTTCAAAAACATAGATTTTCATTTTACAGGGAAACGAGACAGATTTCAACCTCAATATTTTGTATATAGTTGTCTAAGCATACACTTCAAAATAATAATTCGATTTTATAAAATTAGCGATCGTCTTTATTTTAAACGAAAAATACTGTTTTGGCGGTTACGACCTTACGGCATAAGCTAGTTCGCGTGTGTTTTTGTATGCAATCAATTCCCCCTCAGTCCGCTGCTGACTAGTGTCAGCGACGGGTCTGTGTCATTGGATTTCCCGCGCGCTATCGACAGTAATTGTATCTTGATCTGAGTGATATTTAGTTATTAAAAATGGGGAAAAAAAACTAATAAAATAATGGTTACGTATGTGTGTATAGCTACGAAATAAAAATAAAAACATACAACGTAAATAATATTTTAGAAAATAGTCGTCAGAACAGAGTCAATCCATGGAGTCGTCTTTGCACTTAGGTAAAAATAAAGCAATGTCAGTCGATTCTTTGGAAGGGTATTTATGTGTACATGGTATGAATCTAGAACTAACCTAAATAACGCATCTGTTATATACATAGGCACTGGCCGCTATAGCTTTGTCGAAATTTCCCAGCGGCGCAGCGGTATGTCGGCTACTTTGAGTGAGCGACAGTAGACAAAGTAGTAGCGCTAGCTCAGTGACTAGTGCCTACTGTAATGCGGTATCCTCGGCTCGTGAACTTTAGCAAAATAGCTGATCGGGAGCACTTTTTAAGTTTGATTTTCATTGCTGTTTTAGGTGATATTTATGTGTTTTTTTTATCGTATTGGGATAAGCAACAATAATGATTTTATCTATACTAATATTGTAAAGAGGAAAGATTTGTATTGTTGTATGTAACGAATAAACTTAAAAACTTCTGATTCGATTTCAAAAAATCTTTTGCCGTTAGAAAGCTACATTATTACTGAGTAGCATAGGCCGTTTTATTACTGCGGAGGAGCCGTGAGGACACAGCTAGTACACTATAAAGTAAAAATATCTGCAGAAAAAAAAATAGCAAAAAAAATCATTTTTAAAAACAAGCTTTTATTTAAATTCTCTAAAAACAAGAAAAACTTTAAATTAAATCAAACCCATCAATTTGTTACATTATACAATAAATTTATTATGATATAAAAGCTTGTCGCGGGATTTACAATTTCATGAAATACATACATTTTTTCTTAGAATTACTTGTGTCAAGGTCAAGTTATTGTATTCTTGTTTATTTAGTATCTAATAAATAATATAAGCTTTTATATCATATAAATAAATGTATTGTATAATGTAATAAATTGATGGATTTGCTTAGCATGGATTTATGGATTGGCTTTGATTAGCTCCAGATAAAAAAAATCTTTAACGGTTAACCGTTAAAGATTTTTTTTATCTGGAGCTAATCCTGGATGTTGATTTAGGTCATGCTTACCATAAAAATGCATTGTCATTAGAACTGAACCAACATGTAAAAATTCAACTTCTTAGGGTAAGAGGAAGTAGTTCAAAATTCAGTTGCAAGATTTGAACCGAACATACATACATTGCAACTATTGCAAGTTAATAAAAAGCTTGTAAAATCGAAAAATATAAGAAAATTGCGACGAAAAATTCCAACGCTAGTGGGTTCAGAATCATAATACTGGATCCATGGTACACGCAAACATTATGATGTCCCTTTCAGCCAGTAGATAATTTTAACAAACAACATTTTTTCATTCATTCAATCATCAAATTCTTATCTAGGCAGTGTATCCGCCAAGTTCTGTCCACAGAGTCTAAGCTTAATTTAACTAGATACTATAGAAGTATTGACAAAAAGAAAGCTTCGTTTAACAATATATTATGAAAATATTGAAATATTTCCATAACATACATATAATTTCTATCTCCCTATTGGGAGATGTTCGATTTTTGGGTCATTCACGCTATGTCAAATCGATAAACTCCAATAACATAACTCAGAAAATATTAGGCCTGCACAATAATTGCAATTTTAAATGTCTAATAAAGCCTCCTTGAACACCTATACTAGTATACGTAGGTATATCAGCATCAGCCCATTAGTGTCTCACAGCACTGTAGAGCAAGTGCTTTCTCTCAAGAGGGGTTAGGTACTTGTAGTCGTTGCCGACAGCAGCAGCCTTCGGACCATGAATATTATAGGTAGATATATCTATTTAATTATATCTCCAATAACTTACTTACATAACCTCGTTTCTGCCTACCCCCATGGGAAAAAGCCGTGACATTATGAATGTACTTATGTATATATTGTGACATTTTCCCCATATTAAATATCCTAAAATCTGAATACACTTCTTAAAAAATATTTAAAATAAAATTCCTACAAAAAAAACGAAAGGAGACTCTATGACGTCTATGTTCCTGAGCGTGGCTGACAAACGCGCGAGTTAGGGCGGTCGCCCACGGCGACATTTAGCAACGATGCAGATATGATACAGTCGCAAAAATAACGCGATACTTATACAATCTTTCACGTAATTATGATTCTGCATCGCGACTAACGCAATACAGCAGCGATAAAGACGCGATGCAGCATTGCTACAGTCGCGATTCGACACGCTGTAGTGACGACCTGTGAATGCCTGTGGACGCTACAGTTGTTAGATGCACTCAGTCGACACGACATAGGTCGCGTTGTCTTTGTTGCTGCTTTTACGGAAGCAATCACAGCGTAACCGTGGACAACATAATACAGAAGTGACGCTTAATCGACACCGTTGCGCGTTTGCATTGATAATGTCGCGCGTATGGATCGATGCAGACGTGATGCTGAATCGATACAATCGCGCGTTGCGAATGCAACCAACGGCCAAAAGTAGCGATGCAGAGGCGCGCTCACAAACCGCGCGTCTGCATTGCTGCAAAAAGTCTCCGTGAGCGACCGCCCTTAGACTGCGCGGGCTGCCTTGCGCCGGACCATCGCACTACGTAAAGATTATCGGAGTGTGCGAGGATTGCGGGGCGCGGCGGCCGATTTGAAATTATTATTTGTTTATCACTGCGTCGCCTTAAAGTATCGCGTATCGCTATTTCGTAAGCAAGTTAGTGTCTCGGTTGGAATCCGGTATTACTCAACAGTTAGTTTGAAATGAACTCGTTGGTTGGTTATAGTCGACGCAGACGTCGTGTGGGAGCGGGGTGAGCGGCATGAGCTGCGGGCGGCGGAACGCGCGCGACCCGGTGGCGGGCGGCGGCGGGTTCGCGGCGCTGCAGCCGCTCGCGTCGCCCTCCGGCCCGCCCACGCCCGCCACGCCCGCCAGCATACCCGACATCGTGCTCACAGGTACGTACCGCAGTCCCACAGTACTGCGGGGTGGGCGGCATGAGCTGCGGGCGGCGGGTTCGCGGCGCTGCAGCCGCTCGCGTCGCCCTCCGGCCCGCCCACGCCCGCCACGCCCGCCAGCATACCCGACATCGTGCTCACAGGTACGTACCGCAGTCCCACAGTACTGCGGGGTGGGCGGCATGAGCTGCGGGCGGCGGGTTCGCGGCGCTGCAGCCGCTCGCGTCGCCCTCCGGCCCGCCCACGCCCGCCACGCCCGCCAGCATACCCGACATCGTGCTCACAGGTACGTACCGCAGTCCCACAGTACTGCGGGGTGGGCGGCATGAGCTGCGGGCGGCGGGTTCGCGGCGCTGCAGCCGCTCGCGTCGCCCTCCGGCCCGCCCACGCCCGCCACGCCCGCCAGCATACCCGACATCGTGCTCACAGGTACGTACCGCAGTCCCACAGTACTGCGGGGTGGGCGGCATGAGCTGCGGGCGGCGGGTTCGCGGCGCTGCAGCCGCTCGCGTCGCCCTCCGGCCCGCCCACGCCCGCCACGCCCGCCAGCATACCCGACATCGTGCTCACAGGTACGTACCGCAGTCCCACAGTACTGCGGGGTGGGCGGCATGAGCTGCGGGCGGCGGGTTCGCGGCGCTGCAGCCGCTCGCGTCGCCCTCCGGCCCGCCCACGCCCGCCACGCCCGCCAGCATACCCGACATCGTGCTCACAGGTACGTACCGCAGTCCCACAGTACTGCGGGGTGGGCGGCATGAGCTGCGGGCGGCGGGTTCGCGGCGCTGCAGCCGCTCGCGTCGCCCTCCGGCCCGCCCACGCCCGCCACGCCCGCCAGCATACCCGACATCGTGCTCACAGGTACGTACCGCAGTCCCACAGTACTGCGGGGTGGGCGGCATGAGCTGCGGGCGGCGGGTTCGCGGCGCTGCAGCCGCTCGCGTCGCCCTCCGGCCCGCCCACGCCCGCCACGCCCGCCAGCATACCCGACATCGTGCTCACAGGTACGTACCGCAGTCCCACAGTACTGCGGGGTGGGCGGCATGAGCTGCGGGCGGCGGGTTCGCGGCGCTGCAGCCGCTCGCGTCGCCCTCCGGCCCGCCCACGCCCGCCACGCCCGCCAGCATACCCGACATCGTGCTCACAGGTACGTACCGCAGTCCCACAGTACTGCGGGGTGGGCGGCATGAGCTGCGGGCGGCGGGTTCGCGGCGCTGCAGCCGCTCGCGTCGCCCTCCGGCCCGCCCACGCCCGCCACGCCCGCCAGCATACCCGACATCGTGCTCACAGGTACGTACCGCAGTCCCACAGTACTGCGGGGTGGGCGGCATGAGCTGCGGGCGGCGGGTTCGCGGCGCTGCAGCCGCTCGCGTCGCCCTCCGGCCCGCCCACGCCCGCCACGCCCGCCAGCATACCCGACATCGTGCTCACAGGTACGTACCGCAGTCCCACAGTACTGCGGGGTGGGCGGCATGAGCTGCGGGCGGCGGGTTCGCGGCGCTGCAGCCGCTCGCGTCGCCCTCCGGCCCGCCCACGCCCGCCACGCCCGCCAGCATACCCGACATCGTGCTCACAGGTACGTACCGCAGTCCCACAGTACTGCGGGGTGGGCGGCATGAGCTGCGGGCGGCGGGTTCGCGGCGCTGCAGCCGCTCGCGTCGCCCTCCGGCCCGCCCACGCCCGCCACGCCCGCCAGCATACCCGACATCGTGCTCACAGGTACGTACCGCAGTCCCACAGTACTGCGGGGTGGGCGGCATGAGCTGCGGGCGGCGGGTTCGCGGCGCTGCAGCCGCTCGCGTCGCCCTCCGGCCCGCCCACGCCCGCCACGCCCGCCAGCATACCCGACATCGTGCTCACAGGTACGTACCGCAGTCCCACAGTACTGCGGGGTGGGCGGCATGAGCTGCGGGCGGCGGGTTCGCGGCGCTGCAGCCGCTCGCGTCGCCCTCCGGCCCGCCCACGCCCGCCACGCCCGCCAGCATACCCGACATCGTGCTCACAGGTACGTACCGCAGTCCCACAGTACTGCGGGGTGGGCGGCATGAGCTGCGGGCGGCGGGTTCGCGGCGCTGCAGCCGCTCGCGTCGCCCTCCGGCCCGCCCACGCCCGCCACGCCCGCCAGCATACCCGACATCGTGCTCACAGGTACGTACCGCAGTCCCACAGTACTGCGGGGTGGGCGGCATGAGCTGCGGGCGGCGGGTTCGCGGCGCTGCAGCCGCTCGCGTCGCCCTCCGGCCCGCCCACGCCCGCCACGCCCGCCAGCATACCCGACATCGTGCTCACAGGTACGTACCGCAGTCCCACAGTACTGCGGGGTGGGCGGCATGAGCTGCGGGCGGCGGAACGGGAGTACTGCGACGACAGCTAGGGACCTCTATGTAACTCGACAGAGCCATACACATTTCTAAATAAAAATTTACTCCTGAAAATTTCCCGTGCGACCATCCTATGTACAAAGACGCGGCAGTAGAAATCAAAAAGAATTTTTTTTTTTGTTTTGCTATGTTGAATGTTTTGTTGACAAAGTTTCATCACCAAACATTTTGTGTGTATTATGTCCACGCTCGACAAACAGGTCGGTGACCTCAGAATTACAAGGCGCCGCTACAAACGCCACTATCCCAAAGACGAAACTTTATTTTTTAAAAAAGCTTTTGATTAATCGACTGTTGACTACAGTCGAGAACATGTTTAAGAATGAATGTTGTGTTCAGATTACTCTGGCGAGCTGGACGCGGGCATGTTCGGCGGCGAGGAGGCGCAGCTGCGCGCGGGGCTGGACCTGGACGACCTGACGCTGCTGGAGGACCCCACGGCGCTGGTGCCGGACTCTGCCGTGGAGCACGAGTTCCGCCTGGACCGCTTGTAGTACGCGCCGCCGCGCCGGCCCGGACAGCGAGCGTACTAGTGCACATTCCGCTGCGGATCCAAGTGTTCATTGTGGTTAAGCGTTTTACTCATGTTTCTAATTCGGAGGGGTAGGTAAGTAGCGTTAGTTCCAAAACGGTGACGATCGACTTGTGGACGATTCGTGTGCGGCCCGAGGTGATTATTTTAATTAGTATTGTGAATATTTACTCGAATATCATTAGGAAATTGATTCGGATTTAATCGAGTTTTTTATTATTACTGTTCTATGTCAAATTCTTGACGGTGATTTCTTTGTACATAAAAAACTAAAACTAAAAGTGTTCACTTTGATGAAATTGCATTTAAATCGCTAATGTTGCATGCTAGTATAACTACGAGTCCTTGGTTGCATCGTTTAACGAATTGTTACCTGGTTGTAAAACTTATAATTAAAGCACCATATAATTCTCTTTGACATTAATATTGTCATTCAGCGATTGCTCAAGCATTGACTGAGTTTTACACTTTATCCGCAAATGACCATAATGGTTGACATTTCTCGTTCCACAAGTGTATACATTGGTATAGCACGAGCTTTTCTAAGTTATGTAGCATGTGTACATTGTCTCAATGTCCCAATTCCTTTCTGAATATAGTTCTCTAGTGTAACAGTCTAGGCCATTGTAAATAAGAGATGCTGGTTATGAGGTTTTTAATAAGCTTTTGTCGCAAACATATCTATGTATGTGCGTATGTGTGGTTGCGCGGCTCGAATTGTATACATCGATTATGTAAGTTCGATTTTTAAATGTTTTAAATAAACTTTTGATCTAAAAGTATATAGGTAAAGAATGGCAGCGTGCAAAATACCTAACAGAAGAGGAAATATTGGTTCCTTACAACGATATTTTCTCTCTTGACCTACATCGCTTTCTAAGTGTGTTATTTAGAAAGAGAAAGGTAGATAGATAATGACATAAAAAAACGTTGCAAGAAATAAATTGAGCTGTTTTATGCAATAATGTGTCAACCCACAAAAATATTAATTATGTGTTAACGTCAACTGTTTATAGTTTGAGGCCTACCCAACGCTTGAAAAATTGCTAACTACATTAAGATTTTTTTGATAGACTTTCTATTAAATTTACTACAGTTTTGGGTATTTTTCAAGCGTTGAGTACCTATCACAAGAACTAGATGACGTTACCACAAAATTCATATTTTTGTGGGGTGACACATTATTGCATAACACTGCCCAATTGTTCCTCCTCAGTCAGGTTTTCTGACAGCAAGCTCCAGTCTTGACGTATAAACTTCTTCCTAATATGACATCGCTGGCGATCATACGGACAAAATTTTATGCAAAGAGTTACAGTGCGTTCACAGTTATTTTACCTCTGACCATCGCCTCCACCCGCCTCGCTAGTAGTGATGGCTTGAGTTTCGAAAGAATTAATCATCTATTAGCTATTTATTCGTCGCAAATAAATTACAAATGCTTTACTTCCCGTCTCCCTGTCACTTACTGACCCTTATTATAATATTTCGTATTCGTTATACAAGGTTAGTCGGAAAGGGGGTACTAAGCGGGCCACCTAAAGTATGATGACTATTTTAAAGCAAGAGTTAAAATTTCAAAATTCAATAATTTTTATTTACATGCAAAAAGATTTTTATCTTAATTTTGTCAAAAAAAACATACCATAGCAGGTATGTTTTTTTTTGACAAAAGTTATGAATTCAGAAAATAAATTTTCTAATATGACCTAAATTGTAAAAACAGCTGATCATAGCTATGTACAGATAGATTTTAGCATATTTTTTACAAAATCTTTGAAAAACTATATCTATTAAACTATCGAGTTTTGGGAAAAGTTGTAGAACAAAAGTTATCCCTTAATATGGGTACGTTAACACCCTTTCGGCTTAGTACCCCCTTTCCGACTAACCTTGTATAGAGGTTAAATAACTGTGAATGCACTGTACATGTAAATAACCTGCAGTTGAACCAGCCAGCGACTTCCTGTGACTACGCAACATATTTGTTTGCGATACCTAGAATGTTTCCGACAGATACTCGATGCTAGATCAATCCTTGTTCTTTGTTTATAGAACAGTAACTATCTGAAGTTAAACTTTAAATAGCTATTAAGTTTTGATATATTTAGTTGTAAATATACATTGCACTCGTAACATTAATTATGTGTATGTTTTCTCTCTTGTAATGTTATGTGAATTTATAATTCTATAGTTTTTGTAATAAATGTATGACATAGAAATTATTTTTAATACGATCGTGCGGTTAATATTACGAGTGTACTGACATACAAGTAGACATTTTGTGTTTTTCTGTTTTGTAAATGCTCATTATATTATGTTTTAAGAGTCTAGTCATCAAATTATGTTCAGGAAGTTTTTACAGTTTTCATACAATTCAACTGATTATAAATGTACAGATTTCATTCCATTACAATTATGAGACAATTTGGATACAATGATTTGTTATAATATAGAAAGGACCGAAGTGGGGACGTGTGGTGTTCCTGCGGCTATTTGATATCTGAGGGGCTAGTAACATCACATTTGGTAAACCATATTTCGTTTCATAAGCGGGCTGCACATCCAGTCGGCAGTTGTCACGCAGTTGCACTGACTTTTGACAGTTGCATGGTTCGCAGTTGCAACTGGCCGTACAGTCCACTTGTACTTATGATTACGAATATAAATCGAATTATGATTCACCAACTGTGATGTTAGTAGCCCCGCAGCTCGTTTACAAAAGTCATATCTATTGCGACATGTGTATGTATATCTTTATGTTGTGTACAGTGTACGCAAATTACGACTGTTCGTGTTGTTATGGTTTTAAAGTTTTATTTAAAATTCCGCCATAAGGGTATGTACTGTATGACAGATGATATACTTGTACTGTATAAATAGTTAATGTACGATAATTGTGATAAAGTAAAAAAGCACAACATAATTCATTGTGAAGCCTAATCTGACGTTAAAAGTAAGTTTCTTTTTCTTATTAAAGTTTAAATAGTGTTTTCTAAATTTAGATACATTATGTACATGTTATATAAGCTAGTGTCTGCCAAATGCAGAAGTTTACGAATATCGGTCGGGTTTGATTTTGAGTCTGAGTCAGGTGCAATTTGGTGTGTGTTGGAATATTTCGAACATGTCATGACAGTGTTGTATGGATATAGTTATGTTCATATATTGTTTAATTAATTCAATTCGAAAAGTACAAAGTCAAAATTGTGAATGTTTCCGTTGCGACTTTGCGTGATGATGTGGTGTGCGCAGTAGACGAACGAGACGACTCAGGCAGGGCCGGCCCCCGCTTGGGTCGGCTCGCTCCATTGCCACATTGCATTTGAAAAGTACTCATAGTTATAAAACCTGTTGGATTTTTTTACCTTTTGCATTTTGGAGTTAAGTTATAAATAGTAATAGGATAATTGTATGTGCAGTTATGAGAAAGCTTTCGATGCCCTTGAAAGCAACGACACCAATTTGTTTGATCGAGTATTTCTACAATTCTTAAATCTATGGATTCATACGACATTTAATTATAGGACATAATGTTTTTTCTCAAATATGCACAAACTTAATGAAGATTTTGAGGTAAAATGTTTCAAAGGTTTGTTTTATTTAAACCAAATGTACATAAGTGTGATAGAGATGAAACGGTCTCATTTAAAATAAAGTTGTTGTAAGTATGCGTTTATTTTTCATCATAACCTCACAATAATGCTCACCATATTTATTTATGGCGCTCCAACGACTTATTCACTAATACACATACATTAATTAACTATAGGGTTTTGGGTTACGGTGAACGTGCATTCCTGGTGCACACCACTTGCAAAATATTAACTTAAAGCAATACAGTCAGATAAATTTAAAAAAAAAAGAAAAGAAACAGAGAGCTGTTGCAACTTATACGTGATAGGATTTGCCAGCGAATGCGATTATCTTACAGAAAGAAAAGAAATATTTATGGAAGTGACTAGTCTGACAAGAACGCGGAAACCGCTTAGCAAAAAAATAAATATTCTGCCACTAGCGCGGCTGCAGAACAGAAACGAATGCTATTCTGCCGCAAATTAACAACTGTTGAAATATCTACTTTATAAAGATGTATTTGCAAACCTGCTATAAATTAGCTGTTTTTCGGTATAATTTCCGATCAATCCGTAAAACTTGTAGGTAACCGTGGAGTATTCTATTCGACTACATATTGCGGCTGTCGAGCAACTATAGTCGTCGACAGCAAAATGATGGAACACCATGAAATATAACATTAAGGCACTAGTGTCCTAAACAAGTGTTCGAGAGTGTCAAATAGATTTGATTAGATTATCAAATCTATACTTATATTATAAAGCTGAAGAGTTTGTATGTTTGTTTGTTTGAACGCGCTAATCTCAGGAACTACTGGTTAGAATTGAAAAATTATTTTTGTGTTGGGTAGGCCATTTATCGGGAAAGGTTTTAAGCCATATAACATCACGCTACGACCAATAGGAGCGGAGCATAAATGAAAAATGTTGGAAAAACGGGAAAAATGTCCACCCGTGCGAAGCCGGGACGGGCCGCTAGTATTCAATAACAAAAGATATGGGTTTCAACTCCTAAGGAAATGTATGTTATGACCTCTGCTATCCAGTGTTCTTTGCCCTGCATGATATTTTAGGACTGATTCTACTATCTTGCCTCACTAACTGCCCATGTTGGTCTAGTGGCGGCGAGCGCGACTGGTGATAGTGAGGTCCTGGGCTCGGTCCCCAGGTCGGGCAAAGTGGATTGGATTTTTCCGGGTGGAATTCCTCAGTAGCAGCCCTGCGTTTGGATTTGTGCCCATTAATGCAATAGGCTCGCCCCCTATTACATGGGACCATAACGGCGTAATGAGGGTGTTACTATACACCTCTGCCCAACCCCAATAAATAATAGCTGCAGTACCTACACTTGACCTAGGTATGTTGTCGCGAAGATCATTTTGCGACGAAATGAAACGCAGCGCGAACTTGTTTTTCGTACGACGAGACGCGGTTACTAGAAGCAACAAAGTGTTTTTCAATTTATTGATAAATATATATGTAGGTAGTAATTGTATTTTACTTGTAAAAATAAGTAATCAGAACTTATTACTACAGTATTTATTACATCGGCACCTAGAAAAATAAAGAAAAACTACTAACATCGCGTTAATCGGATAGACACTCGTCGCGTATAGTATTGTGTCGTACCTAATCATTCAAATCGCATCGCGTGGCGACTGGTCGTTTTGGGTCGCTTGCCGCATAAGAACGTACGTTGCACTCGTCACTGTCAAGTAAACGAAGCCTTAGATTTAATTCAACCTCATTCACACTTAAAAATCTTGTGATTTAAAACTTTAATTTAATTATACCAGTCTTTATCATTTGTATGCCATTGAATAGAGATGGCAATAGACTTAACAGCCGTTTTAGTTAAATAATGTTTAACCATCGTTTATAAGTAGGTAAGTGCTATCTATTACAGGCTGGAAATAAAAAAATTGCAAACATTACACATTTTCAAATTTTGCGCCTATCTGTCAATCACCATATTTTTAAGATTTTTGTGTGACATTGCAAACATGCATTCTTGGTTCGTATTGATCTTATTTGGAAGCCTACTAGTACAGATTCTCAGCCGACCACAACAGGCAGAGTATAATAATGACAGGTAACAGGACCTATAATTTTTTTGTATGTAGAATAATTTAACCTTTTAAGCGCGTGGCTAAATAACAATTGCCGTGCCCCTAGCGCGCGACTACGAATCAATAAAATAATACCTACAATAAATATATTAAGCTTTTTCAATACTTAGACCCATGAAACAATTTTAAGTAGGTAGGTAATTGTTGTAAATCATATCTCTATTGAATAATCGTATTAGTTGTACCACGCAGTTCATAGGACGAAAATAGAACAAAAAAACCATGCATGTTCTCTGTCGCGGAAATACGACACGCGCGGTAGGGGCACGGAAATATTTGTCGCATAAATGCGACTCACGCGCTTAAAAAGTTAAATGAATCATAGCAGCTCTTCAACTAATCTACTCTTCACCCTGAGCGTGATGTAAAAGTAAACTAAACAGTGACTTCTGAGCTACTTACCTACAGTAACAAAAATGTTGTAACCTTGACCATATCGATGTTATAGTGATCTTGACGATGCAGAAGAAGAAGAAGAGGCTGAATCTGCAGGAGAAGAGTTTCTGAGTGACGATGACGACACGCGTCTGATTGAACATGTAAGTTCGAAAACGTCGTAGCACAATACAATCCTGCCTGCGTCTAACAATATATCCCCACATATCCCGTAGAAGTTTTGTTGAATTAAATCTTTGTGAGACCCTGACCAAAACACCGGAAGAAAGTTCTGCACACCGAAATTGCGATCGTTAAGATTCGTATATCAAAAAACGACAGATGTTTATGACTTTTTATTTACGTAAGCTTTGTATGTACTCAGTAATTAATAATTACCTACTATTAGGAGCCTGCTGTTCAAGATGAAGAGGTACCCCGTAGTAGACACTTGCTAGACCTAACTGAGAGCAGATACTTGCAACGCAACGCTGCCGATGACCGCTTAGCTCGAACCAAAACCGATAATGTATGTTATTTCTACAATCTGTATATTATGTACTTAACCATAATTTTGCCTCCTTATTTTTTTTTTAAGTCTCCAGTTAATTAAGTACTTTTTACAGCTTTCAGATTCTAAAACCATTAGGAATCGAGATACAAGAGATAAAAGCCCAGGACCAGTCCATTTTAATGAACAGCCCCGATCTTACCCAAGACGTCGTCAGTCAAATAGATATATTGAATCCAACGACGACCAACAAGAAGCAGAACAACACATGACTAATCATGGTGTTAAATCCAATCGTTACATACAGAACCAAGGTGACAACCAAATCAATCAAAGAACTGTAGAAATGGAAGTGGCGTCAAACGAAGAAGGTGATTTATTATTTGAAAAAAATAGAGACCAAACAAGCAAAGTAGACAAAAGCGAATACAATAATAATGACGCTTCTGACACCAATGAACAATCTCGATATTTCAAACAGTATTATAACACAATGCAAGCAGAAAATAGAGATATGATTGATGACAAAGCTCATGACAGTGCACGTTTCAACTTAAGAGATAGGCGTGATGTAAAAGAAGCTAACCCAGCTGAAACTCCAGATGTGTCTACAGGCCAAGGAAGTAAAGAAAATAATGACAAAACAGACACTGAAGATGAAGAGTCTGCAATCAAAAGGCACATTAAAAAACTATCGGGAGTTGAATTAGATCAGCTTCTAAGTTCACTATCGGAAGAAAAGAGAGAGCTTTTAAAAAAAATTATAGATGATGTTGATGCAAGCGATAATGGATATATTAATAAAAGAGAAATAACAAAGAAAGATGGAGCTGTTGAAGAAAATAATTTTATTGAAAACTGTCAATCTGATCTTAGTAAAGTTCAAGGTGGCAGTGCAGTTGCAGATTTAAATACAGAACCCCAACAGACACCGAATGAGACTACAGAGATAAATAAGCCAGAAAGTCAAACTGATAATGAAGTATCCAGTTCAAAAAGTGCGGAGACAAGTAATAAAATAGAAATGACAAGTCGCAACGATGATATATTTCAGAAAATAACTGATAGTATTTTAAATTTGGATCCAAAAATTCAAGGCATTAATGTACAAGTTACATCAAAAACCGATAGTAAAAGAGAGACTAATTTGGACGACTTGGATGGTATGTCTTTTGATGACTCTAAAATGATTGACAACGATTTAAGTCTCCAAAATGAGCAAGAGTACGCAAATGAAAAAGGATATTTCCGTACTCAAGATGAAAATTTGTCTAAATTATTGGATGATGAATCTCAAATCCATGAAGACGCTAAACCTTACAAACGGGAAACATATTTGGAAAAACAATCTGATTTATCCGATTCTATGAAATCATTGGAAGAATCTTTTCCGAATTCAAATGCATACGACGATGCTGTGCCTTACTCGGGACCTTTGGTTAGAGTGAAACGAAAAAATACCGATCAACTCATTAAAAAAAGATCAGCTGCTCTTTTGCCTGATGCCAAAGTTGCATACTTTCCATACAAAGCAGAAAACGAGGACGAAGACAACGACGAGGGTAATGAATTTGATGACGAAGGCTTTTATGATCGTACTTCCAATTTCGCAAACAGCAACAAAGAATTAGAAGACGAAACTGCCAACGTCGATCAGTCTCAATCTGTCCAGACAAAAAATTTAAATATTGATAATTCAAAATCACCACATGAAAATCTGGAAGTTGACACAATGAGTCTCGGCTCAGACACCGATAGCGTTTTATCCGGTGTCGAAGGCGTTGATGATAATCTTATGTATAGTAATGACGTGAGAAATAGACGCACTGCAGAAGACAACTCTAGTGGCACAGAGGACGTCAAATCGGAGCAATCCACGTTACTGGCAGGTGACGAAATGAAACCTGCTTCAGAAAATTATTTCAATTCTCCGCATTACCAAGAGAATGATGCGTTTGGGCCGCTTCCGCGAGGTTATGACGGAGATTTAGCTAGATACAAAAGAATAAGACGAGTAAAACAGTCGCATAATGTTCAAGATCTCACTTCTTCTGATGGTTCGAAAAGATACACCATGATGGATAACGACTAAATAATTTTTAAGTATTTTAAATTATGTTTGCATTAAAATACATTAGTTTGTACTAATTAATTTTAATTTAGATTATTTTGTATTTGTTTATAAGTATTCAAATATAAGGTAATTTAAAATTAGTTTTGCTGTGGAGTCCATCCCACTTATTACACCGAAAACAAAAATAAATTACTCAACTAATTTTAAATAACCATGTATAATTTGTAGATATTGTTATGTAAACATTTATAAATAAATAAGCAAAACATAATGCCATATTTTTTTTACTGGCCCTATAATACATAATATATAACTTTCACTTGAGTAAAAGTATTTGGCTAATCTTCGGTACAGGGTTATATACCTTGGAAAATAAATTGATATAGGATTTTAAACATCTTACTATATTACATCGCGTTAGTGCAAGTGGTGGGATGTTGTACCTACTACTAGCCTATCTCTAGAGCAATTTTAGTGCTTTATGAACATCGATATGAAAAAAGATTAAATTTTTTGTTTTTATAAAGATTAATCACAAGCCGCGGTCAATTTAGAGTACACAGAAGACTGTTTTAAGGATTGTGTCCACTAGCAAGTTTTGCTGCGCCAGTCGTTGCAGTCCATTGCTTGCTTAGTTTGTTTAGGACTTATTCTACCACGCTGGCATGGTGGGGGTTCGCGGACTACACACAACATCGAAAACTGTATTTTTTAAGGTTTCCTAAGCGTTTGTCTTCACCGTTAAACGTAAGTGAATAAATTCGAAAACAGAGGCCGGGGTCGAAGTCAGACCCTCCTACATGGAAGGCAAGCGTTCAACCGCTGGGCTATCACTGCTGTTATTTTTCTTTCATAAGCAGTAAACTGAGTTACATCTGTTGTAGATGACCACTTCTAAGCTATCCAATTATGATTGAACATAAATTTAAAAATGACAGCACTGTGAATTTTCCTGCAGTCGTATAATCTTTTCAGTACTTTTATTTTTACATAAATAGTGCTAAAGTGTACGGATAAGCGAATATTCCGATAAATAAAGAGAAATTAAAAAGTATTTTTTTAAAATTAATCTAATTTATTTTGTGCGTTTGTTAGCCATAAAGGGGCATTACCCTTTGCAGAAGGCTACTAGCTGCGGGTGTGCCCACAGGTTGAAAGTGAACTAAGGAAGCAATGGACTAGAACGACTTGCCCGCGTAACTTGCTGGTAGATTTGGCGCTTTACAGCAACTGTTAAAATTTCAAAAAACTCATTTTTTAGATCACTTCAAATATTCAGAGCACGGTGCTACTAATCCGTCACCCCAATTATAACCTAAAACGTAAACGCAGCACATTTACGGAGACGCGGGGCGTCTCGCGTCGCGTTGTGCGGCGCGGCCCGCACTGAATTCAAACATGGCGTTGTATGAGTGCGTTTACGGAGAAGCGATTTTAGACGCGTTTGCTTGAAATGGAGAGTTTTTTGCGGCCGAGCCCGCGGCTGGCAACGCCGCGTCTAACGCGGTGTTTATCGCTGCGGCGCACGCAGCGGCAATTCTCGATGAAGCGATGCCCGCGGCGGAATCTTCTGCCAGACATATTTGGAAATTGCAGAACGCAGACGTAGTCACCGTCACAATGGAGTACCTACGATATGATCGATTTTTATTGGAAGAAAATTCTATGTTAAAAAAGTGAATTATTAAATGTAAGAAGTGGCCCAGTATTTACAGCAACGGAACATGAGAAGTTTGGGGAATACGCAACTCTTTATAGGTCAATAAGAGAAAGAGGTTATGATGTATTTCATGATTATACACGGATGTCTACTACAACTTTTCCAAATTATCAAATGTCCAAGTTAATAACAAACTGTTTGTGGTCAAAACTTATACCATTGAATGTTTATTTACTGCCATTATTATCAAATATCTATAATTTATAATCTGACATGAATTCCGATACTGAATATAAGCATTTTTCCAACAAGAAGGCTTTCAATTTATAACAACACACAACTTTTGATTATATAGTACACAAATTACAACACCGCATCAGTACTTGTAACAGCAATAGTAACTAGTCGGTTTGATTGAGTATCCCGCGTGCGCCGCAGCGTTGCCCGCCGCACGGGACGCGCGACGCCCCGCGTCTCCGTAAATGAGGCCTAAGGTTCTTTTAGCGTATTTTTATGAAATCTTTGAGCAGCTATTTCTCTATTTACTTGTTATTTAGATTTCTATGCTATTAACTATTAGGGAAAATGTAGAACATAATTTATTCATTATTATGTTACCCTTTCGGATTGGTACCCCCCTTTTCCGACTAACATTCATTGTATACCTATAGGCCATACAATACATGTTAAAGAATATGTTCATTACGAAGTGCAAAAGGGTTGGAACCTGCTTTTATTAACATTATAGTTACCTACCTTGTTGGTCCAGTGATCGCAAGCGCAACTGTTGAGCATGGGGTCCTGAGTTCGATCCCCAGGCCTGGCAAAGTTTTATTGGGTTTTTCCATTAGGAATTTCTCAGTAGCAGCCCGGAGTCTGAATTTGTGCCCGGTTAATGGCAATAGGCTCACCCTCTATTACATGGGAGTTAAACATAACTGGTGAAACGAGGGTGTACTAAAACCACCTCTGCCAATCCCTTCAGGGAATATAAAGCGTGATGTTATGTTAGTTACACAACATAGTGATGGCACCATACCGGTGGCGGCATTACCGTATTTTTGAGTGCATAATATACAATAATGTTCAAAATTGGACTGCGACGACTGTTGATAATATAGATGATAGTAGTATGTTCGTTTGCGCGTATTACCTGTGGTCCTTCTGCGTGCACTACCAGTGGTGCCGTGGGAAATTCTGTGGCACTACGGTTCCGATATTTGTAGTCCTGTACAATTAATTTTGCTTTTCCACGGCACTGATAACGTCCGAAACAGAGTTAAGATACTTTTAACAACAAATGCAATTTGTTTCTGGTTGCCGTCTTCTCGGTGTTAGATCCCGTTTATGGAGACGCGGAACTTACCGCAGAACATATTGCCCCGGTAAAGCGAACAATTCAAACAATGATGATGTATTAGTGTTTATAGACATGTTTTTCCTCGCGTAGATATTGTTGCGTATTGCATATTTACGCGATGTAAGAGGCGGCGAAGTGCCGCAGTCAGTCAGAGGATGTGTGACCATTCGTTACACATCGAGACCCCTCCATGCCTCGGACAGCACATTAAACCGTCGTTCCCAGATGTCATAAGAATATGTATGAGTTGTTACACTAGTCAGATGCCCGGAATTCTGACAACCAGTCTAACCTTAGGATATTAGCATTGCCCAGTAACTGGGATGCGGAGGTCTGATGGCAGTCGCTCCGTGTAAAATACTGGTATTCAGCCGCATCTGTTTGGACTGGAAGCTTACCTCAACATAGTTGGGAAAAGGCTAGGCAGAACAACAAAAGGCGGCGAAGTGCGCCGTGAATCCCGCGTCTCCATATTCAAGAGCCTCACATAGGTACTTACGCTTTTAAAATTGTTCTATCATAAAAAAAATATGTAGTGATTCAAGTAGGTATAGGCAATAAAAACAACTCCTTAATGATATAAAAGTTTATTGCATGGCAATGTTTGACAAAACAAAATATAAACTTGTTAAATTAACAAATTAAAATATTACATTATGCATATTATAGGTACATATAAGGCATGTTAATCATATTAAGACTAGCAGTTAGCTTGCGTGAACAGTAAATAACATTAACAGGATTACATTTATAAGCTTAATAAAACAAGGAATGAAATATTTTTAGCCTTTTCTCGGCTGAAGATGCAACGAAAATATTTATTGTTGCTGTGTTATCTTTGTGGCATAAAACTTATGTTCACGAGAATCGCGCGTGTGTTTGAAAGGAGTGCGGCCAGAGTCGATCAATGTAGCGGGGCAAGTTCCGTGGACATGGGAAGTAAACTCACGCTTGTAACTAGTGCTGCCGTCATCCAGAACAAATTGCGAAGCATTTCCGTGGCGTGTGACTCGTTCTACACGCTCAACTCGTTCAGAACGGTTGGTTCTCTGAGTATGATCTGAGCGCGAAAAATTTCCATATGACCGAGCCTCTGATTGCCCATAAAAGTCACCACCGACCCTGAGATTGTCCCTCACAACTCGTGTTGGCTGCCGTTCAACCCCCCCTAGTGTGGACTGTCCATCCCTTCTTGTTTGATTTCGCCGGGAATCTGAACTCTCCTGCTGAGAAATAACACCCATGTTGTCTCTGGTAGATCGATGCATAGAACTGATGCTTTTTCTGTCCGTGCTGTGCGTAGAATTACTAATGTATTCACCTCGATCTGAGAGATTACCAATACTCTTTCTCTGCGCAGCTGCTGTAGAGCTAATTGAATGATGTGCTTCTGTGTTTGAATGAACACCTTTACGGTGCAAAATTGAATTTGAAGAAGAGGAGTCAGAAACCAAATCTGATGTGCGCTTATGATGGCCACCTCGTGTGGAGCTATTAATTACGGTGGCCGGCGGATCATTACCGCCACCACCATGCATAGCTCTTTGGAACTCTATGCTCGTTTTTGTTACACTGTCATTCAATTGGTTTCTGTTCGTCGAATGTTGAGTTGATCTTGAAATATGTTGTTCCGAATGACTTCCTTTATGTATTTGTGTTGCTGAGCTAACGTTTCTTTGAATGTGACTTTCTGTTATATGGCCTTGGTTGGATTGTTTACCAGAGTAATCTGAAGTCACAATCCTTTGAGTCGTATCATTACCACCACCACCTTGCCTGATTATATGACCATCAGAGGTGGATTGTTGGGTGGATTTTGTAACATTCTGACCTACATGATCTTGAGATACGTTTGAAGCGCCTGTAATTCTTTGTGTGTGATGTTGATTAGAACTTAAATTTTGACTCGAAGACGAAGACGTAATTGACTGTTGTGACGAATGTATTCGTTGAGTATTGTCAATATATTGTTGGTTTGATCGAGAATGTTGTTGGTCAACAAAAGTTGTTCCTTTTGATCCCTGCGTTGTATGAATGGCTTGATTGGTTGACGATATTACATGATCTGATGACGTCGTTCTTTGCGTCGTATCTCCTCCGATCTGTCGCCTGCGGTGTGTTTGATCATCTGGCTCTCGCTTTGGAGTAGACTGCTGAGGAGTGAATCTTCCCGTATCATCACCACTTACATCCACTTCAACGTTTCGTGTGACAGTCACCCATTTTCCTCCTCTAAGCTTCTTTTCAGATATTTGTTTAATGGTTTTTGTAGTTGTTGATGTAATAGTTCTTACATTTTTCATGTCACTTTTGTTAACAACTGTCCTGTCTGTGCTGCTGCGAGATACGGAACGATCTGTGACACCCACCGTCTTGTTTCTGTCAGTGACACTGTCTTGTGATACTACTCGTTCTATATCTTTTTGTGGCCCACTGCGATCAACAACATCGTGTGACGTAATATGTTTGCCGTGTGTTCCAGATTGTATATGTTTTGAAGTAGAATGATCAGTAGTAGTATGTGAGTGTTTCACATGTGTCTCCGTGTGAGAAGTATGTGACTGATCATCGCGACGAACTTGAGTATCATGACGTAAAACGGTTTGAGACTTAATGTCACGATCATCATGTCCAATGACAGAACTCGATTCTACAGTACTTCTTGATTGCTCACTTGTTTGTGTTTTGCTGGTATCGTGCTTTGTTATATCTCCGTTAGTGTAGAGATTATCTCTTGGTTTTATGGGACCTGATTTTTCTGCAGGAGTCCATTTTTGAGGCCCTGGTCGTTCAAAGTCGCCTTCAGGTTTTAAGTTATCTTTAGGACGAACCTGAGCCGGGGTTTCTCCCGGTGCCCATTTCGTCGGAGTACGTGAGTCCATGTCACCTTCGGGATACAAGTTATCCCTAGGTTTAACTGGGCTTCGTCGGTCTCCAGTTTGCCATTTTTGTCTGGATGGATAGTTAACATCGCCTTCTGTTCTTAAATTATCTTTGGGACGCACCTGAGAAGGTGTTTCACCTGGAGCCCATCTAGATGGAGTTCGTGAAAACATATCACCCTCCGGATGTAAATTGTCTTTAGGTCTTACTTGATCTGGTGTTTCGCCAGGTTGCCATTGAGTCTTGGGCCTGTCAGTGAATTCACCTTCAGGACGTAAGTTATCCTTAGGTCTCACCTGTTCAGGCCTGTCACCAGACGTCCACTTTGGTTTTGAAGGTCGGTCGAAATCACCCTCTGGTTTCAAGTTATCTTTTGGTCGAACTTGAGCCGGTGTTTCACCCGGAGCCCATTTACTCGGAGTGCGTGAATCCATGTCACCCTCAGGTTTCAAATTATCCTTAGGACGAACTTGACTTGGTTTTTCTCCAGGTTGCCATTTACTCTTGGGCCTATCTGTGAAATCACCTTCAGGACGTAAGTTGTCCTTAGGTCTTACCTGTTCAGGCCTCTCTGCAGACGACCACTGTGGCCTTGAGGGTCTGTCGAAATCACCCTCTGGTTTCAAGTTATCTTTTGGTCGAACTTGAGCCGGTGTTTCACCTGGAGCCCATTTACTCGGAGTGCGTGAATCCATATCACCTTCCGGTTTTAAGTTATCTTTAGGACGAATTTGACTTGGTGTTTCTCCAGGTTGCCATTGAGTCTTGGGCCTATCCGTGAATTCACCTTCAGGGCGTAAGTTGTCCTTAGGTCGTACTTGTTCAGGTCTTTCCGATGTTTCCCACTTTGGCCTTGAGGGTCTATCAAAATCACCTTCAGGTTTCAAATTATCCTTAGGGCGAAATTGTTCTGGGGTCTCTCCTCGCTGCCACTGAGTTTTTGGACGACTTGGGAAATCACCTTCAGGATGTAGGTTATCTTGGTGTTTGATTGAATCAGGTCGTTCTGAAGACTCCCATTTTGGTCTTGAAGGTCTATCGAAATCACCTTCAGGTCTCAAATTATCGGTATGTTTAATCGGTGTACGCTTCTCACCAGGTTCTTTCTCTTCTTTTGGCCTCTTTTCAAAGTCGCCTTCCGGTTTCAAATTATCTTGATGATATACTATAGCCGATCTTTCACCTTTAGTTACTTTATAATCGTCCCTACGAGTATGATCTTCAAATACTCCCTCAATTTTCAAATTATCTTCTCTGCGAGTTAATTTGACTCTTTGGCCTTTAACAACACGATATGTGTCAGACGAGCGGATGTTTTCCATCTTTCCTTCCATTTTTAAATTATCTTCATGTTTCACAATAGCAGCCCGTTCACCAGTGACCTTCGTATAATCAGTTTTTTGTTTCATGTCTATAAATTCACCTTCAATCTTTAAGTTGTCTTCTCTCCTAATGATATCAAGACGTTCAATTTTTTGTCTCTGCCGTAAGTCAACATCCCTTTCAATAGTAATATTATCAACCTGTTTAAACGGTTTGCGTTTTTCAGCTGGTTGAGATGGAACAACTTCAGGCTTATAAAATTTGCCATCAGGTTTTAGATTATCCTGTGGTTTGACTACAGGCGCCCTTTCTCCTTTAGTAGCACTATAATCGTTTCGAACTTGAAGATCTATAAACTCACCTTCAGTTCTCAAGTTATCTTCATGTCTCTGTATGACAACTTTTTCTGTTTTCTCTATACGTTTATAATCATCTCTTGAACGATGAGTGTCGATAACACCTTCCATTTTAAGGTGATCTTCATGCTTAACAATGTCAACACGATCTCCACGAGTCGCAGTATAATCAGTTCTTCTTGTGACCTCCATGTCTCCTTCTGGTTTCAAGTTATCTTGTGGTTTCTTCGGTGTTTGCCTCTCAGCGGGACGCCACTCGTCGTGTTTTGGCTGTTCAAATTCACCCTCTGGTTTGAGATTGTCTTTTGGTCTCTTTTGAGTAACTCGTTCAGCTGGACGCCATACATCTTGTTTAGGAGTATCAAACTCACCTTCTGGCCTCAAATTATCTTGTGGTTTCTTAGGTGTTTGTCTATCAGCAGGTCGCCATTCTTCTGGTTTATGCTGCTCAAACTCTCCTTCTGGCTTAAGATTGTCTTTAGGTTTCTTTTGAACTGGACGTTCTGCAGGGCGCCATTCTTCGTGCTTTGGTTGTTCGAATTCGCCTTCTGGTTTTAGATTATCTTGTGGTTTCTTTTGAGTTGGTCTCTCAGCCGGTCGCCACTTGTCGGGTTTGGGAGTCTCAAATTCGCCCTCAGGACGTAGATTGTCTTGAGGCTTTTTAGGCGTTTGCCTTTCAGCGGGACGCCATTCATCTTGCTTCGGTTGTTCAAATTCACCCTCAGGTTTTAGATTGTCCTTAGGTTTCTTTTGGGTAACGCGCTCTGCTGGACGCCAGTCGTCTTGTTTTGGCTGTTCAAATTCACCCTCTGGTTTAAGATTATCCTTCGGTCTCTTTTGAGTAACTCGTTCAGCAGGACGCCATTCGTCCTGTTTAGGAGTTTCAAATTCCCCTTCTGGCCTTAAATTATCTTTAGGCTTGCGTGGTGTTTGCCTCTCAGCAGGCCGCCATTCGTCATGCTTCGGTTGTTCAAATTCACCTTCAGGTTTAAGGTTATCCTTAGGTTTCTTTTGAGTGACGCGCTCTGCCGGACGCCATTCATCATGCTTTGGTTGTTCGAAATCACCTTCAGGACGTAAATTATCTTGAGGTTTCTTAGGCGTTTGCCGCTCAGCAGGTCGCCATTCGTCGGGCTTCTGTTGTTCAAATTCACCTTCAGGCTTAAGGTTGTCCTTGGGTTTCTTCTGAGTGACGCGCTCTGCTGGACGCCATTTATCGTGTTTTGGCTGTTCAAAGTCACCTTCAGGTTTCAAGTTATCTTTTGGTTTCGTTGGTGTTTGTCTTTCAGCGGGGCGCCACTCTTCATGCTTAGGTTGTTCAAATTCACCTTCAGGTTTAAGGTTATCTTTAGGTTTCTTTTGCGTGACGCGCTCTGCTGGGCGCCATTCATCGTGTTTTGGCTGTTCAAAGTCACCTTCCGGTTTTAAGTTATCTTTTGGTTTTGTAGGTGTTTGCCTTTCAGCAGGACGCCATTTGTCATGCTTAGGTTGTTCAAATTCACCTTCAGGTTTAAGATTATCTTGTGGTTTCTTTTGAGTGACACGTTCTGCTGGACGCCATTCATCATGCTTAGGTTGTTCAAACTCACCTTCAGGTTTAAGGTTATCTTTGGGTCTCTTCTGAGTGACGCGCTCTGCTGGACGCCATTCATCGTGTTTTGGCTGTTCAAACTCACCCTCTGGTTTTAAGTTATCTTTTGGTTTAGTAGGTGTTTGCCTTTCAGCAGGACGCCATTTGTCGTGCTTAGGTTGTTCAAATTCACCTTCAGGTTTAAGGTTATCTTGGGGTTTCTTTTGAGTGACACGTTCTGCTGGACGCCATTCATCATGTTTAGGTTGTTCAAATTCACCTTCAGGTTTAAGGTTATCTTGGGGTTTCTTTTGAGTGACACGTTCTGCTGGACGCCATTCATCATGTTTAGGTTGTTCAAATTCACCTTCAGGTTTAAGGTTATCTTTAGGTCTCTTCTGAGTGACGCGCTCTGCTGGACGCCATTCATCGTGTTTTGGCTGTTCAAAGTCACCTTCAGGTTTTAAGTTATCTTTTGGTTTAGTAGGTGTTTGCTTTTCAGCAGGACGCCATTTGTCGTGCTTAGGTTGTTCAAATTCACCTTCAGGTTTAAGGTTATCTTGGGGTTTCTTTTGAGTGACACGTTCTGCTGGACGCCATTCATCATGCTTAGGTTGTTCAAACTCACCTTCAGGTTTAAGGTTATCTTTAGGTCTCTTCTGGGTGACACGCTCTGCTGGACGCCATTCATCGTGTTTTGGCTGTTCAAAGTCACCTTCAGGTTTCAAGTTATCTTTTGGTTTTGTAGGTGTTTGTCTTTCAGCGGGACGCCATTCATCATGCTTCGGTTGTTCAAACTCACCTTCAGGTTTAAGGTTATCCTGGGGTTTCTTCTGAGTGACACGCTCTGCAGGACGCCATTTATCGTGTTTTGGCTGTTCAAAGTCACCTTCAGGTTTCAAGTTATCTTTTGGTTTCGTAGGTGTTTGTCTTTCAGCGGGACGCCACTCTTCATGCTTAGGTTGTTCAAATTCTCCTTCTGGTTTTAGGTTATCTTTAGGTTTCTTTTGGGTGACGCGCTCTGCTGGGCGCCATTCGTCGTGTTTTGGCTGTTCAAAGTCACCTTCAGGTTTTAAGTTATCTTTTGGTTTTGTAGGTGTTTGCCTTTCAGCAGGACGCCATTTATCGTGCTTCGGTTGTTCAAATTCACCTTCAGGTTTAAGGTTATCTTGGGGTTTCTTTTGAGTGACACGTTCTGCTGGACGCCATTCATCATGCTTAGGTTGTTCAAATTCACCTTCAGGTTTAAGGTTATCTTTAGGTCTCTTCTGAGTGACGCGCTCTGCTGGACGCCATTCATCGTGTTTTGGCTGTTCAAACTCACCCTCTGGTTTTAAGTTATCTTTTGGTTTTGTAGGTGTTTGTCTTTCAGCGGGACGCCATTCATCATGCTTCGGTTGTTCAAATTCACCTTCAGGTTTAAGGTTATCTTTAGGTCTCTTCTGGGTAACGCGCTCTGCTGGACGCCATTCATCTTGTTTTGGCTGTTCAAAGTCACCTTCAGGTTTCAAGTTATCTTTTGGTTTTGTAGGTGTTTGTCTTTCCGCAGGACGCCATTCGTCATGCTTCGGTTGTTCAAATTCACCTTCAGGTTTAAGGTTATCCTGGGGTTTCTTCTGAGTGACGCGCTCTGCTGGACGCCATTTATCGTGTTTAGGCTGTTCAAAATCGCCTTCTGGTTTCAAGTTATCTTTTGGTTTTGTAGGTGTTTGTCTTTCAGCAGGACGCCATTCGTCGTGCTTAGGTTGTTCAAAGTCACCTTCAGGTTTAAGATTATCTTTAGGCCTCTTCTGGGTGACGCGCTCGGCTGGACGCCATTCGTCGTGTTTTGGTTGTTCAAAGTCACCTTCAGGTTTAAGATTATCTTGGGGCTTCTTTTGGGTAACGCGCTCTGCTGGACGCCATTTATCGTGTTTTGGCTGTTCGAAGTCACCTTCTGGTTTAAGGTTATCTTGAGGTCTTTTTTGAGTAACGCGCTCTGCTGGACGCCATTCTTCATGTTTTGGTTGTTCAAATTCCCCTTCTGGTTTGAGATTATCTTGGGGCTTCTTCTGAGTAACACGCTCTGCTGGCTGCCATTTATCGTGTTTTGGCTGCTCAAAGTCACCCTCGGGTTTCAAATTATCAATTGGTCTTTTTTGTTGAGGTCTTTCACTTAGTTTTGGCCCGTAAGCGTCATGAGAAACAGTGTGACTATCAAACGTGCCTTCCATATGTAGATTATCTTGTCTTATTACTGTTTGTTGTCTTACATCGATCTCTTCGTAAGTTCTGTACTCGTCCTGCGAAGTCGTAATTTTTTCAAGATCCTCTGTCGAATAAAACTTTTCAAAATCTTCTTTTGTCCACGTGCGTCGTCTCTTGGTACGTTCAACGGGAGTTACTTTTTCTGGGTAGTCTTTCTGATTGGAAGTTACAAATTCAATTTCACCTTCCCGTATTAAATTATCAGTTCGCCGCGCGACTATTGTTGTTCTTTCTACAGTGTCAGTGTGATCAACAAATTCTGATTGAGACGTTGTTTCTGTTGTCATATCTCCTTCAATCTTAGTCCAAGTATTGCGTCGAACTGGTTTGGGCCTTTCAACTGGTTTCACAGTATACTCCGTACGTGAAGTTGTAGTATCTGAAAAATAAAATAAATATTGATTGGTTTCATATCAACACAACAATTCGACTAATAATAATATCTGTTATTATCCCAGCCTTTTCCCAACTTAGTATATTGAGGTTGCCTTCTGGGCTAACCAAATCTGTGAAGATAAACTGCGCCTGCCGCGGTGACTTCTTGAATGGGTAGTAACCATTCTTGACACATAGAGACCCCTCTGTGTCTTAGAGAGCATATTAATGTTTCGGTACCGGTTTTTATACAAATATCTATGAAAGTCATTTTGGGTACCTAGTCCGACACCCGAAGGTCTGACAAACAATTTAACGTTAAGTCATGTATTCATTAGTAAACAATGTTTCGTACACAAGTTGCCAGCAGTTTCTGAAATACAACATAAATGTTTCTAGAAACGACGCTTCGGAACTTTTGCCGTCAGGTCGCCGTAAACATGTAGGGTCAAACTACAAAAGTTTAGATATTTGGTAAAACCGTGTCTAAGATCAAAATTTAAACATAAAAAATGTGTTTAAACTCTGATTAGCCTACACAACTCTTAAATGTGATTTTGTCTTAAGACAGGTAGTTTACCACAACTTGTGTCAATGTTTCAGAAACACGTAGATTCTTGTTTCTGAAACAGGGTTTATAAACAAATGTTTAGTAGTGAGTCCATGGTTTTAGGATATACGTGGCTGTGTCGCCTAGAAACTGGGTAAGTAAGGTCAGATGGGAGTGTAAAATACCGATATTCAGTCTCATCTGGATAAACTGGAAGCCGACCCCAACATAATTGGAAAAAGGCTAGGCTGGTGAGTATATGAAGCTTGAAATTCTTCGGTTTGCGTAAGTAATCGTATTTAGTTAATTGCTTACCTGTGAACTCTCCCTCTGTGATAATATTGTCTGTTCGACGAATAATTTCAGCCCTTTCGCCAGTTACCACTTTGTAATCTTCTGTAATAGTCCTTCTAGTCGTGAAATCACCTTCAGGACGCAAGTTATCCTCAGGCTTTTTAACTACTGCCTTTTCCGCAGGTACAAATTCATCAGGCTGTCGCTTAGCGAATTCACCTTCTGGTTTCAAATTATCAGTAGGTTTCTTTTGCTGAGGTCTTTCAGCTGGTTTCCATTCTTCTTTCTTAGGTGTTGTAAATTCACCTTCAGGTTTAAGGTTATCTTGGGGTCTCTTCTGTGTGACGCGCTCTGCTGGACGCCATTCGTCATGTTTTGGCTGTTCAAAGTCTCCCTCGGGTTTTAAATTATCTTTTGGTTTCGTAGGTGATTGTCGTTCAGCGGGGCGCCATTCATCTTGCTTCGGTTGTTCAAAGTCACCCTCTGGTTTAAGATTATCTTTAGGTCTCTTCTGGGTAACGCGTTCAGCTGGACGCCATTCATCATGCTTTGGCTGTTCAAATTCTCCTTCTGGTTTGAGATTATCTTGGGGCTTCTTTTGGGTGACGCGCTCTGCTGGATGCCACTTATCGTGTTTTGGCTGTTCAAAGTCGCCTTCTGGCTTTAAGTTATCTTTCGGTTTTGTAGGTGATTGTCTTTCAGCGGGGCGCCATTCATCTTGCTTCGGTTGTTCAAAGTCGCCTTCTGGCTTAAGATTATCTTTGGGTCTCTTCTGGGTGACACGCTCTGCTGGCCGCCATTCATCGTGTTTTGGCTGTTCAAAGTCACCTTCTGGCTTAAGATTATCTTGGGGTCTCTTCTGGGTGACGCGCTCTGCTGGACGCCATTCGTCGTGCTTTGGCTGTTCAAAGTCACCTTCTGGTTTGAGATTATCTTGGGGCTTCTTTTGGGTGACGCGCTCTGCTGGATGCCATTTATCATGTTTTGGCTGTTCAAAGTCGCCTTCTGGTTTTAAGTTATCTTTGGGTTTTGTAGGTGATTGTCTTTCAGCGGGGCGCCATTCATCTTGTTTTGGCTGTTCAAAGTCACCTTCTGGTTTAAGATTATCTTGGGGCTTCTTTTGGGTGACACGCTCCGCTGGACGCCATTTATCGTGTTTTGGCTGTTCAAAATCACCTTCTGGTTTAAGGTTATCTTGGGGTCTTTTTTGGGTGACGCGCTCTGCTGGACGCCATTCGTCATGTTTTGGCTGCTGGAAGTCACCTTCTGTCTTAAGATTATCTTGGGGTCTCTTCTGGGTGACGCGCTCTGCTGGACGCCATTCGTCGTGTTTTGGCTGCTGGAAGTCACCTTCTGGCTTAAGGTTATCTTGGGGTCTCTTCTGGGTGACGCGCTCTGCTGGACGCCATTCGTCATGTTTTGGCTGCTGGAAGTCACCTTCAGGTCTTAAGTTATCCTCTGGACGTTTAACCGGAGCTCTATCACCAGGTTTCCACTCTTCCGGTCTACGTTTCTCAAAATCTCCTTCAGGGCGCAAATTATCTTCCGGTCGACGCACTGGTGCTCTGTCGCCTGGTCGCCAGTCTTCAGGCTGGTGTCTCTCGAAGTCACCTTCAGGTTTTAAATTATCTTCTGGCTTTTTAGGCTTTTCTCTGTCAGCAGGTCTCCATGGCTCTTTTTCGGGAGTAGTGAAATCACCCTCTGGTTTCAAGTTATCATGGGGTCTACGGACGGGTGCGCGGTCTCCGGGACGCCATTCTTCGGGTTGGTGTCTTTCAAAATCTCCTTCAGGTCTCAAATTATCTTGAGGTTTCCTCACGGGAGCCCTTTCGCCTGGACGCCATTCCTCAGGTTGCCTTCTCTCAAAATCTCCTTCAGGTTTAAGATTATCTTCGGGCTTCCTTTGTTTAGGTCGCTCGGCAGGTTGCCACTGAGGACGCTCTGGCTCTTGAAAGTCACCTTCAAGACGAAGGTGATCCTCGTGGTGGACAGCGGTGGTGCGGCTCACGTGTTTCTCGTCGTAGTCGCGCTTGTACGCGGAGACCACGCTCGTCGTGTGCTCCACATCGAACAATGGCTCCGGGACATCGTTGTGTGGGCAGCGATGACGCCTGCAAACAACCACACAGAATGTTAATCTTGTGCACTGGTACGGAAAGAACAGTTTTAGTTGTTTATTTAATTTATCACAAAAATAACGGTGATAAAGTTTGTGATAAAAATAAACACAAATTAACATCCTTAAGTCGAGATAACTTTAAAGCACACCTTTTGACACGATATGGATGTAGAGACAATGGAAATCGTCGGGGCGGCGGCAGAGGTGGTAGCGTCAGTGAATTGGCCATCACACGCGTCCATCGCGCTCACCTCGCCTGCCTCCCGTTACAAAGACACTAGGCAATGGTGCTTTATGCACTGCACACCTGTTCTTCTTGTAACTGATACCGTGTCGCAACTTTCCGTATAAACTTTCTGCAATACATCTCAAATGCAAAGCTTTTTACCAAAATGTATGAATTCTTTCAATATGAATACTTTTACAAAATAATTATTAGTTAACAAACGCTTCTAATTCTAATTTCGCGCTTAGAAAGCTTGGCACACTGAATACGCTTCATACACTGAATAATAAACGTTGAAGTCGATGTAACTTATACTGCGTACAGCAAGTTTTCATCGAGTCATTAATTAAACTACTATGGAAATTGAGTTTTCTATTCAATGAAAACGCTTATGGCTGCCAAATGATACTTTTACTCATTGACAATATAGCACATGTATACTTTCCTAACATTTATTTGAACTTAATTATTTTTCATGATTTATAAAAGTAGGACAGCTAATATTTGTTATGGAAATAATCCAGCGGCTTCGGGCAAGCTCGCAACGCGCACTGCCGTGCCGTGCCGACTCATTAAACTGAAACGGCTTCTCATATCAACAAGTAGGTAGATTTGTATAATACCTATAGTCAGCAATTAGCCGTTGTCTAGACATTGAAATAGAAAAGACGGTATAAAACGACTCACCGAATTATTAATTATTTCGTTCTCTTTACGCTATGCTTTGAACGATTTTTTTATTGGAGGACCTGGTAACATACTAAAATAATGTCAATTTCACAAAAAAGGCCTAGCGATCGCGTTACCATGTACCACAGAAACCTAAATAATATTATTTAGATCAACAGCGTCTGAACCTTTCAAAAACTCGAACCTAAGCACGCGACTTCAGGCTGGTCAACCAGTTACACGGAGCAGCTAGATACCAATATAAATTCACTTGTTTAATACTTTATTACCGTAACTACAACATAACAGAAGTAATCCACAATAGAACCATGAAATATCTTCTTGAATTAGTTTTCGGATAAAAATTATTGTGATTGCGAAATTGTATTACCTACAAGCACCTTAGATGCTCATTGAACCTCACAATACTTACTTGATTTATTCAAAAAATTATAATCTCATGGAAGGTCTAATAACATTTGCTAAATCCACCTAAAGGTTAAACCCCGATCATAAAATTAAATAATAAAATCTCAAAATACTTAAATCTACATTTCAATCACACGCATTTATTTCGCTGTTCATTCATCGCACTCGCTAAATTAAACGTTGACGTCATCGTCGACTTAAACTCATAAGTCAATTATAGTGTTCTTTGTATTAAGTGAAGCAGCTTCTTTAAACAAGTATAAATCAAAAGGAATGATAAATTAATTCCAAACAGGCGTACAGAGTGCATACGAAGAGTCGGCTGCAATTCGCAAGAGGCAGTCCAGATATAGCCATGAGTCAATGAAACGACTTGAACGCTGCGACCCCCTTTCTACTCGCAAGGAGAGCCGCGTAACCTCCTCAAAGGTAAGTTACGTCATACGACCCTTCGTATAGTAAAAGGCTGTTTATTGACAATATTCACGAACAAAACAAAATTGCTATCTTGAAAATTACGATTAAATAGCTTTTAAACCTATTGCTTTTTAATCGTATTAAGAAGCTTAATATCGTGGCAATGACTGTACTAAATAATGAATAGGTAACTATATCGTTGAAAGTTCCATTGATTAAAATATAATAAGTAGGTAATATAGTATCTGATATCTCAGAAAATATAAGCTGTAAAGGTACAAATCGAAGTTCTTCACAATTTAAAAGGTTTGCTCTAGTTTGTTGTCGCCTAGCGATGGGGACCAAACACGTCCTAATCTAACGCGTCTACTTCGATCAATATGCTGTCTTATAGAGGTCAGTGTCCATTTGACCACCCACCTCACCTAACCTTTCTATGGCGCAAATATCAATCACATATTTTAGTTATGTTTACTCCGCCGAAAATTTCACCCAAGCTCACATAGATTGGGTGAAATTTTCACAAAAGATATATTTATCGTGTTGTATAAGTTTGGCATGAAAATCGTAGATGAGAATCTGATAATTATGCATCGAAAGGTTCCCTGCCTCTAATAACTGTCTAAATCAGATTGGGATATCCTTTTCGGTAGATACTCACGGCTCAACTAGAATGATTCATACACCTATTGTTTTATAATTATAAGGAGGAAACATAACACTATCGGGCATTTGATAACATTTGATTATTTTGTTAGGTGTTATCTAACGAAATCTGTCTCAATTTAGTTTTATTCGCTATAAGGTGTGGGCGAAAATTGTTGGCTATGTGGGAATATCTTCGTAAAATATGGTGTGACAGAATCTGAGCATAATAAATATTTTAAACAATCAGGATTTCGGCAATATCAGTAAGTAGACACATATATTTCCATATTTTTGGTGTTATGTGAAATTTCTAATAGCCCAATCAAATCAGTTTTATAATCGATCAAGATTTACCTTAAAATCGAAACCATAGTTGCCAATCACTTAATTCCACGACTTCAAAAGGTCACATTATGTGATCGTAACACAAAACTATATAGAAACGACCACTGAATACCAAATAACGCTTACGTATGTGCATACTTTTATTAGTTATTAGATAGATAACAATTGGCTTTTACACATTGATAATTTACGATCCTTAGCTGCCGAGCGTGTCGACTCGACAACCCTTATCAGCTTAGTTTTTCACACTTTCACCGCGCTGGATTATCGCGAATAGTTGTAATTAAATAGTGTGTATACTTCAACCAATTTATCTTCACACTGTTTATTAATGATGAACAATACCATTGTGTACTATTTTCCATGTAGAAGTTATGTTGAATATTAGGCTTATTCGACTACATCAGAAGAAAAGAAATTGAGACATTATTGCCTTCAAGTCCAGATATTTTCTAAAAGTTTTAATTTAATAAAATTATGTTTCAGTATGAATGACCTTTTAATAAAAAAGGAAGAAGCTAATGCTATTCATATTCGTAGTACTAATCAGAGATGAATTATTGTTATAGGATGAATGAAGTAATCAGGAAGTAATACCATCACGTCATTTTCAACTTCAACGTAAGAAATAATTATTTTTCATTCATAAAACAACATTCTCGCAATTTTTTTATAAATTGTTATTTTTGAAAGATGAGATGAGTTTAATATTGTTTCTTATTTTCCTTATTAAAATTGAGGTCACGTAAAATGCCTACGCGAACCGCATTGAATGAGATTTCGTGAATCAGTGGCAATGAGGGATACGGAGAAGCAGGCCCTGACACAAGTGCATAAAAATATTTATGACTTCACCACTCCTTGAGTAAACATGTTGTCGACGCTATAAATGGTTATTCATCGAACCAAGTAAATACTTTTTGCATACTTTTTTTTACATGTTCAATGCAAATGCACACATACTAATAATGTAAGTAATTATGTAATTAGACATCATTTAAACAGCTTTACTTAGCAATAGCCCCAACTTAGTTCTTTCATTTGGTTCTTCTACAAAGTTAAAAAGAAGCCCTGTCATATTATTTTGTAACTCCTAACTACCTACTTAATACCAACTAGGATCGGAGGTTTAAGCCTGCCTACATTTGTGGTTACATAACGTGGGACTAAAGTGAAAGCTCTTAGGCAAAGCGCGTACCAAGAAATTGTGTCTACGTATTCAATATTAAGCAACATTATATATCAGAATATTGGTATTCATGCAACGGAAGAATATCGTTGTCTACAATCACCTTTTCAAAAACGGCAAATATTAACCCAATCTGGTTCAGAAATCTAAGCACGTCTGAGCCCGATTGTTAACAATTTAGTTGGAATCCGAAGTCACTAGGGTCACTGACTCAAGTGTATTAGATGTTATAAATCATGAACAGAATCTACAAAAGCTTCTTGCTTTGATAACAAGGTACCTACTCGATAGAAAACGTCACTGTGCATCAAGCTTTTTTGCAATGGATTATTAATCCCGTCTGTTACTAGGCTCTGCAGGGTCAGAAAACTGTCATGAATGCAAGTCCGTTCATGAACAACGTAAAACTAAATAGCCACTTGTAGCCTCATCGTTAATTTGCTATTCAAGCTGCAAATGCACATATGTTTAAATCCTGACTCATTGTGAGAGCATCAGATGACGGGGTTGATGGCGCCTTGCTATATCGGGACGGTTACTCAACGCCATTTCGAATGTGCTCAATACCACTTGGTGGTATGCAAGCCCTAAGCTTTGTGCTCTGACTAATGAGAATGTTTTGAAATTCTCTAACACTACAATTAGCTGTTGCAACATGTGGAAGGAATCAGAAAATAGTTGATTATGCAATAATACTGAGATATGATTTAAAATGTGTCCAGTATTGAATTTGGCTAATAAAATGTCACCCCATAATATCTTCCCCTGAATTTCGTATGGGAAACGACAAGATAATATCTAGTGTATGGTCAGTAACACCCACCTGTGTTATTATTAGACTGCAATTAAAAAAAGTACCAGAAACAACTGCCGAATGAAATTATGGCTTTATCTCCCCCAAGATCGGTCGTAGTAGCGGTTTTAGTAGAAACACCGTACTATGTTCAGCAGTAGTGGCCATAATAGATAGGTATATAAATTAAAATGTGACTATTAATAAATAAAATATACAAACGATGACGCAAAGAGATTTGTCTTTGCTTTATATTACTTTCTCTATTTTTAAGATGTTTAACTACAACACAGGTAGATCGCGAAAAAGAAAAAAATAATGAATTTGGCTACAGTTGTGATGAGAATCTCGTCAAGCCGGAAAAGAGATGAATACTTTTATGGACGCTAACTCTTTTGATGTCCGAATATATTAATATGAACGTGCAAAATGGTCAGTAGCGAATTCAAAACGCCAACGTAAGTATGTTTGATAATGCACAAGAATTTAAGGCATGACGTATATACGTAATAAAAAATTAAAATAAAACAAATAACATCGTCAGTATTATGTAGACTGTTTTGGTAGAAAATCAAGTAGTTCTTACAATACGGTTATGGTGGTTGTCAAAAAACTCGACCCCAATGCGCAGGAGTTGGAAAGTTGCCTTAAGAAGCCACCCAAAAACGGCTCGATGCCAAACTTGTATGTAATTTACAACGTAGCTATAAATGGTCGCCCGTCTCATACTGAACAGATATAAATCCCCGAACCACCATTGTATAAACCTGAATAAATATACCATTGTATATTATACAACAATTGTACAGTTATTTTCTGTCTGATAATATATCTGTAGGTGTGACAAAGTAAAGAAAAGTAGTAAGAACTCATTGTGAAAACTCTGGTTACATTGTACATTTTTCAGAATCGTTTAAAAAGGTCATTGATATTTTTTAAACTCACAAAGATAAGATACCTAATCTTACTTGTATAATATAAAGCATTGCTCTTTCATGCATATAGGTACCTACGCAGATATTGTTTTAAAACGAGAACTGATATTTTTTTAAACGAGTGTAAAACAATCGGAAATAATTTGTGAGTGTGTAGGTGCAAGAACAGTTTGCCAGTCGCCGGCAACACTGCTAGGCAAGGTCGTCGACCATATGGCCTACCTGTCTGTGGTCCAACCGAGCTAGCAATGCTATTCTCAAAATTACGCAACACAGATTATTCTCCAATCATGATCTCTTTTTGAAATGTGATCAGTAACATTTGCACAATATTAAACCGAGTGTTGTCCTCGAGAAATGATATTATGCTTGTGGTTACAATTGACGTTTATTAATGGTTTCAAATACTGATTTGTTTCCTGTGCAAAATTATTTTGAACTTGAAAACCGTCAGTAAATTGGTTACCTCGCTAACTTCCTATGCACCACAAAAAAATATACACTTCATCTAAACATAATAGCGCTCAAAGTTTGGTCATAAAAACAGCGTCGTTCCGGTATATGTATTCGTATTTATATTTGAAATCTCAAAACCAAGGACAACCAGTCTGAACCAAATAGAGAAATGCTTTGGTAGACAATTAGTTCTAGCTAAGCGTCGTGTCGCTCGCGCCGCTCGCCGGACGACAAAATTGCAAAGTTAAATAAGGATGCGAGGCGTTTTTCTGGCAATAAAAGTCAAAATATAGTGTTTGCATGACGTAAACCTCGTCTCACTTGATACAGAACGTCCTGTGTTCGAAAACGTTAAGTTCTTACATCGACACGAGTAAACAACAAACGAGTTTGAGCGAGGCGAGGACGTGGGCCCGAGCCGGTGAGATCATCGCCGCGAATAGAGCCGCCTGAGGTCGCAGCCTGCACCACTTTACACGTCACGTATCTTTCTAATTGGCGTGCCGATTTTGTATACAATACCAGGCTTTTTACATCACTCTCACGCTGTAATAAAATACATGAGAAATGCTATATATCACGAGAAGAAAGCAACATAAAGCAGCCCATCCAAACACAAACAAACGATTCGTCTGTAGATCAACAAGATGCTGGACTAATTCCTTCCGATTTGTTAGGCTTACAATAAACAGACACAAATAGTTCGAAAACTTCTTTGGTTTCTGGTTCTGAGAAATAGGATGTAGTCACCATATAATAAATACTTGGTGAACAGCTTACCAAATTTGGTGACAGACGCAAACATTGCTGTTGCATTAGAAGACAGCTCTTCCTATTCCGAGACGAGATGTAGGACGTTCTAAGGTCAATTTAGCGACGAGGAATATTTTTCAATTGAGGGTCTAGTGAGGAGTGGGCGCCTAATGTACGACGGAGACGGAGCACTTTACTTGTTATTCTCGTTAGCTTGATGTGACTCTATCACTCAATCACCATCTCACCAGACGACAGCTGGATATCATAGTGCAATTTAAAATTGAGGTTTATTACCGTTTTGGGTCGGCGATGCAATTGCCTGATTTGCAGTGCAAAGTACTTTATTACTGGCTTTATCTTAAGCTATGAATTCTTGCCATATCAAAAGGTGACATCACTGCAAAAATTACACAAAAATGGCACATTATATCATATGATAAAATCTAAGGAACTGTTAAAAACATATAATGACAAGTAGTCACGACTCACGACTAATGATATTAAGTTAACGACTCGTCGTGTTATGTCAATGTGATACACCACGCAACTTTTTAAAATAGCACCCTAGATTTTATGGATGTCACTCATGTGTGTGCTTGTGTCAGTGTGGCGTGGCTGCGTAGCCCGTGGTATGTGCTCCCACCAGGGATTTGCATACAATACGTCTAGCTCACGTACAGACGGCTAGGAACAAGTTTGTGCATTCGTGATGCTAATATCTTTCGACATAAAGCTATCGCACACGTATAAATTCCCATCTAAATTCAAAACAAAATCTTTAATACATGCAAACAATACATTCATGTATACAATGTTGTAGAATATTAAAAGGAAATCCAAGCTTATAAATACTTAATTCAAATATTATTTAATATATAACGCATTGCTACATACGTATTACATAACCGATATTTTTGTACAATGCCTTAATGATAACAATTTTGTTAGGTAAAAGAACCCATTCGACTCATTTAAATTCCGTAGCTATACAGATACAAAAGAAACAGGTTCTTACAAACTTTTTTCACAGGTTCGACCTCAAGGCAGTAAACTATATGTATAACAAAAATGTTTCATCTCAGACATTGTGAAGGTTAGACTTAGCAAAAAAGAACCACGTAATTATCTTTGAGTCGTGGTTTCCTTTGCCGTTTTTCAACCTACATCGTAGAATGTATACCAGATATGGCTATCCTACTTGTCAACCCATCTTGTGGTCTAGACGTGTCCTGACTGCTGACAACGACTCCACTTATCGAACGGGCGCCAATCGAGTCACGTTCGATGATAGATGTAATGAGCTTTGTTTCGCTAATTATTATTGTGTTATAATTATTATAATGGCGCTGTTTATTATACAATGTGAATTAGATTATAGTTTTACATGGTTGTGTGGTTTTCTGTTTTCGTTCTTCTCTATCATTGGTAATTTAGGTAATGATTAGCTGAAAATCTGCCGTCTGGCGATTCTTAATCTTCATCATCTGTAGTCCTAGCACGAATGCTGTCGAGTTACGCAAAACCCAAACGTGCCCTTAATGTAAGTGGATTTTGAATCGAAAATACTAGTTACTATGCGTGCCAACTAAGAATAGGATCGCGCTTGCTACAACTTCACACGATAGCTGTCAAATGAGAAATGATAGCAAAAAATAAGTTATATTTTTTTATTAAAAGATATCATTATTATTTATATTAATTTTTATAAAATGTTATTTCTTGAATTCCATAAATAGATAATTTTGGATAAATTAATAATATTTGGAAGCAGTATTCATTAAAAAAATGAACCAATATTAGTTAACTTCATGAAATGCTACTGGTCACCTTAATATGTCGCTATAACAATAATATAATTACTGTCTAATTAATTTAGCGTAAAATTGATTAGAAATACCAAAAAAGTGAACAAAAAATAATTAAACTGAGTATAATTTCTTTATTGACATTTTTGCACACCTTACGCTTTGGTAATGAAGTTGACGAGTATTGCGGAACATAATGGCGCCCTGCTTTAGTTATGAATTCAGAAAATGTAGTCTCTAATCCGTGACCCCAAATATGACGTAAAATGTAAACACGTCTGATCATAGCTGAGGATAGATAGAATTTAGGGTATTTTTTATAAAATCTTTGAACAGCTATTTCTCTTGAACTATTGACTTTTGGGAAAAGTTGTAGAACAAAAGTTATCCATTATTATGGGTACTTTAACACCCTTTCGGCTTAGTACTCCCTTTCCGTCTAACCTTGTATGTATAATACAAACTGTGTACGTCGCAAAAAAATAAACCAAAATGTTACAGGGCAGTTTTATTTTCGATTCAAAATTCGCTTACATTAGCGATACGTTTACGATACGTCAAATGCTCATGCTAGACCTACTCGTCAAATTGACTCTACTGTAGTCAACAAAATGGTCGAAAATCATTAAACAAAAGCACCATAAATAAAAACAGCAAACGAAGAAACACAGCTGCATGCAATACCTTGTTTACCTACTTTACCGACTAGAAGTACCAAACCAAGCATTAATCACACTATACAGGGTGTAAACGAAATCATGCAATTCCTTCCAACCTCGTGATGTACTGCTGACATAGATTAACCCTGCACGAGATACATATGGATACAATAAAAAAAAATTACAAGAAATAAACATGTGTTCTTAAAATGAGGCATTTTAGCGCTCCGAATTAAATGACCGCGCGGCGAGCGATAGCCGCGGTATTCGCTCGGGGCGCTAAAATGCCTTGCGTTAAGAACACACGTTTAGTTAATGTAAATATTTTCTTATTGAATCCAAAAGTATCCCGTGCAGGGTTAATCTATGTCAGCAGTACATCACGAGGTTTGAAGGAATTACATGATTTCGTTTACACCCTGTATAATTCTTCAAAGAAACAACAGTGAGCTTCCAATTACGATTCCCGTACAAATGAGTGGAAGCACGCGACCCAATATGATGCCCTCGTGAGCTCAACCACAAATGACATCAGACGATCGAACAACGTGATCAATAACAACGTGACAACTAAGAGGACACGGCATACAAACATGATGATATGCATAGAATCCTACAAGCCAACGGAAACTGAGATCACAGGACGTGTGTCTAATCGTTTAGTTTTCCTATTATCCTTATATGTATGCAGTATATTAATATTCTGCATCATAACTTGGTAAACGAAATAGTTATTGCTATGCTAATGTTAAGGAAAATAGGTAGGTTTTATATAGTTTTAAATCCCAGTATTCGTAGGTACTACCTAAAATTTATTATTTACAACCATTTTCATGAACCTAACCACGTTGTTGTTATTTATTCAGTAATTCTAGGAAATTATCCTGAAACAGGTTTCAAAAATACCATTGTGTTGGTAGAGTATTGAGTGCTTTGCGCCTACTAAATGAAATTAACACCATAAACAAATTGATTTGCTGTAAAAACGAAAGCATTAAAATTAATATGGCAGTACATACAGTGGTGGCCATATAATTAGAAACAATCATTACAGCACACATTGTTATTATAAAAATTCGTCATAAATTTTTATCAGTCAATCATTGATGACTATTAACTACGTCATTATGTAGGCCCATCAATAGTGCTTAATACATGAGAACAAATTGAGGGAAACAGCAAACTCCTAATAACACTTACAATCACTTTGTAAACAGGGTGGCATTTCAAACAAACTGAGAGCTGGACAAATAATTAGAAACGATAACTAAATAGTTAAAAATTCAAAGTTTAAAATAATTTTGTCCTTGAATATTGGCGAATGCTTATTTCTCCTTCATTATTAATCATCTAATTGTTTTCAAAAGTTATTTTAATGAATTAATTTACTCAAAAAAATTAAATATAGGAAAGTTGTAATTCATTCATAACCTTAAAAACTTATGGATCTGTAAAACGTAACTATTCTGTCACAAAATGTTGCTGATAATTTAAAATGCTCCAATACTTACTAAAGTTTGCGACGCGGTCTATCAGTGCAAATTACTCTGCAGTGCCAACGATGATACATGAAAGCCTGAATCTCAGAAAACGATAGCATTTAAAGATTGCAAGATTGTTCAATTAACAAAAACAAACCCTTTTCAGGGCCATTATTAGATTGAAATATTCAAACTACTGAAACATGTGTCTTTAATACAAGGGAGCTTTAGTTCATCCAATGTTTTCTTTTATTGAAATCCACCTAGAATGTCTCACTTTTTATTTGGAGACATACTTATTTTTTCGATGTATGACGTGCAGTACTAATTGTTTCTAATTATATGGCCACCACTGTATGTACTCGCACAGTGCGATGAACCAGTAGCGTTCATAAAGCCCTTTCTGGTCCACAGTAGCCAACAACAGCGTGTTGCAAGCCATAACAAAATTCTCTCGGTCACGGTGACCGCGCACATAAGCCTCACGTGTCACAGTCGAGTACGCTGCGCGGGCGCATGCCGAATCTACGATCTATGAACGAAGTGGAGTCCACTGTTAAACCGCTTTCACGGACCAACCATGACTGTCATGACTGTCAACCAGCGGAGCAGTAAATCACTGACACCGCTAATTAAATCCGTATTTATTAACGCCAATTAATTGATTTGATTGAAGCTAGAACTTGTTTCAAACAGCACACAGTGCATATAAACAGCAGTTCTCATTAGAAGCTATTTATTGGAAAGATCTGTAATGAAAGTCCATAGAGGACGCTTGTAGAACTAAGTTTATATTTCCATGAATGAGTGTAACGATTAAATGGAAAGCTATTCATTCTATGCATCATCCAGCCGCATTCAGAAGTCAACAGATATTTCCGGATCTTGTTCATGTAACAATTTTAATTTTGCAACCTTATGGGTGACTCTATCAAAGTATGACTCTTCTTTTTCTATCTGTCACACTTTCATAGGATTCAGAATAAGCAAAATTTAAGTCCAACATACTTTTTAGTTTACATATGGCAGATCAGATGAAACTGGTCTTAATAATTCTCGTTATCAAAGTTAAATCACAACCGAAACATTATACAATCTATCCATGTACGTCTGTGCGGCGATATAACACGGAATTGATCGACCTATTTAACACGCCACCATTATTGTGTTGTCTTACCGCCTACACTATTTTCATTATTTAAAACCCTAGCTGAAATCAATAAAATACTGAATGTACGTTATTATATATGAAGGTTATATAGTCATGACTAAGTAAATGATCTATTCTCAATAAGGCTAAAAGTTGCGAAATGTTTAAACTATTAATCATTTCGACGAATCACTGTAATGTATTCATTTAATAAACATACGCCGAACGTGACGACATTTTTCTCTTGTTGTAAACATTACTAAAAATAGCAAACGCTAGAATTGGTATGCTGGTTTGGTTCTAGGAAATGACTGCTGAGTATGTCAACGTAATTAACTGAAGACGATCACATCTTTAGCAAACTGTAAGCTACCATATGCGCTTATTAAATTGGAATGTTCATTAGTTGTCCTAATTCATGACAAAACAAATACACAGCACATCTGGTGTTATTACAATAAAGGTAAAGTCCTCCATACACATATTCATTTCACTGATACAGGAATCTGCACGTCTGTTTTGTCTAGAAGATCGTGCTGTGACACTATCAGTTGTACTGAGACAAATTACATTAAAGTGGAATGCGAAAACACGTTGTATTGTTAGGGCTTATCTCAGTTTGAACTGACATAAGCCGTGCACTCGGACAAGGACAGGTGGCGTGACGCAAGCCGATCCGGGACGAATGCAATCGGTTCTTTGTTTTGTAAACGAAGATAGATCGCTCTATGCCCGTCCAAGATAGCTCATGTCTAATTAGATTGTTATAGACGGATGTGACTAAGTATTCCTTGTTCTAGTCTCGCACAAAGTTGCTATTGATATGTTCAAACTTTACTGTAAGCAGTACCAAGTTAGCAATTTCTGCTAAATTAAAGATTCCACAAACTATTTAGCTATGAAGAGCAAAGTACCTATAAAATGATAATTTCGTAGTTCTCCTCCAATGAACATCTTCACTGCCATTTCGAACAGTAATAAAGATTTAACAGTATGGATATGTTCAGATATTAAACCCACCATAAAATGTCATAAATAATTAATGAATGAACCTTTATTTAAATAACTGCAATACGGATTGATGCAAGTGAATAATGCGCTTGTATCGGAGACACAAAGGTCAGCAGAAGGCCACGCTAGCGCAACTAATAATAGAGGCCTACGTAATCATTAAAGCTAAATCATTAAAATATTCATTCGTTATTGTGTTTTATTTTTCCTTGCACCATAACGTCAGCAGTTATAAAGCAATTCATTTTTATCTGCGCATGCACGGTTTGTATGAATTTGTAAAAGTCGCTACATTTAGAAAATTTCCACTGTTTGATAGACTGATTTCATGTTTAGTAGGTTGGTAAATAATTAGGCAAGTAGACTTGATTTAGGCCAAATCGGGGTTGAGCTCAAAAAGCTCGCTTCGGGGGATTATTTATCTTGGCATGTCAAGGTAACATGAAGACTACAGTAGGGGCGATTGCTAATGCGTTTTTAAACCGCTCTTTATCTTCAGTAGTATCTATTTATATCCATAATATTTTTTTTGTAATCCAAGGGGATATTCTGTGATTAAAATTTTAAGTGCGAAAGTAGGTACTGGTGCTACGCCGGCTTTTTTTGACTATAGCAAATAAAATGAAGATTACTGATGATAATATTAATCGATGGGAAGAATTAGTAGAAATACATACACGTATGACATAAAACAGAATTATTTATCTTTATATCGCAGATTAAAGAGCAGGTGCAATAATAATAACAATTGACAAGCATTGTTTATCTATCTTATCTAACTGCATAATGATTTGATAAATTACATGATTAGCGGACTATCATAATCACATTTGGTACACCAAGTACATTTTTGGAGCCTTTCGTTCTTGTTTGGGTCTATAATCAAAGTTCCATAGACGACTAGAGGATGATCGATACAAACTTTTTTTTTTATTATATCGAAGACATGTTTAAACTACTTTATTAACATAATGGAGCACTTATTGCTGGAGTTCTCAGTGAATTGAAATAACATAGATAATTATATCACGCCTGTAATCCCCGAAGGGGTAAACAGAGGTGTACTTCTATTACAGGAATCTATAGTACATTTCGCCTCTTGTACTAAGTCCCAAGTAATAAGTGGCGAGCATTAAAATCTAAATAATATTGTCTTAGATTTCTGTGGTGGCGAGCCAATTGCCATTTTTCGGGGACAATTATGGAAATAATTACTAATACAATAATATGTATTGGTATTCGACAATCGCAAACGTCGCGTCGTTAGTTTATAAAATAGGAAAGGAGAAACTAACCGCTTTCTCAAGAGTCTTATCGCGAAACTTGTTCTGATTTCATTCAAGCCTCCCGTTAGAGACCTGTCAATAAAACTGGATTTATGACACGAAACATTGCTGATAATTTGCCACATATACGATTGCGAATTAATAATATAAATTGTTTTTTATTACTCGTCAAAATGCGTGTTTCAGACGAGTTATTATTATAATAATCACTATGAAGCAGATTGTAAAGAATTTAAACGGCTGGGAAAATGTTTAGATTTTAAGATGTCGATAAATTAATAATAATGAGAAGAGAAAGCTTCCACGTTTTCATTGTGTTAGAAAAGGTGGTTTAGCATCTGGCTAGACATCTAGTAGGACGTAAGTCTGAAGTTGAAGCTAGACATGACGACGTTCTCATATGACTTTATAATGTAGTCAACTCTAGAATTCTTAAAAAAATGCAATTTACTATTTGTGTAGAATTAGATAGATTAAATTATACGTCATTCATATCACGTTAAAAATGTTTCTTGGAAACGTATGAGTTGTCTCATCGAGTAGGTACAATGATTGAACATGGACGATGATACAAAACGTCGCCATTTAATTTTATGATTACCAGACTCAATCAACGTTAATTTATTCGTCTGATTGAAACGAATGGAAGTTAATTAACCGGATCATCTATCTTATATTTTATACGTAGAATGTAGATAGATGAGGCTAGATAGAGGTGCCTGGCGCGGTACGGTACCAGAACAGCGTTCCTCAACATGAATAGGAAAACATTTTGCAGCAGCTAGTCTGAATTATTTAGTAAAGTTCATTTGTTACGTTATGTCGAAAATATATCTTAAGTATTATTATTTTGGGCCTAGATTGCTTTAACACCGTTTGAAATACATTAATGTCAGCGCTTTATGTTTGGCTTTAATTTAAAAAGTGTCCTTCGTGCTCGGTCACTGCGAACGGAACACACGCTATGGCGTGATGTAATGCCATAGTGGGCAGCCAATGAGATATACTTTGTCCAACTATTTCAAAACTAAAATTTATTGCTGTAATCTTTTAACTGGTCGCCGATATCCGCCGTCTAGCAACCTAGTCCTTATCATGCGCTGGTAATAACGATATAGGTGTCGAAATTCTAACTAAGGTCCCCAGTCTAAAGTAAGCTAATACTGGCCAACAGTCTCCCACCTCCTATTTTCAGGCCTAAGACTAGCGATAGTACATCCAATAACCTGAAGACAAAATCATTTGAATCTGCAGTGAAATATTTTACCAGTACTTAACAGCACCATATTAAGTAAGTTCCACAAACAGAGAGACCTACAAAAATGTTGAACAGTTCCAAAAGCTATTGTATTCAAAGGCATTGTTTAATCAGATGTGGGAATGTTAACACTAGCACCTACCTTAACTACTTATGATCGTAAGCGAGGAAGTTGATGCGCTCGAGTAGCCTCGCGACCTACGAACGCACTTGCTCCACAGACTTCAATAAAACTACTCATATGAACAGATGTGTGTTTGTCTACCTGTCTCATGTTTGTTTCTACGTACCACCTACATGTATTTTTGCTACTGTGTACTTTTTGTGTAGTGGAATCATCATCTATTTCCCTGCTGACGTAATTTTGATGTATCACCTGACCGCAATTTTTTTTCGAACTTTAAATGGACTTATCTAGGATATTCAATATACCTAATTCGTTTTTTATCGTACTCAATGCCATAATTATGTAATGTTATCAAATGTAAGTAAGTACTACTAATCAAACGACTGTTGAATAAGAAGCGGTAGATAACGCAATGATACAATCAGTATTTTTTTGTTTTTGTCATTTCAATATTATGACTATCCTTATCTATTAATGGTGGTTCACCGTTTCGTGTACAATTTTGATAGACATTTTTTAGAACGATAGTGCAATTCAGGGCGGTCAATTAAAAGTAATTGGCGTTAATTATTATCATTGCAGGTTAACAACCGTCACAATTAACTGCAAATATAAGTAACATATCTAAAAATAAATAAATAAAAGTAACAAAAATGGAATTCGTCAGTAGCAGCCCGGAGTTTGGATTTGTGTCCGATTGATGCCAATAGGCTCGCCCCCTATTACATGGGACCAAAACATAACGGCGAAATGAGGGTGTTACTATACACCTCTGCCTAACCCTTCGGGGAGTACAGGCGTGATGTTATGTTATCTAAAAATAACTTGTTGGCAATAAACATAAATAGTATTTTTTTACCCCTTACACACGCTAATGGCATTTTATCTTAACGGTATGGTAGAGTTGTCCAAATGAGCCACCGAACTGCGATGAATCGAACACCATAAGATTTAATGGTTTCCTAATGACAGGATGCCGACGACAAGAAACTGACAAGACAAGAACTGAGTATTGTATGTTTAAAATATATAAAACAAGTTTCAGATCGAGGGCGATACTAATTGCATTATTCGAAATACAACCCACACTTGTATGAGTGAGGCAAGCAATAAAAGGTTGTTGCTAAACCGATAGAGTCGAGGCATGACTCATATATCCAATTTATGTTTACTTCTCGCTAAGTTGAGAAATGATTTATTTCAACTGAGTTCATTGGGAGTTAGTCACATGGACACGACCGTGACATTGAGGATAAATAAGCAACAACAAAAATGTTTACTTCGACTAGGCACTCTGCCAGATGCGAGTACGGTATAAAACCAAAGCATTTTATAGATACACATAACATTACATCACGCCTTCATTCCCCGAACGGTGAGGCAGATAATAGTAACACCCTCATTTCGCCGTTATGTTTAAGTCCCATGTAATAGGGGGCAAAACTATTGCCATCACCAGGGCATAAATCCAATCTCCGGGCTGTTACTCAGGAATTCCACACGGAAAAACCCAATAACACTTCGCCAGACCCGGGGATTGAATCCAATATAAGACCTCACGATCAGCAGTCGCGTTTGCCACCACTAGACCAACCAAGCAGATAGATTTATAGATACAGTCGCTGTAAAACAACATTTGTGTATGTACTGTCATGTCGTGGACTAGATTCGACAAACTACAAGAATCTGAAACAGTTGGGGTCGGACACGTGTCAGGACAACGGACTATGACGATACATATTTATAATTCATTGACTAAACCCACGCAATCAATTAAATAAATCAAAATTGAAAGCTACGCTGACCATTTATTTTCTATTTCTACATTATCCTAACTAAAACGACACAGAGGCTTCTAGGCTGTGCTTCTTGAAATAAGAGTAAAACCAAAATCCAATTGCTTATTGACATTACCATAGCAAATTGGATAATTATTATGCTTCTGTTCGAATAAATCTTCGAGGTAGGCTTAACCTGCTATTGTAACCAATCAAAGCCTTCTGAACGATCACACGAAAATTAAAACTGAGCAAATTGACGTAATCCATGCAAAAACAATTGAGACATAAGCCACAAATAATTTCTCAATAGCTCCACAAGAAACATATTTTATTCTCTTCGTGGTAACGGTCAATAATTCAACAGTGTTCAATATCAACCATAGGCATGTGTTACACGAACAACGCATTACTGTGACACGCCCGAGACATTCGGTTAGAGGCAGTTAGAATGTATTACGTAAGTACAAGCAACAACTCGTTAAGCTGATCGACATGTCACAGATCATCGTACCGCACAATTGTACCTGGACCATAACGAGGTTCCCCGAATACATCACCTATTATATAGTAATAATCTGCGTTATTGTAGTCACACATTCTTATGCCAATAACGAGCCGAGATAAAACGTGCGGTTTTGTCCCGTTTCTGTTTCATGAATTATGACACAAAAAATGAATTTCAACATTGACTAAAATTTGTAAAATAAACTAGTACGAAGTAGTCGGTAACAAAATTAAATCATTCTAATACAGTACGTCCATATTCATTGAATTTCATTGTAACAAAAAATAAAGGTGACTACACAGATGAGTTTTCACGGTCATTGTCGAGCTCACTCACACAAAGTTACACAAAAAGTGATGAACAAGGCGTCAACTTGCCACGTTATTGGAAATTATTACCGAAATACATCGTTACGTCATGTCTTAGTAACAAACTACGTAACGTAACGTCACATTGTCTACTTTTTTTTACATTCCATCTAATCTTTGAACCGAAACATGATTCAACATTCAATCGGAGCAAGAATCGGAGTGACTTCGGAATCTATAATACCGTACTTATTTACATAGTCTTAAATGAAGTGAGCCAAATAAATACCTCAAGTATTAAAATCGTTTTGTTATTGTTTCTTTTAACTGTAAGGATTCAAACGATCTTCGTCTTTAAAATTTCTTTGCACAGATGTAACGATGATGCATTATTGAAAATGTTTTCAATTGTTAGTACCAGACTTTGTCATACATAATAACATCTTATATTTAAACAATGCTAGTTGCGCAGTCTTTCTTTATATGACCTACATTATCAGACAGACACTATCAGTATAAAGCTACAAAATTTATCTCAATATCAGTGGCGCTCCTAACGACATTATCTTGTGTGCAATAACATCGTGACGGAGGATTATCGTTGCCGAATTAATGCAGTTCAAAACAAGCACACACCTGATTGTTAACGATAAGTACAAATCCAAATATAAGTATTACCTAAGAATCACTTATCACAAAATGTATAGATAGAATTATAGTGATAGGTATACCTAATAAACAAATTATTTAAAACTGAATGATGTTAAAAAATTCATAGCTGATGGCCGGTAGTAATAGGTTACTCATAAAATGTACATTACGAATACCTAATATCTTAGACAACATTTTCAAATTCGTTACACTACTTGTATTGCTAGAAAGGTCATATTTTTCACACTACGTATTAACCTACAATCTACAATAATTTACACAAACGAATTCTAACATTCTAACATTCTCGCATACAAAGCTAATGGCTGTTTGCATTCATCAATTTAACTGCAGTCAGAATGACAATTACCTAGCTTTTAGGTACCATCACAACGTATGTACAGCACAAAAGGATGCTCTGTTAGTTTACGAGCAATCAACATTTAACCCGGTTTTTATGTTGCATGTTGTTGTACAGTTGTACGTAAAATGTGGATGGTAACTGATGCTGATGTCAAAAGGTGTGATTAAAGAAAAAAATGTGGTAAACAATTACTCACCCACAAGTGCAGATTTCACAGATACACTGTTCCTTGTTGACAATCTTCTCCGGTTTCTTGGGACCGCCTCTTGGCCTGGTCTCATCGATGATCACGGTCTCCTCAACTGTGGTCCTGTCGTCTCGCATTGTTCTCCTGTCGTCGATGATCTTCTCATCGTAGACGGTGCTGACGGTGGTGTCCTTCCTTGTGGTGTCCGTAATAGCACGGTCCACCACGTCGTATTCTCGAATAACGTCTTCGGTCGTTTGGACATCGCGCTAAAATGAATAAAAGTTTTACCTCTCGTCTCACTAGATTATATATTTTCTCCATGCTGATATCTCAATAAAACAAAAACATTAGAATGTATCAGTTTGTGCATTATTGCGATGCGTACACGCACACTGCGTACTATACAATATGGTAACGTTGAGGGGTGGGGGTGGGAGTTTGGCCACATGGAACGTGACCAGATGACCACCGCCTGAGAGACGACCACGACCGCGAAATGAGTGTCATTTAACAAAACGAAAAATTAAATGAAGCAAGTGGTTTGTGGCCAGCCTTGACCACCCCCTGAGCTAAGGGTTTGATCCGCCACTGCTTGAAAAGCTGCTTTAAATTACAAGTAAACGAAATTATTTCAATAAATTAAATGTTATGTTCTTACCAAGTTTTTGAAGTCTAACGCACTCTTGTCGACGTAGACGTCCGTTTTGATCTTATCGTCTTCTTTAGCATCTTCATAAGTAGTAATTTTTCTCGTAATGCCATTCTTAGTGACGTAACGAGTAACTTCAACTTGACTCCTATTCTTTTGTACTTCGAAAGCCTTTCTAGTTGTTTCGCCTGTAGTGGAAGTCAATACAGTTGTTTCTTCTGTATCGATTCCCTCATAAAGATCTTTTACATCTTCATTTATTTTCGTTCCGAATGTTACTTTTTCAATCCTTTTAAATGGATACTTCTTTACTGTTTCGATTATTTCCTTGAGGATACGGTCGTCAATGTTTCTGTTAATTACTATATTTTTGTCGCTTACTCGTACATCTTTGTTAAATTTTGAAGTCTCAATGATTTTCCGCAAGTCACTAATGGATGTGAAATCTTTTATGTCTCTTGATGACAATATAATATTTTCCTCTGTATCCTGTCGCTTCAAGTGATGTCTTGGTTGTTCTGGTCTGCCGAACGGTGACATCTCCTTTGGCTTTTTAGGCCTGTCATCATCTTTTTCGTATACAAACTTTCCATTCCATGTCCCGGTGCTTCTTTCGTATGTAGTCAAAGTATCTTTACTTTGAGAAGTAGTAGCTGAGGTGGACTCTTTCGTTAAATTTTCTTTCTCAGTGGTCACAAAATCAGTCGTGTCTTTCACATCTCTAATGTCTTTTCTGTGGGACTGAGTATCAGAAGACGTGGTTTCATAGGTTGTTGTATGAACATTTTTATCAGTCGTATCATGAATGTGTTTGTTATGCACATCGTCTTTATCAGTGACGTATTCAGTGATTGCTTTCTTCTTAGTGAAATCACCTCCATATCTGTTGCTGGTAGATGCAATTTCTTTCCCATTCTTGTACAAAGCTGATTCTTCTGATACTTCTAGAGAACTTTTAGGTACTCCGTCTTTACCAGTGTCGTAATGAGATTCCTTATCTAGTACATGACGAGTGTATTCATGTTCGGGTTTCATTCCTGTACCACTAACATTGTGACTTTTCTCGTAAGTAGAATGCTCTTTATTATCTCCCCATTCTCTGTGAGAAGTGTCAACGATTTGTTCTTTACCGTCAACAACTTCAACCACGTAAGAAGAAGTTGAAGCCTGTTGAGCACTGCTTGTATTACTTTTCATTATTTTTGTAGAAAAGTTAATATTTTCTGTATTTGGCACTTGTAATATGTTACCAACTTTTCTAAGTTCATTTTGAATAGTGGTATCGTAACCATAAAAATTGGATGAATCAGTTTGATTCATATTGCGTCTGCGATCATCAACTCTGTCTGTACTGGTTGTGACATTCTCAATAGTATCTTTACGGTTTTTGTTCGTGTTGAAATCCTTAGATACGTTTCTGGACTGGTAGTGATCATCTTTTGTTGATGATGTTTGTTGATCAGATGTTAAATGTTCACGAGTTGTGTGCTGTTGATCCGTTGTCAAATGTGTACGAGTTGTGTACTGTTGATCCGTTGTCAAATTTTCACGATTTGAGTACTGTTGATCAGATGTCACATTTTCACGTTTTGAGTACTGTTGATCAGATGTCAAGTTTTGACGGGTTGTATTGTGCTGTTGATCAGTTGTTAAATATTGAGTTGTATTTTGCTGTTGGTCAGATGACAAATGATCGCGATTTGTAATGTATTGTTGATCAGATGTTAAATGATCACGGTTTGTTATGTACTGCTGATGTTTAGCAACGTTATCTTTCTCTGTAGTAACACTGGAATGTGAAGTCATTTGAGTTCCGTCTTTTATGAATTTAGAGTCTTCCTTAACTATCATTTCGCTCGTTGGTTTCTTTCCACCCTTTCCTGTGTCGTAATTTGATTTAATATCATAGTTCTGGATACTGTGAGCAGATTGTGGCTTCATATCAGTTCCACTCGCACTTGCATAAGCTTCCTTTGATGCATGCTCTTGTGCATCTCCCCACTCCCTCTTCGAACTATCTATGATCCGTTCCTTACCGTCTACAATTTCAACAACATACGATGATGATGAAGATTTTGTGACATTGCTACTTTTAGTTTCACTTGTTTGTGAGGTGCTACTAAATTCTTTAGTTTTACCTCTTTTGTCCAAACTGCCTTCACCTCCGTAAAAGTTAGAGGAATCAGATCGAACATTTTGAGTTCTCTGCTCAGGAGAGTAATGGAGAGATGTTATCTTGCCGCTTTGTTTAATATTTTTCTGATCCTTGGATTTTGATGTTGACGACTGATTCATTAAGCTCTGGCGCTCTGATTGAAGAAAAGAATTTGTAGCGTTTTCATTTTGAGATCGTGTCGAGGAAGTGTTATAGTTAGAGGCATTGACCATAGAATTATCAATGAATCCCGTATTATGGGTTTGATTGGGAGCAGAAGAATCGGCAGTTCTGTCAAATGTTTGACTATGACTAGAACCCGATTGCTGAGCAGAAGTCGACGAAGTCTGGAATGTTTCGGTTTTGGAACTCTGTTGATGGGATGAGGAAGACTCCTGTAGCATCGAACTAGAGATATAATCGCCAGAAGTTGATTGTGCCATGTCACTTACGTGATGTTCTAGTGCTCTTGTTTGAGACAAATCGGACATAGAAGGAGCTTCTGTGATGATGTAGTGCGGGTGGCTATTATAATGTTCCGATACAGTAGAGCCGGCTATTGACGAATGGTCGGATATGTCGGTTATCATAAGCGGGTCATCTTCCTCGACCTTTACCTCGATATAGCGAACCTTCTTACCGGACGAGCTGACCTTCTGCAGTGTGTTACTGCTTTGCTGCACTGAAGTGGATGAGCTTGTCTTCTGAACACTAGTCGATGCACTACCAGACGATGTCACTTCGGACGCTTTTGATTGTTTAGTCTTTTTATTTTTTATCGTCATTTTGGTCCCACAAAATAATTTATTAGCATAAAAACTCTATATTTATCCTATATAGGAGATTCTTAAATTACCACGTTTAAATATTTTTAATTAAAAACTTATCACATAATTTAAATATCGTTAAACAATTGCCATGTATAAAGTAAATATTAGTCGCGAGAGTCGTTCGTATCGTGTGTCGCAGAGTGCGCGCGCGCTCCTCGCAACTGACTCGCGGATTGTGTGTCTGCGCCGGCGCCCCTCACACCTTGACGCGCATCGCGCCCACCAGACCTTTGCGACACGTAAGCGCTTACATCTCACTGTTGGACTCATACCAAAAATGGTGTAAAAGCTGCTAAACTCACGGCTTACTTAATCACGAACCTTAGTCACCAACACTGCACTGTTCGTGTACTTGAAGCGATTAATTAAATTACTAAAGCCACCACTATTTTATTGTATTGTAGAAATATCTCACATAAAGTATACTATATATCCATTCCGTAGATGACAACCAGCGAAGGTATAAAAAAAATCTGTCACAACACACTTCGAAACTAAATAAAACTTGTAAAATGCCACTTGATTTTTAGTTAGAGGTTGGTATATTAATTCGTCAACCCGCTTCACTATGCTAAAACACATTTTCACAAACAGGACCGGTAGTTCAGTACCTGCACAGACACTCGTGATTGTGGATTCTCTGAATATACTAGACTTACATGGCTTCAGGCTTGTATCGACGGTAATCCTATGAAAAGTGAGCGCGTAGTGGTAAGTTAGGTGAACATGACCTAGTTTTATACATTTCTGTTTATTCATGAAAATCACAGCAGTTTTTTTTACATTGTGTTTTCATCTAGTCTTACATACAGTGGTGGCCATATAATTAGAAACAACCATTACTGCACATATTGTTATGATAAAAACTCGGTATAATTTGTTATCAGTCTATCATTGATGACTTTTAACTACGTCATTATGTAGGCCCATCAATAGTGTTTATACATGAGAACAAATTAAGGGAAACAACACACTCCTAATATCCCTAACAAGCACTTTGTAAACAGGGTGGCATTTGAAACGAACTGAGAGCTGGACAAATAATTAGAAACGACAACTACCTATAGGTACCTATATTGTTAGAAATTCAAAGTTGAAAATAATTTTGTTCTTGAATATTGGCGAATGCTTATTTATGCGTCAGTATTAATCATCTCCATGTTTTCAAAAGTTATTTTAATGAATTAATTTACTCAAAAAAAAGGAAACTTGTGATTCGTTCATACGGTTAAAAACTTATGGATCTGTAAAATGTAACTATTAATTAACTAAAAAACGTTGCTGTTCATGTAGAATGATCCAATACTAAAGTTTGTGATACGATCTATCACTGCAAATTACTCTGCAGGGCCAACGATGTTGCATGAAAGCATGAATTTCAGAAAACGATAGCATGTAAGGATTGCAAAAATGTTCAATTAACAAAAGTAAACCCTTTTCAGGGACTTCATCCATTGTTTTCTTTTATTGAAATCCATCTAGTACGTCTCACATTTTTTTTAGAAACTTACTTATTTTTCGATGTATGACGTGCCACCAAAGTGTAAGAAAATATGATGGATACATAAAAGAGTATGGCGTGAACATTTATAAATATTTTGAATACTTATGTAAGCATATGTCGTTATCATTTATACTAGAAGGCGTAGGCAGAGCTAACTGCACCAAAAAAATTAAGATATGTTATAATACAGGGTGTGGTCATATAATTTGAAACGATTAGTATTGCACGTCATACATCGAAAAATAAATATGTCTCTAAAAAAATGTGAGACGTTCTAAATGGATTTCCATAAAAGAAAACAATGGATGAAGTAAAGCTCTCTTATACTAAAGACATTATGTTTCAGTAGTTTGAATATTTCATTACAATAATGGCCCTGAAAAGGGTTTGCCTTTGTTAATTGAACAATCTTGCAATCCTTACATGCCATCGTTTTCTGAAATTCAGGTTTTCATGCAACATCGTTGGCCCTGCAGAGTAATTTGCAGTGATAGATTGTATCACAAACTTCAGTATTAGAACATTCTAAATGAATAGCAACATTTTGTATTTAAAGAATAGTTACATTTTACAGATTCATAAGTTTTTAAGCGTATGAATGAATCACAAGTTTCCTTTTTTTTTGAGTAAATTAATTCATTAAAATAACTTTTGAAAACAATTAGATGATTAATAATGACTTAGAAATAAGCATTCGCCAATATTCAAGAACTAAATTATTTTCAATTATGAATTTCTGACAATAAAATTGTCGTTTCTAATATTATTTGCCCAGCTCTCAGTTCGTTTCAAATGCCACCCTGTTTACAAAGCGAGTGTTAGTGTTATTAGGAGTTTGTTGTTTTCCTCAATTTGTTCTCATGTATAAACACTATTGATTGGCCTACATAATGACGTAGTTAAAAGTCATCAATGATAGATTAATAACAAATTATACCGAGTTTTTATCATAACAATGTGTGCACTGTGCGCAGTAATGGTTGTTTCTAATGATATGGCCACCACTGTAGGTGGCTCTCCATTACATGGGCCTATATCTTCAGTTGGTTATTGTAAGATTCGAAAGCGATTGAGCCTTTAATGATAACAGAAGCGATAATCGTAATGATAATTTAGATTAGGAAAGGTGTACAAAATGATTCCTCGAGGTAAAATGATTCCCCGCGATTCTCAATTACCTATTAACCCCAACTATTAGATTTACCGGTCATCGTCCCTCCCGCCACCCGCTCAGTCATCCAGTGAAGTGTCATGGCGGTGTTAGTACTATGCGTTGTTCTATGATCAAAAATATGAGATTGGTGCTTTTTATCTACGGTAAGTCACTTTTCAGTATAAGATTATTTTCTTTGTACTAGTTATTTTTAAATGACCGTCTTACTCATGGTTTCCATATATATTTGATATCATTTTAAGAATATCTTGTTCTCGTATAGTGATGTTTTAGATTCGATTCTGAGCGATGTGTGCAAACATTGCACTTGGGGTCAAATGATCCCGTTCATTGTGTATAAAATGATCCCAGGAATCAATTTACCCTTCACTCTTTTTTTATTAACAGGTAATGCCGCGGGCTTATATTCAAACAACAATTCGTCAAAACAAGTGAGGACGCTATGCTGAAACACAAAATTGAACTCTATGCCAAAAAATTGATGACTAAAATTCTATTAGAAGATTTATAATGAGATAAACTTATAATTTTTTTAATAATTGCCTTATGAGACTGTTGATTAATAATTATGTACTAAGATAATATTGATCTCCGACTGATTTAGGATTTAATTGTTTGCAAGAAAACTGTTATTGTTATTTTTGGAAATAAATATTAAAAAATAAAAATATGTTTTAATAGAACTCAAGTAGTTTAGTATAAAAGTGTAAAATGATTCCTGGGATCAATTTATCCCATCCCTTGGGATCATTTTGGACACCTATGTGTACAAAATGATCCCTTAGTAAACCTTTGCGAAATATTAAATAACTTTGAAAAGACATATACATTTAAAAAAAGGGGACGCCAATTTGAAGTCCCTTAAATAAATGAACCAAAACTACTTTAATCTTACACATAACTTTAATATTTTGGCTAGAGTATACATTTTCCCTTAGAGGGATCGTTTTGTACACCTTTCCCCTAAGTACTGTCATCTCCGTCGTCATCGTTAGAGCCTTGAACACTACATTTGACCGACGACCATACAAGGACTCAAGAAACTTATTAATGAAAAGCATAAAAATAATAAGTGAGAAAACATAATTATAATTAATTAATTATGGAACTGTACACCTACAAATTTATATAAGTAACTTAAGTAAGAATTGCCCACGCTATTCAATTTTATAAATGATTCAAGTGAACTGATCTCAGGGTAGGTACGACTTTGTGGGTAGGTACCTAAGTGACACAGATATTTGCATAATATTTTGGTGCAGTGCAACTTCCAGATTCAGCCGGGCCGGCTCGCCATCCATGCAGTGCGCTTCGATCGTTGCCTACTGCATTCGAATGACCTGGATTTTTTGCAGAGCCCGATCAAGTAGATAGGTATAAGGGACCGAAGCAATAAATAGATATTTTTAAAAGAAATACACTCGGGAGCAATGAATTCGGATCACCAACATAAACAAAACAATGTTAAAATATTAAACAATGTTTTCCAAGCTTTAAGTTGGTGACCCAGATTCATTGCTCCCGAGTGTATTTCTTTTAAAAATATCTATTTACTGCTTCGGTCCCTTAACCTATCTACTTGATCGGTCTCTGCAAAAAATCCAGGTCATTCGAATGCAGTAGGTATTACGACTTATTTACAAATAGTATGTGAATAATTATTGATTTTTTTATTTTTGTTTGATTGAAACAAACCAATACAAAACAATAAGAAAAACCACATTTTGAGGTCACATTTTGAGTCACAGTTATTTTGAGGAAAAGTGTAAATAGGTCGAGCTGATGTGAATCATTTATTATTCTCATGTAAATGAATACATCTATCTATAAGGTTGTATTGTAATGAAGCTGATTAACGCTAAGAACGATAGCAATTAAATAAACACATTCTGAATTGATAAGTGAGTACAAAAGGAACATAACATGATGCTATAGAAATACCTAAGTAGAATTTAATTAGTGCCAAAGAGAACACACTGCAAATACCTATTCCTAAAGAAAATGAAAATATCCTAAGTCGGGGAAGACAATTGGCTAACCTGGAACTAAAGTTGTCTATGTAACATTTTTGCCTAAATCCATCTATGAGCATCTTTGAACATAAAAACGATAAATAAATCCGGGCAAAGGTGGTCTATGTGTCATTACGTCATCAAAATAAGTTATCATTAAAATACCACTTTAGTATTTATTTGATATTTTAAATTTCTAAAGTGGATTTTTCGTTTGTTATCTGAAAATGTTTATTTTGTACCATAGACCACTTTAGCTCCAGGTTAGCCAATTAGAATATTCTGTACTCCTCAAGAAAATGGAAACACCCTGAGTCAGAATATCCAAAATGAAAAGTAGCTTTAACATAACATCACGCCTGTACTCCCCGAAGGGTTGGGCAGGGATGTTAGTAACACCCTTATTCAAATTCAAATTCAAATATTTTATTTCAGATTAAACATCCATATAATGTTAGTAGTAGTATAACTTAGCCTAATGTTAGTATTCAATAACATAAATAATAATTATATTAATAATAATAATTAACATAAATTATGTAACAGGGGGCGAGCCTATTGCCATAAACCGGGCACAAATCCAAACTCCGGGCTGCTACTGAGGAATTACACACGGAAAAACCCAATAACATTTTGCCCGACCTGGGGATCGAACCCAGGACCTCACGATCAATAGTTGCGCTTTCTACTAATAGACCAACGAGGCAATTTTAATTACTACATTTTACGATTAATTTTTTATTCCAGAATCCCAGATCAGATTAATTTAGAAACTTTTGTGAAACGTGTTCTGTTACTTGAAGTCGAAGATGCGTAGATCTACCGCTCTATCCAGGCATTGAAGGTGTGGAAGTACGTAAACATTACTGTTTCCTAAGAATATTTCTTATTTATAAACAAAGAGGAGGTGGTAGGCCAGGTAGTAGGACAGACCAGGTAGTAGGACACCCGCAAACTCATAGAAAACATGAAAAACTATCATCATCATAACTTTTAATTTCAATTAATTCAAAACTTCAGTTATTTTCCTTATCAAGCAGCTAATTATACAATTAGTACACGAAAATTCGCGAACTTTATTAAATAAAATAAAAGTAAGTATTATTTTGCCAAAACGACTATTACCGAATTATCGATGCCCAAACCCGATCAGTTAAAGGCATTATACCAGAGCCAGACGTGGGTTTCGCAAGGCCCCGTTGCCTTTGCCCATACATGGCGGTAGGTGGGCGGCCAGTCTTTGAATCACGCGCCCACGGACCAATTGTCTTGTCTGAATGCAACTGGCTCACAAATAAGTACACCGTTACTTTATGGCATTTGATTAATAAACAGTTGGAATTAAGTTCCTATCCTCACTCTATATTTTCGCCTACGTAGGTACCATAGAGATCGGCAACAAAAATTATAATACACCTAACCTAATGCACAATGGCAAAAGTAGGACATATTTTAATCCAGGTATATAGGCACACTTACTGCCCCAAGAAAAGTATCCACTTAAGTGATCTTTTGGTTCTGAGCACATAATGCGGCATTAAATAGCGAGTTCGTTGCGCTCAGAATCAAAAGGTCAGTTAGATGGATACTAATCTTATCTTGGGGCACCGTGTGACAGGGATAGGTATTGCAGACGTCTGCAGTCATATATTATATCAACTATCGTTGCGAAGTTTGACAAGATTATTGGGGCCTCGAGCACACGAAACGTGCTCGATTTTTTTTGCTGATCAGCCATAGTAACGATTCTCTTGTTTATACATATATTTTGATATAGTAAACAAAACATTACTTACTCTGTTATTATTATCCTTATTTTATTACACATCCGCATCCGCATCTGCAGGTATCCATAAAACTCACATCCGTAACATCCCTGGTTGCAGGTATATATATCCAGGCCCTATTGTAGTCTTTGCGTGGTAGGTAGTTACTATTTTAATAGAAGATGAATCTTCACATCCTATCAAAGTAGTACCTAAGTAGGTACCTAATACTTACCTACCATAAATAGCAATCAGACAAAAAACGTTGTTTACGTTCTATTAAGTATGATATTATTATAAACTAATATCGAAAATGAGATTTAAAAATGTAGGTACCCTTAATTAGCTATTAAAACTATTATAAAGCCCATTTGTACAGCTCGACATAAAAATCTATACTTAATCGGAACTGATCGGAACTATTTTTTTATATTCATTTGTCAATGCTGTAACAATGAGTATTTTATCAGGATAATGAGTATGGTTACCTATCTTAATCCCGAATTTTAATATTCCGAATATCATAATCCCGAAAACGTTTGGACATTTTTTCATAATCCCGTTTTTTAAAATTCCGAAGTTTTGTTTGCCATATAATCGCAACTCCGAATTTCATTTGCCCATTTATTCATTTGTACGACGTTTTAGAATCCAGACGAATGAGTTCCAGACACCCGAAATCTACATGCACAAAATCCAGATGACCGTAATCCATATGCACGAAAGCCAGATTTTTAAAACACAAATTTTTGAAATACAGTTAATTGATATCCAGACAAATAATATCCAGATTTTTAAAATTATTTCCATAAACTATTGGAAGAATTACAAGGTAGGTACTTAACCTTAACCTATCTGTAATGGGCAAGTAAAACAATAGCGAGTCGGTTCTGGCACTCGCCGGCCGCTGCCGCGGCACGCTCGCTTCGCTCGCTCGGCTCGTGCAGGGGGTCGCAGTTCTAACCTAACCTACTGAGTCGAATTTGACAATTAAACCTATCTGTAATGGGCAAATAATATGATTGTATGGGAACCAAATAAAAAGATTATGAAAATTTGGTAATAGTTTATTTGGAAAATGGTACGATGGGAAACAAAAAAAAGTATTCTGAGAATCTGGTATACCTAACTATATCTGGATTATGAGAATATGGGAAACAAAAAAATACTTTTTGGAAAATTGGTTTTAGTGCACCTGGAAATTGATTCATCTGGGAAATTAAAAAAGGAATTTTAAAAAGTTGACATTCATTACATCTGTCTTTTAAAAGTTCTACCAACCGTTTTCGGGGTTTTAAGATTCGGGTAACAGAAATTCGAGATTTCAATAGGTTACCAATGAGTATTCAAAAATTTAAGAAGCATAGATCGATTTAAAATAAATAAGAATAGGTATCCAAACGTTTGGATACGCTTTTGTGCAGAGTTATTAGGTGCATGGAGATTCTCTTTACTCAGTTTCCCGAACGTTTTAGAACGATACGATTGCAAAAAAACAAAAACTAGCATGCCATAATGCCATATGGCTGCTTTTCCACTAGAGATGTGCTATGCAACGTTGCTATGGTTGCGTTTGATGTCCACCAATCATATTCATTGGTCCACATAGCATTGCACTGGTGGAAACTGATTCAACTAAGCTACGTTTTTTATATGGAAGGATGCGTGCTGCGGATGCGTGCTATGACTGCTATGAGCTATGGATGCGTGCTATGAATGCGTGCTATGGATGATCGCAAGTGGTGTAGCTATGTGCAGAGCAGTGTACCTACCTACAGTAGACGCAGTAGGCGTCGCATAGCTCGAGCTGCGCATCTTCCTCGCACAGCTACCTCCGCTAGATAGCTTAGCATCAGTGGAAACGGTCACATAGTTTCGTAGCTTAGCTTTTACATTCTCGCAGCATAGCTGCATAGCACATCTCTGGTGGAAAGGCACTCTTAGTCATACATCATATCAACCTGTAAACTGTCACTGCTGAACATGATGGACCTCCTTATAACCGCTACAATGAAAAAGTGTAATTCAAAGACTACAACTATACTGGGGTCAGGGGTAATTGTCATAATCACCACGCTGGGCAGACGGATTGGTGTTCGCCGTTTATAGTTAGGTAGGTACCTACCTACTTGCCGACTGCAGGAGAACGATGCTGCCCACTGTGTGATCGCAGTATGTTGACAAGACAAAAAGACACTGTGGCGCATACTTATCCTCATAATCGGCTTTTACGATATACACAGATGGAAATGATTTAAAAATATTTCACCCAAACCCAAAACGAATAAAACTGAAATAATGCAATATCTGGTCCGCACTAGCTATCTTGTGCTGCCATCTCCAATTTCATCTTCCCACTAAAACGAGACATAAGTCTGCCTTGGTATTGCTAAATATTTCTAGAGGGCGTTAGATTCACAACAGAATGAACTAGGGTTGTGTGATGTGCTGCCATCTCTTTACTACGCTGCCCAAACGTCAAACCATTCTCTTCGAAGCATTACAGGGTTAAACATCGTAAAACCGCCAGAGAGCAGCACTAATAGCAAAAGTGAGCAAAAGTCGATAAATGGCCGCGTGCGTCACACCACTGCGCAATCAAGCACGGAAATAAAATAACAGCTGTTCTACAATATTCGCTCGGGCAACTCAGGCAGCAGCTGTACCACGCAGCCGTTTTCCTTGGGATCACGATTGTTTGGACGTTGCTTTCTCATTGTTGTAATAATCACCGCGTAGTTTGGACTATTCTTTCGCCCATTTTTCAACGTATATTACTGTCGAAGTAATTACAGTATTGGCGTTCGAAGTGTGTGAATCATAAATCCGTAAGCTACGCTGGCGTTATGTTTACCAAAATTCCGAGTTCGTTGTTATTGTGACTCAAGTTGAAATGCCTCGTGAATACGTGGACCGCGAGGAGAGTTCCGCAGTGTTATGTTAACAGAATTTCTTTTAGATAGTGATTTTAGGAAAAATTATTCTTGACAATGTCTAACACGGTCCCAACCAGTTCTGCACTGAGGGCTTTGGCCTTAGAGTATAAGAGTCTGCAAGAGGAACCCGTGGAAGGGTTCCGAGTGAAACTTCTAGGAGAGGACAATTTATTTGAGTGGGAAGTTGCAATCTTCGGACCGCCAGACACGTTATACCAAGGTGGATATTTCAAGGTAAGTTTTAGCACAGTAGATTGTATCTGCGTTCATTTAACAATGACCTGATAGCATCATTTAACATTGCATACAAAAAAATTTACATGACTTAACAATTTTGCAGCTAAAAATCACAGCATAACTCTTTCAATAGACATTGACATAGACAAAAATCTGAATTTATAGGGGGTTTATTGTTGATTAGCCAAGGCCAAAACTTCAATTACATAGAATAATACCATTTTGTAAATCTCCTAAATACTGGTCAGATTACTTTATACTCCTTGTGTCATTTTCCTAACTATACAACCAAAATGCAATGAAAGTCACAATATAACCTTAGAATTTTAGTTGCATTGCAATCAAACATTTCAACAAAGCATTTCAAATATTTGCCTTTATGGAAAAACAACAATCAACGCCAATGCATCACTAAAATTTTGATATATTCCTCACAACAATAATGTGTAAGTAATCTAATCAATTTTCAGCACATCCACATCAAAATTTTTACAATTTCAGTACTGCACAACTTTTAAAATCAAAATCAATAAAATTGCACTATTTAGAAAATCAAGTCTGACACTATTATGTGTTGATTTATCTATTGAGGAGTTCAGCCCCTTTAGAATAAAAGTAACATTTTCTGAGAGCAATATAAAACATATAAATAACTATTAATTATGATAATGTACACTGCATTTTGAAACTTAAAACAAATGTTTTTTTTTTTTTTTTACAAAAACCTCTTCGCCCCTGTTCTTCTGGTTTACGTGTCAGATGGAATTTTAATTCCAATTAGTATACAACACAAATGTTTTTAATTTGTTTTATTGCTATACCAAACTCAAATTAGTCACCTTCTCTTTGTTTCTTTCGTTAGTGTAGTTAAGCAATTAAGTATGTTGGTGGTTTTTATTATCAGTTTCAAAATTTGTTTGTAATGTCAATGGTAGCAATTAAGTATTGATGTCAACTGCTTGATAACAGCAATATTCTTCTCCTAACATAAAATATCTCCTAGCTTGTATCAGATTATCAACGAAATGAATTCATCTTTCCATTAATAAAATTTTATTAAATCACATTATAGCAGACTAGCTGTGTCCTCACGGCTCCGCCCGTAGCCTATGTTACTCAGTGATAATGTAGTTTTCTAACGGCAAAAGAATTTTTGAAATCGGTCCAGTATTTTTTAAGTTTATTCGTTACATACAAAAATACAAATCTTTCCTCTTTATAATATTAAGTATAAATAAAAGTTCATGTATTTCAGTTGACTTCTATGTTTTAGGTCTTTTTTTGCACACCCTTAATTAAGGAACTCTTCGAACTGTTTATGATAAATTAACTTCATTTTAATTGTCTGTACCCATTTTAGTTTACAATAAAAATAAATTTCATTGCTGACAAATAAAGTCCACCGAACATGAGACTAACAACAAAACAATCAAAAAGATATTGCCATAATCACCACACTTGGCAGATGAATTTGTGAATGCAGTTTGTTGTTATTTTGATGTTGTTGAACGGGGCTTGATATCAGTAAAAACTATGAAACCAGATTCATTCTGTATAAAGTACGGTCAAATTCAACAAATAATGAATGTTCATGGGCATTTGTTGACCTTCGTTGACTAGGTGTGTATTCTGTTTTAGCAGGAAGGAAGATGCTGCGGCTAGTGTTACCAGATGAAATATTGAGATTTCCTGACAATGTCCCTGACTTTATTGTCAATTTCCTGACATTTTGTCTGAAAGTCATCAATTTTTTTTTACTTCTATGTATTTTTCTCTTTTAATATCAAAAAATTCCTGACAATTACTATTTTTCCCTGTTACCCTGACAGAGGACCGAAATTTCGGACATGTCAGGAAAATTTCTGTCTTCTGGAAACCCTAAGCTACAGCCATCCTCTTCACATAAAGCCTTAGTTTCCTTTTATAAAGTTAAAGTTCCAGGTAGAGAGAGGGGCTCATTTCTTAGCAGGAACCATACCAATATTAAGAATTATTTGTATACTCATACATATAATTATGTATAGATTAATATTTACATATTTTTATGCAAAAGAAACTTGTCTGTTTATTTAATTAATTACAATAATATTATTACTAAGAAACCTGCAATGTCTTGTACCATATTATTTTATCACCTAAGTAAATGAGTTTAACTACATAGAGTTATCAACTGTAGAAATTATCTTGGATGTTATCACAAGATCGTAAAACCAGTTCAGTCCCTATTTAATTCATGTGAAACAAGTAAGATTTCTTAACAAGTTACTTACCTCCTGTAGTGCTGCCCCACTTCACATAATCCAAACTTTAAATATTCCTCTTGGTAATTATAGAGTTTAAACCTGGGTCCTAGCTAGAGACGACTTGGGGTAGCAAATGATCAGTACCTAAGCATAAGCAGTAAGTGGCCCTTTATTTATTTGTCAGGGGGTAGACGCCCTGGATATAGATATCCAGGAGCCCGAAGCACTGCCCTGGCCACTGGCTGCCTGGCCACCTAGCATTTTTTCAACATTCATATTAGCAGATTCTACATGATTTACCACCCATTCATTTTTTCCAATACTATCTATACCTACTTAATATCAAATACTTTCTATTTTCTTCCAAATTCGTGGCCCATACCCCATTTGTATCAAAACCCATCCTAACTAGAGCAGGGCTTTGAACCAAAAAGTCATTCACAAAAGATTTAATTGCATGTTATTCTTCAGAAGAGTGCTACTTATTCGCAAAAAATAACAGTATTTGAATATAAAGTTGAGTCATACTTCTCTACCAAATTGTTTTACCAATGTTAGGAACGATAAATAATAGGTATAATATTTAAGTGAATGGCAATACAGCCACGTTTTAGCTTCTAGACTGGCTCACGCCTCCGTAACCCAAAAACCCAACCATTCAAGTGAAAGTAACTAATAACATTTCTTGCACATCGCACTAAATCAGATAACTCATTTTATTTCATATATACCTTCACGCTTGTTTTATATACTTAATGAGTTTTCAGAAATGTATGTTAGTAAACCCACATTGTTGCGATGTCAGTATTTAGTACCATGAAATAGAGGGCGCGCATATTCCCAAACTCTAGGCTGTTCGTAACAGAAAACACAGTACCTTACACTTCCGGAACTGGGAATCGAACCAATTTCTCTCGGCAGCCGCACTTGTGACCACTAAACCTATAAGGCACAGATTGGTGATTTTAGTATGTTCTTTTAAATCATAGTTTGTAGGATGTCGTAGCACATCGTCTTGATGTATCCCTTAGTCACCTCCTTCTTTTTATGCTGTGCTAGAAATCCAACTGAAATATGAACGATAAACTTTAAGAGGGGCTCGTGGCTAAATAAAATCCGCTCGGATCGTATTGGTTAAGCTGCGCTTGCTGCGGTCAGTCTTTCGATGGGTGACTGTTCATTCCACATCGATGGAGTGCACGCTAAACCATCGGTCCCGTCGTTCTGTCTATGACAGTCGTTAAGTACGGGTAGTCAGAAGCCCGAAAGTCTGACAATTAATCTAACATTAGGATTTCCACGTCACTGGGTTGCGAGGATCTGATAGCAGTCGCTCCCTGTAAAATACTGATATTCATCTGCATCTGGTTAGAAGACTGGAAGCCAACCCCAACATATTTGGGAAAAGGCTAGGAGGAAGAACAATTTTAATAACATGATGAAAACAATTAAAAAATAATATTTATTTTGTTTCAGGCACATATGAAATTTCCACCTGACTATCCATACTCACCACCTTCCATTAGATTTTTAACAAAAGTATGGCATCCAAATGTTTATGAGGTAAGTAAAAAATAGTTTAACCATTATTATTAGAGTAGTACCTACCTATGTGATAATTATGTTATCCTCGAATATTTGTATGTACAGTCGAGTTCATTAATATATTGGCCCTTCCAGGCTTCAAAAATATATGAACGTTAAAAAAGATCATAATATTGTGACAACTCTAAGCATCATTAAATTGTGATTAAGGTTTAGATTAATTAATATGTGACTGCTTTTTCTCAGTAACATGTACACAGCCAAAGGCACATTATTACGAAATCATGTAATTACTTCAAACCTCGTGATGTACTGCTGACATAGATTAACCCTAAAAAAGCAGTCACATATTAATGAATCTAAATCTTGACCACAATTTAATGATGCTTAGAGTTGTCAATATATTATGAACTTTTTAACGTTCATATATTTTTGAAGCCTGGAAGGGCCAATATCGGCTGTACCTACACCAGATTTACCAGTAAATCATGGTACCTACGTTCTGGCGTCCGCAGTGACCTAATAGTAATAGTGCCTAACATGATAAATATAAAGATATCCAGTGCTATGTCACTGTTTTAATAGACCTGATAAAATTAAGTTCTATGTTATTCATTTCCCGATGGCCCCATTTTCAGTGTTGCAAACTAAGTGGTATGAAATCATGGAAGTGCAAAGAAGTTAGTACCTATATTTGAAAATGAAAACATTTTATAATGGGTCATGTAGATAAGGTATAACGTTTTAGATAAGTATACCGCATAATTATCTTTAAGCAATATTAATCTTTCGTATTTTGGGAAAATATCCTCCTAAAAAAATCATAATTAAGTGTTAACCTACCTTAATCAGTGTGTTAGTTGTCAACTTGACGATGCATTGTTTAATAAACGGCATGATTTATTCAGATACAGCAATAGAAACTGAAATGCGTTGTCTGTCTCGTACATATAGTATATTCCTTCCACTCGAATCGAATGTCTGCAGCAGAACACGTTTTATATGAAAAACAAACACTCGGACTAAACGTCATACGCAATCGATATCATTTGATTAATGTTGATAGCTGAATAAATCAGTTTACTACGTAAGTAAGTGAATAAAGAACTTGCAAGTTTTTCGTGTTTCCGTTTACATATTTATAACAGAAACCAGAGAAAGCTACGATTAGTATGTACTAATCTTATCCCCCGCAATATATGTTTAACTTTCTAAATTAAAGATGTTCCTTTCTTCACAAAGTACCTACCTACGTACAACATAACAAATGACGTCACTTGATATGCCGGGAGTCTACGACACACTGACATGGCACATGTCTTCATTGAAAATAATATAGGTACTTGCGAAGTGTAAACTTACCATATTGCTTTTATACAACTATGATAAAAATATTGATTTACATGAATAACCGATTTAGGCGATAAAAAAATACATACATAGTTATTCCCTGTCATGTCTGGATGACGACAATCACGATCTTTTTTTAATAGACTCGAATACTTACGGGAAAATAATTGAACAATGGCAATTGTTGATGCAAGACTAAATACGAACACTGCAACCTATTTCCCTTATGATGAAACATAAAATATTTTAAAATAGGTACTGCAATGTTGATATCGTCAGCGCGAGGAGGCGCCTGAGCGGAGCGAGCTCCGCCAGATCCTGGTGGCCGAGTGGAGGGAGCGACTTGCGCAACCCAGCGCGGGGCACGCCGCGATAGCGGCGGTAAGACCCGTGATGGAGGAGTGGCTGGAGAGGCGTCACGGCGCCCTCAGCTTCCGGCTGACGCAGGTACTCTCGGGACACGGCTGTTTCGGGAAGTACCTGTGTCGTATAGGCCGGGAGCAGACGCCCGGTTGTCACCACTGCGACTGCCCCGAGGACACGGCGCTGCACACTTTGCAGGCGTGTCCAGCATGGGGGTCGCAGCGCCGCGAGCTAGTCGCGGCGATCGGCGGTGATCTCTCGCTTCCGGCCGTGGTTCTGTCCATGGTCGGGAGCGAGACTGCGTGGGAAGCCATCGCCTCCTTTTGCGAGGGGGTGATGGCGACCAAGGAGGTAGCGGAGAGGGAGAGGGAGGCCGCTTCTTCTCTCCCTTCTCGCGCTAGACGCACCGGGCGCCGGAGGGCGCGTGACGATCTCCGGCCACCCTAGTGAGTGGCCTGCGGGCGGCGGGTTGGGGAACCCGTCGCCCGAACAGTAACGGGCCCAGGGAGGATGGCGCGTCTTGTCCTGCGCGCGCCTCTCGGACGGATGTGGGGCAGGGGAGCAACTGCCCCACCACAGGAGGGGTCCACCAGAAGAAGCTGGTGGACCGAGACCTGTCGGGGTCGCGGTGCATGCAACAGCGAATCCCGTGACCCCGGCCTTAGGTCAGAAGGAGGGACACCGTGGGGTTTTAGCCAGTAAGAGTCTGGCACACCCCCCCGTCTTCCCCAGACGGGGGATAGTCCATGAGGATTTCCCCACGTGAGAAAAAAGGTACTGCAATGTTATTTTTGCAATGGTACAATGTGCCAAGTTCAAAAAGACTGGCCTTCTTTTATATCGATCTTCGTTCAATTTTAATCAATCGGGTCAAGTCACTCTATAATTTTAATATCAAATATGACACCAAAATCCTACATAATTAAACTAATCACTGATCATTACCAAATATCAATCTGAGAATCGTGTTTACGGCGTACTTATTAATTTAGTCTCTTTTATTAACCGACTTCCAAAAAAGGCGGAGGTTCTCAATTCGACTGTGTTTTTTTTTTTTTAATGTTTGTTACCTCATAACTCCGCCATTTATAAACCGATTTAGATATTTTTTTTTTATTTGAAAGGATATACTTCCAGATTGGTCCTATTTAAATTTGGTGAAGATGTGATGAAGATTTTCGGAGATAGACAATAGAACTCCTCAATGACGAACAGTACGCATAATGTGATGATGTGATTATGTTACGAGCAGCGTCTTTAGTAGGTCCAAACATATTTTAATGAAGGCCACTAAAACGAAAAAAATAAAAAACATTTTAACAAAAATAAAACCGACTTCAAAAAAACGATGAAAAGTATAAAATAATTACCATATTATAAAATTAACAGTTTTAGAAGTCGGTGCTAATCCACGCTGAACCAAATTGAAGGCACCGACTTCTGAAACTGTTAATTTTATAATATGGTAATTATTTTATACTTTTCATCGTTTTTTTGAAGTCGGTTTTATTTTTGTTATTAAATTCGTGACGTAAACAGATAAGGAAGCGTTCCATTGAAACATCAATTAAGTAGTCAATTAATGTATAACCACTTTACATGGATTAGTACACACGTAGATAAGATTACACTATGATCCCTGACGTGCCAGAGCCAGAGTTATAAAATCATAACCAAATCAAACACTGATCAAAACTACTTATTGCATAGAAAACCCACAGCACCTTATTGGTACCAATTAAGTTTCTTAAATACATTCTAATAAAAATATAATATTAAATCCCACTATGTAAGACGCTTGGACGAGGATGTTATTGGGGCGGGGACTATTTATATTACCATTGCTACATTTACAGCATACTGCTTGTGCAACACATCTGATTAGACAAATAAAAAAATAGCAATTTTCGTGGGTTTCATTCGTATCGTATCGAGAAAAAAGCATCTATTTCAAATCGTTAAAACTATGTTTTCCCGTCAAGATTATCCAATTTCCATAAACTTGTTAACTTAGTGATAAACTGACACTACACAAGATAGACCATTATTGTGCCGATACCTATTACCTGCTTTGTTTAGCAATTACAAAATATCCTTATATATTAATCTTGTCTAAACGTATAAATTCATTTTCCAACTATACCAGTGACGCACACTTTCCACGAACAAATAACATTAATTTATTCTGTTTCTGACGCTACGTCCTTACCAGTCCTCACCGACCACATAGGAACCTGTACAAGTGTCCAATAAGCTGTGCAATTGTAGCCAATGATGTACCTACAGGGCAGTTTTATTGGCGTTGGTCATAGTCCTCATTTCATACAATCTATTTTGTAGAAATCCTTCCGGGAATTCATTCTCAACCTTGTTATGTGATTTCCTAAGAAACTTGTAAGAAAAACTGTTATTACTCAGTCTTTCTGCGTAACAGAACGTATTATAGGACTGTTGGAAACACGAAAGAATTCTCAAAAACTCAAGTAACCATGAAAACAAAAGGAAACATACAATCAAAACCAGGTTTTTTTTTATAATTTTGGTCATGTTGTTTGTTGTATTACTGGTGGATGCTGCTACATATCCCAATTATAGTCTCTAACTCCTCAGTTGTGTTGTCCTCTCTAGGGCCAACACAACTAAGCTTTTTAAGTTAGTTATCTTTAGTCTATCAAGACACATTAGAAGAGTCTATTTCGCAAATGTTAAAATGTTGTATGATTTTGTATTCTTCCCCGCAGGTTTTGCAAATTTTGTTATTAGTGTTCCGTCCGTCACTTAAAACTATTTGTAAACACAGAAAATGAACTTAAAAGACTGCGAAGACTGTTCAGCTATCAGATACTAATCAAAACAACAAATCCTTGCCTGTACACCTTCCAGCTCTACCGACTTCTACCATTAGTAAAAATAATTGCTTCAAATAGATGGTTTCAGCGAAAAGTTTACGAAGAAAAAGCTCTCAATAAACAAGAATCGCAAACCTTTTCTCTGAATACAGATACTGTATATTAGCAACATTTGTGATCACAACATTGAAGAATAATCAGATCGAAAACCGGATATGAAAACGGAATTTCTTAAAGATTTATAATTCACAGCGATGCCATTTTGTTACCGAGCATCAATACAGGCCATGTAGACAATTCAACAACTATTATAGTTATCTAGTCGCGACTTGCGACACTCACTTGGCGTCTTTGACCCCCGGGCTGCAAAACGTTCCACACTGTATACACACTGACCTAATTTGTACGAATTAGAATTTAGAATTATGATCTTATTCTTCCTAGAGCCAACACTTAGCTCCCTCATTTTTGTTCGACCTTTTGCATTTTTAATAGCTAGGTTGTTGAGAGAAACATGCTAGCGCGCGCGTACAAGACCTTCGTTCATTCAATCAATTAATACATATTATTCAAATTATCTGTTTGTACGATTGACTCGTAAGTTGAATCGCAATGCTATTTGAATTGCGATAGATCAATATTGGTGTAAGTGGGACACAGCATGCAATCTGTTTCCGGCACGATCCTGTGGCTTTCGTGTAAGACTTATTGATCCTGCTAACAATAATTCAGAATAAAACCCTAATATTTTTATTACACTTCAAATACGAGATATTTACTAAATCTTCGATGTTATAATTTATAAAAAAAGAACATTATTTTACTTAGTTGCGTTGTATAAAGTTGTATTGCATTTCTGTATATCATTTCTTAAAACTCAGCTCACAGCCGGTTGTACAGTTTTCGCGTCGCCTGCGCGTGACCGTTAGCTTTTAGAAGAGTCAACTGTGAGTCGTTGGTACAAAATAATGAAGCTTGTATAGTAGCGAAACAGCGGGGTCATCAATCCGATTGGCTGAATCATACTGTGACGCTGTGACGCATCCAAGAGCCCTACCACCTCACCAAATATTTTTAAGAAGCCCGTAACGATTCTAAATTATATCAAATGATGCACACATTTGATTTTCCTTAATTTATGCATGATTAAATGTAGCACAGAAACGTACTTTGTAATGTCAGTTAAGTTTTAGTAAACCAGTTTCATACTCTACTTTCGTTTCGTTCCAATTTAATAAGCTAAACAAACACTACAGACATGTCTTGAATAAACGAAGATACATTTTAGGGAATATTTATACATAGTATACAGACGTGTAAAGCAATAGGATTTTTTGTTTATTTATTTATTTGTAAATGATGGGTAAGGCACCTCTTGCAAAAAATATATTGTTAGACATAGTCCACGAAAAGATCTACATCAAACAGGATGTAGTACAAGTTGAACGACCTTTTGCATGAAGCCAACGGCGATGGTAACCAACCAACATATTTAATTTAAACGCCTGTGAATCACTTTGTAGTCAACTAGCTTTTGTCGGCAGCTTCGTTCATGTTGTACATAAATATGTTTGCTCACGAAAATCATGTGTACCAACTTCCCGTGTTCACGATCAATTTTATCGACAAACAAGCATTGCTACCCTATTGGTAATTTCCTTTTACAGGGTTCAATCGAATGTTCGTTTACATCTTCTCGTCGCGTCGCTCGTCCTGAAAACATAGTGTTATCTTCCTTGAATATTAGACTCGGCACAGTCGTTTTCGGTTAAAGGATAACGTTGTAAGCAGATTTTCCTCAATAAAAATAATTGCAAACAATGAACTGTAAATATATAAATGTTTAAAATTTTATTCGGCAATATTTACCTATTTGCCATCTTTTAAAAATGTAAGTAGGTACATATTGTGTTATATTATCAGCGTCTGATGACGACGTTTGCTAACTGTTGTCCAACGGCATCGCGGGCGTGATAAACTGATGCTATAAAAAAGATTTTATAAACAAGTCTATTTGGCACAATGTCAAGGAGAGTTATTTTGCCTTTACTTCCCCGTAAAAAAGTCTTTCCCTGGAGGATCATCTCAGCCGACGTTGGCACTCCCCCGGCCTTGGGGTAATTAACCTTATTCCCGATCCCGTCGACCTGCGTCGCGGTGGCCGCTTTGAACTTGTGCTACATTCACACGCGATTCTTTAAATAACGCCCCCTGAGACGCGATCTCGTCTCAATAGTGGAGGCAAGTGCCAACATCTTCTCTTTTTAACCTGGCCACGTGGTTCCCCGCACCGGCACACGCGCCGTATTGAACGCCTGATAATGAATATGAATCTGTCGATACTACACTATTCGCCAATTGTAATGCATAAAACTTATATTGTTATAACAAAGTGTGCAATCGATAGTTTTTTGCTCAAGACTGCTGTAATATGTAGTAACAAAGATGTTTTCTGGAAGGAAATAAAAATCGCCAAAAAAAAACCGATAACAATACTTTGCCAGCGTTTGTCTTTAAAATACTTCAGTTGTAAGATAAAAGTGGAGGTGAGTTTTTGTAATAAGGCGGGGGCGCTTCCGTGGACAGTCGCGTGCGTCACCGGGCCTTCAACCCACCCGCGGCCGAGTCGCCAAGGTCCTCAGCTCACGAGCCAGACTAGCCACTTAATCTTCATATATTCTACTAAGTTATCGGAAAGTCAATGGTGAATACATTTCCTTTACATGAAATTTAAAACGGTAAATATAAAGTAGATACTGATTGAAACAGTTTGAAAAATGTGTATTTTAAAATTAGTAGGTTTCTTGCTTATGAGTTTTCCTGAAGACTTATTCTAGCCTTGGACCATAGATTTGATAACTGTAGTAAATTAAAAACTTTGAAATGTTTTCCATCTTCCTCTAAACAGTGAGCTAATATAATATCAGGAAAAATATTCAAAGTAGGTACTCGGAAAGATAATATTAAGAAAATACGGTTGATTGAATCTAAACATTCAGATCCGGGACTGTTTCAAGCACAAAATAGAATAAAGATTTTAAATAAACCTTTAAATTTATCATTCGCCTTCTCGATATTCCTTCAACATGCGAACTCGTGATTGGTTTTCCGCTCCGTTAACTTATTCTTGACCATGTACCTTGACATGGTTCAGAATATTATAAGTTTGTAGACTAACAGTCTTTCTAGATATATCTGTGAGTGATGTGGTTAATAAACATTGTTTATATATTCAAGTGTTTCCCGATTTAGAGGTCAGAACACACGCATTTTCTTTGTGAGGAAGCGCGCAGTGAACCGTTGGCATATTTTTAGCCGAGGGCGACGCTCCACGCCATCAGCGTAGTGTCCGCGCCTTTATGCTCTATCATCATGACTTCACTATATAAAAAAACTACTTATATCTAAATAGTCATTTAGATTTTCTTTTGTTACACCAACAAGAGATGTAACCCCACGGTACCTATCAAAACTGTGAAAACATCTATTCAAAAATACATGGTCCCACCATTTTTACAATTCCAATTATTCGTAATGTCCTGTTTACTGATAATGTCATGAAGACCATGAATTTCAAATTATTCGATTCCAGATAATTCGATTCTAACACATAAATAAAATACTACGCTGTTAGAATTTAAATCCTTGTGCGCAAAAGCTCAGGTAAAGCAGACCCGTTCAGAGTGCGTCAGAGAGGACCGTTAGAAAGAAACACTTTCACTGTGACATTGTGCTTGCTTGAAGTTGCTTGGTAACAACAATTTATGTTTCCAATTTTAAGGCTTCTCAAACATTATAAAACTTTGCTAACAATCGATGATATAGGCAAGCTATATTACGCAACGTTCATCACAATATCTTCACATAAATAACTTTGAACTAAAACCCTCGTACCACAGTATAAAATAATATAATTTATACGATAATTGAAATCGATTCGATTGAAGTCTTCTTTATGCCTCACATTTTAATGGATCCGATACCGGTCATTATTGAGGTTATATGACTGTAGGCTAAACATATACTACACAGTCATGCAAATCCAATTGATATCACAGTTTTATTCGACTCATCGTTCCTGCAAGCATGTTCTTGATGTGATGATCTTTGATGACTTAAGTTATTTACTATTAATACAAAAATGGTCAAGAAAATTGATACTGATTTAACCATTTTACACATATCATTCTTGTATAGATTAATAAATAGTTATAAGTAGTAGGTAGTTATCGCGATGACAAATTAAATCTGGGTCATGCGTATACTAGAGTAGGCCACTGATTTGAATTGAACGATTTGAGGCACTACTAATATATTATCTGTCATAATTATTTTGTTTAGAGCTATTCTACAATTAAGTTTTCATTCAACATCAGAGTTTATTCGATAAATCGGATAAAACAGCCTTCACGAATCGTTGAGCAGATTACAATGTAAATGGGGTGGGTCGGCGATATGCTGCTTTACCGAGATCGTCAAGGGCAAATTGCGGAGGTAAGCCTCTTGCCCGTTCCGTCTCGCTTACCTCCTTCCGCTATCTCCTTAGAAAGACATGGAGCTAGATATCATGTACACACTGAGTATACAGACCTTGTCGACGCTGCGAATTGATGAGTAATATAGCGATTATTATCCGGTGAAGGGCTTCATTGATGACCTTAACATTCAATAAACTGTAATGTAATATTGTTCCAATAGTAATTATTATTTTATTACATGTATTACATTTTAAAAATCTTGCATTTCCTGCGTTCATAAGAGGACCGTATCAGCATCAACATGACGTGTAACATCATAATTTGCAATTACCAATAAACCTGTTAGCGCCCTAAGATCTCCTAAAGCTCATTCAGGGTGTAATTAAAAATTCAAAAGTATAGGTATTTTACAAATCAGTGAAACAAGAAATTTATTCCTGACAATAATTGCGATAAAATAAATATAGCATCAGCGAGTGCATCGTATCATTATTCTTTTCTTGTGAGTGATAAATATGATAATTAATATAAATTCATAAGAACAGGAAACTGGTGTTATTAACGATATAATACACAATTAAACACCAGTAACTAAGCAACTTCCAGGTACGAACGGTTGATTCCATAATCATGTCTGCCTACATTCGTATGAAATACGTAGCTACACAGTTTATTTGCTCGACTATTCTACGACAGCTGGTTCGATTTCTATTATTTCTTATTTATGCCCAAGTAATATATCGTTTGGTGTTCCTCACTTTTCATTGAAATCAGAGTAGTATTCAATAAAAGTTAACTAAAGACGTCATAAATCTGATCAAACAATGTCGGAATTTTTTATTATTTTACTCAGTTACGATGACCAACCTTGCTGGCAAAGTCTGCTAAGCAAATTCAAACTAATAGATTCATAAGGGACGTTTTTAGTGCTAAAATACATTCAATTTTTATCTGCATTCGAGGGCACTGTCTTATACTGTTTTGGGCATGTTATTTGTATTGTCGACGACACACAATTGTAATTGTTCCAATGCAGAAAACAATTTTATAAGACAATGTCTTCTGTTTTATTCATTAGTATTTATTGTGATTTTTAAACAAATATCATCGTATATCAGAATAATTCCATGTCTAAGAAAACGTTATTAAGTTTTGTTACCTAATCATTATTCACACAAACATTAAAATAATGCGTATTTATCTGTACTTCACGATAACCTTTCTTTTGATATTAAATTAGGTATTCTCTTCTATATTGTAACCATGCGATATAATAATGTATGCAAAAATTAATTATAACTGTAGCTGACAATACGTAATTAATAGAATTACGAAATAGCTAGGCGACTTCTTCACTAATGTACGCTGGCCTGACAATCTACCAGTAATCTTAGCATATTAAATGAATTTGACGAGTGACGATACTTAAGTACCTACGTCCGGCGCACCCTGAGCAGTCAGCCCCGCTACCAACCTTACTGATTGGCTAATCTTTTCACCGCGGCTAAGCTATTTTCGTATAGCTCTTACCAACATGACAAAAGAATAAGAAAGGCATTTATTGTAATTCTTAAGCTAAAACAGTTGTTTTCATACTGTTACCTGCAAAATCAAATTTGAAACACGTACCTAGTCTACAAAACCAGTCATAAAAAGATGTTTAGGCTTCAATTACCAGTTACGCTTACTAGTAATTTAGAAATCGTTCGTGGCATGTAGGTACTATTTTTTGTACAAATAATGTTGTATTCAATATCCCAGTTTCTCCTGGCGCGTGTAGTGAACACGTAAGTATTGTTATGAAGGTTGTTGGTAATCTGTGAGTCGAGGAAGGCGAGGCAACAATGGACTTTATGTAACACTTATGTTACGCGCGCTATAACGCAACGAAAACGAAATCTGTCTTCCTAACCGTGAAGCATTAAATCGTATCAAGATTTAATAACTCCGGCCTTCGCAGCTTATTGTGCAAACTTCAATTTGCGATAGACAGATAGCAAAGACTACGTCTGCGATCTGAGTGCTCGTATGTCCGAACATATCAAGTGATGTTTGTTATAATTACTATTGGCAATGACATCCCTACTCACATTCTGATCGTAACAATCGTGGTAATCCTTGAGTGGATGAATGGATACTATAAGAGACAGAAGTGACAACATCATCTGGTATTGATATTATGCTTTAATAATATAAAATGACGTCTTCAAGATTCATTTTTGCGTAAAATATTGAAAACATAAAAGAAATTATTATTACTAGTCGACTGATCGCATTCACTTAAAAAAACTGGTCGACCATGATGTATTTTTGTGGGTTGTTATTATGCCTGTGGCTTACCCGCAACCTGCACTCTTAAGGTCCAGTTACACGCACAATTTTATTTGCACAAGTAAGCCTATAAACGGTATACCGTGCAGTACCATTAATACCAACAATATCGTTTGTGCAAACTTTTGCAAAAGCCGTTTGCGCATGCAAATCGCTGCATGTAGCCGGACCTAGAATTACGCTATTTTATTTTATAAACGATCGCTTATTACCAGAGAAAAATAATTTACCTTAGTAAAGCAAATTAATAAGAGGAGAGAGTTAGGGAAAGCAGCTAATTTGAACGAAAACCAGTTGTCTCGAAAAGTTGACCTATTCCAACGAAGAGGTCAAGTAAATTTGGTGATTCGTTATTAGTTTTGTCGTGGTTTTTCTGACAAATCATCCTTATAAGAATAGTGCAAAGAAAGTTGAATGTTTTGGTCTCTGTTAGGTTATTTTATAATCTGTTTAAACGTAGTGGAAATAATTCCATTTATCTATCTGAGGGTCATGTTAAAACATACCACGCAAGTTGACATAGGTACTCAATTAGCGGAAACTTCTTCCTTGGGAAATCGACTGGTATAAACTTGTCGCTGCACTCTGAATATAAAACGTAATTAACGATAAATTAAACACATTTTTAGTAATTCGAAGACGTACCTAACTAATTATTCTAAGAGAATGTGTTTTGTCTCTTATCCGCCATAGACAATAATATTCAGTATATGTTCCTTGATAATATTCCTTAGGAACATTATGTGTTGAGATGTATCGAAACGAATCATCTTAATTCGTAAAAAATATGAAAAATATCATCCTCATTACTCTAATAGAAAAGATGACATGCCAAATGTAACTAAGCATCCCTTAAAAATATTCCAGAATGGTGACCTATGCATATCGATCCTGCATCCGCCGGTTGACGACCCCCAATCGGGCGAGCTGCCGTGCGAACGCTGGAACCCCACACAGTCAGTGCGCACCGTGCTGCTGTCTGTGATCTCACTGCTCAACGAGCCCAACACCTTCAGTCCCGCCAACGTTGATGCCAGCGTCATGTACCGCCGCTGGCGCGACTCCAAAGGCAAAGATAAGGAATACGAAAACATTATCAGGTAAGTCACTGACCTTACGGTATGAGGACAAGCTGTAGAGTCGTAGATATGTAGTCGCCGATATGAATCATATCAACGGCTATCATATCATAATTATGATAATATGATCAGTGGGGTGGGAACGTCATGTCCCGAGCAGTCAGTACATTGTCGAGCTCTCTTTGAACCACTGTATGGTGTAGATTTGTGGTTCTTAAGATTACTAAAGTCCAGGACCACCTTTAAAATTTTTAAAATGCCACCTTCCTCTCTATGTGAATTATTGGTAGGAAAACTACATTTTCACAAATTACTGTTTGTTGGTCTAGTGGTCGCAAGTGCGACTGCTGAGCATGGGGTCCTGGGTTCGATCCCCAGGTCGGGCAAAGTATCATTAGGTTTTTCCATTAGGAATTTCTCAGTAGCAGCCCGGAGTCTGGATTTGCGCCCGTTTAATGGCAATAGGCTCGCGCCCTATTACATGGGACTTAAACATAACTGGCGAAACGAGGGTGTTACTATACACCTCTGCCCAACCCTTCGGGGAATACAGGGTGAGATGTTATGTTACTGTGTAATAAAAACTGACTAAATCTTTATACTAGTCCAATAAGTATGTTATGGGTTAAGCTTGTGGCCGCGGACCCCTGGTTGGCACTTATGACATAGTTGCCTAAGGGATCCATGGACTATTTTTATGAAACCCTAGTGTAAATAGTTACATAGTGGTATGAAACTGCTACCTTACCGTTACGTCCAATGCCAACATTTATTTTGTATCAACTTCCTGATGCGTTAAAATGAACGTAAAAATGATTGTAATTTTCGTTATATCTTAAACATAGATCATGTTACTTAAAAACTCATATACCGAGACTACTCGTAACAGCTTCAACACTAAATGAAAGTCCCAATACTACTTGGATCTGTTCAAACTTGTACTGACTGCTAGCAGAGACTTCATACTTCTGACGCAGCATAAAGAATCTTCAGGAAGACTCTATAGCACAAGCTATACAGGGTGTAAATGAAATCATATAATTACTTCATACCTCGTGATGTACTACTGACATAGATTAACCCTGCACGGGATAATTTTGGAATCAATAAAAAAAGTTACAAGAAGTTACCATGTGTGTTCTTAACGTGAGGCATGTTAGCGCCCCGAGTTAAATGACTGCGCTGCGAGTGATAGCCGTGCGATTCGCTCGGGGCGCTAAAATGCCTCACGTTAAGAACACACATGGTAACTTCTTGTAACTTTTTTGTATTGATTCTAAAATTATCCCGTACAGGGTTAATCTATGTCAGCAGTACCATAACGAGGTTTGAAGGAATTACATTATTTCGTTTACAACTTGTAGAGCCCCCCCTATAGCTAATATCATTAATATCATCAGCCTAGGGTATGTATTAATACCCTAGGCTGATGGTATTTGATCCTCACTCATCCCAACTTGATTGTTACCATGTGACAATACACATAGTATTCGGCCGTCGCTCGGTGAAAGTAATATACCACAATGAGTTTATTCGGTCGCGTCCCCGTTTCACTAAATCTGTAACTAAGTCGGTCAACATTGTGAGTACTGAAAGTGACGTGTAAAATACTGATGTTCAACTGCAATTGAGTAGACTGGAAGATCTAACATACTTAGAAGAAACACAACCCTGCCTCTGCTGTCGCCTGTCTCGCAGTCGGGTAAATAGGTCCATCATTATCACATAAGCCCGTAAACGTCCACCATTGGTTATGGCCCTCTACAGTAATAAATAAATAACAACATAGGCGTTGATGTTTTATCCAATTGTTTATTAGGAAAATGTTAATTGTGGCTTCTACACGAGGTCGTAATAGAATATTGAATGACACATTCAAAGCAAACGGATTAGTGATGTCAGTATACCGATTGTTTAAGCACGAAAGAAAAGGAAAATAATGTACTAAACATATACAAGATTTGATTTTGGGGAGGATTTTCAAATAACTGTATTATTTTGGGAATGACCTTTTAAATCGCGATTTTGTTTAAAGTTTTATTTGGCGTGCTCTCTCTCTCTCTCTCGTGCGTCTGTCTCTCTGCTAAAAATCTTGCAAGTCAATTTTGTGCCAGGTTTTGTAGTCCTTCTCCATATACAAGGTTCGTCAGAAAGGGGGTACTAAGCCGAAAGGGTGTTAAAGTACCCATAATTAGGTATAACTTTTGTTCTACAACTTTCCCCAAAACTCGATCGTTTAAGAGAAATAGCTTTTCAAAGATTTCATAAAAAATACGCTAAAATCTATCTGTCCATAGCTATGATCAGCTGTATTTACAATTTAGGTCATATTTGGGGTCACGGATTAGAAACTTAATTTTCTGAATTCATAACTAAAGCAGGTATGTTTTTATTTTGAAAAAACTAAAATTAAAATAATTATTCAGGGAAAAAAATTAATCGAATTTTGACTCTTTCTTTAAAACAATCATCAGTGATACATTAAGTGGCCCGCGGCTTAGTACCCCCTTTCCGACTAACCTTGTACATGTAATTGTAATGACAATACTTACAACAATATAATAGTACCTGAAACTGCCTTGTTGGTCTAGTGGTCGCAAGCGCGACTGCTAAGCATGGGCTCCTGGTTTCGATCTCCAGGTCAGGCAAAGTGTTATTGAGTTTTTCCATTAGGAATTTCTCAGTTTCTGGAGTCTGGATTTGTGCCCGATTAATGGCAATAGACCCGCCCCCTATTACATGGGACTTAAACATAACTGGCGAAACGAGGGTGTACTAAAACACCTCTGCCGAACCCATCGGGGAACGTAAGGCGTAGTGTTATGTTATGATTTATATAATAGTATGTTCAAATATATTTGTTATCATGTTTATACTTCAGAGTAATGGACTTAAGTAGGCATTTTGGATTTAGGGGGAAGTGTCGATTTCCTTACCCACTGGATCCGCAGTACGCTTCATTAGTTTAAAGGATGACTAGAGTAGAATACGACGGTTAATCTACATAAAAAACAATACGGCTAGTCACTTGCTCCCTGAAGGTTACGTCGTTTTGTACCCGTAAAGTGGTATTTACGTGGCAAACTTAATATTGCGGTTGTATTCATATACACTGTATCTAAAAAACCGCAATATTAAATTTGTCAAGATATAATTCCACATACAATTAGAAATTAATGATTTTCGATTATTTTCTTTCAAGTACTTGTGCTATGAGACCTTTCTTTGTCCCTTTCAAGATTTTAGGTCAACGTGTACACCTAGATTTTGATGTGTCAGCCAGTGAGTTTAGTTGTTAGGAACTTGGAACTTTTTAGAGGATTTTTAAGCCTATGGCTATGACTTTAGTAATTGGTATTAATTTCAACCCGACACCTCTAAAGCCATTTCTGAGCCTTGATGGACAGACAACTAAGTGATCCTATAAGGGTTCCATATTTACAATTCGAAGTACGGAACTCTAAAAAACGATGAAATTACCGCCTTTGTTACAAATAATAATCAAAGATAATTAACGTGTAGTCACGAGTACTTTGTGCTGTTATCGTCCGTTGCAATGTTATCGTGTTTTGTTAGAGAAACAAGTTCTTAGATGTGTGTTTTATTTTACAGAAAGCAAGCCCAAGTGGCGCGCACGGAGGCCGAGAAAGAAGGCATAGTAGTACCCCTTACGTTAGAAGATTATTGCATTAAAACACAAGTTAAGTCGACGACGCAGGAACCACAGGTTTGTTCACCTATTTCTTGATACAATAATGACATATTAATTAAATTATAACACTTATGTGCTGTGAAGGTCGGCAACCATACAATCCATACAAGTATACTGATTAGTGATTACTAATAAAAAGTATTCGAAGACTGCGGCTATCATTATTAGTCATTCTACGATAAATATAATAAGTACATGATTCAGGTTCTCAATGATCTAGTGGCAGCAAACGCAACTGCAAAGCGGGTGGATTTCCAGGTCGGACAAAGTGTTATTAGGTTTTTCTCAGGGCTTGAAAACCGGAAAAACATTCAAACCGTTTAATGCCCAAGTACGTACTTATAACGAAGTTTTCTTTACGGCTTTTTTTCTACCTTTAACCCCTATTAAACGATTTTGACTTGTAGTAGTAAAACGGTTTTGTTGAATAAACCGGTTTTTTACGGTTTTTGCCGCCTACGATCAATGCGCCGTTAGACAACGATTCACTCTTAAACACACATTGCTTGAAAACGTTCGTCTTAGTATAAATCTAGTTATGGACATAAAAAGTAAGGTAAGTAACCGTAAGTCGTCAGATCTCGCAGAATAAACTGGTTCATTACTACGAAGCAAAAATCGGAAATAACCGATACAGAACGGTTAATAAGCGGTTATTTGTAAACCGGTTCCAAGCCCTGGGGAGTTCTCAGTAGGACCCCGAAATTTGGGATCGAACGCAGTAAATGATAATAGGCTTCTAGTCCCCTAGAACATGGGAGCTTACACCGCCTATGTCAAACGAGGGGGTACAGCAGTACTCTACTGCTTCACACTTCAAGGAAAATAGGCGTGAAACCACATTACCATGTATTTTATGATATGACTATGACTCAATATTATTATCGTTTATTCGTTTTCCTTCCAAACATTTTTAAATATCTTTATATATACAAGGTTAGCCGGAAAGGGGGTACTAAGCCGAAAGGGTGTTAAAGTATCCATAATAAGGGATAAATTTTGTTCTACAACTTTCCCCAAAACTCGATAGTTTAAGAGAAATAGCTTTTCAAAGATTTCGTAAAAAATATGCTAAAATCTATCTGTCCATAGCTATGATCAGCTGTTTTTACAATTGAGGTCATATTTGGGGTCATGGATTAGAAAATTAATTTTCTGAATTCATAACTAAAGCAGGTAACATTTTTTTTGAAAAAAACAAAAATAAAAATCTTTTTGCATGGAAATAAAAATTATCGAATTTTGAAATTATAACACTTGCTTTAAAATAGTCATCAGTGATACTTTAGGTGGCCCGCGGCTTAGTACCCCCTTTCCGACTAACCTTGTATAATTCGACTGTACGTGTGTATGTCACTGAACTCCTCCTAAACGGCTGGACCGATTTGAATGATTTTTTTGTATGCGTTTGGGTGGCGCCCTGGATGGTTTAGATTCACAATTGGACCCGGTAGGTGGCGCTGCTGTCGGTATGTCACCAAATTTTTAGGGGAGGATGACGTCTGACAGGTCCGCTAGTTTCTATTAAAATTATAAGACTTACTAGCCCACCAGCCTCAGGAACAAACTACCGGTGGTCAGACCCCAGAAAGAGAAACCTCCGAATAATACGCGCCATCTCCAGAGGAGTACCGCATTTTTTATCAAACCCTCGATCCAGCTGCCTAACGTGAGCCTCTTCAGGTTTTACTCAAGGGTCTGGGCTATTAGATCCTTGGTCGTGACAACTATCGACGCAATGACTGCTGAGTCAATATCCCACATGTAGGCTACCTAGTGTGCCAAGTCAAGATATTTAATATCTTTATCCTTCTCGGCTTTCACGAGATTCTCGTAATGCGAGACAGTGATATTAAAAACCATTGTGCAGCACTCTAAATCAATCTACTTATCACGATTATGTCAGGCTTATTGGCTACAATGAACGCGAATTTATCTTTATTCGCCCAGGGGACTATTTCGTAAAAAATAATACTGTTATTTTACTGGGTGTTTGAGCATGTAAAGATTTGTGTCTGTAAAGGCACCCACGATAGGAGAAAGCGTAGTGTGTGGCAACGTTTCTTTTTTTAAATAGGACTTAATATAAATCAAATGAAAGAACACGTGAATCACTCTATAAATGTTGTGATTAGACAAAGAGCCTTTCGTCACCCAATCGTTTCGAGTGCCCAGGTCATGGACAAAGAGAACAAAGAATGTTGTTAATGTCAAAAAACAACTACAGTAGGCGAGTTAAATGCAGTCGGGGTCTGAGGTGAAGCACCCCCCGTCGTCCGCACACCTCGCCTCACACACCCGCAACTGTATTGCTGTCCTGTCATATAGGAGCACTAGCGCATTCCCACACACATTCCACAGCTCTGCACTCAATTCGTGCACCAACTGTAGATAGTTGTAGAGTTAGGGTCACCCCAGATGGATTTATTAGGGTTCAAGATATCATGGGAATGAGATGTCAGTAGTGTATGTATAGGTAATTCCAACATTTCTGTTGGATATCACGCACCTAAATCTCAAGAAGCCTTTTAGTTGATATTGATACATACGGTGAACAACCTCATACTCTGACCCATCACGTCATGTCCCTATTACACTCACACAATTAACAACTGATGTTTTGTTTACAGTTACACCATGTACAACATGTGTGCGTTTTTAATAATAATTAAAAATTAAGAATACCTTCTTGTCCATTTTCTTTGGATCACTATCCATAACTGTTATACCTTACCTTTATTCATCTTATATTTTTTAAATATTTCTTTAAAAAATATAAAAAGGGGTCCACCAGAATCGGGTGCAGGGTCCAAGACACCGGTGGTTAGGACCCCAGAGACAGGAACCTCCTCAAAATACTGCTTTCTGTATCAGACCCTTGGTTTAGCCTCCTAACGAATCTCTAGAGGTTATTATTAATACCATAAGTATAATTATAACAAAAAAATGCCATCCCCTTGACATTTTTCCTTGGTCGCCTTCTACTTGACACCACCTTCAGAGTGGGGGTGGTTTTTTCTTTATCAGAATTTCAAGAACCACGTGGTAATATGCCCGAATAGTTAAACATGATTGTGGAAATTTACCCCAACTAATAATAGTAATATTTGAATGTGCAGCTTGTGGAATACATTAAAACTTGAATGTCATGCAGTTATTGAATAACGAGGTAACTTACACAAGTCTCGAATGCACTGATACGTCACAAACAAGTTTTATAGCAATTCAACTTCAAGTCTAAAATGACATTGTATTTTTTTTTCAGTTGGACATGACAGACTTCTATGATGACGATTACGACGACCTCGACACTGATTCCGATGAGGAAGTGGACGGAGGCGATGGGGACGGTGACGACAGCGGGAACGGCGAGTCGTGAGGCTGCGCCCCGCACCCTGCCCGCGATCTCCCGTGGCGGACGGACGGACAGACCACGCCGACACCGGTAACACCTCTTATAACACACGGATACGACCTTCTTCTACCGGCTTGAACATAATGTAACGACTAAAAGCTATATGGAACTTATCGGATTCTTCCTTTCTTGATAAATTTCGGGGTTTAAATTACCAACCTCCTTTTGTGCGACTATTTAAAAATAGTTAGTTCATTTTTATTATATTGACTGAAAACCAAAGCAGTTTTGAATCGCGTCGTTCTTTTTTCCCGACATGCACACTTTTTCTGTATGCTAAATTGGCAAAGTTTAGTTTCCTTGCAGTTACGTTGGCAAGGCTACAGCACAGTCATGAGTTGTGACTTCATTTAACGACTGACTGCCCATGCGTGCTACAGCCGACTTCCGTAGTTATACACTCAGGTTATACAACCAATATTACATGCTGCTGCAGTGTTAATATACACATTAATTAAATGTAACACAACGCTGAGTTTAGAATTCATTTATACTTGAAATTAATGTGGAACACTGAAACTTCTTCACTCTGAGCTTTAAAAGATATAAGATAGTCTCCACTAAAAACAGTTTGTTTTATTATTTTTCTTGTGTCGCTTATCTTTCCTATTTTAGCAAGTTAGTCACATTTCATTGCCCTTATTGAAAACGAAAACTTATTTGTCACATTTTCTGTAAAAAACGGCGCTTTTCAGTTATGGTTTTTAATTTGAACTATAATATAATTGATTTGAAATTAATGGATTGTTTTCACCGTGTTATACTGATTACGAACATCTTTATGTATGTCAGATGTTCCGTAGATTCTGTTGGTTTTGAAATAGTTTACCACGCAACTATAGGTATTCAATAAATGAGAAAGCGGGGAACAATACAACTCCCAAAAAAAAATTCATGAAATTGAGACTCATACTCAGAAAAAGAAGATTATTATTATCAAGACAGAAATTATAATATGAATAATAAAATAATTTGTGTAACGGATGACATATAAATAATTCCTCCGGATCTATATAGTAACGTGAATGATCGTGATTAGAAAGTATTGTGTATCTAAACAGTAGAATATTAATGAACTATTTTTGAAAATCTAATTATATGAATTATTTACCATAAACAATTGCATAATTATATCAGACTATTTAATGCATTTGAATTGTAAATGATGTTTATTATTTTCAGTTGTCCGTACCGCTTGCCTGAACTGGATAGTTAATATTAATTTTATTATAATAACAGTGAATGAGTCATTCTTGTTTTTATTGTAATATCTCTATGGCATACGTGGCCATTATGTAAATGTTAGAATCTTTCTGAAATAGACAATTATATACTTAATTAGTTTTGTTTATATTATGTGTAACAATACTTCTGTGATTGTAAAACATTATTGCCTGAATATTCGTTTGTCTTTATGTTTAATTTTATTATTTTCTGATTATTAGAATCATTAAAAGGTAATAACAATAATTTCTGGCATTTTAATTTCTGAAACACAGTCATAATTAGATAATACTTAGTGGTTATTTGTTTGTGCCGTTGTGTGGAATGACATACAGATATTATGCACTAGCAAGGCAATGTAGCCATTTAACCTGTTTGTGTTCTAATATCTCTTATAGTTTCCATGCTCCATTCATTTGATCCTAAAAAAAACAGTGTGTACAGATATTCTATAACTTAACATTTTCAATGATTCTGGAGTATGCTCAAATCATATTATGATAATACTAAAGAATGATATACAGTACATTAATAAGAATGTTTAGTGATTCATGAACGAAATTATTTGTAATGTATATTAAGCAAAAATGAATTTTAATGGTTAGTGTGCACTAAGTTAAATTTATATAGATTTGTAATGTAATACTTGTATGATTTGTATTTTTAAGAGTTAGACTACCTGCGACTTTGGCTTCTAAATTCCTATTAAGCTATATTTAACTTGTTATCTCCGATCGCGATGCTATTTCTTTACATTTAATGCGTTAATAGATACCTAATTTTATTTGTCTCAGTCAAAACATAATATTTTCGAAAATTCTGCTAAAATCGTCCAAAAGTTATTCATTAGTTAGATGTAAGTTAGAGTAAGCGGTTTGGAAAATTATCGTAGGAAAAAATCACGATGAGAATGTTAATTACGTATTAAATAATAAACAGAATGTGTTTGGATGAGTATTGCCATTTTTTATTACTCCCTATTAATCCTATGAAAGCGTCATTGAAACAACAACTACATTTAAGACTTTCTGAAGTACACAATAAAATTAATAGACCAAGGAATACAACAATCTCAACATGCAAAGGAGATAGTACCTTTGTGGCATATCCACCCTGCCACCAACTGAACACCAAATTAACTAATTACGCTTATAAACACGTAATTATTTCATTTTTGATGATTTTCATAGTTCTCGTATGGCGATCTTTACCTCCAAATATCTCGGCAACGTGACACTTTAGTACACCATATTGCCGACATTTTTAGTTTGTTTATGTGTCCTCCACCCACATAATATACCAATTTCAAGGTGCGCCGCAACTTGGAAAAAAAATCAGAATGGCGGCAGGGTGGCTAAGACAGCTTCCATAAAAAAATGTTCGAACTCCTTTGTTTACTCTCCCAGAAGGCGTCCAATTTATCATAATCATCAGGTTATCTATAATCATTTATTTAATATTTTGTACTGACTGGTGGGATATAAGTGTTAACATGATAACGTCGCCACAATGACTGTCCAAATCTAGTACCAAAAGACAACCCTATCCAACTGCGTAGAGCTACTTTTACCGCCGTTTACGTAGTCTACGCAGTTGGATAGGTTTGTCTTGCATGGCAAGGGCACGGCACGGGCGTATTATCCCCGTAATTACACTATCAAGTTAAAAGACATCTTCAAGACTCTTTTGGTCGTTTAATGTTAACGGCGAGTACATCCCTCATTCCGGTTCACCGACGGCGACGACGACGTCTCAATATAAGCAGAGTCGGGGTGAAATAATATGGTCAAATAAAATAAGGTCTTGTCCATTCATGGTCCAAAATTACGTCATCATTTGTAAGAAAAACTGAACTTTTATAGAAAATAGTGGATTGATGTGCTCGATTTTATAGAACACATTTTTAGAAACTGTAATGGTAGTAGTGCAGTAAGCTAGCCTAGTCTAGCTTGCCTTCCATGCAGGAGGGTCTGTATTCGATTCCGGCCCGTAGGTATCTCTGACTTTTTGAATTCATGTGCGGATCAGAATTTGATTATCACTTAAAACATCGTGAGGAAACCTGCACACCTGAGAGGGCTCCATAAAATTCTCGATGGTGAGTTTAGTCTGCCAACTAGCACCAGGCCCGCGTGGTGGATTAAGGCCTAAACCCTTTTCATTCTGAGAAGAGGCCCGTTCCCAACAGTGGGACAGTATTGGGCTAGTTATATGTATGTTATAATATAGTTTTCTAAATGAGAGTTAATATTTTTGCTCTTGTTTTCTACGCTACTGTAATACCTATAGTAGGTTTTAAGTTATAAGTGATTGCATAATTATATAGAGGTCGAAATAGGTCTTTCGGATACTAAAATAGCTCCATATTTGGGGGGTGGGGAATCGACTCCACAAGTGGGGTGCTTTTGTCGATAAAATTTAGTGTATATACTGCCCTTATAGTTTTATCACTACAAATTCGGTCACATTATATAAATTACCTTTCAAACATAGTGTGCCCGGACACGGGCACTATGCATACTATTATCTATGACGGGCACTAGCCATTTACCATATCTACGTTTCGCAAAGCCTCGCCACACACGTGCGGACGGTGCAACAGCGGCCACTCGAAATGTATGGAAACAGCTTGTGGCTGTAGCGAGAGGCCCATGTGCAAATGGCTTTAAAATCAAACCATTATATAAAAAAACTGTTTAATATTTTTGTTGGTTTGTTACGAAAAACAGGGCGCCACTAGCATAAAATAGCTTCTCTTTCAAAATAACTTCTCTGGTAAAAATTCATATTACTCAATTTTTACGCAATACGTTTATCGCCCTAAAAAACACAACACTGATAAATATAAAAAAAATCCGTCTATAGATGTAGATCTGTAATTCTGCGTGGAATGGAGCACAATTCATAAAGAGAAAAAAATTACAAATGACGTTTATACTAAACGTCAAGTCAACGTCAAACAGCGTTGCCAACTTTACGTGTTTTTACGTAGATCTACGTACTTTAGGCCTTTCCTGCAAACCTACGAACTTCAGTCCCAGAATCTACGTATTTTCTAGAAAAGGCGATTCGTCTCAAATGTTTTCTTTATTGTCCCAATTTGCACATAATATCTGAAAACCAGCGTTTCGACATTTTGTTTTTTTTTAATGTCGCAGCATTATGCTGAGATAGGAGATCCTTTCTTTTATTGTTTTTGTTTCTGTAACTGCCTGTGTGAGTCCAGAATAAATAATTGTCTTTCTTTCTTTTACATAGTGCAAAGGAAACCATTCATATTGGGCCCAAAATCGAAAGTGTGTCCATCCAATCCAACGGAAAAAAATGTTTTCAATCCGTTTGGAACACCATCCTAAGCATTTGGTACTATGACACCAAAGCGGTAGAACCATCAGAATAGCAGCTGCATAAGTTTGAAAAATCTGATTTCCCATACATTTGACCAAAAATAAATGTAAACAAAACATATGTGTATGTACATGGACTTATTTAGTGGGTCATTCTTAACTTTTTGCCATGACTGTAATTCTGTAAGTGTGCCTGTAATATATAAAAAAAACGAAAAGTTCGATTTTCCGCTTAGATTATGGGTTTAAGTATATTTGTGTTCTATGTTTTGTGCATACCATGTGTTGTGCTAGGTTACTAACATAACATCACGCCTGTATTCCCCGAAGGGTTAGGCAGAGGTGTATAAACACCCTCGTTTCGCCGTCATGTTTAAGTCCCATGTAATAGGGGGCGACCCTATTGCCACTAACCGGGCACAAATCCAAACTCCGGGCTGCTACTGAGAAATTCTTGATGGAAAAACCCAATAACGTTTTGCCCGACGTGGGGATTGAACCCAAGACCCTATGCTCAGCAGTCGCGCTTGCGACCACTAGACCAACAAGGCAGTTAAGGCAGCAAGGTTACTAATTCTCGCAAATAAAACAGTGGTAAACATTTTCATAATACTATTTTCAATTATTTTTTAATACTATTTCTAAGGTCGGACTAGAACATCTTCCAATTCTATAGATGGAGGGCGTCTCGCATTTGGTTCGCCATGCGCAGGTTAAAAACCTCAATACGCACATTACGTGTGACCATTTTCCGATGGTAGGTCGAAGTGATCAATGGTCGGTTCAAACGAGATTTTCGGTTTTTGAGAAATGTTCATGTCAACTGCGCCTTAAACAACGTGTTTAACTATTATAAAGTCGCTGCGGCTTTACTCAACGCATATCATATTTTGATCAAAGACAACGTCCACGCACAAACATTTTTAGAGCTTATCAGAGACAGGATTGAAATGCCCAACAGGTTAGCCGATCTTCTCTGCAGGTACAATTACAATAGGCCAAGAACTATATTCTGATCCGTCTCCGCTGACCTTCCAGCTTACAACGATATACCAAGGCTCACAGAAAAAGAAAAATTCGAATTTAACTTTTTTTTCACACTTACAGAATTACAGTCATGGCAAGAGTTAAGAATGACCCACTAAATAAGTCCATGTACATACATATATGATATGTTTACATTTATTTTTGGTCAAATGTATGGGAAATCAGATTTTTCAAACTTATGCAGCTGCTATTCTGATGGTTCTACCGCTTTGGTGTCATAGTACCAAATGCTTAGGATGGTGTTCCAAACGGATTGAAAACATTTTTTTCCGTTGGCCGTTGACTTTCGATTTTGGGCCCAACTTTCTATGAAACATGAATGGTCTCCTTTCAAGCGTCTGTTTTCTGCGATCAATTTAATGAAAATCAACATCAGAAATAGACTTTCCGCTAAAACACTAAAAGGCTTACTTTCCACGAAGTGGTTTAAAAAAAACCACGAGCCTTCGCAGGAACATATGAAACGTTTTAATAAATTGTATAAATTCAATTTGCCTGAAAATAGTAATGAAATCGAATAATTTTAATAAATTGCATAACAAAATACTCGTTTTATTTAGAGTTACCCTCTGTATTTCACTCAAAAAAAGTACGTAGATCTACGAACTTTTCATGCGCAAATTTTACTAATTCTACGTAATTTACTATTCTGGCCTACGCCTTTTTCAAAATCCGAGTTGGCAACACTGACGTCAAATACGTCATTTATTTATGAAGAAATTACGATCAAATGCGATGGAACAATTTTACGAAACTTGAATAATTTTTATATTAAACTATAAGAGTTAATTGACATATATTTTTATGTAAACCTTTAAAAATTAAAATGAGTTGCGTTAGTGAATTATCACAGTCTAATGAGTATCTTAGTTTTAGAAGCAGTATTCCACTGAGGAAAATAGTCGTAGACCCGGACGGATCCAAGGTAAACAAACTTTATCAAACACCATTTATCTATGTAGAAATTTGGCTAATGCGGGTTATATTAGTAACCTGACCTACTTTTCTTTAATCAAGATTTCGTACATACTAACAGTTCTGCATATTTTTAAACATATCTATCTCTTTGTTTACGACTTTCTCAGGCTTGGAGAATTTTCGATAGTGGTCCAAAATCTGTAAGCTGCCCCTTGATATGTCTGCCGCCAGTGTCTGGTACCGCGGACGTATTTTTCCAGCAAGTCATGGGGCTTGCTTCAAGGGGGGTCCGAGTAATAGCAGCTGAACCTCCACCATACTGGAATATGAAAGAATGGTGCGATGGCTTCAAAAAGCTCATTGAATACCTTGAACTTGATAAAGTACATGTATTTGGAGCTTCCTTAGGTTGGTATTCATGTATATTCTAACATACTTATTCACTAAAAGTCGTTAGTCACTCATTAGGTTTTATTTAATTTAACAAGTTTATCAATAAAAAGTACTTAAGTACAGAGTGTCGTCATTGTAATTTCCATAATGAGCAGAACAAATTCTCAATATTTCTTGACGCCGAGTTGTTCATACAATAAAGAAAAGAGATAAACAACATATAAGTCTTATCATTGTCTCGTTTATTTCTTATACATTCTTACCAGAATCAATAGGTTAAAATTATTTTTATTATATGTTTCATAATTAACAACCTCTAATCATAATGTACGTTTAACATTTTTAGGTGGATTTATAGCACAGAAGTTTGCAGAACTAACAAGTAATTGTCCCCGGGTTGCATCTCTTGTTCTCTGTAACACATTTACGGACACAGCAGTATTCGAATACCATGACTCTGCAGCCCTCTTCTGGCTCCTACCTTCATTGGTGTTGAAAAGAATGCTCATGGGCAACTTCACTACTGACAAAGTTGATAAAAGAATGGCTGAATCTATTGACTTCATGGTTGAAAGAGTGAGTAAGAAATGAAATATCTATGAAAAAAATTGTATACAGTGGGATCCGCTCATAACAAAAGCGAAAGAACTGCAATATTTGGTTTTAATAAGCCAACATCATTATAAACAGAAGAAAATTCAAATTTTCTCGAAACTATATATCTAAAAGCGGTTAGTTGCTATAACCGCAGTTGTCTGGTTGTTGTAAATAGCCTTTACTCTTAACAATTTCAATGAAACCTAAACTAAGTGGTGTTCTTAATTAAGACGTAATAGATGGATTCAACTGTAATTATGTCATGCTCTATTGAGCAATTATAAAACTTAATACATACAACAAAATCGAATGATACTTTAGACATGAAATAAGGCTTGAAACATGATATTGTAATGGTGTAACAAATTTCCTGTTCTCACAATATCTTACAAACAAGAATCATAGATTGTAATCTAAAGATATTTGAATGGTAATTTAATTTTAATCTTTAACCTTTTGATCGCCCCAGTCGGTTTTATACAAGTAAAAATTATTTCATGCCCGCGTCTCCTCTGTCATATTTATACGACTGAGGCTACACCGGCACGAAAACCTTTGTCGTATAAATCCGACTAGGGCGGTCAAAAGGTTAAAAATCATAGCTGCTTCGTTGGTCTAGTGGTAGCAAACGCAACTGCTGATCTTTTGCTGAGTGAGGTCTTAGGTTCGATCGCCAGGTTGGACAACTTGTTTTTAAGTTTTTTCCATGTGGAATTCCTCCTGTGGAATTTTTCCGTGTGGAGTTTGGAGTTGTGACTGGTTGATGGCAATAGGCTCGCCTCCTATTACATGAGACTTAAACATAACGGCGAAATGAGGGTTTTCCTATACACCGCTGCCCAACCCTTCGAGGAATACAGGTGTGATGTTATATTATATTATTATTTATTTTTAGCTGGAATCTCTAAACCAATCAGAGCTAGCATCAAGACTGACTTTAAACTGCACACCTTGTTACATACAACCTCAAGCTATAGTCAACTTACCCATTACCATAATGGATGTGTGGGATGAATGTGCTTTGAGCTCTCGAGTTCGCGAGGATCTGTACAAGTCCTACCCTCAAGCAAAACTAGCTCATTTGAAAAGTGGCGGCAACTTTCCGTACTTGAGCAGAAGTGATGAAGTCAATTTGCATTTATTAGTGAGTATGATATTTACTGTTCCTTATATGATATTTGAATACCAGCTATTTCATTTGGCCAATGTTTAAACAACCTGCAGAAGTGATGAATATACTTACATGTGTATTTTTAAACACTTGTGCATACATAACACAAACGTGTTTTTTGAATAAATTTTATTGTAAATAGTATTCTAGAATATGTGCAAGGCAGTGGCGGAACTATAGGGTGGCAGGGCTGGCAAAATGCCACGGGCCCACGGCGCGACGGGGCCCCCGACCAGTGGCGGATTTACCATCAGGCTGAGTAGGTTGGAGCCTAGGGCGGCAGGTTAGATTTTAGGGGCGGCAATTTTTTTGTGTTTGTAAATGCACCCAAGATACAGGAGAAATCGGAGTGAGGAGTACGTTTAAAAAAAATAAAAAAGGTCGCCCAACAATCGCTTGGTTACAACGTGCTGGGGCCCCATCCAATTGAATTTGCCACGGGCCTCTGATGGTATAGTTACGCCACTGCTGCAAGGCAAAATAAATATTTACGTAATTTTTTCTACTCGTTTCAGATTCATTTGCGGCAATTCGATGGTACAGACCTATCGGCGTCATATCTCAGTCTTCACAAAATGCCAACGCCTACAAATATAAACACACCGGAGGAAGGCACAGTCAGCTACTTTAATCAGAGAGAAAAAATCGTTAAAATCTCTTAAACAGATATTCTATATTTATCTTATATTCTCTCTCTTATCTTGCATTTCTATTATTAGTTATTGTAATAACAGGTTTAACTCGTTTTGTTTGTTGTGACTAAAACCCAATTGTGTTTTATATCATCCGTATTTCATTACCTGTCTGAAGATAATATTATAATCTGTAATCTACATACCTGCAAACTAAATGTAGTTTCAAAACAAGTTTTATTTCCACATGCAAGTTATTAACCTTTTCAACGTACACAGAACGCGATGCCTCGCCAGCGCCAAGCTTTAAATATAAAACGAAATATTAGTAAACAGTAGTGATGAGCTGATGACCTGTTAAATACAGTAAACTTATTTTTATAACATAGTTGAAATGAAAAGAGCTTCTAATGAAGTTGTGGCGCTGGAAGCACGATAATCTGTAACTTCTATTGAAGTCCGTGGCGGTGAAAAGGTTAAAAACATCACAATGGAAATGTAGCCTTTCATAATAACAATGTTTAAAGTAGAATTAAGTTTTTATACAGGGAATAAGGTGGATGCTTGCTTTTCACATAGGAACGTTGATTTCTCATTTTATATGAAGTTTCTATGGACATTTTACAGGCCCAACTACATGTCTTATGTTGGTCGATTATTACTCGTAAACTTATTTAGTTTGATAATTTTTCTTCTCATTTTGGTATAGTACAGTTACATACTTCTATTGTAAATTGTGACATTCAAATATAGCGGATTTGCTGGTAGGGGGTGGGGACACGTAACTCTAAAAAATGACCACTTTACAAGCTACTCTTTAAATACAGGGACCCGCCCTGTATCAAAAGTGTTCATTTCATACCCCCAATATGTATTTTTAAAGACCTATTTAACCGTACACCACACGAAGGAGTACCAATGCGAACAAAAAACAAAATATGACCACTTTATAGACGAAGAGATCGTGCCTTAAAAAAATGCTTTGTAGGAGTTATAATTATGTATAACCATATCAAATGTCAGCTTTATATCATTAATAGTTTGCGAGTAAAACGGCTGTGACATACAGACAGCGAAACCACTGAACTAAGAATGAGTGTAGTTTACTAACAGTAGAATAAAATCGTTGTAAAATGTTAATTTAAACATAATTTAAAAAGGCGATGATGAATGTCACGTAAAAGTATTGTTACGGTTTTTTGATAGTTATACAGTCTGGCCTGGTAGGTCTGATAGTAACTTTGACCATGAGAGGGGTTAATTACCTACTAGCTTATAAGTATAATGCGAACTAATCTAGAACCAGTTTTGCTTTAAAATTTACTAAAACCGAATTTGTGTTATCAAATTTGTTTTTTGCTTGGTATGAGAATTCTGTTTTACTCAATACGTAAGGACAATCCAGACAACATTCCAATAAACCTAACGAACATTTTTATTAGATACAAAATCTTAAAAATGTATAACAAGTTGGAGAATTTAACTCTAAGGAAGCTTATGAAAGACTTATTTAAATTAATTTGGATTTGAATATTGACTAGTCTAATTGTAGTGATGAAAATAGGTATATATTTTTTATAAGTTTTTATTTTCTCCAGAGTTATTTAACAATAAATAACTTAAGATGATCAACTAATGAGATATTATTTGTTTCAAAAATATTGCATAACTTTACATAACAACTTTATTACACTGGAACTGACTGTATTGTACAATGTATGAAAATAAATGCGTCTTATTGCAATTAACTATTCAGTTTTCATTCAGAACTAGTCCCTAATGCACCAAGTTACACAACAAACATAGCTACATATAAAATGTAGAGACAATCTTCATATTTTTAATGACGTGTAATAATATATTCATTAGATCTATGTGTCCTTTTCTAGTTTTTCTAATTTTTGTAGCTGTTGTGTGTGGTACACCCTCTTCTCTTTTTGAGACCTTAATGCTTTTTCTCTTTCCTCATCATCTGAAAAGTATTCTGATAAGCAATCATCTTCGTTGGCTATAGCTGAAGCTGGTAATGTAGATCCTTTTTCTGTGAACGCATTAAGTTTGACTAGAGGCTCCACATAATTTTCTGAAACTTCAGGCTGACTTTTGATATGTGAGTTGTGCGCTGTCACTGTAGAATATATCGACATGGCCTGAAAAGGGATGTCGTTTTAATATTGCATCAAACTTCCTCGAAATTATTAATCAATAAGTTTATGAACAAAACTATAGCACCGTAATTCTTCACGTCGATATCGAAAAGACGAATGAAGGATTAAGTTAAGAATATTATTGTTCACAAATCTTCTACAATCATCTAAATTCTTTGATGTACAAAGTACCTGAGCAACTAAGTTTGAGACGTCTCCTGCATTCGCCGGTAAGATGAGAGTGTTGTTCGTCTTCGCTAACTTATTGAACGCAGACACGTACTGCTCAGCCAGTGTCAGAGAAGCGGCATGCTTGCTATCCTGTGTGAAGAGATTTAATATTTCATTCTACAATTTAATTTATCCCCGACTGCCTGACAAGTTAATCCGAAGGAAACTATGTATAATCTTGTATGAACCTTATTCTAAATAAATAATCATCACCGTTTTTCCACGGCTCGCGACACGACATTACAAAATGTGGTGACGTATCTGAACGTCAAAAAAACAGCAAGAAAAATTAAGAAATGCGTAATATGATAACATCCTATACATAAACGATAAAAAGAAATTATACCTGACTGGTAATTTATTTTAGCTAACAATTACCCAACACTCAGAACTCGTTGTTGGTACCGAGAGAAACGGTTGTAAAATCTGATTCCCATTCACTCGGTAGTCTAATTATGGTTTATGCAATTAAGGCAAACCTCTTGTGCATTATAGGTATACAAAAGACACAATATAACTGACCCGTGCGCCTAGTGCACTGCCAATGAGCTTGAGCCCACGCGCGCGCGCCTCCGCCACAGCGAGCATCGCCTGCGCTTCACCAGACGCCTTGTTTATCTGTTCTTGTTTCTCAGCCTCTGAAAGGCATAACAATCAATATTAATGTTTTATAGTCAATATTTTTGAAAAAAGAGTGAAGATAACTTATCAATAAACTCCCAAGCCACATCTGACGGAAGATAAGTCGCCGATCTTCCGCCGTACACACCGTACACATCTGACTGAAGATGCGTTACTAAAATTCCTCGGGTAATTTACGCAGCGGAAGATCGGCGACGCATCTTCTCTCAGATGTGGCTTGGCTCTAAAAATGGTGTGCAGTGTTTAACCTTTTGACCGCGCATGTCGAATTTATACGACAGATTTCGTACCCGAGTTTTCGTACCCGTGTCGCCTCAGTCGTATAAATATGACTGAGGAGACGCGGACACGAAAACATTTTTATTCGTCGTATAAATCCGATTGGCGCAGTCAAAAGATTAATAGAAAATGTGTAAATAGTGTGTGAATGTTGTATGCATATAGAACGTCACACTGCACACTGCTGTGGCATAAGTGCAGTCTTGTAATATACTCCATAATATTTGAAGGCATAACAAATATTTGGTTTAATTTAAAATAGTAATGTAGATTTCATAGTTTACTAGTGTATAATGTTCACCTGATGCCAATATTCTGGATTGACGCTTGCCCTCAGCAACATTAATATCTGCGGCCCGCACACCCTCGGACTCCAAGATGGCGGCTCTTTTCCGCCGTTCTGCTTCCACTTGCATCTGCATAGCTTCGTGTATTCGTGTCGGCAGTTTTATATCCCCTGTAAACATTAAAATATCCCTGTTTCGTTAGAGTAGGTCATGGTCATCAGTAATGGATGGAGAATAAAATGCAGTTGTTGATAAATAATATTTAAAAAAGAAACATAACTTAAAATAATATCACGCCTGTATTCCTGAAGGATTGGGCAGAGGTGTATAGTAACACCCTCATTAAAATTTTGCCATTATGTTTAAGTCCCATGTAATAGGGGGCGAGCCTATTGCCATCAACCGTGCACAAATCTAAACTCAGGGCTGCTGCTATTGAAGAATTCCACATGGAAAAACCCAATAACACTTTGACCAACCTGGGGATCGAACCCAGGACCTCATGCTCAGCAGTTGCATTCGCAACCACTAAATCAACGAGGCAGTTAAAAAAAAGAACAGTATTACATAATAAATAATTGTAATGTCAAATTAAGCTAATTTTACTTTTGGCAAATGATGAAACCATTTACGATTTTGAGTAATCGGCATCTAGAGATTAATTGTTTAACTATTTTCATAAACATTGTACAGTCACCACATGTAATCATTCACCCTCTTGCCACTGTCCTCAGTTTAGCCATATTATACAATGACTAAACCCAACATTGTATAATACAGAATAATTTAAATAAAGGGTAATCAAAATTGTAATCGCTAAGTAATAATTGTTTATGAACTAATTTTTACAACTGTCACTCAAATATATAGAAAAAAACCCTTACGAATTTCATATCGCAGACATGTGATGCCCCAAGCTTCACTGGCCTTATTGATAGCATCCACTATGGCCACGTTCAAAGATTCTCTCTCTCTGAACACTTTATCAAGTGATATTTGACCAAGTTCAGAACGCATAGTTGTTTGAGCAAGCTGCGTAATGGCAAACTCGGGATCTTCAACACCGTACGATGCTGGAATAAAAACAATTTTATTTTTATAAAAGGCATGCAACAATTTTATTTTAATACAGTATAATAAACAATCTTACCTAAATAAGGGTCAATAACCCGAAGATATAGTACTCCATCAATGCTCAGTGTAACATTGTCAGATGTGATGGCACTCTGTTTGGGAACATCTATTGCTATCTCCTTCAAGCTCTGCACATACTTAATCTTATCTACTATGGGCCACAGCAGATTCAATCCAGGCTCTAATATCCTGTGAAATTTACCCATTCGCTCCACAATCCATGCCTATAAACATTGAATACTGAATGGTAACACAACAATATACTAGATGACATGAGACTTTCATAACTGAAAACCATAATTAAAACGTGTTTCTGTACTTTGTAGTAAAACTCTGGTAAAAATACATGTTGCTTATATCATATTACTGTAAAAGTAGGCTTAAATACTTTAATTTATAAACATTAGTACATTAGCGATATAAATTACTTACTTCTTGTTGTGGAACGAACATAACAATAGTATTAAGCGGGGTCGTAGATCGACTTCTTGTTGTTGTTATGCTGTACAAAAAACGGGCATTGTTTTGATATTCCACGTTAAAAAAATTCTGAAAACAATTCATTTATTGTAAGGTTAAGTACGTCAATACCTATCTAAAATTATTATATAAATAAATATTTAACAAACAATACCGACCCGTAACGGAAGAGCCCTAGTGAAAAAAAATCTGGAACGAGAGAACATTTTTATGAATTTCTAGGATATTTTCATTCCATAAAATTCTCTTTTTTAGAATGTATTCACTATTCAGCTTCAGTCAGAATCAGAATGAAATTTATGAAATGTCAAAATTGTCAAATCAAAAAATCAAAATTCAAATCAAAGAGTTTATAAGTATAGTGATGTCCAGAATGTGTTTGATTATTTGTATTAATTGATACGAAAATCGACTATTTATAATATTCACCAACTGAATCGAATATTTTAAATAATCGAATAACTAGATATCACTATTCATATATTTATTAGGTCCCATTTTGGCTGTACAGCAAGAAACAATGCTATGGTAAAAAGAGAGTTTAACAAGAAACAGTCACACAATAATATTGTTTCGATATTGACGTTTGGCATAACCACAGTAAGTTTTCTCTTGCTTTGTACATTTAATGTAATAATAGTAATACATTGTATATACAATGTGAGACCTACAATATCTGCAGTGTAGCATGGTGCGGGTGACAGCATATTAGATATTTGATTTTATTTGTATATTTTGGCAGCCAGACAATAACATTTTGGCAAGGTACATACATTTATTTAATTTACTACAGTTATTACTGATTCCGTATTTTACGATTGTGATATTTAGAGTGCAACTGAAATATTAAGTAAGTCATGATTGTAAAGTTCGTCTAATGTCACCCGCACCACGCTACACCGCAAAAAGTGTAGATCTTAAGTTGTGACTTGAATATTAGGTCAAAATATCTGAGAAAAATACTATCATTTTCCTATCTTTGGGGGGGATAATTATAAGTGGGTAATCGACCCCACATGGCAGGTGGTTTGGTTCATAAAATTAAATGTACTACATATCCGAACACATTGTATATAAATCTCAATTTTACACATTGAGAATGGAGAGTACCTAAACAAACTATCACGAGAAATAAAAACCTCTAAAAGTTTACAAATATTTAAAACTAAGTTAAAATCTATTATTATTGATAGAATTTAAATCCGGCCCTAGTTTATGTCTTTATTTTACCCACAAAATTTTGATTGTTGTTACGCATGAATCTTTTGCTGCTAACCTTCAATGTCTACGCTAGTTAATTATTGTTGTCTTCTTTTAATATTTGTGCGAAAATCAATTTTCTGAATTCATAACTAAGCAGGTATGATTTTTTTTTAATATCTAAAAAAATATTATTGCATGCAAATAAAAATTATTTGAATTTTGAAATTTTAACACTTGCTTTAAAATAGTCATCAGTGGTACTTTAGGTGGCCCGCGGCTTAGTACCCCCTTTCCCACTAACCTTGTATAGTTAAAATATTTCTCATTAATTGAAATTTGTAGTTCTTTTGAGTAAAAATAAAGATTCTTTAACGACAAATTACAGGCATCCATGTATAGTTGGTCGTTTTGATTATAAATCTTACTTCATTATACAAACAAACACATTTAGTCGATTTTTTTATTATCGTTTATACATCATCGATTTTATGTACTGGCAATATTTCATGTTGCGTGATTATTGAGCGGTAAATTCAAAATAAATATTTCAAGTTTGAAGTCTGAGGTTTGATCAATAACATCGGGATCTATGCACAGAGTACGTAACCACTATGGATCTATGAGGATCTATTGTGTAAAGTATTTTAAACATTAACGAAGCCTTACCAAATACTTTAAAATGGATTGCACGTCTACAAAAACCAACAGCTCTACGTCTGATATTTCACCTACATCAAGTCTGTCAGCTAAAATAAGACGATTGCAAATAGAGGAAAGCCTTCTTCTTCAGAGTATAAATAAATGTGTAACGGAGGGCTGTCAAACAGAAAGCGAAATTGAAGCAACAAGTTTCTTAAGATTTTCAGAATTCAAAGCTTTTTCAGCAAAAACCAAGAATTCGCATAGAGAAATAAAGTTATTATTTCAAGATATAAAGACTAGCACGTCTTCTAAAGAAATGTTGAAGTTACTTGGTAAGTTATATTATTATCTAACATAAAAGTTATAAAATATAACTAACTCGTAAACGCAAAGAAAGGAATATACTTATAATATTACACCGTATGGAATATTTACAATAATGCAACAGCACATTTTCATTTTTTTTTCCTGACTGCTTTATCTTCTCTTGCGGACCGTTTCTACGTAACCGGGCAATCATTGACGAGACCTGAAGGGGCTTCAACCAAAGCAACGGCATATAATATTGCAGGGGTCACCAATTAGTTTCGCTCGGGGACCGTTGTAAAAAATGAAATGACCATCGCGGTCCGCACGACATTTTATAGAAAAACTAATTTATTAACAAAGATAATGCGGGGGATACATTTTTATTAAATTACGTACTCTGTAGTGCAAGTTGCTGTGTTCTCGCGTCCGGATGCGGACCGCGGTCCGCCATTTGGCGACCCCTGTAATATTGTCTTCTTTTATATAGCGTGACTAATCGCAGTTTTTACTTGTGTTCACCCCGGACACAAGATGCGTTGTCTATTCTGTCCTTCAAAAGAAAGTTCTCTTACACCCATATTATTATACCATGATCCCTGCAGAAGGTGTAGTTTTGCTTGATGCATCCGTCGTGCCATTCATTTTATAAAGGTAAGTCCATAATAAGATTTTATTTTTAGATATTGATGACGTAAAAAGAAGTACTCTTGAGTTGGAGAGTAGTATCAAGGCATTTAAATCATATTTACAGACAGAATTAGCTCGTCTTAAATCCGCTGAGCAAAACCTGAATAAATCTGTAAGTATATTACGTATGTCTTTGTAACATTAAAGCTTTTTGAAGTGCCTATTTATTTGTTAAAATCATTACATTTATCTATCAATATCATACATGTATTTTAGCTAAACGAAAATCCAGTTTTAATCAATAAGTTGAAAAGGCAGCCGAGAATACAAACTGCAAAATACAACGAGATCATGCCCAGCCCGGTAAAGACAATGATGAATTCCCCATTCAAGTGTTTGGTAAGACTATTCTTCTATCATATGTTTTTCTTCTTTATTCTTCTCCTTGACATCTAAAACTTGAAATAAAACGGTATTTTTTTTAGGAAGTTCATCAATTTCAAGAATTCATGATGAATAGTGCAAATCGATACGGTGGATGGAAAGAATATCATCATAATATATTTGTAAATTATTGGCAAAAACATTTTGGGTCTCAAGTCAATGCCTCTTTTGATGAAACTGAACATACCGTGGAAAATTCTCCAATATTTCATTTGTTTTCACGTGAACTACTTCCACAATTACAAGGTTATTTTTTAGTGTGTAAATTATTTATATATTTTTATACGCTTAAGCGTTGAATCCACTAGCCAGTTAAATTGCGCAAGTTTACAAGATTTCCGGTGGCAGAATTAGCATTTTGCGAATATCTCTGTAACCGTTGCCCAGGGCGTCGGGAAAAGTGTCGCATTAGATTCGTCTTTTGTGCGGATTTTTTATCCACGATATCGCAGTGGACAAGTAAACAACGTGCACTCGCAGTCGAAGACAATTTTAAAATGCCAATGATTCTTGTGCCCTTGCTCGTCGATAATTTGGTCGCAGTACAATATTCGGTCAGCGTTTACGTGACGCGCCGAGTATAGATATAATTCGATTGCTGGTGCAGAGGTCCTGGGATACAAGTTCAGCAGCAAGCAATTCGCGGCCAGGGCCCAGCCGAAAAGCCGTAAAGGACAGAACCCGTGTCGAAAACATCAACAGCTACTCCAAAACTGTAAAGTGACCGTTTGGTCCGCCTTATCAGTTCATGGAAATACTGGACCATATTTGTTAGAAAATTTTCTATGGCATCAGTTACTGTTGGCGGTACCTAATTCTTATCTGCACGTGTTTAATTATTATTTTATGCTAAGACTACGGAAACATTCTTCCTTCACTTTGCACACATGGTTCCAGTAAGATGGAGCCTCACCTCGTACTGCTAGGGACACCATGACTCTTCTGCGTGCGTTTTTTCCCAATAATTTAATGCGCCGCTTCGTAGACATCTTATGATCACCAAGATCGCCGGATGTCACCACGTTGGATTTTTTTCTATTAGGTACCTCAATGGTAATGTTTACGAAACCAACCTGGATAACATCTTTGAACTAAAAGATATTATTCAATAAGTAAATAACATTCCATCAACACTCCTACAGCGCGTTGCTCAGATCAGAATACAATTGTTCGCTTCCAAGAGTATGCGTATAACGTGCTGGACAACACCTGGATAGAGTGATATTTACAGTATCGGTTTAATATAACGAATATGCCACGCACATTTTTTTATTTTGAAAATTTTGGAGTCTTATTTCTGCCAAGCAATTCAGTAGGTACAACCGATTTACACTTTGAGCACACCCGCAGCAAGTCGACTTTAGATTCAGTGGTATAAGGGATTAAGGTTTTAACAAAATTAGCTTTTAATGTAACTAGTTAAGCAAGCATTTGCTTCAATAACTTACGCAATTTAACTTGCTAGTGGATTCAGTGTTTTAGGATTTAGTGATCCAATATTTTGATCTAGTGGCAGGCGGAATTAGGTTTTCTAGTACTGTGAGTCAATCGTCATTGATATACACTTTACTTTCTGAGTATACGCTTGGTAACTTGTCGTCTTCTACAATTACAGTCGAATACCCGATTCAACAAGAATAAAAAACGAATCTAAATGTTTTCCAGATATCAGTGAAGAAGAAATTATTTCGCACGTCAAATGGTATTCAAAGTACGTCTACCTAAAGGAGCGGCAGCAGAACGCAATCGATAAATGGAGGTCTAATAGAAAAATTATGAAATCAGCTAAGGTAACAGTTTGTGAGATTGCGATGAAAATATGCTAAATGAAAACCTTTACATATGAAATGTTATGATATATCTGCTTAAGTACAGGGTTGTTTCGACAAATGTATTTCTTTGATACTGCGTTCTGTAGGTACTAGGGTTGTAACGGAGGCCTCCTTAGCAGAGGCGGAGGCGGATGCGGACGAGCTTCGCCTCCGCGGATGCGAAGGTTAACGGAGGCGGAGGTGAAAGTAGAAGTGGATAAAATATTAATTCATGATTTAATTAAGTAATAGATAGTCAAAAATCTTTTTTTCAAATAATATACAACGCATGTATATAATGTATACCTACCTATGTATGGTATACATTATAATATATAGGTATAGTAATCAAAATTAATAAAAGGCATATTATATTTCACAAACAACAGTTTTGCAGCTTTGTCACCTTCCAAACGATTTCTTAAGGGTTCATAAATTAAACCAGCTGAACTAAATAATTGTTCACTTGGCACTGAATTAGCCGGCGCCTGTTAAATAAGTGCGAACGATGGAAGTAAAAATTTTATATTTAGTGTTACACCCCCGCCCCTACTCCCTGCCCGCGTTCCCAGCGCACAAACATACTAAGACTAAGACCATGTCATGTCCATGACCATGTCCAGTATACTATTGTAGTCTTTGACCATAGCGCTCGCAAAACCCACATTAATACAGTGCATTAATGCAATATTAGGTATAGACAATTAATAAAATTACGTCCTAAAGGTGTTCATATTTTACGTAATCATTAAAACACTCTAAAAATTTTAATTTTGCGGGCGGTTGATCGCATTCACCTTAAACTTTAAAAATAACTTTTCTGGTTGAACGTTGGAAAAGCTATCCGTCGGATATTTCACGTAAAATTAATATGTTGTTTGCGCATACCAAATAATTATTGCATTGTAATTATGTGTGTATTAGTTAAATCTTTTAAAATGTCACATTTTACTGTACCTACTTACTTATTACTTTCAAACAAATGCAACATTTTTTACTAATGTTTCACTGACTGTTCATAGCACTGACAAAAATTAGTTCCAATTTTGTACATAGTTTATTGTCACGCTGTAATTATGTGCTGTCTAATTATATTTTTTATAGGTACAGGTAGAGCCGGAAGTAAAAAAGGCCTGTTTTTTATTAAACAGAAGTAAAGGAAGAAACGATTATATTGACATTAATAGCACCGGTAAAAATATAACACTAAGTATTATTATCATATCAAATAAAAAGTTTTGTGGTCTATTTTTAGAGTATAATACTAGCGTTTTTGTTGATTAAGTTAAAAAGGTATTTTAAAGTTTCAGATCAGCTGAGTAATATTAAAGATTTAGTGCCTCAATTTCCAGACAAAGACGAAGTTCGGTAAATATTAAAAATAGTTTTACTGATAATTATTAAAATTGCTGAAATAATCGCCTTTTGACACTTAACGTTTCCACCCTGTATACCGATGTCCCAAAACAAGGGGTCATTGAGGGAAAGTACTTTTAATAGGGGAATATTTAATTGCACATCAAAAAAATTACGCACATAATAATATCTCCATCATTTAAAGTTTTAAACTACTTTACCACCAAACCAACAAATGAAAAAAATAGGTACCTACATCAGAACCGGTCGTTTAGGTATTAATTTTCCTAGTTCACAGCAAGTCTGGATAAACAGTTGGTTTCACACCAAAAATAAAATAGGTCAAGTGTGAGTCAGACCGCCCCTCACCAAGGGTTGTGTACAATATCATATTTAAAAATCATATTTTTTTCGGAACTGTAAATGTCTGAAACTTAGTTTTATTTTTCCTGTAAAATATAGCAGACCTTCTAATTAGTAAGCAATAAAAGTATATTGTCGGTTTTTTCCCGATTTCTGAAAACTGTCCTAGTTATAGACATCATTATATTTTTCCTGTAATATTTACATAAACCTTCATCCAATAAATTTATATTTGTGGAAGTAGTCGATCCATCACAAACACGACAAAATATTACCCTCTATTTTTGGGTATATCACCAATCGATAGGGTTATTGACGCTATCAATTAGAAGACCATATAATCTAACATTAATTTAAGTAGGTACATCTTAATTCAATGACACCAAGGCAGCTCAAAAAACTCTACTCAAAAAACCTTATTTTCTTTGTTGTTAGTTCCTATTTACGTAAAATGCTTTTTTAAATATTTAAAGCAGGTACTTTCCCTCTTTGACCATGATTGTGTTTTGGGACACCCGGCCGGTATAATAGCTTGATTCCACAATACCCTAAGGGGGATGGCGGTGGTGCCCCCTATGTAGTTTGGAAGCAATCTATTTAGATCCCGATTCATTCAAAAACTAGGCCAGCTCGGGTGTACTGGTATAATTATTTATTTCCCGAATGATCATTTTCAGCTGTTTTGTTAGAAAATGTTTGAGTGATGACATCCAACAAGAGAAAATTGACACTAGCGATCATGTCTGCAGTAGTAATAATAGAAACAACGCACAAAATAAAAGATCGAAGGGTTGTAAAGACAACGACCACCAGACAAAGTTGCGTTTTCAAAAATCTACAAAACAATGACTTTGTAAAGTTAACAGTGAAAATATTGTGTTTTGAAACAAATCTGTATAATCTTGAGAACATCAAGAAGCTGTAAGATAAATATAGTTTCAAATTATTGTTATGTTATCTATGTATATTTTGAAATATACGACGCTTTTTTTTCAGGCGCATTCCGACATGGAGAGTGGGTTTATGAAAATTGGGAAGATCCCTTCATAATTTCATCTATAAATAATAATAAAATAATTAAAAGATTATTTGACTGGATAACTGAAATAAAATTTCAATGCACATAGTCGTAACTCGTCTTCAGACAAAATAATAATCTCCTAAATAGTCAGGGAACAAGCACAAAATAACGACTCTTGATGGAAAGAAAATGTTTTACTTTTTAATAAAACAAAATATTATAATATTTTATAACCTACTTTAAACGATTTTTAAATCTGTGATATTTCCTTGTTATCTGTGGATGCTAAACATGACGTGGTTTTTTGACAACTATGTCATCTTGGAAGTGAGCGTTCGAGCAAGTGACGATCATTCGTTTCATTCGTCGAATTTGGTAATTGGTTGTTTGCCGGCGAAGAAGAAGCACGAGATTTAGACGCGACCAAATTAATTCAATATAACCCGTTATCCTACCAGTTAGGGTAAATTTGTAAAAATATTAAGAAAAAGAATAAAACTTATTTTAATCATGAGCGCTTTCGCAGCAGCTCTTGGTCTTCTCCTAATAATCGCCGCAGCTCGATCAGAAGAAGCTCCCAAAGGCCCTAAAGTAACTCACAAGGTTAGTATTGTTGTCTACTTGTCTAGCTATTGTCATTCAATTTAATCAGCCACGTTATAATATTATATCGGTGTCCGCACAGTTCGCAAAGTTCGTGATTGTCGATGATCGGTCGGTGACCTTTTGCAATGACGCTACAAGTTTTTGTTAGCCATAGTTATCATTAGCTCTTTGCTATTCATTGCATGCATTCAATTTATTTTTATAGGTCTTGTATCCTGTTAGAAATCTTCGTTTTTATTCATGTGAAAGACAGTCTATGTGACTATATCATCTCACTTATAGATCATTTACTATGCTTTTAAACTCCAGTTAAATAATTAAATTATATTCCTAGTTCCCAGGGCTTAAAGTAATTTAAAATTGCTAAACTTAATCAAGGATTCAGTTTAAATATTAACAAAGGAAGGAGGTAGCAGTTTTTTTATGATTCTGCTAGGATGTTATGTGTATGGTTGTGATTGGTCAATGCAATCAGTACATTATAGTCACTATGATGTTAGTTGATTACTGAATAATTTAAGATAAGAGGAAAGTAATTAAAAACTTGTCAATAAGTTTGACTTTTTAGCCTTCAACTCTGACCTTCAAGCACATTTACAAAAGGATGTACCAGATATAAATAACATCACTTGTTGGCAACATATCCCGGTTTATATACCTGTCTGTTACAAAAATGTACTACATGAATTGTGTTCCTTTTAATAATAAAGCAGCATTGGTGTCTTAAATTAGGTCAAATTGTCTTCCTCCAAATTCAGTTTTATTTTTATTAAAATACTTAACTCTGTATATAGAGTTACAATTAGGGACCCCAAGATTTTTAAATCAATGTTTTAATGAGTATTTTTTTTACAATGTGTTTAAATTTCTATCTTTTAGGTCACCTTTGACTTAACAGCGGGTGGTGAACCGCTTGGGTCAATTGTCATTGGCTTATTCGGCAAGACTGTCCCAAAGACAACTGAAAACTTCTACCAGTTGGCACAGAAGCCTGAGGGTGAAGGTTACAAAGGTAGCAAATTCCACCGAGTCATAGACAACTTTATGATCCAAGGAGGAGATTTTACAAAAGGCGATGGTACTGGTGGTAAGTACATAAATGTCAGCTGTCTTTACACAATAGACAATATTGGAGCATTTTAATTTAAAAAAAAATCCTACCTTTATTTCACCACAAGGTCCATTATGATACCTACTGGACATACTGGGTATCCCAAAACATGTGGTCATGGAGCGAAAGTTGTTTAAATATTAAAGGTAGCAAATTTTACTCAAAGAAGACTTCATTATATTTTTAGAACAAAGAAATAATGCATTCAAGGATTTTCAAAAAGTCTCTTGTCTGAGCCAGGAATCGAAGTGATGAAACTGCAACAAAAGACCACCTGTATTTTATGCCACCTATCAGGTCACATGTCATTTACATCAGGGTAGCACTTAACTTTTTGTAATCAAGTATTGTATATAAATATATCTATGCTTTCTCCATTTCATACAAGAATCTAAATAGAAATAACTAAATAGCATTCTTGAATGTAATATCACAGCTCGGCAGACAAATTGGATCAGTCAGGCACAAAATAAATAGGTAGGTAAATAAATTGAGTGTTTATAGCAGAGGCCCCAAACTACGGCCCGTGTGCCAACACCAACCTGTGGTAGTGGGTGGGATTGTTGGTGCCCATAGAACAACAGATTTTGAAATGTTTGTATTAAAAGTTTTAAAAAAAAATGTTTTTAGAACCTTTTCAGATCCATGTTGGTAGGGATTAATAACAAACTCTACAACAAACGCAGTGTCCTAAATTGCACAGATTTGATCCTACTTCTGACCCTATCAATTGGTTAAATACAAATTCTGGTGATATTTTTTTGTGTTTGTGTTGGTTTCAATTTCCGGCCCAGTCCTCTGATTAGGTTAGTTACGTGTTTTTCTCTCGTAACTAGAATCGTCCACAAAACGAGATAACCAAATTGGTTGATAACTGAAGACATTTATGAAATCATTGAATGTAGTATCTACCTAATAATTACTTAAAAAAAAAAGTCTCTTAAAATAGTTTCCCTCCACAACCACTTGTTTTTATGGAACCCTATAAATCTGCTGAAAAGGCATTAAATTCACCAATATTGGCCATTGTTTTATACATGCGTATGATATAACTTTTTCAACCATTTACAATAACCATATAAATTGGATTGATAAACTTCCAATTAGTTTTACGTTCACCTTTATAATTGGTTGTTACAGCTTATGGTAACAAAGTAAACAAACTTTTAAAAATGTATGTTTCACCTATTAAAAGGTTTAATATGGAGCTGTAGATTATCATGTTTTACTATCACTCTACATTATCTTTATCTCATAAGGCTACTTGTAACTTATATTATCTATTTTTCTACACAAGGCATGTAATAAGATTTAGATGAATGTTCCAAATGCTTTTACAACTCAAATATGTATTAATAATTTAATGTTCCTGTTTAAACATATTTATAAGTGAAATATAAATTAGATAACATCAGAATGTTTTACCAGAGATACATAACAATACTAAAATTTTGACTTGGACTGTAAAACTGTGGTCAGAGACCACTAACTGCCTTTTGACCACAAGCTGGTGAGTTCCTACGTTCATTCACTATAAACAAATATTTTAAATAACAGGACGCAGCATCTACGGTGAACGTTTCGAAGACGAGAACTTCAAGCTTCGCCACTATGGCGCTGGCTGGCTTTCCATGGCCAATGCTGGTAAAGATACCAACGGCTCTCAGTTTTTCATCACCACCATCAAGACTCCTTGGCTTGACGGCAGACACGTAGTCTTCGGAAAAATCTTGGAAGGCATGGTAAGAATAATTAAGTCATTTTCTCCTTTATTCATTAGATATACATATAAATTACACATATATTTCTGAAAAAAACATTTAAAAATAGTAGCCTACCGACATCGGGAACATGGTCCAGCCTACTGGTGGTCAGGGCGTCGGAGAGATGAACTTACTAACAATACGCGCCGTGTCCACACTGTCATTAATTATTATTGTTCTTTTTCATTGACGTTATAGGTATTTAGTGCCTAACAAAAGAACACCTGTAAACACAAAGCAGGCACACTTAGTAATGCTTATGTCTACTTAATTATAATAAATATATTAGTACATTGTGTAAATAAAAAGACAATAGGGTACATGGCTAGTTTAAATAACCGGTTAAGTGCGAGTCGTACTCGCGCACACTAGAGTTCCGTACCAACGAATAAAAGCGTAAAAGTGGATTTTAAGTACCAGTTATTTGTTGTTTAACTGCAGAGTATGATATGAGCCACAAATGGGCCTTTGATAGTCATCATGTATTGCCAACTTTGAGTCTGGAAAAAAATTGTTGGAAAAGAAAAGAAATACTTAGCCAATATTTTGGAGAACTATTGTATGACGAACTCTATTGGGCTTTGGGTTTATGTATTCTTTATATGGAAAGAATTCAATTTATTACATGCCATAACAACATTAATCTTTAAAAATTGGACTGGCTACCTTATACAATTGCTGAGATATACCTGTGTGACAGACGAACAGTTACCTTAACTTACCGTTTTCGTAATTTCTACTAACAAACTGTAAAGCTGTATAATATTCTGTCGAATAAATGTGTTCAAGTAAATTATGGGAAATATTTTAGCAAAGTAAATGGGTAGGTACTACAATGATGTACCTACCTACTATTAATTACAATAACTGTGCAATGTTTGTATTATGTAATAACCTGCCATTACCTACTGTTTTTTAAACCTGTATATGAATGACGTGTAAGCATATTTTAACAACTGAATTAAATAATACATAAGTACTTATGTAGGTATGTTTCACACCTGACGAAGCATGTCGCAACGGATGGAAGTGCAATTTACAACGCAATAAAGAGAATTGACACGTATCTACAATAATTAAAGTTGATAATTATTTTCGTGCTTAGGGCGCTTTCAATTTAGTAGATTGGTATCGGACCGCGGCCGTGCTGCAGCAGTGCGGCTGTAGTGCACACGGCGGCACACGTGCGGTTGCTTTTTCATACAGTTGACGCGACGAGAGAGCAGTGCATCGCCCGTACCGAGCACGCACGGCGGCAATACGGTTGGCGCACTGCTCTCTCGGCCCAACCGCAGCACGACATCTTCAATGCTGCGGTACGACACCAACCGTTTAAATTGAAAGCGCCCTTAGGGATGCAACCGGTCGGGCGCCGTTACGTGCGCATAATACACGCGCAGCCGCCACCGCCGTGCCGCCCGCGCCGTGGCGTCGTCTGGGCTCATGCAAAGCACAAGTCAATATTTTTTATTGCATTAAAATTGCGCTTCCATCCGCTCTGATGCACTCCTACGCCCTTCGTCGGGTTTGAAAAACTTCACAATTCTTGTGAAGTTCAGTTCCGAGTAAGCTCTGTTTATATTTACCATTCACTGGAATGTTTTATAAATGACAATGATGCTTTTTTTTACAGGATATTGTTCGTAAGATTGAGAAAACAGTTACTGGAGCCAATGATCGCCCCGTCAAAGATGTGGTTATATCCAACACCCACACAGAACTTGTCGCAGAACCTTTCAGTGTCTCAAAAGAAAGTGCTCAATAACAATATATATAAAATAATATTAGGTATACAATATATATATATATATATATTTTATAATGCATTCGTGTTTAAAATGCATTTACTTTTAAGTTAAAAAACCAGTTATATAATTTAATGTCACCATTTTTTGTCAGATGGACATAATGAGATTTTATTCTTTTAATTCACTCTAATTTCTTTGTGTATATTATCATATAAGTAAAACATGCCAACACTATTTTTCTTAAATAAAAGATTGTCTATATAAGGTTGTTTATTTGTTTTATACATAATTCAGCTTCCTGTTTTATTATTTCATTTTTAGACATGACTCCTAGTTTCCAAGCATGACCACAAGACTTTCTAGCTGCATCTAACAGTTTCGTTTTCAGATAAGCCCTTCCCAAGTTAACATACATGGTTCCTAAGTCTTCCATTTCCAGAGTTTTAGCCATATCAATAGCTTCTTTGAAATAGCATATACTTTCATCTGTCCGACCAAGGCGATCACACACAGTGCCAATATCATTTAATTGTACTACCAAATGTTCTTTTTCTATGTCTGGCATTTCTCTCATCTTGTTCAAGGAATCCTTCATTAGCTTCAGGCCATGTTCACACTGGTCAACGTCTAGAAACAGCCGTCCATACCAATCTTCAGCCAGAGCTAGGAGTTGTTTGGTTATAATATTTGTAGGTTCATTTTCTATTGATTTGTATAGCTTTTCTAAACACCAGTCATATCCAATCTGTGCTGTTGTGTAATCTTTTTTCAAATGACTGACTCTTGCTAATTTAACACTAAGATGTACCACTCTAGGATCGTCTTCTAATGCCCCGTCAGCCATAATTCTTTGTGTCACAGCAATAAAAAGTTGCTTTGCTTTGTCAAGTTCTTGCTTTTGAAGGGCTAAATTTGCCATTACGTCGTAAATATAAGTAATCCCAAGTTCATGATGGATTTGTTGAGCCTGCCTTAATGCTACATGAAGTAGCTGTTCAGCTTTTTCCAATTCATTTTTCTGAATAAATAAGATGCAGTGCTTTATGGTGTGAACAAGTTCATCTTCAGCATTTAGCTTCTTATCAAATCCGAGCCATGTGAAAACGGGAAACCCCAGTATACATGGTGTCGTTAAACTAGGAATTCTAGTAATTTTATAACGTGAAACATTAGGTATCGATTTAAAAGTGCTAGTTACTCGAGACAATCTGGTCCACATAAATCGGAACCTATTCGACATTATTTGATTTTAATTAAATATTTTTGAACTAATATCACAAGCGTATTACATAAACACCAAAATATTTATAAAAATATCTAATGCGGCGGGTACTGAAACAACTTTGCTTCCGTTTTTCTTAAAATATCAAAAATCTTCGTTTGCAGAGTGATTTTGAATTAGTGAAATAGAACTGGATGATTAGAGACGTTTTTCTTAGAGAAAATAAATAGGAAATTTTAAAAATTATTTGTCTGACAGCTGACCTGCTGCTGTAATTTTGACAGATTTTGCATTGTCATCTGTCAATGTCATTCATTCATGTGATTTTTGTTCCAATGACCATTGACTAAGTTCTTTTAGGCCGGCTACAGTCATCAAGAAAATTCAAAGACTGAATTCATAATCTTAAAAAACATCTTTTACAAAAAATTTAAACCGACTTCAAAAAATAATAAAATAATTACTATGTAAAATTAACAGTTTCAGAAGTCGGTGCTGATCCACGCTGAACCAAATTGAAGGCACCGACTTCTGAAACTGTTAATTTTACATAGTAATTATTTTATTATTTTTTGAAGTCTGTTTAAATTTTTTGAGAAAATGTTTTTATTTTTATCATTTTAGTGGCCTTAAAATTTGGTTGGACCTACTAAAGACGCTGCTCGTAACATAATCACATCATCACAATATGCGTACTGTTCGTCATTGAGGAGTTCCATTGTCTATCTCCGAAGTTCTTCATCAGATCTTCACCAAATTTAAATGGGACCAACTTCAAAGTATACCCTATCCATTAAAAAAAGAATCATCAAAATCGGTTCACAATTGGCGAAAATATCGATGAACATACACAAAAAAAAAATACATACAGACGAACATGGTAACCTCCTTCTTTTTGGAAGTCGGTTAAAAATGGACTCTTGCTTCACACCATCGTACAAATTCAGATTGATTAGTAATCTCGTGGTTCCCATACAATTAAATGTGTCACTCGAATTAACACAAACTTGAATGTGACTGAAATATAGAAGAGGAAATTATACATATCGCGCTTTTATTATCAATGTATTATAAAAAGAAAAACGAAAATATAGCACTCCTAGAAACTGAATCAATTCTGGGTTTAATTATCAGTGTGCGATAGCGCTTAGATAACGTAACGTATTAGGTAACATAAAGAAAAAACGTAATGAATTTATAATCTTAAATTTTCGAATCCGAAATGAGGAGGTACAGGCAAAGCTAATTTCAGATAGCGCCACCCTCGCTGGTGCCAATTACAACCAATCGGAACGGGTTAAATTAACATTGGCAATAATGTCAAACAAACTTTAAATAATGAAATTGCGTTAGTACCAGCGATGGTGGCGCTATTAGTTACCCAGTGTGCTACCCCATTAATAACGTTCATCAGTATCATTCTAGCAAATCGATTTGAAAAAATCATAGCCAAAAAAAATCTGATTGTGTATAAGGTAGTGAGGTATTATAAAATTGTATGCAATTTTGGCTGTTTTGGTTTCATAATTTGAATTCCGTCTTTCAGGACGGCATTTCTGCTGTATGTGGCCCCCCTTATAGTGAAAACTCCTAAGTCTATGGTCCAGACAGACCGCAGAATATTTTCATTGTTACTATATGGAGGTGATTTAAAAATTTGTAAAATAAAATAAAATAGATTTCGGATCACATGTATATTCTATTATCAGGCACTCAGGCCCGGACTAGCCATACGGGCAAATCGGGCAAATGCCCGATGGGCCGGTGTGGCCTGATGGGCCGGTCACACAGTCTGAGAAATCGAAAGAGTGAGGGAAACGTCAAAAACAAAAATGTCATCCAAGTATCGCCTATCGCTTGAAAAAGTAGCCGCAAATTGTTTGTTGTAGTAAATTGCCGGTACTGGGCCGACCGTCTCTCAAATTCCCGAGCCGATTTCAGGTCCCAATCCGGCCCTGCAGCCACTGGTACCAATTCTGTTGTGCACAAACTAAACTTAATTTAAACTATTCTCATCTTTTTCACTGTGATAAAATAAGAAAGAGACGGACGTAAATAAGAGCTGTTAAATTTAGTTGAACTAACATTTCCATACAAATATAGACGACTCGTCGGTACATGTCAACTAAAGACAGTGTAGTTCAATTTAGTTCTTATCTATCACTGTCCTTTTCACCCGCCGTTTGTTAGAAAAAGATAGCAATTCTTTAATTTTACTTTAGTTGGTGAATAAGAGAATCGGCGCCACTATCCATCTATCTTAAAGCCCCAAATAAACTAACAAGTTTTGTTCACCCAGTTTTCAGTTCGTAAGACTTGCAGAACTCGACTTGCTTGCAAGTATGTACACCACTTAAAGTCACCTTGCACAACAAAACTTGCTAAAAAGTGGAATTGGCGCTATACCTATTAGGCTGGTTCTGCCTGTCCCAAAGATAATATAATATTACTTTAGTCTGCCCCATCATCAAAGACTACAATGGTCATTAATATTATCCATCACTAATCTGTGCTCCACTGTCCACTGTGGTTTGCTTGGTGGTTTGTCCTGTCAATGTCAAGTCAAGATTGTATTACAAAGCGAAGAAGCGAATGAATGAATAGAAAAGAATTATTTTTCACAATATTTTATCTCGTGGTGTGATCATTTATTAGTGTCGTCATTGCAAATTGAATTAGAAAGCTAGTGAACTAGTAGTGCAGAATCGAAGCGTGTGTTTATAATGATAGGTCTAAGTTGACGTAACGGTGGCCTATTCCAATAACTTGATTATTGGAGTATTGGAGTAATGCTGCCACGGGCTCAAGACGCTTTCGTAATAAACTAATGGCAAAACATTAGATAAGCATGAAGATGTACGGTACTAATGGCTCAGATTTTCCTCCCGTTACGGAGGATACCTTTTGTAAATATGTTTTATACTACGAGATAAATAATTCGAGGTACGTAAATGTTCTGCGTCCTTGTAATTTTTTTGCGTGTGATTTTGTCCTGACTGTGTTTTTCTTTCGCAGGGTCCGTATTTGGGATTTGATTATTTTGATACCAAACGCATTGTTTGTGCTTTTCTTAGTGGTAAGATTTAACAAGGCTCAGTTGAAATTGCGCGCTACGAGTAGTCCTATATTCTTGACATTTTACACATTAGTATGGGGCAATGTGATAATAAGTCTTGTGCGATGTGCTGTGTCCATGACTGTGAATGCGGCAATGCCACTCGGTGGGCTGGTTGACAAAGTCTTGTGGGTCATGGTCCGGTTCTTTCTGCTGGCCACAGAGATGAGTGTTGTCATATTTGGTTTGGCGTTTGGTGAGTATAACCTTCATTTTGTTTTTTTTATAGTAGACACTTGTTCTAGTTTCCATCTTATTTAGTCATTGTCATAAAGCTAATACTTTCACTATTCATTTTGCTTTGAAGGTTTTTGTTGTGGGGAAAACATCTAGCCCTTTTTTTTACATTATCTGAGCCAGTTTATACTTAAACTGGATAAAGGTAAGTACTTTATGTTAACTCAATGCAATGTTTAAAATTTTATTTTGATTTTCAGGTCACTTGGACAGCCGCAGCAGTATTAGATATGTGTTACTGGCAACGTCACTCTTATCCCTTGCTTTCACTGTCACGCAAGGCACCCTTGAGATTGTCATGCCAGATGACATGTTTCATGTTGACACTAGAGATTATGACCTGTTTGGACATGGAGGGATGCTATTTTGGTTTACATCATCTTTAGTCTTTGCTCTCATTTACTTCTTAATATTACTGCTGCCATGGATTCCACTGAGGGAATATCTGGCTTTACCAAGTAAGTATATTGAATTAGTATCTATTTGTTTTAATTTTACGTCTTAATTAAGGCAGTACAATTTAGCATAGATATCATTATATTCAATTTTAGTAGACGTCAATCTCATAGGCAACCAGCCACTCCAAATACATTAGTAGTAACAAATATTCAGCCGATCAGTTGAATATTATATTTTTCCTGCATTATGACATTATATCCTATTAACATTTTTAACCCCACGGTATAGACATATGAGCACTTCCCTCCATGCCATGCTACAAATTTATCATACTTTTTTGACGGCTATTGATGTTGTTGGCAATCCGAGTACATTTTCGTTTGTCGTCTATAACTGTTGATGGCGTTCAAAAGGTTAATGATGCATTACAATGAATAACCAATAACATTAGAGAATAATATTCTATTATAATTAGTTTGTAAGATGTAATTGTTTCATATCTGTATCAAATTGCTTGTAAAAGCCTTATAGCTTTTTGATAGCAGTGCAATTATAGAATTGGTTCCTCTTTCTGTTATCATTGTTTATTGCCATATAAACAATAAATTATGCAACTGTAACTTGCAGTTAATAATTTACTGACAACATTGAGATAGTATTTGTTTATTACTGGACATGTATCTGAGAAATTTTAGTAACCAAGGTTCAACATTGAATATTGTTAATTATTGCCCAGTATGAGTGCATAGGTAGTTTATTCTGAGAAGAGGTTCATGCCCAGCAGTGGGACAGTAATGGGCCGATTATACTATACATATGCATGGTATAGTGCAGTTTGACTTCTCACAGTCAGCCATCACAGATAATTATCTTATCAAAGTAATGTGCTAGAGTTGCAGGAATAAATGGGTTAGACAAATGTCCCTAGTTGCGTTTTACAGCTAAGGAACAACTTTACCCATTTATTACTAATTTTAAAATTTATTTATTTAAATTTTTGTCTGTGACCCCTCCATGCCTCGGAGAGGATATTAAATAGTTATGACAGTTCTTACGGGAAATCAGATGCCCGAAAGTCTGACAACTGGTCTAACCTTAGGATACCGGCATTACCCAGTAACTTGGTTGCGGAGGTCTGATGGCAGGCGCTCTGTGTAAAATACTGGTATTCAGCTGCATCTGGTTAGACTGGAAGCTGACCCCAGCATAGTAGTTGGGAAAAAGTTAGGCAGAACACTAAGATTGAAAGCATTTATGTCTGTTTTAATTTTTAATAATGAGAGGACATTAAACAAACTAGTACTCTCTTTAAAATTAATCTGTAATAACAGCAGTTAAAAAACACAAACAATCTCTATAGAATACTGATCAATTCAACCTTTATTACTATTATAGTCAACTAGCCAAGCAACTTGATCCTAATGTTCAATGATTAAAATATTACCTATGCTACTGATTTATGTCTGGACTCATACTTAGATTGTAACACATAGCTTTCAGTCTGAAATAAAAGATTTTTATTTTATTTATTTATAGCAAACAGAATGGTTTTAATTTTTGTATTTAGAAGAGTCATCCATTACCTGCCATTATTAAATTTCTGTTCTGTTGTAACTCGCGCTTGATTTGTGTATGGCTTCGAACGCTAATCACGTGTGGTGCGTCATAAGGGAAAAGGGCATAAGAAATATAACATTAACTCATACACCCATATTCTAAGACGTTCCTCCAAAACTTACTCGACTCATACTCGACTCAGAACGGCCTCGAAAACACCTTCGAAATTGTATTCTTAGTCGCAATTTCGAGTGAACTTTGAGGTTCCTCGACGGAGTCATAACGTTATAATTTGAATTATCTGCATCGCGCAAATAACGCCGCGATACATAGTTGTAAGGATTATCGTAAGCATATTCGATAAAGTCTTCAAAATTCATTTTTGTTACATACGAACTTTGACACTTCCTTCCTTAAGGTAGGGACCGAGGTACCTTGAGTTTGACAGATGATTCCTTACCTCGACTGAGGAAAAATCTCGAGTCAAGGACGTTTATGTCATCTATAACTACCGATACTAGTGAAAAAGGCTGAGTCGAGGTGGAGTCGAGTCGAGTAAGTTTTGGAGGTTTCAGAACGAGTCAGACTCGTTCTGACTTAGTCTGTCTCGGCGGTGAAAACAGAGACAACATGAGACTCGCTTGGAGAAACTATACTTGTGTAAATCAGCCTTTAAGCAGTTGAATTGGAGCGAGTCCCGCATGGAACAGTTTTTTGTAAACTTACAATTTTTTAGTCACACAAAAAAATTCTCCATTTATACAATATTACCCCTTTTCCCACATGGGTGTAAAGACAGAAACTATCACCCATATTCTAAGACGTTCCTCCAAAACTTACTCGACTCGACTTCACCTCGACTCAGCCTTTTTTACTACTATCGGCAGTTATAGTTGACATATACGTCCTTCGAGAAACTATCCTCGTGTAAATCAGCTTTAATGCAAAACGAATTAATTTATAAACGAGTTCAAAGGTGATTAGAACTGGAGGGTAGGTAGAAGTTTTTGCGACAATAATAAGGGCAAATGTAACACTGTATTTTTCACTAATTTCTAGCAACTTTAGACCTATCATACATAAATTATTTTATAATGTGATCTACAATCTAAAATGAAAAAAAAAAAGTAAACAGGATATCACCAAAATAATGTTAAAAATTCCTTTCAGCATTTTTTTCAATGTCCTATAGTTTAGGACACACCATACGGGACACACAAAAACATAATATTTCTATTTCTTGAAATTAAAAGAGTGGACTAATGTTCTCATATCTCTCTAAATTAGGTGTGAATGATATAAAAACTGAATATTTAATTACTTCTTCGATCGCCACTGCCATAATCTGGTAGAAACTTGTTAAAATTATGCATGTGCGTAATTGGCTAGAAATAAATTTTCATTCTTCCTTGTATTTCTAGTGCTCTTTATTCTATCTCTATTTTATCAGTGGCCAGTTCCAAAGATAATAAATAAATAAATAAAACCGGTTTGTTTCTAGGTAAACTATCTTTCTACCTATACGTGTTGTTATTGGCGCTGTTGGATTCGACGCAGGCCGTCGGTGCGGGGCTCCTTGCTTGGGGCAACTTGCAGTCCGGCCTGTGCGTCGTTGACGTCACAACTTGGCTTTACTTCTCTCTCTACACTCCTCTTGTCTATCACACATTCCTAAGCGAATTTTTCAGGTGGGTATTATGCATAGAGGTTTATGTTCATAATCCTATTACAATATGTACAGTCAATAACAATGGCACTGGCATAGGCAATGGTCACAATGAACGCCCACAGATGCATAACTTGTTAAAACATTACTGTTGGCAATGCCAAGGTTGCTTTGAATTAGACCATGACCCATATTATAATATGTATAATTCTCGCTATTGCTAAACTACAGAATCGATTATGTTTATCTTTAGTTTAATTTAAAAAAAACGTTGCCCCACACTAGGATTTCTCCTGTATCGTGGGTGAGCTTACAGACACAAATCTCACATGCGCAAACACCCAGACACGGAACAACTATCTGTGGGCCATAGAAATATTTGTTCCGTACGGGGATCGAACCCGCGACCCGTAGCGCAGAAGCCAATTGCTCAGCCACTGCACCAAACGTGCCGTGTCTTTAAGCCTACTTTCCGTCTGCCGTAGTAGGTAACAAGTATGGACAAGATGGCGCATTTATTAAATGACGTCATCATCTGTTTATATGTACAGCTTGCATAAACAGTCCACCACTAATACTTATATCGTAAGTACTACTGGCAGTAGATACTTATATCGATTTCATATTAAATTAATTTGCGGTTTCAGTGTATCTCAACCAACCATCATGTTCTCGTACAAGGCTCAAATGGACGAGCCCATGGACGACGATCAGGTTTCCTTGCCGCACCAGCAGAGTTTTAGCTCACTCAAAACAGATTCTGATTACATTTATCAGGTAATATATATGTTTACAGGTACCTAATATGCCTCGTTGGTCTAGTGGTGGCAAGCGCGACTGCTGATCGTGAGGTCCTAGGTTCGATCCCTAGGTCGGGTAAAGTGTTATTGGATTTTTCCGTATGGAAGTCCTCAGTAGCAGCCCGGAGTTTGGATTTGGGCCCCGTTGATGGCAATAGGCTCGCCCCTATTACATGGGACTTAAACATAGCGGCGAAATGAGGGTATTACTATACACCTCTGCCCAACCCTTCGGGGAATACAGGCGTGATGTTATGTTATACATGTTTGCTAAAAAGTTGTTATTTTTCTTTCGTTCGCATCTATTATCAGTGGGTAACTGGCGCATTGTGGAGCCGCCATTTCTGGTACCATTATTTAAAAATAGATATTTTTCTTCTCTTACTTTTATTCAAAATCATCATTATCAACATCAAGTCAACCGAAAGGTTAACTATCATACAACAATTTGTCTAAAACGGCACAGTTTCCTGATATCACACATTAAGGGTAAGGGGTCAATATATTCTGTATCTTCGAACCTCTTTTTCTTTACCTATACACCAGTGGCGGATTTACACATTTGCCGCCAGTAGGCTATTTAAATCTTGCCGCCCCTACCGGTCTTTACAATTCGATACCCTAGTTCAGGGATTCCCAAACTGGGTTCCCTAGAATAGTCATCAGGGTCCCGCCAAATTTATTTATTATTAGCTATTAAATAATACCACTATCTATTCAATAGTGGGGTTCCATAAAATAAAAGGTATTTGGTTGGTGTTCCGTTATCTTTAAAGTTTAGGAATCCCTGCCTTTGTTCACAATCATATCGACGCTTAAAAGGCAATAATTACTAAGCGATTGTTAGGTGTTTCTTTTTTTTAACCTTCCCCTCACTCTTTGATTTCTCCTGTATCTTGGGTCTGCCGCCCCAGGCTCCATCCAGCCTACTCAGTCTGCTGGTAAATCCGCCACTTGTATAAACGGACACGAACCTAAAAGAAACATTTGTATAGTTGAACTTTAAATGTTTGTATTTTTCAGCAGAGCAACAGTGTATATGACAGCACATTGTTCGAGGCCGGTGGGACTACTCCAATGAACCCTGTCTACAGCGCATCTCTACAGAGCCCAGACTCTATAGCATCCGGGCAGTCCATAGAGATCGGCGCTCCCAACTCGGGCTTTCAAAGTCAAAACATGCCCTCAACATAACAACAATCACGACACTAAGAGCTCGTCATTGTGTTATTCAATTTCACACATCCAAAGAAAAAACATTATTAACTATATAGTTAGAGTCGCGTAACGATAGAAACTAAAGAGAGGTTAATAGTAGGTACTCGATATTATTTTCTACTTTAAAGAATCTCATAGGTAACTAATTCTTTTGTATTTACCAACACATGTTGTCTGCGAACCATTTACTTTTGTGATAAGTAAATCCAGTGATCAAATCGAATTAATTGAGACTGCATTTCATCCCATTTCCGCTAACATACCTAATTTATCGTGTAATGGATCCATCCATAAGATTTTGACATTAGATTACATAGTGGTTATAATGTAGATTTATTATAAAAGTTGCTGTGACAGTAGTGACTTGTCTTGTGATTTTATATTTAGTTGCCTTGTTTGGTTTTAGACATTGTAATGAAGGAACTTAGAAGTTGTATGCAGAAGCTTGGCAAAGGTTCATTTGCAAATCCTCGGAATATAACACTGAAATATTCTGTAGCACTTGTGATTATACACTATTGGTTATGAGTTATGATTATTATATTATCTAAATAATACATAATAAGTATTAAAACGAATGAATTATTTGGGTTACATGGGTTTAGACATTCAAGTTGAATATGTAGGTAAAGCTAATTTTAGTTTAATTTGACCATATCGTTTATAGCATACCTTATTAACTGAACATATCTGAAATAAATAATCAGTATAAAAGCAATCACTTGAAATCTAGTGGTGTTCATTTAACATTTTCAGTCTTTTGCTGTACTTAGTTTAAAATGGGCTGTATCAATAACGACGCCTTTATCAGTCTGTTACACTACTAATTACTAAAGTATTCGTACTTGCAAGTATTAGATAACTGTTGTAAAATATATTTCTTTTATTCTGTGAAATGTGCAACAGATGCTTTATTGTAAGAGATAATTGTGATTGATATGTTACGGGCAATGTCCGCAGGTTGTTGCCCATTGCCAAGGCAATGTCGACTTTGTTATGAGCCTTTGTTACAGTGCCGTTAGCGAAGTACATACATTTTTTTCAGTAGGACCGTTAGGACAGTTAAGGTAGAATTCCGTAGTCACCTGCAGGCAACAGCAGCACCAGGCGACACTACTGGTTTGTATGTATTACTAGGCAGGCGACGTGTCCGTAGCTACAGAAGGTATTTCATAGTAATACATAGATACCAGTAGTGTCGCGGTGACACTTCGCCTGCTGCTGCTGCCTGCAGTCGGCTACGGAATTCTATCTTTACTACTTTAACTAATGGATATTGCTCTTGTTCGGTCCATTCCAGTAATAGTTCTATTATAAACTTTATAACTGGGCTTGGTTAGAATCGTGATTCAAACAAAGTGTAAGATGAATGAGCACCAGCATCAAGTTACACCTGAAAACTTCGCTAATTATTTACTTTTCCCAAAGGCTCAAAGCAGTTAGGTTCACAGTCGACTTTGCACACACTGCAAACTTTGCCGGTAACAAATACATTTGGTTTGTTTATATGTTATTGTACTGTGATGCATTATGTCTACTTACTTTTGTTGTTATTTGTTTTTGATGAAATAGAACGTGGAACGGTATGGCGAAAGTTGGAATGTAAGCAATGTTATATATAGTTTTAAAGAAAGCTATATTGTAATTATAATGTCTTAGGTGGCGATCCAATTGAATTATCATCTTATGTTAATTTGTAACAATCATCTCATATGTTAAGTTCCGAATATACGAAGTGATTTATTTAAATGGATCAGTAGGGAGAAATCTTAAACTATTTAGAGCTAGAGGTATTTGTTCTATGAAACAATGGCGGCTATTTCAGGGGAAAGAAAAGCTGAATTTAAAGATTAAAAACAACTCCTATGCAGCTCAAGAATCGATCACTGTAATTTTCCTTAAAAAATCGCAAGTCGTTTTATCACGGTAAATTGACGATTGGTTTTATTTGTAAATCTATAAGGGCAATTATTCTTTTCTCTAAAATCTAGGTCCCATAGTTTAAGAGTTCTCGCCAACTGGCCCATTTCAATGATCATCTGTAAATAAGTACTTTTTGCCTACTCCAATTTCGTTACCAATATTATTTACAAGTTTCCCACCTCTAAATAAATTTTATTATATTTGAGTAGTAGAATTGAAAATGTATAAGAAAATTTTCGAAGAGGAACATTTAAAATGCTGTATATTATAAGCCTATTTTTTTTCAAAATTAATAAATTATATCTGCACTCATTTTGGTTACGTGATTATAAATTATACTCAAAATAAGCGGAGGTCTGAAGTGGTCATGTCAATTCTCTACAACAGTTTTATTACCATTGATGACCAAGTCAATTTTCCTTTTAAATTGTGATAGTCCATTATATGAAAACTTTATATTTTGGTTGATGGCGTATATTTTTTGTTGTTTTCGTCTCTTAGAAGTTAATAAAATAAATACTTTTATTTAAAAATTGTTTTATTAAACTTCATCTTATTTACAAAATAAAAACAGCTTTAGTATTTTTTAATTACAGCTTTTTCTAATTCTTCTAAAATGAAAGGATGCTTTAAACAATCTGTCACTGATAGTCTTTGACTAGAATCTAGCATTGTCATTTTATCAAGAATATCTTTAAGTTGTATTACCTTCCTTTCTTCATTGAGAAATACATTTTTAAAGGATTTCTTCAGCTCGTAAAGTAAATCTCTACTAACATTAATATTGCTCATTTCAATAACTTTTTCTCTGCCGGTAAATTCATCTTTTTTATGAAGAAGGAAATTATTATTGTAATTGAAATGCTGATCTTTGAATTTACCTCTTCTTACAAGCTTGCTGGAAAACTTTCCTTTTAAATCCATAAAGCACTTCAACATTTTGTTATTAGAGCTTCCTGTGAACAAGATTTTCCCAGTAGCCATTTCGAAAATAGTGCATGCTGCTGACCATACATCAACTCCATGTTTATATGGCACACCAAGAATAATTTCTGGCGCTCTGTAAAACCTTGAAACAAGGTAAGGGGTAGGTTCGTTGTCATCACTTTTTGCTGCTGAGCCAAAATCACATAACTTTAAAATATTTTTCTTTTCATTCACTAAAATATTATCTGGTTTTATATCAGCATGGACAATTCCAAGTTTCTTGAGAAGTCTTAATGCCAGCAGTAACTGTCTGCTATAACTCATTAAAGCCTTTATGTTGATACCATGATGTTTGCCATATTTCTTGATGACTCCTCTTAAATCCATATGGAGTGACTCTAGTAATAGACAAAGGTGACCTTTATGCATAAAATTTCCAAAGAATTGAACACAATGATATTTGTTGTCTGGGTCTGCTTGTCTAATTTCTTTTAGAATGGCAATCTCTTTTAGACTTGTTTTGAACATTAAATCATTATTTCTGATAATTTTAATAGCCACATAATCATTCCCTTCAGTGTTATCTTGAGCTCGGACAACATTTGCAAATACTCCTTGCCCTAAAATGCTTTTAATGGTATATCTGTTGTTTATTACATCTCCAATGCGTATATTGTAGTATCCATCTGGATCATCCCAATTATCAATTAAATTTAAATTGGATTCGTTGTTGTTATGCGTAACATTATTAGAAGCACCATTAGCCTCAAACTCATCTTTTTCAGAAAACATATCTGTTATTTGTTTTGTAATATTTTGATTTATTTGAGTGCCTGTAATACTATTGTTGGTCTTAGCTTCAGAACAAGTGTTCTTATTGTTGACTTCATTGTTGCTTCCACTGCTTCTATCCTGGGGTACATTGAATTTTTCTAATAGTTGTTTACGTTGTTGTCTTCTTAGTTGTATAATAGTTTCTTCATCTTCTGAATCTGCTTGTGTATTTTCAAGTTCTGGTGAAGAATCACGACTCAATTGTCTTTTGGAACTTGTATTAGATTTATTGCCATTTTCTTTATAACGCTTTTTATTACTGGTTATTCCATAATCATCTTCTTCTTTGGAATGCCTATGTTTTTTGCTATCTTTATTCGCTGCAGAGTCAGAATTCTTTACAATTTTGTTTAGTTCTTGTTTAAGAGATTCTCTTTTTTTTAACAATTCTTCTAATGTTGAGGTACTTCTGGTGGGCAACGGAGGTGTTTTTGACTCCACTTGATGACAATTATTATCTGAATATTTAGACCTTTTCGATTTTGATTTCATCACTGTATCTTTTTCATGTCTTTTTGATTTGCTTTGAGAATGTCTGCTGTAACTTTCAGCCATGTCAATGACTAATGATTTTATTAGCACTTTATAAATTCTGTAAGAACAGCACCACTTATCTGTAAAGATACAATACAATTATTTTTCATAACAAATTATATTAGAACTACTGAAGCCAACTTTTAAAAAAGGTTTTGAAGAATTGGATATATAAAAAAATTCATGTGTGTATTAAAAGCATTAGCCTTGTGTCACTTTCATGAATGTTGTTCATAGACCCTGTGTTCTGGTATGTTATTGAGTGTATGAAGGACATATTTTCACAACCCTCATGAAGTTGACTGCTTGCGCATCATAAGTATTGTTAACTATATCTTTGATTACATTTCCACCCTCTACATTTCCATCATCAGGTCCAACATTACTCAGTCGTCAATACTTTTCATGTTGATTGTTGACCTCTCATCTCATACATCCCTCCATCATATTATATTGTCCAGCCATTATGTCCAGTGATCAATGTGTCACTTAACACTTCCGTCCATGTTTATTTATTTGTAATGGACATCAAATTATAATTTCTATGTGCTTGCTAGAAAAAATAGTGCTAATTAGTTGAAATATGTACACAATCAAAGTAATACACTTTCTATGTGAATTTTGATAGATAACTCTGCCATAACTTCTGCTTCTTAATATAAACATGTTTGCTCTTGCAAACATGTAGATATTAAGAATAGGTGGTTCAGTAAAACAGTATTCATAGCATGTAATTTATTTGGGTTATAAATTGTATAATAGCAAAAACAAAACCTCACTAATTATTATCGAAGTAAATGTTTACTTTTTATGGTAAGCTGGTAACTGGTAAAGTATCCAGAGGTTGATACTTTAGCAGCCCATCATATTTTGAATATAAGTTTATACACAAACAATTACAGTTAATGCTAACTACGAGGAAATTCACGATATGAATACTGGCACGATGGAAAGTTGTGTAACACAGGAAACCTAACAATTGTAGTTACTATTAAAGATGTGGTTTCTTGTGTCACACAATTTATTGTTAGCTTTCACAACTTCTTGAATCGTACAAATCTGTCTAATTCTCAAAGATGAATAGATTTATCGTTACTTTTCGTGCCACACTAAAATATTGTCAATTCGCAAACTATTTCACACAGGTCTTCTTAAATTTTCAAAATAAAATTACTTGAACATAAGTCTTTCCACTATAGTTACGCCAATTTTAAATAATAATGTTACGCGCTAACAAACATTTTATAGTTAAATTAAAACAAAAATATTCCAAAATTTACATTTTCACGTAAACACCTCCATTTCAAAGTTACGTCACTTTTTTTTTTAATTCAGTTTTTTTTGGGCTTGTGCAGCTATTCTCGTTTGTCTCTGTGACCGTTTCGCTTGACGTGAGATCTCAGAAGTATGTTTTTAATTATTTGTTTTTTGTGTGTCTCGGTTTCGGATTTATCCAAGAAGCTTAAAATAGGTAGACGTGAGGCATGAATATTGGATTAGGTATTTTTCGATGCGAGTCCGTACATAATCCAAAGCGTCAAGGATTAGGTATGGCACAAAATATTCGTATACAGTCTACACAGAAGATATTCCGTATCATAAAATGTGGTACCTACACAAGATGACAATCCGAAGCTTGTGAGGATGTCTAGTAGACGACGTAATGGAAAGAGAGGGGAACGTCTAAAAAAAAAGATCGTCCAACTATCGCTTGAAAAATAATGTTTGTAAATGCACCCAAGATTCTGGAGAAATCGAAAGAGTGAGGGGAGCGTCTAAAAAAAAGGTTGTTCAGCTATCGCTTGGAAATGAATCAAAAAGAAGCGGGGAATTGACAACACTGACGCGGGGAATCGAGAAGTTTTTATTGGCAGCACTGTACATAATATCGGTATAATAACAGGCTAGCGGCTGTATTGAATAAATCACAAACTATATAGGGATACACAAACTATATAGGGATATAGAATAAATATTTGGATTAGGTAAATGGTTACATGTTACATGGTAACATCCTGGAGTGCTTATTGTGTTTTAAATTGTAACTAGAAATAAGCATTCCGGTTACATTAATAATAATTCCATGTAATTCCTTATTTCTACCGAAATAATATCATGCAGTACGACTACGACCAAAATGATGTCTTTGGTGAAATGCACAAGCTTTAGTTATTATTCGGAGTCATTGAGATAGAAACATGGAGGCGCCGCGATATTCTATACATACATTTGCTTATACAAATATGAGTGAAATACGATACAGATTGTGAAATATCGTTTTGTTTCTTTCTTTCTAATGTAGTAATCCTATTTGATAAAAGAGACAACAATATTTCATTTGTTGCTCATAATGGCAACATTTTGTTGTGATGTAGTGACAGTTGTAGGCAAGTGCCGTATCCGCCATATTATGCGCCAAGTTTCGTGGTAGTTCTGCTGTCAAATGGTTGTACACTTTTTGTATTATTGAGATTTGTGAGAAAATTACGAAGAGTTTACCTTTTAAACTGCATGTGTATGTTGGAAAACAGCAATTCAATATGCCTGTGTGTTGTATTGTGAAGTGTGGTGTAAGAAAGAAGGAAAATCAACCTCAATTATCTTTGCACAGGTTAGAAGTCGGCTTTCATGCAATAATACATAAAATAATACAGTTTCGAGTAAGTGATCATGAGTTTATGGATTAAGTGTTAATATTTGGGTTTATTTCCGTCCAACAGACGATTTTTATTATTTTATAATTATTTCGTTTGTTTACAATAATACGTCATGTTGGAATAGCGTTGTACCGTTGCCGTAACAGTTTCCGATACTAGTTCCTTCGCTGCTCTGAAACGATATTGGTATAATAATTGGGTCAATTTACTTGCACCCAGGATGAAGAATCTTCTTCATCCTGGATCTTGTTTATCTATACAAGGAGAAGAAGAAGAAGAACAAGGAGAAGAGGAAGCAGGAAGCAGAAGTTTCAGATAATTCTGATTCCGAAGGATAAATTTCCCTATTTTTTTTTATTGACGCCTCTTATCATTTTCAACCCTTGCCAATATCTTTAATTATTCAATAGTTTCAAATTAAACAGAATCACAACAGATCAGTGGAATAGGCCAACCGGGGAAACCACATTAAAAAAAACGCGCTAAGTACACTACCTCAAAGGTGGTGTGGAAACGTGTGCATATTATGACGATTACAACTCTTTCAACTTTTTGAATCGTTATATCTCTAAAACGGTGGCTCTTAGGAAAAAAGTAAATGGACATTTTTTATAGGTATCTGATCTACAATTTTAGTCTGAGCTAATTTTATGATAAAACTTACCGTTTTGCTGAAAATCGCGAAAAACCCGTTTTTGTGACCTTTGACCCCGAGTAATTTTTTTTCCAGGTGTCGGATCGGTGAGGACTTTTCACATTTCATTTATAATAGTGTTTTGAACAATCCTACCAATTTTCAATTTTTGTAAACCTTGGATGTCTAAATTGACCGGGTTAATGGCACTTTCCTAAGAAGGCCATTCCAGACGTTGCCCTACATTGTTACATTCACATAGTTTTTATATTACAATGTTTGGACTTTAAAAGAGAGCTTGATCTCTGAGTTTGTTTCGGCTTTTCTTCTCAGAGCTAGTCAGATAGGAAATGCCGGCGCCATCTAGTCTTAAAAAAACATTACATTGACTTGAAAAATCGTCTGTAACAGATTTATTTCAAGAAATAAAAATCATTTATCAATCAAACGTTTTATTATCAAATTACATACATTGTGTTATCACACCAATGAAAAAATAAATTAATATTATTTTATTTTTACTCCACCAGTCACTATGTTAATCATTTATTTATTTTATTTATTTAAAACATGGAAGACTTACAGCTACAGAAAAAACTGAACTAACAAAAGTATATAGTAAACACGGAAAGCCAATAACAAGTCTTCACGTTTAGACATAGACTAGGTATAACTTTTAATGTGAGCAAACAAGAACACATTGCTAAAATTAGAGGTTTTCAACTTAGATTATGTATACAGAGAGGTTAGAAATAACAAAATATACATATATATATATAAAAATAAAAAATGCACAATCTTAGACTGCTTATTTGAAAAATTTAAGGCTTAAGCACCTTCTAGCTGAGTTAATACTAGTAGTAAAAGGATCCAAATCGTGCTGTTTACATATCTTATTAAAATTTCTGCCTGCACGCTCAATATAACTGTTCTGCATATAATTCGAGGTTGAATGTGGTATATGAATGAGTGGATTAAAGCGAAATGACTTACTAGGCACATTAAAATAAATTTTCGATAATAACTCAGGGGTGTCAATATCATTGTTAAGGACTTTTAACGGGTACAAATAGTCAGCAATCTCACGTCGATTTTCAAGTGGTAATAGATGGCACTTTTTACAAAGCCGGAAATAATCAATTGAATGGTAAGGAGTCTTTTGATGGAAGCAAAGGTATTTTATGAAACGTCTTTGTATGTTTTCAATGCGGTCAATATACCTATGATAACGTGGGTTCCATATCTGAGACGCATACTCCAGCTGGCTTTTAACAAAAGTGCAATATAAAATTTTGAGCGTTTTTGCGTCAGTAAAGCACTTAGAGAGTCGCATTACAAACCCAAGCAATTTAGGAGCTTACCTGACGATGTTATCAATGTGCGTGTCAAAAGCCAACTTACAATCCTGATGGACGCCTAAGTCCCGAATAGTGTTGCACATCGGTAAAGTTTGGCCTGCTAAAGTATAAGTAGTGACCAGAACTGTGCGTGGTGTAAGTAATTACTGAACACTTAGAAGGATTGAGATCGAGTTTATTAGCCAGACAATACTCTTCAAGCCGACATAAGTCAGCCTGAAGTGCTAGCTCATCTTCAAGTGATGAGATACTGGCATAGATTTTCATGTCATCGGCGAAGCATAATAACTTGGATGATTGCAGGCACTGTAGTTATTGAGTACTACACCTTGTGACCTATTATCTATATAAGAGGAAAACCACCTCAGCAGATCCCCGCGTACACCCATGCTGCTTAACTTTGTTATCAGGATGCAATGGTCGATTCGATCGAATGCCTTGCTGTAGTTAGTATAAACCACATCGACCTGCTTGCCACCATCCATAGAATCAGTAATAAAATCGTTAAATAGGAGCAGATTTGAGGTAGTAGACCGTCCTTTCAAGAAACCATGCTGGAAGGAACTGAACGAGGTAGCAAAGGCGGGATATAGCTGGTTATAAATAATCCTCTCAAATAGTTTAGCTAAAATACACAACTTAGATATAGGTCTATAATTGGTAATTTCGGCTTTGGACTTATTCTTATGTACGGGTGTAATAAACGCAGACTTCCATACTCTGGGGACGACACCCAAAGATAAAGACTTGGAAAACAAAATTGAGATAGGCAGGGCAATGGAAGGTGCGCACTTAATAAGAAATTTAGATGATATGTTGTCAGGGATCATAATAGAAACATTATCTTCTTCCTAGTAGAAGAACGTGTGTGTCACTGGGATCCGCATACCTACCGGAAGCTACAGACCAGATATAAAAGAAGCGAAAGTGCAAACGTGATGCAATTAAAAAGCGTTTTTTAATTCTGTGCAGGATAAAACATTACATTAATTTTATTCTCAGTTATCAGAAAGTAAGTAAACTTACTCATATTTTTTTGTTGCAACGGACTGTTCGTATATGAATTATAATTCAACCGTGATATTTAGTTGGACTCGTAATACTATTATGTAGTACTAGTATCGATACTCGTTACACTAACACTGTTCTATGATTGGCACAACCCTAGCATTGGCAGCCATTTTATGCGCCATTCTAGGTTGTAGGACTTGTAGGTATGCACCTTTTTTTGTAGGTATTTCCAGTCCATACTATTTATATGTCTATGTATGAAGTAGTGTATTATTTATGGTATGATCAAGTGTCAATGTCAAGTTGATGTCAAGTGTCAACCGAAGGATTTCTTTTTGACTTCTTTCTGGGTAAAAAGTTGTCTATTAACATAACCTAAATTTTCAATTTCTTTCGTCGGCATTTTTTTTTACAGAAAATCTTAATTCGATAAATAAAAATGTCTATATTTGCAAATGCTCTTTTAAGAACTAAGTTCTATTCAAATTCACGTTTAATAGAATCATGCAGGAGCTTCCGCGTGACCCAAGGTTTGTAATCGGTTCTATTTAATTCATTCAATATTCTTTTTTTTCCTGAGTCAAAATTAAGACTTTTCCATACGCATATAATATGTGTGAACTTATGAACCATTAAATGAAAGATAAACTGGTTTTACTATTTAACCTATAGAGTTATCTATTATTTTTCCAGTCGTAAACCTATATTCACCAGCCGCGTTGGGAATAGACGGCTATCTTCAAACGAGGAAAAGAGCCAAGGAGCAATTTACGAATTATTCTGACAAATTCAGAACTAAGATGAACGAATTCGTTGACTCCGATAATATGATATTTACAGAAGACTTGAAAAATATGGTACACTTGGCAGAACCTACCGACTTGCAACTTATTTTGAATATGGTCAAAAAGTAAGCAACACCATATTTTATTATTTGTTAATTTTGTTATGAATGTAAGGCCAAACATTGTTAAGGCATTTTTTTAATACAATCTGTACATCTACTAATGCCAAACTGATGTGTATGTTGTGTTGTATGCAAACCTTAAAATAAATAATAAAAATAAAAAAATTTTTGCTCTTAACTACTGCATTCAAAAGTTCTGCCTAGCCTTTTCCCAACTATTTTGGGGTCAGCTTCCAGTCTAACCAGATGCGGCTGAATAAAAGTGTTTTACTGCATTCAAAAGTATTATAAATAAATAAATCAATAAATAAATGAGCTTTTATAAGCCCTATTCAGCAATAAGATAAACTCTTGGATATATTGAATAGTACTCTATCTATAATACTTTACCAGGTTCCGTTTAAAGTAATGGTGATTAAAAAAGTATATTTCTCCTAAATTAATCAAAATTAACTTAAGATAAGTTGTATGGAATAAAACGGGTATTTAATGGGTTTCATAAAACACTGACCATGTTATGAGAACATGAATTATTCTCTATCAACATACTTAGTATTAATTTTTCATTTATTCTAGGTTTAATTCTCAAAACACTGAGTTCAGATTTGGGTCATTTATCTTTGGACCTGTTGTGATGAGGATGTTCCATTTCTTGGATGCACCAAATGAAGCATTGCAGGTAATTTAGAATATCATGGTAATAGCTAAATAAAATAAACAAACACCTTCTGACATTACATTAATTGTAATAGGCAAGACTAAATTAGGCAAGTAGATTTTTGACGAGAATGTTTTCACAAGATATTTTGGAAATATTGCTATATATTTTCATAAATATTGCAATATATTTCTCTATATATTTGAGGTTGTTGATAATTTTTCTTTATTGGAAAATAACATATTGGTTTGCGGCAACTAAATTCTATGTATCTGACTATTCATTAGTGCCTGTAATTCCTATGAATTCTTTACATTTACACAATTTATTCATATTTTTATTCTATTCATTAAGTCTTAGTGCTAAACAAATGCCTATTACAAGTCTCATTATTTCCTCCACATCACTCTGCCCTCATCCAGCTAAGTTTTTATAGTACTCAATTTCAATTCCAGTGTTTCAATGACTCGAAGAACAATGGTTTCTTTGACCAGCTTGTGTCATACCAGATTCTGCTTGACCTACTGTACAGTCACGAGATGTATGATGATATGTACAAAGTTTTTGACATGGTGCAGGTGAAACAGTTTAATATGACCAAGTTCCCTAAATACTCTGTTGTATTGATACTGGCTGCATGCTTTAAACAAGTGAGTTTTTATGTGTTAAAGAAAAAAAAATAGAAATAGAATTTCAAAAATGGAAGTTTTTTTTAAATTAATTCGATAGAATGATTTCCACCAAACGGCTCGTATCGCATCGGATCGGAAAGGATACGAACGGATGCGGCGACAGCCGATCTCGTCCGGCGGGATGTCGACGCATACGATCGGCTTGCGAACCGTCGCTTGCGAACGTATCCGTTTCTGCGCCTAGTCAAATAGTTTAATTCCTACCGTGTTGACGTGTTCTATCGTATACGACGACGGGCGAACGGAGCCGATCGCGCGTCGCAGCATACTTTCGGCTACAATCGCGTGTCGCGGAAAGCGCCCGCGGTTAAGCTGCTGTGCGCAGCTTGGTAATATAGAGTTTAAATACTGTGTACAGGATTTAATATCGTTTATAGATTGTAAAATCCGTTTCGATGCGATGCGAGCCGTTTGCTGGAAATCATCCTTTATAAGCTTTCTTAATCTGATCTCTATTATGTAACATTATTGTAGTCCACACCTGCAATAAGCGTAGTCGTATACTTTCTTAATCTGATCTCTATTATGTAACATTATTGTAGTCCACACCTGCAATAAGCGTAGTCGTATACGGAGACGCAGGCCGCGCAGCCAACACAGTTCAGTCTGAACTGTGTTGCCTGGTCGGCCTGCCTCCCAATATACTTAGGTTAGGCCCGGTATCCACCAAAGCGGAGAGGAGAGGAGACGAGAGGAGATGAGGATGAGGAGAGAGGACGTGAGCTGTGAGAGATCGAAACCAGTCAAGTTCTGTCTACGAAAGGAAGACGGCCGCCGGACTAGACACTTCTCCGCCCTGCCGCGCCGCTTACTCGCTCGCCGCACAAAATTCTATAGATAAATGTGACATCTCCTCTCCTCTTTGCTTGATCCATTTCCACCCAAGCTAAGCGGAGAAGAGATGTGGAAATAACGAAATCGGATTGGTTTATTCAAACACATCTCTCGTCTCCTCTCCTCTCCGCTTTGGTGGATACCGGGCCTTAAGCTTCTTGGTCTAGAAGCATGAGGCATATGCAGTGCCATTACTTTTTTGAGTTACATTATAGAGAGTTATTTTTTCTTCTTCCTGCCCTTATCCCACACTAGGTGCGGTTGGCACAACATGTATTTCATAAATCCATGTTGTTAGAGGTTTTGGCTTATTGTTTTATGACCGGCCGCCTGCCTGACATCAACCCTCCTTGGGAATACTCGTTGCGCCGTCGCCGTCGCGCGGAGTAGATAGAGAGATTTGAAGCATTTTTTATTAGTTCAGATGTGTATTGTTTACCAAGAATAATTATGAAAACATAAACAATATGACATGACATTTTAAATTTCAGAATACACCAGCAAGTTTAGAGTATGCATCAAAACTGTGGACTGAGATGGCCAGTGCAGGAAGTGCACCAGTGAGAAGGGCTTGCACCTACTTTGCTGGTTTGTGCTTTTTAAATATAGCAATTTTAAATTCATTACATTTTTGTGTAAGGTGTTTATTCAATATTTTTTATTTACAGCTTTGGCTCTGAAACAAGGTGCTCCACACATAGCTATTGAATCAATATCTACCCAAAAACAACATTACGTAACTATTAGGAATATTAAGGTAGGGGTTTCTTTTAATCTGATAATAAGTTATTTATTGTAACTTCATAGATATTGCATGATTTATAAAAAGTCAGCCTCGTTGGTCTCATGTGGCAAGCGCAACTGCTGATGGTGAGGTTCTGGGTTCAATCTCCAGGTCAGGCAAAGTGTTATTGGGTTCTTTCATGTGGAATTCCTCAGTAGCAGCCTGGAGTTTGGATTTGTGCCCGGTTGATGGTAATAGGCTTACCCCCTATTCCATGGGACAAACAATGGTGAAATGAGGGTGTTACTGTACACCTCTGCCCAACCCTTCGGGGAATACAGGCATATTGTTATGTTATGAGTTATAAAAGGTCTACTGCATTTTGCAATGACAGCCACAAAATGGTCATTAGGACAATAAACACAGTTTTTTTTTTACAGGCAATGGCACTAGCAGACATGGGCAGAGTGGAAGATACATTGCCAATATTGAGGGGAGTCTTAGACATCGACAGTCCTATGCAAAAGGATAAACACACATTCTTCGAAGAAACAGTATGTTATTTGTCGTTTTTTTTTAAATGTGTATTTTACTGTAATTGAATTATTGAACGGAATATAATTTTTATTTTAGGTCGAGAGAGTGCGTCTGGCTGTAGAAAAAAGTAATAATAAAGATGTGCAGAGACAATTTGATGATATTGAGAAAGCCTTGAAAGATAGAGGTCTCATTGATAGTAATAAGGTATATTACCTGATATTAATATTTCTTTTTTTTTTAATATGTATTGAAGTTATGATATGAAACATCATCTATAATTTGTGGAATTGCAAATACGATTAATGACTAAAAAATCTTATAATTTTGGTTTTAGACACTTGATGAGCTCCTCAACTCTGAGATAGCGATTCCTAAACCTCAAAACCAAGGACGCGGCCAGTCCTACCAATTCAAAAGATCACAGTTTACACAACGTCAGAAGAAAAGACTTATGTAGTACCTCTTTTTAGTACAAAAACATTGAAGAGTAGCCTTGTATTAGTATTTTTGTTTGTATATAGTTATTTTGCGATTGTATGAATGAATTACATTGGGAGATAAACTGGGGCCCTAATATGAACTTTCCAATTCCATTAAACTTCAAAGTTATTGTTTACACTCTTAAAATGAACTGTTTACCTGTGTTTTGTGTTTAATAGGATAGCTAATAAGAAGTGCATAAATAGCTGGTCGAATTCGAAATATAGTTCATAATAAACCCCTTGGGGTCAATGTTATGAACTTTAAAAATGTAATTCATATTCCGTGCAGTACTAATTCAGCGTTCATTCTGAATTTTTTGCCCTTTTAAAACTCAATTAGCAGGGCAGTTTTAAAGTGTTTAAACTGGCTTGCAATGAGAGTTCATGATAAGCCTCCAATGTGTGTTTAATGCAATAATAATTTAAAAAGTGTCAGTACAACGCATTGGTGGTCATTTATATTTTGTTAATGTGAATATACGTTGAGTCCGTGTTGTTAAAAATATACAGTCAATACATAGTTGATAAAGGTTTAATTTTATTTCCATTCTTTTCCTCAATATTATTCTAGCCTTAATTTTCCTAAGCATGTTGAACTTTGATTATAATCAAAGATGTTGAATTCTGTTTCCGTGAAAACCAGATGCGCTTGCAAAAAACGCTTGGTTGACTAAAAATGATCAAGTATAAAGAATAACTAAATGTACAATACAGCCGATGTATCTTGGCGAGTCTGAAGTGAGCGCCAAATGGCTGCGCAGCCAATAATAACTGGTTTATTCATGATTTGTGTAGTATTATTGGCTGCGCAGCCATTTGGCGCTCTCTTCAGACTCTCCAAGATACATCGGCCGTATTGTAGGTAAGTATAATAGGTATTCTTGTTGGAAGGTTGCTACCAAAATTGTCCAGCAATTAATGTCACGTCAACGTCACACTGTGAAATAATCTCAGATTAATAACAAGCATAGATACCTCGCTAAAATAGCAACTGAACTCATATATTTGCATCATTTTGACTTAAGGAGCCGCTATGATGTTAGAGAAGGACACGTATACAGAAACGTTTCGAAATTTCATAGGTAGTCACTAGTTTTATTCTGACTAGTGATGTGACCCACTAATTTTCAACGTCGATAGAATTTAAAATGACATGCATTATCATATCTTAGGCGCTCCACCCACTGCACCGCGCCCCGTGCAGTGTGATGGCAAACTGAGCGCGGGGCGCCTTCCCGCGCATTTCCGCGTCGGCAGTGTGTTGTGCTAGGCGTGATTTCTATATAAATTGAGATACTTGCATACAATGGTAAAATCTGCCATCCCGCGCTACGCGACGGGGCGCGGTGCAGTGGGTGGAGCGCCTTATACCGCTAAAAATAATAACCGTACCTAAAATATATAAATTATTAAGCATACTTAAGAGAGAATACATACATATATGTACATCGTTTTTTTGAAGTTTGTTCATAATAAACCGATACTTTAATAAGTATGAACTAAATAATTCATTATCATCATCATTCCCTACAGTTCTTAATGTATCAGTTTCCTCCGTCGATGAGGACCCTCAACGCCTTCACCTCCTATTAAAAACCGACTCGGAAGCTATAAATGAGATATCAGAGATTTATTTATTTAATTACAACGGTTACAACGGAACAACCAATTACAGTAAATAAATATAATCATAGAAGAGACCGTTAACAACACTCATAAATTCCTCTCACAGTACTTCTGACATACCAATAAAATCTTCGTCCATCCATACGCAAACAGATCGCCTGTTGGATATTAATTAATGATATTTGGAAACATAATGAGATGGTGCAGCAAGTTGGCGCTAATAGACCGCAGGAAGGCCTCCATGTATGTTATCGACAATATTTGTCAGAACCGCTACTAGATCGAAAGGATGATCCAATAAAATATTGGTCAGCAAGAAGAGTCGTTTGAGGTGTATTGAGCGATATAGCGTTACGCTACCTATCCGTTTTAGGAACATCTGTCCCATACGAACGTCTCTTCTCGTTGGTCAATCACACGTTGAATGAAAGTCGGAATCGTCTCGATGCAGCACGATTGTAGAATTATTATTTCATCGCACTTTACATTTTAAGGATTGGCAAATGTAATCAGAAGCTATGTCTTATATTTTTTTTTGTTTATTTAAATTGTGTATTATACCGAAATTTCTTTTCTTTAAAAACCTTGATACGATACCGTATCGATCCACTGGATCGTATGAATTTGTGTGGATTGATACATGGATCGATACAGTGAGATATGATCCATTGCTATACAAAATATCGATACAAAGCACCTGGATCGAGCAATGAACATGCGAACAAGTTAAATAGTTCAAGAACGGACTGTCAGACATTGAAGCAAAGTGCTATTAAATTTGTGCGGGTTGAATTAGATCTAGTCTAATGAACTAAATCAAATAGAACAAAATGACAGTTCATCTTATGACAAAACAAAAAAAGTAAAACTAAGAGTAAATCATTTATCTCATTCCTACATCCTGTTTCGTGCTATAAGATAGAACGGGAATAAAGACGTTACAGAGCTACTTTTTTAGCCTTCCTTCTATGCTTTAGTCATTATTCTGAGGAAATAATCGTCGGAGGTGTCCGTGGGACTTTTGATGTCAGTATAAAGGTCAAAGCACACATATCAGCTCTGAAAGGGATCGTCACCGTATCAACTCGAGCCGTTCAGTATTCTTTGTACGAAACCCCTCAATACGCCTATACTTAATCGAGTTAAGAGTACGTTTTCGTTGGCATTCTGGAAGCCGGCGTTCTGTAGTAGGTATATGTGTTATATTATGCGTTTGTTGAACTTCAATCCTTATGCCCATTCATTAACATAATACCTATTATCTAGGATTACTATGCAGCAGGCAGGATTAAACTCGGATAGCCTAACACAACAGACAACGGGCAATTCAAACAATAGATCAATCAACGATCAAATGCCAACCAATATTCAGCCAGTTCTCCGCAGTTCAGTTGAATTGTTTTATTGAAATCATTCGATTCAATTACCGAACCACTGTTTTGAACACTGGCCTTTCCAAACCCGCGCCGCGGTTCGTAATTCGAATAGGTAAGGACAAAGTGCTGTAATGTATCATGAATATTTGTCTTTGGATCAACGTGTAAGCTTGATGAAGACGTTTGGAGCGTGCTCGTTTTATTTTTGGCAAGATTAATGTCTCAGTAATTTAAATTGTGGATCGAAATCGTGTCAATTGACTGTAGAGCTCGTGAATTTAGGAATATACGTGTAAGGTTTAATGTATGTACAGTCGACCAATTGGTGTCGCCTGGGCGACATCGCAACTGAGGCGGGCCGCGATGTCTCATGGGAGGTATCGCGGCTGAAGGGTGGAGGCCGCGGCGGGAGAGGAGTGCCGGTATTGCGGTGCGCCGCTCTCCCTACCTTCCGCAGCCTTGACGGGGTCGCCACCGTCAGATGGCGGACACGGTGGGGCCGCAGGGGGAGAGGAGTGTCGGTATGTCGTTGGCCGCTCTCCCTATCCTCTGCGGCCGAAAAGTGGTAGGCGGCAGGGCTACTAACCTGACCCGTCGCAGGGGGACCAAGGGTGCTCAGACACGGGGTAGTCTGGCGCCCATGTGCTTGTTTGGTCCCCGGGGTGGTCACGGCGTGCCATGTGTTCTGGTGCGCCGGTGGTGTGGGGTGCTCCCCGCGCCTGTCAGGAGGTCGTGGGGTGGGGCCCCACAGTGGAGAGGTCCACCAGCAGTTGGTGCACCAAGACCTGCCGGGGTTGCGGTGCATGCTTAGGCGAATTCCGCGACCCCGGCCGACGGTCACGAGGAGGAACACCGTGGGTTTTTAGCCGGTAAGAGTCCGGCAGACCCCCTCGCCTACCCCGGGCGAGGGACATCAATGAGGATTTCCCCACGATAAAAAAAAAAGGCTGGATATACACCAGAGCTGTGCGAGGAAAATGTGCGGTGCGAAAATGTGTAGCGAGGATGTGAAACTGTGTGACCCTTTCCACCAAAGCTGTGAGAGGAACGGGTAATGTGTAACGCGTAATGTGTTAATGTGTACAAATGAGCGGTGTGAAGATAGGTCGCGGACTTTTTTTTGACCGGTAGGCGCATATTTTCAAACCTTTGCACACATTCCTCGTAACACATTCCTCGCAACACATTCCTCGCAACACATTCCTCGCAACACATCCCTCGCTCGCATTTCTAGCTTGTTTTGTATGAACAAAAACCTCGCTCCGCTAAGCCCATATCCACCAGAGCTGCGCAGAGCGAAGCTAGGTAAATGAAGTGATTCTATTGATGCTTACAAAACACATTCCTCGCAACGCAGCTTACCACAGCTTTGGTGGATGCTCAGCCTTAAGAATAGAATAGAATATACTTTATTGTACACCAAAATTGTTACACAGCTCTTATAACATAACAAACATTAAAGGGTACAATGGCGGTCTTATCGCTGATAGCGATATCTACCAGACAACCTTTGGATGAACATGAAGTCAATGAATAAGATAGGCGGGATAGTCCATGGTGTACTGCTGCAAAAAAATATACTACACACCATACATAGACATAATACTCACATATATATATATATATATATATAAATATTAATATTGTAATATATATATGTGATATATAATTATGTGATAAGGAAAACAAGGTAGACTGATGATTTATAAGGAATTAGAAACGTGTTGAGAGAAGAAATGATCTTTAACTAAGTTTTTAAAAGAATCCAGTGACTGAGCTTGTCTTACTACACAAACGTACAGCTTGGACTGTGAACGATTTGTCATAGAATTTGGTAGAATGCGAGGGCATCGAAAGTCTCAAATTTTCCGATGATCTTAAGTCTCTAGTATGAGTGTCATGAAGGAACTTAAAACGTTCCTTGAGATAAGGGGAGGTTGCAGGGATGAACAGAACACTGTAAAACAATGACAATATATGAGCATTCCGGAGAAGGCGGATTGGCAGCCACTTGAGCTTAACGCGAAATTCGGAAACATGATCATATTTGCGTAAACCAAATATGAATCTGATGCAAAAGTTTTGGAGTAAGCTTAAGCTTATTTTTTACAGACATTCTAATACAATTAGGTCGAATTTCGCGTAAACATGTAGGTATTTCCGTGGCAACAAACTTGCTATCAATTTTATTAGGCAATGACAGTGATCACCCAAATATTAGAATATTGAATATACCTATTGTTAGCCGAGCACTCTTATAATTATGTCAGGTGTCACAAAGTCTACCTACACATTTAGGGAGGCACCAATGTAGCCCTACATCAACGATCGATGCAACTAAAAACATTGAACTAAATCTATTACCCACACGGCCATAGTTACGCTGCTCGCCACATTTGTACGGCAGACGTATTTCACGTCAAACCGTAGAATGTAACGGTTGCAGGAGTGATTACCTCACTCGATTCATTCCATTACCGCTCGTTCAGGGGCGGAAATTAAAGTCTTTTCTATAGCAACTAGACACGTCGTTCAGCAGAACTTCTTATTTACAAAAAAAAAAAACACTTATTTTATAGAAAGGCATAAATGAAGACAATTTCTTTTTCGAACAGAGTGATTTACGAGTACGTAACTTCAAACTTTATTCGCATGTATTCATATGCCAAACTAGCTTATTTTGAATTCACAACTCATTATTAACAAATTAACTCACAAAACAAATGCAACACAAAAATAAAACAAAATTGTGGACTGTTTGGTAACGATATGTTTGACAGAGCGCTACGAACTACGTCAAAAATGGTGAGTACACAAAAAGAACCGTCCAATCAGTGCGCTCGAAGTTTTTCAAATTGTTGTCACACATTTCGCTCGGCTCTATCCACACTGCTACGCCGAGCGTCACTGCTACGCCGCAGCTACGGGAAGCGCGCAAGCCGGATACGAAGCTGAAAATTACAGGTCAATCAAAACAGCAATCGTATTCAGGCGTACATAACAGGTTTAGGCCTTTACGTAAAGTTTTGTATAATAGGAAATCGCTTCGAGTCGTCCAGGGTCATCGTGACTCTAAAAATGTAATCTAACGAAAAGTTAAAGGACAATGAAAGTGTTAACTTGCGCTATAAAAATCGTAACTACCTACCGTCCCCAATGCAAGATACACACACACACAATAAAATATTATCCAATTTGGCGGGCTGCCCGTATTTATCCAGAGTCAGCGAAACGGGCTGTTAAAAGTAATTAAATACATTACATAGTCCAAAGCCCGCTTGGCTTGTGCGATGCTTGTGTACATTTTTGCGTGGGAGGAAACAAAAATGATGTTAGGAAATGCTGTTTACTGAAGGGATATTTTCAAACATTTCAAAACGAAAAACAATTTTCCAGGGAAGTGAGATAGGTACAGGTCAAACAGGTGCGTGTCAAGTAAACTTTTTAAGCACATGTGTTGCCATAATCTTCTTTACATACTTAGTATAAAACAAAGTCGCTCCCGCTGTCTGTATGCTTAGATCTTTTAAACTACGCAACGGATTTTAATGCAGTTTTCAGCAATAGATAGAGTGATTCAAGAGAAAGGTTTAATGCCCCACATTAGTAACTACATTGCACCCGTGCGAAGCCGGGGCGGGTCGCTAGTATATTATATTTTAAAAGCCCTTTTAGCTCGTATAAATATGTAAGAATGGGATCACCATAATATTTTGACAGGGCCGTACTAACACGGGGTCTAACACACCTTGACCTTTACATCGGAGGGCCATTAACGGCCACTAAATGTCGACCATTTTCAGTATAAATATTTACCGATTTAATGTTAATTGTGAGAGAACTGTGTGTCTGTGTGAAAAATAATTTTATGAAAATTAATACTAGGTACTTAGGTACTTCCATATTCTAAGCCGTTCCTCCAAAACTTACTCGACTCCACCTCGACTCAACCTTTCGGTAGGTATAGTTGACATAAACGTCCTCGACTCGAGATTTTTCCTCAGTCGAGGTAAGGAATCATCTGTCAAACTCAAGGTACCTCGGAACCTATCTTAAGGAAGGAAGTGTCAAAGTTCGTATGTAACAAAAATTAATTTTGAAGACTTTATCGAACACCCTTACGATAATCCTTATAACTATTTATCGCAGCGTTATTTGCGCGATGCAGATAATTCAAATGATGACGTAATGACTCCGTCGAGGAACCTCAAAGTTCACTCGAAATTGCGACTAAGAATACAATTTTGAAGGTGTTTTCGAGGCCGTTCTGAGTCAAGTATGAGTCGAGTAAGTTTTGGAGGAACGTCTTAGAATATGGGTGTTAGGGAGTTGATATGACGGCTAGCCATGTCAGCTTTTGAACCACAATAATCTATCGATGAACAACGATATCTACGTATTAACGTACTTGACAATTAAACTATTTGTATGATGATAACCAGATGTTTAAGAAACGTCAATACTAGGTGCACAGTCCCAAAGAGTAGGTTCTATACAGAAGAACCAACAAGAAACTACCATAGATACTCTTTGAAAGAATGGTAATAATTCATTACTTATTTTCTCCTTCATTGACACATTGGTTTATGATTCCTATTATCCGTTTATGACTTCTAGAGAAGTGGCTAATATCGCTTTAACCAATTTATACAAACCGGAGAATAAACGCCTTGGGAACTACATCAATCTTTGCTAACAATAAAAAAAAATACTGATAGGTACACGAAATAGCATGTAGGTTCAACTGATAGGTAGAAAATTATTAGCTTAACATTATTGTAGGTTGCAAAAATCTGTACGTAAATTATATTAACCCTGCCTCTTAAGCTACTGTACCTATGTATCTTAAGGGAGAGTGTTCGGTTATGGGATTCTATTAACATGATTTATACAAGTGAATGATGTTGAATCGTCGGTGTAGGTAGTTATAATGTTGATAATTTTATGGATTTCAAAGTTTACATAGGGAAGTTATTATAACTGCCTACTGTTTTATACGTTCAATATCTTATTTTAGCGTTTCAAGTTTATAGTTATAAAGTAAACCGAATAATTCCCTTCTCATTAAAGTTTCATTGAGAAATCTGTTTATTGCTCAAAAGAGCTATTTTCATGATACTAAGTTACTGTTGTTGTTATACAGTACTTACGTAACAACGAAGAGCAAACCTAACTGGTTGATGGGTAAGTTAAGTGTAATACAATCGTAAACTTTTTGGTCACTATCCACGCTAACCACTTATCACACAGTGTAAAAACGCGGGCATAGTTCAAGCTATGATATTCAGGATTTTGAGAAATTGTTGATTTCTTACTTGATTACATTGTGCAGCTGATCTTGTAGGATGATGTTAGTTATGTTAACAGACTACAAAACTAAAAGAGGTTTTGAAAAATGAGAAAAAGAAATGGTGAATAGCGTGGATAGTGACAAAAAGTGTAAGATTGTGCTATAAGTATTTAACCGGTTTCAAGGTTTGCTTTTCGTTGTGTTACGAATCGTAGAGTTTGCTAACTGCACAACGCATTAATTTATTTCAATATAAATAAGTTATTGAGGTGTTTTTAATTGAGATTGATGGTGGCGGTCTTCTAAACTTTGACTGGTATCATACTAGGCTTCGTACCGCTTGATATTCTGCCCTTCCGTAAGACAATTTAGGTGTAAAGATATGGTCGACGAAGAGTTCTAGTACACGATGGTGAATAGTGAGGAGTTCTAAACAGTCACCGTATGGCGTTATGAATTTGAAATGGAGTTTGTTCATATTGGATGTAATTTTAACTTTAACAACTCGACAACATTTTCTTGAACAGCTTTCACTCTTTTACTGTTAGAGTTAGATGTCTTTTATCTAATTCATCAAAATCTTTATTTTACCGCGTTATCTATAGGCCTAGTACCAATGCTGTCGAGTTATCAATGTAAATAAAACGTTAATGTAAGTGAATTCTGAATAAGAAATACACGTTTCGCTTTATACTACACATACTGTATACAAGGTTAGTCGGAAAGGTGGTACTAAGCCGCAGGCCACTTAATGTATCACTGATGATTGTTTTAAAGAAAGTGTTAAAATTTAAAAATTTGATTAATTTTTTTTCCATGAAAAATTATTTTTATTTTAGTTTTTTCAAAAATTCTTCATCCCTGCTTTAGTTATGAATTCAGAAAATGGAGTTTCTAATCCGTGACCCCAAATATGACGTAAAATGTAAACATGTCTGATCATAGCTGAGGATAGATAGAATTCAGCGTATTTTTTATGAAATCTTTAAACAGCTACTTCTCTTGAACTATTGACTTTTGGGGAAAGTTGTAGAACAAAAGTTATCCCTTATTATGGGTACTTTAACACGTTTTCGGCTTAGTATCCCTTTCCGTCTAACCCTTATGGGTACTTAATTAAATTGAAAACTTTATCCATATCTATGTATGATACAAATTGTGCATGTTGCAAAAAAATAAACTAAAATGTTATAGGACAGTTGTATTATTGATTCGAAATTCGCTTACATTAACGATACGTTTACGATACCAGACGTCAAACGTTCGTACGAGGCCTACTATACAAAGTAAATCGAAGAAATCCTGAAAAAGTCGGTGTCGACGAAATCGGCCTATTTCCCCAACCAACCCAGTTATTACCACTATATACCTCTACCTGCCGACCTCCACGAATGTGGAGCAAGCACTTCGCTAAATTGAGTGATTAATTTAGAGACCACACCCGCTGGCGTTCGCGCAGCTAACAAATGTACTGCAGAATCAATCACATATACCACTATTTAGGAAATGAATGCCAAATAGAACGATACTTCCTCTATTACACAGGAAATTATTTTCTGGCTGTATTAATGATTCGGGATTAAGTGGGTGTTTAGGAAATAGGATCAACAATCATATCAATCATTTTAGTTTGTAGAGGTCCAACGAAAAACGGGCTTCTGTAAATGATAAATGATTTTTATTTATGTAAATAAATAATTGTAGGGAAGTCCACAATTATCACGCTCGATAAACGTATTACTAATTGCAGTGTGTCGCCCTTACTCCATTATACATAGTGCATAAGATATACAAAAAAGAAGTAGGTATGTCATTGACGCGTCAAAAGTGATGATCAAATCACGAAGATTGGCAGGTCTTGCTGATAGCTATCTCTTTCACTCTCTTACTTCTTCCATATCTACGTCTTACTCATTGCAGATAGGTACTAGTGAAAATAATGCAGGATAGTATTTTAAACGCCTAATTTTTTAATGTAAGTAACATAATTATCTATTCTTCTTCTCGCGCCGCACGAGCTACATGAGAATAGTCGCGGCGTGGTGAAAAGATTAGCCAGTCAGCAAGGTCGGTAGCGGGCTGACTGCCCAGGGTGCGCCAGACGTATCTACTTACATATTATGTATCGTCTCAAATGATGCATTATAGACGATCCTGCTGCTTGACTTGATACTTTCCTTAATCACCACCCATTATTGTCTGAAGCAAGAAGTTCATAAAATACTGTTAATTATGTAACTGTATATTGTTATTCTAAGAATTACAGGAACATTATTGTGACAGCCTCAACTGCCTCGTTGGTCTAGTAGTGGCAAGCACGACTGCTGATCGTGAGGTCCTAGGTTCGATCCCCAGGTCGGGCAAAGTATTATTGAGTTTTGTCGTGTGGAATTCCTCAGTAGCAGCCCGGTGTTTGGAATTGTGCCCGGTTGGTGGCAATAGGCTCGCCCGCTATTATATGGGACTTGAACATAACGGCGAAATGAGGGTGTTACTGTTCACCTCTGTCCCGCCCTTTGGGGAATACAGGCGTGATGTTATGTTCTGTTATGTTATTGTGACAGCTTGCTGTTTATCCACTGGTGTCTAAGTAAAAAAATACAAATTAAAAAAAAACTTTTTAACAAAAATAAAACCGACTTCAAATTGTCTATCTCCGAGGTTCTTCATCAGATCTTCACCAAATTTAAATGGGAGCACTTCGAAAGAATACTCTATCAAACAAAAAATAATCATTAAAATCGGTTCACAATTAGCAAAGACATCGCGGAACAAACATATAAAAAAAAATGCAGTCGAATTGAGAACCTCCTCCTTTTTTAGAAGTCGGTTAAAATGTTTTATTATTCGATAAAAAGTAAGCAATTTAGATTAATTTGTTATAAAAACCTTTAATGGATATTGTTAACTACCTATCAAAAAGCGTTTTACTATCAATAATAAAATAATATTAAGAGCAATTATGTTTGTATTCGTATTTACAAAAATTTAACTAAATTGTTTTTCATGTAATTGAGTGTTAATTGGAGATATTTAACACCTGAAAAAAAGCATTTCTGACACAGTACTGTTTTAGTCATCGTAACGATGGAGGCTCTAAAAGATAAAATTAAAAATAACATAGAGAGAATATCGCACGTGGAGGACCCGGTTGAAGCTGCTAAAGCTATGGTCAGCTCTATCCAACAATTAGTTGGGATTCGTAATGTTTTCGGGGATAAAAAACGTAGTAAGGTTTATCTTTATAAGTATTTATTTTGTATAACTAATATAAAAAAATTTAAGCTCGTTCTTTTAGTTGTAAGTACATAAATGCAGTAAGAAATTGTAAGTTTTTACGATCACCGAAATAAATTTGCATTAGGTTTTATTTAGACAAACATTTTTATAATTTTTATTTAAAATGCAGCAGCATTCTGCTGTCTATTCGTGGACAAAATAATTTTAAACTCATAAATTCTTCAACAAAATGATGAGTTAATTCGAGTTATTTCAGAAATATTAGAATTGTACGAACTTTTTTGTTATTTTAAAATAATGTAATTGGCCAGTCGTGGTGAAAGTATTCGGGAGATGCCATTAGCGATTTACTTTTTTTTTCTATTGTGATGAATGGTTTTTTTTTAAATTTTTCATTGAAAATTGCCTGTATTTATTTAACTATGTATTTTGGTGCGACCTCTTTACATATTACTATAATAAGTATTTATACCTATTTTTAAAATGTATTATGTACCTATAACTTAGGGACATTGCACACTAAGTTTTTTCTAAGCTTAGACGACGCGCGTTAACGCAACCAAGACGAGTTGTAAAGGCAGCAGTTGATACAGCGCAGCCTGTATACTTTACGTCTGCTTTTTGGAACGTGACGGTGCAAATTACGCGCGTCGCCTGCGCAAAGAAAAGACGTCGTGTGTAGGCCTTTATGTACATTTTGTTTTAAATATTATTTATTCTGTTTTACGATTTTGAAGTATTTTTATGTAGTGTAACTTTAATGTACTGGATTAACACTTTTAAACATAAATATGGCAAGTTAATAGTTGAGGACCACAGGAACAAAAAGTGTCATTTACACTTTTGGCTCGAAGCTTCTTTTTTCTTCCATTGAACTCAATACCTTGGATTGTATCGATGTCTCAAGAGATTTGGCTCGACAAGTGCCGTATTGGAGAGAAAATAGCATCTCCAAGTCGCATTCTGATCAAAAAGTGACATTTGCTGGGCAGACAGACGTACCTAATCGTGAAAAAAATATCTCGATTTTTGAACAAAAATGATAAGTGTACATGACACTTTTTGTTCCTGAGGTCCTCAGTTATAGTAAGTTGGTGCAACTGAGCCTAAGAATTAGAAATAGAAATTATCAATGTCATATTTCAGATTACACAGTTTTCTCTATCATAGCCACGTTGCTATTAGCGGGGGCGTTTATATACGTGGGTCAACTGAGTCAGCTAGTCTATCTGGTGCAGGTGTTCCCTGACAAGATTGAGACTTTTAAAGCTATGAACTGCATCAGTGCGGCCTCTGTGCCGCTCTCGAAATTCTTTTTCATGTGGTCTTCGAGGTAAGTACCTACCAACTGGAAATGTTTTATTGCCGCCTTGATGATAATTTTGAGTAAAAGCAAAATATACCGTAAATTTTTAGTGACTAAAAAACGCTTCAGTTTTTATATTTCATCTTCTCGTATAAACTCGACCGGCTGATCAGCATTCTGTAAGGAAAGATTTTATGTATTTTAAAAGTCTAAAAGACTGATTGAGTTGTAAAAAATCTATAATTATCTTCCTGCGAGTTATTCAAACCACTTAAAAGTACGACGTAGTGTTAGTACCTACTTATAATTTTTGAAAAGCGTCTTACTGTTTCCAAATGACAACGAAATGTTAGAAAGAGCAAATACAACTAGTTAAAATTGGTGTAGCTGATTAGCAGGGGCGAAGCTACCACCATATCAGCCGTATCAACGATACGGGGCCCCCGGGCTTCAGGGGCCCCGATGTGTAGCAAATATTCGTAAAATATCTTACTCAAGACCTTAAGCCGTACGCGGAACTCTAAACTCTTTAACGCTAAACTCAGCACATCCCAGACACTCCATACAACCATGGTTTTTTGTTTGGTTTTCTCCATTTGGGCTTCGCCGCAGTTGTGTAGAAGGGCCCCCGAATAATCTTGATACGGGGCCCGTCTAGGGCAAGCTACGCCACTGCTGATTAGTAAGATAAATTAGTACCATTCTTTTCTAAGGGGTCGTCTCAGGATTGTATTTGAGCTGAGCCGCTACGGACTGTCCTCGATTCCTGATGGCAGTGCAGCAAAGAAGAAAATGCTAAGTACCTTGCAGCGTGCGCGCTACGCGTCGTGGCTGGTGGTCGCCAACCAAGCCATCACTCATGTGACCTACTTGCTGATGCCTTTCCTCTTCACTGTATTTGGTAACAATAGATATCTGCCCACTACGCCTGGTGAAACGTATGGTAAGAAAACTATGCTAAAACATGGCAAAATTTTTCTTAATAAAAACATTGATCCTTCGGGAAGGTTCCATTTGAATCGAACGAATCGTTGTAATGTAGATCATTTGAACAAATATTATATTGCTATAAAATAGACTACTGTTGGACTATCTATGATATCATTTTGATAAAATATATGATTTACTGTAGCCAATGTGCCTTAAATCAAAGTTAGTACATTTATTTCCTTTTCAGGTTTGAGTCCGAAATACGAAACACCATTTTTCGAAATAACATTTGTTCTGACGTGTGTCGCCACCGCGTTCTCGGCCATTAATCAGACCGGCTACATTGTGCTCTTCGTCACGCTGGTCTGCCACGAACTAGGTCACTTCTATGCCATCACAGAAACTCTCAACGAGATTCATACAATATTGACCAAGAATGAACAATCTCAGAATAATCCCGATGGAGAAATAGAAAACGAATCGATCGATGAATTGCTAAGATTCTGTGTGAAGCATCACCAGTTTCTAATGCATTACCATAGCAAAATACGAGAATTGTATAAAGTAATATTCGGGGCACATTTCCTCAGCATGACGATAGTGCTTGTGACGACACTGCAGACGATGAACGTGTGGGATGTCAGGAATACAATACTGACGGGAGTGACGGGGATAATGCCATTGTTCCTATACTGTTTCGGCGGGGAACTACTCATATCCGCCGGGCTGGAAATGTCTGCATCCGTTTATAGTTGCGGCTGGGAGTTGATGGAGGCAAAACAAGCGAAGGTAATTCTACTGATGCTTTGCCTGTCACAGCGCCCCCTGTGTTTAACTGCAGCCGATGTTTTTGTAATGAACAGGGAGACTTTTGGCGACGTAGCGCAGGTTGTTTACAAAATATACGCTGTTTTCAATTAAGTTTAGTCTCGCTTCACTCACGAACGAGAAGGGTAAATATTGTAAACGTATGCTGGTATAATGCTAATGTAGATTCTCTCTTCGCTTGAGTCAAATAAAAATATGATTGAAATTGTGTTTGTTTTTCATTATAGAACACATGTTTATCATATATCATCTCGTAGAAAATAATATGAAATATCAATTTATGTAAGTCCGACTCGAAAGACTAACGTATATGTTTTGTTGTATGAAAGTTCTAAAATAAAGCTTTCAAAAGCTTATGTTGTGTGTCCCACATGTGGGTAGGTACATGAAAAGTTCCAATAATACCCTATACGTGTGGTGCAAGCGATTGTCCGTTAGTAGAGAATAATAGATAGCTGCGCTTGTTCACTTGTTACAAAGGGGACGCGAGTACGTACTATTGACATAGTTAGACACAAATGGATGTGTATGTTTTCGTGTATAGCTATCCTAAGGTAGCTGAATTCGAATTTTTAACAAAATGACGTGGGGAGGTATAACTACGGCATGCACTGTAATTTTTTTTTTTGAGTTTTCTATCATGACAGTCAGTTTGCCAGCATGTAAGAAGGGCAAAACACATGAATTGAAATAGCTAAAGAAACAAGAGTCTTAGGCCCATATTAATTAATAAACAGCTCTCCATATGAGAGATCCTTCTTAGGAAACGGACCCATACTACGTGACCCGTTCAGGGGAGGGGGGGAGGGGGGTCTTCAAAATACCACGCTTGGTCGCAGGGGCAGGTCGCACATATGAGTAAATTTTTATTTAACTTTCTGTTTGCAAAAAAATATTTAAAACCATATTTATATATTACTCTACGTGAAAACTAAAGGGGGAGGGGGGGGGTATTGGCATATACTACGGATGGTCACCGAGGGGGGGGTAAAAATAGTAAAAAAGGGTCACGTAGTATGGGTACGTTCCCTTAAGTGTAGATTTAATGTGACTTGAGACGAAAAAATAATACGAGGTGGATGCGAAAAAAATTATCGAGTTAAATTGGTTGTTGCAAAAATGGACGACGAGTACAAACTGCAAGGAGAAAATATGTGAAAGAAGCAGTTTGTGTGTAAGGAGGAAGCGCAATACCTTTATTGTCGAGGTAGTAGCCTGCAGCGACGACACAGAACACTTTCAATCCAGTTCACACAACAACACAACAAACACTTCTTCCTTGGGTTTTTCTAAGTTACGCGGAGCGACACTTGTTACGAGCGCGGTAGTTCGGCCATTACGTTCTTCGAACGTGTTATGGCGAAAGATGCGCGGGGTGGGGCCACTGCGTGTAGCGGTCTCGCTTGCACGCATACGAGAGGTAGTGTGCGGGAAAAGGATCGGGATAGGGAAGTGCAACAACCAAACCAATCATGTTTGCCAACAAACAAATAATATATCAAATCGGCGCAACCACGAGGAAAAAAATACGAAAAAAAGAAATGAATACGAGGGTAAAAGTGATATTTTTTTACAAACGTAAAACCAGTCTTATTCGTGGAATGCATGACTGGTCTTTAGGGTCGAATGGCCTTCTTAAAGTACTAGTTATACACAAAATCACGGCTTATTCTTCATATGATGCCATCAAAAAAGCAACATTTGTTTATTTTTGTTATAATGCGCCCTCTTCTTCAAGTTGACAGCAATTTCGCTGAGGATGGAAAAAACCGCGGCAATGGTAATTTTGTACCCACTTACTTTTGTTTTAGCTCAATTTATGATGACGCGTTTGTCAAGCTCACAGAATCTTGCAATTTGAGGCGGAAATCTGAAAAATGCGTGCATCGTAATTTGGACAGAACAAGAGAATGTTTCTGTTTTAATTTAAATCTTGCCTTTATTTGGGGAAATAGCAAAAAAATACAGTTATTAATTTGATTACTAAATAAATTTATTGTAAATGAATAAAGGAAATAATAATTAATAGCCAAGAGCCTCGATTAACATTTCTCATCTCGTTGGACGACTGAATCAAGAGTCTGATACAGAAAGCGATACTCCTGGACACGGCGCGTATTGTTAGGAAGTTCCTCTCTCTGGGACCCTGACCACCGTTAGCTTTGGAGTCTGTTCCCGACGCCGGTGGGCTACTATTTTTATATACAAGGTAAGTCGGAAAGGGGGTACTAAGCCGAAGGGGTGTTAAAGTACCTATAATAAGGGATAACTTTTGTTCTACAACTTTCCCCAAAACTCGATAGTTTAAGAGAAATAGCTTTTCAAAGATTTCGTAAAAAATATGCTAAAATCTATCTGTCCATAGCTATGATCAGCTGTTATTACAATTTAGGTCATATTTGGGGACACGGATTAGAAAATTAATTATTAATAATAATTATTGAATTCATAACTAAAGCAGGTATGGCTTTTTTTTGAAAAAACTAAAATAAAAATATTTTTGCATGCAAATAAAAATTATCGAATTTTGAAATTTTAACACTTGCTTTAAAATAGTCATCAGTGATACTTTAGGTGGCCCGCGGCTTAGTACCCCTTTCCGACTAACCTTGTATATATATATTTTATGAATTTAATTTATTACGTAATCATGTATGTATATAAATACATACATGATATAGAGTAAATTAAAGTTTTCACGCTTGCAATCAATAATTAACTCACTGATGAACTAGACTTTCTATATAATAAATCTGGATTATCAAATAACTCTTAAAAACGAGTCTTTATTATGTATTCATATAAATAGGGATATGCTCTAGAGTTAGATAATTTGTCATCGTGATCCGATACATTAGTCACAGTGTCACATGTTGTGGCTGACAAATGCGACACAGTTTCAGCTGGGTTGCCAAATCACGGCAACATTTCCTAGAAACCGCTAGGAGTTCTGAATTATCGATATCTAAACAGAATTGTATTATATATTGTCAGTGGTTTATTTTTGTTTATTTGTTATAAATATCCCTTGTGTTCCGGAATTATTTATTGTAGGTTGTAGGTATTGTTAAGGGATAAGACCCAAGATATTAAAGTTAATCGTAATTATTATAAAAAAAGCAATAGAAATTCATTATCATAAATGGCCAATCAAACAACACATAACAGTCCGTATCACAGAATATTTTTTAATAATGTAAACTCGTTGGGTACCTAAAAAATTCACGATCGACTAATTTGCATTTCAAAGCAAAATAAACATTTACGAATTGTTTGTGACTTTTTGTTGTTCAGTCGAATGTTTTTCAATAAAGTCGATGTTCACTGGAATCCCTTAGTAATGAAAGATAACAAGTAAATAAAAACATGTAAACATGACAAACATCAACATAGCAAAACACGAACAGAGTAAAAATTAATTAAGCTGTACACATGAGTAAAGCAAGAATTTAATTAAAAAATCTGAATATTAAGGTTCTAAAGAGAGCTATACGATTGCAGCCGTCTAGAATTGAAATGCAGTAAGTATTGAAATACAACGTGCTCGCAATACAGGACTAACACGGAGGAACTTAAGCGGAAAATTTCAAGCTGTTTCAAAGAGAATTTAAAGCTCAAAAACGGTTCTTTGAAGAGGAACTAGAGTAATAAATCGCCATCTATGTTGCTGTCGTTCTAGCGACAAAAGTATTCGGTAGAGTTGCACATCCAATTGGACGTTGTATACAAAATCCCTTTGTGAAACAATTCCATTTGTGGAGTTTAAGAAGCACTTAGTTTCGTTATTGAGCTTCTTATCGCGTTAAAACCTACGTAGAATAAGTGGCAAGTATTCCACTTCAAGTAGGATTTAGCTGTGGGCTGGGAAATATTTCAAAGAATTGTTTTCATGTGCGGATCAGAATTTGATTATCACTTGCATTAACGGCGAAGGAAAAACATCGTGCACACCTGAGAGGGCTCCACAAAGATCTCGAATCTCGATGGTGTATGTAGTCTGCCAACCTGCATTAGGCCAGCGTGGTAGAAGCCTAAACCCTTCTCTTTCTAAGAAGAGGCCCGTGCCCAGCAATGGGACAGTAATGGGTTGAATTTATTGTAATCGTAATTGTGTTTCGTAAAATATTAATTATGTTATAGAGAAGTCTATATGTCTTGGATTCTATGATACATTTTTGCTTTGATGGCTGATGGTGGTAATTAGTATCTAAATGTAAGTAATACTAAGTAGTTATATTAAAAGTATACCAGCATTATTTGATGCACCTTACTCACATTGCCGTTTGTTTAATTTTCCAGTTATTTATCATCTTTATTCGCTCCTATAAACCGAAATTAAATTAGCAATCGCGCGCAGATTATACGATTTGCGAGGTTAAGCTGCGCTTCCCGCGGTCAGTCCATGGATGGTTGACCATTCGTTACACATCTAGACTCCTTCGTGCCTCGTAGAGCACGTTAAACAGTTGGCCCCGGATGTCACACGAATACCTATGACGCTCGTTACGGAAAATCAGAAGCCCGAAAGCCTGTAAACAGGTCTAACTTTGGAATATCGGCATTGCCTAGTAACTGGGCTGCGGAGGTTTGATTGCAGTCACTCTATGTAAAATACTGGTGTTCAGCCGCATCTGGTTAAACTGGAAGCTGACTCCAACATATTTGGGAAAAGGCTAGGTAAAACATTCGCTTCTATAAACAACTAATGGCAGCACAAAAACCACACCACAAATCTATGTGATTTAATAAAACATGCTAGTGCAGATATAAAAATCTAACAATAAATTCTAGTTGCCCGTCCACGTGGACTCTGTGTGACATTTCAAATGGTTCAAATAACTTTTACAGGTATCCTTTAACCTAGTTCGTTTATAGCGTTCCCATAAAACGTTCACGTTCTAGGAGGGGATTCCGAGAAAAATGTGTACCGTTCCAAATATGGCTGATGATGGCAGCACGTATGTAATGGACATTCCTTTCAGCGTCGAAGCCCTTAACAGTCCACGTATTTCTTTTGATTAATGGAGAGGACATACGGATATAATTCTCGCATTATGAGGCTGGCGTTACTATATTGGGTAGGGAAAGGCAAAACAATGTTTTTTGTTACTCAATTCTTGTGTGCAATAAGTTGTAATGCATGAGTATTAAGAAATGTGCTCATGTGCTGTGTGTATTAATGTTTTGTAATAGAAGTTATTGCTACATTCGGTCGTGTAACTCCGTAGAAATTACGTTTCGTTCCATAGAAAACGTTTTTCTTTCTTTGAAAACATATTGTATAACATAACCAGCCCATTATTGTACCACTGCTGGGCCTTTTCTTAGTATAAGAAGGGTTTAGGCCTTAGTTTTTCACTCTGGCCTGGTTGGACTGGCAGACTACACACATCATCGAACATTTATTTCTTACTTATAATTAAAAGCGTTTTCTTTTGTAATTAACCTGCCTCGTTGGTCTTGTAGTGGCAAGCGCGACTGCTGACCGTGATGTCCTGGGTTCGATTCCCAGGTCAACCAAAGTGTTATTGGGTTTTCCGTTTATAGTAGCCCGGAGTTTGGATTTGTGCCTGGTTGATGGCAATAAGCTCGCCTCCATACATAAGACTTAAGCATAACGGCGAAATGAGGGTGTTCCTATACACCTCTGCTTAACCCTTCGAGGAATATAGGCGTGATGTTATGTTAAAAGCGAATAGCTAGCCTGAAAATGTGGATATCGTAAGGCCAAAGTTTTAGGTACTCAGTGTAGCATGTGTATGCTACACTGAGTACCTAAAACTTTAGTTTAGTTTAGTTAAAACTAATCTGCTTAATTAAAATATTCTATTAAGAACATTTTCATCTACTTTGCTAACACCACATCATCTGATTAGTGCTGAAATGCGGTTTCTAAAACGAAGTATAATCCCACGTAACTTGGCAAGATTTTATCGTAGTGTTCCGTAAGTGCGCTTTTATTGCTTGTCATTATTCTATGGTTGTTGCCATAATTTATTTTTAAACATATCTTTTTAGGAAAAAAAGAGAGAAGAGGAATTCTCTTCTCTATTCTTGCCAAATTACGTTCCGGCGACTACAACTCATGCGAAGCTACTTTTAGTCTATATATACGTAGATATATAGCTTAAAGTATAGGTGCTTAATTTACTTCAATTTTTCGATATGTTATAAGTAAACGTATAGCTATCCATCACTTTGTCATTTCATTATGGAAGCAGTTTATTGTCTCCGAAGATGACTGATCGAGTGATGATCAAAAAATGAACTTTACACTCTCAATGTACTCTAATGTCAGTAAAGGAAGCCGTGATTAGAAATGACGAATAGCTTCCTACCATTTTGTTAAATAAAAATACATAATATATTTATTTATTCGAATGCTTTGGGAATTAAATAACAGATAGAATACCTGAATACCTGTTGGTTGGTATTTATAGTATCCAGGAAATTTTATTCTTGTTTCTTAATTGGAAAATATACCTACTCTTTTATATTAATACTAGCTGTGTCCTCAAGGCTCCGCCCGTAGCCTATGTTACTCAGTGATAATGTAGCTTTCTAACGGCAAAAGAATTTTTGAAATCGATCCAGTAGTTTTTAAGTTTATTCGTTACATACAAAAATACAAATCTTTCCTCTTTATAATATTAGTATAGATAATCCGTACAGCATAGGTTTTCTGATGGGAAGGCTTCACATCAACAGTAATTGCAGTTATCACATAATTATCACTCAAAATAACAAAAATACTGTTCAGTGCTACTCTTTAATATTAAAATCTATTTGTCTAAATACTACACTAGAGAAAACTACGTAAGTTTAATAGTACAAAACACCCGTAATTAATGGGCAAGCGGATATAAATAACTATAACTGGGTCGTTGGTCTAGTGGTGGCAACTGCGGCTTCTGATTGTGAAGTCCTGGGTTTGATCCCCAGGTCGGGAAAAGTGTTATTGGGTTTTTTCTGTGTGGAATTCCTCAGTAGCAGCCCGGACTTTAACTTTGTGATCGGTTGATGGCAATAGGCTCGCCCCCTATTACCTATATGGGACTTAAAATATAACGGCGAAAAGAGGGTGTTACTATACACCTCTGCCCAACCCTTCGGGGAATACAGGCGTGATGTTATGTTATGTTACTGCACTTCAAGTAAAAACCCATCTCTCCCCATAACACAGCACCTTGCACGTTTTATAAAGAGGACAGAAATCCGATCGTATTTCGTTGTGGTTTTGACTCCAGCCACCATTTCCTGCGCTTTGCATAGCCCGTCGCACTTTCCGTCCTTTTGAAAGGTTTCCAGTTTTCAATTCCGCTCAACGACGACCTTTAGCTGCAATTGCCTTTGATTGTACTCATTGTATTTAAGTTTTCACAGTACAAAGATCAGTTATTGTTATATGCTTTTATTATATTGTAAACTGTTATAAAAGGTATTGTGTTTTAGGTGTGCGGTTTTCATATTTCAAACTGATTTATTGAAGTGAAAATAAGGACTAAATGCTTGTATTGAACATTCTAAAAAGTAACCAAAATGTATAACATACTACGTATTACCACCATTAAAGACACATTTGGTATTTGACCCAAATCAACTAAAAATATAAACAATGAATGAATACCTTGTGTAATTGTCATCACGTTACGTTATTTTAATAATTAGTACCTGGATGACCGAACTTTGCTCGGTTTTTTTTGGCGTTTTCTAAAAAAAGAAACCTAGCTAGATCAATTTATCGCCCCCGAAACCCCCTGCATACTAAATTTCATGAAAATCGCTGGAGCCGTTTCCAAGATTCAGATTATATATATACTAGCGGACCTGGCAGACGTCGTCCTGCCCTAAAAATCTGGTGACTTACCAACAGCAGCGCCACCTACCGGGTCCAATTGTGAATCTAAACCACCCAGGGTGCCACCCAAACGCATCCAAGTAAATCATTCAATTCGGTCCAGCCGTTTAGGAGGAGTTCAGTGACATACACACGTACAGTCGAATTATATATATAAAGATATACATATATATTATACAAGAATTGCTCGTTTAAAGGTATTAGATAGATAACAGGTACACAAAAATATTTGTCAGCGCAGCTGTTTACAGTGTGGCCGTCGAAAGTTATTCAGCATTGTAAAGCGTTCACCACACTAAATGCAGGTCGTGTCGTCAGCGGTCCCGCGCTCGGATTTGGTGTGATTTGCTTTATAATCCCTTGAATACAACTGAAGCGGGTCCGCAGATGACACGCGTCGCGTTTGGTGTGACGAACACTAGGTCGTGACGCAGAAAATTACTGTATCGAACTTTAGGGCGCGGCCTCATGCTAATGACGTCAGAGATATAAAGGCCCTATCTGAGTATCATACCTGGTCTACACACCCTTTTATACTATGTACCTATTGGTACACGTGTGTATAGATACATTTTGTAATTACGATAGTGAGAAGCCAGATTAACGGTTATTTAGATTATATTATCGGTGAGTGCGGTGTGGGTAAATCCTAGCGTTCACAACGGGAGACTACAATCCATCATTATCAGCTACAATCGGAGTGAACTACAAATGTAAAGTCATGGACGTGAACGGACCCGGTGCATAATATCAGCAAGCACATTGGACCACCCGCGCGACGGCGCAACGAGTATTCCCAAGGAGGGTTGACGTCAGGCAGGCGGCCGGTCATAAAACAATAAGACAAATCCTCTAACAACATGGATTTATGAAATACATGTTGTGCCGACCCCACCTAGTGTGGGATAAGGGCAGGAAGACGAAGAAGAAGCCAGATTAACGAGTAATGGTAGTTTGACGTATAGAGGGTGTAAACGAAATCATGTAATTCCTTCAAACCTCGTGATGTATGGGATACCTATGGATTCAATAAAAAAAAATACAAAAAAAAAACATGTGTTCTTAATGTGAAGCATTTTAGCGCCACAAGCGAATTGCGCGGCTATCGCTCGCTGCGCTGTCATTGCACTCGGGGCGCTAAAATGCCTCACGTTAACAACACATGTTTACTTTTTGTAAAAAATAATTTATTGATACCAAATGTATCCCATGCAGGTTGAATCTATATCAGCAGTACATCACGAGGTTTGAAGGAATTACATGATTTAGTTTAAACCCTGTAGACCTTTTTCTGCAAAAACTACGATACTAATCGTAAATTGAGAACAAATGACCAAGCAAAGTGCACTTTTAACGTGCATATTGGTTATAAAAACGCTTCAGTTTTCTGGCAAACAGCGGTGATTAACAATATGAATGTCCATAATATAGCACATCTGACCTTGTAAAAGTGCATATCTCAAAAAGTTCATAGAGCTCTCCATTTTAAGCACATTTTGTTAATAAAAAAACTTTATTAATAACTCGTAAAAACTCATAATGAAACATTGATGTGCCAGTCAAAGGTAATAAAGATACATTTTTCGAACATTAATTCAAATTGTTTTTTTATAATCGGTTTTTTTCTCATTCGTCGTGGCTTGCAACTCAATTTTAAATACTTAGCAATAGCAATGAAGTGCAGTAGTAATAGAGGTGAACCCGTTTTACCGTATCTTGGTAGAAACAATTCTTCGCCAAATTAAAGTGGATGTCATTAATAACGAAAATACTTGACTTTTTTAATACAATTATTGGAATGAGAAATACTACAAAGCTGTTACTACTTTTCTATGTTTGAACATAAGATCACCTACATAATGTAATTTTATTTGTGAATAAAATTAAGCTTCACGTGGTTTCTCGAAAATTATGATAGGATGTATTTTGTAGCACTAATATATACTGGCCTACAAAAATAAGTACTACACTTTTAATGATATTTACTTTTAAAGTGTGATACTTATTTTTGCAGGCCAGTGTAGTTCGTTCCCTACGCGCCTACGAGGCTACGAAACTGCTACGAAAAAATGTTAACGTATTTTTGCGTAGTTTTGTAAACTTATTATGACTACTTCGAGTCTGATGGTTTAATTCTCATGATCATGTGCTAGCATTGAGTTTGTAGGTATATATTAGGCTGTTGTGTAGTAAGGGACAAAATATATTTATAATATTTTTATTATAGATAATTATATTTCAAACGCAGTAAATTTGATTACCAAGGCTTATATGCATTAATAGACTTATGAAAAAACCTAGCGTAGCTTATTTTTGGCAATAGGCTCGCCTCCTATTACATAAGACTTAAACATAAGGGCGAAATGAGGGTGTTACTATACACATCTGTCCAACTCTTCGCGGAATACAGGCGTGATATGATGTTATGTTGATTTGTATTAAAGTTAAGCAGCCGATTTATACATAAGTCTTGGAAAGATATATGTAACACTGCAGACTCGAAGCCCACTCAAATAAATCCATGTACATCGTTAAACGTATACGAGTGCCTATCTCTACAACTATGTACTTGAAACACCATAAAACCATGGGATTAAGGGAAAGCAAACATAGCCCCTATTTTTATTACTTCAGCCGGCAATAAAGTTAATCTTTTAATCTTGCTTTAGTAGTCGATCACGATTTTTAACAACTTGTATGTATTTGATGTGTAGTTGAAATAATTGGTGCTTGGATTTTATTGTACAATTTGTTTTGTGATTTATATCTTAAATATGTTTTCTTTGGTAAAAGATTCAGCAGTTTTTTTTTGTTCAATTGAATTTAATATAAAAAGTAATTGAATTTAAAGATTTATAATATTATTATTTATTATTATACTAGCGACCCGCCCCGGCTTCGCACGGGTGCAATGTTTAATGATATTATAATTATGATTAGTCTATACTATGATATTCGATCCCCAGGTTGGGCAAAGTGTTATTGGGTTTTTCTGTATGGAATTCCTCAGTAGCAGCCCGGAGTTTGGAATTGTGCCCGGTTGATGGCAATAGGCTGGCCCTCTATTACATGGGACTTAAACATAATGGCGAAATGAGGGTGTTACTATACACCTCTGCCCTTCCTTTCAGGGAATACAGGCGTGATGTTATGTATGTATGTTATTCTACAGGCTATTTTTATATACAATATTTACAGCTATTTTTTCATGAGACAGTACAAACATGTTTTCTTTAGTGGTTACTCCCGAAAGCGTACACACGTCGCGCCCACCGGCCGCTGCCAACCGGGACGGACGTACGGCCCGTCAGCCGCTCTGCCCCCGCTTTATAAATCTCTGATATATTCTAAGATATTCATTTTAATAATATGCTGTAAAGAGCAAATTTGATCTACGTGAAATGCATAACGTATCTAATGTATTTAATTGGATGGAAAAGATCGATAAAAATTCTGCGATGGTATCATCGCAGAATTTTTATCGATGTTTTTAAGATATACATTTCCGTGGTACTTTAATTTTATCTATCTCGTAAGGTTTAGCTATCGTTTGCAATTTACCTAAGCGCACAAACATAGGTATGTTTGTTACGTCATCACATTACAAATCTTTTAATTTCTCGGCTTTTCTCTACTATAATATGCATGTTTACATGTATATTGTACATATAAACCTTCCTCTTGAATCACTCTATCTATTGCTGAAAACTGAATTAAAATCCGTTGCGTAGTTTAAAAGATCTAAGCATACAGACAGCGGGACCGACTTTGTTCTATACTATGTAAAGATTAGAACCTTAGTTGTATTTTATTCGTTGTTTTAAGGCAGGCATGCACAGACCGTGGCACGCGGGCCGCATGCGGCCCTTCGTCAGGCCCGGTATCCACCAAAGCGGAGAGGAGAGCAGATGAGAGGAGATGTGCTGCGAAGCTGGCAGGTTATTTCCACCAAAGCGCAGAGGAGAAGTGTTGCGGAGAGATGTGAGCTTTGTGTAGCAGAGATGTGAACTGTGAGAGATCGAAACCAGTCAAGTTCTGTCTACGAAAGGAAGACAGCCGCCGGACTAGACACTTCTCCGCTCTGCCGCGCCGCTTGCTCGATCGCCGCACAAAATTCTATAGAAAAATGAGACATCTCCTCTCCTCTCCGCTTGATCCATTTCCACCCAAGCTAAGCGGAGAAGAGATGTGGAAATAACGAAATCGGATTGTTTTATTCAAACACATCTCCTCTTGTCTCCTCTCCTCTCCGCTTTGGTGGATACCGGGCCTCAATGTACCTACGTGCGGCCCGCCCGCGAATTAAACTGTTATGCGTTTGTATGAAAATACTGCAATATTTTAACAATAAGGGCCAACTCAAGATCACTGAATATGTTTTTTAACAATAAGGGCCAACTCAAGATCACTGAATATGTTTTTTTAACAATAAGGGCCAACTCAAGATCACTGAATATGTTTTTTAACAATAAGGGCCAACTCAAGATCACTGAATATGTTTTTTAACAATAAGGGCCAACTCAAGATCACTGAATATGTTTTTTAACAATAAGGGCCAACTCAAGATCACTGAATATGTTTTTTTTAAATGCTCTGTCTACTTTTTTTTTTCATAAAAATATATTACAACGTTTTTGGTTGTTTTTCATTATATTGGCCCACTTTTAGCTCAGTCTACCTAAGTGGTCCCTAGTAAATGAGTAAGTAATTTTTTTATTTTAAAACGAATACCTAAATTATACATTTTTATTACTTACTAATATTTTTAAATTACTTTTAATAGTTAGTGCTTATTTATTTAGCTATTATTATTATTTATTTATTACTTCAATATTACTTGAAAATTTAGCCTAGTTATGTAGGCCTCTGTTAATGAATCTGTCAGACCTAAATAATGAGAACATCGTTAACTGTCACATGAGAGGTGATTAATACCAGTGCGTCATCAACCTATGTCCCTTGTAGGGCAAGCAGTGTTACATTATTCAGGAGAGACTGATTGAAGTGAACACTTGACACTTCATTTGTCTATGTTGCGTTTGGACTTGGTGCTAACGTAAGAGGTGTATATAAATAAACGGGAAAGAACAAAAAAAAAAAATTAATAAGTGACGTTATGGGTAAAAAACCAGAATTGCTACTTGGCCTAATTTATGTAATCGAATGAGTCACAGAGCGTGGAATAGTTTAATGTTCATTCTTATCCACAAAATTTGGTTAAACGCAGGTAATCTTAACAAAATCGAATAATCTTAGTCATCTTTCATTTAAGGGCCATTTTGACCAACGTCGTACGTTTTGACAGATTTTCTACACTAAAGCTGTCAAAACGTTAAATTTATTTGTCAGATAAAAGTTATCCGACGTTGGTAAAATTGGGCCTAAGCTTAATATCAGGCAGGGATAGATTAGATCCCTTATTGCGTATTACTTTTATTTTGACAGTTAAAGATGGAGATTACATTGTGTTAATTCAAAACATACGGTACAATTTAAAATCGATAGGTACAAACAATCGATTTAATTTTGACAAAACATACGGTACATTGTCAGAATTAAATCGATTGTAAGAGTTTTACACAATTAGGTGGACCGGCGTGGTGATTGGTATTGACAGATAGGTAATTGAAATTGAATCTTTTGTTTCCGTGGTAACGCACGTGAAGCTATTCAAAATACCAGCGTATATTTTGCTACAATAATTTCCCACTTTACTAATGTCAGTAACTCTTCAATAATGAGAGTGTGAAATTTTTTTACTACGAATAATGGTTTCATTAGAGGCTGGGCACCGCCCGGCGTATTGTGGTGGTATTGTTGAACCACTGTGCGCTGGCCCCTGGTGTATCGCTGCATTATGCCTGTTCAATGAAGAAATTTTGCAGTGTGTATGGTATTACCATTTTCAGGTCTAAATGTTTATGTTATGTAGGTAATTTTTGTATTGAGGGGCTCGCGGTGAATTACCAACCGCAAGGATCATACGATTTGCGAGGTTAAGCTCTGCTTGCCGCGGTCAATCCGTGGATGGGTGACCGTTAGTTACTCCGTGTCTCGGAGAGTACGTTATACAGTCGGTCCCGGGTGTGGTACTAATACCTATGACAGTCGTTACGGGTAGTCAGAAGCCCGAAAGTCTTGCCACCGGTTTAACCTTAGAGTCATGGCATTGCCCAGTAACTGGGTTGCGGAGGTCTGATGTCAGTCGCTCTGTGTAAAATATTGGTATTCAGCCGCATCTGATTAGACTCAAATCAATCAAAATCAAACATTTTTATTTCACATAAACCAATACAGGTGCTTATGAAAAGTCGAATTTAGATGCACGGTTCCAATTAGTCGTTTCCTATGGAGAAGAGCCGGCAAGAAACTCCATGGTTACTCTTTTAAAAATAATATCTTTAACAATTACAGAGTACAATGATTTAGGATAGTGAGAGAACAAAGGAGTCCTGACCACAGACCAATGAGTAATGTAATACAAAAATTAACAAACAAAATAAAAACTATATGAAAAACAGTAATTTACAAACTTATAGATGCAGGTCCACAAAATTCTCACATTTTACAAAAGTGAAAAGGAAGCTAAACTATATAAAACAATTGACATAATTAAATGTCATCAAAACTTAGCTAAAAAATCATTGTAAAATAAGATAAAGATATCTTGAGAGTAAAGATACAAATAAAAAAATATAAAAAATAAATAATCATAATTGAGGATAATTAATAGACATACACATAAATGTTGTTAATGAGATTCCAGGGAAGCCACATGTGCAAGAACTAATGCCAAACATCCCTGTCGTCAACGTAGTCCTTAGTCTTGTAGTATGCTTTTTGAGTGAGGACACGTTTAATATGGGTTTTGAATTTTCCCTCGGTAAGATCTGTTACAGATTTCGGCAGCTTATTATAAAAACGTACGCCATTACCTAAAAATGACTTACTAGTTTTACTTAATCTAAATTTAGGTACCACAATTTTCTGTTTATGCCGTGTGTTTTTATTATGAAAATCACTCCTAACATTAAACAAATGCAATTTTTTTCTAACATACAATATATTTTCCAAGATGTAGAGTGACGGCAAAGTTAGTATGCTAATATCTTTAAACACGTTTCTAAGGGACTCGCGGGAACCCAGGTTATAAATAGCACGGATTGCTCTCTTTTGTAAAATAAAAACCGAATCAACGTCAGCTGCTGAGCCCCACAACAGAATGCCGTAGGACATAATGCTGTGGAAATACGCGAAGTACACTAACCTAGCTGTAGCCACATCAGTCAGCTGCCTAATTTTCCTAACTGCATATGCAGCAGAACTTAACCTCGCCGACAGGGCAGTAATATGAGCACCCCACTGCAATTTAGAGTCTATAGTTATACCTACGAATACGGTTTCATTAATTGTATTAAGTTTGTTGCCATCGAGCATTAAATTTACTGGAAGAGAAGAGAGACTGGAAGCTGACCCCGACATAGGTAGTTGGGGAAAGGCTAGACATAGGTAATTTTTGTATTATAAATTCCGTGAGTTCATGGGACACATTCATAATTATTTATGATTGTTTACGGTTCACTCACGTGCATTTTCGGACCCAAACGGAGCCCGCTGAACACACCACGAGGCCGCCTATCGGGCAATCCCAAAAACTGCAAGTGAATAAACCATTAACAATCCTAAATATATCTAGGTTATAATCATAAAAAGACATAATTATGTACCTACTTGTTTCTATGACCTCAATGAATGATCTGTCATTTTTGAACTTTTGGCTTTTGGCTCGTTGGTCTAGTGGTGGCAAGCGCGACGGCTGATCGTGAGGTTCCTGGGTTCAATCACCAAGTCGGGCAAAGTGTTATTGGTTTTTCCGTGTGGAATGCCTCTGTAGCAGCCTGGAGTTTGGATTTGTGCCCGGTTGATGGCAATAGGCTCGCCCCCTATTACATGGGACTTAAACATAACGGCGAAATGCGGTAGTTACTATACACCTCTGCCCAACCTTTCAAAGAATAAGTACCAGTGCAATCGTGATTAAATCTCACCGAATTTTAATATCTTATTTAATTTTAGTTCAAAGCTAAAATGGTTCTCCTTTCATAGAGCTTGTTAAGTTATATTAAAAAATAATTTAATTAACATTCAATTTGTAGGTAATTAATAGACATCGTATTGTTATTATCCATAGCGCCTATAAATTTTAAATGTGAATTCTTTGCCATGATACTTTTCTAAGTACGTTATCAAGATAACTTCTAAGATACTTAGATGGCCACTCCTAATGGATCCATTATCTTTAAAATATTTTATAAATCTCGTAATGTAGAGATGAATGGGACGTACTGAAAATTTTAAGTTTATCAACATGTTACAAGATTACTAGATAAATTACAAAAATATTAGAATTCGTAAAATAAAATGTTAATTGATATTACATGTTGTCAGGGATGGGCCGAATATTCGTTTTATGTTCGGTATTCGGCATATTCGGCAGGTTTACCGAACATTCGTATTCGGCCGATTATTCGGCAAAAATGCCGAACATTCTACCGAATAATCTAGCGTTATAAAGTTGACTCTATGCTTGTATGAAGTAGTATAATCAAATAATTGTATTCATATCAAGTGTGTCTTTATATTCATAGTCAGTTTTACAGAAAAATGTCCAAATGTTAGACCTTTTACTTCCATTCATTTCATTGTTTTTTAGCAATTTACTGAGTTTTAGCGTTTTTGTACACAAAAACAAACGCACGTGTCAATGTTTTCTCGCTAACTACCTATAGATGATGCAATAACAGTCCGGGAGTAGCGGCGTCAGCGGTCGGAAAGGTTGTGCGATTCAATTCGTTCGACAAGTACAGACTTGAATTTTTACCATGCACCATATCGTGCGCCAAATGCTGCCGAATATTCGGCCGAATGTCCGGTTCGGTAAACTTTTAACCGGACATTCGGCCAATTATTCGTATTCGGTGAAACCCTTATTCGGCCCATCTCTGGTAATAGTCTAATATTGGTGGTCTTATATGGTAATTTCAATAATTTTTATAAATTGCTACTTTTTCTTGATATCAAAGACTACTTAGATAAGGTGAAAAAGCTGACAATATGGCAGGAAAATGAAGGGTACTACTATTTTTAAGATGAAGAAGAAAAAATATACATAAAAAAGTAGCTAGATATGCCGTGCCAAAAGTGACGATTCAGAAATACAGCAATTGGTGTATCTTACAGATATCTCTATCTCATTCACCTTCGTTCTTTTTCCGTATCTTCGACTTTCTCATTACAGGTCCTCGTAAAAAGAATGTAGGATCGAAATTTAAACCCCTTGTTATATGAACGTAACATATCTATAGTAAAAAATACAATTGATTTATCTAGATAAATGGAATTACGTAATCCTACTATGATATAATTATGTTCGAGACATTAAAACAACCTTCGTTTCGTCAAAATTACAATAGAGAGCACCCAAATTAGGCCATCAGTAAAGTATTTTTCTGTATGTTATGATAAAAATGTAAGAATTTAACAAACAAAAACATGTGTGAATTAACAACTATGTGAAGTAACTTATAACAGGAAATCAACGATTTCTCAAAACCAGGGATGTCGTATTTTCGGTAGACTTATTTGTCAAAGGTATGTGCGAATACTCGAGTAATTCTGACATGACATGAATGGAATACCCATCTCTTGCTGTATTATATTAAGAGCAATTCAAAGAACTCACGAGTGTCTTCATTTTCCGCAGATACTTCTGTTAAATTAAATGGGAATGTTATAAGAATACGTTTTATGTAGGTAGGTTTCTATATTATGCTTTTAATTTTTATGAAGCGTCAATATAATTTTTCGTTTTTAAAACATCCTTAGGTAAATATATAAGGTCTAACATTATTAATCCGAAATATTTTAAGACGTACATCAATGAATGCTAAGGAACTCATATCAAATATCAATTTTCTTATTTATCCATTTAATTTTTAATAAATAAATAAATTTTAAATGACTTGAATAACGATAAATTTACTGGCTCTTTATTATTTTTTACATCCATCCACGCCAGTTACTACGTAGTACCTACACGCCATTGAAGCGGCGGCGCGGCGGCGGCGCGCGCGCGCTGTTTACCTATTTTGATTGATCGTAGCCGAAAATCAAACGCTAGCGACGCGGCGGCAATAGTCCCCCCGCAGGCGCCCACGCTAGCGCACGTGTTTCTAGGTTATAAGCGCGACGCACGGCACGACGACGTACGACTGCCTGCAACGAATGTACTTCCAACATGATGGCACATTATGATAGGCGCGTCAGGGACTACCTAACAAACGAGTACGGAGATCGTTGGATAGGTCGAGGCGGCCCTGTTGCCTGGCCAGCTCGCTCGCCTGATCTAACGCCATTAGATTTTCACGTGTGAGGTAGGGCTAAAGACCTAGTTTATGGTAACGATAGCCATACAATATCTAGTGCCGAGGAACTAAGAAATCGGATTGTGAATGCTTTCGCAGTGATGAGTAGTGACAGAGACACTTCAGTGCGCGTGCAAGAACATGTCATAAAGCGTGCCGCCCTCTGTGTCCAACAGCAAGGCGGATATGTGCAGCAATTAGTGTAAATAAAATAGTTGTTAGGTATGTACATTTAAATCATTGTAAATAAGACTGATTCAAATTTATAAACACACCAAAAACATTGTTGTAATAATTTGTAAGCTTATTTAACCTGTCTACCTACCTACAATGCAGTAAAAACCTATAACAATTATATTTTTTTACGACTTCGTAAAAATGTGTGACAACGCAAAGTACCTATTTATTATTATTTTAACCCATTGACGCATTGTCCGACGCCGCGACGTGAGTGAGCGACAAATGCGACAACGCGAAACGATACGACGCAACTCGACACAGTGCGAAACAAATGAAATATCAAAAAGTAGATGTTACTACACGTGGCCTACGTTGTCGAGTAGTCTAATTAATAATGCGGATTGTTTTTTACGCAACGATATGCGTACACGAAGTGGTAAAGTATAATTTTATTGTGTTCTAATAACAACGCTTGAAAACAGTACCTTCTTAACCATTGTTACAATAAAAACGCACTACCTACTTATTGACATCGCGGCAGTCAGTTGTGCATTGTGTCGCGTCGCGACTTGTCTCTTTCCATTACCTAGAAGTGAACAACCCAAGCGAGGCGAACTCTAAAGTTAAATTGGGGGAAAAAAAATCTCTCACGAGCCGGACTTGAACCTGCGACTTGGTTCAGAACACCAGTCGATTTAACCGCTAAGCTACCGTGAACTCTTTATCCTGCTCATGAAAAAATTATAACTAAGTATCTATGCAAAGTAGGTAGGTACAAATAAACACGACAGGTAGGTAGGTATCTAAATCAAATTATTGTGTCAATAATTTGTCAGTCCAAAGCCTGATAAAGTGTGATGGAGAATTTGAATCAGACAGTAGGACGTTTAGTAGATAAATCATAAGTACGTACTAAGGGATACAGTCAGGGGTACAGTAGATAATAATTAAATAGGTTTTAAGAAAGACCGTCGTTTGCACGCGGCCTCACTCGACAATTGCGACCGCCCTAGTCGCGCCAAGCCACTGTACCTACTATGCCGCTATTATGTTGAGTACGTACCTATGTACTTACTTAGGTAGGCTAATGAGTGAGTAGGTAACTAATTAATCAGTCGAATTATCAATTTTAAAATAGGATTTCTGATAAGATCTATCAATGGTACGTACTCCGAATCAGCTGATCTGAGTCAATGACCTACCTACGCAGTGTTTGATTTTTTGCGCGGGAACCGGAGTTTGGGCGGCACTATGTACTTAGGTAGGCTAATGAGTGAGTAGGTAACTAATTAATCAGTCGAATTATCAATTTTAGAATTAGGATTTCTGATAAGATCTATCAATGGTACGTACTCTGACGCAGCTGATCTGAGTTAATGACCTACGCAGAGCGTTTGATATTTTTGCGCGGGAACCGGAGTTTCGGCGGCACTATGTACTTACTTAGGTAGGCTAATGAGTGAGTAGGTAACTAATTAAGCAGTCGAATTATCAATTTTAGAATTAGGATTTCTGATAAGATCTATCAATGGTACGTACTCTGACGCAGCTGATCTGAGTTAATGACCTACGCAGAGCGTTTGATATTTTTGCGCGGGAACCGGAGTTTCGGCGGTACGACGATGCACCAGTGCCGCCCGCCACTTGACAACAGAGTAAGAGAGAGAGAGGGAGACTCAGAACTCGGAGGACAAGCACTAGAGCCCGCCCCCGCGTGCGTTCATTCATTGAGGAAACGTTTCATGCCAAGTGAAACCAACATTATTAAAATTAAATTTAGCAAAGGTGTAATTTTTTTTATTATTATATTAATTATTATTTACTACAAGGCATGTTTTTAACCTATAGATTCACCTCCTTAAATATTTCGGATTAATAATGTTAGACCTTATATAGCTATACACTCGGGAGCAGTAAATCCGGGTCACCAACATAAAAAAAGCAATATTAAACTATGTACCTATAACAATGTTTTCCGAGATATAAAGGTTCATGTTGGTGACCCAGATTCATTGCTCGCGAGTGTACTTGATGGATTACTTAATTTCTGATTGATTTTCTGGAAATTGTATCTGATAAATTACAGGTCCACTTACCAGATTCTGCAATTTGAAATAATAACCAGAATAATGTGGTTGTTCCTACTGTAGGTAGTGCAGGAGAGGAGAGTAGGTATATCTACTGAACCCTAGAGAAACCCTTGTGTTCGGTTTGTGACTGTTCGAGAATCTGTGAGTACTGGCCACATCACTGTCGCTGATACTTGATGTCATGTTTTATAAAGCTATTGCTGTCATATATATTGTCTTGTCAACACCTACTGAATAAAATATTATTATAAATAATGTATTTCCATTAAAATTAACTCTAACAGAATCACAGGTACTGTTGTGTACTCATTTTCAATGTTTGTCTGTCCGCTTCCTTATATTTGTTGTTACCTTTTTATTAAAATAATGTTCGCCATTTGTTCAGGTCAATTGACCGCAGGGCATTTTATGAGTATGGATCGTTTGTTAAATTTATATTAGTGAGTGTGATGTTTAAAACGTTATATTTTGATCTATTGTGACTTTAAAATAAGAAAAAGATTGGTTAAAATACTCACGACGCAACCACCCTGTTTGCAGTACAGCAGTTACGCCGAGACTCATTCTCGACTGTGTGTGTGACAGTATCTCACTGTGCAGGTGTGTGCTACGAAAGTATTGCAAACGCACTGGATTCAGTGTGTAAAACCTGGGGGCCTACTCCGAGAATCGAACTACGAAGTTTCAGCTGTCGGATCGCACGTTATCCAACCACGAAAGTGTTTCAGATCCGACAGCCGATTTGTTTGAACTACGCGATGACTGATGCATGCGTGCCATCAGTTAGGACAGGTCAACTCAAACCTGCTATGGCACTTTCCTAAAAAGGCCATTCCAGACGTTGCCCTACATTGTTACACTCACATAGTTTCTATACCACAATGTGACCTTGATCTCTGAGTTTGTTTCGGCTTTTCTTCTCAGAGCTAGTCAGATAGGAAATGCCGGCGCCATCTAGTCTTAAAAAATATATTACATTGACTTGTTAGTGTCTGTAACAGATTTATTTACAGAAAATAAAAATCATTTATCATTTTATTCGATTTTCGCGATTTGACATTTTGTTTTTCGTTCACCCTACTCTCAGATGTTAATTGAGATTTATTAGTTTATTGTTTGACAATACTTTTATCGTATATTTATGAGTTCGATGTTCGTCGTTGTTTCGTTTTGATCAGAACCTTCGACGTTCGTTTTTCGGAGTAGCCCCTTGCTACGAAACGTAAATGCGCTGCATTATATGCTGTTGACCACACTAACCTGTACTGATAAAAGCGTAGGTAGACGGCGTCGACTGCCAAACTTGAGGGGTTTACTAGTAGCCACTGAATAGTTCCACTATGACCCTGAACTCCAAGTGCAATCTATTGGACTCATCAAAACGAATCATATAACCCGAACCTCACATAATCACGCAGTCGACGCCATCTTGGTTCCAATTATTTAACGCGCACTGTATTAATCGGGCAAAGTATTTTGATACCTACTTCAAACGATTAAGAAACCTATAACTCTCTATTCATTTGAACTTACCATAAAGCCTTTATGTATAACTAAAACTTTGCTTAATCCTTCAGGGGTAAAGCTCGACTATACATACTTGGGTATGCTGTTTTCGATATCCTTGCTAATAATGCGGCAGTATTAACTTGTGATAGTCAAGCGAGACTGACTTCCCAACTTCCGCATTTGTGCGAATCACTCTTTGAATTAATTATCAAGTTCAAGCTACGTGATCCCCTATCTTGGGTGATAGTCGTATAGCTGTGACAGTAAACCGTAGACGATGTAATAGTTAAGTGTATTGAAAAAAACAAAGACCAAGAATAAATCCAAAGCTGGAACGTTTCTACTCGATTTGGTACATAAACATTGCCGTATCCAGTTCTTGTATTTCGGTGAAGAAGTGGCCGAGTAACGAAAGATTATTAGGCATTCATGTTTTATGCAATGCCGATATTTTAAGGTTAGACCGATTGTCAGACTTTCGGACTTCTGACTGTCATTGGTATTCGTATAACACCCGGGACCGACTATTTAACGTGCACGGAGTGATCTCGATGTGTAACGAACGTCCACCCATCCACAAACCGACCGTGGCAAGCGCAGCTTAGGCCGGGGCCGCACTGGTACGGCGACAGCGACGCGACGGCGATTTCGTATATAAATAAATTTCGCTAGTCGTTTCTGCAGTGCGGCCACCGACATATGTTTATATGAGTTTGTTTTCACGAAATTGCCGTTGCGTCGCTGACGCCGTACCAGTGCGGCCTCGGCCTAAACCTCACAAATGGGCCGCGAAATCCGCGTGGTTTATAATTAACCACGAGCCCCTCCTTACTCAACACACCTTTTTATAGATTGTTAAATTTAAATTTACGATACGCTCAAACCTGAAACTATTTTTATAACATAAGGGTGACTGAATGTATGTACATAAAAAAAACAATAAAAAAGCTTCCGTTTATTCAAGGTACGGTACTACACGATCTAGTTTCGTCACGGAAGATATACGGTCTCCTTGACCGAGCACTCTCCTACTTGGCAAGTCTCATAAATCTACGTAAATCTGAAGTAATCCTAGCTGTGTCACATATTGCCTCTCGCAGACATGTGTTGTGTCACTCTACGTTCTTATCATTATGTACGTCTACGATTACTTTTTCTTAACCGTCTTGTGTATAAATGTTCAAAATAGTTTTTTTTTTAATCGACCCAGTAGTTAAGAACTACTTTTGGCTTATTGAAGAACTAGCGGACGGTCCCGGCTTCGCACGGGTGGACATTTTTCCCGTTTTTGCAACATTTTTCATTTATGCTCTTCTCCTATTGGTCGTAGCGTGATGTTATATAGCCTATAACCTTCCTCGATAAATGGACTATCCAACACCAAAATATTTTTTCATTTCCAACCAGTAGTTCCTGAGATTAGCGCGTTCAAACAAACAAACAAACAAAGTCTTCAGTTTTATAATATTAATTAGTATAGATAATTAGGATTGTTTACATTGAATCTATAATTCAGTCGTGTAACCATCGAAGAATGATGCCCTGACGCTTCCTGGTACCCTGGTGATGATCGTGATGGTGGCCATCCATACTCTACTAAGATTGCTTTACCTTCTTTCTCCTAGCCGTATCCCTACTTATGTTGGGGTCAGCTTCCAGTCTAACGAGATGCAGTTGAATATCAATATTTTACACGGACCGACTGCCATCAGACCACTGCCTCCACTGCAACTGGGCAATGCCGATATCTAAGGTTAGACTGGGACTTTTGGGCTTCTGATTACTCGTAAAGACTGTCATAGGTATTCTTATGACACCCAGGACCGAAGGTATAACGTGCTGTCCGAGGCACAGTGGGATTTCGAGGTGTAACGAACGGTCACCCATCCACGGACTGACCGCGGCAAGCGCAGCTTAACCTCGCAAATCGGTTGTTAATTAGCCACGAGCCCCTCCCCTCCTACTAAGATTGCTTTACCAATTTTTATAATTGGCTTCTGAAGCGTTGCCTTCTCCGGCTAGTGCTTTTTGCCTATGTTGTTCTAATCCTAAGCTATGGCTTCCCCCTATGAATAATATAGGAAAGTATAAATAAATACAAACTGTGACGATCACAAATTTTATTACAGATAAATGTACAAACATTAAATCACTTTTGAATTTACATGTACATTATAGAGGTTATTATTATACATTTATTAAGTTGTTCATCGAATACTCTTACAGAGTAACATCTAGTACACAATACATAGCTAGCTTTATTTAATTCTGAATCTTAACTCATCTAATGTAATAATAAATTGGTATTTATGTTATACTCACTCATAAGTTTCACACAGATGACACATTATGAATAGTAATTACACAGAAAATAACGTCTTTGTATGTAAAATTTACGATATGCTATAAAATTTATTATACAAATAGCGCATTGTTTCCCAATTTCTTCCTTACAACTAGATACTTACATCCTATAATAATAATTATTATCTATTATTCTATATAAGCCGTAATAGCTTTGGCAACGTTTTATAGACTGGCTTACATTACGTGAGTTACGTACAAAAGTTATTTCTGACTTGTTATAAAATCGCATAGTTACACATGAATATAAAATTTCTAAATCACTAAAGAAAACTCAGCGTTCAAAATTACATTTTTCTAATTATATTAATTTTAAAATAGATCGTAACGTTATAACTTGAGGAATTATCAGTGAATTAATATTCTATTTATTTATTTAAATAATAATTATTATTCTAATAAATGTATTTCATACGCTATGACTAAGTCCATACATGCATCACATAATAAATATTTGCTATAATAATATTTTACAATAGTTACAGGAACGTTAAATGCGTAGGTACAGTTAATATTCAAAATATTTAGTATTCGGACTTGAAGCCGATGAGTTTGGGGTAGTCGCATTAGAGACTGTGTCTAATCGGTTTGTAAGTGAGAAAGGTCCGTTATCTGCTGACTTTTCATTTGGTGTGTGGAGATCTGTTTTGTGGAAGCCATTGTGGTAGTAAGGATTAGGAAGGATAGAGATAGTAGTAGAAGCTGTGTCGAGCCATTCTTGACTGTTGATGGGGCAGAGGGGTGACGAAGAGGCAGGAGAGGCGGGAGAGGCGGGGACGGACGCCACGGGGGCGCTCGGCGCGTCCTCCTCAGGCAGGGTGCGCAGGCGCGGCAGCCTCCCCCGCCCCCCGCCTCACACCGGAGACTGATCGCCGCTCGCGCTGCCACTCGTGATGTAATCCTGCGCATTATGTTACTATTTTATGAATTTGCAGAAGAGTATTAAATAATACGCTAGCTGATTTAATAGCATGGACTTCATTAAATTCCTAAAAACCTAGCTAGGGCGACTAATGTTGCTATACGATGTGAGGTTTGATAGGAGCATGTAATGCACTAAGCTGCTGATAGACGATGCTCTGACAATGTTAGCTGGAAAGCTTACCTATGACTTGTTTTGACTTGGATTCATGTGCGTATTGTTTAATTATCAATTGCTTAAAAAGGTGAAGGAAAACATAGTGAGGAAACTTGAGAGATATTTCTCGACGACATGAGAAGCTAAGTCAGAGGCCCATGGGCGGCATAAACTCTGACACCAGGTTAGTCACTAACCACATGAAAAGAAGAAGACTGATTTTTATTCTGCACTTAGAAGTGTGCTATTAACCAAAATTTGTAAGAAAACCAAAAACCAACGTATTATAAAGGTATTTTAAAAAGTTCTTATTTCGGTACAAAATTGACAAAACTCCATGATCCAATGATCCAAAACGGCCTAAAAGTATGTCTGGTATGCTCATTAAAAAGTTCCATAACACACAGTTCGCAGGTTGGCCTAACTTTGTTTTTTGCATTTTCATCTAATCAATAATTGAAATACTTACAGCATGCAGGTGCCTGCCATCAAGAGGAGGCAACAGTGATGTTCTTGGCACCAGCAAAGTAGTAGTAGTTGTCTCCGACGCTGCTGACTCCCGTTTAGATGGGTGGCTGTACAACCTGCCCCACAGTCTTCTTGTTAACATCCGTATTCAAACACTCTCTGTGCATATACGCTTATATTTAAGTAACTCTAACAATAGTTCACTTATAACATTCCATGGGTTTTAAAAGACAAACAAAAATAAAGAATAACAATATTATAACAAGAGCTAACGAAAGCTACTGATGGTTTGATCCTCAAATCAAAGAAACAAGGAAGATTTGGCTTTAAATCTGTGTGGTGTCTGTCGTTTTAAATTACCTACTGTCAAAAGCTGCTGTATTTGAAATTAGTGTTTTTTGTATGCTTGAAGCAGTGACGTCAGAACTTAGAACCAAGCTAAAGTGACCGCATCATCCTATCTCACTTGATGCAATGATCTGAGGTTAACTTTTATAAAAAGTATTAAGTCAGATATGTTTAATGTTGGGTACAGATAAATCATGCACTTTAGTGTAGCGCCTCAACATGCCGAAAATACGAGACGCAATTTCAGCGTGACTACTCCTGCAATGCTTTTTCAGCTTTACGCCGCGTAATTTTGGCTTGGTGTGGTGCTATACTTCTAGGTCATATTGTAAAGTACCATGGTGTTTAAAAATAGGCTTATTCAAACAAGTGACAAAAGCGAAAGATACAAAGTAAAGTTTTTCATTGATATGCTCTTTGTTATGAGTAAACGTACCCATGGGTGCACCCAGAATCTAACCTATTTACAAATATAATTGATGGATTGTTCAAAATCTTTTATCTGCCTTCCAATCAATTGTATGTTAAATGAGTTTTACTTTGGTCTTACTCTTAGTAGCATTTAATCTGAGGTTTTACTTATAAGTAAACTGTGTGCTTTGTTATTCAACTTTCGGTTGTTTTAAAACTTTGAAGCGGGATTGGAATTGCAATGGTTTGAAAATATTCCACAAGTTCGACTCTGTTTGTCAACAAACCCTACTTTGAAATTCAACTTTGTTGTTTGTATTGTTTCTCAAAGTCAAATCAAGATTTGCCGAAACCAATATTGTGGAAACTAACTAAAATATAAAAGGATAGTATTTCAGTCTGCTGATTCCAGATTTTGTTCAAACGAACAGACAATAAATGCTCTAATAAAGTTTTCAAATGGAATCATCAATAGTACTCGAGGTTATTTGGGAACGTAAAAGGATACCAAGATTTATTCCACTTTCCTTCCGTTCGTTCGCACTTTGTTGTCAATGGGTATGGAAATTTACCCTTTTAGGTGACCCCTTTTGAAGTACATAGATTCCTTTAGAAAAGATATCAACGTAAATTCGAAAGGTGCCTTGGGAACTAAAATCTATTAGCACCATCTAAAATTAGTTTAGCTTTAGAGGATAGTGAAAAACGATATTCTTGATAACAAACATTCTAAGCGTAATCCCATGAATATCTCGTTTATAAAGTAGAGGCAAGCACTCGTAAGAAGCTCCAGGTAACAATAAAAATGCCATGCAAAATAAATTTGAGACCGATGATCATATGCTTATTAGTGAATAATGATAGTAAGTAAAGTGCAAAAAATGACATCGTGTAATTAAAAAATAAATGCAGAATTAAAAGGGGTTGTAAAATTAATAAGAAGAATATATAAAGCTGATTAAACATTGATTTATTGTAAAATTAATAAAATATATGTAACAAAAATAAAACAATAAAAATTCCATCCAAATCCACATTATATCTTTAAAAAAATCTTCTTAAATGCATAAAGTCCATTCCAGTAAGCAAATTCGTTGAATGTTTATCCAGATTGGAATCCCCGGGCCTCTTCATACCGTGAGTCTATTGGGAAATAAAAATATTTGATCAAATATGGATTTGGAAATCTGTTATGGAATGCATATACTTTTATGCGGGGACCACAAGCGTGCAGTTAAGTAAGCTGCGTAAACACAACTTTGAGAATTCTATAGAATTATCTGTTCAACCCACTGTTGCAAAAGGGTACTCAGACATTATATTCTAAATATTGCAAGACTTGCGGGGCCAACTGCTTCGTTGGTCTAGTAGTGGTGATGTCTTGGGTTCGATCCCCAAGTCGGACAAAGTGTTATTGGATTTTTCCGTGTGGAATTCCTCAGTAGCAGCCCGGAGTTTAGATTTGTGCCCGGTTGATGGCAATAGGCTCGCCATTACATGAGAATTAAACATAACGGCGAAATGAGGGTGCTACTATACACCTCTGCCCAACCCTTCGAGGAATACAGGCGTGATGTTATATTCTATTTGCAGGGCTAATATGGCTAAACTGCAAGCTTATTTATTAAAATCCGAAGAAAAGCAACTTACTGTTATATAAATCTTAACCGTAACTTGTTCAATGTTGTTTGCAGTGAACATTTTATCTTTAAAAATATTTCTATCTACTATCAAACTAACATTGTAAGAAGCGAACGATAAAAGGATATTGAGCCGATTTCGCTGCAGACACCCATTTTATATCTAATATGGAATTATTTCACCCAAGCCGAGCTTCGAACACTAGAACTTTCTTATACAATTTATTCTCACTTATATTCTTTATAGTGTTACTTGAACTTTATTGTTCCGTGACTTTAGCGGCGTTCACTTTAAAAATGAGGTTAAATGTATTCTGCAAGTCAGTACTTCATTATTAGACGACAATGACACTACGTATTCTGGTAAGGGTACCGTTAGTATTTCAAACTCTTCTTATTTACTAGAAAGAATGCCTACAATACAACGGATGGACTGTTTCTGTAGATAGTTTTCACAACTTGTTATAGGTTTCGACGGTATCAACTTTAAAATTAATTATTTTCTTTCTATTTCTTCATCTTTCATCTTCATCTTCAACAAAATTGATATTGCCAAAATTAGAACTACAAAATACATTAAACGGGATTGCTTCGTATTTTATGTTACAATTTTCAGGAGTTCCAAGTATTTGGGACAACATGAAAAGTTGTTGATTTATTTGAAAACAAAACGGTTATTTCACACTGTGTAGGCGTACATTGAATGAAAACCAACTAGAGACAACTAGAGAAGAATTTATAAATAAAAACATACACACATTCTTAGGGATTCAGACCACAGTCCTGAAACATGTATGGGTCCTCCTTAATCAGGTCGGCGTCCAATGGTTCAATTAGTGTCCCTACTAAGGTATCTCGCTTCATCTGTTTATCAGTTGATTTATGAATAAAGAACGAAAAGCTTCAAGTCCCGTAGTTGTTATTTTGATTCGATTTAAAAGTTAGCAATCCTTTATATTTTAGTGGTGAAATTAATGGAATGATGGCCAATAAAACCCTTTGTGTCTGGCTTGTTGAAAGTTTGATTATCCCAGATTGTTTCCAAATTAGTATTATTATTTGTTTCCAAATTAGTATTATCATTTGTGGTTGAATTATTGCGTGCTTAGAGACCTCACTATGTGTCTATTATTTTCCACATGCAACGATAATTTTCATTACTTTTCTTACCGTATGCTCTCTGTCCTAGATCGAGGGGACCAGTCTTTGGAGTAGGAAGCGCCCCTCCTCCTGCCTCCTCCGATATTCCTTCCAGTCTTCCACCTCTCGACGTGGTATCTGATCGCGTGTCGCACTTCTGTGTTCATGAAGCAGTAGAACAATGCCACCGTGAAACCCTGGAAAAGACAATTTTATTATAGGATGTTCCAATTCTCGAATTACCTGAATTGTATTAAACGTAAAATACAGAATGGTACTTTATCGCAGTCTCGTCAGTGCGAAATACGTAAAGAGACTTTATAAGAAACTTTGAATGTCTTGCTTTTAAAAACAAATTGAATTCTCTTTAAGTAAAATTTGGTATTCTTATAATTGAATATAATTTTCTTTCATGACCACTTGATGTAAGACACTTGGTAAGTTATAGAGCCCAGCCTAAACTTAGTACAACAGCAGTTTTAGAATTAAATTATAGATTAACTTCAGTTCGTATAAACTACGTGTCTGAAACTCCACTCAAACCGATTATATGTCAACACGGCTAGTGCTGTACTTTCACCACAGTTCAAAAGGTAAGCATGACTCGGCGGGAACATACAGACATGCCCACAAGTTTCAAACTTCCTTACGTCACGGAACTTGCCGCAAGCCGCGGCTTACGTTTGATTGTTACTGAAGAGGCTCGAAGTTTAGCCCAAGTCAAAGGGAACAGTTCGGAAGCAAACAGAAACATAAGCAGCCTGAAGTGATCTTGCGGTTTCTAAAGACGATTTACAACGGTTTTGCGGGGCCTTGAGTGGTACTAGTGCCAGCTGACCGTCCCAAGTGTATGGAGTTATGAACAATGAGTACTGCAAGTCTAGGACACTAACAGAATGTTGTGTCAGCGTTAGTGTCTATTTTATGGTTGAATTCCAGATAATAGTTAAATCAAATCAAATATCGTTTATTTGTCAATATAGGTATATTACAATAGATGGTAAGTAAGAAATTAGTTCGCTACATTGTATCCATACAGATATACAAATTAGTTTGGTTTTTGTAATTCTAATCTAGGTATTTAACGCTAGTGAATTTATAATTATAATATCTATTAACACCAATTATGTCTATCCTTGTAATTATATTAAACATATCATTATAGAAACATAAATATAATTATAACAGCTTTATTCATTATTCTACATCTTTATATATTTATATTATTCCATATTTATATATTTATTCTATCTCTATCAGTCATAAATTCAGTCATAGTATAGTAGGTAACACTTATTTATTAAAAAAATGTTTTAATTTCTTTTTGAAGAGAGGTAAGTTTAAAGTTACAGTTGTTGTTACTGTTACATTATGTAAGTTATAATTGTGTTTTTAATCTATCCTATATAGGTTAGACTAAGATATAGTTCACAAAGTCTAAGATCCGAAACAATTTTTTGGACAAAAAATTGAAGCTAGTCAATTGTTTACCAAATTATGTCAATGATTCCTTTATCGCCAACATTAATTCTTGCGTGTAGTCAAACGCATGCGCAAACCAGGAGTCCTCGCTCGGTCCACACATCACCAGCAGGCTTGTGATGCCCAGCAGTGGTATCAGGGCTAGAAGCGAGGTGGACTAGTCTTACCTGTGTCGAGAGCATGAGTGCTCTCGTGTAGTCAAACGCATGCGCGAACCACGAGTCGTCGCTCGGCCCACACAGCACCAGTAGATTCGTGATGCCCAGTAGTGGTATCAGGACTAGAAGCGCTTTTGTTGCTTTCCGATACTGCTCTGTTTCTAAGGTGTTTGCTGACCGAAGCTTCGTGATTAACACCTGTTGGAAATAAAATGACATCAGTTTAACGTATTATTTTAGTCTGCATTATTTTGCATTGCTTGCTTGTATTTTAGTAGAAAAGAGGTAAAGCTTTTTACCGTTGGTAAGACTACTTACTATCATTTTTAGGGTTCCGTATCTCAAAAGGAAAAAAGGAACCCTTATAGGATTACTCCGTTGTCCGTCTCTCTGTGTGTCTGTCTGTCTATCAATCTGTCTGTTTGTCTGTCAAGACCCTTTTTCTCAGGAACGCGTGGAGGGATCAAGTTGAAATTAATATCAAATACTACATATGACGAACTATTTAGATAGGTACCTACAAGTTTGTATGGAACCCTAGGTGTGCGAGTCCGACTCGCACTTGCCCGGTTTTTCATTTATGGTTGTAGGCTATCGACAATTTTTGAGGTATTTTTTAGAAAAATGCTATCATAATATACATAGGACGGAATCACGGAGGAATGAAGGAAGAAAATTGATGTTGTCAATTTATTTCAATTACGTTCCGATTGGTGCTTGATGCGCTATTCTAATTTCCCAGAGGAGGTTTAACTTCTGCCGGGTCATTATTCAAATTAATTTAACCAGTATACCCAGCCCGCCTACGTCGAATAAACTCTAATTGAATATTCTTATGTATTTTTTTATAGGGTTGAAAAATATCGACAGCTTTTATTTTGTTATAGACCGTTCTAATGGCCTGAAGCTTACTTATGTCGTGATTATATTAAAAACAAACAAACAATCTACAATAACATACTGGAAAAAAGTAATTGGATACACCAGCGTCTTTTTTTAAACTGTGTTCCAGCTTATAAATACATTGAACATTTTCAAATACATTACTCACCCACATAATCCTAATAAGGAAGAACAGATTGAGGGCGAGCCCTGCGAGTGCTGGAGCCTTATGGATCCAGTCTACCTGGTGCTCGTGCATCCATATACACATCTTCGTCTCCCCCGCGATGGTCAGCTGCAAATAAAGAAGATATATCATCATCCATCATTATTATTCTCTGTGTATAGCCTCCTCTCGGCGAAATAATTATATATATTTCTGTGCTAAGAAGCAAATTGCTCAAAAATGAGATTAGTTTACCTCACAGAAATTTAAATAATTTACCCTTTTTTTGCTTAGAGGGCGAATTACTAACCACGCAGATCATACGATTTACGAGGTTAAGCTGCGCTTGCCACGATCAGTCCGTGGATGGGTGACCATTCAGAGACATGACCGTGCCTCGGAGAGCACGTTAAACAGTCGGTCCCGGGTGTCATACGAATACCTATGACAGCCGTTACGGGAAATCAAAAGTATGAAAATATTATTTAGATTTCTGTGGTTGAGTTATTATTCTACATTGTTTTTCATCTGAAGTACTGGTGTATTATTCATAATTTTGAATGTGCACGCCGTAATAATGTTTGATTAATTAAACTTATGCCATAAATGCTATACTAGGATGTGATTATTTGAGAGATAGTGGATTATTGTCGCAAAATGAGAGAATATTGAACACATTTTAATACTTGCGTGTACGTATAAGAATGCAGAAAAGCTCACCAAAATGACATACCTATTTTTCATATAGATATTTAAAAATATAATAATATGTGTTCAAATGAATATCTAAAACAAAATATAAATACCTAGTGTTATAAGAATTTTACGATTAAATTAATTATACATAATATATGAACCAGTAAAACAAAAATCCGTGGTGATTCGGTCTAATATATATTAAAGAAAAGTTGTACTTTGTGTATTTTGTTTAAATGAATTGTATATTATCTGAGATAGTTTCTTACCCCATCAGTTCCATTGGAAGGTACGACGTTGACGAAACACCTCGATATGACCCATATTATAAGGAATATCGCTGGCGCACCTGAAGAATATGAAATAATTTGTACCGTGCGCACTGACTACGTATTTTTACAGAACTTATACCAAAGATTTAATAACATTATAGGTATCTACAGCCCATTTTGATTGAGATTATTTCAGGCCCACCCACGATCATTGCTAGTATAATGAAAAGATAACAGTTATAGTTTACTTGTAATTTAGTTCAATAATTTTCATTTTAATTGAAGGTTTCTCTAGAAACAATTAATAAAAAGTTATTAATAAAGTGACAAAGTATCAAAGTAGAATCTATGGTCGAAATTATGACTTAGAATATTACAGATATTAATAAAACTTACAAAGAAAGTCAAATAGTTTGTTCTTGACAAACTAATTAAGTAAAACTTTGATTAAATATTTAAAAATACTTTAAACAACAAAATCGTGTTTAATGGTTCAAATAGACTAGACAGTGCTCATTAAACACGGTTTAAACAAGTGTCTAAACTTTTGTTACAAAACTTGATTGATTTATTTTTATCTTTTATAATCATTTACATAATGATAGCCCTAAAAATAGAAAACTATGTCCATAATAGCATACATGATGTAACCACACTATAATTTAAGATAAACTTACCCCAACCGATGGTTGTGTACACTTTCAGTTTTATGTTTTCAGCCGTGAAAGTTTCCACGACCAGCATGTACAGGTACAAGCCTGAAAATATTAAATAATGTTAACAGATAAGCAGCGAGGAAGATAAGGAAGTTATTTATATATATATATATATATATATATATGTATACTCTTACATAATATATAATTATGTATTATAATTATATTCTGAGGGCCTCATGACTAATCATCAACCGCGCGGATCATACTATTTGCGAGATTAAGTTGCGCTTGCCGCGGTCAGTCTGTGGATGGGTGACCGTACGTCACACATCGAGACCCCTCCGTGCCTCGGAGAACACGATCAACAGTCGGTCCCGAGTGTCATACGGATACCTATGACAGTCGTTACCGGAAGTCAGAAGCCCGAAAGTCTGACAACCAGTCTAACTTTAGGATAGCGGCATTGCCCTGTAACTGGGTTGCGGAGGTCTGATGGCGGTCGCTCCGTGTAAAACATTGGTATTCAGCTGCATCTGGTTAGACTGGAAGCTGACCCCAACATAGTTGGGAAAAGGCTAGACAGAACAATTAAGTCCGGATTCAGATGGCTACCTTTATAAGATTGTGGTGCATTATTTTGTAATATGTCATCCTTATTGATGTTATAAGTTGATTGTTATATTTGGGCCACACTGTCACGGGAACATTCGTAGCTTGTTATCGTGACAACGTGATAATTCGTCGAATCCCATCACTGTGGCCATAACAGCGAGACGCGATGTGACGAATTGCTTGGCCAGACTTGTCATGACAACGCAAACATTCGTCAAATCCCACCATTGTGGTCTCAACAATACAAGCCATAAAGCCTTTTTCTATTGTTTCTTTGTATTTTATTATCGTCTTTTTATTTGTTCTTCGACCGCCATGGAGTATAAAAGGCAATGAAATGTATGGGAATAACTGTATGGATCATGCGAAAGCCCTGCTCCCGAACATTTAGTTTCGGACGTTCGGAGTTCGGTCAGGGACGATCTGTTTCTAAGAACCTCTATGTAAGGATATTAAAAAACTTACCTTCTACAAGCATCCAGAAGAAATTAGTGAGGTAAAAATAGTGCATACATATGACCAGAATCATACACGACGTTTGATCTTGTTGGGCCTCGTCAGACCAATTCTAAAACAAAATGATTTTGTATTAAAAAAATTGACACTTATTGACTTTATATTGGCGACTTTTATGAGAAACACCTAAATTCCAGAACCGGATATCAAACTATCAAGGTTTGACATCAAAACATAAAGGATAAAGGATCCTAACTCCAAAAAGAATGTGTAAACATATCATAAACTGTTGTTGTATCAATTTAATTATATTTTTAATTATCAGTTTTGTAATTAAATCAATTGCACGTGTGTTATAGTTACCTTCTTGTCTCGTAAAATGTTGATACATTTAGAAATATTATAACATTACGAGTTGGGAGACGACAAATTCGATATATTCATTTTATGACAACCATATGAAATTTGGAATTCGACTGAATTTCTTTAAAGTATTTCTGGATCGCGCAGATAGTTGTGCGGTCTAGAACGCAACAATACGGTCACGCTATTAAACGCTGTCTTTTGATGCGAGCTCACACATTTTATATTTTTCAATAATGAAAACAAATTATGTTTCTAGAATGTCTTGTATAATATAAATATCCTTAATTAAAAAAAAATATAATAATAATATCCTTAACAAAAAATCGCACCAGCAATGCGAGTTTAATATAAAATTAATTTTAAAAAAGATTAAGGCTCAGTTGCACCAACTAACTTTAACCGTAATCATACCATATTTAGGTATATCAAATTTGTTTTGATTTGGCAGAAATTTGGGTCTCGTTACTTGGTGCAACTGAGTCTAAAATGTCTTGTTTACATCATTGGAAACCATGTTAAACAATATAGTTTAAAACATTAATTATATAGATGTAATCTAGAAGTATTTAAGTACATTTATGTGAGATTTAAACTGGCTATTATTCGTTTAAGTGTCCTATTAATTACCGGCAGTTAACTGCAGCTTCCCGGTAACAAAAAGTACGTACTGGGTAATTTCCTAGGGCAGCTCGATTTTCCGAGATAAAATCTGCCTGCAATCGTATACCCAGACAACTGCAAACACATTTGTTTGTGAAATCTGGTAACCATCCAACTCTGTTTATATGAAACAGGTTTTTTTTTTAAATGACTGCTCTAATATATTTCTAAATGCTAATAACGAGGTTTTCTAAATAATACGATTTTTACTGAAATAGAGAATATTTTGTTGTTCCTCTAAAAATACCTATGTAGAGATCTTACTTTCTAGTAAAGTAATACTGTGAAGAGTTATTCTGCTTATCTACGAGTTCTTTTCAACCTGAGTGAATAATTAACCGACTTCCAAAAAAGGAGGAGGTTCTCAATTCGACCGTTTTTTTGTGTTTGTTCCGCGATATCTTTGTTAATTGTGAACAGATTTTAATGATTATTTATTTGTTTGAAAGAGTATTCTTTCGAAGTGGTCCCATTTAAATTTGGTGAAGGTCTGATGAACAGTTTCGGAGATAGACAATTTGAAGTCGGTTTTATTTTTGTTAAAAAGTTATATTATTTTACTAGTATATTTGTAGGTAATTTCGTAAACAAGAAGTTCATTAAACTTGTTAAAATAACCGTCGACTATGAAAATGTTCAATACTTTGTCCTGGACAAAGGTCCTTAGACAACAATCAGATAAAAAAATCTACGTACGAGTATGGTAGGCTGTTGTGGTTTCAATTACGCAATGAGACATGAAGAGGCGGTTGTCAGCATGAAGGGGACTCATTCAGATTAATTAATGGCATAGCCGCGACCCTCGTCCACACATTATGTCTTATTACATACAGATCTTTTGTTTCCGCTAGCATTCACTTGATTTCGGATGTAATTATGGCCTTTCATGAATTATCAGGATTATTTTGCTTTTGTTGGTGAAGTAATCTAGCATTGGAAAATCCGAGCAAGGACTTCGGGGTCACTCTCTTTTACGTATCTAGCGTTATTTTCCAGGAGGGGCCTGGCCCCCGAGAAGCAATGGCCGATGAAGCCAAGTCGATGCTGGCGCGAAAATCAAATCGTCACCGGAATGCCAATACTACTTAAGCGCCATTTTTGGCCGAAATGAGTTATTATATCGTAGGATTGGGTTTTTTAAATCCAATCCAACGATATATATAACTCATTTTGGGCAAAAATGGCGCTTAAGTAGTATTGGCTTTCCGGTGACGAAATGTATACTTTTGCTTAGTACATTGCGTATAAATTTGCGGATTTAATTATTTTTATTACATTAAAAGCAACTTTGTAGTTATAAGTTAGTAGATTATTTTATATGATTGAAAATGGTTTTGTGTGAAGGTATTTAAGTGTCCCGCCTAGAATTTCGAATCGGTAACCAAACCATTCTGGGGTGGGCACGGCCCTATATACGCTTATAGTCACGATTCTCGAAAGGTAGAACAGTCAAGGAAGTACATTCTATTCTTTACCCTAATAGGTATCTATGTATTTTGAGGTTCCTTTTCATCAATCCTCACGTGTCGGAATATCTTACAACAATAGTCGACTCACCTCAGGAATCTAACGTATGAAATACCAGTATTCTAATGTTAGATGGGTCATCAGAATTTCATGAGTTTCTGACTACTCGTGACGACAATACGAATGTCAGCCGGATCAAGTAAGATCGCTCATGCTGTAATGTATGGGAAAGAAAGATTTGTATTATTGATCTTGTTCTGGATACATAATATATTTTGTCGATAGCCTTGAAAGTGCTTCTATTAGGGCTAAGTCACATTTGACGGAAGATACGGCGCCGATTTTCCGTCGGTACACATAATCTATCTATATAAATAAAAATGAATCGCCAAATGTGTTGCTAAGCGCAAAACTTGAGAACGGTTCGACCAATTCGGCTATTTTTTTTTAAATATTTCCTTATGGCACAATGAAGGTTCTTATGGAGGGAAAAAACATAAAAATTGCGTGGAAAATAGTAAAAACAACACTTTTCTTTTCCCACTATAGGCCATAACTTTTGACAGGACGAAGTCTGTCCGGGCAGGTAGTTCCATATAAACATCTCACACCGTACACATTTGACCGACCACGCGTTACTAAAATTCCTTGAGTAAATTACGCAGTGGAAGATCGGCGACATATCTTCCGTTAGGTGTGGCTTGGCCCTTAGAGCCAGTCTACATATTTTGATATGTTATGGATAGAGTATCATCATTTATATGAACGGTATTTTATAGCTGTTTACAAAAATATGGTAGAAAATGCACCGCTAAAATATTTTCTATTTTGCTCATTTTACTTTACAAATATTTTGATCAGATATTGTTTATCGTGAATATAAATCTAGCTAGATTTTGTTTTCAAATATTTCCATCGCATGTTTTCTTTTCTACCAAATTTTATGGTAGATCTAGATAAGCTTATAACTGAATCAATCTCGTGAATTTTTTAGATCGCGTTTGAACCTAAGTTCATAAATATAAGTTCAAAGACACACGGGATGAACATGAACTCCTTCACGGCAGTAAATTCTGAATTAACGACGTCTAAATTTGTAGCTGTGAATTTTGATTCCCTTTTATCCGTGCCACGCATCTTTATTCATGACTGGTTCGTTTGGCGCCAAAGGGATTACAATTCATTTTAAAATACTTCCTCCGTTTACTAGAATATTCTATGCCGAGTTGGTATTGTTAGTAACCAACTTCCCTGGAGTAACACTGGTTTACATAAACATAATATCACGTCTTGTATTCCCCGAAGGGTTCGGCAGAGGTGTTTTACTACACTCTCGTTTCGCCAGTTATGTTTAAGTCCCATTTAATAAGGGATCAGCCTATTGCCATTAACCGGGCACGAATCCAGACTCCGGGCTGCTACTGAGAAATTCCTAATGGAAAAACCCAATAACGCTTTGCCTGACCTGGGGATCGAACCCAGGACCCCATGCTCAGCAGTCGCGATTGCGTCCGCTAGACCAACAAGGCAGTCAGACACTGGTTTATAGTTCTTTTATAAATTGGTTATGCATACAATGTACTCGTGCCAAAAAGTACGCTTTAATTATTATTCCCAAAATGAGTTAATTTCCATATTCAAGCATTTGTTTACAGATTAATTAACGTTATATTTCGAAAGTTGTTAAGTACACCAATATTGTTTGTTTCGAAAATGTGTTAAAATTTCATTGCTGAAATTCAGGGTATGTATTTGTGTGTATTTACATACAAGCGAGTTTGAACGAGATGAGATGGTAAGATTCTCTGAGTTTGTGGAGCATGGTTGTAAGAGGCGTCTTTGAGAGATCATGCGAATGCGGCAGTGCGAAAAGATCGCCTCTTGAGCGCAACTTGAAACAACTTTAGAAAATGTTGTTGATCTATATAATAGAACTATATAAATAAAAATGAATCGCCAAATGTGTTGCTAAGCGCAAAACTTGAGAACGGCTCGACCAATTCGGCTACATTTTTATATATTCCTTAGGGCACAAGCAAGGTTCTTATGGAGAGAAAAACATAAAAATTGCGTGGAAAATAGTAAAAACAACATTTTTCCTTTCCCACTACAGGCCAATAACTTTTGACAGAACGAAGTCTGTCCGGGCAGCTAGTTTAATATATAATTTAACTGCCTCATTGGTTTAGTGGTGGTAAGCGCGACTGCTGATCGTGAGGTCCTAGAATTCCTCAGTAGCAGCCCGGAGTTTAGATTTGTGCCCGGTTGATGGTAACAGGCTCGCACCCTATTACATGGGACTTGAACATAACGGCGAAATGAGATTGTTATTATGCTCGTGCATAGTAACAATCTTTATTCCTCGAGGGGTCGTCCCTTCGTAGAATACAAGCGTGATGTTATGATTTAGGAAGAGTGTCAGCCCTAGTTTTTGATAAGCTGGTCAATTTAATCTGTTGTCAAATCTCATGTTAACAAATGTTGACCAAAATATTAACAATCAAACACAGCACTTGCCCTGAGATTTGACGGCTGATCAGTACATTTTTGCGATGATCAGTCTTTAAGTCACTAAGGTTTAGTTACAGAATAGTCTTACAAGACTACACAGAAGAAATCATGTACTAGATGCGCTGTTTAGAAGAACAATATGGTATCAACGAGTTGTGGTTCCGGAACCACAGTGCCATAGAACTTGACAGCTTTTTAGCGGTAGTTTGAACCTTATTGCATCTATGCATTATTTTGGCACATGTTGTCTATACGAGATAGCGCGTCTATTTAATTCAACATCGTTGGAAGAAACCTTTGATTATTATTGTTTGAGGTGTTAATTAATCATGATCAAGTTCCATGACCATTGCAGTCCAAGTTTACTTGAATTCAAGCATATTTTCGGTATAACAATGAATATAAAAAATATAATAGTTAGCGAACAAATAGAATGCAAAGGTATAAATAACCCAAGTTGAAAAGTTGAGTTAGTATTAAACATTCAGTTTTAAAATTAATTCTAGATTGTGCACAAAGGAACAGTCTAGGAGAATGGAGTTTCAACACTAAATTGTATTTTGAAACGAAATATTATGATTTGCGCTTTTTACTGCTTAATTTTTAAGAACTTTTGAAAATGTTTAGGAGTCGATTAAATATAATTATTAATTGAAATTACTGTTTCGTTAGTTAGTTAAGTAGTAGTAAACTGTTATTTGAAAAAAACTATACCTAAAAAATAGATCTCCAAATCTGTTTTTTTTACATTGACTGTCATATAATATGGTACATGATTAGAGATATACCTATATGTTTGTTCAGCAAAAAAGATCTGCTATTAAATAGTCTGAGCATCTCGACTAAGTTATTTGCTTTTAACAACTCAGAAAAACTTATTGTTGAAAAATCTGACAGTTTTCTCCGCTGATCATGCATCGCTAATCTATACTAATATTATAAAGCTGAAGAGTTTGTTAGTTTGAACGCGCTAATCTCACGAACTACTGTTTGGAATTGGAAAATTATTTTTGTGTTGGATAGTCCATTTATCGAGGAAGGTTATAGGCTATATAACATCACGCTACGACCATTAGGAGTGGAGCGTAAATGAAAAATGTTGCAAAAACGGGAAAAATGTCCACCCGTGCGAAGCCGGGACGGTCCGCTAGTCAATTATATATTTTCGATGACGAACACCTCAATATTTAGCTAACTGTTTAAATGACAGCTTAATAATTTAACCTTACCTATTATATTCAATAAATATACAATAAAATATTTAGTGTTAATTCCGCGAAAAAACAGTTGATCAAGCCTGAATGCAGTATGCAGCACCGCCCTCCCGCCCGCAAATATATGCAAATGCAGAAGGTGCGATTAATAACATGCAACACACAAGCACACGTGTTTCGCCCCTCCACGGGGCATCCTCAGGTGATGTTGACTCGTCGACCGCTTGGACGCGAATGGCACGGCTGCATACTGCATTCAGGCTTGATCAACTGTTTTTTCGCGGAATTAACACTAAATATTTTATTGTATATTTATAGATCATGGATTTCCGCAAAGTAACGCCTGATTCCATCATATATTATATTCAAAAATTAGGAAATCATTTACAGGCTGCAACTACTCAAAATTATGAGAACCATGTTGTGTTAATAGGCGATTGATCTTTTATTATCATGTCCTATTTCTTGTATAATTGTCGATTGAAACTTAACATAATGTAGATATGGTTTGCCGAGCGCAATATCCGCTGTTGTTATGCAATTAAAAGTACTTTTATATATTTGTTTTTTATAAGTATTTGTACGTAGTCTATTGATGCCCGAGTTTTAAAAATCTATACTTATATACACTGGCCTGCAAAAATAAGTATCACACTTTTAAAAATTGCAATAACTTTTTAAGTACACAAGATATATTTTCGAAGCAAAAAGGACTCAAAAAAGAGTTTAACTTTGTTACTATAGTTTCAAAGAAAGCTGATAAAAATTGCTATAAAACGTTTTTTATTTTAAATCTCTAACTTTAAATTTTAAGTGTGATACTTATTTTTGCAGGCCAGTGTATTATAAAGAGGAAAGATTTGTATTTTTGTATGTAACGAATAAACTTAAAAACTACTGGACCGATTTCAAAAATTCTTTTGCCGTTAGAAAGCTACATTATCAATGAGTAACATAGGCTATATTTATTACTGGAATAAAACTTCTTACGCAGGCGGAGCCGTGAGGACACAGCTAGTGTTTTATAATTGAGGCGTGGAATTTACAAATGAGCAAAGTGCCAAAAAAAATGAATCAAAATTTTTAATAAAAATGGATTGGCTGCCCAATGTAGTTTTCACATTAAAAATATTGACTTCGGTTTTTTGGGCACTTAGCCCATTTGTAAATTCCACGCCTCAATTATGAAAACTTGCGTTTGACACGTCGTCGTTTTAGCATTTTTGATAAATTACCTTGTGTAAGTGTAACTACGAGTATGTTGACTGACTAACATTGAGTTTTTGTGATGACCCGAAGTTAAACGAACAAAATTTATAAAATAAATATTATCTAAGTACCTAACTAAAAATATTTGTAGAGAGAGATAAAAGTTGAAGTCAAGCAGATGCTTAATTCGCTTTTTTTTAAGAGAAACATTGTTAAAGTTTATGAATAATAAATGAAAAGCACTATTATGTACATACGTAAAATTTCGTTTCGACTTCATAGCATAATTTATTTTAAATATGCTTAAACAAAAATATTTATAAACTAGGTAATAATGGCCAGCTTAAAAAAATAAATATTTCTATAATGACACGGATTATAAAAAACAGGCACATTTATTGACCATGAATTCCAAATTATATTTCGATGTTACATCCTCGAGATTTAACCAACCATGTAGTCCGTTCTCCAACGTACTGCATCATCACACTCTTTAAAGTTTAGAAACAATTATAAAAAATATCGATTCCGTAGTCGATTGCGATTACACCTCTCTACTATTCCCTGCTGTCGGCGCTCACCTCTATAAACGTCATTTAATTAAATCTGATATTGATAAAATCTGATATTGATAAAACCTGATATTGATAAAATTATAATTATCAAGAGACTCTCCGAACTAAGTCAACTTCTGATTGACCTACAACACCATTCAGTGTTAAAAGACAGACATTCCTATTTGGGGAAAACATAAAAAATTCAAAGGACATTGAAAGATCCAACCAGTAAATAAAGAAGCCTCATTTTCAAAGGAAGCGTCCAATGTCGGGAAACACACGCTTTCCTCGTCTTCAGCAAAATACAAAGATGCTACCAACAGCAGCGGGTCGGCACTACGAGGCACAACCGTCAGCCACAGCGAGGAGGTACTACGCAGCCGCGAGGCCGAGCCGCGCCAGCCCCCTGCCACCGTCATACCGACCGGAGGCACAAGTAGAGGTACCACATGCTGGTCACATACAACTATATTTTAACAATTGGTTATCAACTACTGATGACCCTGTTATTCTGTCTTATGTACCTAAAGGATACAAAATCCCTTTTATGCATAGTTTTACCCAATACACCGAACCAAATAATCCCCCATTTCCAATAGTAGAAAGGGAAAATGCTATAACAAAGTTAAAAGAATTGGGAGCTATTTCTGAATGTGTTGATGAACTTGGTCAATATGTATCGCCAGTATTCTTAACACCCAAAAGTACCGGTGCTTTTAGATTTATTAGTATAAATATAAAGTATAAACTTAAAGAAATTAAATAGATATATACCCACCACTTCAAAATGAAGGATATACGCACTGCTACAAAGCTAGTATCTGAAGGCTCTTATATGGCAACAATAGACCTCAAAGAGGCATATTTCTTAGTCCCTATTTATGGTTCATATAGAAAATATCTAAGATTTAGATTTGTTCAATTGTTTGAATTTAATTGTTTACCCTATGGCCTTAGTTCAGCCGCCTACGTTTTCACAAAACTTATTAAATCATTACTGTCATATCTTAGAAGTAAAGGGCACACAGTAATAGCGTATCTCGATGACATTTTATATATAGGAAAGAGTTATAACACCTGTAAAAATATCATTAATATTTTAAAACAAAATCTAGATAAATTAGGATTCATAATACATATTGAAAAAAGTAACATGACACCAAATCGAAAATGTAGATTTCTCGGTGTGGACCTCAACACACATGAAATGTGCCTTCAACTACCTCCTGAAAAAAAATTGTGAAAATATTAAAAATGGTTAGAAAATTAATGTATAAGAAATCGATTAGGATACGAGATTATGCAAAATTCATAGGTACGCTTACTACCGCATGCCCTGCCGTTGCCTAGGGTTGGCTGTATCCCCCCCCGGTGGGTTCCCGCATTGTCGTTGCGGGGGGGCTTAGTAGCCGTGGCTTGGAGCCCCACGGTGAAGCGAAGAGGAACCCGAGGAGGGGCTGCTCGTCGGGGCTTGGGCCTGGAAGCCCTCGACGTAGCGGCCAAGTAGGTTGCGGTGTCGCCTGAGCGACATCGCAACTGAGGAGGGCCGCGATGTCTTATGGGAGGCATTGCGGCTGAAGGGTGAAGGCCGCGGCGGGAGAGGAGTGCCGGTATTACGGTGCGCCGTTCTCCCTACCTTCCGCGGCCTGACGGGGCCGCCACCGTCAGATGGCGGACGCGGTGGGGCCGCAGGGGGAGAGGAGTGTCGGTGTTTAGTTGGCCGCTCTCCCTATCCTCTGCGGCCGAAAAGTGGTAGGCGGCGGGGCCACTAACCTGACCCGTCGCAGGGGGACCAGGGGTGCCCAGACACGGGGTAGTCTGGCGCCCATGTACTTGTTTGGTCCCCGGGGTGGTCACGGCGTACCATGTGTTCTGGTGCGCCGGTGATGTGGGGTGCCCCCCGCGCCTCTCAGGAGGTCGTGGGGTGGGGCCCTACAGTGGAGAGGTCCACCAGCAATTGGTGGACCAAGACCTGCCGGGGTTGCGGTGCATGCAATAGCGAATCCCGCGACCCCGGCCTTAGGTCAGAAGGAGGGACACCGTGGTGGTTTTGGCCGGTAAGAGTCCGGCACACCCCCCCGTCTTACCCAGACGGGGGATAGTCCATGAGGATTTCCCCACGATAAAAAAAAAAAAAAAAAAAAAAAAAAAAAAAAAAAAAAAAAAAAAAGGGTTGGCTGTATCCCCCCCGGTGGGTTCCCGCATTGTCGTTGCGGGGGGGCTTAGTAGCCGTGGCTTGGAGCCCCACGGTGAAGCGAAGAGGAACCCGAGGAGGGGCTGCTCGTCGGGGCTTGGGCCTGGAAGCCCTCGACGTAGCGGCCAAGTAGGTTGCGGTGTCGCCTGAGCGACATCGCAACTGAGGAGGGCCGCGATGTCTTATGGGAGGCATTGCGGCTGAAGGGTGAAGGCCGCGGCGGGAGAGGAGTGCCGGTATTACGGTGCGCCGTTCTCCCTACCTTCCGCGGCCTGACGGGGCCGCCACCGTCAGATGGCGGACGCGGTGGGGCCGCAGGGGGAGAGGAGTGTCGGTGTTTAGTTGGCCGCTCTCCCTATCCTCTGCGGCCGAAAAGTGGTAGGCGGCGGGGCCACTAACCTGACCCGTCGCAGGGGGACCAGGGGTGCCCAGACACGGGGTAGTCTGGCGCCCATGTACTTGTTTGGTCCCCGGGGTGGTCACGGCGTACCATGTGTTCTGGTGCGCCGGTGATGTGGGGTGCCCCCCGCGCCTCTCAGGAGGTCGTGGGGTGGGGCCCTACAGTGGAGAGGTCCACCAGCAATTGGTGGACCAAGACCTGCCGGGGTTGCGGTGCATGCAATAGCGAATCCCGCGACCCCGGCCTTGGGTCAGAAGGAGGGACACCGTGGTGGTTTTAGCCGGTAAGAGTCCGGCACACCCCCCCGTCTTACCCAGACGGGGGATAGTCCATGAGGATTTCCCCACGATAAAAAAAAAAAAAAAAAAAAAAAAGGGTTGGCTGTATGGGGCACGCCGCGATAGCGGCGGTAAGACCCGTGATGGAGGAGTGGTTGGAGAGGCGTCACGGCGCCCTCAGCTTCCGGCTGACGCAGGTACTCTCGGGACACGGCTGTTTCGGGAAGTACCTGTGTCGTATAGGCCGGGAGCAGACGCCCGGTTGTCACCACTGCGACTGCCCCGAGGACACGGCGCTGCACACTTTGCAGGCGTGTCCAACATGGGGGTCGCAGCGCCGCGAGCTAGTCGCGGCGATCGGCGGTGACCTCTCGCTTCCGGCCGTGGTTCTGTCCATAGTCGGGAGCGAGACTGCGTGGGAAGCCATCGCCTCCTTTTGCGAGGGGGTGATGGCGACCAAGGAGGTAGCGGAGAGGGAGAGGGAGGCCGCTTCTTCTCTCCCTTCTCGCGCTAGACGCACCGGGCGCCGGAGGGCGCGTGACGATCTCCGGCCACCCTAGTGAGTGGCCTGCGGGCGGCGGGTTGGGGAACCCGTCGCCCGACCAGTAACGGGCCCAGGGAGGATGGCGCGTCTTGTCCTGCGCGCGCCTCTCGGACGGATGTGGGGCAGGGGAGCAACTGCCCCACCACAGGAGGGGTCCACCAGAAGAAGCTGGTGGACCGAGACCTGTCGGGGTCGCGGTGCATGCAACAGCGAATCCCGTGACCCCGGCCTTAGGTCAGAAGGAGGGACACCGTGGGGTTTTAGCCAGTAAGAGTCTGGCACAACCCCCCGTCTTCCCCAGACGGGGGATAGTCCATGAGGATTTCCCCACGTGAGAAAAAAAAAAAAAAAAAAAAAAAGGGTTGGCTGTATGGGGCACGCCGCTATAGCGGCGGTAAGACCCGTGATGGAAGAGTGGCTGGAGAGGCGTCACGGCGCCCTCAGCTTCCGGCTGACGCAGGTACTCTCGGGACACGGCTGTTTCGGGAAGTACCTGTGTCGTATAGGCCGGGAGCAGACGCCCGGTTGTCACCACTGCGACTGCCCCGAGGACACGGCGCTGCACACTTTGCAGGCGTGTCCAGCATGGGGGTCGCAGCGCCGCGAGCTAGTCGCGGCGATCGGCGGTGACCTCTCGCTTCCGGCCGTGGTTCTGTCCATGGTCGGGAGCGAGACTGCGTGGGAAGCCATCGCCTCCTTTTGCGAGGGGGTGATGGCGACCAAGGAGGTAGCGGAGAGGGAGAGGGAGGCCGCTTCTTCTCTCCCTTCTTGCGCTAGACGCACCGGGCGCCGGAGGGCGCGTGATGATCTCCGGCCACCCTAGTGAGTGGTCGGGCGGCGGGTTGGGGAACAGCCCACACAGGAAGGCCCAGGGAGGATGGCGCGTCTTGTCCTGCGCGCGCCTCTCGGACGGATGTGGGGCAGGGGAGCAACTGCCCCACCACAGGAGGGGTCCACCAGAAGTAGCTGGTGGACCGAGACCTGTCGGGGTCGCGGTGCATGCAACAGCGAATCCCGTGACCCCGGCCTTAGGTCAGAAGGAGGGACACCGTGGGGTTTTAGCCAGTAAGAGTCTGGCACAACCCCCCGTCTTCCCCAGACGGGGGATAGTCCATGAGGATTTCCCCACGTGAGAAAAAAAAAAAAAAAAAAAAAAGAAAAGGGTTGGCTGTATGGTCGCGGTGGATGCAACAGCGAATCCCGTGACCCCGGCCTTAGGTCAGAAGGAGGGACACCGTGGGGTTTTAGCCAGTAAAACCCCACGGTGTCCCTCGGATAATTCATGAGGATTTCCCCACGTGAAAAAAAAAAAAAAAAAAAAAAAAAAAAAAAGGGTTGGCTGTATACCAAACAAGTTGAACGCGAAAAACACTTAGCATTATTAAAAAGTAATGAAAATAATGATTCTAGGATGTCCTTAAATAGTTATCTACTACAGTAGATAAATAAATAGTTATCTACTACATCACCAATAAAGCTAAGAATAAAATACGAAGAAATCAATTTCAACTAGAAATATAGACAGATACATCTCTTATCGGATGAGGAGCAGTGTGCGATGGTGAAGTAGCAAGAGGCCACTGGTCAGACAAAGAAATTGAATATCACATAAATTACCTTGAATTACTAGCCGCAATTCTTGGTTTTAAAATCCTTTTGCCAAATTTACAGAAATATAGAATTTACAGTTAGAATTGACAACACCACTGCCATCTCGTACATAAATAGAATGGGTGGAATACAATTCCCTCACCTTAATAAAATTAGTAGAAAAATACGGCAGTGGCGCGAACAAAGGAACATTTACATTTTTGCTTCTTATATTAAGTTTCGTGATAATACTGATGCAGACTGAGCCTCTAGACACACAAACATCGACGCTGAATGGAACCTAAACCCGGTGCGCTTGTCAAATTGCAAATTGTCAACAAGTCTGGTCAACCAGACATGGACTTGTTCGCATCCAGATTCAATACAAAATGCAATAAATATATTGCTTGGAAACGAGATCCAGAAGCATATGACATCGATGAATTTACTCTCAAATGGGATAAATTCTTTTGTTTATGCATTCCCCCCATTTGCACTTGTATTAAAATGTCTTCGTAAGATACACAATGATTAAACCACGGGTATCCTTGCTGTTCCATACTGGCCAAGTCAATCATGGTTCCCTTTATTTCTGTCACTAGTAAATTCAGATATTATCTATTTCAAACTTAATATAGACCTTTTATCGTCACCTTCCAGGGAACAACACCTGCTATGGCACAGCCTTACCCTGGCGTGCGCAATATTATCAGGCAAGCGTTTTTTAATTAAGGGCATCCCTGATGATTCAATTGACCTAATGTTAAATTTCTTATCTAAAAACACTTTTAATCGGTACAATGTAGCATTAAAATTGCGGTTTACATTTTGTCAAAGGAATAGTACCGATTACTAAAATAGTTCTGTTCCAAATATTTTAAAGTTCCTAATTGAACAATTAAAAAGAGGTTCAAGTTACGGTACTCTTAACTCATTCCGATCTGCCCTACCAGTAATTATTAGTAAAAACATTTGTAATGATAATTGTATTGCAAGATTAGTCAAAGGCGTTTTTTAAAAGGAAACCTAGTTTACCAAAATACCATTCGACCTGGGATCCAAATTTCGTTTTAACTTATCTAGCTAATCATTACCCTAATGAAAATTTGTCGATGGAGATTTTAACGAAAGAAGTAGTAACTCTCCTCGCGTTGTCGACAGGACAGCCTGTGCAGACGTTATCATTCATTAATCATAGGGGTTTTAGAATCCAAGAATCTTGCATAATAATACCAATTGATAATATTATTAAAAGTTCTGCACCGAATAGGTGCAACCCAAAACTGATTGTTCCATTCTTTTCAGAATGTGATGTTATTTATCCAGCAAAAGCTCTGTCTTCTTACATGGAAAAAACAGCTCAATTCAGAAAATCTCCTAATACAAACGAGCTTTTCTTAACTATGAATAGACCTGTTCATAATGCCACTTCCCAGAGTATCAGCCGATGGATCAAACAGACGCTACACAGTAGCGATGTGGACGTGACAACGTTTACAGCGCATAGCACGCATGCTCTGTTTGCTGCAGATGTGGAGGTATGGCGCACCATACCTCCACATCTGCAGCAAACAGAGCTGATGTGTCCATCAACTTGATTAAGAAAACAGCTGGTTGGTCTGAAAATCCCTTATATTTTGCAAAGTTTTACAACCAACTCCTTGTCAATCCTGAAGAAGACAGATCTTTAGCTGAAGCCGTGTTCAATGTGTGTCACTTTAATTGATTAAGCTGTACTGTGTTGATTTTATGAAGCTTTGTAAGCACCAAAGCATAAATTATAGTATTTTGATAAAATATATTATATAGTATATATATAATAATAGTAGTAATATATAATACTTTTCCCATTCCGCAACACATCTAAATCGCTAAACATCTACATGGTTGGTTAAATCTCGAGGATGTAACATCGAAATATAATTTATGGTTAATTGAACTTACCTGTAAGTGAAGTTCAACCGAAATTATATGAGATGTTACATCCGAAGAGATTTAACATCCCACCCACCCAATGGACAGACCGCGTTAGCGCAGCCATGCGCCGCATTCTGTCTACCCTTTTGATTGCAGAATGTGTACCTGATGACTCCAAACTAAATGACGTTTATAGAGGTGAGCGCCGACAGCAGGGAATAGTAGAGAGGTGTAATCGCAATCGACTACGGAATCGATATTTTTTATAATTGTTTCTAAACTTTAAAGAGTGTGATGATGCAGTACGTTGGAGAACGGACTACATGGTTGGTTAAATCTCTTCGGATGTAACATCTCATATAATTTCGGTTGAACTTCACTTACAGGTAAGTTCAATTAACCATAAATTCTATTTTATTACCCACTTGCTTGACGTTACAAAGTCCAATCTAATTTCAACTCATGAGTAAAGTCGCTATCTTTAGATAATAGCAGTACACAGATAATAATAAAGTGGCACTTACTTGTAAAGCTAAGTTTAAGACCCAACTGCAAGCAGACAATATATAAGTAGACATAAGGTTGGTGTGTATCGTGTTCCTCAGACATCGCAGGTCTCTGGAAATGAGAAAACAATATTAGTACAAGCGTAGGATGAGACGTACGTACGTATGTAACATAAGTCTTCTATGTACAGATCTTTCAGAATTTGTATATTTATATATTGCAGATGAAAAGGATTCCTTTATTTATATTGGTAAACAAAGTAAAATTAAATATATTACAAGAACATGGAACTGGCCAAAGTCTTGTAATCGATTGTAAATGCGAAAAAATGCACTTGAAAATTGTAAAAATGCGGAATATTAGATACTATAGAAACAAAAGATGACTGTATACTGCATAGAAGTTGACTGATGGCTGATTCCTATTATTAACCGAGCGTTATTGGTTGAAATAAAGACTCTTGTGTTTTTAACAATAATAAGGCAAAGACCCCGTAGCTTTGCATAGTAGACCCTTATACGTAAGTAGCTATCACAGGTAAAATTAGCTTATAAGTGTATTTGCATAGCCGGTTTGGGAATAGACATGGGTCGGATTAGGTAAAAACGATACCTAATCCACGTAATCCTAGTATTCAAAAATATCTAGAAATATATTTCTCTTAGGCGTTCCCCTCACTCGTGGACGTTCTCGCAGACTTAGGACTATCATCTTGTAGGTAGCTTATGTGTAGACTGTGTACTAATATTTTGTGCCATACCTAATCCTCGATGCTTTGGATTAGGTACGGACTCGCATCGAAAAATACCCAATCGCATACCTAATCTAATATTTATGCCTGACGTCTATTTGGGAATAAAACATTCTACCATTGGTAAGTAAAACGATTCGTTTATGCCCATAGGAACGGGCAATGAATGATGCTCATACCTAATTATGACGATTTTTTTATTATTGTTATTATAATAACAACAAAGTACACAGGCGATGAGCAGATACATCGGTGTAATTTTATTTCGCCAACAACTTTCGACTCAGACCATTACGGTTTTCTCAAATTGGTTTTAAGTAGTCCTTTGGCACCAATTGTTACTCTGCTTAGTGATATTATTTGTAATTAACTTTTAGTATATTTAACCTTCCATCACTGAGCTAAACCGGGCTTTAATTAGTCCATTGACACTAATCTTTAGTTGACTAACGTGCGATTTTTGATGACTGCTGTTATAATCTCGTGGGTAGGTTAAAAGTTAAGTAAATCTCCGTTCAAGTGTTTCTTCTACACTTTCTGAAATATTTTATTAAAACAATATGAACCAGACGCGTGGGCCAAGAATTGTTATTTCTTCTATGTTTTTATGAGAACAACGGCGTCTCAAGATTTGTTTGCCTTTTTGCTTTCAATTAAAGTTGTAGATTTATAGAAAATATTATAATAACTATGGTTATAAAATAACAAGTTTAATTTTGAGGGTAATTCTATTAGAATTAACATAACGGTTTGGACTTGCAGCTAGATTAATATAAATCAATTCAACGGGTTCAAAATGAATAAATATCTATTATACACACTTCTTACAGACATACAGACTGCCTTGTTGGTCTAGTGGTCGCAAGCGCGACTGCTGAGCATGGGGTCTGGGTTTCGATCTCCAGGTCGGGCAAAGTGGCATAGGGCTTTTCCATTAGGAATTTCTCAGTAGCAGCCCGGAGTCTGGATTTGTGGCCGGTTAATGGCAACAGCCTCGCCTCCTATTACATGGCACTTAAACATAAGTGGCGAAACGAGGGTGCATTAAAACACCTCTGCCGAACCCTTCGGGGAATTACAAGGCGTGATGTAATGTTATACATACTTAAATACCACTACACGTCTATATGGGACATTCCCAATGCCTTTGCATGGTCAATGAGACCTTTTCTACCAGTAGGGAGATAACATATTGCACCGGCGTCGGATATTCTGTAGAATACGTCCAGGAATGAATCTGCGCTCTTTTCTAGTGAAAAAAGTTTTCAGAAACTCTTAAATCTGCTCAGAAAAGCGGTAATAACACTATATCTGGTGGCATACTTAATGGCATGTAGTAAGTAGTAACTAACGTGCTGGCTCAAAGTTGTAATGGAGTATATAAGTTGTGAAAAATTGCAGCAGAACAACCAAGTACGTTGTTAGCAAGTTATATTACTTTCGAAAAATTATTCTCTTTTGATTTAATGCGCAGTCTGCAAGCAGCCAAATATAACATAACATAATTAGCCCATTACTGTCCCACTGCTGGGCACGGGCCTCTTCTCAGAATGAGAACGGTTTAGGCCTTAGTCCACCACGCTGACCTGGTGTGGGTTGGCAGACTACACACAGTACACACGCCACCGAAAACTTTATGAGCCCCTCATATCTCAGGTGTGCAGGTTTCCTTATGACATTTTTCCTTTACCGTTAATAATCAAATTCTGATCCGCACATGAATTCGAAAAATTACGGGGTGTCCTGCGTAAGCGACAAACGCGACGCGGTGCGACGCGACGCGACACGATGTGGAACAAATACGCGTTACGTCGCCGCGTCGCGTCTCGCTACATAGGCCGCTAGTAGGGAATGCCGTTGTCTTGATCGCGTTTGTCGCGTTCGTCGCTTGCGCAGGACACCCCGTTAGAGTTACGGGTCGGGATTGATGCTCTTTCCTGCATGGAAAGCAAGCGTTTAACCGCAAGGCTCTCAAAAATATAGAAACATTATTTCTTACAGCCAGATCAATCTCATAATAATCTTTTACCGTTTGCCGTGTCTGGTTAGACACAATTATGACTTATCAGGCTATCACCTTTGGGATAGTTTTTTTAGATATTCACGAATAAAATTTAATTAAATAGACTTCTGTTGTAGATTGATATCGCAAATTCATTTAAAAACTAATCTGATGCCAAACATAAATGCACAAAGTAATGGAAATTGTTTAGTACCATATACTACGTCTATAACAGCAATTTTATGTATTCTATCAGCATTATTATACTTTGAACGCATCGTTTAAATGTATGATATTAGTTAACGGTCTTAATCTCCCTCGTATGGCTTGCCAAAAGTGATATTCACCATATTATCGCCATAATGTCAAGGATAATATCACACACACTCGTACAAAATGGTTTTAGCAAGCAAATGTGTGAACAAGTACACATCAGCGCATGGCTAATATATATATTGATATAAAAGTTTTATATTCAAACGCTACTCAATTGTAAGTTGCCGTTAAATTCGTGTCGTCACTGTCACTTCGCCTAAAAGTGACAGTGACAACATGAGACTTAACGGCAACTTACAATTGAGCAGCGTTTGAGTATTTTGCCATTAGTTTCAAATGTATCTATTACTTTAGGTTAATATACATAGCGCACCCTTAGTAATGTAAGGGCACACATCGAAAATATCAACTTTTGGGAAAACGTGTTAAAAGATTCAGAGAACCCTATGTTTTCACGGTATTTTTTACAGTATAATTACAATATTTGCTTTAATATTGTCTTTTTTCGCTTTCTGTCAAAGCCAAGTGGTAGAACAGTTGATATTGAGACCACCTAACACAGAAACTCAAAAACTCAATATTTCGAGTTGTGCCCTTACGTTACTAAGGGTGCGATAGGTACTTTGTTCAATCTATTAACAACTGTCAATATTGTAGTAGTCCGAAATCGATTTATAGTTGAACGTTGGCGGTTTAAAAATTATAGTGCGTGCGTTTTGAGTGTAACAAAAATATTTTTTTATCGTTTTCGTTCAAAGTACCTAGTTGAGCTTATTATTTTCTTTACTACATAATTTTAAGTGCGAAAAAATTTCAATTTATTGAAAACACGTTGTTGGGTAATTTCTTTTGATTCTCAAAAAATAATTTACTTACAATACATTTGTATAGTTTGTTTAAAGCACAATGACTCACGTTCCATGTTTGTTGATGTTGTGATACAGTGATGGATAGATTGTAAACTAAAGTATATACGAACGATATTAAAGCCGGCAGTAATATCTTGGCACGTTACTCTCCATAAATGGAACTATAAATATTAGACGCCCATTAAATTGACACTGGATACTGGAGGATTTATTGTTTCTGATTTTTCCATACAGATTTGGAAGGTAACCGAAGACAAACAACAAGAAACAATACGGGGAACGGTTTTATAAATACTATCTTCCTCCTAGGTTTTTGCCAATTATCTTGGGGTCAGCTTCTAGTCTAATCAGATGTGGCTGAATACCAGTACTTTACATGGAGCGACTGCCATCAGACTTCCGCAACCCAGTAACTGGGCAACGCCGATATCCTAAGGATAGACCGGTTGTCATAGGTATTCGTATGACACCCGGGACCTACGCGACGGTTTAACGTATTCTCCGAGATACAGAGGGATCTTGATGTTTAACAACGGTCACCCATCCACGGACTGACAGAGGCAAGCGCAGCTTAACCGGTTCGCTTCCAACTCCGCATCAAACAAAACAATAGATTTTTAATTATTAAAAATCTATTGTTTTATGCGGAATTGGCAGCGAATGTGTTAAACTCGCATATCCTATAATCGAACAACCAAGTGAGTATATTTGAGTTTACTTGTGGTTTTGATTAACTCCAACCCAAGGCCCGAAACACGATGATATTATGATAGGTATGTATACGCGCGTCATGTGGCGTTTACTTTTATTGTTTCAAATACTGGCTGTTGCCTGCGGTTTCACTCACATCCTAGGGGAACTACTTAATTTACCCGGATAAAAAGTACCTACCTAGTAAAGGCGTAAAAATTACACACACACACTTCTGCATTTATAATATTAGTGTAGAACTGTAGATAAAAGCAAGTACCTAAAGTTAAGTTATTTAGGCTAAATTATAATCTAGACATTATAAGACTAAGAGCTAATTAAAAAATACAAAAATTCAATTGCGAATTACTCATCCCACCAAAGTATTTATTTCATAGCCCTTTCTTTAACTGGGCAAGTATAACAAACTAAAAAAATTGGATAAACAAGATTTTTTTATGTTTATAACGAAATCTTTTTCTGTTTTCCTCTATAAAGATAAAGATAGCGTAATAAATATAAAGAACAACCTCAATAAGAGTTTCTCAAGAACTTTTTTCTTTAGGTACCTACTTCTTATTGTTAAGGAAAATGTAGCAGTTTTTTATTCGCAACAATACTTACTTATTTATGTATCTGATAGTTCTTGTAATGAGAAGAGATAGTTGCTCGTTATTATCTTGTATTATGATTATTTACTTATATTACGATGTAACATGTGCGTAAATATTGTAGTAAGCCAGTAACTTCTATATTTACGTTGTAATTTAAAAAAGGTTTTGATAAAAAGGGGTAAATTTAACCAATTCGCTTCACCTGTCGTGCTCAAATTTTCGGTCGATTGAACCTATCTACAGATTTAAGGTTATAATGGTTTCAAGCTTTTTATTTGTTTACAAAAATATAAATTTTAAATTCTTAATATATCAGAAACAACGCATTTTATTTCTAAATGAGAAAAAGAAGACTTCCATTATTTTGTAATGCGTGATGTTATTTCTAGCAACTTGTGTTTCAAGACGTTTCAGTAAAGGTTTATCGATACAAAATATTTTTTCTAAGAAAATAAAATTTCTTTACAACAAAAAAATGATAAAAGATTATTTGAGAAAAATGAACAAAACGAAATTCATCGATGGTTCATTTAAAATTCAATTTATAAAATTGTAATAGGCACGCGATTCGTTGTCGGTTTGGCACAAAATTTATATGATTTGTAAGCTTGTACCACAATTTTGTGTACCGAATTACATTAATGCGTCAACACTGTCTGTTTTTCATTGTTTTCATAATAATAGCAATATGATTACGTTGTGGTTTCTGATTTTAGCAATGAAATTATGTATATACAATATATTTAGCCCATACCCTTACTATTATCTCTTCAATATATAGGAAGAAAACTTGTAAATAAACGAGGCAAATAATAATATATTAAAGCAAATGTATTCGAAAGGTTCGGGACCTAACTTTGATTTCCCTTTAAATGATCTGTACCTACCACCAACCCTAAGTAATGACTAGCATTTTATTCAAAGCTCAGTATAATAGAAAGGACAATGATATTGTCCAAATAGGGGATGTCATGGGCATTACAGTTACAAATTATTAAAATAACCCTTTCAGGTGCAGTGTCTCAGTAAATAGATGAAGACCCCATCTATTTAACTAATGTACTCGAGAAGAAGGCTTTACACAATTTACCCGCAAAAGTACTTAACAGTAAATATTGTTAGGCTGAATTTACTTTTCGCAGCAGTATGTCGAGTTTAAATAAGAAAAAAAATAACGCGTTCATATTTCGAATTATTTTGAAAATGTTGCTTCGTTTTCACGAGAAATTATTTTTATTCGAATGAAACTAATTGTTTATTTTTTTCGCTGGTAACGTTGACAGCACGAACATCGATAAATCTTAGAACTATCGATAATAGCTCAAGGTAAACGGTATTTATTTATTACATTTAGTGTAATAGGTTGAAATATCGGGATTTTAACCGCCGTGCCTCGTACCGTAACCTACATATTCGTAAAAGCCATAGAAAAAGAAACAATCGATGATTTTAAATTAAATTTGGATATAGTATTCGCGATTTAAATGTATAAATTAATTGTTATAATGTGTGTAAATCCATTAAATTGATAATACTTACATGTATGGAACGAATTTACAATAAAAGTAATTTTAATGACACAGTTTAAAAATGGTGTCACTAGTTGTTTAAGTATTTTCTATCTACTTAATATTTTTAACACAATATTTGATCTGACTTATCTCGGGTTTAACAGGCAGTCATGATACGCGTAAAAGAAATGTCTGTCTAAACAAATTTTGTGTCGCATTTCGATAAAAGCCAGCCGTTACGAGGCGTTGTCCGCGCCAGTCTCACTGTATGACAGTGATGTAATTCTCTCCATGTACAGATCTGCACAAAAGTGTACGAAAATTGGGGACGGCATTTAGTCATACTGTATAAAATTACAATAAAAAAAATTACAAGAAGTAAACATGTGTTCTTAACGTGAGGCATTTTAGCGCCACGAGTTAATTGACCGCGCGGCGAGCGATAGCCGTGCAATTCGCTCGGGGCACTAAAATTCATCACGTTAAGAACACATGTTTACTTCTTGTAATTTTTTTTATTGAATCCAAAAGTATCTCTTGCATAGTTAATTTGAACGAATTACATGATTTCGTTTAGACCCTGTATACAAGGTTAGTCGGAAAGGGGGTACTAAGCCGAAAGGATGTTAGAGTACCTATAATAATGGATAACTTTTGTTCTACAACTTTCCCCAAAAGTCATTAGTTTAAGAAATAGCAGTTCAAAGATTGCATAAAAAATACGCTAGATTCTATCTATCCTCAGGTATGATCAGCTGTGTTTAGTCATATTTGGGGTCACGGATTAGAAGCTCCATTTTCTGAATTCGTAACTAAAGCAGGGACGAAGAATTTTTGAAAAAACTAAAATAAAAATCATTTCGCATGAAAAAAAAAACTATCGAATTTATACATTTTAACACTTTCTTTAAAACAGTCATCAGTGATACATTAAGTGGCCCGCGGCTTAGTACCCCCTTTCCGACTAACCTTGTATATTCGACATAATGCAAACACGGGTTCACGGGTTCATGGGTTCGTAATCGGAGTCAATGTCATACCTTTATTTAAAGAGGAAACATCAAATGATGTCGATTTTATCTCAAGGATTTCAGAGATTTGTCTTTGGATCCCGGATTAGCCTTTCTGTACACTTTCTACCCATTTAGACCCAGCAGCTTTGTAATGATAGCTTTTGGACAAAGGCTAACAAAATGTTCGGTAACACACAGCATTAAGTAAATACAGACATATTATGTTGCTAGTTTATTATTGATGGTTAGTTTTAACTTAACAGCGTTATCCGATTAACTATTCAAGTTATAAATCTTTACATATTGTAAAACAAAGTCTCTTACGCTGTCTGTCTGTCCCTATGTATGCGTAGATCTTTAAAACTACGCAACGGATTTTGATGCGGTTTTTCTAATACATATAGTGATTCAAGAGGAAGATTTATATGCTCCACATTAGAATCTACATTGCACCCGTGCGAAGCCGGGGCGGGTCGCTAGTATAGTTATATTCTCAGTATTTTACCAATTACGTTAGAGTCGGTTTTTAATATAACCAAATGCGGGAATATTAGTTAAGAGTTTGTTAAGTTCGTTTTGCCTAGCCTTTTCTCAAATATATTGGGGTCAGCTTCCAGTCTAACCAGATCCGACTGAATACCAGTATTTTTAACCAAGTTACTGGGTAATGCCGATATCTTAAGATTAGACCAGTTGTCAGACTTTCCGACTTCTGATTTCCCGTAACGACTGTTATAGGTTGATACTCGGGACCGACTGTTTAACGTGCTGTCCGAGACACGGATGGGTCTCGATGTGTAACGAACGGTCACCCATCCACGGACTGACCATGGCAAGTGCAGCTTTATCTCGCAAATCGTATGATCCGCGCGGCTGGTAATTAGCCACAAGCCCCTTAAGTGTTTGTTAAGTGACCGCAGTATTTTGACTTTTGACTGCTTGTGACGTCTGTATTTAAATTGAGCTGTGTTATGCAATAATGTGTCAACCCACAAAAATATTAGTTCTGTGTTACCGCCATCTAGTTATAGTGGTAGGCCTACCCAACGCCTGAAAAAATGCAAACTGCATTAAGATTTTTTTGATAGACTCTCTATTAAATTTACTACAGGTCTGGGTACTTTTTCAGGCGTTGAGTTCTACCACAAGAACTAGATGACGTTAACACAAAATTCATATTTTTGTGGGTTAACACATTATTGCATAACACGGCCCAATTTTGTTTTATTCACATTCTCTTAAAATCTTACTCAACATGTATTTTGCATAGACATGCCTCTAAAAATTGTACTTAGAACGGTTTGTTCTGAAAGGCCTTTGCCCAGCAGTGGACGGCTGATATGATGTCGACTATAGGCTGTAATGATCGATGGATAGATACGAAATAATAACTAAACATTCATGAATGTTTTATACATTCATATTTTGGTTTATTGACCGCACAAAAATGTGAATAGTAAAAGAAATGTGTTTCAAGCCATTCTGAGCACGTTAGTCTTTTAACCAAATAAGAGTCTCATAAAGCCGTGAAATTATTCATGAGCATCCACCGGGCATTTACATAAATGTCCGGTCATTTTGTTGAGTCAGCTTCGTGTCTAACGATAATCGAATGAAGCTTGTTGTTTTTGGAAATTATTGTAGGATTCATGACTGGGAATTTGAGCGGTTGCGTTCATTGCTTTAGAGGATTAATATCGAAATATTAGGTACACTTCCCAATCTCAGTTTTAGAAAAAAATCAATTAAAGCGTTTGTTGATTGTAAATCGAAAACAGGCAGAAAAGGTCGTTAAAATAATTATTAACTTATGTCATTTGCGTCACATAATCAACATACCTATTAAATAATGATTATTACTGTGCCAAAATATTATTATGGAGGCTTTTGTTAAACGTTCAACATCATGAACAAATTACATGTCAACACTGTAATTGAAAATAGCGGTGTATTCATCATAGTGAATTAAAAAATAAAAACTTAATTATATCACCGTGGGTTCGCCTACCACGGGCGAGGGACAAAAATGAGGATTTCCCACGATAACAAAAAAAGAAAAGTTTAACTGAATGAAAATGTATACCAGCCAGACATATCGCTGATATTTTTATTATGTTGCATGTTTATCTACTATCTAACATTATTTTACTCTTTCTTTGACGTGTATGATTGATCTGCAAATGTATGTAGTAATTTAATATCTCATGTTCTGATCTCAGTTCAGTAGCCTACTTAAGATGTCTTTCTAATCTACATTTCTGATAATCTGCTAATGTGATATCAAACTAGTTTCAGATATCTAATCAAAAGGATAAATCTTCTATTTGAATTGAAGAAATAATACGGTCTGTAGAGATTTTATCAATTATTTAACTTAATAGTAATTAGTACTTAATTAGTTTGTTGCCGCATTTTCATTAGGGGATGAAAGTCCCGCGACACGTGTCGCTAGTGATATCCGCGACATCGCTCGGCGTCCATAATCTGTTGTAGCGACATTATCGTGCCATTTTAGTTAGTTTAAGTTTACCTGGGCTGTGTCCGCACTTAGCCTCTTGGTTGGGCCATTGTGCGTGTTTCGTCTTACCTTCCTACTCCAACCAACCCATGTCGTCCCAGAAGGTTAGCAGCCTTCTTAGGCTGCTGCAGGCCTCCGGAAGCGATGCTGGTGATTGAAGAATCTGTGCCCGTTGTTCGGCCACGCTCCTGCATTCCATAAGTACGTACAGCGGCGTTTCTTCTGTCTCCATGCATCCTCTGCACAGGGGACTATTTGTTACACCTATGGTGAATAGGTGCTTGTTTAGAGGGCAGTGTCCTGTTAAGATTCCAATAATCTTCCGGATGTCGCCCCTTTTAAATCTGATGAGGCTGCGGGACAATCTTTTTGATGCTACCGGAATTGCATTTTTAGTTTGCCTGCAGCCCTCGCCGTTTGTCCATTCTGATAAATGGGTTTCTTCTGTTTTTGTGCGCAGCCATGTTTTTATTTGGGCCTGGGGTATGGGCAGTAGCGGCTCCGGTCCGTACACTATTGTCTTTGACCCCATTTTGGCCAGGTCGTCCGCTGCGTCATTTCCTAGCAGGTTGCTGTGTCCTTTGATCCACTGCAGAGTTACTTTATTTGTACTTGCCTTTATTATCGTGCCATGACGTCGCTGGTGACACGTGTCGCGGGGCATTTGTTCCCTAACGAACGCTTTAATATTACGTTTCTTATAACCAAATACTCAAACGTTACGTTAAGTCTCGTGCCGTCACTGTCACTTTAAGGCGAAGTGACAGTGACAGCACGAATTTAACCGCAATTTAAAATTGAGTAGCGTTTGAGTAATTTGCTAGCCTGCATATATACAGTAGCGAATTACCAGTAAGACCAACAAATCAGGAAAATTATAATGACTTAATTCATAAGACCTCTTACACTACTTGGAAAGCTGCTGTTGTGCATCAAACAAACGTCCATCAATTTGTATAACGCGGATTTAATGACATAGAACAAGGCTGGCCGACCCATTTTTTAGATGGGCCAAAATTCTACCACATTGTGGCGGCCGGGCCACTCCTCTTATAGCGGGTTCACACGGTTCGATTTTAGTTGATCAACAAAAGTTGAACAACAAAAGTTGAAACGTTTTGTTCCTTCAAATTGATTCAATTTGATTGAAAGTCTGTTCACACGGTTCAAATCGCATGCTATTTGGCAGTTGATCAACTAGAATCGAATCATGTGAACCTGGTATTATAGGTAGGTAACTTACCATTCTGATAAGATAAATGATAATATCAAACACATTGGCTTAAACAGAGTGGATAGTGAGATGGGGCATTAAGGGCAGATACCTTAACAGATGTGGCTACAGGAAAACATTCTTAAGAGACTGTCCATCATTGTTGAAAGATGTTGAACTGCATTCACAGATTTTTGAACTCCCTTCGCGGGCAAATTCAAGTTAGTTGGCGGGCCCCTCTATGGGCCGCGTGCCTGAGGTTGGCCTATCTTGAGATAGATACTGATGAAAATCTTACATATTTAAAAATCTGATGTGTCATGTTATTATAAATCTTTTTTTACTTAAGTGATAGTGTATATTATATAGATAACAAAAGCTTTGACATTGTCTATATGTCTCACCCTATTGTCCCAATTTATTGTGCCATCTCTGAAAACGAACTGTCTAGCGCATTATGTCAGACAAGTGTCGTAATTTGTGTCGCACTAACAAAACTACGTCTACGAAAAATAATAAATCTCCACCCAATTCTGTTTGTAATTGAGATAAAAGGATCCCTTATGTAACAATGTGTAGTAAGATACATTTTTCTATTTGTTAGTGAAACAAATGATGTGGAAAGTTTTTTGACTTATTTTATGCTATCCTCTTTTAATATTGCTCTCTCTCTCTAATATCTAGGAAAAACAATTTAAACATTGTTAGATTTAGGTATAGTAGTCTTCGTTTGAGTCCGACTCCAGTCGGCAATCTTGAAATATAAGGTCCAACCAAAATACCTGGACAAACTTTTACACAGTCTTCAATACGTAATCACATCTATGTAAAAAAAACGAGATCCGTGTTTTTTTTCTAACCAAAACATAATAACGTTTTAAATTGCCTGTACTCTCTAAGACTAACGACCGCCATTGGGGCGCGCGCTAATTCTGTGCCATGTTTTACCTAAACTGCGAAGTGAAATATGTAAAAAAAAATGAAAGTAAAATGAAATATGAAAAAACATTTTTGGTTAAAAAAAACACTTGGATTTTGTTTTTTTGCATAGATATGTTCAGTTACACTTACTGAACACTGTGTAAAAGTTTGTCCAGGTATTTTGGTTGGACCTTATATACACAAAACAGTAAATAATAACAAACACAACGAAAGTATAAATATAAAATTAGAAAATCGCCGCTTTTGGTGCGACAAGCCACATATTTAATATTATAGAGGCCGAAATATAAAGGTCCACAAACACAACGAGCGATTAGCCGACGAGATAGATAAGGCTGGTCACATCAGTCGCCGACACGTTTGCAATACGTTTCTTGCAGTTTGACGACATAGATGAATACTCACTTGAAGTAAAGGAACACGAACACGGCTAGCGACAGCACAGCGAGGCTGAGCGAGTAGCCGGCGAGGTAGATGAGGCTGGTGACGTCAGTTGGCGACACGTTGGCGATGCGTTCCGTGCAGTTCGCATAGTTAGAGTAGTTCCGCCACACGCCGTCCATGCACCACCGAGATGCGTTCTCTGCATCACATATAAAGTATTTATTAATCATTACACTGTTCTGGTAGTAAAATAGCTTAGTAATAAATATTTACTGGACTGAGATGTATAAATCTTCCGGGCTTTCTTTGCATAAAAGATATAAAACGTAGTAGTTAGTAGTACTAAACTGTGGGACAATGAGGACTGGTTTCCAGCAAATTCATATTGTCACCGGAAAGCCAATATTACTTAAGCGCCATTTTGGCTAAAATGAGTTATGTATTATATCGTTGGATGGGATTTTTTTTCTGCATCAATTAGTTGTATTCGTATTTTATTCTATTATCTTACGAAATCCCTGTTAATCGACGCAGAAAAAATTCCAATCCAACGATATAATACATAACTCATTTTAGCCAAAATGGCGCTTAAGTAGTATAGGTTTTCCGGTGACGATATAACTTGTTATTTATTTAAAAAGTCGTCCAACCGTATTTAGTTACGAATTCACAAAATGGAGCTTATTATAATTCAGCAAATGATAATTACATAGATTAACATATCTATAAGTAGAGATTTTAGCGCATTTTTTATGAAATTGTTGGTAAAGTAGCATAACCCACATAAGATTTCGGTACACCGAACGCGTGCCGTGAGCGGTGCGATCGTAGTTACGACGGCGCTGGTCGCCGACGACCCGCATCGCTCACGAAACGCGTTTGGCGGGCCGAAAGCTTGAAACACCGATCAAAATCAAAATAGTACCTTGTTCATATGCATTATTTTTTTAAATAATGAAGGAAGGCGTGCACGAGTACAAGAGAAGAATGACGTATAACAACTAATTAACGTCCAAACGCAATATACTATGGGAGCTAGCAACGCCAAGCCCAGAATACAGAATATTTCATGAAAAATTGGAGCGTTATGAAACTGGTCTCAATTACAATGTCGGTCCGCCTTGCGAAATCCGGTATGAGAACTAGAGTACAAACAAGGTTGCTAAGCGAGGGATTTGAACGTTGAGAACGCTAGAATTTTTCCTGACATACCTACTTGTTACCTTAGGCTAAGGTAAGGTACAATAAAAATATTTATTAGAAACTAAAAATTTTAACAATTATTATTATGCATCCAAAATTCTTAACAAAATATTTCAAGCGATTACTAAGAGGATTTTCTCACGACTTGTTTGTACAATATTATTCAGACAGCGCGGCGGAGAGATTTTCTACGAGGTTATACTTTTTTCTTTCTGCTTCATAGACTAAGCACATTTTAAGCGGTAGTAATATTGGGTTTTCGGATTATGTCAAGAAAATGGATAGCAATACCCTATTATGAGTTAATAGCACTATACCAAGCGATCATCAATCCATTTGGCAGCGTGGTATGTTAGGGTAATGTTACTTCTGGTTTGTTTACGTTTTAACTGCCTCGTTGGTCTAGTGGTGGCTAGTGCGACTGCTGATCGTGAAGTCCTGGGTTTGATCCCCAGGTCGGGCAAAGTAATATTGGGTATTTTCTGTGTGGAATTCCTCAGTAGCAGCCCGGAGTTTGGAATTGTGCCCCATTGATGGCAATAGGCTCGCCTCATTTTACATGGGACTTAAACATAACGGCGAAATGAGGGTATTACTATATACCTCTGCCCATCCCTTCGGGGATACGGCGTGATGTTATGTTGTTTATGTTTATCATATTGTGGATGTCCATGTTCAACAGTGTAAGGCTGATGATGAACAAAGTCATGATCATCTCTTAAGCTAGGTTTTAAGTCTCCTTTATGTAAAATAAATTTGCTACTTCTAACATTAACCCTTTATAAGGCAGTGGCAATATGTTAGCCACCAACTTTTTTGGCAGATGTCGCGTAAGGCTCCTTGTTATATTTTTATTTTCAAACCTGGCTGTATGCAATTTTTTTAACATTTTTTAAAATAAAATATAATAATTTCACTTTAAAAAAAATGATATTTTAATTTATTAGGTATTTAAAAAAATACCAAATTGTTTGTTATTTACTTTTCCTAAAATCTGCGTTATAAAGGGTTAACCTTTTAACTGCTTGAGTCGCATTTCTGCGACAAATATTTCCGTGCCCCTACCCCGCGTGTCGTATTTCTGCGACAGAGAATATGCATGGTTTTTTGTTCTATTTTAGTCCTATGAACTGCGTGGTACAACTAAAACGATTATTCAATAGACACGACACGTTTGGTGCAGTGGCTAAGCGATTGGCTTCTGCGCTGCGGGTCATGGGTTCGATTCCCAAACGGAACAAATATTTGTATGGCCTAGAGATAGTTGTTCCGGGTCTGGGTGTTTGTGCATGTGAAGATTTGTGTCTGTAAACGCACCCACGATACAGGAGAAATCTGAAAATGCTAAAAAACATCACGTGATTAATGGACGGCCTCTATGTGACGTGTTTTGGGACACCCGGTATAGTACGACCACTTCACAATATTTTGGCTTGTAAAGGAAAATATTATTATAAGAATAATCCAAACTGCCCTGGTTATTTCCCTGAGGTAATTCCTTTTCATCAGTTGACCTATAAACCTTGTTATCTCATACAATAAGCTAATAGTATTTTTGTTTTGTTTTCATTTACAAGACCTCTTTCTTTTGTACTCATGAGGATTTTCCCACAGAATATTAGAAAGAAATGTATATTCCGTTGATTTTCCTTATAAGAGGTGAAGCTTGATTGATATATTTAATAGTATGAATGGACAATAATGAAAAACAATATTGGACAGTAATAGGTCAGGGTTTTAGTCCAAAGCAATGTGTACATTAATTGATTGCTTAGAAAGAGCTTGTAAAACTGAAACCTGTTTATTTACTTATATGTTTATTTATTTTCATTATAGGCATTGCCCTGTAACTGGGTTGCGAAGATCTGATGGCAGTCGCTCCGTGTAAAATACTGGTATTCAGCCGCATCTGGTTAGGCTGGAAGCTGACTCCAACATAGTTGGGAAAAAGGCTAGGCAGAAAAATATATATAATAAAATAGTTATGTATAATATACAAAGGTAAAAAAGATAAATTATACAAATGTTATTGATTGTTGTCATTATTATTTAGTAAATAACTAGCGTCAGTCTAACGTGAAACGTTCGACTCATATATGATATTGAATAATAAACCAATGTATTGTATGTAGTTATGATGCTCGAATGAATAGTTTCTACTTAGATTTCACTATAGACTATCTGAAAAGCTTCGATTATCAGCATATAAATAAAATTGAATATCATCCAAAACTTCATAACGTCTTTTGTAATACCTACAAATGCAATTGGTCTAACTACCGTTTAAATATATGCTCAATCCTTAACAGAAAACGAGCGTGAAGTTATAAAATAACATAACAAAGATGTACTGTGTATGTCCTGTACTCTGTTTCACATAAGATGTGCCCTGGATTTTTTCTATAGAACGTGATCGTACGGCGAATATCAAATGTTCGATTTGCCTAACCTTTTCCCAACTATGTTGGGGTCAGCTTCCAGTCTAACCAGATGCAGCAAAATACCAGTATTTTACACGAAGCAACTGCCGTCAGACCTCGAAATTCAGTTATTAGGCAATGCCGATATCCTAAGGTTCGACCGGTTGTCAGACTTTTGGGCTTCTAACTTCCCGTAACGACTGTTTAACGTGTTCTCCGAGGCACGGAGGGGTCTTGATGTGTAACGAACGGTCACCTATCCACAGACTGACCGCGGCAAGCGCAGCTTAATCTCACAAATCGTTAGACCCGCGCGGTTGGTTATTAGCCACATGTATCTCTGAATCGAATCACGGCGAATATCAAATATTGAAAAATAATAAAACGCAGTCAAGTTTAATGGTCTTAACGTTGTTTCTATTGCAGTAGCCACACAAGTACCTACGATTTACGAAATGACAACTATCCCAGAACACAGCCCGCGTAAAACAGAAGCTATAGTTATTATAGTTGCATTTAACACTTCAGTCGGCGGAACAGTTCTATCTGTTTTCACAGTAACGATCCCGGAATAGCAGTAACAGTTGTTACTTGTATCGCTATTGTTTTAAAGATATTTCAGAACGGCGTACAATGGGAGCACTTTAAAAACGTTTTGTTGCATTAAGATTGGAGAGGGCTGGAGAACCAAAGTTGTTCTTTTTTCGATTTCATCCTCTAGATCAGTGTTCCGCAAACTTTTTGTGTTCAAGGTACACCTACGAAATCGGGGGATTTCAGAGGTACACCATAAATAAAAAATCATATTTTAATTACTTAAAGATAGCAAAGAATACATTATTTCCGTCCGCCTTTATAATTTTATAAGAAATAGATTTTTCCCGCGGCACACCAATTAATGACCACGGTACACCAGTGTGCCGCGGCACACACTTTGGGGAACACTGCTCTAGATCTACAATGCTAGTTGAAAAGGGGTACTAATCTGAAAAGGTATTAAAGTATCCATTGTAATGAATAACTTTATTCGACGTCTTTCCCCAAAAGCCAATAGTTTTGGAAAAATAGCTGTCCGAAGATTTTATATAAAATTGACTAAAATCTATCATCAGCTGTGTTTACTATTAAGGTCATATTTGGAGTCACAGATTACTAGCTCTATTTTCTAAATTCGTTACAAAATAATTAAACTTTTTAACAAAAAAAAACCGACTTCAAATTGTCTATCTCCGAAGTTCTTCATCAGATCTTCACCAAATTTAAATGGGACCACTTCGAAAGAATACTCTTTCAAAGAAAAAAAGAATAATTAAAATCGGTTCACAATCAGCAAAGATATTGAGGAACAAACATACAAAAAAAAAACATACAGTCGAATTGAGAACCTCCTCCTTTTTGGAAGTCGGTTAACAAGGGAAGACGATTCTTGAAAACAAATTATGCATATAAAAATTAGTATTTTAATTTTATTGTAACACTTGGTATCAGACAGTCATCAGTGATACTTTAAGTGGCCTTCGGATTAGTACCCCGATTAGTACTTCCGAATAACCTTGTAAACTGTATTACAAGATTCTGCCTTATGATGCCATAATATTTATCATGATGTGAAAGTAGAACGGTAATTAGCATGGTATAATAATTAGATATAGAGCCAGACATTGTCTTCCTGACAGCCGGGTCATGTGATTGTCTCAAGTCTACGTCATATGCACAAATGGAATAATAAGCTTTGACGTGTTTTGTAATACTTAGTTGATATTGGTGCAATAATATTAGGTCCCCACCTATGAAATTGGCGTTTTTTTCTCACAAATATATATAACCTCTTAATAATATAACCTCGTCACTTCTATGATTGATAATATTCATCAATTGCTTGATATTATATCGAATAATGACCATTATAGATAACTACCAATAGTAAAAAAAACCTTATTACTTATAGTTTTCTAAACATAAAAAATACCTTAAAAATGACTCCTCTTTTTGTTAGCAGAAACGACCACTATTTTTGTTTTAACTTAACCAAAACGTATTTTTGTTGCATAATTTAAGTGGCATACGTTATCTTAGTTTTTAAACATTATCGCATAAAAGTTTTAAAACATTAGTGTTCATAGTTGTTAAATAAACTAAGAAAATGTTAGTATGAAAAATGCAACTTCTTTAAAATTCTCCATACAAAACGCTGATTTCATAGGACCTAATATTATAAATTATGACGTAGGTTTGGGCCATCGCCGATCGATTATTCGATTATTTGATTCGAAAGTTACAATAACGCTGATATAAATATTTTTATCTATGGACCTGTGTATCTAGTAAAATGCATCCGTTTTTATTTGTGGAAGAGAAATAATAAGTATAAATAAGGATATTATTTCCACCGCATTATCTTTTATATCTTTCTTATATACCTACGGGAACCAAGTGAATAGTTGTTTTCGTAAACAAGACCACAACTTGATTTCAGTATACATAACTAACATTTTATTATGTTCGAAGTAAAAAGAAAATAACCTTGATACATAAAATATTACTTATATGGTCAAGGTACGGGAATGTTTTGAGCACGCGAATTGTAGGAACGAGAAGCGGAGAGTAGCGTTATAGCCGAAAACAAAGCCCTTTTGTTTGACGAACATAAAATGGAAAATTTAAAGATTTTTTATTGTTTTACTGTTTCTAAAAGATTCGTGAAAGGGTAAATAAATGCTTCAACGATAAGGCGGTACCATGTTTCAAGTTATAGAACCTGAATGACATGTTGACTATTCAAAAATACATTCAAAGACATGAAATATGAAAAATGGACGTTTTTTTCAATGAATTACGTCGAAGGTATGGTGGAAAAAAAGGCATAATCTTTACACTGCTTAGTTGAGGTACGTAAATCTTGTAAAGATTCTGTTCGTAAATCCATCCATACCACGTGACCGCATTGTTTACATATTTCAGTACACGGCGTAATAAGGATTAAAGATTAACTTACGTGTGTCATCGTACTGTACGCCATGGAACTCGCTGAAGCACCTCTGTATGGCCAGCGTGTTCCAGGGCGTGGGGTCCCAGCACAGCAGGCCATCGTAGTACGCAGGACAGAACTCCTGCAGCACCAGGTGCTCGTTCTTCGCCAGGCATTCCTCCACCTTCGCACTGACATTCTCTATAAGGTCCGTATCAAATGTCGTTAGGTCCTCCAGCTTGACGACGTAATATCTCTCTCGACTAGGAATTTGAGCTAATCAGCTTTGGTTTGTTCTTTGGCTTGTCTATTTACACTAACATTAACACTTAATAGTCACATCAATTATCACTTTCACCGATCTATCTGTGTTCAACTTCCATCGCGCCATCCGTTGGCAAATGGTGTGAAAAACGAGCTGGCAGTCTCGTATCTCAGGTGGTTTGCGTGGCACGCCTGAGCGGAGCGGAGTCTGTGCAGCGCCTCCGAGTCCCCGGTAAGAACGTTACCATGATAACGTTGTTTGCTCGCGGCTTGTGTTCTAACTTATCAAGTGATAACGTTCGGAGAGCAAACATCGGCAGTCTGTGCGAGTATTTGCGTATCGTGCAAGGAACTTCAGTTTTTAATTTAATTTCCTTCGCCCCATTTAAGCCTTGTTGTCCGTGCAACCTGCAAAGAGACACCTTTGGTCATGTTATCGTGTAGATAAAGTTGTGTACATAATGCGATTACAATTTTATATGAGTTATTATTTGATACAGTCGTAATGTGATCTCAGTTAATATTCAAGGAGCGTGCGACAGATAACACATACGTGGGTACTATCAACGTTACATTTTTAACATAGGTAGGTACATAAAACCTACATAAATATTAAACAGGAATCGTAATGTTTTGCTTTAAGTTATTCAGTGTTGCTTATCTATTGCAGAGATATTTAATTAAATAAATGAACCAAAATTGTGGGAACGCATTATTGTGGGCAGCGGTAGCAAATGTCGCTGCGGAATTTAGGTCATGGGTTCGATCGTAGGGTCGGCCAAAATGTAATTAGGTTTTCCTGTTAGGGCTCCAGCAGATAGCCGACTGATAACTAACACAACAGTTAAGTGGTAATTGAAAACTTTGGAATGTATACCGCGTACATGACAACATTTTAATTTTTAATCTGCAACGATCGTGGCCGACGCCTGCAAAATAGTTGCAACAAACGTACGCACATTGCCAAACATTTGGTTTATTGTCGACCTTTAAGTTGGTATTATCTGCACTGACTGTACTATCCAAATTACAAGGCATCAAAGACGAAATTGTAGTACGTGTGCGCAAATATACGATTGGAGAAAAGTTGGCGCTAAACACAAACCCAATTAAACGGTATAGTTGGTGATATAATCGGCCGTCTGCGGGAGCCCTTAAGTTAATTTTCAGTTGTAAATCGGGGTCGAAATAGCACAATTAACAGCAATAGGTTTGTCTCATACCGTCATCAACGTACCTACTGTGAATACACGACAGTATACTAACGCCTCATCTTCCGAAAATCGTCAAGGTTAGTCGGAAAGGGTGTACTAAGCCGCGGGCCACTTAATGTATCACTGATGATTGTTTTAAAGAAAGTGCTAAAATTTTAAAATCCGATAAAAAAAACCATGCAAAATGATTTTTATTTTAGATTTTTTAAAGCTTTAGTTACGAATTCAGAAAATGGAGCTTCTAATCTGTGACCCCAAATATGACCTGAAATGTAAACACAGGTGAACATAGCTGAGAATGGATAGATTTTAGCGTATTTTTTATGAAATCTTTGAACAGCTATTTCTTTTAAACCTTTGGGGAAAGTTGTAGAAAAAAAGTTATCCATTATTATAAGAACTTTAACACCCTTTCGGCTTAGTACCCCCTTTCCGATTAACCTTGTATATGTATTGTATGTACTTAAATAAGATGTAAAACCAATATGTTTGTTTAATAGAAATGAGAATATTATGCAGGAATGTGGAATCCACTACTCACAGGATATGGTCAATTTATTATCCGAAGATAAACAATGCAAAGTACTTATTAAATCTTAAGATGGACGCTAAAACGTTTGCAGATGTAAATAAAGACTATCCACAAATAGATAGTCTTGATACTTTTAGTTCATCAGAAAGATCATTCTATGTAGAGTATGTAGTTCGCCGTTTTCGGCAGCCTATATTAGTTCACAACTGGACATATTATTATAGGTCTGTTTTAAAAGTTATTGCTCGTAGTTACTATTCTTGGTAAGTATGACACTAACTTGGAGCTTTTATCGCCAAATACTGAAACGCTACTAGGTTCGCTATTTAGCCATTAGGCTCGTAGGTTTGGGTAGTTACTTTAAGTATATTTTTCGGTCATAGTCATTCGTTTTTTTATTTAAGGTATTTTAAATATGGACGACAGATTGCACTGCGGCAGCCGCGTGATGGTAGCGGTGCAATTAGTCGCCAACATTGAAGGTAAGGCTGAGTTTGTTTCTAGAAGCGAGACTTATTCTGACTTAGTCTTTATCGACGAGGAGAACAGAGATAGCATGAGACTGTCAAGAAACTTCTACTTTAAATCAGACGTAAGAGTTCTTATTCTAATAAAATGGGATCGCTTTTTTGAACCTAGTTTGATCGCGACGTACAACACTACGCATGTTATTTCTATGCATAATATCTGATATGTGACTAGTAGGGATGGGCCGAATATTCGTTTTACGTTCGGTATAAGGCATATTCGGTAGGTTTACCGAACATTGTACCGAATAATCGTGAGCTATAAAGTTGCCTCTATGCTTGTATGAAGTAGTATAATTACGTAATTGTATCCATATCAAGTGTGTCTTATCATTCATCGTCAGATTTACAGAAAAAAATGACGTTTGAAAAGTTTTAACGAGTTGGAAGCTGACCCCAACATAGTTGGGAAAAAGGCTAGGTAGGACAACTGAGTTTTAACGATGTTGTACACAAAAATAAATACACGTGCCAATATTTTGTCACTAACTAAATGACCCAATAACAACCTGGGGGGTAGCGGCGTCAGCCGTCGGAAGAGTCGCGCAATTCAATGCGTTCGACAAGAACAGCTTAATTTTTGCAATGCACGATAAAGCGCGCCATATCCTGCCGAACATTCGGCCGAATGTTCGCTTCAGTAAACTTTTAACCGAACATTCGGCCGATTATTCGTATTCGGTGAAACCCTTATTCGGCCCATCACTGGTGATTAGCTCTATGCAAATATATCCATAATATTATGTCGGTTAGTTAATCCGCTTTAACAAAATGCAAATAAGTCGGCTGTTCATTCACCGACAGATGATATCGACGTGAACCGGCGGTATGTAATTATGTTGTACCTATTGGTGCTTAATTGACTCTGTATTTAGTGAGTACCACTAGTAGCTATATTATTATACAGTTTATGACGGAGTCGCGGTTAATTGTTATCATATAGATCAATTGATTTACGAGGCTGGGTAATGTTGTGGTTAAAGTTTGGATGTGTGATCGCCATTTATTAAAAAAAACCGAAATCACTGAGCTTCTGAGAGTATGTTTCACAGTTGGATCAGGGAATTATGGGAAATGTATGTATCGTCGATTACCGCCGCGCCGCGCCGTTACGAGCAGAAGCCAGAAATATTTCTATATAATGGGTTTAGGGTACCAGTTTACTTACTACGGGTAGCGGCTGTCAGATGGAAGACGCTCAGGCTAAAGTACCTATATATATTCAGCTGATCGTGGCATACTTGAGAAAAGGCTAGGTTGATAATGACATCGACGCGACGTGAACAAGTCTCCTAAAATATATTTTGTATCAGTGTTTAACTTGAAAACGTATTTAGTAGATGTGATATGTTTAAGGTTTATATGCTGCAAAGTCTACAATACCGGGGGTGTTTTAATGTAATATTAAGTTACTTCTAGAAGAAAATATATTTCTTTATTTTGATATAACCTTCTCTTATATTATAAACTTTTAAACGGAAAATGAGAAGAGCGTCTTTGCTCATAATAAATAAAAATCTATATTAATAGGCATGAAGCTGTGATAGCCTAGCGGTTGAACACTTGCCTTCCATGCAGGAGGGTCTGAGTTCGAACCCGGCCCGCATTTCTGACTTTTCGAATTAATTTGTGGATCATAATTTGATTATCACTTGTGTTAACAGTGAAGGAAAACATCGTGAGGAAACCTGCACACCTGAGAGGGCACTATAAAGTTCTCGATGGTGTGTGTAGTCCGCCAACCCGCACCGGGCCAACGTGGTGGACTAAAGCCTAAACCCTTCTTTCTCATTCTGAGATGAGGCCCTTACCCAGAAGTGGAACAGTAATGGGCTGATTATTTTGTTACCTACGTACTATAATTCGTTCAAACTCTGCGGCAAGCAAATGAAGTTATATTCATGTTATATTCTAAAAATCTATATTTAATTAATATATTTCGGTTTTACTCCTCTACAGGCCATATGTAATGGACGCTGAAAGGTAAACAAGGCTAAAAGCATTTCGCAGAATTTTGTAATTTGGCTAGTGGCACGGCGTTGGCGTCGGGGAGGATGTGGCCGGCCAGAGGAGAGCGATATTGGCTGCTGTAATTTGATTAATACTTACCCTGAACAATGAAACATTTAAAGGAATTTTATCTGGTATCGAGTTAGTTTGCTTTGATTATATCTGAGTCTGTTCCTTGAATGAATAGCCGTAGCATAATTATGTATATTTTTTATGTACCTATTGAAAACTATTATGCCTAAAGTAGGTAGGTACCTACTTACAGTGATACAAATGTATAATCCACTAGCTGTATCCTCACGGCTCCGCCCGTAGCCTATGTTACTCAGTGATAACGTAGCTATCCAACGGCAAAAGAATTTTTGAAATCGGTCCAGTTGTTTTTAAATTTATTCGTACATACAAAAATACAAATCTTTCCTCTTTACCTATAATATTAGTATAGATAGTATAGATAAAATGTTAATTTACCGTTAATGTATTTATGTGTGTACTAATCTACACTCGGGAGTAATAAATCTGGGTCACCAACATAAACAAAACAATGTTAAAATGTTTAACAATGCTTTCCTAAATATTAAGGTTTATGTTGGAGACCCGGATTCATTGCTCTCGAGTGTATAATACCTATTTTTAAATCATACACGGATTTATGTAAATATAAATTATAGTAATGACGACCCTTTTAAATTAGATAGACCAAAGATTGCATATATATATTTTATAAAAACATACATAATTATGTAATTATCTAGTTAGTAAGAATTCACGACAGATGACTTTATGTAGGTTATGAGTAGGCTTTATTTTTAGAGTTCAATGACATACTCATGATTATGTTTTAATTCTGGCAAGTGATAGGGCTGATTGATTTATATCTATTTGTTCATAGTGATAACAGTATAACATGGAACTCTACATAAATCACTGAGTCTATAAAGTTTGAAAATTTGTGTGTAAAATACTTAATTATGTTTGTTATAGTTTGATCATTTTTTTTATATAAACAATATTGTCGGTTTCCATGATGTTAGGATAAAGGAAAACTTGACGTGAATTATCTGTTTCTTATAGCTCGGCACATAATTTTCTGGAACCATCCAAACCATACATTGATATGAACGTATAATTACAGTTTATAGCATAACCATTTGTTTCAAAAAAATGTTATGATGGTAATCTTCTTTTCGTGTGGTTAGTGGCTAACCTGGTATCAGAGTTTATGCCGCCCATGGGCCTTTGACTTGGCTTCACATGCCGTCGACAAACATCTCTCGGGCATGCCGGTTTCCTCACGATGTTTTCCTTCACCGTTTTTAAGCATGGGATAATTATACAATACGCCCATGAATCCGAAAAGACAGAGGTGCGTGCCTTGGGTTCGAACTCGAGACCTATGACTTGGCAGTCCGAGGGTCACACCACTAGGCTATCACTGCTGATGGTAATTAAACACAGTCATTGAAATAAAGCGATTGAAATACAGCAAAACCAGAAAAAGATTCATACGTTCGTTGTTAATCTGTGCCATTATTAATATACATGTGTGTTTGTGTCTCTTTTCCACAGATTTAATTTTAACGAGAAAAGTTTCAGTTTCAACAAAAAAACATGCAATTAACAAACCGCAACGGACATGTTTAAATTTCGTAAAAAATTACTTCGGTTCCCTATTTGAAATAAAAATACGCACTCCAATGGATTCCGGTTAAAATCAACATTTCGTTTTAACAAATAAAATGATGCCCGCGGGACTAAAACCTGTTTAACTTACCACCGACCTTTTTCAATAATTTTCTAAGGGCCTACAGGAAAATACAGATGGAAATAAAAAAAACTGTTTTTCTTTTGCAGGTGACTTCGTAGTTTTTGAACGACGAAAAATGGGGTGGCTTTAAGTATTTTATTACTATTTTCGAACTGCTAATATTTAAATATGAATAATTATTAAATAAATAATAATACTAATCTTTATATATATAATTCGACTGTACGTATGTATTTCACTGAACTCCTCCTAAACGGCTGGACTGATTTGAATAATTTTTTTTGTATGCGTTTGGGTGGCGCCCTGGATGGTTTAAATTCACAATTGGACCCGGTAGGTGGCGCTGCTGTCGGTATGTCACCAATTTTTTAGGGCAGGACGACGTCTGCCACGTCGTCTTGTATTTATATAAAAAAACATGCTTTTTAAATATGACAAGCTAATGTATATTATCATACAGTAGGTCATAATTAATTTCTTACAAGTTCAAATATGTACCTATAAGAAAAAAAAAGCTTTAGTTTATACTCATAGCAACGAGTATAATATAACCAAGACGTAAACTATGAACTACATTTTTATATTAAGTACCTATGTTGTTTTCTTTGGTACGAAATAACAAACAACACCATAAAACGCAATAATTTGGACCAATAACATGAAAGTAAAAAGCACTACCAAAATAATAACTAAACAATGTAATAGTAGAGAAATAACATATTATTTTGATGTACGTATAAAGTGCTTTTGTAAAAGCAATTTTCGGTACCCTTTGTACCTCACAATTTAATTTCGCATTTATAACGAACGATATCGCTCATGATTGCCAATCGTTCGGATCAAACAACATAATATATTAAAGGAGAAAGAATCAAACAGTTTCATGTCCCCGTCACATTTTCACACAAAACATATTAAACGAGATAAAAAAATATATTAGGTTGGCTGCGAACGTTATGGCACTGATGCTGACGTAACGAAAACTACGAGAAAATGTTCAAATCATGTTCAAATATTAAAAAGATTTCATTTCTTGAGAGACAATTTGTTGGCACGATTTCGCAACAAAGGGAATAGACAATATAAAGCCAACAATAACTAATTCACAGTGAAGACGGGAGTCCGCCATGAATTTCGTCTTGTTTCCGTCTATTTATAAGGAAATTGCCGTTCGCACGTCGGCAAACAATGGAAATATTCCCACTTTTATTGTTTTTATTTTTATTTGACACTCATTCGTTGTCAAAAATACAAATAGGTACTTGTAGGTCACGACGTGGGACGTCATCATTATCTTGTTTGATGTTGATATGATTTGATTTATCACACGTTTGTACAGTTAAGTAGATTTTGATCGCGGTTTGTCTCGAGTGGTTGTGTGTGTACTCGACTGTACTTCACAAGCATTGGGGTATAATAAAACCTTACTGGTATTATTGGTGATAAACAAAATTGCCGTATACTAAATCAAATTCTACGGTACTCAAAGCCAATACTTATTTTTATTGCATTTCCCGAGTTCTAGTTGTGAGAGCGAAATTTCTTCGACTTTTCCTACCATGTTTTATTTATTTATGTTAATCAGTGGAGATCTGAATTGTTGCCAATATTACGCACTATCTCTTCCTGTACTTAATTCTATCTTGATCCTAGTCATTATGCTACTAAAATCCTCTTCTTCCTAACATCATCTCGTCTTAGTCCATAATAATCTTACCAATTTATTCATTACTAACCAAGATGAGGTCTTTAGTGATACTAAAGTTTGCAGATTCTGTCGCGAAGAGGATGAAGCCCATACATTTTATATGCGAATGTGAAGCAGTGCATGACACTAGAAGTTAGTATGCACGACGATATATCAAACTACTAGCGGCCCGTCCCAGCTTCGCACGGGTGGACATTTTCCCCGTTTTTGCAACATTTTTCATTTATGCTCCGCTCCTATTAGTCGTAGCGTGATGTTATATAGCCTATAACCTTCCTCGATAAATGGACTATCCAACACAAAAATATTTTTTCAATTCCAACCAGTAGTTCCTGAGATTAGCGCGTTCAAACAAACAAACAAACTCTTCAGCTTTATAATTTTTATTATACCTAGTCTTGCCATAAATATTGTCACGAAGAATTTTTTTTTTTTTATTGTAAATAATATTTATTACTTTTAATACATACATATAAAACAATTTAAAATATAAAAAGCTTATACGAAGTGGTCTCCATTGGCTGCAATACAGTCCTTTAAACGTTGAGGCCGGTTATCAATAGAAGCACGCACTCTTTCCATGGGAAAATTCTTCACTACCAATCGTATGGATTGTTTTAGGGACTCCAAATTATCATGGCGTTTAGAACAAGCCGTACTCTCTAAAACTGACCATAAATCATAATCCAGCGGATTAAGATCGGGACTAGACGACGGCCAGTCTTCAGCTCTGATGAAGTCCGAAACGTTCACTTCCAACCAAGACTGCGTGGACCGAGCTTTATGACCCGGCGCCGAGTCTTGTTGGAAGGACCATAGTTACTTGGTTATTGAACATGGTGTTGTTAAGGGGCTTAACTACCCTCTCAAGAATGGTATCTTGATACACTTGTGCCGATGTTTTGATACCTTTTTCACAAAAATATGGCTCAGTCACTCCTTCATAGCTAACACCCCACCAAACCATCACTGAAGTCGGATAATGCCCAGGTGGCACTCTGTCGACTAATTGGGAAGCTTCCTTAGAGCTTTGAGCATAAATACGGTCATTTTGTTTGTTAAAATGTTGCTCAATTGTAAAGATTTTCTCATCCGTAAACAAAATTTTTCTGTGACCTCCCTTTGCGTACCGCTTCAGTAGTTGTTTCGATTTTACCACCCTATTCTTTTTTAAATTATCAGTTACAAAATGATCAGTGCGTCTCTGCAAGTCCTAAGTCATCTTTTAAAATACGCGACATGGTTTTGGGTGCTATCTTCATCTCCCAAGATAAAGTTTTTTGCTTTCGGACAGGATTTCTTCGAATTCTTTCCCTTACTGCTTTGACCACCTTTTTCGTACGAACACTACGTGGACGGCCAGATCCTTTTCTGTCACAAACAGAGGAGGTCTCATTGTACCTACTTATTAATAGCCCGGTACACAAACATTTGACTAATACCAAGCGTATGGAGAGTTTTAAAAATTGCATTTGGATCCATACCAACTTTGTGTAATGCAATCACAGCGATTCGGTTCTCTTTATCACCCCACTCCATTTTAATATCGCAAAATATTGTACAATGTATTGGCGCCAAAATTAGAAAATTCAATGAACAATCGTATAAAAATGACAGATTCCGAATTGAAATGTAATATCTTTCTTATTTTTAATTGTAACAGTATTTATGGCCAGACAGTATAATTCGACTGTACGTGTGTATGTCACTGAACTCCTCCTAAACGGCTGGACCGATTTGAATGAATTTTTTTCTATGTGTTTGGGTGGCGCCCTGGATTGTTTAAATTCACAATTGGACCCGGTAGGTGGCGCTGCTTTTCCGGGCAGGACGTCGTTTGCTGGGTCCGCTAGTATTAGTATAGATTATAAATTCCAGTTTATGCTGACTTCTCATTGTACGTAATTTACTTAAAATGAGTGGTCAGCTTATACTGGTAATGTATAGTTTGATTTATGGTCGTGTGTACTTCGGAGGCTATAAAATGTTATGTCACCTGATGAGTTTAAATCCTCCACTCCAAAGGCCATAGTCAATTTTATGATTTGTTTGTGGCTAAGAGAGGTGCTGTAATGTTGCTAGTCAAGTCAAAACAGATTGCCGTGACCGAGGACTTCTAAGTACTCTTTCCTCAAATACAAATACAATAATGAGGTTTCAGGTTGATGAATTAACGTTATTCAAAGTTAAAGAGCTATTTATACTGAAAAATAAGAATATGAGCCGGTGGTGAAAATTAATTAAGGTAATGTAACATAATTAGGTTCTTAGGAATGTTGTTCCGACATTGGTTCACTTGAATCCGGCAAACGAATTGTAAAATACTTAGAAAATGCTCCCATATGTTGGAATACCATTTATGAAGCTTTTAAAATAACAACATAACATCATGCCTGTATTCCCCGAAAGGTTGGGCAGAGGTGTATAGTAACACCCTCATTTCGCCGTTATGTTTAAGTCCCATTGTAATAGGGGACGGGCCTATTGCCATCGACCGGACAGAAATTCAAACTCTGGGCTGCCACTGAGGAATTTCATACGGAAAAACCTGATAACACTGCTCGACCTGGGGATCAAACCCAGGACCTCACGATCAACAGTCGCGCTTGCCACCATTAGACAGATGAGGCAGTTAAAATAAGTTAACAATATAATATGTTATTATCATCATCGTCAGCTTCCTGCCCTTTATAATATGTTATTATGAACAATATAATCATCAAGCATCACGACTGTGCATATTTTTAATCGTTATTCCGATCGCTATTATGATATGAGCAAGTCGAGTAGTGGTCTTTAGCGGGCTTGTCAGTTAGGATCTTAAGTATGATTACTCGTTCATTAATGCCGACTGTGTGCTTACTTCTAATGTATGTCTCTCATAAGACTTTATTAATATTTTTATGATAATGGACAGCAAAAGTGCACGCACACGTAATGGCTAGTACACACAGAAACTGTTTACAGGATCCGTTTTTATTTTGGTGATGGCGCCTGTATTTAAATGAGCGAGTTGACATACACGACAGTATTCCTAATCCAGTAAAAAATACTGGATCCGTTATTTTTATCGTATCCTGTTTGCCAAATGCCACGCAGTTGCCATTTGTTTAACTGATTCGTCGTTCGGTACAATGTGAACAATACCATCTAGTACCGACGGATCCGTGAAAACGGATCCGCTGTGTGAACGGGCGCTTACGTGAACTCAACAACGTTTTCAACAATGAACAACGATTTCGAAATGATAGAACTGATGAAAATGGGTGCAAAATTTTAAAGCGACGGCGGCAACAATCAAAATAAAATGAAAGTCGTTTGCCGCGTATTGAAGCGTAATCGTACCGTTTGTTTCGTTTTGACAATTGTACGCTGCGGTACCCACCGAGGCCCACCGGTACCGAGCGATTCCGAGCGTTTTTGTGCGAACGTAGCGCCAGTCGTGAATATTCATGTCGCATTGAAATGCATACGAATGGAAAGTAACAAGTGAATATAATTTATTTATCAATAGTTACGGATCTCGAGGTTTTTAATTTCGCAATGATATAACTGCATATTTTGCTTGCGCCTTTATAAAGGGGCTTAAGATTGAACTTTTATTTGTAGCATTTTTTTTAACATCGTTCGATTTAAATTCAAATTATCTTCTTCTTTTCGTATAGTTGGTTACTAACATGGTGTCAGAGTTTATGCCGCCCATGGGCCTGACGGCTTCATATGCCGTCGAGAAATATCTCTCAGGCATGCCGATTTCTTCACGATGTTTGATGACCTTTTTAAGCAAGTAATAATTATACAATGCGCGCATGAATCCGAAAAGTCAGAGGTGCGTGCCTTGGGTTCGAACTCGTGACCTATGATTTGGCAGTCCGACGGTCACATCACTAGGCTCTCACTGCTATATTCAGATCAAATTATTATCTTACTAATTTCCTAATAGACAGACCAACTCCTATTATAAATTTTACTTTACTAAAGTAAGTGGACGACAAACTAAATACCGATTAAGCCAGTCAGCATAATAATAATGATTACCTATGACTCAGCAGTCATTGTGCCGATAGTCGTTACGGCCAATGGCTTAATAGCCAAGAGCCTCGACCAACATCTGATGAGGCTCTCGTTGGGCAGCTGGGTCAAGGGCCTGATACAGAAAGCGGTACTTCAGGACACGGCACGTATTGTTAGGAAGTTCCTCTCTCTGAGGCCCTGACCACCGGTCGCTTGGACCCTGTTCCCGACGCCGGTGGGTTACTATTTTTTATACTTTCAAATGGTTTTTTTTTATATTTTTGATAGAAATATTTAAAAATATAAATTATAAATGTATAAATAATAAATAAACGACATAATTATTACCTACATTATCAGAGTTGTTACGGTATTGCATAGTCATTACCTTAAGCATACTCCCCGTAAATAGCAAACGATAAAGATTAATACACTGAACACTACGTTGACACAAAACTGTTTGCGTTAGGGATTTCAAAACAGATATTATAAATGACACGATAGCCAGTAGCTTCAGCGAACCACTTCATATTACGTGTTTGTGGAAACTCGTTTCAATTTATAACGCTATTAAAGTTAAGTTATAATAACTGTCTCGTTTAGACATAAAGTGGCACCCGGATAGCACATTAACTTAGTATTAAAGCTATCTAGCTATACAAGTAAACAGTAAGCGGGATTAGAACTTTAGCTTACTGGGTGACTAGATAAAAAATGGACATGCTAGAACATACGTAGGTAGATATTTGTTTAGATACGATGACACGTTTGGTGCAGTGGCTGAGCGATCGGCTTCTGCGCTACGGGTCGTGGGTTCGATTCCCGCACGGAACAAATATTTGTATGGCCTACAGATAGTTGTTCCGGGTCTGGATGTTTGTGCGTGTGAAGATTTGTGTCTGTAAACGCACCCACGATACAGGAGAAATCCTTGTGTGGGGCAACGTTTTTACTTAAAAAAAAAAAATATGAAAATAGTTTATAAAATAGGTATGGTTTTTGCGTAAATAGGCAATCTTGGATGGTATGTCAGTTAATTAATCCAAAACATAGATTAACTAATGGAAAAATGTTATAGTATTCTTTCAGAAATAGTGATTTTTGCTAATCCATAGGAATTTTTATAAATTCAAAGTACGTGTTGTGTAAGGTCAAAAGCCTCTTCAGTTTTCAATTTCTGATAGCTATCCCAGTAGGATAGATATGTTTTCGTAACATTAGCTTCTATATGAAATCTATCGATCCCTGAACAACCGACTTCAATCTATTCCCTCAAGTCAGGAATTACGGGATTTCCATGAGATGAAAGGATCAAGGATATCCCGTGATGGCATGCTTATCCTAAAGCTAGGTTTATATTGGTAGAGTGGTATAGTCTATATGTATAAACTAGTCTACTGCCGCTAGTTAACTGCATTTATATTGGATTTGTTATGGTGTTTTTTGTTTTCTATTGAGTTTATTAGATTACTACTCTATCAAATGTAAAAAAATTATAAGGCTGCGTTGTTTTGACCGCCGTGCGTGTAAAGTGACATTGTATTAAAATGTGTGAGTTGGTTCTACTCCTTTTACACATGATCATCATCCACCTTACCCTTATCCAAATTTATTTGTGGTCAGCGCAGCATTTTTTTTTTCATACATCTCTGTCAGCCGTTATCTCAGTGTTTACTTCCTTTTTGACCATATGGTATCTTTCACACAACCCCTCCATCTTTTCTTTATAATATCTACATTCATATAAAAAAAAAAAACTCGTAACATCGTCTTTATTCTTTCGCATCACATGTCCATACCATGTCACTCAGCCTTTCTCTTATCAGAGCTACTTTCAAACTCTTTCGTACATACTCTTTACCTCCATCTATACCACCTCAAACATTTTTTTCTGCTTCTCTTTGTATCGATGGTACCACTTAATTGGCTTTGTTTGCCCAGTAAGTGGCCACACCATTCGCATTGTCAGTAATCTTGTTTTTCTGCTTATTTAAGTAGGATTAAAAAAGTATTCGTGAAGAAATAAAGTTAATATAGAGGCATAAAAAATGTAGGAGCCTTAATAAAAAATAAGTATAGAACTGTTTGTTATTGGGTAATGGGTAACAATCCTGAAGATAAAGGTTTTTAGGATTTGCGGTAAACAACCTAATACAAATCTGACCAATATTTTTACGTGATCTGTGTACAGATAAAATGTTTTTAGGTTCTTATTTTGGCCAGAATATAATATCAAAGGTACCAGACCTATTTATTTATGGGATTAACAAAGAATTGCGTGTTGTAAAGATGCGATTAAAGTGTTAGAGATTTTTATTACTAAGAAGAAAATTAAATCTAAGCTTCAGAATGATGGTAGCTAGCCAGAATTCGTGGTTTTGAACTCCACTTATTGCAAATTACAGAAGGACATTAGTTACAAAGCGGTTTTTAATCATCTACTTAGCGTTTTCCTGACTATGTCGTGGTTATCCAGTCTAACCAGAGACAGCGGAGTATTTTTAGTATTTCAGGAAAATTTAATCACGTCTAATTTTCTTATTTTTTTAAATATAAGGTTGCTTCGGTATATTCGTTGGGTTTTCCCATGTGGATTTCCTCTGTAGCAGCCCTGTGTTTGGATTTGTGCCCGGTTGATGACAACTATGACATGGGACTTAAGCATAACGGTGAAATGAGGGTGTTACTATACACCTCTGCCACACCCTTCGGGGAATACAAGCGTGATGTTATGTTCTGCAGTCACAGATTTCGAGAGACAAGGACAGAAAATGTCCTTCCAAAAACTTTTAAAACTTCCATTTATTGATCAATTTTATTTGTTTTTTTAACGGTGTTTTCCTTTGCAAACCTTCTTTGAATAATAATAAATTCGTAGTCTTTTTTTTCGTGAGGTTCCTGGGTTCGATCACCAAGTCGAGCAAAGTATTATTGGTTTTTCCATGTGGGATTCCTCAGTAGCAGCCCGGAGTTTGGATCTGTGCCCGGTTGATGGCAATAGGCTCGCCCCCTATTACATGGGACTTAAACATAACGGCGAAATGAGGGTGTATACACCTCTGCCCAACCCTTCGGGGAATTCAGGCGTGATGTTATGTATTTTATGTGCTTCGTATAGGTTAAATTTAATATTTATGCTAGTCGCTAGAATTTGAAGTAGTCTTACGTAGTGTTGTTAATGTATTGCTTTATCAAGAAGACGGCGCTACTGAATAAATTCTAAGTAATCACACATAACACTCAAGTGCGTAGACTTCTGTATTATTTGTTAATCAATATCAAGTGAGTCAAACTCAAGTGTAAGATAACCGCTGAGAATACTATGTGTACCTATTTATCATTATTATTAATGCTCACTTATCTATGACTGTTTTTGTCACCTGTTCTGTTGGATGTCTGTTATAGTAGTTTTATTAGACAAATAAAGTTTTAATTACAATTTTAAACTTTAATTTAATTTTAATTTTTACGTGAAAATATTTGAAGCAATCTTTTATAACATTCAAAAGAGATCAATAGTTATGTATATATTTCTCATATAAAGTGAACTATGTAATGTTCTTTGGGAAATAAAATTCTTTAAACCGATATTGATACCGGCGAAAATATGTAGGCGTCCATATTTTAGTACCTAGTAATTAATTTTTCACAATATCCTAAAAAATGTTAAATATTGATAAGCAGACTCTTTTTTGCCCAAAAAATGTTCGAATATTATTGTTTTCTTAAAGCAGTACAAAATATTATATTTCAAAGAATCATGGCTACCCCGGCAACCGCCATTTTTATGCTGGATACAATTCTGTACTCCTAGTACGAGTTTGTGACTTAAAAAATGGCAACAGTTTCCGTGAGCTCGTTAAATTCTATTTCTTTTAAACATCCGCAAGAACATAACATAACATTACGCCTGTATTCGCCGATGGGTTGGGCAGAGGTGTATATCAACACCCTCATTTCACCGTTATATTTAAGTTCCATGTAATAGGGGGCGAGCCTATTGGCATCAACCGGGCACAAATCCAAACTCCGGGCTGCTACTGAGGAATTCCATACGGAAAACCAGTGCCTGCCACCAGTAGAAAAATGAGGCAGTTAAAAAAAAAGAAAAAAGGGAAAGATATATTATTCAACGTAGCGAGCTCACGAAAACTATTGCCATTTCCGTAATTTGTAAACTCGTACTAGGACAACTGACTTAGTGATGCGACTCGAATAGGATTTTGTAACTCGACTCACTCGAGCAATTTTACTACCTCACTCGAGTTATACTCGAGTTTTCGAGTCACTCGAGTAAAAAATCTCATCCGAGTTGCAAGTTTGGAATTCGAGTGAGATTTCTTTTAGCAATTTTAAACAAATACCTATATTAAAATAGTGAACTGACATCTAGTGGCAACAGAATCAACTCGATGCGCCGAGTTGACTCGGTAAGTCGAGTGCATAGAGACTCGAGTAATATTTTTTTCCAATCGAGTACGAGTTTGACAAATTCACTCGAGTGACTCGAGTAAAAATAGGGCTCGAGTCGCATCACTAAACTGACTTAAACTATATCGTATTATTTATCAACTTTTGATTGAATCACAAAGTGACTAAGTTACAAGGAACATTCGAGACAGCGCCAGAGAATCCGCAATTTTCTTTGAACAAGTTCCCCTGTCCCATTGACAGTCAAATTGGAGTCCAACTGAAACTGATTTATTTGATAACTGCTTGCCAAACCTCGAGGTTGAATATTATATAACTATTGGGCCCATCTGTGCAGCCAACGGAATCCCGAAATATGTTTGAATACAGAACAGGGTTCAACGTAGTTTGCGGCGGGAAATTGCACGTACTATCTTCGGCTTAGGACAATCCCAGTTGTGGGTAAACTTTGCCACTATTTATTGCGGTATTCCTTTCTGTTCATATTTTTTTGAAGAAATCTGGAATTTCCTCGGTGTTTTGGTTGAATATAATTTTGTCCCTAAATTCTTAGACTGGTAGGTATATTTTTCGAAAAGGACGACTTGGTTCGCCTTTAAGTGCACTCAAAGGTGGTGTTTTTTATAAGAAACTTTTAGCGGGTAGTAATGAGTTCTGAATCCCTCGCTACGTTCAGGATTCTACTCTAGAATTCCTCACTTCGCTCTGGATTCAAAAAAGCACTCTCGCCGTAAAAATATTATTTTGCTCCCTTGTGATACAATCTACTATTCAGCAGTGTACTTTTTGGCTCTGTTATGGCCGATTCCTATAATTTACGGAGCGTTATCTATAGGTACTAATATTATAAAGAGGAAAGATTTGTATTTTTGTATGTAACGAATAAACTTAAAAACTACTGGACCGATTTCAAAAATTCTTTTGCCGTTAGAAAGCTACATTATCACTCGTATTAGCACTACTATTATTATATGCACTCGTATTTCACGGAGGGACTTGGGAGGAGGTTCGAATAAACGCTGAGTTGGGACTGCTTCGTGTGAGTAACAGGCTGAGAACTAACCTCTTAACCTTAAACATACCTAAATCAACTATGGTTTAGTTTAGTTTCTCTAAACTTCTAGCTCCTAACATAAGCGTCAAACTACATTCGTGTAACTCTCCTTGTGACAACGCATCCCGTTCATGTCCGGTTATAATGAAATCAGACGCTGTCAAATATCTGGGAGTACTCCTAGATGCAAAACTCAGCTGGCAACCACAAATAGAGCTTACCACTGCACGTATTAGGAAATTCATCTGGGTTTTGAAAAAACTAAGACATGTTGCAGAATACGAATTACTACGCACGGTTTATTATGCCTTAGTACAATCGGTGGTTGGGTATTGCATTGGTGTTTGGGGGGGGGGGGGGGGGGGGGGCATGCAAAACTCACATGCTACGTCTAGAAAGAGCCCAAAGATCTGTGTTAAAAGTAAAGTAATGACTTATAAACCATTTAGATTCCCCACCTCAACTTTGTACGAAAATTGTCAAGTGCTCACAGTAAGACAAATGTACATTTTTCAAACAATCGTCAAGCAGCACCTTCTCACACCATATGATAAAAAAACTGCAAGGAAACGCACTACAAGAAACGTTTCCACATCCGTAAAATGCAATACTACGGCGGCTCGGAGACAACGTATGTATCTGTCAACTTACTTGTACAACAAAATAAATAGAACTCACAATATAAATCCAAAATCCATGAAACCAAACTCAAAATTAAATCATGGCTACTGACACTCGATTACAACAAAACAGAATCCGTTTTAAAATAGATATATATTATACGTTATATAAAATCACATGCTCACATACACCATACACAATTTCACACCAATCCCACACAACCCATCTCTCACACACGCACCCACATACACTTACACACACACGCACTCACACACAACCTTTCATACACACTAAACCAATCACACATCCATGAAGCTTATACTTCTTGATGGACATTTCGCATAATGACAACAACCGTACTAGTTTATTCTTATTATTATATATTTTTTTCTTTTTTTTTATCCTTTTTTTCTGTTTGTATAACTTAAATAACTTTTATTATTGTTGTTACTTTTCATTTGTTTAAATTTAATTCTTATATTGCATAAATTTGGAACATAAACGCTGGGAGAAGACACTGGCTTCTGTAACACAGGTTTGTTAACCTAGCGCAGGAGTCAGGGCCTCACTACTGTTGTGAATATTTTATTATGTCAATAAAGAATTATTTTTTCCTTTATTCATTGACTTACATACTAATTACATTTTTAAATATTTCTATAAAAATTATAATAAAAACATTTAAAAATATAAAAAATAGTAGCCCACCGGCATCGGGAACAGGGTCCAAGCTACCGGTGGTCAGGGCCTCAGAGAGAGGAACTTCCTGACAATACGTGCCGTGTCCAGAAGTACCGCTTTCTGTATCAGGCCCCTGACCCAGCTGCCCAACGAGAGCCTCATCAGGTGTTGGTCGAGGCTCTTGGCTATTAAGCCATTGGCCGTAACGACTATCGGCACAATGACTGCTGAGTCAACCTCCCACATGTCGACAACCTCGTGTGCCAAATCTTGATACTTAATTTCTTTATCTTTCTCGGCTTTCACAAGGTTCTCGTCATGTGGGACAGTGACATCAACAATAATTGTGAGACGCTCTGATCGATCTATCACCACTATGTCAGGCTTATTGGCAACAATAGTCCTGTCGGTGATGATAGATCGATCCCAGTACAATGTGATATGACCATTCTCTAGAACTGGGTCGGGCACATACTTGTAGTATGGTACTTCTGCGTCCACAAGGTTGTATTTCAGAGCAAGTTGCTGGTGGATAATCCTAGCCACTAGGTTGTGTCTGTGTAAATACTCGCCGTTAGCAAGACGAGAACAACCAGAAATAATATGTCGAATGGATTCGCCGGGACAGTGGCATGCCCGACAGATGTCAACCGTGCCGTCCTTCACAATATATTTCCGGTAGTTGTTCGTCAAGATAACTTCGTCCATAATCGCACAGACAAAACCTTCGGTTTCCCCAAATAGGTCACCGAAACGTAGCCAGGCTACGGACGCTAGGAAATCTACATCGGGCCCACGAAGGGCCCGGTAAAAGCGTCCGTGAAGCTCCTTGCTCTGCCATACCTCCCTGCGACCATTAGTATCCAGTACTACAGGCTTGCGCCAGTTCTCTTTAGCCAAGGAGAGCGGGGTGAACCCTTTGTCCACTGCGACTGCATCTCGATGCATCCCCACGTCAGCATGGAGGAAGTACTCCCTGAGGCTGCACACCTCGCGGTTGTGGAGGGTCTTAGCATTTAAAAAGCCTCGACCCCCACACTTCCTCGGAATGTACAGCCTCATCACCGATGAACGTGGGTGATGCATTCGGTATGCAGTCAGCAGCGTACGGACCCTCCTATCCAGGGCGTCAAGTTCAGTCTGAGTCCACTTGAGTATGCCGAAGGAGTACATCAAGACCGGCATGACCCAACCGTTAAAGGCAAAGGCGCGCACCTTATTTCCGCCTGACAAAAGACTTTTAAGTACTTTTTTCAGGCGGCCATAGAAGCGCTTCCGTAGCGATTGCTTCATGTCGGTCTCATTGATGCCTAACGCCTCCGACATGCCCAAGTATTTGTAGGTTTCGGTTGAGGAGAGGGATCTGAGGTGTATGGAATCCGAGAGTTGTGTTCCCACGGATTCCATAATCCCTCCTCGCTTTACATGCATGACTGCACATTTGTCCACACCAAATTCCATCCTGATGGAATTACTGAAAGTTTCAGTTACTTTCAGTAACTTCACCAGTTGCAAATTGTTGGGGGCAAAGAGTTTCAGATCGTCCATGTAAAGGAGGTGGGATATTACCTGACCACCTCTTCTCAACCGGTAGCCTAACCCTGAACCCTCCAATAATGTGCTCAGAGGGTTCAAGGCTAAACAAAACCACAGCGGACTCAGACTATCGCCCTGGAATATACCTCGCTCAATCCTTATTGGTTCACCTCTCCCTTGGATTTGCCGACATCCTGGATAGTGAAGGACGGTCCTCCATTGCCCCATACATGACGTCAGGAAGGCGCATAGAGTTGTATTCACTTTATACAACTCCAGCACCCTCATGAGCCATGTATGTGGTACTGAGTCGTAGGCCTTCTTATAATCTATCCAACATGTCGACAGATCCTTTCGAGATCGGCGAACTTGTTGGCTAATGGCCATATCTATGAGGAGTAGCTCCTTAGTACCGCGGGACCCATTCTTACATCCATTTTGAGAGACGGACATAATAGAATTATTTATAATATGAGAATTAATTTTGGCTCTCAAAATGGACGTAAGAAGTTTATAGACCGTCGGCAAAGATGTAATTGGTCTATAATTCTTGGGTTCCGCAGTACTACCTGATTTATGGAGCAGGTGGGTAACTCCTGTTGTAAGGAACTCTGGAAGCGACCCAGATTCCAAAGACGACTGGAATTGTGAGGCCAAACGAGTATGTGAACTGCGCAACCATTTTAGCCAGAAGTTGTGCAGTCCGTCCGGGCCAGGGGATTTCCAATTCGCCATTGGACGGACTGCACTGGTTACGTCTTGGGGGACAATAGTAATGTCCCCCATTTCCTCAATCGGTTCACACGCTCGCTGGACCTCCTGCATCCAGTCACCTTCAGTGTGAGACAGTGTGAGTGTGAGTGACAGGCATCGACCAGATATTGCGCCAGAATGTATTCATGACATCATTATCCGGTAGATGCGTGTCACTCACATCGTGATCAGGTCGCTCCCAGGTTCTGTATACCCACCTTTCATCGCTATGAAACATGCGATTCTGGGTATATCGCTCCACTCGTCGCTTATACCTCCGAATACGGTTTGCCCATGCATAAACCTTCTGCTTCAGGAAGTCGATGCGCTCTGTGACACGGGACAAGTAATCTCGAGGATTGATATCAGTCCCCGAGAATGCCCGCCTCACAAAGCGCATCACTCTAGGGCGAGTATTGCCCTCCCTGAAGCAGATTAGTTTGCCAATGAGTGCTCTAGCCTCGTTAATACGACGTTCAATCCTGCACTGCCAGGCCGGTACTATTAATATAAGAATTATTATTATTATTATTCGTTTATTCATTCTATATACATATAAATTATATTTTTAAATATTTCTACAAAAAATATTATTATCAATTTATTATTATTATTCTGTTTATTCATTTTTACACATATTAATTACATTTTTAAATATTTCTATAAAAAATAACATTTAAAAATATAAAAAAATAGTAGTCCACCGGCATCGAGAACAGGGTCAGGGTCCTCCGGTTCGGGTTATTAATAATAACCCGAACCGGAGGACCCTGACTATCACTGAGTAATATAGGCTACGGGCCGAGCCGTGAGGACACAGCTAGTTAGTTATAATTGAGACTCTTGTATCTTTACCAATAATGAATTATACCTTTGCACAGTAGACCGTCCCATATGGAAGTAGCTATCACATGAAAAATTAGCTTATAAGACTATTAACGATTCGTTGTTGTTTATAGGAACCGGGCATTATTTGTAATTGATGAACCTCTAGAGTCGTTTTTGTTATAGTGGAATATTTTAGTTGAGTTTTTAATAATCTTAATAAATCAAAGTAGGTACTTATTTCTCAGTCTATATTTCTGATGTTTTCTTTGCCCAAATCCGAGGGCCCGCCAGTTTACAGTTTTCAAAAACGGTAACAAGGAAAGTTTTATCGAAAATTTTAATGAGAAATTGAACGGGGTATTTTTACATCCAATTAAATTTGAAAGTGTATAAAGTTACACAAAGAGAACCGTTTGGACTGTTACGATGTAAATAAAAAGGAAGTCGTTAAATTACCAGGATTACAATTGAACATTGTAACAATATCAAAGTTTTAACAATAGAGATAATTACACCCATATTCTAAGACGTACCTCCAAAACTTACTCGACTCATACTTGACTCAGGACGTCCTCGAAAACACCTTCAAATATTAGTCGCAATTTCGAGTGAACTTTGAGGTTCTTCGACGGAGTCATTACGTCATAATTTGAATTATTTGCATCGCGGAAATAACGCCGCGATAAATACTTGTAAGGATTATCGTAAGCATATTCGATAAAGTCTTCAAAATTCCTTTTTGTTACATACGAATTTTGACACTTTCTTCCTTAAGGTAGGTTCCGAGGTACCTTGAATTTGACAGATGATTCCTTACCTCGATTGAGGAAAAATCTCGAGCCGAGGACGTTTATGTCAACTATAACTACCGATGGTAGGTGAGAAAGGCTGAGTCGAGGTGGAGTCGAGTCGAGTAAGTTTTGGAGGAATGTCTTAGAATATGAGTGTTATTGTGAAAGCTGGTTAGGTAATATCATTTTCATATTAACAGAGTTATCAATAACATTGGTTAGTTAATCAGAGCTAACAGTTTTGAAAACATACTATTTCTATTATTATAGATATAAAATATACTAAGTATAAGCAGTGATGGTCTAGCGGTTGAACGCTTGGCTTCCATGCAGGAAGGTGTGAGTTCGACCCCGGTCCCGTACCTCTGACTTTTCGAATTCATATGCGGATCAGAATCTGATTATCACTTGCGTTAATGGTGAAGGAAAAACATCGTAAGGAAACCTGCACACCTGAGAGGGTTCCATAAAACTGTCTATGGTTTGTGTAGTCTGCCAACCCGCATCAGGCCAGCGTGGTGGATTAAGGCCTCAGTGGGACAATAATGGGCTAATTATGTAAGTACCTAGATAATGCATAGTTAAGGTATATCATAAAGAGGTTGATTTTGTCTGAAATAACAAAAAAAACTACTGTTAATTGTTAGTTGATAGGAAACCCTCCATTAACAATAACATACTTTACAATGATTCAGATAGCTGTAAGGTATAAACATCATAAATACTGTAAAATTAACAGACAAAGTATCACAAAGGGTGAAAGAAAGAAAGAAAGAAAATTATTTATTTTGGACTCACACAGGCAGTTACAGAAACAAAAACAATATTAAAAAAAACGAGTGGTGGGGGTCATAAAGTGAAAAAATATTTGATTAAACTGTAGCGACTTTTTTACGATAGTGAATTACATTTTACGGGACCGCTTAAAACCCTTTACTGCTAAGGTCATGAAATGCATTTAAGTTTAAACTATTGGCTTTTAGTGTCACATGGTGTTATCTTCACTGTGCAGTACCAGCGAAGCGTCTGCAGTATTTATGAAATCGTTAAAGTTACCTCTTATGACCGACCTAACGATCGATATTACCAGCAGTGTCGTTGGATTTATGTTTTTTTTTTATGTATTTGAGACGCTGTATAACTTCTAGGTCTATTATATTATATTATATCTATTATAGTATTATTATCAGCCGGTTTCTGAGTTAAAAGCTGAACTTTAGTCACATTAAAGCATAGATTTGCTCAAAACAGAAAACACTTTTTGCGAAATCTATGCTCAAATGCTACTTACGCTTACCTTAGAATTCTCAATTCAGAAACCGGCTGTAAATCATTCTTATTTAAGTTTTTTTTAAACTGGAGCGATTGACATTGTTGTTTAACTGATTCTTTAACTGATACATACATATATATGTACACAGGGTTTGCTTGCTTCGGTAGTTATAGACATTATTGTAAAACGTGGATCGAAATATTTTTATGTCAATCCTAAACATTTTATTGACTTTTCAGCGTTTACGATTAAAGAAAGTGACTTTGTCTGGTAGGTTTTGGTAAACGCGTTTGTCAACCTTTGACGCATGATGTCATAAGTCTGATTTAGGATAAGTATTATTACCTACCCTCGTGGTATAATCCTTTGTTTACTACGTCCCTCGTACAATAATAGCCGCCTACACGCTTGCTACGAAGCCTACGGAAAGTGATGACGTACGATAAACTCGTAGCAATCGGCTACGCTGCGTCTACGTCATAGTTACTACGAATACGATTTTAGTAGTAATAGTCTTTTGAGGCGGGTTAGCATGCAATACGTGATAACTCTGGTTGTACCGAATCACTCACACAAAATTCGCCAAAATCCGTGACACTTGCCACGGCAGTGCGTGTTAGCTAGGTTGGGAAATGAAACAATAATACACGTGTACCGTGAACCATTGTGTTTAAAGCTTCCTTTATACGTATATAACAACAGCAGTGCCGGACGTTTGTTACCGCATGTATAATTAGTGTTGGAAACAGTTACAAACATACCCCACAATTTAAACTATAAATCGAATTACTATTATTTATTGGACGCGGAATAATTAAAAATAGGGCTGTCCACGCCGGATACGTTTACGGCCAAATACAAATTATGATATGGAGTAGAAGGCCGTACAAACTAAATATTACCAGTCTACAATTAAAGGAAAAATAAAAAATATTTAAAAGCTACCTAAAGTTTAAATCGCTGCGCGGGCCGCACAAATATGGGTCAGGCCACATGCGGCCCCCAGGCTGTGGTTGAGACATCCCTGATTTAGAGCACATAGCTACCACATGTGTCAGTTATGTGTGGTTTGTATATGAGCTGCAAGGAAAAGGATATTTGGACTCTAGTAAAAAATTTAAAACTCGGTAATAAAAGTGTTCATTAGTGTCAGCGTTCCACCTAAAGACTGCTCGTTGTAGCAATTATAGAAGAAATTTTATGTACAAGAACCCGTTAGTTCACACAGAAACTGTTTATAGGACCGTTTTTACCGTTGACACTATTACTAAAACTCCGCTGTCCGTCTGTCACCAGGCTGTATCTCATGTACCGTGATAACAGAAATACATCATCTGTGAAATTTTCACAGATGATGTATTTCTGTTGCCGCTATAAGAAAAAATGTAAAAAAACAGAATAAAATGAATATTTAAGGGGGCTCCCGTTCAACAAACGTGATTTTTTTTTACCGTTTTTATAGATAATGGTACGGAAGGAACCCTTCGTGCGCGAGTCCGACTCGCACTTGGCTGGTTTTTATTTTGACGATGGCGCCTGTTACTTTATGAGCGAGTTCACATACACGACAGTATTCTGAATCCATTACAAAAAACTGGATGCCGGGAAAAGTATAAAAAAACGGATCCGTACATGAAGAGGTATGTAGAAGTATGGGTGCCTTCACACATCCGTTACTTTTATCGTATCCTGCCTGCCAGATGCGAGAGGTGCGCAGGGGCGCGGCGCACCTGCCATTTTGTTTAACTGATCCGTCGGTACAGATGTGAACAACACATCTAGTACTGAGGGATCGGTTAAAAACGGTCGTACGAACACGGATCCGCTGTGTGAACAGGCTCCTGTATAGCTACTTATTAGTCTTATGGAATAAAAATCATCCAATGTCCCTCAGGATACATTTTAAATCCATATTTATTTAATCACTAGCGGCCCGTCTTGGCTTCGCACGGGTGGACCCGTTTTAGCAACATTTTTCATTTATGCTCCGCTCCTATTGTTTGTAGCGTGATGTTATATAGCTTATAACCTTCCTCGATAAATGGACTATCCAACATAAAAATATTTTTTCAATTCCAACCAGTAATTTCTGAGATTAGCGCTTACAAACAAACAAACTCTTCAGCTTTATAATATTAGTATAGATTATACGCCTAATTGGGTACCATTAATACATTAAAAATTTAACAGTTATAAGGTAAAGTTGCTCAAATATATATTTCTCTAAACTTCGATTCTATCCACAAACTGAAACAAATAAATGGAATCAACAAAACATTTATCAAATTCCTGTACGCCTTTTTTTGTCATCAGTTGCGAACACACGAGCGGCACACGTGGGTCTGACAGATGTATAATTTATGGTGTAGTCCGACCTTAACGCTAAACTACACCTAAGGAACGCTAGCTGTACCCGGTTCGTATATTAAGAAAATATAAAGCTATGCGTATTTCGTCTTCTCTCGTGTCGGCACAGACTATAAGAGAATAGTTCATAACATACATAAGATCACGCTTGTATATCAGAAGGGTTGGGCAGAGGTGTATACTAACACACCAGTGGCACAAAACAGATAGGTACAGAAGTCAATCTACATACAAGTGCGCTCGAGCAACGCACACAGACACTGCTCACGGACACGATATCACGGACTGTTTGGGACTAGAGTGCGGGTGAGCGCGAGCGCGAGTGCTATGCGCTTGAGAGAGATAGATATATAGATAGAGCGACCGCCGAGCGTAGGTACGAAAAGTGAAGTACATACATGTGATTGACTTCTGTACCTATCTGTTTTGTGCCAGTGGCGTGCATTGGTTTTCGGACTAGGTAGGCAGGCACTAGCGATGTCGCCTTTCAATTGTACGCTTAAGCCCATTTCAACACGATTCTGACCAATAGAAATCATAGCCATACACGCTTATTTTATTTATAGTAATAGTTAAAGATGGAGTAGTTAATTAAATCTTATGAGGTAGGCACTGCTTAATTGCCTATAATAATATGCAATGCACGCAACTGAGTGATATCCTCATTTCACCGTTATGTTTAAGTCCCATGTAATAGGGGGCGAGCCTATTGCCGTCAACCGAGCATAAATTCTAACGCCGGGCTGCTACTGAGGAATTCCATACGGAACAACCCAATAACACTACCCGATCTGGGGATGGAACCCAGGATCACGAAATCAGCAGTCGCACTTGCCACCACTAGACCAACGAGGCTCATGTCGTGGTGGAATGATTAATAGCCAGTCAGCAAGGTTGGTCGCAAGGCTGACTGCCCAGGGTGCGGTGGACGTACATAAGTATCCGACTCTTGGAGACTCGTTTTATGCCCTTCTACTTCTTTTCGTGTGGTTAGTGACTAACCTGGTGTCAGAGTTTATGCCAAGGGCCTCTGACTTGGCTTCACATGCTGTCGAAAAATATCTCTCAGGCATGCCGGTTTCCTCACGATGTTTTCCTTCGCCGTTTTTAAGCAAGTGATAATTATACAATACGCACATGAATCTGAAAAGTCAGAAGTGCGTGCTTTGGGTTCGAACTCGAGACCTATGACTTGGCAGTCCAACGGTCACACCACTAGGCCCTTATGCTTACTAATAGCAGTATTTGCAATGATTTTACGTGTTGCTTTAAGTGAACGGGCATGACCACCGAGACATCCGTAATTAAAGGTCAATAGTACATATTTATTTATTTATTATTTATTTAAGCACGCTATTTATCTATTTGGAACTGGTTTACATCAGTTATGTCACAATGGGTTCAGTTGAAAACCAGCGTCAGGCACTAGTGGTCTGACATTATTCTGAACTGAACCCATTTGGCGCAGCCGCTAGACACACAGCTACTTTTTTTTGTTATTATTTTTTGTTTTCTCTCTTATGAATTTTTGTCTGTGCGTCTGACTGCTTCCGTGCCAAATTTCTTTCTTTCTTTCTTGATTGTAATGCTAATCTGTTTAAATGAAGAAGAAAATCCCAATAAAAATACACGAGGCAGTAAGAATAGGAATTCAACATTATAACTAAAGTAAATATTTTGGCTGGGCCAATAGGTTGATTTCCTCACGGTTCGTTGAAAAAACAGGGACATAAAAATGTTTCTGACGACAAATGCGATTCTGGACATGTTTCTACGTATTTTATGTTAGTATGTAGTTACTTCCACTCTCTTTTCTTTGAGGAAATGAGCCAGGCTTCACGCATTACCAGAGACAATTGTAACATAGTTTCCGGTATGGGTACACACTGCAGGAAAAATGTGAACCAATTGTTTGTGAAATTGTCGTGTTTTGGAATTTAAGTTAACATTTAATAGCATGCTGTGCTGTGTGTACAAACGGGCAACGTTTGAAATAACTATCTTGTTTAAGCTGGCTTCCCACGGTGCGTAATTCTGCGGATTATTACGCACGGCCGACGACGACGGACAGCCACGTACCGCACACAAGGCTCTTCCAACGGTGCGTGTCAGTCTGTGTGGGTCTTGAGATTCGAAGCCATTTTGTCATTCCTAAATGCATAGTGAAAGAGAACGTATCGCTGCAGCTGCACGTGCTCTAATAAAAACAAAGTAAAGAAAAAGAAAGTCTGTATTTATGCGGACGACCTCACACGAGCTCGCACCGCTTCTTTGAAGTTACCGATTCGCCGCGGATCGGACGCACCACTATGGACATGTCTGCGCTACCACGGACGAGACTCTTCCCATGGTGCGTCACCGCGTCGGTGCGGGCTGGTCCGTGTCCGTCCGCAATATCACGCACCGTGGGAAGCCAGCTTTATAATTTGCGTTGAATAATTATTGTAAAAGTTTACAACATTAAAAAAACCGACTTCAAAAACTAAAAAGTATAAAATAACTTAATTAAGGTTTAATTTTTTTTTAAATTTTTAAAAATTTTAATACACCCGTTATGCAAACCTAATAACCTTTACCTTAATATAAAATTAACAGTTTCAGAAGTCGGTGCTAATCCACGCTAAACCAAATTGAAGGCACCGTCTTGATTTGCATAATAGGTGTACTAAAAAATTAAATCTTTATTAAGTTATTTTATACTTTTTAGTTTTTGAGTCGGTTTTTTTAACGTAGTTTTTTTATTTTTTACTTTTTAGTGTCTGTAATAGGTTGTTCTGTAAACTACAGTAGGATTTTTCTAGATTACACCAGGTAGAATAATTACATCGTCCATGTAAACAAAAAATGTTGAAAATGTTCATAAAATGAAAGCTACCGAGCCAAACTATGTTAAATTTTTATGGAATCAAATGGCAACTGTTCCGCATCAAACTAAAGAAGAATCACGTAAATCGGATCATAAATCTCAGCGTAATCGGTGTACATACATAAAAAAATACCAATCAAATATAGAACCTCCTCCTTTTTGAAGTCGGTTAAAATATAGCTTTACACATTTTCATTATGCAAGTATCCAACTAGAAACATGCTATACCGAGACTTAATTAAATAATTACCGGGGTACATTAAAAGAGCCTCAACGAGTGATGATACAAGTACTAGGTACCGGTGAACCCTGTGCAGTCAGCCCGCTATCAACATGAGCATGGCGTGAGCTATTCTCGTATAGCTCGTGCCGACACGACACAGCTAAATTAAATAAATAGTCGAATTGAAATGAATGAAAATCTCCAATTGCGTACATTTAAACACAACTTCTATTTATTCAACATTGTATGTTTCAGTTGTAGGCATCAATACGACGGATGAATGTATGGTAACGAGGATTCAATCAAACGCATCTACCCTGTTATTATTTATTTATAAAAGATTCATGTCATTTGATACTTTTTTTAATCAAAGAGATCTGAAGTTTCTATTAACAACAATTTCACCAATTTTATCACATTCCATATTCCGTGTTGAAAATTAAAATATACATGTTTTGCAATTATGCCTCATATATTCTGCCTAGCCTTTTCCCAACTATGTTGCGGTCAGCTTCCAGTCTAACCAGATGCGACTGAATACCAGTATTTTACAGGGAACGACTGCCATCAGACCTCCGCTACTCAGTTACTGGGCAATGCCGATATCCTAAGGTAAGACCGGCTGTCAGAGTTTGGGCTTCTGACTACCCGTAATGACTGTCATAGGTATTCGTATGACACCCGGGACTGACGGTTTAACGTGCTCTCCGAGGCACGGAGGGGTCCCGATGTGTAACGAATGGTCACCCTTCCACGGATAGACCGCGGCAAGCGCAGCTTAACCTAGTCAATCAGATGATCCGCGTGGTTGTTAATTAGCCACGAGAGACCCTCTGCTGCATTCGGATATCTGAATTTTCTCACTTCAGAGTTTCTGACTCCTGACTACCTGTAACGACTGTCATAGATATTCGTATACCTTGGCCGATATTTTAACGTGCTTTCCGAGGCGTGGCAGCGATTGTGCCTCATAATATATTTTATATTAACTGACCTACAAAACCTTATAAGTTATGTTTGATAAAAGTTGAAGAGTTTTTCTTATTGGTCGTTCGTAAAATAATATATGAAACTTGAGTTTTTCTGTTCAAGGCGTATATATTTTATCGAGGCGCATATTAAGCAGTGTGCGTAGAGTTATGTGGTGTTAGGTGGTGGTGCTGTTTCATTATTAATATTGGCAGATAAACATGAACATTTAGGCCTTTTTATGCTCTGCGTCTGATAGACGTGTCGGATAAACGTTTAGGTCGAATTTATTACTGAATATAAAAACATCGATATATATTTCTTATATTGTGTGAGTTTCGGTCAGTGTAACCTTTTTTTAGGGTTCCGTATCTCAAAAGGAAAAAAGGAACCCTTATAGTATCACTTCGTTGTCCGTCTGTCTGATTGTCTGTCAAGACCCTTTTTCTCAGGAATGCGTGGAGATGTCAAGTTGAAATTAATATCAAATACTCAGGTCTGCAATTCCTTGGAGCTCAAAAAAAATCAAACTACTAAGTCAACGCAATAAAAGATACGGCCGTTTATGTCGCATATTTTGATACTCGCAAGGGAATCAAAACCTATAGGGTACTTCCCGTTGACCTAGAATTATGAAATTTGGCAAAAAGCAATATCTTAATGCATAAGTAAAGGGAAAAATCCGAAAACCATAAATATGTATAATGATCACTAAGAAAAAATTGTACGGAAACCTCGATGTGCGAGTCCGACTCGCAGTTGGCCAGTTTTGTTTGTTCTAGCTTATTCACGTCAATACTGACATTCCATTTCAACTAAGCTACTAATACTAAATATTGAAGATACAAAGGAATGCTCATCGTAATAGGGCAACGGGAAGGTCACTAGTCTGACAAAAAAGCCGTTGGGCTAAGTACTCTTCAAATAAATCACTCTCCTCTCGCTTTTAAACTTTCAAACAAAGGATGAAAGTTCTAGGACACAAAAAACTGGAATCCTAAGATTGTACTAATGGGCTTCACTTCACTCGGCTCGTCTCCTTGAAAGTTTAAATTATGCAAAACACTCGTTGCACGTCGAGTGGAGTCGTGAAGGATATAAGACGAAGCTTTGCGAGATGCCTGCATCTCTCATGTTATAAGTTCTAACTAGCCAACCCTAGCAGCCCATACCTCTGTATGGTGTCAACCCTAGTGTTTGGCCTGTGTTCGACAGAGCTTGCACGCAATAAATTCGTATTAGCTGGATTGCTTTGTTGCTGGTAGATGGCAAATAGCGTTTAATAAATCATTTCCACTTATGAACATTTAAAAAGTGATTTGTTTTGTTTTGTTTTTTTTGTCTTTCATTCTTTTTTTGAGCTATTATGGATGGGTTTTTCCTGTCTCGCCCTTTTTTTTCTTCACGCTATCCAAATCTTTTTTATTACTGCCTGAAATAACTTATTGGTCCAATAGCCGCAAGCGCGACTGCTGATAGTAAGGTACTGGGTTCGATCCCCAGGTCAGGCAAAGTGTTATTGGGTTTTTCCTTGTGGAATTCCGCAGCAGCAGCCCGAAGTTTGGATACGTGCCCGATTGATGGCAATAGGCTCGCCCCCTATTACATGGGACTTAAACATAACGGCGAAATGAGGGTGTTACTATACAACGCTGCCCAACCCTTCAAGGAATACAGGCGTGATATTATGTTATGTCAACATTTAAAAAGTACTTTGTTTTGTTTCATATTTTGATTTTTTGCTTGTCCTTGCCCTTTTTTCTTCTTTGCGTTACCCAATTCTTTCTACAAGCAAGTTATGCTTAATTGATACGTTTTTGAGAAACACGCATATCAAACATTGTTACGTAGCAGTGAAACTCGACAACCCTACAAAGTGATAGGCTCTACTCGTCCCTTAGTAGAGCATGTGACGACACTACGCAGCGAATTTAATTACGTAGTCGATCAATATATTGATAAAGTTTGCGTGGTATCAAATGAACTTAATTGAATCTCGTCTCACTTAATATAGTACCTTATATTATTAATTTTTGATGTAACTATGTTTGAATATTATATAAAAGTGTGCTGTTTACGAAAGAATAGAATTATATTGACGACACGTTTGGTGCAGTGGCTAAGCGATTGGCTTCTGCGCTGAGGGTCGTGGGTTCGATTCCCGCACGGAACAAATATTTGTATGGCCTACAGATAGTTGTTCCGGGTCTGGGTGTTTGTGCATGTGAAGATTTGTGTCTGTAAACGCACCCACGATACAGGATAAATCCTAGTGTGGGGCAACTTTTTATCAAAAAAAAAAAAAAAAAAAAAAAAAAATTAGCATAGCGGCCCGTCCCGGCTTCGCACGAGTGGACATTGTTCCCGTTTTTGCAACATTTTTCATTTATGCTTCGCTCCTATTCAAATTCAAAATTCAAATTCAAATCGTTTATTTGCTAGAACATGGTATGTACAGTGATCTTGCAGTGTTACAAATTCCGACATATTATCCGGCGTGCAAATTTAAATGAAGTTAATAATAGTTAAAATGATATTACATAAATTAATACACACAATTTTATATAATTACATTTTTTTTTTTTTTTTATTATTATTGCCTTTATTTATTTTAAAATACTTACAAATTACATTTTTAAATATTTCTATAAAAACACAAAAACATTTAAAAATATAAAAAATAGTAGTCCACCGGCATCGGGAACAGGGTCCAAACTGCCGGCAGTCAGGGCTCCAGAGAAAGGAACCTCCTCACTATGCGTGCCGTGTCAAGGAGTACTGCTCTCTGTATCAAGCCCTTGATCCAGCCACCCAACGAGAGCCTCATGAGGTGAATATCGAGGCTCTTGGCTATTATACCATTCGCCGTAACGACTATCGGAACAATGACTGCTGAGTCCACATCCCACATGCCGACAACCTCGTGTGCTAGATCAAGATATTTTATTTGTTTATCTTTCTCAGCTTTCACGAGGTTCTCGTCATGAGGGACCGTGATATCAACAATCATTGTCCGGCGCTCTGATCGATCTATTACCACTATATCAGGCTTATTGGCTACAATAGTCCTGTCAGTGATAATAGATCGATCCCAGTACAATGTGGCATGACCATTCTCGAGAACTGGGTCGGGCACATACCTGTAGTACGGTACTTCCGATTCCACAAGGTTGTATTTCAAGGCAAGTTGCTGGTGAATAATCCTGGCCACCAGGTTGTGTCTGTGCAAGTACTCACCGTTGGCAAGACGAGAACAACCGGAAACAATGTGTCGGATAGATTCTCCCGGACGGTGGCATGCCCGACAGATGTCAACCGTGCCATCCTTCACTATATATTTCCTATAATTGTTCGTCATCATGACTTCGTCCATAATTGCACAAACAAAACCTTCGGTTTCCCCAAAGAGGTTACCAGAACGTAGCCAGGATACGGACGCTGAAAAGTCAACATCGGGCCCATGAAGGGCCCGATAGTAGCGCCCGTGTAGCTCCTTGCTTTGCCACACCACCTCGCGATCATTGGTACTAAGCACTGCAGGCTTGCGCCAGTTCTCTCTAGCCAAGGCGAGCGGGGTGAATCCCTTGTCCACTGCGACCACATCTCGGTGCATCACCCCTTCAGCTTGGAGGAAATACTCCCTGAGACTGTACACTTCGCGGTTGTGTAGGGTCTTAGCGTTTAAAAAGCCTCGACCCCCACACTTTCGCGGAATGTACAGCCTCATCACTGAAGAACGTGGATGATGCATCCGATGTGCAGTCAGCAGTGCACGGACCCTTCTATCCAGGGCGTCAAGATCCGCCTGAGTCCACTTGAGTGTGCCGAAGGAGTACATCAAGACCGGCATGACCCAACCGTTAAAGGCGCGCACCTTGTTTCCGCCTGATAAAAAACTTTTCAGTAATTTATTCAGGCGGCCAAAGAAGCGCTCCCGCAACGATTGTCTCATGTCGGTCTCGCTGATGCCTAAAGCCTCCGACATACCCAAGTATTTGTAGGTCTCAGTTGGGGAGAGGGATCTAAGTTGTACGGAATTCGGGAGTTGGATTCCCTCGGATTCCGCAATCCTCCCTCGCTTTACATGCATGACCGCACATTTGTCCACACCAAATTCCATCCTAATAGAATTACTGAAGTTTTCAGTTACCTTCAGTAACTCCATTAGTTGCAAATCAGTGGGGGCAAATAGTTTTAGGTCATCCATGTAAAGGAGGTGGGATATTACTTGACCTCCTCTCCTCAACTGATAGCCTAGCCCTGTTCCCTCCAGCAATGTACTCAAGGGGTTCAAGGCCAAGCAAAACCACAGAGGACTCAGACTGTCACCCTGGAATATACCGCGCTCGATCCTTATCTGTTCCCCACTCCCTCTAATCCGTCGACATCCCGGATAGCGAAGGACCGTCCTCCAGTGCCTCATACATGACATCAGGAAGGTGCGAAGAGTTGTATTTATTTTATACAACTCTAGCACCCTCATGAGCCATGAATGTGGCACCGAGTCATAGGCCTTCTTATAGTCTATCCAACATGTCGACAGATCCTTTTGGGAGCGACGAACTTGTTGGCTAATGGCCATGTCAATGAGGAGCAGCTCTTTAGTACTGCGGGATCCTTTCCTACATCCATTTTGAGAGGCAGACATAATACAGTTATTGTCAATATGAGTGGTAATTTTGACTCTCAAAATGGATGTCAGGAGTTTATAGACCGTCGGTAAACATGTGATCGGTCTATAATTCTTGGGTTCCGCGGTACCACCAGATTTGTAGAGCAGGTGGGTAACTCCCGTTGTAAGGAACTGGGGTAGCGACCCAGACTCTAAGGACGATTGGAATTGGGACGCCAAGCGAGCGTGCGAGCTGCGTAGCCACTTTAGCCAAAAGTTGTGCAGCCCATCCGGCCCCGGAGACTTCCAATTGGGCAATGGACGGGCTGCATCGGCCACGTCTTGGGGGATGATTGTTATTGGCTCCATTTCCGCTATTGGTTCGCACGCTTGCTCGATATCCCGCATCCAACCATCCTCGGTGTGAGCGATGGGCACCGACCAGATGCTGCGCCAGAAGGAACTCAAGGCATCATCATCCGGCAGGCGCACATCACCCCCACCAAAGTCAGGTCGCTCCCAAGCTCTATATACCCGCCTTTGGTCACTCTGGAAAATGCGATTCTGGGTATATCGCTCCACACGACGCTTATACCTCCTGATGCGGTTTGCCCATGCATAAACTTTCTGCTTCAGGAAGTCGATGCGCTCTGTGACACGGGACATATAGTCTCGAGGGCTGATATCAGTCCCCGAGAACGCCCGCCTCACAAAGCGCATCACTCTTGGGCGATTGTTGCCCTCCCTGAAGCAGATCAGTTTGCCAATGAGCACTCTAGCCCCGCCGATTCGACGCTCAATCCTGCTCTGCCAAGCCGGTACGGCAGGTTTCGGTCGTGTAGCTCGTTCATTTTCTGTGAATTTGACGTGAGCTACACGACATGCCGCAATCGCCGCGCAGTACAGGATTGAGTGGGTATCGGCGAGGTCTTCGCTGCCATCAAAGTAATTTGACAGCAGCGAATCTAGAGCACACATCAGCGCTCTGTTCTTTCCATGCATGGGCAAACGAGGTAAGCGTGGTCTTATTTCTGGCGGTGTGGTCCGAAACTCCAAAATCGCATCATCCAGAGCGCTCCTCAATTCCTCACTGCACTGGTTACTTACATTAATAGCCTCACCGTCACCCTCTCCATCCACATGAATGGGCCGCGGAGGCACAGCAAGAGGCTGCATCTGCACCGCGGCCTGCACCGGGAACGTGACGGTTTGGCTATTCCGTGCTTCAGAGCGAAGGCGCTCAAGTACGGTGTCGTCCAACCTTCGATTTCGCTGAACGACACGCACCTGATCCGACAGTCGCTGGGCCGAAACGTTGATGGCTGGCTCAAGCACCTGAAACAAAAACAGCATCCTCTCTCGGTACGCGGTGAGGTTAATTCCCCCCTCCGTAGCCCCATAATATGCGCGCATGACGTTTTCGTTGATAGACTGGGTCCATCGCATGCGCGACACATTTCCACCGGCAGCGGGGACCCTGTTCGTGGCCGGTTGGCCTCGAGGTCCCAAGCAGGCTGGTGGCCGGGCTCCTCCCCGACGACGTACAGGTGGTGGCGACGACGGCGGAGAGTAATACTCGTCGCTGGAGCTCGACGCTACTGCAGCGGCCGGTGTCACAGCACTCACAGGGGGGCTGGACTCCGGCTGCTGCGAGGCGGAGCTAAGCGACGAGTCCGGGGATCTTGGGTGTGCAGTTTGTTTTCTGGCGCGAGCTCTTGTCAGCATGATGTTATATTTTGTCGCATTTCAGTAGTAGATATTCATGATTGTATGTCGCAATTTTTCATTTTCATGTTTTCTTCTGTCATTAGCTGTCAGTTTAGCACAATTTTTCATAATGCTATTTTTAGTGGTTTTTGCCATAAATTTCAGTATTCATACTATTTTTGTTAATTTTCAATGTTATACGGTAGTGAATCTGATGTTTTGTAAAATAATTTGGGGTAAAAACAAAAAAATAATGAATATAATTTACTCTGAAGCGAAAATTGAGTATTGACAAGATAGTGTTGCCAGTTAAGTTATTATTATTATTATTGGTCGTAGGTGATGTTGAGAGTTTGTTTGTTTGTTTGAACACGCTAATCTCAGGAAATACTGGTTGGAATTGAAAAATTATTGTGTTGGATAGTCCATTTATCGAGGAAGGTTAAATGGACTATCCAACACAATAATTTTTCAATTCCAACCAGTAGTTCCTGAGATTAGCGCGTTCAAACAAACAAACAAACTCTTCAGCTTTATAATATTAGTATAGATTGTCGTTCTGATGTAGCAATACCAGCCTGTTATTGTCCCACTGCTGGGCATAGGCCTCTTCTCGTGCAAAAAAGAAATGAGCATAGATCACCACGGTTGCTCACTGTGTGTTCATTCCAGATCATTAAGTCCAGGTTTCATAAAGATGACTTCAAAATAACATTTTGTACATTTACGTAAGTATAATTGTCTCCTTGGTCTAGTGGTGGCAAGCGCGACTGCTGGTCGTGAGGTCCTGGGTTCAATCCCAGGTCGGGCAATGTGTTATTGGGTTTTCCGTGTGGAATTCCTCAGTAGCAGCCCGGAGTTTGGATTTGTGCCCGGTTGATGGCAATAAGCTCGCCCTATTACATGGGACTTAAACATAACGGCGAAATGAGGGTGTTAATACACCTCTGCACAACCCTTCGGAGAATAGAGGCGAGATGTTATGTTATGTTTTATGTAAGTATAGTCCATGGGGACTATATCAAAATTGATTTCCTGTATATAGCAATGGTGCTACCTACTGGAAATCTATTTTGATATGTAACATCCCTAGTCTTGTCAAAGATTTGTTAGGATTTCTGAGTAACTACATAATGGTAAATAAAAACCATATTTTCTTAATAATAAAGGGTTGTAAGCCTCGTAAGTAATGAGACAAGAGTAGTGTGGGTAGTTACACAAAAGCCAAATTTTGAATTTGTGTGGGAATAATATAGTGAAGGCAAATCCCACACATTGTTTCTAGTCAACAAATATTTAAACGGAACGAGTCTGAGAGAGAGAATTAGACGTCGTTGAAAGTTTGAATTTAGTTTAAATCTTTTATTATATAACTAGTGACCCGCCACGGCTTCGCACGGGTGCAATGTAGATACTAATGTGGGGCATATAAACCTTCCTCTTGAAACACTCTATCTATTAAAAAAAAACCGCATCAAAATCCCTTGCGTAATTTTAAAGATCTAAGCATATACCTATAGGGACATACAGACAGCGGGAACGACTTTGTTTTATACAATGTAAAGATTAAACTGGTCTTTTCTTTTTGTTTAATATCTAAATTAAATACAGTGATAACCTAGCGGTTGAACGCTGGTTTTCCACGCAGGAGGGTCTGAATTCGACCCCGGCCCATACCTCTGACTTTTCGAATTCATGTGCGGATCAGAATTTGATTATCACTTCCGTTAACGGTGAAGGAAAAACATCGTGACGAAACCTGCCGACCTAAAAGGTCTCCATAAAGTTGTCGATGGTGTGTGTAGTCTGCTAACCCGCACCAAACCAGCGTGGTGGACAAAGGCCTAAACCCTTCTCATTCTGAGAAGAGGCCTGTGTCCAGCAGTGGGGCAGTAGTAGCCTATTTAAGTTTATGTCTAAAAATATTATCTTCTGATTCATTAATATATTTATTTTATACGTTCATTTTGTTTCAAGTAAATATTTATTAATATATCATACCAAGTTTCCTGATATGAAATGTAGCGTAACAAATAATACCTATATCTAATTATTGCATAGCAAACCACTATAGCGGGTACTATTGTGTGAGCTGAGCTTAATAAGTCGCATGGTATAATAATATGACTGCTATAATACTATGACTGCCTTGTTGGTTTAGTGGTCGCAAGCGCGACTGCTGAGCATGGGGTCCTGGGTTTGATCCCCAGGTCGGGCAGTGTAATTGGGTTTTTCCATTAGGAATTTCTCAGTAGCAGCCCGGAGTCTGGATTTGTGCCCGGTTAATGGTAATAGGCTCGCCCCTACTGGCGAAATGAGGGTGTATTAAAAACACCTCTGCCCAACCCTTTGGGGAATACAAGGCGTGATGTTATGTTATGTTTATTATTATACCATGATAAGTCGTAGAGATTTTGTAGGTAAGAAAGAAGGTACAGTAATGTACGACACAACTAAGAAGTCGCATCGGCAAACTTGATCGAATAACCAATGGCAGTCCATCATTTTCGCTCCGCTAATACTTATTGCTTCAGCGAAAAGAAAATTTTTACTGCAGTACTAATAAACATTCGTGGTCATGAAGTCGCATTCAGTTCGGAAGTGATCGGTTTTACGAAGTTTGCCGACGCGACTTCTTAGTTGTATCGTACTATACAGTTTGTGCGTTCGTTCAAAAATACGAGGACGGCAGCTGTTGACGTTAATTCCTTCACAAATTCAATTAATATGTTTGAATCAAGTTTAACGAGATTGATTAAACTCGTTTGTACCTAATTAACTTTTACGCTTTTCCTAAGGTTTACTGCAAAAGTTTTAAGCGAGGTTACAATTGCTAACATTACCTTTAATAAATTAATTATTAATAAGTTTTTAAGTGTAATTCCAAATATTTCTGTTTTATAGTATCTAATAATTTCAACGCAATATCATAAACTTCTACTATCAATATACAACATGTGATGAAATTAACGCACACCCTCAAACACCCCAATTAGAATATTATGTTATAATCATAATACATACACTGAAATTTTAGTTTTACATGTATATGCATTGTTATTTACTAAATTAACGTTCTTGAAGTATGGGTTATTTTTCTTTATTTTGTATTGAATGACGGAATTTGTATTAATACAAATAAAAATACACTTTTAAAAGTCTTTTTGCCTTGATTTACGGTCCATTTCTGTTTGTTTTGACTGTACAGGGGTAATGTGACTAATTTCCGTAGTTTTAATTATTTTTGGGATAAAAAATTACTTATACAAGGTTAGCCGGAAAGGGGGTACTAAGCCGCGGTCCACCTAAAGTATCACTGATGAATATTTTAAAGCAAGTGTTAAAATTTCAATATTCGATAATTTTTATTTTCATGCAAAAAGATTTTTATTTTAGTTTTTTCACAAAGAAATCATACCTGCTTTAGTTATGAATTCAGGAAATTAATTTTCTAATCCGTGACCCCAAATATGACCTAAATTGTAAAAACAGTTGCTATGGACGGATAGATTTTAGCATATTTTTACAAAATCTTTGAAAAGCTATTTCTCTTAAACTTTCGAGTTTTGGGGAAAGTTGTAGAACAAAAGTTATCCCTTATTATGGGTACTTTATCATCCTTTCGGCTTAGTAACCCCTTTTCGACTAACCTTGTATTAAAAATTATAGAAATGGATTCAGTAAACGATTCTGAACAAACTTCTTTCAGGATGTGCGTTAATTATGTTACATATTATTTATTTTATTGTATAAGGTCCAACCAAAACACCTGGACAAACTTTTACACAGTATTCAATTCGTTTAACTAAACATATCTATGCAAAAACAAACGAGATCCAAGTGTTTATTTTCTAACCAATTTTTTTTCATCGTTAATTTTAATTTAATTCACTATTTTTTTTAACATTTTTCACTTCACAGTTTAAGTAAAACTCGGCGCGGAAGTAGTAAAAGTTTGTCCAAGTATTTTGGTTGGACCATATATTACTAACTATACGAAACTAAATCCATTCATGTTCTTGATTTCTGATTTATATTCAAATACCTTCAGTCGTGACGTTGTTTATGGAGCTTGTTCAATTTACTAGTAGATAGACTGCGTGGCAGGCAAACTGTCCATCTATTCAGCCTCATCGCAGTACTGAGGCATAGCCCTCCACATAGCGCTACTTTTTCAATCCGGCGTCTCTGCGGCTTTTATGCTGTCCTAGTAATCTATTGCTTTGGGGAACAAGTTGTTGTGTTAATTATTTCCTGTTTTATGAGCGGGTAGGAAGGGAAACAATCTTCCAGTCTTACTTTTTAGATTGATTTAATATAATTATCATGACATGATATAACCTCATATGATGACACCCCAGGGATTATGTCAAAAGGATGGGCATCAGCGTACTTCTGTGTGCTAATAATAACATACTGCGACCACCAGTCTGCCGAGCACATGATTGTGGCCACCGTTCATTGTAGTACTCATTGGGAGAACCATAGACGTTTACGGATTGATGAGAGAGCAAGAGAGAGAATAAAACTCATCATTTACAGTAGGTTCTTAGAATCTTCAGGGACACTCGAGAATAGATACCGGAGCGGGTTCTTCATGCTAAGGACGACCACCGGTTGGTGTTAGTAGGCAGGAATCCAACACACCCCTCCGCCTCACCCAGACGGAGGGTTTCCATGAAGAATTCTACTCGAGAGAAAAAAGTTCTTAGAATCCTTAGTAATCCAGATTACTTAAATGAAGTCCCTCCAATAAGTACATTATAATGTGGTTCTTTGTTTACAAAAAGATTTTTTTGTTCTATAGAAAGGGAATTAGAAATCAAAGCCTTTGTTCTTTACTTAAAGGATTAAAAACTAAATGCGATTATATTTTTATCAGAGGACGAATCGTGATGATGATTATGTACGACACAAAGATACCAGTTCACACCGATAGTTCAGCCCTCATCAAACTGTCTCCCTCCCAGTCCTCCGCCAGCAACGCTAAAGCCGAGGTCCGAGTCCCATTAGGGTCGCCCTTAGTGCTGTTGTTACCAGTAGTCATGATGTTAGAGTATTAGTAGTTAGCTTAGGTTAAGTATTTTACTTCGTCCCCATTGGTTGGAGACCCTTCAATTCTCGCCAATAACTGCTCGGTTACGTAGAATAGCAGTAGTCTAGCAGTGATAGCCTACAGTGTGACCTTCAGGATGCCAAGCCATAGGTATCGAGTTCGAACCTAAGGCACGCACCTCTGACTTTTCGGATTCATGTGCGTATTGTCTAATTATCACTTGCTCAAAAACGGTGAAGGAAAACATGGCGAGGGCGAGGAAACCTTTGAGATATTTCTCGAAGGCATGTGAAGCCAAGTCAGAGGCCCATGGGCGGCATAAACTCTGACTCCAGGTTAGTCACTAACCATACGAAAAGAAGAACGTAGAAGCGGTCCGCAAGACAATCTACAAGCAGTCGGAAAGAATAAAAAGAAAAAAATAACAGACCGTGAAAATCCACTGTTATGAACACAAGCCTCTCAATATCCGCTACAAAGTATGGACATAGAGGACATCACCACTCTTGGCAGATGGATAGGGGTCACAGTTTGTTGCTATTAGCAGGCTGAATACCGCTGCTGCAAAAACTCTTGATATTATTGTGACGGGTGGTGGCGAACTGGCGGGAGTCCGGGCCTATAAAGGGTCGGGCACACTGCAGATCGGCCCCCTCGCGCCGCTGCAGTTGCCAAGTTAAATGCTACACTCGCTCTAGAAGACCTTGGACTCCTCGCATTACTACGAACCACGCCCTATTGATCTATTTGTAATTCTTATTAAAATATATAGTGTACGGTTACAAGTGTTATTCTTTATCCTCCCGTAAGTACACGCCTGCTAAATTTTATGTGCACATGCTAGTTGAGGGTTGTCTCTTAAAGCCACCCCAAGGTGTTACATTATCCTTAATTATTATTTTAAGACATCCCAGGATGTTAGCATATTCTTTGCCGGGAAAAACATATTAAGAAAATCACACTAGCATATTTCTAAACAAGAATTATAAAGTTCTTTAATTATAAGTCGAGGTGGAACTTCGATATTATCCGATGCAAACTTGATGTTACGCTCGATTAAGTGAAGTTGAAACTTTATTTACTACTTCTGCCGTTCATGCGACGGCTATTATAAGCAATATCCGGCGAGATGGTATATTGATTGTTACAGACGCTTTTAATTTAAAAGCCTTATCTGGAAATTCTTAATTGATACTACCTACCAAGTTATTTTAAGATAATTATGACTCTTATTCAAGGAATTGTACGTAATCTTTCTAAAAGTTCCAATTTTCTCGTAGAACTGCATTTCCTCTTAAGCATTATTTGTCGTTATATGTTTGAGAAATACGAAACAAACCATTCAAATTGAAGACAATATTTTTCGGAATTCAATACTGCGTTACCATGGTTACATCATCCCCGTATTTTACCTTCCACGTGACGTATTTTCGAGCACGTGTCCGAAGGAAGTTAGATGACACTCGAACAGGAAAGTTCGCCTTATCTTGAGTACGGAACTCAAATACTAGCAATAGGAATGGTCCATTGTTGAGTGTTCCAACCCAGATCCCATTTAAGTTCGTTCCATGTCGTATTACTTTGAAATTAAACACTGAGCTAACTTCGGTGTTTTTAATTAGAAGTTCATTTAAACATCGGAAAAGACTAATTACGGTTAAAAAGTTTCTTTGTGTAAAAGTATGCTTTGTGTTTTTTTGTTGTGAGGTTAGTGGGTTTAAGTGACCTTCTTCCTGCCCTTATCCCACACTAGGTGGGGTCGGCACAACATGTATTTCATAAATTCATGTTGTTAGAGGTTTTGGCTTACTGTTTTATGACCGGCTGCCTGCCTGACATCAACCCTCCTTGGAAATACTCGTTGCACCATCGCGCGGGTGACCCTGTGTGCTTGCTGATATTATGCACTGGGTCCCAAAATTATATGCTTGTCAATCTTATTAGATTGCCGACAACTAAGCAGACTATGTACTTCTTGGTGGAGTATACTTGAAGTTCCGTGAAGTGGGTTTAAGTGACCATGACATTTTATTAGGTGGATGGACTGATGTCCATCCACAAGGTTAGTTTATACGTCAACACAACAGGTATTTTCTAATACAAATACCTGTTTACGGATAAACTAACCTTTTTGACTGGCTAAAGTTTTCACCACGGTATGAGCTATTCTCATATTACAGTAATAGCCTAGTGGTGTGACCGTCGGACTGCTAAGTCATAGATCTCGAATTCGAATCCAAGGCACGCACCTCTAACTTTTCGGATTCATGTGCGTATTGTATAATTAACACTAGCTTAAAAACTTTTTTACAAAAAATTTAAACCGACTTCAAAAAAGAATAAAATAATTACCATATAAAATTTACAGTTTCAGAAGTCGGTGCCTTTAATTTGGTTCAGCGTGGATCATCACCGACTTCTGAAACTGTAAATTTTATATGGTAATTATTTTATTCTTTTTTGAAGTCGGTTTAAATTTTTTGTAAAAAAGTTTTTATTTTTTTCATTTTAGTGGCCTTAATTAAAACTTGGTTGGACCTACTAAAGACGCTGCTCGTAACATAATCACATCATCACAATATGCGTCCTGTTCGTCATTGAGGAGTTCCATTGTCTATCTCCGAAGTTCTTCATCAGATCTTCACCAAATTTAAATGGGACCAACTTTGAAGTATACCCTATCCATTAAAAAAAGAATCATTAAAATTGGTTCACAATTGGAGAAAATATCGATGAACATACACAAAAAAAAAGAAACATACATACAGACGAACATAGTAACCTCCTCCTTTTTGGAAGTCGGTTAAAAACGGTGAAGGATAACATCGTGAGGAAACCGGTCAAAACCGGAAAACCCAACTCAGAAGCCCATGGGCGACATAAACTCTGACACCAGGTTAGTCATTAACCACACGAAAAGAAGAAGATATTGCTCTTACCGACATGAGAGAAGAAGATAAACGAACGCTTGTGAAGGTATAATGGCAGTTGCTTGTTTAGTATTTAATAGGAATGCAGCAAAGCTGAAGCACGGGCCGGTTGTTTTAAACGATCAGTAAAAGTATGTTACGTTAGTCAAATATTAACTATTACGTAGGAAGTTTAACGTCCGTCAAACGCAGAGCGTTGTTTCATGGCATAAAAGACGTTTCGTCAAAGTTATTAGGGATACTAGTCCAAAGTAAAACATTTAACGTAGGTATGTCAAGAACGACAAAGAGTGAAAAAAACGCTTATTTTTATTTAACCATCGTTAACGCCATTTTTAACTGTTACCCGTTAGTAATGTAGTCGTGAAACAACCGGCCCTAAAAGTCTATAAATGCTTGGATACGAAGAAAGAAGTTTCGCGTGTTTATTTTAACGTGCTTTCCGTAATGTAAGCCATCGGTCCCAAAAAAAGCTGACAAGATCTTTATTCTTTTTCGCCCACTATAACGGACGAAATGAAAGCATAAATAAATTGCGATAAAATTACGAGATTTACGAGACAATTAGTTGAATTATTATCCGTTTTTGTTGTAAGCGTTTCGGCAAATATTTATGTCGGGAATATTCCGTGGAGTGAGATAGCAAGATGATATTTACTGCTGTAACATTGCACTGTATAGTTCCCTTGTATAAATGTTCCACGTCTTGCGGGAACGCAAGGCAAGGAATTAAGAGGTACTCCGTTATTTCTTCTTTATATGGTTGGTAATTTATCTGTGTCTATCTGGGGATAAGAGAAATGTAAAAATATTTCCGTACTTTAGTAGCTCTAGCACGAACGTTTGACGTATAGTATCGTATGTATTGCTAATGTAAGCGAAATAGGAATCGAAAATACAAACATTTTGGCTTATTTTTTGCGATATGCACAATTTGTATCATACATATAATTATACTAGCGGCCCGTCCCGGCTTCGCACGGGTGGAAACTTTTCCCGTTTTTGCAACATTTTTCATTTATTCTCAGCTCCTATTGAACGTAGTGTGATGTTATATAGCTCATAACCTTCCTCGATAAATGGACTATCCAACACAAAAATAATATTTCAATTCTAACGAGTATTTCCTGAGATTAGCGCGTTCAAACAAACGAACTGTTCGGCTTTATAATATTAGTATAGATTATATTAATATTATTTATAATGAGCCCGTTACTGTCCCACTGCTTAGGAGTAAGGGCTTAGGTGTCCACCACGCTGGTCTGGTGCGGGTTATCAGACTACACCACACACCATCGAGAACTTTATGGAGCCCTCTCAAGTGTGCAACTTTCCTCACGATGTATTTCCTTCATCGTCAACGCAAGTGATAATCAAATTCTGATCCGCACATGAATTCGAAAAGTCAGAGGTACGGGCCGGGATCGAACTCAGACCGTCCTGCATGGAAGACAAGCTTTTAACCTAGGCTGTCACTGATTTTATCATAGATAGAAAAATATGAATAAAGACTTCAATTTAATTAAATAGTATGTGCGGAACGAGTGTTTCCGATTCAAAAATATGAATAAAGATTTTAATTAAATTAAATAGTATGTGCGGAACGAGTGTTTCCGATTCAAAAATATGAATAAAGATTTTAATTTAATTATATAGTATGTGCGGAACGAGTGTTTCCGATTCAAATTTTACTTACCTTAACGTTACGTTTACGTAAGTAACTGGACGGCATCGTGCTAGGCTTAATGGTTACTGGTAGGAAAGGACTAATATCGGTGTCGAACAAATATTTGTGTGGCCTACTGATTGTTGTTCCAGGTCTGGGTGTTTGTGCATGTGAGGTTTATATCTGTGAACGCCTGACATAGAAGAATTGAACAATTTCAAAGTATGGAGTATAGTCTTTTTAACCGACTTCCAAAAAGGAGGAGGTTCTCAATTCGACTGTCTTTTTTTTTTGTATATTTGTTCCGCGATATCTTTGCTAATTGTGAACCGATTTTAATGATTCTTTTTTGTTTGAAAGAGTATTCTTTCGAAGTGGTCCCATTTAAATTTGGTGAAGATCCAATGAAGAACTTCGGAGATAGACCATTCGAAGTCGGTTTTATTTTTGTTAAAAAGTGATTATTAATAATCAATTTTTAACAAAAATAAATCGGTTCACAATTAGCAAAGATATCGAGGAACAAACGTACAAAAAAAAAAACATACAATCGAATTGAGAACCTCCCCCTTTTTTGAAAGTCGGTTAAAAAGAAAAATCCTGCTCCACAATGAGATAAGCGATCAGGTGATTATATCTAAATGAGTATGATTACTGAAAATACTGGTACATAGAAAATACTTTAGAATATCGGCATTCAGTTAATTTCAATACCGACGGTTACAATCTGGGTGTTTTCAAGTCACGAGTGAATCGGTTTCTTCTGGGCAAGCGTGCTCCATCGTAGACCGCATCATCGCTTAATATCAGGCGAGATGGCGGCCAAACGCAGGCCTAGTAACAAAAAAAAAAAATATCCCCAGTAACTGGGTTGCGGAGACCTGATGGCAGTCGTTCCATGTAAAATACTGGTATTCAGCCGCATCTGGTTAGACTGGAAGCTGACCCCAACACAATTGGGAAAAAGCTAGGCAGAACCAACGAACGAGTAATATTGTAAACGGTTTAACACACGTGCATAATTCTGCGACTACTTACGCGGCGATGTCGCGACCCTAATTTCGGATGGTTTGGGTTAAACAGCCGTTATTAGGTTAATTGTCTTAAGAGCTGGTTACGGTATAATTAGGTTTACAAGCCAAGAGCAGCCTGTCATTAGGGCAGTGCCCTAAACATAATGTTCTATAGATGTATGTATGTATGTGTTCTAATTGGTACTGCGGCTCGTGGTTTAATGGTTATCCATCGATCCATTTATAAAGTAAACCACAACTTACTGATAGTTCACACAGAAACTGTTTACAGAACCCGTTTTAGCGGATCCGTTTTTATTTTGGTGATGGCGCTTGTAGTTAAATGAGCGAGTTCACATACACGACAGTATTCCGAATCCAGTAAAAAATACTGGTTCCGTTATTTTTATCGCATCCTGTCTGCCGATGCGATGCAGCTGCCATTTGTTTAATTGGTCCGTCGGTACAGATGTGAACAACACATCCAGTAGGTACCGACGGATCCGTGAAAACGGATTCGCTGTGTGAACGGGCGCTAACGTTAACAAAACTAACTCGTTCAAGGGTTGGCTGTAGCGATGTTGCAATGGTCAATTCTTGGTTAAATTAGTTTACCATGTGGAGTCAAGGGTACGTCAGATACCAGATATTTTATAGTGAGAACTTTATAGTTTGATAAGTGGTACACAATGTTACAAGAATTTATGCTCAATAAGTGAGTTTTAGAAGTTAGGCAGAAAATCCAGTACCTATTTAACATAACATAACATCACGCCTGTATTCCCCGAAGGGTTGAGCAGAGGAGTATAGTAAAACCCTCATTTTGCTGTTATGTTTAAGTCTCATGTAATAGAGGGCGAGCCTATTGCCATCAACCGGGCACAAATCCAAACTCCGGGTTGCTACCGAGGAATTCCACACAGAAAAATCCCTATAAAACTTAACCCGACCTGGGGCTCGAACCCAGGACCTCACGATCAGCAGTCGCGCTTGCCACCACTAGACCAACGAGGAAGTAGGTACTTATTTACAACTGTAGTTATGTTAAACTGCATATAGTGAAATTAAAATAGTTCTATATAACTATAATAGTCTTTTAACCTACTGACCTGTTTTAGGTCAAATTTGCAAAAAAATGCTTCTCTTTACCGAGATATAATGTTGCATAACGTGCGGTTTCAGCAAAAACTATTATATATCCATTTGCTGAAAGGAAAATCAAAAGTTAAAACTACAGCTTAACGCTGGATCTGAGCCAGCCTCCATTTTCCAACGATATCTTTACGACTGTCTTGTGTATTCTAGGTGGTGCTATTGCAAATGGAAATATTAAGTTTCAAATCCACTTTACTTTACTACTGACCAATATTATGTGTCGCAAAGGAACAAATGAGATCAGGTTTCGTGTTTTTGGTTGTGTTTCACACTTACATGAGGAATAACACAAGTAGAGATAAAAGGTACTGTTTCTGTCTCGTTTCTAGAGTTTTGTGCGTGTCTAGAGTCTAGAGTTCGCGATAAAATGTACCTAGTACAGGTTCCTTCATACGATATTGTCAGGGGTAGTGAACCGCTGACAAATTAATCTGGAGAGGTGCAGGTGGTTTGTTTCACGGAGGGCGGGGGTTTCCATTGGAATTTGTGTGCCACTGGCCCCAAGACAACGTTCCGGTGACGTCAGTGGATATGAATTCATCGTCAACAATCGTCCTTGACGTGGCGTACCTGATGTAACTTTACCGAAATCAAGTGAGAATATTCAGATATGAAAATGTTTTCTCAAGGGCGTTAAAGCGTATTCAATGATGCTATCGTTGTGCAGTTAATGCTGCCGGTGCTCCATAAGTCTTCTTTTATAACACCTACTGGACTTGATGGGGTGGTATATTCTTGGCTCGGGTCCAAACGACAAAAGTTATATTTAATTTTCTGTAGGTACCTTTATTATTTTCAGCGAGGAGCTCGTGGCATATTAAAAACTGCGCCGATCACACGATTTGTAAGGTTTAGCTGCGTTTGCCGCGGTCTGTCTGTAGATGGGTGACCGTCCGTAACACGTCGAGACACCTCCGTGCCTCGAAAGGCACGTAACCGTCGGTCCCGGGTGTCATAAGAATACCTATGACAGTCTGGGTAGTCAGATGCCCGAAAGTCTGACAACCAGTCTAACCTTAGGATATAGGCATTGCCTAGTCACGGTGTTGCAGATGTCTGCTGGCAGTCACTCCGTGTAAAATACTGGTATTCAGCCGCATCTGGTTAGACTGGAAGCTGACCTCAACATATTTGGGAAAAGGCTAGTAGGAAGAGACCTTTATTATTGTCAGCGGTATGAAAGCGATTAATTGTAACCAAGTAGGTAAATCAAATTACTAGGGTATTTTCTCACCAGTCACTAGTATTACGTTGCAAATTAAAGACCGCTACAATCTAGTTTATTTCTGAAGAGATACTATAATTGATTCCATTGATTGATTGATTGAACCTAGTGGCTACACTATTAAATCGTTGAGACGACTTCACCGGCATAGAATTAAAATTAACAAAAAGGATTTGCAACAAAAATTCCAACAGTTAATTAGAGTTGATAATATAAAATATGAAAAACTTTCTAATTTCTTTTACTTTTGCGAGTAAAACCAGATGATTTCGAAAGCGTCAAGGAAACACTTGTAAAATTTTATCTGGCCCACTCGCTACGAATTTTTTCAAGTTGCCATTGGATACGGAAATAATATTTTTTTTGGCTGTAACTTTTACAATCTTCGCTTTTGATTTTGGTTCTTTATTTCGTGGAAGAGACCTCAGACCCTCTTAAGTGGTACTTATTATTTTAGAGGTTTTCATTGTTTAGCCTCATGGGGTAAGTAAAAAGTTTTTTTTGGAAATAAATACTATTACTTTCTTTTATTAAAGTAACATTGATTAATCTATATTATGCATGCATAGACCGCAGCTCTTCGTCAATATAGGTATACGAGCGGCCCGCCCGCTAATTAAACTCTTATGCGTTCGTATGAAAATATTGCAATATTTTAACATTAGGGACCAACTTAAGATATATGATGGAATCAGGCGTTACTTTGCGGAAATCCATGATCTATAAATATACAATCAGGCGTTACTTTGCGGAAATCCATGATCTATAAATTTTTCGCGGAATTAACACTAAATATTTTATTGTATATTTATAGACCAACTTAAGATCACTGAATTATTGTTTTTTTTAAAATGCCCTGTAATATAACATCATCACGCCTGTATTCCCCGAAGGTTTAGGCAGAGGTGTATAGTAACACCCTCAATTCGCTGTTATATTTAAATCCAATGTAATAGGGGTGAGCCTATTGCCATCAACCGGGCACAAATCCAAACTCCGGGCTGAGGAATTCCACACGGAAAAACCCAATAAGACTGCCCGACCCGGGGATCGAACCCAGGACCTAACGATCAGCAGTCACGCTTGCCACTACTAGAACAAAGAGGCCCTGACTACCTTTTTTTTTTCATGAAACTTTATTTCAACTTTTTTGTTTGTTTTTAATTATGTTGACCCGCTTTTAGGTTATAGCCTTCCCGAGTGGCCCCTAGTCCTAATAAGTCTGTGCATCCCTGATCTATGACTATAGTGATTAATAAAACATCTTGTTGTAAATTAACTTACCCGACAGCCTGTAAATTCGTATATTTCAGTCATCATGGCCGAGTTTACAGTAACTCAAATATTTAAAAGTTCAAAACTTGCCGCTGTGGTAGTAAGAATTAATAATAAGTTTGCTTCTCCCGTTCTTGTATTTATATTACGAATATATCCACTCCAGTCCCAACTAGCTTTCGTATTAATAGTTAAAATGTAGTAGCGAGAACGTCAAACTAATATACTAACTTCTATTTCGTCTGAAAAATAATTTACTTTTGCAGTAGAGAAAATTTCCGTTGCAATAATTTTTCTAGTGTAAATCATATCGTACTAAAATATAATGATTATAAAACGTTTTTTAAAGTTTGCTTCTATTACATAAATGGAAAACATTATTACCTATTTTGAAAGTACAGATCACCAATTTACTATCTTCTTCTCAAGCTATAGGTACGTGAATAGCTCCTGCTGTGGTGAAAAGATTAGCCAGTCAGCAAGGTTGACCTTGGTAAGTTGGTTAGGCTTTGGTAGCGGGGTTGACTGCCCAGGGTGCGCCAGATGTACTTAGGTATCTTTAGTTGTGGAGGCTCTTTAATGCACCTCACTGCAGAACACTACGTGTTATATTTTAACATAGATCATACTATTCTTGCCTCTTCCGCATTCATTAATCTTTTTATACATGCACGCCAGTTGCGAATTAAATCAGCCCATTACTGTCACTGCTGGGTTCGAGCCTCTTCTCAGCACGAGACGGATTTAAGCCTTTAGTCCACCACGTTGGCCTGATGCGGCGGAAAATAGACACCATCGAGAACTTTTTGTAGCCCTCTTAGAGTTTCCTCACGATGTTATGATAAGAACCTGACTTTAATTATTCGTCGTGTTATAAAACATCGGTTCTAATAAGAGGGTAAGACTCGTAAAGTAAAAAGGCCAAAATACTCAAACTCAAGTCTCGTGCTGTCACTGTAACTTTCAGGTGATATGACAGTGACAGCACGAAATTAACGGCAACTTGAAATTGAGTAGCGTTTGTGTATTTGGCCAATAGACTCACAGATTTGTAATGCATGCTTAAATATATACTTTTACTTATAAAGTAGGCGAACGAAAAGGTTATACATCTTAAGGGCTATTTTTGCTTACACAGTGCAAGAAACAAACTATTTTACCGACTACGTATTGCCAACATTATAGAAATGAAAATACAAGTATTTATTCACAGGATATTAAAAACTATAATGGTGACATAGTGACAGACACTAGTAATGCCAATTTATTTAATCATCGAATTGATTGATGTCATAGTTTTTGCAACAAAACCCCTTAAATCAAATCAAAGACATGGCACTACTACGTCATATGGAGGCAAAAGTCAATTTTGATCCTTGCTACCAAATAATTAAACATAATTTTCCATACATTGGTCTGTTCCGTTCAACAGTTTAAAAAGGTAACATATGCCCGCGATGTTGGAAACGACTGAATTTGAAAACTGACGAACCTTTTCATTTCCCTACTGTATTAAGTGACCTGTAACGACTTATGCTTTCTTTTGAGAAAATAAAGATTCATTGTGCAATGTTAATTAAAGTAAGTCTTAAGCTATACGTTAAAGTTAAAATATTAATCAGCCGATTACCCAAGTAAGTCACATGTTGTGCCGTGTAAGATGTAAAGGTATTCAAATTTGTTCCGACGGTTCATACCCGAGGATATTAAGGTGTATACGTAGCGAACACTGTCTAATATTAAATTCCAGTTAAGGGCGGTTTATTAGAAGGGTGCTCCTTGCCAAAGGCTGCGTACACATTGCATGAAATTACAGGAGGTTCGGATTCAGAAATTAACATTACGGAAAAGTTAAGGTTTACGTTCAGTTTGTTTTTTTCAGACACATTTACTTTATAGAGACTTTTTCCCAATTGTGTTGGGGTCAGCTTCTAGTCTAGCCTAATCAGATACGGGTGAATACCAGTATTTTACACGGAACGACTGCCATCAGACCTCCGCAACTCAGTTACATGGCAATGCCGATATCCTAAAGTTAGACCAGTTGTCAGACTTTCGACCTCTGACTACCCTTGACGATTGTCATAGGTATTCGTATGACACCCGGGACCTACGGTTTAACGTACTCCGGTGAGTACGGTAGGTACGGAGGGGTCTCGATATGTAACGAACGGTCACCCATCCACAGATTAACCGCGGCAAGCGCAGCTTAACCTCGCAAATTGTATGATCCGTGTGGTTGGTAATTAGCCACGAGCCTCTCATGAGAGAAAATCATATGACCAGGCACCTTGGTCTCTATGGCTTTTAAGAAAATCATGCAAATAACGCGACTGTGTTACAATTTTATTTTTACAGGTCATGGTGGCGCTACCACACATAGGGCATTTTGACAATAATAATTATGTCAAATTCAGTACATTTAAAATTAATACTTTATATTATTCCGATTGGATTGCATATTCGGATTGTACGGCAGCCGTGTTATTTGGGTGTTACGTTTTATTGTGTCATAGTGAATCTTCTTCTTTTCGTGTGGTTAGTGACTAACTTGGTGTCAGAGTTTATGCCGCTCATGGGCCTCTGACTCGGCTTCACATGCCGTCGAGAAATATCTCTCAGGCCGGTTTCCTCACGATATTTTCCTTCACCGTTTTTAAGCAAGTGATAAAAGCTGTCCGTCCGGTGTAACATGTTGGCTCGCAGGTTTGCCCGATGTACTAGGCCTGTAAAGATGACAGGTGTCAGTCGTTTTACACGTGCAGCCTGTGGGCCAACTTTACGCAGCGGACTTATAGCGCACTGCGCGTGCAGTACAATAATGCTTTCAGGATACTGTTAGGGCTTCCGCGGTTTTGTAGTGCTTCGACTATGTTTGCTGAGGCGAGAAAGGACGACTTTTTCGCAATCATATGGAAGCGGAGCGCTTCACTATTAAGTCGCCTACGTAGCAGCTCGGACAGTCTCCTGAGGGTGTTGTCCGAGCGGTGGGACTTGTCCTTGATACAGAGGTGGATGCAGCTTCATGTTAGCGCCTCTCCTCGTATTTTTTGATATTATTGTGTAAATTGTGTATGTCAAATTTTTTGTAATTGATTGTGGGAATGTTTATTATTTTTAATTTGATTTATGTTATCTGATTTATGGACTATATGTATGTCTGAAATAAATAAATTATTATTATTATAAATTACACAATACGCTCATGAATCCGAAAAGTCAGAGGTGCGCGCCTTGGGTTCGAACTCGAGTCCTATGACTTGGCAGTCCGACGGTCACACCACTAGGCTATCACTGCTGTAAATACTGCTGTCATAGTGAATGAGGCCCCAAGAGTGTGTGAACACCTCACATTTATTATTCTGACAGGCTGTAATTTAATTGAAAACCTAAACATTAATTACCGTATACTAAATAAATTACTACCATATTTTTTTCACCATACAACGAGAGTTCCTCACTCTCTCTACTAAAGGATCCTCTGATAAATTACTTAGTTTGTAAAAGCACCAAGCTAAGTAAGAAGAAGTGCCCCATAAAAAAGCAATAAAATCGCTTAGAGCAATTTAATCAAGCCATAGTTTCAGTTGGCGTGAATTTGAATACAAGGATGGAGCATGATTAAGCGTGAAATATTACGTCATCATCTGGGTAATCAAATTGGGCTTACGTAATACATATTATATTCTAATCAGATATTACGAAGGGATACGTTTTGTTTTTGAACTGTTTGAAACAAAAACAGGGCCTTTATACGTTAAGCTTTTTTAACCAATTTCGCAAAAGGAGTTTCTCTATTTGGTACGTTTTCTAGCAGGTTGTAAGTAAACTTTAATATTTTGAGGTCTATTTTTGTTGGTTTAGTAGTCGCAAGCGCGACTGCTGAGCATGGGGTCCTGGGTTCGATCCCCAGGTCGGGCAAAGTGTTATTGGGTTTTCCCATTAGGAATTTCTCAGTAGCAGCTCGGAGTCTGGATTTGTGCCCGGTTAATGACAATAGGCTCGCTCCCTATTACATAGGACGTAAACATAACGGCGAAACGAGGGTGTTACTATACACCTCTGCCCAACGCTTCGGGGAAAACAGGCGTGAAGCTATATAGGTATTTTTCTACTCAGGTGTACCGACGACCTGAAGAAGGCAGCTGGGGTGGATGGAAGGGACAGAATAGATCTACGTCTAGCAGACTACGATACATCAAGTTGATTAATTGAAGACTACTTTTTAATACTTTTTTACTTCTTTCCTTGGTCGCGTTTAATCTTACTTTCACTTGATGGTAAGCGCAGATAGGTTCGAAGATAGAGCACACGAATCCAAGGAACAGAGATATAGAGGGATTTCACTATACCCCTCTGGCTCTCGCATTTTACCCAATTCAATACATTTTGTATGTACAAAGTTTCTATATACAAAGTAAGGGTTCAGTTACACGTGTCTGGTCGTTGTAAGTATACGGTAGAGAAATCGTGAGGCCATTCCAAGCCGGACTAGTGTAAATAATTTGCTTCCGATACCGGGCTTATCCGACCGCCTGAAGGGCACACTTCGACTCTCGTCGAACAGATTCGCATAAATAGTATACGACGCACAGTGGCGAAAAAGTGACTTTTTCGTTTCAAATCAACTTTCCGGCTGGTTTTAAAGTAAACAATACAATTTTTTAGGACCAACTTATTTTTTTATTATCTCCCTAACCTCTAAAAAATACAGACTTATTGTAATGTTTTACGATTGTGCTTCCTAAGGGGGTAGAAAATATAGTCAAACTGGTTTAAAGGGAGTTTTCGAGGTTGCTGATTACGAATTAGTTATCAGATAACTAAAATTCAAGATCGCGGATTCAATATGGCGGACAAAAATAGAAAATAAAATAATAATAAACAGAAAATCCGGCCAGAGGAATTGATAGACAATTAAATAATTAACAGTTTAAAAAAATATTGTATTGTTTACTATAAAACTCTAGCCGGAAAGTTGATTTGAAACGAAAAAGTCACTTTTTCGCCACTGTGCGACGTCGAGACTGTACCTACTCTGGTTCATATAGGATACCCTGAGATAGTTGACATTCCATAAATCGTAGTGGTGTACTAATGAAACCTAAATAACGGAAACACTATAGACGTGAAATTGCGACTGCTGATCGTGAGGTCCTGGGTTCAATCCCAGGTCGGGCAAAGTGTTACTGGGTTTTCCGTGTGGAATTCTTCAGTAGCAGCCCGGTGTATCGATTTGTGCCCGGTTGATGGCAATAGGCTCGCCCCCTATAACATGGGACTTAAACATAACGGCGAAATGAGGGTGTTATTATACACTTCTGCCAAACCCTTCGGGGAATAGAAGTGTGATGTTATGGTTTGTGTGAAATTGCTAACTTTTTTGCTTTGAACACAATAATGTGCCACCCACATCGCTGTTCCAAAGCATAGCTTATGCGTACATACACGTAAGAGCATAAAATAAAATACTTTCAGATTTATGATTAGTTACGGTTTACTCACGTGCATTTTCCGGGATTGCCCGAATAGTTTCGGACTCAAACGGAGCCTTTAATCATGAGCTGATCACGCGGTGAGGTCGCGAGTCGAACTAGCGCTGCACCGCGCCGCGTAGCGTTGCGCCCGCGACGAGAGGGGCGCGCTCTGTGTCGGTATTGCTCGTGCATCTTCGTCATTTGTCGTGTTCAGGTTGTTGAAGGACTGAGTGAACCGTAATTAATCATAAATATGAATGTGTCTCACGAAAGTTACAATACTTACAGATTGTCATAGAGCATGTTAGAGCCCGTTCACACAGCGGCTCCGTTTATAATGGATCCGTCGATACTGGGTGTGTTGTTCATATCTGTACCGATGAATCAGTTACACAAATGGCAGCTGCGTCGGATCTTGACAGGCAGGATACGATAAAAATAACGGAGCCAGTATTTTTTACTGGATTCGGGATACTGTCGTGTATGTGAACTCGCTCATACAACTACAGGCGCCATCACCAAAATAAAAACGGATCCGCTAAATCGGGTCCTGTAAATAGTTTCTGTGTGAGCTAGCTGTTACATTGAATAAAAATTGCAAGAGATTGTAGCTAAGTTATAATGAGGCGCGTATAATACTCTAAACTAGAAGCAGTTCTTTGCATAGTCGTTCTTTGTGAACTTAATTCAGTTGTTTTCTTATGATCCACGTTACTTTGACAAGAGGAGTTATTATGAGAATTTATATTGTTAATAGTCATTGTATCATTCTTTCTTTTATATTTTTTATATCGTGTAAAGTATTCGTCATATCAGCACGCAAACGTCCACAACGAATCATGTGCCTCCTAATGATTGCAGGATAAAGACATACAGCCTTGACTACCAATGAATCTATCATTGGTAGTCAAGGCTGTAGCCAGGAATTTTGTTCGGGTGTGAGAGTGGGGTTGAACAAGAATATCAATTATAATAAAGAGTGTGTAAACATTTTAAAAGTAATTTAACTGTCTAAGGTTTAGGGGGGGGGGGGGGGGGGGTTGAACCGCCAATCCCCCTCCCCCCTCTTGGCTACGGCCTTGGTCAGTGTGTTGTTATGAGGAGGTAGCTGTCCAATTTTTCAAAAATATAATTCGTTAGTCGCCTTTACGTGTGACGGGCTCTTAACGGCTGGGGCATAATAATAGAAGAATAGAAAGCATAATTAGCCCATTACTGTCCCATCTGGGCACGGCTCTCTTCTCAGAATGAGAAAGGTTAGTCCTTAGTCCACCACGCTGACCTGGTGCGCGTTGGCAGACTACACACACCATCGATAATTATTTGGAACCCTCTAGGTGAGCAGGTTTCCTCACGATATATTCACAGTGATAATAAAATTCTGATCCGCACATGAATTTGAAAATTTAGAGCTTGGAATGAAGTCAGACCCTTCTGCAAGGAAGGCAAGCATCACAGATATAATAGATGGTGAGCCTGACATATACAGGGAACGGGTCCACACCCATTCTACATGGAAACTAATTGCATTTTAACTACAATAATCTATGCTCATTTCATTGTCTGACAACATAAAACGACGTACGTACAAACTCCTTGCTCGTAATGTTAGTAACTTGCAAAATAGCCAAAAGGTAATACCGTTTTATACGCATAAGAACATTTTATTACTTTTATTAGGTACCTACTCCATCTCCGTAGATTATGACGTAAGGTTAGCAAGTAAATGTGTTACGAATAATAAAACATTAGAATTTGTGGTTAAACTCACTTAAAGGATATTAAACACCGTCAGCCTTTGGATAACTGGCGTAAACGTTAGATAAAACTGTTGAAAATTATTTATTGTATTTACCTATTATTAAAGAGGGAATTTCCGAGGATAAGCTGCGCTTGCCGCGGTCAGTCCGTGGATGGGTGATCCTTCGTTGTTCATCGAGACCCTTCTGTGCCTCGGAGAGCACGTTAAACAGTCGGTCCTGGGTGACATACGACTACCTGTGATAGACGTTACGGGAAGTCAGAAGCCCGAAAAGTCTGACAACTGGTCTAACCTTAGGATATCGGCATTGCCCAGTAACCGGGTTGCGGAGGTCTGATGGCAGTCGCTCCGTGTAAAATACTGGTATTCAGTAAGTCAGAATTTTTTTGGCAGATTTTTGTTTTTTTTGATACCTATTATTAAAGAAATACACTTTTTTCAGCAGTGTAATTTCGTCTGAAACGTGACGTGCATTTCACGAAAGAATTCCCTTTGGTGCTATGTTGGCACCACTGAGTTTTCATATTAAAATACAATGAAAATTCAACAATATCAAAAGGTGCCAACACACGGGAATTCTTTCGTGAAACGCACTGAATTTTCATAGGCTGCTGTCAAACGGACACGCGACTTGTAATTGTCATTTCCATTGCATTGTTATCATTGTCATCTTGTCTAAGGAGCCTGATAAATATATTTTAGGGGTAGGTTCCCGAGTAATAAAAATGCGTGATGAATAACTGTAATCTTATAATGATTCTGTGCGATTGTGAATTCAAAAATAAAACGTATGGTGTGACACAATTACAAAAGTTTAAATTTCAGAAATTTTGATGGCCAACTAGTGGTAAAAATTAATTCATGAAGGTTGTAATTCTCTGTACGCTACAAGGTCTTCGCTTCATTCTGCTTTTCGATCTTTTCAGATGAGTAGTTAATCTTGTATGTAAGAGTCGATCTCATCCCGTCATCTAATTCGCTGTTTTATCAAAACTTTATTTTGGTTCAAATATAATCGATGCAGTAACGGATTCGCCACTGAGAATATTCCAAGCACGTTCTATTTTCTTGTGGTAAAAAAGTTTACGCGGATAACCTCAGATATGCTCGGTATAAGAATAAACAATGGAAACAAATAGGAATGCAGAGGAAAACTTCAACGAGCCTTTGTAGAATAATAACAATTTCTATTTTTACTAGCTTTAACTTAAGCGTCGTTCACATGGGCGAAATGATAGCACTGATTTTCAGTGATAAAAATTAATCTATGTGCTAATCCAGAAGACAATTTTCCTGGATACAAAATATGTAGGTACATATTTTGTTTGCGGGGGAACGGATTAATAATATCATTCCTGACAATTTGCCTGGGTACAAAATATGTAGGTACATAATTTGTCTGTGGGGGAACGGATTAAGAATATCATTCCTTTCCGTTACCGGGTAAGAGAGTGGTTAAAGGCGACCAACCTGGCACCATAATTGTGCCCGGAAAATGGCACTAGCCTAGCCACCAAGTCGAAACGTGGGTTTACAGACTCCTCTAATAGGAGTACACCTCTGCTTAACCCTTCGGGGATTACAGGCGTGAGTATGTGTATAACAAACATCCATTCTAACATCTTAATACTGAACTTTTCCATTTACAATATTACTGGGAAAAAGTAAGCTTCTTCAAGATCCAGCTTAGAACGTCAAAGTAAATAAACGTCTTCCACTACAAATAAAACTCTATAAATAGAACAAAGTCCATTTAGGTGCACTAGTACGGTTCGCCTAGATTGCAACGAGTTTAGCTGTAAGCTCTTCATCCTGCCGTCCGTTAGCCCCGGGTCCTCGGCGAATGGCGTGGACTGATACTGTTTGACATGTCTATTACTGTCCCACACACACGGAAAATAAAAATAGAAACAAAGCGGGGTAGGAACTGTGGTTTATCTATAAAGAGAAGGTACCTATATGTAAGTACTGGCTTTATCCGTTCTGAAGTTCAAAAGATAAACAGTAGTAGTAAGGATGTTGGTTTCATCATGAAGTATGAAGAAAACAAATTATGGCGTGCTTCCACGGAAGAATGAACTGTCAGCATATTTGACAGTTCATTCTAGTGTTACTTAGTATTCATTCTAGTGTTTAGATTGTGTCGAGTCGCGGTGGCAAGCTTTGCAGCAGATAAGAATATGATTATAATAAAAAGAAAACAAATGAAGAAGGTACTGGCAAGTTACTAAAATAAAGTTATAAGTTGCATCAAAATATTTGCTTTCTTTTTAAGTAAACATTACCACACTAACGCTCTATAGATCACATTATTCATACGTTATATCTATTAAAACTTAGGTGAGACACATGATATTTTATGATTGTTAATGGTTTAATCTAGTGCATTTTTGATGTGAAACATCAAATGCGGCGGTACGGGTGTGAGAGCGGCTGTTGCGTGGCGACGCTTGCGATGGCAGACACACGACGGCAGGCCTTCGTAACTTGTCGGCTCTCTTCGGTTTGTATCGGCTAGTTTTTTTCTTATAAAATTACTTTTGTTGTTTCACATCTGCCAGGCGACCCGCGACGGCTTAATTTTTTCTATATTGCCCGTATAGCTCATGAATAAAGACTCCGTTTGGATCCGAAACAAATCCGGAAATCCCAAAAAATGCATGTGAGTAAACCGTAAACAAAATCATAAATGCAGACTATCCCTGTGTTTTGAAAGTTTAAAACATAACTAGTACGCTAGTTCAAAACACACAGTTATGTAAGGAAGTTAGTTATGATATAGCGGCTAAGCAGGGCTTATCTGCAAACCCGGTAACTACCACCTTACGCCTCAGGGAGCCGAGCTAGTCTGATGTACAAACAAGACATTACCGAGCGCTGGGTAATTGTAATATTATGTTCGCTGAGTAATGTGAGGTGAGGTTAGGGACCGCACAACTTGTATGCTGCTGTACGTATTCTCTCTTATTACGAGCGTAGGTTTTAAACTAAGTCTAAAGTAAACCCAGGTTTAAAATTTAAAATGTGCATACCACCTTTTAATGTAATTTCGCAAAAAGCAACTATTTTAAAACCTGGGATTTACTTAGACCATCTCTTGTAATAAAGAGAGATTACGTTTTGGTATTGTAACTTGACAGGCGGTCATCTCATATACAACCTTGTGAAAACATAGCTAAGCTGTTAGATCTCGTAGCATAAGCATAAAAGGTTTTGCTTAATAACATTTAATAATACTTTTTGATTTTTTATTTTATGCTACTTAATATTCATTAGTTTCGAGTCGAAAGGACCTAAACAAAGCCCTGTCAAAAGCAGTTGGATGTATTAAGCAATAGTTCTCAAACGTTTTAATTTAAATAGACGTCTATATTGATTTCACTATTTTATTTACCTAATAAAACTCAAATAAAAAGTCTAAATCAGATCCAAGTATCTTTGTAGAGTGGTGACCAAAAATTAAAAATGATGAAGATTCCAAAGAAATCTTCATAAGAAATAATTACATCATAATAGGAAAAGCTTCAAACTACGGATAGAAAATACAGGTGAAGTACAGAATAATACAGGTTGGTATTATTTGTGCAAAATAAAACGCAGGGTTCTCGGCTATCGCAGGGGGACCAAGGGCGCCCAGACATGAGGTAGTCTGGCGCCCATGTGCTTGTTTGGTCCCCGGGGTGGTCACGGTGTGCTATATGTTCTGGTGCGCCGGTGATGTGGTGTGCTCCCCTTGCCTCTCAGAAGGTCGTAGGGTGGGGCCCCACAGTGTAGAGGTCCACCAACAGTTGGTGGACCAAGACCTGCCGGGGTTGCGGTGCATGCTTAGGCGAATCCCGCGACCCCGGCCGACGGTCAAAAGGAGGAACACCGTGGATTTTTAGCCGGTAAGAGTCCGGCAGACCTACCCCGGGCGAGGGACATCCATGAGGATTTTCCCACGATAAAGAAAAAAAAGGGTTCTCGGCTAAACTAGTCGGTTTTACATCAACTCAAAAAAACTGTTAAGTTTTCGCCAAAATCCCAAAAGCCCACGTCTCCTTTGACGACTTTTCCCTAAGTATTTCTAATAGTAATAATTTCATCTCTAAAAAATGTAACCCTGAATACAATAATTATGTTAAATATCTCAATAATTTGATTAATGCAGCAATCAAATTTTTAAGAAACTTGCATAGAAAATCATAAATTCGACATTAACGTCTTGGTGTAGCATGTAATTAGCAAGAGATTCTTACGTACGCAAGAACATCTCATGCATTGCATATATTAACATTATCCTCGGAAATATGTAAATTATACTGAGGAAGTGGAAAGTCAGATGTAACAAGCAATTCCAAATGAAATATGTACACAATATCATTCAAATTGGGAACATGTGTCTTCTAATGATTACTACAATGGAACTCATAAGGGACATTGATAATCATCAGGGTTGGCGGTGAACACGTCTTATCTCCTCATATACAAGGAATCTTAATTTTATTTTATGATAAGGCTTAACTTTGGTACACTCGGGAGCAATGAATCCGTATCACCAACATAAACGAAACAATGTTAAAATGTTAAAAAATATTTGTTAGTGACCTGGATTCATTTCTCCCGAGTATAGTAGGTACAAAGTTTAGTACGTAATGTTCTAGCTGCGTTAAGATATAAATATTTTATCCAAATTTAAAATAAAATGAAAATTCGTAAAAATGTCCTTTTAGAAAAAGCATAGTGAATAATTAAACAATACTTTAGAGGTTTTACTTAGTGCTTTTTAATTCACAGCAGAATCTGTTGGAGTGCCTAAACCAACTAATCCTTCGTCCTTGTCATAATCTGACAAAGGTCGCGTCTCTCGGTGCCAACAGAGCAAAAATTTAACTTTAAAGAATTTTAATTTCAGTTCCATTTTGTTTGGTGCAGGAATTTTGGCAGTTGACGCTGAAAGTCGCTGTAACATGACTAGTTGATATTAATTTCTACACATTATTCTCTGGGTAGACTGTTAAGCGGTGCTTTTCGTACTCTCGAATAATTCAACAACATATCATTATATCATATACTAGCGACCCGCCCCGGCTTCGCACGGGTGCAATATAGATACTAATATGGGGCATATAAACCTTCCTCTTGAATCACTCTATCTATTGCTGAAAACTGCGTTAAAATCCGTTGCGTAGTTTAAACGATCTAAGCGTATAGACAGCGTGAGTGACTTTGTTTTATATGTACTATATAAAGATGTTCCGTTTAGCTTTTTCCTAACTATGCTGGGGTCAGCTTCCATTCTAATCAGATGCGGCTGAATACCAGTATTTTACACGGAGCGATTGCTATCAGAGCTCCTCTACCCAGTTACTGGGCAATGCCGATGTCCTAAAGTTAGATCAGTTGTCAGACTTTTGGGCTTCTGACTACCCGTAACGACTGTCATAGGTATTCGTATGACACCCGGGACCGACTGTTTAAAGTGCTCTCCGAAGCACAGAGGAGTCTCAATGTATAACGAACGATCACCCATCTACGGACTGACCGCGGAAAGCACAGCTTAACCTCGCAAATCGTATGATCCCCTCCATATCATTATGTATGTATAACATTAATTTCTGAACAATTAGGCTTTGCATTAGTACCTAATTGTGTTATGGCATGAGATGGCAGTTGCTGCGTATAAACTACTTAGTCACATTTGATTAGGCTGGAAGCCAATCCCATAAACGGCTTGGTAAAACGATATTAATAAGGCTGTAGACAACTACATCTGCTTAAAGCTGCCGATGCTCTAGACACCGCACCTCTGATCGTGCCTTGTTCATAATAAATTATAACGCACCCAATAATAACATCAGTTGCCATCGCAGTGCATAGATGTTCACTGTTTGTCTGCATACTTAACTGTTTTGCCGTGTGTACAAATTTAATGGAACTAAGAAAGTAAAGGCCGATTTACATTTGTAGAGTTTTTCGAAGCGAGACTCGTTCTGACATTCTCGACGAGGAAAACAAAGATAGTATGAGAATCGGTTAGAAAAATGTAAATTAGCCTTTATTCAGGATTTGTAGGATTAACAAGTTAGTTCGAAACATACCAAACAATTAAATTCATGTAATAATCATATTATCAAAGGTTTTTTCAATTCACATGATTGGAACTCATTTCATCCTTATGAATTTAATATCATTAATTAGTATTACAGTAGATACAATTGGGATTACGTCGTATCTCTGTAAGCGGATTACGCCTAATATGCTCGAACATTCCCGGATCTGAAAAGTTTAGTACTAATTACGTTCTAATTAGGATTTCGTGAAAATCAGAACAGTCGTCGTGCTAGTCATTAGGTAATGTTAATTTATGTGTTGTGATTTGAAGCGAAGAAGTATCGGTAGAGTACCGCTGGGTTTTGAGTTAGGTGGGTTTATGGGGTACCTATAAACTCTTGCTGCTCTGTTGGTCTAGTGGTCTCAAGCGCGACTGCTGAGCATGGGGTTCTGTGTTCGGTCCCCAGGTCGGGCAAAGTGTCATTGGGTTTTTCATTAGGAATTTCTCAGTAGCAGGCCAGAGGCTGGATTTGTGCCTGATTACTGGCAATAGGCTCGTCCCCTATTACATAGGACTTAAATATAACTAGGTAGGTATAGGCTAGGTATTCTTATGACGCCCAGGACCGACGGTTTAACGAAAATGATTTAAAAACATATATTTATGATCATCATGTGGTTATTACTAACTTTCATCGTCTTTAACCAAGCCAAGTAGAAGCCTCCATTCTCGAAAATGAACTAACTCACTTCCGTGTTTTATTGTACTTATGCTACTTCAAATTCTAAAGCTCCCATGACACATAATTATTCTCAAACAATATTATAAGGCAACGTAAAACCGATTTTGGTAACACGAGCGAAGCAAAATGTCACATGTAAATACGTAGAGCAGTTATTAAAGTTGGAGCTCCCGACGACCCTATTGACATTCTCCTCGTGTGGAAAGTTCCTGACCGCAGCCCGGGTAACTTTGAGGCAGTCAAAGTATTGTAGTTAGTGAATCATATGTTCTATTGCACTCAGGATTGCGGTCACTGACTCCCCCGCCACTAATCGGCGTTAACAAAACTAGCACTTTATTAAAACTTGTTTCTACTTTAATTATGTGCCCGATAACATTAATGTTTGTGGTGTTTACCCTTAAAAACACGTTACCATAAGCAAATTATTATGATTTGTTTTTATTATAACAACGTTCCCGAAAACACGCAAATGTTTTTGGTGTTTACCCAAAAACATTATTAATTAAGGTTAGTTTGCTTGTCGGTTGGTAAACATGTCGCGTGGGAACTACTTTTTGGATAAGGCATATGTCCTATCCCAGTCCTAATGTAGAAGACGATTAGGTAGTAGAAGTAAGCACCATTACTAGTAATGGACTGCACCCCAATCGTTTAAAGGTACGATAAGAAATCAAAAATTCACGCTATAGCCTTTGGAAACCTGTATGCTAATTATTTTAAGGTATTAAGCGTAATTAATGGAGTCTGACGTCATAGTTCCGAAGGCGATGTATTGACAACCATAACGTCTGGTTTACCCGATACACTTAATGGATATTTTCTGATATTCAATCTTATTATACAGGAGAATGTCACTTAGACTTTATTTAGAGTCTAAGTGACATTCGAGCTGCCCTAGAAATTATTACCAAGAGTGTTATTAGGCCGCAATGTGGCTGTAACCTACATTGTCAGTAAACCGACATATTGAGGTTACATGTTACCAGGAATACAGTAAATATAGCGACTGACTGGAAAACAACGAAGCCTGAACAGTACAGCTATAGAATAACTTCATAAAGAAAACATTATCCAAGTAGATAACACGTTTATATGAACAGAAAACTAACTAATAACTTTGTGGATTATCTAGCGTTCATTGTTTTCCATTTTCTTTGTCGAGGTTTTGAATACTTCGAAATGATTAGTTTAAAGTTAAAACCAAGTCAGTTTTAGTTCTAAAGATAATTCAACCATAAATAAGCAATATGAAACAGAAACTATACCTACCACAGAGTATGACATGTACTTTAGCAAATTAATAATCGATTGAGTAGATCAATCTAGATGTCTGATTGCTATCGGCTGCATAATGTTACAACTAAGAGGGGTCAGCTATCAATCAAATATTTGATCGATTGATTACTCGGGGCAAAGAGCACAGATGTATTCAAGTAACAGATGTGAGTAATTATCATACTGTATGTCTAGTGAGTTTGTTACCATGTTTTTCTGAATATGGTGGCAATATAGTGGCCTTAGAGGCTTTCAGCAGAAACAAGTTTTTCCATTACCCTTTTTAACAAACGAGTATTTTGTTAAAGGTGGACGCGCACAGGTCTGCACCGTACGGGCCGCAGTCGCCGCAGTCATTGCTTTTGTTGACGGTACTGCAGCAAGTGCGGCTTGAATCGGTGTGCGAGGTTGCATAGAACTTAATACAAATAATTTAACAGCAGTTATAGCCTAGTGGTGTGACCGTCGGACTGCCAAGTCATAGGTCTCGAGTTCGAACCCAAAGCACGCACCTCTGACTTTTCGGATTCATGTGCGTACTGTATAATTATCACTAGCTTAAAAACGGTGAAGGAAAACATCGTAAGGAAACCGGCATGCCTTAGAGATATTTCCCGACGGCATGTGAAGCTAAGTCAGAGGCCCAAGGGCGGCATAAACTGTGACACCAGGTTAGTCACTAACCACACGAAAAGAAGCAGACAAAATAATTTAAATGCGGCGACTGCGGCGCGTTCGGTGTAGACAGGTGCACGTCCGCCTTTACTTGATTTAATTAATTTTGGTGAAGTTTTCTCGACATTACTTATTGCTTCTCTATTGAAGTAATTGAGTTTGTTACTACTAATAACATTAATTAACAATCAATTTAACGAATTTTAGTGAACGCAAAGTACCTACCAAGTAATTATTTCTGTCAGTTTTTACATTTTACAAATAATAAGTAAGAAAAAAACTCAACCCCGCATTGTTTTGTGGGAAGTATTTCGGCGCGAGTAAAAGTAGCGTTTTCCCCGCCAAAATAATGTCTTCATTCATGAAATGTTCTCTATTTTGCATGCAAACAAGTTGTCGTAAATACAAATACTTAGGCACTGTGTTTACAAAGCGACTGTGAAACACTTGAGCCGTAATTGAAGAAGCTTAATAAAAGTAAAGAAAATACTAGACTTGAACAAACAAAGGGAACAAATAAACTTTGTAGAAATTTCTAGACTGCGGTACAAAAGTACCGTCTGTACTTATTGTTCCATAACTTCACGGAATTGAAGGAAAACATTGGCTTTTGCATTGGCCCACAAAGTTGTTTGACTTAGTCAAAGGGATCTTACTTAGTATTTATATTGGTGCAATTTCTAGACCGATACGTTAGTATAAAACGTCAGATCAAACGGTAACAAACCGCTACGTCGTATTTGTTTTTCTTGGAGCTCTGTTTACTCGGTAAGGTAAAAGAGCGGCGGTAAACATAGGTACCTGTATACATATTATGTTATCGTGAATGTGTGAAACGTGAATTTTAAAATACATAAGTGAATGTAAACATTTTTATTATCATCTAACGCCTGAAAGCCACGAGCGCTTTTTTATTGCGCGTTAAAAAGTGTGTTAATTGAAGAAATGGCTAGCCGGTGTTGTATATCGCGTGGAACAGGCTTTGTATGAAAACTTGACGGTATCATTTTTTGATTTCTGATTTTCATCCATGAATGATTTCTACGAGTCAACAGTAGGTGCCTCTATGAGTCATGAAATTATTTACGTAGAATTTTCAATTTAATTCTACCTCATTCAGAAACCACGCGTATTTGGAATATAACCCAAAAATTGTACATATCACATTTACTGATGTATCATAAAAATACCAATTCCGAACTTCCACAGTAACACACACCTAAACCAGGACGAGAGACACCTGTTGCTGCTAGTCTTGTTCAGCGGAGCGGCTAACTTCAAGAGACGTTGCTTAGCGATAATGTTGGTACTACCTGAGCGGACTCGTCGCCAATCCGATTAGCGCTGGCGGCCCTGGAAAGAAAAATTGCTCTCGTAAAAAGATTGGAATAAGGCAACAAATGTGTATAATACGACCAGATATTGTGTAATTGTATAAGGTTTATAATGTGTATAATACGACCAGATATTGTGTAATTGTATAAGGTTTATAATGTGTATAATACGACCAGATATTTTGTAATTGTATAAGGTATATAATGTGTATAATACGACCAGATATTTTGTAATTGTATAAGGTATATAATGTGTATAATACGACCAGATATTGTGTAATTGTATAATGTTTATAATGTGTATAATACGACCAGATATTGTGTAATTGTATAAGGTTTATAATGTGTATAATACGACCAGATATTGTGTAATTGTATAAGGTTTATAATGTGTATAATACGACCAGATATTGTGTAATTGTATAAGGTTTATAATGTGTATAATACGACCAGATATTGTGTAATTGTATAAGGTTTATAATGTGTATAATACGACCAGATATTGTGTAATTGTATAAGGTTTATAATGTTTCTTTTCTTGATATTTTATTTAGTCTTGAGGATAAGATAATTTTAAGATGTCGAGAAATCAGGAATATTGACTAAAGATGCAGGCTTTACTGCCACTTATTGTAATCCCTCGGGTGTAAACCCTTTGATGTCTCTTTGTTCTCTTACCTGATGCTCTTTCGACCAGGAGGTGAAAGGATCGAAAGAGGTTGAAAAATTAATGTGGATGGCTTATTCTTAGCCAATGAAAACATAACATCAAAAATTGATAAATAAATAAAAATATAATAATTTTTGGAAACACCACGATATCCAACATTGCAATTTAATTGCAGTTTACTGCCATCTTGTTTTCAGTAAACACTGTTTTGTCTTAAACTTTAGCTCCATTTACACTTTATTACGTTATTATTGGCAATTTGTCAGAGATAATATTGCGCAAATATTATTATTAAAATTCCGCGAATGGTAAGTACTGTGAAGACGTGAGTCTATAAAGTACGTGACGCGGAAACTTTGGGCCTCATTAGCTCGCGACATAATTAAACTTTTTGAAGACGCTGCGAATATGACTGGTAAGTATCTTCGCAATTTTTAAGGAACTGTGTCAAAGTTTTATAAGGAACTGGTAATTTGCATGTACTTACATTTAAGATTTAACATAGTTGTGCGTGAGTAAAGTGGCCAATTCTTTGAGCGTGCTTCTAAGAACGTTTTGTGCATAAAATTATTAAGCACATAATTTAATGGTTAGTCTTTCATGAAATGCTTGGGCGCATCACGATAGGCCGCATTCTACGATCAAACACCGTTCTCTCAGTACTACGTTGAGAGGAGATTACTCAACGCAGTACTGAGAGCTGCGTTTCATAGTTACAAAGTTATGAAGATTATTCACTTCAATGAAGGGTTGCCATCTCTTAAATTTGGCTACCAGAACAAGACGCGTGAAAACTTTAGAGCCCAGAACACGGACATGTCAACAGGTTTTTTTAAACATAGTCAGTGTAATAAAAAAATAGTTGAAAATGTCGCGGCGTGCGGGCACAGTGCGTGTGTCGCGGGCGGAACAAGACTTTAAATTTTTAAACCCGGACTACAAATGAAGCCCCGCCCGGGCGCTCCCCGGATGGCCTCTAAACTAGGACAAATCCGGGGAAACCCGGACGGATGGCAACCCTACTTCAATGTGATCTCTTGTAAAATTTAATTTTTGCACATAGGGACCTACGTAAGGAGTGTCGATATGTTCGTTGTTCGCCTGCATACTTAACTCTTTTGCCGTGTGTACCTACATAGGTACGTCTCTCGTGGACACAATTAGAACTTACCGATAGTTTGTGTACCGATAGCACTGTACTGCTAGAACCGCATGTCCCTAACGGTTTCGGAGATCCGATTATACGAGCCGCTTTGGGTAAACCGGAAGCTCGCCGTAATTAATTATGTGGGCTTGCTAACTAGCAAACGAGCTGTGCCTTGAAACAAAGCAAAGGTTGGCAATAGGCCCAGAAATGTGTATTATTCTATACGTATAAAGTACATTTTAACGATAGTTCTTCTTTGTTTGTTGATTTATTTAAATACTAGTTGTATGCCCATGACTTCGTCTGCGTAGAAGTCGGATGGGTTTTAATTAATTTGCGAGGAACCCTAATTCTGTTTCTTTTTAAAAAAACAAGCACATTATGCTAAGCGCTATAAGCATAGTTACGATCAGTACTTTACTTGGGATAATGAAAATGTAAACTGGCTTTTGCATAGTATTACTTAATTACTTAAACCGTAATTGGAGTTTATCAGTCACAGTTGAACTAAGAACTGCCTAGTTGGTAGTGGGTAAGCGCGACTGCTGATCGTGAGATCCTAGGTTCGATCCCCAGGTCGGGCAAAGTGTTATTGGGTTTTTCAAAAACTTTAAAAACTTCCATTTATTGATCGATTTCATTTCTTTTTTTAACGTTATTGTCCTTTCCATATCTTCTTTGAAATAATAATAAATTCATGATTTTTTTTTAAAGTATGCAGCTACTTTATTCTGGCAATATTTCCTTACTTACAACCGTTCGTTGTGGTGGTCTACTAGAAGGATCAAGTGAATGTTTACGATCTGATATGTAATAGGAGAGCCACATAAGTTGTTTGTGCTCATTATGGGAGCGTCGTAAGTGGTTTGAACAGACTAAGATAATATTAGTCAGCATGACACTAATTAGGTCCTTGTATTAACGTCATTAGCTTTTAAATCGACTTAACAAAATAAGGTTCTCAGTTTGATGTACTTGTATGAAGCATTAGGCATGTGACGATAATCGCAAATATCAATAATCCCAGAGATTTACATACAAATAAGTACGCGTGACCTTTCTGTGAGTGACGCGACTAAGTCGCTAAGTCTGTAACTCCCCTTAAAATTAAATTTATTTCCAAATACTGCTATAATGATTTCGGTTGAACTTTTTGTTTAATTGAATCTGCAACTTTACGCATTAATAAAGCCGCCGTTTAGAGACTTAGAGAAACCTAAATGTATTGATGAGTCTTCTTCTTCTCGTGTGGTTAGTGACTAACTTGGTGTCAGAGTTTATGACGCCCATGGGCCTCTGACTTGACTTCACATACCGTCGAGAAATATCTCTCAGGCATGCCGGTTTCCTCACGATGTTTTCCTTCACCATTTTTAAGCAAGTGATAATTTTACAATATGCACATGAATCCGAAAAGTCAGAGGTGCGAAGTCAAGGCACGCGCCTTGGGTTCGAATTCGAGATCTATGACTTGGCAGTCACACTACTAGGCTAGCACTGCTTTTACTGAAGAGAAAAACATAAAGTTCAAAAAAAAATTGAAAAATTTCGTAGCTACCGTTTATTTTCAAATTGATTTGTTCATTGTGTTACAGGTCGTGGGTTCGATTCGTTTGGGTGTTATTGCATGTGTAGATTTGTGTCTGTAAACGTACCCATGATACATGAGAAACATTCGAGTGTGGCAACATTTTAAAAAAGATACAGAAAAAAATGTATCTCAAGGGCGTACATATTTGCATGCAGAGCTTTATAGCCGTCTTACTGTCTTCAAGGTTACCGCTCTGTGGTTAACAGAATACCGCTGGAATTCTAACATTGTAAGCTTGGATTCATTTCGTTTTATGGCGTCTAAGTTAAATATTGCAGACATCCCAAGTCTTCAAGGGAAATTGTTGCTGTCTCAGATATTATTATGTACAAGGTCAAACATTGAGAGAATATGGTTTACATTTACGAATGTCATTGTTTAATGTCTAGCTGGAGTAACAAGATATGCAAAATTCTTTATAGGCAGTAAAATCCTTGGAGAATTCTACCCTGAACCTTGAAAGATTTAAATACAACATTATTGATTGTTAAGTATTTTAAAGATACTATTTCGCCCTGCTAATAAAATCACATCAAATATAACAGTTAGAACATCTACGCCAAAAAAACTGAATATTTTCAGGAAATTTTAATTTTGAAAAAAAAAATCCTTTTTTGTCTAATCTACGACCTATACTTAGCTCAAATACAAGTTTTACGTTTTAAAATCTAATTTGTCAGAGTATATTTCAACGTGACCCTTGAAATACGCAGACCACAAAGTAAGAACAAAAATACCTACCGTCAAACCTTACAACTTTGCCTATTGATCTAACTTTGCCCAGCAGGGTATTTTTCACAAAAATTGAAAAATATGGAAATATTTTGTAGATTTGTGTGTATAATTTAATCTATGGTAGAAATTTGAATATGTTGCTGGCAACATCTTCAAATTTCTGTAAAAATACCCTGCTGGGCAAAGTTAGAACAATAGGCAAAGTTGTAAGGTTTGACGGTATTTATTCACGACCTATTTCAGACACAACACAGTCACAGCTTTTGGCCTTTCAAAATTATACAAGAGTAGTCGGAAAGGGGGTACTAATCAGTGGACCACTTTAAGTAACACTGATGATAGTTTTATGACAAGTATCAAAATTCGTTTATTTAATTTTATACAGGGTGTAAATGAGACATGTAATTCTTTTAAACCTCGTGATGTACTGCTGACATAGATTAACCAAGCACGGGATACTTTTGGAATCATACATTTTTTTTTACAAGAAATAATCATGTGTTCTTAACGTGAAGCATTTTAGCGTCCCGAGTTAGCACTTCGGTCGGGGCGCTAAAATGCCTTACGTTAAGAACACAATCATGTTTACTACATGTAATTTTTATTTTTATTTTATCCATAGTATCCCCTACTGGGTTAATCTATGTTAGCAGTACATCACGAGGTTTGAAGGAATTGTATTTCAATTTTTTTTCACAATTCGATAGCCCTAATTTAGTTACGATTTCATAAAGTGGAGCTTCAGTACTAATCCGTGACCCCAAATATTTACTAAAATGTGAACAGAGCTGATGATAGATAAATTAGATTTTAGCTTATTTTTTATAATAACACGTGGCTAACTACCAACTGCGCGGTTCATACGATTTGTGACGTTAAGCTGCGCTTACCGCGGCCAGTCTGTGGATGGGTGACCGTTCGTTACACATCGAAACCCCCCCGTGCTTCGGAGAGCACGTTAAACAGTCGGTCCCATCCCAGGTTTCATATGAATACCTATTAGTCGTTACGGGAAGTCAGACGCCAGAAAGTCTGACGACCGGTTTAACTTTGAGATATCGGATTTGCCCAGTCACTGGTTTGCGGAGGTCTGATGGCAGTCACTCCGTGTAAAATACTGGTATTCAGCCGTATCTGGTTAGACTGGAAGCTGACCCCAGCATAGTTGGGAAAAGGCTAGGCAAATATATTATAATCTTATTTTTTATAAAATCTTTGATTATCATATTTCTTTTGGGTAAAGTTGTTGAACGAAAGTTATATACTAATACCCTTTCGGATTAGTACCCTCTGACATTGTATACAGTCCAAATGTTTAAATCTGATTATTTTTCCAAATGAAACGTTTAATTAACTCTTACTTAACTTTAATCATGGTTGAAGCCAAAACTTGAGGGAAAATCCTATTTGTTCGTGTTTTGTTTTCACCATAACTCATGTATATTTAATTTTCATTGTAGAAGTTCCTTCCTTTGTTCTGAATAATTAACTAAATGACTCACATTAACTATTCTTTAATAAGTTGCCTTCAGAGACTTACAAAGAGTACTTAATTTGTTTTGTCTAAACTCGTTTCAGACCTGTTGCTTGGTAGGCTATTCTTCTAGAGCTTTTGATCCATAGAATTTTCAGTTTTTAGGGTTCTGTACCCAAACGGTAAAACGGGACCCTATTACTAAGACTCCGCTGTCCGTCCGTCCGTCCGTCTGTGACCAGGCTGTATCTCATGAACCGTGATAGTTAGACAGTTGACATTTTCACAGATGATGTATTTCTGTTGCCGCTATAACAACAAATACAAAAAAACAGAATAACATAAATATTTAAGGGGGCTCCCATACAACAGATTTTTTTGCCGTTTTTATAGATAATGGTACAGCACCCTCTGTGCGCGAATTCGACTCGCACTTGGCCGGTTTTTTTTATAATACTTAGGTTATAAAATTCTCTCTTAAGCTCAATTTTCCAATGTCGGATAGCGTTTATTTGAGGAATAAGTTAGATGTACTATAACTGCCTCGTTGGTTTGGTGGTGGCAAGCGCGACGGCTGATCCTGAGGTCCTGGGTTCGATCCCAAGGTCAGACAAAGTGCTATTGGGTTTTTCCGTGGAATTCCTTAGTAACAGTCAGTTATATTAGGTTAGATGTATTAACAGAATGTCTATACATAAGCTGTCAAATTATCTAATTTATTCCTAGGATAAGAGTTATCCGATACTGATAAAAACAGCCCTTAAAGATATAACTTACCCATCGCTACGATTGGTAAGCAAAACGATTTGTTTTTGGATAGAAGCGAACAATATAAAAGGTTGTTGGTCTAAAGGTTGTCTGGAAGAGATCGCCTTGCGCGATAAGACCGCCCATTGTGAATTTTTGTATTTAAATAATTTTTCGTGTTATGTTAACCTGGTGTACAATAAAGAGTATATAAATAATAAATAAATAATATAGTTTTAATAGTACCAAGAACTGAGTATGGTAAAAGAACTATCGTCTATGAAGGAGCTCAACTCTATAACCGATTACCTAATCGATTAAAGAATCTAAATCACTTCCAACTTTTAAAAGGTTACTAAAGCACCATGTCTTGAACCAATTTACCTGATTTTAAGATGTCAACTGTTTGCTTTATTGTTTTATTTTTTATTTTATTTTTACTTACCATGACGAAACTGTCGCGTCGTTCACCTAATTATGCTTTCTTTTGTTTTCTCATAGAAGTGAAATAATATGTATTCTTTTTGAGAAATAAATATTTTTAAACCATATATTAGTACCAGGCATTAGATACTCTATTAGATACTTATAAAACTTCACGAGCTACCTTCATTGATATTCTATAGTGTCTTTTGAACTAGTATTTCTGCCAAGTTACTTTACATACCAAAGCAAATACGGCATAGCAAATAGCAATAACCGTTCAAGTCCGTTCATAACGATTGGTTGTTGTGCTGGAAATATCACGAGCAGTGACTCGTGTAGTGTACCGTTTGTTTTTATATGACTAGCTGCAGTATCTCTGTATATTATACCAAGTTATAGCCAGGGTAAATTCGCCAGCGCTTTTGAATCACTAAAAAGATAGTAATATTGTTATCGGTAGCTGGTAACACTGGACAATGTTGACATAGGAGGGTAACCGTCAAGATTAATCAACGTACCCGAAGTTATAAAAACAGTAGTCATTCGACGGAGCAGAGGATTCCATGTCGAACAGCTGAAGAAGTCTGACTTTTTATATCTGATTTGTGTCTTTATTTTCTGATCTTGTGTAAATTATTATATTGTGATATATTGTGAACTAGCTTCTGTAACTAATCACTAACCTTATTAAAAGTACTCTCAGTGGTGGAGAGTCTATGTTGGTTTAATTTACTTTATTTACCATGCTCCCAATCGTGACATACTGATATTAGCTATAACTGTAATGGTAGATTCACCCCTATAAGATTCTGTTGTATGTATTTTATAATATAACATAACATCACGCCTGTATTCCCCAAAGGGTTGGGAAGAGATCTATAGTACACCCTCATTTCGCCGTTATGTTTAAGTCCCATGTAATAGGGGGCGAGCATATTGCCATCAACCGGGCACAAACCCAAACTCCGGGCTGCCACTGAAGAATTTCACACGGAAAAACCCAATAACACTGCCTGATCTGGGGATTGAACCCAGGACCTCACGATCAGCAGTCGCGCTTGCCACCACTAGACCTAAAAGATAGTCTATACTTAAAAAAAGTTCTTCGTGGCGAAGGCTCTACTAAAATACAGCCTAAAGTTTTCGATATCAACTGAAATGAAATTTTTGATTTGGTAGGTATATGACTAGATTGACGCCGTCACTCGTTAAAATCCATGTACCATACAATAATAAAAAGCATCTTTACATAGTATAAAACAAAGTCGCTCCCGCTGTCTGTCTGTTCCTATGTATGGTTAGATCTTTAAAACTACGCAACGGATTTTGATGCGGTTTTTTTTAACAGAGTGATTCAAGAGGAAGATTTATATGCCCCACATTAGTATCTAAATTGCACCCGTGCGAAGCCGGGGCGGGTCGCTAGTTTTAATATATAGGTAAATGGGACATTAACATTCTCCTTTGCAGATCATAATAGAATAATTTTACATTTAAAACGTGTCCAAACTAACTTCTCCTGTTTATTACGATAATAAATTCTAGTAAAACTTGCAAATTCCATATGGGACAATAGACTTAACACTTTCACAACTTTACATAACATTCCCCAGCACATTAAAGTTTAGTTTAACACAGAATTAATAAAACATTGAATTCTTAAGTTCCCTCTGGGTAATGTGTGTACAAACTTATTAAACAATACCAGTTCACTGACTTGCTGTTGACCGTCCTTCGTGTCGTTAAACACGATCCAACGCGAGTCGACATTAAAAAACAAACCGTTTAATAAATTCCACTCGATTGACGCCGTCACTCGTTAAAATCGATGTACCATACAATAATAAGAAGCATTTTAATATAAATGGAACATTCACATTCTCCTTTGCAGATCATAATAGAATATTTTTTATTTCTATAAAACTGCCTCGTTGGTCTAATGGTGGCAAGCGCGACTGCTGATCATGAGGTCCTGGGTTCGATCCCCAGGTCGGGCAACGTGTGATTGGGATTAGCATCCCGAAGTTTGGATTTGTGCCCGGTTAATGGCAATAGGCTCGCCCCCTATAACATGGGACTTAAACATAACTGGCGAAACGAGGGTGTTACTAAAACATCTCTGCCTAATCCTACGGGGAATACAAGGCGTGATGTTTTGTTTTGTTATCTTTAGATATAATAAAACAAAGTCGCTCCCGCTGTCTGTAAGCTTAAATCTTTTAAACTACGCAACGGATTTTAACGCAGTTTTCAGCAATAGATAGAGTGATTCAAGAGGAAGGTTTATATGCCCCACATTAGTATCTACATTGCACCCGTGCGAAGCCGGGGCGGGTCGCTAGTGTTGTATAAAATGTAAGTTACGTAAAGATGAAAAATATTGTTACAGTACCAGATACTTTTTATCACAGAGCGTCGTGCAATCTGGATACACTTCGTGTTAAGAGAGTCGGATGACGCGCGTGGTAGACATAATAAAAGGAAATCAAAGCCATTGTGCGTTTTATTGGTCCTAAATTTATTTTAGTGCCGAGCCGAAGGCGATTCACGCTTACATCGAAACATATAACACAAACGTTCCTGTTTTCAGCTTCGAAAACTGTGAACAGGGTAAAAAACGAAGTTAAACTTGTTCGGAAGTGCTAAAAATGTTATGATTATATCAGACGCCCGCCTAATTCGATGTTTTTGACATCAAAGCTACCAACTTGGTAAAGTTATTTCAAGTTAGCAGTTTGATTTATTTAAAAGTAAAAGTGTCCGTGTTCTTGGAAACTTATTAAGATCATCATGGGATTCGCGAAATTTATGACGAGCACAGATAAAGTTTACGAATCCGTATGACGCTGAATCATTAATCTTCAGATTTTCTTATTGCGCGTTTACTTTTACAGACATTTTCTGTCATTTAAGGAGAGTGAATTCACGCTTGTGATCTTTCGCGGGCTAAGCAGAGGTACTAAATTAAATTCAGCCAAAGGGATGATTTTATATGAAATAAAATATATTTTTATAATTTGAGGTTAACAGGCGTATCGCTTGTACAGCAAGAGGTACAGGCGATACGTTATAGCCCGAAGCTTATTAAACATTCATTGGTCAAATGTTGAACGACTACTGAGCGCAAAATTTTCTATGGTGGTATGTAACCCAACATATTTCAAAGCTATATTTGAAATATTCTCGGGTTATTCACCTATACAGAGTAAATATCTTGTAAAATCTAACTTAGTCTACCTAAAGCTTTAAGCACAGCAAGTGGGATAGGAATATTAGGGCCTGTATTTGTAAGTGTCGTTTTGATATCACTTGAGCTGATGATACGATAAATTAAAAATTGTCGAATGTATTTTCAGATGACGTTAACATGTTAACAGCATCTTTTGGGATGCTGCTCCTAGGCCGCCATGTTGGGAGGGGTTCTGACCAATAGCCCGTCTGTTCGGTGAAAAGTACTCTATAATACAGCACACGTTCTAGTTTTATACAACACTGTTCATCTGTTAAGGCGTATTTGAATAACAAAATGTAAACATCCAAACTTTCGCATTCATAATATTAACGAGATGTTTCCTGTTCAACTTTTCGCAGCTAAAGCACGGTTTATTTTTTTATCCAATTTCTTTTGACATTCAACTTTCCTGAATTCGTGTGACAAATAAAATTGACGATTTTCACGACTTAACGTCAGAGGATTTCCATTTAATTTCCACCAACGCATTGTACAGTAGGTGAACGAAATGTTATACACCATAAGGTTTATTTTTGCTTGCCTAGTGCAAGAAACAACCCCTTTACCGACTACGTATTGCCAACACTATAGGAATGAAAATACAAGTATTTTTTGACAGGGTATTAAACATTTTAATGGTGGCATGACAACCACTAGTAAAGTGCGCGCAAGATAACTCTGCGCGCGGCCAAAATCGGAACTAATCATGTTCCGCCATAATGTTGCCGTTTTATTAACTTTGTCACTACATCTACCTGATTTTAGGAATAAAAGAAAATATAATAATAAAGATTATAATAGACCTCATCAGCCGATAATAATCATACTGCATTCTTATTCACTCACGGCACATTTATAACCTTAGTTGTTTTCCTTTGCAAATTACGTAAAAATACGAATTAATTTAATTGATAGGTAGTAAATTTAAACGTACATAACTTAGCTCAATAAAAATATAATAAACAGCAAGAGGGCTGCCCAATTTTAATGCTCACGATTATACTACTTTTCCTTGAAAAGTAGGACTTTACATTTTTGCGATCATGGCAACATTTAGCACGCCCTCCGTCGCGCGCAGACTTATCTTGCGCGCACTCTAATATCAATTTATTTAATCGTCGATTTGCTTGATGTAATGGTTTTTATAACAAAACTCCTTAAATCAAATCAAAGACATTAAATGACACTGCTACGTCTTATGGAGGCAAAAGGCAATTTTGATCTTTGCTACCAAATAATTAAACATAATTTTCTATGCATTGGTCTGTTCTGTTCAAGAGTTTGAAAAGGTACAATGTGCCCGCCTTGTGGGAAAGGAATGAATATGCAAACTGACGTACCTATTTATTCCCCTACTGGTACCTCACACGTAATATAATTATGTATTTGTGTCCACAATACGACTGTGGTTTGAGGTTGTAAAATTAACTTAAAACCATTCAAAAGTTTTATATTCAAAGAGAAATCGACTATCAGTACAATTAACTATGTATATTAATAGACTTAAGTGGTCGTGTTCCAAGAAGTCAACTCATAAATCATTCTTAGTTTAATATAGATAATTATTATCTACTAAATACATTGAAGATTAATCTGGGACTCGACGGTGATGAATTATAAAATCAAATTAATCAGATTCTGCACGCGTAATCTAGCAAGGAACAGTTCGTAGTAATCACAACCCAGCACAACATCAGGCAAATACGTCGTAGAACAATATTATGCTAACTTGCATAAATATTTAATGTACACACTTGCGCAAACTTGCATATTACTTATATTGCTATCTACTTACACAGTAATATTTATATGGTACAAATAACAAAATGACGTCTCATAAACGTATAATCCTCGTTGGTCTAGTGGTGGCAAGCGCGACTGCTGACCGTGAGGTCCTGGGTTCGAACCCCAGGTCGGGCAAAGTGTTAGTGGGTTTTTCCGTGTGGAATTCCTCACTAGTAAACCGGAGTTTGGATAAATGTCTGGTTGATGGCAATAGGCTCGTCCTCTATTACATGGGACTTAAACATAAGAGCGAAATGAGGATGTTACTATACACCTCTGCTAAACTCTTCGGGGAATACAGGCGTGATGTTATATGTTATGTTATGTAAACGTATAATTTACATGAAAAATAAAAAGGTAGATAGATTGAGAAATGAAGAGATTAGACAAAGTTGCGGTTTAAAAGATGATGTAGTGACAAAAATTGAAAGGAGTATGCTTAGGTGGTTTGGTCATGTTGAGAGAATGAGTGAACGGCGATTAACAAAAGAAATTTATAAGGCGGATGTTAATGGGAACGCCGGTAGAGGACGTCCTAGAAGGACATACATCGATGTTATTGGTGATGTTCTTCACAAAGGTCAGGTGCGTAGTACTCTCAACCGGCGTGCGTGTATGACAAGATGTATGAATGTGGATGAAGCGAAAGGGGTATGTAAGAGTCGTAGCATGTGGCGTTCTATAGTTTCTGCCTACCCCCATGGGAAAAAGGCGTGAGTTTATGTATGTATGTATAAAAAGGTAATACAATTCTTTAAAAAGGAGAATGGGCCTTTTGGTCTACCCGTCCTCTAGCAATGAGTGATATATCAATAGAAAGGTTATTTTAAGTAGAACATTTTTTTGTATTACAGCTACTGTCAATTATTAGTATTTATGGAGTTAAAGCTCATTATTGCTATTTATTATCTTTTTTACATGTTTTGTCATAGGATCTTTGTCATAATAATTATTTAAGATACCTACCATACGTAACACACGTAACATTGAATTTCCCGAAGGGGTAGGCAGAAGTGTATAATGCGCCCACGTTTGTTAAAGGTGTTATAACTCCGAAAATACTAACAATTGACTTAAGTTGTGTTAGTACCAAATGTTTCGCTTATTTAGACCTTTCTAATACAAAGTTCTCCTTTAAATGGTGAAGCTTCCACCTTAACGTAACTCTTGCCCGGCTGGAACGTCCAATCTCGCCAATTTGTCCGACTAAGCAGATGAACCTCCCAGAGTCCGCTGCAAGAGATCATTCGAAAAAAATGTGCATATTTCATGTAGAGGCATTAAAGTACTCCCGTTCGGTTTCATTGTTAAAAAATACGAGGCCATTCAAAGCAACTTGTTGATATTAAGCCGCGGAAAAATATTGCTGGGGACCTTTTGTTTTTTCCCATTGTGACCGTTGTGCGTTCAAAGTGTTTAGGAAATGTATGGGCAAATGGGAAACAGAAAACTGCCATAATTTTCACGCGTGAAATATTTTATTCTTTGTGTTTATTTATGGGGTTGCTAGGTAATATTTTGGTGTAATTCGTAATAGTTTACTGGGTATTAGGTAGTTTTATTGCTAAACTGCCTCGTCGGTTTAGTGGTGGCAAGTGCGATTGGTGATCGTGAGGTCCTGGGTTCGATCCAGGTCGGACAAAGTGTTATTGGGTTTTTCCTTGTGAAATTCCTCAGTAGCAGCCCAAGGTTTGGAATTGTGCCCGGTTTATGGCAACAGGCTCGCCCCCTATAACATGGGACTTAAAATAACGGCGAAATGAGGGTGTTATTATAGACCTCTGCCTAACCCTTCGGGGAATACTGGCGTGATGTAATTACTAAACCTAATTCAAAATGGAAAATAAAGTCTTTTCAGATTATGACCTTATTTAATTTTCCCTAGTTTACCAAGCTAAGGAGCTTTAGAACTGAAAACGGCAACCTTCATTAAAAATACTGTATCGATAATAATCCAGTGAAATACAAGTAATTCGGTTACAATAATATCTGGTTGTTAATTTTCCTTTCGATTCCTACAAAGGTCTTTGAAATCCTAATTCTGGATCAATTTCAATTTATTCTTTACTTAACTTGCCTATAACAGTAATAATACTTTTTTTGTTCAATTAATAATAAAAGCTATACCCAGTAGTATCTAATTATCCAATATAAAAAATTTCTTCCATTTTAAATAAACTGTACTATAAACTTTATCTTTCTATGTGTAACGACTGTAAGATAAAAATAGCCGTGTGTTTCGGAAGGGCGTTTATTCGGGCGGAATATTCACGGATTGGCCACAACAATGTCCGCCATTTGCATCAGTGGACCTGTCTCCTGTCGTACGAATAACTGCCTACGTATTATGTACCCCTGGTACTTGTTGCTATGCCACTGTCTATGAAGGTACGGGGTTTTACACAGAATATATTTTATCGAATCTTAAATCGGCATCATTGTTTGAAACTAAGTTGGATCCGTTGTTACGCCAAACGTTTTGCAAAAAAGGCATCCATATTTTTTATACCTTTTTGTTTCTCTTATCGGACATTTTATTTTTGTGAATTCAAGATTCAGACTTTTTGCATCTTAAATTTAAGGTAGGCTCTTTTTTGCCTATTTTAAATTTTAATTTTGGAGAAAGCATTCTGTACGAACCTTATTACATTCGTAATATATTTGCTCTTTTTCCACATTTTCATAACGCTTCAAGCCAAGTTGAATATTTGATCATGTTTCGTTACGGCCATGCATAATAAATTAAGATATGCACGAAAATGTTCTGTGATTTTAACAGATAAGTACGTGATTTTCCGTTACCCAATATCATTAATGTGGTAGCTAATTAATTAATGACGTTCCAGAGCACACCTATTTTATATACACAACAATGAGTTCCGAATAAATGAATGTATCTTCCACCACATACAACATTCATATCATATTAAAAACAGATGTCAGTAAATATTTATACAATTCGGCGCAGTGTCGTAGATCACTCGCAATGTTAACAAATTTTTACTTTGGGAAAACAATACGTCAGTCCGTTGTGTAGGACGGTCGTCAAAAAGACAGTAGGACAAAAATACCGTTGGGCGAGTTGTTTGGAAAACAAAATCCCCTTTGAATATTTAACTTCAATCAGAATGGAATTCTACGTTCAAATGGCGCAGTAACATTGATAATGGTAAGCTATTCGGTCGCAAGCCAGACCGAGCCAATTAATCTTGCGAGACCGTTTGATCTTTTGCTTTAGAATTAATTGTCGAAAGAAAATGAAGATTCGCTTTAAGCTATCGTAGCTGACGTTATAGAAATTGTGTGATTACATTTAATAGTGAATGGCTTGAGAACTAATTATTAATATTGCACTCGCAAGACACTTTGAGAGATTATCTCCATCGGTGTTGAGCTGAAAATATATCGTATTAAACAACATAGTACAAAATTCTTTGGTAGTTTTTTGCAAGAAAAGGTAACGTAGAACTTGTAACACAAGTGTGTTTTGAACACAAAATGGTTGGAATGCCATGGGAAATCAAAATATCCGCTAGTTCTACAAAGAAACTGATAACAATTAATTAAAACACTCTTATATTCTAAAAGTACGCCTATAAATATTAGACGATCCCCAAAATAGCTATAACCTTTATTATAATAATGATTGTCTTTCTTTAGGCAAGTAATTATAATATCTTGAAAAAATTGAAGACTGGAAATCTGTTAATAGGTTTTTGTAAAACCCTCGTGTTCTTCATGACTGATTAAACTGGTTTACATTTTTAAAGCACGTAGCCCTTACTAACTTATTTAGCATTTAAGTTCTACACGCACAGTCGGCTTCTTGCAAACCAAAGAATGATTTTATAATAATACGTTTATATGTGTTTTTTATTCACTAGATTATAGCTCAATTTATTATCGACATCCAATTAACAAATTACTCCCGAGACTGATAGGCAATTATGTATATCGAACCAATTAACTTGCAAACAAATTTTTGGTCAATCGTCAATCGGGCAATATTTATGCAATTTGCGAAGATTTAATTTGGTCGAATATAAAATATTATTATAATTTTGAGAAGTTTAATTTTGGTGAGTCATGTGTTTTGTGTTTTAATATGAAATTCAGGTATATAATCAAAGATAAAATGATTCGTGTTAGTCCGGGTATCATTATGGCAGAGAGACTGGGTGTACACAAAGGCAATGAAATCCGTTGTTAGCATTAACTGCTTGGAACTCAGTCACTCCGGCGCTGCAGGCAACACGTGCACCCCAACTTTATGTTTGTTTTAGTAATCCGTTCTAATTATGAACGAAGGTACGGTTTTGAATTCAGTTACATGAAATTAGCTTGTCAGTTTGTCAGCGTCAGGAAAATGTGGAGTGGTATGATCTATGTTAGGTTTGGGATTTGGTTATAATTTTGATTCAGTGTTACTGCCTCTGTTGCTGTTACCGTTAGCTTGTAACATCCCGCTGCCGGTCAAAAGCCTCCACCTTGATTTTCAAGGCGTAAGGGAATAATATACTAGGTAATTATAATAGGTACCTACCTGTTATGGTTGATAAATTGTACATAATTTAATTTAATAATTACGTAAGTTCTGCCTTTTTTGTTCGTTGGAAAATTCTCATGAATGTCCCTCGCCCGGGGAAGGCGGCGAGGGGGTCTGCCGGTCTCTTACCGGCTAAAAACCAACGGTGTTCCTTCTCCTGACCGTTTGACCGGGGTCGCGGGATTCGCAAAAGCATGCACCGCAACCCCCGGCAGACGTAAGTTCTGCCTAGCCTTTTTCCCAACTATGTCGGCGTCAGCTTCCAGTCTAACCAGATGCAACTGAACACCAGTATTTTACAAGGAGCGACTGCCATCAGACCTCCGCAGCCCAGTTACAGGGCAATGCCGATATACCAGGGTTAGACTGCTTGTCAGACTTTCAGGCTTCTGACTTCCCGTAATGGCTGCCATTGATATTCGGTTGGCACCCGGGACCGACTGTTAAACGTGCTCTTCGAGGCACGGAGGGGTCTCGATGTGTAACGAACGGTCACCCATCCACAGACCGACCGCGGAAAGCGTAGCTTAACCTCACAAATCGTATGCACTATATGTGCAGTTGGTAACTAGCCACGAGCCCCTCCTAATAATTATGTAAGTAATTATTAATTAAAAAATATTGCAACTATCCTACATTATTTGTGTGTTTACGTTATTCACATTATGTGTGTACGATATTCAGGATATAGAATAATCAAAACAATCCGACGTTTACTTTAATCTGTTTGACTGACGAGCGGTTTCAAATAGCACAAAGAAATACTTAGTACGGTAGAGTTATACGTAGAAAAACGGAGCGGTAAATAAAAACAGATGAACTAAACTAAACCAGCCACGTAAAACGGACCACCACCGGGATGCAGGCTGGAACTTTATATAAAAACGTATGTTTACTTTTTCAACTAGTTTCCGGTAAACAAAACGTTTTATTTTGTTTTGTTTTTCAAAGTGGATGCAGATATAAAATGTAGGAATAGTTGATAGAGTAGCTATTTGTAGAATAACTATTGGGTGAAAAGAAATACACTGATACATAACGCTCCTACACGGAGGTTTTAAAAATTAATAAAATTTAACACATAAAAATTATATTTTTAAATATAAGAAAAAAAAACAATGTTCATTTAAACATATAAAAAATAGTAGCCCACCAGTAACGGGAACAGGGTCCAACTACCGGTGGTCAGGGCCTCAGAGAGATGAACTTCTTACGCGCCGTTACCAGGAGTAGGTACCGCTTTTTTATCAGACCCTTGATCAAGTCGCTTAAAGCGCAGGCCACACCGCCAGCTAGCGAGCGAGTGAGCAAGCCGGGCGAGCCTCGTTTCACCTCTTTTCATACTTCGGTTCATACAGCGAACTACAAAGATAAGCTACGTCAGCGATACAAACGATGCGAACGAAATATCCAGCGATGCCAGCGATGCTATCGTTCACCTAGTTAGCGTAGCTTAGCTCTGTAGTTCGTGGTGTGAACCGAAGTATGAAAAGAGGTGAAACGAGGCTCGCCCGGCTCGGTCGACCGCCCGCTAACTGGCCGTGTGGCCTGCGCTTAACAAGAGCCTCATACATAACATTATTATTAACATTTGTTACAAAACAAAAATCTAAACAAAACGTAGAAGTTATAATAATGTTACAGTGTTTTATGACGTTATAAAAGATTTTATAACCTCAGTGTGGAAGCACCATTATGTATCACTGTATTACTTTTGACCTATAGTTATTCTTACATAATAATACTCTTCACTTTTGTTTAAAACCAATTTGTCGAGGAATTTAAATAAAATCAGTTTTTTGATATTTTAAATTTTAAACATTTTCATTTCAAGCTCTCTCTTGTGAGGGCTTTGTAAAAAGCTCACATATCCTCTACGAATTTCGTGACTGACGTACACTGTAACACTGTAATAAAGATATTATTCCCATAGTTACAATCCCATAGTACGTAAAAATAATATTCCTGCGGACAGATGTGGTAGAACGGATGACCGATGACATCAACTTGTGCGATCGCAATAGATAGGTACGAATCGAGTTGTGGCTGAAGTTTCTGCATCGTCAACGTACCGTGTGTGAAAGGGAGCATCCGTATTACCTAATGGATAGACACCAGTAATGATCGGTTGAAAGACTCCGTCAGCTTTTAATTGGAGATTAAGGACTTTAATCTTTGATATTATTATGAGTTGTTTATTGGGACTTATGAAATATATGATTCGAAAATAAAAGAAGGGTGGAAAGTGAAGAAAAATCATAACAACAATATCAACAATATCATAACATAAGGGTTAGTTTTAGGTGATTGAAACTTAAAGAATTCAACTAGGGCTTGTATTAATAAAAAGCTCGCATTTGAGAGATCCCTCTTAAAGTGCAGTTTTAACATGACATGAGAAGTATTAAAAAAAAGTGGTCAAATTAATTCTACTTTATGAAATGAGAGCTGTTTATTAAAACGGGTCTAAGTATGTTATATTTAATCTTGCAGTAAAAATTTGTGAATGTGTTAGAAAAAATAAAATTAAAACAGCATTGCATTAACATTTCCCAATCTAGGTGTCTATTAACGCTTTATATTTAGAATCTAATCTTAGATAATTTATCTATTTATAGATAGCTGTACCTGTAGAACAAACATGCATGTCAATTACAGAAGCTATAGTCCGCAAAGCTACGAGAACAATGGACACATACATGTCTTGTGATCTGTCTGACACGGTATACGATCATGACGAGTATAACATGAGCGACCCAGTATATGTTACATTTACATGTATGTACGAGGTATATATTGGTAGACATTGTGATGAATTTTGCAAACGATACCAGTAGGTTTTACGGCAGTTGCCACATGTAAAATACTGATATTCCTTCGCATTTGGTTAGATCGAAAGCCGACCCCAATATATTTGGGAAAAGGCTAGAATGATGACAAGCAGTTTTAGTATACTAGATCAATAGTCGTTGCTACTTGAAATATTAAACGTTTTCACTGTTTTGCATATTGCTCTATATGCGTACACTGTACGTGCAATACTAAAGAGTACGTGACACAAAAGAGTACGTAAAATCGTAGCGCCAATAGTCATAAATGTATGGACATTATAAAATTCAAACTATAAAAATAACTTCTCTGGTATAACTTTGATACTAACGGCCAAATACTCAAACGCTACTCAATTTTAAGTTGCCGTTAATTTCGTGCTGTCACTGTCTTGTCGCCTTGGAGTGACAGAGACGGCACGAGACTTATCTGCAACTTTAAATTGAAATGCGTTTGAGTATTCAGCCGTTAGTTTTATTAATTTTAAATCAATTTGAGCGTTTTAATAAACATTGATTATAAGAGTATTGAAGATAATATAGACTTTTATGTGGACCTGTAATTGAGGCTGCGAGAGCAAAAACGGCCTAAGTAACATTTTAAAAAAAAGCCAATCTGCGTTAAAGCTTTGTTTTTTAAAGAACCAAAATGACTAACATTGATTTTTCGAGCTACCAAGAGATGGTATTAGTAACACATTTATTGCATTAGAAACTGAAAGTCTTTACGGCAAAATAAAAATACAAAACTCAAAAATTTCAAAATTAATTGCTTTGAATATCTCCTGAAGACAAATCAGTATATAGGCCGTTCTTGCTCTCGCAGTCCCAAGTATACTATACCTACATAATAAAATCTATGAAATTCATCACAGAACCACCTAGATTATCCATGTACATGGACATGATAATTCAGGAGCATCATTAACATTGCAAATAGACTATCGCAAATTAATATAACCACGTTTAGCAAGCAGGGTGGTTAGATGTAGTACTGCAATCGGATCGGCGACCGCAGAGGATTCTTTATTTTGGTAGGTACATCAATTTCAATATAGTAAGTACAAAAAGGGGAGTAGTGTTGATAAATAGAACAAAAATTAAAACTTAACTAGACAAGATAATGTTCCTATTATTGTGGTTAGTAGTTACCATTCATTCTGTCTACCTTTTTCCAATTGTGTTGGGGTCAGCTTCCAGTCTAACCAGATGCGGCTGAATACCAATATTTTACACGGAGCGACTGCCATCAGACCTCCGCAACCCAGTTACTGGGCAATGCCGATATCCTAAGGTTAGACTGGTTGTCAGACTTTCGGGCTTCTGACTACCCGTAACGACTGTCATAGGTATTCATGAGACAGTATAGTACCGACGGTTTAACGTGCTCTTCGAGGCGCGGAGGTCTCGATGTGTAACGAACGGTCACCCATCCACGGACTAACCGCGGCAAGCGTTGCTTAACCTCACAAATTGTATGATCCGCACGATTGTTAATAAGCCACGAGCTCCTATTACAGTTACCAAACTATTCAAAATTATACTGTAGGTAAATGTGGTTCTTGTGTTAAATGTTGACCTCCTAAATATTTGTGTGAAATCTGTTCAGGTTTCATGTTAGGTAACGTTTGACGCGGTAACCGACTTACTCCTAAAATTACCTTCAAATATTTGGTTAGAAATTTTCATGTTGAGCTTTCATAGTTTCAAGTAACTAAACGCAACATTGTAGCCTTTTGAGCATACATCTTTTATTATACTGTTTAGTTATGGATTAATGTTAATAAGGTTTCAAATATTTCAATCAATCATTCAACTCAGCCTGTCGCAGTCCACTGCTGCTCATACACCTTTCCCAAGTTGCGCCACATCACTCAGTCCTCCACCTTCCGCATCCTGTCTATCCCAGCGACCAGCACCAGTAAGGTTTCAAAGTTCATCATCTATTCATTCAAGTCACCATCATCGTCAGCTAATCACAGTTTCCTGGTGTAGTACATGAAGTTTCTTCTAAAATACGGTACAGCCACGCTGGCCATTTCATTCTTTCTTCCTTTAAATCAAGATCACCCCGGCCACAGAGATCACGTTAGTCCCTGTTGTCATACAAATAATCATGGATGTCATTCTGTGCAAAATATTAATATTATGCTATGTATGGTTAGACTGGGAGCGGGCCTCTACAATCTAGAAAGGACTGATGATGAAGGTCCCACTCCAGTTGAATAGAATATCAGGTTAAGAAAATGCTAAAAGGAATATCGCCTATTGGTTGGTATAACCTTGAATGTATATATTGTTAGACCAGATATATTACTATTTTTACACAATTTATGATCGTAAATCCAATGCTTCGTTCACCTCTGAGTGTTTTCTGACGTAACAAGAAAACCGTTCTAAATTCAATTTATCTTACAACTAAAAGAAAACGATCGTAAACGATAAGTAATTTATATTCTTTATAGAAAAAGTAATTGAAGGAACCATAAAGATGATCTTAGTAATTGCAAGTAGCCATATAATTTGATTCAGGAACATTTTTTATCTGAGGTCCCGAAGCAAAGAAGTAAAAAGTGAAATTATTCGGACATTTCCTTACATTTTTATTACGAGGGACACGGTTTGATGGCAATTTAAGGTTACACTGCTTGCTTTTGAAGGCCAAAGAGTCTCTTAGGGAATATATTACGTAATTTCATTGACCAAAAGTTAAGACCTTTTCATAAATTCTTTCTAGGTAAGTTTTATATTTGTAGAATGCATTATGTTTTTTTATCAATAGGTTGATGTCATATTATATCGCGTTTATAGCTCCTCTAATATCCTAATAATTTATGGCGGTCTATACGATCTTCGGGCTCGTATTCCTAACGTGGTGTAGTCCATTAAAATTGTGCCCTTAACAACGTAACAATATTACTTTTTGATGTAAGTACCCTATAATATAATAACGTCGAAGCGAAAGTACGTCTACTACGGTGAACAAGGAGGAAAATAATTTTCACTCTGTTTCATTAATAGCATTTAAAAAAATGTAACTACAAGCTAATTTAGCGCTGGGTGAACATTTTATAATAGATTGGCAGAAGTATTTCTTTAATTTACAGTTCTAGTCTTTTTAATTCAAATGAAGCCTCGGTAATTATAACACCCCAGATGAATCGAAAAATATTTATAAAACCATTCATCTAACATCTAACTTGCTACACAAAGCAACGAAAAAATTAATTTTGAATATAAATGGAAAGATATTTCAAAAGGAATAACGTAATTTTCTTTAATAAAACAGCGGTACCACGCCCTGTCCATCGTCCGGTAGTCAAATGGTAACAGTAATAGAAAAGTCTTCCACTGACTGAACTTAACTGTGGGCGTACCCATTGAATCACGTGTGGGATTCTAGAATCCTAAAATAATATATAGAAAGGTCATTTAACATTGTAATGAAATTTTAATCATGTATCTACAACCCACATGCAGCCTACAAAAAGGCCGACACGAGTTATGAAAAGAATTTCATACCATGATAGGTAAAAATTGAGGGCACGCTATGGACACCTACTGAAAGTCAAAACATTCGGATTTGAATATTTACTTTGATATTCTGTCTCTTTCTAAATACACTACTTAGAAGAAGATAGAATATTTGAAGAACTCTGGAACAAAAAGTGTCGTTTACACTTTAAATTTTTGTTCAAAAATCGAAGTTTTTTTCATGATTAGGTCTGTTTACCTTGCAAATGTTACTTTTTGATCAGAATGTAACTTGCGAGATACTATTTTCTCTTAAATAAGGCACTTTTTGAACCAAATCGTTCAGAAATCGATAAAATCCAAAGCTTAAAGTCCAAAGAGAAACAAAATAGATTCGAGCCAAAAGTGTAAATGACACTATTTATTCCTGACCTCCTCATTTAATTTGGTAATATATCTCTTTCTACATAGGATATTTAAAGAGACAGAGTTCTACAGTAAATATTTAAGGCAAAATGTCTCAATTTTTAGTAAATGTTCGTTGCGTGGTCTACATCTTTCATGTTTCATACCAAGTCATTTTAAAAACATTTTCTCTTAACTCTATAACCAATTTAAGATTGCCAACGTCGAAAGGCGAAGTAGAAGTTGTTCTTACAAGTTAATAATAGATGGTAAACTTGTGCAACGTTCTGGGACGGGCGATAGGGTGCACCACATACATCGTTAACCGTGAACTAGTGTGGTACTGTAAAGTTTGATACGCCTTTGTATTACAAGTTAAATAGGAAGTTTCTACGTGTAATCGTGATGATTTTGCATAGCAAATTAACCTTACTGATGAAATTAATTTAAGAAATATACAAGGTTAGTCGGAAAGGGGGTATTAAGCCGAAAGGGTGTTAAAGTACCCATAATAATGGATAACTTTTGTTCTACAACTTTCCCCAAAAGTCATTAGTTTAAGAGGAAATAGCCTTTCAAAGATTTCATAAAAAATACGCTAAATTCTATCTATTCTCAGCTGTGTTTACATTTTAGGTGATATTTCGGGTCACGGATTAGAAACTCCATTCTTTGAATTAGTAACTAAAGCAGGGATGAAGAATTTATGAAAAAACTTTTTTTTTAATGTTTTTTTCTTTCAATTTTGAAATTTTAACACTTTCTTTAAACCAATCATCAGTGATACATTAAGTGGCCCGCGGCTTAGTACCTCCTTTCCGACTAACCTTGTATATACAGCATGACAGGTTAGTCGCTTTACATCCGAAAACCATGAACTCTGCTCATTTTTTATTTTTTTATTTATAATGGGTTTACTCTTGACTCTAGTCAAGGTCAGAGGAGACAGAGACAAAGTCTACGATGGAATGAGCTTACCCAGAAGAAGCCTGTTAACTCTAACTTTGAAGAGATTCAGGTTGAATGCGGTCGGGAACACAGACGCAGGTAGTGAGTTCCACTCTTTTGCAGTGTGCATTATGAAGGATGTTTGGAAGCGCTTAGTGCGAATTGGTGGAATGGCAACTAATCATAATCTTGTACAACTTTTACTATCAGACGAACTCTGAATAAGTGTAAACAAATCTGTCCATACATTTTGTCAAGCAACAATGATTATTTTGTACGCAACAACAGACTTATTTTCAGGAATTTATAGTTTGTCCCATAGTAAAAGTTGTACAGAATGTGGAGCAGAGTTCATGGTTTTCGGTTGTAAAGCGACTAATCAGCCATGCTGTATATTGCCAGCAGTCTCAACGGCGTGCAAAAAGGTTGGTCACGGAGGGCCAACCTTGTAGGACCATTTTTTTTTCTCGTTGGAAAATCCTCATGGATGTCCCTCGCCCGGGGAAGGCGAGGGGGTCTGCCGGACTCTTACCGGCTAAAAACCAACGGTGTTCCTTCTCCTGACCGTACGGCCGGGGTCGCGGAATTGGACCAGCAATGCTGCTATTACTATCCTGAGGTATCCAGGCAGTACTGGAAACAGATCAACGGAAGATTAAGTGATTTGCGGGGAATTGATTACCCTCTTAGATCTCATACTCAGATCCAATGAGCAATTCAATCATATAAGATATAACATTAAAATAAAATTATTTAACTTCAGGCTTTTCTTACACACTGTTTCTGTTTTAAAATAGGGGTCATCTACATATATTTTGCGCCGCCTACAGAGACAAGGTACAGTGGCGTAATGACTGAGGTTCTCAGAATAAGAAATGTTTTATTTTTATTCGTCTCGTTTTATCTAGCTTTGAACTCTGCATTATAAATTCAGTGGGTGGGTTAAACTCCTATACTATTTCTGTTGAAATATTTTATTGAAACCCACCCACATTGTATGGTCTACCTATTAATATGTTTTAATCCATTTCGTAACAATAGTAACAACAAATTTACATTACAAATAGCAGATATGAATTCAAAACACGTCTGCGGACTGTTAAAATAACTTTATGAGATACAATTATTAAGTTTGTTATTATAAAGGCAATTGCGGGGCCTTATTTGAGTTTGCAGATAAAAGGCTTTAGATATATTAACCAGAGTCTATTACGTATAAGAACAGACCTAAGTATTGTACAATATTTTAATATAAAACTAACGGTCAAAGTTTATGTTACCATGTTTTTTTAAACCATTATTTTTGTAACGAATAGTAATATAACTACCTCGTATGACTGCCTCGTTGCTTTAGAGGTGGCTAGTGCGACTACTGATCGTGAGGTTCTAGGTCCGACCCCAGGTCGGGCAAAGTGTTATTGTGTTATTCCGTGTGGAATTCCTCAGTAGCAGCGCGAAGTTTGGATTCGTGCCCAGTTGATGGCAATAGGTTTGCACCCGTATTACATGGGACTTATACATAACGGCGAAATGAAGATGTTTCTATTCACCTCTGCTCAACCCTTCAGGGAATACAGGCGTGATGTTATGTTTATGTGAATAGTAATATATATCATTTGATTATTCGTGAAGCCACCATACAATATCAAAAGGCATAGTTAATATTGTTTGTTTCTGTGCAAAATAGCTCATATTTCGACATTATTCATCCCCTTCCCTTCGTCATCCAATATTACAGTATTATAAATAGCCTACCTATTAATTACCTGTAGAATATGCCCCATACATTTTCAGCCAGCAATTTCCTAACCAGTGACACCACATATTTTAGGTTTATAAATATAATTACACGCATTATTACCAAAGAATTTATTTAATTAATTAATATTCTCTTACACAATCATGCTTTTGAAATATAATTTTGTATTCACGACGAATTGTCAGGCTTTTCTGTACACGTAGTATATGCTCGAAATTAAGAAGCAAGCGTGTAGGAAGATGAAGCACCGACAAATTTCTTACTGTTTCATTTTCTCAAGACCTATATTTCGTTCCATTCGTGTTTTGTTTTCCTCAGCTTAATTGAGTTTTTAGAATGTTGCCTCCTTACAAAAGTGATGGATGTGCCTTTTATAAAAAAATGCCATTCTTTCAGGCCAGCATCTAATATATTTACCTATATGAGCCATTCTGTTTTTACACGCAACCTCTTTGTTAAGGCTTGGGTTCTAAAAAATATGTAATTTAATTTGTCGGCCACTATAAATTCTCTAGTGTTGGGACACCGGCCTCAATATTGTTGAGCACCGACTAAACTTTATTGCAAATAATTTAAGAAAGCAATAAAAAATAAGGAACAGTAAAATATAAAAAAGAACACATTTAATTAGACGAAACCTCATAATATGCCGCTCAAACACATACACAAACCGAAGTTTCTCGTGTAAACAGTTTGAGAATTCCATAACTATTCCGTCTCTTTCTTATTTTGCCTGTTTATAAAAATAATAATAATTTAAGATAATTTTAGTCGGTGTCTGATAAAATTGGCGCCTCTGTTTAAAAACCTTACTAACATAATTTTAACATTTTTTATTTTGTTCAGAGATTGGGCTTTGCGCTCATATCTGCGTGGAAAAACTACAACGGTCTGTGGTATGTCTATTATGCATGATGTTTTTGTACTGAGCTTACGGAATTCATTTTAGAGTTTTCCGGCTTTAGTCAGCTTAACAAAGAGCTGGATAGTTGCATCCGTGATATTGCGGGTTTTTACACTACTGAGCGCATACCTGAGTGTAGGAGAGTTTACTCATGATAGCAGAGTTAATAAGCCTACATCCTTGATTATTGTATTTTAGATATAAATTTTAGTAACAGAAGTATTTTAGAAGCGAGTTTATTTTGCAATAGTTAAATGATTACAATCTTCAGAAAACTCTTAATTATAATATAATAATAATAAGATAAGAATCGGGCAAAAAAAATAACAAAGTAAAAAAGGTTTACATAATTTAAAAAACCCGGTAAAGACCATCACTAGAAAAAGTATTATGACTTTAGATAAACAATTTACTTCAGAGATAATTAATTTCATTTCAAATTATTCATCGATTTTTTCATTTGACTGTACAATAGTATCTACAACTTTGCCTACCTCTTTGTGGAGAACAGGGTTGATGTGTATTATTGTAATTACATTTCTCCGATCAACCAAAAATTTTTCTAATATTATTTCCAGATATGATTAGAAAAGTTTTCCCGACATTTCCAAAAAATTACAAAATATTCCATCAATTCTGGAACCTTTTAAACTGACATCTGGAATTCTAACTTCCAAGTTTTGCAGATGACAGTTATTAGACATTGTATTAATTAAAACCTAATTCCGCTATGGAAGACAGATGCTCTTTGCCTAACGACTGAAATGATAAAGGAATTTTAATAAATGGGTAGTACCTATATATATGGGTAGTACTTATATAGTACGTATTATAAGTATCTAGTTTCCCTAAAGTTTCCGTTCGTTGCTCATAGATTAATGCACTGGCTTCGGTGCCTACTAATAAGTATTTATTGGACGACACGATTGTCGTGTTTACTACCTGTCCGGGAATTAAGGACTACAAAAGATTTTTTTTTAATTTTTCCTAAACTACCCCAATAATGAGGTGCAGAAAACAAAAAAAAATCTAATCAGTCGAGCCATTTTCGAATTTTTGCGAGACTAACGCACGGGAATTGATTTTTATAGATAATCGTATTAAAAAGTGTCGGTCGCCATGAAGGATAAATGATTCAGATCATTTTCGCTCTTTAGTAAGAAAAGACAAAAGATTGTTAAAGGAAAATCAACACGTTTTGGGTAGAACTTTTTCCATTATCATTTTTAAACCTTGTTACAGTTAAACAGACTGGTTTCAGTAGATCCGTTAATTAACCTGAAGAGGAGCTTGATGTAGGACGAATGTCTTTTTATGTAAGACACGATAATTCATATTTTTTTGTTATATTATATACGGAAATGTTTTAGGAAACACGGAAGCTACAAATAAGGGACACTTGCCACTTTTTAGATCGTTCCACAGGGATGTGGGATGAAATATATCCTCTTTGTTACACGCAACCCAGTCTCGAGGGATGGGAAAAATTCGAATAGCACAAAAATATGATCTTATAAAAGATGTATACTGGACAAAATAATGAGAATTTCAAGTTTCAGGCTAATATAATAAATGGATTATGAAGTAGTTTCGGTAATGGATTGGTAATGCTGCACCCACAACACAAAATCCTCTGGTGTACGTTTAAATCTTTTTTTGCACTTTGAAATAAAACCTTTGTTTCACGCTACGTCTGTAATTAAGTTATGTGTAGGGTTCGTTTAAACTCGTTAACTTTAACGTTAAGAGTCTCAAAGTGACGTTATAATTACATATATGCAACATTCTTCCGTTGATGAAACGAATTCCATTCCCTCATTAAACTTCGACATCGTTGTTTAACAATGTATAAGGAATTATATAACGGCTTTCGATTATACCATCTAAAATGACGTCAAAATATAGTTATTAGCAAGTAAAATCTTCTTCTTCTTCTTTCTGCTCCTATCCCACACTAGGTGGGGTCGGCACAACATGTATTTCGTAAATCCATGTTGTAAGAGGGTTTGGCTTATTGTTTTATGACCGGCCGCTTGTCTGACATCAATCCTCCTTTGGAATACTCGTTGTGCCGTCGCGCGGGTGCTCTGCTATTATGCACTGGCATAGCAATTAAAATAAATACCTTTAAAAGAAACTGGAATTAGTAATAGAGTTAGTAATTCACTAGGTATCATATAACTAATCAAGGAAATTCTCTCTTACTTAGATATTAGTTGAATCATGAGTTAAAAGCAGTCTTCCTCTAAAGTAAAATATGATTTACCCTTCTACGGTTTTTCAAATATGTCTTGTGGAAGGCCCATGTTTAACAGTGGTTATGGTACATTGCAAATATACTCAGTTCGTTACGAGCGAAAAAATTACCTAATTATAATGTTCTCATATATCATAGGTATGTTGAACAATGTTCTTAAAACTATTAACTACTACCTACCTACTTACACACGCCTATACACCGATTTTCGGTTTAGAATTGCTTTCTGAAATAGGTATACATCTCGAAATAGTAGCAGTAGTATCAGTGTTGACTCTAAGCTAGATATCGACTGAGAAAGCGTTACCACGAGTTTTAACCAAAAAAACTGATTATAATTTTATTTATTTTAAACTGATTGGTACAACCAATCATTTCTAGAACTAACATAGCGTTGACGGCCTTCGGTTCCAGAAAAACAAAAAAAAACAGTGTTATGATCATATTCACGCATTAAGACTTGGAGTTCACCAACATTAATAAAACTGTTTACTCGAAAAATGTACTAGAGTTTTAGATAAACGGTTGTTTAACCAGAGCATTAATGTTGGTGAACACCAGCCCGCACACATAATAAACCGAATCATCTATTAAACTATTACTACGTTAATAGACCTCATGTATAGTAATGACCGCTAGAGTGTGACTAACGTGCATCTCTGTAAAATCTACTAGCTCTTACACAGTCATGCATGTTGGCCTAATTGGTTAGCCTTCCGTTATTGCGTTTGCATAATTTTTATCTATATAGCCGCTGACGTCATTGCTTGCACTGGCTTTGAGCGGCATCGATGCATATACTGTACTGATATAACTAAGCTTTTGATCCAGGAAAAAAAGAACCTTGAATATCGGAAATTATCCAGGTTTTCAGGTATTTTTTTCATCGCCGTATAACAGATTTTATTTCACGTGATTCGAAGAGAATAATTTCGGGAAGCCATCAAACTATATTTTCAATAAAGTTGTAGGTATTGAACATTTGTTTAGCTCAGAATTTTCCGTTTTTTTTTAGTAATCCGTGAAAGAGCCCAAATCGACTCTTATTACTGTAGCTGACTAGTCTTCAAATAAAGTCCCATCGATTTGGAGGAGGATGCTATTTTCAGATTGGGTTTTATATTGTGCCCACTGAACTGATATTAGCTCACCACCTAATTATATTACATATCCCATCATTCTGCCGGGGTTGCGGTGAATGCAATAGCGAATCCCGTAATCCCGGCCTTAGGTCCTTGGAGCCTTGGAACCTTGGTGGTTTAATTCGGTAAGAGTCAAACATAACCCTCCGCCTTTCCAGGGTGGACGGTACCCATGATGATATCCCAACGTAAAAAAGAAGTAATACAATCTCTGGTAAAATGTGGCTATACGACAATACACCTCAGTTTATCCTTCTACTCTTGCCGAAATAGGCGTGATGATCACATACAAATTAAATACAAATCTATAATACAAAATACTACAGAAGTCTACTGAAGAACTTATCCAATACCTTCCTACTTCAACTTATTCCAAGTTCCTCAGATAGTTTGACGACGCCACTGCATTCTTCTCACTTTTTCAATATCGTTGCATGCGCTTTCGATTTACGAAGTTTGCAGTACAGTAGCTTGAAAATATTCAACAGTTTTTCTGATGGAAACGGAAATCTTCGGTTCTCGGCTACTTGTGGTTACAATGTCTGTTTCTATGCTAGTTACAGAAGGAACTGGTGGTCCCCAGTTCCTTCTGTATATGTATCTGTATATCATCTTATGTGTATATGGTTATACAGGGTATAAATGAAATCATGTAATTCCTTCAAACCTCATGATGTACTGCTGACATAGACTAACCATGCATGGGATATTTTGGATTCAATAAAAATAATTACGTACAAGAAGTAAACTTATGTTCTTAACGTGAGGCATTTTAGCACCCCGAGTTAAATGACCGCGCGGCGAGCGATAGCCGCGCAATTCGCTCGTGGCGCTAAAATGCCTCACGATAAGAACACTGTCGTGTTTACTTCTTGTATTTTTTTTTATTGATTCCAAAAATAACCCGTGCTGGTTAATCTATGTCAGCAGTAAATCACAAGGTTCGAAGGAATTCCATGATTTCGTTTACACCCTGTGTACTACAAAAAATAAATGGCTGAGGCTTCTGAATTTTTCTGATCACCTTCTTCTAATACTTTCGTGTCCGCACGAGCGGACGAGAAAAGCGAGTTAGATGAGCTCATGTCGTGGTGAAAAGATTTGCCAGTCAGCAGCTTGGTAGCGGGAATGTATCCCCAGGGTGCGCCTTATCCATCGCCTCCTTTTGTGAGGGGGTGATGGCGACCAAAGAGGAAGCGGAGAGGGAGAGGGAGCGGTGTGCTCTTCTCCCGTCCCGCGCCAGACGCACCGGGCGCCGGAGGGCGCGCGTACGCGATGACCTCCAGCCACCCTAGTGTGTGGCCTGCGGGCGGCGGGTTTGGGGACTTGCCGCCCGACCAGTTACAGGCACGAGAAGGCGGCGCGCCGTGTTCCGTGCGCGCTTCTCAGGAGGACGTGGGGCAAGGCCCCACAGAGGAGAGGTCCGCCATGGGTTGGCGGACCGGGACCTGCCGGGGTTGCGGTGCATGCTTTTGCGAATCCCGCGACCCCGGCCGTACGGTCAGGAGAAGGAACACCGTTGGTTTTTAGCCGGTAAGAGTCCGGCAGACCCCCTCGCCTTCCCCGGGCGAGGGACATCCATGAGGATTTTATAACGAGAAAAAAAAAGGGTGCACCTTATGTACAACTAAGTCTATCGTATATGCGAATCCTTTTTGATCACCGTTACCATAATACTTAAAATGTTGATATTTTATTGATAACAGGATTCGGGTCATAAACTAAATACCAATGTACTCGATTACAAATAGATCAGTACTCTGTCTAGCTTTTTCCCAACATTATTCGGGTCAGCATCCAGTCTAACCAGATGCGGCTGAATACCAGTATTTTACACGGAGCGTCTGCTATCAGACCTCCGCAACCCAGTTACTGGGCAATGCCGATATTCTAAGGTTAGACCAGTTGTCAGACTTTCGGGTTTCTGACTTCTCTTAACGGCTGTCGTAGGTATTCGTATGAAACCCGGGACCGACTGTTTAACGTGCTCTCCGAGGCACAGAGGGGTGTCGATGTGTAACAGTCACCCATCCACGGATTCACCGCGGCAAGCGCAGCTTAACCTCGCAAATCGTATGATCCGCGCGATTGGTAATTAGTCACGAGCCAAATAGATCGGTACTAATAACGCTAATCGATACTTGAATATTATATGTCAAATTAAATGGATTGGCTTGTAATTAAGTTATCGAGAAATCATCAAATTCCGACTGCTGTTAGCAAGGAAATTAGATTGTATGATTAGTTCATAAATTGCATGGCTCTGTTAGTTCATAGTCGAGTTCATTATTAGAGATATCGAAAGTTGTGTAGGTCATTGGAAACTTCACGAAGTTTTGAACGAGTCTTGCAATAATTTATGGACGGACTACCCATAAGTTACCAACAATAATAATTTAATTTCCAGTTCGGTTTCCGTTACAGATAGAATAACTAACATAGATTGTGAATCAACTAAGGGATTATATTGAGGAAGCGGCCAGCGGAACCTCACTGTGTATCAATAACGTAATAGTTTGTTCTGGTAGTTGGAAAGCTATTATTAGAAGTGTATTTACAGAGACTAGAACGCGAAACGCGTCCCGGAAGGTTTGCGATGAAGCCTGGGCCGGCTCGTGGGAGGAACTTGTTCCAAGAGCAAAGCAGATTAAATTAAATTCATCTATACATTCTCATTCCATTGTCAAGCATACGGAAAATACTGCAATTATTTTTGTACAGAAGTTTCAAGCTTAACAAACACAATTTATTGTTGTATGTAAATTCCACACACACACACATACCCGGTGAATTATAATAAAACTTGATTTAATGCAAAAAACATAATAAAACTCATACATAAAAACATTCCATTGTCCAAATTAACTTTTTGCCCTTTGTCTGGCTCAGTTTAATTAAAAAGGCTTTTTACACATTTCCCAGATTTAATGTGATACAAGATACCTTCGTAATATAAATTAACAGGGTCAAGTTTTTAACACACTAATCCTTAAGGTTAGGGAAAATCATATAAATGCTGAATAAAATATTCAGACCCGGGGATGTAGGCTGGACGAATTTCAACGATTTTTTTATGGCATTCACGTCCTTACTCCTAAGCAATAAAGCCTATAACGGCTTACAGCACTTGATAAATTATTACTAACAGTATTATGTACAAACGTATGTAATCTTTTGGAGGCGGACGTGGTAATACGTATCTATAGACAAAGGAATCGCGTTATTAAACTTTTATAAGAGCAACACTCGATCGAAAGGTTCTGCTTAAAGCGGTGTTTTCAATGTATCCCGCTGAATCAGGCATCATGAGGGTAGCTCTTAACCTCGAGGGGAGAGAAGGGCCGAGAGCAGGCAAGAGAGCAAAATGTTAAAATTGCGCGTTACATTTCTGAAACACCATCCATTTTTTGAAATTCTGCTGATTTACGAGTTAATGTCTGCAATACCACTTGGGAGTCATTCGTAAACAGTTGATGTTTAAAATTTATTTTAAAATGTGTCTTGGGGTTACATAAAATAAAAATGGCTATCTCGAGCGTCGTTTGTAGGTAGTTAAAGTTACTACTGAGTGATTTTTTTTTTAATAAATCGTTATAAACGTAATTGGTTACTTTCATAAATTTTCTACACAACTGGTTGCTAAGTGGAAGCTTAACACAGTTAAACGTCTCTTCTAAAAATAAATTCTCCAATTTAAAGTAAAGAATGCGATAAATTCATAACTTACAGAATGGCCTTAAACATTTTTAATTGTTATTCAAGGCACGAAGCAGGATTTTCTGGATTGATAGCGACAAGGATTTTTCCTTAAATATTAAATAATAAATTTTGAAGATTGATGGAGCATGGACTTGAATAAATTTTTAATTAAAATAAGCTGGAAGAAATTGTCTTTTTGGTCCTTCATTAAAGTTTGAATTAAATTTTTCTGTAATTTAGTGATTTAATTATTTTAAATGCCTTTCTCACGATGAGAAAATTTATTCACAATTTCTCTATAGATAATATGTGAAACCGTCGTATTTATTGCCCAGTTAAGAGCTAACCGACGATTATAAAACATGTCCTAAAGCTTTATTGTTAGCAAATACTTAAATTCTCTTTACCGACATTCTTCTTTTACATGTTGGGCTTTTATAAAACAAGGAATAGGAATAGTGTTTGCATCGACAGCAATAGACATTTTAGAGCTAAGCCTAAGCACAGTGGAAACGTTCGTTTTCTTGCTGTATTGTTTCGTCACTTGTCTTGCGCCGTACATTATTTGCACATTGCAATTAAGCAGTAGGTACACTTTATTTTTTATTATCGTGGTAAACTCCTCATTGATGTCCCTCGCCCGGGGAAGGTTAGTGGTTCTGCCGGACTCTTACCGGCCAAAAACACACGGTGTCGCTCCTTCTAATTTATGGTCGCGGTCACGGGATTCGGTATTGCATGCACCGCAACCCCGGCAGAAACAGTAGGTACACTCGTGAACATGCGCAAACAAACGTTTATCCTGAATTTCGGTAAACAAAAGAAAAATAGTGTGGCTATTTCCCGGAATATTAATTAACAGATTAATTGAAAGCTCATTTATAAAATAATACTATTGAAACTTTAATTCAATAGCCTTAATGCTTTTAATGATCTGAATGAAACGTCAGCAAAGGCATCCAATGATGCTGGATCCGATTACAGATGAAGCCCGATCAGTTTGCAAAACAGTAGGTTGATTATAGATAGATACACAAAGGCAGCTGTTGATACTGCAAAAAGATACCTAACATTATATTTAGACAACAGTGCGGACAAAAATATCTGAAAGGAATAGTGTAACTGGCGAAACTGATGTTATGGTATTATGTTATGTATGCAACTATTTTTTTATAGTAAACACTATTCATAACATAACATAACGCCCTGTATTCCCCGAAGGGTTGGGCAGAGGTGTACAGTAATACCCTCATTTCGCCGTTATGTTTAAGTCCTATGAAATAGGGGGCGAGCCTATTGCTATCAACCGGGCACGAATCCAAACTCCAGGCTGCTACTGAGAAATTTCACACGGAAAAACCCAATAACACTTTGCCCGACCTGGGAATCGAAACCAGGACCTCATGACCAACGAGGCATAACATATCTGATATTAAAACCTTTTAGAATATACTACAGCGTGTGAAAATTAGCGACTCATGTTAGATTGTTCCCTCAAGCCTGTTTAGAACAAAAACTTAATAATTTGTTGTTTTAAGGCTACGGGTCTAGAGTCAATGGCGGTGAACTCACCCAGACTCGCTATTGTCTTATTGTTGTCAAAGTTAATTACGAAATTTCTAACAAGCAAGGTTAATCTCTAAAATAAATTTTAATTGAACTCAGTGTTCTTATAAATAACACCGCAGCAAAACAAAAGTTTCTGTTGAACAAAACTTCAAAAACATTTTGTTATTATTCATCAGACTGCTGAATCTACGTTTGCCAGACATAATGAGACGATTAAAATGCATTCTCTCAAATGTATGCACGTCAAAGAAAATATTTGAGATGTAACGTCCTTTGCTCTGAAAGTTTTGGGGATAAGCTAGGAAAAATAGATATTTTCTATTCATACACAATTCATCCGTAGATTTTGTAACCCGCAGTTTCAAACCTTTTGATAACCAAGGCGTAAAGATAAACCTTTCGTAAGGGAATCAAACGCTGAATTTACAATGTAGGGTCTACGTGAGCTTGAAAGGGATCAGTGGGATGAAAAACGGGATTTACCGGACCTCGGTCACCCGGTTAGCGCACGCAAGGTGAAGACTTTTAGAAAACACAACAGACCCGGAAGCTGTGATGTAATTTTAAGCACACGAGAATGAATGCCGAACAATATTGTTATAGGTTAATTTACTACCTACTCAATTCGGGAATGCAAATCGCATCCTTAGTAATGTAAGGGCAGGCGAGCATTCTACCACTGAACAACAAGGGTGTGCTGGCCTTTTTCGAGGAGTTAGGGTGGATCGAGTAACTATACTTACCACCCGTGACGCAAAATACGCGCTCAGACGTGGAGTTGCGGACACCAGCCCGTTATACCTTATACCTCAATATTTAGAGTTGTGCCCTTACATTATAATGTAAGGGCACAACTCTAAATATTGAGTTTTTGAGTTTCCGTGTTAGATGGTCTCAATATCAACTGTTCTACCACTTGGCTTTCACAGAAAGAGAAAAAAAGACAATATTAAAGCAAATACTGTAATTATACTGTAAAAAATACCGTGAAAACATAGGCTTCCCTGAATACTTTAACACGTTTTCCCAAAAGTTGATATTTTCGAGTTGTGCCCTTACATTACTAAAGGTGCGAAATATTCTGCGCTATGAAAATTACGTGGTCTCTAAATATCTAAAAAAATATGGTATGTTTGTTTGAGTTCCCATTATTTTATTATTTCTCTTTAGCTTTTCGTTCCAAACGATGTTGTAAAATAAAAAAAACAATACCTACATCCGACATGTCTGTCTATTGTAGGAGCCGCACTCATTAGCCAGCAAGTATCCATTATAAGGAAAAGTCAGCATTATGATTATTTCTGTCTTCTCTTTTTTTACGTACATTTTGTTCGTTCACTGTAATTATTTTCTCGTTCCACGTCGATATAAAGTTATTTAATTCTCGTAATGAAGTTCCTCCGCCAACGTTATATTTTATCTTTGTCTTTTGTTGAATTCTGCAAAAATTAGTATATGTATCTTTATTCGAGTAAAGCCAAAATTACCATTTCCCGGATTTGGTGTTCCTTTTCTGTACGTTATATGATTCTTTTCTGCCATTATTTTTTCGTTTCATATCAATATTATAAAATTCTTGTAATTTAATAATTACACTTACGTACTTCAGTTTTACTTTTTGATAGAATTCGTACTGGGAAGCATGTAAGGTAAGTATTTTAATTCACGATAAGGCTAGAATTATGACTGTTCCTAGAATTTTCTTATTATATACGTCATATCATTTTCTCGATGAGTTTTCTTAGAACGTATACTTACGGTTTCGCGTTACGTAATTCTTCTTCTTCCTGCCCTTATTCCACACTAGGTGGGGTCGGCACAACATGTATTTCATAAATCCATGTTGTTAGAGGTTTTGGCTTATTATTTTATGACCGGCCGCCTGCCTGACGTCAACCCTCCTTGGGAATACTCGTTGCGCCGTCGCGTCGCGCGGGTGGTCCAATCAGCTTGCTGATATTATGCACTGGGTCCGTTCACGTCCATGACTTTACATTATTCTGTAGTTCACTCCGATTGTAGATGCGAATGATGGATTGTAGTCTCCCGTTGTGTACGCTAGGATTTACCCACACTGCACTCACTGATAAAATAATTCACAAATTATATCAATGTAAAAAACCGAAAAATAAATATTTTTTTCGCGTTATGTAATTACGATACATAAATTATTTAAGGCGAAGTGATAATGATAGCACGAACTTAACGGCTACTTAAATTCTTGTAGTATTTGAGTATTTAGCCATAAGCCTTTTAATAAAAAACAACATAAAACAATATAAAATAAAATAAATAAAAAACAACCTCGGCTAGTTTCACACGAAAAACTCCCTGATTAGTTCACATTGGAACTTTATTCATCATCCCTTATTGACGGGAGGGAATGGTTCTCAGAATACATCTGCGCCGTCTGACCCTGATAACACAATAAACCTTTCAAACGATCCAACGTCCTTATTCTGAACATGATATACTTGCGATTTGGACGGAAAAGGCTCCACTATTTACAGTTAAGATGTTATATTATATGGATCACATCTGTGCAAAGCTTTTAACTGCTCAAAAAAAGCCTACGTGCTTACGTTTTTACCCTCGTCAAAAAGTATTAGTCATATTTTGTGGAAGTATTTACGTAAGTAAAACGCGATTTTATTATTGGTGGCGAATCACACGTGCCATGTACCATTCCATGTGAATTTTACTGATGGTATAACAATTTTAACGAATATATTATGTCTTGCCTAAGTTGCCTTTTTGGCAATTCTTGGGTATTGTTGTTTGTGTAAATAATTTATATCTTTTACAAACCATAAAATGTCGTGAGCTTACGAGATAGTGACTTAAATATACCTAATGTTATATAAAAATTATATAAATTTTCTAATTGATAAACAAATTATTTTATTCATTTTATTTCTTAATACGAATATGAGCGTTATCCTAAATATTCCCTTAGATACAGATTGCCTTTTAGTCTAGATATTAAATTCAAAGGTATTACACATACATATATTATGAATCCAGATTTAAGGGTAAGCACATATCGTAACATTTTATGTATGTTAGTGAAGCATAAACGTACATATGACCAACTTTATAACATTTTGATGTGTGATAAGATTCTGATTAAATCGACGACAGACAGCAATTTCCTTTCAAATATTCCTACTGAAATATTAACAAAAAGAGGAAATGTTATACAAGGTCGTTATTCCGATTTCCTATTCTATTTTGAGCTTTCTTTACAACGGAAGGTAGGTATAGTAAATATTCGAAAAATATTCAATACAAAAAATATTTTCTCACAAAATGCTCATGGTGCTGGTAAATTAGCTTCCAGTAGTCTGTGTAATTTACTTCGTTCGTCCGTCTGTCAGTTCGGAAGGCTCGTGTTAATGACGCCAACAAGGTAAAATGCAGAAATGGTGAAATATATAATGTTTTTTTTCTGACAGCAGACATTTGTGCGCCTCGAGTAATCTCACCTAGATTATATTTTAATATTGATGATGGGTGGGATGTGCAGGTTTTTACGTTTGTATTTCTACTAAAAAATTGCTTAAATATACTCAGGTATGTTGCATAAACTAGCGGTTGTTCGAATACTTAAGACAACAAAATTGTAAGCGTTAAATTTTACCGATCTTTACGCTACAATAGTTTAGGGGCCTGAATCTGTAAACGTCCACTTCTCAATATGGGCCTACTCAACGATTGATCATGAAGGAACAATCACCACGCTTGATAAACGGATTAATGATAGCAGTAAGTTTTTAACGGCCCCGTTGATCTAGTGGTGGCAAGCGTGACTGCTGATCGTAAGGTCCTGGGTTCGATCCCCAGGTCGGGCAAAGTATTATTGGGGTTTTCCGTGTGGAATTCCCTAGTTTGGATTTGTGCCTGGCAGCAGCCCGGAGTTTGGATTTGTGCCTGGTTGATGGCAAAAGGCTCGCCCCCTATTACATGTGACTTAAACATAACGGCAACATGAGAGTGTTACTATACACCTCTGCCCAACCCTTCGGGCAATACAGGCGTGATGTTATATTTATGTAGTGATTGGAGTACAAAGTTTGGTTACTAACTAGTTGGTGATTTCAGTTAGAAGGTAATCGATTTAGTTTCATTTGAGTAGGTACTTGTGAGAACAGCCTAAAGGTCAAAGCACACATATCAACTCGGATAGGGATCTTCACCGTATCAACTCGAGCCGTTCAGTATTCTTTGTATGAAACTCCCTACTGCAACGCACACTAATCGGAATCGTAACGTAATCGCCTCGCCTCGGGACAAGCTCACGAACCGCGGTGCGGTGCGTGGTCAACTTCGTTCCCGCGCTTACGGCTCGTCGTCCACCCTTGCCCCTCTTACCCCTCCCTGCCTGCAGCACACTACTGTTACTGCGAGCCGTAAGCGCGGCGCGTCCCGCGTCGCCTAGCCGTAGCAGAGTCGATGTATCAGAGCTGCTGATCCGCTTTGGTTACGTGCTTACGTTAGGATGCAGCCTGTTTCACGGCGAGACGAAAGGCGATACGGTGAAGATCCCTTTCCGAGTTGATATGTGTGCTTGACCATTAATCACCTTTTACGATATGTATAAAAAAAAAGATGGGTGGCACTTTCTATGTCGGCAACACCTTAGCGTTATTAATACAACTTTACCGCCCAGAAAGCCATCCCTTCCCTTCCATGCAATTCATAAACCATAATTCCATCATAATTGAAATAAACATGTGTTATTAACGTGAAGCTTTTAGCGCCCAAAGTTATATGACCGCGCGGCGAGCGATAGCCGCGCAATTTGCTCGGGGCGCTACAATGCCTCAAGTCTTGTATTTTTTTTAAAAGTGTTCCTTGCATGATTAATCTATGTCAGCAGTACATCACGAGGTTTGAAGGAATTACATGATTTCGTGTACACCCGTGCAAAGAACTAAACGAGCCGTCTACAAGAAGTTGGTACAGTACATTAACGATACTATACCAAACTTATTATTCACTTACCTAACTATTAAAAGTTAGTTCAGGTACTAACAAGCGAGTAAGCCAAGTTCTAACGACGTGGTAGGTAGGTACTGTGCAATATACACGGTCAACGACTCTGTTAAATTGTTAAGTGATTATGTTATAATACTTTAGCCGTTTCATCATAATCATTAATGTCCCACTGCTGGACACGGACCCGTTCTTAGCATGAGAAAGGTTTAGGCCAGGGGTCACCAATTAGTTTCGCTTGAGGTCCGTTTTAAGAAAAGAAATGACCATTGCGGTCCGCACAACATTTTATAGAAAAAAAACAATTTCGAATTGACTTCAGCAAAGATAGTGCGGGGTTTGCATTTTTATTAAATTACGTACTCTGCAGTGCAAGTTGCTGTGTTCTCGCGGTCCGCACAAACCGCGGACCGTGGTCCGCCATTTGGTGACCCCTGGTTTAGGCCTTAGTTCATCACGCTGGCCTGGCGCGGGTTGGCGGACTACATACATAATCGAGAACTTTTTGGATTCCCCTCCGGCAGGTGCGTCGATATGCTTACGATGTTCCTTCACCGTTAACGTAAGTCATAATCAAATTCTGAAAAGTCGAGGTGCGAGTAGGGTTGCCAAGGGTTGGCTTTCTACAGTCGTGTCCGGCCAAATATACAAGGTTAGTCGGATAGGGGGTACTAAGCCGAAAGGGTGTTAAAGTACCCATTATAAGGCCACTTTTATTCTACAACTTTCCCAAAAACTTGATAGTTTAAGAAATATAGCTTTTCAAAGATTTCGTAAAAAATATGCTAAAATCTATTTGTCCATAGCTATGATTAGCTGTTTTTACAATTTAGGTCATATTTGGGGTCACAGATTAGAAAATAAATTTTCTGAATTCATAACTATAGCAGAATAGAATAGAATAGAATATACTTTATTGTACACCAAAATTGTAACACAGCTCTTATACAATAATAAACATTAAAAGGTACAATGGCGCTCTTATCGTTGATAGCGATATCTACCAGACAACCTTTGGATGACCAGGAAGTCAATGAATAAGATAGAGGGGGTAGTCCATGGTGTACTGCTGCAAAATATATACTACACACCATACATAGACATAATACTTACATATAGGTATATATATACATGCAGGTATGTTTTTTAAAAATAAAAACAAAAATAAAAATCATATTCCATGGAAATAAAAATTATCGAATTTTGAAATTTTAACACTTGCTTTAATATAGTCCTCAGTGATACTTTAGGTGGCCCGCGGCTTAGTACCCCCTTTTCGACTAACCTTGTATACAAGTCCGGCCTGTCCGGCTTTTGTCAGGCTTTTGGCCAACCCCGCCCCGCCAAAAGATAACGAACGAAAGCGCGCTAGCGAATTTTTTTTCTTTTAAAAACCAATTTGTCAGGCTTTCAGGGCAATGTGTCGGCCTAAATGTAAATCTGTGTCCGGCTTTTCTATTTTTGGGCCTGGCAACCCTAGGTGCGAGCCGATATCGAACATGGAAGACAAGCGTTCAACCACTAGGTTCTATCACTACTTTTTCGACGAACATAATATAGATAATAATGTAATATTTAAACAGTCTGTTCCTTACGTTGCTCGTGAACAAAATTAGCGGCACCTTAATGGAATACATTAATGATTAACTATTTAATTATGACTTGTTAAATATTCTTAAGTAAGTATAGTAATGAATTAACACTGAAGCGTATATTAATAATGAACAAGACGCAATTATATCTCGTTCATTATATTATTTTCTCTATGACAGATCAGTATAATGAAGACATTCAACTATTTATTTATCGATTTAATCTATACTAATATTATAAATCTGAAGAGTTTGTTTGTTTGAACGCGTTAATCTCAGGAACTAAAGGTTGGAATTTAAAAAATCTTTTTGTGTTGGATAGTCCATTTATCGAGGAAGGTTATAGGCTATATAACATCACGCCATGACCAATAGGAGCGGAGCATAAATGAAAAATGTTGCAAAAACGAGAAAAATGTCCACCCGTGCGAAGCCGGGACGGGCCGCTAGTTTTCGATAAAATTGTAAGACAATATTACATTCGCTTTAAAGTGACAGTAACAGCAGTGATAGCCTAGTGGTGTGACCGTCGGACTGCCAAGTCATAGGTCTCGAGTTCGAACCCAAGGACTCTGACTATTCGGATTCAAGTGCGTATTGTACAATTATCACTGGCTTAAAAACGGTGAAGGAAAACATCGTGAGGAAACCGGCATGCCTGAGAGATATTTCTCGACGGCATGTGAAGCCAAGTCAGAGGCCCATGGGTGGCATAAACTCTGACACCAGGCTGACTAGCCTAGCCTAGTGACTACTAACCACACGAAAAGAAGAAGAAAGTGGCAGCACGAGATTCAACGGCAATTTAAAGTTGAGCAGCATTTTAGTATTAGGCCATTAGTTATCTGCGTTTAAATTTAACTAGCTGTGTCCTCACGGCTCCGCCTGTAGCCAATGTTACTCAGTTATAATGTAGCTTTCTAACAACAAAAGAATATTTCTAATCGGTCGATTAGTTTTTGAGTTTATTCGTTACATACAAAAATACTAATCTTTCTTCTTTATAATATTATTGTAGAAGTATAGATAATATAAAGTCATCTAAAATAACCTTTGTTTGTTTAGTTTACGTTACTTCCATTAGCAATACCATTATTGTACAGTATGCAGATTCAATTAATGTTTGTGTCAGATATTGGAGATATACGTGCAAAGCTTGCAATCAAAGGAGACATCTCTAATTACGTTATTGCTACTGGCTTTAAACTATACAAATAGCTGTACGCCTTGTTATGTAGTTGGTAATCTTTACATAGTATAAAACAAAGTCGCTCTCGCTGTCTGTCTTTCCCTATGTATGCTTAGATCTTTAAAACTACGCAACGGATTTTAATGCGGTTTTTTTTAATAAATAGAGTGATTCAAGAGGAAGGTTTATATGCCCCACATTAGTATCTACTTTCCACCCGTGCGAAGTCGGGGCGGGTCGCTAGTTCTGGAATATAATGAAAAAAAAAATGATTGAGATTCATAGGTACATATTTATAAAAATTAAAACCGTTTTAGAAAGAGATGTACCTACGTACATTACAACAGACAATTTTTAACGTTCAATTTTAACGAGCAGAAGTACATACGTTTGTACAGGATAAAATTTAATTAATCCTCAGTTAAAGTTCCTGAATTGCCAAATTGTCACCCGAGTTCTCGGAAGTCAAGCCCGTCGAACGCAATCATCCAATAAACGTTTGGCGAGGATCTGATTCTGCTATGCAGCAATAAGATTTCGCTTCGAGAATAGTTTAATTTTAAATCGTACCCAGAAAATCTTCAAGATATCCTTGTACAATTACTCCGTATTTTTAAAATCTGTTTATCTGTTTATCTCCAGCCGCAAAAATAATATATTAACGTAAAGGTTGTTTAATGAAACCAACATAAAAATGTTGGCGATGCGAAGGGATCAAAAGATTCCCTCGACTGTGCAAAACTCAGACGGTTAACGACGAACATTAATCCGACCAGTTTAGCAAGACCCTTTGTCTCGTGATTTGATATGGATTTAGGGGATCTGGAAATAGCGGCTGATTTATGAAGCTCATCGGACACGGAGCGGCTCTCAAGCACAATGCATCGTCGTTATTCAGTATCGAAAGCCTGCTCTGAAGTGAGTCAGCCACTTTAATGCTTATTAGATGTGTGAATAATCTTTTAGATGTGTTGAGAAAATGTCTGCGGAGGTTTGAGGCAAGAGTGTGACTAGCAAAGGTACATAATGTTACCGTCGTGATTGCGTTTTTATATAGTCTAGAAAAAACGCAAATGAAGTAGTCGCGTTAACTGAACTTTCAAGCATGTCGAAGTCATTTGTATAAATTTTAATACATAATTACATATTGAAGTGATCTTCTTCTTTCCATGTGGTTAGTGACTAGCCTGGTGTCAGAGTTTATGCTGCTCATGGGCCTCTGACTTGGCTTCATATGCCGTCGAGAAATATCTCTCAGGCATGCCGGTTTCGTCACGATGTTTTCCTTCACCGTTTTTAAGCAAGTGATAATTATAAAAAACGCACATGAATCCGAAAAGTCAGAGGTGCGTGCCTTTGGTTTGAAATCGAGACCTATGACTCTGCAGTATGACGGTCACACCACAAGGCTATCACTGCTGTTTACTGAAGTAATAGAATGCCTACCATCTTTAATCAAATTAATTCAAGAAATATTACGCAGTCTCGACAAATCCCAAAAGGTTTTCGATTGTGCTAGACTCAAAGTCTGGAAAACAAAATATCAAACATAATACTTGGGTCAAGTTTCAAGAAGTTTTCTCATGTAAAGACAACAATAAAATTGATGAATACCTTCGAAGAAGATGTAAAGAAATTGACTTTTGGTTTTTTAGAGAGACAAGGGGCTGAGACATTGGTCCGTACGGCAAAAAAATTAAAATTACATTTAGTAGTTATGAAGGTTATGAACAAAGGCCTTGATAGAGCCCTTTCAGTTGACGATAATTTGATTGCCACTGTCAAATGACAGTTCCTCGGTAGAGACTATGCATTTTAATTAGATTTTAATAAAAGCTTCGCCGGTATCAAAAGAGGATAAATTCAATTATTCAATTGTTCGCCGTGCTTATTTGCCATTAATATTTTTTGTGAAATTGATATAAAGGAAGCTTCGAATATTTTTCGGTAAATCATTTGTAGGTAGTAAATTAAGAATCTGAGTTATGGAATAGGTAAAGACACGAATATGAATCATGTTATTCACTTGTAAACAATGTTTTGGATACAAGTTGCCATTTGTTTCTGAAACACCACCTAAATGTTTCTAGAAACAAATTTTCGGAGCCTTTGTAATCATAAACCGCATTTAGGGCAACATGGTATCAATGTTTCAAAAACACGTAGATTTTTGTTTCTAAAGCCGGGGTCGCACGGCCTGTGATAGGCCAGGCTGAATCAAGCCGGGCCGGCCGGCCATGGGAACGTCGCGTCCGACGAGGCCTGCGATGGCCTGCCGTCGACCGTTCGATCCGTAGGGAGTCGGTAGGTTCAAAGTTGCTCGACAAGGGCCGCGACAGGCCTTGACAGGCGTGGCATCATCCGGCGCGGCTTGTCAGTTTACGGGCCGTGGGACCGCAGCTTAACACAGCATTTATAAAGAAATGTTTACAAATGAATATATAGCTTTATGATACATCTACACAATTACAGTTTGATGAAATACTTGCTTTTGATGTATTTTTTGAATATGAAGGGAATAGTGTAAGAGGAAAATATGCAAAGTGAGCCACTGTTGTATAATATAGGAATTTTGAATGTTGATATCGTAAAACACATCGACATTAAAATAGGATCATAACAAATTCAATCATATTTGGATGGGATATTACACACTCAAACGTATTTTTTTACGTTGTTATGACTGTTACGATGTTTTTATCCAGTTTATAAGACTTGCTTCAAACATAAAAGAACGTGTTTGCGAACACCAACTATGAAATTTAAAAAAAGTTAATTTAAAAACTAAAAATGGATCATACAATTTATTTGAAAAATGTTCTTCGTAGTTCAAGTAAATCGGAAAAAGCTACTTAAGAGCTTATCCCGAAGAAAATAGCTGCTTGCTTGGCACGTATAAACTTTACTATTATTTGGTATTCATGGGGTCATGAACTTCTGAACTCTGTTATGCTGTGTATCAACGTCTCTTTGAATCATAATTGGTCGGCAAATAAAGGGCTTAATTAGGATTTGGGCGGGGATAATAATTTTCAAGTAATTTTGTAAGTGCTGTTTTAGAAACAGCCTTTATATAAACACTTTAAGCAGTAGCAATTTGTTTTTTAGTTAATTCTTTAATCTTTCTTAGTAGTTTTCGTTTTGCTATTATTATTTTCAAAAGCTCTTTCCATTAACTATTTTATTTAGATGTGCCTCATTTTAAAACATTGCCGTTGGCTGTGATTGATAAAATTCGAAGACATATCAAATACTCAAACACTACTCAATTTTAAATTGCCATCAAGTCTCGTGCTGTCACTGTCACTCTAAGGCGGAGTGATAGTGACAGATCGAACTTAACGGCTACTTTGGCCATATGTGACTCTAAATTTTACTTACGATGTTTGAGGTGTGTATTATTTACTCAAACTATACAATGCGTCATGTTCAAAGAATTGCTTACTCTATTTATTTTTATTGGAGTTCTTCAATATTATGAAATGTGATCTACATAAATATCACTTGTCTGGACACTGTCTAGTCAAAACATACTGAGAGTTTTAGTTCTCCTAATTTACAAAAGAGGTAGGCCAGACAGACGCCTAGCTCTGGAGAAAATTGGACTATTGCAACATAATATATATCTCTCTAGTTTACCTACTTAATAATAGAATTATTCGGCCTATTAACAAAATTGATCGGAGACAGACCGGTAAAACCGTAGGCACGAAAAAAATAACTAATTCTCAGAATAAATAATTTTCATAATAAAATCAGTTTTGATAATGAAACACGTTCCTTGCGTAAATTATCCAGAAGAAATCTACGTAGTCAGTAATATAATATTTTTTATGGTCACAATTTCGCAGGAAATTTGTATTGAACCAAGAATTGTTCTCTGGAAGTTTTTCACATTAAATTAAATTACTGGGCATCGTTTTCGTTTGCAAGTTGAATAAAATGTCCATTATAAGGGCAATAATTATTTTTGGCGTGTGTAATGGTTTAGAAGATTAGTCCGAAAAGAAAGATTTTAATGAAAAATTAAATTGACGGTAGATATACGGGTTTTTACGAGCTACTCGTACTCTAATGGCTAGATACTGGTATTCACCAGTATCTTACACGGAGCGACTGCCTTAGACCTCCATTACCCAGTCACTGGGCAATGCCGATATCCTAAGATTAGACCGGTTATCAAATTTTCGGGCTTCTTTAAAAAGTTTTTATTTTATTTATTTATTTATTATTTAACCGTAACGACTGTCATAAGCGTTCTTATGACACCCGGGATCGGCGGTTTAACGTGCTCTCCACGGCACGGAGGGGTGTCGACGAATTATGACACAGGCTACCACTTAAAGTTTAGGTTTAAAGAAATGTATTCTCATAAAAGACTACAGTCACTTACATGAGAAATACAATTACAATAGTGCTTATTACTAGGATTTTTCGTCGTTTGTTTTTATTTATGTAAGTAGGTATTTCTATAATGTATTCAGTAGTTATAGTTGGCTGCTATTGGAGATTAACTATATTTTTCGACTACATGTCGAGCAAGTTGTACTTTGAATACATTATAGGAGCTTACATTTTTAATGGTCGACGGTAGTTTGTTATAAATATCTGCGCCCGCATATGTAAACATTGATTTGCCGAGCTTCGTTCTTGTCTTGGGTAGAACTAAAAAACTCGCTCGGCGTGAACTTCGTTGTGTTTGTTGTATGACCATTACAAAGGATAAGTTAGTATGGAGAGATTTATTTAATATTTTCCGGACAAGTATGCAAGTTTGATAAATATATAATTGTTTTATGTTCATTAGTTTTGTTTGTTCATATACTTTGTGAGTGGGTGTTAAACATTGATAATGAAAGAGTGTCTTTATAATTTTATTTTGCATTATTTGAAGATCGGCTAGACTAGTCTTGGTGGCATTACCCCAGATTTCAATTAGGTATAACAGGTGTGGTTTTACAAGGGAGTTGTATATGGAGTAGCGGACCCGACGCGGCATGCATCGGACGATGCGTCGAAGTGATCCAATAAGAGACGAAAATTTTGTCCTGATGTGTTCGATCTGTGCCTTCCACGTCAGGGCGCTATCCATTCGTAAGCCAAGATACTTCTCGCAGTTTTTTTTTCAAAGTTTCCTAAAAGATAACATAAATAATACCTTAGCGATTCTGAAATTCTCACTCCTAGTAATCTTAGGCCTCGTGTATGGGGATGCGGAGCTTAGCGGCTTTCGGGACGTAAAGCGGACAATTAAAACATCATCTTCTTTTCGTGTCGTTAGTGACTAACCTGGTGTCAGAGTTTATACAGCCCATGGGCCTCTTACTTGACTTCACATGCCATCGAGAAATATATCTCAGGCAAGCCGGTTTCCTCACGATGTTTTCCTTCACCGTTTTTTAAGCAAGTGATAATTATATATAATACGCACATAAATCCGAAAAGTTAGAGGTGCGTGCCTTGCGTTCGAAATCAATGTTCATAGCACTAGGCTATTCATTATGACGAGGTGCTAGACCGTTTAAAAAAAAGCAGCAGCTGTCTGTTTAAAAAGCAATGATAGCCTAGCGGTTGAACGCTTGCCTTTCATGCAGGAAAGTCGAGTTCGATGCCGACCCGTACCTCTGACTTTTCGAATTCATGTGCGGATCAGAATTTTATTATCACTTGCGTTAACGGAGAAGGAAAAACATCGTGAGGAAACCGGCACACTTGTGAGGGCTTCATAAAGTTCTCGATGGTGTGTGTCTGTCAACTCACTCCAGGCCAGCGTGATGAACTAAGGCCTAAACCCTTCTCATTCTGAGAAGAGGCCCGTGCCCAGCAGTGGGAAAGTAATGGGCTAATTATGTTATGTTATTAGGCCGTTTATAGAGACGCGATTTTTTGTACGTTTGAGTTTTGTATATGACAGAATACGCGGCGGATCGCGCGTTTTCATAAAAAGGACTAACTTGCAAAGGCTAGACCAATGAGGTGATCATAAATAATAAATACGCCACTTCTAATCAAGTGTGTTAAATTACTTATGAAACAAGTATCTACTTATTAATTGCCTGCTTTCATTATTACATTATTAGCTACTTCTATTGTTTCATTTAATATTATATTACAGGAAGCAATTTAATGTCTGTGTCGGTTTCCAAGAATTGGAAGGTAGATCCACAGCGATTGTTTGGGACACAATTCAAAATTAGATTTGATCATATATACAAAACTGAAATTCAAAATTAGGAATGACAGTCCATTTGTAGATCTATTCAGTCTTCACTTGAGCCTTATCTATTTATTAAACATTTATTTACTAGACTGCTCCGTTGGTCTGGTCCGTGGCAAGCGCGACTGCTGTTCGTGAGGTCCTGGGTTCGATCTCCAGGTCGGGCAAAGTGTTATTGGGCTTTTCCGTATGGAATTTCTCAGTAGAAACCCGGAATTTGGATTTGTGCCCGGTTGATGGCTATAGGCTCGCCCCCATTATATGGGACTTAACCATAACGGCGAAATGAGGGTTTTACTATACACCTCTGCCCAACCCTTCGGGGAATACAGGTTATATTATGTTATTTTAGTAGTAGCAAAGCTTCTTGTGAATGAGTTCGGCCGGGGAAGTACTAACACTGTCTACGCACGGCAACCCCGCGCAGCCGCGCTGTAAGCGCGCCTTCAAGAACAAAAAAAACGATAGTCGTTGCTTAGTAACGGTCGGCTGTCCGAAAAATAACTCGGCAATTGTTTTTACGATTTTCTATAAAAATAAACCAGTTCAAATACAGTCCACTCCTTTTATTCTTCATACCGTAAGGATCTAACACTGGTCCTTCGAGGAAAGTAGAAGATCGTTAAGTATTTGCTGTTTTCTCCGTGATCGTCGCCAGTTTGAATCGTCAACTGCGACGCTCAACAAAAGAAAAACGAAGGACGCCGGTTGAATTGCATCTCACAAATCTACGTATCAGCGGGTTTACCTACTTCGGGACTCCGCACCTACATACATTGAAAACGTGATTTCCGCGAGTTTGCAAAATTCACCGTTCGTCAACTAAAGAAAAGGACTAGATAAGTGACCGATCTAAAGGATTTGGCCAGTACTGTGAGTTCGTTCCAATTAGTTCCTTTATCTCCTATCCAATACCATTATAGGTACACGAATTTTTCGTATTTTTCCTGTTTTCCTATTCTAGTGAAAATTTGAGTGAGTACATAATACTAAGACATAACCTTACTGTATGTATTACGCTACAAAAAGCACATTGTTGGTAGTGTCATAATCGCCAATAATTATCGGTACATGCACAAGCGGTGCCGAGCGGCTTGGGTTCGCCCTTGATGATCGGTGATTCGTTCCTATCGCAGCTGTTTGCATATCAGTTCATCGCTTCATTCGCTTCGCTTGTTACTGCATAACCATTTAAAGATGCCTAACGAAATAAAGCTTGTCAAATTAAAGAAAAGCAGGGCGAGCATTAAAACAAAGCTCACGCAGTTTGGATCTTATTTAGATCTCGCTCGAACATACACAGAGCTTAGCGAGCTTCATGCAAATGAGCTTAGAGTTCGCTTGTCTCGAATTGAAAATCTTATACAAGACTATGACATTTTACAGACTGAAATTGAGTCCCTCGTCGAGTTCCCTGATGAACAGTTTGAAGAACGGGAAAAAATTGAAACCCAATACTACCGGCTGGTTGCTGAAGCCCGCACTCTTCTCGACACATGCGCTGACAAAAATGATGTTGAAAAACGGTGCCGGAGGCACTCAGGTGCTGGATCAAGCTTCAGTGATGCTAAATCAGGTGGGACTTGCAACCGTCATAATAAATTTCACTTACCTAAAATAAATATCCCTAAATATGATGGAAACTATCAGAATTGGCTCGAGTTCAGAGATACGTTTACTTCAATGATTCACGAAAATGATAGTTTAGATAATATAAGTAAATTTCATTACTTGCGAGCTTCACTTGTAGGAAGTGCCGCAGTGGTAGTAAAAAACATAGATTTCACAAAGGAGAACTACGCTACAGCATGGAAAATGTTATATGAACGATACAATAACTCCAGGTTGTTAGTAAACAATCATGTTCAAGCGTTGTTTAATGTTGAGTCAATTTTAAAAGAATCAAGTAGGTCTATTCGCAACTTAATCGATATCACTAACAAAAATATTAGGGCGCTCACTATATTAAAGCAGCCTACGGAACACTGGGATACTTTAATAATTTATATGATGTCTTCTAAGTTAGACTCCGTCACTAATAGGAAGTGGGAGGAGTATAGAAATACATTATCTGAATCACCACTCTTGATCAATTCTGCACATTTTTGCGCAACAGGGCAGATTTATTAGAGTGTTTAGAAGAAAATAAAAATTCAAAAACACAAAAATTCGATAGTTCAAAGTCGCGTTCATTTCACACCGTTTCTTGTGATTCAGACAATGCATCTAAATACAATTTTAATTGTCCCATGTGTAAATCCAATCATTCCTTGTTCTATTGCGATAAGTTTAGAGACTTATCTATTGAAAATCGCATAGCGAAGGCTAAAGACTTCAAAGTATGCCTAAACTGTCTAAGGCCAGGTCACACGCATCATAAGTGTAAGCTTTCTCACTGTCGCTATTGCAAATACAAACACAGCACTCTTTTACATTTGCATAAGGATGATGAGAGTTCTAGTCCACCGGCTATAACGCCTAACCAAGAAAGTGTCGCCTTTACTACCGACATTGGCGGACCTTCTTCAGAGTCTGATAATTATACAGACAACAACGTCACCCTGTCTACAGACACCACTCAGCATACTACGTCCCCACATATACTTCTATCCACAGCGCTGGTGAAAGTCCATGACAAAAACGGCGGCGCACATACAGCCCGTCTCCTGCTAGACAACGGAAGTACAGCTAACTTCATAACACAAGACTTATGCGGTAAGCTGGGTCTGTCGAGGTGCAGTACACGCTCCATGGTGTCCAGTATCTGCAACCAATCCTGTAAGAGCACAGAATCTTGTAAAATTACGATTCGCTCGTTATACAGTGATTATAAAGCGGAAATAAACTGCTTAATCTTACCTCAAATTACTAAAGCATTGCCTTCCAAGTTAGTTAAAATAGAAAACGTACCTATACCTTCATGCATACAGTTGGCTGACCCTTCATTTAATGTTCCCGCCGCTGTAGACATTCTGGTAGGTGCAGAGATATTTTGGAATGTCATATGTAATAATTCCATTGATTTAGGAAAAAATCAACCAAAACTATACGAGACTAAGCTAGGATGGTTAGTCTCTGGTTACGTAGCACGTGCCAACCCTTCTTCTTATCAATGTCACTTTATAAACCAAGAAGAAAATATTACTCGATTTTGGGAATTAGATTCAATTTCCTCAAAATATTCATTAAGTAGTGAAGAACGTGCCTGTGAAGAAAAATTCAAAACTGATACTTACCGTAATGAAGAAGGCCGTTTCGTAGTCACTATGCCTCTTAAAAAAGATCCTCATGAATTGGGTGATTCTTATGTGATGGCAAAAACTCGATTTCTTTCAATGGAGCGTAGGTTTCAGAGAGATCTTAATTTCAAAGAAAAATATGTAGAATTCATGAGTGAATATAAAGAGTTAGGACACATGACTGAAAATACGTTGCCTATCTATAATAATCCAAATAAAGTGAATTATTACTTACCGCATCACGGCGTTATTCGTGAATCAAGTAGTACTACTAAATTACGAACAGTTTTTGACGCTTCTGCTGTCACCACAACAGGATTATCCTTGAACGACATACAAATGGTAGGACCTACCGTCCAAGATGATCTATTGTCCATTCTTATCAGATTTCGACAGCACAGGTTTGTGATTTCTGGGGATATAGAAAAAATGTACAGAGCTATTGAGCTCAATTCCAGTCAACGCAATTTGCAGCAAATTTTATTTCGTGCTGACCCCTCCCAGCCCATTAAAACTTACACGTTAAACACAATAACTTATGGGACTGCCTCAGCTCCCTACTTAGCTACTAAATGTCTCTCTAGTCTTGCTGATTACGTGGATGACCCTATCGTCAAAGCATCTGTTTCACGAGATTTTTATGTAGACGATTATTTAAGTGGTGGAACGTGCAAAGACGGGCTCATTAAACAAACAAAGGGAGTTATTTCTGTTTTATCATCTGCTAAATTTAATTTAAGAAAATTCAAGTCAAATTGTTCTGATATTTTGAATGAAGTTATCGGTGACAACTCTAATTCTGATCATATTTTAGAATTGTCAGAGAATGGTCAAAACACACCCTCCAAAACATTAGGGGTTAACTGGAACTCAAATTCTGATACTTTATCCTTTACAATAAATATTGATCAGCATGATAAAATTACAAAACGAAATACACTGTCAGTAATCAGTCACATCTTTGACCCACTTGGTCTCGTTGGCCCATCTGTGGTAGAAGCTAAAATTATATTACAAAAGCTTTGGAATTTGAAAATTGGTTGGGATGATGAAGTTCCAAATGAAATCAAAGAACTCTGGACTTCATTCTCAGATAAACTCCCACATTTAAACAATATACAAATTTCACGATGGGTACTACAAAATAATTATGTAACTATAGAATTACATGCTTTTTCAGATGCATCTGATCGTGCTTATGGCGCTTGCGTCTATGCTCGCTCCATAAATAGTAATGGCACTGTTCACACTCAGTTAATTGCATCAAAAAATAAAGTAGCACCAATAAAACCTACAACAATGCCGCGTCTCGAGTTATGCGGTGCTTTATTGTCTACAAGATTGTGTGCTAAGGTACTCACCTCCATAACGTTGCCGGTTACTTGCAGGTTTTGGTGTGACTCCACCATAGTTTTGGGTTGGCTATCAACGCCTGTACACCGCCTGAAACCTTTCGTTCGCAATCGTGTGAACGAAGTTAACGAAAGTACTGCCGGGTCCCCGTGGAGCTACGTTCCGTCTCTCGATAACCCTGCGGATCTCGTTTCTCGCGGGGTGAAGGCTAATCTTCTTAGCACTTCGTCGTTGTGGTGGTCAGGCCCACCATTTTTAAAAGATAACGTAGATAAATGGCCTAAAATGCCGAACTCAAACAAAAAACGGGATCTACCGGAAGTATTGTGTCACCTAGCTAATGACTCTGCTAACGACAATGCACACATGACAGACACTATTTCGTTACTAGTACACAAACATTCTAATCTCACGCGTCTCATTCACACAGCCTGTTATATTCACAGATTCATATTTAATTGTAAAAATAAACATAACAAACTATAAGGTTATTTAACTTCAGATGAGCTGCAGAATTCTTTATACACTATAATAAGGAAGAGTCAAGCTGAAATGTTCAGTGAGGACTATGATCTTTTAAGATCAGGCAAAACATTGCCACCTAAAAACAGATTGTTGTCTCTGTCTCCATTTCTCGACACAAATCTTTTAATACGGGTCGGAGGTAGACTCGACAACTCGCCTTATACTTTTAATCAGAAACATCCAATTCTTTTATGCTGTAAACATTACTTAACAAAGTTGATCTTTCGCAAACAACATTTGAAACTTTTACATGCAGGCCCTCAATTACTTCTTGCAGACATTAGACAAATTTATTGGCCTTTAGGTGGTAGAAATCTAGCTAGATATACTGTGAAACAATGCGTAAGATGTTTCAGACATAAATGTAAAAATGTTCAACCAATCATGGGTCAATTACCTGTATCTCGGACTACATTAGAATTTCCATTCTTACACAGTGCAGTCGACTATGCCGGGCCAATTTTGATAGCCGATCGAAAGGGTCGTGGTTGCAAGTTACTTAAGTCCTACCTGTGTATTTTTGTGTGTTTGGCAGTTAAGGCGGTTCACTTGGAGCTTGTGACAGACCTGAGCAAAGAAGCATACATGGCTGCATTACATCGCTTTATTAGCCGTCGAGGCAAGCCTCAAACAATTACATCCGACAACGGAACTAATTTTGTCGGTGCATGTAACGAGTTACAATCTTTTCTTTCTAACCCAGACATAGCTGCTGACTTAGCCGATGAAGGCATTACATTTCTTTTTACACCAGCATATTCACCTCATTTCAATGGACTGGCTGAAGCCGCCGTTCGCTCTACAAAGCATCATTTGCGTAGAATTCTGAACTTAACTCATTTTACCTATGAAGAAATGTCCACTTGTCTCACTCAAATTGAATCTATTTTGAATTCTCGCCCCTTGATACCTTTATCCACTGAACCCAGCGACCTGTCTGTCCTAACTCCTTCCCATTTTCTAATTGGACGAGTCTCGACGTCAGTGCCAAGTCCACAGGTAGCTGAGAATGCTAATGTCACTCTGCTGCAGCGCTACAAGCGGGTGGAATACATAAAACAACATTTTTGGAAACGATTCTGTAATGATTATATTTGTACACTTCAGCAGAGAACTAAATGGAGGAGGTCCAACGACAGCATTACACTTAACTCGCTTGTACTGATTAGAGACAAGACGACTGCACCCCTGCTCTGGCCTCTCGGACGTGTAACCCACGTTTACCCCGGAGTCGATGGTATCAATCGAGTGGCGGAGATCAAGACCAAGAAAGGAACCATTCGGAGAGGATGGAACAACCTCTGCCCCCTGCCCATGGATCTTTGAAGACCATTCTTCAACCCGGGGAGCATGTCTACGCACGGCAACCCCGCGCAGCCGCGCTGTAAGCGCGCCTTCAAGAACAAAAAAAACGATAGTCGTTGCTTAGTAACGGTCGGCTGTCCGAAAAATAACTCAGCAATTGTTTTTACGATTTTCTATAAAAATAAACCAGTTCAAATACAGTCCACTCCTTTTATTCTTCATACCGTAAGGATCTAACAAACACCATACCTAGTTCTACAGCCAAGCAGCATTGCTGTGTTCCGGTTTAAAGGGTATGGGTTCCGTTGAAATTGGAGGCACATGAGACTTTTCAACTTTGACTCTAGGGTTGGCAACGCCTCGGCAATCTTCTTGTGGTTGTAGGTGTATGTAGGAGGTATACTTACCATCAGGTGGGCTGTCGGCTGCAATAGATAACATATAAAAGAGGCTTGCTTATAGACGGTGTAGGAAAAAATTGTGAGGAAACCGGCATGCCTGAGAGATACTTCTTGACGGCATGTGAAACCAAGTCAGAGGCCCATGGTTGAGACTCTAGGTTAGTCATCAACCACACGAAAAAGAAAGATAAAAATATTTAAATCGTAGGTTATGATAATCTCATCCCAACTTCACCCACAATTCCTCCCTAATGAGGATGTAATCGCAAGAAAAATTACCTTCCTTTAAAAAATATTAAAGAAGCCGTTGTAAGTTCATTCCTACACAATTTATAAAACTGTAACCTCATTTATCAGGCCTTCTTACCTCAGAGAATTAATTACCCTCTTTCTCGACTGATTATGAACAAAATGAACATTGCGGCTTATATAAAAAAAAATTAAAAAGTTATAAGAGAAAACGTTCTAATAAAGGAATTTGTTTTAATAAATTCTTAAGTAACAATGAAAAATAACGTCTAGTAGATACCTAAAGCAAAATAAAGTATACATAATATTCTGTTTACCAGAAGATTTTTACCGCGAAGTCTACTACAAAAAATATTATAATGTAAGAATTCTCTTGTAGTTCCCTACAGGATGATAAAATTGTTGTTTCAAGTAAAGTGAAATTTTGTATACCTAAGTTAGGTAATTTTTTTATAGTACATAGTCTGGTCCAATACATGGAAATGGAATTCGAAATTAATAATCCCTTAAAAAAACTTTAAAATTAAATGGTTTATATTGCAATGCAGTACCCCTGCCGCATCAGGGTTTGAGGATTGAAGGTTGAAATTATTATAATGTTGTATTGTCATGAGAATTGAATTCGTGTGCGAAGTTTCAGGAGATAGTTGAAAAAAATCTCGCAACATTTGAGACAGATAAACAAACAAACTCGAAGTGGAGCTAATTAAACGCGCATAAAATAAAAACTAAAACCTGATAAAGCACTTAAAAATTGCCAGATGTTGATAACGCCTGCACCTTAAACTGTTTTCTACCAAAATTGTGTAACATTATTTAAGAAATTACGGTTTTTATATTACATTTTCAATGGTTGGAAAGTATAATGTACTCTGGACACAAATAATAAGATAAACAAACATCATTTATATGTTTGTAAAATAACATTTGTTTTTGTATCTATCTACTAATAACCTTTTCGTTTTTATTTCCTTATTTACATTTTAGATCTCAAATTCCATTACCCGGTATAAAGTACTACTTTGTTCAAGTGATATCGGCCGGGTCAATTATTGATACTTCTTGTTGGAAAAATAAGCGGTACACCTATTTCTCTTACGTAAAATACCTTCGATGTATTGAGTACGCTCTTAATATAGCCCTAAGAATTCTTTTAAAATATTAAAACCCGATGTTACAGCCAAGTTCGTAGAAATATTCTAATTAAACTTTGCATAATCTTTCTACCTGGTTTATGATGAATTTTTAAATACCATGCCTTAGCTTTTGAATAATTAGTTCCAATTTAAGTCTTTTAAAAATATACTGCTACTATATTAAACGGCTCTTATAAGAATGTATTAAAAGAACGTCCACGAGTGACGATACTTAGGTATTTCCGTTGCACCCTGGGCACTCAGCTCCTCTACCAACCTTGCTGACTGGCTAATCTTTTTACCACGGCATGAGCTATTCTCGTATAAGCAAAACACGAGAGAATAAGACAAATCGATTGACGTAAGAATCATCAAAATCGGTCCACGCGTTTGGTCTCTAGAGTGCCACAAAGGAACAAACATACATACATAGGCTGATAAACACATTACCGTCCTTTGCGTCGCGCAGTCGGATAAAAAGAACTAAAGTGTTTTCCGGCAAATAATAGGCCATCCTTTCCCCACCTGTGGAGGTCGTAAAAGGTGACTAAGATAGTATGGGTTGTAGCGTTCTCCTGTCTGCTAATAATAACAAACTGCGTCCACTAATCCCTCTGCCAAGGTTGGTGATTATAGCAGCTTCCCCTTTGACAGCTTATTGTAGCGATCAGTGGGACACCCATGTTCAATAGTGGAGGTTAATAATAACGTTTACGAACCAAGGAAGAGTTAGTTTAGGTAAGTTTTCTAATGGACTGTTTTCAGATAGTCCTTGCGGTACTGCTTCTACGTAACCGAGTAGTTATTAGCAAGACCTGAAGGGTCTCCAGGGAAGGGCAAGTAAAATACTTAACCTAACACAACTATTACTACTTTAAGATCATGACTACTGGCAACAACAGCAGTAAGGGCGACCCCTAATGGGACTCGGACCTCGGCTTAGGGCGTTGCTGGCGGGTTGGGAGGGAGACGGCCTGATGGGGGCTGAATAATCGATATGAACCAAGGAAGAATAAACAATATTCTAATTATATCCTCATTTACTTAACAGTCGCTTCGCTCCTATTTTCAATGTACTGTATTGTAAAATATGAGGATCAAAGGATCCATGTTTTGTCTACAGAAATATGTTTATTCGAAGGTATAAATAAAGGGAAACAACTCTCGGATGTCTTTCATCTTTCATGATTAATTCAGTAAAAACTTCACGAGGCTATTTTTGTTATATTTGTTATGGATATCTGTACCTTATTTTGAGGTAGCGGCTTACCCTGACTTTCAGAAAAATATTCGGAATATATTTGAATAAACTAAATATGACCAACCAAATGAACCATTTATTATTCTGATATTTGTCTGGTTGCTTTTATTATTTATTCATAGTTCGTCTTTGATAATCTGTGAATTGAATAGCTGTATATATTTTGAGCAAAATTTGCGTGTCTGTGCCTATAGTTGCTTAAACAGAAAGCAATGTTAACTGTAACTATCGAATCGTTTATAGTCTGTGTTTACAGATCGTTCACTGCCTTTCCATAATATTGATTTAGCGATTCACATTGTGTAAAAAGCAAATCTAATTATTCAATGAATTACTCAATTAACCGTAGGTATGTATACATTTTATACTTATACAAGGTTAGTCGGAAAGGGGGTACTAAGTCGAAAGGGTGTTAAAGTACACATAATAATGAATAACTTTTGTTCTACAACTTTCCCCAAAAGTTATTAGTTTATGAGAAATAGCTGTTCAAAGATTTCATAAAAAATACGCTAAATTCTATCTATCCTCAGCTATGATCAGCTATGTTTACATATTGTCATATTTGGGGTCACGGATTAGAAACTCCATTTTCTGAATTCATAACTAAAGCAGGGATGAAGAATTTTTGAAAAAACTAAAATATAAATAATTTTTCATGGATTTTTTTTATCGTATTTTTAAATTTTAACTCTTTCTTTAGAACAATCATCAGTGACACATTAAGTGGCCCGCGGCTAAGTACCCCCTTTCCGACTAACCTTGTATATAAAATATAAATCTAAACTAGTAGGTATATCAATCTAAAGTAAAAATTACTAGTGCACTTAGGCGTCGAAATATTCCTCCTAGTCTAAGCAAGTAGGTTCCATTATGATTTCAGAAATATCGTTATAAACTCTCGTAATCAAAGTTTTAATGGTTTATAGGGCTCTCCTTATTTTCGTCATCACGATATTATTTGGCCTATCGCAGTCCACAGCTATCAGAACACTCACTACTAGTTGCTCCATACTATCTTACTGACTTTAATTGGTTAACGTACCCCAAACGGGGTCACAATTAGACGCCCTGGGGCAGGAAATGATCGAGCCTTTTAGGGCTCTTTATTTATTTGGATGTAGGAAAGCGCACTTCGAGCATAATAGGACTCGACTATAATAGGCTAGAAAAGAGGGTGGACGATGGTTGAAAGCCATAGCGGAAAGGTAGCTGAGACTGGAGCGACGATTTGTGGGAAGACTAGCAGCCCATTAGTCAGATGACATTATGAGGCTAGCTAGAAAAGTTGACAGAGAGAGCATATTAGAGCAACGTAACAGAGAAGAGGTCTATATTCAGCGCTGGGTGGATCCGGGTTAAAAATTCTACTTGTTCGTAAGCCCGGTACATTACCCCTTCCGCCCCGGTAGCAGCTACAGCCACCCCAGATGCTTTCAGATTATAATATGACCGTCCAAAAGTCCAAAAGTTAGTTCATAGTCTTAATTACCTTTCTGTTTCATAAATCTCACTCCAAGAAAGGAAAATTAAGTTCACAAATAAGATATGTCAATAAAACGACTTACTTAAGTACCTAACAGTTCAGTCATAAAAAAATATTAGGCACTTGTTGGTTCGACAGCTTCTAAACGGTGGCACGTCGTCAAAGGGAGGGCTAAAGGGTGCTAATTGCGAGAGAAGCCCTCTTAATTTAATTATCAAGGGCCCTCCCTGCGGGTTGCGCCATGATTCATAATAAGTCCGTCTTATCTTTACATTTGTTCATTTTATAAGATTAATTTAGTCGCTGGTCGACTGCACGTTGTAATGTTTTTTATCGCTCTACGAACATTTGACGTTAGTATCGTAAACGTATCGCTAATGTAAGTGGATTTTGAATTGAAAATACAACTGTCCTATAACATGTTGGTTATTTTTTTTGCGACATGCACAATGTTCCGGCTTCGCACGGGTGGACATTTTTCCCGTTTTTGCAACATTTTTCATTTATACTCCGCTCCTATTGGTCGTAGCGTAATGTTATATAACCTATAACCTTCCTCGATAAATGGACTATCCAACACAAAAATAAATTTTCAATTTCAACCAGTAGTTCTTGAGATTAGCGCGTTCAAACAAAAAACTCTTCAGCTTTATAATATTAGTATAGATAAAAATATGAATAAAGTTTAAATTTGATTAAATAGTATGTGTAAAACGAGTATTTCCAATTCAAAATTCACTTACATTAAAGTTACGTTTACGTTACTAACGTCACCATTTATGCTAGGCCTAAAAGACTACATTACGTAAATAAATAAATAACCGTAAACATAAATTAGCGCCCATAAAACCAGTGAACGAAGAAATACAATTAGCCCCAAGGTGCTATTTGCAATCACATGCACAATAAACACGGTTCATAAAAATTTAAATTGCAGTGTTCTGGCACGTTGCCAACCTGTATAATTTTACTTACTATGGAAATATAAATTTAAAAACTGCCTCGTTGGTCTAGCGCGATTGCTGATCGTGAGGATCTGGATTCGATCCCCAGGTCGGGCAAAGTGTTATTGGATTTTTCCGTATTAGAATTCCTTAGTAGCAGCTCGGAGTTTAGATTTGTACCCAGTTGGTGACAATAGGCTCGCCCCCTATTACATGGAACTTAAAACACAACGGCGAAATGTTGGTGTTACTATACACCTCTACACTACTCTTCGGGGAATACAGGCGTGATGTTATGTAAAGCATTTTGTGGTCCGTCTTAAAAATATGTTTTATCGTAAAACTAATACGATAATAACCATGTAGGTATAATTTATAATAGAACAAGAGAGGCTTAATCAAATAAAAAGTTGAGTTAAATTTGCTACTCCGGGCTCTAACGTTTCATAAAACGTACCGTTGAACTTAATTTCATGTAATTTCTGATGTTGTTAGCGTTTGCTATAAAATAATAAGGTTTGTATGTGTCACACTCCTGACAGTTTAATAGATCAAACAATTTCAGTGTCGGCCGTGCAATTATCAAAACACAATCATAACAGATTATTAACAAACAATAATAATAATCAGCCTATGGCTTAATAGCCAAGAGCCTCGACTAATATCTGATAAGGCTCTCGTTGGGCAGCTGGATCAAGAGCCTGATATAGAAAGCGGACTTTTGGACACAGCGCGTATTGTTAGGCGGTTCCTCTCTCTGTGGCCCTGACCACCGGTAGCTTGGACCCTGTTCTCGAAGCCGGTGGGCTACTATCTATACTAATATTATAAAGAGGAAAGATTTGTATTTTAGTATGTAACAAATAAACTTAAAAACTACTGGACCGATTCCAAAAAATTCTTTTGCCGTTAGAAAGCTACATTATCACTAAGTAACATTGGCTATATTTATTACTGGAATAAAACTTCTTACGCGGGCGGAGCCTTGAGGACACAGCTAGTTCTTTATATTTTTAAATGATCTTCATTTATTATTATATAGAAATATTTAAAAATGTAATTTATATGTCTATTTAATAAATAAAGGAAATAATAATCAGCCCATTACTGTCCCACTGCTGGGCACGAGCCTTAACTCTTTGGTGGACTACAGACACCATTCATAACTTTATGGAGCCCTCTCAGATGTGTAGGTTTCTTCACGATGTTTTCCTTCACCGTTTATGCAAGTGATAATCAAATTATGATCCGCATATGAATTCGAAAAGTCAGAGGTGCGGGCCGGGATTGAACTCAGACCCTCTTGCATGGAAGACAAGCGTCGAAGCACTATAGGTTGTCACAGAACAAACATTACAATAATTTTCATGCAGAAATTCGCACGGCTTGCCGACGACAGACACGCCCCATTACGGCCCAATGGCAGAATCTTTTACCACTATATAAACTCCAGGCTGCAAGTTATAGTTTTCTGAACTTCTTCTTCTTTTCGTGTGATAAGTGACTAATCTGTTGTCAGAGTTTATGCCGCCCATGGGAATCTCACTTGGCTTCACATGCCGTCGAGACTTATCTCTTAGACATGCCGCTTTCCTCACGATGTTTTCCTTCACCGTTTTAAGCAAGTGATAATTATACAATACGCACATGAATCCGAAAAGTCAGAGGTGCGTGCCTTGGGTTCGAACTTGAGACCTATGACTTGGCAGTCCAACGGTCACATCACGAGGTTTTCTGATAGGAAAACATCAATAAAGCTTAGTCTGATATGGACTTGAAACCGAGGATCTAACGCCCTTGCGACCAATAATAAAGGTTGATAGTCTCTACCCAGGAGTTGTGTTAACTCGCAAACCAAATTGTTTTTATTATTTGTATAAAAATATTTTATTAGCGATTACAAATAACAATTGGTATGAAATTAATAACAGAAGACAGGAGAGAATTCTGGAATATTAATGAGGACGAAGGTCCAAAATGATTAATTGTATGCCATATAATAATATTTTCCAAGAAAATTGTGCCGGTCCTTTATTATTTCGTCGTAAGCCGTCTCTCTTAAACTTGGTTCTGCAAAGTGGGGTGATTACTAATCACCCCACTTGGCGAATGAATTGGTGATCACATTTAGTTTGTTTGAGGACACAGGAGGATGCTTCCCATCATAACATAACGATATCACGCCTGTATTCCCCAAAGAGAGGTAGAGGTATATTTACACCCTCATATCACCGTTATGTTTAAGTCCCATGTAATAGGGGGTGGACTATTACTGTCAACCGGGCGCTACTCAAGACTCCGGGCTACTACTGAGGAATTCCACACGGAAAATCCAATAACAATAACTTCCCATCATCATCACATAATTCCGTAGCCTGTTTTGACTACATCCACCATCAGGTCATCAGGGGATGACCCATTATTTGCCAAAATGAACGGCATGGATGGGCCTAAAACCTAAATTTTAATTATGAGATTTAATAAGCCCTAGACAACATAACAATCGCTGTCGCTAATAATATTGTTTGTCCATCTGTTTGTCCAGTAATTTGCTTGTTTGTCATGCACTTGTACATGTAATTATTAATCAACATTGCTTGACATACAATACATATAACACGCTTAACTATAGTATAGAACAATAATCTATATCTATACTAATATTATAAAGAGGAAAGATTTGTATTTTTGTATGTAACGAATAAACTTAAAACTACTGGACCGATTTCAAAAATTCTTTTGCCGTTAGAAAGCTACGTAACCACTGAGTAACATAGGCTACGGGCAGAGCCGCGAGGACACACCTAGTACTAAATAATGTTGTCTTATAATTATAATATTATATATATATAATATATATATTATCGTCGCTAACTATTAACCGCGCGGATCATACGATATGCGAGGTTAAGCTGTGCTTGCCGCGGTCAGTCTGTGGATGGGTGACCGTTTGTTACACATCGAGACCCCTCCGTGCCTCGGATAGGACGTTAAACAGTCGGTCCTGGGTACGAATACCTATGACAGTCGTTACGCGGGAAGTGAAAAGACCGAAAGTCTGACAACCGGTCTAACCTTAGAATATCGGCATTGCCCAGTAACTGGGTTGCGGAGGTCTGATAGTAGTCACTCCGTGTAAAATACTGGTATTCAGCGGTATCTGGTTAGACCGGAAGCTGACCCCAATATAGTTGGGAGAATGCTAGGCAGAACATTAAGCGATTTCCATGGATATGTCGGATATGAACTGAATCGGGTTCTTGTGAATCGGTTCTACGATTCCAAATATAAATATTTTTCTAAATATAGAACTGAAAATAGTTATTTCTTCCACACAGCGTGGCAAAAAATATTTATTATAGCTATTTGAAATTGGCATTCAGTTGGATGTTGAATTTCAGTATTTTGACTGCAACTGTTTGAGAGTTATTCGCTATATTGTATTTACATAAAGCTCGTGTTGATTCGTCGTTTTAATAAAATATACGTTCAATATAGATACTAGTAAATACTCTGTAATTAAAACGGTTTCGTGGAAGTTAATTCAATTGTTTACATCGGGAAATAATTAACAGACTTCATATTTTTTATTTTAATGAAACAAATGAGTAAATGGAAATTTATTTATTTCTGGCATATTATGGTTTTTACTTTGTTTTTACTTGACTTTCAGGTCGAGTATCATGATAAGATAACTCTAAAATTCTCCTGAAAAGTTTTTCATGAGACTTTCCAGTTCAGGACTAGATTTTTTTCGAAAATGTCGTTATATGTCTTACTTCTATGTGAGATCTAATACACCTTCAATGAACTTCGCTCGGACCCTCAAATTTTGATTAAGACGCTTGGGCTTTGGTGAACACATGAGAATTAAGATCGGTTTAGACGTTTCAAAAATTAATATTATTAAGAGCGAACTGTGAAAAAATGACACCACTGACCATGCCTTTAGATATATCATGCCTGTTGGTTTATAAAGCAAGAGTTATCTTCTAAGAAAACTCCTTCTGGATGACCCATAGGTCGGTATTCCTTTAAAATGAATATCGGAAAGTGCTACATAAAAAGCGCTCAGTAATTAGCGCGGGGAGTCGATGTCAGATCGTAGTTAATCGCCTTTTACTCAATTAATCGTTTCCGACGCCGTTGCATCAAGGTATCTGTCTAATTAGCTGTAATACTGGCAGCTATCGTAATTCTATAGTCCCTAGTCACGAAGAGATATCGAGTAGAAAAGAGTTACGAATCGAAAAAATTAACTCGATTGAAACAAAACGCTCGGTAAAAACCTTGCGAAACTTTAAACATTTTACTGTATTGAATTCTGTTGATTCAAGCACACAAGTACACTGTAAAGCTACAGATTTTTGTACAGCTGTAGTGTGAAAAAAAAGACTGACTATTCGTTACCATGGACTTGAATAAGGGCGAAGTGCGGGTAAATATAAAAATTTCAAACGAATCTGGGGTATATATAGAACTGGTTCTATTTATGTACTGTTAGGTGCTTAATGGAGTGCACACACAGTCTTTATATAGAAACGGTCATCCTATGTTTAACTATTACTAAATAAAGACTACGGTCACCAACTCGCTGCCCAGCGTGGGCTACGGATTTTCGGCGTTACCTGCCTTTCTATATCCAGGACTGGAAGTGTCAAAAGCCGAGGATAAATATAGACTTTATTTTTTCAATTTTTTTTCTAGTCTTTAGTTCGCTTTTCCGCGTCTATGCAAGCCTCATTATGTACGTCCTATTTTATTAGGTACTTAAGAATAACATTATTGTTTCACATTTTTTTCATAAAGCACTAGCTGTTCTCCCGCGGCTGTGCCCACGTAAATAGTTTGACTACAGTGCCACCTATCGGATCCCAGCATAGCTACGAACCATCTTCTCGACGAAACAAATTTATTGTGTAAATATGACTTCAATTGGTAAAGGCGTTCTCAAGTTATGGCGTGACCAAGGAAAATAGGGATTCATTTTTATATAAATAAAGATTAGTAGGCAGACAATTTGAAATCAGCCTTTAATAGATAAATAAGAACTGCCTCGTTGGTCTAGTGGTGGCAAGCGCGACTGCTAATCGTGAGGTCCTGGGTGTGATCCCCAGGTCGGGCATAGTGTTACTGGGTTTTTCCGTATGGAATCCTCAGTACTAGCCCGGAGTTTGGATTTGTGCCCGGTTGATGGCAATACGCTCGCCCCCCTATTACATCGGACTTAAACATAACGGGGAAATGAGAGTGTTACTATACACCTCTGCACAACCTTTCGGGGAATATACGCGTGATGTTATCTTATGTCACATACGAACTTTACGGGTAGGTATTTATTAAGTTTAGATTCAATGTATACATTGAGTGTCTGTGTGTGAAACTCACTGCGGCATTTTAGGGCGCTTTCAATTTAGACGTTTCGTGTCGGACCGTTGCGGTGCCGAAAAGGTGCGTTTGTCGTAGTGCGCACAGACGGTTGTTTGTTTTCATACAGAGAACGCGGTGCGGCAACAGTGCGTGTTGTCGAGCGTTCGCGGTCCGACAAGAAACGTTTAAATTGAAAGCGCCCTTATAGTCACATCACGTGGAATGTCCCGCCAAGCGGTATGTGCATCAGTGTCCAAGTTGAACCAAAACGGAAATAAGTATCAGACATTTGTGTCGCAATTACTACCGTATTCTAAACACACCTCTATACTGTTACCATGTACATAAATTTTACGAATCTTCACAATCTAAATATAAAAGATTATACATAAAAGCCAAAACCTTTGACGAACGGGAAACCACTGTGATTTGTGAATTGATTTACCAACACACATGTACCGCGATTTACATATTTTCTAACATAAAGAGGATAGAAAAAGAATTGGGAATTTTTCGTGTCCTTTGACCCGTGTTCCATAATCATCATCATCTTCCTGCCCTGGTCCCAAGTTACTTGGGGTCGGCGCAATATGTTTTTCTCTTCCACTCTTCCCTGTCAGCCGTCTCATTATCATTTACTCCCTTATCTTTCATATCCTCCCTCACACAATCCATCCATCTTTTCTTAGGTCTCCCTCTCCCCCTCCATCCATCAACATTCATAATTCATCACTCTCTTAGTCACATGTGTATTGAGTATTATTTATAGTATTATTAATATTTGGGAACATCACAAACGATCAAGTCTGGTCCGACTACACGTAAGCATGTATCGTTAACAAAGTTTACGCAAACGGTATTTTTATTACCGACAATACCGTTTGCGCTTGAAAGTCTCTGCATGTAGTCGGACCATTAGAAGGAAAAGTCATCGCATTAAATAATATTATCCAAGATTTGAAAGGTAACGTCCCTCGTGATAAATGAATGAGCGAATCGTTAAACTGGATTTAACAACAAATTGGATTAAAAATTGATGTTGAAGAACCAATGAGAACACACTTTTAAAAATATGGCATTTATACAATTATTCCATAGTCATGCAAACTGAACTAGGTAATAGGTACCTCAAGAAAAATTTGAATAAAAAAATACATTAGGTAGGTACTTATGGTAAAAATTTCATTAAAATGCTAAATAATTTAAAAAAGAAAAATACTTTTACCCACAACAGCGGTTGACAAAAGCCAATCGCAATACTTTTTACACCAAAGAAAATGCATTTTACATCAAAAAGGCTGAGAGATGATCCGCCACACCGCGCCGTCTACGTTCCAAGCTGCAGGGTAAATTAAATTTCAGTACTGCATTACCAACACTTAGAAATAATGATATTCACCGCTCGATTATTTCAGAGAAGTCTGACTGAATTGAATTTATAAACAGAATAGTTATTTTAGGAACTGTTGTATGAAGTTTAATTTAACGAAAAAAAGGATTATGGTTAGCTATCAAGCTAAGCTAAAACGTGAAATAGAATAGAATATACTCGAAATAGGTTGCTTTTTTGGTCTCGGATTTCCCTGAAAGTTATTAATATCGCTGTTCCTACAGGTTTTAATCTACTGCAAGGGTGAACCCGGACTTTTGTGGGATTTCATGGGGCCGTTACTATCACCCATATTTTAAGACGTTACGAGTCGAGTAAGTTTTGGAGGAAGGCGTTCCTCCAAAACTTACTCGACTCGTACTCGACTCAGGATGACCTCGAAAACACTTTCAAAATTGTATTCTTAGTCACAATTTCGAGTGAACTTTGAAGTTCCTCGACTGAGGGGTCCTCAAATAAATCGAGGTAGAGAGGAGCCATTACGTCATCATTTTGTTTATCTGCATCGCGTAAATAACGCCCCGATAAATAGTTGTAAGAATTATCGTAAGCATATTCGATAAAGTCTTCAAAATTCATTTTTGTTACATACGAACTTTGACACTTTCTTCCGAGGTACCTTGAGTTTGACGGATGATTCCTTGCCTCGACAGAGGAAGAATCTCGAGTCGAGGACGTTTATGTCAACTATAACTACCGGTGGTAGTGAAAAAAGCTGAGTCGAGGTGGAGTCGAGTCGAGTAAGTTTTGGAGGAACGTCTTAGAATATGGGTGTATGAAATGTTCGTATTATATCAGAAAATAAACACAACATCACGCCTGTATTCCCCAAAGGGTTGGACAGAGGTATATAGTAATACTCTCATTTCGCCGTTATGTTAAGTCCCATGTAATAGGGGGCGAGCCATCAATCGGGCACAAATCCAAACTCCGGGCTACTACGGAGGAATTCTACATGGAAACCCAATAACACTTTGCCCGACTTGGGGATCGACCCAGTCGCGCTTGTCACTACTAGACCAACGAAGCAGTTAGTTATATCAGACATTGGTAACATTTAGAAACACCCAAAAAACTACGCCCCATTCAACCTTCAATTGCGACATAGTCCCGGTTCTCAAAGCCGTTTCATATTGCTAAGGGTCGCGTAATTACAAAAACTGATGGTTGGATCGTATTACTGAGCTGTCAGTGGAGTACGTTACGTGGAGTGTGAACGAGTTTCATTAAATGTCACCTCGATGTGGTTTGGCGCGCGCTGATTGGCGGTGCCGCGGTGTCCCGACTAGGCTCTGTTCACACCGTGTCATTTGTCACTGTGGTTGATTAAAGTTCTGTATCCATCTGTATCCATTGACGTTGTTGAGTATTGAGAACGAAAAAGTAATGCGAAAAAGTATTTTTCATTCCTGGATCAGTGATGTGGAATTAGTATATGGATAAACTCTCTAGTTGCCAGTAATTGTATGAATTGAATTGTATGAATGGCTGAATGAAAACAATTTATACATAAAATATACCATTAAGGAGTTTCTTGAATATAAATTATAACATTTATAAGTTTGCATGCTTTAATTTTAAGCAAAACATGTATGATCTCATAATGTAATGTAACCCTTTATATACCATGTTTTACGCAAATAAATATATTATTATTTCCAAAAAGTAGTTTGAAGTCGTAACACAAAAAAAGCAGTGGAATTAATGTTTAAAAACCAGTAAATTTTGATTAGTAGTAAATATCTACTGCAATATAGGTATATCTACAAAAAGTCAAACTAAAAAATAGAACATATCATTTAAGTATAGCAAAAACGGAAATAATGTAGCTACCAGCTCTCAGTTGAAAAGTATCAGTCGTCTTATACCTTTCAGCAGCTGGTATTAAATTGTATTAATATTCAACGTAGGTTAGTAACGTCAATCAAACTGATGAATCGATTTATTTTAATAGGAGGCTGTTGGAGCAAATCTCAGGATTGATTATATTACTGAGCCTACAGGGAATTATAATCCGTCAGCACCATAAAACCTTGTTTAAAATCCAGTGACTTACGGTGCAATGATCTCGTGACTTTTAAGAAGATAAAGCACTGCTCATTTATGTTTTTTTATGTATCTAATAACTTTATCTGTACTAAAGCCGAAGAGTTTGTTTGTTTGTTTGAACGCGCTAATCTCAGGAACTACTCGTTGGAATTAAAAAAAATATTTTTGTGTTAGATAGTCCATTTATCGAGGAAGGCTATATATATAATATTACGTTACGACCAATAGGAGCGGACCATAAATGAAAACGTTGCAAAAACGGGAAAAATGTCCACCCGTGCGAAGCCGGGACGGGCCGCTAGTTTAGTTATAAACGGGAACAGCAATTTTCTTTTATTAGTATTAAAATTCGAATTAAAAAGACGTAAAACATTATTCATCCTCAGGACGCATGAAATTCATTATGCGAAGCGGAAGCCGCACATGAATATCGCGAAACACATTTTACGAACGAAAATACACATTATAGCATTTCGACATTATGTCTGGCACTTTTTATACCTATCCGGTTTCTGCGAACATTCAGCTTGAACACAAAGAGTAACCTTAGGACTGCTGCTGACATTGTTAAACGTTATTAATGGAATATTTCGAGATTTTCCGAAAAAGAATTTTTAAACAGTCACGTCGACATTGTGTTATTTTTATGAATGAAAAATTAAGAATTTTACAATGGATGTTGTCAGTAGCAAACGATGTACTGCTAACACAAATAACTTTCTGGATTACGATGTTTTTTTACATAATTTATACCTAAATTCTTTTAATAAAATGTTTAGTAAAAATGAAATGATGGCATCTGATACGCTGTTTTTCTCTTTTTTGATTAAGCTGTATGTTCGATCGTATATTTAGATTATTATTTACAAATAAAATGTTGACTTTTCAATCCGATTGTACTTTATAAAGATACTGCTGGGAAAAAACGAAGCTATCTTCATTAAAAGTATAGACGAAGGTTTTGATTAGATTTTATGTCAGTTTATATATGCCTTCTATATTAACGAGTCTTCCTCTTAGCCTTTTCCCAATTATCTTGGGGTCAGCTTCCAGTCTAACCAGATGCGGCTGAATACCAGTATTTTACACGGAGCGACTGCCATCAGACCTCCGCAACCCAGTAACTGGGCAATGCCGATATCCTAAGGTTAAACCGTTTGTCAGACTTTCGGGCTTCTGACTACCCGTAACGACTGTCATAGGTATTCGTATGACACCCGGGACCGACGGCTTAACGTGCTCTCCGAGGCACGGAGGGGTCTCGATGTGTAACAAATGGTCACCCATCCACGGACTGACCGCGGCAAGCGCAGCTTAACCTCGCAAATCTTACGATCGGCGCGGTTGTTATTTAGCCACGAGCCCCTCTTCTATATTAACGAGTATTACCTGCAATATGATTTTAATTACAAAGTAAGCTATTTATAAACAAATGTAATGAGAAGTGTTCAAAAGTGGTTTTTGCAATAACATAGGTCTCTAAAGCCTGCAAATTTTTTTGTAAGTCCGCGCTTAGGATTCTACACATCTTTTAGGCATGATAAATTAATGATCTTTCCCAACTAAACTCAAACTCAAACTCAAACTTTTATTTGCTTCTTCTAACTAGGTATATTGAAATCCACTTCCAGTCTAATCAGATGTAATTGAATATTAGTATTTTACTCGGAGAAACTGCTCAAATATTATGGGGTCCTAACGGTATCTTCCTGTTTTAAGTTCTGATGCAAATGAAATGCAATGTATCTTCATAGATACTTGCATAAATTTTGGTAATTCAATTATCAACTTATTGCCGATTCCTATAATTAACAGAGTGTTATTGGTTAAAATTGAGACTCTTGTATCTTTACCAATAATGAGCAAAGACCTCCTGGCTTTGCATGTGGAAAGCTACTCCCAAAAATATGGAAGTAGCGGTCATGCTAACTTGCATCCTGGTCTGTAAGCCCTGGCTGGGGGCCTTAAAGTAATTTTTGGCCACCACAGGATAGTCCAGTTAAGCAGTATTAACCTCTAGTGAGTTGTAGAAATGAGTGGCCGACACAAAAAAAATAATATAAAAAAGTCATTAAGTCCGCCTATGTACTTTTTTTTGTTGCGTAAAGTTTAAATAAACATAAATAAATAATAATAAATAAAAAAAAAATAAAAAAATAAGTAGCTATCACAGGTTAAATTACCTTACGAGTCTATTTATATGCCAGTTTGCCAACAAAAAATGCTACCATTGGTAAGCAAAACGCTTCGTTTTTGTTAATAGGAACCGGGCATTAAATAACTTCGAGATTCTAAAGCACACGCAGCAGTGGCTGTTTTAATAAAATAATTACTCGAGACTAAATTATTCAAATTATGGAATTAGCCTAAACTGAATAATAGGTACACCTTGTAAATATTCATATTGTGTACCGTGCCAGAATTTTAAAGAAACTTAATTTGTTGTGGCCTTTACATAATTGTTTGCTCTTTTTAGTAGAGTTGACCAGAAAAACAATTAAGAATTGATGGAGAAATAATTAAATATTATAATTATTTCAACAGTTTTCAATTATGTAGAAAGGTGTATAGGTATGAAACGTCTAACGAAAACTATTTATTGGTACATATCTTTGAAGTGAAATCAAAGGTGTGTCAGTGGTATCAAAGTGATAGATTTATGTACCGCGCGGTTAAATTTATCTGTGCCTACGCATATCTATTTTCTAATTATAAATACCTAATTTATACCCACATGTTTATGTTACCATTTATAGCATAAGGCTTCATTTATCTCGTGAGATGATTGATTTGTGTCTACGAGTGTCATATATCATATTTAAGTGAAAACGTTGCCTTTCCCGGATCGAACTGCTCCGCCAACAATGATGCTGCCTGACAAAAATTTCCAAAATAAGTTCTATGTCAACAAATTATTATCTGTAGGTATATACAATTTGTAAAAAAAACCCTATCCGATCCGAAAGGGTACAAAGATACCGCAAACAAATTATTAAAATAAATAAAAAAAACACACTATTAATGAATATTAAAAATGTTACTGTTATTTAAAATGCACGTTTTGAGTACCCAAATAACAAATTACCCCAATTTCATTAAAACACACATTCAAAGGAACCGTCGCGTCGCTGACTAAGTGTTGCCAAATTTTGAGAATTTGCAACATTTTATGGAAATTAGGATAATTTGGGTAGTTTATTGGCTTCTTCTTTCTTTTCGTGTGGTTAGTGGCTAACTTGGTGTCAGTGTTTATGCCGCCCACGGGCCTCTGACTTTGATTCACATGCCGTCGAGAAATATCTCTCAGGCATGCCGGTTTCCTCACCATGTTTTCCTTCACCGTTTTTAAGCAAGTGATAATTATACAATAAGCACATGAATCCGAAAAGTCAGAGGTGCGTGCCTTGGGTTCGAACTCGAGACCTATGACTTGGCAGTCCGACGGTCACTAGGCTATTACTGCCACGTAAATAAGTAATTACTTGGCTTATAATAAGTGAATACACTTCTCCTTATCTGTCATAAGAAGTGGCTACAAGATTTTGTCGAGTGAATCATGAACATCAGTGATATGTACAAACCAATAGAACATCGCACTGCGAAAACCTTGTTTGATAAATACTGCGGAAGACAGAAAGCAGTCGCTTCGAGCTCAAAGGATTCTCATTCAAATTGAAATCTTGCAATATCCTGGACGGAGGAACTGTCTTTTTGAGTAAGGCAGACTCTATGAATAAGCGCTGAAAATGCTTCGATACCATCCTAAAATCTGAACGTACCTCGTTATGGAGTATAAGCTCGATACACCCGTCCCATCAGCCAAGTGGTTAATTATTTTTTAATTACTATATGTTAGGTACGGTCGGCATCTTCGTGATAACGTGGTGATCGTCGGATTGTGTAATCAACTGTTATTAATTAATACTAATTGAACGACAAGGATGGAATATATTGTAGCTGAATTTGTTGCACGAAGTGCGACGGTCTTGGAAACTGATGAGAGGTGTTCGTTCTGCCTAGCCTTTTCCCAACTACGTTAGGGTCAGCCGATGGAGGTGGTTTAGTTGATTTCCTTGTGAGCTGGAAGATATTTACTGTCTAGATTAACACAAGATTATATTCTTAGTTTTTCTTTTATATATTTTACCTTTACTTTCGATAACGTTTTATTACCATCATCAATCAATCGATTCAGTCCGGGAAATATATTTCGCTACTGGACATTATAACATTACTGATATGTTATCTCTTCCAAATTAATAGAATTCAAGTGTGTCCTAATTAATTGGCGTATTGGGGTTATATACTATGATTTTCAGCGATAACTACAGGCTTCTGCATGACGCATTGCCTATCACATAGTTATATCAATGATAACAGAAGATCTGTCAAGCACACATAGGTACATTCACATAAATGAAACGATTGAATAGGAAACTGATAAGATAATTCTACAATGTCAAAATGCGTAGGGAAGTGAAAAATCAAGCTACCGAAGTCACGTGGTTTGCCTAGGCATTTTTATAAGGGAAATAATAATGGTTCCGAAAAACAAATTAATCTCCAGCGATGTGTGGCCGACTATTATTCTAATTAACGAGCGTTATAATTAATTACCGAAAAATTAACTAAACTAACGACGAATATTGATTAATAATAAAATCCAGAACGAGCTTACAAAAAGTGGGTTGTGATTAATCCATTTCAGATATTAAAATTCTAGCCGTGCGACTAAATTACTAAGTGAGCGACTAGAAATACAGAGAGGGCAACTTCAATATTAAGATAAAGACGATCGATTTTTCCATTTGAGGTTTTACATAACGTACTTTTTACAGCAAACAATCTTTAGACAATAAATAGTTTGTCAAATTCGTAACGCCTAGGTTAGGTTAGAACTGCGACCACGCAACGGGCGAAGGTGGGCGAGCGAAGCGAGTGTGCCGCGGCAGCGGCCGCCGAGCGCCAGATTTCCTCTTTTCCAAAGGCAAATATTGAAAAAAATGCAGGACGTAACGTTGACACTCAAGCAAATATTAGGTCGCTCAAATATTATGAAGCTTCTCATTTTGTATTTTAAGTAACTCAAATTAGTGTTTGTCAGTTGCTGTTCCGTTGATTTCTTGTCACTCGCAGTCAGTCGCTCACTTAGTAATACTATAACGTAAATTAATTATTTTTCTCACTTAAAACTTTCATTTACAGTCACTCGTTTAAATACTACCCTTTTTATAATGCGGCGGGTTCGCGGATGAGTGCTTACGCGTGCCCGTGTTCCCGCCATCAGAGGAGGACACCGTAGAGTTTTAGTGGGTTTGAGTCCCACATAACTGCACTATCTCCCCGTGGTAGTGCAGTATGCGTGCGCATTTCTCCAGGTTAAAAAAAAGGCATTTTTATAATACTCCCATCTGTCACTTAAATAAACACTATAAAGGCAGGCAATAAATGTAGATAATATAATCAGAAGAATGAGAAGGGGCTCGAGGCTAACTACCAACCGCGTCGATCATACGATTTGCGAAGTTAAGCTGCGCTTGCCGCGGTCCGCGGTGACCGTTCGTTACACATCGAGACCCCTCCAGACCTCGGAGAGCACGTTAAACAGTCGGTCCCGGGTGTCATACGAATACCTATGACAGTCGTTACGGGAAGTCAGAAGCCCGAAATACTGACAACCGGTCTAACCTTAGGATATCGGCATTGTCCAGTAACTGGGTTGCGGAGGTCTGGTGGCATTCGCTCCGTGTAAAATACTAGTATTCAGCCGCATTTGGTTAGATTGGAAGCTGACGCCAACATAGTTGGGAAAAAGCTAGGCAGAACTAACGAACGATAGAATGTACTCTGCGGAAAGTATAATTAAGACAGTACCTAAATGGTTATGTAATGTTCATGTAGCAGACTCATACATCTTGACTGCTTGCCGCAAAAATCATCAACGAAATACTCTTTTATTAAATTATTTTTCTATTCGACTGCTTGTGGATGGTCTTGTGGACCGTTTCTATGTAAGCGGACAGATACTGGCGAGAACTGAAGGGTCTCAAACCAATGGGGATGAAGTAAAATACTTAACCTAAGCTAACTACTAATACTCTAACATCATGACTACTAGCAACAACAGCACAAAGGCTCCGCGGCGGCGGGTGAGTATGGTGGATCAAGGACGGAAATACTCGTCTTTTCTTACAGCCAATTATAAAACACTAGCTGTGTCCTCACGGCTCCACCCTTAGCCTATGTTACTCAGTGATAATGTAGCTTTCTAACGGTAAAATAATTTTTGAAATCGGTCCAGTAGTATTTAAGTTTATTCGTTACATAAAAAAAAATCCAAAAATACAAATATTTCCTCTTTATAATATTAGTATAGAAGTATAGATAGCAACATTAATGTGAACAATTAATAACAAAGATGTCCAATCAGATAAGTGTAAATTCCACTCCATTCACAAGAACTATTGTTAACTACCGAGAAGTTATTGGGTTAATATGTAGCGGCGTAGTGTTTATGACCAGATCCGGGGCTTGATATAATATATATTACAAACATGCTAGGCTTAGGAATTAATCTTCTCATTTACAGAATATGTAGGTAGCATTAATGTTAGTAAATTCCTATAGTGTGTGGATTAGGGACATAATATCTTGAGCTATGTGTTGTTATGTACTACTCGACTAGTTAAAGAAACATAAACATAACCACTCTTATTACGAGACATGGACTAAGAAAAACCCCGGTTTTAAAATAGCCCCGTCTCTTTTTGTCATATGACGTTAGAAAATGATGGGTATATTATAAATCTCGGTTTACCTTAGTCTTGGTTTAAACCATCTTTTGTAATAAGAGCCTATGTCTGTATTCCCCGAAGGATTGGGCAGAGGTGTCTAGTAACACCCTCATTTCGCAATTTTGTAATAGGGGCCGAGTCTATTGCTATCATCCGCGCACAAACCCAAACTCCGGGCTGCTACTGAGGAATTCCACACTAAAAAACCCAATAACACTTTGTCCGACCTGGGGATCGAACCCATGACCTCACGAGTGGCAGTCGCGCTTACCACCACTAGATCAACGAGGCTGGTAAGAATAGGATTAAAAATGATGGCGTTAGTATTGTTGTCGTTATTTGCCTCTCGCTCGCGCACGTTCTCTGTGAGCGAAAGGCAACTAATGGTCCCGTCATTTGTAATTCCATTTTTGAAGTAATCGGTTTGTAGGTATCTTAGGTTAGAACAAATTGTTCTACATCTTTCCATGAATAACGGCGTTTGAAGACCAGATTGGCGGAGTGACTAATTACTTTGGTATCTGAACTAAGGGTGTGATATCTAAACAGAATTAATATTCAAATGGCTAGATGCTAGATAACTGCATCCATGATACAGGTACAAACATGTATACGGCTTAGGTTACACTAACGTTATTCAATTTGTTTATCATGGTGATGGTCCTATCCCATTATATTCCAATGGAGTCAATAGAGCACGAACGGCCACAGATAGCATCAATAGGCACTCCCCGTACAAGGAATTCCCATCAATTCCCATGTATTAATGACTATACCCGTGTCTGGGTACAATAATGGGTAATGACTGTGTATGTTGTGTACCTACCTTAATAAATGATGAGTAGGTGAATGTCTGTTCTGAATAATCTAAATTCTTGTTTGATTGAAATTACGACGTGATATAATAGACAGAAATAAAATAAAATATACATTATCTTGAGTAAATATCATTTTAATTTTCTGTTACGTTTTCTAATTTGATTTTCCTTGCAGATGTCTTAAACATAAATGTCATTTTCAGGCATTGCGCGAGAGAATATCAAATCCGTCATATTCGTTTTGATATATTTTTAACCGACTTCAAAAAGGAGGAGGTTCTATATTCGATTGGTATTTTTTTATGTATGTTCACCGATTACGCTGAGATTTATGATCCGATTTACGTGATTCTTCTTTAGTTTGATGCGGAATAGTTGCCATTTGGTCCCATAAAAATTTAACATAGTTTGGCCCAGTAGTTTTCATTTTATGAACATTTTAGTTTACGTGGACGATGTAATTATTCTACCTGATGTAATCTAGAAAAATCCTACTGTAGTTTACAGAACAACCTATTACAGACACTAAAAAGTAATAAATAAAAAAAACTACGTTTAAAAAAACCGACTTCAAAAATTAAAAAGTAACTAATAACTTAATAAATATTTAATTTAATACACCTCTTATGCAAACCTAATTAATACCTTTACCATAATATAAAAATAACAGTTTCAGAAGTCGGTGCCTTCAATTTGGTTCAGCGTGGATTAGCACCGACTTCTGAAACTGTTTAGTTTTATATTATGGTGAAGGTGAAGGTGGTATGGTGAAGGTTTGCATAAGAGATGTATTAAATTAAATCTTTATTAAGTTTTTTTTTCAGTTGTGTGTTTCGGATAAAATAAACAATTTCGTTTATTTTCGTGTTGTTAGTGACTGTGTGGTCTAGTGACTAGTGGCCGCCCATGGGCCTCTGACTTGGCTTCACATGCCGTCGAGAAATTTCTCTTAGGCATGCCAGTTTCCTTACGATGTTTTCCTTCACCGTTATTAAGCAAGTGATAATTTTACAATAAGCACATAAATCCGAAAAGTCAGAGGTGCCTCCCTTGGGTTAGAACTCGGGACCTATGACTTGGCAGTCCGACGGTCACACCACTAGGCTATCACTGCTGTTGTTTTATGTTTTCATATAGAGATCTATCCTTAATCGATTCATTTTTGTAGAGGTATGTTCGTTCCTCTCTCAAGTAAACAATCAGTTGCAGCGTCCAATAAAAATACATTCGTTCAATTTATAAGTGTACCCAGTATATTTTGACATGCGGCGACATAGAGAACTAAATGTAAATGTACTGAACTTGACATATTGTTGAAATTGCCTTCACAAGCAGCGCCACCATCAAGTTTCAAGATGTACTGGGTACCCCGTAAGTGTAATAATATTATCATTTGAAAGTAGTTATTCAATATCGGCGGCAACCCACTTACGGGACATTGAGTGTACCTACGTTAATATACTCCTTGCAGTCTGAGGGCACACTGACCGATTGACCTTTAGATGGATCCCAGGGTTATTGAATTAGAGTTCCATCTACCTGTCGTCGCCTCGAGGAACTTGCTCAATTTAGAACTAGGTTGATTGGTTGTCTGTTTTAGTTTAAACGGTAGTCTAGCTTGAACACTATTGTACTAGCACTATTTTAATGAGTTTTGTAATGTGAAATACATGTCGTTGGGGTATGATGCCCAACAGTGTATATGTTATGTTAATTGTTAAATAGACTTGTAAATGAGTTAATGTAAATGAGTAGACGACTGTTTTCCTTGATGGATTTATTGCTACTAAAATATAATTACAAAATTACAAGTTATGTATGTTACAGAAATGCATACCTAAACACTATCGATATGCATATGTGAGTACGACATACAAACTACTGCAAAGGTCAATGTACAGCGTAGCTCGTACAGATGTATTATACAGTATAAAACAATAATTATCCTTCAATACAGTCTCGAGGCCTCAGTATCGTCCATAATCAACCAATATTTTCTAACACTTTTATAACCGGTTCCTTCCTATAGCCAAAAACGAATCGTTTTGCTTGCTATTGGTAGCATTTTTTATTGCCAAACTTGGCATATAGGTATAAATAGACTTTAAGCTAATTTTACCTGTGATATTAATTAATGAAAGAAAGAAAGAAAGAAAGAAAAAAAATTATTTGGCACGAAAGCAGTCAGACACACAGACAAAAAAAAAATCATAGGAGACAAAAAAAAAGTAGCTGTGTGTCTAGCGGCTGCGCCAAATAGGTTCAGTTCAGCATAAATGTCAGACCACTAGTGCCTGACGCTATGATAATGAAAGTGAGGATGTGTTATGCAAAGCTGTGGGTGTCTTTTTTTCATTATTCGTCAAGAGTCTAAATTTTTACTAATATTAACGCATGGTAAATTATAGGAACTGGCTATTAGGTACTTACCAAAAAAAAGTTTAAATGCTTCCGATATTAGAATTGCATTTTCTGAATATTATTTCTATTCTTAGCTAAATCATATCTTTACATAGTACAAAACAAAGCCACTCTCGCTGTCTGTACGCTTAGATCTTTTAAACTACGCAACGTATTTTAATGCAGTTTTCAGCAATAGATAGAGTGATTCAAGAGGAATGTTTATATGCTCCACATTAGTATCTACATTGCACCCGTGCGAAGCCGGGGCGGGTCGCTAGTTATGACTAATGTGTTATGTACATACCTATGAAGCCATCTCACGAGTAGCTGTAATCCCGAAGGTGAGGACCTGTAACAGGAAACATCATAAATTATAATAAGCCTTGAAGATAGTGCTGCTGCAAAGGCGAGGAAACTAGAATATTATTATTTTCACTGTAAGTAACATCAACATAACATCATAACTGTATTCCCCGAAGGGTTCGGCAGATGTGTTTAGCAACACCCTCATTTCGCCGTTATGTTAAAGTCCTATGTAATAGTTGGCGAGCCTATTGCCATCAACCGGGCACAAATCCAAATTCCGGAACTACTGAGGAATTCCACACGGATAAACCCAATAACACTAAGGTTTGCTGGTAGAAAACTCATTTTTGAGTTAAGCTCGCCTTTGTAGATAACTTCACTAAATTGTAGTTTTATTGCTGTAATTTTTCTTGTGTACAATAAAGAATAAGAATAAGAACACTGCCTGACCTGGGGATCGAACCCAGGACCTCACGATCAGCAGTCGTGCTTGCCACCACTAGACCAACGAGACAGTATCTACTGTTTTATATGTAGATATAATGATGTGTACACAAAACATAATGCACGGAAAGTTTTTTAGGAATGTAGTAGCTCTCAAATGAAAACCGTTTATTAATTCGGGTTTTATGTTCAAATACTCGAACGCTACTCAATATTAAGTTGCTGTTAAGTCACGTGCTGTCACTGTCATTTTAAAGCGAAATGAAAGCGACAGCACGAATTTAATTGCAACTTAAATTCGTGCTGTGTGTGTTTCTAAATACTGCTTGTTTCTCAATGTATACAAAAACAAGAAGATAATATGTCATTGACGCACCAAAAAGGACGATTCAAAAACACGCCAATTGGCAGGTCTTACAGACAGCTACCTCTTTCACTCTCATACTTCTTCCGTATCTTCGTCTTACTCATTACAGATACTAGTGAAAATAATGCAGGATCGAATTTTAAACGCCATGCATTTGGTGCCGATTCTCATATTCACCAACTAAACTAAAATTTGAGAATTGCTATCTTTTACTAACAGCGTAAGAAAAGGACGGTGATAAATAAGAACTAAGTTAGAGATGTCGAAGTATTTTACGCCTTGAATTTCACCGTGTTTTTGTAAGTATGGAAATTTTTGTTCAAGTAAGTTTAACAGCTCTTATTTACGTCCGTCTCTTTCTTATTTAAACAGAGTGAAAAAGATGGCAATATGCTAAATTAAGTTTAGTTTGTGCACAACAGAAATATATACCTATAAGGTCTAACCAAAATATCTGGACAATCTTTTACACAGTGTTCAGTACGTTAAATATAAACATATCTATGCAAAAAAAACGAGATGCAAGTGTTTTTTTTTGTAACCAAAAAATTGTTTTCATCTTTAATTTTAATTTAATTAATTATTTTTTTAATATTTTTCTCTTCGCAGTTTAGGTAAAACTCGGCGTGGAAGTAGCGCGCACCCCGGTGACGGTTGATGCATAAAAATGGATAGGTTTATTCTTAAAGAGTACAGGCAATTTAAAATGTAATTATTTTATGTTTAGAAAAAAAACACTTGCATCTCGTTTTTTTGCATAGATATGTTTAGTTAAACGTACTGAACACTGTGTAAAACTTTGTCCAGGTATTTTGGTTAGACCTTATATATTATGAAATATCATTGTTATTTCTTAAATCAAAATTATTTCTTAATAAATTATTTCTTAAGTCAAAGGACGAGGAAATGGCTAGTTCCAACATTGTTAAACGAATTACCTAAGGGAATTTCTACCGAAACAGTGTCTAAAAATGCCTTAAAAAATATCCTGCGTAAGCACTATTTGGGTCTGTGTCCCTAGCGCTGGAACCTAAATTGTTAAGGAGTCGCGGTCGGCCATGCTAGCATGCGCGCGCGACGTGCTGCTGGCGGTCGGGCGGCCGCTGTGGTGTCTCACTCGCGCTGGGTAGCTCGTCTGTCATCGCGGGGGGGGGGGGCTGCGGCGGTGGTCGGGACGCTAGGAGCATGTACCTTCGCCGCGCGTGCTGGGATGGCGGGCAAGTCGATATGCGCCGATCTATATATATTATGTATTGTTTACAAAACTAAGAGCTGTGTCCACGAGAACACTGCCGACAAACTGTCCTGCAGTTTGGCAGAGGATATGTAAAATACTCATAAGTAATTTTTGTTGAAATAAATAAAAAAAAAAAAAAAAAAAAAAAAAAATTATGTAGCAGATCGGTGCGAGTCTTACGTCCTAACTTGATATTAAGTTTACGTAACTGTATCGAGTAAACAAGTTGGTACATTGAATTTATATGTTTGAGTTTCCCATTAATGTAGGTAGGTATTATGATTGCCTTGTTGGTGTGGCGGCATCTATCACGCGACATGAGAACTACGCAGCACGACGATTGTCTAGCAAACTACAGAGACAACAATGACAGCTGAGTTACAACAATGACAATTGTCAGATGAAACGTCACAAAATCCTGCATCGCGGTATCAAGATTTGACACGGAGTTAGTGTATATACAACTTCCCGACATCAACCTTTCGGCAGTAGCCCGCCAGGCACAAGACCCGACTGGTAGGAGGCACTCCCTTTTCGTTTGAGGAACACCATACCGATACCGGTTCGATTCTAAGGTCGGGCATTAGGGTTTTTTCAGTAGCAGCCCGAAGTCTGAATTTGTGTCCGATTAATGGCAACAGGCTCGCCCCCCTACTACATAGAACTTAAGCATAACTGGTGAAACGAGGTTGTACTGAAAACGCCTCTGCCGAACCTTTCGGGGAATACAAAGCGTGATGTTATGTTAAGTATTAATGTACTACTTAAGCATTATAATTACTGCGAAATTGTCTAGTAATACTATTTATAATCAATGTTATACTATAGACACGATTAGTCGAGATATGATTGTATGAACTTTCCGTAGGTAATTGGATTACGTTTGATCGGGCGCGATTAGTATGTACATACATAACAAGTTATTATATAGGAATTTCATAATATTGTTTATGATTACATTATTTCAAAATCAAACTACAGAGATCCTATATCCTGTATTATTATAGGCTACGCTGTATTGACTACATATTAGTATATCTGCTCCTTTCCCAACTATGTTGGGGTCAGTTTCCAGTCTAACCAGATCCGGCTAAATACCAGTATTTTACAAGGAGCAACTGCCATCAGACCTCCGCAACCCAGTTACAGGGTAATGCCTGTATCCTAAGGTTAGACCGGTTGTCAGATTTTCGGGTTTCTGGTTTTGACTACCCGTAACGACTGTCATAGGTATTCGTATGTCACCCGAGACTGGCTGTTTAACGTGCTCTCCAAGCACTATAGTCGATATAGCTTTACAATCAGAAAGAATAGAACTCACCATAAAAAGCTCTTAAAACCCTCTACAATAGTCCAAAAAATACGTGTTTAGTAATTTTAACCGTCAGATGTGAAAGATGTACCATAGCACTCGTAATTAGAAAGTTCTTCCTATCTACTTTAATTAACTCATTAATTATTAGCCCGTAAACGTCCACTACTAAGCATGCTCTAACTAGAGCACTCAACAAAGGTTCGTGTGGAATTGCTATAATCACCACACTTGGTAGACCGTATTGGTGATCTGTGGTCTGTATCAATGAACTAGTCTCAACAAGGAGGCATGGGAGCTGGCTCCCATAGGGCGCTGCCATAGAGTAGAATTTCATACATTCGAAAACTTAATTTTTTAATCTGCCTGTCAAATCGAAACGAGTAGCTGTCAAATGAAAACCGTTTATTAATTCAGGTCTTATGGCCAAATACTCAAACGCTGCTCAATAAAGTTGGCGTTAAGTCTAGTGCTGTCACTGTCATTTTAAAGCGAAATGAAAGTGACAGCAAGAAATTAACGGCAACTTAAAATTGAATAGCGTGTGAGTACCTATTTGGTCATTAGTATGTTGTTATCAGACGCTGCTACCTATCCTTCTCATAATCCACACGTCACTTGTTACGTCACCCACGACTGGAGATTAGGTGTCCATTCTTTGTTTGGAATTATACGGTACAATGAAACATGTTATTCTAGACCATGAAGTAACAAAAGACAATTTATATATATATACACATGTAGTTTTCAATACATATAATATGAACACCGCCAGCAGATCTTTGGTTAAGAATTTAAACCGTGGACGGAAACTCCATTCAGCTTCGCACACAATGTAAACTTTTGAGGTAAAGCTTTTGCAGTTAGTGCATTTTCCTATTATACTGATATATTAAAAGAAAATTCAGTATAATAAACATTACAATTTGTTTTCATTATAACATATGTTTATATTTTATTATCATTTTGGGAGCCTGTGCATAATAAGCACACTGGGTCACCCGCGCGATGGCGCAACGAGTATTCCCAAGGAGGGATGATGTCAGGCAGGCGGCCGATCATAAAACAATAAGCCAAAACCTGTAACAACATGGATTTATGATTACATGTTGTGCAGACCCCACCTGGTGTGGGATAGGGGCAGGGAGATGATGATATAACATATGTTTATATAATACCTACTTACTAGCTGTTGCCCGCGGTTTCACTCGTATGCTTAGGGAAATACTTCATGTACCCGGATAAAATAATATTCTATGTGTTAATCCACGACACGGTCTATCAGTATCTTCTTCCTCTTAGCCTTTTTCCAATTATCTTGGGGTCAGCTTCCAGTCTAACCAGATGCGGCTGAATACCAGTATTTTACACGGAGCGACTGCCATCAGACCTCCGTAACCCAGTATCTGGGCAATGCCGATATCCTAAGGTTAAACCGTTTGTCAGACTTTCGGGCTTCTGACTACCCGTAACGACTGTCATAGGTATTCGTATGACACCCGGGACCGACGGCTTAACGTGCTCTCCGAGGCACGGAGGGGTCTCGATGTGTAACAAATGGTCACCCATCCACGGACTGACCGCGGCAAGCGCAGCTTAACCTGGCAAATCGTACGATCGGCGCGGTTGTTATTTAGCCACGAGCCCCTCACGGTCTATCTGTATGCCAGATTTAATTCAAATTTGTTCAGCCGTTTATGCGTGATTGAGTAACAAACCTCTATCCATCTTCACAAACTGACATTTATAATATTAGTGGGATAGAATAGTAGGATTAGCCCCGCCCCCGATCCACCGTGCTCTCCCGCCGCAGCCGCGGAGCCGGTCGTCCCTTCTGACTCCACGCAGTCACACCGTTGTTAATGCAGCCCTCATCAAGCTGTCGTATCCCTCCCAGTCCTCCCGCATTCAACACCCTAAGAGGTTCGAGTCCCCCCTTGGGGACACCCTTAGAGGTGTTGCTGCTATAATAGTCATGATGTTACAGTAGTTAGCATAGTTAGCTAGGTAGTTAGTTTAGATATTGGTTCGGAGACCCTTCTGGTCTCGCCAATAATAGCCCGGTTACGTAGAAAAGGTCCGCAAGACCATCTACAAGAGTCGAACAGAAAAAAAAATAGGATTAGCCTAAATATTTTTATGAAAATTCTGAATCATGTCATGGAGGTAAATACATAATATTTGTAGAGTCTAATTTTTACCTATTGATATATTCATTCTAAGCATCTCCGGCCTGAGCACGGGCCCCGTATGTAGATGCCCGTATTCGTGAGAATTTTGCAATAATCACTATAAAATGTGGACATTGGATATCGCGATATGTATTTGATAGCACACAGGAGGACACTGCTGCTTATCTTCTGAATATAATACGTCCACCTTTAAGAAACCGTTCTGCCTAGCCTTTACCCAACTATGTTGGGATCAGCTTCAAGTCTAACCAGATGCGGCTGGATACCAGTACTTTACACGGAGCGACTGCCATATGCTCCGCAACCCAGTTACTGGGCAATGCTATATTTTACCCTAATATGACAGTCGTTACGGGAAGTCAAAAGCCCGACAGTCGGACAACTAGTCTACTAGTTGTCCGACTGTCGGGCTTTTGACTTCCCGTAACGACTGTCATAGGTATTCGTATGACACCCGGGACCGACTGTTTGAAGGTGCTTTCCGAGACACGGAGAGGTCTCGATGTGTAACGAACGGTCACCCATCCATGGACTGACCGCGACAAGAGCAGTTTGACCTTGCAAATCGTATTGATCCGCGCGGTTGGTAATTAGCCGCGAGCCTTTCCCAGCCTTTAAGAAACCCTCGAGAACAAAGAGAATTTCATATTATTGCCGGGAAGTTGTTAAAACACTATTTTGATATTATCTCATCCGCCAAACAAAACCGCGATCATCATCTGAAAATAGCCCATAATACCTGACTGAACGAAATCTATCGGATTACAATAAAACTATTTGATGTTGATGTACCTATTTTGAGGGATCACCGCTCCAATGGTGGCCATTTGGCCAGCATCCAGGATGCCGGGAGATGTTTAGATCAGTCGGACAGTCCGCTTCATATCTGATATTGTAAACAGTGTTGCAGGAATATGTTAGGATAGATGTACTAGGGTTAAATATGATAACATAACATCACGCCTGTATTCCCCGAAGGGTTAAGCAGAGGTGTATATTAACACCCTCATTTCGCTGGTATGTTTTAAGACCCATGTTGGGCGAACCTATTGCCATTAATCGAGCACAATTCCAAACTCCGAGCTGCTACTGAGGAATTTCACACGGAAAAATCCCATAAAACTTTGCCCGACCTGGGGATCGAATCCAGGACGTCATGATCAGCAGCCGTACTTGCCACCACTAGGCCAACGAAGTAGTTTAATGTGATACTATATTTATAATATATATTATATTTTATTATATTTTTTTTTATCTTTTTTTGTATTATATATTATTTATTTATATTTTTTCTATATTTATACTATATTTCTTTGGGTATTAATATTTGAGATTTAGGAAGCCTTCCTATACCTTTCGAACGATCCTTTTAGGCACTTCATATTTATCCGCAAAAGGTTTGGGTATCCGTAATTACAAATAAGTAATGGATATCTACATACCTTTATATATCGGGATTATGTTTAAGTAAAATGAACGTAGGTACGTTATTATATCAAAGATCGTTTTCTTTGACTTAATATATTTTATGATAACTGCCTAGTGGTGGCAAGCGCGACTGCTGATTTTGAGGTCCTGGGTTCGATTCCCAGGTCGGGCAAAGTGTTATTGGGTTTTTCCGTGAGGATTTCCTCAGTAGCAGCTTGGAGTTTAGATTTGTGCCCGGTTGATGGCAATAGGCTCGCCCCCTGTTACATGGGACTTAAACATAATAGCAAAATGAGGGTATTACTATACACCTCTGCCCCCTTCGGGCAATATAGGCTTGATGTTATGTTAGGTTATAAACCTTTTTATCAAAAATAAAACTGACTTCAAATTGTCTATCTCCGAGGTTTTTTTATCAGATCTTCACCAAATTTAAATGGGACTACTTCGAAAGAATACTGTTTAAACCAAAAAAAGAATCATTAAAATCGGTTAACAATTAGCAAAGATATCGCGGAACAAACATACAAAAAAAACATACAGTCGAATTGAGAACCTCCTCCTTTTTTGGAAGTCGATTAAAAATATTTTATAAGAAACATCGATTTCCTAAAGAACAGAACTTTAGTCGTAAATTAAATAATATGTTCGCAACTTTCACGTACCTAAGAAAGTTTTACAGTTGCTGGTATAGGTACTAGGTACTTAGTTTTATAATAACAAACGTAGTAACATCATAATATTAATCTTTTTTTGACTTATTACCTTCTTAATGGTTGCCGTTGGACAATATTTAACGTCACAATGACCGTAAGAAATAAAACTTCAGAAATTAGGCCCAAAACTTCACCCATTATTATATTTGCACATAAAAACGTCAGCGTGTTTGTTTTCTTTTTTGTTTTATCGTCTTATACTTACAAATAAAGAAATTTGTTTTCATAAACGCGCGCTTTATTGTAATTCCACCAAAGGGTATTTCGAGTAAAACGAAACAGAACTTTGAACTTCGTAATCCTTACAAAGCTGCACAAGTCTTAAAGTAAACAATTGTGTTAAAACAACTATATGAATTTTCACGATGTTTGCTGAAACAGCTGAAAGAAAGCTTACGTTGTGTATAATATTTACAGATTAAAAACATTATTATGAGTTTCGCTTGAGGCTTTTAAATACTTGACGATTCAAAAAGGCGTAATTAATTAAAGTAGTGAACTCTTAGCTACAGAGGTTCGTAGAAAAGATGGCAGTTAATTAAAAATGCTCAGATATAAAGAAAAAGTATTAAAATCTACAATGTTTGTTATTTCTTGCATTCTTGCGTTGCATTCCGGAAATATGAATCCTATTGAATAAGATGCATGGACCTTTTTTTTTCATTTTTTATCGTGGGGAAATCCTCATGGGTATCCCTCGCCCAGGCAAGGCGAGGGTGTCTGCCGCACTCTTACCGGCTAGTACCTACCCAAGGTGGTGTTCCCCCTGACCGTCGGCCACGCACACTGCGCGCCGCCTTCTCGGGCCTGTTACTGTTCGGGCGGCGGGTAAGATGCATGGACCTTTCCCAACATTGTACAACAAATGGAATGCAATTGACGACTTGCAATCTTCTTTTGGTGTGCAATAAAGAGTATAAAAAATAAATAACTGGTAAAACTACACAGGGTTACTAGGTATCACTAATAGAACACAGTCAAATAAAAAAAAACTTGAAGTTTAGTTACCTAATTAGATAACAATTTATTTACTACGTGTGCGCTCTTCGCTATTGTATTTTAGGTATCTTGTTATCTAATTAATAAAGTTTAGGTATTTTTTATTCGAATATGTTGTTTCAATTTTATTGTTTTGTTATTTGTTCTATAAACGCACTCACAATACAACGTTTTTTAAAAAGAGCTTTGTATTCGAATTTGTTCTTTTCTTGAAATCACTAAAATTTGAGAGATTAAAAGACTAATGGTGCGTCCAGACCTGACGAACGCGCCGCGAATGCGCCGCTCGCGCGCAGCGCGCGAGTCGTTCGCGAGCCGCTCGCGAGCTGCGCGCGTGCATTTCATGTGCGTACAAAGCTCCGCGCGCCGCTCGCGGCGCGTTCGTCAGGTCTGGACGCACCATAAGAGACTATGAGTTGAGCTACAGGATGGCTGATGCATGCATGCCGTCAGTTAGGAAAGGGCAACTCAAACCTGTTCTGGCACTTTCTTCAAAAGGCTATTCCAGACGTTGCTCTACATTGTTACAGTCGCATAGTTTTTATACCACAATGTCTGCACTTTAACCTTGATCTCAGAGTTTTGTTTCGGGATTTCTTCTCAGAGCTAGCCAGATAGGAAACGCCGACGCCATCTAGTCACAAAAAAAACATTACTTTGACTTGTAAAAGTGTCTGTAACAGGTTTACATACAGAAATAAAAATCATACGTTTATCATTTATTTATCAATGATACCTAGAAAGCCCGTGTAGTGCGCCAGTTAATTTGAAATAACCCTGTATAGAAATTGGCCTAAAATTCAGGTTTAAATATTTTTTTTTAATAAATTGATTTATTCGAGAGAGATCTTGGTTTTAACCTTTTAACCGCTTGAGTCGCATTTCTGCGACAGATATTTCCGTGCCCCTACCGCGCGTGTCGTATTTCTGCGACAGAGAACTTGCATGGTTTTTCAACCGACTTCCAAAAAGGAGGAGGTTCTCAATTCGACTGTTTTTTTTTGTATGTTTGTTCCGCGATATCTTTGAATTGTGAACCGATTTTAATGATTCTTTTTTTGTTTAAAAGGGTATTCTTTCGAAGTGGTCCAATTTAAATTTAGTGAAGATCTGATGAAGAACTTCGGAGATAGACCATTTGAAGTCGGTTTTATTTTTGTTAAAAAGTGATTGTTTGTTATATTTTCGTCCTATGAACTGCGTGGTAAAACTAAAACGATTATTCAATAGAGATATGATTTACAACAATTACTTAAAATTGTTTCATAGCTCTAAGTATTGAAAAAGCTTACGATATTTATTGTAGGTATTATTTTATCGATTCGTAGTCGCGCGATAAGGTGACATTTAGCCACGCGCTTAAAAGGTTAAAAATATCTCTTCTCAGTCAAAATTATAATTCTTTTTTCAAAAGTACCCAATCGACAGTTACCAGTTACGGTAATTAAACCGTCAATTTACGGCACAACCGTGCTCTCTCGGGTCGTTTACGAGGTTTACATTGCATCGGTTGCACTACAAACGGTAAGTAGTTTTACGGTCGACAGACGTTGTATACGAGCTTTTAAAGTCGGTTTCGGTTTGTGTTTCGCATCATTTTGGTAAAAGATACGATAGTAAACGGTTGCTATGCCAGTTTATTTGTAACTTTTCTTTTTTTTTGTCTATGCTTTTTCTTCCGCCTTGTTGGCACGAGTTTGTTTTAACATACGTAACATCACGCCTGTATTCCCCGAAGGGTTGGGTAGAGGGTATATTAACACCCTCATTTCAACGTTATGGTTAAGTCACATGTAATAGGGGGCGTGCCTATTGCCATCAACCAAGCACCAATTTGAACTCCGGGCTGCTACTGAGGAATTCCACGCGGAAAAACACAATAACACTTTGCCCGACCTGGGGATTGAACTCAGGACCTCACGATCTGTAGTTGCGCTTGCTACCCTGAGGTAGTTTTTTAACTTTATTTTATTAAAAAAGCAGCCATATTCTCTAATGTCTGGTCCAGTAATAGGTAAGTAATACTTTAGTAAGATCCCTGAATTTGAACAGAACTGATGTAGGCATGTACCATACAATTCTATCCCAACCAAATGGCAACGATGCGAAGGGTTTGTTCAAATTCATGGCTCATGTCATGTCTTGTGAAAGTACAATTGTTTAGGATATGATGGAACTGACATACGCTATGCGTAAAAGACCCTATAAATAAATAAAGAGAAAAAAAAAATGTCTGGTCCTGTAATAGGTAAATAAAGGTCTTAAGTTCTATCCGTTCGTAATGTTCTAGAATACGGGCCTTTGTAGAACACAATCTCCAAGAATGATAGGAAAAGTTATGAAGCGAATTGTAGAAATAAATGTATAATGTAAAATTTCTTACAAAGCTACGCCATGCCACAAGTAAACAAGTTTCCTGTTTTCATAGCATGGCACATTATCCGAACTCGTTCAGTCTTAGGCGTAAACAAAGTAATATACAGAACCTCATTCAACTTAGCAATCAAGTTGTTTTGTTATACTCGGTCGTCGAGGCCAAAGTTTAGTTTCTTCACACGAAAACAGCGACGTTCCAATTTAAAAATACCAATAGACGTATTTTTCCATTGTGGTAACACCAAAGTTTATATTTTAGATTTAAATTTTGAAGCTGCGTTCATTAACTTGGCAATCGTGCTAACTACATTGAAAAATTTACTTCAAACTTGGAACACCAAATATTTATTTCCTTTTTCGTTTAAATGGCAGTGACAAATTACGTTGTAAGTAAGTGAGCTTTTAAGTAAATGTACTGTTTAGTACAGTTTGCAAGACAGAGCCAGATTGCTGAGAGCACTAAACACTTAGGGCTTTTAACCCAAAATGTTTGGATTTCACATTAGAATGATTTTCACTTAACGTTATCGAATACGTGAGTAAATGTGGTCTCATAATTAAAAAAAAATTGTTTAGCTTTATTGATAGCAGTGATAGCCTAGTGGTGTGACCGTCAGACTGCCAAGTCATAGGTCTCGAGTTCAAACTCAAGGCACGCACCTCGGACTTTTCTGATTCATGTGCGTATTGTATTATTATCATTTGCTTAAAAACGGTGAAGGAAAACATTGTGAGGAAACCGGCATGCCTGAGAGATATTTCTCGACGGCATGTGAAGACAAGTCAGAGGCCCATGGGCGGCATAAACTCTGACACCAGGTTAGTCACTAACCACACGAAAAGAAGAAGAAGAATTTTGTTTGCAAAAATATATTTATTAATCTTAAGTAATATAGAAAAATCGAATAACAACAGAAATACTGAGAGATAGCCATCTATCTTAGGTATTTCTTAATAATTATATCCATATTTAGTGACGTTGTGATAATTTAAAACATAAATGTAGATGAGAAAGTTCCAATTTTATTTTCATGGTTGATTTAAAAATGGACTCAATATTGGGACGAACAATTTTCAACGTTCTACCTATATCCTGTTTAACCAAATCCGCTGCTTCAAAATAACTAACAGCTTACTGCAAATGATTGACTTCGACAGAGAGCGGCACAAGCGAACAATCTCCTCTCCCAGTAATCATTCAAATAAAATATACTCGTGGAGCTAACAACCTTCTTCCTGCACGAACTCGATTGAAAACATGTCAAGTACAGGAAAATGTTACTAGAGGTGTGAAATAAAATGTATCACGCTGCCTGTATACTAACTAGGATGACTCTAGAACGCCGCGGGCGTGACAAGCGGGAAGGATTCTTACACCCATATTCTAAGACGTTCCTCCAAAACTTACTCGACTCGACTCCACCTCGACTTGACATAAACGTCCTCGACTCGAGATTTTTCCTCGGACGAGGTAAGGAATCATCTGTCAAACTCAAGGTACCTCGGAACCTACCTTAAGGAAGGAAGTGTCAAAGTTCGTATGTAATAAAAATTAATTTTGAAAACTTTATCGAATATTCTTACGATAATCCTTACAATTTTTTATCGCGGCGTTATTTGCGCGATGCAGATAATTCAAACTATGTCGTAATAACTCCGTCGAAGAACCTCAAAGTTCACTCGAAATTGCGACTAAGAATACAATTTTGAAGGTGTTTTCGAGGCCGTTCTGAGTCGAGTAAGTTTTGGAGGAACGTCTTAGAATATGGGTGTTACTTCTTATCGTGTGTGTTGTCCTTCTTGTGTGCTTATATCAACTTACATCAATCACCAATCCCGTTGGCTATGTTGATTAATGGTGAATTCCTATAATTTACGGAGCGTTATTGATTATAATTGAGACCAGTGTTCACAACCTGAAGCCAGGAAGCTATCGTACCAGGGCCGTAAAATTATCGTGCATGGATCAAAATTATCGTATCCATCAGGATAATGGCTATAATACTTTAAAAATCATGTGAAACGTGACAATAATATGATGCAAACAGTGCTGCCAATAAAAAAATTATGATAATTTATCGTACGGTTCCGAACGCTGATTGAGACTCTTGTATCTTTACCAATAATAAAGCAAAGACCTCATAACTTTGCATAGTATACCCTCCCATATGGAAGTAGCTATCACAGGTAAAATTAGCTTACGAGTCTATTTATATGCCCAGTTTGGCAATAATAATGCTATCATTAGTAAGCAAAACGATTCGTTTTTATTTATAGGAACCGGACATAAGGCAGTAGTCACACGACTGTTCATTGACAGTGCTTGCGGAAGCCCACGTCCAGCAGCAGTGGGCAACGTCTGTGGGTGTGATATGAATGAATGATGACGTTGTTCATCACACAAAACAGTGTCTGTACGAATCCAAGTACCAAATGTTAAAATTGCTCAATTATATTATGCACCCAGAACCGATCACTGTAATTTTTACATGCATAAACTGTAAACATCGAATCGTATCATATTGTTAAATAAATAACGAGTGTATTTTAATTAAAACGGCCTGTAATGCGCGCTCTGTATCGGACGGTAAATGTTTTAATACGATTTAAAATTCCATACGCGTTGAATAAAATTGTTATTTGCAATTTTACTTTCTGATATTTCAGTTTTTGTGGTTTGTATTGAAGTTGCACGTATTGTAAAATTAATAATTTTTATCACATACTAGCGGCCCGTCCCGGCTTCGCAGGGGTGGATATTTCTTCCCGTTTTTGCAACATTTTTTATGTATGCTCCGCTCCTATTAGTTGTAGCGTAATGTTATATAGCCTATAACATTTCTCGATAAATGGACTATCCAACACAAAAATAATTTTTCAAATCCAACGAGTAGTTCCTGAGATTAGCGCGTTCAAACAAGCAAACTCTTCAGCTTTATAATATTAGTATAGATGAATTAAAAAACAAAACTTGCAAAGGACTTAATGTTCTGCCTAGCCTTTTTCCCAACTATGTTGGGGTCAGCTTCCAGTCTAACCAGATGCGGTTGAATACCAGGATTTTACACGGCGCGACTGCCATCAGACCTACGTAACCCATTTACAGGGCAATGCCAATATTCTAAGGTTAGACCATTGCGAAAGGTAGAATTAGTACTTCAAGACCACATGACGTAACTTGCATAACGAAAGTTGAGTGAGTCTAGAAACTATGAACGTAGTCCCTTTGCCTGAAACAAGGAATTTGTCGTCAGGGTACAAGTATGTAGATGACGGATGGAACCCTTTGTGTTTTGAACAAGTTTGAAGATCTGATTGTCTGAAATAAGTTTATAGCAAGTGGCTGACATACACTCAAGATTTTCGGTACCAAGTTCACAGAGTAGGTAGGTACCTACATTATAAATTCAGTTGTAGAAGTGTAACACTCGGAGGCTACCGGCTTAGGTGGATAACACACGGAGCAGCGTGACCCTAGGAGATGGAGGGTTATATGGTTAACCGTCTAAACACCACGGTGTTGCTCCGAGGACCTATAGCTGGATTCGATATAGCGCGGGATTCAATAGTGCATTCACCACAACCCCACTCTCACTCACTATCTCTTGTGTTTTTGAATTATTAGACACGTGCTCGAAGTATCACAACCAATGATGATACATAAAATATGGTAGTCACATCACTATTATGTAGCTAGCCTACCACATACAGTTCAAGTTTAGTACCTCTCCCACGATATGCCCTTCTTCTTCTTCTTTTCGTGTGGTTAGTGACTAACCTAGTGTCAGAGTTTATGCCGCCCATGGGCCTCTGACTTGGCTTCACATGTCGTCGAGAAATATCTCTCAGACATGCCGGTTTCCTCACGATGTTTTCCTTCACCGTTTTTAAGCAAGTGATAATTATACAATACGCACATGAATCCGAAAAGTCTGAGGTGCGTACCTTGGGTTCGAACTCGAGACCTATGACTTGGCAGTCCGACGGTCATACCACTAGGCTAACACTGCTTACAATATTGATATGCCCAAAGTTGATCTATTATATTTATGACAATTAAAACATTTTAATTAACTATCTTGCGCAAAAAAGACGCTGTCATTGATTTTTGTGTACCTTTAGGTTTTTTTGCAGAATGTATTCCGGTGTGATTCCCCCACACTGATTACTCTAGTGGGTTAGTTTTTTTTTTATTATTTCGGTCCGATCCCCTATCTAACCCTATTTATTTTATATAAAACTTCAACCTACATCTGTGATCACATAAGCCGACAAACAATACCTATTCTATTTATGTCTCGCTCATAGGAGCAAGCGACCGTAAACGAATAACATAATTCTATAAGCGTATTTGTTGTGTGAACTCGGCTATAAATCCAATACCTACCTCGTAGGCGTTATAAGTTGTCTGAGGAAATATGTCATAAGGATACTCTTGCTTCTTATCTTTTTGACACAGTCTTAGTTAGGGGTGCGTCTCATAACGTATAAATTCATTTGGTCTAATTTCATTTTATTATCGTTCATAAGATATAATTAACGTGAGATATACCAACTGTTGATATAATTTCTTTACATATAACATTTATTTATTCTTAAACTTATTCAGTATAACGTTGTTTGATATAACGTTTATGTAATCGAAAATCATTTGGTCTAACGTTTAATATAATTATATAAAACGTCATTATGGTTAACACCCCGACTCAGAGTACCCCGACTCGGATAGGTTAGGTTAGAAGGCTAAGGCGGGAGTGAAGCGGAGCGGAGCTCCCGCCTTAGCCTTCGTGGTTTTTTTTTTTAAACCACCCTGTAATAGGAGCCCCGCTCTGCGGGGCTCCGTCGAACTATCTTAGCGCAGGTGGTAATCAGTTACTAGTTATGTTTAATATCTACTTAGGTTACTATTATAACTATGATAGAACTTACAAAGAATAAAACAAAGAAAAATAGTTTTATATCTTTTGAGTGGTATATCAAACGATTTTATATTTAATGTATGTTATGCTTATAAAAATTAGTTATTTTAAAATTATATCAATCGTTTATTATATTAACTAATCGTTATATTAAATAAAATTATAGCTTCCGTTGTTATATGTTGTAAATATTAGAGATTTTGTTGTTATATTATCTATTACTTACCCCTTAGTTAGTGTGGACACTAGAGCTATGAAGAATAAAGGATTAAGATTTACACCTGTTTTTGCAAAGATTTTTAAACATTTGTGTGAAGAAATTCATCATATTTTTCTCCTAAACATTTGAACAGTTAGTAATTGCCGTTGATAAGTTAGACCATATTTTATATATATTTTCGGATATTTTTGGCGTACATCACCTATGTCAGTTGGATGAAAGCTCGAAACTTTTACACTCATAAAAGTTGACGACACGTTTGGTGCAGTGGCTTTTGCGCTAGGGGTCGCGGGTCCGATTCCAGCACCGAACAAATTTTGTATGCCCTATAGATGGTTGTTCCGGGTCTGGGCGTTTGTGCATGTGTGATTTGTGTCTGTAAACGCCCTCACGATACAAGAGATATCCCAAGGGGGAGAAAGTTCCTCAAAAAAAAAGTTTGCGGTTTGCGTCCTCATTTATTATGTACCTTACCAAAACATCGTTGGTTTTGTTTTATATCATAGAATATTATAAATAATATCACGCTTTTGTTGTAAACAAAGATACATTTAAAGCCTTTAGATAATTTACAATCGGGAGATCCAACTTTCGAACTTTGATAACTTGGTAAGCAATGAGCATAGATAATAATATAAGCACGTTTCAACAGTAGCTATAATTATGTTGAGTTAATTAAGAATCTTCTTTGGCAAGTAGGTACCTTGGAGCACGCACACGACCGTTAAAAATGGCTGACTGGTTTTAATATGTTGTACACTACCTTTGATCTAAAAGCTTTATAATACGACACGTAGTAATACATCTTTTCTCTTTATTTATTGAGTCAAAGACTAAGGACTTTACTAATATCAAAGTTACGGCCGCGAAACTTAGTTTCAAAACAATTCGACCTTGTCAAAACAATCAGAAGAAGGAAACACATCTTCATTCCTCCCAAGGGTTCATCCACACGGATCCTAAAACGCGTAAATGATAACTTATATACTAAATTATATGGGGCGTAAGTTACAACCGACATAAAAGGCGTTCGTTACCATGAAACTCGATCACGTATTTCCAATTTAGACGACATGTGACCAGTTTACGAGAAAATAAAGTCTTTTGTTCGCCAGATTGTAAGTACGTAAGATTGTAGTTGTGGTTTCAAAACGTCACACTGTAGGTACCGTAAGGCCGTTCTTACATGTAGCTACTCAAACGAAGATTATTAATTGAAATCAGTAACTAGTTAGTAACCAAATTTCGCACATCATGCTGCTCGAATCATTGTTATTTTAGTCTTGTAAACTTTGGTCCGCCATTTAGCGGTTAGTTGCTGGCGACCAGCCCGCGGCGTCACTTGAAACTGGTAACAAACGCGTAACTAACCATCAGTTACTAATACCAGGTTCACACGATTTGATTCTAGTTGATTAAGTGACTTGATCAACAAAATTTGAAACGTTTTTGATGCTTCAATTTGATTGAAAGTCTGTTCAGACGGTTCAAATCGCATGCGATTTAGCTTAGAATCGAATCGTGTGAACCTGGTGTATCTGATAGATAACGCCGTGTGCGGACCTCCATTGAAATACTAGTGCTACTCTGTGCTAGCAACTGATTAGTAATTGGTTTCGTTTGAGTAGGTTCATGTGAATAGGGCCTAGGGCCTAGACCGCCGTGGAAGACATCTTAAGCCAACTATTCACTGGGGACTGGCTCTAAGGTATAGTCTTAATTGGATGTGTTGACACAAGGTTTTCCCTGATTACTTGTTAATCTATCTACCTGTCGCGTCTAATCAGGTGGTATTCGTGGAGTGTACAATACAGGTACCTTAAGCCCCTTATTTGTACATTAAGTGGGGCTCTAACCGATCAGAAGGTGTTGTCACCTGAAGCTCTTTGTGCAGTATTAGTACGGGTAGGGCTGAGGTGACAGGTTGTTAACCCTACCGTGTGCGGTGAAGTGACCTATTTACCTCTTCCGACTTTTATAATTCGCGTGGGAAGGTGAACACCTGATGTTTTGTTTTTGTTTTACGTTATAAAGCTGTGTTAAATTGTTCGTTGACATAGTTTATGGCTGGATCATTGTGAAAAGTTCAACTTATACTCATGGGTGTGTAAGTTAAGTGTGTCATTCACGCTCCCTTGTTCGAGCTGAAACCTCGAAGAGGAAATTGAATAAGTAAGTAATAAAGTTAGGCTCTTATTGGAGTCGTGCAACCAGCTCTTTCGTAGTCGTCATAAAGTTGTCACTGATCTTTACGTAGTATAAAACAAAGTCGCTCCCGCTGTCTGTACGCTTAGATCTTTTAAACTACGCAACGGATTTTAATGCAATTTTCAGCAATAGATAGAGTGATTCAAGAGGAAGGTTTATATGCCCCAAATTAGTATATATATTGCACCCGTGCGAAGCCGGGGCGGGTCGCTAGTTCTATTATAAATAAATCAATAAAAGAATGCTTTAAAAACTAATAAATAGGTAATGTCTAAAATATAATTACTAAAAAAAGGATGAAAGTGTATTAAGCGCCAAGACTGACGATACTTAAGTACGTCTGGTGCATCCCGGGCAGTCGGCCTCGCGACCAATCTTGCTTACCGGCTAATCTTTTCATCATGGCAGGAGTTATTCTCGTACGGCTATTATACATTACGGTTATTATACGGCTACACGAGAGAAGAAGAAGAAAGGAAGACTATAAAAATATACTCAAGTAATTAAAGTTTTTCTTATATTTGATGAAATCAATAAAGGGAAACACATCAAGTTCATAGCAGATAATATAAGGTAATATCAACTTTAACTAAAGTCTGACCCATAAATAAACTTAATGAAGTAAATAAGGCTCAATTTCGCAAATCAGATACCTGATAGTTATCAAACTTTAGGCAGCTTTGCGTAGTCAGTTTATCTTCATGGAAGTTCAAACTAATCGGCTGATGTTTTGCGTCCCGAAAATCTCATTTGGCGCCGGAAATCGTCTGGTGTTCAATTTGCGCTAGCCTTTTAGATTGGCTTTATTTCCGGCCTGAGTAGGGTTCTAATTAGTGCTACAACCATACGGGATGCCATGATATGCCTCAGAGGATCCACGTCAAAGGATTAGGACGATTTATGTGACAAAACGTTAAACAAGGCGTCTGTAATGTAGTGTGTACTTTTTTACCCGGCCTGTTTTCAGAATTTTATAAAATAAGTTTTCTAGTATGGAAAATTAGGAAATAATATGTAAATGTTAATATTTCGATTGAAAATATAACATAACATTACGCCTGTATTCCCCCAGGGTTGGGCAGAGGTAACACCCTCATTTCGCCGTTATGTTTAAGTCCCATGTAATAGGGGGCGAGCATATTGCCATCAACCGGGCACAAATCCAAACTCCAGGTTGCTACTGAGAAATCCCATCCGGAAAAAACCAATAACACTTTGCCCGACCTACCCTCCATCCATTTCTCTCAGTTAAAGGTTTTCAGCGGCCAATCCTTCCAATAAAAGACTAGTTAGTCCCGCCATCTCCACCTGGGCGTGCCGCGACGTCGTCTAACGTTGTGTGGGCTCCACTCAGTGTTGAGTTTTGCCCACAACTCGTCCGATATGCGGCAGACGTGACCAGGTGTAAATATTTTTTGTGTGGTCAAGAACAATTTTCGGCCTTATTAACTAAGTAGGGTATCGAATTAACTTATTAGCCCCAATCTATTTAGTAAGCCGACTCTTGGTTGATAGGAAGTATAACATGTAGTGGTATACAAAGGTGAAGTATTCATTATACTAATGTGTTGATTTTGTGATAATGTATCGAGTGTTTATTTACGAGCTTAGGCTCTATGTGTGTGTGTGTGTCCGTTTACGAGCTTAGGCTGCTTGTGTGCATTTTTATTTATGAGCGTAGGCTGTGTGTGTGCGTTTTTATTTACGAGCTTATAGTCTGCGTGTTTGTTTTTATATCCGTGACGTTGAAACTGTGCTTAGTATGCGTCGTAAGTATCTGTGATACGCGCGTATTGAAGATTATCTCTCGTATGGCTGAATAATTTGTGACTTTCGCCTGTCTTGAATATGTTCAATGGCCCGTGCATAGAGTAAAGAGCCAAGAACTGACAGATTATACCATGACACATGCATCATATCACTTTTTTCTGACGAATCCGTTTGTTTCTGACATTGGAAACTCAGCCTTACAAAAGCTTCTATTTGAATTTGTCCACCTACAGTTAAAAAATAGAATCAGAATTTAAAGATTTATTCATTGCTAATGTTCTATTAGCTGAGCTAAAAATATGTAGATTTAGTATTCAGTAATGAAGACGACTACGGTTACAACACATTTACTCATACAACAAGTAAAATAAATGATGGAAATATTATTCTGAAAAATCTTTTAACTATTAAAAATTACGTCCAATCAACTGTTCGCTGTTCGCTCATTCTTCTTTAAAATTTGGCTCTAATTTTATTTTTTTGTAAAAGTAAACCTTCATCCATAATACTCTGACATACAATTCAACAACTCGACTGACTACTAAATTTAGACTAACTCTGTACTAAATACTGGAGAAATGTATACCGGGCTTTACGAGCGCACATAAGTTCATCTTAATACCATCATACTGCAGCCTTTCATCCTATTAGTAACGGATACCACAACAATGGAGCGGTTTGAAGCTGGATTAGATCAATTACTAGACATGAGTTTCACTCCACTTGAGAGAGGCCTATTACAAAGTACATTAACTACTTAAGTTCATAATGCACACATATCTGGCGCCCTCAGGAGGACTATTGCGGCTTGAGTTTGGGATTTGTGGTGATTATATTTCAGAGCTAGTTTAATAGGGTCTCATTATCTGTCTATTGTTTTATAGAAGGGTTTAATTTGTATCATTTGTAAGTTTAATTACAGTAAATATTTTATGTCAACGCATCATTATGTGGAATTTTCTTCTTTTCGTGTGGTGAGTGATTAACCTGGTCTCAGAGTTTATGCCGCCCATGGATGGGTCTTTGACTTGGCTTCACATGCCGTCGAGAAATATCTCTCAGGCATGCCGGTTTCCTCACGATATTTTCCTTCGCCGTTTTTAAGCAAGTGATAATTATTATACATACGCACATGAATCCGAAAAGTCAGAGGTGCGTGCCTTGGGTTCGAACTCGAGACCTATGACTTGGCAGTCCGACAGTTACATCACTAGGCTATTACTGCTATGTAGAACGATAGTCTGTAATAATTTCGGTGAACACATTTTGAAAGCTTTTAGAGAAGTGTGACACCTTGATGGATGAAAATGGTGGACGATATTAAACGATAACCGTGTGTCATGGTCGTATGATATAGATCAGATGCCCTTCGTTATGAACGATATAAAAAAAATTGAATAAAGTAAAAAATAAACTACCGTAAAACGGGGCTATTTGAAATTCATGGGGTTAATTAGAACGAACAAGGTACAGAAGATTTTTCGATATATATTTTAACTAACTATGAATAATTTCTATTTTAATATTTATTTTTATAATAATAAATATACAATTTCATTGAAATGGTAAATATGTATAAGAACTACGTTCCATAACTGAATTCCAATTAGCCCCGTTTTACCGGTACTTTTTTTTTCTATGCTTTTTTTCTTTGTATTCTTGGTAACCGGGGAGTTATTGGCGAGACCTGATGGGTCTCTAGCCAATAGGGATGAAGTAAAATACATAGCCTAAGCTAAAACAACTACTGAACAGTTTCTAAGTCTAATACAAAGAAATCTAAAATATTTGGGCCTCTGTTTTTTCAAATGAAGAAGATAATCGAATAAGTAAAACTTATCTATATACATAAAAATCAATTGCCGTGTGTTAGTAAATAATTGTTATCTATACTAATATTATAAAGCTGAAGAGTTTGTTTGTTTGAACGCGCTAATCTCAGGAACTACTGGTTGGAATTGATTTTTGTTGTGTTGTATAGTCCATTTATCGAGGAAGGTTATAGGCTATATAACATCAGGCTACGACCAATAGGAGCGGAGCATAAATGAAAAATGTTGCAAAAACGGGAAAAATTTCCACCTGTGCGAAGCCGGGATGGGCCGCTAGTAGTGAATATTTTTTGTTGTTTTGTTCGCCACAATACTGGGGTTGTTCAGGAAAATAATAATTTGGTGGTACGTAGTTCACCGCGGGTCACCTAGTAAGTAAATAAAATTTGTTTCAAAATACGATTTAACTCATAATAATTATGATACCTTTTTGAAGCTTGATATAGTAAAAGATCGTGTAATCTCATGTATCCTGTATACATGAGATTATTGTAATATTGTAAACGAGGGCCTCGTGACTTACTAACAATCGCACAGATCACACGACTTGCGAGGTTAAGCAACGCTTGCCGCGGTCAGTCTGTGGATGGGTGACCATTCGTTACACATCGAGACCCCACCATGCCTCGGAAAGCACGTTTAACAGTCGGTCCCGGGTGCCATACGGGTACGAATATCAATGGCAGTCGTTACGGGAAGTCAGAAGCCTGAAAGTCTGACAAGCAGTCTAACCCTGGTATATCGGCATTGCCCTGTAACTGGACTGCGGAGGTCTGATGGCAGTCGCTCCTTGTAAAATACTGGTGTTCAGTCGCATCTGGTTAGACTGGAAGCTGACGCCGACATAGTTGGGAAAAAGGCTAGGCAGAACTTACGTCTGCCGGGGTTACGGTGCATGCTGCAGAACGAATGAACGAACAATATTGTAAACTGTTTAACACACGTGCATAATTCTGCGACTACTTACGCGGCGATGTCGCGACCCTAATTTCGGATGGTTTGGGTTAAACAGCCGTTATTAGGTTAATTGTCTTAAGAGCTGGTTACGGTATAATTAGGTTTACAAGCCAAGAGCAGCCTGTCATTAGGGCAGTGCCCTAAACATATGTTCTATACAGGGTGTAAACGAAATCATGTAATCCCTTCAAACCTCGTGATGTACTGCTGACATAGATTAACCCTGCACGGGCAACTTTAGGATTCAATAAAAAAATACAAGAAGTAAACATGTGTTCTTAACGTGATACATTTTAGCGCCCTGAGTTAAATGACCGCGCGGCGAGCGATAGCCACGAAATTCGCTCGGGGCGCTAAAATGCCTCACGTTAAGAACACATGTTTACTTCATGTATTTTTTTTTTATTGAATCCAAAAGTATCCCATGCAGGTTTAATTTATGTCAGCAGTACATCACGAGGTTTAAAGGAATTACATGATTTAGTTAACACCCTGTATATTAACGTGTGAAAACTGTTGTTTTGTAAATCACTGAGTGGAAAATGATCAATGAACCACGTCCACTTAAAAACGCGTAAACAGGAAAATTACTCATTCTTGTTTATTTACAACACTATCACTAAGATCGGAATATCGGCTATTGGTCGATTCATCTCATCACGCGCCATACCGGCTTGTAAACGAGCCTATAAAGGAAGGTCGTAATAACTTATGGACCGAAAAATCTCTTTTGTCCGTTTTATCCTCTGTTACCATTCAATAAGGTTGCATGACTTTAGTTATCCTATGAATATTGTTGTGAACCGCCTCGTAAAATATTTCGGGTAGAAGTGAGCTGTAGATTCTGGAGTGTAATTGGATTTTCTGTTATGGAGAATTATCTCAAAGTAGCGGACCGTCCCGGCTTCGCACGGGTGGACATTTTTCCCGTTTTTGCAACATTTTTTCATTTATGCTCCGCTCTTATTGGTTGTAGCGTGATGTTATATAGCCTATAACCTTCCTCGATAAATGAATTATCCAAAACAAAAATAATTTTTCAATTACAACCAGTAGTTCCTGAGATTAGCGCGTTCAAACTAACAATCTCTTCAGCTTTATAACATTAGTATAGCTAAATGATTTTTATTTCTGTAAATAAATCTGTTACAGACACTTTTACAAGACAATATAATGCTTTTTTAAGATTAGATGGCGCCGGCGTTTCCTATCTGACTAGCTCTGAGAAGAAAAGCCGAAACAAACTTAGAGATCAAGGTCTCTTTTAAAGTTCAGACATTGTGGTATAAACTATGCGAGTGTAACAATGTAGGGCAACGTCTGGAATGGCCTTTTGAGGAAAGTGCCATAGCAGGTTTGAGTTGACCTGTCCTAAGGCCCGGACTCCACTAAAGCGGAGACGAGACGAGCGAAGAGATGTTTTTTAAACAACCAATAAAATTTCGTTATTCACACGTCTCGATGTTTTTCATAACGAATAACGAAATTCTGTTGGTTGTTTAAAAAACATCTCCTCTCCGCTCGTCTCGTCTTCGCTTTGGTGGAGTCCGGGCCTAATTGACGGCACGCATGCATCAGCCATCGTGATAGATATTATAGCCACATACTTGTCTGTCAATGTCTGATCAATATCCTAATCGGAAATAGTATACCGGGTGTAAGGCATTATTATGAATATTAGGATACACAGCATGATGTATTTTTTTTCTAATCTCCGATTACTTCGCGTGTACTTGCCACTGATTTTTAATCTATACTAATATCTGTGCTAATATTATAAAGCTGAAGAGTTTGTTTGTTTGTTTAAACGCGCTAATCTCAGGAACTACTGGTTGGAACTGAAATATATTTTCTTGTGTTGGATAGTCCGATTATCGAGAAAGGTTATAAGTTATATAACATCACGCTACGACCAATAGGAGCGGAGCATAAATGAAAAATGTTGCAATAACGGGAAAAATGTCCACCCGTGCGAAGCCGGGACGAGCCGCTAGTTTAGAATAATAAGGCTGAATTCGCTGTTTCGGTTTCCGGCACACCTTAACTTACACCCGTCAAGCGATATTGTACGCGTCTATTGGCCGTGCGGGTTCCGGAAAAGAGTTTAGACCAACCTGTATCTACCCGTGGGTGTCGCAAAGGGATTATGTCAAGAGAGATGAGAAGCGGCTTCTTCCTTGTATGGTAATGACATTTTAGGGATTGGGTCGCTAGTAATAAAAAGGCATGTTACTTGGAATAACTATAGTTTTATAATGATTCTGTGCGATTGTTAATTTAAAAAAAAACCGGCCAGACTCGCGCACGAAGGGTTCCGTACCATTATCTATAAAAACGGCAAAAAAACACATTTGTTGTATGGGAGCCCCCCTTAAATATTTGTTTTATTTTAATTTAATTATTTATTTTTAAAGTGAATATCTAACTAAATATTCTGTGAATATTTCAAGCGTCTACCTGTTGCCGTTACCAATATCGAGCAAAAACGAGCAACAAAATCACGTTTGTTGTATGGGAGCACCCTTAAATATTTATTTTATTTTAATTTAATTATTTATTTTTAAAGTGAATATATAACTAAATATTCTGTGAATATTTCAAGCGTCTACCTGTTGCCGTTATCAATATCGAGCAAAAACGAGCAACAAAATCACGTTTGTTGTATGGGAGCACCCTTAAATATTTATTTTATTTTAATTTAATTATTTATTTTTAAAGTGAATATATAACTAAATATTCTGTGAATATTTCAAGCGTCTACCTGTTGCCGTTTTCAATATCGAGCAACAACGAGCAACAAAATCACGTTTGTTGTATGGGAGCACCCTTAAATATTTATTTTATTCTATTTCTTTATAGCGTATTTGTTGTTATAGCGGCAACAGAAATGCATCATCTGTGAAAATTTCAACTGTCTAATTATCACGGCTCATGAGATACAGCCTGGTGACAGACGGATGGACGGACAGCGGAGTCTTAGTAATAGGGTCCCGTTTTACCCTTTGGGTATGGAACTCTAACAATTGGTATTGTTTGAGACAATTTCAGAAGTTTGTTAGTTTAAATTTCAGATGAGACTAAATTTAGATGATCAACCATTGGTAAAAAATAATTCATGAAGGTTGTAATTCTCTGTACGCTACAACAGCATACTCCCAGTGTTGTAACTATAGGCATTAATTACTCGACAGATGAAAGGAAATCTTTAGGGTAGACCGTTGTCCAGCAGTGGTCATTTTCCAGCTGATAACACGATAATGTAAACTCAGCCTAAGTTTGGGGATCGCGTGACGATTATTACCCCATTCAAACTTTCATTATGAGCTCTTATAACTTTAGTAATTTACGTAACTATTGTTTTGTCTACATCATTATCGCTATTAATAGACAGTTTGCCGCCTATCGTCACGTGTAGGAGCAAATTGAGGGAGACCTATTACTACGGAGCCGAAGAGAGAAAGATAACCACGATTATTTAAATTCATTATTTGCTAACTAACGTATTTCATAACATCTCGCCTTATATTTCCCGACAGGTTCTGCAGAGGTATTTTTAGTACGCCCTCTTTTCGCCAGTTATGTTTAACTCCCATGTAATAGGGGGCGAGCCTTTTGCCATTAACCGGGCCCAAATCCATACTCCGGACTGCTACTGAGGAATTCCATACATAAAAACACTTTGGCCGATCTGGAGATCGAACTCAGGATATCACGATCAGCAGTCGCGCTTGCCACCGCTGGACCAACGAGGCAGTATAATTCCTTCATACTTTATCCCACTACAGTTTCAAACAACTTGCATATTATGTATAGAGATGTAAGATTTTGTTGTTGTACGTCTGTTCGTACTACTAAGCTGAGAGCGGTCATATCTATATTATATCTATTATTTTATAATACAGTTATCTATAACTGCATTTCTGAGGTATAATCGGATGATGATGTATAAATAACTCAGTCTAGTGCTAATCTGTAAACGAAAGTAAAACAAAGCGTGGATATTGACAGCTTATCTGCCCACGCGAGTACTTAGTGACAAGACAGAGGGAAATGGAATCCTTACGTAAACTACTCATATCTATTGACTGTAGGTACTTTGTCGCTTTCCCTGCATATTAGTAGTGTGCACTGTACTTACAAACGATTCGATATAAATAATCAATTATTCGGTACTTTTCTGATATTAATAATATTTTTATTTAATACTTTTTGATGAGAAACATCTAATGCTGCGGTACCTACGGGTGTGAGCGCGGTTGTAGCGTGGCGACCGCTCGCGATGGCAGACAAATGACGTCAGGCCTTCGTAACTCGTCGGCTCTCTTCGTTTTAGTGTCACTGGTACCCTTTTTTTCGGTTTGATGTACCATACTTAATTAAGTATTGATCATATGCGGGTACTTTTTTATCATTCAATCACAATCATGCTTATTATTGTATCGATAAAACTAAACTGCAACGTTGCTAGTATTGAATCAAACTATCAAACTATAGGTATAATTCGATATTCTAACTTAGATAGGGAAGATATCAATAGGACTTCATTGGTGTAGATTTAATCCTAACTTTAGGGTATCTGGAATGGGAGTGATATGAAGATTCGAATGACGTTACTTATTGCGACGCACGCTATTTCGAAATACTTTACGAGTGGTACGCCAGTTCTAAAACACATTGAGTTGAAAACCGCTATATCGAATGACGTTATTACGACGCACGCTATTTCGAAAAACTTTACGAGTGATACGCCAGTGTAAACCAAATGATTCACCAACAATAGAGGGGATCTGGCGCTCGGCGGCCGCTGCCGCGACACGCTCGCATCGCGCGCTCGCCTTCGCGCGTTAATGGTCACTTTTTTTTTTTTATCGTGGGGAAATCCTCATGGACTATCCCCCGTCTGGGGAAGACGGGGGGGTGTGCCGGACTCTTACCGGCTAAAACCACCACGGTGTCCCTCCTTCTGACCTAAGGCCGGGGTCGCGGGATTCGCTATTGCATGCACCGCAACCCCGGCAAGTTTTGGTCCACCAATTGCTGGTGGACCTCTCCACTGTAGAGCCCCACCCCACGACCTCCTGAGAGGCGCGGGGGGCACCCCACATCACCGGCGCACCAGAACACATGGTACGCCGTGACCACCCCGGGGACCAAACAAGTATATGGGCGCCAGACTACCCCGTGTCTGGACCCCTGGTCCCCCTGCGACGGGTCAGGTTAGTGGCCCCGCCGCCTACCACTTTTCGGCCGTAGAGGATAGGGAGAGCGGCCAACTAAACACCGACACTCCTCTCCCCCTGCGGCCCCACCGCGTCCGCCATCTGACGGTGGCGGCCCCGTCAGGCCGCGGAAGGTAGGGAGAACGGCGCACCGTAATACCGGTACTCCTCTCCCGCCGCGGCCTCCACCCTTCAGCCGCAATGCCTCCCATAAGACATCGCGGCCCTCCGCAGTTGCGATGTCGCCCAGGCGAGACCGCAACCTACTTGGCCGCTACGTCGAGGGCTTCCAGGCCCAAGCCCCGACGAGCAGCCCCTCCTCGGGTTCCTCTTCGCTTCACCGTGGGGCTCGAAGCCACGGCTACTAAGCCCCCCCGCAACGACAATGCGGGAACCCACCGGGGGGGGCGTTAATGATCACTGTTCTAACCTAACCTAACCCTAATGCTTCTGGCGTACCACTCGTAAAGTTTACGAATAGCGTGCGTCATACATATCACTCCTATCTGGAATTTCGCTCACTATTGTAGACGATCTTCGTCCTCGATAGGGCAAATTGGTTTTACTAGAACAATTACTGTCCAAACCCTTGCTATCCTTGGTGAAGCCAGTCTAACAGTACCTACATTCATTTATACTACGATAATCCTTTAGACAACAATCTGTTTACCGAGCGCAGCACTATGTCTTCATAACTGTAGCTAATCGATAATTTTTCGAGTAAAGATTACATTTGTTCCAAAATTTTTAGAACTCCTTTTATTATTGTGACATTTAAATGAAACCTGCAAACTATTCAAGCAACTAAAAACCACGCTTTAGGTACTATGTATTCGGTAACTGTTCCATTATATGTAGTTCTATTGCTTGATCCTAAAGTAAGGTACTTTATTACCGTAATCTTTGAGCTTTCAATGGTTCTTATCGTATATTTTACTGTTATTGAGGTGGGAGGCTATTTATTTTCACTTGCCTTACTTTTCTTCTTATTTAGAACTGTTTATGTACCTAAATCTTGCACCATACAGGGACATTGGATAAGCCTACATGCCATTGTGGCGTAATTTTTTAATAAATTGTATCTTTTGACAGATGTAAGTACTAACAATATAAGTTGTTAGTATAATTTACAAAATGGACTTACAGACTGAAATAAAAGATTTTTATTTATATTTATTTATTTACGTTAAGAAAAGTGGCACACTGTAATGTTTTATCTTTATAAAGTAAAAAGTGGATGCCCAAAGAGATTTCTTAAATATTAGTATGATACTATATTACTACTTGATTTAGAGTTTCAACTGGAATATAATACGAAAATAAATTACTGCCATTTAATAAATTTGTAAAATAAAAGTATATACCTACCTAATACCTGCTTTTTTACACTAATATTACTGTCCTCCAAAACTGAGACAGAAGAAACGCAGAACATGACATAAAATATATTGTTATACTAAAAAGCTGTTCTATCTCATAAAAAATTGTGGAATGAAGCAAAAATAGACAGACACTCATATTTTAGTCGCCTTGAAATAAGATTAAATGCTAGCGTTCTGCAGCAATGCATCCAGAAGAGTGAGAAAAGCCAGCGACGGAAAATTTGCATACTATCGTAATCAATTTAAGTGACATGACAGAGTATTCTTCTAGAGTAGAAATACAGCTATTATGTTTTTTTTTGCCGTAGTTTCAGATTATAAAATACGCGTTTTACCTACTTTTGAGAAAACTACACGTTCTATAAGAAAGGTCCCAAACAACTTATTTTTTTTCGTGCGATCCACTTAAGGCGGATTTACACGAGGATAGTTGCTCGAAGCGAGGCTAGTTTTGTCTTTGACTTTCTCTACGATGAAAACAGAGATAGCATGAGACTCACTTCGAGAAACTATCACCGTGTATCTACACGGCGATAGTTGAAGTTGATAGTTAATCAACTAATTAATTCGACTTAGTTTAGTAGGATTTGATAGTTGAAGGCTCATTTGAGCCTTCAGTTTAGCGACCCTCTCAACAGCTAAACTCAGTACCTAAAGAATCGTCAAAAAAATAAGACATTTTTCATATCATGCAATATTCTTCATAAAAATTGAGGAGTTCGTCGTGGCTAAGTGACCATTCGTTACACATCGAGACCCCTCCGTGCCTCGGAGAGCACGTTAAACTGTCGGTCCCGGGTGTTATACGAATACCTATGACAGCTGTTACGTGTAGTCAGAATCCCGAAAGTCTGACAACCGATCTAATCGTAGGATATCGGCACCACCCAGGTACTGGGTAGCGGAGGTTTGATGGCAGTCGCTCCGTGTAAAATACTGGTATTCAACCGCATCTGGTTCGACTGGAACTTGACTCCAACATAGTTGGAAAAAGGCTGGACAGAACAATATTGTGCATTAATAGGTATTGTGCATTCTATATGTAGACACTAGCGATCCGTCCCGGCTTCGCACGGGTAGACATTTTTCCCGCTTTTGCAATATTTTTCATTTATGCTCCGCTCCTATTGGTTGTAGCGTGATGTTATATAGCCTATAACCTTCCTCGATAAATGGACTATCCAACACAAAAAGATTTTTTAAATTCCAACCAGTAGTTCCTGAGATTAGCGCGTTCAAACAAACAAACTCTTTAGCTTTATAATATTTAGATAAACATAAAAAATAACATATTCCTTACTTGACTGCATCCTCTTACGTCAGATACTCAGATGTGAAGCTGTATCAACAACGGGAAAGCATCAAAATCGCATTACGCTCTGTAAAGAGGCAGAATGCAAAATCACTGTAGACACGGAAAGTGTCGGAATGTGCGCGTGACTGGCACATTAGTACGTCAGATCAACGATAAGTACCTTTAATTAACGAGTCGTTAGTCATTTTGGTGTTGTTTGTTTTGACGCGCCTATGGACTTGACTTTCGTTTGGCGTACATTCGTTTGTATCCCGAGTATTAAAATAAGGAAGCAAACATGATTCTGGATGTAAGAAGAGGAGGTAGTTAACGTTACTACTGCGTTTGCGTTTTTAATTTGCTTGTTTTCTAAAGATTGTTTGAAATGATAATGAGACGGCTGACGAGGAAGAGTGGAAGAGAAAAACATATTGCGCCGACCCCAAGTAACTTGGGACCAGGGCAGGAAGATGATGATGTTATCTAAAGATTGTTTGGTGTTTTGAACTGCCTCGTTGGTCTAGTGGTGGCAAGCGCGACTGCTGATCGTGAGGTCCTTGGTTCGATCCCCAGGTCGGGCAAAGTGTTATTGGGTTTTTCCGTGTGGAATACCTCAGAAGCAGCCCCGAGTTTGGATTTGTACCCGGTTGATGGCAATAGGCTCGCCGCTTATTACATGGGACTTAAACATAAAGGCGAAATGAGGGTGTTACTATACACCTTTGCTCAACACTTTGGGAATACAGGTGAAGTTGTATTCTACAGAGAATTCGTACCGACAAAACTTATAATCAACTGAAAATAAATTAAAATCTTTGATTGTTACGTATTTATTTCCGGGTGATTGTAAGTACCTACGACGATATACAAAGCTATACAATTCCAGCATAAGCTGACCTCTTATTGTACAGAAATTCTGTATATACAGGATGTAAACGAAATCATGTAATTTCATCAAACCTGGTGATGTACTGCAGACATAGATTAACCAGGCACGGGATATTCATAGATAAATAAAAAAAATACAAGAAGTAAACATGTGTTCTTAACGTGAGGCAGTTTAGCGCCCCGAACGAATTGCGCGGGTATCGCTGGCCGCGCGGTCATTTAACTCGGGGCGCTAAAATACCTTACGTTAAGAACACATGTTTACTTCTTGCAATTTTTTGTTATTGTATCCAAAAGTATCTCGTGCATGGTTAATCTTTGTCAGCAGTACATCACGAGGTTTGAAGGAATTACATGATTTTGTTTACACCCTGTATAGTATTAAAAAAATTGAGATTTAGTAATGATAACTTGACAAAAAACAATTTTAATGAAAGTATCTTTTTAAAACGATTTGATTGAAATTGGCTGTTACGAGTTGCGTCACGAGCGTCCTTACTACTAGTAAACAAAATATTAACGCATCTTTAGCAACATTCGAGTTGTTGTTTATTCTGCCATGTTCCATTAGAAACTTTCGTCACGTGAGTGAAATTGCTAGATTTCTAGTCATGTGCTTTCGTTTAGCGTTTTGTCAAGGATTGTAGAAATAAGCTGGTAGGTAAGTCAACAAGTTCGTAAACTGACAAGCAATTTATATTAATTTATTATGGCTGTGGTTATTGTAGTCGTACATATTATTTTCATAATATTGTATGTATAGTAGGCGAATAAATAGGTTCGTCGGTTTTTAAAGGACATTGTCCAGAATCGCCCTGTGCAACAAAAGTATCGGACATACACGATAATTAATTGTCTATTTTATTATATTAGTTGCAAATACTTTTGTAACACGGACTAGCTGTATACCAAAATGAACATTAAAAGTATTTTAAGCGACTAATAACATTAATCGCCGCCATCTTCGCCAAACGTCATGTCGTGTCGAAAAAGATTAGGGATGCCCAATCGATTGTAACCGATCGATTGAATTTTTAATGAACTATTGCATATTTTTTAATCTGAATCACATTTTGAATTTATTTAATACAATGAAAACATTCAATCACCATTCCATATTCCACAGATTATTATTGCCTGAAAGTATATTTTTTTTAAAACCTACTAATTATACTTTATGAATGAGGTTATACTCGATTTTAAATTGGTAGTTAGAATAATGCTGAAGTGAACAAAACCTACATATTTCATCATGATCATTATTCAAGGTTTTCTAATGATCGTTTAGAATAGTGTGTGGGTTACTTCTAAGTAAACGATTATTTACAACAATTAATATTAAAATAACCCTACTTTTGGGCTTCGCCGCAGTCGGTTAAAAATACTTATCGTTACTAAATACATTATAAAAATGTTTACTTTAAAAAAACAATATTGCAAACTAGATACAGATGTTATAATGTATAAATATTATTACAAGTATAGAAGAGTGTTATTATAAATTATAAGTAAAGTAGGACATTGTCATACTTGTAATGGTATTAATATTAACATATGACAAAAGTGGATGTAATACAGTTTGTAACGTATGGCCATAGTAAATCTTAGGAAATATCGATAAACCGTATCGTATGTACCACCCCTATTTTTGACGTCACACTGATCACACAATTCCAAAACCAATGCTAAGAATACAAGTACCTATGTTAATTAGATTCTATGCATTTAAATGTTGCACTTACCTACATACACTTAGGCTTTAGAAAAAAGTACATAGGTACCTAATTATCTAGGTAGGTACTAAAAATAGCTAAATGTATTATTATATTGCTTTTCAGTTTCTTAAAAATCACTCGGAGCTATGAAAAAATATACCTATAATATTCGTTGTTATGGTTCGATTATAAACTCAAATTCTGATACTTTTTTGGAAATATATCTATTCTACAGCTAGTCCGCTATAAAAATAAGATCTTAAAGGAGTTTACTAATGATGGACAATACATAATTAATTATATACATAATTTTCCGATGCTCTAGGTTCCAGGGCGAACAATGTATGGGCGCAGAGCAATGTCCTTTATTCCTTTCCCACATCGTGGGCACATGTTACCTATTCAAACTGTTGAACGGAACAGACCAATGCATGGAAAATTATGTTTAATTATTTGGTAGCAAATATCAAAATGACCTACATGACGTAGTAGTGCCATATAATGTCTTTGATTTGATTTAAGGAATTTTGTCGTAAAAAACAAGACATCAATCAGTTTATGATAAAATAAATTGACATTACTAGTGGTTGTCATCATGTCACCATTATAATTTTTAATATCCTTGTAAAAAATACTTCTATTTTCATTTCTATAATGTTGGCAATACCTAGTCGGTAAAATAGGATGTTTCTTGTACTGTACAAGCAAAAATGGACCATAAGGTGTTTTTCGTTCTCCTACTGTACATATTTTCATACCTGAACTGCAAACTAATATAGAGTACGTAACATAACGAAGAGCAAACCTTGTAACTGGTTGATTAGTAGGTTAAGTGTAATATAATCGTACACTTTTCGTATTTGATACACGCTATCCACTTATCACACAGTGTGCAAACGCGGGATTAGTTAAGATATGATATTCAGGATTTTGAGAAATTGTTGATTCCTTACTTGTTTATATTGTGCAGCTGATCTAGTAGGATAATGTTAGTTATGTTAACCGACTACAAAACTGAAAGAGAGGTTATGAAAAATATAAAAATTGGAGAATAGCGTGGATAGTGACAATAAGTGTATGATTGGGCTAGATTTTACCAGCCCATCAACCTCTATGTGCTCTTCATTGTGTTACGTACTGTATATGAACAATTAGTGAGTACACAGTATCTACACACGGAGGTCGTAAACATAGAGAAGCAAATAATTTAAACACAAAATTGTGTTCGTCTTTTGCTTAAAACACGAAATTTAGATTGTCGTATGTTCGTTTGACAATATCGTAAATGTTATCAAAACTAAGTATAAGACGTAAAAATAAAGAATTTATGATTGGATTCATTTTGTGCGCAAAGCACGTTCGACTTTAGCATACGCTCAAATAGTCAATGTCGAGGGATGGAGGTGGTGGAAAATGCTGCTATAATAATAATATGATGATGATCTGTAATGAACAGCTCCTTATTAGAATAACGTGAACTCCTCGTGAACTCAGAAAAAAGTATATACCTAAATATTATTTAGTAGCAATGTCAGTTTTAAAAGAGGTTTTGATCTATTAAGAAATCCTGTCAACATTTTCTCAATATTACCTATAAATACGTAGATACTGGAGTACCTATATCTTACGACATTAGTAGGTCTAGCACAAACGTTTAACTTATATTATCGTAAACTTTCTAATGTAAGCGAATTTTGAATCGAAAATACAACTGTCCTATAACTCATTGGTTTATTTTTTTGCGACATGCACAAATTGTATCATATTCAATTCACGCCTTTTCCCTATGAGGGTAGGCAGAAACTATAGAACGCCACATGCTACGATCCTATATTGTATCATATATGAATAAAATTTTCAATTTAATTAAATAGTATGTGCGAAACGAGTATTTCCGATTCAAATTTCACTTACATAAATGTAACTTTTACGTTAGTTTCGACAGCATTCGTGCTAGGCGTACAGATATCATTACAAGGGATTGTGGCAGTGGTTATTTCATACCTATTACCACATAAACTATTCACACAACATCACTAAGTCTTACACCCATATTCTAAGACGTTCCTCCAAAACTTACTCGACTCGACTCCACCTCGACGCAGCCTTTTTCACTACCATTGGTAGTTAAAGTTGACATAAACGTCCTCGACTCGATATTTTTCCTCAGTCGAGGTAAGGAATCATCTGTCAAACTCACGGTACTTTTGAAACTACATTAAACAAAAATGAATTTTGAAGACCTTATCGAATATGCTTACGATAATCCTTACAACTATTTATCGCGGCGTTATATGATGCAGATAAACAAAATTATGACGTAATGACTCCACTTTACCTCGACTCATTTGAGGACCCCTCAGTCGAGGAACGTCAAAGTTCACTCGAAATTGCGACTAAGAATACAATTTTGAAGGTGTTTTCGAGGCCGTTCTGAGTCGAGTAAGTTTTGGAGGACCGTCTTAGAATATGGGTGTTAGTGCCTAATGTAACTATTTATAAAACCATTTCCAATATTTACCTTGCCATTACTATCAAACTGTGAAAAACAATGACAAAATGATTGTCCATACAATACATTATTTCGCGACAACTCGTGAAAACAAAAGACGATATGTGAAAATATAAATCCCTATAAGAGAGATCAATGTCATTCGAATTACGAGTTACGGGCCCACGATCGAAAATCCTTATTGTACAGAACCCATATAAAGTTGGGTTTTACGTCAATATTGTTTAATGCTCCTCCGAGATTCAGGGACCGTTTGAATAATAAATTGCTCGCCCTTCTTGTTTAACTTCTTGTTTTTCGGTTGCAAAATTAATAATTCTTATTTATCTTTCATTAAAAAATAAGACCTTGCACGTCGCCTCGGTACGGCTCGAGGGGTCGTGGCGTAATAAAATAAAAGATGGTCGTGGCTGAACAGCAGTCCCGTAGATTGATCAACATTTTGACATTTGCTTTCTGTTTAGTTTTCTAACATTAACTAGATTGTCATAATCAATTCGTTTTTTTTCTAATTAAATTGGGAGCCGATCTCAGTATACTATTTATTAAGGCGGTACAGACTGCTGTAACGTAACATGCAATGTAACATGAAAGGTACATAGTACGCACGCATAGTGTGCACTGTTCGTGCGCGCAAGGCGTGCACACTATGGGAATTCTGTTACAATGCATGATACATTTCGTAATTCTGTACCCGGCTTTATACAGGGTGTAAACGAAATCATGTAATTCCTTCAAACATGTGTTCTTAACGTGAGGAATTTTAGCGCCCCGAGCGAATTGCGCGGCTATAGCTCGCCGCGCGGTCATCTAACTTGGGGCGCTAAAATGCCTCACGTTAAGACCACATGTTTAGTTCTTGTATTTTTTTTTTATTGAATCCAAATGTATCCCGTGCAGGGTTAATCTATGTCAGCAGTACATCACGAGGTTTGAAGGAATTACATGATTTCATTTACACCCTGTATTTGAACAAAGTCCTAGACGATGAGGACATGTATGGCTTCAATTATCATCATCACTACATTATTATCAAGCATAGTCTCCCGCCGCGTCTGTCTGTACGTGATTTTCTCCGTTACTACTGAATGAATTTTGTTCCATTTTTCACGATTAGGTAGCTTGATTCTCGGGAAAGGTTAAATTGAGGCGTGGAATTTACAAATGAGCTAAGTGCCAAAATACTATGAATCAAAAATTTTATAAAAACGGATTGGCTGCCCAATGTAGCTCCTTTGACATTAAAAATATTGACTTCGGTTTTTTGGGCACTTAGCCCATTTGTAAATTCCATGCCTCAATTATAGTTGAGCTATCCCGATTTTTGTCGAGAATGTTTGATGAAAACTGATGAAAAAACATCATACAAGTACGAAGTCGGGGCGCGTCGATATAATGATTGTTTTTATAAATGCTATCTAGGTTAAAACATGCATTCTGTTCTAAGATTGGTTAACAATTTGTCACTTTATCTTATACAGCTACTTATTTTATATTAAAATCTATAGAGCCAGGCTGTCGTTGATGTATACCTCTCGCTTCCGGCCGTGGTTCTGTCCATGGTCGGGAGCGAGACTGCGTGGGAAGCCACCGCCTCTTTTTGTGAGGAGGTGATGGCGTCCAAGGAGGTAGCGGAGAGGGAGAGGGAGGCCGCTTCTTCTCTCCCTTCTCGCGCTAGACGAACCGGGCGCCGGAGGGCGCGCGACGATCTCCGGCCACCCTAGTGAGTGGGCTGCGGGCGGCGGGTTGGGGAACCCGTCGCCCGACCAGTAACGGGCCCAGGGAGGATGGCGCGCCGTGTTCCGCGCGCGCCTCTCGGAAGGATGTGGGGCAGGGGAGCAACTGCCCCACCACAGGAGAGGTCCACCAGAAGAAGCTGGTGGACCGAGACCTGCCGGGGTCGCGGTGCATGCAACAGCGAATCCCGTGACCCCGGCCCTAGGTCAGAAGGAGGGACACCGGGGGGTTTTAGCCGGTAAAAGTCCGGCACACCCCCCGTCTTCCCCAGACGGGGGACAGTCCATGAGGATGTCCCCACGCCAAAAAAAAAAAAGGCTGTCGTTGATGTATGTGACTTCAATGAGTATTGATCCGTCTCGATTTACCCCCACTTGGTGGCTGTGCTCGTTATATGGATTAAAATAATAATGTATATTTTTTTACTTCCATAATGCTTACATTACAATATGTTTTTTGCTTAACATAACACCACGCCTGTATTCTCCAAAAGGTTAGGCAGAGGTGTATTGTAACACCCTCATTTCGCCGTTATGTTTAAGTTCCATGTAATAGGGGGTAAGCCTATTGCAATCAACTGGGCACAAATCCAAACACTGGGCTGCAAATGAGGCATTTCACACGGAAAAACCCAATAACACTTTGCCCGACCTAGGGATCGAACCCACGATCACACGATCAGCAGTCGCGCTTGCCACCACTAGACCAACAAAGGTAGTTTAGTAATTTTTACTTTTTATCTTGAATTTCTGAATCCTAAGAAATGTGTGGATTTTTAGTATAATCTGTATAAATACAATACCAGGTACTCTGGGCCTTTGTGTATATAAATAAATTAGCGAACCGCCCCGGCTTCGCACGGGTGCAATGTATAGGTAGATACTAATGTGGGGCATATAAACCTGCCTCTTGAATCACTCTATCTATTGAAGAAAACTGCATTAAAATCCGTTGCGTAGTTTAATAGATCTAAGCATACAGATAGCGGGACCGACTTTGTTTTATACTATGTAAAGATAAGACACTGCTTTGGAGATCAGTCATGTGATAATGAAGGTGTTACCTACGAACGATCATTGAATCGTATCAAAAGCTGAATCCAAACCAAAGGGCAGCATAGGTCAGAAGGTAGGTCCTTGGCCTTTTACAGATAAAGGTGGATCAGTTCAGGATCAGTTCTTTAATGTTAGCGTAGGAATGATAACATTTAAGAAGCTTTGATTGGCTTTGACAAACATGGCAGAGACGAAAGGCATTGGGGAACACATTATTACGATTTGGGAAAATATTTTTTTATCAAAACAGGGAAGAAATTCATAATTTAAATAAATAAGCCAGAGAGAAAACATAACATAATTAGCCCATTACTGTCCCACTGCTGGGCACGGGCCTCATCTCATAATGAGAAAGGTTTAGGCCCTAGTCCACCACGCTGGTCTGGTGCGGGTTGACAGACTACACACACCATCGAGAACTTTATGGGGCCCTCTCTGGTGTGCAGGTTTCCTCACGATGTTTTTACTTCACCATTAATGCAAGTGATAATCAAATTCTGATCCGCATATGAATTCGAAAAGTCAGAGGTACGAACTGGGATCGAATTCAGACCCTTCTGCATGGAAGGCAAGCGTTCAACCGCTAGGCTTTCACTGTTTTGATAGTATTAATATTCTTCTTCTTCCTGCCCTTATCCCACGCTAGGCGGGGTCGGCACAACATGTATTTCATAAATCCATGTTGTTAGTGGTTTTGGCTTATTGTTTTATGACCGGCCGCCTGCCTGACATTAACCCTCCTTGCGAATACTCGTTGAGCGTTCGCGCGGGTGACCCAATGTGGTTGCTGATATTATGCACTGAGTCCCAAAATGATATGCTTGTCAATCTTATTGCCGATAACTAAGTAGACTATATTCTTCTTGGTGGGATATACTTGAAGTTCCTCAACCCACTGATTCAGTTTTACTAGGGCCTTTGATAGTATTAATATTATCAGAGAGAATAGTAGTATAGAAAGGAGACAGGTCGATGCCCCCCAGACGTTACGGAACTTCTTTTCAGCGAAGCCTTATAATATATGACCTTATAATAAAATGGAAACTCCGCTATCATTTTCATATTATAAATTATATCTTCCCATATTCTATATAAAGTTCAAGGATTCTTTAGCCTCTTATTATATTTTCTTTGAGCAAGCGAACGCGCGACAAATTGGGGGCGTGTAGTACAAATAATGTTTTTGTATTGTAGAATGTGACGAGAAGATGGCTGATACCATGTAAATAAAGTATAACTTTTTGTTAGACGAGACATATTATACGACATATCTTCATAATAATAATACGAAGAATTTTATGCCTATTGTGAATTTTGTTATTATTATTTTCTATGTATAAAACTCGAATATTACTCAATCATCATGACATTTCCGAAACTATAGGTATAATAAGTACAGGTAGGTAAAGTTCTCGATGGCGTGTGTAGTCCGCTAACCTGGTGCCAGTGCCATGCAGCGCCGGCAACATGGTGGCCAGCGTGGTGCAGTAAGCCCTAAACTCTTCTCATTCTGAGAAGAGGCCCTTGCCCAGCAGTGGGACAGTAATGGGTTGGTTATGTAATAGGTATAGGCTACAGACTTGAAAGGCAGTGTTTCTCTTGGCTTATAAGTGTTAGAAAAGATTTTTGAAATTCCATCCCCAAGAGGGTGAAACGGGTGTTAAAATATTGCCAGCTAACAGCCGTGTAGATAACATTTTCGTGATAAACAATCCATGTTTTTTAAAGAAAATACGAAAGAATTGTAACACCCGTCGCGCGTTGTAGCGTCTTGCATATTCTACCAACTCTCTTGGGAAAGTGGTGAGTGTTATTTACTGTAACGAGTACGTTATGGTGACAGAAAATAAACTGGTTTACTTTCAGGGAGAAGTTAGGTACTATTTCTGATGGATGAAGATTGATGACATTGATACTGCCGATATTTTTCTCATAGAATTGATTACTATGGATTGTGTTATCCCAGTAACTGACCTTGGGTTTTTTAAAATATTTTTTATGGTTGATAAATCTTGGGCCATTGCATGTAAGTATCAAATACAGCAAAAAATCATGCTTCATGACCCTTAAAAGCCTGAAAACAAAACTATAACAAGCACGACCTAATCTACTCGCTTGTCTGCTTCTATTAAAAGCATTAAGTAACACCTGTGAAAGACTAATTCTAGAAAATCATCATCAACATCATCATCTTCCTGCCTTTATCCCACACTAGGTGGGTTCGGCACAACACGTATTCCTCTTCCATTCTCCTCTATCAGCCGTCATCTCAGGACTCACTCCTTTCTTACCCACATTATCCTTCACACAATCCATCCACCCAATTCCAGAAAATATGTTCTACTAATTAAATAGGTACTTAGTTAATTTTTTGATATACCTACGTTACTTCTTTTAGAAGATTCATGAGTCAATTAAAAAGTCACTCAGTTCAATCTACGGAGTCCCACATTACTTCATTACTATGCAAATATATGCCTATTTTTGATGATAGAGCAAAAATCAAAGGTTCAGATCGTGATTACATTTGAATATGTAAGTATAAAGTTAGTTAACATATAAACGAGGTTTATAACCACGGCATGAATAAGTAATGGGAAACAAAATGGCTAGATAAGTTTGTAACACAGCCTAAGTAGATCGTCAGTATGGCATTGGAGACGAATATTTCGATTGTCTTCGTAAATAAAAAATCTGGGAGTAATCAGTTGCGTATTATTCGGTATGAGTTGTGAAGGTCAATTGGATACAATAAGAGAGGAGCTGAATACTTGTTACTAACACCCATATTCTAAGACGTTCCTCCAAAACTTACTCGACTCGACTCCACCTCGACTCAGCCTTTTTCACTACCATCGTAGTTATAGTTGTCATAAACGTCCTCGACTCGAGATTTTTCCTCAGTCGAGGTAAGGAATCATCTGTCAAACTCAAGGTACCTCGGAACCTACCTTAAGCAAGGAAGTGTCAAAGTTCGTATGTAACAAAAAAATATTTTGAAGACTTTATCGAATATGCTTACGATAATTCTTACAAGTATTTATCGCGGCGTTATTTGTGCGGTGCAGATAATTCAAATTATGACGTAATGACTCTGTCCAGGAACCTCAAAGTTCACTCGAAATTGCGACTAAGAATACAATTTTGAAGGTGTTTTCGAGGCCGTTCTGAGTCGAGTATGAGTCGAGTACGTTTTAGGAGGAACGTCTTAGAATATGGGTGCTAGTCACTGTCAATTTATGGTCCCCCTATCTATGAAAGAGTAATGTTAAGATTCGGCATTTTCGTTTGCGAGAGTTAAATATTAAAATTGTCCTTATTATGCGAATTATTACAATCCCTTGATTTAATTCAACTATTGATATGACCATTCCTTTGATTTTAGTTAATTTTAATTAAAAAGCATGATCTTTTATTCATTTTTCTTATTAGAATACTAAATATATATTTTTTTATAAATTCTATTAAATTAGGCTTTACTGTCCAATGCAAACAGATAGATAATAATAATAATAATAAACATCACTTATTAATAATAATAATAATAGGTTTATTCATCAAGAGTAACAGATGAATTATCTTGTTTCTTATTCCGAAGATGCTGGACAAAATTCTATGTACAAAGTAGGCAGTTACAAGTTATTTGAATGAAGTGTTCATAGAACAAAGGATTATCATCCTTAGATGCAAACAAAGATCCGGGGCATATGCATATAAGTACTTATTTCTCGTGTCGTCACGAGCTGTGATAGTAGCTCACGTCGTAATGAAAAGATTAGCCATTCAATAATTTTGCTAGCGAGGCTGACTGTCCAGGATACGCCAGACGTAGGTAGTTAAATATCATCACTCGTGGAGACTCTTAACGCACAGAATGCACTCCCCAGACACGAAAAATTTAAAACATTTACGCTACCATTAGCTTCACTGGTAACAAATTCCGGAGAGGGGCTCATGGATTATTAACAACCGCGCGGATCATACGATTTGCAATATTAAGCAGCGCTTACCGCGGTCAGTATGTGGATAGGTGACCGTTCGTTACACATCGAAACCCCTCCATGCGTCGGAGCGCACGTTAAACCGTCGGTCCCGGGTGACATAATTATGAATACCTATTACAGTCGTTAGAGGTAGTCAGAAGCCGGGAAGTCTGATAACCGGTCTAACCTTAGGGTATTATATCGGCATTGCCCAGTAACTTGGTGGTGGAAGTCTGATGACAGTCGCTCCGTGTAAAATACTGGAAATCAGCCGCATCTTATTAGACTGGAAGCTGACCCTAACATTGTTGGGAAAAGGCTAGGCAAAACGAAACGGTAACAAATTTTAGATTAAATAAACAGTGTGCAAAGTCCACTCATAATAACTGCAAGCTTCAAACTGAGTTTGTCGTCTAGTGTACATAAAGCGTCCCAATACACAGGTCACTATACGACACCCCCAGCATTTCCTCGCACACTTACTTTGAGCGTGAAAGCTTTAGATGATGATATTTTCTTTGTGGTCCTAGATTGTCCGTCGCGTCGTAAGCGTAGATACGACTTCCATACAACAGAGGACATAGCTAGAGTGGACTTTACTGAAAGTCTTCTAAAAGTTTTGGTTTTGTCAGCTGTCCCTACGGGGGATATAAAACAAAATGCTTTGAATGTCAGCTCTAGAGATGTACTTTCAGAACAACTTTACTTAAAAAGTTGCATAATCACTCACACTGATTGTTTAGCAACTGAAAACAAATCAACAAGTTTCCTTCGACCTTCGGTCATCATGAGGATCATCAGCATACGAACTTATATTTTTGTGGAATATGAAGCTAATGTGCTGTTTAATTAGAAATATCTGAGAGCAACAAACTCTCACACTGTAAAAACACACACAAACTTTCATTATGTTTAACATTATTATAATTAATCAATATTGAATTAGGAATGCGAAAATCTACCTAGATACTTCAATAAATAAATAAAAATATATACGGTCGAATTGAGAAACCTCCTTCTTTTTTGAATTCGGTTAAAAATTACTTACCAATTCCTTCCTCTCTCCTAATATTTTTGCGTGCCCAACAGGGTCCACGATGTACTATATATATTTACTCACCATCTATTAATACCATTGTGGAAAGCAAATAAAAGTTTGAGTTTGAGTTTGAGTTTGACTTATTGTAAGTATAATCTGCAATTTTTTTATCATAGAACGAGAAAGTCGAAACGATTTTCAAGTCTTATTTATAAACTAGCAGCCCGTCCCGGCTGCGCACGGGTGGACATTTTTCCCGTTTTTGCAACATTTTTCATTTATGCATCGCCCCTATTGATGTTATGTAGTATACCTTTCTCGATAAATGGATTATCCAACACAACACAAGAATTTTTCAATTCCAATCAGTAGTTCCTGAGATTAGCGCGCTCAAACAAACAAACTCTCCAGCTTTATAATATTAGTATAGATTAATGTCTGTGAAATGTATACGTTTTATCGAGAATGCTGTAAAAATCTATAATATCATCTGACGTGAATGTTTCGATATCTTTAGACTTTTATATCTGGAATTTACCTTTGTCTTTCCTTTGTAATAAATTCTTGTATTATTCAATAGCTCACTGCGCGTCATTTTAGTCTTTCACGTTTGTGATCAAGCATTTTTTGAAACTATAGAGGCGTTTCATAAATGCCGACAGTGATAGTATTTTTTTCATTATTTAAGTTTCTGTGTATTAGATAATCCATGTATGGCACATTTCATGCAATTTGTACTCTACTGGGGAACTTGACGCATCATAGACTAACATGTAACTTGAAGATTTATAATCCCTTAAATAAACTTTTAAGTTAAACGGTTTTATCTTGCAGTAACTACCTCTGCAGCATCAGGATTTGAAGATTGAAGGTTGACATTATTATAATGTTGTATTTTCAAGGGAATAGAATTTGTGTGCGAAGTTTCAGGAGGATCGGTTGAGCAGACGTAGTTGAAAAATCCGTTGTAAGATTTAAATAAAACAAACAAACGATACGAAGTGAAGTTCAATATTCAGATAGTTCTGATGAAAATCTTTTTGGGGCCTCGGTATTTGTGTTTATTAAAAATAACAGTGTGTACTACTTGATCAAACTACAACACAAATGAAATTGAAGAAGAGTCGATTAAAACGTTCCAACCTACCGCTTGATTTTGTATGAAGATTACATATATATATACTATTTTTCCTTTGGGGGTAGGCAGAAACTATAGAATGTCATATTTTACGATCCTTACATACTCCTTTCGCTTGAGGGGCTCGTGGCTAAATATAATAACAACCGCGCCGATCGTAAGATTTGCGAGGTTAAGCTGCGCTTGCCGCGGTCAGTCCGTGGATGGGTGACCATTTGTTACACATCGAGACCCCTCCGTGCCTCGGAGAGCACGTTAAGCCGTCGGTCCCGGGTGTCATACGAATACCTATGACAGTCAGTTACGGGTAGTCAGAAGCCCGAAAGTCTGACAAACGGTTTAACCTTAGGATATCGGGATTGCCCAGTTACTGGGTTGCGGAGGTCTGATGGCAGTCGCTCTGTGTAAAATACTGGTATTCAGCCGCATCTGGTTAGACTGGAAGCTGACCCCAAGATAATTGGGAAAAGGCTAAGAGGAAGAAGATACTCCTTTCGCTTCATCCACATTCATACATCTTGTCGCACACGCACGCCGGTTGAGAATACCACGCACCTGTCCTTTCTGAAGAACATCACCAATAACATCGATGTATGTAAAGATGAAGATAACTTAACAGATTATTTCTATATTCAATTTCAATCTTTCATGATCGGTGAGTGAGAACAAAATATAAAGCGTTGCAGTGTTTTATAATGGTATGCAAATGCATTCAGACTGAATTTTTAATGCAAAGCTGCAAAAAGTCGTAAACGCCAACGTCGAGTCGCTTCGTTGCATAAATGAAATTATTTCTGTTTTATCTGTCTGCCACGGTGTCGCAAACTTGATTGCAGGGGAACTTCTTTTAATATAAACAGATTTGGCCATCTTTTCTTTTACTTTCAAATATTTAAAGTATAAAGTTACCAGCTTGGTTACCGTTCGGTCTGCCTAGCCTTTTCCCAACTATGTTGGGGTCAGCTTCCAGTCTAACCAGATGCTGCCAAATACCAGTATTTTACACGCAGTGACTGCCATCAGACCCCCGCAACCCAGTTACTCAGCAATACCGATACCCTATGGTTAGACCGGTTGTCAGACTTTCGGGCTTCTGACTTCCCGTAACGACTGTCATAGGCATCCGTATGCAACCGGGACCGACTGTTTAACGTGTTCTCCGAGGCACAGAGGGGTCTCGATGTGTAACGAACAGTCACCCATCCACGGACCGACCGCGGCAAGCGCAGCTTAACTTCGCAAATCGTATGATCTGCGCGGTTTAGCCACGAGCTCCTCACCTACTTGTCCACCGCGGTTGGTTAAATATGGCCAGTGGTATTCCGTTGTACTGGACGAAAATAACAATGTTTTCTCACTTTTCAGTTGGTAGGATATACATACATAAACTCATATATAAATCTCATAATTTCGAATAGGTATTATTTATTTTTAATAATCAAAAACTGTTTATACATTTTTCATACATAAACTCACGCCACATGCTACGATCCTTACATATTCGTTTCGCTATATGCACATTTATACATCTTGTCATAAATGCACGCCGGTTGAGAGTACTACGCACCTATCCTTTGTGAAGAACATCACCAATAACATCGATGTATGACCTTCTAGGGCGTCCTCTACCGGCGCTTCTACTGAAATCCACCTTATATTATTACATTTTATTTAAAAAATACCGGTCAAGACTTAACACTGATCCTACAATTTACTCTTATAAATAATTTAAAGAAAACGTAGTCCAGATCAGATATCAATAATGGATTGTCTTCGCTAGTGGATCTGTTTCAGACAGGTATTGATGATCTAAGTGCAGATATAAATCTCATAATTTCGAATAGGTATTATTTATTTTTAATAATCAAAAACTGTTTATACATTTTTCATACATAAACTCACGCCACATGCTACGATCCTTAAATATTCGTTTCGCTATATGCACATTTATACATCTTGTCATAAATGCACGCCGGTTGAGAGTACTACGCACCTATCCTTTGTGAAGAACATCACCAATAACATCGATGTATGACCTTCTAGGGCGTCCTCTACCGGCGCTTCTACTGAAATCCACCTTATATTACATTTTATTTAAAAAATATAGGTCAAGACTTAACACTGATCCTACAGTTTACTCTTATAAATAATTTAAAGAAAACGTAGTCCACATCAGATATCAATAATGGATTGTCTTCGCTAGTGGATCTGTTTCAGACAGGTATTGATGATCTAAGTGCAGAGCGTCCAATCTGTTGATGTCGAAACGGAGAAGATTGTCACTACGCTTCATCGGTTTTTATACTCCTCTAGATAGTAATCTCTGAGTCACTGCTTGTGGATGTACGGAGGTGTAAAGTACTTACCTACAATAGGATCTGTCAGGTATTCACGAGTTAGGGCCAAGCTACATCTCACGGAAGATACGTCGTTAATCTTCCGTTGCGTAATTTACACGAGGAATTTTAGTAACGCATCTTCGGTCAAATGTGTACGATGTGAAATGTTTATATGGAATTATGTGTACCGACGGAAGATTGGCGAAGTATCTTCTGTCAGATGTGGCCTGGCCCTTATTGATGTCGAGTTACTGTCGTGTAATGATGACATCCGTCGTTTCGCGCAAATTGGAAAAGTAAACTAAGGGAACTGGTTCTGGTAGAGTTCTTTGTTGATTTATCGACCTGTCAGTTCTTTTATAATTTAATTACTTTGTGTGTGTATTTATTTTCAAGGCGACATATTTAATGTTTGCTCTAAGTTATTAAGTTAATTATCACCGCTTTACCCAATTGTATTGCAAGCAATATCTGATGTAGGTTCGAGATGCTAATCAAGGGTCCTATGCCAATGTTAAGTCTTATCACGAAATCCTACATAACCTTAGTATTCATATCTAAAATATAGTCCCTTCTGCCAAATATCTTAACTGTTCAGTTTATATTTTAATAAAGAGATTAGGTAAGGTACGTAAAATTATTTGAATTCTCATCGTGACTCTGAAATCCTTTGAATGGTCGCAGAACAATTATTATTAATGTTTTATACTGAAATTAATTATTTACTATATTACTATTAAATGGCTGATAAATAAGTTTGGTGAAGTTAAAGATACTATAAGACACTGAAATGTAATAAATTAACTGGTCATTAATATAAATGATGGTTAATCGTTTATTATTGCTCGTCTTTGTGTTTAAATAGTTATCTATTTATTATGATCATATTAAAGTGACGATAGAAGTTTGAATATAACGCATCACACACATAAGATAAAACGGAAGGCAAATGTAAGCGTTTAGCGGTTAAAGAAGAAAATGCCTTTTAACAGAATTATTAAAATATAAATAAATTCGGGAGTAATGAATTCGGGTCACTAACAAAACTTTAAAATCTCGGAAAATATTGTTCAACATTATTTAACATTTTAACACTGTTATGTTTATGTTGGTGACTCGGATTCATTGGTCTCAAGTGTATTTCCATAAGCACTGCATTCAATCTGAATCCGAAAGAATACGAGCCGAGGAAACTCGGATGCAAATCAATGAAATTTGGATCGAGTGTAGAAACGCTCTAAGTATTTCACTATAGGTACTCCATCTATGCTATATACATTTTTTTATGACTGCCTTTACTGTCCCACTGCTGGGTAAAAGCTTCCCCAAAGTCCTTGCTTCCATGTATTCTTTTCCTGCGCCACCTTAATACATATAAATAATATTTAATTAAATAATTTCCTTTGGAACTTCTTTAATTATCCCCATTTTCTAACAAGTCCTCTAATTACAAAAAAAGAAACAATTTTTCTACTCTAACAAATTGAGCTTAGGTAAAAACTAGCAAGATGAAACTTAAAAAGCTTCGTCCGTAAAGAACTTAGTCGTAACTTTCACTATCTAAGTGAATATTTAAGTGAAATGAGTTGGAAAACTGACATCTGCAGACACGTAAACGTAAACAAACTTAACATAACTTAAGTGAACTCGGGGCTTAAATAGTGTTCACTTCAATTTACTTGATTTGATTTCTAGAAGTTTATTTATTCTTGTGTTCTTTTGGAAGTTTGGGGTTTGTTTTTAATCAGTATTTTTCTTCATTTCAACCTTTTTGCTTAGAGTTGCGAAACCACTTGATCAATGACCAAAAGAATTCGGCACTCGAAATAGAATTATTTAAAAAAACAGTCTTTACTTTTGAATAATGTAGTCCCACTTATCTTAGATATAGTCTATATTACAGTTAAGAACAGGGCTGTCCAACCCCAGGCCCATCATATTTTGTGGTGACCTCTCGCTTCCAGCTGTGGTTCTATCCATGGTGGGGAGTGAGAGTGCGTAGGAGGCCGTCGCTTCTTTTTGCACGGAAATGATGGTCACCAAGGAGGTGGCGGAGAGAGAGAGGGAGGCGTCTTCCTCCCTCCTGTCTAGCGCCAGAGGCACCGGACGCCGGAGGGCGCGTAACGATCTCCGGCCACCCTAGTGAGTGGCCTGCGGGCGTTGGGTTAGGGGACCCGTCGCCCGACCAGTAACAGGCCCGGGAGAATGGCGCGCCGTGTTCCGCGTGCGCCCACTCAGAAGGAAGTGGGGCAGGGGAGAATTGCCCAACTACTGGAGAGGTCCACCAGAAGAAGCTGGTGGACCAAGACCTGCCGGGGTTGCGGTGCATGCAATAGCGAATCCCGTGACCCCGGCCTTAGGTTAGAAGGTGGGTCACCGTTGGTTTTTAGCCGGCAGACTCTCTCGCCTTCCTCGGGCGAGGGACATCCATGAGGATATCGCAATGACAAAAAAAAAGGCCCTTCATATTTGAGTTTGCACGCCAACAGCACAGAGCTGCATTTTCCCACGCTCATAGATATGAGAGGAAAAGAAGAAAGCACTCTCCTTGACAGCTATTAAATTATCAGGTAGCCCACTGGCTGACAATTAATTTTAATTAGGACCCACTTGTAAAATTGGTTAAGCAGCCTTGGTTCAGAATACAGCTCTCATGCGCAATAAGCACAAAGAAATAATAATACGTTATATTATAATACCCGTAATTTCTAGATGTTTATTTATTCTTGTAAGTATTCTTTTGGGAAGTTTGGGGACTTTAGGATTTGTTTTTATTCAGGACTTTCTTAATTTCAACTTTTTTGTTTAGAGTTTCGAAGCCATTAGATCAATGATCAAAACAATTCGGCACACGACATAGGATTAAAAAAAACGTACTTAATTTTGATTAATGCAGTCCCACTTCTCTTAGTTGTCCACTGCCCAACCCCTGGCTCAACACATTTGAGTTTGCCCACCTAGCACAGAGCTGAATTATCCTACACTCTTAGAGGAAAAGAAGAAAACACTCTGCTAACGGCATTAGAGTAGATATTAAATTACCAGGTGGCCCACCGGCTGACAATGAATTTTAATTATGACCGACTTGAAAAATTGGTTCGGCAGCCTTGGGACAGACCTCCTGCGCAATACGCATATAAAAGTAATAATACTTTATATTATAATACTCGTACATCACGCTAGCAATTGATATTCCGGTAGTATCTAATAATCGAATACAATAACAATAAGGTGTTCAATTGGCAATAACTACGTACAATCGTGTAATAGAACTGCGTTCAATCACCATCAGATCAATTACTATGGCGGACATATTGCCAATACGTTTCCCTTTACCGTACGATGTTTAGGCATGTTTCATGACGTCCAATAGACGTGCGATACACGTAGCTATTGTTTGAACATGTTGTTATGATCTGTCCGTGTCCCTACATGTTTCGGTGTTTTGGTGCAGTTTAGACAGACCTGTGTTTCTCCACGGAATAGGTGTGAAAACATGACACGCCGCTGCAAGTTCGGAGTGAAACACGAGAACCAAACCGAATGTTAGTAGGACAGTGTTATGCAATAATGTGTCAACCCACAAAAATATGAGTTTTGTGTTAACGTCATCTAGTTCTTGGGTAGAGCTATAATACTCAACGCGTGAAAAAATGCCCAGGACTATAGCAAAGGAGATGTTTCATTTTCGGCCATAAGATGTACATTTATCGAAAAAGGGGAAAAAAATCCAAGAATTGAGGAAAAATATTCTTTCGTGAATTTAAACCTGATTTGATGCGCACAAAATATAATAAGTTTTCAATTATTGCCATATTCTATTCAACATGGCGTCCTATAGTTTGCATAGCCTGCTTTCGTTCTGAAATCATGTCAAATCAAAACATAATTCACGTAGACGTTAAATATGAAAGGTATGTGTTCTTGTACAATTAATAATAATAATTATTCTCTTAGCCATCATTTTCGACTAATTCTAAGCTAGTGTGACGATTTCATCGTTAGAAAAATATTTATTCTTCTTTTTAGACGTGTACTTCTGAACGAAAAATTCAAAATGTCATATCACAGTCAGTCAGTAATTAACAAATATCAATTTATAGGTTAGGTAAACGTCATCTTTACAACCTCTCACGGCTGTCATAACTCTCACGACAAACGTCAAACATTTTTAACTTTTATTTTGTGCATAAAAAACATTTGATATTATGAAAAAAATGTTACTGTAAGCTATTCAGGGTTTAGTTTCCCAGCTTTTCTAAAAGGTACACCTTATGGCCGGAGTCCCATACAAAAATGAAACATCTCCTTTAATAGTGTCTAAAATAAAAATCTTAATGCAGTTTGCGTTTTTTCAAGCGTTGGGTAGACCTACCACAATAACTAAATGGCGTTAACAAAAAACCCATATTTTTGTGGGTTGACACATTACTGCATAACACAATGCATAAGTGACTGAAACGAAATTTAATAACAGCGTGAATGCACAGCTGAGATCTTTCTTACCTAACACTAACGCTGCGTTCACACGTGCACGATTTTGGCGAAAGGCTGCCCGAACGGCATCGGCACACATTGAAATCGTGTCATATGAGCGCGCTTCTAAAACTTACTTTCGCTTTCTTCAGTCTGTCAACTTTCTTTCTTATCATTATGTGGTTTAGATCTACAATAAGCTTCCTATTAAGCATGGAATGCCATGCTAGGTCAAAAATGATCGTATAGAATGCAGGACTTGGATTAGACCGATAGAATTTCCGGGAAAGCATTGCCATAATCACTACGTTTTGTATATGATGACGTAGATACATCTCTGTAAATCTTTAGAGACCGCATTCCTATTTAATCGTCTTATACCCGGTTCCTATAAACAAAAACGAATCGTTTTGCTTACCAATAGTAACATTTATTACTGCCAGTCTGCATATAATAAACTAATAAGCTCGTAAGCTAATTTTACCTGTGATATCTACTTCCGTATGGGATGGTCTACTATGAAAAGCTATACAGTCTTTGCTTCACTATTGGTAAAGATTCATGAGTCTTAATTTTAACCAATTGAGGGACGGTGGGACCCAATTGCAAATTATAAACCAAAGGAAAATTAATGGTTTTCGTGCTACTAAACTTAATGCGGGTATTTAACTTAGGCTTTCAACTCAATAGACTGTTAAACTGAGGTAGAGTTTACTTCGTTTATCGTTTATTTTAATTTTGTTTTCTACTCTCAATCTTGTTTCGATCTTTTTAGTGCATTACTTTTAAATAATTTTATTTGCAGTCGGGTTTTTTAATTTTTGAAGTTATTTATTTTATTAACATATCCATTTACATATTACTACATTACTAATTTTACTACTCACGCTTGTTACTCCCGAAGGCGTAAGCAGAGGTGTTCTCCTATTACAATAGTCTTTACACCTACGTTTCGCCTCTTGTATTAAGTCCCATGTAATAGATGGCAAGCCTATTACCATTTACGGGAACAATTATTGTGCCAGGTTCGGCGCCTCTTACCACGTGCTTGCCCGGTAATGGAGGGGAAATCAGTTCCTTCCATTACTGAAGTACCTACATTTCTTTCGTAAGAAACCATTTGACGATCACGAATAGGATAAGAGAATGATGAGGTATTACGTAAAGTCACTCTTTATTCTCAGCCTCTGGTTTATATGAATGTATGTATCTATACAAATGTAAGTAGGTAGGGTACACACCGTGTTTAATGCGTTTTCAGTATTAATGGCAATGTTGGTTTTTTAAGGTTTGAGTTAGGTATTCCTTAGAGCAGGGATTCCCAAACTGGGTCGTCAGGGTTCCGCCAAAATTATTTATTATTAGCTATTTGCTAGCTATTTCAGTGTCGATTTGTAATCATTTGATATGGGGTTCCATAAAATAAAAGGTATTTGGTTGGTGTTCCGTTATCTTTAAAGTTTAAGAACCCCTGCCTTAGAGTATAAAAATTATAGTAATGTTTTTATGTACCGTTGTTTTGTGTTCCGTTAAAAACATCTGAACAGAGCTAAATATTGTGCTTCAAAACTTGGAAAAGACTTATCTCTTTATTACCCTTTAATCCTCTTAACTATATATAACATAACAACATCACGCAGGCAGAGGTGTATAGTAACACCCTCATTTCGCCGTTATGTTCAAGTTCCATGTAATAGGGGGTGAGCCTATTGCCATCAACCGGGCACAAATCCAAGCCCCGGGCTGCTACCGAGGAATTCCACACGAAAAAACCCAATAACACTTTGCTCGACCTAGGGATCGAACTCAGGATCTCACTATTAGCAGTCGCGCTTGCCACCTTTAGACCAACGAGAAGTCAACTTAACTAATTGGAATAAAATTATGACTTCTCTATCGTGATTGTAAGCTGACGGAGCCTGTCGTTATAATAAGAACTAATGCACATTTTATAATTAATTAAAACCACTAATGATCTCATCTATTTTTAAAAACCTAAGATATATTGTAAAAATAAGGAACGTAATACATAATACCAGGTAGAAAAGAGGAACTGAATGAACTCCAAGCGGATATAAGACTAACAAGAACAAACAACTCATACATTGACAAGTGTATTACTGAAAGGAAACCCGTTTCCATGTGACAAAAATATAATGGTGTTGTTTTTTGCCTTATGGGTTTATCACCGTCTGTGTATGTAAATCAAGGCGAATACATTCCCGGTGACGTCACATATCTTGTTTACATTATGTCAAGGTTTATTGGGCGTCCGCAAATATTTGGAAGAGCTTCAGTAATGGGCATAAGGCGGATACAGACTGCTGTAACGTAACATGCAATGTAACATGAAAGGTACGCAGTACGCACGCCTAGTGTGCACGGTTCGTGCGCGCAAGGCGTCCACACTATGGCAATTCTGTTACATTGCATGATACATTACGACAATGTAGACGGCAAATTCTTTCATTGCGTGTTACGTTGCATGTTACATTTCGTAAGTATGTACCCGGCTTAAGGTTGCGTACACATTTTCGAACGAACTGGCGGGCGAGTCACGTACAATTTAAATCGTCCCGTTACTTAAAATGCACGCGAGCCGTTTTGCCGCCACTCAGCCGCTTTGCTTCACAATAGTGCCATCAAAATCAGACGGTAAGCGTCCACACTAAACTTGAGCCTCCTGAGTACTGTTACAATGACCGGACGCAGTGAATATTGGAGTGCCACGTCGTCATGCCAGGCGGATTGATGTTCGCATTATCACACTGAATGATGCTACTGCCCATCCCCGTGACGTATTCCCTCAGTCGTGTTTTATGACATCCAGAAATTGTGCTCGCAAGCCACCCGTTTATACGTTGTCGCGTCGCACTGTCGCCTCGCGAGTGGCGTATTTGCTGCATATCCACAGATGTGTACGCACCCTGACGGTCACAATTTAGAGCCTTTAGGTATTGTCATAAAATTAGGGCAGTGAAGGGAATTTGTTAACGTTATGAAATTAAATGAGAAAATCGAGATTTATTTCGTTTTTGAAGGAACATGCAAATAATGAATTAGCTTGAAGATTATGGACAAATAATCGCTTAATTTCGGTTGAGTGGTTTGGAGATATTTAGTGTTACAAATTGTTCTGCCTAGCTAGGATATATTAATATACTATAGCCTAGGTGCTATATTAGTTTACGATGTTTTAGAACCAAAGCCCCTAGCAAAACTGAATCAGAGGGTCGAGGAACTTCAAGTATACCCCACCAAGAAGAACATAGTCTACTTATTTGGCGACAATAAGATTGACAAGCATATCATTTTGGGACCCAGTGCATAACATGAGCAAGCACATTGGGTCGCACGCGCGATAGCGCGTGTGACCCAATGAGGGTTGATGAGTATTCCCAAGGAGGGTTGATGTCAGGCAGGCGGCCGGTCATAAAACAATAAGCCAAAACCTAACAACATGGATTTATGAAATACATGTTGTGCCGACCCCACCTAGTATGAGATAAGGGCAGGAAGAAGAAGAAGATGAAGACATTGTTCTACCTAACCTTTTGCCCAACTATGTTGGGGTCAGCTTCCAGTCTAACCATAATTATGCGGCTGAATACCAGTATTTTACATGGAGCGACTGCCATCAGACCTCCGCAACCCAGTTACAAGGCAATGCCGATATACTAAGGTTAGACCGGTTGTCAGACTTTCGGGCTCCTGACTTCCCTTAACGACTGTCATAGGTATTCATCGTATATGCCTCACAACAACGTAAATGAAGCGCGATAGTACAACATGTAATCAAGACATTGTGGGTAATATGTAGGTCCTTATTATACCTAGGATATTAGAAATTACACACATACACACACTTACCCTTTATTAAATACCTACAGAATATTAGTAGGTACGGGTATTCTTCTGCGCAACTATGTCAAATTGATTAGACGGTTCCATCTGAGTCGTGGAGCTAATTAATTTCAAATTTAATGACACTACGAAAGTTTCCGTTTTAATTGGATACCTCAGAAAGTTTTTCCTGCAATTGTTAAAAGATTATTTTGTTTTTATTATAACTTTATTTTTGCAGACAAGTGGTGGAGTTGAAGGAAATAAATTTCTTTGTTATAGTTTTTGCGATTCATTTTATACTTCAAGTATTCGTTTGTTTAAAGACTAAGAGTTTTTCTGAGGTCTTTTTAGTGCTTTGTTTTAAGAAGAACGGGAGTTGTCTGCGCTCGGTAGCTGGCATGATAATTATAAAAGTTAGTTCTCGCTGTCTTGACTCGCGGTCAAGTTTGCAAGGTTGGTATGCCGGTTTCGATGTATAGATTGAAGCTGCATTCTCTGTATGTAATCGATGGTAAGGGGGAGGGGACAAAAGATATTTTTTGTCTGTTCTCTTTGTCACTGTCCGATCGAGTGAGGAATGCACTAGGTAGAGTAGAGATAGACGTATTCAGAAACGCTATTCAGATTTTTCCCTGGCCTAAATGCAATTTTTCTAATTGCTAGCACATTTTTGTTAGTCGTTCAGCAACTGCAAGATTTAATCTTTCGTTTCTTATTCCTTACATTTCGGTGAGCACGATGAACATTTAGCTGTTCGAAACCAAATTTTGGAATGGTATTAAAACTTTTTGGTGCATACTTTTAATATCACTTAGTTGAGACTTTGGGACTGATTCTTAGCTGTCCCGAATAATTCAATTTCTTTGGAACTTTTTGGTTTTAATAGCAGTAGGTATACGCAGAGTGGATTTTTATTTCGACATTTGAATTCCTACTATGCCCAGCAGTAGATTGTGATTGACTGATTTTTGTTAAGCAAAGGTTTTTACACCTTATCATAGAATTTTCAACAGATGATTCCGAATTATTGAGTCTCAAAATATCTATAAGTACCTAAATGAGTATTTTTATGAAAGACAATGAAAGCCTCGCACGTTATTGGAGAAATTTCGTTTAACGATCGAGGATCTAATGTTGATTCTGTCCGTTGTAGGTTCATCCAATTAAGGAAAAATAACAAGAGATTTTTCATTCGAGGAAGCAGTATGAACACTCCAGGCATCAATCGCTCTGAACTACGCACATTTACACAACTAAATACATTTATGGCATTGTATTACTAGACATTTTATGCAAAACTTGCAAAATAATGAATAGCGGAAACCATTCAATTAAAACAAAACAGTAAATTATTAGATACTAGCGGACCCAGCAGACGACGTCCTGTCCGGAAAAGCAGCGCCACCTACCGGGTCCAATTGTGAATCTAAACCATCCAGGGCGCCACCCAAACGCCAAACGCATACAAAAAAAATCATTCAAATCGGTCCAGCCATTTAGGAGGAGTTCAATGACATATACACACGTACAGTCGAATTATATATATAAAGATAAGCAATAAATTAGGATTGTCAATGAAATAAATTTTATACAATTCATGCGGGTTTCTAATTCATTAGGTACGCTGACGGTACATTAGGTAGGCTTGTTAATTGCATCAAACGGTTAAAAATGAGAAATAATTATAGGTAACATTGTTTTCGTTACTAAAATCTCTTTATATTGTTTCGACAAGGGGTCTTTGAAACCACATGTTGACGTCCATTACGAAACTTATAAAGATCACATACATGTTATTGATGATTATCTTCACAAAGTACAGGTGCGTAGTACTCTCAACCGGCGTGCGTGTATGACAAGATGTATGAATATGGATGAAGCGAAAGGAGTATGTAAGGATCGTATTATGTGGCGTTCTATAGTTTCTGCCTAACCCCATGAGAAAAAGGCGTGAGTTTATTTATCTATAAAGATTTCCCATACCTAGCCCTACATCAGAGCAAATGTAGTGTCAGTTGGTGAATATTGCCACAACCATTTCGCATGGCAGATGCATCGGTGAATGAAGGATAATATTATTATAATAGTGTTGTCCACCTTCTCTGCAATCCCTAATCGACGATTACGACTCCTACACGGCCACGTTGTAATCGAAATGTACAGATAGGTAAGGATCGTCTAACTAAACGAAAATGACTACGCTTAAATGCAATCATGACCCAAGAAGATAAGGCAAGCTAAACACCTAAAAATTTTTGCCATGGCTACGTCATCAAATGAGAATTTCCCCTTTGATGACACAGCCTTAACAAAAATTTACGCACAAATTCAGTGGTTGGACGCTTCATTTTAGTTTAGACAGTATAATACTATTATCCTGTCTTCGTCCTCCGATATTTGAAACAATTACGTGTAAAATCATCAATGATTTCTCTATTCTGGCCATATATAATAATATTCACTTTTGAACATAGCCCTTCTTTTTTCCACCGCATTGTGTTCCCACAACCAGTTACATAAAATTCTAGTGTTGTGAACAAGAAAAGGAAATTGAAAAAACAAATCGGAAATTCTGGAAACGTAACTAGCAAAGTTTCTTCCGATAATGCTTAAGGTATTGGATATTCCGATTGTAACCGAGTACTGAACATAGCTTACAACTATTTCGTGTTCATTCTAGTTAAAACTTCTGGTTCTCGGTAACTATTAACTAGCTCCATGAATTGTCGATGTAAATGGGACTATTGCTAACTATTTTATTGTTAACGCGGAAAGTTATGTACGTTAATAATTATTTGTTTCGGTCGCAGGGTTTGTTAGCATTCAGTTTTCATAAGGATTATAAGTTTGCTCAAAATGCTATGAAATAATGTTATAGTGAAACTATTGACACTTACAAAAGAAAGCTTTAACAATAAAAATTAGGTACACAATGGCTATAATATAGAAATAAGCTTTATCTCTTTAGATAATGTGTTTGGAATTGAGCTTCATATAAAATCTACTAAGCATAATTCTTTTCAAGTCAAAATCTTATCCATTTAAACAGGACGAGCGACATTATGTTTTTCATTGTTCAATACATAATAGTACTCTTTTTTGAAGTGGCCAAAAAGCCATGTACGGTCAGAGGTTGTCTGGGTCGATTGTATTGTAAAGAAATGAACACTTGGCTCGCGTCGCGATGAAATGGTAATGGAAAGCAGTGAGAAGGTTATAGGTATTCGCCAGTTGCCAGAAGAACGCTGAATATAAAGTTTAGTATGACGAATACGATCGTAACGAGAGGTTAATTGGTTTTATTTGTCGCTTTGGTTTATTTTGTTGTATATCGTGTGCACTGAAAACTAAAACAGCCAATTCAGCCCATTATTTTGAATAGAAAATCACAGATTTTCAAATGATCAACGAATTTTCCGATCTAAAAAAATATATTTTATATTTGCTATGTTTCCAAATAGAATAGATAACTTATTTTAGATCACAGAAAAGAAAATTTTGTGGAAAAAAAACTCCGAAAATCGAAAAATTCTGAAACAAAATTTACACTAATTTTTATTCAGAATAATGAGCTGAAATCGCTGTTTCAGTTTTCGGCATTCGCTGCAAGCTGACATAGACCCAAGGTTCTAATATACAGCCGTAGTCCCCAAATTATCGTCTAGAAGAAGGATGTTTTCTTTCCCATACGCCCACTTAACTTTAACCCTTTCGGGCACTCCAAATGTACCGATGCAAAAACTCGATTCAAAGCTACCAAGTTTGTAAAACATTGTGTAATGAAAGCAATTTAGGATGACGTATTTACTATCAAAGCAGAATCAATATTCAATTTTTGTTGACCTAAAAGCTCTCATAATGGGATTACGATTGCTATATACCATCCATTTATTTGTTTCTCTATGATATATCATCGGATGATGTCGAAAAATAGACGGACGAATTAATACAGAAACAATTGAAAGTTGTTTTAGGTGTAATCAATCATACGGTCTAACTGTCTGACACTGCATCAGGCTTACGTCAGAGCTTTGCACGCTTGTACTATATTTTTATGTTCTAAAAAGGGCGGGCGTAGTTCAGTGTTATTTACGTCAAACCATAGGTGTATGTAGGTACGTATGGTGTTTACTTAGATGGATGAGCAAACGTTTTTGTGCGAACCCTACCTTCCTTCAGGAAATGGGTTGTCATCATTTCTGATTAATTTTGTTTCTTACTTACCCTTCCCTTTTCCCTATATGGCTATAAGTGGCATCAGGAAGTAACTCCCAGTACCACTTAAATCCACGTTTTCTGTAACATGTGGGGGTTTAAGGGTCACAATTAGGGTTGTTATTTCAACTGCGCGTTAGATGGGTACTTGCCCTAATTAGTTGAGTCAAGGGGGACGAAAGTTTGTCGGTGACGTCATAAGCTTCAAGTGAGTCCTGCGGCAATATAGACAAAGGGATCTGTTCGGCTTAGTTTGGGGGTGACGTCATATTTACGAGCGGCTAACCCGATAGTGGGATAAAGTGTTTTAGAACAAAAGACTGTGTTGAGGAAAAATGTAATATTGAACACCACAAAGAAGAGGTTATCATATTGTAAGAAGTGTGTGTGCACTATAATCACTTTCTAACAAAAACATTTTTTACAAAAAATTTAAACCGACTTCAAAAAAGAATAAAATAATTACCATATCAAATTAACAGTTTCAGAAGTCGGTGCTGATCCACGCTGAACTAAATTGAAGGCACCGACTTCTGAAACTGTTAATTTTATATGGTAATTATTTTATTCTTTTTTGAAGTCGGTTTAAATTTTTTGTAAAAAATGTGTTTATTTTTTTCATTTTAGTGGCCTTAATTAAAACTTGGTTGGACCTACTAAAGACGCTGCTCGTAACATAATCACATCATCACAATATGCGTACTGTTCGTCATTGAGGAGTTCCATTGTCTATCTCCGAAGTTATTCATCAGATCTTCACCAAATTTAAATGGAACCAACTTCGAAGTACACCCTATCCATTAAAAAAAGAATCAGCAAAATCGGTTCACAAATGGCGAAAATATCGATGAACATAAACAAACAAAAAAAAAAGATACAGACGAACATAGTAACCTCCTCCTTTTTGGAAGTCGGTTAAAAATAAAACCGACTTCAAATTGTCTATCTACGAAGTTTTTCATAAAATCTTCACCAAATTTGAATGGGACCACTTCGAAAGAATACTCTTTCAAATAAAAAAGAATAATTAAAATCGGTTCACAATTAGCAAAGATATCGCGGAACAAACATACAAAAAATAAACATACAGTCGAATTGAGAACCTCCTCCTTTTTTGAAAGTCGGTTATAAAAAGCCTCCGTTATTGATGCTACCTAAGTACGTCCGGCGCACCCTGGGCGGTCAGCCCCGCTATCAACCGTGCTGATTGGTTAATCTTTTTACCTCGGCATGAGCTATTCCCGTATAGTTCGTGCCGATACGAGATAATAAGAAGTACGAATTATATCAAATCACCATTCTAGCCTTCTCTCAACTACGTTGAGGTTGATTTCCAGTCCAACCAGATACGACTGCTTACTAGTATTTCACATGAAGCGACTGCCACCAGAACTGTAGTTTGGAGCCTAAAAGCGATTTCCTAAGGTTAGATCGGTTTTCAGCTTCACGCGCAGTATTGAAAAACGGTCACTCATCTAAAATATGACCGCGGCAATGTTGTTTAACCTCGCAGATTAATCAGAAACCATGAAGACGAGAACCCCTCTATCTATATTGACTACACATATAAGGACAACTGCCTCGTTGGTCTAGTTGTGGCAAGCGTGACTGCTGATCGTGAGGTCTTGGGTTCGATTCCCAAGTCGGGCAAAATGTTATTGGGTTTTTCTGTGTGGAATACTTCAGTAGCAGCCAGGAGTTTGGATTTGTGCCCGGTTGATGGCAATGGGCTCGCCCCCTATCACATGGGACTTAAACATAACGGCAAAATGAGGGTGTTACTATACACCTCTGCCTAACCCTTCGGGGAATAAGCGTGATGTTATGTTATATAAGGAAGCTAAATGCCTGTTGAAGTATTTTTCGAGGTTTTTAAAGCGTCCCATTTGATCCGAGGTTAATGGGAAGCGGCCGGAAGTGCGGCACGGAAACGTCATTATAATGGCGTCGTGGCGGTGTTTTGTAATATTTCACCGCTGTGATAATGTCGGCCATGACTGCCTGCGGTGGCTATCGGTCACGGGAGATTTTAACATTCGAGTAGTTCAATCAAAATCAAAAAAAAATATTTCACATAGACCAATACAGGTGCTTATGAAAAGTCGAATCTAGATGCACTGTTCCAATTAGTCGTTTCCTATGGAGAAAAGCCGGCAAGAAACTCCATGGTTACTCTTTTAAAAATAATATCTTTAACAATTTCAGTGGATACAGTACAATGATTTAGGATAGTGAGAGAACAATGAAGTCCTGACCACAGATCAATGAGTAATGAAGTACTAAAAGACTTGAGTACAAAAAATTAACAAAAATAAAAAAAACAATATGAATAATAGTAATTTAAAAATTTATAGATGTAGGTCCACAAAGTTCTCACATTTACAAAAGGGAAAAGGAAGCTGAACTATATAAAGCAATTGACATAATTAAATGTCATCAAAACTTAGCTAGAAAATCATTGTAAAATAAGATAAAGATATCTTGAGAGTACCTAATGATAGCAATAAAGTTGGATTTGTGGTCACTTCTTCTTTTCGTGTGGTTAGTGAGTAACCTGGTGTCAGAGTTTATGCCGCCCATGGGCCACTGACTTGTCTTCACATACCGTCGAGAAATATCTCTCAGACATGCCTTACGATGTTTTCCTTCACCGTTTTTAAGCACGAGATAATTATACAATACGCACAGGAAACCGAAAAGTCAGAGGTGCGTGCCTTGGGTTCGAACTCCAGACCTATGACTTGGCAGTCCGAAGGTCACACCACTAGGCTATCACTGCTAGCTGTGGTCGCTGGTGAGACATAAGATTTTTTTTATGAAAGAGACAGTAAACTGCTGTCATTGTTTTTTGTTGGCTTCATGATATATGTAATTTCACATTTTATTATTTATTTTTATCTGTCTTTTGATACTAACTGTTCAAGCCAAAATATAATTATTCTTTCTTTTTATATATTTGATTGATAAGTTGATAAAAGGATATTTATTAAATTTAAATAAAAACTACTCTGTTTGCAATAGTCACTATGATTATGTCCCTGTTCTACAATGACTGAGCGCAATATATCATCAGTCCACTGCTGGACATAGGCCTTTCTAATTGCACGCCTCTGAGCTCGATCTTCGGCCTCTCTCATCCAGCAATAAAAATTGGATCATTAATTTCATTTCATTTTATCCATTGCATAACAATCAGCATAACGAATAGTATGTAAGTTTAAAACGTTACTCCAACTTAAATAGTTGTTATAGTAGAATTTCAACAATATTATTATTTTTGCGTGCAAAATGTTTATAGTAATATTCGTCATTGAAAAAATGAGTTTTCAAACTTTTCGTTTTCTTTAGAAAATCTGTCTGTGGAGATTTATTTAATAGATCTACGATGAAATTTACTGCTTTCGATCACAATTTTATCGCTGAAGCTCTAAATGGAAAAGAAATGAAAAATGTTCTTGACGCTACTTTACAGAACCTATTTTTCACAGTCTCTTGATAAACGAACGTCATTTTGGTCACGAATTCAAGTAAAGAATTTTCACGTGAGAATATGCATGTGTGTGTACATGTAGGTACGTAAGACTCATGCGCAAACTTTCTCAAGCTTTGCGAATATAGATAGAAATAGCGAGGTGTTTCAATGTTTACTCTCTGTATCAAATTATTACTTTGTAACACAATAACAGCAGTTCATAGATAAATATGGGGTTAAAATAATATTTGAAAGCGGTATTTCAGTCGCGCTATTATTAAATTGTCTATTATTACTATCGAGTTACTATGTACCTAGATACGCTTGTATTGCAATTCGCAAATCCGATAGATAATTGGTGTGCCTGGCTAGGAGCCAAGCAGAGGCGTTTTATAACCCTTGCTAACCCTGTAAATGAAGAAGCTTCATCGATACACACAGGAGTGTATGATTTTATCTACTGATTATATAGAAGCGGCGATGGACGCGGTTTTGGATTTTCTAGTTCAAACTCGATTCGTTTATTTCAATTAGGCCATTGTTTCGGTACTTTTGAAAGTCACCACGTTCAGAAATGTGGTTTGCTGTGAAATGAAATGAAATTAATTATTCTGCAAATTGGATATTTAAAAAATCACTTTTACTTGTCGGTTTGTTTGTTTGTTTTTTTTTTAAACTAGATGTCGTCGGCGTTTCCTATCTGACTACCTCTGAGAAGAAAGGCCGAAACAAACTTAGGGGTCAAGGTCTCTTTTCAAGTGCAAAAAATCGAACAGAAAAAATCCATGGTTACTCTTTTTAAAAATCATTTACAATATTTTTGGATATTGACATTAATTGCCATAAAAACATTATATAAAGACAACTAGCGGCCCGTCTCAGCTTCGCACGGGTGGACATTTTTCTGTTTTTGCAACATTTTTCATTTATGCTCCGTTTCTATTGGTCGTAGCGTGATGTTATATAACCTATAACCTTCCTCGATAAATGGACTCTCCAACACAAAAATATTTTTTCAATTCCAACCAGTAGTTCCTGAGTTTAGCGCGTTCAAACAAATAAACAAACAAAGTCTTCAGCTTTATAATATTAGTATAGATAACCATAGTTTGTCGATGACGGTAATTGGCGTTTTCTAGAATTTGGCGGCCATATTACTTTTACTTTTCTCTAGTGACCGCCTTAGGGCCTGCGCCCACTTTTATGTGAATAGTAATATAACTTCATAGTATGACAATAAAATTGGAATTCCAATGATAATCATCGTAGGTACAAAAACAAACCTATTCTTGTGTAGTTACACTTAATTGCAGTCTATCCAGCATGAAAGAAACTTGATGGTGGTCCAAATTTGCAGGAGGCTTTTATAGACACACGTTGCTAATGGTCCTGCTATCAGCCAGTCTTTACACAGATTATGCTTTGCTTGATAAACCTACCTTTATGTTAGACGGTACGTAGAAAGCTTGATGGTTGACTGTATATGCGGAACGGCCTTAAAGGGCGAACACATGAAAAATGGTCCTCATGACTTGAAACATAGGTACTCTTATGCATACTCGATGCATCATCAAGTTTCGTTTGTGCTGGGTAGTACTACAGTGACGTAGGTATATGGCAGCCATGACAGTCGGGCATTTTGATGCGTAGAAGTATTTCTAAGGCCCGATTTAACCAGCGTCGGACAGCGTTTATCCAAGGAATAAGTTAGACGTTTTGACAGAATTTCTATACAAAATCTTTCAAAACGTCAAATTTATTCCTGAGATAAAAGTCATCCGACGTTGGTAGTGTCAGGAACGGGAGTATTGACTGCGACAGTAATTTTCTTTTCTTTTTCAGGACTGAAAGTATCTATTTAATTAGTTTTCCTAGTTAATTGGCCTTCTATTTATGGCTGGGGAAGATTGATATCTATTAAAAGCATCTTGATAGGATATTTTTATATTTCTGACGAACAGTGCCAAATTACTGTTGCAACACCTTTAACTGAGCTAATTATACGGGGCCCTGATAGTAACTAACAAATTAAAACTCTCATTAGTCTAGTACCTATTCTGTTCTGTGTTTAACAGAATTTTCACTATGGCCTAAATGTTAATTACATTACGATAACGTTTTTATTTCAGGTATTAAATTTTCTATTTTTATTGTCGAATGTTTAGAGTAGGTTACTTTAGATAACAAGTACTGAGTAATGTGTACTTCTATTTTGTAATGTTATGTTAAAGTTTAATTTAATGCTTTTCAAATTGAAGTGTATTTTTCTAAATATCTTTCTATATTCACGAAAAAGACGTTTGTTGTAATAAACACATGACATAATATCACGCCTGTATCATGAAGGGTTAGAGCAGAGGTGTATAGTAACACCCTCATTTCGCCGTTATGTATAAATTCCATTTAATAAGGGGCGAGCCTATTGCCATCAACCAGACACAAATCCAAACTCCGGGCTGCTACTGAAGAATTTCACACGGAAAAACCCAATAACACTTAGACCGACCTGCGGATCGAACCTAGGACCTCACTATCAGCAGTTGCGCTTGCCACCACTAGACCAACGATGCAGTTATAATAATGTTATAATAAATTATGTTAAATTATCACTATTACAATTTTAGTATCCGACTGCCTCCAACAACTGAGTTTCCTAAAAAGCGGGTAGTTTCTTACATAAGCTTCATATAGGTAAGTACCAGTATCTTGACAAAGGATAATGCTCAAAAAATACCCAGTCCCGGCGCAAACGAAACATATCTCACATTTTTTGTAAAAAATAATAATTTAATACTAAATAAAAAATATTGTCAAAATTCTTTTCTTAACGTAAGATTTTGCTAAGGCGCTCCACCCACTGCACCGCGCCCCGTCGCGTAGCGCGGGGTGGCAGATTTTACCATTGTATGCAAGTATCTCAACTTATATAGAAATCACGCCTAGCACAACACACTGCCGACGCGGAAATGCGCGGGAAGGCGCCCCGCGCGCAGTTTGCCACCCCGCGCTACGCGACGGGGCGCGGTGCAGTGGGTGGAGCGCCTAATTATTTTTTAGCAGGAGTCATTTTTACATAGTATTATTTTTATTGTCTATGCGAGCCTATGCGATGCGTAGTCCTTCGTTATACTTCGTTGAGATTTTTGCGCTTTATTTTTTTATAATATAATCGACTTTTGCTAACTTATTCCGTTGCATACTGTTATGTACGGTATTAAAGATATCCGAACATTATACAGTATGTGAATGTCTAAATACTTGCATATATTCATAAAAAAAAATATAAATATCAGTCAGCTATGAATCTTGGTTTCATCTTAGAAAACCAACAAATAAATGAATAGGTATGTTATAATAAAATACTTAATTTTTTTTAACCTTGTTTTTTGGCTATTTACATTGCAGATTATGTAGGTGGCGAAGTCAAAATAGATGACTAAATGTCATACTTAGGACAAGAGTAAAGAAAGGAAGAAAGATTTCCCCATTTTTTTACTCTTCAGTATAGCTCCTTACTAAAAATAACGAGCAATTTATGACATTTAGAAAAATATTTTGGCAACGCCACCTACTTATTATTTTGTCACGTATTAATACTAAAAATCTGGGATACATTTCATTTGCGCCGGGCCTGGGTTTTTTTCCCATACTTCATGTTGTCCTTTTGCAGGAAATAATTAAATTAATAAATGACTTTGCAAATTTTATAAGTAACTAGCGACCCGCCCCGGCTTCGCACGGGTGCAATGTAGATACTAATCTGGGGCATATAAACCTCCCTCTTGAATCAATCTATCTATTGCTGAAAGTTGCAAATCCGTTGCGTAGTTTAAAATATCTAAGCGTACAGACAGCAGGAGCGATTTTGTTTTATACTATGTAAAGAAGATTCTTAAACTAAGGTATGCTGGACTAATGTCTAAACACTTCTCATTCTGAGAAGAAGTCCGTCCCCAGCAATGTGTAAAGTAATGGATTGATTATATAAATGTTAGTGGCTACTATTAATTTATTCCTGTGTTATGAGAAATAACAAATAATACGACCTTGTTCTTGTTGAGGTTAATATAATTTAATCAGCTCTACTGTCGTATATTATATTATAACTTTTACATAACACACATTATCAACAGTTGAAGGCAATTTGTCAAAATAAATCCACAAATAATATGTTTTTTTTTTTATAAATATCGTTCAATATCTACTAAAGTCAAGAGCGGGAATATCTTTGGTCAGCGCAGTGATAAACTCTGGCACTGATTGGATGTTTTATGACATAAGTGATAGTGATATCACAGCACTTCACTCATGTATTACGGTATAAAGTGCGGCGTTAATTTAAGCTGTAGTTTAATTAATTAAATGTTGCGGTGTATTGTGACGTTATTTGTGGTATTAAATGTGGAAGCGGAAGTTTATTGGTGTTGGTATGGTAAAACATATTTTCCAAAGCCTAATCCAGTACCTATGCTTCAGTAATCTATACTAATACTAGCGGACCCGGCAGACGTCGTAATGTCCGGAAAAGCAGCGCCACCTACCGGGTCCAATTGTATTTTTAAACCATCCAGGAACCCATTGAAATATACACACAAAATTCTTTCCAAATCGGTCCAGCCGTTTAGGCGCTCCACCCACTGCACCGCGCCCCGTCGCGTAGCGCGGGATGGCAGATTATACCAATGTAATTTCCCGCGCATTTCCGCGTCGGCAGTGTGTTGTACTAGGCGTGATTTCTATATAAATTGAGATACTTGCATACAATGGTAAAATCTGCCATCCCGCGCTACGCGACGGGGCGCGGTGCAGTGGGTGGAGCGCCTTAGGAGGAGTTAGGTGACAAACACACGTACAGAAGAATTATATACCTATATATTATTAAGATTATAAAGCTGAAGAGTTTGTTTGTTTGTTTGAACACGCTAATCTCAGGAACTACTGGTTGGAATTGAAAAATATTTTTGTGTTGGATAGTCCATTTATCGAGGAAGGTTATAGGCTATTTAACATCACGCTACAACCAATAGGAGCGGAGCATAAATGAAAAATGTTGCAAAAACGGGGAAAATGTCCACCCGTGCGAAGCCGGGACGGGCCGCTAGTGGTTAATAAAATTCGTTCTGCCTAGCTTTTTCCTAACTATGTTAGGGTTAGCTTCCAGGCTAACCAGTATTTTACACGGAGCGACTGCCATCAGACCTCCACAACCCAGTTACTGGGTAATGCCGATATCCTAAGGTTAGGCCAGTGGTCAAACAATTGCAATAACATGGGCTCTAAGAATTGGCAACTTAGCACAGCGTTATTCTAATAATTGTCATGGGAGATAAAAAATAGAACTGTAAACGTAAGCAAGTTGTAAGCCGGGTCTTCTGCTACCATGTTTTTGTTAGAAATCGCCCCTAACATGTTTTTCTAACAAAACTGGGGCGTGGCTTAAATGTTTACTGTGTTGTAATTGGTCCGAGAACATGTTTTGTAAATTTTTTGTCGCAGGAGATCCAGCTTTAGGTTTTTACACCTCAAAAACAAACACAAAAAACCTCTTGTTCCAAGCATCAAAATTCTACAAAAATGCGCTGCTTAATCAAAATTACGTATTTCAATCCCTGAGTTAAATCGACTGGAATGTCGAACTTTGATTTACGATGGCATAATTTGCAGCGTGGGGTGTGTTACTCATGTCCGAAGTCGTAAATCTAGAACTCTGATATATTGTATCTGACACAGATTCATGTAAAATGTTAATCCCTACTTTTATCAGATTCCAGTGAAAATAACTGTTGTATAGCAAATCCTTGGCAAAGAATATGCCACCCTCTCTTCAACCATGGGTGTTGGAAAAGGAGACCAAGGAGTTTTATCAAGAGATTAAACCATCCTCATTCTCGTGCTAATTACAACATACCGCCACCAGTGAAGCAGTGATGGCCTATCTAGACGTGGAACATATCCATGCAAGGATAGTTCTAGACTGGCCCCGACTCAATATTAATTTTTAAATTAATACGCTGATCTGCATTCGTTTTCATTTACTTTAACAGTAAAGGAAAATATCGTGAAGATACCTGGACTACCTGCCAGTTGAGGGCAAAAAAAGTTTTCGATGAAGCGTGGTGGCCTAAGGCGTAAACCTTTCTCATTCTGAGAAGAGGCCCATGCCCAGCAGTGGGCAAAAAGGGTCCAGTAATGGGCTGATTATGCTATACTATATGCAATTTGGTCACCAATCCGTCTGCCAAGCGGAGTAATAATTGACAACACGTTTGGTGCAGTGGCTGAGCGATTGGCTTCTGCGTTATGGGTCGTAGGTTCGATTCTCACACAGATCAAATATTTTTATGGCCTACAGATAGTTGTTCCGGATCTGGGTGTTTGTGCATGTGAAGATTTGTGTCTATAAACGCACCCAAGATACAGGAGAAGTCCTAGTGTCCTCACTCGCAATGTTTTATATAAAAAAAAAACAAAAAACAATGGTAAACGGCCAACCCGCCCTGGGCCCGCGTGGTGGATTACGGCCCATTCCCTCTCACAGAGAGAAGGCCTGTATCCCAGCAGTGGGAACATAATAGGCTGATGATGATGATGATGATGAATCGGCCATTGATTCCCGCGGTCATTGGGAGTTCAGTACATGTTCAGTGATACACTACTGTTCTGTAGTAGTTCAGTGGTGGTATCTACGTTTGGTAGGAATTATTCGATGAAGATACTGATATCTACTTAGTATGGCTCGGATTACCTGCATATCTCTTTAAAAACGCTGATATGAAAAAGTAGGTAGGTACTTATTCCGCGTTCCCGCAGGCTGGCTCTGCTTTAAACAATCGACCACTATAGAGTCATCATGGACAAAGGATTCATGTTTCTTTGTCCGTGAGTAAGATCCACGTAAAAGATTTTAGGTAAAGCAACTGTCCGTAATGCCTGGAAAAGTCAGATTTTCGCAGAATAGTATTATAACTGGCCTATGTGAAAGCATCATGCTACTCGTATGTTCTATAAAAGTCAGATCAATGGCAAATTCTGACAATCCAATCAATATTTCAGTAGAACCTTAATTATTACCTACTTATTATCATATATCATACCTTTTATCAAAAGTGTAACATATTATAAAATTGAAATTTTACCTTAAAGACAACGAAAAATGTTGTAAAATTCGAAACCTCTCATTTTTGGGTAAAGTAAGAACTTAAGTTTTAATTGCAACCCTAAACATTGTGAGGTAACCGGCATGCTTGAGATTTATGTCTGTCGATGGCATGTGAAGCCAAGTCAGAGGCCCATGGGCGGCATAAACTCTGACACCGGGTAAGTCAATAAGGGGCCATTCAAGTATTACGAAAGCAGAATTTTAGTAATTTTTGACCCACCCCTACCCCTTGTCAGCAAAAGTAAGCAAAGCTTTTACCCCCCCTCCTATGCTTACGTAAACAGTGGTATATATTTTTTTAAACTGATCAGGTTTCTTTATTGTTATTCATGAGCAGCAGTTTTTAAGTCTAGACAAATAAGTAAATAAATAAAAATTGCTGACGTAATCATCATCTAGACACCCCCGTCCCCCATGTCATCAAAAATAAGCTAAGCAAAGACCCCCTCACCCCCCTTTCGTGCTTACGTAATATTTGAATGGCCCCTAAACACACGAAAAGAAGAAGAAGATTGCGACCCTTCCAGAACAGAATGGATGTTTGCAGGTAATGTCAAATCAATAATCCGACTCTGTTTACCCCGAAGCTGCCAAGCTCTGTCAGAAAACTCTGATAATACTGTAAGAACTGATTGATCGGTCTTTTAAAACAAATAATACATAAATAACTCTTTAGACAGCGAAAGTCATGACTTCTACTTTTCTTCACCCTTGACGGGCAATAAGGAGCATGTCGGCTTCAACATGTGTATTCAACTTGGATCAAAAGATTTCCGGAGTCCCGAACAGTTCCAAACAGCGGGAAACTGCTGGCACAACTAAACTTTGGGATCAAGATGTCTTGTTGCGTGTTGTTCGTGTTATAAATGTGCGTAGATATTAATTTTGAAACTGTGTACATTTTACTTGGGCTCTGATCGGTCACAAATGTACCATCTTTCCACTTCTAGTGGGTATAGTATTATCGGCAGTAGTCGGAATTGTTAGTGCTTTTTGAGTTCAATAAATTAAAATTTTATGGTAATAAGTAGACGTGCCTCCGCGTTGAAATTATAAAGCACCCTTCCATACATTATCCAGGCAAGACGTACCTATAGTATTCACGTTATTACGGCCGATTCCTATAAATTACCAAGCGTTATTGGTAAAATTGAAACTTTTGTATCTTTACCAATAATAATTAAGCAAAGACCCCATGATACAGCTTTGCATAGTGGATCATCCCGTACGTTAGTTGGCTATCACACTTTAAAAGTAACTTATCCATACCAATTATGTTTTTCTTTATAACTGCAAACAAAGCATAGTCTTATATCCCATTTTTTTGTTGGAAATCTGGTTTATTCGATATTATTTTACATAACATAACATAACATCACGCCTTGTATGCCCCAATGGGTTCGGCAGAGGTGTTTTTAGTACACCCTCGTTTCACCAGTTATGTTGAAGTCCCATGTAATAGGGGGCGTGCCTATTGCCACTAACCGGGCACAAATCCAGATTCCGGGCTGCTACTGAGAAATTCCTAATGGAAAAACCCAATAACACTTTGCACGACCTGGGGATTGAACCCAGGACCCCATACTCAGCAGTCGCACTTGCGACCACTAAACCAACAAGGCAGCCATTATTTATTTTATTTATTATATTAGATATTATTTTAAACCATGTTTAATGATAATCACTTCAGCCATTTTAAGGGATTAAATAATAATAAAGAATTTTACTATTTAATAACGCTTCATTGTTCGTTTACCTGGATTGATTATAGCTTACGGTTATGTAGGAAGAGTTATCAGAAAACAGCACCCTATTGTGGTAGCGATGTTATTATTAAAAATATTTTTCTCCATGAAAGAAACCTACCAACAATACATCTCAAAATACTGTTATAATTAAATCTCATTAAGGATAATAATGCACCAATTAAATGTTTCTAGGTAACTAAATAGTTTTATTGCTTCAATTTCCCAGTAGCCGCTAAGCGAGACGGTTCTATTTCTAGTTCAGGCAGTGATTTTGGGTTTTTCTATTAACTATATTATCCGTAGCATTCCTTCAGATACACTCAATATACGTATACATCGAGTGTCTGTGTGTGAACCCCATTGCGACATTTATTGCTACATCAAACCAAGTGTTGCGCCTGGCGCCTTATATAGAGTTGCCAACCCTCCCGAAATTCCAGGATTCTCCCGGAATCAACCACCAACTCTTGAAAGACTACCGGTGTTCAATAAAAATCTCCCTTTTGAAACGCGCGCCAAATCCTAGTAAGGACGGCGGCTGATCGGAATGATAGTTGCGCCGGAGAATGGATTTTGCTCGACAAATGGCGCGGCTTCACCTCACATTCCCATCCAAAGCATTTTTTTTTTTGCCTCGTTCCCGGAATTTCTATCTACAGAGTTGGCAACCCTAGCTGTATGCCGCAGTGTTCAAGTGTGAACGGAACAAGTGTCAGAAATTTGTGTCATAATTAATTTCGTAGCCTATACCAGTGTTCCGCAAAGTGTGTGCCGCGCAACACTGGTGTACCGTGGTCATTAATTGGTGTGCTGTGGGAAAAATCTATTTCTTATAAAATTGAAAAGGCGGACGGAAATAATGTATTCTTTGCTATCTTTATATGATTAAAATATGATTTTTTATTTATGGTGTACCTCTGAAATTCCCCGATTTTGTAGGTGTACCTTGAACTCAAAAAGTTTGCGGAACACTGGCCTATACCGTCATCGGCAAGCGAAATTAAGGTCTATAATAATAGACATCTGCCCAACACTGAGTCATACAGTGGTGGCGTGAATGAATAGTTTCAAACAAATTAGTTCGTAGAGCCAGTTACGATGTTTTTTTTAAAGATTGACCAATAGGCAATGATTTGTAACACTAGTAAGTAATAGGGAAGCAACCTATTACTCTGCACTAGTCTTTAACACTGCACCACACCAGGAGTTAAAGATTGTTTGTTAGAGAAAGAGCGTGAAGTAAGAATATTTTTAATAACAAGAAGTATGTATGTAGGCTGTTATAATGCAAGTCATTATACCATTGATGAAAATTTTCAGAACATATCCCTGACATGAAATTAATTGGAAACATATTGTATTAATTATCATAAATAGCATCAAATCTTTATTTTTTATGAATTATAATCGATCAAATGGGTAGTTTTATTAAGAATTTAGAATAGAAAGTTTTTACCTTAGATTTGTATTACTTATGCTAGTTTAGGTTTTTTATTGTACATATTAGGATAAAATGACTTTACATTAATTCTACTTTCAATAAATAATAGTTGCATTTACATACTTAATCATAAAATAAATAAAAATGGAAATGCACAACCCTATTATAAAACTATCACTTAAAAGAGGGCATCAAAATATTCCCCCGCATCGCTATCAACTGGTAACGTGCCCAAAAGACTGGCAACATTGTCACGTCCTATGGAAACCACGTTGTATGGCAATTATCATAATTACCTTATCTGTATAATAACGGCAGTAGGTTCCCCTTTAACACGACACTTAATTCCGTGATGGTTCAAAAGTAGGTATAAAACAGTACCTACTCCTGCGAGGAATACTTATAGTTGTAATATTATTAATATATCCTGTGTGAGACTTCGAAGGCTTAGGTAAAAGGTGTACCAATTATCAGGTCATAATGTAACAGACAATTTCGCAAATGATTTAAAACTTGTACTTCGCAACGAGTATTCCCAAGGAAGTTTGATGTCAGGCACGCCGCCGGTCATAAAACAATAAGCTAAAACCTCTAACGACCTCTAATTTATGAAATACATGTTGTGCCGATCCCACGTAGTGTGGGATAAGGGCAGGGGAGATGATGATGACTTTGCAACGTGGCTACATACAGTAACAGTTTATAACCGCGACTCCGACCGCGTGGATTTCGGGTAACTACCTATAAAAATGGTTGGGATCATTTGCATCAAAAAATATTTATGTGAATTTCCATTTTTTTCACTGAACGTATCATTTTTCAAAAATGTGTGAATGCATTACGAAATATTTAAAAAAATAATAGATAGTCTCTTGAAAATGAAAATGTTTCTGCAGCTGCAACGGTTAAGTTTGCTGCCCTTATTGCTATCGCAATCGACTCTGTATATAAAAGATATAGTTTTGAAGCCTTTCGAAGTACGTTGACCTACGATATTTCGAACGACTTTAACTGATTTCAATGAATACTGCATTTTAAGCAGTTGATAGAACAAGGGCTACCCACACTACACAGATGATTCATTTCCTCGATTCAATTCTCACATCTAACCCAGTGATAATATAATCAGCTGATGTTTGTTTTTTCTCCACTCACCCGAGATGCGTGGTCACCTCATTAAAGTTGTTATATTTATATGTATGTATGTACTTATGTTGCCGTTATGTCTGTTTATTCCGGAAGGTATGTGTGTATTGTTGGTTTAATAAACACTTGGGCATAAATTAGCTCCATAGAATAACGTGTTGAACCAGTGCGACGTTCTCTAAGTGGTCTTTTATAAATAAAAATATCTGAATATTGATTATTGACGTGACTTAAGCAAGTTCCAACCAAAGCGACGGAGCTAAAAAGAAAATTCAGGCCAAGTTTAATGGATAGTAATTCTATTATATAGGTAGAGTATTTTGAATCAGCTATTGAGACTGTTACAGAAGTTATACTTAATATTTACAAGAAGGCATAAAACGAGGATTCTAAATCCATAGCAGTAAGAATTAACCACGAGAAAGCTAAAATAGTAATGAATAGACTAAAAAAAAAGTTAGCAAATCTACTACAATTATGTTCACGAACATAAAATCCCTGGTTAAACAATCGATTCTAAAATTCTAGTACATTTATCAAGTTAACCCGATAATTAACATTGCTGAACACTAACCTTTACCTATCTCTTATCTTTTCTCCAATCCCCCAAGTAGAATGTTAACGTCACAAAAACCTTCCAAAGGCACTCATATCAATTTTCAATCCACTCCTAAGCACTGGCCACACCAGCGGCCAGCTGAGTAGGCAATAAAGAACGCCAACGTCTCCCACAAAGTGTGACAGTATAAAAGTAAGGTGTGGTTATTTCAATAAGTAACTTTATTGTATCGCCGAGGAAGTACTTGGCTTAACGAGGCCTCAGCTGGCTTTACGAGCATTTTTACGGTGTGGTGTGGTCACTAGGCTTACTCATGCTGTTATCTTCACTAGGACACATCAGGTTTTAATAGAATTATAGAGATTTCTAATCTTTCTTTTCGTTTGGTTAGTGACTAACCTGGTGTCAGAGTTTATGCCGCCCATGGGCCTCTGACTTGGCTTCACATCCCATCGAGAAATATCTCTTAGGCATGCCGGTTTCCTCGGGATGTTTTCCTTCACCGTTTTTAAGCAAGTGATAATTATACAATACGCACATGAATCCGAAAAGTCAGAGGTGCGTGCCTTGGGTTCGAACTCGGAACCTATGTATGACTTGGCAGTCCGACAGTCACACCACTAGGCTATCACTGCTATAAAATGATTTGATAAGTTAAGTGAATTGTAAACAATGATACTAGAGCAATAGATAGTACAGTGCGAATGCGAAAATTCTGTGTTCTATTTTTTTGGTGTTTTATCTAAATGGAAATAATGCATTGATGACGTATGTTTGGTTGCAGACCCTTCAGGTCTCGCCAATAACTACCCGGTTATGTAGAAATGGTCCGCAAGACAATCTACAAGAGGTCGAATAAAAATAAAATAAAAAATATGACGTATGTCTTTTCGTCCTAATTCGACGCTGTAGTATTTTGTATCCATCCTAATAGGTATTATAAATGCGAAGGTAAGTTTATTTGCTCCATTTTCATGACTAACTACTAAACCGATTTTGATGATTGCTAGAATAATAAAGTCGTCATTAGAAATCTTCATAAGGTTCCTTCCATTCTAGAAAAATTAAAACCGAAACGCGGGCGAAGACAATGTTCGTTACATTATAAATTAATCTTTACCTGCTCTTTTCCTCGTCAGGTCGGCTCCCGGTCTAACTATGATTGGTTACAAAGCTAACAAATACTACATGAATTTTTACAACCCCATCATCCCGTAAACGTCCACCGCTAAATTAGGAGCTGTCAAATTATTCAAACATGTTACAATGAAAGGCTGTGGGTGGTTATTGTTATAATCACCAAGTTTGGAAGAATTGGCGATCACATTGTATTACGGACGTCACTCATGAGATGATGTGCTGTCGAACAAGTCCAGATGCACTTAAATTAATTAGTATCTAGACATTAGTTTTGCCATTCAGATAAGAAATAAAAATACGTCATTGTTGATTGAAATCTGTTCTGTTTCTTTACAATATTTTTGTTACAAATTCCTTGGGAATTTTATTTTGATTTATTTATTAAATTGCTGTAAAGTCTATAGTAATCAGATGATATGTTGAATTGTTATGTACCTATGTTATTTTATCGTCGACAAGCTTTGCAATTTTTGGATGTCAGAGGTCGAGAACATCGACGCAAACAAAGTCATTCCATTAAAATATCCTGCTTATCCAGCATTATAACTTTATCATATAAAGTTAGACTAAGCAGTTTTACCTAGTAAGCAAAAACAACTTTCCGATAAGTATGGCCCCGAGTTTGAATCAATTTTCGTAAGTTTGTCTTATAATTTGTTGCGTGACATTAATTCGCCATAAATTTATTGGTTCTGGCTCTGGTCTTTACATTACTACGATGTATAATTATTATCTTACATAGTAACCGTGACCGCTAGTAATTATTAGACGATTAATCAAAATAATGCGTAGCATTTTATACCTACGTGCTAACGCAGGAAAATTTTCATTGATGAAAATAGTCATAGACAATTTGTTCTACGATCATCAATTGTTATGGTACATTGTTATCATAATGATAAACTTAAATGTTATGAGCGTGTTTGTAATCTAATTAATTTTATTGTTTATCTGGCGCCTATAGTACCACATGCACTTATAAACGCAATAACCTATTGTTTTAAATACAATGCCAACTAAATATATAAGTTACATAACTGTATTAATTTATACATGTGATTAGTACTTCTATATACTATACAGTAGGTACAACAATTTTCGGGCGTCCTTAAATAGTGATATGGCTATAAATTGCGGTATTAACAAATTGAACAAACATCTTCCCGCCGGGGTCACTCGATAACAAGAGCGATTCGATAGTTGGATGGTACATATCACGATATAAGACAAAATTACATAAACAATTGTTACCTCAAGTCATTAAATCCTCGCAGCACTAGTGGTTAACAAACTTCACGAGAACATTTTTCACTGGCACTCACAGTTTCACCTTGTAGATTTATTGTTTCATATTTTAAATGATTTAGTTAATATCTCGATAAGTTTACAAGTTTGCGTAGAGCGTGCGAGTGTCCGAGGAACGTGGAGCGCGCGCCCGCGTTCCGTCACCGTTCGAATTGCACTGAGTCGAGAGATCAGACGCGTCTCTGTAGGGAAATTTCAGTGGTTGTTCGCCCTTTAGTTGAAAATTCACCTTTGTTTTGTTTTAATTATACATGGCCCCGTCTTTATTAATAAATGGACTAGGGTACGAATCCAAAACTTTATTTACTGGTATTTCAAATAGGAAACTACGGGCTAGGCTTGGACTTAAAATAGACATTTTTTTTCTTTATTGGACCACATAATTATATTATTGTGGTTATGGTGATTTAATTTGCGATAACAACCACCAGTAATCAAAGCTATATCTTGTTTATTCCACGTAATTTTTATATACCTATCAACCACTCGAAATTTTCCGCGCTTACCATATTTTCATACCAGGAGGGGAAATTCTCGCGGCTTTTATTTTTTTCGTGAGAATTTGGCTCTTGTTTAAAATATCGTTTATCTTTAAAGCCCGTCACACACGTGGCTATAATATATATGAATATAAGATATGGCAAGACATATTATGAGATATTTTCTACAATAATCTTAATTATCTGAATTCATAACTAAAAAAGGTATGTTTTTTAAAAAAAAACTAAAATAAAAATCCTTATGCATGCAAATGAAAATTACCGGATTTTGAAATTTTACCACTTGCTTTAAAATAGTTCTCGGTGATACTTTAGGTGGCCCGCGGCTTAGTACTCCCTTTCCGACCAACCTTGTATACCTATATATACATATATTATAACTGCCGCGTTGGCCTAATGGTGGCAAGCGCTATTGCTGATTGTGAAGTCCGGGCAAAGTGTTATTGTGTTTTTCCGTGTGGAATTCGTCAGAAGCAGCCCGGAGTTTGGATTTGTGTCCGATTGATGGCAATAGGCACGCCCCCTATTACATGGGACTTAAACATAACGGCGAAATGAGAGTGTTACTATACACCTCTGCGCAACCCTTGAGGGAATACAGGCGTGACGTTATTTTTAAATATATATATATATCTTTAAAACCTATATTACATACGCAATATATTTTGGTATATTAATATATAGGTATTATAGCTACGTATGTGACGGGCTTGAATACTTTCCAAATGCTTGCTAGGAGAAGATTTAAGTAGATCATTTATTATCTGCTCAAAGTGATGGGTAACTCATATTTTTCTACAGAATTTAGGGACTGCCATAACTTTTTATGTCATTCCATTTCATTTAGTTTCAGATAACACGATTATGTAAAAGCAGTTAACATAGCTACTGCATGTGTAAGGGAAACTGAACCCTATTTTTGTTAGTATGCAGTTTATAGGTACTTATTTTGTTATTTCAAAATAATCTAAGTTTTATAGCAGGTGCTATTAAATTCTGGGTAGTTTTTTTATGATATGTAGGTATCTACTTTCTTGATCCGAAATGAATGATAACATGTTTGTATTCGGTGTGTATGACATGTCAAACGTACCCGGGCTCACCCCCTCTCACTCCGTGTGTATCATAGTTGGGCTGTGTTATGCAATAGTGTGTCAAACTCAAACTCAAAATATTTATTTGCACACTAAGGTAAAATAATACAGATCTTATTATATAGAGTAGGTACAGCTTAGCAACCTTTTCCAGGTGTTGCAATATTTGAGGGCTCTAATTACCTAAAAGTATATTTATAAATTTACTTATGTATCTACTTGGTACATAGTGCCTAATTCTTGACTATTGTTATTCTTATACACAATATTTTTAATTAAGGATACTAGAACCAAAACAACATAGTATATCGAGTGATATGTTATCGAGTAGGTATAGGTGTATTTAACTTTGCGCAGAGGCAATATCGTAACCAATGAGGTTAATCCGAGGTGCGATTATTGCTAGTTGAAAACTTCTGCGACTGCCCCGAGGACACGGCATTGCACACGCTGCAGGCGTGTCCAGCTTGGGGATCGCAGCGCCGCGAACTAGTCGCGGTGGTCGGCGGTGACCTCTCGCTTCCGGCCGTAGTTGTGTCCATGGTCGGAAGCGAGAGTGCGTGGGAAGCCATCGCCTCCTTTTGCGAGGGGGTGATGGCGACTAAGGAGGAAGCGGAGAGGGAGAGGGAGCGGTGTGCTCTCCTCCCTTCCCGCGCCAGACGCACCGGGCGCCGGAGGGCGCGCGAACGCGACGATCTCCAGCCACCCTAGTGTGTGGCCTGCGGGCGGTGGGTTGGGGGACCCGCCGCCCGACCAGTAACAGGCCCGAGAAGGCGGCGCGCTGTGTTCCGTGCGCGCTTCTCAGGAGGAGAGGTCCGCCGAGGGTTGGCGGACCGGGACCTGCCGGGGTTGCGGTGCATGCTTTGCGAATCCCGCGACCCTGGCCGAACGGTCAGGAGAAGGAGCACCGTTGGTTTTTAGCCGGTAAGAGTCCGGCAGACCCCCTCGCCTTCACCGGGCGAGGGACATCCATGAGGATTTTCCAACGAAAAAAAAAAAAAAAAAAAGGTATATGTGTATTATTAATTGTATGTTTTATTTATTTAAGTTTATGTTATTTTTGCTTATATTGGGTGTTTTTAATTTTATTTTTTTTCAAAATATTCGTTGATTGAGTAGAAGCATTTTTCTATTAAATATGTTTTTAATTTTCTAATAAATACTATTTCTTTTGTTTCGTTCTGTAGATCGTTTGGTAATTTATTAAATATTTTTACTGCCATGTAGTAGGGACTTTGGTTGAGCATTTTAATCCTAGATGGTTGTAAATATAGCCTATTTTTATGCCTTGTGTTTATATTGTGGGTATCAACCCACAAAAATATGAATTTTGTGTTAACGTCATCTAGTTCTTGTGGTAGATCTATACTCAACGCTTGAAAAAGTACCCAGACCTGTAGTAAATTTAATAGAGCGTCTATCGAAAAAATCTTAATGCAGTTTGCATTTTTTCAAGCATTGGGTAAACCTACCACTATAACTAGGTGGCGTTAACACAAAACTAATATTTTTATGGGTTGACACCTTATTGCATAATAGTGCGTCCAGACCTGACGAACGCGCCGCGAATGCGCCGCTCGCGCGCAGTTCGCGCGCAGCTCGCGCGCCGCTCGCGAGTCGCTCGCGAACTGCGCGCGACCGGCGCGCAGAGCTTTGTACGAACATGAAATGCACGCGCGCAGCTCGCGAGCGGCTCGCGAGCGGCGCGTTCGTCAGGTCTGGACGCACCATAACACAGCGCAGTTATAATAAAAGGGAGTTCTCAGGGCATGCTGCGATACTTAAGGTGCGATTTTGCTGGACGCGGCAGACGGCAGATGGCAGCGGCAGACGGCGACGGCATGTGCCGCGACGGCAAACAGTATTACTTTGCAGTATTAATTTGTATGAGACCGATTCCGACATACGACTGCAACTGCCGTACGACAGATCGTGAGTTGTTTTGACGCGTAGCGGTAGACGGCACTGCCGCACAAACCCCTCGTTTACACCTAGATATAAAACATGTATTCTACATGTATCAGATATTTTTTCGAAAAAAATATTACAAATATGCATACTTTAAGTAGCAAACAAGTATGTAGATCTTTAAAACACTTGTTTGAAGTATTTTACACAAGATCATTAAGTGTTAAGACTAAGTAATTTCTTTTAAAAAGAGCTTTAACCAAATTATGTTTACAACTTGTTTTTAGGTGTAAACGAGGGGTAACAACAATAATAACACAGGGGGGGGGGGTTTGTCGTTGAAGTTCGACATTATAGACGTGTTAACAGAAGACACAACTGCAACTTATAAGTAATGCCGCGACGCAACTGCAGTGCCTGCTGCCGGCTTCGGAATCTATACGACGGCAAATGAAGCCAGACCGCATTTACTGTCTGCCGCTGCCGACTACCGTCTGCCGCGTCCCGCGAAATCGCACCTTTATGGGCAAATACTCAAACTCTACTCAATTTTAAGTTACATTTAAGTTGTTGTAACTGTCACTTCGCCTTAAAGTGACAGCACGAGACGTAACATAGCTGAGCTCAATTTCATTATTTAAGACCTGTATTATGTACCTACCTATGATCAACAATAAAGATATTGATTGATTGAAAATTGAGTAGCGTTTGAGTATTTAGCCATTAGGCCCGTTTTTAATAAACAGCTTTCATTTGAGAGATTCCTCCTAAGTCTAGTTTTAAAATGACTCATACGTATTAAAAAACTAAATATGTTGTCCAATGTTTGGAATTCTTCTATAGGGTAGCTGCTGTTGGAATATCTCTCAAAAGAGAGCTGTTTATTAAAACGGTCCTTAGATAAAAAACATCATTAAGTAGTCGTATGTGTTGATTATTAACTGTCCTCTCACTCTACTCTTGTCAGATTTAAGGTACGAATATTCGAAAAAATTTAACATTATTTTAACAAATCATTCTTCTCCCGGGTTGTTAACGTTATAGTATTGTCAGATTGTTTTTGTTCTTGTCTTATTGCTTGACGGCAGCGGTATAGTTTGAGTTTTCATTATCATAATAAGAACTTATAAGTACCTGGGGCATTCTTCGAAAAATATTAACAAAAATTGAGAACGTCATTAGCATCATCCCAAAGTTAAGAATGCAGATGTTTAATACTATAATAATAATTATTTTTCGAAGAATGCCCCAGGTACTTATAAGTTCTTACACGCTAATAAAATGTCTGCAGCTCCTATATCCAAAAATGAATGTATAATAAATTTATCTAGTATTTGGTAAGGCAAAATAGTTCTTAAGAATGCTCATCAGCCAATTTTAGTGTTAACTACGTTACGCTATACATGTATAGATTTACGTGATATTGTTATAAAAGAAACACAGGTCTTGTTTTTTTTACTAATGTTGGTCGGCAAGACATACGAACCCGATATACATATTATCACGCCTGTATTCCCCGAAGGTTTGAACCCAATGAGGGTGTTTACTATACAGTAATACCCTCATTTCGCCGTTATGTTTAGATCCCATGTAATAGGGGGCGAGCCTATTGCCATCACCCGGGCACAAATCTAAACACCGGGCCGCTATTGAGGATTTCCACACGGAAAACCACTCCATTCCATTTTTGTTTTCCTGTGTAATCTGTAAACTTAAGTTGTTCCAAATAAACTTTATTTATTTATTTTGCTCAACCTGGGGATTGATACCAGGACCTCACGACCAGCAGTCGCGCTTGCCACCACTAGACCAACGAGGTTGTCAAACCCGCCATTATCTACTTATAATTCGCAATTAAGTATTATACTACAAATCTTAAAACAGGTTTGTAACACGTGTAAAGTATCTAACCTACTTTACACTTTCGAAAGCTTATAACAAAGCGAACACTTATTTGCAAATTTTTCCAAGAGCCGAGAGGTCTGGCACTCCTTCTGACTACGTTATTATTGACACCAGGAGTGACCCTCGAGAGATCAAGGCGAAGAGGAGGACCTCTTCTCAACCTTGAAGATGCTGGGAAGATACCAAGAGGCTTTTGAGAACACGTGCTACCTTAATGTAGATGACAACATCGGGATCATTAGTGCCGAAAGTCGGTTGCGACAATATTTTTATTTTATAATACGGAAATATCGCTGCTGTATACAGGGTGTAAACGAAATTATGTAATTCCTTCAAACCTTAAATCCAAAAGTATCCCATGCAGCGTTAATCTATGTCAGCAGTACATCACGAGGTTTGGAGGAATTTAATGATTTCGTTTACATCCTGTATAATCAGATTTTTTATGTTGTTAGACGTTTGACGTCTGTCGACACGTTTGGTGCAGTGGCTGAGCGATTGGCTTCTGCGCTACGGGTCGTGGGTACGATTCCCACACACAATATTTGTATTGCCTACAGATACTTTGAAGATTTGTTCTGTAAACGCACCCACGATACAGGAGAAATCCGAGTGTGGTGCAACGTTTGTCTTAAACAAAAATGAAAAAAAATGATGTTTACCTACTGAAATTTTCAATCAAAACTATAAAAAGAAGTTTCCAGAGAAAGTTTTTTGTGCAATAAAACAAATAGAACACATCATAATACATATGTCACGAAGCCAATATCATTTATGTTTAAAAGATTTCATATTTTAATATAGCAGTGAATTTTTATGGGTCCTAGATATTTCCTCCCACGTATGTTTATATCTATTTGTCTGAAATTGAGGTTATAAAATATCTTAATTTCAGATATTAGGCTAAGCCTGCACAGCGAAATCTCGCCACGCGATTCTTTTTCTGGCAGTTTATAATCCGCGTACTGAATCTTAGCTCACACGCACGGCAAATAAAATTCCTCGCGATTTTTGCTAGTTTCTATACCTCCATAGTGCACAAAACATTCGCGCGAATTTAAATCGCACCGCGGCGCGGTGGATTCTGCTATAAGACACACATTTGGTCGCGGAATCATTTTTGCGTGATTTTTTTAACAAGTGCGTGCAGCTTCATTCAATTTCCATATGTTGCAGAATCCTGCAGGAATAATCGCGCGATGATATTTGGCTGTCCGTTCTAAGCCTTAGATATGTACCTACTCTTTTTGATTGTCATCTTGTCCCCGCATAATTTCAAGACTGAAAAACAGGAAACTTGCTGTTTTCACAGGTAATAAACCTACATTTTTAGATCGTTCGAACTGGACAAAGTACCAATTGTAGATATACTGGTATTAAATAGCCATGAAAATTATTTAGGTCAATCTATTTTCAGATTAAGAATATAATATTTGAATCGTCGACAAGCTACAAACGTTATCAATTTAATGATTTTCACAGCAGTAAACAATCTGTTTCAAACATTTGTAAATTAAATATGTTTATGCCAAAAAGCTGCTGTTTAGACAAATGAGAGGTACATCGGAAACCCGTCATGCATCCATAACTATTAACCAATTTAAATCTATGGAGGAAGCATGGTTTTAGAATCATAATTTCAATTTCCTACATCTTGGAACTCAATTACTACAAAGGAAATTAGGTTGGGTGCAGAATAGCTTGTAGCTTAGAACGCCTGAGTATAAATAAAACAACCTATAGAGTGCACCTACTGAAAAAATCATATTAACAAATGCAAGCAGTACTCATACGCTCTTTTTGTGGTAAAACCATCACGTCGAGTCATGCTAAGCAGATTTTTACGTGATAATAAATAATGCAAATAATGTCAAAAATTAAGAAACCCTGGGTTTTCCCGTTAGAAAATGCAATAGCGTCTCAGTAGGATTTGTGCCCGATAAATGACAAAGTCTGACAACCGGTCTAAACTTAAGATATTGCCCAGTAACTGGGTTGGGGAGGTCTGATGGCAGTCGCTCAGTGTAAAATACTGGTATTCATCTGCATCTGGTTGGACTGGAAGCTGACCGTGACCTCGACATAGTTAGGAAAAGGCTAGGAGGAGGAGGAAGGGAGGAGGAACAAAAATATTATTAAAATGCAACATTTAAAGGAGTAAGTAACCTCAAAATATTTGTTCATACTTGAGCCAGCTAGACGGTCCATACCAATGACTATATTAGCGATTGATAGCTTATCTTATTCATACTAAAATACATTATTACAGATATTGTACGGTGCAACCGTACAATTCACCGTCAGCAATTCGTTTGTAGCACGCGGTTGACCCGCGTCGTACCTAAGCCAGTTCGCGATCCTACTGCATCGGGTAAAGACACGGGCTCCACCAAACGTGCTCCGCGGTATCATTTAGTGCAAATACAGTTTTTATCTCTATCAACTTTATCTTTTATTTGTTGACCTCCTCGCACGGCCAACAAATTGGTCCTTCGAGCATTGAACCCGCGCATCGGGGACAGTTTTGTGTTAACAAAGGTGCCTATAGCAGTGACTTTCCACAACACGTGGTGCTGAACTAATAATATTGCACGTGCCGCAGTTTGGTGATCAATAGCAAGCATATTAGCAGGTAGCAGAGAGTACGAAGTGAAAAGCAGATTTCAGCGATTTCCAAGTAAGATCTTTCCATATTTTTATTAATCGAGACTAAGAATGGAGATAGAAAACTTACACGTTAGCCAACAGGAAATTACGGAAGCTATCAAGAAATTTATTACTAATTTACATAAAACAGCGTTAGAGAGGAGAACAGGAGACTACTTCAAAAGGCGATTGGGGCTTTTGGAAAATTACTGGACGGAGTATCAAACTAATCATAAAAGCATCAGTGGACTTAACATTAGAGAGCATCCTTATTTCTCTAACTCCGAATATGAGCGTACGAAGGAGTTGTACAATACAGCAAAAGAGGTAATCGTTAACCAGAGTAAGGAGCAAGGAACGATTCCGACTCCGTCAACAGTAGGTAAGGGAGTGAGCGAACAACGAGACGAGCAGAGGGAGATGCAACAAGACAAAGCAGAGCGTTCAGCAGAAAATGAGACTGGCTCGTCCCAGCAGATGGTATCTAGAGGTTTGATGAGTAAGCAGGATGAACTATTTCGGAAACAAATGATAAATTTCAAGGCATTTATGAGAACAACAAACAATATTCAGATAGACAGCATGAATGAAAAATGGGAGTTTGAAGATGTGCTAAAGGAACTACAGTCTCGTTGGACAGCAATAGATGCTCTTCACTGGGATATTTATATGGAATCGAATGGTGAAGATGAAGAATATGAGCGCCTGTTTACGAGACATGAAACGATATTTATCAATCTAAAGAAAGCAGTCAATAAAAAATTGTGGTCAGTATCACACCGCGAAAAATCTGTTCCCAAAATGGAAATACCTATATTCTCTGGGAACTATCAACAGTGGACGTCCTTTAAAGACCTATTTAACGAGGCTGTCCACAACAACCCTTCACTATCGCTAGCTCAAAAAATGCAGTTCCTAAAAGGAAAACTACGAGGAGAAGCCGAAAGGCTTGTGCAGCACCTTCATATAAGTTCCGATAACTATAGCGCCTGTTGGGAGATCCTTACCAACCGATATAATAATATAAAACATATATTCACGGCCCACTTAAACACTTTATTGGGTTTGCCTAACTTATCTCAGCCATCGTTAGTTCAAATCAAAAGAATGCATGACGTCACACTAGAGACGCTACACGCCATCGAGAACTTGGAGGTAGATGTATCCACATGGGATCCATTTTTAGTTCACATCTTATCGCAAAAACTAGATAGCGACACCTATAGTGATTATTCAGAATCACTGAAGAATCCAAGGGATCTACCGATTCTAAAGGAGTTTCTTTCTTTTCTGGAGGCAAAGTTTACTAGCCTTGAGACTGCACGTCGAAAACAAGACCAGATGTCCACCAAGCCATCAGCATCAAGCAATCAACCTAAATCAAACGAATTTGGGAAAAAACCATACAATTATTCGTATAACTATAATAACTACAATAAAAATACGAATAAAACGTTTCATACATCAACTATTAAATGTCCATTGTGCAATCAAGATCATGCGCTTTTCCACTGCAGAAATTTCAACTCTCTGTCTGGCGAACTTAAGTTGAAAAAAGCAAGGGAGCTAAAATTATGTTTAAATTGCTTATTTGACCATAATGGTAAACAATGTGTTTCCACGAAGCGGTGTCGAAAGTGCGACGGAAAACATAATACTTTGATACACGATGCCTTAATTAAAGTGAAATCGCCACATAACAACAGCAACGAACCGGTTGCAAAATCAGCAGAACACGTGGCAAATAATGTACACGTATCACCAGGGGGCTCAGCAGAGGTGCTTCTAGCCACAGCACTACTAAAGGTTATAGCGGAGGATGGACAGTGCCATATCTTGAGGGCACTTATCGATCAAGGTTCCCAGATCTCTCTGATTACTGAGAATGCAGCACAGAGACTAGGACTGAAGAGAACATTTTGTAAAGGTGTAGTTTACGGAATAGGAGAGAAAGCTAATAATTCCAAAGGAATAATCAGCATAACGTGTAGGTCTATGTACACCGACTTTTCCTTTAGTACAAATGTAGTAATAATGAGAAATTTAATCAAAAACTTGCCAAATGCAACATTTAAAAAGCCGTCGTGGCAGTTCGTTCAGAACATAGATTTAGCGGACCCAGAATTCTATTTGAGTCGACCAGTCGACTTGCTTCTAGGTTCGGATATTTACGCTTTGATCAAGATGGGAGGGATTAGCAGAGGTGAAGACCCATCTCAACCGTTAGCAGAGCAGACGCAACTAGGCTGGATTTTATTCGGAAAAATGCAGTCATATCAGTGTAACGTTGTACTTAACGATATCGAGAACATTCAACGATTTTGGGAGGTAGAGGACATTGAGGTTCAGTCTGACGTATCGACTGAAGATCAAGCATGTGTCGACTTTTATCGACTTACCACAAAACGCCGTGACGACGGTCGATATGTGGTAAAGCTACCCATGAAGCAGGACGTACAGGAAAAATTAGGATCATCGAAAGGCATAGCAGTAGCCCAGTTTCGTAACTTAGAGCGAAAGTTCGAAAAGCAAGTGAGTCTAGCAGGGCTATATAAAGCCTTTATCAACGAATATCTAGATTTGAATCATATGATTCTATCGAATAACATTCGGAACTATCATAATAACGAAACGAAATTATCATGTTTTCTGCCGCATCATGCGGTACAGCGTGCTGAGTCAGTTACCACGAAGCTGAGAGTGGTGTTCAATGCCTCGGCGAAAACTTCTAGCGGTTACAGCTTAAACGACGTTATGTTCAAAGGTCCTAACTTACAGAAAGATTTACAATCTTTGATCATAAAATGGCGCCAATATCGATACGCGTTTACGTCAGACATCGAAAAAATGTTTCGACAAATCTGGGTAAGCGAAGATGACCAGCAGTACCAGCAGATTGTGTGGAGAGAAGCGGCAGATCAGCAAATTCAATCATATCAACTGACTACTGTCACATACGGGACGAAAGCTGCACCGTTCCTAGCGATGATGACTTTGAAAAAATTAGCAGCAGATGAACGTAGCGAGTACCCTGAAGCGGCGCAGGTACTAGAAGAAGCCATGTATATGGATGACCTTGTCCATGGGTCGCACGATCTCGAAAAAGGAAAGAAACTTATAGCAGAAATCAACCATGTCCTACGTTCAGGAGGATTTACGTTAAGAAAGTGGATGTCAAATGAACCCGAGCTATTGAAAAGCATAGAAAGCAAAGAGCATGAGCAGAAACCAATATTTAATTTTAAAGTAGAGGGTTTATCAAAAACATTAGGTCTACAGTGGGACTCCGAAAAGGACAAGTTCACCTTTCAATACAGTATCAGTAATAGTGATAAACCATCTAGTCTTACTAAAAGAACTATCTTATCAGAAATATCTAAATTATTTGATCCGCTGGGATGGTTGGCACCATTATCAACAAAATTAAAGATACTTTTCCAAAAGGTTTGGGCAGCAAATTTAGAGTGGGATGATTTAATACCGGAAGATATTCACAATGAATGGATGAAGATTAAGTCGGATATCTGTAATTTAAAGCAATGCGAGATTCCCAGATGGATTGGATATAAACCAGGTGACGTCATAGAATTGCATGGGTTTTGTGACGCGTCACTCAAAGCATACGCCGGTGTAATTTATGCACGGATTATCAGCAATGGTCAAGTAACAGTGGTCCTACTAGCATCTAAAACAAGACTAGTTCCACATAACAAAGCAATATCACTTCCAAGATTAGAAGTTTGTGGAGCTCATTTACTATCAAATCTAATGGAAAAAGTGATTACTTGTATTAACAAACAGAGCATAGACGTATACGGCTGGACCGATTCTATGGTCGTCCTTGGATGGCTGCAAGGCGACCCAGGTCGGTGGAAAACGTTTGTAGCAAATCGAGTAAGAAGTATAACGAAGATTGTACCGCCTAACTGCTGGCGGTATGTCAAATCAGGTGAAAACCCAGCCGACGCCGCAAGCAGAGGACTCTTGGCGTCTCAATTAGCAAACTCAACTCTTTGGTGGCAGGGGCCGGAGTGGTTGAAAACAATAACGAGCGATAACAGTACAGAAAAGCAAGTGAAATATACGACGGAAAAAGAATGCAAACAGAAGCAGGTGAATACTATCCAAAAAAATAGCGAAGAGAGCATTATCCTACAGTTATTAAAAAGTCATGCGTGTTTTATCAAGATAACGAGAATTTTAGCTTACATTCTACGCGCTATAAATAGAATTCGATTTAACAAGCAGAAAGAATGTAAACAATACCATGGATATCTCACATTAAGTGAATTAAAGCGAGCAAAATTACTTGTAATTAAATATGTGCAGCGCTGCGAATTTGCAGTTGATATTGAAGCGATTCGAAAGCATAAAGCGATAAGCAGTAGAAGCAAATTATTAAAACTAAATCCATTTTTGGACACTGAAGGGATTTTACGCGTCGGCGGGCGCTTAAAAAACGCTGATATAGCTATTAGTATGAAATTTCCTATGTTATTACCTCATGACGGTATCCTAACGAAACTTTTAGTCGAGCATGCACACCAATTAACCTTTCATGGAGGTCCACGTCTGACTTTATCAAATTTGAGGCAGAGGTATTGGATCATATCGGGAAACAGAGCAGTCAAGAAGGAAGTCAGAAAATGCGTGAAATGCAGAAAACATGATCCGAGAATGCAGTACCAGCTTATGGCAAATTTGCCTCCAGAAAGGGTTAATCCAGCACCCCCGTTCTATCACACCGGTGTCGATTACACGGGGTATGTAGAGATTAAAGCCAACAAGGGACGGGGTGTTAAAACTACAAAAGGATATGTGGCTTTATTCATATGTATGGTAACGAAGGCCATACATCTAGAATTGGTGTCCGACCTTAGCAGCATAGCATTTATAGCAGCTCTTCGGAGAATGGCTGCACGAAGAGGAGCACCTCGCTATATGTATAGCGACAACGGCACCAATTTCGTGGGTGCTAATCGGATGTTACAGGAAGAATTTTTCGATCTGAAAAATACGCTTGACGAAACCTTCTTAAACGAAATAGCAGATCTAAACATTGAATGGCATTTTAATGCTCCGTCTTGGGCAAGCGCAGGTGGATTATGGGAGAGAGCTGTCCGCAGCTTGAAACATCACCTAAAACGGGTCGTAGGAGAACAAAGGCTAACCTTTGAAGAATTTAGCACTCTCTTAGCACAACTTGAGGCATGCCTAAATTCCCGACCTTTGTATCCGATGTCTGAGGATGTGGAGGATTTAGATGTCTTAACTCCTGCACACTTTTTAACAGGAAGAGCTGGAACGACCGTTATAGAGACCGAACAAGACGCAAGGACTAGATGGAGTTTAGCACATAAACTTACTCAGGACATATGGAAGCGTTTTAAGTCAGAATATCTTACGCAATTATCGATTCGAAGCAAATGGCTGAAGCAGCAACCTAATATCAAAGTAGGAGACTTGGTGACTATCCAAGATGAAAACTTACCACCGGGTAAATGGATGTTGGGACGAGTAATTGAGCTCCATCCTGGGCAAGACGGTTTGGTCAGAGTGGTCTCACTAAAGACTAAAAACGGTATGTTAAAAAGACCTATTGTAAAACTCTCTGTTTTACCTATAGAGTCAGGTAGCGAAGATGTAAGCAGAGAGAGAGTAGAGAAGAACGAAGGTCAGCGGAACGAAAGTAAAAGGAATAAAGTAAAGAGATCAAAAATAGCTAGCGGGTTTATATCATTGGCTATGTATTTTGTTTTATTTATGACATTAGTAAGCGGTTCATGTGCGTCATATAATATAACTACAATAAATGAATATCAAGGTCTTTATTTCGACAAGATTGGTAGCATGAGATTGACAAGAGATCAATGGAAGCTTGTCGTGTATTATAACATGGATCCTTACTGGGAAGGAATGACAGCGCTAGATAAGTATCAAAGATACCTTGAAACCATCTGTACGTCAATTCGGACGCTATCACATTGTGACATTATTATGTTGCAGCTACGTCACAGTTATTCAGAACTAGAGTTCACTAACCGGGCTCTACTTGGTCAGCAAAACAGCACGCGCGCTCGTAAGAGGCGCGGCCTTATCAACGGAATTGGATACGTTGCGAATGCATTGTTCGGAGTGCTAGACGAGCAGTTCGCCGAACAATATCAAAAAGATATAACTCATATCAGAGAAGATCAAAAACATTTAGCAAAACTATGGAGAAACCAAACATCGATAGTTGAAGGGGAATATAATGTTCTTCAGAGAATTAGAGATACGATAAATAAGCAGCATAAAGTGGTAAACTTGCGTTTGAATGAATTAAGTAAAGCAACGAACACATTGAAGGAAGAAATTCGAAGCGTTGAAGTTATGAATGAGTTTACCTTATCAGCTATGATAGCTAACAACTTAATCGTGAGCTTGAGAAACATCCAGGATCAGTTGGTCGACATGCTCGTAGATGTTCATCACCAGATATTTAACACTCATATTCTTTCTCCGCAACAATTACTAGACCAGTTGAACGTTATCTCTGGTCAGTTAACTAAAGACCTATCACTACCTATCGAAAATATTCATCAAGAGCTTGTAAAAATATATCAGTTACTTCAAGTAAAGGCTCGACTAACTAACCACTACTTCATTTTCGAAATAAGAATACCTCTTATTACTCGAGATAACTATGAACTTCATAAAATAATACCGATTCCTCTTAAACGAACAAATGACATGGTAGCTATAACTCCAGTATCAGACTATGTAGCTGTCAATTTACAGAAAGATACTTACCTGCCTTTGAGTGGAAGTGAAATACAGCAGTGTGTAGACAGTGGCTCTTTTAACTATCTATGCAACATGCATACCGCTATTTATCATATGAGGAATGAGCACAGTTTGTGTGTTTATGATCCAGATACTCAAAAATGCCAAACGAGTACCGTTGCTTGCAATAACCAGTGGATACAGCTGAGCAAATTAAACAGCTTTTTATCATTTTGTTGTAAACCATGTGAGCTGCGCTTTATGTGTGGAGATCAAGTTACCGTCGAACAGCTGACTGGGACTTGCATAATTAACCTTGCACCTGACTGTATTGTGAAAGACAAGCATTTTACAGCATACGCTCATAATATTCAACTGTCTAAGACTATACGAGTTGATTCAAATGTCTATAGTTCACAGATCGCTCCAATTAATCATATTATCAACATCTCATTGGATGTATACGAGAATGAAACTACAGACTTAGAAATCAGCTTGGAATTACAAAAACTTGGTGAAAGTATCAAACAAATGAAAAACACAGTTCTGCCAGATGATTCGGACTTCTATCACCACATCCATCACTACGCCATTAACTATGGTTTGGTGTTGGCAGCAGTATTAGCTGCAGCAGTATACCTGTGGAGACGTAGGCGCCGGGCGAGACCGCGGGCGGTGGAAGTACGCGAACTGCCCGCGTCTCCCACTCCGACGAGCAGCATCAGTGTAGTGAGTGCGCGAAAGCAAAGGAAGGCTAATCGTTTGCCTTCAGTGCAGTGTTTAAGTGCTAGTGTGATCAAAGACAAAACGGACATGTCTACGTCTCCCATTCCGCAACGAGTTTTTAGTATTTCGGAAACGGTTTAAGGGACATTGGACAATAGTGTTTAAGCAATACCTAATGTTTCTAGCAATAATTTGTTGTTTATTTCATGTAATCTTTGTCCCGGGAGCATGTACGGTGCAACCGTACAATTCACCGTCAGCAATTCGTTTGTAGCACGCGGTTGACCCGCGTCGTACCTAAGCCAGTTCGCGATCCTACTGCATCGGGTAAAGACACGGGCTCCACCAAACGTGCTCCGCGGTATCATTTAGTGCAAATACAGTTTTTATCTCTATCAACTTTATCTTTTATTTGTTGACCTCCTCGCACGGCCAACAGATATCTTCCTCCATACTGTTAAGTAGGTCCCATAGAGGTGGCTGGATAGCGGTGGCTGAGATACAGTAATATCTTTGATCGTTGGCCGTGCCAACCAGGGATTTGTCCGATTAATTAGTTAATTAATAGAGACTGCGGTGGGTAGTTAATTGTGGTAGGCTCTAGCAGTTACATTTAATTCGTGTTTTTCGATGTATCGTGAGATTTACGACCATGATTAAACGGGACGTTACTTAAATTATTAATCAATGTAAAATACTTATATATTGAGGGGCTCTTAACTACGGCGCCGATCATACGATTTGTGAGGTGAGTCTGCGCTTGCCGCGGTCAGTTCATGGACGGGTGACTTTTCGTTACACATCGAGACCCTTGCGTGCATCGGAGAGCACGTTAAAGTGTCGGTCCCAGGTGTCATAAGAATACCTATGACAGTCGTTACGGATAGTCAGAAGCCCGAAAGTCTGACGACCGATTTAATCTTAGGGTATCGGCATTACCCAGTTACTGGGTTGCGGAGGTCTGATGGCAGTCGTTCCGTGTAAAATACTGGTATTCAGCCTCATCTGGTTAGACTGGAAGCTGAAGAAGAGTAAAATAATTATATTATTTTGATCAACCGCTATACATTCAATATTTATTTCGTCAATGGACGTAAAGCTACTGTGTCCAGCCATTACACCTCCCCGTCATTATTATTTTAATTTTATATTTCGCAGTAAACCAGACCTCAGCGGCATATAAAACCGCAAGCCGCTGGATTTCAGCGCAAAAAGCCTTATAGCGGCTTTGTTCTACTGTAACACTAATCTCACCACATTACATTTTAGTAAAAATATAATAAAATATGGTTTCCATTACATAACATAACATCACGCCTGTATTCCCTGAAGGGTTGGGCAGAGGTGTACAGTAACACCCTCGTTTCGCCAGTTATGTTTAAGTCCCATGTAATAGGAGGCGAGCCTATTGCCATTAATCGGGCACAAATCCAGACTCTGAGCTGCTACTGAGAAATCCCTAATAGAAAAACCCAATAACACTCTGCCTGACCTGGGGATCGAACCCTGGACCTCGTGCTAAGTAGTCGCGCTTGCGACCACTAGACCAACAATTGGTGATCGCAATTGGTTGTTATTAGCAGGTGGATGCTGCTTGCCATTCCTTAGTCATTTCTACGATATCCACGAGTGGTGAAGGGGTGGCCTTCACCGCCGGAAACCTCAGGGCTAGTTTAAATGGTCTATTACAGGTTAAACATAGCTCACCCTTGGTCTTTTCGACGTGGTCTTGAGATACGGTTAAGGGAATACGAGTAAATTTGACGACACGTTTGGTGCAGTGGCTGAGCGATTGGCTTCTGCGTTACGGGTGGTGGGTTCGATTTCCACACGGATCAAATATTTGTTTGGCCTGCAAATAGTTGTTCTGGGTCTGGGCCATTGTGCAAGTGAAGATTTGTGTCTGTAAATGCACCCACGAAAATCAGGAGAAAGCCTAGTGTGAGGCAACGTAATTACTTAAAAAAAACCGGTCAAGTGCGAGTCGGACTTGCGCACGAAGGGTTCCGTACCATTATCTATAAAAACGGCAAATAAATCACGTTTGTTGTATGAGACCCCCCTTAAATATTTGTTTTATTTTAATTTAGTTCCTTATTAATTTTTAAAGTGAATATATAACTAAATATTTTGTGAATAAATCAAGCGTCTACCTGTTGCCATTATCAATATCTAGCAAAAACGAGCAAAAAAATCACGTTTGTTGTATGGGAGCCCCCTTAAATATTGATTTCATTCTGTTTTTTTTGTATTTGTTGTTATAGCGGCAATAGAAATACATCATTTGTGAAAATTTCAACTGTCTAACTATCACGGTTCATGAGATACAGCCTGGTGACAGACGGACGGACGGACGGACAGCGGAGTCTTAGTAATAGGGTCACGTTTTACCCTTTGGGTACGGAACCCTAAAAAGTACCAGCTTCTACATTCGGGAGCAATGAATCCGGGTCACTAAAATAAACCTTAATATATCGAAAAACAGTCTTAAGCATTATTTAACATTGTTTTGTTTATGTTGGTGACCCGGATTCATTGTTCCCAAGTGTGTAAACTAATTTTTAACTGACTTTCAAAAAAGGAGGAGGTTCTCAATTCGATTGTATGTTTTTTTTTTTGTATGTTTGTTCCGCGATATCTTTGCTAATTGTGAACCGATTTTAATGATTATTTTTTTGTTTGAAAGAGTTTTCTTTCGAAGTGGTCCTATTTAAATTTGGTGAAGATCTGATGAAGAACTTCGGAGATAGACAATTTGAAGTCGGTTTTATTTTTGTTAAAAAGTGATTATGATACCTTAAGCGTTTATTTTACTATCCGGTTGAATGTGTCCCGATCGAAGACCGAAGGGACCTAGCGCCCTAACTGTTGTTATATTACACAGAATGGGACCCTAAAAATCAGGTAATGTCAGCCCTTTAGGGTGGAGGGAGGTTAGAGTCGAAGCCAGCTGGCATAGCGAATTGTATGTGTTCAAAATAACTTGTTTACAAAATAAGGACTTATTTGAATTTTTAAGTTTTTACCAGCTATCATCCGCCGTAAATAAATAAATAGTAATAAGTAAATACGACTCGTGGCTAATTAACAACCGCGCGGATCATACGATTAGCGAGGTTAAGCTGTTCTTGCCGCGATCAGACCGTGGATGGGTGACTGTTCGTTACACATCGAGACCCCTACGTGCCTCGGAGAGCACGTTAAACAGTCGGTCCTGGGTGTCATACGCATACCTATAACAGTCGTTACGGGTAGTCAGAAGCCCAAAAGTCTGACAACCGGCCTAACCTTAGGATATCGGCATTACCTAGTTACTGGGTTGCGGAGGTCTGATGGTAGTCGCTCCGTGTAAAATATTGGTATTTAGCCGCATTTGGTTAGACTAGGAGCTGACGCCAATATAGTTGGGAAAAGGCTAGGCAGATATTATCTGTCTAGCAGATATATTTTATACTAGCTGTGTCCTCACGGCTCCGCCCGCGTAAGAAGTTTTATTTCAGTAATAAATATAGCATAAGTTACTCAGTGATAATGTAGCTTTCTAACGGCAAAAGAATTTTTGAAATCGGTCCAGTAGCTTTTAAGTTTATTCGTTACATACAAAAATACAAATCTTTCCTCTTTATAATATTAGTATAGATATATATAATAGAAGGCAATGCTGCTTAAGGGTCTATGTGCTTGATCCTAAGTCAGCCAGAAATAAAACAATAATATCTAGGTAGGTACTCTCCTATTTACAGCAGCGGTTAAATAACCCAATATTTGGGAACTATGCATAATTAATAAGAGAATACCTGAACTAAAACACTCATTCCAAATGCAACTAGAATTTCAACGGCATTTTCATTAAAATTCTCCAATATTTAGTGCGTGACTCACTGTAGGGGGTCATGACATTGAAGAGAAGATATATTTACTTTAAGCAATCTTCTTCTTATCTTTTCGTGTGGTTAGTGACTAACCCGGTGTCAGAGTTTATGCCGCCCATGGGCCTCTGACTTGGCTTCACATGCCGTCGAGAAGTATCTCTCAGGCATGCCGGTTTCCTCACGATATTTTCCTTCACCGTTTTTAAGCACGTGATAATTATACAATACCCACATGAATCTGAAAAGTCAGAGGTGCGTGCCTTGGGTTCGAACTCGAGACCTATGACTTGGCAGTTCAACGGTCACACCACTAGGCTATCACACTTTAAGCAATGAAAAGACGCTAGTCTCTCTCGCAAAACATTACTACTGTACACAACCAAGCAAAACTCTAGAGAATTTCACTATATAATTTAAGCGTGGTATGTGGTGCAGTTGCATTATACGGGGCACTTGTTGATCAAGTAGCAAACAGCTAAGAGCCCTGGGGATATGCTTCGATAGCGAAGTTACTGACTGTGATTGCCAGTAATTACGGCGCGGCGGCGGCGGGTGTAGATTGCCGCGCGGCGTCGATCTGCCAGAGTGAAGTGTGACAACCCTAATTTGTCACACTTGACCCAAATAAATCTAGTTCACGTTGAAGTCTTTTGTCGACGACTTTTTGGGGAATATTATACAGGGTGTAAAAATAGCCTTAACGAAGCCGAAGTCTATGCATACACACAAAACATACAACAAAAATAATTGCTGGGAAACGACTTTTATTTTTTGGTATTAAAAATGGCTTTTAATTGTAGCGCGTAATGAAAGCGCGCGCGCAACAGACAGTGCCTACATTTCAAAAATGTTGATAATGTTTGTATATAAGAATGTTTAGTAATAATATTTAAACATAGTTTTCGTGAAAAACGTATAAAAACTTTGGCCTTCAATATCTCCATAACCAGTCGGTTCCCAGGTTTGGCCCAATACCAAAAAACCTTTACTTCAAAATCAAATCTTTCTTAGAAGAATACGTGGCTCTCGGCTTCGTTAAAGGTATTTTTACAGCCGATATATTCAAGATTCCATTATTTGTGATATTTTTGATAATGAACATAATAATTACATAATTAGCCCATTACTGTCCCAATGCTGGGCACAGGCTTCATTTCAGAATGAGAAGGGTTTAAGCCTTAGTCCACCACGCTGGCCTGGTGCAGGTTGGCAGACAACACACACTATAGAGAACTTTATGGAGCCCTCTCAGGTGTGCAGGTTTCGTCACGATGTTTTTCCTTCACCGTTAACGCAAGTGATAGTCAAATTCTGATTCGCACATGAATTCGAAAAGTCAGAGGTACGGGTCGGGATCGAACTCTGACCCTCCTGCATGGAAGGCAAGCGTTAATAATGATAATGTCGTCGTAATAATGTATTGTCAATAATATCTTCTTATGGCAAATTATATAAAAGTTTTGGTAGCAATGTTTAACAATGTAAATAGCCTAGATATAGAACCTAAGGTTAACTCTAGTATCGATAAAAGGGGGCTACTTGAGAACGAGACGGGGCTAATGGCATGATACTTTTTAAACTATCTAAGTACAATTTTAAATATTGAAATCTCCTATATAAATAAAAATGAATCGCCAAATGTGTTGCTAAGCGCAAAACTTAAGAACGGCTCGACCGTTCGGCATTTTTTTTATATATTCCTTAAAGCATAAGGAAGGTTCTTATGGAGAGAAAAAACATAAAAATTGCCTGGAAAATATTAAAAACAACACTTTCCTTTTCCCACTACAGGCCAATAACTTTTGACAGAACGAAGTCTGTCCGGGCAGCTAGTATACAATAAAACTGACATCGTATAGCACTTTCTTTAACTGAATTCCGATAAGCCCCGTGGTTCTCAAACAACCCCCATTTCGCGGTAACACGTTCCTCAAATAAAGTCGAAGAATTTCTTGTCAGGTAAGTGTCTAGTAATATTAAAGGTATCTTAAATATTCATGGTATATGCCGATACGATACGATCCACAAATATCTGAAGTATGTTATACATAACATAAGATAATCGACGTGCTCGAAAGCTCTCGAGTTTGTAAGGCGTCAAGGAAAAAATGTTGGAAAAATACAAAGAAAACCGACAAATACCGATTTGGCTGGACATCCACCAGAGCTGTGCGAGGAAAATGTGCGGTGCGAAAATGTGTAGTGAGGATGTGAAATGATGTGACCCTTTCCACCAGGGCTGTGGGAGGAATGCGTAATGTGTAATGCGTACTGACTGGTAGGCGTATATTTTCAAATCCTCGCACACATTCTTAGCAACACATTCCTCGTAACACATTTCTCGCAACACATTCCTCGCAACACATCCCTCGCTCGCATTGCTTGCTTGTTTTGTATGAACAAAAACTTCGCGCAGCTAAGCCCATATCCACCAGAGCTGCGCAGAGAGAAGCTAGGTAAATGAAGTGATTCTATTGGTGCTTACAAAACACATACCTCGCTACACAGCTTAGCACAGCTCTGGTGGATGCTCAGCCTTAAGCTTGATATTCATACACATTTCGTTTTATAATGTCTGTCAAGAATGTAAAAATTTCATAGTAGCAAATCTGAATAACGAAATGCCGACGTGGGCTGAATAGCAAAACTGATTTCAATAACAATGTGAAGTGTGAGAACGTAAAGTTCTATGCAAAATATTTTGCATAATATTCTTCATAAGAGGTTCTTTCATAGTCCCGCGAACAGAAATAAAGCATCGAGAAAAAATAGATTAAAAAAAAATATTCTTCTTGAGACACTGAAAAGTTTTAATTCATAATTTTTATTTAAATGGTTTATTACGAAGAGTTATTTACAAAATTGCACATAAAATCACATATAAAAAACAAACATAATATAGATCACTGTATACATTTTGTATGCGATTTAATAGGAAAATATACCTAATCAAATGAAAAAAGATATGTGCTTTTGCAATTTTCTCAGTTCACAGCCACTGGAAATCATAATAATCTCGATATATTTGCATATCACATACTCGTCGCATGTTCTTCGATTTGTCGCCATTTGGTTGACAGTTCACGATCTCCAAATGTGATATTCGAAGTTAAAGGCGACCTTGATTTGAATCAAGGTTGAAATACATTTAAAGAGTCCTCTATCCCTGGCAAGAAGATTTACTAAAAAAGTTATTTACCTACGTACTATACAAATTCGTGTAATTCCTTAAAACTACATGATCTACTCTAGTATAGATTAACTATTTACGGGATTGTTTTAGATAAAAAAATTGTCTGTGTGGAAATATGAGTCTGAAGTTTTGCAACCTTGTTGTCAGCCTTGTTGGTCTAGTGGGCGCAAGTGCGACTGCGGAGCATGGGGTCCTGTGTTCGATCGCCAGGTCGGGCAAAGTGTTACTGGGTTTTTCAATTAGGAATTTCTCAGTAGCAGGCTGGAGTCTGGATTTGTGCCCGGTTAATGGCAACAAGCTCGCCCCTATTTTTACGTGGGACTTAACATAACTGGCGAACCCTGCGGGGAGTACAAGGCGTAATGTTATGTTATTTTTAATAATAATAATTAAATAACTTGAAAAATTTCTAATAAAATCTCATTATTATATCTTGGTTTTGCTTATTTTTATAACAAACTCAGCGTATCAGTTTACTGTAGTCGTACGCCTCGCAAGATGCACGGCAACACTACAGTTTTCCACCAAGCATATTAATCTAAGTCGACAACCTACTCACGATGCAGAGTGCATCATAAACTATTAACATGATTTTAATGATAGAACACAATTGATTTTAATATCATTATTATTGTCAACCTGTTGCAACGGAAACATATAGTTACTTACATACATAGTCAGAGCATAACCTTCCGTGTACACACAATGTATTGTATTGTAAGTGTATTCATTATAGGTTCAAGTGGGTCCCGGGAAATAATAGGGCCCCCACTCTCCATCCGTGGGTGTCGTAAAAGGCAACTCAGGGATCCCGCCAAGAGGATTGGTAGCAACGCACTTCTGTCTCTCAATAACAACATACTACGGTCACTCCGTCTGTCAAGCGTGGAGATTATGGTAATTTACAATGATGGGCCGAATAAGGGTTTCACCGAACACAAATATTCGGCCGAATGTTCGGCAGAATTTGGCGCGCTTTATTGTGCATTGCAAAAATTCAAGTCTGTACTTTTCGACTGCATTGAATCACGCGACCCCTCTGACCGCTAACGCCGCTACCCCTGGACTGTTATTGCGCCATCTAGTTAGCGACAAAACGTGCCAATGCGTTTGTTTTAGTGTATAAAATATAAATTGTAAATAAAATGTAATAATAAATTGCCAAAAAAATAATGAAATGAGCGAAAGGAAGAGGTCGAAAATTTGATAATGTTTTGTGAAACTGACGATAAATGTAAGACAAACATATACAATCATACTACTCCATACAAGCTTTGAGGCGACTTTTTAACACAAGATTATTCTGTATAATGTTTGGCATTTTAGCCGAATAATCGGCCGAATACGAATGTTCGGTAAACCTGGCGCAATATGCCGAATACCGAACTTAAAACGAATACCTATTCGGCCCATCCGTAGTAATTTACCCTTTGACCGTTCATTGCAGCGGTCATGATTAGCAGTGGACGTGATGAATGATGGTTTTGTTCACAAAACACAACTGATTTCGATGCTATAATACCATTGTCCACCTGTTGTATAGGGAACGCATAGTTACATACAGCCAGATCGGTTGAACGTCGCCTGAATCCGATTCCAATCGTAGTACGATTATGGGTTGATTACACCTAACGAGTACATTGGCGAGTCAGTGTCCTCGGCCGAGTGCTCGGTTGGTATAAACACTTTAACGAGTGCTCGGCCGAGTACTAGGTCGAGCAGAGAGGCGAGAGAGTTACTAGAATCCCAATTTGCTTACTAGGCCGAGTACCCACCTCCCCGCTTCATTCTTCTGCCCCCGCAGCGACTCGTTATCCCGCTCGGCACGCATGAACATGCACTCACTTGTCACTCGGCCACTCGCCACTCGTTCGTTCGTCACCAAGCAGTGTGCGTGTTTATGTTTTTGTTTTCAAATTATCCTAATCTCACACACTGACTCCCCACTATAGTAAATTCGTGTGACCACCCACTCGGTTCGCCGACTCTCTCGGCCGAGAGCTCATTTACTGACTCGCCAATGTACTCGTTAGGTGTAATCAACCCATTAGAATTGCGACCCGTACCTTTTTTATAACAAAGTATTGTATTATATGTCTGGCAAACGTACTTTATACTTGAGAGCAATAAAGTACACAAAAATACTTTATTTTAATAGTTTTGATTTTACAAGGTTTACTTTTATAATTAACAAAAAAAAACAAAATTGTTGATTCGCGTGATTCAGTTCTTAAATGTGATTTCATAAATTTATCGCTGTTAAGATGTTTAGCAGGGACAAATATTTGTTTGGAATAATAAAAGCAACAAAAATACATAATACCTAAGTACTTTATTTTCAAACATTGTACTTTTTTTTCATAGCATAAAAATTAATAATTATACTTTATATCTTCAAAAAAAGGTGACAACCCTAAGTACGACTCAATGAGGCAGACGACAATGTACGCCTGTTTTGCACAATTATAATAAAACTTTACGAGCCATTAGTAATGATATAAATATTTACATGGTAAAGGTATGTTCTCTGACTGACTAATGAGACGTTAATGGAATGATTGATAAGTAGCTTCTAAATTTTAGAAACCATGACATACAAGGTTAGTCGGAAAGGGGGTACTAAGCCGGGGGCCACTTAATGTATCACTGATGATTTTAAAGAAGGTGTTAAAATTTAAAAATTCTATAAAAATATTCCATGAAAAACTATTTTTATTTTAGTTTTTTCAAAAATTCTTCATCCCTGCTTTAGTTATGAATTCAGAAAATGGAGTTTCTAATCCGTGACCCCAAATATGACGTAAAATGTAAACACGTCTGATCATAGCTGAGGATAGATAGATTTTAGCGTATTTTTTATGAAATCTTTGAACAGCTATTTCTCTTGAACTATTGACTTTTGGGGAAAGTTGTAGAACAAAAGTTATACATTATTATGGGTACTTTAACACCCTTTCGGCTTAGTACCCCCTTTCCGACTAACCTTCTATATACCAAAAGGATTTTTATAACTTCCTATGTTTGAATTTAAAGAATAGGTATGTGATCAATTTCGTTTTCCTTCAGGGTACTTGCTTATTCTATTTTTATTGATAACTTTGTAGGTAGGTACTTAGGATAAAATTTTCATCATTAGATAGTAAAGTACCTATCTACAATTTGTACCAGAAACGTAAAATGGCAGTTGAGAAGCGGTATACGATAGCTTATACATACACTTTTAGAAGAAAGGTAATGGAACTGAAAATCATTTCAAACGACCAAAGATTTCACTATACCTAAACATCCAAGTGCAACCCTAACAATTAGTATAAAAGTAACAAAAAAAAACTCCATGCTCAAAGTCAACGATACCAGCAGGAGTTGAAGATAATTAGAGGGTTGCAACCATCAGTAAATTCTTTGTTAATTATAACTTTCCTTAAAATAAGAAAACCATAACACATACTATCACGCCTGTATTTCCTGAAAAGTTGGGCAGAGGTGTATAGTAACACCTTCATTTCGCCGTTATACATAACTCCCATGTAATAGGGGGCGAGTTTATTGCCATCAAACGGGCATAAATACAAACTCCGGGCTATTACGGAGGAATTCCACACGGAAAAACCCAATATCACTTTGCCCGATCTGGGGATCGAACGCAGGACCTCACGATCAGCAGTCAGGCTTGCCACCACTAGACCAACGAGGCAGTCAAAAGGAAAGTAAATCATATATTTTATCTAAACAAATAATTCAATTTATTCTGTTGCGCCATAGCCAACAATTCGTCAGTTCCTTCAAACAGTACAAGAGTGCGTTCGGGACTCGCTCCCTATAAGGGCCAAGACCGTCATATAGTACAATCATTAACCCGTATTGGTTTTGCTACACGCTATTATTGGTTGGGGACTCCGCACGTAATTGACCTCAATTTTAAATCGTCTCCAACGAAATAGACACAAAATATGACTGAACAGAAGGCTAACTCTAGTCCGACAACCAGTCTAACTTTAGTATATCGGCATTGCCCAGTAACTAGGTTGCGGAGGTCTGATGGTAGTCGCTCTGTGTAAAATACTGGTTAGCCGCATCTGGTTAGACTGGAAGCTGACCCCAAACATAGTTGAGTAAAAAGGCTAGGAGGAGAAGGCTTTCTCTCACCTAACAATCTCTCTCCCTTCTAAATGATAAAAATAATTTATCATAATACTCCACTTATTAACCTAACCTAACAATACCTTACGGTATCGCAGTCTGCTGCTGGATAAACTCCTCTCCGAAGAAGGGGATAACTGGCCATAGTCTTTTCATTATGCTAGGCCGTCTAATGACGAACCCGCTAGATAGGTTATTAGGAGCCTTTTACATCGATAACGCTGGTACTTGTACCAGGAATATGTCTGGTAGGACGTCAAAGGCTTGTAAGTTCGTTTTGTCGAGGTTGATTTATAAAAACATAAATGATAAATGTTTTTTTATTTCTGTAAATAAATCTGATACAGACACTTTTACAAGTCAATGTTATGTTTTTTTAAGACAAGATGGCGCCGGCATTTCTTTTCTGACTAGCTCTGAGAAGAAAAACTGAAACAAACTCAGAGATCAAGGTCTCTTTTATAGTCCAGACCTTGAGGTATAAAAATTATGTGAGTGTAACAATGTAGGGCAACGTCTAACATGGCTTTTGAGGAAAGTGTAATAGCAGGTTTGAGTTGACTTGTCCTAACTGACGGCACGCATGCATCAGCCATCGTGTAGCTCGAACTTTATTTTAACTCAAATCTGAATATTGCGTCTTTTCCTTTACAATAAAACGGAAGTCCTGGTTACACTGCAGTCGTGAACTGCACAAGGTTTCTTTTAGTTTGTTGCATTTTTTGTCTGTAGATACTGAACCAATGCACACAATATTCGAAATTGACCTTTTGCCTTATTTGACGTTATAGGTGTCTACACCGCGTAATATACTCGAGGTTCTTAACTCGTCTGTCTAGGCGTCAATCTAACGCCGTCATGCTGTAACGTGATTATGTTGGAACTGGTACAGTAGAGCTAACATTTAAAGCTAAAGTTTTCTTTGACACTGTGTGTTCTAAAGTAGCTTTCATCCTACGTACCTATGCCTAATTAAATAACTAGCAGTTGGTTGAAATTTTAACATGCGTTGGTTACTTCACGTCTTTACTGGTTGTTAGTTGGCACTAGTTTTTACTGGCGCTGTTTCCATAATAAGGCTGCATTAAGGCTGCGTTTACACCAGAGATGTGCGAAGATGCGTAGCGAGGGATGCGTTTCTTAAGAACCAATAGAATCACTTCATTTACCTAGCCCCGCTCAGCGCAGCTCTAGTGGAAACGGCTCAGCGGAGCGAGGTTTTTGTACATACAAAACAAGGGAAGGATGTGTACGAGGGATGTGTTGCGAGGGATGTGTTGCGAGGGATGTGTTGCGGGGAATGTGTTGCGAAGGATGTGATGCGAGGGATGTGTTGCGAGGGATGTGTGCGAGGTATGTGTTGCGAGGGATCTGTGCTAGGGACGGACGCGAGTGAAAAAATAGCAGTCACTAGACGGTACGCTCTCACTGCACCTCACCCCGCTCGCATCTGAAACGGCCTGCTACACATCCTCGCATCGCCCAGCTATCTCGCACATCTCTGGTGGAAACGCAGCCTTAATGAGCCTCCACGAGTGACGATACTTAAGTAAGTCCGGCACATGCTGGGCAGCAGCCAGCCTACCTTTCTGGGTGGTGACTGGCTAATGTCTAGTCTATGGCATGAGCTCTTCTGGTAAAGCTCGTGGTGACAAGAGCCAAGTAGATCATCGAATATGAATTTCGGTGATAGGTACTAAAATGTCTGTAGATGTGGATATCTGAAATCATTGTAGTTTAACTAAACAAATTGTATGTTTAATACACTTTTTCAATCAAGTTAAGGTTAAATATATTGACAGGATAATGAAATAATGGTATCGTACATACATTCTTCACATCGCTGATCCTAAGATGAAAAAATTCATGAACTTTCTTATTAAGTAAGTAGGTAGGTACTTATTCTACAATTTAATCTGATATGATTTTATCAAGTACTGTTGATTCGCTCTGTAGAAGGAATGAGACAATTTTGTTCAAATAAGACCACATTTTCCACTTCAATGAAGAATCGAAGGCACATTAATGTCAATTCGTAATAAAATACGTATTATATCTTGACAAGCTGATGAATACCAATAATGCGAAGAGTCTGTTCTTAAGAAAAATTGTTTGTAATAAGTACAGGTAGAATCTTCAAAGAATTAAGAAAATTTTAATTCTAATCAAACTTGATTGTTTGTACTTTGCGTGATTATGACGACAAAGATAACTTTTTTTTTAAAAAACGGCGTCTCATCCCGTTTTCCTATACACTTTTTTTGTACCTACATAACATAATTAACCCATTACTGTACCACTGCTGGGCACCGGCCTCTTCTCAGAATGAGAAAGGTTTAGGCCTTAGTTCACCACGCTGGCCTGGTGCGGGTTGGCAGACTACACACATCATCGAGAACTTTATGGAGCCCTCACAGGTGTACAGGTTTCCTCACGATGTTTTTCCTTCATCGTTAACGCAAGTAATAAGCAAATTCTGACCCGCACATGAATTCGAAAACTCAGAGGTACGGGCCGGAATCGAACTCAGACCCTTCTGCATGGAAGGCAAGCGATCAACCGCTAGGCTTTTTGAACCATTTTTTTTTCATTCGAGTATTTACGTCATTAACCGACTTCCAAAGAAGGAGGAGGTTCTCAATTCGGTTGTATATTTTTTAAATGTTTTTTTTAATGTTTGTTACCTCATAACTCCGTCATTTATAAACCGATTTAGATATTTATTTTTTTATTTGAAAGGATATACTTCCAGATTACTCCCATTTAAATTTGGTGAACATCTGATGAAGAACTTCGGAGATAGATAATGGAAATCCTCAATGACGAACAGTACGCATAATGTGATGATGTGATTATGTTTCGAGCAGCGTCTTTAGTAGGTCCAACAATGTTATAATTAAGGCCACTAAACTGAAAAAAAAAAAACATTTTAACAAAAATAAAACCGACTTCACAAAAACGATGAAAAGAATAAAATAATTACCATATAAAATTTACAGTTTCAGAAGTCGGTGCCTTCAATTTGGTTCAGCGTGGATTAGCACCGACTTCTGAAACTGTTAATTTTATATCGGGTATTTAGGTCATTTCTAGATACCATGTTGCTTTTAAACGAAGAAATAAATTAATCACTTCACTCTCTCCTACATTTTCCAGGAACGGGATTCTTTAATGAAGTTCGTGGGGTAGTGACGGTAGACTGCAAGGCGATTTAAATTCGATTGAGAATTGTTACACGATGCTGAAAGGAAAAAAGTCGATGCCAAATGCAATCTCTTGCAGTATAAAATGTTCTGTCGAAACGTACTGAAAGTACCTATGTATCGAAAAAAGTGTATTAAAATTTTGAGGACGGTATTACATTCTGGTTCAATTGTATTAGTGCAAATTGAATTAGAGGAATAAAATTCAAAGAATTTAATGCATTGGTCACTATTATTGTCCGGTTCCTAGAAACAAAAACGAATCGTTTTGCTTACCAATGGTAACATTTTTTATATTTTTTATTGCCGAACTGGGCATATAAATAGTCTCGTAAGCTAATTTTACCTATGATAGCTACTTCCATATGGGACGGTTTACTGTGCAAAGTTATGAAGTCTTTGCTTCATTATTGATAAAGATATAAGAGTCTCAATTTTAACCAATAACGCTTCGTTGATTATAGGAATCGGCCACATCTATATGTGGCCGATTCCTATAATCAACGGAGCGTTAATCATATAATTAATGCATGAATAAATAATTATGAAGTTCCAATGTTTTTGGCTCTGAATCGAAAACTACATTCAATTGAAATGATAGTGTTAAATTTTACATGCATGCAGTGTGTTTTTCTCATAAATTATCTTTATTTACCTTTAAATAAAGTATTATTTTCATTTAGACTTAGGGATTCTTACGATAATAGACAATAATTTTACGCATTCTGAAGAACTTATTCATGGTACCTATAGAATGTACCTATTTCTACTTGTCGTTGTTTGTTTTGTTTTTATAATTATGTGATTTATAAATACTTAATGTTATTCTTAGGTACCTAATAAAATAGGACGTAGGTACATAATGAGGCAAGCCTCATATATCAATAATCGCGGAAAAGCGAAAAAACGCCTCGAAAAAAAAGAACATAGAATTGTAGTGGTTAGCACTGCTTATTTGTTTTGCACAACAAATTGTTAAATACACTCCACAATTAACGAACATCATATTTATTTTCCATTTGACATTTTACCAATAGACATAGAACACACATAGATAAACCTTAAACAACAAACTTACATAAACGCATTATCTATTACTAATGACATCTAATGTTTTCTTGTCAGCTGTCAGCTGTCGCTTGTCGTTTATTTTCTTTGTTGTACTGTGTCCTAAAATTCGATTAAAATAAAATCAGTAATATTATTTAGTTATTAAGAAGGAACGTGGTAATAGAAAATATACGCAAATAGTTCCCCTTTGAGAGTTTCTTTCTTTTACCTCGTTGCCACTTCAGAATAAAAAATGTCGATTTACGACTGTTAACGTTACTAACGTACTTCTGTGTTTTTTTGTCTTACGTCTTAGATACGTACTTTAAAACCATACTTGCCCTTCAAAAGAAAACAAATAATTATTCTGAAACCGCCTAAAATAAATTTTAATACAAATAACTTGTTTAGAAAATAACAGTTTATGTGGATACTTCGACAATAATTCTTGATAACGTGACCAAAGTACCACAAAACATTCTCGAATGTTCTTGTTTACTTTGTAAGGAGCTAGCAAGCAGTCTCAATGGCACTGGCCCTGATAAATGTTACCCTTAGTCCCAACCGAAGGCCCATCAACTCGACGCGTGATTTATATCCTTTTGACTAATTCACCTTCAGGGATACAGATGATGGTCCAGCACTAACGCAATTTGGGAAGGTAGGGGTATCCCTTGATATCTCTTTTTTCGGGTGTGTTCGGGGTGTACGGGCGGAGTGTGGATAATTGTATTTGGCAGGGGACTGATAACGTACTACGCAGGGGTAATGTTTATTAATGTTCTGTTACTAGAGATAGGGCTCCGGTGTGAAAATATGGTAGGTAGGTATCGTCTTTTAACAAGTATTTTCTGAATGGAAAAATCCACTTACACATTACACTCGGATGGTTTTATATCACAATGTCTGGACTTTAAAAGAGACCTTGATCTTTGAGTTTGTTTCAGCTTTTCTTCTCAGAGCTTGTCAGACAGAAAATGCCGGCGCCATCTAGTCTTAAAAAAACACATTTCATTGACTTGTAAAAGTGTTTGTAACAGATTTACATACATAAACTCACGCCTTTTTCCCATGGGGGTAGGCAGAAACTATAGAACGCCACATGCTACGACCCTTACATACCCCTTTCGCTTCATCCACATTCATACATCTTGTCATACACGCACGCCGGGACAACAGATTTATTTACAGAAATAAAAATCAATTATCATTTAACTCGTCGTATTTTTCCCACAGTTACTGACAAGACGAAATCTAAGATGGCGTACAATAAAAAAGTATTGAGCATTGATGCTAGTGGTTTTCCATGAAATTGATTAAACTGCTATAGAAAAACCTCGACAAAAAAAAAAAAACAAAAATAACCTGCAATGAAGTTAATCAGAAGAGAAAATAGGAGGAGTAGGTAAGGAAATCCGTTTCCACTTCCTTCCATAGCAATCGGGAGAGATATTTTTTCTGCATGTGCCACTACAACAACAAATTAATGTACGTTGTAAATTGGTAAGGTAAGGGCGTTCTTCCCTTAAACGCGATATGGTGTCCGCAGTCGCGCATTGACCAATCAGCGCGCACGCAGCCCGTTCTCGTCGGTCGTTTATTCAATGCCACACAATTACAAACAGTAAATTGTAATAAGAAACGCTCTTACAAACTAAACAGGTACACATTGAAATTAAATAGGCACCGCTAAGACGGGCGGACTACGACACCATCGGCAACATCACCAATGACATCGATGTCTGTCCTTCTAGTAGAGCGTCCTCTACCTGCGTTTCCACTAAATTCCGCCTTATAAATTCTTATATATTATATTTCTTTGTTATAATATCTATATTTTCCATACCATATTCGTTGAAGTTAACATCTTTTACCAGAATTCCATCCAAGCCATTCTCGACGTAACCTGTATGTAGAAGCAATTTAAGTTCTTCGTTGAATTCGTGGAAGCCACAAACTTTTTGATAGATATTAATGTCTCCTTGCTGCACTGCAATTTACAGGCAGATACCAGAGATGTTTCGAGAATGCTTAGTTTTTCCGATTTATGTGGGGTACCCTGAAACATTTTGCAGTGTAATTTTATATACTAGACTAGCGGCCCGTCCCGGCTTCGCACGGGTGGACATTTTTCCCGTTTTTGCAACATTTTTCATTTATGCTCCGCTCCTATTAGTTGTAGCGTGATGTTATATAACCTATAATATTCCTCGATAAATGGACTATCCAACACAAAAACAATTTTTCAATTCCAACTAGTTGTTCCTGAAATTAGCGCGTTCAAACAAACAAACAAACTCTTCAGCTTTATAATATTAGTATAGATAGGTGCATTATGCATTATAGTAGATAATCAGTAACTTAATAAAAACTCAATGTTGCTATTATACATTTTTCTACCTTTCTCGGAAGATACACTAAAGAAATAAGGTACGGGCAGAAGGAAAGTCTTTTCATCGTTTTCTGTTTAAAAATAGATTATACGCGAAATGAAATGCGTGTACCGCCCTTTGTCTTCGGGACACGAAGCTTGTAGTAGTAGGTGTCTACCTTTTCTATTTTATTGCTAAATGTAACATATTTTTAGAAAGAAAACGTAAAAAGCCATCTCCATGTATTTCATTTTATTGTAACGTGAAATATAGAGTTTTCTTTGCTGAATTGGAAGATTGGTATCGTCTACTTCGATGTAGACGACGAATGTTGTGATTTGATTATCAAGTCTAGTGTTTAAATCAAATAGAAAGGAACGCGCAACGAAAGTGCTACGCTTCGTTTTATGAGATTTGAATTTTACTTCACTGGTTTTATGTTATACTTGGATATCGAATATATATTTTACAAATCTCGACATCAGAACTATTTGGTCCGATATCCATTTTTGCAAGTTTTCAGGAGAGCAAAAATAAACATCAAAAGTCAATTATTGTTCTAAGACTTTGAACATTGTGACGGGTCACCCGCACGACAGCGCAACGAGTATTCCCAAGGAGGGTTGATATCAGGCAGGCGGCCGGTCATAAAACAATAAGCCAAAACCTCTAACAACATGAATTGACGAAATACATGTTGTGCCGACACCACCTAGAGTGGGATAAGGGCAGGAAGAAGAAAAAGAAGATTTTGAAGATTGCGACTGCTGATCATGATTTCCTGGGTTCGATCCTAAGGTCGGGCAAAGTGTTATTGGGTTTTTCCGTGTGAAATTGCTCAGTAGCAGCCCGGAGTTTGGATTTGTGCCCGGTTGATGGCAATAGGCTCGCCCCCTATTACACGGCCCTTAAACATAATGGCAAAATGAGGTTGTTACTATACACCTCTGCTCAACCGTGCGGGGAACACAAGGCGTGATGGTATGATATGTTTTTATTACCTCTCTGCCAAACTGTAAAGCAGTTTGTTAGCAGACGTAGCTCCCTTACATAGGTACTATATTCACGCCGATATACTACTAATTATTTATATGTAAACTTAAAATGTTTTATAAGAGGATGTGCAGCACCATGCGGTATTTGCAGGTCTTCATTGAAAGAAGGAACACATTACCAGTTACAACTACCGATCACATTACCCTTTTTTATCGTTAGAAAATCCTCATGGATGTCCCTCGCCTGGGGCAGGCGAGGGGATCTGCCGGACTCTTACCGGCTAAAAACCAACGGTGTTCCTCCTCCTGAACGTTCGGCCGGGGTCGCAGGATTCGCAAAAGCAAGCACTGCAACCCCGGCAGGTCCCAGTACGTCAACTCTCGGCGGAGCTCTCCTCTGTGGGGCCTTGCCCCACATCCTCCTGAGAAGCGCGCACGGAACACAGCGCGCTGCCTTCTCGAGCCTGTTACTGGTCGGGTGGCGGGTCCCCTAACCCACCGCGCCGCCCGCACCGATCACATACCCTACAAGATATTATATTTAACATACATCTACGCAATAATATTCGTATTTTCACCACCACAATACAAGAATCTACATTTACATGAATATTGGATTACACTTTTCCTCAAACACGTTAACATCCCATAATATGTAGATGGATAGAATTATGTATATGTAGAGTAACGTAATTTTGTACCCACAGATGACTCGTGGGGTTTTGGCTAATAACCACCCGCGCAGATCATACAATTTGCGTCGTTAAGCTGCGTTTGCCGCTATCAATCTGTGGATGGGTGACCGGTCGTAACACATTGAGATCTCTCCGTGCCTCGCAGAGCACGTTAAATAAACGGTCCCGGGAGTCATACGAATACATATGATAGTCGTTCCGGGAAGTCGGAAGCTCGAAATTCTGACAACCGATCTAACCTTATCGGCATTGTCTGTAACTAGGTTGCGGAAGTCTGATGGCAGTTGCTCCTTGTAAAATACTGGTATTCAGCCGCATTTGGTTAGACTGGAAGCTGATGCCAACATATTATTTGGGAAAGAAGCTAGGCAGAACAGATGACTAATGTGATAAGATAATTCATCACAAATATATTTATAGGTGCTTTAACAGCATCAAAATTAAGTCCATTCGGCGTTATTCGGCTTCTTGTGGGGAACCCTTAATAATATTGAATGTCCATAGAAACAGTTTTAAGGATATTCCGTCTTTCTTTCTGATTTTTCAGAGGCTTTTCATTGTTCCTGTTACGGTAAAAAAATCAAATAAACCTTCACAGGCTGAAAATTAAGGCTGTCCGTGCGATGTCATGGTGATCATTAATCATTGCTTGTTGTAGGCAAGTCGTTAGGAGGATGCAGCCCATCCTCTTCAATTACTCGTTGTTATTCTGCAACATAACTATAATTTAATATTGACTACACACACAATTTAGAATTTAACATGGTCGTTAACGGTGAAGGAAAAGCATCGCGAGGAAATCTGAACACCTGAGAGGGCTCCATAAAGTTCTCGATGGTGTGTGTAGTCCGCCAACCCGCACCGGGATAGCGTGGTAGACTAAAACTTAGGTAGACTAAACCCTTCTTAATCTGAGAAGAGGCCCTTGCCCAGCAGTGGTATAGTAATGGGCTGGTTATGTCAATGTTAGCTTTAAGTAGTTTGAATTTTAATTTAAGAAACAGTAAGTCTTTTAGCCTTTTTTGTATAGTGAACATGGGAGGCCCATGTTCAACAGTGGACGTTTACGGGCTGGTATGATGTTGATGATGATTTTAATGATGATCAGTAGGTTGAAAAAAGAGTAAAAGAAATCATAAAGTAGTCTATCACTGTTATGAAAAGCAGAAAAAAATTCAATCCTACCTACTTAACTTTTTTCTAACGTTACTGTGCGTATAGATAGAAAATTCTATTTTTACGCACAATAACAAAATGTGGGCTACTTCAATTCCTTATTTATGTCTCACTCACACCTTACCGTGCGAGATGCGTACATATACAAACGATAATAACGCATGTATTTGTGTGTATATCCGCTTGGGTGGCTACCGAAACCCATTTCACTTCATCACTGAACATTTTGAACAAATTCCGACAATGTACGGTAATAAGAAACACAGAGACAATGCCAGCTTAATTATACAAATTAAAATCATTAACTTCCTGTCTCTTTGAAAAGCGTAATTGGGAAACATTATTAAATTCTACAGGAATATTGTGTCTTCAAAGAATTTAACATTGGCAAGTATAATATGTGTGTGTTTTTTAGAGGAAAACAAAAGACGTAACGTCATTTTAATACTCGTAATTATGACAAGCCAGACCCTCATTTGTTTTACCAGGTGAAGCCAAAACTTACCAAACGCCTAAGAGCCGATTTTACCAAAGTCGGATAACTTTTATCCGAGGAATAAGTAAGATATTTTGACAGAATTTCTATACGAAAGCTGTCAAAATGCCAATTTTATTCCTATAAAAGTTATCCGCCGTTGGTAAAATCGGCCGTAAGTCTTTATCCCGTGCACGTTTTGAAGGACTAGAATATGGAGGCTCAGTTTTTAGTAGATACCTACTAAATCTGTACAGGGTAAACCGAGCAAAACGCTACCATACCGACAAATTAGAGATTAGTCTAAATTCTATATACGAGGTCTACAAGTTTGCTTAGGTAGTCCTTTTTAGGCATATGACATTATTTAATGTATGAAATAAATTCGATAGCGTTCCATTATTTGGAAACGCAGTATTTTCGAGCGATTTTAAAGTTTAAACATTGAAGATTGTTTCGAGACAGAGAGTGGCCTTTTGCTGGTATTCCTGACGGAATGCGATTTTTGTTTAAAACTACTTAGGCTCGATTTTACCAATGTCGGATAGCGTTTATCCAAGGAATAAGACAGACGTGTTGACAGAATTTCTATACGAAAGCTGTCAAAACGTCAAATTTATTTCTCGATTAAAGTTATTCGACGTTGGTGAAATCGGCACTTACTAAAATAAGAAATATAACATTATTTAAATCTCTTTCTGTCTCTTGCCACGTACCGCATTTAATCTGATATCGGGGAGTAATGGGATATCATGGCGTTTTTTGGCCAGTATTTTTACCATACGAAAAGATTTTTTTTAACTTACCTACTATGCACCTAAATTGGATCTTTAATTTGCCTCTGTAACGGTTTTCTTTTTTGTTTTTTTTTTTCACATCGTCCTTACAAGGGATTCTTTAGTTTCTAAATAGTGGAGGTTTTTATATTGTACATCTTATAATACCACGAAGAGAAACACGTATTCAAATTATTCTCTGATGTGAGCAGTGGAAAGTCTAAAGTGTTTTTTTTTCATGCTACCGCATCTCAGAAGTATGTACTTACTCTGATTGTGAGTTATGAAAGGGTTTACATAAACGCCGCGCCGCTGCGTACAACACGAATACGAATAATGCCGGGATTACGTCGCGGAATAAGAAGCCATAAGCCCGGGATTGTGTAGTGCGGGGAATGCCACAACCGCGACCCCGGGAACTTTTCCTGTTTATGCTTTTAAAAGTATTAATAAAGTGCACTCGAGAATGCTTTCAGAGATAAAAATATTAAATCAAACGTTACTTCAAACTGACTGTATTCCGAAATAGGGAACGTAAAGCGCTTAAGTGCTTATTATTCGAAATTCCCTTTTTATTTGAACTGCTCTCGAGGAAATCGGTCAAACGTGCCTCCTGATCAGTGTTAGAATTGAAAGAGATTCGACGTCGTGAGTATAGATTATTCAGAGGAGCGGAATTTGTATAGAGGGTCCGTCTTTGACTTCTGAAAACAATATTTTGTTTTACAAAGCTTCAAGAAGAATATTGAAAACAGGACTTAATATGTTTTACTAAATATTCTTTCATTGTATTATCCTCTATCTTACTTTATTTCTACAATTTAACAATATTGTTATGACAGCGTTTGCCAAAACTTTTGTACAGGTAATATCTAAAAAACTATTATAGAAACTGACATTAAATTCTCTATTTATCTGTCTACGTAAATGGAAACAGTTGGTAACTAAGAAAATGGTTTAAGATTATTTTTGTAAGCAGTCTGCCATAAAATCTTATGACTTGGCTTACTACTGCTGAACATTGCAATATGCTAAGAAACTCATAAATAAATAAGTTAATGACATGTGAACGTTAGTATTTCAAATAGACAAAGAAGAATTATCAAAACATTTTTGAAATACACAATATTTTGAATACCAGATTTGAAATAGAATTTAAACACAAGTCCCATTGAGCCTAAATTGAGCAATAATTTACAACAACGCCTAAAATAATTTTAAACACAATATTCACTTCGAAGATACGGTATTATCGAGATTTGAAATATAGTAGGGGCTTAAACAAAATGGGTCGTGATAACGAAATAACTTTATTAGTACAAGTAACAGTTAAAATAAACATAACTTCATAATATCACATCACACCTTGTATTCCCCGAAGGGTTCGATAGAGGTGTTTTTAGTACACCCTCATTTCGCCAGTTATGTTTTAGTGCCATGTAATAGGGAGTGAGCTTGTTGTCATTAACCGGGCACAAATGCAGACTCCGGGCTGCTACTGAGAAATTCTTAATGGAAAAACCCAATAACACTTTCACTTTCCTGACCTGGGGATCGAACCCCATGCTCAGCAGTCGCGCTTGCGACCACTAGACCAACAAGGGAGTCAGTTAAAATAAAACTATTCAAAATTTCAGCTTGAAACGTCCAGTGCTGAAGATGTGCCGCCCAATGACCACTTAAATAAAAGTACCTGGATGACCGAGCCTTGCTCGGTTTTTTTTTTGGTAAATCGTGTTTTTTGGAAAGAAAAAAAAGGGGAAATAGAAAAAGAAGGAACTTGAAAACAAAAAGGGAAAAAAATAATCGTCTGGATTCGAACCGAGATTTTCTGGTTTCGGGACCGCCTATTTCCCACCTGAGCTATTGTAACATCGAAGGTAGTGGCGAAATTTACATTCATATTCTAATGATATTGTAGCAGTTTTTCATTGCCTGAAAACACGGATAAAACGACGTTTTCTAAAAATGAAACCTAGCTAGATCGATTTATCGCCCCCGAAACCCCCTGCATACTAAATTTCATGAAAATCGTTGGAGCCGTTTCCGAGATTCAGATTATATATATATATATATATATACAAGAATTGCTCGTTTAAAGGTATAAGATATCAAATCACCACGCTTGGCAGACGAATTGGTGATTGCAGTTAGTTGACGACACGTTTGGTGCAGTGGCTGAGCGATCGGCTTCTGCGCTACGGGTCGTGGGTTCGATTCCCACTCGGAACGAATGTTTGTATGGCCTACAGATAGTTGGTCCGGGTCTGGATGTTTGTGCGTGTGAAGATTTGTGTTTGTAAACGCACCCACGATACAGGAGAAATCCTAGTGTGGGGCAACGTTTTATTAAGAAAAAAATAGTTTTTATTATCATACAGAATAAGCAGCAGACCGTCCGGTTTCCTGCTTATCCTCTTGACTAAATGCCTTGGTTTGTTTTTTACGACACCTACTGTTGAGAGAGGGGGTGGCCTGTAACTTTCCGGGCACAACTCGGATGAAATATACCTACTATTCTCTATGATTTTATTCTCATAAATTTTATAGAGTTTGAGAATTAAAAGAAGGGTCTAGAGGTTTCAAAACCAAAGTCAACTGATGAAAAGTTAAACAAAGTTTTACAATATTAATTGTCGGTTTTAAGGAACTTTGTTTTAAATATTATATGAACTTCCCTTTTTAGATGACAACCTGTCTGGGATAATCAAGAAAGTTCCGTACTAAAAAGTGTTACGTCATCACCCTTGGCAAAGGGACTAAACACACTTTCTTTCTTCCTAGCCTTTTCCCAATTATCTTGAGGTCAGCTTCCAGTCTAACCAGATGCGGCTGAATACCAGTATTCTATACGGAGCGACAGCCATCAGACCTTCACAACCCAGTAACTGGGCAAGGCCGATATCCTAAGGTTAGACCGGTAACAACCTTTCGGGCTTTTGACTACCCCTAACGACTGTCATAGGTATTCTTATGACACCCGGGACCGATGATTTAACGTGCTCTCTGAGGCACGGAAGGGTCTTAATTGTAACCAACGGTCACCCATCCACGAAGGTAAATGGGATTTCTTTATGAACATGCGTTACACATTCTTTTACGCTTTAGCATCCTACGACACGCTTTTGCAACTAAAAGCACTAATTCTTTGCTTTAAATATAATAAATACCACATTTGGACATGTTTAATGATACAGTACCTGGATGACCGAGCCTTGCTCGGTTTTTTTTTTGGTAAAACGTGTTTTTTGGAAAGAAAAAAAGGGGAAATAGAAAAAGAAGGAACATGAATACAAAAAGGAAAAAAAAAATCGTCTGGATTCGAACCGAGATTTTCTGGTTTCGGGACCGCACTATTTCCCACCTGAACTATTACAACCTTGAAAATAGTGGCGAAATTTACATTCATATTCTAATGCTATTGTAGCAGTTTTTCATTGCCTGAAAACACGGATAAAACGACGTTTTCTAAAAATGAAATCTAGCTAGATCGATTTATTGCCCCCGAAACCCCCTGCATACTAAATTTCATGAAAATCGTTGGAGCCGTTTCCGAGATTCAGATTATATATATACAATGTCAGGCTCTAGTAGTCTGACATTTATGCTGAACTGAACCTATTTGGCTCAGCCGCTAGACACCAGATACTTTATTTTTTTTATTTTTTTTTTATTTTGTTTTGTCTCTTATGATTTTTTTTTGTCTGTGTGTCTGACTGCTTTCGTGCCAAATAAATTTCTTTCTTTCTTTCTTTCTTTAAGAATTGCTCGTTTAAAGGTATAAGATTGCACAGTTATGAAATGAAAATTTAAAGTCTGAAAAGCTTGAAAGCTAAGTTTTGTTTTTTTTTACTTCTTGATTCATCCAGCTTCTCTTATTTCTTCCAGCTTGAATAATTGTTAACATACCTACTTATATTTTCATTTTGATTTGAAGTTTAATTGTTAAATTAAGTTTTAAGCCTTATTTTTACAGTTAGCCAATTAATTACTGTAATAAATGGGTGGTGGAGGAGTAGAGGTGTTATTGTCAGTGTAAAATTTCTTTATTGATAATTATATATTTATTATGTGGTTATGTTAATAAAAATTAGTAGTTACGTACTATGTTTGTTTTTTTATTCTCAGACCCATTCTTTTTTAGTTTTTTCGATGTCTACTCGCCGTTTAAAGTTTGATGGCGAGACGCGCTCGTTTTTATACTAACATAACCTACGTAACATGATAATCAATCTTTATTTGACAATTAAAACCGGAGACCGATTATATTTTTTTTTAAAAACGTGTTATCCTTTACGCTAATAATAGCGAAACTAACTTTTTTTTAATAAAGTCGGGCTCTGGTTTTAATTATCAAATAAATATCAAAGAGGCGAAATGTACTGTGGAATTATTTCTCGATGATAGCAAACGCAATCAGCTAATGAGGGCCACAGCGAGTTTAAAAAACATATCTAGGCAAAATCTATCACCCGATGCAGTTACTAAGTACCTATCTAGCGGAAATCTATACTAATATTATAAAGCTGAAGAGTTTGTTTGTTTGTTTGAGCTCTCAGGAACTACTGGTTGGAATAGAAAAATTATTTTTGTGTTGGATAGTCCATTTATCGAGGAAGGTTATAGGCTATAAAACAGCATGCTACGACCAATAGGAGCGGAGCATAAATGAAAAATGTTGCAAAAACGAGAGAAATTTCCACCCGTGCGAAGCCGGGACGGGCCGCTAGTATAAAATATTTTTTTAAAGTGAGCTTTGCAGATTGCGATAGGCTAAAACTAAACAGAGTTTTCTCACGCAACAAGTTCTTAACCAGAAATACACTTCAAAATGTTCCCCACGGAAGAAAATGCGGACAGACGGCAGGCTAATGTATGTTACAAAGCAGCCACACATCTACAAAGTGGTAAATATGTTGCCAATCGATACGGTAACTAAGTTCGGTCTTGGATATTGCATCTGCGGCAAGGCACCGAGGGCGGACGTCGAACCACACGGGCGGAAAATTTATATTGGGTTTGAGAAAAAGTTATTGCGTCTTCTGATTTGTGGTGTACCTATGTTTGTTGCGTTTTATGTATTTTTGAGAAGTACTTAATATGTTTTATAAAGTTTCGTTAAGCTTTTTTTTTGGTGTGGCCGTCGGACTGCCAAGTCATCGGTCTCGAGTTCGAACTCTGAGTTTTCGGATTCATGTGCGTATTGTATAATTATCTATATTGTGAAGGAAAAACATAGTGAGGAAACCGGCATGGTTGAGAGGTATTTCTCGACGGCATGTGAAACCAAGCCAGAAGCCCATAGGCGGCATAAACTCTGATACCAGGTTAGTCACTAACCACACGAAAAGAAGAAGATAAAGTTTCTAACCAGATCGTCACTTCTCTTGTGTCAGAACACACAGAACATACCAGACGATCGCTGGGCTACTACCAAGATTTTCTTAAGATCATCTTCAGCCTCTATACATCAACTGAGGAATGCAATGACCACTTGAATAAAGGGTCAATGGGGATATTGCCATAATCACCGCACTTAGTAGACGGATTAGCCATCACAGTTAGTCGTTATAAGAGACAGGAGGACGCTACTGCCCCTCTTCTGCATGTAATACCTTAGTCGTCATTTACGACACCCATAGATGGGAAAGGGGTGATCTATTCGTAACCGGGAACCAATATTATAAACGCTTTACCCAGAACCTCATGCATAGCAGCTGTGTTGCGACCACGAAATCAACAAGGCTGTAGGTATATACCTTAAAAAAAACACATTATAAATTGGGTTACAACCATACATAACTTCACTACAAAATGTTAGTTATTAATATAAAAAAAGGAAACCAAAAGTGATATAGTATAAAACGATCCCCGATAATAAAGTTAGGTCTTCGATTTTTCTGCGGAGTTTGAAATTATCTTTGTCAAAGAAATAATGAACTTTACTCAGAAGTCTATTAGCTATACCTTGACAAGTATTGAGTATCTAACGACATTCATATTATAACTTTATAATTTTGTACTCGGAAAAGTTCTCAATATTGATGGGGAGACGACCTGCCTGATAATTACAGGGAAGCAGCCTTGAAAGCCGTTGGTACTTACGACGTTCATTAAATGTTTAAAGAAAGGTTATTAGAAATTCTTTTTTTAGGAGAACGGCGTATGTTACTAGATATAATTACCTTCTTGCTGCAAAGAATAATGTTATAATAGATAATTATATATTACTAGCGACCCGCCCTGGCTTCGCACAAGTGCAATGTAGAAACTAATGTGGGGCATATAAACCTTCCTCTTGAATCACTCTATCGATTGCTGGAAACGGCATTAAAATCCGTTGCGTAGTTTAAAAGATTAGATCTTATAAACAGCGTACAGACAGCGGAAGCGACTTTGTTTTATACTATGTAAAGATTTAGGTATATCAGAAAAGTGAGTGCTATTATGACGAACGCTGTTTAATGACTTATTTTATTGTAATGGAGTTATTGGGGTGGTCGTATCATTAATATTTAATGACTGTAATAACTAATATAGTTATTAAGGCTGTTAATTATTACCTTCACATACTTATAATAATTATTCTTATAAAGATATATAAGTACTTGTAATTTTATTTTGAAGTTACTTGTTTGTGTAAATTTAACTTTAAGCCACAAACTTCTGAAATATTTTTCATTAGGTTCTTGCTTTCTACTTTTTTGCCCATTTCGTTTTACAGAATCTTCATCTGCACCACAGTGTGGCCGCAGAGGGAATGCATTTCTGACAGATAGTGTTTCAACGTCAACCTCTAATAAACTAAAATAGTTTAGCGCTAAATTTAATGGTGTCAGGAACGTTTTCTCTCGGTGGCCGCACTGTAAAATATTGTAGTTTGACTTTATAACATGAAACAAGATCTGTCAGGAACAAATTTTTTCGGCTGCCGCACTGAAGGTACCTAGGTACCTACTTTGTGAAAATATAGTAAATGTGAAATCATTTTCTTTTAAAGTATGTACCTAAGTAAGTAAGCAAGTAAGCAAGTAAGTACCTTAATCAGAATTCCACCATATTATGATGTTTTGTTTGTACGTTTGCATGCTCCTACCCACCGTCCTTATAATAACCTGTTAGGTACTTCTGTTTTTTCACGGCACACGATACGATCGATCAAAATGTGGTAAAGACTTCGAGTCGTCAGGCGTCACCACATTTTGTCGTGCCGTGTCGTGTGTCGCGGTAAAACGGCCATACTGAAAAAAATAAAAGTCTTTCTATATTACTGAGTTTTCTGAATAATACGATCTACCCAACAAAGTATCTATCTATTACCAATAAATTGCCCACGGAAAATCCAGGGTGAACCTTCATTTATGCTACACAAGTTCTTAACAAAGTTACGAATATGAAAGCTCTCCTATGACGCTTCTAACCTAGTTTCAAATAATTCCCTGCTTCCATAAAACTTGAAATTGAGTTATACACCCATGGGCTAGCTACGCCATTGCCCGCATACGACTCGTCGTCCGAACAACCATAAATAGAGCATGAAGTTCCTATATGTCCCAAACTTTGTAGTTCTTTGAAAGTGGTTATGATATTTACTATGCAGAGCACATATTTATTTTGAATATCATATTTTGGCAGGCGGTGAAATAGGGACCCAAATTAAAATTTAGTAAATTTTGACTTATGATTTTTGATTTTAACTGCCTCGTTGGTCTAGTGGTGGCAAGTGCGACCGCTGATCGTGAGGTCCTGGGTTCGATCCCCAGGTCGGGCCAATAATTGTTCTTGGGTTTTCCGTGTGGAATTCCTCAGTAGCAGCCCGGAGTTTTGATCTGTGTACGTTTGATGGCAATAGGCTCGCCCCCTATTACATAGGACTTAAACATAACGGCGAATTGAGGGTGTTGCTATATACCTCTGCCCAACCCTTCGGGGAATACAGGCGTGATGTTATGTTATGTAAATTTTGACATTTTGTTCAAAGCCGCCATTTATAATCAGCCCATTACTGTTCCATTGCAGCAGGAGCCTCTTAGAATGATGAGGTTTTTAAGCTTTAGTCCACCATACTGGTCTGGTGCGGGTTGGCGGACTACACACACCTTTGAAAACTTTTTCGAACCCTCTCAGGTGTGAAGGTTTTCTCACTATATTTCTTTTTCAACGCAATTAATTATCATATTGTGATCCGTACATGAATTCGAAAAGTCAGAAGGTGAGCCGGGCCTTATCTCAGACTCTCCTGTATAGGAGGCAAGCGTTCAACTAGAAAGGCATTGCCAAGATATATTGGGCGCAATGTACTCACTAGAGTGAATTTTGGTCTGTACGCGGTACTCAGAGATATTGAACATTTTATTGTCATACCATAACAGTCCAGAAAACCATATATGTACTGTGCCACTACTGAATATGAAGCTGTTTTCTTCTCTGATGGATGAACCTCCATCAATGTCATATCACGAAGGCCAGTCTGTTCCTATTCGCATCACGCAATAACTTCCTACTAGATGTATTTTAATAGGACTTTCACTAAGGTCACTTAGGTTTTAGTACATAATTTTCTCTTCTGTACAACAATTCGATAACAGATTAATAATATAGGTATGTGAATTACAATATACGTAACATAAAATCACGCCTGTATTCCCCGAAGGGTTGGGCATGGGTGTATAGTGGCACCCTCATTTCGTCGTAATGTTTAAGTGCCATAGATAGAGGGCGAGCCTACTGCCATCAACCGGGCACAAATCCAATCTCCTGGCTGCTACTGAGCAATTCCACAAGGAAAAACCCCAATAACTCTTTGCCCGACCTGGGGATCGAACCCAGGACCTCACGATCAGCAGTCGCGCTTGCCACCACTAGACCAACAAGACAGTTACAATATAGGTACTTTTACTTGATTTACAATCAGAACTGTAAGAAAATCAGTATGTCGCAGCAAGGAGGCCGTGGATTAAGAAACTTCTAAACGTCATTTTTGAACAAAGAAGCGATTGTTTGACAAGTGTCAGTGGGAGTGTCATTCATTGTTTAGCCGGGAAAACGTGTGCTGGTGATCGGAAGATCGGAAGACCTCACGACCTTCATCCATCATTTTCCATCGCGAATACTAATGTACGAGGAGGAACGCGTGCCTGGAAGTAGCCCTTCTGCTCCCTCGCCGTTAAGTATATAAAATCAAAGTTGAGTGAACTTACAATTACAACTCAAAATGAAACACGAACTGCTTTAATTAACATTTACACCCACATATCTACAGAACATGCCAATCTTGTAGAAAAAATTCTATAATTATATTTCCCAGAAACTTCAGAAATAACTCAAAGAAAATATACCTAGTTATTGCCTAAAAGTGAGATTCAAACTGTCGATGCCTACTCGTGGAAATAACGTTATTTTCGCCAGACCTCCCCTCACGGAGCCATTCAGGTACGCTTATGAGAAGCAAAGGGTGCTAATGGATGAAATTGAACGGAAACGTAATTTCAAATCTCTTACGGCTTCCGATGGAACCCGTTCGATAGCACATCAGTGTAAAAATGGAGGACTACTATGGATATGATAAAGTTTTTGACGCGAGGTGAGCTCGGGACATTTTATCTAAGCAAATACTTTTTTATTCTTACGTTCTCGGATTTATTTTAATCTGAGCCTTTTTGCTAAATAAACCTTTGTAATGTAAGACAAAACACAACAGGTTCAAAGGTATAACGAAACTGTTTTGACTGTGTAATTTCCATTTGAAATTCCCGATTAGCATTAAATTATCCTTAAACAGTAAAACATCAGTTAACTTTTTTATTTTTCTATCTCCTTTGACAACTGATGCGAAAATCGGTAAAAGTTGTTTACGTTCTAATGCCAACTAAATAAATACTTATCTTTGTCCAACACACTATTGTAGAACGGCTCTTGCCCAACGGCATTATAGAATCTTGTGAAATCATCTATTTAATAAGATAAATAAAATTTGCAACATATATCCTATGTGTCGACAGGAATGTAAGGGTAAGATCTGTAAATGGCTACTGACTCAAGATTATGATGAGATAGAAACTCTGATGAAGTTGTCGATTTCATAACATGACTACACATACATAACACAAATACATCCGCACATAAACACACACTTATACTCTCTCACATACATAATATTCTATCATATAAACACACACTTATACTCTCTCACATACATAATATTCTATCATATAAACACACACTTATACTCTCTCACATACATAATATTCTATCATACTACACACGATCACTTATGTACGTCTGGAGGCTGCTTTAGCTTTAGTCCCATTAACTGTATTTCTTAATTCTAATACTGTGTTCGTCCTTCAATGTAACTATTAGTGTAACAACGAACGCGAGAACCCTGGTACCCATAACACAAGTTAAATCTTACATTGGGTACCAGAGTTCATCGAAACACTACTATTTCAAGTTATATTGTGTTATGTCCAATACTACCTGTAAGAAGTGTTTTTGTACAACTTTTCTGAAAATTTTTTTTTTTTTTTTGTATTTCGCAATATCATGTAAATACAAGGCAAGTAACCGAACAAACAATAAATTCTGCTCCCGCTGTTAATACACTCAAACCACCCTAGATTTAATTTTTATACTCAATTACCTATCATTAACCTCACTAGCATGTTCTAGATTTATATGACCGCAAATCCGTAATCAATCCTCTCGATAAACTCACCACACGGTATCAAGTAACAAGTAAATTATTCTATCAATCGTCGTTAAGCGCCTGTCAGGCCAAAATCAGGTCGCTGCGGCACTTATTGCTCGTCGAAGCGGACTACTGAACTGTCAAAATACAATTTAGTATCATCATCCAGCTTAATGGTCCGAAATCTGGTCTTGACAAATTGTTGCTGTGAATACGACGGTTTTGAGACAAGTGAGTGATGATAAAGAGTGTAACTTTAATCATATATCTGCTAAAAAGGCTTAGGTTTAGAATTCCGAGAATATGTCAACGAAGCAAGGTAGTAGAAAATTCGACGAAGCGAAACAACGAAAGCAATTGCCATATTAAAGGAAAATGGGATTTTGGTCTACCCCTCCCAAAGCAATGGGTGATATATCAATAGAAAGGTTATTTTAAGTAGATTTTTTTGTATGACACTTCTGTCAATTCTTCTTCTTCTCCCTGCCCTTATCCCACACTAGGTGGGGTCGGCACACGATGAATTTCGTAAATCCATGTTGTTAGAGGTTTTGGCTTATTGTTTTATGACCGGCCGCCTGCCTATCAATTATTATTAGTATTTATGGAGTTAAAGCTCATTAAATGTAACCATTTAAAAATTATGTTAACGCTCAAATATTTCAATTTTTTTTTATACGTTTTGCCATAGGAGCTTTGTCATAATAATTATTTAAGATACCTACGTAAGTAACACACACAACATCACGTGTGTATACGTAAAGGTAAGCAGAACTGTTTAGTGAAGCACATTTTGCCAGTTATGTTAAGATCCCATGTAATAGGGACCTAAATGACACACAACTGTCGTATAAGATTTATATTAAAACCTAACTTACATAAGATCTAGTCGTAAGTTTAATATCCGGGATTCCTTGACGTGGCGGTCTTAAGAAAACTCATTTTTCATACCAATAACATGGAAAGGGTTTCGTTATATTCCCCACGTAATAGATATGAATTTGTGAAGTGGATATGAGGGAAAATACTCGAATCAATCAACTTTTCAGGTACTAAACGTGTCTGAAAATGTACGGACGTTTTGGGATTAATTTTGATACATAACATAAGATCACGCCTTGTATTCCCCGAAGGGTTCGGCAGAGGTGTTTTTTTTTTAGTATTAGTACATCTTCGTTTCGCCGGTTATGTTTAAGCGCCATGAAATAGGGGGCGAGCCTATTGCCATTAACCGGGGACAAATCCAGACTCTGAGATTTGCTGATCGTGAGGTCCTGGGTTCGATTCCCAAGTCGGGCAAAGTGTTACTGGGTTTTTCCATTAGGAATTTCTCAGTAGTAGCCCAGATTAATATTGATCATGGTCTTTATTTAGTCAGAGGGGCTCGTGGCTAATTAACAACCGCGCGGATCATAAGATTTGCGAGGTTAAGCTGCGCTTCTCGCAGTCAGTCTGTGGATGGATGACCATTCGTTACACATCGAGATCTTTCCGTGCCTTGGAGATCACGTTTAACCATCGGTCCCGGGTGTCATACGAATACCTATATGTCAGTCGTTACGGGTAGCAGAAGCCCGAAAGTCTGACAACCGGTTTAACCTTAGAATATCGGCATTGCCCAGTAACTGGGTTAAGGAGGTCTGATGGCAGTCACTCCGTTTAAAATACTGATATTCAACCGCATCTAGTTAAAATGGACGCTGACCCCAACATAGTTGGGAAAAGGCTAGGCAGGACGAACGAACGGTCTTTATTTCCCAAAAGGAGAGTATCTATATCTACTTAACGTCATAAAAATATGCTTATTTTTATCATTTTCAGCAAAGTTTTGGCTTTGCAAGTGAGATTAAAATCCTTTTAATGTCACTTCCAAACACCAGTCTGTCGATTGTGTTGGTGAAGTTCAAATGGTCACAACAATAAAAATGATGCTAAATTGGATTTTTACGTTCTTCCTCAGATATAAACCTTTGAATAACGGTAATATGGGTCAGATTTGTGAATTTATGATGACAATGCTATTTAAGAACGTGTCACAAAAACACTGACGTGAAGGTGTTTGACACGCAGTTTATACAGGGTGTAAATGAAATCATGTATTTCCTTCAAATCTCGTGATGTACTGCTGACATAGATTAACCCTGCACGGGATGCTTTTAGATTCAGTTGTGAGGCATTTTAGCGCCCCGAGCGATTTGCACAGTATCGCTCGCCGCGCGGTCATTTAACTCGGGGGTGCTAACATGTATGATTGCTTTTCCAAATAATTTGATCTTTTGCACTATTTAAAGTAATCGATGCATTGCAGTCCGACTGATTAACGCAGCGCCAGTTTGTTGTTCCGCTTTTGTTTTTATTATTTAAGTTATAACGATAACCACTATGTAACACAGTGTCTTTTCCTTTTTGATTCAGTGCAAATTGTAAATCTTCCTGAACATTCATGTTCTGTAATAATAATACACCAACACATTTAATAATTTATTTCGTCTATCAATAGAGACATTTCACAGGTATTTTAATTTTAATAGTGACAGATGTTCGCTTCTTAACAAACTAGCCAAGTTTAAATTGTATTAGAACCTTTTTCTCAACAAAAATACCCACATAGATCGAATGTTAAGAAAACTACGGTGAATTTATGAAGTGACTTTTGCATATCTGAGATTCTACGTATCTGGCATTTTGCGTTCCTAACTTTTTGCATATCTGGCATTCTGCGTTCCTTACTTTTTGCGTATCTGACATTCTACGTATCTGGCATTCTACGTTCCTTACTTTTTGCGTATCTCGCATTTTAAGTATCTGGCTTTTTGCGTATCTGACAATCTGCGATTTCTGACAATATGCGTGTCTGACATTTTAAGTATCTGACATAGGGCGTATAAATCCGATGTTTGTAGGAATTACATGAATTTGTTTACATCCGGTATAATGCTACTTCTTCTACTCTTCTCTCGTGTCAGTACGAGCTATATCAGTCTCGCCGTGGGCACTGTGCTGTACGGTCACTTTCGTTACCAACATTTACTGCGTTGATTATAATTCCAGCGTTTCTCAAACATTTTAGTGAACCTAGAATCTTTATCGAGACCGGATTAGTCATGAATACGTACAACTGTGGCGCCTGTGAAGAGCCATTATCCGATGGAGCTCACTGCACAGTGTGTAATCAGGAACTACATTTCCACTGTGCAGGAATAACGGAAACCGGATATCGGAAGTTGGGTGACAGAAAGCTAATGTGGCGTTGCAGCAAATGTAAAATAATAGCCACTAATCAACCCCCAGTGTCGCCAAGGCCAGAATCGGAATCGGTTGTCCTAGTGGAATTAAGAGCACTCGCTAAGAAACTGGCTCCTCTGGAATTTTTAAAGGACGAGATAACTGTGCTACGAACAGAATTTGCAGATCTAAAGTTATCACTTACTGAAACAAACAAGGAGCTTAAGGAGTTTAACGGGAAGATCAAAGACATGGAAGCGCGCCTCAAGCACGTCGAGAAAGTTCAGGAGCGGGTGGATATCCTTCATAACCGCTTAGACAAACTCGAGGAAGAAAACAACTATAAAGAGCAGTGGACTCGTATGAACAACATCGAGATAAAAGGACTACCACAGAATAAAAATGAGAACCTGTTCGAAATCATCGGCAAAATTGGTACCAAAATTGAATATCCCGTGTCTATGGCCCAGATCAACTTTATAACAAGAGTACCAACGCGTGAGAAAGATAATACGAAACCTATCATAGTGAGTTTCTGCAACCGTTACGTGAAAGAGGACTTTATTGCCGCAGCGAGGCTACTTGTCAAGACTGCTCCTCTAACTGCAGGGCAATTTGACTTTGCAGGAAACGAACGGATTTATGTAAACGACCACCTGTCATTACAGAATAAGGCTTTGTTGTCCAAAGCTAAAAAAGCAGCCGCAGAAACAGATTTTCGCTATGTCTGGATCAAGCATTCCAAAATACATGCAAAGAAGAACGACACGTCTCCTACAATAGTCTTAAAATCCGAGAAGGATCTCGTAAAAATAAAGTAAACTCACGTCAATATTCATATTTTAGACTTTTTTCAAACAATATTTCTAAGTCTAGTTGTGCAGAGTCAAACGGTGAATGTAAGATTGAGAACCGTGTGCAGTTGAGTGCTACCAGCATATTCCATCAGTTATTGTGTCGCTCATTAGAGCGGTGTAAGTTTGTATCTAAATATCATTGTCATGTTGCTTGTCGCCGTTATACCAATGTAGTCCTTAGCTTTGTTGCACTAAACTGCAATCTTAATTACTTTGCCTCCTCAGTTATGATTCATCGAACCCGTATCGTTTTTTTTGTTCTATTATTTGCGACGGTTTCAAAGTCTCGTGTTTTTAGACACTGTGTATTGCTGTGCTTAAAATATTCCTACTTTTTTTGCGTTCTACCTCTATTAAATTTTATTATTGTAGGTGCTTACTGTTCTGCATTATAACAAGTAATCTATTAAATTCACTATTAAATAATAATCCGTATCTTGGTGCCCTTATTGTTATTGTTAAACTTAAAAATGGTTAATATATATTATCAGAACGTGCGAGGGCTGCGCTCTAAAACAAACGCGTTATATCGTAATGTTTGCATGAATTCGTACGATGTTATTATATTTACGGAAACATCGATAGTGGACAGTATTAGTAATGGTGAGTTGTTTGACGGACGATATCTTGTGTGGAGGCGGGACCGGGATTACTGTCGAACAGCACAAACACGGGGTGGTGGAGTGCTGATTACGGTGAGAAGTGATCTGACCGTTGTGGAAAGATGTGACTGGCGTACCTCCGCTGAGGATATATGGGTATCCATCGTTCTGAAGAGGTCTAGACCAGCGGTAAGTTATAACATTAATATCTGCGGTCTGTATTTGTGCAAGGAAAATGTTGGTAATACGTATGTAGCTCAGTTAGAAAACTTCCACCACAAACTTAACCATTTAGTAACCGCGCACCCGTTGGATACATTTATCGTAACTGGTGATTTTAACTTTGGTGGCGATGTAGAATGGCAGCACTCTGACGACAGTCCGGAACTATGCCCTGAGAAAGTATCTATTCGATGTATTTTGGATTTCCTTGACACAATAAATGCGAGTAACCTATCCCAGTTTAATGGTGTGCGTAATGTCAACGGTAGGTTATTAGATCTTGTATTCTCTAATGGTAAAGTCAAAGTGAATGAGTGTGCTGACCCTTTGGCATTGCCTGTCGATGTACACCACAAACCACTAATTATTGACGCTAACTTCGTTGAAGTCCATAAATATATTGAGAAACCTAGTGTAAAATATATATTTTATAAAGGTGATTACCCGGCAATTACTTCTGCACTAGATCTTATAGACTGGAATACATTGTTGTCTGCTGGATCCGTAGATCAAGCTCTCTGCCTTTTCTACCAAAGGCTATATGAGCTAAGGGACTTGTACATTCCCGTTAAACCGCTAAAGAAATCGACACACCCCCCCTGGTATACCAGTGCTTTAATTAAGATATTAAAAGAAAAACAGAAATACCATAATAAATATAAAAATTACGGCAATTTATCGGACTATCACTCTTTTTCTATCTTACGAAGCCGAGTTAAGCAAATAGAGGCGGTTTGTTTTGATGCTTATATGGAAAAAATTGAATCCTCAATCTCCAAAAACCCTAAGTCGTTCTGGTCTTATGTTAAAAGTAAAAGAAGTGGTGACTCATTATCTGCCGTACTGCATTATATGGACCTGTCCGCAGACACCGGCGATGGTATCACTGAGCTATTCTCATCTTACTTTCATTCAACTTTCCAACAACCAGACTCGGCCTCTGATGATCTAGATGCTAATGTAGCCACTAATTCTTCCAGCTCAGTGAACCTGAGTACCGTTAGCGTGTGCCCTGACTTGGTACTCAAGCTACTTAAAGGTCTGGACCTAACTAAGTCTGGTGGGCCGGATCTGATACCCCCAATTTTTATAATCAATTGTGCAATGAGTCTTGTGGAGCCAGTCTGCTTATTGTTTGAACGATCGTTGAGAGAGGGTGTTGTCCCGGAGATATGGAAATCCGCATTCATCACACCTATTTTTAAAAAGGGGAATAAATCGATGATAGAAAATTATCGTCCCATATCTAAACTATGTCTTTTCTCTAAAGTTCTGGAACGAGTGGTACATACGGGAGTTTACTCGGCCATGCAGCGCTATTTAGGCGACGAACAACATGGTTTCCTCAGAAAACGGTCGACTGCTTCCAATTTGGTATTGTCCAACGAATTATTAACTACTGGGATGGATAAACGATGCCAGGTCGATGTTATCTACACGGACTACAGCAAGTGTTTCGACCGAATAGATCACCGTGTGCTTCTCCAGAAGCTTTTGGCTGCAGGAATACACGGTGACCTGTTTCGTTGGTTTTCGTCATATATAGATAATCGAACGCAGGCTGTGGTCCTACGTGGATACATGTCCAGTTGGAAAACAGTCCCATCTGGAGTGCCTCAAGGCTCGATTTTAGGGCCGTTACTGTTTACAATATTTATTTCAGACATAAAGAACTGCTTTACTAATTCAAATATCTTACTATACGCAGATGACATGAAGGTTCTTAAGTCTGTACGTACATTATCTGATAGCGAGCAACTTCAGTCAGACCTTGACAGATTCTTTTCATACTGCAAAATGAATAAGTTACAACTTAACGTATCCAAATGCTTTCACGTAGTATATACGCGCCGGATAACTACTATCGGCTCAGGATATACACTAGATGGTACGTATTTAAGTAAGACTAGCAGTATCAGAGATCTTGGTGTAGTACACGATAGCAAATTACTTTTCGATGGTCACATAGAAAACATTGTCAAGAAAGCATTCAAGGCCCTAGGTTTTATTACTAGAGCTTGCTCTAGCTTTCGGTCTCTAAAACCAGTAAAAGTCCTCTACTGCTCCCTTGTGCGCAGCCACCTTGAGTACGTTTCCCAAGTCTGGAACCCTCAATATGAGATTTACAAATCTTGTATTGAATCCGTTCAGAAGAAATTTTTGCGTTAGGTACTTAGATTTTAAGACAAAGCAGTTCTCAGTAGACTATGAACACCGTTGTAAGCGTTACCATTTCTTACCGTTAAACATGAGACGTAATATTGGTGACATATGTTTTTTGGTAGACATTGCAAATGGCTCGATTGATTGTCCGGAACTACTCAGCAAAATACTTCTTCGCACTAACCAAAATAACCTACGCAGACGACCTCTGCTGCAGGCACCATGCGCATCGACTAATTACGGGCGCAACGCATTCTTCATTCGTAGTGTAAAAGCCTTCAATAGTTTACCATCGCACCTAGAGATCGATCTATTTTGCACCAATGCACACAGTATTAGAAAGATCTTAAACAAGGAATATTTTGGAAGCAGTCATGAATAATTACTAAATAGTTCAACTTCGATATCTAATGTAATGTTACATTATGTGGTTGCTCATATATTATTCTACTGTTTTGACGTTGCACGACTCGACTAATTAATTTTTATTACATTTATAACCAATTTAACCTTTTTTTATCTTGTTTTTTCTCTTGGTTTGCAAGTCGCTGTTAGCGAACATAATCAACGCAAAGTACCTGTGACTAGATGTGTATATGTGGAAGCTTGTAATTAGCAAATTTTCCTACCTACGAATGATTTTTAATTGTGTTATTAGTCTGTAAGCTTTCTGTAAAAATAAATAAATAAAATAAAAATATATGACAATAACTCAAGCCGTAGTGAATAGATACCTGTCAGCAAGGTTAGTAGTGGAGCTTACTGCCTAGGGCGAGCCGGATATACCTACTTAAGTATCGTCACTCGTGGAATCTTCTACACGATGGATCCTTAGGGATCGGCGCAGTCTGGCGAGATGCAGCGCAGAGCATTTTTCGGTGTCAAACTATTATCGACTTTGCTAACTTTTAAATAATATCAAAAATCGCCTTTCGCCTCTAGTCGCTTCAATGCTCTCGGAGACCATGTTGTGTTAATTCATCTTTGATATTATTTAAATGTCAGCAAAGTCGATAATGATTTGGCAGTTAAATATGCTCTGCGCTGAGCCTCGCTAGATCTGCGCCGGCCCAGAAAGGATCCTTAATGCTGGTTCATTTCACTGTGTTCTGACAATTTTTTTGTAAAAAATGGGACTGAGAAAGTATCACGCCGTAATTGTCACGAATAATTAAAGGGTCGTAAGAGCGGACCTCGCTTAAGACGGTTCGGGTTCCAAGAGTTGTTGCCATTTTACATTTGCTAAATACCTAAGGATTACGGTTGCTTTTAGTGCAGAAAAATTCAAAGTACATAGTGCATAATTGTGTTTCCAATCAGCGGTTGAACGAAACAAGACAACCGAACGTTTTGTGTCGGTAGCTGGTAACACTGGACAATGTTGATAAAGGAGAGTAGTCGTCAAGATGAATTAACGTACCCGACGTTATAAAAACACTAGTCATTTGACGGAGCAGACGAGTCACACCAATAATTCAGCCCTCATCTAGCTGTCTCCCTCCCAGTCCTCCCGCCAGCAACGCCCTAAACCGAGGTCTGAGTCCCATTAGGAGTCGCCCTTAGTGCTGTTGTTGCTAGTAGTTATGATTTTAGCAGCAGTAGTAGTAGTAGTTAGCTTAGGTTAAGTATTTCCTCGTCTCCATTGGTTGGAGACCCTTCAGGTCTCGCCAATAACTGCCCAGTTACGTAGAAACGGTCCGCAAGACCATCTACAAGAAGTCGAATAGAAAAAAAAAACAAAATAACGGAGCAGAGGATTCTATGTCGAACCGCCGTAGAAGTCTGACTTTTTCTATCTGATTATCTTGTCCTTATTTTCTGATCTTGTGAACACTATTATATTATGAACTAGCTTCTGTAAATAACCACTAACCCAAATATAAGTACTCTTTAGTAGAGAGTCTATGTTGGTTTTATTTACTATTTAAACCATGTTTGTAATCCTGACAGACCGATATTAGCTATAGAGTGCGCGCAAGATAACTCTGCGCGCGACGGAGGGCGTGCTAAATGTTGCCATGATCGCAAAAATACAAAGTCCTACTTTTTAAGGAAAAGTAATATATTCGTGAGCATTAAAATTGGGCAGCCCTCTTGCGGTTTATTATATTTTAATTGAGCTCAGTTATGTTCGTTTAAATTTACTACCTATCAATTAAATTAATTAGTATTTTTACGTAATTTGCAAAGCAAAAGAACTAAGCTGATAAATGTGGCATGAGTGAATAAGAATGCATTATGATTATTATTGTCTGATGGGGTAGTCTTTATTATTATATTTTCTTTTATTCCTAAAATCAGGTAGATCTAGTGACAAAGTTAATAAAACGGCAACACTATGGCGGACCATGATTAGTTCCGAATTTGGCCGCGCGCAGAGTTATCTTGCGCGCATTCTAACTGTAATGATAGATTCACCCCTACACGATTCTATAGCTGTCATTTGTTGGATACACTAGAAAAATGATATAAGCTAAGAGAAATTATCTAGACACATCAAAATTTTTAAAAACAGTAGCCGCAAAAAAATTTTAATTTTCTGAAAAATTCTGTTATTAAACTAGCTGAAAACCATATAAAAGATAATGATATATGTAGGCCGTAGGCTGCGCCCAGAAGTACTAATTTTCGTTTTAAATTCTATCTATCGGAAAGATCTGTTCTCAAAGGAAATACTTGGAACGGAGATATTATAACGTAGTAATAGAGTAAAATGAAACGACTTGGCTTCAGAAAAATATATGGGTTTCCGGATAGAGGATTTATTGGTTGCCTGTTTACTATTTTGCTCTTGTACAGTCGCGGAATAAAAATGTTATACACCTTAAGGTCTATTTTTGCTTGCACAGTGCAAGAAATGAACTATTTTACCGACTACGTACTACGACAAGTAATGCCATTCTATTTAATCATCGATTTGATTGATGTCGTGGTTTTAACAACAAAACTCCTTAAATCAAATCAAAGACATTACATCGCACTAATACGTCATAATGGAGGAAAAAGACAATTTTGATCTTTGCTACCCAATAATTGAACATAATTTTCCATGCATTGGTCTTTTCCGTTCAACAGTTTGAAAAGGTAACATGTGCCCGCGATGTGGGAAAGGAATGGATTTGAAAACTGACGAACCTTATCATTCCCCTACTGTACTTACCTATAATTTAGAGTTTACATAGAAACAAAATTTACTTATATTATACCGTTAAGATAAAATCGAATAAGTGAAGTCCTAAACTCTAAATTAACTTGATTATTTCAACGTAATTTACTTTGAATGAATACCTCATAGTGTGATGTTGTTGGCAATTTGTTTTCTTTGCACAAAAACTCTTTAATTTCTTTGTAAAATTAAAAACAACATAAAAATCTCATACTCAACGCCATCTAGTGAGGTATTTTGAACCGCGTGGTATGCAAAAAAATCATAGGTTCAATTTTACTGGTAAATTATACTGAACACATTTAATATTATAAAATACGTACAGATTTTACTATATTTAAAACTTTCTAGTCATTTTATGGCCATGTTCTGGCTCGATTCTCTCGTATCTGAATGTCTTCACCAGACGACGTTATTGTAAAAGTTTTCTGCCTACGAGTTCTTAAACATAATTTTAAAACGGCCGAAATATTAGATTGGGATGTCTGCCCATTTTATTGCTACCTACTGAACTTTATAGGCGTGAAGTTTTTACTTTTTATTGGGTAATAAAAATCGAAACATAAAATAAATATCACCCTTGTAAACACCACTCTCTGCACACCAGTCAATAAAAATGTACGACATCGACATAGTATTAAGATGGTTTATCGAGAAGTTGGATTATGTAAAGAAAAAAAGCTACCCAAAGCTTTTCTGACAAAAAATAAATCCCTTTCACCTATTATGTAAAATTTTGATATACACAAACGGATGACTCATAGGCCTGTATTACTAACAGGTCTCATTTGAGAGATCCCTCTTAGAAGTTTTAACACGACGTGAGAAGATTTTTTTCTTTTTTCAAATGTTTGGAATTCTTCTTGATGGTAGCTGCTGTTGGAAGATCTCTTCTTCAGGTCTTGCCAATAACTGCCCAATTACGTAGGAACGATCCACAAGACCATCTACAAGAAGTCCAATAGAAAAAGAAAAAAAGGAAGATCTCTTCAATGAGAGATGTAGATTAATTAATACGAGCCTGTAGTGAAACACCATGCCGAAATTACGCAGCCGAACTTCGGCGTAATTACGCCTGTAATGTTCTTTATATTAGCAAGACTCGACGTAATTTCAACCGTAATTTAAAAATCATTCCATGTGTAATCATACCGATAGATCGGTTGTGTTATTTGGGCATAGTTTGTTGCTACACTTTTCAATGAAATGTAACCTAAATAAATGATACCTACCGCTTTTTAGTTCCAGGACACTATCGAACAGCCGTGTAAGTATTTAAGTGCTGTAGATAGGGAACACGACTGGCATCATGTCTGACCCAAATAGGCTCTATTCGGGCCGGTGCCAAAGTGCGATTCCTACATACATCGATGTAGGTATAAAAGTTTTGTTACAGAACATAGATTGGCTGAGAATGTTCTTTCTATGCAGGATTAATGGATGCCCATCACAGATTGGAGCGAATTTAAGTCAAATGAAAGCAGTCGTGAAACTCGTGAACGTTCGTTAAAAAAACTCGGTATCCTTGTCATTATTATCACGTTTTGACAGCCCTTAGATTCAGAACCATTTCTATTTACAGTTGTCGGCCAATTCGGTTTGTTACTTCGTGTTTTGTTTGACAAAAGCGAGGTAATAAACCGAATTGATCGACAACTAACTTAACAAATGATGTGGAAGCGTTGAACGGCTGGTTCGTTCCGAAACGGTCACTAACCCTTTTTATTATTTTTCGGTTTGGCATATTTTATTTATTTAACATTATTTATAACACCTATATACTTAACACATAATTATAATGAACTACCTATTTTTTGTTTTTTTTCCTATTCGACTCTTGTAGATGGTCTTGCGGACCTTTCCTACGTAACCAGGCTATTATTGGCGAGACCAGAAGGGTCTCCGAACCAATATCTAAAACTAACTGCCTAATGAACTACCTACCTATTGTTTTTATATTTATTTGTGTCGTTATTGCCCGTGGCATCACTACGGCCTTATCTAAAAACCAGCGTTGCGACATTTTGTTTTTTTGTTTAAATGTCGCAGCATTATGCTGAGATAGGAGCCTTTTTGACCTCGTGCAGGTTGTTTAATTATTGTTATATTTTGATGTTTTATTTTTTTGTAAATGGTTTTATTTCTGTAACTGCCTGTGCGAGTATAGAATAAATATTTTTTCTTTCTTTCTTTCTTAAATGGTTCTGAATCGGAGGGCAAACTTGATGATGGCAATTATGTTGTTATACGTGCACAGGAAAATGGTGCTGATAATCGTCCTGACAAAATCATGTGTCCTTATTGTATAGAGTGGCCCTTCTGAATATTTTTATTTTATGACTCTTATCACTTTCTCGTAAAGGTTAAGGATATCATCGTCATCATGACATCATAAATAACATTTATCACAGTGACGTGTTATATACATGTGTGTCAATATTTGTTAGGACCTTGTGCAAAGTTATCGGGGTATTTAATTAAGTTATTGAAACGTGACATCACTGTAACCAACCAAGTCTATTGCAGTACATTGCTGGACGCCTCTGCCTTCTGCATCCAGTCTAACTACCCCCTTCAGCCCGACAATCCATCTCCCTAGGTAATCGTCTTCTAGTCTCGTGACGGCGCAAGCTATATAAGAATAGCTGATGCCGTGGTATAAAGATTAATCAATCAGAAAAGTTGGTAGCGGAGCTGACTGTCCCAGGGTGCGCCAGACGTACTTAAGTATCGCCACGCGTTGAGGTAACGGTATATCTTTACATATTATAAAACAAAGTCGCTCCCGCTGTCTGTACGCTTAGATCTTTTAAACTACGCAACGGATTTTAATGCAGTTTTCAGTAATAGATAGAGTGATCCAAGAGGAAGGTTTATATGCCCCACATTAGTATCTACATTGCACCCGTGCGAAGCCGGGGCGGGTTGCTAGTTTATTATAAACGAATGATTGAAAACATTGCTGAATTCGTTCTGCCTAGTCTTTTCCCAACTATACTGGGGTCGGTTTCCAGTCTAACCAGATGCGGCTGAATGCCAGTATTTTACATGGAGCGACTGCCGTCAGTCCGAAACCCAGTTACTGGACAATTCCGGTATCCTAAGCTGCCTGAGTAAAAATATTATTAACTAAAAAATTTTTCTAGCTCAACCACAAACAAAGGTTTCGTACTGAACTGCCAGGTTTGCGGTGAATGCAATAGCGAATCCTGTGATCTTGGCTATAGTTCCTCGGAGGAGCACATTAGTGGTTTTAGTCGTTAAGCGTCCGAAATAACCTTTCACCTTCCCCGGGGCGGAGGTACCTACCCATGAGAATATAACCACATTAAAAAAAACGTACTGACTGACAAAGACCAGCTAACATAAAATACTCTTTTATGATCTATGGCCAAAATATTGATCGTTGATTGTTCTTAAACGTGCTTGTCAAAAAATGAGGGCGTCGCGATACTTCTGGCAGGTGTGTAGCACCGAAAAAAAAGAAAAAGAAAAGCTGGCCCAATCAAACCGATCGAATCGACGAGTTAGGAAGGTCTGCCATCGCGAGATCGCCACGCAACAGCCGCTCTCACACCCATATCGCCGCATTAGATGTGTCACATCAAAAACCTCAATCTTTTTACACGCAGCAAAAAGGCAAGTAAGTAACATTTCAGCTCGAAATCCCGTTTTCCGTTAGCATTTAAGTAAAATGTCACTCAAAAACCCCGAATCTTGGTAAAATGGGACAAGGGACTATTTCAGTATTGTTCGTACAAAGCTTTTATAAACTACAGGAATAATTCTCTCCTCTACCGTGATGTTATCTTTTGTTTTGATTTATAGAGAAAATTTTGGGTTTAGAATTCAGCTTTGAATTAGTTTATTGTTCAGTTATGATGTGGGTAAACTTTCTCGAATACTTTATGGTTCGATACTGTTATTGTTAAGATGTTTTACTACCTCGTTGGTCTAGTGGTGGCAAGCGCAACTGCTGATCGTTAAGTCCTGGTTTCGATCCCTGCCGGGGTTGCGGTGCATGCTTTTGCGAATCCCGCGACCCCGGCCGAACGGTCAGGATGAAGAACACCTTTGGTTTTTAGCTGGTAAGAGTCCGGCAGATCGCCTTCCCCGGGCGAGGGACATCCATGAGGATTTTCCAAAGAAAGAAAAAAAAAGGTCCTGGGTTCGATCCCCAAGTTGGGCAAAGTGTTATTGGGGTTTCCCACGTGGAATTCCTCAGTAGCAGACCGGAGTTTGGATTTCTGCCCAGTTGATGGCAATAGGCTCGCCCCCTACTACATGTGACTTAAACGTAATGGCGCAATGAGGGTGTTGCTATACGTATACAATTCTGCCCAACCCTTCGGCAAATACAGGCGTGATGTTATGTTTATATTTTACAATAAATACTACTAATATATAGGTTGATGTCAATACATAGGTTTCCACAATTTGCCGTATATTTTTTTTACTCTATTTGTCGCGTCTTCATTACTCTTTACGTGAGTATGGAAGTCTGATAAGTACCTCCTATCTTTGTACTTCCTTTATTCAACATAAAATGGTGTTTTATGCGAGAGTGTCAGAGATACTTTTCTATCATTTTCAGAGGAAATATTAAATGAACCATTTATAACTTGTAAATTATTATTTACAGAAAACTGACGACTAAAGAAGCCTGTGTCAATAGTGGAACTCTGAAGTTTTACTAGATATTTTATCGTACGAAGACTCCTGCGATATCGTTCATTTTGACTAGAGATCTTCCACTCCGTAGTACATCCATTGATGATCGTACGTGATAAGATCTATAAGGATCCAAAGGGAGCAAATACCTCAATTACTTCTATAACATTCTACTTTTTACGACCAACTGGCTTTTGGCCAAATACTCAAAAGTTACTCAATTTTAAGTGACCGTTAAGTCTCGTGCTGTCACTGTCACTTTAAGGCAAAGTGACAGTGACAGCACGAAGTTTATGGCAACTTAAAATTGAGCAGCGTTTGAGTATTTGGCCATTTGTGTCTTTTTTATACATAAAGTTAAACGATATACCTATGTTCCTAAAGTCGCTAGTCATTTTCAAGATTAAATTCAAGGTAGATCTCGTTTTTCGTTCAGACTTTATGTTCGCGACAGTACCTTAGGGAAGACAAGTTTAAATAAATGACTTTTAACCTTTCTTTCCCAGTTCTGTTTGAATAATCCCTGTAGCGTTACAAATGGGTTAGTTCAATCTTTAGTGTTCTATTCTAGGACATAATTATTTCGTCTCAGCATTGAGCTGGGAGTACACAATGCCTGTAGCTTGCACGTGCTTGTATGCCATTGTGCAAGCTACTGGCATGTGTATTCCCGGCTTTAAGCTGTGAGTAGAAAATGTTGTAAGTACAGCAAGGGAATGAAAAGATTCGTCAGTTTTACAATTCATTCCTTTCCAACATCTCGAGCACATGTTACTTTTTCAAACTATTGAACGGAACAGACCAATGAATAGAACATTATTTTAAATTATTTAGTAGCAAAGATTAAAATTGTCTTTTGCCTCCGTATGACGTAGGAGTGCCATGTAATGTCTTTGAATTAATTTAAGTAGTTGTGTTGTAAAAACCCCATGAAAACCACGACATCAATCAAATCGATGATTAAATAAATTGGCATTACTTCTTGTGTTCTCACTTCTATAATGTTGGCAATACGTAGTCGGTAAAATAGTTCGTTTCTTGGACTGTGCAAGCAACAATTGACCTTAAGGTGCATAACCTTTTCATTCCTCTACTGTACTATAGGATATGGATTTTTCCAAGAATTCGATGCGGAATGTCGAATTATATCACCATCGGTAAGGTTGCTGTTTAGTGATAGCCTATCACATAAACGCTTGCCTTCCTTACAGGCGGGTATGAGTTTGATCTGCACCTTTGATTTTTCGAATTCATGTGTGGATCTGAATTTTATTATAACTTGCGTTAAAAATATTGTGAGGAAACCTACACATCTGAAGGGCTCCAAAAAAATCTCGATTGTGTGTAGTCCGCCAACCCGCACCAGATAAGTGGGCGTGGAGGACTAAGTTCTAAACGCTTCTCAATCTTAGAAGAGGCCTGTTCCCAGCTGTGGGCCAGTAATGCGCTGATAATAGTTGCTATGTAGAAAAATCTTACTTACGATACCAGAATATTGAGGCTTCTGCATACAAAACAGCTTAATCCTATATTCAAAAGTGGTTTTTCCAATCTGAAATTAAATAAACATGATATATTGTCTAAACATCTTGTGACTTGATGTTAATATATAGTCACGATGACAATAATGACTATACGGTATTGTCCTATCGAATTATCTAGTGAGATAAAATCTTGATAGTAACTTTAGGTGAAAGTATTTGGAATGACATCAAAGGTTAAGGACGTATTGACATTCAGTTGTACTTGTTAAGGTTGAGAGAAGACCTCTTTAATAATGTCTTGGAAATCGTCACTGTTCTGCCTAGCTTTTTTCCAACTATATTTTGGTCTGCTTACAGTCTAACTAGATACAGCTGAATACCAGCATTTTATACGGATCGACTGCCACCAGACCTCCGCAACCCAGTTACTGGGCAATGTCGATATCCTAAGATTAGACCAGTTGTCAGACTTTCGGGCTTCTGACTTCCCGTCACGACTGTCATAGGTATTCGTATGACACCTGGGACCGACTGTTTAACGTGCTCTCTGAGGTACGGAGAGGTCTCGAAGTGTAACGAATGGTCACCCATCCACAGACTGACCGCGACAAGCGCAGCAAATCGTACGACCTGCGCGGTTGCAAATTAGCCACGAGCCCCTTTCAAGCCACTATTCATAAAATAATAGACCTCGCTCAAGTTGCGCCACAACAGATGTGTCGGTAGCTAGTAGTATTGGGCAACGTATAGGAGATAAAGGGGTTATAAAAGCAGTACCCCTAGTAAGAGTTTGCAAATTACTAAAAAGACTATAGTTTTTGTGACCACACTAAACAGAATAATATATTTGTCACTTTTTCTTATGGGTGTGTAAGGGAGATAGAGTTTAGCGAGCTCACGAAAACTATTGCCGTTTTCGTAATTTGTAAACTTTAAGTACTTTTACTAGGGGCACTGTTGTGTTACTTCCACGAGTGATGGTACTCAAGTAGATACATCCGGCGCACTCTGCGCAGTCAGCCCCGCTACCATCCTTGCTGACTGGCTAATCTTCACTACGACATGATCAATTCCCGTACAGCTTGTGTCGAGAACAAGAGAAGAACTGTTGTCATTTTGACGGAGATCTCTCTCTGTGTCGATCAGCTGAAGAAGTCTGACCTTTACTATACAACCTAGCCTAGACGTTTTGAATTTTAAACAAGCATGAATACTGTAATAAATTATTTTCGACCTTTTACTAACTAAAGTCAACTCTTTTTACTAAAACCTGCATTTTAAAACATTTTATTCAAGCCTACATTTGAATTCTAAAGGAATTTCGCATGTCAATTTGCGAATTAAATTGTAAGTGCTCACGTCATGTAGGTAGGTACCTAATACGAGATATGAGATTACTTGTAACGAATTTATTAACGCGAGCTTTTTAAGATTATATTTTTCAAAGAATTCTGTAAAAAAAGTGATTTTAAATAACGTTTTCAGCTATAATGTATGCGTGAGTAATTTTAATAGCTATTTAACATCTTTATCGTAGAAGCGATAATGTATGATTGTACTCAGGTGTCAATAACAACGATACATGGCGTTACTTGGTTAGGTATCGTGGTATCGTATAATTTTATATGCTTGACAAAGTTAGAACTTATATTATCATGTTGCAACAGGACAATTTTGTTCTAGAAAAGAAGTAATTTCCTAAGCATTTTTTATTTACATTAAATTAAAAAAGAAAACACTAATTAGTATTTTCTTTTTCAATGCAACAGTATTTTTTACGCAAATGGCCAGTTGCATTTTGAATAAGGTAAAAGGTAAGCTCAAAAAATAAATTAAGCCATTGTTACATGAATATTAAATAAATAAAAATAACTGTTGATTTTCGCATGCTTAAAAATAATGTCACTATAAAACAGCTGCATTTTTTAAAATTTTATTCAGTTGAAGAAAATTTTGTTTATTTCATGTAGAAATAGGTATGTAATGTTTCAAAGAGAAATACAACAATAATAATTGTCACTTCAGAACACGCATGTGATGTACAAAAATGCATAAGTATTTGATCTACAAACATACATTTTTCGTAATTATCCGGAATAATTAAAATATTTACCTAATTAGCTATGCAATCTCAAATAATCTAAAACAGCAGCTTACGGGTTTTTACATAGTTTTGTAATATTTACTCAAACAAAACGTCGAATTTTGACTAGAACTATTGCTGGGTAATGTTAGTCACTCCATTGTATTTGCAGACAGATAATAGAGCATTGAACTAAGTGATCATCTAAATAAACATCAGACATATATCCAAGATAACAAATCGTATATTTATTAGAGATTTTCTTTTATAATTGTTTAATAATAACAATCTACAAATATAACATACCCATACTCTTGTTTATTTACATAAATTTATTTATAAACATTGCACTCAATCCTTTTATCGTTGGCACCTTTGACAGTCTGTCCTCTGTTGAAATAAATATAATTATGGCTCTGTTCAAAATAACATACCCGTAAAATGGAGGTATTTGAAAGTTACGGGGCTCATTTTATAAATACCTATGGCTTTCATGGAGATTTTTCCACATATTTTTAAAACTATCAACAATTTTAAATATTGAAATATTATAATTTTCTTGGACTCGGGATCGGGATCCTCTATACGGTCCCGAGTCCGGCCAAGCACTCTACTGTGTTCCGTCGTGTGCATGTGAGAACCAGAGGAGTATAGGGGTATCCCTCTACATCTCTGTTCCTTGGATTTGTGTGCCCCGTCTTAGACCCTGTCTGCACTTACCATTAGGTGAAACTAGGCTCAAACGCGACCAAGTAAAGAATTTAAAAAAATACAAGTTTAGTCGGAAAGGGGGTACTAAGCCGCGGGCCACCTAATGCATCACTGATGATTGTTTTAAAGAAAGTGTTTAAATTTCTAAATTTGGTAAAAAGAAACATGCAAAATGATTTTTATTTTAGTTTTTTCAAAAATTCTCCATCCCTGCTTTCGTTACGAATTCAGAAAATGGAGCTTTATACCGTGATCCCAAATATGACCTAAAATGTAAACACAGATGATCATAGCTGAGTCATCATCATCATCATCCTCCTGCCCTTATCCCAACTTATTTGGGGTCGGCGCAGTATGTCTTCTTATTCCATACATCTCTATTAGCCGTCATTTCAGTAGTCACCCCCTTTCTAGCCTATCATCATCTTCACACTATCCATCCATCGCTTCTTTGGTCTTCCTCTACTCTTATAACCATCCATATTCATACTCAATACTTTCCTCACGACATGTTCCTCGTTCCTCCGCATCATATTGCACTGCTAAATCAATACTGTATCAACTCAAAATTTGATCAATTTGAGATAATTCTTTTATTTTATTTTTTAAAAACGTTGCCGCACACTTGGATTTCTCCTGTATCGTGGGTGCGTTTACAAACACAAATCTTCACACGTAATTCATTTCATTCACTTCAATTGTAATATATAACAGGAAGTAAGTAATCAGTTTTCTGTCGATTCTGAGAAAAGCTTCATTTTGAGTTAATACACTATTAACCTAGCAGTGCGATATGATCGCATTAATGATCATAGCTGAGTATAGATAGAATTTAGCGATTTTTTAGGATATTTTTGAACAGCTATCTGTCTAAAACTAATGAATTTTGGGGAAAGTTGTAGAACAAAAGTTATCCATTATTATAGGTACTTTAACACCCTGTTGGCTTAATACACCCTTTCCGACTAACCTTGTACAATAACATTAAAATCGTAATGGTGCGTCCAGACCTGACGAACGCGCCGCGAATGCGCCGCTGCATTTCATGTTCGTACGAAGCTCGCGCGCCGTCCGCGCGCCGCTCGCGCGCAAGCTACGCGCCGTACGCGAGCGGCGCAGGTGGTGCGCGCGTGCCGCTCGTGGAACCTACCACCAACGTCTTCGGTTTTTCCTTTTAGTTTTTGTCAGTAATAAAATAGCCGATGCTGCAGCAATTATGCTAACGGCAGTCGTATGGTCCGACATCTTCGGAAGCAAATTCACAACTGAGGCTCATAGTTCAAATGCGAAAGAAGCTATGTGCGCACGAGCGGCGCGCGAGCCGCGCGCGCCCCATTCGAGCCTTGCCGGAGTTGCACTAGAGCGGCGCACCAAACGTACGCTGTAACTGCACGCGAGTAGTACGCGTGCAGTTCGCAAGCGGCTCGCGAGCGGCGTATTCGCGGCGCATTCGGCAGGTCTGGACGCTGCATAACAGTACCTGTAATCGTAATGGTTTGAGAAGCACGTTCGTTAACTGATCTCCTATTAGCCCCGTAGTTTTCAAATTCAATTTTACGATACTCTCCACATTTAAGATTTCGGAACTACCATCCATTATAAGCTATTCATTTCAATTCCTATAACACCCTTCTATAAACTACATAATTGCCATACCGATAGGTTTTATTTCGTTTCTGTTAAGGCAAACTTGCATCTGCAAGGAAACTGTTCCGATCCTAGTTAATTAAATAGTTCGTTCAAGAAATAGAATTAAAGAAATTGGAAGCGTTTACTTCTAATTAACCATTTCAATATAACCGTTGAAGGTATTAGTGCTGAATACAGAGTTTTTCCCAGCTACCATTTCCCGCTTTTACAACCTCTGAATCTCTGTTTTTTTAATCAAAGAATGCCAAGTAACCTGAAATTTCAGTCTTTTCCTCCGGTTATTTTAAATGCAACCTTGGCGAGATTTGAAAGTAGACACGTTCTTTTAGTTTGTATGTAATGCTTAAACCATAGATAAAAATAGATAACTGGATTTTAAATTAAGTATCTAGTCTTATGCACGGTTCTTATGGCCAAAAACGAATCGTTTTTCTTACCAATGGTGGCGTTTTCTATTATCAAACTATACAGGGTGTAAACGAAATCATGTAATTCCTTCAAACCTCGTGATGTACTGCTGATATAGATTAAATCTGCACGGGATACTTTTGGATTCAATAATAAAAAAAATACAAGAAGTAAACATGTGTTTTTATCGTGAGGGGTTTTAGCGCCCCGAGCGAATTGCGCGGCTATCGCTCACCGCGAGGTCACGCTAAAATGCCTCACGTTAAGAGCACATGTTTACTTCTTGTAATTTTTTGTTGTTTATTAAATCCAAATGTATCCCGTGCGGGGTTAATCTATGTCAGCAGTACATCACGAGGTTTGAAGGAATTACATGATTTCGTTTACACCCTGTATACATATTATAAGGAGAATTGTAAGCTAATTTTACAGTTGATAGCTACTAACGTATGGGAGGGTCTACTATATAAAGCTATGGGGCCTTTACTTCATTATTGATAAAGATACCACAGTCTTAATTTTACCTAATGACGCTCTCTGTAAATCTAATTGGCAATTTTCAAGCTATGAAATATCATCAGATCAAGCTATGATCTTCATCAGATCTTCAGATAATTTGTTTAAACTTACTATAAATATAACAATAACTAGAACTAAAACCGAGATACTTCATTGGTCTTTGCGAATTCTTCTTTTTTACTGGGATCCGTGACGATGCCTCTCATTCTTCGCCGCGCCAGTATGTAAAGTAGTCTGTGAAAAATACAGTAAGTCTTAAAATGCAAATCACAAGTCATTTATTAACTTAATAATACCTGTCTTTTCTTAGCACGGTCTCGGGTGTCATAAGAATTCCTATGGCAGTCGTTACGGGTAGTCAGAAGCCCGAAGTCTGTCAACCGGTCTAACCTTAGAATATCGGCATTGCCCAGTAACTGGATTGCGAAGGTTTGATGGCAGTCGCTCCGTGTAAAATACTCGTATTCAGCCGCATCTGGTTAGACTGGAAGCTGACCCCAACATAGTTGGGAAAAGGCTAGGAGGAAGACTTGTTAAGAGAATCGACACCAGTACCAAATATTTCACTGGTTTGGTTAATAGACATATTCCATACCAATCGAAAGTGTGAAGCCTATAGAATATGCAAACGTTAGGTTGACTATTTTTTTCCCGTCACAACTCTTGGGTAGGCAGGTATAAAGTGTTTATACCTGCCTACCAAAGAGTTGCGTAGAGTTGTGTAATACTTTTCATCCATTAACCAGCTCGGTGAAGGTCGTTCTATAGTGGGATCCTATACGATTCATTTTCTTGTAATTTGCTAGTAGCAATGTTGACATTCTCCAGGATTGAATTCAGACCTCAGACGAGTGTACTAGCTTTTTATTAACAATATTTTATACAATAAGTTCAGTGTCTATTTCTATAAATACTTGTGAGGTAAAGCGACTCTCATACTCCTCGTTGTTACAAACTATTTAGTTATTATTCCGTTCGAGAAAAATGACAGTGTTATCTGTTTAACCCGCATGCATGTTACATAACTTAGGTAAACAATACTATTTCAGTTTAGTCCGAAATAATGAATGAATAATACAATGAAAACAATTTGAACTGCATAGGTTATCTATATGCATTTATATGATAAGTAAGATAAGGTATATTTTAAATATTGAACGTAATTATCTTTGTAGTAAAAAATGAAGATATTTTTTTAAAGGTTCCACAAAAGTCACTGATTTTTCAATGCCTAAAGCACTGCGACATAAAGCATGTGATTTATTTTCTGAAACCAGTCTTATCTTGCTACTATCAGCGAGGCACGTGGTAGTAATATTATTTGATTCTTTATCTAAAGAAAATAAATCCAAAAACCTATTTGGACCTTTTTTCAGGCACGTCATTATCGGTTCTGAAAATAATCTGAGAGCGATTTAAAGTTTCAATCAATGTCACTGCTACAGAGGTACCTCTATACAAATATAATACAAAGGTACTTCTATACAAATATAAGACAAAGGTACCTTTGGTATATAAAATCGAAATTTAGGTAACAAATGATATGGTAAACTTCAACTTTGGTGTGATAGCTTAGTGGTGTGACCATCGGACTTCCAAGTCATAGGTCTTGAGTTCGAACCCAAGGCACGCACCTCTGACTTTACGGATTCAAAATTCTTTTTTAAAAATGGCGAAGGAAAACATCATGAGGAAACCGACATGCCTGAGAGATATTTCTCGTCGGCATGTGAAGCCAAGTCCGAGGCCCATGGGTGGCTTAAATTCTGACACCAGGTTATTCACTAACCACACGAAAAAAAGAAGACTTTGGTGATAGTAACATACATCATAGGTATGACGATAAAAGCAAGTACAACTTGTTTTGTTTCAATGACTCGTAGATAACAGAAAAAGAACAAAGAAATACCTACGTATTGCTTAACTTCGGTCTACCTGTTTACCTATCTTCTTATCCATCATAACATCATATTTTTCATTATAATTCCTGCGTACTTTATAAAGAAAACAACAGTGTAACCACCTCTTTCAAAATTAAGATAAGATTTCTTGTAATTTCTGGTATCAATTGCATACTAACAGGACATCTCTATTGTTTATTATTAAACAAAGCATATTATTATAATGAAATAATAATTGTTTCATTAGGACCACATATAAGAGGCCAATTCTACTAATGATATTGTTTAAAATGGTTATCAAAGTGCAGCTGAACCACGGCCATTTGATTTTTTTAACAGTTCCGAACGCAACATAGATACCTTTCGCCTAGCCACATCGCCAATTAAATCATTGCTACCTGCAATGTACTGTCTAGCCTTTTCTCAACTATGTTGGGGTCAGCTTTCAGTCTAACCAGATGCGGCTGAAAACCAGTATTTTACACGAAGCGACTGCCATCGGACCTTCGCAACCCAGTAACTGGGCAATGCCGAGTTTCGGGGCTTTATGACTTCCCGTAACAATTGCCATATGTATTTGTATGACACCCGGGATCGACTATTTAACATGCTCTCCGAGGCACGGAGGAGTCTCGACGTGTAACGAAAGGTCACTCATCCACAGACTGACCGCGGCAAGCGCAGCTTAACCTCGCAAATCGTATGATCTGCGCGGTTGGTAATTAGCCACGAGCCCCTCACCGCTACCTGCAATGAAAATAGTTAAAAAAACAAAACTTACGCGAATATTCCCAAAGCAACCACTGTCAAGGCGGCATCGAACATATAGAAGGCACCAGGGAAGTTGTCGATCGTCATCATATAGATGTAGCTCGTTGCCGGCATGTATATCGAAGGCGCTATCGCTTCTGTCACTCCTAGGAGGGCACTCAGTTTTGCTGAAAGAGAAAGAGGATTGCTGATTAGAAAAGACTACCAATAGTGTGCCCTGTGGGCTGTGGTCCATTGCCCAAGAATGTACCAAACATTTCATCCATGGGTGTCGATAGGGTTTTATGTCGCAGTGAGCTATTTAATAGGTTTATAATTGACGATTTTGCAGCGTTGGGTTTTAGTACCTACATATTTTATTTAAATTAAGCGATGGTAGAAATATAGGGGAGTTTGGCAGTACAACTGTCTGCCAAAATTTTGTTTTCCTAAACGCTGCAGACATTAGACGTAACTCTGCACAAAAAATTATACTACAACATACATATTTTACGACAATTACAGAAGCAAATAAGGTGACCTGTTTCCAAGCGGGCCCACTCCAAAAATTCCATGTCGTATAAAGACTTCAAGTTCATGATTGTTGAAGCGAAAACTTCGCAAAGTCAACAGGACCCAAACAAACAATTTCTAATTTCCACGTTTCTCCTGATTCATTTAGTGGGTACGCTAACGCGAAGAAAATTTTCGCAAAAACAAATCCTCTGACGCAATAGCAACAGGTGCTAATCCTTTGAACAGGCTTTTCTACCACATATAAACTGCTATTCTTGCCCTTTTGGCAATTTTTGTCTTATCAAGCCGTTACGTTTTATAGAGCAATTTCTTCCGCCATTTATTTTGTGTAAATGCTTTCAGTCGGCTTGCTTCAAGAAAAAAAAACAATCAAAGCAGCTCCACGGATTTTCTGTTACAAGACATTACGAGGTGAAGTCTATAAGTCCAATTCAATTAAGGTATTACGGTTGTTTCAATAACTAAACCTTCAGTTCGTAGTATTAGATCTTGAATGTTTCTAGGAAACTGAAAAATACGTTCCTACCATCTAGTACATATAAGGGAGGACATAAGCAGCTTACCTCTCCTGCACATTATGATTGATTAAGAATTTTAAAATAAGACTTGAAAGACTTGAAATGTATAAAAAATGTAAAGTATCTTACCAACTTCCTCTGTGGGGACACTCTTAGTGGCTATAGACCTGAGAGCAGTTAGGCCTGTGTGGCTAAAAATGTTCAATAGTGGAGCCGTATAGTACCACGGCCTCGTTGGCGCGAACGCAAGCATGAGACAGCTAGCTATCCTGCTCAATCCAGCTAGGGCCCCGATAGCGCTGTCCTGCACGTGCATCCTTTTACTGAGTACTGATATGCAGAAAACTGTGCCTGGAGAAGAAAAAATAATGGTTTTATGCTTCATTTGGATGTCATGGGGTATTTAATTAGCAAAGTCGAAAGTTGTGGCATACCAGCATGGAGTCATGAGCTGTATCGAATACCTATACATCATGTACCCAGTTTTTTTGTTTATTCTAATTCAATATTTTTGTTTAAAAATAGTTTTAGCCTGGGATTTAAGTAAAGTGTGTTTTTTCTCTTTGCTTCTTATAAAATGATGACCTGGCATCATTGAGGGGCTCGTGTGGCTACCAACCGCTTGCCGCGGTCAGTTCGTAGATGGGTGACCGTTCCTCGAATCGAGACCTCTTCGTGCCTCGTCGTTAAATCGTCGGTCCTTTGTGGCATAAGAATACCTATGACAGTAATTACGGGTAGTCAAAAGTCTTTTTTTTTTTTTCGTTGGAATGTCCTCATGGATGTCCCTCACCCGGGGATGGCGAGGGGGTCTGCCGGACTCTTACCGGCTAAAAACCAACGGTGTTCCTTCTCCTGACCGTACGGCCGGGGTCGCGGGATTCGCAAAAGCATGCACCGCAACCCCGGCAGGTCCCGGTTCGTCAAACCATGGCGGACCTCTCCTTTGTGAGGACTTGCCCCACGTCCTCCTGAGAAGCGCGCACGGAACACAACTCGCCGCCTTCTCGGGCCTGTTACTGGTCGGGCGGCGAGTCCCCTAACCCGCCGCCCAGGTAGTCAAAAGCCTGAAAGTCTGACAACCGGTCTAACCTTAAGATATGGGTATTGCCCAATTTCTGGGTTGCGGAGGTCTGATGGCAGTCGTACCGTGTAAAATGCTGGTATCTAGCCGCATCTGGTTATACTGGAAGCTGACCCCAACATAGGAAAAAGCTATGCAGAACAAGAACTGTGGTTTTTTTTTATTTGTTACTAGGCCTGCGTTTGGCCGCCATCTCGCCTGATGTTAAGCGATGATGCGGTCTACGATGGAGCACGCTTGCCCAGAAGAAACCGATTCACTAGTGACTTGAAGACACTCAGATTGTAACTGTCGGGGAACACCCACTCGGGCAGCGCATTCCACTGTTTGGCGGTTTTCACAATGAAAGTGGAATCAAAACGCTCCGTTCGGGTTTTTGGTATATCAACCATGAACCGATGGCGCTTTTTCGTGCTTCTGGCCGTCCGATAGAAAAAAGGGCAGGGGGTATTAGGTCATGCAGATCTGAAGCACACTCTCCGAAATGTGTCCGATAAAAAAAAGATAGACTAGCAACTTTGCGCCGATGCTCAAGACTTTGGAGCTTGGTCTGAACAAGGGAGTCGTTGCTGATGAGCTTCTTGGCACGCTTCTCAATGGACTCCAACGCCTCAAGCTGGTATTTGGCTGAGCCATCCCAAAGGTGCGAGCAGTACTCCATGCACGAACGAACCTGGGCTTTGTATAGTTGAAGCAACTGTTCCGACTTGAAATACCACCGCACCTTCGAGAGGACACCTAGCTTTTTAGCAGCTAATTGAGCTTTAGACTCAATATAGGAGCCAAAGTTGAAGGTCGACGTCAGAGTAACGCCCAAGAGCTCAAGATGGTCAGTTATCGGTATAGACACATCTCGAAAAGTAGGAGCCAGCTGGAATGGCCTCCTTTTGGCAGAGAACAGACACGCCTGGGTCTTTGATGCATTGAACTTGACCAGGTTGGCATCGCCCCAATCGGAGACTGCCTTAAGGGACAAATTCAAGCGCTCGACCATGGCCTCACTCAGAGACTGGATTTGTAGTCCACCGGTCCGTGCATTGGCTACGTAGCTCTCTACCACAGTGCTGTCGTCTGCGTACCCAAAGGTTCCGGGCTTAAGCAGGTCGTTGATATGCAGCAGAAAGAGTGTCGCAGAGAGCACTGACCCCTGAGGGACACCGGCATTAATAGCCATTCGATCTGATGAGCAGCCATCAATGACCACTCGAATCGAACGATCCCTCAGGAAGTACGATATCCACGCAACGAAACCGGTAGACAAGCCAAATGAAGAAAGCTTACGAATAAGGCCGTCATGCCAAACCCTGTCGAAAGCCTTCGAGATGTCCAGGCAAACGGCGAGCGTTTCCCCATGTTTCTCCATGTTTGGTAATTAACCACTCAACCGCCCCGGCCGGCGCCGCCAAATGTCACTTGACCGCCAGCGACCGCGCGGCTTTGTTTATGTTATTTGACCACTTCCGACCTTAGCGATAAAAACACCTGACGTTCGCAAACTACAAGTGCTATATCAAAATAAAAAATACAGGTATAAAGCTGAATAATTAAGGAATCTACTTATTTAAAAACCAAGAGGTATAATTATAATTTGAAACTCAAAAAAAAAAGTTTAACTTGAAAAACAGTGATGGAAAATTGGAAATATCTGATTACCACTTTTTTCAAGACTACCAAAGTTACGTTTATTACACCTGTTTATCTGACACTTACGTAATGCATTCAGTTCGGGTTCTAATAAACTGTACAAATTACGGCTTTATTTTTACGTCCTGAGTCTCATATCCAAGAATTTACGATACTTAAGTCTTAAATTATTACTTAATATTTATTCGAAGATGTTTTTTTTATCTGCATCATATTTTCGAGTTTTAATAAGTTTTACAAGATTTTCGGCAAACCGTCCATAACGTCATCGACTTATGATCGCTTCTTCAAAATAAATTATATTTTTATTTATACTCTTAGACTGGATCGATTTCCCAATAATTATCCAACGTTAATTACTATGGAGTGTTCTCACTTATCGCAACAACATTACCAATGCGTATCGAAACATAGTGCTCTGTAATCCTGTTTATACTAGGACTACTAAGTAAACCGTTGCGTTGTGCTGGACGGTGTCTCATGCATTATGCAGTAGTACTGTGTATTTGGATACGAATAGTACAAAATTGATTGGTACAGAAGGTCCGGTCGCATAAAATGCGTGTAAAGCTTCTATCATATTGGGGTCCTGATAGAACGAAAAACGCCCAGAAAACTAACAATCAAACGTTAGTTTTTTTTAATATTTGATGTTTCCAGCTATAGCACCCAACACAATAGAACTAAAAAACATTGCTTTTATTAAAATAGCCATCTCCATGGAACTCTGGACTCGAGCTAAGCGTGAACAGTTTGTCGGCTCGCAACGAAGTGCGCGGGGAATGCTTGCAGTGGGGGTCTGATGAAGCACACGAATCCAAGGAACAGAGATATAGAGGCATTCCTTTATACCTCTCCTGGCTCTCACATACACACGACGGAACACAGTAAACTGCTTGGTGCCGGACTTTAATGTGAAGGTGGTAGCTAGTCAGGCGGACCATATAGATCCTACCACCAAGCGTGCTGGGTTTTATTGAATGTTACAACACGTATTTAGTCCCAGCATGCTGTGAGGAAGTTTTATATTCTAACCCATCCCCACGCGCAGTCATCAATGTCCACAAAGTACAAGGGGTCACACGCATTCGGTGCGCATGTCTTGAAATAATGTTAGACGCTCAGAAACGTTTATCCAAAGTTTATCAGAGGCAATGTTACTAAAATTAATGATTAATATTCTGCGAAGAAATGTAGTTTGCTACTCTAGTGCATATTTCGATAACCAACAACTAATTAGTCTTTCCTTCTTTTTCGTGTGGTTAGTGAGTAACCTGGTGTCAGAGTTTATGCCGCCAATGGGCTTTCGACTTGGCTTTACATGCCGTCGAGAAATAACTCTCAGAGTATGCCGCTTTCCTCACGATGTTTTCCTTCACCGTTTTTAAGCAAGTGATAATTATACAATACGCACACGAATCCGAAAAGTCAGAGGTGCGTGCCTTGGGTTCGAACTCAAGACCTATGACTTGGCAGTCCAACGGTCACGCCACTGGGCTATCACTGCTATAACTAATTAGTGGACCTTCTGTACATTCGTTTGTTATGGTATATGTAGATACAAAGTTGCGGATTATTAGTTACGCCACGACTTCCAAACGCAACTGTTTTAGTCATGATTTCCCTAATTGATAGCCTTCATTGGTTGAGCAGGAACCACTAATGTAGGGCAGTCGAAAATTTAACTTATATCTATACTAATATTATAAAGCTGAAGAGTTTGTTTGTTTGTTTGAACGCGCTAATCTCAGGAACTACTGGCTGGAATTGAAAAAATATTTTTGTGTTGGATAGTCCATTTATCGAGGAAGATTATAGGCTATATAACATCACGTTACGACCAATAGGAGCGGAGCATAAATTAAAAATGTTGCAAAAACGGGGAAAATGTCTACCCGTGCGAAACCGGGACAGGCCGCTAGTTACTTAATAATTATCATGCAGGTACTCAATAAGGATAATTTAAGTAATTATTTTGGATTTTCAACAAGGGGATTATTTAATTTCTTTATCATACTTTGACACAAGCCTATTTCAGTTGAACTGATGAATTTCACGTGAATAGCATGCAAGTGGAAGAGTTAAGTTGTGAATTGTCAGACTAATAATTTTGCACCGAAAATCTAATTAAAAAACAGGTAGTACCTATCAACAGTCAACAGTAGATATCGAATCATGAGAAAATTATTTATAAAAACCAATATTACCAAAGCATAAAAACTGCAATAACGCACAACATTTCTCTTATCATTTTTTCTTTAATTCATGCCTATTCCGTAAATATAATTATATACTGATTATTTAAAAACTACACACACAGATAAGAAATTGAACTTAAGTCGACCTTTCCGCATTGTATAAAAACATATGCAACTGCGTTTTAATAAATAAAGATATTCGTATAATATTTTTGTATTGTTTTCTTTTTAACTGCCCCGTTGATCTAGTGGTGGCAAGTGCGACAGCTAATCGTGAGGACCTGGGTTCGATCCCGAGGTCGAGCAAAGTGTTATTGGGTTTTTCCCTGTGGAATTTCTCAGTAGCAGCCCGGAGTTTGGATTTGTGCCCGGTTGATGGCAATAAGCTCGCCCCCTATTACATGGGACTTAAAATAACGGCGAAATGAGGGTGTTACTTTAAACCTAACCCTTCGGGGAGTACAGGTGTGATGTGATATTATGTTATGTTTTCTTTTAAAAGTATAGGTTGGGAAACAGGCCGCTGGCTCATCTGAAGGTAAGTGGTTACCCCCGCCTATAAACAGCAACAACCCCAAGAGAATTAAACTAGAGATAAAAGTTGAAAACTCTCGTGTGCTTTTAACTTCACCGGCACACATAGCCTTCAAACTGGAACACGGCAATGTTGCTTGACGGCAGAAATAGGTTGGTATGGTGGTAGTCAATGATATTTTATAAAAATATGTTACATTTATAGAACATGGCGTTTAAAATTCGATCTAGCAGTATTTTCATTAGCATCTCTGAATAAGACGAATATACGGAAGAAGCACGAGAGTGAAAGAGATAGCTATCAAAGCACCAAAATACACAAATTTCGTGTAATTTAATTCATTTATGGCGCGTCCGAAACATAATGTACTTCTTTTTGAATATAACATAACATAACATCACGCCTTACATTCCCCGAAGGTTTCGGCAGAGGTGTTTTAGTACATCCTCGTTTCGCCAGTTATGTTTAAGTTTCATGTAATAGTGGGCAAGCCCTTAACCGAGGCACAAATACAGACTCCAGGCTGCTACTGAGAAATTCCTAATGTAAAAACCCAATAACACTTTACTCGACCTGGGGATTGAACTCAGGACCCCATGTTCAGCAGTCACGCTTGCGACCACTAGACCAACAAGGCAGTCAAATTAATTCAGTATTTTTTAATATAATTAATATTATTTGTGCTAGTACTTCCTAGAATGAACTCTTTCGCACGGAGCCCTACACTATTATTTAATACAATAAATCTACAAGCGTATAATAAATGTTAAGTTGAAACCAAACTTACATAACATTCGCCAAGCTGTTGAAATATACAGTAGTGGTTTTAGTTCAATGATCTCAGTCTAATCGTGTAAAACTGGATCTATAAAGTCGTACCAATCACAATTAAAGGCACCCAGTGAATGACCGAAAATTAGGTTTAGTATAAAACGTAGATATAATGATTTTAAGTTAACTTATAGAACATCACCTGCCTAGTACTTGAAACCCGTTTTGATAAAAATAATTAATAAATTAATGAACATCGTCCCCCAGAAAGAATAAAGCACTCTATGTTGATCGTCATAAAATTCATTTTAGGAAAATGGGAAATTAGTTGCGTGATAAATGCACGTCGCTATCGCGGTCCGCAATCCTTGACCTAGGTTGATAAAGATGGCGTTAAACCGACGCACACGCAACGAGATGCGTTTCTTAATTCGTCGTAAAAGATAAAATTTAAATATGTACCGAACTTGTATGGAAAGGTCACATTGCCCCGAAAAACAAATATATTAAGCGTATAATGGGAGCAATTTATCTGATTGAATTTTGACCAAAAATAAAAGAATTATTCATGGTTTTGTAGGTATAGATTTGATTTGAGTGACAAAAAATGTTCTAAAATGCATAAACAGGTATTGAATTCAAATAAACTTTAGAGGTTGAGATATAAGTAGAATCTGTTTATGTCTTTAAGAATTTTAAGTTCTCTATAATTTAATAATTTAGAATTTTTGAGGGGTGACTAACAACCGGACGGATCATATGATTTGCAATGTTAAGCTCCGTTTGCCGTGGTTAATCCGTAGATGGCTGGCCATTCGTCGAGACCCCTCCATGCCTCGGACAGCACGTTAAACCTCAGTCACGGTATCATACGAATACTTATGACACTCGTTACGAGTAGTCAGAAGCCGAAAGTCCGACAACCGGACTAAGCTTAGGATATCGGCATTGCCCAGTAACTGGGTTGCGGAGTTTTGATGGCGGTCGCTCCGTGTAAAATACTCGTATTCAGCCGCATCTGGTTAGACTAGAAGCTGACCCCTACATTGTAACCAGAACGAAGTATTTTTGGCCATATTGTATGCAATCTTTTAGTATTTAGTACACGTACCTAAATTTTTTGTTGTCAGTCATCAATCATGTCTGTAATAGCTCAAAGTTTATTGGCAAAAACATTATTCTGTCCCAAACTTCTGTAATCATTTTATTCGACATTTACTTGCCAAACTAATTGGTCCCTTTTATTAAACAAATTAAAAGGAAATAAAATGCCCAATCAAAGATAACATTTTATGACTTACGGACTGCAACATACTTGCCTGTTTAGTTAATACTTAAAAGTAAGAAGGATTTCCAAGAATAAGTGTTAATTGTATGTAGGTACTTACCAAAGAGACCCAGGACGATGTTTATGGTACCATAAACGCTGTATTCCACCTCTGTGAAGCCGAATTTGCGTATCACGTATAAATACGCCACTTGCGAGTCACCTGAATAACAAAAGAAATGTGTTTTAACAACTTTTAATCCTTTGTTTAACTCCATAACACAACATCACGCCTTAAATTCCCCGAAGGGTTCGGCAGAGGTGTTTTTTAGTACACCCTCCTTTCGCCAGTTATGTTTAAGTCCCATGTAACAGGGGGCGAGCTTATTGCCATTAACCGGGCACAAATCCAGACTCCTGGCTGCTACTGAGAAATTCATAATGGAAAAACCCAATAACACTTTACCCGACCTGGGGATCGCACCCAGGACCCTATGCTCAGCAGTCGCGCTTGCGACCACTAGACCAACAAGGCAGGAGGAAAAGTAGATTTTAAATTGGTAAAAATAAAAGAAACAACGATAAATAGAATGAATAAGGTCAAGTATAATATAATTAAGGATGTAGATACATTTTCCTCTCTGTTCTCGTGGTTGTCGTAAAAATGCGACCAAGGGACTGACATGAATATACGCTGGAGCATCCACCTTATACACATGTCTTATACAACTGCCTCGTTGGTGCAATGGTGGCAAGCGCGACTGCTGATCGTGAGATCCTGGGTTCGATCCCCAGATCGGGCAGTGTTATTGAGTTTACCGTGTGGAATTTCTCAGTAGCTGCCCGGAGTTTGGATTTGTGACCAGTTGATGGCAATAAGCTCGCCCTGTACCTATTATTACATGGGACTTAAACATGACGGTGAAATGAGGGTGTTACTATACACCTCTGCCTAACCCTCCGGGGAATACAGGTGTGATGTTATGTTTAATCACCAATCCGTTTGTTATCCGCCATGGGTTGGCGGAGCGGGACCTGCCGGGGTTGCGGTGCATGCTTTTGCGAATCCCGCGACCCCGGCCGTACGGTCAGGAGAAGGAACACTGTTGGTTTTTAGCCGGTAAGAGTCCGGCAGACCCCCTCGCCTTCCCCGGGTGAGGTAAATCCATGAAGATTTCCAAACGAGAAAAAAAGGGGGGGGGGGGTGAAGGCTTGATAAATTAAATGACTGCAATTCATTCAATCCGATCTGAACTGAGATATTATGATTTTAATTCCCTAAACAATTAAGCATGGTAGGTACACGTATTGCTAAATAATTAATTCGCCACAAACGCCGAGTAGGTACTTAATTACTAATTTCATTGTGGGTAACGATAGCTAATTGCATGGTTAATACGACTAATAACAGCATGAATTAAATAGACTTATTATAACTAATACGAGTCTAGCAGTTTATTCTATATTTTACGCATAATGTAAAATAGAAAACATTTTAATCTTCTTTACATAGTATAAAACAAAGTTGCACCCGCTGTCTGTACGCTTAGATCTTTTAAACTACGCAACGGATTTTAATGCAGTTTTCAACAATAGATAGAGTGATTCAAGTGGAAGGTTTATATGCCCCACATGAATATCTACATTTCACCCGTGCGAAGCCGGGGCGGGTCGCTAGTTAAAAATAATAATAATAATTAGTAACGATTTAATTAAATGCTGTTTAAATCCAGTTTTTTTATATCTACGTTATTATCAAATATTATCAGCAGCCCAGACAATCAGTAGATGGATTGATGACCGCATTATGTTGTTATGAGAGCACAGGAGGATGCTGCTGGACCACGACCTGTTTTATTTTTTGACTCATTACATGATGATATTCCTCACAAATTTCTAGTCACCATTATAATATTTTCTATATGAAATTTATCTTTGCTGTCTAACATTTTTTCCTTCAAAGTCTTTTGTTTACGACGCCATTATTAAGTTTGTATGGATTATTCATACAAACAAATAAATGATGACGTATTTGTAAATACTCTAGCACAATTTGTAATAGCACATCGTTTATCACGCAAAAACGTTTAAAAAATGTTATTTGCTCCGTTTTTGTAATTTTCGGACATCCGTCAATGAACTACCTGGGAAGATCCATTTTAGGTGTGATTGTATTCAGAGTGATGTGTCAAAGATCTGACCTTGAGAGAGTTAGTTACTTTTGGACAGGGGTGCCAAATAAACGAATAATATATTTAGATTTTTTACTTGGACCGGTGATTTGACCAGCTTTAGTTTCCGAGAATTGTTGTGAACAGTTTTTATACGTTAACCGGGTCACTCACATTCGCACGAATACGCGAAACCACAAGTGTGGGACTGGCATTCACAATGACTTTGCGAACATTTTCCATACAAAAGGGAAAACATTCGTACAATGTACGAATGTTTGCGCGCATGTGAGTGTCCGGGGTTAAGGTGAAGTTATAGGTATCTATTTAAAAAAGGCCCATTGAAAGCGGCAACTTGAAGCACTGTGTGGAGCTGTTTAAATATTATCTTAAAAAAAATTGCAAAAATAAAACCGACTTCAAAAAAAAGAATGAAATAATTACCATTTATTAAAATTGACAGTTTCAGAAGTCGGTGTTAATCCACGCAGAACCAAATTGAAGGCACCGACTTCTGAAACTGTTAATTTTATAATATGGTAATTATTTCATTATTTTTTTCGTTTTTTTAAGTCGATTTTATTTCTGTTAAAATGTTTTTTTTTATTTTTTTCATTTTAGTGACCTTAATTAAAACATGGTTGGACCTACTAAAGACGCTGCTCGGAACCTAATCACATCAACACAATATGCGTACTGTTCGTCATTGAAGAGTTCCATTGTCTATCTCCAAAGTTCATCATCAGAACTTCACCAAATTTAAATGGGACCACTTCAAAAGAATATTCTTTCATACAAAAAATAATTTTCCAAATCGGTTTATAAATGACGGAGATATGAGGCAAAAAACACAAAAAAAAAAAAAATACAACCGAATTGAGAACCTCCTCCTTTTTTGGAAGTCGGTTTAAAAATACTCATTTTAATTCTAAATATTTATGAGGGCAGCCTCAGGAGTCTTCTTTGTCGTTTGTGAGGCTGTTTTACATCACAAAGTTTAGGATAACATTACATCACATGTTTGTTGGGATCCTTAATTATCAGAGTAACAGTAAGTATCTACTAGTCGTATGACCATCAGTACTAACATTATGACAAGCCTTGAAGAACAACTACATAATATGCTTCAATATATTGCCACCTCAAAGATTCGGCACTGTTCACAAGGAGGCCCAAGGAAATTTTAATTTTATTCAGTGTACATAAAAACCAGTCTAAACAAAAATGGAATTTGTTTAAACTTTCCTTTTTGTCGACTTCATGGGAATATCACAATCGGAAGTCGGTCAATCCTTATCATAAACGTGGAAAGTTGACCTAGAATCCATAGATTTTGGGACAAAGTTCTTTCAAAATATCTATAGTGCCGTCAGAGGCAGCCCTGATGACGTATACCGTCGTACCTTTTGTAAGAGATGAAGTCTGTCTCGTATCGGTCATGGTCGTACGTACCTTGTTTCACTAATAAGCACGTGATGAACATTTTAACGACTGTTATGTCCCTAACTACCTATTAATAGTAGGCTCAAGGTCGGGTCAAACTATTACAAGTCCTACGCGATACTTATGTGATTCACAGGTCACTTATAACTAATCTTCTTTAATCTGTGCTAAAACGAATGTTTTCAAACTAGGGTAAATAGTAACAAGAACTTAGCGTACTTAGTTTTAATTGTTTGTAATGATTGTAAGCAGAACATTGTTGTCTTTAGTGACGAATGACGTCATAAGGTAGTAAGTTGATCCAATTGTGGTTTATGATCGGCTTAAAACCTGACTCAATAGAATTGTGCGACCTTGCCCCTTATATTAGGAATAACAGCGGGATACCCAGCTCACCGGCCGATGAGTCAACTGCCTACCTAAAACTCATCATCATCCTCGACGAATAACGCTACTAAAGGCCTGGTCAGACAGAGAGCGTGGCCGGGTGTGATATTCACAACGCGTGTTGATCTGGTGCACACAGAGACTGCCACACCACGCCAAGCTTCGCATGGCAGTCTGTGTGGCGTCTTCCATACATTGTCATTGTCATTCGCACGTCAAAAGCACGTGATGAATATGCGACGTGCATATCACACCCAGCCACGCTCTCTGTCTGACCAGGCCTTGAAGTACGTCGCGGATGAGTGCTTATGCGTGCCCGTGCTCCCGCCATGTGGCAGAGGAGGACACCGTGGAGTTTTAGTGGGTTTGAGTCCCACATAACTGCACTATCTCCCCGTAGTAGTGCAGTATCCGTGTGCATTTCTCCATGACAAAAAAAGGCCTTGAAGTACGTCTGGCGCTTCCTGGACAATCAGCCCCACTACCAAACTTGCTGACTGGTTAATCTTTTCACCACGGAATAAGATATTCTCGTATAACTGGTGCCGGATACGAGAGAAGAAGATCATGATCAACGGTCTCTTTATCCAAGAAAGGGTGGATGCACTGTTTTTGGCTTTTTTACGAGTCTATGCAGAGAGGCTTTTTCTTAGCTGTGGACCTCGCTATTAGTTTATCATATCAGGAAGTCAATATTTCTAAAGATAATTCATCAGATAATTCTTAAAAAATTACGCAATATGCTTCTAAGTTTAACATTTCGTCGCTTAGGTAACAATACCGCCCAAGTCGAAAATTGGTCATTTGACCATTTTATACGTCATTGGATAGATATTTTCGGCGCGCATCTAATGATGTTAGAAAAAAAATGAAATTATCTAATCACAGCGAGTTATTCAAACAGTTCTGGCACCGCGCAAGTCGTTTGTTGTGTCATTTTAAAGATAATAATCAGTTTTTTTTCTCTCCCGAAAACTTGTCAAATTTAACTTGAGTGGTATTGTTACCTAAGCGACGATTTGAGAAATCTTATTTATTCGTCATACTTGTCTTTGTTATACAACATACTTGTTTCCTTATAAAGCTTGTGAAAGTGGCTGTGTTTTCGTGATTTTTGGGGTTCCATGACCAAAGCATGGAAACGGAACGTTTACTGTTTAACGCGTCTGTATGTTATCGCTGTTTCGTCTTAGTAACCACTTCTAATGCCGAATTTTGCCATAGATATTGTCCTCTACGATCTATTCTATATAAAGGAAATTCAAAACTTATTTTTGGTAGGTATTGTTGAAATAATGGGTAGGTAATTAATCTATATCTATACTTCTATACTAATATATAAAGCTGAAGAGTTTGTTTGTTTGATTGTTTGAACGCGCTAATCTCGGGAACTACTGGTTGGAATTGAAAAAAATATTTTTCTGTTGGATAGTGCATTTATTGAGGAAGGCTATAGGCTATATAACATCACGCTACGAAAATAGGAGCGGAGCATAAACGAAAAATGTTGCAAAAACGGGAAAAATGTCCACCGGTGCGAAGTCGGGACGGGCCGCTACTGATCATGTATCCTCTTTTTTGTCACCACATGTGTTTGTACCACCCATATTTGCAAAATAAATATCTTTATCTTTTATATTTATCCTTTATCTTTTATCTTTATCTTTACCCTGTATCTTTTATCTTTATTTTTATCTTTTATCTTAATCTTTTATATTTATCTTTTATCTTTATCTTTTATCTTATCTCCTTGTGTAAAAGTTCGTGCGGGAAAGTACTACCACCACTATTACTGCAGTCAAGCAGCGTTGTTGACTTTCCAGTTTGAAAGGGTGCCGCTGAGTTACAGGACATGGTGACTTTGCAACTTTGTAATAATGTGTATAGTCTGGCCATTTGAATTTTTACATATCTATATCTATACATACATATAATAAAACTGTAGAAGAGTTCAATTCTGTACATTAAATAAAAACTAAAAAAAATACCCTTAGGGGTCTTCATACAAGTAACACAAGCAAAAAAAAAATCATTTTGAAATTTTTGTCTGTCTGTTGTCCGGCTTTAACACAAAAAGTACTAGAAGGATTTTGATGAAACTTTTTTGTTATATAGCTATTAGTCCTCGGCAACATAGGCTATAATTTATTTTGAAGTCTCAGGTAGGGTAGGTAGGGTAGATAACAGTGGCGAAGGGTGAATTTTCTTAAAAGGGAAGCCGGACCAAACTCAAAATATATTATAACTTATTTCTTTGATTGTTACCTTCATAAGCAAATGTTATACCTGCAATGTAACTTCGTAAATAATTATTTGTTTAAATGATAATTGAAAATAACAGATACTAGTATTTGCCATATTTTGAAAGGGAAGCCGATAGGAATCGAGTTGTATGGACCCTTCGCCACTGGTAGATAAGTAGGGTAGGTAGGCAGGTAGTGTAGGTAGATAGGTAGGTAGGTAGGTAGGGTAGGTACGGTAGGTGGGTAGGGTAGGTGGGAAGGTAGGTAGGGTAGGTAGGTAGGGTAGGCAGGTAGGGTAGGCAGGTAGGGTAGGCGATAGGGTAGGTAGGTAGGGTAGGCAGGTAGGGTAGGTACGCCGTAGATACCATAAATTAAAAATGTTGCAAATACGGGAAAAACGCAGACGAAGTTGCGCGAGTCAGCTAGTTTTAATAATAAATCTCATAATTTTAGACAAAAAGTCGTTACACGTTTTGTCTAAAATAATGTCATTTTTTACTAAATTTAATTACCTACCTATTATACTGACTCCGTTGAGTTCCAATAGTTGTAGTTTTAAACGCGTCCGGAACCCTAAGAGCGCGTACTCCACTTGCACTTGACCGATATTTTTAACGATTCTCCATTAATAAGTGCAGTTTTGTGTTGTGGATTTAAGCGGAAGTCGCGAGATCGTGATCGGTCCTTTAATTTAAGATTGCTACTTTTGTAATGAGCACTAAAAGATTTCATTTGTCAGTTTTGTTGACAATCTTTTATTTGTTTTCTTTGAAATAAAGAGTAATTATAAAATACCAGCTGTTCTCCTGCGGCTGTGCCCACGTAAATAATTTGACTACAGCGCCACCTATCGGATTTCAGCATGGCTACGAACCATCGTCTCAATAAAATAAATGTATTGTGTAAATATGCCTTCAATCGGTAAAGGCGTTCTCAAATTATGGCGTGACCAATGAAATAGGGATTCATTTTATACAGGGTTACTGGTAACTCGACGTATTCCTTGCAGGAAATTATAGAAGGGCTGAAATGCAACAAATTAAGCCACCAAATGTGCTACCGAAATTCAGTAGTTTCTGAGATTCATTATTTTTTATTATTGTTGAAAAATCCCAGATTCAACCATTTGAAACCTATTTATGAATAATGTAAGGCGCGAATGTGTTGAAATTTAAGTTTTTATCATAGCTGATGCCATAGTAGGTCTCTGTAAATAATTAAAAGTTGAAAAATACCAAACAATTTTGAAAATATGTTTGAATCTGGGATTCTTCAACAAAAATATAAAAAAAAAATATCTCTAAAGCTACTGAATCTCGGTAGAACATTAATTGGTGGCTTAATTTGATGCATTTCAACCCTACTATAATGACCTGTAAGGAATACGTCGAGTTACCAGTAACCCTGTATGTATAGAGAGAATAAATAATGGTTTCTTATAAGTACATAGGAAAATGTTCTGCTTTGTGCAATATAACAACACGCTGATGGCTTAAGAGAAGATGCAGTTGATGTCAAAATAGCTTTGTTTTTCTTTAAACTTTAAACCTTTTTAAAGATAAATACGATTATGCAGTTTATATTGAGGTCTTAGGTTGCCAGATTGCCATCTTGTCGCTAATCATTCTTTATCAGTAGGGTAGGCTGCAAGGGTAGATATGGTTCTTTTCCTCCAACTGACCTAACCTAACACAATAAACATTTTTAATATTTTCGGTTAAAAGGCTATTTGTACTAAGCGACATTTTTTTAAAGTTGCAGGAAAGAGATTTATAGATTCGTTTTTCGAAAAAATTTTTTTATAAAAAACTACTGCGTAGATATTCGTAATATTAATACATTATTTCCGTAAGTACGTACTACAGTTTTTTGAGTTAATTACGTGAATATACTTGCTGTATTTTCTGAAATAGGTAAATGTCGCTTAACACAAAATGCATCGAATATATTGTTTTCAGGAGTAAGGCAAAGTGGTTCAATTGCCCGTATATATTATAGCTGAAAGTAAATTAGTTCATGTGTTGACACAGAATTTGAAGCACAACAAAATTAAAAAGAGTTATTCTCAAAGACTCAATGAATTGAGTATCAAGCAACTAGACTAGATTAACTTGATACAGACGACGATCAGTGTTCAAACCGAATCAAATAAAATGTTTTTTTACTATTGTAGGGTCAGAGATAGGTTCCTAAACCATTGTTCTGGTACAACATCAATACCTAATAAAAGATTTGCTTACTAAGGTTACTTTTAAAATAAAAACACAAATATTTAAACGACTAAACCTATTATTGTGATGGGATGCATAATGATTCAAGCGACATTACCTATTATTCTGATGGAATACAAAATGTTTCAAGTGACACAATCAAGTATTTATACAAAAAGATAAACGCCTTAACGCACATTAGATCTTCAAAATAGTATCAGGAAAAATGATTCAACAGACAAATGAGGAAAATGGTAAAATTTTGTGTCGGTTGGCCTCCAATTAAGAGTGGGGTCCAAGCGCCAAAAATGCTTTAAAAAATTTGACACCTAGCTTAAACGACCTAGAAAAGTTCACTGATTCCAATTATGTATATAACTAAATGTCGCAAAAAATGTCGTTTAGACCAATTAGCCTTTCAACCGTCGATATATTAATCATTGATTTTTAATAGGTTATTTAGAGAAAACAGGTTTTATGTAAAAATAAGCTGGTTCTCGTAGCAAAAAAAAAGCTCAAATAATTATTATAATATATTTTTTCAAGAAATATAAGGTCAACCGTATACAACCTGGGTATTAGGAAAATCCAAGTCGTTATGCTTATTTATTAGGTAAGTAGGTATAAATATTTTTATAGTCTAAAATCCTGTTTCGTGCATCGCAATTTTCAAGAACACGACAAGTTTTTTTTGAACTTTCCGTCTCTGTCTATAAAAATGGGAGACACCAAAAAAGTGACTACTAATGGCCGACTCCTATAATTTACGGAGCTGTTATTGATTAAAATTGAGACCTTGTATCTTTACCGACAATGAAGCAAATACCTACCAAGCTTTGCATAGTATACCCTCCCATATGGAAGTAGCTATCACAGGTAAAATTAGCTTACGAGTCTATTGTCAATAAAAATGTTACCATTGGTAAACAAAACGATTCGTTTTTGTTTATAGGAACCGGGCACAAAAAGATTAACCTCCTTTTAGTTATGTAACTCAAGTTACATAACGAATAATGTTTTAGTATGGTATTCCATACATAAAGCAATTGTATGGAATACAAATTGGCACATACGTTTTTTCGAGCATGTGAAGTAAGTTAACAGGAAAGCAATGGAGTCAAGGCTTGCAAGTTATTTACCGGCTTGCCTTGTTGATAGTGGGCTAGTGAAACGGGCCGCGTGATTAACTTACGGATTAACAATGTTCGATTTACCTGTACAATTATAATAAAATACCTGTATTTTTGTATAGGTATACTTTTATTTTTTATAGGTACGGTCGCGGTATTTCTTCCGGGGTATCGGGAATTTTTAGAACTTAAGTGCTGAAATTAATGATTGAACCTTTTGAAATCGTGTATTCAGAACAGTATTAATATACATTTTACTATCGTAAAAGTAATAAAATATTGCAAACTTATCGTTTATGATCACGTTTAGCACTAAGCTAGTCTATTTCTCACGGGCGATCTGAGTTTAAATACAATATAAGCAGGTAAAGCAAAAAAAAAATTTTTTAAGAGGGTTTAATGTTTTTTTTTGCAGACGTCATAAGGCATACTACAACATTAATTTTCCGATTGTATACAAGACATCAACAGTCCATTAAAAAATATACAAATGGTAGAAGGGAGCACAATATCGGCCAATGTATAAGAAGTCGTAACGAAAATTTATTAACTGAGAGCCAAGAACAAATCCAGACACAGTAATGAGTTAATGACCCACTTTCAACATCTCATTGTGACAAGTATTTTTACTGTACAGTTTTATAACTGGAAGTTCAATAGGTATTTACTTATTCTGTTATCAACAAATTAGAATTTCACCGAAAGACGTTATAGTTTTAGAACAATAAACTGTTACTCACCGTAAAGAGGCCCCACTATTAGCAGGTACAGCAGTAATAGACAGAATATCTGAGTCCTGCCTCTAAACGCACGAGGCTTCACAGCAACCATCACAGTGTTGCCAACAAGTTGAAACACGTCCCTCAACACATTCGCACCTTTACTTTTTTCAGGAACAGGATTATAACTCTTCACTTCATCAAGAGGTAGAACATCCTCAAGTGTGAACACACCATATATAAACGACAAAGTGTACAACGCTAACAATAAAGAAAAGACCCCATAGTACCCTATCGCACGTAACAATATACCACTCAAAGCTGTCCCAGTCGGTGTTCCCGCCGTCACACATATCGTCACGAGTCCCAGGCGAAATGTTCTATTTTCTATCGTAGTTCTATCAGTCATAAAACTGAACATTCCCATAAATATGATGATGTAGCCCCCAGTGAACGCCGAGGGCAATGCTTCAATCAAGGCTGTGGCTGTCAAGGATAATTCTTGGAAGAAGTACGTAGCAAACAGTAGCCCAATATTGCAAATAATTTCTCCAATAAAAGGAAATAAAATGCATATTTTTCTTCTTTTGTACTTATCGCTCCAGGCTCCAACAAACAACACCATCACCGCTGGTATCGCTGTCTGAAGAGGGAACTTCCAAGCGACTACTGTTGCGACCAGCGATTGAATTTTCTTATCCTCTTCGTCGAGACCAGTCGTGTTTCTTCTGGCGATGCGGTCGCAAATATCCGGTCCATAATCAAAATTAACCCTGCAGGCTTTATCTAGGTGCATGTTCATAACAGCCAGGGAGGATATAGCGGTGCACAGCATGTAAGTAAACAGACAAGGCTCGACGGTTGTCTCGCGAAAAATACTTTTCACGTTCTTCAAGAATTTTTTTGATTGCTCCTTCCACGTTGTACATTTTGGGTTGCCTGTGAGACGTATGTTCGATCTGGTCAGCTCGTTGACACTGCTAATGTTTTCAGTGCTCGTAATCATATTCGCTTGACGCCGGAAAAGTGAGAGTCAGTAAAAGTTCTCCGGCTCACGGCTTATATCACACACGCACTGTACGGCAGCGGCACCCGAAGGTGACTATACGTTTAATCCGTGGTTATTCGTCTGTAGTTTCCAAAAACCTGAGCAGTAAACGTCAGGTTGTAAAATTAAGCGCGATATGAGAGTGCGTCGGCGCATACGCGTCGCTCGCATCTCGCCCGATACGATAACACAGGTCTCACTGTCGACGACACCACTTTTAATAAATATGTAGCTCATTTATCTTGTACCTTGAGTTACGCATCGGCCAACATTGTTCCGATAGCTACACGACTCTGACGCTTAAATAACAATTAGTATAATCGTAACGACTGTGCAAACACCCGTCGTACGGCCAACTACTTAATTTAAAATTAAATGTTTTGTTTTATATTATTAGTTGTTAAAAAAATTACTATGAGATAAAGCATGTTGTGTTATTAGTAAAATAGGTGACTTCACACTCATTACTAAATGGTGTTGACTTATCTAGTCAGATATTGTAAGCGTATTAATGGCGTAAAGTGGAGGTTATTAACCTTTTTAATGATTCAATAACAATCTCGAGACGAGGGTCATATAGTACTACTAAGCCGTCATTGGACGGCTTACGTAAAATTTTTCTAAACTATCTCATCACCGTGAACGGCACCTTTCTAAAATTGACTTATGGCTTTCAATGTGTTTCTCTCATTAGTAGACCCATTTTTGTACTTTTGGGAATTGCCATATTTACATATTTAAATTGGACTCAAAATAAAATTTCACACTGCAGGAATCATTGCTTTCCCAACAGAAAATCCAGCTATTTAATTTCGTATTATATTTTGTAAGTAGGATTTAAATATTTAATTATTATACATGTCGCTTTCGATTTTATTTTGGGCGCCATAAGGCCCATAAAGGATCGGAAATATTTTTCGGAAACGAGTTATTGGATAAAAAGCTACCATTAACCCAGAAATGCCTAGTGTGTCCATATGGACACGTAATTAGTGGTAAAAAGTGTTAACTCACTATGGCCACCAAATCTATTTAAAAAAAGTAAAAGTTAAAAAAGAAATTGCGGCAAAATTAAATATTATTTGGAAGAGGAGATTTCGGGAAAATAATTTTATTGCAACTGTACCTATGCTTTGATTTAATACGTATATTGAATGTATTTTTAATAATTATGGTAAACCTGTTTTTCGATCTCCTACTTCTTCTTGAAACTGACGATGTAAACAAGTTATTGTTATAAGAACGTAGCATTAACATTTTCGTTCAAGTTACATATAAGTATGAAATATTTTAATATTAAATGATGTTGATAGATATAAAATTTTCTTTTGTAGGGTTTTGCAAGTTTCACGGAAATGTTAAATTATAAAATGCTAAGGGTCTGTTTCACAATCTTCGGATAATTCTTATTTGGGACATAAATATGTCGGTTTGTGCAGATTTTCTATAAACTGTCAAACCGCCATATTTATCTCTCAGAGTTAACCGACAGTTGTGAAACAGTTAAACTAAGGGCTGGTTTTTTAATCCCTAGTTGAGCCAACCAATGGTTAAAAATTCATAAAAAAATTAATTATTGGTTAAAAATTCATACAATTTTTAACCATTGGTTGACTTAACTAGGGATAAAAAAATCGGTCCTTAGATTAATTATTGATCTCCGCTGAACTCGCACCGAAGACCAATTATTCATCTTAGACCTTCAATTAAGAAAAATTATCCGTGTAGGATCCAGCAAAGATTAGGCCGTTGTCCTTCGTTTCATGCCATAGATATCGTAAGAAGAAAGATCTTGTCGAGACTAACTTTATTCTTTAATAATTGCAAACTGCTGTCAGTAATACTAGATTTATGGAAACGCGAGATCGGCCGCGTGACTACTGTGATACCGATGACAGTAGGTACATCACTATGATCGCAACTGTGCACGTCACCGCGGCTGCAAGCTGAACGCTTTGGTTTCAGCATTGGGATATAATTCTTGCCCGTCGCCGGGCAAGCTAGTCGTATTGGTCGACGAACTCGGTACCATAATTGTGCCCAAAAATAGCAATAGGCTCGCCACCTATTACATGTAACTTAATACCCCTAAATAATGACTGTACAGACCCTGTCATAGAAGAACACCTTGACTTATCCCATCGGGGATTAAGGCGACAGTATATACAAGGTCAGTCGGAAAGGGGGTACTAAGCCGCGGGCCACTTAAAGTATCACTGATGGTTGTTTAAAAGAAAGTGTTAAAATTTCAAAATTCGATAAAAAATATACCATGTAGAATAATTTAATTTTTCCAGTAATTCTTCAACCCTGCTTTAGCTACGAAATCAGAAATTAGAGCTTCTAATCCGTGACCCCAAATGTGACCTAAAATGTACACTGCTGATCATAGCTGAGGATAGATAGAATTTAGCGTATTTTTTATGAAATCTTTGTACAGCTATTTCTCTTAAACTAATGACTTTTGGGGAAAGTTGTAGAACAAAAGTTATCCTAAAAGTTATCCATATTATGGGTATTTTAATACTCTTTCGGCTTAGTACCCGGGCGAATATTCAAAAAATATTAACAAAAATTGAGAACGTCATTAGCATCATCCCAAAGTTAAGAATGCAGATGTTTAATACTATAATTATGATAATGAAAACTCAAACTGTACCGCTGCCGTCAAGCAATAAGACAAGAATAAAAATAATCTGACAATACTATAACGTTAACAACCCGGGAGAAGAATGATTTGTTAAAATAATGTTAAAAAAATTCGAATATTCACGCACCCCCGATATTCCGACTAACCTCGTTTATGTATCGCACTAAAAACTAAATAAACAGTAACAATGGTGTCGCTTCTGTAGCACATTTTGACAGTAAACGCAACTGTCACTTTCTTTTTCTATTGAAACAGAAAGAGACAAACACCCTTAGTTTAGTTTAGTCCTGTCAAAGTGCGCAAAAGAATCGACACCAATATAACTTTGTATTAAAAAAGTGCTTTATTATGTTATAGGAAGATATCTTACGAAAAAATCTGAAAACATCGTGGCATTGAGATAATAATTCTAATAGAGCTTCCCGTGTTCACTGAAAATGACTTGTCTTTTAGAAAGCTATATCTTGTAACATTTTATCTTCACTATCTTTTCCTTAAAAGAGGAGCGATCCTTTTAGTGTTTTACTCTTTTTGTTCAAGGGGGTGTCGGTATTGCTTGAAGCAATTGCAACGTATGGCTTTTAGAGTCGTATAGAGTACAAGTTACATAGCATTGAATATTTCTAAAGGGTTAGGATATTAATTTATTGTATGCCTACACATCACTTACCAATGAATTATAAGTCCCAAGTGACAGGCGACGAGAATAATCATATATCTAGCACAACACAAATCCTAGAATTCCCAAAAAAAAGAGATTGGATTTTGTCTGTCTTGTGTTTGTCGCAGCAACCTATAACGAATTGAGGAGGCCATAGATAACAAAGTTCTGTATTTATCTATACTAATTTTATAAATCTGAATAGTTTGTTTGTTTGAACGCGCTAATCTCAGGAACTACTGGTTGGAATTGAAAAAATATTTTTTGTTGGATAGTCCATTTATCGAGGAAGATTATAGGCTATATAACATCACGCTGCGACCAATAGGAGCGGAGCATTAATGAAAAATGTTGAAAAAACGGGAAAAATGTCCACCCTTGCGAAGCCGGGACGGGTCGCTAGTGTAAAGATATAAGCATGATTACACATTAACGAAATATCTATGTAAAAACATGTTGTATACTCTGCTCTTTGCTGTCTCTCTCTGTATCAAACCACGTTCGGATTAATCGTCCTTTATGTGAGAAAAATCTAAAAAAATAAAAAAAAACTAATTATGGTTTTAAATCTATATCCAGCTACGTCAGTACTTGTAAGTGAAAATAGAATTAGGTTCAATAACGAAGCTGTAAAACTTCGTTCACGGCTCTTAGAAAGCTCGTTTGCTGGTAATAAAAAATGCATGTAGCCTTTACTTATGGGAACATAATAGAAGAATTGAGTACCTGCAATTTAAATAAGTTCATTTTATTCACCGGAACAGGAACCTAAACTTTCTCTCATTATAAAATAATTATTAATCTTTGTTACAAACCGTACGTAAGCAGTTTCTTCTTAAGCTTTGTGTGTCGCAATATGAATATTTAAATTCAACATTCGATTTTAGATGAGATGTGCAATAAAGTTATTGCATACCTACCGTTTTGGGGTCATGATGTAAGAGAATCGGTTCATTTGCATCCAAAAATCAGAAGGTAGGATTTTTATTAAGTCGTCAGTCCAGTGGGCACGTTAGGAATGTCGATGTGAATGCAACAGCTTCAATACTGGTAAAAGGTGTGTGCACCTGAGTCCTGAGAATTACCAATATGAGAGGGGGAAATATATAATTATCAGAACTAAATGAAAAAAAAGCCGAGTTCTCGGGGTTTACCTTTCAATATACCGGTAAACCGGGGTTACTTTGAATCCTGGGGTAACTTTGATAAAAAAAAATGTTTCGTAATAAAACTCAAATAGTACGTACATACGAATTCTGAACGCATTCTTCCTATTATTTTTTTACGATTGGCAGCATTAAACATCACTGTTAGCGTGTGATTAGTAGCAGTGGGTGGATCCTTGCCGGTTGATGAAAAATTATTAAAAATATGTCAGTAACAGTTTTGTGTAATTATTTATTCCTTATTGGGGTTACCTTCGAATTCCTTAGAAAAAAGGGGAGGTCTCACAGTAATCATAGTTTAACCTTATTACCAACATTTAATTTTTTTCTCAAAAAGTAATAAGAATAATTATAATTTCATTCAAGAAGTAGTTATCATAAACAAAATCGATATTTGCATTTCTTTTTTTTTGCTCTCATATTTCAAGAGAAAAATACATTTTAATTTTGAAATTGTTTAATACATACCTACATACATTCTGGATGACAATTATGGAAAAATAAAGAATTAATTAATAAATCTTAGTATTTTGTTTATTATCTTAGGATTGTTCGGACATTTACAATATCATCAGCAAACGAAAAAGTGACAAAAAAAACAAATTATGTTTTTGCAGTTTTTCTTCTGTAGTGTCGACACAAGCTATTGAGAATAGCTCATATCGTGGTAAAATGAATAGCCGATCAGCAAGGTTGGCAGCGAGGCTGACTACCCAGGGTGCACCGGACGTACTTAAGTGTCATCACTCGTGGAGGCTTTTTTCAAGCACTCCAAATAAAGTTTTTGCAATTATTTAGTAGGTATCGCTATCTTTTCTGTTTCTTATAATCTTCAAGTAGGCAACCGGTTCACAATTAGCATCATGGGCAGCCCATTACAGTCCCACTGCTGGAAACGGGCCTCTTCTCAGAATGAGAAGGGTTTAATCCTTATTCCACCACGATGGTCTGGTGCGGGATGGCGGACTAGATACATCATCGACTTGACAGTGGCTGAGCAATTGGCTTCTGCGCTACGGGTCGCGGGTTCGATTCCCACACGGAACAAATGTTTGTATGGCCTACACATAGTTGTTCCGGGTTTAAGTGTTTTTGCATGTGAGATTTGTGTCTGTAAACGCACGATACAGGAGAAATCCTAGTGTGGGGCAACGTTTTTATTTACTATTATTATTATATTATACGTGTACGTGTATACTATTTTAAATAATAGAAAATAAAAATGATAACTAAGTTATTTTTTATTTATATAAAATTATCAAATTATTTGTTATTTACTTTTCTTAAAACCGTATTTAAGGATTAATTAAGTATCCTGTTAACCTGAAACAATACAATTTGACATGCCATACATCGCCTACCTATAGTTTTACTACCGCAGACAGACACGACATGTATGCTCCTACGCATCTTTAATTCTGTCCCAATTGTTCGTAGCCTTGTAAAGGACTCAAAACGTCGCGCCTCGCGCCTGATTTAATTTGTCATACGGAATTGCAATAAGAAGAAATATTTTCATAAATGAGATCAAGGCCGTCTGACTGAATCGTTACAGTTAATATTATTGGCTGATGCACATTTTGTGTTGTGTTTTCTTTTATTTTTGTTTCAGCGTGTTGCCGTGAGAAATTTTGCAGGCGGTCGACTTTGGGTTTGTGGGTTCTGTGTCACGGAGTACCTACATAGTATTACGTGTATACAAGGTTAGCCGGAAAGGGGGTACTAAGCCGAAAGGGTGTTAAAGTACCTATAATAAGGGATAACTTTTGTTCTACAACTTTTTCCAAAAATCGATGGTTTATGAGAAATAGCTTTACAAAGATTTCGTAAAAAATATACTAACATCTATCTGTCCATAGCTATGATTAGCTGTGTTTACTATTTAGGTCACGTTTGGGGTCACGGATTAGAAACTTAATTTTCTGAATTCATAACTACAGCAGGTATTTTTATTTTTGAAAAAACTATTTTTTTTTTATCTAATTAATATCTAACACTTGCTTTAAAATAGTCATCAGTGATACTTTAAGTAGCCCGCGGCTTAGTAACCCCTTTCCGACTAACCTTGTATATTACGAGTAGTTTCCGACACAGAATAGAACACCCCTTCTCATCCTGTGAGTATCGTTAAACCCTTTGACCGCCCTAAGTCAGATATATCCGACAAACTGTTTAATCTTTTTATAGAATACTAGCTGTGTCCTCACGACTCCGCCCGTAGCCTATGTTACTCAGTGATAATGTAGCTTTTTAACGGCAAAAGAATTTTTGAAATCAGTCCAGTAGTTTTTAAGTTTATTGGTTACATACAAATCTTTCCTCTTTATAATATTAGTATAGATATAGATAGAGATGGACGTGGGCAGAATGGACACGAATTTTTTTGTCGGGAATATCCGAATGGTACGCTCTAAAGGTTAAAGGTGACTAAGAGGTAATCCTCCCTGCCACCTCTTAATGCAATTTTTTTTAAAACATTATTCTGCCTAGTCTTTTCCCGACTATGTTGGGGTCAGCTTCCAGTCTAACCAGATGCGGCTGAATACCATTATTTTACACGGAGCGACTGCAATCAGACCTCCGCAACCCAGTAACTGGGAAATGCCGATATCCTAAGGTTAGACCGGTTGTAAGACTTTCGGGGTCTTGGCTACCTGTAACGACAGTCATAGGTATTCTTATGACACCCGGGACTGACGGTTTAACGTGCTCTCCGAGGCACGGAGGGATTTCGATGTGTAAAGAATGGTCACCCATTCACGGACTGTTTTAAACATTGCCCCTCACTAATGTCACTCATGTAGGTATCTCGGATAAGTTTACATACACCAATATTTACATGCGCAAACACCCACCCAGACACGGAACAACTTTCTGCAAGCCATACAAATCCCGGAGGCATGCAGCAGCCTGAGGAGGCTGCTAACCTTCTAGGACGACCTGGGTTGGTTGGAGTAGGAAGGTAAGACTAAACACGAACAATGGCCCAATCAAGAGGCTAAGTGCGGATACAGCCCAGGTAAACTAAACTAAACTAAGCCACAAAAATATTTACTTCGTGCGGGAGTAGAACCCACGACCCGTAGCGCAGAAGCCAACTGCTCCGCTACTACGACAATATATTATAGTTGTCATTTAGAAATGCAAGAAAAGTCAGCCAGCATCGAAAACGGTAAACTTTTAAATTGCACAGCAAGGCGAAGTCGTAGAGTCGAACATTTCAAACGCCTTTCGTCACAAACATAGCAAATGCATATATTTTTGATTGCTATTGGCACTTTGAACATTTGAACTAGGCAAAAGAAATAACTTTAAGCAATAGAAAATATTGTACATAATTCCTTTCTCTGCGTAGCATTTATGACGTCACTCGTGGTAGTTACTATGCGCGTGATTCTCCAATTGTAGTGCATTAAAATTACTAGACGATTGGCCAATTGTATTCCCCAAAGGATTGGGCAGAGGTGCATAGTAACCCCCTCATTTCGCCGTTATTTTTAAGCCTCATGTAATAGGGGGCGAGCCTATTGCCATCAACCAGGCACAAATTCAAACTCCGGGCTGCTACTGAGAAATTCCACACAGAAAAACCCTTAAAATTATGCACAATTGTATTTCTCGGCTGCAACTGAGTTTTTTTTAACTGGACGTTGTTCTAATTATAGTCTGTCGGATAAATGTGTTTACATGGGAACATAAAAAGGGCTTTGAAATCTACAGATAGTCACCCCAATAAAATAATATCGTCAGTGGAAAGGTAAAAAGACTAAATCGCCATTATACCTACTTTGCAGTAGAGAGATTCAAAGTATTTTTTTAAGAAAATAGACATAGTTATTTTTCTTAGAGTATACATAATATAATTAATATAATATATATAATTAAATTATCTATTTAATATATATACTGTAAGAAAAATAACTATGTTTATTTGCATAAAAAAATACTTTGAATCACTCTACTGTAAAGTAGGTATATTGGCGTTTTAGTCTTTTTACCTTTCCACTGCCGATAAAGTAGGTACGATCAGTAAGTTCTGATAGTTGTTATAAGTGACTGGTTAAAACTTTAGTAACTTTAACATCACAAAAACATAACATCCCGCCTGTACGCCCCGAAGGGTTTGGCAGAGATGTATAATAACATACTCATTTCACCGTTATATTTAAGTCCCATGTAATGGGGGCGAGCCTATTGCCATCAACCGGGCACAGATACTAACTCTGGACTGCTACTGAGGAATTCCACAAGGAAAAACCCTTTGCACGCACTGGGGATCGAATCCAGGACCTCACGATCAGCCAACCAGGTACTAGCTCTATGGAAGTGCTAATACGCCCCTTTCAGGTGTAATAAGATTTTTGTAAAAGATTTTTTTCTGAACTTATTTGAGTTTGACCCTAATCTCACTTGATGATGAGCGCAGACAGGGTTTAAGATGCAGCATATGAATCCAAGGAACAGAGATATAGAGTGATTTTCCTATACCCCTGTGACTCTCACATACACACGACCGAACACAGTAAACACCTTGGCGCCGAAGTTTAACATGTTTATTATCTGTATTGAATTAAGCATATTATGAGCATCAAAATATATTATACTAGCTGTGTCCTCACGGCTCCGCCCATAGCCTGTTACTCAGTGATAATGTAGCTTTCTAACGGCAAAAGAATTTTTGAAATCGGTCCAGTAGTTTTTAAGTTTATTCGTTACATACAAAAATACAAATCTTTCCTCTTTATAATATTAGTATAGATGGAGAAATAAAAAGTATTTGGAAAACAACAGTGTTGCCAGACCGCAATTTTATGATTTTAATAAACAACCTTCATGTAAACACATTTATTCGACAGACTTTACTACCTTGCATGTAGGTAGAATTGTAATTAAATTCTTGGCGTTTTACAAAACCTCTAGTCCTAGAGAAAAAGATTAAAAATCCGCTCCTTTTTCCTAGCTTTCCACATTGTTCCTGTAACACTACTGCGAAAATTCTTCAAAGAGTTGGAGACTCGTAGCTTTGCCATTTTAATCACGGAATTTATAAAGCTTTAAGCTTAGCAGGTATCCAGGAAAATACCATTATCGGTAGCTAAGAGGTACAAGGAACACAAAAATGCAAACTATTATACATGTTACAGTCATAGTGATTAAATAGCTATTATACCTACATAATGACTAGCCGTTATATATAATGACCAAATTGTCTAGACAATGTGATAAATTAATAACTTTATCCGGATATTATTCATAATAGCAGATCGAAGTTAGTCAAAGTAATAAATACGGTTTTACTTCGTGTTATGGCTAGTGAGCTTTCAATTTACTTTTTTAATGAATGTTAAATTATTATCTATGACAATGTTAATTATAATATTATACGATACAGATGTTTTTATTCAGAAGGAAACCTAAAAGTAAACCTAATCTACCATGCATGCTTGCTTTGCTAAAGAAGATATCTGGCGCGTTGTGTGGTCGCAGTTCTAACCTAACCTAACCTGGCCGTTTCGAATTTGACAAACTGTTTATTGTCTAAAGATCCGAATCCGTCGTTCTATCCGTCGATAGAAAAAATATAATTATTACTATTTAAAATAACAGCATATTGCTACATATATGCTTAAGGCAAATGGAAATAAAACTTTATAATGTTCACCTTTACTTATTTTATTACTTTATCCAAGTCTTCCTAGATATTATACAAAATAGCTGGTTAATGTGATTAATTTTGTGTCATTTATCACTTTGTCTAAATTGAGTAGATTTTATATATAATGGCTGGATAGTATATATAATATCCGGATTTATTACTTTGGCTGTAACATACACACTTTCGAACAGCTGCGTTGCATGATACGCAAGAACTTTAGTTACATGTGAGTACCACTAACGTCCTGTTCACACAGCGGTTCCTTTTTCACGGACCCGTCGGTACTGAATGTGTTATTCACATCTGTACCGACGGATCAGTTAAACCAATGGCAGCTGCGTCGCATCTGGCAGGCAGGATACGATAAAAATAACTTATCCAGTAATTTTTACTGAATTCAGAATACTGTCGTGTATGTGAACATCCTCTTAAACGAATCCTTTAAACAGTTTTTTTGTGAACTAGCTGTAACGAACATTGAACACTACAGGGTGTAAACGAAATCATGTAATTCCTTCAAACCTCGTGATGTAATGCTGACATAGATTAACCCAGCACAAGATACTTTTGGATTCAATAAAAAAATAATTACAAAAAGTAAACATGACTGTGTTCTTAACGTGAGGCATTATAGCGCGAACGAAGCGCGCGGCTTTCGCTCGCCGCACACTTCGTCACGTCAAGAACATAATATTATGTTTACTTTTTGTTATTATTTTTTTATTGAATCCAAAAGTATCCCATGCAGGATTAATCAATGTCAGCAGTATATTACGAGGTTCGAAGGAATTACATGATTTCGTTTACAACCTGTATGTTCGGCGAAAACGTTTGCGGCGATCCAATTTGTAGATACTTTCTGTATGGACGGTGTTTGGAAAATTTCGAGGAATGAAACGTAGGTAACAACATTGTTTGTACAGAACACAGAGGGGTAGGCGACGGGGCAGTTGATCCCGGTACTTCAGTACTGTAGTTGTTCATGAAACTAGATAGACTTGTGTTTGTATTCTCTCTGCTAATTTGCGTCCATACATACGATCCAAATATTCGTGTTCGATATTTGTGTTCAAAACTGCGCATACGGCTATAGAAAGCTTAACATCACGCCTGTATTCCTCGAAGGGTTGGGCAGAGGTACAACACTCTTATTTCACCGTTATGTTTAAGTCCCATGTAATAGGGGGTGAGCCTATTGCTATCAACCGGGCAAATCCAAACTCCGGGCTGCTACTGAGGAATTCTACACGGTAAAACCCAATAACACTTTGCCCGACCTGGTGATCGAACCCAGAACCTTACGAGGAAGTCAAATCAGTTAGACCAACGGCTTTAGAAGTGTAACAAATTTTTTTCTTTTATCCTTTGTAGAAGCTCTATTGCCAAATCGTATTGCAAGACTCATAACGATTCCCACAGGCACGAAATCATTTTTAAGAAAACAAATATAACTTCAAAATATGCTATATTACTATCAAAACTTAACCAAAACTTACGTTTAATTATTAATCTTAAACTAATAAACTGATGCGTGTTGTCTGTCATAATACTCAAGATGATCAGCTTGCGAAGACGATACAATATCATCGTTGACATTGCATTATGTAATATAACTCTAGGATATATCTAGGGAACGGTGAATGGTCATTTTGTGAACACATAAAGTCAATGAACACATGTAATTTATATGCAGTTCATACTTATAGCAAAAACCAGCAGCCTAGCGGTTAAACGCTTAACTTCAATGCAGGAGGGTTTAAGATCGATCGCGACCCACACCTCTAGCTTTTCGAATTCATGTGTAGATCATAATTTGATTATCAGTTGCGTTAACGGTGAAGGAAAACATCGTAAGGAAACCTGCACACCTGAGAGAGCTCCATAAAGTTCTCGATAGTGTGTGAAGTCCGCCAACCCGCACCAGGCCAGCGTGGTGGACTGAGGCCTAAACCCTTCTCATTCTGAGAAGAGACACGTGCCCTGCAGTGGGACGATAATGGGATGATGTATGTTTTATGATACTTATAGTAATTATTATCTTGCTGTCGCAGATATGATGGCAGGTAAAACATGAAAGTTTCGAAACGAAGGTACATAACTGGGTAAATAACAATTAATGCAATGGACAGTTCACGAAATATCTAGAAACAACAGTTTTTTTTTGGGATTCGACCACCCATTAAGGCGCTTATTACACTATTCAATTTGTAAAAAATCTAATTAGGAACACTAATTAGGAAGCTGGAAGCTAGTGATCACACTAGACTAAATTGAATTATAAATCGGACCGACGACTAGGGTTGCCATCTTTTTTTGAACAAATATAGTATGTTTCCCAAAAATGATGCAGAAATATAGTACTTTTGAGAAATTCAGGGGGGAAAAATGTACACATTTATTTTTTAGCATTATGTACTTTTCCATATATACTTGTTATTGCTCTTCGCTTCGCTCTTAACTTTATGATATACTGTATTTTTATACCAATATACTCAAACCGCTGTAAATTTAGAAATCCGATCTGGCAACACTGCTCTAAATCGTAGCGATGCGATTACACTCACCTAAATCGTAAATAATTTAGGAATTAGTGCGGTCGGGACCTTCCAATCGCAGAAATCGAAAGATGTAATTGAAGTTAGAATAACTTCAATTACATCTTTCGATTTCCTAATTAGATTTCCTACAAATTGAATAGTGTAATAAGCGATTAAGACCATTGTGACTCCGATACCTGGAAACTAAAATATGCCACAGTGAAAACAATGAAAAGACCTTTGACGTGTACGTCTAAATTTTAGAGTGTCTTATTCGATGGTTACAATTTTCGTTCCCCTCCTTTGCAGATGGAACCTGACTGCTAAAATCTTGTCAGAAGATCTGCCCAACAAGACTACTTAAACATAAAATCACGCCTGTATGCCCCGAAGGGTTGGCAGAGGTGTATAGTAAACCTTCATTTCGCCGTTATGTTTAAGTCCCATGTAATAGGGAGCGAGCCAATTGCCATCAACTGGGCACTTTCGAAACTCCGGGCTGCTACTGAGGAATTCCACACGGAAAAACCCAATAGAACTTTGCCCGACCTGGGGATCGAACCCAGGTGCTCATGATCAGCATTCGTGCTTGCCACCACTAGACCAACAAGATTACTGTTGAAATATTTAAGTTAAAGCTGTGTGTACACAATTCGGCTGCTATTCTGCGTGTGGGTTGAAGAGATCGATATCTGATTCTACTGCATAGAAGTTTGACGATTACTACAGCTCAATACTTCTAGTCCAATTGGATATTTTGGCAGCTGCACAGATGCAATGTCACGTAACACTTAGGTGATTGCTGTGAGACAGTGGCGACATGTCCAAATCCCATGACGTAAGCAGCAGTGATAGCCTAGTGGTGTGACCGTCGAACTGCCAAGTCATAGGTCTCGAGTTCAAACCCAAGGCATGCACCTCTGACTTTTAAGATTCATGTGCGTATTTTATAATTATCACTTTCTTAAAAACGGTGAAGGAAAACATCGTGAGGAAACCGGCATGCCTGAGAAGTATTTCTCGACACAAGCCAAGTCAGAGGCCTATGGGCGGCATAAACTCTGATACCAGATTAGTCACTAACCACACGAAAAGAAGACGATAACGTAAATCTGGAAGAATCAGGTAATATTACTACACTATGCATTTATGTGGCATATAGAATTTTGAAAATGGCGCCGATTCTGTTGTGTACAAACTAAACTTCATTTAAGCTATTGCCATTTTTTCACTCGCATAAAATAAGAGAGAGATGGATATAAATAAGAGCTGTCAAATTTAGTTGAACTATTAGGCGACACGTAAGGACGTGCCGTCAAACCTTACAACTTTGCCTATTGATCTAACTTTGCCCAGCAGGGTATTTTTTACAAAAATTGAAAAATATGGTATTTTGTAGATGTGTGTATAATTTAATCTGTGGTAGAAATGTGAATATGTTGCTGGCAACATATTCACATTTTTGTAAAAAATACCCTGCTGTGCAAAGTTAGTGCAAGGTTTGACGGTGTCGACCAAAAGCACGGTGAAGTTCAAGGCGTAAACTAGTTTGACATCTGTAACTTATCTATCACCGTCCTTTTCTGGCGCTGTCTGTTGGTAAAAGATAGCAATTCTCTAATTATTTTAGTTTAGTTGGTGAACAAGAGCATCCAGTGTGAACTTAAAAATACAATTTTTATATTTAAATGTGTACTTAAATAATATGGCCAATTATTTTACAAAACTTACATAATTTACCTACTTATTAATTTATTCGTACAAATATACTATTTTTTTTACATTTATCTCGTTTAGGTTTTGTATAATTCATTAATTAAAATTGTCATATTTCTAATTTGTATATTCCAAAATAGTTTAGTCTCTCAGGTTTTTAAACCTGTTCTTATCACAAACCTTGAGTTATGGCAACTCATTATACTGGTGTAGTAAATAACAGTGATGTCATCGCAGATTCTTATAATTTTATCAGATTCTTAAAAGTCTGATTACATGTTAAATTACAAACTTAGATTTTTTTATTGTGCCACAGAGTGCTGAGACACAGAGTGCACAGAGTACTGTGACAGATTCACCTTATTTTTTTTCATCAATCTATATTGTCGTTCTATAAACGCGGGCGGTCTATAAATGGTATATCGACGCTCGGCAGTGAAAACTTCGTAAATAAAAATTTCTTCAAAAGCGTTTTATTTGTTCTTTAGATTGATAAACTCGTCATATACGTACCTACTAGTTCAACAAAGTTTCAATTCAAATACTTCTAAGCTATGACGTACGATGACACTTGTATTAACATTTGATCGGCCATTTTTTTTGCAGGAGACAGTTATTTCTATCTCTTTTAAAAATGTGTGTTTTACACCTACGTGGTTTTCACTGCCGATCGACGATATACATACCTGTAAATAATTTGTTTATTTTTTTCCGTAATGTCAACTTGGTTTTCCTACACGTTTGATCAGCCTGGCCCTGCAGTCTTGACATAGATAACGATCGTTACTCATGACGATAAACTTTACAGACACAAAAAGCAGTTTTTTTTTTACATAGAGTTCACTTGCATCTTAAATTAGGTACATGAGATGTTTTTTCTTCATTATTAAATAATGTACTACGACGTTAAAAGGTAATTGTTATGACTTAACAACCGAAATCGGTGGTAAAGTGATTGCTACCTATGTCGAGACTGCATGCCCTAGGCGATCAAAATAAATTGTGCGAATCTGTAGACAACTTTATGGCAATACATTTTTACTATACTACAGTGCTGTGACGTCATTTTCGTGTGCGTACTTCTCCTTCTCTGCTGGATTCCTGACCACGTCTCTTTCTTGTCTTTTATGCATCACATATAACGCTCTGTAAAACACGAAAAAAATGTTACTAACTGGTACTATTGAGTCTGTGGCAGTTCACTGTTTGGACATGAATCTTTTCTTAAAAAGGCAGGTACATACTGTACCTACTGTAGTAACCCGTCGCACAAATATATCTTTTGAATACTAGCTATGGTTATTACATCATTAAAATGGTAAGTATGTAATATAAATAACCTTCGTAAATCGCTAGGAATGTCCACATGTGGAGTTTACATAGACACAATTTACCTTATATTGATTCGTATAAAGTTTAGTAATAAGTGTATACGTACGTTAAATGGCTAAGTAGCTACATAATAAAATGTTAATACGGTTTCAAGTATTGCATTATCTTGTATAAATAATGTTGAAATTAAATTTTCTGTCGTTACTGTCGTTAATGTAGCAAGTAATCTTGAACAATAATTAAACAATCATAAAAAACCAATTGAAAAATGTACAGAATAAGGCCTACACCCATATTCTAAGACGTTCCTCCAAAACTTACTCAACTCGACTCCACCTCGACTCAGCCTTTAGTTCACATAAACGTCCTCGACTCAAAATGTTTCCTCAGTCGAGGTAAAGAATCATCTGTCAAACTCAAGGTACCTCGGAACCTACCTTAAGGAAGGAAGTGTCGAAGTATATATGTAACAATAATGAATTTTGAAGACTTTATCGAATATGCTTACGATAATCTTTTCAACTATTTATAGTAACATTATTTGCGCGATGCAGATAATTCAAATTATGACCTAATAACTCCGTCGAGGAACCTCAAAGTTCACTCAAAATTGCGATTAAGAATACAATTTTGAAGGGGTTTTCGAGGGCATCTTGAGTCGAGTATGAGTCGAGTAAGTTTTGGAGGAACTTCTTAAAACATGGGTGCTAGTATCTTCATTAAAATTTTATAGTGACGACAGTCCAGTGATTGACAGACCTTACAGAGCCTCTATCTCGACAGCAGGTACTTCAACCTCCAACAAAAACCAATTGATTGCTCTTGGAAAAACTCAAAGGCTCACTAAAAGGTCGAGGTTGTTTTCAATCACGTAATCGGTATGGTACATGACGGAATTCTGCTCGCTCTGCGGTTTCAATGGCGTCCGACGACAATGTTCGACAGAGCTCACGTGTCAGTCCAAATTGATCACGTTATTGGGTCAAAGGCCGATCTCATGGACATTGTTATTGGATTTCTAATACTGTGCACGTCAATGTGCATGTATGTGTGTTGTTTAGTGTGCATGTCACGTCAGTCAAAGTGGTCCACACTCGTGTAAAATGGAAAGAAATCAACCACTAAGCCGGACATACATCCCGCATGGATGAAGTGCTGAATAAACATAGAGTTATTATCGGCGGAGTACATTTTACCGTAAATTGTACAGTTAAAAGCAATAAAATCTGCCTACCAACGGATTTAAAAGCCAACAATTCCTATCTAACTTTGTATAATTAATTACCTATGTCGTAGGATAATCGGAACCATCGAAACTTTGCGATAACCCTAAGACGATTGCGTATGACCGGATATTTTGAATCTATGACAGATTTTTGTAGTCATCAGAGCTATTTTCAGAATCATTGCAAAAATCCCAGTTTGATTACGAGGATTGGAAACATGAACGCTGATTGGCTAATCTAAGAATCGACTTATGTAATCTTTATTTTGGTTGGTCAGAAGATGGCTCTTCACAAAGATCTATAGACATAAAAAAGTGATAACAATGATATTAGCCAATCAGCGCTCATAACGTGAGTGGTATTCGCGACTTACCTAAGATAAACCGGATTTTTGCAATGATCGTGAAAATAGCTCGGCTGATTAAAAAAATCTGTCTCCAAATATCCAGTCCTTTGAAATCGTTCTAGGATTATCGCAAAGATCCAATTTTTCCGATTATCTTACGACATATATAACTGATAGATGTACTATCCGTAGTCACGTATTTATTGTCGTAGCTTAGGTCATATTAGTTTTATTGGAGGTTTATATCAGTGGTCGGTAAATATTATTGCTTCTGACTGTATCTAAAGTTAGAAACTAAATTTAAAATTAACGCCATAATTTTAAAATATGCGATTATTTAAACCTAGATTTTTTACTCCACAAATGTTAACTTTGATACGATTTTACCTATAACTAAGGGCAATATTCCAAATCCTAGATCAAAATGAGAATTTTTGCGTAAGGGAGATGTTACAAAGACAGATAATACTCACATAAATATAAGGAAAGCCGGTATTGTCATAGTTCCTCCCAGCAGGTACACAGCTCCGGGCAAAGTCTCCACGGTATTCGAGAACAACTTGCTGTATAGCGGTATGTATATGACAGGTATCAACGTCTCCACGAAACCGATCAACGAACATATTTTACCTGAAAAGACAATAATCGGATTATTCAATAATTATTATTACCATCGATCCCCAGGTCTTCCGTGTGGAATTCCTCAGTAGCAGCCCGGAATTTGGATTTGTGCCCGGTTGATGGCAATAAGCTCGTCCCCTATTACATGGCACTTAAAACATAACGGCGAAATGAAAGGGTCACTATACATCTCTGCCCAGCCCTTCACTGAATACAGGCGTGATGTTATATTATATTATTATTACCATATAGGTAATAATGATTAATCTTCTTTTTCTTCCTGCCCTTATCCCACACTAGGTGGGGTCGGCACAACATGTATTTCATAAATCCATGTTGTTAGAGGTTCTGGCTTATTGTTGTAGGCCTCTATTATGAATACGTACATAAAAATTGTATCTACTAGAAGTACTAGGATGCATTAAAAGACCTTCCACAAGTTAACAGGCTACCCAATTGATGCAGCTGACTGTAACTCTCTGAAAAGGGGTATAAACCCGTCATCGTCACGGTAGGCTAGACAGTTTAAGACCGCAGAGCTGGTTCTCTCGCACTAGTTACGCTGCTGCCTTCCCGTATTCAAATTGGGCAGATGTGTCGTCCGTCATCGATTTCATCAGGTTCCTTGCCCGGGGGCCTACTCCGGAAAACGAAAGTCGATGTTTCGAGTCTAAACGAAACATCGAACTTATACAACATGTAACGTAATTAACGCACACCCTCAAACACCCCAATTAGAATATTATGTTATAATCATAATACATACACTGCAATTTTAGTTTAACATGTAATGCATTGTTATTTACTACATTAACGTTCTTGAAATAAGTTTTATTTTTCTTTATTTTGTATTGAATGACGGAATTTGTATTAATACAAATAAAAATGCATTTTTAAACGTTTTTTTGCCTTGATTTACGGTTTGTTTTGACTGTACAGGGGTAGTGTGACTAATTTCCGTAGTTTTCATTATTTTTGGTATAAAAAATTACCTGTACCAAAAATGATAGAAATCAATTCAGTAAACGATTCTAAACAAACTACTTTCAGGATGTGCGTTAATTATGTTACATATTGTATACGATCAAAGTATTGTCGAACTACAAACTACTAGATATTAGTTAAAATTTGAGAGTAGGGGTGAGCGGAGGGCAAAATGTAAAATCACGAAAATCGAATCGAACGTTGGATCCGAAACACCTTAATTGTGGTTGGAAAACGTGCGATCCGTCGGCCGAAACTTCGCAGTTCGATTTTCGTAGTAGGCCCCCAGGCCCTATGTGGACGCACTGAGTCAAATTTTAAATATGCAGAATAGTTTGCGTAATCTATCACTACATACCATGTTCGAGTCAAAATTATTTGCTAAACTACAATTTCCTTTTCAATAATAATAAAATATTACAAGACGATACAATATTATCTCAACTCATCTCGCAAATTAATATCTAAGCGGCGGAGTTTCATTCAAGTGAACTGATAGACAAATAGGCAATTAGTTGAACGTTGAAAGCAATGAATGGAGTATTTTAATTATTATCTGTCATAGTTTGATATCATAAATCATTCTCATTAAGCAATGTTTCTTAGAAATATTTTTCGTATTTTTTTTCAGTCTACGTCTTCTTCTTCTCCCTGCCCTTATCCCACACTAGGTGGGGTCGGCACAACATGTATTTCGTAAATCCATGTTGTTAGAGGTTTCGGCTTATTGTTTTATGACAGGCTGCCTGCCTGACGTCAACCCTCCTGGGAATACATGTTGCGCCGTCGCGCGGGTGAACCAATGTGCTTGCTGATATTATGCACTGGGTCCCAAAATGATATGCTTGTCAATCTTGTTTCCGACAACTAAGCAGACTATGTTCTTGTTGGTGGAGTTTACTTGAAGTTCCTCGACTCACTCATTCAGTTTTGTTAGGGACTATGGTTCTGAAACTAATATAATACTAACTCGTAAAATAATATAGCACCGTGAGCGTCTCTGTAAAAACTTGATGTCAATGTTCTGTATCGCTCCTGTCCCGCTGTATCCCAAATTTATCAGTCTAGTATCTTAAAATATTTAAATCCAGCACTATTTTGTGTGTTATAAAATCTGGACGTAATTAAATGATTCGCGATATGCACGGTCGCAAAATAACTGCTATTAAATAATCTGAGCACATCGACTATGTGGTTATTTCTTTTTAACAATCCAGAAAAGTTTATTATTGCGAATCTGGCTCAGTTTATAGTTGCGAATCTAGCATAGTTTATTGTTACGAATCTGGCATAGTTTATTATTGCGAATCTGGCTCAGTTTATAGTTGCGAATCTAGCATAGTTTATTGTTACGAATCTGGCATAGTTTATTGTTACGAATCTGGCATAGTTTATAGTTGCGAATCTAGCATAGTTTATTGTTGCGGATCTGGCATAGTTTATTGTTACGAATCTAGCATAGTTTATTGTTACGAATCTGGCATAGTTTATTGTTGCGGATCTGGCTCAGTTTATAGTTGCGAATCTGGCATAGTTTATTGTTGCGGATCTGGCATAGTTTATTGTTGCGGATCTGGCATAGTTTATTGTTGCGGATCTGGCATAGTTTATTGTTGCGAATCTGGCATAGTTTATTGTTGCGAATCTAGCATAGTTTATTGTTGCGGATCTGGCATAGTTTATTGTTGCGGATCTGGCATAGTTTATTGTTGCGAATCTGGCATAGTTTATTGTTACGAATCTAGCATAGTTTATTGTTGCGGATCTGGCATAGTTTATTGTTGCGAATCTGGCATAGTTTATTGTTGCGGATCTGGCATAGTTTATTGTTGCGAATCTGGCTCAGTTTATAGTTGCGAATCTAGCATAGTTTATTGTTGCGGATCTGGCATAGTTTATTGTTACGAATCTAGCATAGTTTATTGTTACGAATCTGGCATAGTTTATTGTTGCGGATCTGGCATAGTTTATTGTTGCGAATCTGGCTCAGTTTATAGTTGCGAATCTGGCATAGTTTATTGTTGCGAATCTAGCATAGTTTATTGTTGCGGATCTGGCATAGTTTATTGTTGCGGATCTGGCATAGTTTATTGTTGCGGATCTGGCATAGTTTATTGTTACGAATCTGGCATAGTTTATTGTTGCGAATCTGGCATAGTTTATTGTTGCGGATCTGGCATAGTTTATTGTTACGAATCTGGCATAGTTTATTGTTACGAATCTGGCATAGTTTATTATTGCGAATCTGGCTCAGTTTATAGTTGCGAATCTAGCATAGTTTATTGTTGCGGATCTGGCATAGTTTATTGTTGCGGATCTGGCATAGTTTATTGTTGCGAATCTGGCATAGTTTATTGTTACGAATCTGGCATAGTTTATTGTTGCGAATCTGGCATAGTTTATTGTTGCGAATCTGGCATAGTTTATTGTTGCGAATCTAGCATAGTTTATTGTTGCGGATCTGGCATAGTTTATTGTTGCGGATCTGGCATAGTTTATTGTTGCGAATCTGGCATAGTTTATTGTTACGAATCTAGCATAGTTTATTGTTGCGGATCTGGCATAGTTTATTGTTGCGGATCTGGCATAGTTTATTGTTGCGAATCTGGCATAGTTTATTGTTGCGAATCTGGCATAGTTTATTGTTACGAATCTGGCATAGTTTATTGTTGCGAATCTGGCATAGTTTATTGTTGCGAATCTGGCATAGTTTATTGTTGCGAATCTAGCATAGTTTATTGTTGCGGATCTGGCATAGTTTATTGTTGCGGATCTGGCATAGTTTATTGTTGCGAATCTGGCATAGTTTATTGTTACGAATCTAGCATAGTTTATTGTTACGAATCTGGCATAGTTTATTGTTGCGGATCTGGCATAGTTTATTGTTGCGAATCTGGCTCAGTTTATAGTTGCGAATCTGGCATAGTTTATTGTTGCGAATCTAGCATAGTTTATTGTTGCGGATCTGGCATAGTTTATTGTTGCGGATCTGGCATAGTTTATTGTTGCGGATCTGGCATAGTTTATTGTTGCGAATCTGGCATAGTTTATTGTTGCGAATCTAGCATAGTTTATTGTTGCGGATCTGGCATAGTTTATTGTTGCGGATCTGGCATAGTTTATTGTTACGAATCTAGCATAGTTTATTGTTACGAATCTGGCATAGTTTATTGTTGCGGATCTGGCTCAGTTTATAGTTGCGAATCTGGCATAGTTTATTGTTGCGAATCTAGCATAGTTTATTGTTGCGGATCTGGCATAGTTTATTGTTGCGGATCTGGCATAGTTTATTGTTGCGAATCTGGCTCAGTTTATAGTTGCGAATCTGGCATAGTTTATTGTTACGAATCTAGCATAGTTTATTGTTGCGGATCTGGCATAGTTTATAGTTGCGAATCTAGCATAGTTTATTGTTACGAATCTGGCATAGTTTATTGTTACGAATCTGGCATAGTTTATAGTTGCGAATCTAGCATAGTTTATTGTTACGAATCTGGCATAGTTTATTGTTACGAATCTGGCATAGTTTATAGTTGCGAATCTAGCATAGTTTATTGTTGCGGATCTGGCATAGTTTATTGTTACGAATCTAGCATAGTTTATTGTTACGAATCTGGCATAGTTTATTGTTGCGGATCTGGCTCAGTTTATAGTTGCGAATCTGGCATAGTTTATTGTTGCGGATCTGGCATAGTTTATTGTTGCGGATCTGGCATAGTTTATTGTTGCGAATCTGGCATAGTTTATTGTTGCGAATCTGGCATAGTTTATTGTTGCGAATCTAGCATAGTTTATTGTTGCGGATCTGGCATAGTTTATTGTTGCGGATCTGGCATAGTTTATTGTTGCGAATCTGGCATAGTTTATTGTTGCGAATCTGGCATAGTTTATTGTTGCGGATCTGGCATAGTTTATTGTTGCGGATCTGGCATAGTTTATTGTTGCGGATCTGGCATAGTTTATTGTTGCGAATCTGGCTCAGTTTATAGTTGCGAATCTAGCATAGTTTATTGTTGCGGATCTGGCATAGTTTATTGTTACGAATCTAGCATAGTTTATTGTTACGAATCTGGCATAGTTTATTGTTGCGGATCTGGCATAGTTTATTGTTGCGAATCTGGCTCAGTTTATAGTTGCGAATCTGGCATAGTTTATTGTTGCGAATCTAGCATAGTTTATTGTTGCGGATCTGGCATAGTTTATTGTTGCGGATCTGGCATAGTTTATTGTTGCGGATCTGGCATAGTTTATTGTTACGAATCTGGCATAGTTTATTGTTGCGAATCTGGCATAGTTTATTGTTGCGGATCTGGCATAGTTTATTGTTACGAATCTGGCATAGTTTATTGTTACGAATCTGGCATAGTTTATTATTGCGAATCTGGCTCAGTTTATAGTTGCGAATCTAGCATAGTTTATTGTTGCGGATCTGGCATAGTTTATTGTTGCGGATCTGGCATAGTTTATTGTTGCGAATCTGGCATAGTTTATTGTTACGAATCTGGCATAGTTTATTGTTGCGAATCTGGCATAGTTTATTGTTGCGAATCTGGCATAGTTTATTGTTGCGAATCTAGCATAGTTTATTGTTGCGGATCTGGCATAGTTTATTGTTGCGGATCTGGCATAGTTTATTGTTGCGAATCTGGCATAGTTTATTGTTACGAATCTAGCATAGTTTATTGTTGCGGATCTGGCATAGTTTATTGTTGCGGATCTGGCATAGTTTATTGTTGCGAATCTGGCATAGTTTATTGTTGCGAATCTGGCATAGTTTATTGTTGCGAATCTGGCATAGTTTATTGTTGCGAATCTGGCATAGTTTATTGTTGCGAATCTGGCATAGTTTATTGTTGCGAATCTAGCATAGTTTATTGTTGCGGATCTGGCATAGTTTATTGTTGCGGATCTGGCATAGTTTATTGTTGCGAATCTGGCATAGTTTATTGTTACGAATCTAGCATAGTTTATTGTTACGAATCTGGCATAGTTTATTGTTGCGGATCTGGCATAGTTTATTGTTGCGAATCTGGCTCAGTTTATAGTTGCGAATCTGGCATAGTTTATTGTTGCGAATCTAGCATAGTTTATTGTTGCGGATCTGGCATAGTTTATTGTTGCGGATCTGGCATAGTTTATTGTTGCGGATCTGGCATAGTTTATTGTTGCGAATCTGGCATAGTTTATTGTTGCGAATCTAGCATAGTTTATTGTTGCGGATCTGGCATAGTTTATTGTTGCGGATCTGGCATAGTTTATTGTTACGAATCTAGCATAGTTTATTGTTACGAATCTGGCATAGTTTATTGTTGCGGATCTGGCTCAGTTTATAGTTGCGAATCTGGCATAGTTTATTGTTGCGAATCTAGCATAGTTTATTGTTGCGGATCTGGCATAGTTTATTGTTACGAATCTGGCATAGTTTATTGTTGCGGATCTGGCATAGTTTATTGTTGCGAATCTGGCTCAGTTTATAGTTGCGAATCTGGCATAGTTTATTGTTGCGAATCTAGCATAGTTTATTGTTGCGGATCTGGCATAGTTTATTGTTGCGGATCTGGCATAGTTTATTGTTGCGAATCTGGCATAGTTTATTGTTACGAATCTAGCATAGTTTATTGTTGCGGATCTGGCATAGTTTATTGTTGCGGATCTGGCATAGTTTATTGTTGCGGATCTGGCATAGTTTATTGTTGCGAATCTGGCTCAGTTTATAGTTGCGAATCTAGCATAGTTTATTGTTGCGGATCTGGCATAGTTTATTGTTACGAATCTAGCATAGTTTATTGTTACGAATCTGGCATAGTTTATTGTTGCGGATCTGGCATAGTTTATTGTTGCGAATCTGGCTCAGTTTATAGTTGCGAATCTGGCATAGTTTATTGTTGCGAATCTAGCATAGTTTATTGTTGCGGATCTGGCATAGTTTATTGTTGCGGATCTGGCATAGTTTATTGTTGCGGATCTGGCATAGTTTATTGTTACGAATCTGGCATAGTTTATTGTTGCGAATCTGGCATAGTTTATTGTTGCGGATCTGGCATAGTTTATTGTTACGAATCTGGCATAGTTTATTGTTACGAATCTGGCATAGTTTATTATTGCGAATCTGGCTCAGTTTATAGTTGCGAATCTAGCATAGTTTATTGTTGCGGATCTGGCATAGTTTATTGTTGCGGATCTGGCATAGTTTATTGTTGCGAATCTGGCATAGTTTATTGTTACGAATCTGGCATAGTTTATTGTTGCGAATCTGGCATAGTTTATTGTTGCGAATCTGGCATAGTTTATTGTTGCGAATCTAGCATAGTTTATTGTTGCGGATCTGGCATAGTTTATTGTTGCGGATCTGGCATAGTTTATTGTTGCGAATCTGGCATAGTTTATTGTTACGAATCTAGCATAGTTTATTGTTGCGGATCTGGCATAGTTTATTGTTGCGGATCTGGCATAGTTTATTGTTGCGAATCTGGCATAGTTTATTGTTGCGAATCTGGCATAGTTTATTGTTACGAATCTGGCATAGTTTATTGTTGCGAATCTGGCATAGTTTATTGTTGCGAATCTGGCATAGTTTATTGTTGCGAATCTAGCATAGTTTATTGTTGCGGATCTGGCATAGTTTATTGTTGCGGATCTGGCATAGTTTATTGTTGCGAATCTGGCATAGTTTATTGTTACGAATCTAGCATAGTTTATTGTTACGAATCTGGCATAGTTTATTGTTGCGGATCTGGCATAGTTTATTGTTGCGAATCTGGCTCAGTTTATAGTTGCGAATCTGGCATAGTTTATTGTTGCGAATCTAGCATAGTTTATTGTTGCGGATCTGGCATAGTTTATTGTTGCGGATCTGGCATAGTTTATTGTTGCGGATCTGGCATAGTTTATTGTTGCGAATCTGGCATAGTTTATTGTTGCGAATCTAGCATAGTTTATTGTTGCGGATCTGGCATAGTTTATTGTTGCGGATCTGGCATAGTTTATTGTTACGAATCTAGCATAGTTTATTGTTACGAATCTGGCATAGTTTATTGTTGCGGATCTGGCTCAGTTTATAGTTGCGAATCTGGCATAGTTTATTGTTGCGAATCTAGCATAGTTTATTGTTGCGGATCTGGCATAGTTTATTGTTACGAATCTGGCATAGTTTATTGTTGCGGATCTGGCATAGTTTATTGTTGCGAATCTGGCTCAGTTTATAGTTGCGAATCTGGCATAGTTTATTGTTGCGAATCTAGCATAGTTTATTGTTGCGGATCTGGCATAGTTTATTGTTGCGAATCTGGCTCAGTTTATAGTTGCGAATCTGGCATAGTTTATTGTTGCGAATCTAGCATAGTTTATTGTTGCGGATCTGGCATAGTTTATTGTTGCGGATCTGGCATAGTTTATTGTTGCGGATCTGGCATAGTTTATTGTTGCGAATCTGGCATAGTTTATTGTTGCGAATCTAGCATAGTTTATTGTTGCGGATCTGGCATAGTTTATTGTTGCGGATCTGGCATAGTTTATTGTTGCGAATCTGGCATAGTTTATTGTTACGAATCTAGCATAGTTTATTGTTGCGGATCTGGCATAGTTTATTGTTGCGGATCTGGCATAGTTTATTGTTGCGGATCTGGCATAGTTTATTGTTGCGAATCTGGCATAGTTTATTGTTACGAATCTGGCATAGTTTATTGTTGCGAATCTGGCATAGTTTATTGTTACGAATCTGGCATAGTTTATTGTTGCGAATCTGGCATAGTTTATTGTTGCGGATCTGGCATAGTTTATTGTTGCGGATCTGGCATAGTTTATTGTTGCGAATCTGGCATAGTTTATTGTTACGAATCTAGCATAGTTTATTGTTGCGGATCTGGCATAGTTTATTGTTGCGGATCTGGCATAGTTTATTGTTGCGAATCTAGCATAGTTTATTGTTGCGGATCTGGCATAGTTTATTGTTGCGGATCTGGCATAGTTTATTGTTACGAATCTAGCATAGTTTATTGTTGCGAATCTGGCATAGTTTATTGTTGCGAATCTGGCATAGTTTTCTCCGCTGCTCAAGCATCGCTGATCAATTATATACATTTTCGCTGACCAAAACATCAATATTTAGCTAACCGTTTAAATGACAGCCTATAGAATCTAGGCAGGACCTACGTGGCTACGAAATACAATTCAAGAGAGGATAGGTATAATTCCCACATAAAGCCGTCATGCAATGAGCGCGACGCTATGCAAGAGCAAACACTAAAAAGGAACTTAAATGAAGCGGATAATAAATGGACAAAAAATCTTAACTACCACGTTGGTCTAGTGGTGGTAAGCGCGACAGCTGATCATGAGGTCCTGGGTTCGATCCCCAAGTCGGGCAAAATGTTATTAAATTTTTCCGTGTGGAATTCCTCAGTAACAGCCCGGAGTTTGGGTTTGTGCCCGGTTGACGGCAATAAGCTCGCCCCCTATTACATGGAACTTAAACATAACGGCGAAATGAGAGTGTTACTATACATCTCTGCCCAATCCTTCGGGAAATACAGGCGTGATGTTATGTTAAAAACTCTTTCACAAGGAGCTCTAAACTGTGAATTTAGTGACTATTAAGTTAACTCAAGAGGATGGTCAATCGCAGCCTTCGGAGCGTTAATAACGCTGCGTTCTATAATCCATTTGCAAAACATGGTTATAACCTATGTTAATTATGATAATTTTATGACCGTTTATTGCAGTTGAATAGGGGCTTAAGTATGTTTAGATGCAAAAGACATTTACGGAATTATATGACGTGTATCAGAAATGTCGTCGCTGCGCCTGCAAAATCCGCTGTTTTTTTTTTTGAAAATCTGTCTTTGATGCTATTTTATAATAGTTCTCAAGCCACGTGTAACTGTAAAATACGTTTTCTAATAATTTATTTTGCTATCTTCTTAATCAAATAAATGATTAAAAAAACAGATTTTACAGGTGCACGTGATTTTATAAAAATTAAAATAAATAGTAATGAAATCTATGAATAAAAAAATATAACATATTTTTTTCACAGTTTTTTTTTGCTATCAGTACTAATTTGACAGCTATTGTGTGAAGTTGTAGCAAGCGCGATCCTATTCTTATTAGGCACGCATAGTACCTACAATGGGCGGTCTTATTGCACAAAGCGATCTCTTCCAGACAACCTCAGGATGGACTGGAAGAACGGAAATAGATATCGGGCAGTCTTGGTGTACAAGTACGTATCGTACATAATATTACTACATAATATATTTAAAAACATAGTACCTCGGAGAGCACGTTCCGGGTGTCATATGAACACCTATGATAGTCGTTACGGAAAGTCAGACGCCCGAAAGTCTGACAACCGGTCTAACCTTAGGATATCGGCATTGCCCAGTAACTGGGTTGCGGAGGTCTGATGGCAGTCGCTCCGTGTAAAATACTGGTATTCAGCCGCATCTGGTTAGACTGGAGGCTGACTCCAACATAGTTAGGAAAAGGCTAGGCAGAACATTACCTGGGAACTCTGGCGATTCTGATGGAAATATTTTTGACGAGTCTCGGCTTTCCAGCATACTAAAATAGCGTTGTATAAGAAGATTCACAAACATAATTATGTTTTTTTTCATTAAAATGATGCTTCGCTTGATCATTCATATGGAATCCGGTTACCGGGCCTTTTTGTGGTTAATGATAATAATACGTGCCCCACACGCCTCGAAGCGTGATCAACATAACATAAAAACACAAGCTTCTACAGTTTTTTGGGTTCCGTAGTTAAACAAGGAACCTTTAGTATTTCGCAGCCGTCTGTATTTCGCGTCCCATCCTGTGTGAAATACCCAAAAAGTCGTAGTTACTTTACATATGTCTAGTACTTTTATCAATCACTTTTAGTATCAGTCTGTTTTCCAGGCATAACATATCATATTAGTGACTAAAAATAACTTAATAATATAAATATATTTTTCTATTTTTCGTTTAGAACCTTGTGAAAGCCGAGAAAGACAAAGAAATTAAGTATCAAGACTTGTGTCTTCAATTCAAACTCAAAATACATGAACATATCATAACCCCTGTACTCCCCGAAGGGTTGAGCAGAGGTGTATAGTAACACCCTCATTTCCCCGTTATGTTTAAGTCCTATGTAATAGGGGGCGAGCCTATTGCCATCAACCGGGCAAAAATCCAAACTCTGGGCTGCTACTGAGGAATTCCACACGGAAAAACCCAATAACACTTTGCCCGACCTGGGGATCGAACCCAGGACCTCACGATCAGCAGTCGCACTTGACACCACTAGACCAACGAGGCAGTCATATCAAACTCAATTCATATAAACTAAGGAATGCAAAGCGTGGGCATTTTTGATAATTGTTTTACGGAAAACCTGGCAAGTGTGAGTGCTTACTCCACATTCAAAATAGGGTTATTTTGAATGTGGAATAAGCACTCACACTTGCCAGGTTTTCCGTAAAACAATTATCTAAAATGCCCACGCTTTGCATTCCTCATTGTGTTTTTATTTAATAACTTTTTTTTACTAAATGTTATTCTTTCATTAAACCAAGGCCATTTTATATTAAAGTGTGATGTATCCGTAATTGTTACTTATGATTATGGTCAATCACTTTTTTCATGTTATTGTACCTATAGGTATATTTGTGTTATGTATAGTTATTAAGTTGATTTCCGATCTTTTATTTGGCTAAAGGTAGGTATATTAATATTAAACATTATTACTATTATTAGTACACTGCAAACTGCCCTTTATATTTTTCGTAACGATTTTTTCCATCCAATGTTACGTAGATTCTTTCTGTATCTTCTTTTAGTGTACAATAAAGCATATATATCTATCTATAAATATAAAATACCTATATTGACTGTGATAGAGATTTTTTGACACTATTTAAGCCCCACGTCATAATGATGTGTTCAGTTCTCTGATAGCAAGAGGATTCCACCAAATGTATAATGTTGTGTTAAAGGCATCATTATTATATTTATAGCCAAAACCATGGGCTTGTAAACATGGATTAATGCAATTCACATCATCCTTTAAACCGTCATCATCGAACAAACTTTTTGTTCAACTAATTTACTGTTCCTATTAAACTAAGTCTGGTGTTAACCATCATTCATTCTCTGGTTAAACCTGTTTACCTAAAATTCTAGAACTTTTTCCCAGTAAACGGTTGTTTAACCAGATAATTAATGTTGATGAACACCAGCCTTAATAGTTTTAAAGCCGAGATGGACGGCTTTAATGTCGTCTAGCTGATGACGACAAGGAAAAAACAATACTCACAGTACGGCCAATTTATGTTTACCGCTCTGAACATCGTGCAGGTGGTTGCGGAATAGATTTTTAGCAACAAAATAGCTTTTAGTTAACATTTCATTACTACGATCTTAGGATTGACCATTAGTTAAGTAAAGTTTATTTAATAGTTTTTACAGTAACTATTTTCTTCACGAGTGTACATGCGCGAAAGTTCGCAAAGCCTATGCTCACAGTGGCCACGACTTGTCACCCGAACTTGTACTGTATACATAAATATTCTAACCAAATGAAACCTAAAATAATTCAGATATAAGTCTAAGCATTTACGTTAAATTATCACCGACGCTTTCAATTAACTTTAATTAAAACATCCACCTACGAGACTGTGCTTAATTGATGTATCGCAAGGTTTTGTAAAAACTGGGTGTTCTGCCAAATAACAGAAATAAAATCTGTAGCGGTATAGAAACACGTAAAATGTGTAATTAATTTATAAAAGCATTTTTTTTATTAAATCGTTGTTTTTTCGACTGCGTAAATTACTATTCGAAAGCAATAGGGCGGGAACACGTGTCGCGCTATGTGTAGTTAATAAATAGTACGTTGGCGTCATTTTAATAAAATTTATTCAGTATTCTGAAAGTTCTTACAATCATCTGTGTCTTTCAGGAACTTCCAAAAAAACAACAAGTGCTATCAAATCTTCACAATCTCATAGAATTTGAATTGTTACGCAATCTAATAACCACAACGATGTAGTGCCTGGTCTGATTACAAATAAATTCATATACTAGTTCAAGTATGAATTATGATGTATCGTCCACGAATTCATTTTTGATATTATTCTAACTTTTTAAATTACTTTATTATTAATCTTTCAACAGTCCTAGAATAAGAATCAGATCTATTCATCTTGAGATGTTCACGCCACACTTTTATTGAAAACAATAAAAACAAATACCTAAGAGCCGAAAGGACCATCAGCTCAACATAATTTCAGATGACAGTACTAGGTACCACCTAAAGCTGATTTTCAGCTTCCAGATGCGGCTGAATACCAGTATTTTTCACGGAGCGACTGCCATCAGACCTCCGCAACCCAGTTACAGGGCAATACCGATATCCTAAGGTTAGACCGGTTGTCAGACCTTCGGGCTTCTGATTGCCCATAACGACTCTCGTAAGTATTCGTCTGACACACGGGACCGACTGTTTAACGTGCTCTCCGAGGCACATACGAGTTTCGATGTGTAACGAACGGTCACCCATGCACAGACTGAACGCGGCAAAAGCAGCTTAACTTCGCAAATCGTATGATCCGCGCGGTTGGTAAATAATTGGAAACTTAATTATTATATCCAATTAATTATAACTTACCGACTTGATCCTGCTCCACAACTTTAGTGCCAAGAGACCTGATGGCTATAGCACCGGAGTTGCCGAAGAAGTCGAAGACCGGAGCGGCATACAACCAGTCCCTCGTTGGAGCCAACCCGTACACGTAACCAGACACGGTCTTGCAAGCTGTCGCGATGATGCCCAGGAAACTGTCATGCATCTTCATTTTCTTACTAAAAAGTGTTACGGCTACTGCTGAACCTGAAATGTGCAATATTTAAACTTGCAGAAAAAAAGAACTATATTTCAATTATTTATTAATTGTTATTCTATTCTATTTTCATTAAACTCAAACTCAAAACTCAAAATATTTATTTGCACACTAAGGTAAAATAATACAGATCTTATTATATAGAGTAGGTACAGCTTAGCAGCCTTTTCCAGGTGTTGCAATATTTGAGGGCTCTAATTACATAAAAGTATATTTATAAATTTACTTATGTGTCATTACGTTTATAAAACATGGCATATAAAATTGTTTTATTTTTACTAGTATCTCCAAGTAAAACGGAGATACGGAAGAAGTACCTACGAGAGTGAAAGAGAAAGCTATCTGAAGGATGCACTAATTTGGGTATTTTGGAATCGTTACTCTTGGCGGGTCAATGACAGTGGCACCGATTCCCTTATTCACCAACTAAACTAAAATTAAAGAATTGCTATCTTTTACTAACAGACGGCGCTAGAAAAGGACGGTGATAGATAAGAACTAAGTTAGAGATATCAAACTAGTTTACGCCTTCAACTTCATCATGTTTTTAGTCGACCCGTTCCGACGTGCCGTCTATTGTATGGAAATTTTAATTCAACTAAATTTGACAGGTCTTATTTATGCCCGTCTCTTTCTTATTTTAATAGATTGAAAAAGATGGCAATAGTCTAAATTAACTTTAGTTTATGCATTACAGAATCGGCACTATTATCTACTTTTTGTATACAATGGTGTCGATTCTGTTGCAAATTTGACAGTACTAAACTAGACTAACTAAATGAAACTGTCACTTTCTTTTTCTATTGAAACAGAAAGAGACAAACACCCTTAGTTTAGTTTAGTCCTGTCAAAGAGCGCAACAGACTCGTCAGCAATACCTTCGATTTTATTCCACCTGTCGTACAATCATAGGTCAGGTGGTAAAGCGAGCCAATGGCCATTTAAATGGTGCAAATCCACTGGTACTTACCTACTTAACGGAGAGTTTAACAGCCAAAGTTATACCTACGGTTTAATTTCTGTATTTATTTACATACATACCTAATAATATTAATATTGTTAAAATAATGCTAAACTTTATATTTGTTTAGGACAAAACTTTTAATGTATGCATCATTATTTGGAATAACGTGATTTCGTTATTATTAATTTTAGCTACAACCATTGAAAAGTTAATAAAGGCTCGAGGGCGCTTAAAACAAATTAAATCTAATAATATTATAATACCATTTTTTGCTTATTATTCGTTCAAATTAGATTTGAAGACTGATCTAATCACATGAAATTTGACTCATGATTTACAAGCAGATATTATAATTAGTATACGTAGGTACTTGTTGTTTCTAATTTTGCAATTTTTAAAGTGATCTTAAAGTCAAACTCAAAAAATATTTATTTGCGAACAATTCAAGTGTTTACTAGGACTTAAATTTCTAGAAAATATTATGACTTAGTTGCCTTTTTCAGATTTTTATTTTTTTATTCTTGACTTGGCCGCGTTTGGGCCTTGTCTCACCTGATGGTAAGCGCAGACAGGTTCTAAGATGGAGTACACGAATCCAAGGAACCTCTGGCTCTCACATACACACGACGGAACATAGACTTGGCGCCGGACTTTGATAATGTGAGGGTGGTAGCTAGCCAGGTGGGCCGTATAGATCCTACCACCAAGCGTGTTGGGTTTTGTTGAATCTTACAAGACGCGTCTATTCCCAGCGTGCGGTGAGGACGTTTTATAATATTCTAACCCATTCCGTTTATTTTAGACAAGAGCAATGGAACACGTAGGTATCACCCAGTAACTTATTGAGATGCGCTGTTTGTTTAAATATTTTTGCCAAAATATGAGTTTCATTGCATTATTAAAAGACGATGTATTAACCAACTTGGACATAATTAAAAAGTATTCATAACAACATAATCAGTTCACTACTTTGCAACTTCTGGGCACGCGCCTCTTCTAGAATGAGAAGGGGTTAGGCCTTAGTCCACCATGCTGGCCTGATGCGGGTTAGCAGACTACACACACCATCGAGAACTTTATGGAGCTCTCTCAGGTGTGCAGGTTTCCTCATGATGTTTTTCCTTCACCGCTAACGCAAGTGATAATCAAATTCTGATCCGCACATGAATTCGAAAAGTCAGAGGTACGGGCCGGGGTCGAACCAGACACTCCTGCATGGAAGGCAAGCGTTCAACCGCTAGGCTATCACTGCTGCTGTACCTACTTGTTTTAAAAGTATTAATTAGACTTTAATGTTGTAGTTGTCTTCTTTGATTCAGAACAGTCAGTTTCATTTTTACATTAGGTACCTATCCTAAGTTATCAAATCTTAGTTGCAAAATTCACATCTATCATTACTAAACAAAATTAAAACTACACAGTCACACAGTAATTTGTATACTTCATCGGTGTTGTCTGTAATAATCATTAGGAAGTCATAATTTAAGAAAACCGACCAAGTGCGTGTCGGACTCGCGTACTACGTGTTCCGTATAACCAATAACGTCTGTGAAATAACTGTTTTTATTATTTTTTGTTTAACTATGAAGTATGCACTACAATCATACCAAGTTTCATGCTTGTATGTATTACTCTTTTTAAGATAGAGCAGGAACAAAAAGCGTGGATTTTTTTTTCTTTCGAGGTTTTTTGTATGGGGTTTAGACTTTTTATTATTTTTAATATTTACTATGATAGACGGCATAGTAATACATATTTCGTGAAAATTTCAACTGGCTACCTATTACGGTTAAAGAAAGAACTACAGTCCTGTGACAGCCAGACCGACGCGGCGACGGTCGGATGGACAGACGTTGTAGGCTTGTAATGGGGTCCCGTTGGCACCCTTTGGGTACGGTACCCTGAAAAGCAGCCTTAACTTCATTAGATGTATATCTTCATAATAAACATTACCTACATACAATATTAGGTTATCATACGAATGATTATCATACCTGCTGTGCCCATTAAAATAGAATAGGTGCTGAATAAACTTAGATCCACGACACTCATGCTAAATTTAGTCAAAGCATACAGGAAAAGGACCGCTGCTTCACCTGAAAAAAAGCAAATTAGTGTTACCAAGGTTCTTTTTTTGATGATTCCGCATGATAATGGGCAACTTGGAACAATTATGATGTTATTATCTGTTTGTCGTGCATAAATTTGTTAGTGATTGGTATAAATTATTTGGAAATGTTGGAATCCCGATTTAATCATTTATTTATCAAATAAACAGAACAAAAGCATCACCCCTACTTAACTTTTGGGATAGATATACAACTTTGATAGACGATAGGTACACAAACGTGTTGACTTAAGCCGGGTCCGTTGCGACCATATATTAGTTAGATATGTTTTTCTATCAAAATTGGGTCGTGCTTTAACTCTTTATTATGTTATAATTGGTCCAAGTGTTCACTAAACATGTTTTGTTAGATTTTTGTCGCAACAGACCCGGCTTTACACTGGATAATCGAACAGGTGGTACCAAACTTAATTTGGTAATATTTAATTACACAACATTTACGTTGTGGAATCTAAAACGAGAAGTCATGAAACTAGGCCATAGATATAATGTTCAATCATGTTTTTTTTTTCACTTTAACATAGTTTAAGTAGATAATGGTATATAAATTAGAAATGTTAGAATTTATTTAAAGGGTCATTAATAAATAAGTCTTACCGAAAACCGGTCCCATGATGACGATATGGGCGCAAATGACAAGAATTATTTGTATCAACTGCTTCCCTCGAGACAAAAAGATTAATGATATCGTATCCCACACATTCCTAGGATGGAAAAAATCTAACACTTTCTGGGTCATAGTTCCTTCTAATTTAACAGTTCTAACATTTTTGATTCTGTAGAAGGTATATATGAATCCAAGGATGTATAAAACTAGATTGATGCCAAATATTCCATAGTAACCAACAGCTTCTGTTAAAACTCCACTTATTGATGTACCGAATGGAACTCCTAATGTCACAATGATACCAACTAATCCAATTCTAAACGTTCTTGATTCTATTGATGTAAGATCTGCGATCAAGCTGTATGAACCCATTAATGCGATTGCATAACCTCCTGTCAAAGCAGAAGGCAGAGCTTCTATCAAAGCAGTAGACCACAAAGGCCATTCCAGGAAAAAATACGTTGTTAGGAGGAGACCAAACGAAGATATAATTTCTCCTATAACAGGTATCAGCATCAAAGCTTTTCTGTTGCCTGTTTTGTCACTCCACGCTCCAACATTTAATATGACGATAGCAGGAAAACTACTCTGCAGAGGGTTCTGCCAAGCTGTCATGTCTGCCACTAATTTTGTTGCATTTAATTGAGCCGCTGTACCGATTGTGTCATTCTCGCTGACATCACCATTCACTGCTCTAAAACAAATTTCTTCTGATAAATTTAGATCTACGCGACATGCTTTTTCAATGTTTAGCTTTTGAACAGCCAATCCTGATATTGCGATTGGCAAAACGTAGCACAACAGATATGGTTCAACTGTGAAGAAGTTGAAGAAGTTTCGTATTATTTGACCACAAGACACTGGTTCTTTTACATCTTTCTTTTCATTTTTGCCGTTTGCTCCTGCATTGTCTTTATTTATATCAGTTAGTTCTAAAGTCTTTTCACTTTTTCCATTCATTTTGATGTATTCATGGCACTCACGTGTTCACTGTTTTTTAAAGTTGTGTTCAACAAGTGCGTTTGTTTATAAATACGTAAAACGACTGACTGTTCGACCGTAGGTCATCGAAATCATCACGAAAACTTGTTTCTTATAACCACACTCATAAGTATTTTGATTATACTCGTATTGAGTGAAGATCCTCTTCAATAGGCCTTGAAATGAACTTAGAAATACCAAAGTATGGTCGTAATAGTAGATTTTTTCAATTGTCAAATTTTAAAGAAATATTTAAACCAATTTAAGAATTTTAATATTGTAGGTATAGATTGTTCGATGGTTTGGTTGTAGAGCGCACAGGGTTGTTGTACCTAGATTGTATCTATAAAACGATTTTTAATTAATATTTCGTCATCGATTTTATAATTAACTTGCATTATAACGTTGCGGGTGTAGTAAGTAGTTAGAACTAGAAAAAAGAAAAAAAAAATTCTAAGAATTTTATTTTTGGCTGTCAGACAACGTACACGTACAGCCATAATCACTGAGGCAAAAAAATTGAAATTTTGTCCAGAGGTTCCTCATAAATTATTGTTATGTAATATAGACAGGCACTAAAGAAGGGGTTTTCCAAATTCATCCCAGAAAGGCATGTAATGGAAGTTCAAATTTCACATGGTCAACGTCTTGGGCGGAAGCTAGTGTACCTATAAAAGAAGATTTAACTTCAAGGACAATAAACTGTTTTACGTAAGGTATAAGCTTCTTTATAACAGTTGGAGTCTTGCCCCATATTCAAAGTGCTAATTACACAAAAGTAATCAGAACTTTACCCAACTCTTGAGTAAATACTGAAAATATGATCCGAAAACAAAATAATTTTGTAACTCGGCTACAAAAGAAACAATCGGCGAATCAAATCAAACCATATGATTTTAGCATTGTGTCGAAATAAACGCATTATTTGATTGTTATACAGGAACCATGATGTAACCAGTGATTGTTCGAAAATGTTATAGGTTCATTGTTACCAAAAATTTTAGCGAAAAGAGATGGTAACATTAAATTGATTAAATACGCGACGCGCCTGTTTCGATTTAATACGGATTCGTCGTATCGAGGCATTGCCGTAACTAATGCAGCAGGCGTTTGGGTTGCCAGATTCCGGTTAAACAGTTTTGTGTCGACAAATCGATAGGCAATCATGTCATGTGCCTATTCATAATATGTCCGGTCGACCTGGCGCAGTGGAGTATTGAACATGAAGGTTTTATTTGCATAAAGCAAAGGGAGGAAATGAGTTGCATCCCACAACTAGTGCATGATTGCCTTTTATGGCTAATTGATTTCCAAGGCACTATTTTTTGTCTCTAAACGGTATCACCAGCATAACCGTATCAGCAGTGATTAGCCTAGCTGTTAAACGCTTGCCTTCCATGCAGGAGGGTCTGAGTCCGATCCCGATCCGTACCTAACTCTGACTTTTCGAATTCATGTGTGTATCAGAATTTTACTAACGACTAGCTGCTGCCCGCGACGTCGTCTGCGTGAAGGCTCTACAGCACCAAAAATACCTAAGATGCCAGTGTCGCTATCTATATATATAAAAGGAGAAGCTGACTGACTGACTGATCTATCAACGCACAGCCTAAACGGCTGGGGTTAGAAACTTGAAATTTTGACAGTAGGTTCATTTTGTGACATAAACATCCACTAAAAAGGGATTTCTCGAAATTCAACCCCTAAGGGGGTGAAAAAAAATCACGCAAGGGAAGCTGCGGGCAAAAGCTAGTAGCATTATAAGTAAACAACTTTTAAAATAGCATTAAAATATAAGTTTTTTTTGCAAGCGAAGCAAGTGAAGAGAGTTATATGGGAATCCTGCTGAGTTCAGACATAAGATGTGACTGAAGGAAATAGAGAAAATAATGCAGGAATACATTCCAGGCCACAACAGAGTAAAAATACGTACAAAGGTAAAATACAAAATATAAATACCTTACAACACTTCCCTATAAACTACGTTGGTAGTTATGCTGCCAGGAGCCAAAATGTAAAGAGAGTCAGGACTGGTGACGCGGGAGCAAGCGACGTACAGTTGCCCGTGTGAGAAGCAACTCGTCCTGAGGTCGACACCCGCTGCCCTCAGTGTCTGCCCCTGCGACTTGTTGATGGTCATCGTGAAACAAACACTCACAGGGAACTGTACGCGCTTGAACTGGAACGGAAAGTTATGAGATATGAGGGGAATGCGTGGTATAAATACTGCCTCGCCGACGCCACAACCCGTAAGAATTTCCGCCTCAATGGTATGTCTGTGGAGCGAGATGACTTTAAGGCGGGTCCCGTTACACAACTTCGGAGGAGATAGGTTCCGAAGAAGCATAATCAGGACACCAACCTTTAGCTTGATGGTATGCGCTGGAAGTCCACTTGCTGACAGGGAGTTCAGAAATTCCACGGGATAATGTGTGGCGTCATCTTGCTCGACAACAGTGTTTATCGAGGTGTAGACCACTTCATTCCCCTCAATTTCCGAGAGCATGCATTCGTTAATTGCTGCAGCCTGATCATTTTTGGGCGTCAAAATGGCCCGCTCACACACCCAAGAATTCTGCTGATGCGGTATACGACTGATGTCCCCGTACACACAGCGAATGAGTTCTTCTAAGCTGGATACCACTCTACCGAGAGACCCTGGAAGCACCCCCTGTCCACCTCTCTCTTCTGGTAGAGTGCCTTCGCCAAGACTTAGAAGGACATCGGAGAATTCTTGAGCACGTGCATTGCCGCCGAGCCGAGCTCTCATATTAATGGTCAAGCGCAGCGTACGAACTCGTGACCACAACGAAGATCGTTTCAACGAAGCATTCACCTCGTCAGCCCTCGATCCCCGCGTCACCACGGGAAGCGTTTGCCGGAAATCGCCACTGAACAGAACTGTGATACCACCCATCAAATGTTCGTTCCTGCGGATGTCCTGCAGGGTTCTGTCAACGGCCTCAACTACCTTCCTATTGGCCATCGTACACTCATCCCATACGATCAGAGAGCAATCCTTGAGCACGTGCCCTTTATCGCTGTTACGTGACACACCATAAACAGGCGTTTCGGCGCTCTCTAAATCGATGGGAATTTTAAACATGGCATGTGCTGTCTTGCCACCCGGAAGCAGTGTAGCAGTAATTCCCGACGACGCTACAGCAATAGCAATTTTGCCTTGCCTCCTGACCTCTGCAAGTATGCCAGTGGTAACAAATGTTTTTCCTGTTCCACCAGGAGCATCCAAGAAAAACATTTTACCCTGGTTTTGCCCAACGCTTTCAAGGACGGTGTCATAAATTTGTTTTTGCTCTGAAGAGAACAAAACGACATGGTCATTTCGCCCGGATTGTCTCAGCGTTATACTCCCAATTTCCATGGTCTAGATGCGGTGATGATTGGGGAGCTGGTAACCCATATTCGATCAGTGGATTGCCGCCGATAGAAATGACCACATCTTGAAGTGAACTGAGACAGGTGTTCAGCACGCGTTCATCAGTTACTTCGACTTCGTCTCCAGTAGCACGCCTCAAAGCTCGTAGAAAATCTTGTTAGGAAAAAGGAAACATTTTTATATGGTGAAAAATTATTATGACTACACTATTTTAACATAAAATAAATGGCTGTGAGTGAGTAAAAATAAATCCAGCTAGTTTTACATCACATTTAAGTTTATAATTAGGTATACGACGTGAAAATATATTAATTAGCAAGCAATAATCACACAGATAAATACCGAACAAAAGTATTAACAGTCAATGTTTATTTAGAAAATGCACATTACCATCTATGAATTTTAAGAATAACTAACTACTAACCTCGCCAACATGATCAAATTTAAATGATTAATTTCCAAAAAGTGTTAACATGTAACTTGATTTGATTTTTATGAAATCTCATAGATGGCGCTGCTTCAAAATTGTCTTTATACTACAACATTCTTTAAACTATGTTTCTCTGCCCAAGTTACTTAAATGGCGTAGTTTTTATAGTGTAAAGCTAGATAATAGCATGGCTTACTCAAAAACAACATTTAAATATGCATCGTTAGATTACACGCTGTCACAGAATGCGTAAGAAAAGTAAAGATTCACAGCTCCTCCGTCGTAGGTGATAGCGTGATAATATGTAGCCTATATATTGACCGGACCTCTTAGTAATATTCATGCAAAATATGAAGTAAATCCATGCAGTACTTTTTGAGTTTAGCCCGGACATACCTACATACAGACAAACAGACAGACAAACAGACAAAAATTCTAAAAACTATATTTTTGGCTTCGATATCAATTGTAGATCACGCCCCAAGTATTCTTTTTAAAAAATATTCAATGTACAGTTTTGACTTTCCTAAGATTTTATTATATGTATATTTAGATGAAGGAAATCATCGTGAGATATTCTGTACACCCGAAGAATAAAAAAAACAGTTCTCAATGGTGTGTGTAGTTTGCCAACCGCCACCAGCTTCTTCTCATTCTGAGAAGACGTCCGGGCCCAGCAGTGGGACCGTAAGAATAATTATGCAAATGGGTCTAAATTATTATTGAGGGTTAACTTTTTAAATGGGGACTTACCTATATACCTAAGTCTTCATTCATAGATTCACATCAGCCAGTGCGATGGGCAGACTACTTCATTGAAACCCTAGAAAATAAATGAATAAGAAGCTATCGGTCGGTCGAGACGGACGCTACCACAAAGAGACGATAAAGCTAATACCGCTGCAGCGTCGAACTGCCGATCCCATTACCTCGCGTTTAAATTTCTACAACTGATATGATTTTTTTTTAATATTACTATTTTTTTTACGTTGTACCCTAGATTTTAGTTTGGTACCTTAGATTTTCAGCCTTCATTCAACACATCTTATACCAGAGAGATCATTGGATAATTCAGGACTACCTGAAAGATCTCACCTTGACGAAAACGTTATTGTCAAGGTAAAATAAGTGTCATTAATGAATTAAATTTTCAATATAAATAAAAAAACATCGATTCATTTTTATCTACCATTCAAGTAACATAACAATGGCCAGCAATTTCCATCAGGTCATTGGACCACCCGTATCTGGTGGAAGGTCTCCACCGCTTTCTAATACGGCCCCCATTCAAGGATTCATAAAGCGGGCTATAGGGCCCGCGTTACGTGACCAGCCCAGTAGACCCAATTTACTTATTACTGAAAGCACGTACGCAAAGTATGTGGTTGTAATATCATAAGATTACATTTCAAGAACAACCTTACCATGATCTTAATACGTTTACCAATTATGGTTTTTTGCAGTTACTATTACATTTAGGGCCAATGCGACGGCAATGGCGCAACTTTCACGGTTTGCGTTTTTCAACTTTTAACGTCCTGCTCGATGAGTCATAGCTGCGAGTACTGGGGCGCTAATAAGATCACATTTGGTCTAAGGTGTATCATATTACGTTCAGATCAGAAATTGATTTATAAAGTTTCCCTTTGATTCGCATATTTTTTTAATTCCTAATCTACTTTGGTACCTTTAACGAGTTAGGCATAACTTTTAATGGCATAATAATACTTTGACATAATATTTTTAGGCACACTGTTTAGGTAGGCATAACTATCATTTGGCTATATTTTTTTGGTGTAATTTTGTGTCACATAAAGTGATTAGGCATATTATTTATTCGTCTAATAGTTATTAGGTATTATCCAATATAGCTTGGGTACTACATTGTGACAGTAGGTTAAGGTGCGGCGGGGGTATCCCTTGGGCCACCCCTAAGCCGCGAACATGTTTACTTCACATTCGAAACTTATTTCACCCAGCACTAATATGCCGATGAACGTTATGCTTTAATATTGTTATGCGTTAATATTGTTATGCGTTAATATCGTTATACGTTTATAATATTATGCTTTAGATTAATATGCTTCTATATCATTTTGATAACAGTAATTATGGTTTAAAAAATTATGCCTACGTATACATTTATGCAGAATTAGTATTTATGATACGATCATTAGAATAAGTGAAAGTATGCCATGATAGATTATGACCAGAGATAGGATAATCGGATGCATATTTGCCTAAAGTTCAGGTGTTGGCTAATATGGAATGCACTTTTGTATCGAAAAAATCCCGCAATTCCGGGATCGTCAAACTTAGTGTTCTGTAGAATGGAATCATATTTACATAAAATTGGATGCATATTTATTTATTTACATACCTAAAGTTGTACCTTTTTTAAACTAATACAGACAAGGACCCCTCACTTTCTTACACCCTACATACATATATATTTGAATCGGGCGTTAAAAATTAACTTTTAAGCAATTACGAGTATATACATTGATTAGTTATGTAATCCCGTGATACCGGTTTTTTTTTCTAATAAATTATTCTCAGAAGCCGTTTCCATACTTTTGTAGCGAAAAATTAACTTTAGGTAAATATGCATCCGATTATCCGATCTCTGATTATGACATAAAATTTTATGCGAATCAATAGTGAACCGATTTATAATGGCCCAGATCAGAGGTCGGCAACCTGCGGCTCGCGAGCCGCATGCGGCTCTTTCGATGTAAAGTTGCCGCTCTCTAGTTCCATACGCAAACAATAATTATTTGACTATCAAAACCCTTAAAATAGTGCCATCGATCCATAATTTAGTACTATAATATAGTATGACTGAAATATACTGACTATGACTGAGAAATAGATATTTAAGGTTATCCATTAATTACAGGACACCCTGTATAAGCGAATACTATAATATTGAAACGATTTTTTTTGTGGCTCTTTAAAAACTGTGAAATTTCATAAATTGCAACTTTTGGCTCTTCTGTCTCAAAAGGTTGCCGACCCCTGGCCCAGACCGAAGAACTACATCCCGACCGCAACTGCAACTGCCAAATGCACTTTGAAGGCAGTAGGTAAAGATACAGTCAGTGCAACTGCATGACAACACTGTCTACTAAATGTCCTGTCCACTTCCTATTATCCGGCATCAGCATGATTATGATTCACCAAAAGTGACGTTATTAACCGACCTGTACTGCCAATTAAACATAACAATGATTAATAATTAGATCATCTAATTTGTTGATCTAATTGTAATGAACTTATTGTTATTGGTAGGTTAGGTACGTATCTTGCCACCTTTGCCTTCAAGTGTGAGTAAGACATCGCTTACTACGTCGCGTCCGTTCGTCATATATGAATCAATAATTATTCAGAATCACGTCAACAATGACTTGAGGAGACTCATTCATTTGATTGACTACGTAAGTCTAAAGCAGGGATGCACAGACTTATTAGGACTAGGGGCCACCACAAAGAAAAAAAATGGTATAGGCTTTTAAAAAAACATTTATTCAGACATCTTAAGCTGGCCCTTGTTAAAATATTGCATTATTGACATACAAACGCTTAAAATAATCTAATTCGCGGGCGGGCCGCACGTGTCATGACGAAGAGCCGCATGAGGCCCGCGGGTCGCGGTCTGTGCATCCTTGGTCTAAAGGCACTGAAGCGCAGTAGTAGTACAAAAATAATATAAATAATTAATTATGTACCGTGTAACGTGAATTGTTTTGTCACCTGGCTGACCAGGTCCATTCTTTACGAGATATTGTTATTTAAACGGTTTTAATTAGCTTCACTTCGTAATTATTTGTTTGTTTCAAATTTTGCGTATATTTTTTAACTAATTCTGCTTAACCGATTCTTCTGAAACTTCGCACACAAACTTCTATTTTTTTTAATGAAAAACATTGCCCTACTCTAGGATTTCTCCTGTATCGTAGATGCGTTTATAGACACAAATTTTCACATGCACAAACACCCAGACCCGGAACAACTATCTGTAGGCCATACAAATATTTATTCCGTGCGGGAATCGAACCCACGACCCGTAGCGCAGACGCTGATCGCTCAGCCACTGCACCAAACGTGTCGTCAATTCCCATGACAATACAACATTATAATATTTTCAACCTTCAATCCTCAAATCCTGATGCTGCATGGGCAGGTACCTACTGCAAGATACCGTTTAACTTTTTTTCAAGGAATTATTTATCTTCTTTTCCAAATGGTAGATTAACTACTTAAAAAGCTGAAAGATTTACTACTTATTATACTTATAAAAATTTAATAATTAAATACACGATTTATAATTACTATGATTTAGTAAGTACCTACTTTAGCCGCCAGACGAATAATTGCAAACACTACGAGGAAAGAGTCGAACTATTATTTTCAAGGAAGTAAAATCATTAGTCATTTGTGGATCAGAATTCGTTAACGGTGAAGGAAAACATCGTGAGGAAACCTGCACATCTGAAAATGCTCCAAAAGGTTCTCGATGGTGTGTGTAGTCCGCTAAACCGTGCGAGGCTAGCGTGGTGAACTAAGGCCTAAAACCCTTGTCACCCTGAGAAAAGGCTCGTGCCCAGTAGTGAGATAGTAAAGCGCTGATAATGTTATGTTATGTTTAAAATTATTATGACATCTAAACTAGGCTACATGCAAGCAGATGATTAGGTATACAAGTAGCCTGAATTTCCTTACTAAGAACAAACAAATTAAGGCTAGCCACAGATTAGATTAATGTTTGTGGGGGGCATCTCATATTGTGGCGTCAGGAGCTCTACTCGAAGATCCTTATAGGCACACTAGCAGTAATGTGCTGCAGCATCTAATCAAATCCTGTCTACCTTTCAAATTAGGATCAGTTAAATTAATTACTAATTAAGTTTAATATACTCGGGGGCAATGAATCCGGGTCACCAACATAAACAAAACAATGTTAAAATGTTAAACAATGTTTAACATTTCTAAGATATTAAGATTGTTGTTGTTGACCTGGATTTAATGTTCCCAAGTGTATAATTGAAGAACTCAATTCTTTGCATAGAACTGTGGTCAGATCGAACTGCTGCCTTCTTTGCTATCATTAAACCGACTGGTACTTTCAATAGAGCTTGTAAAAAATACGAATAGAAAATAAATATTTATTTGCATAGAACAACAAAGGATTGACTAACAATGGAAGTGTGACTAATGTAAATTAATACATATTAAATAAATTATAGATTGGTCGAAGCAAGGAAAACTTGCTCAGGTCAAGATTGATAGACGATTCCAGCCTTGAGTGTAAATGTAGTGCTGTTACAGGAACTAAAGGACGCTACTGATAACGACAAACTCGTAGCTAAGTTCTGGGCCGACTCAATTTAGATTGCCATCGACACGCTAAGAAGAAGAAACAATTACAGATGAGGTGTTTAGGAATTGTTGGAGAGTCTTTATACATTCTGCATTACAGAATACAATAATTGAACTTTTTAACAAAAATAAAACCGACTTCAAATTGCCTATCTCCGAAGTTCTTCTTTAAATCTTCACCAAATTTAAATGGGACCACTTCGAAAGAATACTCTTGCAAATAAAAAAATAATCATTAAAATCGGTTCACAATTAGCAAAGATATCGCGGAACAAACATACAAAAAACCTCCTCCTTTTTTTGGAAGTCGGTTAAAAATTAAAAGGTTACTGATACTGGTTACTGATATAACTATTGCGCGACAGCGCAAAGAGTATTCCCAAAGAGGGTTGATGTCAGATAGGCGGTCGGTCATAAAACAATAAGTCAAAACCTTTAACAACATGTTTTATGAAATACATGTTGTGCCGACCCCACCTAGTGTGGGATAAGGGCAGGAAGAAGAAGAAGACAGTTACTGATAACTCTTAAATTAGGTACATTACAGTTTGCTAGTACTAAATTATGTAATTTTAATTAAAATTATTTTAAGAATGCGAGGTAATTATAGTCTTTCTGCCTCTCTTCAGTTTTATAGCGTAATATTATATTATTAATGTAACTGCCTCATTGGTCTTGTGGTGGCAAGCGCGACTGCTGATTGTGAGGTCCTGGGTTCGATCCCCAGGTTGGGTAGTGTTATTGGGTTCTTCCGTGTGGAATTCCTCAGTAGCAGCTTGGAGTTTGGATTTGTGCCCGGTTGACGGCAATAGCCTCGCCCCCTATTACATGGGACTTAAATATAACGGCGAAATGAGGGTGGGCACCTCTGCCCAATCCTTCAGGGAATACAGGCGTGATGTTATTCTATAATTCCTGTTATCGAGTAATTCGATATCTGACAATTCCCTTATACTTGTTACATTTTTTGACCAAGATACAGGCTCCAGCGCGTTTATTATTACTTCTTGCGTAACATGCTGCACTGCAAGCTTGTAATTCGTTACATGCAACAACTTACCATGGCCAGACATGATGAAATGCTTGGTTATGGTACATAATAATATAATATCTAAAGCTATTTGTTCTCTTAACAATGAACAGTTAATATACTTATCTGACTTGTTACTACCACCAATCTATAAATAAAAAGAATCAGTCAAGTGCGAGTCGTACTCGCGCACTGAGGATTCCGTGCCATTCTAGGATTTCTTTTCCATTTTCAAAATAAAATTTGTTTTTGTTTGGAAACGCACTACTAAATTTGTTTATAAAATATTATTGCTATTTTCTAAAAAAACTGTGCTAGTCATAGTCATCGTTTTATTATTCCTGTAATATTTACATAAACCTCCATCAACTCTATTTATTCCAAATTTTTCACTTTGCAAACTTCGGAGATAATTAAGGGGGCGGAATGGTATTTTTTCAGACGTTTTTCTTCATGAGACAAAAACTATGCAGCATAAATGCATTGAATTTAAATAAAGTATTTTCAATGATACGCCACTTGAATTAGTAAGCCCACTTTAAAATTTCAACCCCCTATTTAGCCCTTGTTGCAATGAAAATATTTTTTCGATTCTTTCACTTGCAATATAATAGGGTAAGTATTATTTAAAACTATTCCAAATTTCAAGACGGTAGCATTAGTACTTTCTAGTAATTTCTGAAATAAGCATCTGTGACAGACATACGAAGTTGCACCATAATGGTTCCTTTTTTGGCATTTTGTTACGGAACCCTAAAAAAATAGGTATTTCGATTTAAAAAAAGAACAAAACGGTACCAATATAGAATGCGATCATCGTCATTTTGTTTCCAAGCAATGAGGGTAATGACCTACAAGCGTAGGTACTTCAAAGTCTAAGCTACGAACATAGTGGAGTAGTAAAAAAACTAGATTTTAATTTTACTGTCATTTTTTTTTTATACACATATATGAAGTCGTGGGTGGCCTGAGGTTACGGACCCGCTTGATAAGCACCGGATTGCGAGTTCAAACCCAGGCAAGTACCGATGTGACTTATTCGATATTATATGTACTTTCTCCACTGACATATGAAGGAGGAAAACATCGTGAGGTAACCTGGTGTTCATCGCCAACCCACAGTGAGCAAGCGTAGTGGTCAATGCTCGTTCCTTCTTTGTATGAGAAGAGGCCTTTGCCTTGCAGTAGGACAGTAACAGGCTAGCTGCCCGGACAGACTTCGTTCTGTCAAAAGTTATTGGCCTGTAGTGGAAAAAGAAAAGTGTTGTTTTTACTATTTTCCACGCAATTTTTGTTTTTTCTCTCCATAAGAGCATTTCTTTTCTTTGTGCTTTTATGAATATATATAAAAAAAAATAGCCGAATTTGTCGAGCCGTTCTCAAGTTTTGCGCTTAGCAACACATTTGGCGATTCATTTTTATTTATATAGATTATTATGATAGATCGAAGAGTTCAATTTTTCAAATATTTAATTAAAAAATTTAAATACACCCCCGACACAAAAAGCATGAAAAAAGTAAAAAATAAAATGTAGGTAATATAACATACAACATATAACACCTAGTGATATTTTGATCCAAGCGTCGTCACGTCGGTAAATTATTATTACCTACCAAGCTTCTTTTTTTCTTGTATTCCGTTTTTATTTTATTTACTTAGTGGTCCCCCGATACAACAACCGTTGGATCAACATATCGCCGTCCCCAGAGAATATAATGGAATTCGCAAAAACAACTTTTCAGAACCAAATAAAAACCGATTTTTGACGACTGCTTGCCAGTTAATAAACATAAGTAAAAAATTTGAGCTTTTTTGTTTCTACTTATGTTTAGTAACTGCAGCAGTCGTCAAAAATCGGTTTTTATTTTGTTCTGAAAAGTTGTTTTTGCGAATGCCATTATATTCTCCGGGCGGCGATATTACTAGTTATTTACAATAAAGCTAAAGGGCCAACAAACACATTTCATTTTTCACTTTTTAGAGTATTTTTTGTGTCGGGATTTATTTAAATTTTAAATTTAATTTTTATTTCAAACTTTTTAAATTACTAGCAGACATCATCACCTATCTAACACCTACTCATTGAGACCATTCTTATAAGACCACACACGCTCTATCTGCTGTAAGTTGCTGATGGGTTGGGTATCCTGCAGACTACTTAATGCTGCAGCATCAGCATGAGGTTGCCATGTCTTGGAAATACCACTGAAGTAACAGTACACCAACTTTCAAATCAATCGGACCTGTGAAAGTTGGTAACACCCTTTTCTCTAATAGGAAATGAGCTGGTGATCTTCAAACGCCGGAACAGATCTTCATAAATTATAGCTAAGAACCATCTCGATCACATCAGCTTTCAAACAGAAAAAGCCGCTTCAAAATCGGTTCATTCATATTGGAGAGTATTGGGAGCTACGACGCTACAGACAGACACACAGATACATTAAACTTATAACACCCCTCTTTTTTGTCGGGGGATAAAACTTTACAACACCCCTCTTTTTTGTTGGGGGTTAATAAAAGTAGTGTTTTCAATAACTAAGTCTTCGTAAATTTTTAATGTCGAAAAAATATTGTCTTTTGTTGACATGGTCAAGTAATAGAAGACCTTAATTTCTTGTTCTTAATGGTTTCATTGAACAATTTGGTGTGTGAACAAACCCATTGTAAACTAACCCGTTTTACGATTGTTTTGAAAACATTCGCAACTTCTTACTTCCCTATATCTTTTTTTTTAGCCATTGACTTGTAAACTTTACCCGCTTGTATAAAACCCAACTAATATACCACACAGTCGGTATACATCAACCTGTCACAGCTTGTTCACACAGAAACTGTTTACAGGACCCGTTTTAGCGGATCTGTTTTTATTTTGGTGATGGCGCCTGTAGTTGTATGTGCGAATTCACATACACGACAATATTCTGAATCTAGCAAAAAATACTGGATCCGTTATTTTTATCGTATCCTGCCTACCAGATGCGACACAGCTGCCATTTGATTAACTGATCCGTCGGTACAGATGTCCGTTAAAACGGATTCGATAAAACGGATCTGCTGTGTGAACGGGCTCTTATTCAAAACGATTCGGTTTGTTATACCAGGTTCACACGATTCGATTCTAATTGCAGTTCTGAACAGACTTTCAATAACATTGAAGCAACAAAAACGTTTCTACTTTTGTTGATCAAGTCATTTGTTGAAAGCGATTGGACGCGTCTGAACCTGTCTTTAGGTATCTCGTTAGAATCGTAGCTAAAACGAATTCTATCATATCTAACCGAATCGGTTGACGGTCGGGCTGAAGGACTTGAAAACCATTGAATAAATGATAAATGTTTTTGTCTGTAAATAAATCTGTTACAGACACTTTTACAAGTCAATGTAATGTTTTTTTAAGACTATATAGTGCCGCAATTGCCTGTTGACTAGCTCTGAGAAGAACTCAGAGATCAAGGTCTCTTAAAGTCCAGACATTGTGGTATAAAAACTATGCGAGTGTAACAATGGAACATTATAACAAACGATCTCAAAGGATCATGTAATCCCAGTATGTAGTCGTCGTTGTCAGACACGTGGATGCATCCACCTGTCGCATAACACGTTAGTTATATCTAGGAAACCCCAAATACTTTAATTGTGGTGTGACGTCATATCACGAGTATTTAGGTACCATTCCCCAGGAGTTTAGAGGCAGTGGCGGTACTTTTATACAAGCCCAGCTTGCCCTATAAAAAAACTATGGATACATACCGAATAAAATAAGTACCTAAAAAATATCGAGCTTGCCCTAATGTTGACCCCTAGGCACGCCACTGGTTATTCGGTATGTATATACAGAGTGTAAACGAAATCATGTAATTCCTTCAAACCTCGTGTTTTACTGCTGACATAGATTAACCCTGCACGGGATAAATTTGGATTCAATATAAAAAATATTATAAGAAGTAAACATGTGTTCTGAACGGGAGGCATTTTAGCGCCCCAAGCAAATTGCATGGCTATCGCTCGCCGCGCGGTCGTTTAACTCGAGGCGCTAAAACGCCTCACGTTAAGAACACATGTTTACTTCTTGTATTTTTTAAATATTGAATCCAAAAATTTCCCTTTCAGGGTTAATCTATGTCAGCAATACATCCCGAGATTTGAAGGAATTACATGATTTCGTTTACAGCCTGTATAGTTTTTTTATAGGGCAAGCCGGGCGTTTGGGCTTGTATGAAAGTACCGCCACTGAGTAGAGGGAAATCGCAATACACAAGTTTCCCTAAACCTTCCCTACACTAGTGCTGCTGACCGACGCGGTTCCAAAGACCATTATACATATAACGACATATAATTAGCTTGGTTAATTACCCCAAGGCCGGAGAGAGGTGGCAAAGTAACTTTTTTTTAAGGTTGCGCCACGCTCACAGTGCTCCTGTATCGTGAGTGTGATTACAGACAAATCTTCACACACACACATAATCACCCAGAGTTGCAACAAGTAGGCCACACAAATACTTGATCGGTGCGGGAATCGAAACCTTTTTACGCAGCAACCAACCGCTCAGCCACTAGGTACACCAATCGTGTGATCACTCATGAGAGATCCCAGCTAAGTGACTAGTACAATAGTTTTTTTTATGACAGAATATTCTGTAACTGTGATGTAATAATCTTCTCTTCGTGTGGTTAGAGACTAACCTGGTGTCAGAGTTTATGCCGTCGATGGGCCTCTGACTTGGCTTCACATGCCGTCGAGAAATATCTCTCAGGCATGCCGGTTACCTCACGATATTTTTCTTCACCGTTTTTAAGCAAGTGATGATTATACAATACGCACATAAATCCGAAAAGTCAGAGGTGCGTGCCTTGGGTTCGATCTCGAGACCTATGACTTGGCAGTTCGACGGTCACATCATTAGGCTATTACAGCTACGATGTAATAATGACGATTGATGATGATTTATTGATGGAAAATCCCAAATTTTTGACAACCAGTCTAACTTTAGGAAAGATCTAACGACCTAATCCAGTTTTTAGTTGTCGCAATGGAAGTCGAATAAAAGGCTTGTGAAAATACGTATTAATGACCCCAAGACAACATTTATTTGGTGAAAAGGCTACGAAAGTAATGATTCGCTTACGAGAAGTCAAAATTCTGTAATGAACATATTGCTGAATAATAGTGATTGGTAACATAAATTAAGTAATTAATGTGAAATTACTTTTTTATAAGCGTAAGTAATTATGAATGAACTTGGTGGGGGTAATGTTATGATAGCCACACTGATTACTGATTGCATACTGTAATAGGAAGGTTTATTACCTTTATATTGTAAAGGGGAAGTTCTCTACATTCGGGTTTCATAAACTTCAACTTCATTCAATGGCATCCTGTCGCAAGTCGAGGCTCTGACTACCGACTGCAAACAGCATACGCATAGCATACCTTAATCAACCCATATTCATCCCACGGCTGGGCACGGGCCTTCTCTCAGAATGAGGAAAATTTAGGCCTGAGCCCACCGCGTGTGGTGCGGGTTGGCGTACTCCACACACCACCGAGAACTTTATCGAGCTCTCTCGGGTGTGCAGGCTTCCTAACGATGTTTTCTTTAACCATTAAGTTATAATCAGATTCTGATACGCACATGAATTTAAAAAGTCAGAGGTGCGCGCCGGCGTCAAACTCTCTACTACTTATTCATATTATATAATTTACCAGCCCCAGTTCAGGAGTTCTAGTGATGGACAATAGGTACGAGAGGGCTGTCCCTCTATTTTTGTTTATCGTTGGAAAATCCTCGTGGATGTTCCTCGTCCGGGGAAGACGAGGGGGTCTGCCGGACTCTTATCGGCTAAAAACTAAACTAGTGTTCCTCCTCCTGACCGTCGCCCAGGGTCGCGGGATTCCCAAAAGCATGCACCGCAACCCCGGCAGACGAGAGGGCTGTCCCTGCGTCCTTCGCGAATCAACTCCACCACGGAAGTGTTACAGCAATAGACTGAAATATAAGCATTTTCTCAAAATGTGCCACCATGTCATCCCGATAGACACTACCACGCTTCTATTTCATAAAATTAAGCACTAATCTATTAGAACTAAGTAGCACAGAGCAGTAATTGCGATTTAGAACCCGCGAGGAGTAGTCTAACTTCCAAGTAGGCAATTATTTACACGAACGAAAAGCAGCAACATACGGGTACGCACTACTTTCAAGTTGTTTAAGATCTAAGTTAAACTAACAAACAAGGTAATTCCCCGTCTGAAACTTTTTTTCTGTACTTAACGTTGCTGTGTTACGTACTTTAGGCGAGATGGACTGCGGTCTTCAGACAAGATTAGGCAATTCTTATCACTCCTTTGTAGGTGTAGATTCCGTCGGTGTGATGCAAAAAAATTACGAAATATAGTCGACAGCAGTGGGAACTAATAACTATTTGACCATCTGAAACTTGAACTGTAACATTGTGTTACAGTTACTTAGACTGAAACTGCTAGTGGTTAATTGCAACACCATTTCCACTTAAACGAGCCTTGAGACAAAATTTTATGTTTGATTGTTGGTTCAATTATAAAATAATGGTCATTGTCAAAGACATCTAAAGCGTTCGCCACACCGAAAGCGGGGCGCGAGCGGTCGTGGCGTCGCTGTCTGCCAGCCCGCGTTCGTTATACTCAAGGAACTTCTAACCATGAAGCATATCGCACTAAATACATGCAGCATATGACACGTTTGGTGCAGTGGTTGAGCGATTTTCTTCTGCGTTACGGGTCTTGGGTTCGATTCCCGCACGGAACAAATATTTATATGGCGTACAGATAGTTGTTTCGGGTCTGGGTGTTTGTGTCCGTAAACGCACCCATGATATAGGAGAAATATTAGCGTGGGGCAGCGGTATTATTTAAAAAAAACGCCGTGTGTTACGCTTCATAATCCGTTGAATACAACTCACGCGCCCGCTTGCGCCCCGCTTTTGGTATGCCAAAAGTTTTATTTGTTCGATAATATACACATTACGCAACTTTCGTCAGTCATCTTGACCGACTTATGGGAAAAAAAAAATTGGAGCGCATATAATACGTGCTATACTTTATGTCATTAAATAGTTGATTAGTCATCAACATCAAATTGAGTGATTTGTTCATTCAAATTTACTGAAATAAATATCTATGGAAATAAGTACTTATTCATTTCAATTAAAAAAAAAAAAAACAAGTACTTAGGTACAATGTTAGTCGGAAATGAGGTACCTGCTAATCCAAAAGGATGTTAAAGTACCCATAATAAGGAATAATTTTTAATTTTAAAAGTCTTTTAGAAAGGTAGCTGTTTAAAGATTTCATTAAAAATCATCACCTATGTTTACATTTCATATTTGGAGTCACGAATAACTATGAATTCTGCATTTTCTGCATTCGTAACTTAATCGATTGTCGATTATATGAAATTAATAACAAAAAAATATTACCGATTGTATATGGAAATATAAAATAAACCTTTCTTGAAATTTTAAACCGCCAGATCTCCTCATGTTCTGTTGCACAAGTTGACTTGTGCAACCGACTCTCACCCTGTGGACACACCCGCAGCTAGTCGACTTCTGCAAGTTTTACGAACTAAGCGAGCACAAGAACTTGTGCAATAAAAATTGCTAGTCGATTTAGCTTCGCTTCTGCTAAGACTTGTTAATTATTATAATATTATGCCTTAGAAACTTTCGAAATTCATACGATTTTAAAAATACTAAATGACCGACTTAATTATTACGACACAGAAAAGTTGGCGAAATTAAAAGTTTTTTTTTTACACAATTTAACCTTTCTACCTAGCCCTTTCCCAACTATGTTGGGGTCAGCTTCCAGTCTCACCAGATGCGGCTGAATACCAGTATTTTACACGAAGAGAGTGCCATCAGAACTTCACAACCCAGTTACTTATTGGTGCCGATATCTTAAGATTAGACCGGTTGTCAGATTTTCAGGGTATTCATATTTTGGTCGACCAATCACATGCGATGACATGAGATTTGACAACAAATTAAATTGACGATTAAATCAGCCCCCTTTCAGAAACCAAGGGCTAATATTGCTCTACCGACTTAGCAGAATTATAATGAAAAATGAATTACAGAAATTTGATATTATAGTTACTATCCTATCGCTCACGGTGCTATGTTAGTTTATGATGTGTCAGAACCGAAGTCCCTAACAGAACTGAATGAGTGAGTCGAGCAACTTTAAGTATACTCCACCAAGAAGAACATAGTTTGCTTAGTTGTCGGCAATAAGATTGACAAAGCATATCATTTTGGGACCCAGTGCATAATATCAGCAAGCACGTTGGATCACCCGCGCGACGGCGACGGCGCAACGAGTATTCCCAAGAAGGGTTGATGTCAGGCAGGCGGCCGGTCATAAAACAATAAGCCAAAACCTCTAACAACATTGATTTCATAAATACATGTTGTGCCGACCCCACCTAGTGTGGGATAAGGGCAGGAAGAAGAAGTTACTATCCTGGAACGCAGGGAACGTTTTCTTCCCAAATAGGAAGTATTTTATGCGCAGATGTCGCAGACGCCGCTATTTGACATTACTAAGGTATTATTTTCTCAACTCAGTTATTTTTGTTGTTTAAACAGTTGTTTTCGTTCGTAATGGTGTTTAAGATTACATGTACTGTGTACATAAATTACAAAACATTGCGATGCTTCATTCGTGTAAAAATACAACAAAAACAAGAGGAAAATTCTGAACAGATAACGATATGAGTTTCAGAATGTCAGAGCCTTATAAAATACTGACTGGGTACTAGCCACCTACAATTTTTAATGTTTAAAGGCATAATTTTTTTTTTATCCCGACGTTTCGACCAAAAAAGCCCTAGTCTTTTCGTCAGAGCTTTATTGATCAGACAAAGGTCAGATTTCTGTTTTCTACTCCCTTGTATAAAACAAGAAATCTGATCAGCTGTTTTCTAATATCTTCTAATATCCTAATCTTTTCTAAATAACTGAGTTACCAACCTGTATGCGAACCATAAATGCTTTCACCGAATTCCAAATCTGCATGTTTAAAATTAGTAGGTAGGTACTATAAAAACAGACTATATCTCAGGAAATCTTTATTTTACTTATTAACCTACCTTTAATATTTTATTCTTAGAATTATTATTATCTTATAATGACCATTTCTTTCATAATTAACCGATATGGAATATTTCTTCAGAATATGAACTTATAAAGGAGTTACGGTGAAGATTCGATTAGCTTATAATGTTGTTTATCATCAATTACAATTATTAATTGAAGTTTGAAAACACGCGAGTACCAGCGCGGCCACGTGATAGCATAATAAAGTACAAATTAAACTGTACCAGCGGCCAGCTGATAGGCAGTAACAAAACTAGAGTCACCCGCAACAGCCGCCGCGCACACGCAATCAACCGTCGCACGCGCAACTGAACGCTCGCCTCCGATACCGATACATAAACGTGCTACCTGTGATACAAAAAAAAATACACATTTAAAATAATTCCAATAATAAATACTTTTTTTTACTAATTTATCAACGAATCATTTTATTAAAAATTGGTCTCGTTTAAATTATGTTTAAAAACAAATGAACGATAAAGTGGTTTACTGTTGTCAAAATGACGTTACGGGTCGAAGTGCCCGGAGAAAAGATCGTGAGTGTGGAACCATGCAAGTGCAACAAACAATACGGCACCGAGCTCAATAAAACCGAGACGAGATGGAGCAAAAGACTTAAACAATTCCTCAAAGAGTCCTGGGCTTTCAGATCGAAAGTTACAGTGGAACCTTTTGTTGTTTGTTACGTGCTGCCGAGTGTACTCGCCGGGTTAGCTGTCCAGAATTTGTGCTTAGAGAAATCATGTCTAGTAAATCTACATTACGACGAGCGGACCTGCTCACATATAATGCAGGGACGCACGCTCAATTATACGGAACAAGAAAAAAATGTGCAGACTATGGTCGCATCAATGACGGCATGGAGTTTCCCGCTGCAGACAGCTCTCCCAGGAGTATTAACTCTTTTCTTAGGCGCATGGAGCGATCGTACGGGAAACCGCAAAGCCTTTATGGTGCTACCCATCCTAGGGAAATTGATATCAGCTATTGGCATCATACTAAGCACGGTGTTCTTTCTTCAAGTGGGAGTGAATGAGACCGCGCTGATTGAAGGTTTACCGCCGGCGCTGGCTGGCGGCCGCGTCGCCATGACCATGGCCGTCTACAGTTACGTTACTGATATCACTTGTGAATCTGAAAGGACTTTTCGGTTAGGGATTATAACGGCTATATTAACTCTCAGCAGGCCCATAGGCCTTGCGCTTAGTGGAATAATGACTCGCCGTTTTGGTTACTATGGTGTTTTCATGGTAGCGTGTGTGTTCTATATGTCTGGGTTTGTTTATATCATCTTAAGACTTAAAGAGAAGACAAAGAAGACAAAAGAAGTAGAAAACAGTAAAACTCCGAGCATATTGTCGTTGCTTTCTGTGAAGGACCTAGTGGCGACTGTGAATGTGGCGTTCAAAGTGCGAGAGGGATCCTGCAGGGTACAGATTGTACTAGTCATGTTTGCTTACATGTTCATCGTTGGACCCGTACTAGGTAAATATTTTTATGTTTTTATACTCTCTTTAATTTTACTGTATTTCTTTTAAAATCTTTGAAAGTGCAAATATGATCACCAAGTAAGTACTCACAATCAACGATGTCACAAAATTATTTCACTTTATTTTATTTATTCGCTCTTACAGCTACCTGATTTCATGTATAGGTTAATGTCTGTATTTCACAAGAAATACCATTCAAATATTATTATCGCTACATAAAATGAAATTCACCATATGTGCTCGGATCACTTGATTTTATTGTGATTTTATGAGCGAATGTAAATTTTCTTTTTCTCTTGATATTGCGAATACCGATCCTATCAAAATAGGCAACAAGAATAGCTTGTACGTTTATGATAATTGGCAGTAAGCAGTGGTAACATATTGGTTGAACACTTGTCTTCCATGCAGAAGGGTCTAAGTTTCATCCGGGCCCGCATCTCTGACTTTTAGAATTCATGTGCGAATCAAAATTTGATCATCACTTGCGTTAACAGTGAAGGAAAACATTGTGAGAAAACTTGTACAACAGATAGGGCTTCAAGAAAAAAAACTTCCCAAAGGTGTCTAGTCCGCCAACCCGCCCCACGACAGCGACTAATGCCTAAACCCTTCTCATTTTGAGAAGCGGCCCGTGCCCAGTAGTGGTATAGTAATGGACTAATAATTATGATAATTTCCCCATTTCGGTATTATGAATCTTCACTTATTCATATAAGCACAAAAGCCTTTGATTTTCGTTTCTTACATTAGGTAGGTATGGGTAGAGAATAAAATTTGACGATTGAGCCCAGTTTCAACCATCAGTGTAACTTGTTACCTTTCTTTTTAACCCCCGACGCAAAAAGAGGGATGTTATAAGTTTGACCGCTATGTGTGTCTGTCTGTCTGTCTGTGTGTGTGTCTGTCTGTGGCACCATAGCTCTTAAACGGGTGAACCGATTTGAGTGCTGTTTTTTTTATTTGAAAGCTGGTTTTCTAGCGAGTGATCTTAGACATGTTTTATTAAAATCGGTTCAGCCATTTTAAGGTTATCAGCTGTTTTGTTAGCTGCGGTAGGGTTCTTAGACGCATAATGTGTATTAATTTACTTTCAAGCATACGTGTGAAATAAAATTTGCAACACTCATGTATGCTATATAACTATGCAAGATTATGAAATTCTTGGTCTGATGCTGCAGCCAGGATAATCAGTGTACTAGTACACTCTTGAAAAAATAATAGCAGATATGTCGTGTTTGGATTCGTTTTGATCAGTATTTGATTCTACATGCAATTCAATGGTGGCGACATGATGAGCTGATGCTGCAGCCAGGATATCCAGCACACTAGTACACTCTTGAAAACATCTTGAAGTGTTTGGATTCGCTTTGATCAGTATTTAATTCTACATACAATGCAATGGTGTAAGGAGAAACACAAAATAATTAGTCAATGTTATGTATACATAGAAGTTAACAATAAACATATGAATAATTGTACACGTTAAACAAAGAATGCGAGTTCACACTGAAATCTTAATTTATGAAATATATATTTACTTAACAATTTACGTGTTTTTTTGCCAAAAGTAAGTTTACATTTTTTAACTTCATACTAAGTTTAAAAATTTTAAAATAAAAATTAAATTAAAAATTTAAAAACCCCCGACGCAAAAAAAACGAACTTTTAAAAAGTCAAAAATAATAGTATCGTTGAGCCATCAAATTCGATTGAGTAACATCTATATATTTTAATTACAGAAATTGATGGATGGCACGATAAGGTTTGCTCGTTGAAATGGCGATATAATATCACGTCGGGGTACCGCTAAGTAAATTAGCTAGCTGGTAAATTAATAGATGGTCAATTAAATGAAGGGTCTGACTTACTTTAGCGGTACCCCGACGCGATTTTATATCGCCATTTCAACGAGCAAACCTTATCGTGCCATCCATCAATTTCTGTAATTAAAATATATAGGTGATACTCAATCGAATTTGATGGCTCAACGATACTATTATTTTTGACTTTTTAAAGTTCGTTTTTTTTTGCGTCGGGGGTTTTTTATAGTACAGAAAAGAACTGTTCCAATTTAACAACAAAAATCTTAACCTTCATTTAGTAATGAACTATATTTATGTCTTATAGAATATGTTATTGAAATAACCCAAAACCTCAAACACCTAACTGATTTTTAAACAATTTTAATTAACTTCACTTTGTGTTTGATTAAAATATTGCGACATATTTTTCAACTACTTCTGCTTAACCGATTCTCCTGAAACTTCGCACACAAATTCAATTCCCATGACAATACAACATTATAATATAACTTTTTAACAAAAATAAAACCGACTTCAAATTGTCTATCTACGAAGTTCTTCATCAGATCTTCACCAAAGTTAAACGGGACCACTTCGAAAAAATACTCTTTCAAACAAAAAAGGAATCATTAAAATCGGTTCACAATTAGCAAAGATATCGTGGAACAAACATACAAAAAATCCTCCTTTTTTGGAAGTCGGTTAAAAATAATTTCAACCTTTGATCCTCAAATCCTGATGCTCTGCAGGGGTACCGCAAAATAAAACCGTTTAACTTAAAAGTTGTTTTAAGGCAGGGGTGGCCAACCAGTCGACCGCGGCTCTTAATCCAGTTGATAATGGCAAGGCAAAGAAAATTGTGAGTTTAATATAAGTTGAATGAAGAGGTACTGATTATGTAATTGGTAGATCGCACAGAGTCTACTCAGTAAACAGTAGATCTTGGGTCGAATCAAGTTGACCACCCCTGTTTTAAGGGATGCAGTTATAAATTATTTATTTTAACAAATTATTGAAGAAAATATTTGTATTTCTTGTTGTCCTGAATATTCTGAGCTGATTATTTTAAACAGAATAGAGATCAGAGACCTGGCCTTGTCCTTCTGACCACCCTACTTATTGAATTTTAGTGAAGGTACGGGGGGACGCGTAGTATGCGATACTTTAGAAACGTAAGTGTAATAAAATATTTATTTGAATGAATAATAAATAACACACGTAAAAAAAATGTAGAATCGATTATAATCTGGAATCTCAACAAACTAGTTCCAGCTTTGGTGTTATTTCAATAACACGTTGTAGATCGTGAGAAAAATTAAGTTTTTACTAATATAAACGCACAAATCTTAATCGCTCATAGGCATGGCTGTCTCAGAATTATTTTTTGAGTGAACTATGTAATCCAATTTCCATTTTGTATTATTTTTAATGTGTTATATATATAAATATATAATTAGCCATCGTGTCGCCTTGATATTTATAAAATTGTCGATCAGCTTTGGCCGTTAAGCAAATATTTATTTATTTACATATAAGATACATTAAAAAAAATATGAGGCGTTAATGTGACATTTTTAATGGCATACCAATACAAATGCCACATTAACAATACCGTATAATTACTATGTAAATATATGCAACTACCAAATTATTTAACGTCAATTTTATTTTGCTGGTATCATAACTGGAATTTTATATCGATCCCAATTAATTATCATCCTTTTAAATATTTTTTTTATTATTTTTATTGAATTTGAAATATAGTGGTGTTACTTAATTTTAAACTCGCCAAACTTTTACGTTTGATGGCGAGATAAAATAAAATAAATGTTCATGTGTTTATTTATACAAATCTAAATCAAAAAAGCAAATAAAACATCGGTTTTTGTACAACAACAGACCTATTAATTCAAAGACATTACATTAGGCTATACAGGGTTACTTCGAATTAACTGGCGAAATTCATAGGGTTACAAGGTATACCCGCTGCCTGACCAGTAACAGGCCCGATAAGGCGGCACGCAGTGTTACGCGCGCGCCTCTCAGGAGGACGTGGGGCAAGGCCCCACAGAGGAGAGATCTGCCGGAGGCTGGCGGACTGGGACTTGCCGGGATAGCGGTGCATGCTTATGCGAATCCCGCGATCCTGGCCGTCGGTCAGAAGGAGGAACACCGTGGGTTTTTAGCCGGTAAGAGACCGGCAAACCCCCTCGCATTCCCCGGGCGAGGGACATCCATGAGGACGTTACCACGATAAAAAAAAGGGTTACTAGGTATCATTAATAGTACACATTCCAATAAAAACATACCTAAACTTTATTTATTTAGATAACAAGATACCTACTAAGTACCTCTTCGCTACTGTTTTAATTAGGTATTTTTATCCACATAACTTAAGTTTAGGTATGTTTTTATTTGAATGTGTTCTTATAATGATACCTAGTAACCCTGAAAAGTTTCGCCAGTTAATCAAAAGTAACCCTGTACTATACATGACTTACTTAATTTAAAACGTGTGGTGTTTAATCTTGTTATATTAATAAGATCCGAGGAGGGTAAGGTAGACGTGTACTTATACATAGTAACCGGATAACGACACAATGTTATTACCAATGGCAATATTAGGCAAAGTGAGATCTATTGGCATAAATAAGACTAAAATTCACGGACTTTACTCTAACAACTAATTATAGTTCTCACATAAATAATTTATGAATAAAACGGTCGTACATTATGCAAATGTATCAAAGCATAATCCTGTTTCTTTTTTAATTTTAGGCGAAACAGTTAATATATTGATTGCAAAATGGTCAAATATCTAATTTTATATCTACGACTCAGGCGGTTCCCCTACCTTCATGCAAGTCGGAGAGACAAAAACCGCGTGCGTACTACAGAGACATCCGACTATGCGACATCTGTGTGCGACTTACGTCACCATTAGGGACCACCATACTAGACAAGACAAGAACCTCTTTTTAACCGACTTCCAAAAAAGGAGGTGGTTCTCAATTCGTCTGTATGTTTTTTTTTTGTTATATTTGTTACCTCATAACTCCGCCATTTATAAACCGATTTATATATTATTTTATTTGAAAGGTATACTTCCAGATTGGTCCCATTTAAATGTGGTGAAGATCTGATGAAGAACTTCGGAGATAGACAATAGAACTCCTCAATGACGAACAGTACGCATATTGTGCTGATGTGATTATGTTACGAGCAGCGTCTTTAGTAGGTCCAACCATATTTTAGTTAAGGCCACTAAAACTAAAAAATTAAAAAACATTATAACAAAAATAAAACCGACTTCAAAAAACGATGAAAAGAATAAAATAATTACCATATTATAAAATTAACAGATTCAGAAGTTGGTGCCTTCAATTTGGTTCAGCGTGGATTAGCACCGAGTTCTAAAACTGTTAATTTTATAATATGGTACCTAATTATTTTATTCTTTTCATCGTTTTTTTGAAGTCGGTTTTATTTTTGTTAAAATGTATTTTAAATAATTGAATGCAGTACCTAAATAATTCTTACTTGTATAAATGAAATACAGTATTCTTTAAGTACAATTTTCAATATTTTTATATTTTAAGTACATTGGGATCCTTTACCACTTGTTTTGGGACACCCAGTATACTCTCTCGCTATCGTTCATTGTGCATAATAATATTTTGTTAAGTAGGTAGTGATAGATCATAGGCTGAAAAAAATATGATCTTTTTTATTGATTCAGACACACGTTCAATTATTATGTTAGTTACAGTATTCTTATACTCCATTTTAGTATAGCTACAATATATTTTGTGGTGGATATAATTATGGTGCCTGGGTGGATTTGCATGTAAAGATTCGTGTCTGTAAGCGCTCCCACGATACATGAGAAACCAACGTTTTCATTTGAAAACATATATAAATATTTATAGGACTTATATAAATAAAATAAATAAAGGGTGGCCACCCAGTGTCCCGTGGTTAGACGATCCATTCTGCTTGCTCCTGTAATCAGAATGCCGTTGATACTAATCCAAATATAAATTATGGTCATATCTTCCATTTCTCTCGTCCATTGGCTGGAGACACATCAGGTCTCGCCAATAAACTGTCCGGTTACGTAGAAGCGGTCTGCAAAGACCATTTACAAGCAGTCCGATAGAAAACAAAACAAAACACTTCTCTCGTGTCGGTATGAGCTTTACGAGAATAGTTCATGCCGAACATGCCCGATGAACAGATTAGCCAGTCAGGTCAGCTAAAGTAGGAAGCGAGGCTGACCGCCCAGGGTGCGCTGGACGTACTTGTGTATCGTTACTCGTAAAGGCTCTTTTAATGATAATTATGAGATAGATATTTCTGTTTGGTTTGTTTCACAAAACCCGTACGCAGCCAGTCCAACATATTACGACATATGGGAACCCGCGCACTAGGCGGCCACGAATACTTCTCAATATTTCGGCTGCCGGCAGCCTGGCTGCGCAGCCAGGCTGCCTAGTGCGCGCCCGGCCTAACTTTGCATTATGAGGCTATTAATCTTAAGAAAATATATTAGTTTATTATGGACATCATCGTTCTTACTAGAATATGAGTACGTGTACGTTATTTTCTTTTACATTAATGTGATCATCTAAAGCCTATGCAATATTATTTTATAACTAGCAGCCCGTCCCGGCTTCGCACGGGTGGGCATTTTTGCCGTTTTTGCAACATTTTTCATTTATGCTCCGCTCCTGTTGGTCGTAGCGTGATGTTATATAACCTATAACCTTCCTCGATAAATGGACTATCCAACACAAAAATAATTTTTCAATTTCAACGAGTAGTTCCTGAGATTAGCGCGTTCAAACAAACAAACTCTTCAGCTTCATAATATTAGTATAGATTGATTCATTTATAATGTACTAGCGACCAGCCCCGGCTTCGCACGGGTGCAATGTAGATACTAATGTGGGGCATATAAACCTTCTTCTTGAATCACTCTATCTATTGCTGAAAACTGCGTTAAAATCCGTTGCGTAGTTTAAAAGATCTAAGCGTACAGACAGCGGGAGCGATTTTGTTTTGTACTATGTAAAGATTAAGGAAAAAATCGTGAGTAAACGCTTTATTGGTGCAATCTGAACGTGCGTAGAACCTACCTAGATCAAATGTCTGTACCTATACACTTATCGGCGATAGATTTCTATCTGTCACGTTTGATAAACATTTCGTGTTCTGTATAGTTATAGTGGAGACACTTTTAAATATTTAATAATAGCTTTGAACAAGAGATTCTTCAAAGCTATTATTAAATATTTAAATAACATAATCTGAGGTCTGATGATAACAAATTCGCTTCTATAACGTAGGACCTAATATTGCTGAAACGCGGCGCGTGACACAGTGTCTTCACCCGCCTTTCGCTTTGGCTATCACACGCATCATAATATCAGGGTGGCATAGCGGTAGACATCAATTTTTCTTTTTTAAAGATGGCGTCCTTTAAAATGTAAGTATATTAATTCATCATGCTCTACCGCTGGACAACCCTGTACATTACAATACTAGCTGTGTCCTCACGGCTCCGCCCGTGGCCTATGTTACTCAGTGATAATGTAGCTTTCTAACGGCAAAAGAGTTTTTGAAATCGGTCCAGTAGTTTTTAAGTTTATTCTTTACATACAATAAAAACGTTTTTACAAAAAAATTTTACCGACTTCAACAAAGAATAAAATAATTACCATATAAAATTAACAGTTTCAGAAGTCGGTGCTGATCCACGCTGAACCAAATTTAAGGCACCGACTTCTGAAACTGTTAATTTTAAATGGTAGTTATTTTATTCTTTGTTGAAGTCGGTTCAAATTTTTTGTTAAAAAGTTTTTATTTTTTCATTTTAGTGGCCTTATTTAAAACTTGGTTGGACCTACTAAAGACGCTGCTCGTAACATAATCACATCATCACAATATGCGTACTGTTCGTCATTGAGGAGTTCCATTATCTATCTCCGAAGTTCTTCATCAGATCTTCACTAAATTTAAATGGGACTAATTTCGAAGTATACCCTATCCATTAAAAAAAGAATCATTAAAATCGGTTCACAATTGGCGAAAATATCGACGAACATACACAAAAAAAAAAACAAAAAAACATACAGACGAACATAGTAACCTCCTCCTTTTTGGAAGTCGGTTAAAAATACAAATCTTTCCTCTTTATAGTATTAGTATAGATTAAACACATTATTTTACGTTACTTAGGCTGAGTTGTACCAACTAACTATAACCGTAACCATACCAAAATGTCTGTCAAATCAGTACAAATTTAACATAAATATGGCAAGTTAACAGTGACAGTTAGTTGGTGCAACTGGGCCTTAGTTTACCAAATTGTGTAGTACAGTACGCGTAATATCACGTTGCCGCTCTGAAACCAGGCGTTCGGCGTTCTGTGCCTCTTCAGAGAGGCAAATTTATTTTATTCGTACTGTTTAAATGTGAGAGGCATTGTTGCTAAAACAACCCATAATTCCAGTATATTTGTAATCAAGAACGCAATACAATGCTTTTATTTGTATCTCAATACGATACAAAAGTAGCAATATGAATGCATGTAATTACTTGTTTAAAAGGGAAACCTGCATCTACTTGCACAGTTGACGTAATTTAGATTACTCGTATTCTTTTGTAATTATTGCTTTACACAAGAAGTTGCTCATATTAAATAATCAAGCAATTTCATTATCATAATAATTATTATGTAACCAATTCTTATGACATTTATTCATGTTTAATGGGGTTTTGTAAACTTCTTTGTGGCCTTAGATTAATGATTGGTCTCCTGCGCTCCAGCGGTGATCAATCATTAATCTAAGTTTATGGCTTTGTGGTCTAGAGGATTTAAAAGTAGGACCCAGTAACATTACTGTACTGGGTACTGTATCCACTATTAAATCATCATCATCATCAGCCTGAAGACGTCCACTGCTGAACAAAGGCCTCCCCCTTAGACCGCCACATCGAACGACAATCCGCCATTTGCATCCATCGGTTGCCCGCGACATGTGTGTTGTGATGACATATGGATCTGAGACGTGGTCCTTGACTGCTGGCCTTTTGGAGAAACTCAGAGTCACCCAGCGGGCAATGGAGAGAGCTATGCTCGGAGATTCTTTGCGCGATAAAATCCGGAACGAGGATATTCGCCGAAGAACCAAAGTCACCGACATAGCTGTCAGGGTTTGCAAGCTGAAGTGGCAATGGGTAGGCCACATCGCTCGAGGGACCGGAAGAAAGGTTTTTGAGTGGCGACCACGAATCGGAAAGCGCAGCGTAGGTAGACCTCCTACTAGGTGGATCGACGACACTATGAAATATACCCTTTTAATCACCTATTTATATAAATTTAGTACATGAAAATGGAGCGAAATGGGTTGATTAAAAGGGCAGATTTAAAAGTGGGTCTCAATACAGTACTATTCAGTTATTGGGTCCCGCTTTCAAATCTTTCATCCTTTTTTATGTACTACTTACTATGTTTCTATAGGTAGTAGGTACTTAGAATGCAAATAATCGACTTAGATCACACGTTTGTCATCATCTAAAGGTCATGCACGTGTAGCTTAAGTATGATGCTAGTTTATCATCTAGAAACAAATAGGAACTTGTTTTAAGTTTTTTTAACTTCAACTTCTTTAACTTCTTGTAGTTATCGTCATTTTTAAATAAAAAGTTGTTAGTACTAAATAATAACCGGACACAAGGGCGGCCTTAGCCATTGCAAGGTTCCGGGCGGTTAGATCTTTGCAAGACCCTTATCTTTGTGGAATTAGTTTTAATGATAATAATGCTTGACGAGAAATGCAAAGTTTTATAATGCGCGGCGTAAGGCACGATATTCAAATAAACATTAGTACTATTAATACATATTTTTCTTATTTGGTTGTTGCGCGAGTTCGCGAGGCCCATGCAAGAGCGAGGCCCACCCCGGGCGATTGCCCTGCTCGCCACCCCCAAAGGCCGCCTCTGACCGAACATTTTCGGTTACTTATTGCCAGGAATGTCAAGTTGAATTTAAAAGTAGCTGGATCTTTCATCCTCAATACAGATTAATATTCAGAATTAGGACTTTAGGACATAACAATATTCTGCCTAGCCTTTTCCCAATGATGTTGGGGTCAGCTGCCAGTCTAATAAGACGCAGCTGAACACCAGTATTTTACCATCAGACCTCCACAACCCAGTTACTGGGCAATGCCGATATCAGGACATTAGAATAAATAATAAATATTACGTCATTAGGATAAATAATTTAAATCGCGAGTTTTACGACTCTTTTGTTTCATTAAAAATGTGTGTTCCTATCTGTAAGAGATCTATTTTGTGTCAAAAAGCAACAACTGGTGAATATTGCATATTTCTAAATATTAATTTATTAATAACTTAATCTTAGTTAACGAAAACTTTTGTCGTTATTCATGAAAAAAGCATTGTAAAAGTTAATAGTCATTAAAAAATATTATAATATTTGACCATCATGACAATAAATGTCCATTTGTGATCAAGTATTTATTCTTCTTCTTTTCGAGTGGTTAGTGACTAACCTGGTGTCAGAGTTTATGCCGCCCATGAGCCTCTGGCTTCTCATGTCGTCGAGAAATATTTCTCAAGCATGCCGGTTTCCTCACAATGTTTTCCTTCGCCGTTTTCAAGCAAGTGGTAATTATTCAATACGCACATGAATCTGAAAAGTCAGAGGTGCGTGTCTTGGGTTTGAACTTGAGACCTATGAAGTATTTATTATAAATGACGCACAATTATTACAACCCTAAGTATACCTAAATAATAAATAAATATTTCTATCTCATATCAGTTATATCTCAACGAAACTCTTTAATTACAACTAACTCGTAAGTAAGTTTCAAACTGCAGAAAGGTGAAGTTCGTGACAGAAGATTAAGCGAAACAAACTTACTCTGCAAATAAACTTAGTTCATATATCATACCGCTTCTAAGGAGTTAACTGATTTGTTCGATTTCTGTCCATGAACTTTTATTTTATACAAGCTCAAGTACTTCTGATTTTGATAAATGATTAATAGAAGTTTTTTTGATACGATCTAGAAAAAATAAGCTGAGTTAGTATCGATAAATAAGTAGATATGAATTTAATAATTATAAATTACTAGCTGTGTCCTCACGGCTCCGCCCGCGTAAGAAGTTTTATTCCAGTAATAAATATAGCCTATGTTACTCAGTGATAATGTAGCTTTCTAACGGCAAAAGATTTTTTGAAATCGGTTCTTAGTTTTTAAGTTTATTCGTTACATACAAAAATACAAATCTTTCCTCTTTATAATATTAGTATAGATCTGCTCCATTTTTTTTAAATTGGTTTTTCCTTTCACAACAAAAACTAGAAACGCGTCTGCTTTGACCTCGTTCATTAATTGCCTAAAAATGCAAATATCTATCATATTATACAGGTATACACTATGAGAGATATTTGCATTAGGTTGGTACCTAATGTTAAAATTAGCTTTTCTCTTGGAACGATATCTTCCAATTTGGAATCTGTTTTCATTTCCCCATTTTATTTCTGCTAGTCCTCTTATTACCTACATTAAAATCTATTCCTGTTCCAATAAAGTGTGGTATCAAGGGACAGCTACGTTTATTTGGGGATAGGATTTCGTTCTAAGTCCATATAACTTTGCAAAGCTACATGTAGCTACACTCCCGGATAAGTTAATGGCTCCAGTCGTTTGGTTGTGACTAAGCAGAATTTATCCTTTGTGTTTCAGTATACAGTGTGCATTTTTGAGATATTATTGCAAGGATAAGACTAAAACTAATAGAAATAAAAAAAAAACTAAATGATAGATACTATTTTGTTCAATACTAAAACTAATTTTTGATTTTGATAATAGGTTAGCCGGTAACCGAACATGATATTTTTATAAATGTATTATAGTGGCTACAATTTTATAGGCCAGTTTTGACAGCTATCAGATTAGAACATGTTATGTCAATTTCGACATAAAATGTACTGATCTGACAGCTGTCAAAATGAGTATATTATATTTTAGACACTATACCAATCGATAAAGTTGCTGATGAGAATCAAATCCTGCAAATGAATGTTATGTGGTTGATCATGATTAAATCAAAAGAAGTAGCTTTTTTATAAGTTTTACTAAATTCATCCTGTATTTTTTTGCTGGGGTAGATGCACTCGTTAGTGGCGTACTATTACATTTATATCAATTTACGAAGACGTAATCTTATTTCCTTCAAGACAATAAGCTAGCGTAATTGAATTTAAAGTCGCGAAAATAAACTACAATTAGTTACTGTCGAGTTAGATAAAAAAAATTGGTTATATTTGTATTAAGAACTAGCTGCCCGGACAGACTTCGTTCTTTCAAAAGTCATTGGCCTGTAGTGGGAAAAGAAAAATGTTGTTTTTACTATTTTCCACGCAATTTTTGTTATTTCTCTCCATAAGAACCTTCCTTGTGCCTTAAGGAATATACAAGGTTAGTCGGAAAGGGGGTACTAAGCCGAAGGGGTGTTAAAGTATCCATAATAAGGGATAACTTTTGTTCTACAACTTTCCCCAAAACTCGATAGTTTAAGAGAAATAGCTTTTCAAAGTATTCGTAAATAATATTCTAAAATCTATCTGTCCATAGCTATGATCAGCTGTTTTTATAATTTAGGTCATATTTGGGGACACGGATTAGAAAATTAATTTTCTGAATTCATAACTAAAGCAGGCATGTTTTTTTTTTGAAAAAACTAAAATAATAATATTTTTGCATGCAAATAAATATTATCGAATTTTGAAATGTTAACACTTGCTTTAAATTAGTCATCAGTGATACTTTAGGTGGCCCGCGGCTTAGTACCCCCTTTCCGACTAACCTTGTATAGGTATATTAAAAAAATAGCCGAATTAGTCGAGCCGTTCTCAAGTTTTGCGCTTAGCAACACATTTGGCGATTCATTTTTATTTATATAGATTTACAAAAGATGGATCGCATATATAGGTATACTCATTAGTTTGATAGGTACGTAACTATTCGGTCATTGAACTTTGGTTACTTTTTTTAAAACAAATGTTAAAAAGGTCGACTCTAATTGAGATAAATGATAAAATACTTTACAAAATTTGATATTTTTAAACAAGTTAGGTCTGATAATGAATCTGATAATGAGAAAATAATTTAATTTGGACTTATATTAATTGAGATTATTATTTACTTTTAGCTTCATTACTGTTTAGCTTTGAATTTTTATAATTATTTGAGTATTGAAGAAAACCACCGAGTCAATGGACTGTTTTGCTGATGACTCATTTTCTTTACAAAAAGTTTATATTTTTAACTGGTTATCTAAAATACCAACAAGATTGTAAATAGAAAGATATATTTTTGATGTAAAACATCTAATGTGGAGGTATGGGTGTGAGAGCGGCTGTTTTGTGGCGATACGCTCGCGATTAGGGTTACCATATCTCAGGATTTGTCCTGAGATTTCAGGATTTTTGGACTCTTCTTAGGATTGCGGCTGGATATTGCAAAACTTATGAAATCTCAGGATTTTTTGAATTTTCAGTAAAATACAGCTTACAAAATATACGTAAATATCTGCAGTGTATAAAAACGACAATGTTACAGCTTTTTAAAATTGTTAAGTACCTACGCTTTAGAGAAAATTCTCAAACTAAAAAACTCAGGATTGTTCAATGGAAATCAGGCCTTTTCTCAGGACTTTTGATTTTTTTATCTGGTAACCCTACTCGCGATGGCAGACACACAACGGCAGAACTTCGTAACTCGTCGGCTCACTTCGGTTTAATTCGGCCAGTTTTTTTTACAAAATGAGTTACGATATTTTACATCTGCCAGGCGTCCCGCGACGGCTTCATTGTTTTTTATAGATTTAAAGGTATATCCATCTCGTGCCTTATTACCAACCGTGCGGATCATACGATTTGCGCTTCCCGCGGTCAGTCTATGAATGGGTGACCGTTCGTTACACATCGAGACCCCGCCGTGCCTCGGAGAGCACGTTAAGCAGTAAGTCCCGGGTGTCATACGAATACCTATGACAATCGTTCCAGGAAGTCAGAAGCCTGAAAGTCTGACAACCGATCTAACTTTAGGATATCGGCATTGCCCAGTAACTGGGTTGCGGAGTTCTAATGGCAGTCGCTCCGTGTAAAATGCTGGTATTCAGTCGCAAAGTCGTAAAACCTGGTTGGACTGGATGCTGACCTCAACATAGTTGGGAAAAGAGAGAGACACAGACCTTCTCATGCACAAACATCTAGGAACAACTATCTGTAGGTTATATTTTTTGTTCCGTATAGGAATCGAACTCGTGGCCGCGATATACATTCATTTTGCAAAACTGATCCAACGATGATTGAGTTGATTTCAGGTATAATCGCACGTAACTTGGCAAGTGTAGAGAAGATAATTTATTTCCATTCTTTCTTTATTCTAAACTGACGTGATTAAAAATAAATTATGGCAATAACCACAGAATAATGACAAGCAATAAAAGTGACCATTTTTTGGCGCACTTATGTTCGTATTACAGAACATTCCTCAAGTCCAGTTTGATCTTTAATCAGTTGATTACTGTTTAAGTATAGAACCAGTACTTGAGGAACGGTCTTATTCCAGAATGGCAATCAATCTATACTCAAGATGAAACGAGACTCAAATCGAGCCAATCGATTGGTTGATTGCAGATCAAATCACTGCTTGGGGTCGAATCTACGAACTGAGTAACGATCAAGAATATGATCAATGAATCTATGCTTGAAGAATGTTCTAAAATTAAAAGTCGACTTAAAACTGGTTTTAAACAGAGATTAGTGCTTGAGTTTCGTTCTGTAATACGGACCTTAGTGTACATGCGCAGACTGAACGCTAAAACCTTGCCAAGTTACGTGGCAGCGACTATAACGCGCCGTCTTCTATTTTAAAATAAAAACATTTTTTACAAAAAAATTTAAACCGACTTCAAAAAGGAATAAAATAATTACCATATAAAATTAACAGTTTCAGAAGTCGGTACTGATCCACGCTGAACCAAATTGAAGGCACCGACTTCTGAAACTGTTAATTTTATATGGTAATTATTTTATTCCTTTTTGAAGTCGGTTTAATTTTTTTGTAAAAAATGTTTTTATTTTTTCATTTTAGTGGCCTTAATTAAAACTTGGTTGGACCTACTAAAGACGCTGCTCGTAACATAATCACATCATCACAATATACGTACTGTTCGTCATTGAGGAGTTCCATTGTCTATCTCCGAAGTTCTTCATCAGATCTTCACCAAATTTAAAACTTCGAAGTATACCCTATTCATTAAAAAAAGAATCATCAAAATCGGTTCACAATTGGCGAAAATATCGATTAACATACACAAAAAAAAACATGCAGACGAACATAGTAACCTCCTCCTTTTTGGAAGTCGGTTAATAAAATCAAATGAAATGCTGCTTTTGCAAGCAGCGCTACTATTGTCTGCAAATATAATATTGTAACGCGGTCTCGCATAATTTGCGTGTTTTTATAAATGTCATAGGGCACAATGCCTAGCACAAACGTTTGACGTATAGTATCCTATACGTATCGCTAATGGAAGCGAATTTTGAATCGAAAAATACAACTGTGCTATAACATTTTGGTTTATTTTTTTACGACATGCACAATTTGTATCATACATAGATATGAATAAAGTTTTCAATTTAATTAAATAGTTTATGAGACACGAGTATTCTCGATTCAAAAGTCACTTATATTAACGATACGTTTACGATACTATTCGTCAAATGTTCGTGCTAGAGGGATCTTTTACGGGAAAATTTATATTTACTCGTTGAAGGAATAACGTCATAAGTATAATTTTCAATAGTGTATTTGAATTTTTTTCTCGGTTACCGTGTACCCAATCTAAAATGTGTGTAATCTGTACAATACATACTAAACAATTTTCAGCATTTTCCGCTATCGTGTTCAGATTTTACATTTTGTTATCGCCTTAACATTTTCATAATGCATCTGGTAGGCAAACATAACTATTACCTATTTGTATAAATAAGAACCTGTTTGAATTAGTTAAGAATAAGATTACTTTTATTTGCTGCTGTATAAAATTATGAGACACACACACAAAACAACTAGCCCATTACTGTCCCACTGCTGGGCAAGGGCCTCTTCTCAGAATGAGAAAGGTTTAGGCCTTAGTTCACCACGCTGGTCTGGTGTGGGTTGGCAGACTACACACACCATCAAGAACTTCATGGATCCCTCTCAGGTGTGCAGGTATCCGCATGATGTTTTCCTTCACCGTTAACGCAAGTGATAATCAAATTCTGATCTGCTCATGAATTCGAAAAGTCTGACGTACGGGCCGGGATCGAACTCAAACCCTCCTACATGGAAGGCAAGCGTGCAATCGCTAGGCTATCACTGCTATTATGTATGAGACACACTGTGCAATAAGTATAATTATAATAATAACATATTTTTTTCTTTTACTCGGCTCTCTCACAGAAGTAACGTCATTCCATATTTATACAATGAGTTATCTATAGGTATATATAAAAGGAGAAGCTGACTGACTGACTAATCTATCAACGCACAGCCTAAACGGCTGGGGTTAGAAACTTTAAATTTTGACAGTAGGTTCATTTTATGACGTAAACATCCATTAAGAATGGATTTCTCGAAATTCAACCCCTAAGGGGGTGAAATAGGGTTTTTTAGTTTGTATGAAAGTCCGTCATTTTTGAAGTAAGAAGCTTGAAATTAAATATTAAGGTTTTTGGTTAGAAATAAACGTACACGTGTTTGAGCATTTTTGGAAATTCAACCCTTAAAGGGGTGAAATAAGTGTTGAAAGTTTGTATGAGAAATTTGGTATTTTTGAAGTGAGAAACATGGAATTATATATTTAGGCTTTTGGTAAGAAATAAACGTATAAGTGTTTGAGGGTTTTTGGAGATTCAACCCCTAAGGGCGTGAAATAAGGGATGAAAGATTTTCGGAAGATAAAAGCAAGAAATCAAACAATAGGGTTTCTGGTTACAAATATATGTACACGAGTAAGAGCGCAAAGGGGGTGAAATAAGTTTGTATGAGAAATCGTCATTCGTCGTCGAGGATTTCAAACTTCACGCAAGCGAAGCTGCGGGCAAAAGCTAATTTATTATACTTTTACAAAAGAAAAATGCCTAGCACGAACATAATTATGACGTTTAGTATCGTAAACGTAGGTATCGCTAATGTTAACGAACTTTGAATCGAAAATATAACTGTCCTATGACATTCTGGTTTATTTTTTTGCGACATGTACGATTTGTATCATAGACAGATATGAATAAAGTTTTCAATTTAATTAAATAATATGTGCGAAACGAGTATTTTCAATTCCAAATTCACTCACATTAATATTACGTTTACGTGACATCATTCGGTAACAATCTTAAAACAAAATTGGTACAAAAGGTTACGTAAAGGTGTTGGTAATGAACTTACTAGTAATACATAACACATTGTATAACAGTTATTATATCTAGATTAAAGCGAACGATGTGTATTTTATATTATACGGGACCTTGATGACATTTTATAACATCAACATGAGTTTAAATAATAATTTTATTATCATACAAGCAAGCGCTAATACTCAATTGTTCTCTTATTTTACTCGATTCTTTGCTCGTTTACTATGAAAATTGTATGAATGGTTCAAGAAATTAACTAGCTTTCGGCTCCTATGGATTACATTATATTGTGATTGTGTGGTAAAATACAATTTCTGACCCTTTGTAAACGCTCTGTGCTGGTGACAATAGGCTAGTGCAGGGGACGCCAACCAGTCGATCGCGATCGACCGGTCGATCGCGGCTCTTAATCCAGTCGATCATGGCAAGGCAAAAAAAAAAGTTTAATATAAGTTGAATGATTATGTAAATTGGCAGACCGCACAGAGTCTACTCAGTAAACAGTAGATCTTGGGTCGAATCAAGTTGGGCTAGTGTATAAACGACTTGCAATACCAATGTTAATTAGGCTTTTAAACAGGGACAATAATGGTCCTTTAGGCTGAAGACACATGGGTCACTAAGTTGCTCGAGTCGCAATTTGTTTTTGGCTGCAGACCGTACACAAATGGCGCATGCTACACGCTAAATAAATATTTATCACAATATTTATTGCGATCCTATATTTATTGCGCATTTAACCCATTGATCTACACTAATCTAAACGTTCAATAAATATATGGAACGTGTATATATAGCATTCGCCAATCGGTAACCGTAGCTACAAACAGTGATCCACTGTTTCCAGAAAATGGCGAAAAATTATTAGATTTTCTTTTAAGTCATGATTTGATAAATCTATATCTATACTAATATTATAAAGAGGAAAGATTTGTATTTTTGTATGTAACGAATAAATTTTAAAACTACTGGACTGATTTCAAAAATTCTTTTGCCGTTAGAAAGCTACATTATCACTGAGTAATATACCTAGGCTACGGGCGGAACCGTGAGAACACAGCTATATTAAATAAATTAAAAATTATTACGTATATTGTATTTATTTACCTAAAATTGCTGTTAAGTATAAATAAACAGAGTAATGAAACTTAAAATAAAAGATTTTTGGTATAAAATATTTTATGATACTTACTGTTAACACTACAAAAGGTGCCAAATATATTTATAAGTATGTAATAATTCATTGTATAAATTCGAATTAATTATTATTTGCAATATCTCTTTTCCACACCATACGTCATCCGCCATTCGATTCTGCAGGGCTACTCCGAAAAACGAACGACGAAGTTTAGGATAGAAACGAAACAACGACGAACATCGAACTTATAAATCAAAGTATTGCCAAACAACGAACTACCAGATGTCACTGAACATTTGGGTGTAGAGTGAACGTCAAAATTTCAACAAACACTTTCGTGGTAGGAAAACTTAGTAGTTCGATTTTACGAATAGGCCCCTGGCGTGAGTTATAAAATACTAATAAAAGTACAATCTCGAACAAAAAACTGTAAATAATAAATTAAAACATAATCGAAAGTCGTACACGCTAAACTGTTCGTGACTTATCTTTGGTAATATTTCATATATTTTGAATAAATTCATGTCGCGCACGTAAATCCATACGTGTCGTATACGAGATTATGCAAGTTCAGCGGTTATATTCCTTTCACCTATTTTATAATAATTTCCGTTTGTTGATAACAGCATAACTTGCACGCATACCGTCACAAGTCATGCATTAAACATAAATTTTGAAAAAATATGTTTATGTTACGAAAAATTTTTTAACACGTCACACATGTCTTAACGCTGTAATGCGTGCTTGGCTGGTGAGTTCTGGAATGGGACATAGTGAAAAAAAAAGTGTAATAGTTGGGATTTTACCTAAGAGATTTAATACTCAACAATATTAATATAGATGAAAATATATTAAAGCAATATTGTTTTTATCAAAATAAATAATCACATAATATGTTCTGCACGTTGTATTCTTGATTTGCATTATGTAACTATACACTCGTTTTAGACATCACGTGAAATTCTTAGCTTTACTAAAAATATTAAAACTACCTCGTTGGTCTAGTGGTGGCAAGCGCGACTGCTGATCGTGAAGTCCAAGGCTCGATCCCCAGGTCAGGCAAAGTGTTATTCGGTTATTCTGTGTGGAATTCCTTAGTAGCAGCCTGGAGTTTGGATTTGTGCCCAGTTGATGGCAATTGGCTCGCCGCCTATTACATGGGACTTAAACATAACGGCGAAATGAGGGTGTTACCATACACCTCTGCCCAACCCTTAGGGGAATACAGGAGTGATGTTAATAAAAATATTGAAACATATTCGAATCTATTTAAAAATACCAGTATAAATCGATTTGAATGCTTCTTTTTATCTTGTTTATGAAATGGACAAAGGACTTGTCAAGCATCCCATTTCCACATAACAAGAATAGTAATTTGACAAGGAATAATTTTGGATACAACACGTTAAAAAATCGTGAGGATACCATGTTCCATATAGGTTGTAAGTTAGTCCACATGTTAGGAAAGAATAAGAGCCAATGCCAAAATAGCTTGCAATCAACACAACTGGAAAATTGCTCGACGTAATTACAGCTGTTTTGTGTACTTTGAGCCGATCAACGTTTTTCAAAGGCCGGGACCCTCATATTGTGAACCTGAATGAAAGATAACGCATAAATGATAAATTATTTTTATTTCTGTAAATAAATCTGTTACAGACACTTTTACAAGTCAATGTAATGTTTTTTTTTTAAGTCTAGATGGCGCCGGCATTTCCTATCTGACTAGCTCTGAGAAGAAAAGCCGAAACAAACTCAGAGGTCAAAGTCTCTTTTAAAGTCCAGACATTGTGGTATACAAAACTATGCGAGTATATAGTATATAGTATACATAAATGTTCTTTATTGTAAAAAGGTTTTATATGTTCTTAATGCTTAAAATGCCTCGTTGGTCTAGTGGCGGCAAGCGCGAGTGCTGATCGTGAGGTCCTAGGTTCGGTCCCCAGGTTGGGCAAAGTTTATTGGGATTTTCCGTGTGGAATTTCTCAGTAGCAGCCCGGAGTTTGGATTTGTGCCCGGTTGATGGCAATAGGCTCGACGCATAATAACGCATAGAAACTGCAAAAAGTGTCAGACAGACTTGCGTGATATGTTAGAAAATGTTCGGTTATACTGAATAAAGTGATAAAAAAATTGTAATCAGGTAGATATACTTATTTATAAAATAATCTGTACTTGTTCAGACTGTGTAATCATAAACATTTTTCAGTCCTTTTATCTATGTCTTTGGAGTCTAAAGTTATCGTGCGAATAATTAATCATAGCATAATCTTGATCACTCGCCAAAGGTTGTGAACTGTTTAACAACATCTCATTACTTCTATTAATTACATCGTTTAATGAACCCTATAACCAACGTGTCATCTAAGGTATACAAGGTGTAAACGAAATCATGTAATTCCTTCAAACCGCATGATGTACTGCTGACATAGATTAAACCTGCACGGGATACTTAAGGATTCAATAAAAAAACAAGATGTAAACATGGTGTTCTTAACGTGAGGCATTTTAGCGCCCCGAGTAAATTCCGCGGTTATATCTCACCGCGCGATCATTTAACTCGGGGCGCTAAAATGCCTCACGTTAAGAACACACGTTTACTTTTTGTAATAATTTTTTTATCGAAATCCAAAAGTGTCCCGGTCAGGTTTAATCTATGTTAGCAGTACATCACAAGGTTTGAAGGAAATACATGATTTCGTTTACACCCTGTATACCTATCGCACTTGTTCTACCAACGAGCATCACAATTCATAAGTGTCGATGCTGGAAAAACGCTATCAAAATAAATAACATCCATAACATCACGCCTGTATTCCCCGAAGGGTTGGGCAGAGGTGTATAGTAACACAACAATTTCGCCGCTATGTTTAAGTCTCATGTTAGGAAGCAAGCCTGTTGCCATCAACCGGGTACAAATCCAAACCCCGGGCTCCTACTGAGGAATTCCACACGGATAACCCAATAACACTTTGCCCGACCTGGGGATCGAATCCAGGACCTCACAATCAGTAGTCGCCCAAGCCAACACTCGAACAACGAGGCAGTTAAAATAAATAAATAAACTTAAAAATAAACTCTTTACATAATAATTCCTTCCTTGATTATGCACAGTTATTCAAACAGAAAATTTTAACTCGTATGTAAATAAGAATGAGCGCAGGAGTACTGTAATGTTTTTAGTCATTCAACAATCATGTTTCTGTATCTCCTTTTCAAACAATGAACTGCATGACAGGCGCCTAACATCTCTGTCATCCCTTATCCAATCGTCATGTTTTGAACTCGTTCGTACAAAAATAACAAAATGTACCAAACTTATAAAGTTGCTGGCCCACAGCGGTTTTCTGCAATTTGCAATCTGATAAATATAATGTCAATCTTCGTCTTTTATTCTATTCTATTTTTATGAAATGACAAATAATGCCGATGTCGACAATTCTGCCAATGTCAAAGTGCTCTGAAAGCAAGTGAGCATGTTAAAAAAAAAGAAAATACCATCCGTAGGCATAGACAACAGAGAAATAAAAAAAAAAGCTTGAAACTATTGAACATGAATATGTTGTTGGGTTAGTATAGGACTGACACAAACAAAAAAATTGAGATACATGTATAAATAGTAATATTATACCACACCAATTTCAATTAATTTATAATCTTCTTCTTTTCCTATAGTTCGTAACTAACCTGGTGTCAGAGTTTATGCCGCTCATGGGCCTCTGACTTGGCTTCACATGCTGTCGAAAAATATCTGTCAGGCATGCTGGTTTCCTCATGATGTTTTCTTTCACCGTTTTTAAGCAAGTGATAATTATATAATACGCTCATGAATCCGAAAAGTCAGAGGTGCGTGCCTTAGATTCGAACACGAGACCTATGACTTGGCAGTCTGACGGTCACACCATTATTGCAAAAATACAGCCTCTGGTACATTATGATTTAAGATATACGAATTTATGCCCACTATGTTCAAAATAATTTCTATAAAAAATGTACCGCAGAACATTTTTGTAAGCACTGTCTTATAATCACATAAACGCACTTAAGTGGAGACCAGTGGAGACGGACTGTAAACACAATTCCCCTTATTATGACAGATGGTTTAAACCAAGACTAGTATGCAATATGCATTAATCAATGATGTCCTATATTGACATTGTGGAAGTATTAAATTAACAAATAACAGCTAGTTCACACATAAACTTTTTACAGAAACCATTTAGCGGATCCGTTTTTATTTTGGTATGGCACCTGCAGTTGTATGTGCGAGTTCACATACACGACAGTATTCCGAATCCAGTAAAAAATACTGGAACCGTTATTTTTATCGTTTCCTGCCGCGAGATGCGACGCAGCTGCAATTTGTTTAACTGATCCGTCAGTACAGATGTGAACAACACATCCAGTACCGACAGATCCGTTAAAACGGATCCGCTGTGTGAACGTACGGTTATGTATATGTTTATTTTCACTCACTAATGGCCAAATAATCAAATGTTACTCAATTTTAAGTTGCCGATAATTTCGTGCCGTCACTGTCACTTCGCCTTAATGTGACAGTGACAGCACGAGACTTAAACGGCATCTTTCAATTGAGTAGCGTTTGAGAATTTGGCTATAAACTAACAGAAAATTAGTAACGCATCGGTTGAGGGATAAGCAAGTTACTCGACCAAAATCACTAATCCATTGCGTACAATCAAACATACATTCAAACATAAACTCACGCCTTTTTCCCATAAGGGTAGACAGAAACTATAGAACACCACATGCTACGATCCTTACATACTCTTTCGCTTCATCCACATTCATTGTCATACACGCACGCCGGTTGAGAGTACTACGCACCTGTCCTTTGTGAAGAACATCACCAATAAAATCGATGTATGTCCTTCTAGGGCGTCCTCTATTAGGCGTCTCCACTGACATCCGCCCTATAAATTCCTTGTGTTAATTGCCTTTCACTCATTCTCTCAACATGACCAAACCAACTAAGCATACTCCATAAAATTTTTGTCACCACATCATCTTTTAAACCGCAAGTTTGTCTAATCACATCATTCACATAATTAGGTACCTATTAATTGCGATATAATATACATCCGATATATATTTTATCGCAATTACAATACAAATTGGTATAATGTTTTATGATATGTTTCATTATTCTAATTATGAATTTTATTCAGTCATAAACGTGGCGATGGATGCCAAAATTTTCCGAAATCAAAATACACACGTGTTCAATATAATATACTTATAGCATTCAATATAGTTATAGCATACTAGCTGTGTCCTCACGGCTCCGCCCGTAGCCTATGTTACTCAGTGATAATGTAGCTTTCTAACGGCAAAAGAATTTTTGAAATCGGTCCGGTAGTTTTTATGTTTATTCGTTACATACAAAAATACAAATCTTTCCTCTTTATAATATTAGTATAGATAATACCTTAGGTATAACATGAAAAATCGTTTTGAAATAGTCTTGTTAGTAATGCAACATTCCATTAATGGCAATTAATGATTTAATGTAAATAAAATATTGAAGATCTTGGTGTATTTATAAACTTTAATATAATTATTGATATGAATGGTATAAAAATATGCTTGTTTGATACGGTATTTGAAATGGAACAGAGAGGGTTGATAAATCAAATTTCCGTGACAAAATTTTAATGTAGATCGATACAGCCAATTTAGATTCAGTGTTGAATATTATATAATAAAATAAAGTGATATAATGTTAAGTGATATAAGCAGACAATTCTTGTGTATTTTCTATTTCTAACACGTTCCTTTGCAAAAGCAACTACGATAAAGAAAATGTATAAGATAATCATCTTTTTAGTATGTTTTACAGCCAGGTTATTGTCAGTCAGTTGTTGATACAGTCTCTTATGACCGGTTCCTATAAACAAAAACGAATCGTTTTCTTTACTATTTGTAGCACTTTTTATTGACAAACTAGGCATATAAATAGATTCGTAAGCTATAGTAGGGGAGCCCAAGATGCTAAATGGGGAGTTACTCGAGCGTCGCGGGGACCTTTTGGATTGTGAAGATTAGATGCTAAAAAGAAAAAACGGTTATATGATGTATGCCCTTTCAGTGGTGGGGGGAGCGTGTACAGGTTTTCAAAAATGTAAAAAAAATCAGTCACACTGACATACTCGAGCGCGTCAGATATTATATATAGTTTCTGATAACGGAGAAAGATTAATCTGCCGGTTTGCATGGTGGGGGTGACCGTACGAAGGGGTTGAAAATGGGATAAAAAATAATTTACTCGAGCGCGTCAGATATTCAGAGGGGATGTTAAGTAAACCCTAAAGGAACTCCTATTCAAAAGACTGACGATTTGGACGCGACCACAAGTCATGGCAGATTTTTGAAAATGCAAAAAAAAATCGTAACATTGAAATACTCGAGCGCGTCAGATTAATATACAGACGGTTCAGCTTGATGTCCTTGTCGTTCTGACCCATAATCTGACAATTATGTGGAGGAATTTCCTTAATCTGACATTTGAAAAAAAATCATTTTTTTTATTTCTGAATATAACAAATACAATTAGCAGAAAATAATATAATGTATTTTCGTATATATATATACAGGGTGTTACAAAAATACCCCTAAAGCCGAAAGGGAGTTAAAAAGTCCCTTGTAAAGAGTCTATTGCCAATATTTGAAAACCGTAGTATGATCCAAAAAAAAGAATTTGGATAAAACATAAAATAATCATCATTGACTTTTTCAATAAGCCATTTACATAAAGTTCGCTTAAAGCGTGTTATTATTGGTAACTCCCTCATATGTGGTGGAAGCTTATTACCTATATATTTTAATGCACATTGGATAACAGCTGCGCTTGTACAATTCAGTCATCATTCTAGGGATAGTCAACTTATTCGGAAATCTAGTTGTAAAAGAGCAATTGTCACCAACTTTTTCGAAGAGATTTTGATGCAATTTAGTGAATTTACAGACTTCTTCAATATATAGTCCAGTTAATGTTAGAACTCTTAGTTTTATAAATAATGGCTTACAGGACGTAAGTGGGTCAACATTACATACGAACACGAACGCGTTGCTGTGATCAGCTGTGATGGCATCATGGTGACGAAAAGTAGTATGGGAACGGTGCGAGAGAGTGAGAGATAGAGAAATAATGAGAAGGGAAGAAAGGTGCGGAGTGGGAAATACATAGTTCTCAGCAGCTGCACGCACCACACTTTATTGATGATTTAACTACTTCGGCTTGTGGAAATCGGCAGATTATGTTATTCCCGTAATCCATGAATGATTTCCTACAAAATAAAAAAAAAATTGACCGCGCTTGACAAAATCCAGGTGACGTTTTTTTTTGCAACTTTGTGACTCTCCTGTTTCCTTAGGTCACGCGCAAATTGTCAGATTATTGAAATGTAGACTTTTCTGCATGTAATTAACCCACCTTATCTTAATCTGACGCGCTTGAGTATTTTTTATGATCGATTTTTTTTTACTATTCTGATCGGCTGCCCTGAACGCGCGACCCTATATGAAGGGTTCATGTATGGTGGAGGTACTTAATAGGGTGCAAGGATTCCCCCATATGTTATTCTGCCACGCTCGAGTAAATCCCGAAATCCCCGCATGGGCTCCCCTACTACTAATTTTACCTCTGATAGCTACTTCCATATGGGAGTGTCTACTATGAAAAGCTATGAGGTCTTTGCTTCATTATTGGTAAAGATGCAAATGTCTCAATTTCTACTACTAACGATCCGTAAATTATAGGAATCGGCCATTAGAGTGATGAGGTAGTCCATTCCTATCCAAGAGTAGGTACAAAGAATTTTATCTACACAGCTTGAAATTTTTTTAACAACTATTGTGACGTGATGTTTTATCTGCCTCAAGTTACCGAATAAAATAAGCAGCGATGCTTTGCTAACTTGTTCATTACCTAACATCATAGTAAGTATGTTTCGGATTATGTACGGCCTCTACTCACGTGCATTTTATCAGGGTTGCCCGACTAGAATAAGACCGTACATAATCCTAAATATGGTTTTCACTCACGAAAGTTATTATACAGGGTGACTTGCTATTGGTAGTGTAAAATACTGGTATTCAGCCGCATCTGGTTAGACTGGAAGCTAACCCCAACATAGTTGGGAAAAAGCTAGGCAGAACGAATTTATTATTGGTTACGTAGGTACCCGTGGCAGGGTTGTACGATATGTTATCCTCTATCTAATAACCCAGTGATGCTTTAAGCAAATTGAAACATTCTTATACTTTTCTTTATTGTACACAAAATAATAATATACAATACAGTTTTGTTGGTAAATTTATATACAAAGGCGAGCTTAACTCACAAATGAGTTTTCTAACAGCAAACCTTAGAGCGATAGAGAGATTTGATGTTGAGGAGAACAATTACCTAAGTGTACAAGTTATATAAAATTACAAATTAAATACATAATAAATATACACATCTACATAAACCAAACAAATGTGTGTATAGCACACAATACATAAACGTAATACATACAATATAATATATAAAATACTACTTAAAGGGACTATATTTATATTTAAAGGGACACGGTCAATTTTAAAATACATACATAATACATAATTAGCCTATTACTGTCCCACTGCTGGGCACGGGCCTCTTTTCAGAATGAGAACGGTTTAGGTTTTAGTCCACCACGCTGGCCTAGCGGGTTGGCAGACTACACACACCATTGAAAACTTTATGGAGCCCTCTCGATGTGCAGGTTTCCTCACGATATATTTCCTTCACCGCTAAAACAAGTGATAATCAAATTCTGATCCACACATGAATTCGAAAAGTCAGAGATACGGGCTGAAATCAAACTCAGACCCTCTTGCATGAAAGACAAGCGTTCAAACGCTACGTCTATCACTGCTACAACTTTAAAAAACTCTTTACAATAACATCTCGAAAATGGTTCAGTTTTCCATAAAGCAATACTGGGTTATTAGATAGTGAATAACATGTCCTAAGTACAATCCGACTACGGGATCGTGACCAATAACCAGTCACACTATACAGGGTGTAAACGAAATCATGTAATTCCTTCAAACCTCGTGATGTACTGCTGATATAGATTAACCTCGAACGGGATACATTTGGATTCAATAAAAAAAAAATTGTAATAAACATGGTGTACTTAACGTGAGGCATTTTAGCGCCCCGAGTTAAATAATCGCGCGGGAAGCGATAGCCGCGCAATTTGCTCGGGTCGCTAAAATGCCTCACGTTAAGAACAGCATGTTTACTTCTTGTAATTTATTTTTTTATTGAATCCATAAGTATCCCGTTCAGGGTTAATCTATGTCAGCAGAGGTTTGAAGGAATTACATGACTTCGTTTACACCCTGTATAATCATAGTAAGTAAGTAGTCCCAAATCTTGCTGATTAAATCTGTTTTCCTCCAATTCCCCTATTTGTGAGGTCGGCACTTTCTATCTAGAACAGAGCCTTTTACAGGTGATGTTTACAGATTGCCGTCGCTCGGTGGCAGATTGACTAATACCTGTTTCATTTGGGATAAAGGTGAGGCGCAGATGACCTACTGGTTTACTCGGTACAAGTACAAGTTCACCGAGGTGGACTACAGCTTATTCCTCACTTACTCCGTCCTTGTTGGGAGCGTTGGTAAGTTTAATTTTTATTACTAAACTATTACCAAAATTATATTTTTGTTCAGATACTAGCACCACAAAACAGGTAGGTACAGAAGTCAATCACATGTATGTACTTCACTTTTCATACCTACGCTCAGCGGTCGCTCTATCTATAGGTATATCTATCTCTCTCAAGCGCATAGCACTCGTGCTCGCACTCACTCGCACTCTAGTCCCAAACAGTCCGATATATCGTGTCCGTGAGCAGTGTCTATGTGTGCGTTGCTCGAGCGCACTTGTATGTATATTGACTTCTGTACCTATCTGTTTTGCACTCTAAGGGTCAAGCCACATCTGACGGAAGATACGTCGCAGATCTCCAGTCGCGTAATTTACTCGAGGAATTTTAGTAACGCATCTTCGGTCAAACGTGTACGGTATGAGACGTTTGTATGGAATTATGTGTACCGGCGGAAGCTCGGTGACGTATCTTCAGTGAGATGTGGCTTGGCCCTTAGAAGGAAACTTTATGTCTCAATTATTATAGAATTACGTGCAAGGATCAGCAATTATTTAATTTTGCAATGCAATTTGTTATTAATGTGTTTAGTTAAAAACTTATTTATGTCTGGTATGTAATTTAAGGAATTCGTTGTATTTTATCAAGATGGTGTGTTTTTCAGCATAATTTGCCCTTCCTTTGAATGTTTTAAAAAACCCGTAAAAGTAAGTACCTATTCGTTTTTCAATCTCCATAAGAATATAATCCATGCCATATTATGCTCTTGGTAGTTGTGATTGTTTGTTTGAAATAATATAATAATATATTTTTTTATTGACGTAGAACAATGTTACATATAAACGGTATCTTGTGTGGAGGTCGACGCAATTTTTATCATGATAAATTCGTGGAATATTATGAAAAGAAGAAGTATCTAGACTACCTAGGTGCACAAACGGTAAATAACATTTACAAAAACAAAAAGTACCTATCTAGTCATGATGTTAGAGTATTAGTAGTTAGCTTAGGTTAAGTATTTTACTTCATCCCCATTGTTTGAAGACCTTAGGTCTCGCTAATAACTGCCCGGTTACGTAGAAACGTTCCGCAAGACATCTGCAAGCAGTAGAATAGAAAAAAAATTGTCTGCTGAAGCAAATATTAAAATGAAAATTTTCACAAACGTAACCTAGAACCGACATCAAATAAATGAAAATCTAAACATCGATCACATATTTTCCGCTTACCCACTGCGCAAATTGATGGATTTTGATAAATGACTCAAAAAATATCAAATTCGAAATAGGAATTTTCGTTTACGTCAACAAACGTCATATTCAATACGTTATCCAAAAACTAGCTGTGACATGACTGATGGATGAAATTTTCACTCTAAAACATTGTAGGGTGACACTGCATCTGCTATGCAATACGGGACAAAAATCAATGCAGAAAGGGCTATTCTTCTTCTTCTCTCGTGTCGATATGAGTTCATGTCGTGGTGAAAAGATAAGCCAGTCAACAGGGTTGGTAGCGGGGCTGACTGCCCAGGGTGTGCCGGACGTCCATAAATATCGTCACTCGTCAAAAAGCTATAAATTCTGTGTCACACACGGTAAATACATCTTTTTCCCGACGCATGGAAATGACTACAATAGGCCTTTTTTTTTTCTTGTTGGAAAATCCTCACGGATGTCCCTCGCCCGGGGAAGGCGAGGGGGTCTGCCGGACTCTTACCGGCTAAAAACCAACGGTGTTCCTTTTCCTGACCGTACGGCCAGGGTCGCGGGATTCGCAAAGGCATGCACCGCAACCCCGGCAGGTCCCGGTCCGCCAACCCATGGCGGACCTCTCCTCTGTGGGGCCTTGCCCCACGTCCTCCTGAGAAGCGCGCACGGAACACGGCGCGCCGCCTTCTCGGGCCTGTTACTGGTCGGGCGGCGAGTCCCCAAACCCGCCGCCCGCAGGCCACACACTAGGGTGGCTGGAGGTCATCGCGTAGACTACAATAGGCCTAGTACGAACGTTTGACGTATAATAATTTGAATCGAAAATACAACTGTTTTTTTTGTTCTTTTTTTCTATTGTACTGCTTGTAGATGGTCAGTTATTGGCGGGCAGTTATTGGCGACACATAAGGGCCCTTCGACCAAAAAAAATACGACTGTCTTATAACATTTTGGTTTATTTTTTTGCGACATGCACAATTTGTATCATACATAGATATGAATAAAGTCTTCGATTTAATGAAATGGTATATGTGAAACGAGTATTTCCGATTCAAAATTCACTCACATTAACGTTGCGTTTACGTAACTAACGTCACAGCTTACGTACTAGGTCAAGAAATCACAACGGATTTTTACACGTGCATTTTTCATACTGCCGTCCGATTTCTAAAAGACCGTTGAGTGAGTAAAAACTTTTGAGTAATGAGCAAAAACGTGGAAAATGTTATCCTTAGAAATTCTGAAGACATACAGGTGTTTTTGTTATACCAAATTATTGGGCTACTTTTAAGCTTACATGGTAAAATTTTTAAAGAATTACGAGACTAATATTGTTTTTGGAATTTCTGTTTTTGTGCGAGTTAACCGTATTTCAACATTGTACAATCCCAAAAATGATGTAGTTAGTCGTGTAAGTAGTGCCTGAATCTTATAACTGACAAGGGATATTCATAGAAAAATATGAACCAGACTGATAGAAAAAAAGTTGCGCTTGCACGTAGTACGTAAAACTTAAAATTTACAAAATGTTACTTAACGGCCTTTTAGACACCGGACGGCAGTATTCAGCTCCTGGTTTTTAAAACGTAATTAAAAGTCTCGGTTTAACAAAATTACGGCTGTTGTCTTAGTACAGCTGAGGAAAGATTTTTAACAAGTCACTTGGCTACATTTATGACGCAATATAATACCTACTCAACTTTTTCATGATTTACATTACAAACGAAACTTGATCAAACAAGAATTTCACGTCGCATTGTTTAAAAACAAATATACAGAGATTTTTATTTAATACCTCAGTAAAAGATAGAAGAATAATCAACAGAAAAACCATAAAATTTAATTTTTTTTAGCAAGAATACACGGTGAAAAAGATTAATTATATGACATGATAGAGTGTAAAGTAAATATTATGACAGCGTGCGATTTCAAGTAGTTCTGAAATATTTCAAAGTAACTTTATTGTGTAGTTTTATAGATAAGAAATTACGTTGTTAGGTACTTGCAAAAAACACTGCACAAGGTGAATTACATAAAATAATAAAATATGATTATAGTAAAATCATTTTCCGTAAGGGCAATGTTGTACAGAAAAAAGAAATGTAGGTATTAGACAAACATGGTTTTTTAATAAAAAAATACAAATATGTTTTACCATAGCACACTGTATGGTTATTTTACACACAACGTCCATAAACGTGAGATTTAAACGTCACCTGCTGTAATAACCACAACAGTTTAGTATAGTAAAATAAATTAATCTAAAAATAATATCCATTTGAAAACATTGTGTACCATTATGATTCCGTTGCGGTTTTTTGACGACATCCGTTATTGACTTTGTATACTGCGCAACGATTTGCGAAACGAAGACCGTAACTTTGTAACAAATTAAATACTCGTTCTGTTAAAAAAAAAAACAAACGTCTCCCCACCTTGTCTGCCGATAAAGGCTCTAACCAACGAGATTATTAAATTTTAAATAATAAACACAAAATCCGGAAAATACGTTTTTTTTTCAATAAACAACACTCGCCACTACTCAGTAAAATATTTGTTTTATTGTAAAAAAAAACACTATAGATGTATATAAATAATACCTACAATTGTTTACACATTCCTACAAATTAATTATTGTAATTTATGTTTACAAAATTACCGTATTATTTATATTTTTATTTGGGCTTTCGTCTCGTTTCTATGTAAGATCGAAGTAAAAATTGGTTTTACGTTTTAGTAACAAGTTTATGGTAGAAACTTGAAATAAATAAATCTACTTTTAATGTTGTAAAAAGTAATAAATTTGAATTACGATATGGTACGTTCTTTTTCATATGGTTTTAGGTAGGTACATAATAATATATGAGAGTTATAAAATCATAAAAATTATAAAATCATAAAACTAACAATAGTAACGATGTGCATATCCCTATAATTTGAGGCTTGTTATTTAAAGACTGTCTGTTACTATTTAAATTTATAACTTAATAGCTGTAAAAATTATTATATAAATCTTATTTTTATAAAACAACAATCGATAAACCCATGTGGTGAGGGTACTTACTTGAGTAGATTAAAAACGGTAAAACGGTATTCATGGCTTATCAGCTCAAATCACCACAACTAAATTTAATTTCACAGTTTTATACTCAAATCTGGCGTAAAGAAATATAAAAAAACGATAAATATGCCTCCTTCACAATACAAATAATAAATTTTAAGATCACCTGGTTAACCAAACTAAAGGCCATTCCTAGTTGGTATCGTCATGATGAATTTCACTGGCATTTTTGTCTCTGTGCGTTTATAAATAGTAAAAATCGATTTGCCAAGCGTGTTATACCAACATAAATTTTCGATAGTCCTTGTTGACAATCTATTTAACATATGTTGGCCCATGATCAGTTTTCTTTTACAGAAAAGTACATCAAAATAAAAGATAAACATTTTTTTCCAAAAATGTCTTACTATAATATCCGTAATATAAATTAACTAATTCTGTAATAGCCTACATGGCTATGTAGTCTGTCTTGCGTAAGTATCATGACAGCTTGAAGCCTCGTTGACGTAGGACAAGTATGCTCGACCTGATCCCGGATCGTATGATTCAGCTAGGCATACATATAAAAAATTACAAGACAGACGAGTAGTGCAGTTACATATGAGTTGGTTGACTTTTTTCTGACGTCGATCTTCTCAATATAATATCATCCGAGGACATTCTCTTTTCAGTTTACCAAATTTTGCAACCAATTATTAAATTTAATACTCTAATCCGAGACAGTTTGGGAAAATAGTTGCCTACTACGTGCTTTTATCAGGTATCCGGGTAACCGTTAAATTTTTATTTTGATCGAGCGTACTCGTGCAACGTGAATGTGGCTTGCGCAAGTCATTTGTCTTCTTCTGTCTAGTACTGCTTCGACCTCAAAACAACCCCCCCGTCTATCTACTAGCTGTCAACTCAGAACTCAGTAAACAAAATAAGACAAACATTAGAAATATTCACAATTAGATTGATAATGAAATGGCATGGATTCTCTTGGATAGATTGCAGACAAAAGGTTTGATTTCTTTTGGCAGTAAATATAGATAGATCCATAACAGCAGTGTACAGTCTGACAAAAGTCGGGCCTACAAAAATCGGATATACCACAGATCCATCCGGTACAATTATTAGTAAAAGAATCGTACATTCAAAAGGATTCTGCTGGTCGCTGATCCATGTCAAAGACAATACCAATTTTGGTACACTACTCAAACCTGCAGTCACTTTGTTGCGGACCAGTATGCAACTTATATATTGTTTTATCACCATTATATTAATTATATCAGATAGTGAAATATTGTTTTATACAAAGCGACATTCACTTACGTCATCCGACATGTTATGACAGAAAACGGTAAAAGACAAGACAAAGACAATACTGTTTTATAAAAACGTTGGTAATTTCCACAGATGTGCTAGGTATTTGATAACATTTTCTTGTATATCATCTAACAGAGTAACTATCTTTACTTAGGTTGGGCTAAATAGTGACTCATTTATTCTCCAATAGACCAAATTGATAAAACACAAAAAAAAATGACGAAACACCTCTTGCAACCATAGTCAGTTGCAACCATAAATCGTCCGATTGCGTTGCCACCCTATTGATTTATATTACAATAAATCTCTTAGTAGAGACATGCACTAGAATGATAAACGGCTTATTCCTTTCATATTATTATTTCATTGTCAGATAATGTTGGTATAGTTGAAGTTAGAAAAACACTACCGAGAAAGCAATGTTTTTATTCTACGTCATTATTTCTTTGCACAGGTTCCTTCATAACAATATATTTGTTCAGCAAAAGATGGAAGATCGAGGACAGCATAATCGGCGTGATCGCTTGCCTGAGTAGGATAGCGGCGAGTGTGGTGTACGCCATCGCTCCTTCTAGAACCATCTACTTCTTGGGCCCAGTCCTGGACATGTTCAGTTCAGCCGGTGCCACGTCACTACGATCAATCGCTACCAAGCTGGTGAATGCTGATGAAGTCGGTGAGTTTATACAGTTTTTATTATTCGAAAATAAATATGATAATGTCTTTTGTTCTTATAATAAACAAACAAATCATTTGGTTCGCTATGATGCGTCATTTATATTTTTATTTTAGTATTTGAAGTTCAGTTCACTTAAGCGTAGCTTATGGGTTCTGTTCTCAGATTCTAGTATGTTTTTCTGCGTGCAAAGATTTTCGTATTTCTTTTTTATATATTTCTAATATAGCATGCTGTAACGAGAAATAGTGTTCTCATTAGATATGTATGTAAACAGATATTATCTTTAGAAGAACAAAGGTCACATATTGTGGACATTCAAAAAGTAATCTGGACTATCACTTTATAATAAACTGGTCTTTATTATGCAACTATAAGAAAGTGTCTCACATTAAAATTATCAGAACAAGCACATGCACATGATTAATGTTCATCGAGTTAATTGATTTGATAAATATCGATCCTTTTCAAACGATGCATTGGTATTTGACTACTAGATAGCTTGAAATAAAGAAATATGGAATTGACACGAATATTTTGTTTATAATACCTAAATTAAACAAGGATAGACAAAATACTTGAACAAGGTGATCGTATCGATTTGATCTAAGAATATTTTGAAACAAAAGCTTTTTACTTAAATCTAACCTATATTTAGTGGCCCTTCAATAAATACCTATTTCACCCAAGGTTCAGTGGTTTTGCAAGGGTCTTGCACAGAGCATAGGTCAACAACACGAGCGCAATAAATTCTCGAAAAGAACAGCGTTTACAAACAATTCACGAATCAGTCAGTCAAGGTGATAGGCCTGTATTATTCAATATATCTGATGCAAAATAGAATAATCAATCGGTTCTTTCAAAGTCGATTCAGTTTAAATGTTCAATTCAATAATTTTATTGCGTTATTGCATCATTTTCCCACTTTTACGAGCATCTAATGTTGTTCTCTCGATTTATAGATTTTCGTGTAGATCTAGGAAGGGTAACGATGTAGCAGTTAGCTATTATTCTATTAAACAAGTCAACTAGGGTAATTGGTAACTATTTTACTGCATCCAGTCATTACCTACTTAAGAGCAATTACAATCTTTATATCGAGGAGTAACTATCGGACGTATTTTATACAACATACGTCTTGTGAGACCGTTAATACCAGCTACCCGGAACTTGGGAGATGTCAATGTTCAGCAGTGGACTGTGATAGGCTGATCTGATTCTGATAAACAGCCAAACAATACAATTCCGTTTAACATCTTTCATATTCCAGTGATTTTATTGTCAATGGATTTTGATGGGTGACATTATAGTACCTTGCGGAACCCTTAACTTGTTCTGACAATCATTACCCAACTTATCCCAAGATGCAGGTAATAGAATCTATTAAAGATAATCTTTTCAAGCAATTGCTTATACTTTGCTGAAATGTAACAATTTTTAACACTTCCGACCCTCGATCATCTAACAGCCTTCAGGCTATTGATCTCGAATGCTTCACTGAAATCGTTTCTTAATACTGTTACTTAAAACTCTATGATATTGCAAAGTTAAGAAATACGTTTCATATCAATTGTACTCATCTTTTGTTTTGATATAAAACAGAACATAGTGAATCACTTAAGAAGTCAAAGGTTAATTATTTTAAAATAATGAATGTTACAATTGTTTGCGCTTACAAGTGATAAGGTCATGCGCACCTAATCAATATCAATATTATTATATTTTGTATTATGGCTATGTCTGTACCAACATCTTATTTATAAATGTTGAAGATATTTATAAAATGATGAGATATGTTTTGACGCATTGAGCATACTGATTAAAACAGGAACTGATTTAATCTTAGAAATTGTAAATACTTGATTGAAGCGATTCTTTTTAGGTTACTATTTCAACCTGTTTAGCTTAGACATTAGCTGGACGTTGTTTTTTTTATAAATTTTCTCACAAAATACTTTAGGATTTTGTGTGGAACAGACAGGCAAATTTCTTAACTTGTAAACAGTTTAAGAAGTCTACCCACCTGCTTCATATTCAATACACTTATCATTACTAACTAAACTCGAACTCTACTGTATAAAAAGCTGTTTTTTTGTTTAAACATTATCTATTTCTTAAGTACATCATTTCCAGGCACTATTTTTTCAAATATTATATTGGATTGCATATATGTAGTTGCATTTGGTGTGCTACTCAAAAGTTCTATCATATGAGCAAAAAGATTGTATAGTTATTTGCTATCTTCTTGTGGCCAATTTTATAACAAGTTCCTCCCACCATCTTTCTAGTCTTAACTAGTAACCTTTTATACTTAATTATTTTAATAGTCACTAGGACGAAGTTTTTGCACGCGCAGTGTTATTTATATTCCATTTAATCGTAGTAATCGACTGCCTGGTTGGTCTAGTGGAGGCAAGCGCAACGGCTGATCGTGAGGTCCTGGATTCGATCCCCAGGTCGGGTAGTGTTATTGGGTTTTTGCGTGTGGATTTCCTCAGTAGCAGCCCTGAGTTTGGATTTGTGGCCGATTGATGGCAATCGGCTCGCTCAATGTAATAACATGAGACTTAATACATAACGGTGAAATGAGGGCGTTACTGTACACCTCTGCCCAACCCTTCCGGGAATACAGGCGTGATGTTATATTATGTTAATATAGCAATAAACAAATAAGACCCATTTTAGCGAGGAAATACAAAGAAGTAACCAATATGTTTGCTTCCAGCATGGATTCAATACAGTATTGTACTTTTATGAATCTTACTGGTCAATCAAGATAAGCTGAAACTCTACTTGAAGAAATAATTTAAAAGATATAAGTACCTTAGTGGGCCACTTTTGTGCTAGAATAAATGGAGTATAGTTTGGTTCGAGTAGCTATACTTTGATTTTACACCTAGAACTCATAAAGGAAATAAACATACACTTGACTGATTAAGGTCCATATATAAAATATGTATGACAGACAGTAACAGAGATTATAATAACCAGTTAAATCTACTTGTTTATCGCTAACAAAGTTACAATAATAATATAATTGGAATCCATGAAGACAAATGGCGCTGGATATGCATTTTGATATCCCTACATGTTTCCATAAATACTGGTTTATATTACGTCTAGAATTAATTATTTGTTCTATTGGTTTATTATTGGACTTTATTATCTCAAAGTCATCAACAACACGTCACGCCGTCACTATCCCAGGCCTAGGATTTGCCATGCCATAAGCACGCACACTGTCTCGTTGCATGTTATCTGTTTGACAAAGTACTGTTACATGTACAATGTGTCCTATGGAACTTTCCTATAGAACGTGATCATACGGTCAAATATAAAATTAATAAAACCAACCATTCTTCTTCTTTTCATGTGGTTAGTGACTAACCTGGTGTCAGAGTTTATGGCGCCCATGGGCCTCTGACTTGGCTTCACATGCCATCGAGAAATACCTCTCAGGCTGGTTTCCTCACGATGTTTTCCTTCACCGTTTTTAAGCAAGTGATAATTGTACAACACGCACATGAATCCGAAAAGTCAGAGGTGCGTGCCTTGGGATCGAACTCGAGACCTATGACTTGGCAGTCCAACGGTCACACGACTAGGCTATCTATCAATGCTGTTAACGTTAAAAATTGAGCTATTGCACATTTTTCGATAATGTTGTTTATGTTTTTTCGATTGCAGTAGCCAAAGTACTGCAATTATTAAAATTACACCAACGCCCTGTGAAACAGTGTATGGCAATGAGCACGCGTAGGATATCTTGGCGTGTCATTAATGTTGTTCTGCCTGGAAAGGTCGCGGTACATTGAGTTGCACACCACATTAAACGGTAAAGTAATAAGTAATAATGCATTCACTTCACAGGATTTGTAACTGAATTTACAAAACACGTCCAACTCCGATAACGGTTTACGTAAATCTTTTGTATGTAGTCGTACAACTTGGTTCGAAATATGAATTTAAAAAATCTTTAAACACATTATTTTATAACCAATTACCAATAGAGTTGTGTCTTGTAAAATAGTATATTATTAAATGATTGGTGTCTTTATTTTTCTATTTTTCATGTTTTGTAGGAACATAGATATTATTTAATTCGTAGTAATAAATTATGAATCATTTATGTGATTATACATTTTATGTGAAAATGCATATTAGTATAATTTGCTGGTTTTAATAGTTGCAAGTTTTCCATTTGTAATGAGTGATTTATAACGGGAAAATTCAACTAACTGCTTTAAATGCATGGAGATGACGTAGATTGAATCACCATTCAAAGTAGTATGCCTACTAAAATGATTCAGAATCAGGAAAAATTCCCATGCGTTAAACGAGTAAGAAAACCGCATTATCGTGTTATCACAATCTAACTGAAGTAGTTAACCAAACAATCTCCCGCGACCTTCAGTCATTTGGTAGATATTTCTAAAACAAATATTTTTTTCAAGATTATAAGGCTCATTTAACTTCCTCTGGTCGTAATAAAAGTATTTTTAATGCGTTATTCACAGTTGACTTTTCACGGTGACTCATAAGTAGGCAACAGAATTAACTTGATTATTCTAATATTATGCAATGAAGCTGAAGAAAAATAAAAAAATATTTTTCACGGGAAAAATGCGGAATAATAATTACGCAAATAATAATATTTAAAGTATTTAAAGTCTGAAATACACAAAGGCTAAAACTTTGTTACGTCCCGAGAAATTACATAGGCTATCGTCTAACTGCTGACCAATTCGTCATACTAATTGCGGATTACATAACATTCCAAAATGTTCATACATTTTTTTGTAGCAATGGTATGTTCATAATGAAATAATACCATAGACTGAGATAAGTTTCTAAGAATCCATGCAAGGTTTCTAAAATTCCGAACTAATCCGAAAACAACGCCATTAATTTAATATGATTATTGGCGGTTTTCATCATACATTTTGCCCTCCAATTAACATGTACATAAGTACATACAATGTGTAAAAAGACCCTTCACGAAGCCGTCAACCATGCATTCAGTACATCAAACTAAGTAACCCTACGCAAAAATTGTCGCTGGGAAACGACTTTTTTTTTGGGTGAAAAATTTCGTTTTACTGTAAAGCTCAATGTAACGCACTCAAAACACTGTGCTGATAGATGCAATGAGTAGTAAACGGGTAATGGAGATATTTCAAGTACATTTGCAACCTCCAAAACTAGTATTTAAAAAAAATTTTGTGAAAAAGTTGGAACTTTGAGCTCCAATATCTCCGTAACTAGAAGGTTCCCAGGCCTATGCCTGGGAACCTTCTAGTTACGGAGATATTGGAGCTCAAAGTTGCCACGTCATTGCTATATTTTTTTGTTCTGGACTATTCCAGAACAAAAAAATATAGCAATGACGTGGAGAATAAGTGGCTTTCGGCTACGTTAAGGGTCTATTTACACCGTTTATATTTGCCTTATGGCTTCTTAATGTAGACCACCATTCATTTACCTAAATGTTGGTAGAGGAAATTTTATTTCCTAGAAGGCAAAATTGTGTAACTGGCAACGCTTATTGCTTAATGAATATCATCTGTTATAGATAGGTAACAATTATTTGTGTATAACTTAAATGGTATTATTACTCGCTGATAAATTAATAGTTGGTTGGACATTTTACTCTTTAAGTTTCATGTCAATTGTGTTGCAACATAAGATGTTTGTTACAGCTAGTTCACACAGAAATTGTCTACGGGATCCGTTTTTATTTTGGTGATGGCGCCTGTAGTTTTATGAGCGAGTTCACATACACGACCGAATTCCGAATCCAGTAAAAATACTGGGTCCGTAATTTTTATCGTATCCTGTCTGCCAGATGCGACGCAGCTGCCATTTGTTTAACTGACCCGTCGATACAGATGTGAACAACACATCCAGTACCGACAGATCCGTTAAAACGGATCCACTGTGGGTTAAACTATGTTTTTTTTTACGTTTTAGTGTACTTCAATTTGTTATTTATAGCAAGCGCATGCGGTTTTCCAATCAACGTTACGTCGTCAATTTTCTAGCCTTCCGCAGAGCGACCTTCAATCTCCCATAGCTAACCGATTGGCAAAATAGAAAACTCTGATCAAAGATTTGATCTCATTCTGCTTGAATTGGAATGAAACGATTTCCGGTAACATAAAAAGTAATCAAGGAAAATCCAACTGAAACAGTTGAAGTGCACTGCGAGTTAAATGAAAACTTTGATTGAATGAAATCAACGTCGATTTCCAATTAACGATAAGCTTCTATGCTTCACTAAAGTGCCGATATTACTTAAATATAGATAAGGGAACGCTTGGCTAAATAAAACTATCGTTAGGAGGAAACACGCGCTTCAAAATATTTCCAGAATAAGTTTTTAAGCGATCTATTTCCGTCCCACCCCTCCCGCAAACCTTTCCAATTGAGCGCGAAAGAGACAACTGCATCTGGAACTGATTTCTCCTGTGCAGTATTAGCGAAATCGTACTTTCGTATTTCCTTGTTTCCTTCTTCAAATCTGGACCGATTTTAAGATTTTTTTCTATAATAGTTTAAGAAAGTCTTTGGTTTTATGTCTGTATGTTATTCTTTTATTTTTTATATTCGTCAAATTGTTTTGCCAGATGTCTGAAAACGGTGGTAAAACCGGTCGATTTTTGTAAAATTTAAGCTTTTCTAGTTCTTTTAATAATTCATTTATTGACAAAAACAAAACATAGGGACATAGTGGTGGTAGATAGCAGATGACCCCTTCAGTCGACCATTTCGATTTGGCACACGATGCACCAAACACCCTGTATATCATATGGTACAAAATATTTGCTCTAGTGACATTATCTAAGGAGGAAACTGAGGAATACATTTGTATGGACTAAATGCCGACCGCATTTCCTCTTAAAACACCGATACTGGGGCTGTAAATCCGAACCTTTGTATCGGAGAAGAATGTGCAAAACGGAGCAGTGTTTTTTGTAGTAATCTTATGAATGTACTTACAAAAAAATGAAGGCGTTGCGGGATGCCCGGCAGATGTGAAAAATCGAAACTCATTTTGTAAAAAAAGCTCCCAAGTACTCCCACGATGGGTTCGGCAGAGGTGTTTTAGTACACCCTCGTTTCGCCAGTTATGTTTAAGTCCGATGTAATAGGGGGCGAGCCTATTGCCATTAACCGGCCACAAATCCAGACTCCGGACTGCTACTGAGAAATTCCTAATGGAAAAACCCAATTACACTTTGCCCGACTTGGGGATCGAACCCAGAATCATGCTCAGTAGTCGCGCTTGCAACTACTAGACCAACAAGGCAGTCAGTAGATTCAGACAGTTAATGAAAATTCGTTTGTGAGTTGGCCACAATTTTTTTTGTAGAAGTGACCCTCTTTTTATGCTTCCGTACCCATAGGGTAAAACGGGACCCTATTACTAAGACTCCGCTGTCCGTCCGTCTGTCCGTCCATCCGTCCGTCTGTCCGTCCGTCCGTCCGTCTGTCGTCGCCAGGCTGTATCTCATGAACCGTGATAGTTAGACAGTTGACATTTTCACAGATGACGTATTTCTGTTGTCGCTATAACAACAAATACTAAAATACAGAATAAAATAAATATTTAAGGGGGCTCCCATAAAATAAACGTGATTTTTATAGATAATGGTACGGAACCCTTCGTGCGCGAGTCCGACTCGCACTTGGCCGGTTTTTTACCTTTAGATATCACCCACAGGTTGGGATAGGTTAGTTTAGAAGACAATCGATCTGTGCGAAGTGCATTAAATTCATGGTTAAGCCAACCCCATCATAGTGTAGTTTGAAAATGTCCAAGTACTTGATGATTATGATGTGCATGGCACTAATTGGACAAATGATTTATCTCGCTACCGTGTACCATAGGTATTTTAAATCGTAGGATAATCAACAATATTATGGCATCCTTCGCTTAACGTTGTTACATCATGCGGGTTCATATATTCTATGTTATTATGTGTGTAGTGTTTGCTAGGTAAGTATAATAAACTTTTAATGCGTAAATAAAAAACAGTTGTTATATTAAAACCGTACTTTGTAATAAGCATAAAGAGGCAACATATTTTTTTCTTTTAGTTCTTAGCAAATATTTTCATTTCTAAGTAAAAACAAAATCAGTAACGCCATGGTATTTTATTTTTAGATAAGGGATTCACAATGTAATTAACTATTTAAATTAAGCCACATTAAGGACAAAAGATTACACCATTTTATGGATGAAGTCCGCATCATGCAAAACAAAGACAAGCACATTCATTATTTAAAAAATGATGTGTCAATACACCTTTTTACGTGAGGAAATCCTCATAGATCCCTTTTACCCTGGGAAAGGCGCAAGATTACGCCGGACCCTTACCGGCTTAAAGACCACAGTGTGCCTCCGAGGACATTAGGTCCGGTAAAACAAGTGAATCCTGCAACCCCGGCCCTAAGGGCGGGATTTGCTAGTGCATTCACCGCAACTTAATACTGTTAAAATACCTGCCTAAACAATCTCTCTGTAGCTCTCTTTCTTAACGCATAAAAAAAATTGTCGTGCCTACTTTCAGTTTGAGAATAGGAGATAATACGCCAAACGAAAGCAGATGATAGCACCACCGTAAGACCTCATCACAACCTATCAGAAAAAGTTAAATTGTCAATGGTGTCGATTCTGTTGCACATTTTGACAGTACTCAACTAGACTAAACGCAACTGTCCCTTTCTTTTCTATTGAAACAGAAAGAGACAAACATCCTTAGTTTAGTTTAGTTTTGTCAAAGTGTGCAATAGAAACGACATCATTATCAACAATAGTGTCAAACGCATTTTAACCAATAAAATTGCTTAGGGATTGCGGTGGTGGCGCCATTAGGTCACTAGTTGTACTTACGTCCTATTCATTATCAATTTATAAATATTGCGCTACTATTGTTTCTACGAGAAGAGTAACTGTTACAGTACGCCACAATTAAGAAGTCGCATCGGCAATGTTGATCAAACAACCAATGACAGTCGATCATTTTCGCACCACTTATACTTATGGCGTTAGCGTAAAGACTATTTTTTATCACACCGTTAATTCAGCCCTTATCAAGTTGTCTCCCTCCCAATCCTCATGCAAGCAACGCCCTAAGCCGAGGTATGAGTCCCATTAGGGATCGCCCTTAGTGCTGTTGTTGCTAGCTAGTCATGATGTTAGTAGTAGTAATAGTAGTTAGCTTAGGTTAAGTATTTTACTCTCGTCCCCATTGGTTGGAGACCCTTCAGGTCTCACCAATAACTGCCCGGTTACGTAGAAACGGTCCGCAAGATCATCTACAAGCAGTCGAATTGAAATAAAACGAAGACTATTTTTTACTGCATTACTAATAAACATTCGTGAACTTGAAGTGGCACTGAGTTCGGAAGTGATCGGTTTTACGAAGTTTGCCGATACGACTTCTCAGTTGTATCGTACTATACAAGTAAACACCTACTGTGGGTATTTCTATGTTTACAATTATGGAGTTTCCTTGAGACAATGAATGGCATGATACCTGTCAAGTTAATGAGATAAAAACTGTCGTAGTATGACTGTTTATTTTAGTATACTGCGTTACTATCGCTCAGTTTTTTGTTTAGTTATTGCGTAGTATAGAAAGGTGGTAGCCATCTTGAGATAATGGAAACAGATGTGTAATATTGGATTTTTCCTAAGTACGTTATCACGTCACATTACTTACATCCGGAGGAAATTATTGTTGAATTAGACCGGTTGATAAATCTTTGTTTGTTTGGTAAAAGTAAACGTTACAATGCGATAATACGATACTTTTAATTTCTATTATAGTTATTTTTATATCGTCACACCTTTCAAGGAAATTCAACTAGGTACCTACGCGATTTGTCACGGTGATTCAATACCTATACATGTTCATTGCTGCTGGTTAGGTATCTACATAAAAGGGCTTGTGCTTAGGTACTTAATCTTTCAATAATGTTTGTACGCCTTCACCATAATATTTTTTATGGTTATAATTTTCATAGCATTACTGAGAGTTTTTTTTTAGGAAATACCAACAATTAAAAGTCTTCTTCTTTCTTTGGCTTTGTTCATTGAATGATGAGTGTAGGTCTCCTCCATTGCACAGTTTACATAATAACGTCGTTAAGGAACTATGCCTAAACTATAAATTATTATAAGTAAAAATATAGATATTGGATCAAATAAATTCTATACTATAATATAAATGCCTCGTTGGTCTAGTGGTGGCAAGCGCGACTGCTGATCGTGAGGTCCCGGGTTTGATCCCCAGGTCGGGCAAAGTGTTATTGAGTTTTTTTCTGTGTGGAATTCCTCAGTAGCAGCCTGGACTTTAACTTTGTGCCCGGTTGATGGCAATAGGCTCGCCCCCTATTACCTACATGGGACTTAAAACATAACGGCGAAATGAGAGTGTTACTATACACCTCAGCCCAACCCTTTGGGGAATACAGGCGTGATGTTATGTTATGTAAATTCTATCCCTGATATTTTTTCACTGTCATTGTCGTAAGGAAAGCAATTATATTTACAAATAATTTTTAATTCTTCTCGTTTTACCCTAGAATAACGACAGCTTTGAGATGACAAGTCGTTCGTAATAGGCGTATTACAATTATTGATCACCATGTTTCTACTAATGCATGTAAATACCAATGGAATATTATGTTTCATCAATATATAATATATACAATAATTGCACGATTAGTTACTGCCATGGTTACTGCAGTTATTGCCACATTTATGAATACCTATTAAATAAAAATAATATTATCACATCTTATACAGGGTTATTTGTAAAACACCGACAACCTCTCAGGAGTATGTTACTAACATCATAATATTTTTATTTTTCTATGAAAATCTGATGAAATAAAATATGATGAATTTTTAAACTTCATAGAACAAAAGTTGTTATTATGATGTTATTAACATAGTCCTGAGAGGTTGTCAGTGTTTTACAAATAACCCGGTATAACATTATCCTCGACATAATGACAGTTTCATTAAAAAAATAATATTTTGTCAACATCAATTTAAATCTCATTTCTGATAATTCTCATTCATGACGGTAAAATGCTCAATTAAAGTTTCAATAATTTCCATTTAATATTTCCACACTATTAATGAATTCTAATTTATATTTAATTGCCTCAACATCAATACGAGCGATAAAATAATAACAAAAATAATTAAGTAGGTACCTATTACTAATATGGAAAAACCTTAAAAGGGCAGTACAAAAATTGATAAAGATTTGAAATTTCACATCAAATCTGCTGCTCCATACATTTATGTACGCATAACTTAACAAAATGTAGGGAACATCAGATTTTTTTTTCTTGATTTCTTGATTAGTCCCATAATAAAAGTTGTTCATAATGATAAGAGGTTTTCAGTTTTTGCATTTACTTGTATAATAATGTTATTTAAATTATTTTACACTAGCGACCCGTTTCGGCTTCGCACCTTCCTCTTGAATCACTCTATTTATTAAAAAAAACCGCATCAAAATCCGTTGCGTAGTTTTAAAGATCTAAGCATACATAGGGACAGACAGACAGCGGGAGCGACTTTGTTTTATACTATGTAAAGATCGCACAGCACATACAACAAATACAACCAAGAAAAGTGGCGAGAAACAATACGAATTAACATGCTTTGCTAATGCTAATCTTACTGCTATAACATAATAATAATTATGATGACGTACCTATTGGTTGGAGACCCTTCAGGTCTCGCCAATAACTGCCCGGTTACGTAGAAAAGGTCCGCAAGACCATCTACATGCAGCCGAATAGGAAAAAAAATGACGTACCTACTTATAAAAACTTAGAATTATTTAACGTAAAATTTGTTACTAAGTGTCCTATCCTATGATAATTGAGAAAAATACCAAACAATAATTAAACACATTGTAGTATTCAAAATAATTTTAACATTACAATTTCTAATTGGCCATCGTTGACTAGTGTTTGCATAAACAAATAATAAGCATTATTTATTGACTGGGATGTATAAAGCGTGTTTAGTTAATGATTCAATTCTATATACCTATATGCATTATGTATGTCTAGCAGAAGCTTTATGAAAATTTTCCTATAATTCTTCATAGTGCAATATTGCATAGTGTCTGTTGCCATGGGCGTATTCAGTGGCTAGGGTTGCCAGGTCCAAAAATAGAAAAGCCGGACACAGATGCATATTTAGCCGGACATTTTCCACTGAAAGCCTGACATATAGGTTAAAAAAAAATTGATTGTTTTTTTTATTTTTATTTGTGTATTTATTACTGTTATTCATTTGAGACTTACTCTACTCTTAATTATAATATGTTATTATGAATCATCGGCATCTTTTGGCGGGCCGGGGTTGACCAAAAGCCTAACAAAAGCCGGACAGGCCGGACTTGTATATATTTGGCCGGACACCTGGCAACCCTATGTGGGACAGATGGGGCGCTTGCCCCACCCTGGCACAGGAATTAATAGGTATATGGTCTAGATTCAGTCAACTCGCCACCTATGTCCACAGAACAATTACCCTAAACAGGCAGAACAATGCCCAACTCCGTCTAAGATACTTATTTGGACCTCAAAAATAAGACAAGGCAAAATTTCCCCATAATCCCATTCTGCACTTCCAGCTTTATTGAAAAGACAAATATTTAGTGTCTGACTGAGTTTGCCCCACCCTGGACAAAATCATTGCTAAGCCCATGATTGTAACGATGATGTTTTTGATTTAAAAAGTTTATTTAATGCACGATTAGTATAACAGACAAAAAGAATATCGATAACTAAACTGGAAAGACTTGAAAATAAACTGGAAAGACTTAAATATTTTAATGTTTAAAAACAAATTAAGAAAATTTCTAATAGATAAAGTTTATTATAATGTAAATGATTTTTTGATGGAGAAATCTATTTGCTGAATTTGATTAGGTATATACAGTATTTGAAATATAATAATAACATGGACATAATATATGTTACATTGGCATAATGTGTTATTTGTATGATTGCATGTCTAATGGTTAAATATGGCTGATCATGTATCCTCTTTTATGTCACCACATTTGTTTTTGGTACAAATTCGCAAAATAAATAAATCTTTTATATTTATCTTATCTTTAATACATAACCTATGTATCAAAAATAGAAATAGATAAATTTATAACTATAATTGATTGCAGAATCAACCGGTTAAAACAAAATAGGTAGTTTTAAATATTCTTAATTATCTATTACGAGGAATAACTACCTATATTTTTAAAATAGCTGGTATGACTTGTTTGTAAATTTTTCGCTGACAAAAATAAACATTTGACAGTTATTCAAACCAAAAGACAAAATTAAATATCAGTAACGGTGATTTCCATTGCTTTTTGATGAGGGCCCTTATAACTCTTACCATCCAAAATTAAATGTCAGTAACGGTGATCTTCATTGTTTTTTGATGAGGGCCCTTATAACTCTTATCATCCAAAATTAAATGTCAGTAACGGTGATCTTCATTGCTTTTTGACGAGGGCCCTTATAACTCTTACCATCCAAAATTAAATGTCAGTAACGGTGATCTTCATTGCTTTTTGATGAGGGCCCTTATCACTCTTATCATCCAAAATTTAATATCAGTAACGGTGATCTTCATTGCTTTTTGATGAGGGCCGTTATCACTCTTATCATCCAAAATAAAATATCAGTAACGGTGATCTTCATTGCTTTTTGATGAGGGCCCTTATAACTCTTACCATCCAAAGGTATAGGTACTAACTACCTTGAATAACGAAGTCAAAGGAACCTCTCTCTCTGTTTATTAATACGTATTATACGTTGATTCGTGAAGTCTTAGGTAGGATTCCCAGGTCGGGCAAAGTGTCACTGGGTTCTTCTGTGTAGAATTCCTCAGTAGCAGCCTGGAGATTGGATTTGTATCCGGTTGATGGCAATAGGCTCGCCCCCTATTACATGGGACTTAAAGCATAATGGAGAAATGAGGGTGTTACTATACACCTCTGCCCAACCAAATTCTTATGATTATACGTTTACTCAAAAATGCTTGTAATGTTGTCATTATTTTGACAACCTTCTTTGAGCAAAGTCGACCTTTCCGTGCTACTTGAATAGGCGCCAGAAAAGTTGTATGGAATTTCATTGTTGGTGAGTTTTAACCACCAGCAATTTCCTTTGAAAATCCATTATTGTCGAGTTTTGTTTAAAAAGTAGTCTGGTGCAAAAAGTTTTTATTCAGAATTTGGCCGTATAGGTACAGGTAGTACAATCATTAAAGACTAATTAAAAAAAGACCAAAGCCCTGGGAAGAAACAAATCGTTACTTTAAATAAATTCTTACTATACTAAGCTGGTATTATTTAAATTACTCGCATTGTTTGAGTAAAGCACTATACAAGCCTTGGTCTGCAATGACTGCGCTGCTGGCCGCGCTATGATGGCCTCGAGCTTAGTTTAGCCACGCTCTCGGCCTTCAAGCTTGGTCATCATCGCAGCCATTGCTGTCCGCGCTGTAAAGGCCTCGACCTTCGGTCTCGGCCTTTATTCCAGTTTGTCCATCAAGAGCTGCAATGCTGACCGCGCTGTGATGGCCTGGAGCTACGCTACGCTGCGCTCTCGGCCATCATCAGTGCTGCCAGCAACGCAGTCATCACAGACCGCGGCAGTAATGTACTATTATTAGTACGTTTTAATAAACAGCTCTCATTTGGAGGATCTCCCAAGAAGAGCTACTATAAATTAGAATTCCATACATTTGACCACTTTTTTTAAATTCATCACATTTAAGAAGGGGCTCTCAAATGAGGGCTGTTTATTAATACTCGCCTTGTGGCTAAATACTCAAACGCTATTCAATTTTAAGTTGCCGCTAACTCTCGTGCTGTCACTGTCAGTTTAAGGCGAAGGGACAGTGACAACACGATATTATCGGCAACTTAAAATTGAGTAACGTTTGAGTATTTGGCCATTAGAGTATTCGTTTTTGAGGTCATCTAATCTTCCAACTGCGATGTTAAAAGGTCGTGAATTTTCGATAACCCTCTACCCTGTGGAATAATTTCCGAATATTATTAGGTCATTTGCGTACATTTTACGTTCTACAAACTATTCTGCTGCATCACGTGCAAATGAGTTCCGAATTTTGAATTTCGTATGCAGGGTGAATCTCAGTTTCGGAAATTAAGTACATATATCATCCACAATAATATTATAAATGGGAAAGCGGGTCCCTCTGTTTGTCTGTTACAAAATTTTCACGGTTTAAAAACTACCGAACGGATTTTCATGGTTTTTAGAAAAGAGTTAACTTGGTACTCGGAGAAGGACATTGGTTAGATATTTTTTATACCGGAAAGGACAATGGGCATTTAGGCCTATGACCAGTTATTAATGAGACTAGTGTCATATGAAAGCGCTAGGCTGTCTATATGTATAAAACTACTTTTGTTATAGAGTTAATATAAAACTTCCTTACTGCACTCTGGGAATAAAAGCATGTTGTAAGATTCGAAAAAAACCCAGCAAGCTTGGTAGTAGTATCTACTCATATGGTCCGCCTGGCTAGCTACTATCCTCATACTATATTCCATCGGGTGTTTGTGAGAGCCAGACGGGTAAAGGGAATCCTTCTATACCTTTGTTACGTGAATTCGTGTGATCCATCTTAGACCATGTCTGCGGTTACCATCAGGTGCGACTAGGTTCAAACGAGATCAAGTCAAAGAATTCAAAAAAAGTTATTTAAATTATGTTACATTTTATACAAGGTTAGTCGGAAAGGGGGTACTAAGCCGACAGGGTGTTAAAGTACCCATAATAATGGAGAATTTTCCCAAAAGTCAATAGTTTAAGAGGAATAGCTGTTCAAAGATTTCATAAAAAATACACTAAATTCTATCTATCCTCAGCTATGATCAGCTGTGTTTACATTTTAAGTCATATTTGGGGTCACGGATAGGAAGCTTCATTTTCGCAATTCGTAACTAAAGCAGGGATGAAGAATTAAAAAAAAAACTAAAATAAAAATAATTTTGTATTGAATTTTTTTTTGTTGGCCATCAAACATTTAATTATTTTCTATAAAGGATGACTCACGCTAGACCGTGCCGTGTCCGAGCCGGGACCGAGCCGGAGATCAACATCGCATACATTTTGTATCCAAGCAAGACCTCAGTCGCTCAGGGCTGGTTATTTAGCGACGGAGCTCTTGCTTCGGTACAAAATGTATGCGATGTTGATCTCCGGCACGGTCTAACGTGAGTCATCCTTTATAGAAAATAAATAAATGTTTGATGGCCGCCGATAGGACAATCGCCGCCAATTTATTGTTCTTTTTAACTTTTTCTATCTCTAGTTGTATAAATGTTTGTGTTTTTTTTGTATCTCTAGTTGTATAAATGTTCAGCGCCGGATACAATTCATATCCATCCACACTAGAAATATATTACTGGATATTACCATATCAATAATTATTTTAATATTTATGTACTTAGGTACCTGTAATGACGAGATTTATTATTATTTGAGGGATATGAGTGGATCGTGTTTTAAATTATATTTAAGATCACGTTTGTGCTAATCAAGTACTAACGGGAAAATATATGAGTATGCAATGAATGACGATGTTTTGTAATCCTACCTTAGAACAGACTTGATGAAGATGTGAAAATCGTGGCAGTTAAAATTTACTATCCCCTAACCTTTTTTTACGTGGGGAAATTAGTTGATACCCTCCACATCAATGGAGAAGGCGGTGGGATCTGTTAGCCTCTTACCGACTATAACCACTACGTTGTTCTTCTGAGGACCTGTGGCCGAAATCGCAGAAACGCGGGATTCGATATTGAATTCACCACAAGTACCTATCCACTATCATATTTATTTTTTCGTGGAAATTTCCTCGTAGATGTCCCTCGCCCGGGAAAGGCGAACGGTGTAGGGGGTCTGTCGGACTCTTACCGGCTAAAACCCCACGGTTTTCCTCCTGATCGTCGGCCGGGGTCGCGGGATTATTCACCAAATTAACGTAACTTCTGTTACCAAACATCTGATTTGTGCAATATTTCTAGTAATTCCATAAAAAAATACACAGAAACCGGAACTCGAAAACGTGAACCCTGAACGTTTCCCATGCCAGTTCCGAAATTTTATTAGTTTTGCGGACCTAAAATCATAACGTGTTTTTATTTCTGTTCCAGGCAAAACAAGCTCTCTAATAAGCATATCAGAGGCCCTGGTGCCTGTGATCTACTCGCCGGTATACAGCAAGGTGTACCTCAGTACTCTTTCCACAATGCCTGGCGCCTTCTACCTCATCAGCGCCGCGCTCGCCGTTCCTGCCATAGCCATATTAATGTAAGTATTTATAGACTAACCCTCTTATCATAAACGCTTACAAATAAAATGGCATTTAACTCTATTACCCTCTTGCTATAACGAAATTGAAATGAAAAGCCAGGCTAACGGTAATGTCGATATTATAAGCACCTACCACTGTCATCAACGAATGCCCGGTTCCTATAAAAAAACGAATCGTTTTTCTTACCGATGGTTACATTTTTTTATTGCCAAACAATATATTCAATATATTCTAACTACTAATTTAATATATTCGTATAATTTATAAGTGTAAATATTATTTTTCAAATGTTTCACAGTAAGCTTTGTTTATTTTTAATTTGGTATTGCCTCACATACACAACACTACTTAGTGCACCTACCATGTTTTTATGTCTGCACCACCCTAAGGTCGACTGGTAGAAAATGCCTAAGGCATTAAGTCCGCCTTTGTACAAACTTTGTGCGAAAGTATAAATAAATAAATATACATAGACTCGCAAGCAAATTTTATCCATGATAGCTACTTCCATATGGGAGGGTCTACTATGCAAAACTATGAGGTTTTTGCTTTATTATTGGTATTGGTCTCAATTTTAACCAATAACGCTTCGTTTCATAGGAATCGGCCATTAGTCAGTAGTTTTTCTCCAACAATGGTGGGCTCTCAGTTTTACCGGATGCGGCTAAATGTTTTAGTATTCTACACAGAGCGACTGCCATCTTGTCTGCAACGCGTGGTGATTATTGCAATTTCCCTTTTGAACGTTCATCCTGGGCTAACAACAATGGTGATAGCTATCTGCTGTGTGCTTTTAGGTTCTCGTGGTGTGTCGTAAAGGCGAAGTTAATGTTACAAGGATGTATACAATTGTTCATCCAAAGGTTGTCTGGAAGACATTGATATTATCGATAACACCACCTATTGCGCATGGCTATTTTTATATTGCGTGTCTTCCTTGTTTCTGGCATACAATAAAGTGTATTGTATGAGAAGGAGCTTACTACTGTGCGATATTAGAAGAGATTGGCCTCACAAAAAAAAATTGATTAGGTACAGTCAGCATCAAAAGTAAGTGATGATTACTCAATGTTTCAAAATTGTTTGATAAATGAAAACTTGCAAATTATTATTTTTGTTAACAAATAACGATACAGGAGTGAATTATTCAAAGAATAATATTATTACAATATAGACAAGCAATTAACTCCTGAGATAATTAATATTGAAATTCCAAAATGATCATCTACTTTTGCTGTTGACTGTACTGCACTCTTCGTTACGAGAGCAGAACTGACATTAGACCTGTGCTTCACCTTTCAAATTTGATTATCGCTTGCGTTAACAGTGAAGGAGAACATAGTGAGGAAACTTGCACAACTGAGACGGCTTAAAAAAAATCTCTATGGTGTGTGTAGTCCACCAACCCGTACCAGGTTAGCGTGGTGGACTAAGGCCTAAACTCTCCTCATTCTGAGAAGAGGCCCATGCCCAGCAATCGGACAGTAATGGGCTGATTATGATGGTAACTTCTTGGGAATATACATATACATACTGCCTCGTTGGTCTAGTGGTGGTAAGCGCGACTCCTCAGTTGGAATTTCTCAGTAGCAGCCCTGAGTTTGGATTTGTGCTCCGTTGATGGCAATAGGCTCGCCCCCTATTACATGGGACTTAAACATAACGGCGAAAGGAGGGTGTTACTATACACCTCTGCCCGACCCTTCGGGGAGTACAGGCGTGAATATACGTATTTGACAATACACATATTATATCGATATGAAATTCGCAATTCGAGAAGCGAATGCATAACTGCACGTTGCCTAAGCAACCGCTCCAATATTACAACATCTCAACAAAAAACGACCTCGCGGTCAACTCGAGAGTTCGCCCTTACTATACTTTTGTCATCAGAGACCAATGATCGATTTCTAATGACTGTAGTAGCCTTGAACCGCTATTTCTTTTATTTTCTATTTATACTTTATACCTATGAATGGCCTTAGAGTGCGAAAAGTTTTAGAGTGCGTACATTTTCGACAGACTTTTCTAAAAATGGAATTTAACATAAAGCCTTGAGACACCTTCAATGATCTTGCAAGACGATAATATAATGTATACGGTCAAATTTTGTAAACTAATTTAAGTCTAATTAACCTCGGTGACCGCTCTACTGTAAAATAAAAGTAATGGTGGAAACAGAAGGGTAATAACAAGTTTTGTTCTTATTTTAGGAATGTTTTGTTATTTTGTCGTACGTTTTGTTATTTTGGCTACGCAATTTTCTTTATATTTTAAAAAACAGTAGCTACGATTTTTGGACCTAAGTACTTAGTTTCTTTGCGGGAACCATTTCGAACTTCATAAATTATTTTTTATTAGCTTTAAATTGTTGAAATATTAGACTACGGACGCAGTCTAATAAAATCCGTGAAGTCTGTAGTCGTTGTCTAAATTCAAATTAAATATAAGCATAATCAGTCGATTAAAGTCACACCCACTGTTGGGCACGGGTCTCTGCTCAGAATGATAAGGGTCTAGGCCTTAGTCCACCACATCGTTCTGGGGTTTTCGGACTTCACACACGGATTTTATCACGATGTTTTCCTTCACGGTTAACGCAAATAAAATAAATAATCAAACTATAATCCGCACATGAATTCGAAAAGTCAGAGGTGCGGGTCAGGTTTGAAGACGGACCCTCCTAAATTCAAATGATTTAAATGCAGTTATTATTATTATGTAAATAGCATACAGCAAGATAATTAATTACCGACCGTAACAACGATAGCAAAAGGTTATCATCCAAATTACCGTCCGTTCTGTTAGAATAGTAACGTTGGCAGTTGAACGATAAAACAAAGAACATGCTTTGACATAACATCACGCCTGTATTCCCCGAAGGGTTGGGCAGAGGTGTATAGTAACACCTTCATTTCATCGATATGTTTAAGTCCCATGTAATAGGGGGCGAGCCTATTACCATCAACCGGGCACAAATTCAAACTCCGAGCTGCTATTCAGGAATTCCACACGGAAAAACCCAATAATACTTTGCATGACCTGGGATCGGACCAAAGACCTCACGATTAGCAGTCGCGCTTGCCACCACTAGACAAACGAGGCAGCTAACATGCTTTATAAAGTGCGAATAATAAATAAAGAAATAACCGGTAGTGTTATATTACACCGGTTTTCGTCCTGGGAATAGAAATCAAGAATTAAATAATTATAAACTACTCTGTCATCAGCCGGTAAACTTCCACTGAACATAGGTTTCTAAATGACCACTTAAATAAATGGTCTTAAGCAGAGATCAGATAATCGGATGCATATTTACCTAAAGTTAATTTTTGCTGCGAATGTATGGAAAAGGCTTCTTAAAATAATTTATTATAAAAAAAAAAACTCGATATCATGGGATTGCATAACTAATCGAATGCATATATTATAATTAATTGAAGTTAACTTTTAACCCCTAATGCGAATATGTGTGTATGTAGGGTGTAAGAAAGTAAGGAGTGCACGTCTGTGTTAGTTAAAAAAAGGTACAACTTTAAGTATGTAAATAAAGAAATATACATCGAATTCTAGATAAAATAAGATTCTATTCTACAGAACACTAAATTTGACGACCCCGGAATCGCGGGATTTTTTCGATACAAAAGTCCATATTAGCCAACACCTGAACTTTAGGTAAATATGTATCCGATTATCCGATCTCTGGTCATAAGTTATATGGCAATAATCAACAAGCTTAGCAAATGGATTGATGATCGCAGTATTGCTATTCGACCGCATAAATAAATGTATTTTCTTTCTTTCTTTAATCAGCCCTTTCCTGTGTCCAATGCTGGGCACGGGCCTCTTCTCGGAATGAGAAGGGTTTAAGCCTTACTCCACCACGCTGGCCTGGTTGGCAGACTACTCAATCTATTAAGAATTTTATGGAGGCCTCTTTGGTGTGCAGGTTTCCTCACGATGTTTTTCCTTCACCTGATAGCTAAATTGTGATCCGCACATAAATTTGAAAGTCAGAGGTGCGGGCCAAGATTGAATTCGGTCCCTCCTGTATGAGAGGCATGCTGTTAATCACTAGGCTATCACATCTTATGCGACCGCAGTATGTTGTTATCAAAAGATGTAAGGACGCTGCTGCCTATTCTCTTAATAATCTCACTCACCTTTTATGGTACCCATATCCATGGCTGGAAACACGGCATCCCCACAGGGCCAAAAGGCAAAAAGTTATCTCAAGGATCTTTACGTGATGGAAACATGTCCTCATGTATAGTCCGGGCGACGAGTGGCCAGTCTGAACATAGGCTTTGCGAACTTTCGCGCATGTACACTCGTGAAGAAAATAGTTACTGTAAAAACTATTAAATAAACTTTACTTAACTATGACGACACATTTGGTTCAGTGGCTGAGCGATCGGCTTCTGCGCTACGAGTCGTGGGTACGATTCCCGCACGGAACAAATATTTGTATGGCCTACAGATAGTTGTTCCGGGTCTGGATGTTTCTGCATGTGAAGATTTGTGTTTGTAAACGGACCCACGATACAGGAGAAATCCTAGTGTGGGGCAATGTTTTTTCTAAAAAAAAGAAAAAAAAGCACTAAATTATAAATGATAAAGTAATGGTCATTGGTCAATCCTAAGATCATAGTAATTAAATGTTAACTAAAAGCTATTTTGCTGTAAAAAATGTATTCCGCAACCACCTGCACGATGTTCAGAGCGGTCACGACTCGTCGCCCGTACTGTACGTCCTTTCAAAAGACTGAGCTACCCTTACAATGTTGACGAACCCGAAGAATAAAAGAGCTGTGTTATGCAATAATGTGTCAACCCACAAAAATATGAATTCTGTGTAAACTCCATCTAGTTTTTGTGGTAGGACTACTCAACACTTAAAAAAATACCTAGGACTGTAGTTTTAATAGAGCGACGTCTATCAAAAAATGTCTTAATGCGGTTCGTATTTTTCAAGCGGTGAGTAGATCTACCGCAATAACTAGATGGCGTTAACACAAAATTCATATTTTTGTGGGTTGACACATTATTGCATAACACGACCCTAATACCAGGTACACACGATTCGATTCTAGTTGATCAGCTGCCAAATCGCATGCGATTTGAACCGTGTGAACAGACTTTCAATCAAATTGAATCAATTTGAAGGAACAAAACGTTTCAACTTTTGTTGTTCAACTTGTGTTGATCAACCAAATCGAACCGTGTGAACCCGCTATAAAACATCTGTTCAAAAGTTACAAAGTAAATTTTTCCTGTCAATAAAAGTCGGCAAAAAAACGTTGAATATTTATTATTGATTGCGGAAAGCAGTTTTATTTTGTTTTACGCTGTTATCGAATATAAGATCTTGTGATTAATCATGTTGTGCTAAAATGTAAGTGGTTTAAGCCATTATACTGTTTAGTAACCATTAACTAATATTATGAAGCGAAAGGGGTATGTAAGAGTCGTAGCATGTGGCGTTCTATAGTTTCTGCCTACCCCCATGGGAAAAAGGCGTGAGTTTATGTATGTATGTAACTAATATTAATAGATAAATATTATAAGACAGGTTACATTCATTTCTGAACATCCTCTTGTACGTTTACATTTTTATCGACATCTAAGGCTCTGCGTACCTATTCGAAAATTTGACAAAAAATACTATTAAGTAAAAACTGCCTCGTTGGTCTAGTGGAACCAAGCGCTACTGCTGATCTTTAGATCCTGGGTTCGATCCCCAGGTCGGGCAAAGTGTTATTGAGTTTTTCCGGGTGGAATTCCTTAGTAGCAACCCGGAGTATGGATTTGTGCCCGGTTGATGGCAATCAGCTCACCTCCTATTACATGGGACTTAAAAATAACGACGAAATGAGGGTGTTACTATTCACCTCTGCCCAACCCTTCGGGGAATACAGGCATGATGTTATGTTAACTATTAGGTAGTTTTCTCGCGATCCTCCACATATTATTGCTGACAATAAAAGAAAAAGTGTATTAAGAGAACTCTACTCTGTACAACAATCAAAGTGCTCTTACTAGCCTCAAAAGCTATCAATCTAGATGTATTCAATTCAACTCTACTGCTAACTATGTCTTGCCGGTATTGCCTGAGCCGGGCACAAAAAATTTGCCAAGGATACATTTTTATTGTGCCATTTAATCCAATCAACAATTTTATTACTTATAAATTCAATTCAACGCAATTATTACCACTGCCGATCATCCTACACTCATTGATGCTCCAATTTTCATGATTCAACAGAAAATCGATTTGTATTTAAACTTCCGTAAAACTCAAGGACTCACAGTTCACACTTTTGTCAAATATACAATGTGTTATTTTACCGACAAAAATACCCCCTTTTTAATATTAACCCCCTCTTCTCCGAATGTCAGCCATTTTGATTTTTACATGCCCAGTAATGTAGGTGTTAATTGCAAACTAAAAATTCCCTATCTATTTCATTAAAAATAAAATAATCTCGGTATTTGGGTAAAAAAAAAATTTATGCATCAAGTACATCTAGATCCAAACATATTAATTACGTTTTTAATGAAATCCTACATTACTGGGCAGATGGAAATTCAAAATGACTGCCATTCGGAGAATGGGTATTACAAGCGGGGTAGGTATTTTTATTGATAAAATTAAGTGTAACGGTAGGTTAATAGGGACGTATTTTTTTTTTTTCCTCGGAAAATCCTTATGGTTGTCCCTCGCCCAGGGAAGGCGAGGGAGTCTGCCGGACTCTCACCGGCTAAAAACCAACGGTGTTCCTCCTCCTGACTGTTCGGCCGGGGTCACAGCTTTCGCAAAAGCATGCACCGCAACCCCGGTAGAGTTTAAGAGGGACCTAACACATTATATTTTTAATTCATAGATATCTACGTGCTCGACTTCACAATTTCGTATCATATCTAACACTCGTTGAATTATTCTAGGAAGCTCGTAAACATAATAGGGAAATAGGAAAAGATATAACATCAAATATCGGCAGATTGAACGTGGAAAACGAAACACATTCCACTTCAATCTTGTTTGGCTTATTCGCAACATGTTCTATGTTGTTTTTGACATAGGTACACAGATTGCGGCGATGTACATCGCCGCAATCTTTGTACGTTCTACGCAGTATTGTCGTAGATTTCGTGAAGTTAACTTTTATGAAATAAAATAATGCTTGTTATTTTCTTAGTAGGTACTAGATTTTTCTGCGTAAAACAAATAACAACAGTGACACACGTGTCACGAATTGTTTCATCTTCATTATAATAGTTTTAATTGAGAATATTGACTTGTTCTTACATCAATGGTTAAGAAATATTACCTAGTAACTACTATTCATCGAACCTCTCCCCTTTAGAATTTAATAAAATACATACCGACTTATATTTATTTGCAAATAATATAGGTAAAAAATCAGGTGTTACATTTTATTAAAAAATCCTTGTCCAATCTACCGTAATACATAGCTGTATTAAGATTGCTGTATACCTAATGGCTGAGCATGGTGGAGAGTATTTTCTTGTTTTCTTGTCGAAAAGTGCTGCGTACCAGTCGAATCCCTTTTTTCTATTTACGCTTATTACACATATCTAACCATACCCTTTATTTATCCACAGAGCACTCTTCATTCTTCGTAGAAAAGACGAACGGGAAATACCAGCGCCCGAAACGAAACCGAAGGAGAATGAAATCACTCGTTTTTGATAAATATTTATTAATGTTAAGCATTAATTTTAATTATAGTTATGCGAAAAATCTCAATAAAATTAAGGTTTGTATAGAATCGTGTGTATTTTAATTTTACATGCCCGAACGAATAGCTAATAAAGATAGCCCAAAAAATCGTGTTGTTCATTTATTTATTCCATTATAAAATTCCTGACATGTTGCCATGTACGAGTAGAATGTTAGTTTGAACTCAAAAATGTATTACTTACCGGGTTTGTCTGCAAAAGGTGTACAACTATAGCGTAGAACAGGGGTCATCAATTAGTTTCGCTCGGGGTCCGTTTTAAGAAATGAATTGACCATCGCAGTCCGCACAACATTATAGAAAAAAAAATATTTAACAAATGTAATTACGGAAATAACAAAGGTATTTTTTTACATATCAGGTTTTACATGTCTAGTTGCTGTGTTCTCGCGGTCCGCACAAAATGGGTCGGCGGTCCGCATGCGGACCGCGGTCCGCCATTTGGCGACCCCTGGCGTACAATATAACCTAGGTACTATGGTCTGGTTTATTGTGAAAAGTTTTGGATAGGAGTATACTGAAACCTGCTGAAAAAATGAATCTGCTGTATACAGGGTGTAAACGAAATCATGTAATTCCTTCAGACCTTGTGATGTACTGCTGACATAGATTAAATCGGAACTGAATACTTTTGAATTGAATAAAAAAAATATTACAAATAGTAAACATGTGTTCTCGTGAGGCATTTTAGCGCCCCGAGTTAGATGACCGCGCGGCGAGCGAAAGCCGCGCAATACGCTCGGGGTGCTAAAATACCTCATGTTAACAATACATGTTTACAATTTGTATTTTTTTAAATTAAAATCAAAAGTATCCCGTTCAGAGTTAATCTATGTTAGCAGTAAGTACATACATCACGAGGTGTGAAGGAATTACATGATTTCAATTACACCCTGTAGGTACATAGTCAGTTACCTACCTATGATTATCTCAGATTTTCATAATGTGAAGTCCAAGCAACAACAATAAAAAAGTAGGTACCTATTGTCATTTATAGTAGGTACCTATACCTAGTTATTTGTGGTGAGGTTGTCAACCTCCGACCTAACTTTGAGTTACTAACGTAAGTAAGTAATAATATTCTTATGCTCACCCGTTATCTTCGCTAAAATTATAATAAGTATATAACTCGTGTACCTACCTAGCACAACAAATAAAATAGTAAGTAGATAACAAAGTTCAAAGTTGACACGGAAATGTGAAGTATCCGTAGGTATAAAAAATATTTATTTAAGTAGGTATATTATATCGAGTAACAATTATCACTGTTTATGGTATGAAGATAACCCAAGGCTCAACAGTTGTCAGTTCATTGCCTCTAGCTTTTCGTTTGATTCTAGGTCGCATCATCACTACGCAACATCACACACAATAATGTGCGTAAGTAATTAACCATTAAAATGTGGGAGAAGGTTCACCACAGCTGCATTGGCCTGAGTAGTTCCATTTTTTGATTGAAATAATCACCTGACTAGTTAAGTAGATAGATAAAGTGCGGTCGCGGTGCAGGAAGAATTTCGTACAATGACACGTCACTACTTATCTCTGTCGCTCGCGCAGAAATATCTTGCCGTCGCGCTCGCACAGATGCGGTGACCGCCGTCAACACAGATTGCAATTGGTTGTAGGCACAAAGGTCATTGTACGAAATTCTTCCTGCTCCGCGACTGGACTTTAGGTACTTGGTCAGCTTTGAGTCAGATTGTCTTGAACTGCTCCAGAAGAACTTTTTTAAGAATTCAAAGTCACCTAATGCCCGGTTCCTATAAACCAAAACGAATCGTTTTGTTTACCAATGGTAGCATTTTTACTACCAAACTTGGCATATAAGTAAATAGACTCCTAGGTAAACTAATTTTACCTGAGATAGCTACTCTCATATGGGAGAGTCTACTATGCAAAGCTATGAGGTCTTTGCTTTATCATTGGTAAAGATACAAGTCTCAGTTTTAACCAATAACGCTCCATAAATTATAGAAATCGGTCATAAGTCAACAAAAATATTGTAGGTAACAGAAGTATGAAGAAGCAAAGGAAAGCTAAAAACGTCTATTGTTACTTAAAAGTGGGTACTAAGTCCTACCTGGTCTTTGAACACGTCATAGTAGCTACTAAACATAACGTAATATTCGTAGAAATACGTTAGGTACATACATGATACGCTATCGGTTTTAGGTGACCTACCTACATAAATTACTTATAAAATATTCGTACCTGCTTATTTGGCATTCTGAACTTGTAATACTTAATCCCACCAAAAACATTCTGTAAAAAACTAGCCAAGTCTCGATGGAGCTGCTTGTTTATCTCTGAAAAGTAATGAAATCTAGACAAAGTCGTGCCAAGTCTAAGGTTCCTTACTGCGATTTCTTTATTATTATAGTTAATGTTGTGCGATTTGGCCGTTGAACATTCTTTATACGTTAGTGGGTACAAGTCACCGGGACAGGTACAGACGGACTTCTATCAATGATTAGAAGTCCGTCAGTACTGGATTTTTATTTATACTGTTTGTTTTAGGCTCGCCTATACATAAGTATTATTGAAATACGCAGCTATAACAAGCCTACAATTGACTGGTTATTCAATCAACGTTTTCCAAGTGGCAATTTTCCATCGTCAATGGGTAGTGGTTCTGGCGACAGATTGGTGCAATGGTGTCATGGAGCACCTGGTTTTGTACCCTTGTGTACCCTTCAACGGCCAAGTCACACAACATTAACTATAATAATAAAGAAATCGCAGTAAGGAACCTTAGACTTGGCACGACTTTGTCTAGATTTCATTACTTTTTAGAGATAAACAAGCAGCTCCATCGAGACTTGGCTAGTTTTTTACAGAATGTTTTTGGTGGGATTTCACTTCTTTTTGTAGAAACGTGGGCATTTTGATTTATTTTATTAGATTTTCTTGTTTGATAGCTCTTGTGTTTTCTAATCAGGGTCACCAGGTACTCCAGATCTTCGATTACCCTAGTTTTTATAGTTTTCCCTTAATGTGGCCATTAAACCCTAACTTTGTACCAAATTTCAGCTCTCTGAGTTTATGGGAAGAACTAGTTCTATTCTGATGATCATGAGTGAGTGAGTGCGTGAGTGTCATAAATGCGAAACTTTGCTTTCGCTTAACTTCGGAACTAAATGACCTACAGACTTGAAATTTTGGATTTTAAGTATGTGATTATAGCTTACTGGATGACGAAAATTTCTGCGTTCTGGTCTTATCCAGATGTTCTCAAATAGGGGCCTGAAAATGCGGCGAAATGGTTCCAGTAAAGGATGGTACGGCAGTGTTTGCTTCGCGCTCGACTTGGCGGGGGCACTACCGTGCCCCCCGATCTTATTATTCGGAATGTACCAAGAAGTCAATATTTGGGGCGTTAACCCTTAAATTGGCAATTACTTCACCGACCACATTAACTTTGAAAAAAACTATTTTACTACTAATCTAAAAAAAGACCATTTTTTATTATTAATATGTTACAATGATTGTCAATTTTGATAGAACAAATATTAGAATGTTTTAATATCGATAATTATCTGTTAATTTCAAAATATCTTCAAAGCAGTCTGGCGCCTTTGCGACACGAATAGGTAAGTTCATTAAATTGTTCTTTACTTTTTTGGTAGGGACTTGTGGTTTTTAGGCTTTACATTGAATAGGGATATTATAAATAATACAAATAACTGGTAATGTTATGTGTAAATCACGTAATCTCAATTTTATGAGTTCAAGACTGTGTGTATTCCGTGAATACCGTTGCCAAGTACAGTAGAACGCCGATTATCCGAACGGCGATTAACCGAATCGGTCCTAAGCGTAATATAAAATATTAAAACCAAGTACATATGTAATTTTTTTTTTGTAACAAGTTGGAACTCGCTGGAGTCCAGATATATTTCAACTGTTATGGTTGAAATTCGTTATTGTAGAACTGTGTTTGTTAAACTTAATAAAGTTTATTGTATGTGTGACAGTTCGTTTTTCTTTATTACCAGTCTATGTCCGATTATCCGAATCGACCCCGGTCCCAATTAATTCGGACAATCGGCGTTCTACTGTACATAGTAAAGAACACAAAATAGACTTCAGAATACACGAAGTACATTGCCAAATACACAAAAAAATGCTAATCGGCTTTCTTTTGTTGTTTTAATAAAAATAATATACGTTGAGGTGTGAATTGTATGTTGTACAGCATGTTCTTTTTTATTTGTCTTGCAGTGCTTGAACTTGATACGATCGCATAATTTTTTTGCATTGATCCCAAAAGAAAATGCATGTTCCGATGACTGTTCTTGTTCCGATAACGAATCACACTTCCTTCTACCATCGTCACCTAAACTCAACCCCGACCCACCTTCATTAGACCCTTCATTTGAAAAGCTGAACATTTTAAATGATTCTGATAACGACTATAACGACCATAACGATTTTGATAACAACCATAACGACTCTGATAACGCGTTTGACCGTAACCTGGACGATGTACCACTAACACCGAAGCTTCAAGAGGGATTCCCGTCCCCGTCAATAAATAACTACGATGCCATACCCACATTGAATTCTATTCAGTCATTACCCACACCATCTGTAGAAAACCTTCGGTCACCGGGTCCTAGCACGTCAAATGTTGCGCCTGAGACGATTATTAGATCTAAACACAAGAGGCCTACTGTAGTAGCTAAAATAGTAAAGAAATCTAGATTTTCACTGAATTATAAATGGAAAAAGACTGGAAAAACACAAAATTGAAACTGTATTGGAATATTTTCACTGTTTGTGTTTTGTAGTAGGAGAAAATAACAAAGAAAACTGTTTTCGCCAATTTCACGCCAAATAATTATTGGTGCATGCATTTATTACACTCTCAACCGGCGTGCGTGTATGACAAGATGTATGAATGTGGATGAAGCGAAAGGGGTATGTAAGAGTCGTAGCATGTGGCGTTCTATAGTTTCTGCCTACCCCCATGGGAAAAAGGCGTGAGTTTATGTATGTATGTATAATTATTGGTTTATCAGGAAGATGATCAATAAAGTAAAATTTTAACTAAGATATATTTTATTGTTATCTTGGCACCGTGCTCCACGTAGTACAATCATAGGAAGACAAAGTTTAAACGATAGTTGGCATAAATGTAGACTTTTTTCATTTTTTTTTCAGTTCCCTGGGATCATAATGAACCAGAAAATAACACAAAAATATCAAGTTTTAGAAATAAATTCTTTTGTCAATTTAAGGGTTAACGGGACAATTCAGCTTACGATCGGTAGGGTCCCTACCACAGATCACAGTGATCCGAGGTCCTTACCAATCGGTTAGTTGGCTGGCTAGTCGGATCGTTTTGATGGCGGTTGATGAGCCGCCCGACTCACAAGCTCACGGTTCCTACCGAACCAAGGGGCCTATTCCGCTAATCGAACTACGAAGTTTCGGCTCACGGATCGCACGTTTTCCAACCACGGAAGTGTTTTAGATCCGACAATCGATTCGATTTTCGCCCTTCTCCCATTATGTTAATTGACATCTAATAGTTCGTTGTTTGACAATAATTTGATCGTAAGTATATACACGGTGTAAACGAAATGATGTAATTCCTTCAAACCTCGTGATGTACTGCTGACATAGATTAACCCTGCAAGGGATCATTTTGGATTCAATATTTTTTTTTTTACAAAAATCAAACATGTGTTCTTAACGTGAGGCGTTTTAGCGCCCCGTGTTAGACGACCGCGCGGCGAGCGATAGCCGCGCAATACGCTCGCAGCCCTAAAATGCCTTACGTTAAAAACACTTGTTCGGTTTTTTTTTTTTATGGAATCAAATAGTATCCCTTGCGGGGTTAATCTATGTCAGCAGTACCTACATCACGAGGTTTGAAGGAATTGCATCATTTCGTTTATACCCTGTATATTTATAAGTTCGATATTCGTCATTGTTTCGTTTTAATCCGAAAGTTCGAGGCTTCCTGATCCAAATCGCGCCGTTCGTAGACACTTTGACTAGTACTAGCCTATCTTTAATACTTAACCTACGTATTTCATAATAAACTAGCTTTTGCCCGCAGCTTCGCTTGCGTGAAGTTTGAAATCCTCGTTAAGCCCATTTTAAAGTGACATTTTAAAATCCAAAACGTCCGTCTTATATCACCCCCAGCGGTTTAGGCTGTGCGTTGATAGATCATCAACGCACAGCCTAAACGGCTGGTGTTAGAAACTTGAAATTTTGACAGTAGGTTCATTTTGTGACGTAAACATCCACTAAGAAGGGATTTCTCGAAATTCAACCCCTAAGGGGGTGAAATAGGGTTTTTAAGTTTGTATGTAAGTCCGTCATTTTTGAAGTAAGAAGCTTGAAATTAAATATTAAGGTTTTCGGTTATAAATAAACGTATACGTGTTTGAGCATTTTTGGAAATTCAACCTTTAAAGGGGTGAAATAAGTGTTGAAAGTTTGTATGAGAAATCTGGTATTTTTGAAGTGAGAAACATGGAATTAAATATTTAGGCTTTTGGAAAGAAATAAACGTATAGGTATTTGAAGGTTTTTGGAGATTCCACCCCTAAGAGGGTGAAATGGGGGGTTAAAGTTTGTATGTAAGTCCGTCGTTTTTGAAGTAAGAAAGATGAAATTAAATATTAAGGTTTCTGGTTAGGAATAAACATACATACATACATACATAAACTCACGCCTTTTTCCCATGGAGGTAGGCAGAAACAGTCAGTCAGTCAGTCAGTCAGTCAGTCAGCTTCTCCTTTTATAAGTATAATAAAGAAGATTAAAATCATTAACCAACCCTACACGCCTAGCTGCATGAATACTTGTTTAATTAAACAAATTGACTTACGTATCTACCTACTTATTTGGATAGCAGATATTGGTATTTAAATAACGATGGACATAATTGGGTCGTTTAAACATTAACATTACCTACTCTTGTCAAATAGGTATACCTACGATTTAGGTTATATCGTTATACCTATCAATCAACGGTTTGACACATGACTTACATAATTGTTGCATGATAAGAGGTCTTTCTTGTGCCAAAATAATAAAGAATTAATAACTGAGGAGTGTCTTTACAAAAGGGGATATCTAGGTACATCTTATAATTTTTTTCAGAAAATTTAGAAAACCGACAAAGACAATACACACAGATCTACACAAAGACTGCATAGCTATGTAGACACTATGTAATAAGATTAATAGAAGGGCGCATATTTAAAAAAAATATGACTTTCTAATTTAGTGGTAGGTACAAAACAAACAAAAAATTTAATATCCCCTTTTGCACAGAAATCTTTATGATATCCCCATTTGTTCTGTACTTTTTCATGTTTTCATTGTTCAAAAATACGGATGCGTTTAAAACATACGCTACTCGTATATTGGATTCTGTTAAAAAAATAAAGCATAAAACAAAGTTAAAAGATAGTAAAAAACACCATGTAAATGTATATGAAAGTCTCAGATTATAAATTATAATCTGAGATGAAAGTAAATTAATCTTGTTTTGAAAAGATTAATCCGAACCATCATAATTGCAAATTGTAAATATCTTTTTTTGTTATGAAATCAATTCGGCATGAACGTAGCTATATTTTATGGGTCAAAATATCTCCTTTTGAAACAAAAACTCATTTTTGAAGCTACTTTACTTGGAGAATATCGCGTTTTGATTAGGATCTAAGTGACGAAATTGAACAAGACTGTATAATCAGTTAAAAAATATATATATAAGGTCTAACCAAAATACCTGGACAAACTTTTACACAGTGTTCAGTACATTTAACTAAACATATCTTTCATGTTTTTCATCACTAATTTTAATTGAATTATATTATTTTTTTACATTTTTCACTTCGCCTATTAGGTAAAACACGGCGCGGAAGTAGCGCGCGCCCCAGTGGCGGTCGATGCATAAAAAATGGATGAGTTTATTCTTAGAGAGTACAAGCAATTTAAAACGTTATTATTTTTTGGTCAGAAAAAAATCACTTAGATCTCGTTTTTTTTTGCTTAGATAGGTAGGTATGTTTAGTTAAACGTACTGAACACTGTGTAAAAGTTTGTCCAGGTATTTTGGTTACACCTTATATATTATGTAAATATCCCCTTTTGTAAAGATACTCCTCAACTACTAATAACTACCTATTAGTCTCCTACCTGCTACGTACTTAGGTAAGTACCTAAGTACGTAGCAGGTAGGTCATTGTCACCGATGTTATCTACATCAAGTGATGTAGATAACATCGGTGACAATGACAAAGTTTAGCACATTTGTCATCAATTTATCTTAATGATGTTCTGTGGTTATGTTTACCTACGCAATACCATTTCCATTGAAACCAAGCATTAACACAGAATTACAATTTCCCTTTGCTATTCTTATTTAATTTTATCCTGATATCGTTCGTTTTATCTACGTTCCTACATAAGGCTGTGAAGTAAAGGCAGGTTAGTTATGTATTACTTGTTTTTTTATTATTAGCTTCAATAAACAAGTTTAAATTCTCGTGGCTAATTACCAATCGCGCCGATCATACCGACGGTTGAAAGGCTAATTGGTCTAAACGACATTTTTTGCGTTATTGAATTTTATACATATTATGTGGAATCAGCGAATTTTTCTGCGTCGTTTGAGCTAGGTTTCACATTATTAAAAGATTTTTTATGGCGCTTGAACCCCACACTTTGGAGTTTTGGAGGACTTTAATTTGCTCTCATTTTGGAGGCCATTGTATCAACCGACACAAAATTTGTCAATTTTTTTTTCATTTGTTTTTGAATCGTTTTTCCTGATACTATTTTGAAGATCTAATGTGCGTTAAGGCGTTTAGCTTTTTGTATAAATACCTACTTGATTGTGTCACTTGAAACATTTTGTATTCCATCAGAATAATAGGTAATGTCGCTTGAATCATTTTGGATTCCATCACAATAATAGGTTTAGTCGTCTTAATATTTGTGGTAATATTTTAAAATTAACCTTAATCAGCAAATCTTTTATTAGGTATTGGCGTTGTAGGTACCACAACAATGGTTTAAGAACCTATCTCGGACCCTACAATAGTAAAAAAAAAACATTTTATTTGATTCGGTTTGTACACTGATCGTCGTCTGTATCAAGTTACTCTAGTCTAGTTGCTTCATACTCAATTCATTGAGTCTTTGAGATTAACTCTTCTTGCTTTGTTCTGCTTCATATTCTGTGTCAACACAATAATGAACTAATTCACTTTCAGCTATAATATATATTACAGGCAATTGAACCACTTTACTCCTGACTACAATATATTGATATATTCGATGCAATTTGTGTTAAGCGACATTTATTTTAGAAAATACTAGCTGTGTTCTCACGGCTCCGTCTATCAATGGCTCCGCCCGTAACATAGGCATGTTACTCAGTGATAATGTAGCTTTCTAACGGCAAAAGAATTTTTGAAATCGGTCCAGTACTTTTTAAGTTTATTCGTTACATACCTACAAAAATACAAATCTTTCCTCTTTATAATATTAGTATAGATAGCAAGTATATTCACGTCGTTAACTCAAAAACTGTAGTACCTACGTACTTACGGAAATAATATATTAATATTACCAAACTCTACTCAGTAGTTTTTTTATGTTTTTTTTTTTCAAAAAACGAAAATTTTAATCTCTTTCCTGTAACTTTAAAAAAATGTCGCTTAGTAAAAATAGCCTTTCAACCATCGATACGATTTGCGAGAGTAAGCTGTGCTTGACGCAGTCAGTGCATGGATGGGTGAGGTCGAGACCCCTCCGTGTCTCGGAGAGCACGTTAAACCTTCGGTCCCGCATGTCATAGAATACCTATGACAGTCGTTACGGGTAGTCAGAAGCCCGATAGTCTGATAACCGGTCTAACCTTAAGATATCGACAATGCCCAGTAACTGGGTTGCGGACGTCTGATAGCAGTGGCTTCGTGTAACATACTAGTATAGAGCCGCATCTAGTTAGACTGGAAGACGACCCCAACATAGTTGGTAAAAGGCTAGGCAGAACGAACAAGTTAAGTTCTATCAAAACTTAAATATGTATAAAGCTCAAACAAGTAGAACGTGAACCCTCGTTAGGAAGAGTTAACTATTCTAAGTACTTGTTGCTTGTCCTTTCCTTATTTTTTCTTAGCTCCTCATTACAAGGGTAGGTACCCTACCCTACCCTAGGTACCTAATAAAAATGTTAACTTTACTTCAGCTAGCTACTTCTTTTAAGTAGATACCTATAAGACGTAGTGTCAGTAGGTGATATTTTCGTCCGTTATACAGCTATTGTTTGAGTTAATTTTGTAAAGATGATTATGTCATTTTATTCTAGCAAACTATTCTTGGTATTAGTAAATAATTTTTCAATAAGTTCATTCTGCCTAACCTTTTCCAATTATGTTGGGGTCAGCATCCAATCTAACCAGATGCGGCTGAATACCAGTATTTTAAACGGAGCGATTGCCATTAGACCTCCGCAACCCAGTACCAGGACTGGGCAATGCCGATATCCTTTAATCCTTTGGTTAGACTGGTTGAAACAGTTTTTCTATAAGATCTGTTAAAATTCAAAATAATCGCATGTTGAAACTTAACGCTTCCACCCTGTAAAAAAACATCTGATGTGCCTTAAAGTCTTCACACACAGAGCCGAGGCGAAGCGGAGGCGAAGCCGGTTTCTTTGTATAATTAGAATTAGAAAGACTACACACACGATCGGGAGCGGTGGCTAAGCCCGACACGACTATCTACCGCCTCCGCTCTCTGTGTGGTAAGACTTAATGTTTCAACCCTGTAAAAGAAAATCTGATGTGCTTTAGCCTTAACGCTTGAGTCGGATTTATACGACAAAGGTTTTCGTGCCCGTGTCGCCTCAGTCGTATAAATATGACAGGATACGCGGGCACGAAAACAGTTTATTTGTCGTGTAAATTCGACTGGGGCGGTCAAAAGGTTAAAGATAATCTAAAAGGAATAGGTTAAAATAAGGACAGAGACGAAATATCCAAAACAACGCTTTTGATTTATTCTATAAAACCTACTATTTACAAACAATACAAAAGGAACTGTACCAAAATACTAAAACTTGAGTTTGAAGTCTTTGAGCGGCGTCTTCTTGGTCTCCCTGGGCCAGCGTTTCTTGTCATCAATCAGCATTTTGATGTACCTTCCTTGCTGGTCAGATGGCAGGTTTACGCCGAGAGCTTCACAGTTTCTGATGATCTCGGCACATCCGCGAATATCTCTGTTCCTCACTGTAACAAATATGTAGGTATTTTTCTTATCAAGTAATTATTATAATTCTGGTCTGATAACTGTGGTTCAATGTATTGTAACTAGGTACCTATTTTTCTTTTAACTATACCTACTGTCTTATTTAAATGACGTACGCTATCAATAAGTTACAGAGACAGCTGATTTGTTGCCTTGTGGTAATTTATTATTAGATTTATTAGTAATTCGTTTACGTAAATCGAAGAAAAAAAAATCCGGCCAAGTGCGAGTCGGACTCGCGCACGTAGGTTTCCTTACCATTATCTATAAAAATCACGTTTGTCGTATGGGAGCCCCCTTAAATATTTATTTTATTGTTTTTTAGTATTTGTTGTTATAGCGGCAACAGAAATGCATCTGCATCATCTGTGAAAATTTCAACTGTCTAACTATCACGGTTCATGAGACCAGCCTGGTGACAGACGGACGGACGGACAGCGGAGTCTTAGTAATAGGGTCCCGTTTTACCCTTTGGGTATGCAACCCTAAAAAGAAACTACAAAAAAGTTATTGTATCAGTAGGTTAGAAAAATTTAAAGAAATAAGTCAATGGCCTTGTTTTTCAGTCTTGTGCCGATAGTGGGGTTTGGGAATGCAGCATCGTGTTCAAGGCAGCACGTGAACAGGTACCTAACACAACATAACATCACGCCTGTATTCCCCGAAGGATTCGGCAGAGGTGTACAGTAACCCCCTCATTTCGCTGTTATGTTTAAGTCCCTTGTAATAGGGGGTAGCCTATTGCCATCATGAGGTCCTGGGTTCGATCCCCAGATCAGGCAAAGTGTTATTGGGTTTTCCGTGTGTAATTGTAGCAGCCCGGAATTTGGATTCATGCCCGGTTAATGGCAATAGGCTCGCCCCATGTTACATGGGACTTAAACATAACTGGCGAAATGAGGGTGTTACTATACACCTCTTCCCTTCCCTTCGGGGAATATAGTCGTGATGTTGTTATTATATAGATCAATTTGCGCGGTAGACGGCAAGTTATTTCCGATGTTATCATATTCTCATTATTTCCCTATGTATTCTGACCCATCATAACGACATCTAACAGGCCATCGGCCTTACGACCAATCTATTACATATCAACAGGAATTATTTTGCTATCTGCGACCCAACATGTGTAGTACGTATGATAAAGTCGACAAATAGATGAGCTAATTGTACTAAGTTCACGAGGGCAGTTGATTAACAACGCAAACGTTATTCTTGGTGATACAATTATCTACTAATCTCATACGTTTTGCTCGTGTTATTGTGTTAAAAGTACCTAATAACCTAATCAAATTTAAATTTTGGTTACTAAATTATGGAGTAGCCTGCAGGGGCGGCTTTTGGGGGTGGCGAGCCGGGCAACCGCCCGAGGCCTCACTTTTGCAGGGGCCTCGCGCACTCGCGTAACAACCCAAGTAGAAAAATATTAATTTCTAATAAACAATTTTAAAACTCTAAATTAATTAATTTATAACTTTGCATTTCTCGTCAAGCACCATCATTAAAACGAATTCCACAAAGACAGGGGCCTAGCAAAAATCTACCCGCCCGGAGCCTCGCAATGGCTAAGGCCGCCCCTGGTACCCTGTACTTAAGGCCAGATTTCAAGGGAGAAACACTGACACACAGGGACTGACTCAGAGAAATGGCAAAGGTTCGCCCATCTTTGTCGCCCATCGCAACTAATCGTATGTTCTTTTCCACCACACGATAGCCATACATAGGTAATCAGTTCTTTATTGTCCCACTGCTGGGCACGGGCCTCTTCTCAGAATGATTTAAACCGGAGTTTACCACGCAGGCCTGGTACGGATTTGTGGAGAACTTTTTGGAGCCCTCTCAAGTATGCAGGTTTCTATACCGTTAACGCATGTGATAATCAAATCATAATCCGCACATGAAGTCGAAAAGTCAGAGGTGCGAGCCGGGACTGAACTCAGACCTTTTTGTCAGCGTTAAGCATCAATTTATTATAATTATCCACTATCAACATTGTATCATAATTATCCATAATAGGATTTCAGAATCCATACATGCTGGTTTATCATAATGATAAAGAAATGAGTGTAGAAAGTGGACTCACTACTTGCGTATAGCTAAAGACTCATTTACACGGAGCAATTTTCTTGAAGCAAGTCTCATGCTATCTTTGTCTTTCTCTCCGACAAAAACAGAGATAGCATGAGACTTGCTTCAAGAAACTTGCACCGTGTAAATGAGCCTTAAAGCTATGTATTCATTTGTCAACATTTGCTTAAAAACATTATCAGAAACAAGAATCTACGTGTTTCTAAACCATTGATACATGTTACGGTAAACATTACTGACAGTTTTTGTTGGCATAACCTCCGAAACATTGTTTCTAGAAACATTTACGTGGGGTTTTAGAAACAATTGTTTACTAGCGAATACAGTGTAAAATGTGGTGGATTATTTTAATTTTTGGACCACACAAGTAATGCCAATAACTTAATAGTAACAAGCCCTACATAGTGCTTGATTTATTACAATATTATTATAGGACACCGGGATCAGAGACCTTACATAAACTAGCACAGACTGATAGTGCTATTGTCAGTCAAGTTAGCTTATTAGATAATGTGTTGGAAAGTGTGCCATTTTCAAATAACATCCATCCTATCAGGCTGATGCAATAATGTGTGTCAAATCAGAATGTGTGGTCTCTGCCATTTAAGTATTATGTAAGCAGAATTTTAGTAATTTTTGATCCACCCCTCCCCCTTGTCAGCAAAAGTAAGCAAAGCTTTTACCACCCCTCCCCCCCCTACTATGCTTACGTAAACATTGTTTTTTTTTCTTTATTGTCATTCATGAGCAGCAGTTTTTAAGTCTAGAAAAATAAGTAAATAAATAAAAATTGCTAACGTAATCATCATCTAGACACCCCCGTCCGTGTCATCAAAAATAAGCTAAGCAAAGACCAGGGGGTCTTCGAACGTCTCACATTTTTTTAGAGACGTACTTATTTTTCGATGTATGACGTGCCACCAAAGTATAAGAAAATATGATGGATACATAAAAGAGTATGGCGTGAAAATTTATAAATATTATGAATACGTATGTAAGCCTATGTCGTTATCATTTATACTAGAAGGCGTAGGCAGAGCTAACTGCCCCAAAAAAATTAAGATATGTTATAATACAGGGTGTGGTCATATAATTTGAAACGATTAGTACTGCACGTCTCTAAAAAAAATATGAGACGTTCTAGATGGATTTCAATAAAAGAAAACAATGGATAAAGTAAAGCTCTCTTATACTAAAGACACATGTTTCAGTAGTTTGAATATTTCAATATAACAATGGCCCTGAAAAGCGTTTGCTTTTGTTAATTGAACAATCCTGCAATCCTTAGATGCTATCGTTTTCTGAAATTCAAGCTTTCATGCAACATCGTTGGCCCTGCAGAGTAATTTGCAGTGATAGATCGTATCACAAACTTTAATATTGGAACATTCTAAATGAACAGCAACGCTTTTTATTTAAAGAATAGTTACATTTTACAGATCCATAAGTTTTTAAGCGTATGAACGAATCACAAGTTTTGCTTTTTTTTTGAGTAAATTAATTCATTAAAATAACTTTTGAAAATATGTTGATGATTTATAATGACGCAGAAATAAGCATTCGCCAATATTCAAGAACAAAATTATTTTCAACTTTGAATTTCTAACAATATATGTAGTTGTCGTTTCTAATTATTTGTCCAGCTCTCAGTTCGTTTCAAATGCCACCCTGTTTACAAAGTGAGTGTTAGTGTTATTAGGAGTGTGTTGTTTCCCTCAATTTGTTCTCATGTATAAACACTATTGATGGGCCTACATAATGACGTAGTTAAAAGTCATCAATGATAGACTGATAACAAATTATACCGAGTTTTTATCAGAACAATATGTGCAGTAATGGTTGTTTCTAATTATATGGCCACCACTGTATATCATAATATGGTAAAAAATATTTGCTCTAGTGACATTATCCAAGGAGGAAACTGAGGAATACGTTTGTATGGAGTAAATGCCGACCGCATTTCCTCTTAAATATAAAATTCGACGCTCTGGTATGCTTGGGCATGCGCAAGGAAACGCTTCATGTCTACATTAAATTTTATACTTAAAGTCAATATTGATACAGTTACTCATTCAGTGAAATTTAAAAGGTGCTCTAGTATTCCCGAGGTTTTTTCCTTTTGGTGGAAACTGACCCAAAGAGTTTACAAATGGTATACTGTGCAATACATAATCAGCCCATTACTGTCCCACTGCAGGACTCGGGCCTCTTCTTTGAAGGAGAAGGGTATAAGCATTAATTTGTCTACCACGCTGGCCTGGTGCTGGTTCACGGACTACACACACCATCGAGAACTCTATGAAGCCCTCTCAAGTGTGCAGGTTTCCTTACGATGTTTTCTTTCACCGTTACTGTGCATGACCATAGTAATTTTAAATTTATATTTATGTAATAGAATGGAATACAGACCGATGGCCCATTTGATGGAAAGTGGTTACCACCGCCTATATACATTTACAATACCACGAGGATTGTCGATGCATTTCCAACCTTAGAGACAAAATTGCAGTCTCATGTGCCTGTAATTTCACAGGCACCCTTCAAAGCGGAATACCGCAATGCTGCTTGGTAGCAGAATTAAGTATGGTAGTAGTTCTTGCCCAGACAAACTTTTTATCTGGAGCTCCTATCTATTGCAAAGTAGGTCAATTAGCAATATCTATTTAACTCTATATCTATGTGACAGGTATACTACGACAAGAAGAACATAGTCTGCTTAGTTGTCGGCAATAAGGTTGTGACAAGCATATCATTTTGAGACTCAGTACATAATATCAGCAAGGACATTTGGTCACCCGCGTGACAGTGCAACGAGTATTCCCAAGGAGGGTTGATGTCAGGCAGGTGGTCGTTCATAAAACCATAAGCCAAAACCTCTAACAACATGGATTTACGAAATACATGTTGTGCCGACCTCACTAAGTGTGGGATAAGGCCGGAAGAAGGAGAATAAGATCTATGGGGCAGCCAACATTAAGCCAGCCATTACTTACACTTATAGTTGAACAATACTTGCAGGACAGCCACATACTCTGTCATCATGTCATACTTCAGCAGAGTCTGTAACAGTCTCACGACTGCATCTTCATTATAGTCCTTTAGAGCCATAATACTGAATGCTGTTGCTCTGAAAAATAGAGATTAAGTTTTAGTTCTAACAATAGATACTTTGTTTTCGGTTACGTAGATTTCCATTTAGTGAATAAAATGTTTATTTGAAAACAGTACCTACTATAATTTTTGGTAAACAGCTGTTTAACCAATAATGTTAGTGAATACAAGCCTTAATTAGTATATGTTCAGCGGCTGGGCACAACGAAACATGCTAAATAAGTCGACTTTATTTCCGTTAGTAGAACAATGTACTTAATGTCTTAATTATAAAATTTATAGTAAAAAAGGTGTGTTATGACCGTACCTTCGCTCCAATCCAGTTTTTTTTATAAATATTGTACGGGATTCATACAGTATAGTCTACTATTCTGCGATAAAGATAACTAAATTGCAATTCAGACTAATAAGCCTAGCATAGCAGCATGAGCTGTCTTTGGCTTTGTTGAATAATGCATATAAATAAGAATCCAAGGGGTTATTAACATTTCAACAATCCAGAAATAAGTTATAACAAATATGAAAAAAAAAAAACATATAAGCCAATATGATAATGTCAAATCAATCAAATAACAATGCAACACGGAAAAGGAATAACAATATAAAAATATAAATATTGATACTTACTTATCTCTTACAATATCTTGAAGAATTTCAGATGCTTCTAGAAGGTCATTACCCAGCATCTGATCAGAAAACCAAGAGCTTGCCCAGCATATGTGCCAGAAGCAAACCAGAGGATAATGGTCCGACCACTCATTACTAAACTCCGTTACATACTTCCTAAATATAACTAAAGATGCTTCTGATCTATTTAATACTGAATCTTGTATTAATTCCCTAAATATAATTCTATAAAAACTCCTTAAGCTATCATATTTCTTATAACAATTTTTAAGTATTGACAATCCTTTGTCAGAATTACCCTTAATACATTGTGCTTTTGCTAGATAGTGTAGAAACTCTCCATTGCGTTTGTATGAGTATGGATCAACTTTAGCACAATAATCCTGCAGGACAGCGACCATCTCAGGCTTTCCGTTCAAGCTGTAATGTCTAAAAAGTTTCTTTACCGTAGCAAAGGTTAGGAGTTTACGACAATTCTGACATTGTATGACTAGTTCTTCAATCTGTTTATCTTTGTTTTTCGTGAGTAGATTCGAAAATGCGTTGTCCAATTCTGTATTGCTCATACTAGGTACGTTATTTTTATCACTTGTGTACGTGCAATGTTGTATACTTGATTCTGTAAGGTCATTTCTTTGTAACTTCTGGCTTCTATGTCGTTCGAATATCTCGCTGGTAAATGCATCAAGTGTGAAAGTAGAGTAATAACAACTGCTTGGGACCACTCTTTGTATTCGTTGCACATTATTTATTAATCTTACGTAGTTGAGAAGCTGCTTTGTCATTTGCAATCTTGTTATATTCATTGTTGTGCACAATGTTTTAGTCCAATAGCGTAATTCAGAGGTAAAATTTTGGATGTGTTGTGAAGATTTAAACTTATTTTGCAGTATTATGGATTAAATTCTTCATTGTCTTGCTGAACTAACTTTAAAAATTAATGTAAAAGAAGATTACACTGGTATAAAAATAAAATAAAACTGTAAACAGGATATCATCACTCAAGTTGACAATTTGCGTTTTGACTTTGACAATCAATTGACATTATTTGACATTGACATGACAATTGATTTCTGTAATTTTCTTTAAATAATCAGTGTTGCTATTACATAATTATCTCTATTTAAATTATATTTCTAACCTATAATTTTTAACAACAAAATAATTCGATTGATATTACAGAAAGAATTTAATGTGACATATTTTAAGGATTTAAAAGATTTTTTATAATACAAACACAATTTAGTAATACTACTACTGCCATCTTTTGCTGAAGAGGAAGACTATTATGGACAAAGCTTACACGAAATAGTATTTCTACTCATCAATAGATGTCGTTACAAATGTTAATATTTACTAATCTAATTATTTGATAATATCAATTATCTATTTATTAACACGATCATTTTTAAGCTTGTTTTGGATATGTGTATTTTATTAAATGATTCAAGTCCAAGTCTCCATGTAACACTGAATATACTTGTGGCATTCACATGACCACTATCTTTAGTTAGTTACTTGCTAGTTAGCTTTTATTGATGATTTTGATTACAAAACTGACACCTAAAAAAACAAATAACAATCGTGTTATGTCTATCCATCGATATTCAATACGTGGAACGGATTACGAATTTTATCTTTTGAGATATCGTATGACGCTCTAGTTTTTTATTTTTCGAAGTGATTGCCGACAATGATCGCCTGTCGATTAACATACTGCTATTAGTTGTTAATGCCAAGAGCACAGCAGGGGTCCAAGACGGACGCTAGTTCAAACTTACACGCCACGCTACGTGTTTCAAAGCCAATTTTTTAGAGACATAAATACTTACGTTGGATACTACTTATTTTGTTAACAGCGTGTGGGAATGACACGTGCCTTATTAAATTATAGTTATTGACTTTAATTTAAGCTGTAATTGGTTAACTTGTTATCTATGGGAAACTAGTAATTTTTACAGTAATTGATAGCGTCGGTCACTGCCTCGTTGGTCTAGTGGTGGTCAGCGCGACTGTTGATCGTGAGGTCCTAGGTTCGATCCCCAGGCAGGCAAAGTGTTATTAAGTTTTTCCCTGTGGAATTCCTCAGTAGCAGCCCGGAGTTTGGACTTATGTCCGGTTGATGGCAATAGGCTCGCCCCTATTACATGGGACTTAAACATAACGGTGAAATGAGGGTGTTACTATACACCTCTGCCCAACCCTTCGGGGAATACAGGCGTGAGTTATGTTATGTGTTATTTGATAGCGTCAGATCAGCTGATCGTAATAATACATTAAAAAACGTACTTCTTCGCTCATCCTGACGCCGGCGAGCCTCGGAGAGAACGTTAACCTGTTTGGTGTTGATTTTCTTACTATCGACTATTATGACCAGAGATCGGATAATCGGATGCATATTTACCTAAAGTTAATTTTTCGCTACGAAAGTATGGAAAAGGCTTCTTAAAATAATTTATTAGAAAAAAAAACTCGATATCACGGGATTGCATAACTAATCGAATGCATATAATTAATTGAAGTTAACTTTTAACCCCTAATGTGAATATGTGTGTATGTAGGGTGTAGGAAAGTAAGGGGTGCAAGTCTGTGTTAGTTAAAAAAAGGTACAACTTTAAGTATGTAAATAAAGAAATATACATCGAATTCTAGGTAAATATGATTATATTCTACAGAACACTAAATTTGACGACGACGGATCGCGGCATTTTTTCGATACAAAAGTGCATTCCATATTAGCCAACACCTGAACTTTAGGTAAATATGCATCCGATTATCCGATCTCTGATTATGTCAGTAAGTACCAGTCAAAAGCCCGAGTCTAAAGGAAGAATCCGATTACTGGTGGTTACTGGATGCGAAGTTCATTAGATGGCAGTATACTTACCTACTAATATTCAACCGCATTTTTTAGGCTGTGACCCGAGCAGTTGCGAAAAAACGCATAGATAAGATGATGTTTGTTGAAAGGTATTTTGAATCTTTCAGAGTAAGGAACTACAAATAGTGCTGACTTTATAAAAAGAAAAGAAAAATAAAGGGTAGGTAATAGCGCTCCTAGACGCGTCGTCATAGCTTTATAGACTAGGATATCTACCTATATCAAAGTAACATGCAGTTTAAGACGCAAGCTACCACTTATTTCAATTATATCTTGGAACACACGACACATACTACAGATAAGGCTTTTACACTAGTCACGATTGGAATATGAACCTACTTGATCAATCATACAATTCCTGCTTAGATAAGTAGCAAAATCCAATTAGGAAGTCTTACGTAGGTAAGTAGGTATATTCCATTTAATATAATATTAAGCAAAAGTGAATATCTTTTGTACCATTTCTTCAAGTACAGTTTCAGCTCATCTTGATGACCGCTAAGGTTCACATAAGCATTATACTTACTGTGTTGAATCTCCGCTGAAAGCAGAGACATGGTTAATTTCTATAAGTCATTTCCTTGCCCCAAATGGCTCTTATTGGTTTAATTTTTAACCGACTTCCAAAAAACGGATGAGGTTCTCAATTCGACTGTATGTTCTTTTCTTTTGTAGGTATGTTTGTTCCGCGGTGTCTTTGCTAATTGTGAACCGATTTTAATGATTATTTTTTTGTTTGAAAGTGTATTCTTTCGAAATGGTCCCATTTAAATTTGGTGAAGATCTGATGAAGAACTTCGGAGATGGACAATGTTACTCCTCAATGACGAACAGTACGCATAATGTGATGATGTGATTATGTTACGAGCAGCGTTTTTAGTGGGTTCAAACATGTTTTAATTAAGGCCAATAAAATGAATAAAATAAAAAACTTTTGAAGAAAAATAAAACGAAGTTCAAAAAACCGAAAAAAGGAATAAAATAATTACCAGATTCCAAATTAACAGTTTCAGACGTCGGTGCTAATCCACGCTTCTGAAACTGTTAATTTGTAAATAGTAATTATTTTATTCCTTTTTTAGGTTTTTTGAAGTCGGTTTTATTTTTGTTAAAAAGTTTTTTATATAATTTATGAAATAGAATACCTACCTACCTAAAAGACTATTGGCTAAATATTCAAACGCTATCTTCTAAGTTGCCGTCAAGTCTCATTGGTGTAGATTCTGTAGCACACTTTGACAGTACTTAACTAGACTAACCGCAATGGGGAAGGCAACGCAAAACGAAAGCAGATGGCAGCACCTCCATACTTAGTTATTTGAACCAATCAGAACCATCATATTCATATGACCAATAACTTCAAATATATTGCAACCAATAAGATCGCACTAGAACAATCGAAAGTGGCGCCATTAGTTCCACAGTTGCCTTCCCCATTGTCACTTTATTTTTCTATTGAAACAGAAAGAGACAAACACCCTTACTTTAGTTTATTCCTGTCAAAGTGCGCAACGAATCCCTATGTTGCTCACTTTGACAGTACTAAACTAAAGTAAGGGTATTTGTCTCTTTCTGTTTCAATAAAAAAAGAAAGTGACAGTTGCGTTTAGTCTAGTTTAGTACTGTCAAAATGTGCTATACAATCGACACCATTGACACTTTAAAGCGGAGTGACAGTGACAGCACAAGACTGAACGGCAACTTAAAATTGAGTAACGTTTGACAATTTTAACAATTACGATCTATGTCTAATTTTGGTCAAATTTAACCATCAAAAAGCAAAGAATCGCTCTACACCACACCGTTTAGAGAGAACCACAAAATCACCCAATCATAAATAAAGTCGAGCAACTAGCATAAACATGTAACAACGTTGGTAATTTATTACTATTTTAATGGTATTTGAAAGGGGCGCGCACCGCACTTATTTGGTTAATTTAACATTTTATTAATATGTTTTCATATTATTATGTGGGTAAATTGCAGCCAATTAATTATGTCAACATTTTTGTTTTACTTTGTACCAGGGGGCTTACTCCGCAAACCGAGCGTTTCAATTTGAAACGAAACAACGACGACCATCAAAGTATTGTCAAACAACGAATTACTAGATGTCAATTAACATTTTTGTGAGTAGGGTGAACGAAAGAAAAAATGTCAAATCGCGGAAATTGAATCGATCGTCGGATCCGAAACACTTTCGTGGTTGGAACACGTGCGATCCGTCAGCCGAAACTTCGTAGTAGGCCCTTGGACGAGGACGGACCGGTCATCAATGTTAAAAACGATAAAGCGTTTATTAGCTGTGGAGTATAATATTGCCGTGGTGTCGTGCCGCGTCACCAGCGGTGTGATTATAATATAGTTCTGCCTCTAAATGGAAGGATACGCATTGCACTATATTTATATAAATTATTTATATTGCACTATATTTATTATGGGTGGAGTCGTTTTACGGCAAAAGGTACAACATGAGAGAATATTGAAATAATAAAAAAGAACAAAATTCTTGCCCCCTTACTAATAAACGCTGCGCTGTATAAAGTTATGTTAAGTTGTCATGGTATGGGCATGTGATGCGGAAGAATGAGGAAAATGGTCGTGAGGAAAGTTTTGAGTATGAATGTGGATCGTTATAAGAGGACATACAGCGCCGACCCCAAATAAGTTGGGATTGGAGCAAGAGGACGATGAAGATGATGATCTAAAAAGTTATGTCATGAATATTGTCAGTATAACTATACATTTTTTTATGAATAAACTTGTCATAACTTGATTCATCATTTATTAGTAAGGGGGTTAGTGCCCAGGAGAATGTTATTGGGTTTCCTCTTCACCTAAGTAATCCATTAATCGCTTATAGACGGGAAGAGCCAATCTCTTATTAATTTCCCTTCATTATTTTTGCGTTTGCTGCACCTGCTTTGATACAAGGTGAATAAAGACCCTTCACGAAGCCGTCAACCATGTAGTCAGACATCAAATTAAGTAACCCTACGCAAAAGTTGTCGCTGGGAAACGACTTTTTTTGGGTGAAAAATTTCGTTTTACTGTAAAGCTCAATGTAACGCACTCAAAACACTGTGCTGATAGATGTAAACGGGTAATGGAGGTATGTCAAGTACATACCTTCAAAACTAGTATTTAAAAAAAAAGTTGTGAATAAGTTGGAACTTTGACCCTATCTAGGAGGTTCCCGGGCATAGTCCAGAACAAAAAAAATATCGCAATGACGTGGAGAATAAGTCTCTTTCGGTTAGGTTAAGGGTCTACTTACACCGTTTATATCATGTTTTATACAATAAATCTATTTTTTACATACAGTATAATTGCATTATTCTAAGCAAAATCATTAAACTATAATAGTCAAATACTTACTTAGAAAATGATAACGTAGAAAGTTCAACTCTAAGGTCACGAACTTATAAGCCCTTATCAATATTTTTACTTCCGATGTATGTTATTTAAACTACTGTTTTAAATATTTCCGTTTGCTATAAAATTATTATGCAAGTTAATATGGACTCGAATTGTGCTGGACCAAATAAAATCAAGAACTTAGATCACAGAGCTCAGTAAGAGATCTTTTTTTGTACTATGATCATGATCAACTTTTTTTTACATGGGAATGTTCTCATATCCCATCCATATACCCTGAGGGGTTCGTGGCTAATTACTAACCACGTGGATCATACGATTTGCGAGGTTAAGTTGCGCTTGCGCGCGTATGCGTGACCGTTCGCTACATATCGAGACCCTTCCGTGCCTCGGAGAATACGTTAAACCGTCGGCCCGGGTGTCATATGAATACCTATGACAGTCCTTACGGGAAGTCCGAAGTCCGAAAGTCTGACAACTATTCTAACGTTAGGATATCGGCATTACTCAGTAACTGGGTTGCGGAGGTATGATGGCAGTCGCTCCGTGTGTAATACTGATATTCAGCCGCATCTAGGTAGACTAGAAGCTGACACCAATATAGTTGGGAAAATGCTAGGCAAAACAGAACATGCTGATGTATACCCTCCACCGGGTAAGGCGGAAGGTTATACCAGACTGGTACTGGCTAAAACCACCCCGGTGTTCCTCCAAAGATGGTTTATGGCCATGGGATCCGCTAGTGCATTCACCGCAAGCAATAATCATTGCCAACCTAAGAAAAGCTTATATTCATGTTCATATCCTCTTGACGCAGTCATAACGGGCAGATATTTACGACTTCATAGAACTATTACGAGGACGATTTAGAAAAATATTGTGAGATTTATTGCCGTGTGACCAACGATAGATTAAACATTCATATACTCGGCGTTGATAGCTCTAGTACAACTATTATTGCAGATTATTGCTCGGTTCCTATGAACAAATACGAATCGTTTTGCTCACCAATGGTAGTATTTATTATTGCCACACGAGGCATATAAAAATACTAGTAAGCTAGTGACTGCATTGCTGGTTTAGTGTTCGTAAGCGTGACTGCTGAGCATGGCGTCCTAGGTACGATCTCCAGGTCGGGCAAAGTGTTATTGGGTTTTTTCATTAGGAATTTCTCAGTAGCAGATCGAAGTCTAGGTTTGTGCCCGGTTAATGGCAATAGGTTCACCCCATATTAAATGGGACTTAAACATAACTGGCGAAACGAGGGTGTACGAAAACACCTCTGCCGATTCCTTCGGGGAATACAAGGCGTGATGTTATGTAATGTTTATTTTAGGAAGCTAATTTTACTTGTTATACCTACTTCCGCATCGGAGGTTCTACTATGCAAAGCTATGAGGTCTTCGCTTCATTATTGGTAAAGATCCAATAGTATCAATTTTAACCAATAACACTCGGTTAATTATAGAAATCGACCATAAGTGATTTTTAAATCCACATAAAACGCCCTTCTTGGCTACGAGGCACTATTGTTAGGTAACTTGCATTAATTGCACTTCCACCCACAGACATGCCGTTGTTTAGTAGTCACCGTCAACTGAGACACAATTAGTCATATTAAAATGGGATTAACACTTTCTCGGCGTCACAAAGATCTGCTTAGTCGCCGCTGAAGATTAACATAACCAGTTCTATCGGAACCGTGAAATGTGGTTCATTGTTTGTGAATTAGAGGGAGGCGAACTTTTGTGTGGGTCTTGGTATAGTGGTTTTTTTTCTTGATAGTGTTACAATTAAGCCAGCCCGCAGTCGGTAAACTCAGAGTTTAATCGAATGAGTTATGCTTCGTTTCTTCACGAATGCAGTTATCATTGTTAACAAGAGTTTCTGGGCAACCTTTATTAATGAAAATGTTTGGCGTCACCACCCCACCATTAAGTTGTCTTATCGACATTAAAACTCTAAATTGTCCGTTACGAATTGTATGGTGTTTGTGAAACAATGGAAGAAATTATGGCGTTAGCTGAACGCGAAATTGTTGGAGCGTAGACCTTGATTATGATTATTACGAAATTCTAACAGTTTTAAACTTATTCAAGATATTGTTATGTTGTTTAAAATTAAGCTAAATATGTGGTTCCGCGAAAGACTAGTCAACTCCTCACTTACCGTGGATCTTATTCTTCTTTTCGTGTAGTTAGTGACTAACATGGTGTCAGAGTTTGTGCCGCCCATGGGCTCCATGGACTTCACATGTCGTCGAGAAATATCTCTCAGGCATTTCCTCAAGATGTTTTCCTTCATCGTTTTTAAGCACCTGATAATTTTACAATACGCACATGAATCCGAAAAGTCAGAGGTACGTGCCTTGGTTTCGAACTCGAGACCTATGACTTGGCAGTCCGACGGTTACATCATTAGGTTATCACTGCCGTTTTACTTCCCGTGGATAATGCAGCGAGACTTAGCCAGTCAGTATTTAGCCAGCACTGACCTCATCATCATCTTCCTGCCCTGATCCCAAGTTACTTGGTGTCGGCGCAATATGTTTTTCTCTTCCACTCTTCCCTGTTAGCCGTCTCATTATCACTTACTCCCTTATTTTTCATATCCTCCCTCACACAATCCATCCATCTTTTCTTAGGTCTCCCTCTCCCCTTCCATCCATCAACATTCATATTCATCACTCTCTTAGTCACATGTGTTTCATCCCTCCTTATCACATGTCCATACAAAGACAAACGCTTCCCTTTCAACTTTTCTGTCACTGGTGCCACTTTCAAACTCCCTCTAATATACTTATTTCTTTCTTATATTCTTTCTTATTTCTTAGCCAGCACTGACCTCATACTAGACATATAGATTTCTCTGAGGCTTCCAACAATCTTATTAAAAAATATTACAGCAAACAATAAATTGCAATTACATCAATACATACGATACCTAATCAGGAAAACCAACAATGACATAACATTGAAACACAATTTGAAACATAATACATTTCCAATTCACTTAGCTGAACGGAGTCCTAAATTAAGTTACACTGAGATAAGACAAGCAGTATCAACTTGAATTATTACGTTGTTACAATTTGATACTCATTGCGGTGCCGTATCAGTAGTAACTTGCTCCTTTTGTTGATCTTTATCTTGTATCACAAGGATTTCTTCATGCCAAGATGGTTTAATTTAATATAGATGTATTATATTACTTCAAAGTTCCGTATCAAAGAGCCTTGTCTATTGCTTATTTTTTTAAAGAACCTTTTTGTCATGAATTATATATTGATGATCTGCAAATCTTCTGGCTTTGACAAGTATCGTAATAGGGTATCGGGTAAAAAGCACGGTACATCCACCTTCACGTAATCAGCTCATTACTGTTCTACTGTTGAGCACGGACTTCTCTTTGGAATGAGAAGGGTTACGGCCCTAGTTCACGACTACACACTTCGAAAACTTTTTTTTGAGCCCTCTCCGATGTCCTGATATCGTTACGATGTTTTCATTCACTAACAACACAAGCGATAGTAAAATTCGGATCCGCATATCAATTCACAAAGTCAGGGTTGCGGGACGGGTTTGACCTCAGAACCTCATGCATAGGAGGCAAGTGTTCAACTATATATTCGCTATAATTTCTACTAGGCTTGCAAATTCAGCTTCCGCAAATTTGAATGCCACGTGATTGCAGTGCACCTTGCTACTCCACCAGGTTTTTGCTGATGACCGACTTCTGACTTGACGGAAATCCAAGTTTCTAGCCTAAATACGACGGTCGGCCGTCCCTGGTACGAGAGAGCTTTCTTTGCGGTCGCGGAATCACTTGCGCAGCGTGGTGCGGTAAACAACTTCGCAATCTGACCCTGATATCGATCTGTAAATAAATTGCAATTTCCTTTTGTTACAGATCTTGCAGAGGAGTGTGATAGGGATGTATATGTCTAGCCTTTTCCCAACTATGTTGGGATCAGCTTCCAGTCTAACCAGATGCGGCTGAATACCAGTATTTTATACGAAGCGACTGCCATCAGAACTCCGCAACCCAGTTACCTACTGGGCAATGCCGATACTCTAAGGTTAGACCAGTTGTCAGACTTTCGGGTTTCTGACTATCTGTAACGATTGTCATAGATATTCGGATGCCACCCGGGACCGACTGTTGAACTTGCCCTCCGAGGCACGGAGGAGTCTCGATATGAAACGAACGGTCACCCATCGTCGGACTGACCGCGGTAAGCGCAGCTTAACCCCGTAAATCGTATAGAATAGAATAGAATATACTTTATTGTACACCAAAATTGTAACACAGCTCCTAAACAATAACAAACATTAAAGGGTACAATGGCGGTCTTATCGCTGATAGCGATATCTACCAGACAACCTTTGGATGAACAGGAAGTCAATGAATAAGATAGAGGGGGTCGTCCATGGTGTACTGCTGCAAAATATATACTACACACCATACATAGACATAATACTTACACATATATAGTATATATATAAATATTGTAATATATATATATGATATATAATTATGTGATAGGGAAAACAAGGTAGATTGATGATGAGGTACTAATTTATGAGGAATTAGAAACGTGTTGAGAAGAAATGATCTTTAACTAATTTTTTAAAAGAATCCAGTGACTGAGCTTGTCTTACTGACATCGGCAACGCATTCCACAAGCGTACAGCTTGGACTGTGAACGATTTGTCATAGAATTTTGTAGAATGCGAGGGCATCGAAAGTCTCTTCCGATGATCTTAAGTCTCTAGTATGAGTGCCATGAAGGAACTTAAAATGTTCTTTGAGATAAGGGGGATTGCAGGGATGAACAGAATACTGTAAAGCAATGATAATATATGAGCATTCCGGCGAAGGCGGATTGGCAGCCACTTGAGCTTAACGCGAAATTCGGAAACATGATCATATTTGCGTAAACCAAATATGAATCTGATGCAAAAGTTTTGGAGTCGCTCAAGCTTATCTAGCTGCACTTCAGTAAGATCAGGATATCTGACATCGGCATAATCAAGGATTGGGAGAAGAAGGGATTGGGCGAGCGCAGTTTTAGTGGCAGTTGGCATGATATTGCGCAATCTCCGTAAAGACCCCGCTGACGCAAACAATTTGCGGCTTACTTGTTGCAACTGAGGATGCCAAGAGAAGTTTTTGTCTATATAGATACCCAGGTCTTTCACTGAGTCACTATAAGGGTTGATGATCCACACGGTTGCTAATTAGTCAGGAGCCTCTCTGGAAGAGGGTGATATGGTGATGTACGTAATTGTATAGTGTATAACATTAACTTTGCAAGGTCAAACCCACAATTAGCCAGAATTTCTTTCACTATTATCTAAATATACCTGTTTCTTCCGTTCCCAGTTTAGCTTAGAAACAGTGTACCATCGTTCAGTAGTTCAATAAACGTTAATTTTAGCAGTCCACTTCAGTTTTACAGTGTGTACACAACTTACACGCTCCCACATTAACGCGTATATTTACATTATCTATTTGGTTTTCTTTTATCGCTAAATTATGGTTTACTCGTAAAATTGTACTGAGAAATGTGAAATTCTTTCAATTATTTGTTTGAAATAAAAGTCTGTAGAGACAGCCATTTCCGGTAGTCATTATCTGTTTATCATGTTCTCCTTGTTATTGAAGGTCGTAAGTTTAATTATCACTAGCTGTGTCCACATCCACTGCTGAATACATACATTATACACACGTTTGGTGCAGCGGCTGTGCGATTGGCTTCTGCGCTACGGGTCGTAGGTTCGATTCCCGCACGGAACAAATATTTGTATGGCTTACAGATAGTTGTTCCGGGTCTGAATGTTTGTGAGTGTGAAAATTTGTGTCTGTAAACGCACCCACGATACAGGAGAAATCCCAGTGTGGGGCAACGTTTTTTCTATAACAAAAAAAAAAAACAAACATACATACATTTTCGCAGTTTTGTCAGTTCGTTTCCGGAAATCAGGAAAGAGTTTTTTTTAATCTACGAAAGCAGTATTTCTTACTTTTAAAAATAAAATGAAGGGCCGTCTAAGAAATATTTCTTATTTTGAATATTTAAAGTACTTTCCCTCCATGGTCACTTGATATGAGATAATAATTATGTTCTTTATTAACTCTTGCAAGACTAAGAAAACATGGGCCTGCATATTTTTATCCAAAGTCCATAAAGCATTTATTTGCATGCATTTGCGTAAGTATTAATAACAGATACTTACTCCCACAATAATTTTCTATGACAGCAGAGTATTAAATATTCTGAACACCATAATACCTCATTGAAATCGACACCGACTCAAACATCGATCATTTTCAAACTCAGAACATTACGCATAAACACTAGAGATTGAAATACTGACCATTTATCTACTAGACAACTATTAAAGCTGACTGTCACAACTCTTTACCCACAATGGCTTGTCGATTTAATCGGAACGGCTGAATATATCGATTAAAGATCGTATGGTCGATGGTACCCTTATTGTACTGTCCTCACCCCTATCATTGGAGACTGCTAAACTATGCCGCGATGTAGATCGAACAAAAGGTTCTATAACACGCTTGTCTGAGGCGACATTATCCTATCGAGAGATTGTATTCAGATAAACGTATCGGTCTTGCTTCAAGTTTGTATTGCTTTATATTTGACTATAAGTCGTTCGCCCACGTAAATGTAGACCGAGTTTAGAGACATAAACTTTCTTTTGCAGTTTGACACGTGAAAGGGAAAACTCATCAAAATTGGCTATAACATTGGGTAAACGGCGGTCTTGTTTGTATATTTTCATCTATCTATTCAGGCAACATCAAGTAATGATACCTTACGATATTAAAGATGGAACAACACAATTTAAAAAAAATCTTAACAAAACTACTGGTCGAAAAATTCTATTATTTTGTCAGTGATTTTTTAAAACGTTAACTCGTTATTTAGTAGGCGAGCTTATTGCCATCGACTGCGCAAAAATCCAAACTCTGCGCTGCTACTAAGGAATTCCACACAGAAAAACCCAATAACACTGCCCCACCTGAGGATCGAACCCAGAACCTCACAATCAGCAGTCGCGCTTATCACCAACGAGGCAGTTTTGACCTATAAAAAATATTAAACAAAGCTTGAGCAGTAAACCGAAGTTTACGTTAACCGCTATGCAAGACAGAATCTATGCATACATAAACTCAGTACTTTACGATACGAATTATTCTAACCATAACCATACTCCTATGCCCTGGGGCTAGTATTTCCCCAGCTTCGACACCTCACTGAACATGGAGCATGATTTGTATGATTAGCTGATCGTATCACTGAGTGATTGTCGTGTGTCTGACACGCGTCCAGACCGTCTACTATCGGGTCTGCGATCGTAGGAGGAGAGAACGGGATTACTTGAGTTAGCACGTATCATGTATGTTGATGGACAATGTTACAAAATATTGTAAGACATTTTAAAAGAGTAACGGTGCAGTTTCTTGCCCATTCTTCTCCATACGAAATTACCTTTTGGAAGGGATAAATGTTAATTAACTGTTATAACAACATTGTTAACTAGGTACTAACAAACAGTACGGTTCGTAAACAATAGATTAGAACAATGTGTAGAACAATAAGAGGATGCAATAATATAGCAATACAAATAACAAAACATGAAAAGCGACTGGAATCATTTTTTTTTTGTAATTTTTTACGTTCAAAAGTGCTTTTTTATGTGTCTAATTGAAATAAATACTTTTACTTTGATGTAAAATGGAAGTTTTTTTTTTGAACTTGACTGTAAATGACTCTTAATGTTAACTCTTTGAGTTAGATTACTCTATGTTTAAATTATAATGACAATGAAAAACTGAACAAAATAAAATAACTTTACTTTTTTTAAATAACATGACATGACGCCTGTATTCCCTGAAGGGATGGGCAGAGGTGTACAGTAACACCCTCATTTTGCCGTTATGTTTAAGTCCTATGAAATGGGTGGCGAGCCTATTGCTGTCAACCGGGCACAAATCCAAACTGCGGGCTGCTTCTGAGGAGTTTCACACGAAAAAACCCAATAACACTTTGCCCGACCCGGGGATCGAACCCAGGACCTCACGATCAGTAGTCGCGTTTGCCATCACTAGACCAACGAACCAGTTTTTTTTTAATCTGCCCCATTTATCATAAATATTCTATAAACGTTTTTGTATCGCTGTTTTATTGTGTTAAAATGGCTAACAGGTGAGACTTCTCAAGCGTTAATGGATACCAATCTATTATTATGAATCTATAGCATCAAAACAGTTTTGATATAACACATATTAATAGGTAAGTTCCTTCTTCGTTTATGTTTGATGTTACCCAAATCTCCTAACACAGCCACACAATAACGTAACATTCACAGTAATTAAGAGGAAATGCGGTCGGCATTTAGTCCATACAAACGTATTCCTCAGTTTCCTCCTTGGATAATGTCACTAGAGCAAAAATTTTTTACCATAATTATTATATATATCTACCACCACTATGTCCCTATGTTTTGTTTTTGTCAATAAATTAATTATTAAAAGAACTAGAAACGTTTAAACTTTACAAAAATCAACCGGTTTTACCACCGTTTTCAAACCCCTGGTAAACAAATTTGACTAACATAAAAAAATTAAGAAAAACATACAGACATAACCAAAGTCTTTCTTAAATTATTACTGAAAAAAATCTTAAAATAGGTCCAGATTTGAAGAAGGAAACAGGGGAATACGAACGTACGATTTCGCTAATATTGCACAGGAGAAATCAGTCCGAGATGCAGGTGTCTCTCGCGCTCAATTGGGAAGGTTTGCGGGAGGGGTGGGACGGAAATTAGGTCGCAAAAACCTATTCAATTTTTTTTTGCAGCCCGTGTTTCCTCTTTGCTTTTCAGATGCGAACATGGTCAAAATAATTTTCTCTCAACCAAATTCGAAAAGGAAACATAATTAAGCATTCATTTTATTAATTACCTACTCCTTAGTTCCCCCCCACAGCTGAAAAGCTAATTTGTTTACAATAAATTCAGGCTGTCTCCTTGTTTAAGGACTCACTATATATTTTAACCTTGAGGGAGTGGGGCATCTGGGGCATTATCTCCTAATGTACTTATTATAAATCTGTTTATCTGACCATAAATCTTTTTAGTTTTTATCTAAGAGCCCGTTTACACAGCGGATCCGTTTTAACGAACCGTCGGTACTGGGTGTGTTGTTCATATCTGTACCGACGGAACAGTTAATCAAATGGCAGCTGCGTTGCACCTGGCAGGCAGGATACGATAAAAATATTGGATCCAGTATTTTTTACTGGATTCGGAATACTGTCATGTATTCGCTCACTTAACTACAGACGCCATCACCAAAATAAAAACGGGTCCTGTAAACAGTTTCTGTGTGAAGTAGCTGTAACTCTAGTATGTGTGATCTTTTTGCTTTATTAGGGTGATAACTGAATAGCCTCGTTGTAGTGTGATAAATATATCATGATATAGAACTACCATTGAATTATTATAAAAAAATACATTATTTGATTTCTGACCTATTTAAATGCAACTCGTAAATCGCATGTTCAACTCAATTGTTTAGTAAATAAGGATGAGTCTCGTGTGTTTTTTTTTGTAGCCAATGGTGGTTTTTACTCCCTATAAATCGTCTGATGATGTATCTATAGGGTTCCGGAAGTGCAGATGGTGTGGACTTTTGTGTGAATTCAATGAATGGACAAATGGTGAGCATTAATGAAATTGTTTTGTTCACAACTGCTACTCAGAACAGCTTTATTTTGACTGGATACTGTCACTACACTTAGCATTGTTGTCGGGGTAAGATATTGTTATTGGGCTGTTATTTATTAGTCGTTTACGTTGCCGTTTTATATCGGGCACGCATAGTTCAAACCTTACGAAGTGACAATAAATTTAACCTAAATTGAATAGTAATAGAAATCTATCGCACTTGTAATTGGTATTCATGTACCTACAGTTCTGTTGTACAGTGACGTAGTGTTATGAAAACTGGAAATGTTTTACAACTGTTTTTGATTTGGTAATTTAAAAAAAATGCATTTTATGAAAAGTAAGAGGTACCGGTAGGTTAACCGATACCTTGATTTCTGAGTTTGTTTCGGCTTTTCTTTTCAGAGCTAGTCAGATAGGAAATGCCGGCGTCATCTAATTAAAAAAAAATTACATTGACTTGTAAAAGTGTCTGTAGCAGATTTATTTATAGAAAAAAAATCATTTATCTTGTTCTGATCGATACAGACAAAATCTGACCGTAATTTCATCTTTTTACTAATTTTCTTTCACTAAATATGGAAAATAGAACTTTCTTCATCACAAATTATCTAAACAAACACTTCATTAAGTGATCGTGTCTATGCCGGTCGCCTAGAGCTGTCCCGTGGAATGTACAACATTGTCAACATTGTCTTGATCCAATGTCTGAGGGGTCAAACCGCGGCGGCCTGCGGTCGCGATGAATCGGGCGCACGCTATTTATAGACCAGATAGGAATGAGGCGACAACCAATTGATTGGAAATTGGCGAAAATTTAAATTTTGTTTTGTAAATTATATATTTTTGTGGAAACTGAACGAATGTACAATGATGGTTGGAAATAAATGAAGATTGCTGCCGTAAGATACCATTACAATAAAAGCAAAAAATAAACATAACAAATCTTCACGCCTTATATTCACCGAAGGGTTCAGCAGAGGTGTTTATAGTACAAGCTCGGTTCGCCAGTTATTTTTAAGTCACATGTAATAGGGGGCGAGTCTGTTGCCATTTAGCGGGAACAAATCCAGACTCCAGGCTGCTACTTATTGAGAAATAAAAATAAACAAATGTATATTTAGATTATTTACCGCAAAATGTGATATTTAATAAGTTGAGCAGCAAATATTAAATCAACACATACAATTTTGAATGGAAAACAACAAGGTAATTAATAGACTTATTAATTGTTGGCTTAGGTAATAAGTAACCAGATACAACTTGATTTATTAGTCTACTAAATTAATGATAAAATTTAACAATCACGGGACAAGAGCGGAGACCCCATAAAATTTTCCGTTTAATTATTTTAATTACCAAATATGTACTCTCATTTATATTCATCTATTGAAATAGACTTCGTTCAACAGATTCCCGAATGGCGTCTCGAACAGTGTTACCATTTTGCCAATTAAGCGAATCAGTGTTCCGATCATCATCGTCGCAAATAGCATTTCTCATAGATAGCAGTAAATTATCTAAGGCCATTATTCGCATTATCATTGACTAGGAACACATTATGACTTCACACGCGCCTTGTTTTGGATAGACAGCAATGCCGCTAGTCCCATCTTTACCATCATTATTCAACTTCATAATAGGGCATATAAGTTTTCTTACATCTAAAATGTTTATTTCGTCTTTTTTGTCAAAAGTCAAACTCAGTTATTATAAATAATCATAAATAAAGCATCAGTACCGTATCTCCTGTAGGAAAAAAGGTTCTACGAATAAAATTACGTGATAAAATGGTTATTTGTTTTTCACAAAAGGTGATAGGCTATCAGCAGTGATAGCCTAGTGATGTGACCGTTGGACTGCCAAGTCATAGGTCTCAAGTTCAAACCCAAGGCTCGCACCTCTGACTTTTCGGATTCATGTGCGTATTATGTAATTATCACTTGCTTAAAAACGGTGAAGGAAAACATCGTGAGGAAACCGGCATGCCTGAGAGATATTTCTCGACGGCACGTGAAGCCAAGTCAGAGGCCCATGGGCGGCATAAACTCTGACACCAGGTTAGTCAGTTACCACACGAAAAGAAGAAGACGACCACAAAAGGTTGTAAAGTTTTCCAACTGTAAGCTTCTCAAAATTGAACTTTCCAATCGCACAAACTTCATGAACATCAGACCTTTGGTTCTCGAGATTAGCGGCAACTTACAGACGGACAGTATTTCACAGTGATTTGGTTAGCACGTCTCCAATGATAGTCGGTCGCAAGGCGCCGAGCGCATAAATTGTTTAAGAAAACAGACCGCCCACAGCTTCGCAAATACATTGGCAGTTAAAATGACGCTCAGGGAAACTGTTTGTATTAAACCGATACTAAAGTTTTATTGACAATCCTTGAAAACTTTACGCTGTTGAAGATTGAGAGCCAAAATTAATACTTGCGTTTCTAGAATCAGGAATAGGCCAGTTACGGCCAAAAAATAAACGATGTAAGAGATACCAGATAAAAATAACGTTTTAATTGAATATTCTGTTGAGCCGCCAAATATTTCTATCCCCCATGCATTACCTATTCATCAGTAATGCTTGTGTTACCTTTGCGTCCAGAGGCGGACTAGCAGACTTCGCCGCCCTAAGCAGAGTAGTACCGTCGCGGTGCATGCTTTTGCGAATTCCGCGACCCCTGCCGAACGGTCAGGAGGTGGAACACCGTTGGTTTTTAGCCGGTAAGAGTCCGGCAGACCCCCTTGCCTTCCTCGGGGACATCTACGAGGATTATCCAACGACAAAAAAAATAGGCCTTGTCGTACTAGCAGCCCCTTCTCGGCTCCATTACTGAACGAAGATAAAAAAAAACTCGCGATTGGCCGCTTCTAATATCTCGGACCAGGCCTGAACCTAGTTGGACTTATGGAAAGTCCTCCTTTGTTTGTGTCTCAAAATCATCTCAAAACTTCCAGAAATGTTTAGTTAGCCACGATTCCCTTCTGAGTATAATCTTAAGCACCCAACACCCAATATAGGATGTAGAGTGTTGCCTACCGTATTGCAATTAATTTACCATATCAAACGATTGTGATTGCTCCTGTCCGTTTTGTTTATGATGCGGCACAATCAAAGACGTAGATAAGATACCAAATCGTGTACTTAAATGAGCTTAATTAATCGATTTCCACTTAAAATAAGATTACATTGAGAACTGTGGCATATTGTTTCACAATGATCGAGTCTTATCGATCACTATCGGAGAATTTGCATTGATTTTAGATATAATCGATGTATTCATCGATGTCGTCGGTTTTATCAAAGAAAAGATCGGAGGTCGTTAATTAATTACTTAAGAAACTGTTCATTGCTTAAAAGACTATCATTGTGAGTAAAAGTTGAAAATTGAATCGAGTTCTATACGCCTCTGTCTCTGGTTATGTGTTATCGTTGTCTCTTTTGGTTTATGTATTTGGGATATATCTTCTTTATGCATTTAATTACCTATTGCATTAAAATAATAATCTACTTAAACTTCGGTTTATTCAAAATATTTTTGACAACAAAACTTGGTATAACATAAGAGGTGTTTTTGGTACACCCTCGTTTCACCAATTATGTTTAAGTCCCATATAATAGGGGGCGAGCCTACTGCCATTAACCGGGCCCAAATTAAGACTCCGGGCTATTACTGAGAAATACCTATTGGAAAAACACAATAACACTTAGCCCGACCTGTGGCTCGAACCCAGGACCCCATGTTCAGCAGTCGCGTTTGCGACCACTAGACTACTAAGGCATGGCTAGACAAGGCATGGCATATGTAGATACATAACTTCACAAGAAAATAGCATAACGATACAAAAGGTTTGACAATATAATTATTATCTGTGTTGATACAACTTAAACCTTCTAACGTTATCAGCAAGAGATTTGATATCGCCTATAGCAGTAATTATAATATCGCTTTATAATAGCTAGCAAATACATTCTCGTGGCTTCCAATTTTATTGACCCTTGAGCATTTTGCTATAGCAATAGTCGCCCTATAACCAAAAGCTTCTAATATAAGCTTTGGCGACACGTTTGGTGCAGTGGTTGAGCGATTAGCTCCTGCGCTACGAGTCGTGGGTTCGATTCCCGCACGGGACAAATATTTGTATGGCCTACAGATAGTTGTTCCGGGTCTGGGCGTTTGTGCATGTGAAGATTTGTGTCTGTAAACGCACCCACGATACAGGAGAAATCCTAGTGTGGTACAATGTTTTTTGAAATAAATAAAATAAAATGTCATTCTTCTTCTTCTTTCGTGTCGACCCGAGCTATTTTAGAATAGCTAATAGCGTGGTGAAAAGAATTAGCCAGTCAGTGAAGTTGGTAGCAGGGCTGAATGTAGAGGGTGCGCAGGACGTACTTAAGATCGTCATACGTGAAGGCTTTTTTCAACCAATAAATTTTATTGTCTCTTCGAGCTTCAGACATTGCTTATGTACTTAGAAATTTATTTAAAAAAAAATGGTAGAAGTATAATGAATTTTTTTTACGCGTCATTCCTCGCTTAGACTTGCAGCAGGTGTGTCCACAGTTTAAAAGTCGGTTGCACAAGTCAACTTGCATAATTAAACTTGCAAGTAGATTTTGCGCTTAACGACATTTCTGCTATGTATAGAATATTGTTCTTTTCATTTCAGGATCATAATGGAATTCTGGGGTGCATTAAAAGAGCTTCCACGAATGACGATAAGAACGTCCAGTGCACCCTGGGCAGTCAGCCCCGCTACCATCCTTGCTGACTGGCTAATCTTTTCACCACGCTATGAGCAATTCTCAAATAGGTCGAGCCGAAACGAGAGAAAAGAAGAAAAAATGGGAATCTAATACACTATTAAATAACAAATATTTCATCCTATTGTTATGCATAGCCTTATGAATTTATCTTCATGATTCGTCTTTCATTTCAAACTAAAGACAGGTTCGCCTTGTCAACGAAACACGGCTATCGACGGGCTCGTAAAATATTATTTTAAAACATATCTAAGGTTTTCTCCGAATAGACAATGAACAATGTGCACGACCGCCCCGAGCGGAGCGAACAATAGTCTGCTCTTAGCTTTATACGATATTGAGTTAGATCTACACAACGGGACAATTTATGTAGATATCTAGATTTGTTATTTATGATGTGGAAGACCCATTGGTGTAGCGGTCGCTAAAGCGGCTGTTAAGTGAGAGGACTATGGTTCGATCTAGGTTCAGCCAAAGTGATACATATTTTTTTATAAGAAATTCTCTGTAGAGCCGTACGGGGTTTGAAGCTGTGTCAGGTAAATCTGAATAGGCTTACCACCCACTCATTACATGGGTCTTAATATACTAGCCAAATGGAACGACGACCGGAAGCCTGAAAAACGTAGCCGGGGTAGACTAGATCCAGAAGGCGGACGACCAAGTGTCGTGGCGTAACTTAGGAGAGGCCTATGTCCAGCAGTGAACTGCGATAGGCTGAGTTGATGGAATATACCGTTATACCGTTATGAGGTTGTTTAACAAATACACCTCTGGCCTCTCCATCGGGTTATACATACTACACGAGCTATATTACGGTTAGGTAAGTGATAGGCAATATGTTACGGAAACTTAGAACTTCCTGTAAAATAACTACTTACATCTATCATATTATTATAAATCTAACTTAGAAACAATTTATGAAGACATCTAGATTTGTTTATAGTCATAAAGGAGTTTTGAAGCGAATGCGGCCGCGTGGTATATAACTTTGTTAGGGCAAGACGGAAAATCGTGACCGTAGTGCAAACAGCGGAGTCGAATTCTACCGAATTGTGGTTAAAATACCCCTGGGTTGAGCCACATTTCACCAATTTTCACGGATTTGAAGAAATATGAAATGTGTCAATAACTTTATCTTTACATAGTATACCTATAACAAAGTCGCTCCCGCTGTCTGTACTCTTAGATCTTTTAAACTACGCAACGGATTTTAATGCATTTTCAGCAATAGATAGAGTGATTCAAGAGGAAGGTTTATATGCCCCATATTAGTATCTACATTGCACCCGTGCGAAGCCGGGGCAGGCCGCTAGTTTATTATAACTTACTATTTCTAAATATTGAACATAATTAGAATACAAATAAAAGGAAGAAATAAAAATATACTTTAACAATAACTACATAAAGGTAACTTTAATGGATTGGCTCGGGAACTATTTTCGATACATTGTTTAACTATGGGCAGTTCTAATGTGTGACCTCCACCCTAGAGAAGACTTCTTAGGACTCTTTATGGCCAAATACTAAACGCTACTCAATTTTAAGTTAGAGTGCGCGCAAGATAACTCTGCGCGCGGCCAAAATCGGAACTACTCATGGTCCGCCATAGTGTTGCCGTTTTATTAACTTTGTCACTAGATCTACCTGATTTTAGGAATAAAAGAAAATATAATAATAAAGATTATAATAGACATCATCAGACGATAATAATCATAATGCATTCTTATTCACGGCACATTTATAAGCTTAGTTCTTTTCCTTTGCAAATTACGTAAAAATACTAATTAATTTAATTGATAGGTAGTAAATTTAAAAACGTAGATAACTTAGCTCAATGAAAATATAATAAACCGCAAGAGGGCTGCCCAATTTTAATGCTCACGAATATACTACTTTTCCTTGAAAAGTAGGACTTTGTATTTTTGCGATCATGGCATCATTTAGCACGCCCTCCGTCGCGCGCAGACTTATCTTGCGCGCACTCTACCGTTAATTTCGTGCTGTCACTGTCACTTCATCTTAGAGTGACAGTGGTGCCGATTCTCTTGTTCACCAACTAAAATGAGAGAATTGCTATCTTTTACTAACAGGCAGCACGAGAAAAGGACGGTGATAGATAAGAACTAAGTTAGAGATGTCAAACTAGTTCACGCCAGTGACAGCACAAAATTTAACGGCAACTTATTATTAAGTAGTGTTTGAGTATTTAGCCATTACCAACATTAAACCATCACGGTGTTCCTCCGAAGGGGATTCGCTTACCATAAAAATTAAGTCAATAATAATTTATCTTCTATCAACCATCCTACGCAGGTTATTAAGTGCTTGCAACAGGTAACATGTTTACAGGCGCCATCTTTGACCCAGCGATTTATCTTCACGACATATTGCAACCTTTACACCCTACGACATACGTTACGTTGTACGGAACGCGACTCAAGGTATGTACATTACCTATGGTAAATTATACTAGCTTCGATTCTGTTGAGCATCAACTAAAGTAATCTAAATAGCTTAGTGTCCGACTGAAGGTCGATTTCTGACCGAAGACGAAGCCGAATAATCGGCTATCGCCTAAACTTGCCGCCGAAACCGAAGGTTTAAAACCCGAAATTTAGTTCGAGATTGGCTAAAAGTGAAAAAAAAAACTTTTTTTTTTTAAGTTTATGTTGACTGTATATAAACAACTTAACGAGATGATTAGAATTACCTTGCAACTTGACAAAAATAATAACACTTCGAAATAATGGCAGTCATAATACTTATTTACATAACATAACATCACGCCTGTATTCCCCGAAGGGTTGGGCAGAGGTGTATAGTAACACCCTCATTTCGCCGTTATGTGTAAGTCCCATGTGTAATAAGGGGCGAGCCTATTGCCATCAACTGGGCACAACTCCAAACTCTGGGCTACTACTGAGGAATTCCACACGGAAAAACCCAATAGCACTTTGTCCGACCTGGGGATCGAATCCATCAGGACCTCATGATCAGCAGTCGCGCTTGCCACCACTAGAACAAGGAGGCAGTCATATTTATTTACTTAAAAGTGATTTAACAATCACAATCAGTGTCAATTTTTCTCGACTAGTGTGTAACTAGACTAGCAAATTACATCGCGCAATGTGCATTCGTAACAGTTCGTTCAATTTCAGCGCTTGCTAGAAACCTTCGGCTTCGGCCAAAACTTCGGCCCATTTTAGCCGAAGCCGAAGTCGAAGGTTCGATCGAACACTAAAATTGCTATATTTTACTTACAAGAAAAAGATACAATAAAGTAAAAATATTTCAATTAGGTTGAACTATTTACAAACAGCTTTCGTCCTAAATGGCAAGCGGTCGCATGATTATGCGATGCGACCGCACGAATGCTCAATCAAATGTCTTAAATATAATATCAATAAATTATTTAGTCTTCTTCTTCTTCCTGCCCTTATCCCACAATATGTTGGATCGGTACAACGTGTATTTCATAAATCCATGTTGTTAGAAGTTTGGCTTATTGTTTTATGACCGGTCGCCTGCCTGACATCAGCTTTCCTTGGGAATACTCGTTGCGCCGTCGCGCAGGTGACCCAATCTGCTTGCTGATATTATGCACTGTCCCAAAATGATATGCTTGTCAATCTTATTACCGACAACTAAGCAAACTATGTTCTTCTTGGTGGAGTATCAAATTATTTAGTGTTCCTCGTAAAAATTCCATTGTATCTAACACCTTAAAATAGTTATGCCGTTTAAAAACTGCTGGTTTTAAAATGTAAACTATGTACATACATATTTCGAGAGCTCTCATTTTCTTCAATCTAAAATGTTAGTTTAATTTAGTCGGTGTTTAAGAGAATCAGAGCCGTGGGTGCCAATTCTCTTGTTAACTAACTAAACTAAAATAAGAGAATTGCTATCTTTTATTAACAGACGGCGCGAAAAAAGGACTATGATAGATAAGAACTAAGTTAGAGATGTCAAACTGGTTTACACCTTAAACTTTACCGTGTTTTTAGATGACATTCTGACGTGTCGCTTAAATATGTAGGTAAGTATGGAAATTTTTGTTGAACTAAATTTAACAGCTCTTATTTACGTCCATCTCTTTCTTATTTTATCAGAGTGATAGAGATGGCAGTACCTATCCTAGATTGAGCGCGTGCACATCAGAATCGGCTCCATTGTATTTATGTCTCACAAGATGATAAAAACATGGGCGAAGCATACGCCCATAGTATTAAGAGAATAGCAACTGTTATTGCCTTTGTAAAAGCGACAGTATGAAAGTAAGTAGGTAATGTCGACCGGTTAGCTGGAATAACGTAATTATGTACTACGTGACATTGCATGTTAGTGTCAACTGCATGCAGTACTATTGATTTTCTAGTTGTGGTACAACCTGCTATTGGTTGATGTGTTGCTGTATACAAGGTTAGTCGGAAAGGGGGTACTAAGCCGCGAACCACCTAAACTATCACTGATGATTATTTTAACGCAAGTGTTAAAATTTCAAAATTCGATAAATTTTATTTGCACGCAAAAAGATTTTTATTTTAGATTTTTCCAAAAATTATCAGATCTGCTTTAGTTACGAATAAAGAAAATTAAATTTCTAATCCGTGACCCCAAATATGACCTAAATTGTAAAAACAGCTGATTATAGCTATGGACAGATAGATTTTAGCATATCTTTAACGAAATCTTTGAAAAGCTATTTCTCTTAAACTATCGAGTTTTGGGGAAAGTTGTAGAACAAAAGTTATCCCTTATTATGTGTACTTTAATACCCTTTTGGCTTAGTACCCCCTTTCCGACTAACCTTGTATAATTGCTGTAGTAATGTAGAGAAACAGAGGCACGTTGTGTTGGCTATGAAATTTTTAAAGGTTGATACCGATGATATTAGCTTTAATTGCTTCGACTGCTTCTAGATTGTCTTGCAGACCGTTTCTACGTAACCGGGCAGTTATTGGCGAGACCTGAAGGGTCTCAACCAATGGGGACGAGTAAAATACTTAACCTAAGGTAACTACTACTACTACTAACATCATGACTACTAGCAACAACAACATTAAGGGCGACCCCTAATGGGACTCGGACCTCGGCTTAGGGCGTTGCTGGCGGGAGGACTGAGAGGGAGACAGCTTGATGAGGGCTGAATTATCGGTGTGACTGCGGATTCAGAACACGGTGATCAGGATCACGGATTGCGAGCACGGTGGATCAGGGGATGATATTAGCCTATTGAGGATATATAATGACGTATGATGAGCGTGTCGTGGCTAAATACCAACCCCTCGGATCATAGCAAGGTTAAGCTGCACTTACCGCGGTCAGTCTGTGGATGGGTGACCATTCGTTACACATCGAGAGCTCTGCGTGCCTCGAATGGACTAAGGCCTTATCCCTTCTCCTCTGAGAACAGGTCAGTGTCCAGCATTAGGACTGGAATGGGCTGATTATGCTATTTTGCTATGTACTATAAACTTCTCTTGAATTAGGTAAGTAGGTAAGTATTTACAATATTTATTTATAAGTATGTAGGTATTCATGGAAATTAACAGTTTCCACCCAATAGGTGCCTGAAGATGGATGGCGCAGCCGAGGTCGGCCCAGAAAGAGATGGCAAGATGACCTGTACGTGAACCGCTACGGCCGATTTAAGGTGACGCAGAAAGAGAATACATGGAAGGACTTGTGGGAGGCCTTTGCCCAGCAGTGGGACAGTACAGGCTGACTTAAAAATAACAAATTCTTATTCTTTACTGTACACAAAATAATAATATATAATACAGTTCCGTTGGTAAATTCATGTACAAAGGCGAGCTTAACTCACAAATGAGTTTTCTAACAGCAAACCTTAGAGCGATAGAGAGATTTGATGTTGAGGAGAAAAATGGAAATTAAGTACCTACTTCTAAATAAAACAAACAAATAAATTATAATTTAATTTTATCTTTCAAAGGAAACATAAATGTTTTATTTTAATCAAAACGATAAATTTGTTTATTGATAAGTGACATGAGTTTCTTGATTAAAATTCGCAGAACTTTTTAGTAAAATGTATCAAAATTACAGGATGTGTTAATGACTACTTAACAGTTAACATTAAAAATCTTTGGTAAGAATTCATGAATTTATTAAAACATAACATCATATACCAATAAAAGGTTATCTACCACGACTTCTAAATAGCTATAAAAATTTCGTTTGTGATGCAAAGTAAGCCGCAATAAAAATATACAGCAATATAATTATAGCAAATTCTTATGTTAATTTGTCTGAGACTTCTTATCGATATATTAAGTTTAATTGTATTGATACATAGTTAAGAGACTGGTCGAAATATTTCAAAGTACTAATAAATATAAAATTAATTATATTAATTGCTTAATTTTTATAGGCACGTTATTAATATATCCGCTATTTTCTTGGACATAACTTTATAACAAAATTTATTTAATTTTGTGTAATAAATCGTTAAACAATTTCCGTACACAGTAGTTTTTAACTGAATAACAATTTTAACTAAAACATTGTGCTTTTTAAATTTCTAAGGTCCGTATTACAGAATGTTACTCAAGTCCAGTTTGATCTCTAATCAGTTGATCACTGTTTAAGTATAGAATCAGTACTTGAGGAACGGTCTTATTCTAGAACGGCAATCAATCTTTACTCAGATGAAACGAGACTCAAATCGAGCCCAATCGATTGGTTGATTACAGATCAAATCACTGCTTGGGGTCGAATCTACGAACTGAGTAACGATCTAGAATAAAGTCAAACTCAGCTGAACTATGATCAATGAATCTATGCTTGAGGAATGTTCTAAAATTAAAAGTCGACTCAAAACTAGTTTTAAACAGAGATTAATGCTTGAGTTTCGTTCTGTAATACGGACCTAAGTGTCCCACATTATTTATTATGTTTAGTCAAGTATAGTGCGACACAACTAAAATGTCGCATCGACCAACTTTATCGAACGACAAATGGCAGTCGCTCATTTTCGCGACACTCACACTTATTGCGTCAGCTTAAAGATCATTTTTTACTGCAGTCCTAATAAAAATTCTTGATCTTGAAGTCGCGCCTTTTCGGCAGTAATAAGTTTTACGAAGTTTGCCGATGCGACTTCTTAGTTGTGTCGTATTATACATAATTAATTATTTGGTTTACTAATAAAAGCTTTTGAATACCTTTTTAAGCGCTCGTGACTAATTAACAACCGCACGGATCATTATGATTTGCAAGGTTAAGCTGCGCTGGCCGCGGTCAGTCCGTGGATGGGTGACCATTCGTTACACAAGTAGACCCTCCTGTGCCTCGGAGAGCACGTTAAACTGTCGGTCTCGGGTGTCATACGAATACCAATGACAGGTGTTACGGGTAGTCAGAAGCCTGAAAGTCTGACGACCGGTCTAACCTTAGGATATCGGCATTGCCCAATAATCATTGGGCAATGCCGATATCCCAACCCAATCGGGTTGCGGAGGTCTGATGGCAGTCGCTCCGTGTAAAATACTGGTATCCAGATTATTCAGCCGTATCTGGTTAGACTGAAAGCTGACCCCAACATAGTTGAGAAAAGGCTAGGCAGAACGACGACTAATAAAAGCTTTTGAAACTTTTGTCACTAGTATTAGTTACTAAATCTTTAGGATCTAAGGTCGGAATCGAACACGACATTGTGCAGTAAAGTTTTGAACTGTAAAGTAGACTTTTTAGTTTTTAACAGAAGTTTTCAAGCATATTAGTATCTGTATTCTGCAAAGACCTTTGCATAAAGGAAAAATAATATATTTAGAACACATTTAATTTTAGAATGGCAACATTTCTAGTCTAGCTCTTCAGTTTTTATTTATCTACTAGCTGTTGCCCGCGGTTTCACCCGCATCCTAGAGGAACTTCTTCATGCACCCGAATAAAAAGTAACCTATGTGTTAATCCAAAATATTGTCTATATGTGTGTCAAATTTCATCCAAATCTGTTTAGCCGTTCATCCGTGAAAGAGTAACAAACATCCATACATCCATCCTCACAAACTTTCACATTTATAATATTACGTAGGATGTCTTTCTTTATCTATCTGCATCTTTATTCGAGACGTTCATCTCAAGTACGTCATATGGAAATGGAGGGAATGCATCATAGCGGGACAGTCCGTGCCCATGTAAATGTATGTGCCGTGAACAGTTTTATGGTTACCCTCGTTATAGGACAATTAGCTGTCATCGCCGCTTCTCACTCTGCGACATCGAATCGAGACACAAGGGCTATAGAGTCGCCGTCCTGTTTTTTATTTCTTATCTTATTGTTACTGATACCTATAGGTAGGTAGTCTGTTATCTAAGATTCTGGCTTCTCTGGTGTCTAAAACTTAAATATCGATACCTTAATTGACAAACCAGTTAACTCCATTTGAGTAAATGTTTCAGGAGACACTTAAAACGTAATATTTTTTGTAGACTACTTATGAAAAATGGTTTTTGAATAGCGATTTCCGCAAAAAATGTGATAATATCGGACTTGTAGTTTTTGCAAATCACGCCGAAATATTGTTGCATACAAATTGTACCAAAAATTTTTTTTTATGTAATGTGGAGTTGGCTGGTTTGTCAATTAAGGTATCGATATGTACTTTTTTTCAAATCTTGTTGTTAATAAATATAAGTAGGTAGTCTGATTTCTAAGAGAGAGGGGCTCGTGGCTAATTACCAACTGCACGGGATCATACGATTTGCGAGGTTAAGCTGCGCTTGCCACGGTCAGTCCGTGAATGGGTGACCGGTCGTTACACATCGAGACCCCTCCGTGCCTCGGAGAGTACGTTAAACAGTCGGTCCCGCGTGTCATACGAATACCTAAGACAGTTGTTACGGAAAGTCAGAAGCCCGAAAGTCTGACAACTGGTCTAACATTAGAGTACCGGCATTGCCCGGTTGTTACCCAGTTGGGTTGCGGAGGTCTGGTGGCAATGGCTCCGTGTAAAATCCTGGTATTCAGCCGCATCTGGTTAGACTGGAAGCTGACCCCAACATAATTGGGAAAACGCCAGACAAAACAGTCTGTTTTCTAAGATTAGTCGGCTTTGATGATTGGTTTCTAAAACTTAAATATGTTAAATTTTACGTACACTTTTCCATTATTTTTCCGTATAATTTAACTTTGCGTTGTTGGACTTGTGATTTATTAAGAAAATAATTTCTAAAATTTTTAGCAAGTATTTTGTTTGGCCAATCCATGTTTGTCCGATTCCTCACTGACCGTGTTGCTCTATGATGTTAATTTTCGTTGCATAAAATTAAATGCACATGAGTATACCTGGGTATTTTTGTAGTCAAATATAAAATTAAGATCTTGATATTATTATCTGTCTAGGATCACACGTTTTGCAAGGGGCAATGTGCGATAAAATTTTATTTGTTAATATTTTCATCGATAATTAACAATAATAAAAACTCTGTGAGAATTATTTTCAAAATAACATAGTAGTTAAGAGATCTAGATAAGATACCTTATTTATCGAACATTGCTCCGAAAGAAATTTATTATTTCCTAATAAAATTATTTTGCAGTTAACATGTAGGTACTGTGATATATTACCTATACTACTTCCAACTTCTAAATACTTATGTGATGTTATGTATATGTGGTACAAATTGTACCCAAAATACTCTCGTTTCTTGTGATCATACTTTTTTATTGTTTTCGACAGATTGTACATATTGTTTGTTACTGGTAATAAATTCTTTATATTTACGTTATTAGGTTTTTCCGTGTGAAATTCCTCAGCAGCAGCCCGGAGTTTGGATTTGTGCCTGGTTAATGGCAATAGGCTCGCCCCCTATTACATGAGTTGATGGGACTTAATCATAACGGCGAAATGCGGGTGTTACTATACCTATATGGTATACCTCTGCCCTAACCTTCCGAGAATTTAACATTATCCCAGCTCTTCCTAGAATTTATTAGATTGTTATTTTATTTTCCATCAATATTACATAATATATAAGGTCCAACCAAACTACCTGGTCAAACTTTTACACAGTGTTCAGTACGTTTAAATAAACATATGTAAGCAAAAAAAAACGAGATCAAATAATAATAACGTTTTAAATTGCTTGTACTCTCTAAGAATAAACTCATCCATTTTTTATGGATCGACTGTCGCCGGCGCGCGCGCTACTTCCGCGCCGTGTTTTACCTAATAGGCGAAGTAAAAATGTAAAAAAAAATACAATTAAATTAAAATTAACGATGAAAAACATTATTTTGGTTAGAAAAAAAAACACTTGGATCTCTTTATTTTGCATAGATATGTTTAGTTAAACGTACTGAATACTGTGTAAAAGTTTGTCAAGGTATTTTGGTTAGACCTTAGGTATATAACTTAGTATAATCAATACAAAATTAACGTTAGTAAAAATATTAGTTAACATCAAAGGCTACTCCACGCCATTGTTATGCTCGCAAGCACTGGGCGGGCGCGCGGCGCTACGGTGGCGTCATCGCGGCGGCTCCTCAGATGCTGTTAGCGCGACTTTCGCGACACATCATCGTGACAGGCCAGTTCCAGGGCCTAGCTAATGAACTCGTAAGCTCCGAGGTCTGGCAGTTATTGTAAATAGGTTTTGTCATAAAAGGTACTCGTATATTATTGTTGAGAATTCTAAGCTTTGAAACGTAGCGAAGCTGCTAGTTTGAAAGTTATTGCAAAATGTATGTACATCATAATTATAATATTGTATATAATATTAATAATCCTAGTTTTTCTCATGAAGATAATTAGAATCTGTTAGCTATTTTGGGGCATTGTATACCTGTCTACCAGTATTATACCTTTCGGTGAAAATAAATTTCACATTAGCAATCGATAGTGAGAAAAGAAAGATAAAGAACGAACAAATAAACCGAAAATAAACTTTTTTTAACTTGCCTATAGAATGTCCCACTGCTGAGCAAAGGCCTCCCGTTTTGCCTTCCGAGCTTCTCTATTTTATGCCGTTTCTAACCATGCTAGCCCTGCAATTGGTTTGGTTTTTAGACCAATTTTATTATATTGACATAATTTATTGACATACACATTAAAATGCACTGAAAGGTCGTGGTCGATGTTTATCAATTCATTGAACTCTCATATTTCTAAATTGTATTTAGAATTTTTATTTAGCAGATCACAGTAAGATAGATAGATAGATATACTTTGTTTTACACTAAAAGAAATAAAACAGAAGGAGTACACGTTATTAAGAACAGTACAAATGGCGGTCTTATCGCTTAAAGCAATATCTTCCAGACAACCTTTGGATGGAAAGATTAAAGATATGGTAAGATACTATCAAGTAGCTGTTCAGCTAAAATTATGCAGCTTAAAGTCCTGATATAATGTCTGAAAGAAACGACACCTATTAGGTACTTTATTTCTTAATTTCAATCTAAAATAACATCACGCCTCTGTATTCCCCGAAGAGTTGGTCAGAGGTGTATTGTAACACCCTCATTTCGCCGTTATGTTTAAGTACCATGTAATAGGGGGCAAGCCTATTGCCATCAACTGGGCACAAATCCAAGTTCCGGGCTGCTACTGAGGAATTCCACACGAAAACACCCAATAACACTTTGCCCGACCTGGGGCCTCACGATCATCAGTCGCGCTTGCCACCACTAGACCAACGAGGCAGTTTGTCGAAAGACTGCAATCTAATAATGTCTAAAGTTTATTTTTTGCCATGATTCCACCAAAAACGTGGCTTGTGGTAAAACAAAAAGGTTAAGTACCTACTACATAAGTACATAATTCAATACTGTCGACCTACTTTACTGCTAACTCCCCTCTTCTTTGTCACAAACGATGCCAATTTGCAACGATTGTAAAACTTTCATCTGAACATTAATTAATTATAATTAAGAAGTTTGTAGCTTTTAATAGGACCCGAACAAAGGCTACAGTTGTTCATGTTGCAGGTCTATTAATTTCAGGACTACTGACTGACTAATTTGACAATCCGTACTGTTAATATAGAAGTGTATAATATTGCGACTTTATGTCTGTATCAAAACTTATAAGTTTAATTGAATATAATAAATGGTTTCCCGGGTGTAGAAACTACATCATCATGTCCCTGCCCTTATCCCACACTAGGTCGGGTCGGCACAACATGTATTTCGTAAATCCATGTTGTTAGAGGTTTTGGCTTATTGTTTTATGACCGGCCGTCTGCCTGACATCAACCCTCCTTGGGAATACTCGTTGCGCCGTCGCGCGGGTGACCCAATGTGCTTGCTGATATTATGCACTGGGTCCCAAAATGTGCTTGTCAATCTTATTGCCGACAACTAAGCAGGCTATATTCTTGGTGGAGTATACTTGAAGTTCCTCGACCCACTTATTCAGTTTTGCTAGGGACTTTGGTTCTGACACATAAACTAATATAGCACCGTGAGCGTCTGTGTAAAAACTAGATGTCAATCAAACTTGGTGTAGAAACTAAATGGAACAATTTAAAAAAAGTTCTCAAAAAAACGGTCCATAATATGTTGGCTCATGTACAATGATGTGTGGCTTAGGTACCTACAATGATGATGAACTAAATCCGTAACTACCGGAAATAAAACGCTTCGCTTCCGCATGAGTGGACTGTAACAACGATTTTCTTCCGTAATCGACACCATTAAGTCTCCTTCGAAAACTACTTTATAATTTTTAAGCTCGTCACCACAAACCGCAGCTAATGGTTATATTTAGCGATCAAAAGCACTAATAAGGTGTTGAAGAATTCGGTAACGAATGTGATAAATGATATCGCTCAGTGTTCGATTACCCGACGCCTGCGCCCGCGCCGTGGGGCGTGAGAAACAACACGTCTTTGGGCGCAATCTCGTGTTTCAACCTACTCGTGTTAGAATTGTTCAGTTCCTTACTAGTCTGGCGAATAGGAAGCTTTTTTTTATTTGACCTTCCGGATCAAAATGTTTAATTTGTTTTTTTTTGGTAGGTATCGATGGAATTTTGGCAATTCGAATTTTGATTTGCAGTCGCGATATAATTTTTCGTCACATTTTTTTTTTCAATTAGGTATGACTTTTTAATTGAAGTCCACAGGATCGTAAGAAGTACCTACAACCCCTACAAAACCCACGAATAGACATCGTAAACAATATTTAATTATTAGAATTAAATATTGTTGACGATGTCTATTCTAGTGTGTAGCTAGTTGATTGTAATCTTTATTAACCAAAACCTTTACGATTTTAAGATTACGCGTACAATAAAAAACAAACGAAATATTCTAAATTAAGCTCTAATGCATAAGCTATCATTTACGGCAATCAATCAGTCTCTAATTTAAATAGATCTCCGATAGCGATATCGTTATATTGCACAACTTACAAAAACAATATCTATAAACAATATTATTATCAGACAAGTTATTGAGTTCTATGCGAATTCTATGAATCGAGACTATATCTATCAATGTCAACAACGATATCAGAATAAAATAGATGATGATAATACTCGACCTTGATTATCCGGATTGCTATGGATGGTGATGGATTGGTGGAATCAATTAGGGTAAGTTAACCAAGGATTCAGACAGAACTGTTAAAATTAAGTCGATACTATTATTTTTGGGTATTTTATTGTTGTAACTGTCTCATTACTAGAGATAAAGCGGTTAATCTCGATAAACATTGAAAGTTAGTAAATACTCTACTCATTATAAAACTCGGAACATTTATTTCAAATTCGTTCTGTCATTAGAGCATGTCCAAGTAAGATAAACATCCATCTAAACACCCAACACTGAATTAGGAGCTAATAAGACAGCTCAAAGTGGAACAAACCACCATGTCCACACAGAAACGTCGCGAGTGTCCGTCGTTCACGTGTCGAGTGACGATCAATTATTGTGGCCAAGTAAAACAGACTACAAACAACTTGGCGAAGAACAGGCGGATTAGTTTACTCAACAACTATCAGGAAGAAATTGACTATTGACACACTGACCGTATAGAGGTATTATATTATTGCGAAGTTTGCTTTTTTTGGTCTATATTAGAACGAAATTTATTCTGTTCAAGAATTTGCTTGAAAAATGTATGAAAATATTATACAGCGTCATTGGTTTGGTGGTCGCTAGTGAAGGTGCCGAGCGTGAGGTACTGGGTTTGAATTCCAGTTCGGGCTAAGTAAAATGTCAATTTGTATGTTCTAAAAGTCTCAGTAACCGCTCGGAGTTTTGAATTTTAGTTAAATGTATCACTGGGAACACAGTATATCATTATTTGTGATTTACTAATACAAGTACTGGGTTCGAATTTCAGTTCGGGCTAAGTAAAATGTCAATTTTTATGTTCTAAACGTCTCAGTAACCACCCGGAGTTTTGAATTTTAGCAAAATGTATCACTGGGAACACAGTGTATTATTATTTGTGACTTAATAATACATTCAAATGCAATCATTTACAGTCTAGTGTTACTTTGCTAAAAATAGATCTCGTTCCATACGCGATGTAAGTGTGACTAAGTTAAGACTAATTGTATCTTTAAAATGGCTGGTAACAGCATTTGTCTGGGCATGCATGGATAATACGGTACAGTGAAAATCTAGTTTCTGTAAATTTTATGGAAAAAGATGGAAGCCACTCGGAGTATGCTAGAAATATAATTATTAATGGTGTGGACGGGTCCAATCTATCATTTATTATTAAATTAATGATCTGGAATATGATTGGATGAAAAAAGACTTTACAATATTAATTAATTGTTCTCGGCATTAACTTCGAATTACTTCGAAGCAGTGTTAGCCTAGTGGTGTGACCGTCCCACTGCCAAGTCATAGGTTTCGAGATTGAACCCAAGGCACGCACCTCTTATTTTTCGGATTCATATGCGTATTGTATAATTACCACTTGCTTAAAAATGATGAAGGAATACATCGTGAAGAAACCGGCATGCCTGAGAGATATTTCTCGACGGCATATGATGTCAAGTCAGAGGCCCATGGGCGGCATAAACTCTGACACCAGGTTCATCACTAACCACACGAAAAGAAGAAGTCTTCGGAAGCTTGTACTTATTTTAACTATACAAATCGTAAAAAAAAATCTAGGATCTTTTTTTCAACAGTTTTTCCCTGCGTTGAAAAATGTTTGAGTAATTTTACATAATTTTTAAACATACAAAAGTTCGCTATATAGACACTATTATTAACAAACTTTAATGATTTACTAGACATGAAACAATAGACAACAAACCGAATGGGGTCGAAGCTCTTTCCCGGACACCTTTAACTGTATTAACCGGGTGCAACGCCCTACATAAACCGTCTGGATTGTCAGACACCGTTTTTCATAGTTTTACAAAATTATAAATATTTTGCACAAAATGAAGGTGAATTATTATGTGCTACGTACTGTATGCAGTCCAGGTAATTTATAAATTATGGAGAATCCGCTTTACCCAGACATTATAATAGAATGGGTAGTTTTGCCCATGGTTCATTTACATACATAGTTATTCGGGAAACAACTGCGAATTGGTTTACATTTTTGAACATCACGGGACAAGGTTTGCGTACGTGCGTTTCCATTAGTTTTATAGCCCATACGAATAATAAAAAAGTGTTTGAACGTCAGCAGCAGTGATATTATATTCATAAAGCTATAAGTGCCAAGGTACATTACAAGAGCTTCCAAAGTTACCAGGGGGGTACCCAATTAGTGCAGCTGTCTGTACCTACATAGTACCTAGCTTACTGGTTTTTCGAGGTTTTCGGTATGCTGAAAGTCGACTGATCTCTCCGCTCCCACATAACAGATATGAAATTTCATTCGAAATATTATTCATAAATTACCTGTCCAGAAATAACAATTGTAAATATTTATTTAATAATATATCTTCTATGATCGCTGATAGCCCAAATGGTTCTGGGTAGAGAGTTAGCAATGATCGTATGTATTAAATATTAATGTGTTTACCGTATGTATAGAAAATAAATTTATTACCCCTTCTAAACGATGGAGAAGAACATGGCGATGAAAAGGGCCCATCAGTAATACATTCTTAAGGTGTGTTAACTGTGAATGGTGGAGCGCTACCTGTTGTGCTAAGGAGATTCTTTCTTGATGTATTAATATATCTTCGGTTCATAAAGTGCTCACTATACATATACAGGGTAATCCTGTAATTAATGGATAACCTTGAAATGGCATATGGCAGAACTAATGATCTTTCAAACAAGAATATATTTTTTTTATACCCAAGTAGGTAGTACCCAAGATCAGTTTTATTACCTCATTCTAAGTTCTTGTACGCCACGACCATTAATTTATGAATTTCATCGGTTTTACGTTTTTATAATAATTTACATTAACTGTACCTACCGATAGATAAGCAGTGAACAGTACGACAACATTATGCACATTTAAAAAAAGACTTGAATTACTTTTTTAATGCAAAATTTTCAAACATATTTTTAACAGTAGGTACTTGGGCTATTTTTTTAAAGGTCTTTATTTCTGCTTTACGCCTTTTCAATGTTATCCATTACCTAATTATGGGACAGCCTGTATGTGAATAACTGCATTCTTATAATTTTACCAAAATTCTTCTTAAAGTCACTTGCGGCTTGTCGAGTTGTGTCATGTAGCGGCGAGTTCCTCGTCATCTATCTAAAGCGCTAAAACTAGTGGCAAGTTAAATTGCGCAAGTTGATTTCTGCAACCGAATTTCACTGTGGACACACCTGCAGTAAGTCGAGTTTTGGATGTTTTACAGACTCACAGCAGTGATAGCCTTGTGGTGTGACCGTCGGACTGCCAAGTCATAGGTCTCGAGTTCAAGCCCAAGGCAACCTCTGACTTCGGATTCATATGCGTATTGTATAATTAACACTTGCTTAAAAACGGTGAAGGAAAACGTCGTGAAGAAACTGTATAACATGACTAAGAAATATTTCTCGACGGCTTGTGAATCCAAGTCAGAGGCCCATGGGCGGCATAAACTCTGACACCAGGTTAGTCACTAACCACACGAAAAGAAGAAAATAGTCAATTCTTTGATTTATCTGGCGTTATTGGTTAAAATTAAGACTCTTGTCTTTATAATGTAGCAAAGACCACAAAGCATTCAAAGAACACCTTCCCAAACGTTAGTAGTTGTCAAAGATAAAATTAGCTTACTGGTCTATTTATTTGCCTAGTTTGGCAATAAAGAATGATACTATTGGTAAACAAAACGATTCGTTTTTGTTTATAGGACCGGGCATAAGCAAGCATTCCTCTTCTCCCTGCCCTTATCCCGCACTAGGTGGGGTTCGCACAACATGTAATTCGTAAATCCATGTTGTTAAAGGTTCTGGGTTATTGTTTTATGAGCGGCCGCCTGTCTGACATCAACCCTCCAAGCGAGCACTTGTAAAACTTGCAAATTTAACTTACTAGTGGATTTAAGAGTATAAAATAATTTCCGAATTTCCTTTTAGGACCTAAGCACTTGAGACATTTAATTTCCCTTATTTCTATTGAATATTTTACGTCAGCAGTGCATTCTATCTACCTACCAGATATTACCTTTCCGAAAGCTCCTACCTCAAAATATACCATCATAATTTTAAAGCCTTAGCCACAGTATAACAGCTTACGGTTCTACAACGCAACGTAGTCTCATTAATCAAATGTCACAGTCTTTTGTCCAGAGCCATCCTTTAATAAGGTATTTATGCTGACAAATTCCTGACACTGTAATGTTTATAACACGTGCCGATGTGTGAAAGTTATAACACATGTAACAATAGTGTACTATTAATTGACACGTGTTTACGTTTCTGTTATAAATCGGAGGTGTCAAGAAAATGTACTCGTTAGTATTGTACTTCGGTCATTCACTGAGTGTTTTAATTGTATTTTATTTTTTGACGACTCTTGGTTCTTCTTCTTTTCGTGTGGTTAGTGACTAACCTGGCGTCAGAGTTTATGCCGCCCATGGGCCTCTGACTTGGCTTCACATGTCGTCGAGAAATATCTCTCAGGCATGCCGGTTTCCTCACGATGTTTTCCTTCACCGTTTTTAAGCAAGTGATAATTATACAATACGCACATGAATCTGAAAAGTCAGAGGTGCGTGCCTTGGGTTCGAACTCGAGACCTATGACTTGGCAATCCAATGGTCACACCACTAGGCTATCGCCGCTATACTCTTGACTCTTCGTTGAGGTATTAAGACATTTTGTTACTGTTTTTTTGTCTTGCACTGTTTAATATCATTACTATCTATCGAATTAAATTGAACTGCCTCGTTGGTCTAGTGGTGGCAAGCGCGACTGCTGATCGTGAGGTTCTGGGTTCGATCCCCAGGTCGGGCAAAGCGTTATTGGGTTTTTTCATTAAGAATTTCTCAGTAGCAGCCGCAGTCCGGATTTGTGCCCGGCTGATAGCAATAGGCTCGCCCCTTATTACATGGGACTTAAACATAATTGGCGAAACGAGGGCGCACTAAAACACCTCTGCCAAACCCTTGGGAGAATACAAGGCGTGATGTTATGTTTATTTTTCGACGACACTTCGTTGAGGTATTAGGTAGAACATTTTATTACTATTTTATTCTCTTGCACTGTTTATTATCATTACTATCTATCGAACTATTAATTTAATGTTGCTTATAGAATGAATCGCAATCAACAGAATTAAGAGCGGCGTCAACACAAAGAGCTTATAACTCTGAATTTGTCTACAAGTTTCCATTGTACTGAAAGTCAACCAGGAGCGATAGGTAGAAAATTTCGCTTTCCAAAAAGCAGCAGATGTAGACAGTTCTACGCAAAACTCTCAAAAACACTTAATGCTCTACATTTAAAAATTCACTTACGGGATAACTTCTATGATTATTCCTGTTGCAAGCGCCATGATCACGGTAAACTCTACTGAGCATTAAGTGTTTTTAAAGATCACCAATGCCAAGCAAATACCCTGGAGTGGTTCAGTAATCCTGAAGTTATTCTGGCTTTACGCCTAGAAACCACGAAGATCTGGAAGAAGTCTAATACATTATCGCTTTGGCATTAAAATGCTCCAACTTGTTGAAGTATCTAGCTTTGAAAACTAGCTCAACGCGTACGCCAAAAGAACAAGGAACAAACAAACCATCATAGTCTGAAAATCAAACTATACCTATCGACGTAATTAAAACGAAAACAGTCTCCTCTTACGAGGAAATTAATGAAGACATTGACAGAGTGACGGGAAACGTAATATTTGAGGCGACACGATATTTTATCTAACTTGCGAAATGACTCTATGAGTCAATGAGACACGTTTAATTTCAATAATATTGAATTTCAGATGTTCTGTCAATTACATTGTCATTGCCAATGACAATAACAGTTGAAGGTGAAATTTAGATTTTCAAATTATTAAGCTGTCTTGTAATGTAGTCGCGGAAGTACCTAATGTCTATTGTTATACAAAGTTTCAATTTTTTATCTTCTGCATATGTTTATTGAAAAGTAGAACAGTAACTGGCATAGCATTCTATAAATTACAACATCACAGTGCCCTGTTGTTATTCATCCTTCAAAAGTTAAGTGACGTTCACAGGAATAAATTTTCATTTTACAACCAAAATTCGTGAAACATGCATATTTCAAATTAGGAATTTTGTCGGTACACACATAGGTGTGCGTCGCGTACCAAAGTAAAATTCTAGTTGAATTTATGCCGGTTCATACGAGACGCGGTCATAGTCGACGACAAGGCGCGTTAGTGTTAGGACGCGCCGCTCGACAACCCGACGCGAAGAGCACGCGGAAGACAACACTTGCACGCAACTCGATCTAGTGATAAACAAAACAGTACCATAAAAAACTTTTCACTAAAAACTTTTTTGTTTTCTTTTTTTTTTGGAAACGTAGACACGACAGTCTGTCTGTTTTTTTTTTAGTTTTGTGAATGAAACAGTGAATGATTTTTCCAGTGACCCGTAATTGAAAGGTTAGTATGTTTTTCAATAAATTAACATGTTTGTAGAAGTAAAATAAAAAATACGCTATTGAACATTTTATCAATGGAAATGCGTTTTCGATCGCTAACTAGACATGCGTAGAGTTCAACGTATAACCTTAACCCTATACTGAACACAATACGAAGCCGAAGCGTGTATTTACATTTTCTCGTAATTATAAATACAAATTAATTGACAACTGATTTATAGTGGCAAATTTGACTATTTATGGAAAAATCATGCCTACAAATTAAAATCTCACAGGAAGTGACGTGTAATTAGCATTCAATAATAATCTACAAAACTGAGCCAACTATAGCGTGGAGACGATTAAAAGTCAATCATATTTAATTAATTAATGGGAGTCATTCATTAAAATGTAAATTTATTCAAACGACTTATCAGCGAATTGACATGTGGTAGGTATCGATATATCCAATCGATAGTTTTTATCGAATCGTTTTTTATCGATCAGCTGTGTGATCGATAATGTTTACGTCAATTTCCCTTGGTATAATTTTATACTTGATAGCGATAGTTTTTTCCAACGGTCATTTGCCTGTTATCGATTCCTATTGGTCCCTAATGAATGTAAGCTCAGTTTTTTGCACTTTTTGCCAACATAAATGAGATGTCATGACTTTATAAGTCTAAATTGATATAGTTATCAGTGACATTGTCATTTCTGATGACTTGAAGCATTTCTGGTCAGGACAATGACCATAGACGTTGTAGGTTGAAAAAAAAGTAACGAACAATTATTTTTTGCTGTGTTATTAGATCATAATAATGTTTTATGACGTGTGTTATTGTGCTGTGGTATTTCATTCAATGAGACTTTCAAAATATTTTAGACGCGGTACTTCCTACTAGGTGCATTTTTTCTTAGCACTGGAATTTATACGCTTAATTGAATGAGCACAACAAAATGAAAGACAGATTTTCTAATACACGTACGACATCCACTTATCAGGAAAATCGGTAATTGTCGCTTACTGTTAGATAATGGAGTATGGTGTCTTTAAATAACTTTTAATACTATCAATCCGACAGAGAACCAAAGTAGTCGTAGCTCACAGGATAAGCATGCTGAAGAGGCAATGGGCCGGCCATATTAGCTGTAGAACCGATGACCGTTCAGACGTGTTCTTGAGTGGAGACCGCGAATCAGCAAACGTAGTGTAGGACGCCATCAGGCTATAGGTGGAGTGACGATCCTCCCAAAGTAGGTAGCAGCTGAGTGAGAGAGGCCGGCGATCAAGTTCAGTCGCGTGCTATTAGAGAGGCTATGATGTCGATTCTGTTGCGCACGTTGACAGGACCAAACTAAACTAACACCCACATTCTAAGACGTTCCTCCAAAACATACTCGACTCATACTCGACTCAGAACGGGCTCGAAAACACCTTCAAAATTGTATTCTTAGTCGTAATTATCAGTGAACTTTGAGGTTCCTCGACGGAGTCATTACGTCATAATTTTGAATTATCTGCACCGCGCAAATAACGCCGCGATAAATAATTGTAAGGATTATCGTAAGCATATTCGATAGTCTTCAAAATTAATTTTTATTACATACGAATTTTGACACTTCCTTCCTTGAGGTAGGTTCCGAGGTACCTTGAGTTTGACAGATGTTTCCTTACCTCGACTGAGGAAAAATCTCGAGTCGAGGACGTTTATGTCAACTATAACTACCGATAGTAGTGATTCGAGGTGGAGTCGAGTTGAGTAAGTTTTGGAGGAACGTCTTAGAATATGGGTGTAAGGGTGTTTGTCTCTTTCTGTTTCAATAGAAAAAGAAAGTGACAGTTGCGTTTAGTCTAGTTTAGTACTGTCAAAATATGCAACAGACTCGACACTTATGTCTACTAGTGGACTTCTATGGACTGATAATGATGACCATAGTTTGGATAGATCAGGAGATACAAAATTATTTACCTTTTATCATATTTTACTTTGTTACGAAGTGAATAACACAAAAATAATACCGTTCCACTTCCTCAGTGTTAGTACAGTTGCAATACTTGTATCAACGTAAACAAAAGCTTGTTTATATTTCCTTTTCTTCTGTACTCCATTACAAGTAAGTATGTAGTAGTGTTAAATAATTTCTTAGCTCTCACAATTAACACCGCCGTCGATGACGTCACTGTTACCATTATGAATCATAAACGTAAGCATTTCTGCTTATTAACGTACTTCGATAAAAACTGAACGGAAATGTGTGTTTTTAGTAATCCTAATGAAGTTATTAAATCTAAGGCTACTGCACTATTATAGGTCATTCGGCAATTTTAGTCCGAAGTTGTAAATTATTTAGATAATACTTAAGATAAGCATCCAACAAATTGTTTACATTTTAAGTCGTTATACCCTGTTCTACTCAGATTATTATTTAATATCATTTGCGATTTAGGGAAGTCAAACAAGACAGATTATGTAAACATTAATCTACACTAAAGTGGTTGTAACTCACTGTAGTAGGGCTGTGGATGAAATATCACACTCGCAAGTATTCCAAACAAATGTTTTCGATTCGTCAGCGTTCGTGAAGCGGGCGAGCCTCCTGGCAATGTATGCAATCACATTTATTTCTGTCGAGCACAACCCTGCAGCTTGCATGTATGTGAATCGATCCGTTGCTCTTTATTTTTAATTGGTTCCATTAGCTGTTCGCACTGCAGTGTCCTGCGACACGTTTTAGGGCAACCGATAACGCTATCGACGGATGGTTTAACGGGTCCGATCGTGTGATTTTTCTATTGGACTCGCTTTGCATGTAGGTCGCGTGGTTACGATGTGAACCGATAAGCCGCGGTAACTGTGATACGAAAGGGCAGGTTGCGTCCGCGCATTCACGCGTGCTATTGTTGATTTTGTTTTAATGTTTTCAAGGTTGTCGATTTATTTTATCGACTAGTGCATATAATCGACGTTTCCTACTTCAAAGGCCTTCGTTTTCTCATGCAATTCGAAAGATTATAAGCGTGATCTAATAGATAGATGATTGCAGATATATAAATCAATTCGTTCTCTAATTTAGAGACTATGAGTAATTAAGATGTCGTTTTAATAGACATTTGTCTCTTCCCCATAATAATATATCCGGCTGACTTTTTAATTTATTGTACTTGATTATATTAATGTTCTGATAATTTTTGGTGTTTAATTTTTAATGTATTTAATAATAAATCACAAATATCCTGAGGCTTAATCTGATCATTTTAGGCTGTCCGTTAGGTATGCTGCTTTGGACATGTCTCTCCTAAAGAGTCCTTTTATTTATAAACTCTTTAAACATCGTGATTAATGATTCTCGTCCTGCTGTAAGGCAAATACGTTAATTAGTAACAATATGTTAACGTTTAGATTTCATTTCCTTGTTTAGAGAATTCGATTTAAATAAACTATGGAAGAGATTCTTTTGTTTTTTGGAGTTACAGCTTAATTTAATAGCTTGGATGTATTTTCAACAATAAAAAACTATTAACTAGGAATGATACCTCCAGTTTAAAAAAAAAGACGTAAATATTCATATAAATGTAATTAAATAATTAGGCATCAATATTTAGTATTTTCAGTCTTAGTATACTGCTTTTTTAATTGAAAAAAATACCACAATTTTTTTTAAGGATATCTTCACCATGAACTATGTTACACATGAATTCAATTTTAATTGAAGCCGTGTCTTATTGAGTTATTTGTGTTGTGAATTATTTTTAGACGATCTAAAAAGACGAATAGTTGAAGATTAAAATGGTCAAATTGGACGCAAGCTGATTACGTAACAGATGCGAAGAGTTTATTAGTGTAACCGACATTGAGGATAGAGTTATATTGATTAGGTAGGTACAGTTTGTCAATAATCTTTTTTCTCTAAAAGATTTAATTTTAAATGTTTTGTCTAATTTTGAACTGTGACCCTGGTCGATTTTTTTCTTTTGGTTATTTATTTCTAATTCCATATTCAAATTGTATTTTTTTTATTGGATTATTGCTACTAACTTGATAAGTGAGATCCGTTAGAATACCAGTTGTCATTTATTTATCTGAAACCAAACTCGAACGTCGATTAAAATGCAATGACGATAATCACTGATCAATCGATAAGCAATTACTCACCTATTGCCATCTTTTCACGCCATTTTTATTTCTTACAAATCGTACTGTGCGTGTAAGCTCGGTTAATTCGAAAATTATGATTGCATTCAAAATTTACTTACACCCATTTCATAACTCGCGTATTAGGTATGAAAAACAACTTTTTAAACTTCTTCATGTGTGGCCACTCGATGACTTTCAATTGAAGGATAGACATTCTACAATATTATTTAAACAACTATGAACTTTAACCCACAATGAAAAGGTCTATTATCGTAGTTAGAAATTACAGTATCGATACTGACGGTAATTGAAAGATGGACAACTAGTATAATTAGAAAAAAATCCCGTAAAACGTCGAATCAATAAAGATTCCACTTATGAATCGCTTTCATAAGAATTGGGAGTTTTTGCTTGGAGCAAAATAATTACTTTGAGCAACTGAACGTTTACCACTAGACTGGTGACAAATTGAAACTTATTTAAATTGATTATTATTAGTTGCCAAGAACTTTTTTATAGGTGCAATTACGAAGTTTACAAGGTGTATCACTAACTTGTCAAAAAAAGATACGTGAATTTCATGCTATAATTTTTTATTACGTTCTTGTATAGATAAGAAAGCATTTGACATGTTTTGCTGCTAGCTACCTACCATTGTTAAATAGTACGTACAATATTTAGGTGATTCACTATTAATATTATAAAAACATCCGTACCGTTGGGAATTCCAGCTACCGCGTACCGCGCAAAGATTTCAACAATGGAATGACAGTTTTTTTCTTAAAAATCGAACGAGACGTTACAAGCTTGAATCTTTAAATATTCGTCGCCGTCGCTTCATATCACTTTGTACTATGCACCTATGAATTACGAAACTTCGTCTGCTCTCCGATGTTGTATATTTTTCTAACAATCTATTTGTTTACGAGATGGGTAGTACAGAGATAACCCAATTACGTTCGCTTATCGCATACTGTATTAGAATATTTTCTTCAGCACGGCAGTTCTTACGACAGACTATGAATGAGTTGTTTATTTACTGATCGCCGTTAATGTTCATAATATTGCTGTTCTATTAAAATATCAGCACGTAATTATAACACATTACAATGATACTGACACCTAATGATGATATCTTATGTCTTCGTTCTATAAACAAGTAGCTTATGTTATTTAACAAATTATTATATCTTTATTGCTCAAGTTAAACAATAAAATCCGCCCTCGCTCGTAGACAAAATAGGACTGGATTAAATCTGAATATGGAACGCAAGGATATTTTAAAATTAGAATAAGTTGCTCGAATTTTAGGAATGGATGAATGATGAAATACCTTGGACAGGGCAGCTCTTTTATAAAAAGTAAATCAGAAGACCCTTGAAACTGGATATAATTTAAAAATGGAACCTAGATTCAAACTTAGAAAAAGTGAAAAAAGATTAATAGAATGGCGGAATGCTGAGCATCTCGTGTTGTGGTTGTGGTGCAACTTGTGAAAGGCCTATGTCCAGCAGTGGACTACGATAAGCTGAATTGAAGTTAAAACTCGAGCTGTTATATATTCGACCTTTGTCAAGAGATGTCATGAGCTATCTATATACGAATAGTTACAAAAGTAGAAGTTATTTCACTTGACGACAAAGTGCAAAGATTACGTTTCATAACGCAATGACATATTTACACGCACTAAGACCGTCAAAAGGAACATCAACAGTGCAGATAAAGTGTTACCTAACTCTGTGTAATCTGCATAATCGGTCAGTGATACCGAATGATTCATAATTGTTATGATTCTATTCGCGAAATATTTTTAAAGCTTTTTATGTGTTAATTTTGGATCACAAAATTATTATTAGTGGAATAACCAATAGTTATATTATTAAATTAGTATTTAGAGATTAGTGTAAAAAAATGATACCGAAATAATAAGATTTTTTTAATGAAATTATTAACATTTTTGATATACTTAGATAAATATTTTATAATCTAAATGCCTATTAGGTACGGTTTTGACAAGTTCAATGTCTTTTCTTTTCCGTGACAAATGGATACAACGATCTCGTAAAACTCGTCACACACGTAGCTATAATATATTAAGTGTAGCAAGACATATTACTATATAGGTATTTTCTGTACCTAATAATATTTGAACGACCACACACGCAGGTATAATATTAAACTTATATTAAAAGCTCAATATATTCTGGCATATTAATATTTATTATAGCTTTTACGTGTGTGACGAGCTTAAAATGCGCACGCTTTTGTATTAAAGAAGAATGTCACCAAAACCGTGTCGCGTCAACCACTATTATCTAATACTAGCTGTGTCCTCACGGCTCCGTCCGTAGCGTATGTTACTCAGTGATAATGTAGCTTTCTAACGGCAAAATAATTTTTGAAATCGGCCCTTAGTTTTTAAGTTTATTCGTTACGTACTAAAATACAAATCTTTCCTCTTTATAGTATTAGTATAGACTAATAAAAGGCTAAAATACAAAATCGCGTGACAGTGTTTTTATTCTGTGCCAACTCAATCAAATCTATGAAAGTGGATATTATATTCCATGAAAATAAACAATTCCATAATTTGCATGTGACCTGTCAATATTTGCAATAATAGGTCACTTTAAAATATTAGTAAGTATTTGGAAATAATTATAAAACCAGAAATGATTATTTACTTTGCCGTACAATATAAATAAGATAATAAATACAATCGATAAATTAACTGCGGAACATCATTTTTAATTATCATGATCACTGATCGATTTTGCGTTAGGTGTGAAACGAATACCTACCTAAAGTCACTTCTTTTTTTATATTTTAACAATTTGGCACTAATTTAAATAGATAGGTAGTATTAATTAATTTTCGATTTCTGCAAATATATTTTTCGATTGTTTCCAATAGCCAATAATGTAACAATTAATTACATACATAAAATATATAATTAATTATTTTATTCAAATTTACAGATTTAAAGCTAAGAAACTGATCGGAGAAATAACATGTCACCGAAACAATGATAGAATTTCAAAGAATAGTTCCGTTAGTTAATAGTGTCTTCTAAATAGTCGTATATTAATGTGTAAATTGGTTCATGGCAGCTTATATTTGTGCAGTTGTTACATTGCTTAGACAATTGCTGTAACAACAATGATTTGACATCATTTCTTCTAATTCCGGTCAGGGATAGAACATTTCAATACAGAGAAAATGTTGAAATCTAATAACTTTGGCTGGTCTTAATTAGATATTAATGAGTTATAACTAACAATCTATTTCTAATTGTAACAGAGTAATAAATATCGGAAGAATATAAAATTTGTTATTGTGATAGTAATAAATGTTTAATAACATAAATTTTATTACAATAAAAATATGAAAGCGACAAATAACTTCCATACGTAACTTTTTTATTATCATGGGAAAATCCTCATACTTCTCCCTCGCCTGGGAAAGAGGATCTGCCCGACTCTTACCGGCTAAAAAACCACGGTGTTCCTCTTCCTGACCGTCGCTCGGCCGGGGTCGCGGGATTCACATAAGCATGCACCGCAACTCCGGCAGGTCAATACATTAATTTTGTTTCAAAATGTAAGAACTGTATAAAACTAACCTTTTTAATACGTGAGCCCATTTAACAATCATCATCGCTTTGAAATTGAATTTGCACAAATAATAAATAAAAACAAAATCAGACTAAAACCACGGTTCCACAAGATTAATATGTGTAATAGGACGTCTCGTTGATATACACATCAAAGTCAAAAGAAAAAGAAACATTGAAAGACAGGTGAAGATTTATAGTCATTACAGCGGACGCCGCGTGCGCACGCATTATCTACAACTCGGAACTATGAAAGGTATTTATTAAGACAAACTCAACAGAGCTTCCGAACACATAAACAATAAGAGAAGATTAAAAACGTGTCAATATACAAATTGAAACGTCAGATTTATTGATTTGTTATCGCCAGAGGTCAAGTTACGGGAGTGAAATTCCTTGACCCAATATCTAGTTAAATGTATATAAATAAATAACTTATCAGCTATTTGATCAGAAAAGAAAGCATCTTGTTTGACTTGCAAGATTAATATTCTGTTATTATCTAATGGAAATTGGACTACGTATAATAGAGTCATATAGAAATAAATTATTGATCGCATAAAGTGGCTACACACAATTAACATATTTGATAATATAACTCGATATACTACAAAAGCGTGCTAACTTACAAAAATTATGTACGTTTTGATATATAAATATTTATTTTTTAGATAGAAGAATATTATATTCGTAGTAGTTCATCTGAAATTACAAACCGCGTGGTATTCAACACCGCTTCGCCCATTCGCGTGTCCGAATGAACGACAAAGCCCAAACTTTATTATCACATTAGATATTAATATTACGATGTTTTCGCGTGTAGGAGGATTTTTATAACACCCAAGTAAAATATCTTTTATGGAGTCACAATCGAATGATGAAGACAAAACAAGTTACGTCGGAACAGACTCATTAGATAGGCAATAAATTTTGTACCTTTATAAGATAATTATGTCCAATGGCCGCCATTAAGTTTGACAACGGGCTATTTGCATCAAAATGTTTGAAAATGTCCAACATACATAAACAACAAAATATTTAGAGTATTACAGTGTTCGGTGGCCACTCAAAAGACGAACTAGCAAGCGCAGATACCCATATGATTAAATTCCAGTCGAATTCATAAAATGAGATCTAGAATCTCTCCTACTCTTATGGTAAGGTGTTTAACAACTTCTATAACTTAATAGAGTCATTGTAATTGCCGCAATGTCATGGAAACGTATTAAATTTTAATCAGTTTTTTTAAGCCCGTAGTTGTTAAACCTAACACCAGAAATAAAGAGAAATCTGATCGTGAGATTCTAGAAATATAATATTTTATGCAAATTAAACAATGCACCATCAAAGCCTCAGTCATAGCTTTCATATCACAGTCTACTATTGTTCATACTCGTAGACCTCTGCCTCTACCACAAGAGAAATATTTCCTGAAGCCGACACGTGGGCATGCGAGTTGGTGACCTAAGCCAGTGCAATCGATTTAGTATCGATAGTGTCCATCACTGGCCTGGCATATTTAGCTTGCAAAGTATCATACTCTATAGAAACTATAAGGAACCTAACGGTCACCTTCAAAGCGAGATCGTGGTAGAAATTCACCCCTAACGCTCGAAGTTTGTCAGCATACCATCTACAAGAGCGTAAGAATTTTGCATCCCAGAATAGAATGTTCACATTGCTATTAGTTGGCGAGTTTCACCTGTCAAGTTCCGTCGTCTGCATCTTGTCAGGCCCGACGGGATCGGGTATCAGCCAAAAATGAACATTGCGATATTAAACCGATCACGATTTGTGAATCTGCAGAGCTATATTTGTCATGTCTAAAATAGATTAATATTTTAATGATGAAATAGAATTTATTTATTCAGAGGCCCTTGGGTAAATTTTGGCACGGTTATGACAAGGTTTACATCGATCAGTTGAAAGTTATAAGCTAAGGAAGAAGTAAAAGTTTGGTAGAAAGACATTACGGCTGCATTTGCGTTTAATCTATCCATGAACAAAAGACGAAACGTAAACGCAGTATTAGAGTAAGCTACCTACAAAAATTACACTAGGTATACTTTGTAAATCTGACGTTCAACCACTTAAAGTGAGTGACAAAATCGGTGTCTCGACACAAAACAGTTTAGTACAGATAAGTGCTTGATTGGCATCAGAAGTGTTGTGTTGTACTGCTTCTATGGTTGAAGTGGAACTAATTTCATGGCTGAATACACTTGTTTCGTTTCTAGCTTTACCAGCAACTTTATCAGTGTTACCATCTCATTTACTTACCTTTCGTTAGTATACTAGCAACAGATTATAAATAACTAGCGACCCGCCCCGGCTTCGCACGGGTGCAATATAGATACTAACGTGGGGCATATAAACCTTCCTGTTGAATCACTCTTTCCATTGCTGAAAACTGCATTGAAATCTGTTGCGTAGTTTAACATATGTAAGCGTACAGACAGCGGGAGCCAATTTGTTTTATACTATGTAAAGATAAAGATTATACCTTTGGGTTTACGGTATACCTCTACTGACAACTGCTTTACCAATTCTTTGTATATGTAGGTATGTAGTCCAACGGTAAAATAAAGTATTGCTGATCTTTTTCAAAACAGGTAAATTATGCAAGGAAATGCTTGTTTGAAAGCCGTTTAAAGTCGTTGGTAGACTTATAATAATATAGTTTATTGTTATTTTATCATTTATGTTAGATAACTCATATAAATTGTTTATGTTATGTATATTGTGTAACAAAAGCATCATTATAATATATGATGTTATGTAAATCGTAGGTTTATGATACCTAAATATGACGTAGGTAAATATGGAGCAATGTTAATGGATCCGATTGATTTGGTCATAGCCAAATTTAACTCTACAAGAGGTACTACGTGTATCGACCATCGAAATATCCAGCAGGTCTTTTTTTTAAATAACCCGTTAGAAAAAAATAAAAATGTTACTAAAATAGATCGTTTATTTTCTTATGACAATCATCGAGCTGTAGCTACAGCATCGATTTATTCGAATTGGACTCTTGATAAAAGTCACCATGAAAAATTTGATGAAAGAGGTAAAAAAATTGGTTAATTATTTTTTTTGTAGGATACCTGTTACGTGTAGCAGCTACTTAACTGTTATAAATGTTATAAGATCACGTTCTATAACAATGTAGGTACTGTGAATCATTGATAGGTGTGTCGCTGATACTTGTATTTTAATTTTCAATGAGTACCTACCTATTCATAGCGTACTTTTTGTCATTACCCACAACTATACAATAAAGATGAGATTTTTGAACTGTGTAACTACGATTGCTTTTCATTTTTTATGCGTACTTAAGTATAAGTATCTAGTTGAGTGCAAAAATAGTTTCTGGTATGGCTGTGTTCGTTCGTAGGCAAGTGAACTTGTAGAAACTCGTCACATCACTATTCGTCTACATCCAATGTTGAGCTTAAATACACTATATTAATTTTCTTATGATAGGCATATTTTCAGACCGAAGAAATAATTTTGCACACTAAAAAAATTCATATAATAATATAATTAAAGTATCAAGACTTGGCACACGAGGTTGTCGACATGTGGGAGGTTGACTCTGCAGTCATTGTGCCGATAGTCGTTACGGCCAATGGCTTAATAGCCAAGAGCCTCGACCACCATCTGACGAGGCTCTCGTTGGGCAGCTGGGTCAAAGGCCTGATACAGAAAGCGGTACTTCTGGACACGGCACGTATTGTCAGGAGGTTCCTCTCTCTGAGGCCCTGACCACCGGTAGCTTGGACCCTGTTCCCGATGCCGGTGGGCTACTATTTTTTATATTTTTAAATGTTTTTTATATTTGTTGTAGAAATATTTAAAAATATAATTTATATGTATATAGAATGAATAAACGAAATATAATTAAATTATATAAAAGATTACCTACTGCGAATTAACTGGAAAAACTGGACAGGGTTTCTAGTGTACTAGGTATCATTAAAAGAACACTATACATTCAATTTAAAAACCCTAGACTTTAGTGTTACGCTACTACTAACGTGCGCGTCTTCGCTACTATTTTAGGTTTTAGTTCGGTATCTTTGTTATCTAATTAACTAAAGATTAGATATATTTTATTTGAATGCTTCTAATAATCATACTTAGTAACCCTGTGAAGTTCCGCCGGTTAATTTGAAGTAACCCTATATTTTTCTGTTACTATTAATTCACAATAGACGGCGACACACAAAATAATAGCCGGACGACATAAATTAATTTGTTTTCTTGATATAAGGTTAACGAGGAAGTCTCTAAAATTAGTCATGGCACAAAATAAATGTTAAGTTATATAAATATCCATTTATGGTCTGTACCAGTGTACAGTCACGTGTAATAATATGTATACACGTAGCGAACTTCAAAAGTGATATTCTTCTAAAATATCAATTAAAATTATGAAATATTACACACATAGCCTCTTTAAATACATGCGAATTATTGTTTCGAATATTTCTTATTTACAATCTATTTTCTAAAATAAATTCTCTTTTTAAGCTCATTATGTGTATACATATTATTACACGTGACTGTACAGCAGGCCTAAAATGAACAGTGACAAACTGACAAGACATGTTTGATGAAATTAGATTATCCTTAATTCAAGAGTCGACAAAATTCGTGATCATGACATATGTCTTGTCGTACTGCGTGCTATGTCTGCTGTTCTGTAGTGTTGTATGGGAACTCATGCTCTTCAGAACCGAACACGATTTATAGACCGAGTTATTTGTTTTATGTCAGAAATTGATCGATCATTGATGTAATCGATTTTTTATCTATTTTTAGCTATAGTTGCGCTTGCATGATATTTGAACTTCGGTGTCATTAGTTGCATAGATTGAAGGCAAATAGTGTTTATTTGAATGAAAGCACTTGTAAACTTGACCAAAGAGCTCAAAAAAGGTAGTTTAATCAAATCCCACGGATAGACTTGACAAGTATCACAGTCATGGTTTAAACTCCAGAACGTAAGAATTTCGTTTGGTAGGGTTGACATGCTATTTCCGAAGTTGTATTCATGTCATGTTTCTTTAATGCACTTCTGTATACGACGTTCTCCTGAAAGTAACCCTACGCGCATCCTCTAAAAAGCTTAAATATGACAAGTAAACGTTTGATAAGGTTTTAGAGATTCAAACAAAGTACTTACTAAAAACTACAATTTGTAGAATAGAATTGCAATACTTTTTTGCAATTGGTTTCAGACTTGATTAGAAATAGTTGTTTGAATCTACCCGTGACTATTTTTTACTGCAGGCATAAAAAGCTTACGATTTAGGGCCAATGGAAGCCGGATATTACCCGTCCACTTAATCACAAACACTAAGGCTAACACTTGCCATATTTGGTAGTGATAATGCTTAATATCTGTCCACTGGCGCCATTAGAATCGCAGTCAGTGACAGAAAACATTTAATATTTACGTTATTTTTGCATCCAGAGTCAGATATGAATAATTTACTCATTTCCTTTCTTCGCAGGTCTTGGGCGCGCCTCGGATCGTCTGCGAGATGACCGGCGTCACATGAACACGGAAAATGAGGCTTTTGTCTACCACACAACCAATCTATGTACTGTTCTTCGAATTTCAATCAACGGGGATTTTTCAATCTAATGCTAAATCGATGGCGTGACTCAGTGGTATCATATTACTATAGACACTCGCTTTCAATAAGTGATATTTCGTTACGGTGATCGTGTGTGAATCGATACAGTGCCGCCATGATGCTTCAAGGGTCTCTGTTCTACATTTTGATAATGTGAGTATTGAACAACATCTGCGTCGAGTGCAATTATATTACTAACTAAAATCGTATCTTCATCAATAAATCCTTATTAAGCAATGTTTTATTGGCGTTTATTGGCTTATCTTGACATAATACGTAGAGCTATCAAAACAGGGTTCTGGTATAGTCTTTGAGTGGCCAATCAGCGTCATGACAGCTATAAAAGTCTCGAGATTTAATTATGATTTACTAATCGCTATAAAATCGACGAACTATTGTAAATAGTCTCGGAGCTGTCGACCAACGCCTATGCTTATTGTCTTATAAGATTTATTTTATGACTACACTACTTATGATCGAATTTATGCAGCATCTCATGATCGTAAATATTATTTATGCTCGTAATAAGTTCTAGTGTAATTCTAACACAAATGTAACGGAGATACGATCTTGTTTAACAAGTTTAAACACTCGTTCATATAGAGATAGCAAAATATCAATTATTTTATGTAAATACAATGTCAAGGAGCGCCTAAGGCTTGTGCTTGTATTTAGAAATATTTTTTATTTAAATCAAACGGTTGTGGAATCTAATCGAAGTTAGAGTGAACGAACGCCCGCGGGAGGTTCAGATTAATCTAAGATAATCTAATTGCATGATAATAATGAACATATCATTCAGCTTTTATGTTATAACCTAGAGAGACAAGACTTTAAAAATACAATATTTTTTATGAGGAAAAGACGACTGGTCAGAAAGCCGCAATCTTAAAATGGAACTGGGCTAGTCACGTCTGCAGCATGTCGGACGAGCTGTGGGAAAAACTCACCACTGAGTGGAACCCACACAACATTAGACGACGACGTCGCGGCTGGCCCAGAAGGAGATGGCGGGACAAACTAGACACTTATTGAAAGGATTGGCTGCAGGAAACCTTAAAGCGAGAGGAGCGGTGAGGTTAGGGAAGCCTTTGCCCTGCAATGGGATGATCATGGCTGAATAATAATAATAATAATGACGAACAACTACCGGAAATATATTGTGAAGGACGGCACGGTTGACATCTGTCGGGCATGCCACTGTCCCGGCGAATCCATTCGACATATTATTTCTGGTTGTTCTCGTCTTGCTAACGGCGAGTATTTACACAGACACAACCTAGTGGCTAGGATTATCCACCAGCAACTTGCTCTGAAATACAACCTTGTGGACGCAGAAGTACCATACTACAAGTATGTGCCCGACCCAGTTCTCGAGAATGGTCATATCACATTGTACTGGGATCGATCTATCATCACCGACAGGACTATTGTTGCCAATAAGCCTGACATAGTGGTGATAGATCGATCAGAGCGTCTCACAATGATTGTTGATATCACTGTCACGCATGACGAGAACCTTGTGAAAGCCGAGAAAGATAAAGAAATTAAGTATCAAGACTTGGCACACGAGGTTGTCGACATGTGGGAGATTGACTCAGCGGTAATTGTGCCGATAGTCGTTACAGCCAATGGCTTAATAGCCAAGAGCCTCGACCAACATCTGACGAGGCTCTCGTTGGGCAGCTGGATCAAAGGCCTGATACATAAAGCGGTACTTCTGGACACGGCACGTATTGTCAGGAAGTTCCTCTCTCTGAGGCCCTGACCACCGGTAGCATGGACCCTGTTCCCAATGCCGGTGGGCTACTATTTTTTATATTTTAAATGTTTTTTTATATGTTTTACAGAAATATTTAAAAATGTAAATAATATGTGTATATAAATGAATAAACGGAATAATAATAATTTAATAAGGTATCTCTACAGTTTTTAAGTGGAATATATCTAACTCTACAATCTCCACCAATATAGTACCGCTAATGAAAGAGTTTATCTACGTGCAGTTATTAAACATTCTTCTATATTTTGTTTCACTATTCGGTAGGGTAGGTACCTTTCTATAATCTCTATCAATCAAACAGTGAGGTCATCAGACGAGGTAGGCAGTCCACATTTCTACGGAAACTTTTCTCTTGTAGATGTTATGGAGATGTTAAATAATACTGACAGCCTCCCACGCATCAAATTGAATAACTAAAAAGCTTCTGAAAAATGCGATCATAATTCAATCGAAATATTTCTTAAAGTGCGTACCTACGTGCGTAAGTAGTTTGTTAAACATCGTATATTGTTATTACAACTAAACACCTGGAATATTGTGCTATTAAAATAAATTGTTACATAAAGTACTGTATTTAATAGCTATTCAACATAAATGTATCTCCTGTTTTAGTAAACAACCCGAAAATAACTTGCGAATTCACTACGTCTAAACATGCCCGACTTGGCCTTAGCCGTTCCTAGAATGCACACGACCTTAAAACCTAAGTTTTATGGCTCGCACGTTTAGAACCATTACGCGAATAAAACTAGTTTTAATTGTTACATACATTCTCACAACATAGTTATCTTTCCTTCGCAATTCTGTATCAGAAGTACAAAAATAACTTCTAATGCTAAAGAGTTCAATTTATACTATTTGTTGCATATAACTTCTGTAATGGGTAAGGCGAAACCTGTAGCAAGTGGTAATAATCTGCGATTTTCATTCGCTGTGCGATTATAGGTTTTATTCACTTGAGAATAAACGTTATAGGCTTGCAAGATGGGAGTTTCTTAACCTTCATCCAGAAATATTCCGGCGCAATCTCTTATCTCTATTAAACGCGTTTTAATTCCGTACACCATTACTAAGTGTTAATCTAAATTGCGTAATTGCGTGGTCGATATTTATGAATGGTGCGGACGTGCGGTGGGCGATCCGGTCCGGTCCGGCGAATTCTGTGTCACCGGCAACCGGAGCATGCAGCCTCTTTCCCAACTTACCAGAGAAATGTTCGGGGGGTGTCAAATGTACTCGTAATTTATTACTACTACCGCCTGAGTGGGCTTAATCCAGAATGTTAATGTGGAAGACTTCGTTAGCAACGGATAGTGAGTTTAGTTTTAAATTAATTATGAAAATGACCTCATTGACTTGATTGGTGGCTGAGCTGTTCTTCTCTGAGCATAGCATACAATGCCCTGACAAAATAATTATGTTTCTCTAATTTTGTCAATCTAGTGCGCTTTCTCATACAACATTCGACAATATACATGACACAGTCTTGTCATGAAAGTTCTCGTAGTCACAATTGGCGTATCGTAGAGGTTTGACTGAGAAGAGTTATGCCGGATTCACAATAGACTGACGTGTCGCGTAGGACTCGACACGCGAGTCTAGTGTGTACGCCTTCATACAAATTATATGAATTTGATAGCGTCAGATGCACCTACTGCTGCGTCACGACACAACACGTAAGTCTAGTGTGAATTAGGCATTATCATCATCATCATTGACAACGACGAAATTGACGACACGTTTGGTGTAGTGGCTGAACGATTGGCTGCTGTGCTACGGGTTGTAGGTTCGATTCTAGCACGGAACAAATATTTGTATGGCCTACAGATAGTTGTTCCGGATCTGAATGTTTGTGCGTGTGAAGATTTGTGTCTGTAAACGCACCCACGATACAAGAGAAATAATAGTGTGGGGCAACGTTTTATCTAAAGAAAAGAAAAGAAAAGTCATCGTGTAGCTCATTATAGAAGACTACGCGATGAACACTTAGAAGAATAAGAATAGAAGATTGTTAGCTAGAAACGGGGTATTTCAGGATGTCCGTTACGCGGTATACAACAATTAATAATAAGGTACATCATTTAATAAAATAATTAATAATTTATTACCCAACGAATTGCATTAGATTATACATTGGCATAAAATATGCTGTAAAGATGAGATTATTTCAGTATATAAGCGAATCATTACGTGTGACTATTAACTACTGAATTCTATTGACCCTTTTATACTGTTAGACACGTTTTAAAGCAATATATATTGGGACTTGCAGCTCTGCTTACCACGAAAAGAAAAAGGTAGGTAAACACAAATCAATTTATTTGCTACCATTTACTGACTGTAAACTCCATAACAATGATTGAAACGCCGAAACATATGTCAATGTTGGCGTGCCTGGTCACCTCAATAAGGTTAATTGAAATCCCAGTTCTAATACTACAATGCTTGACAAATGCGTATCTATTATAAAAGTAGGTAATTGATTAAGTACATTTCCTGTACAACTAATGCTTGGTACAATACGTTGAATATATGTAGTGATTGACCAGTAGATTTTTTTACAACTACATACAATTGTACAACAGTACAATTGTATGGTATTGTATTGAAATTGAATGAGTTACTAAGAAACTTTGACGGATATAAAGCTCTTGTATCCGGCAATGTTCTGTATTAAAAATACGGATGAAGACTAGGGATATTTCTATCTAGATGAATCATAATCTTTATTTGTGTAAATTATGATATTTTTCAAATCTATACTTATCCTGGTATAATAAACTCTTTAGATGCTACCTAATTATCTATATAAATAAAAATGAATCGCCAAATGTGTTGATAAGCGCAAAACTTGAGAAGGCTGGACCAATTCGGCTATTTTTTTTAATATATTCCTTAAGGCACAAGTAAAGAAGGTTCTTATGGAGAGAAAAAACATAAAAATCGCATAGAAAATAGTAAAAACAACACTTCTTTTCCCACTACAGGCCAATAACTTTTGACAGAACGAAGTCTGTCCGGGCAGCTAGTTAAATAATAAATACTATCTTATTTATTATGTTTTGTGATTATCGCTTATTTATTTCAGAATACAAAATTATAGACAAAACTGATCTCGTAGATCTAATTTCAAATGATGTTTTAAAAAGCATAATGAAATAACTCAATCCCTTTGATGACCTACTAATAGTAGAGAATAAATAACCGAAGCTTCCAAAAGCATAAAAAGAAAACACTTCTAATACACATGCTGCTAATTTTACAACGTTCAAAGAGCTCGTACGAATTGAACTTGAACCAAATCTATACTAATATTATAAAGCTGAAGAGCTTGTTTGTTTGTTTGAATGCGCTAATCTCAGGAACTACTGGTTGGAATTGAAAAGTTATTTTTGTGTTGAATAGTCCATTTATCGAGGAAGGTTATAGGCTATATAACATCATGCTACGACCAACAGGAGCGGAGCATAAATGAAAAATGTTGCAAAAACGGGGAAAATATCCACCCGTGCGAAGCCGGGACGGGCCGCTAGTTTGAGATATAGGTAAGTGCACATTTTTGGGCCAAGCCGTTTCTATTTGAATAATCGAGAAAGGAGGTCTTGTAGCAGTTATGAAATGCCACCTACAATCCAGTATTTGGTGACATTACTCCCGGATGATATAAACATAATGAATGGCTTGTTTGTTATATCTGGTTTGGTCAGTCCAAGTAATGTTTCCGGATATTTACTTTAATACTATTCATTGATATAAAATTATGATGACAGGTACATTGTGCGGTGTATTATTGTTGCGTTAACTGTATTTAGATTTCTATATCAGCTTTGATGAAAGCGGGGTTGATGAATCAAGCGGTTGTGTCTCAATATACAGGGCGTCCCACGGATATGCCACATGGAGGGAAAATACCTTCAATATTGTAGATGGAACATTTTATTGAATGAAGACATTATTTGAATTAAAAAAACAATTTAAACTGCATTCATAGATATTTAAATAATTACTTGGTTGAACCGGGAATCGAACCTGTTACATGAAAAAAATATTCACCCTGTAGCTTTATTATACCGATCGAAAGGCTTCATCATAAGGATTATTTTTTGCTCAGTAACATAGTGTCACAAATAAAAGGAAGACCATGAATTTTAACATTTGATGTGAAATTTTGTTCAGTAAAATGAAAAGCTGACATTGCCGTGAGGACATACAACTGACATTATCATAAGTACCTATTACTAATTAATGTACCCACTTGAGAAGTACGCATCATTTCCGTATTATAATTTAAGATAAATGATTTTTGATAAAATAATAAAGAGATGCGTAATTAATAGGTACATGGTATCATCAAGAGTGCGACTTTGTATTCAACAGGAAGGGACTCATTTTGAGCATTTGATAAATTGATTAATTTTTAACCCCCGACGCAAAAAGAGGGGTGTTATAAGTTTGACCGCTATGTGTGTCTGTCTGTCTGTCTGTCTGTGGCACCGTAGCTCTTAAACGGGTGAACCGATTTGAGTGCGTTTTTTTTTTATTTGAAAGCTGGTTTTCTAGCGAGTGATCTTAGACATGTTTTATTAAAATCGGTTCAGCCATTTCAAGGTTATCAGCTGTTTTGTTAGCTGCGGTAGGGTTCTTAGACGCATAATGGGTATTACTTTACTTTCAAACATACGTGTGAAATAAAATTTGAAACACTCATGTATGCTATATAACTATGCAAGATTATGAAATTATTGGTCTGATGCTGCAGCCAGGATAACCAGTGCACTAGTACACTCTTGAAAAAATAATAGCAGATATGTCGTGTTTGAATTCGTTTTGATCAGTATTTGATTCTAAATGCAATTCAATGGTGGTGACATGATGAGCTGATGCTGCAGCCAGGATATCCAGCACACTAGTAGGTACACTCTTGAAAAAATAATAGCAGATGTATGTCGTGTTTGGATTCGTTTTGATCAGTATTTGTTAGCTATAATTTATGAAGATCTGTTCAGGCGTTTGAAGATCATCAGCTCATTTCCTATTTGACAAAAGGGTCTTATCAACTTTCGCTGGTCCGATTGATTTGAAATTTGGTGTACTGTTACTTTGGTGGTATTTTCTTTGGGCTCATAAGAATGGTCTCAATGAGTAGATGTTAGATAGATGATGGTGTCTACTAGTAATTTAAAAAGTATTAAATAAAAATTAAATTAAAAATTTAAAAAACCCCCGACTCAAAAAGAACCCCTAAAAAGTAAAAAATAAAATGTGTTTATTGGCCATTTAACTTTATTAAAAGTACCTAGTAATATTTTGATTCAAGCGTCGTCATGTCGGGGGACCGCTAACTAAATAAATTAAAAAAAAAAACAGAATACAAAAAAAGAAGCTTGGTAATGATAATTTACTTAGCGGTCCCCCGACGTGACGACGCTTGAATCAAAATATTACTAGGTACTTTAATAAAGTTAAATCGTCAATAAACACATTTTATTTTTTACTTTTTAGGGGTTCTTTTTTGAGTCGGGGGTTTTTTAAATTTTTAATGTATTAAAAATGTTATAATTCATGATCTTCCTTTTATTTGTGACACTATGTAATTTAGCAAAAAATAATCCTTATGATGAAGCCTTTCGATCGGTATGATAAAGCTACAGGTTGATTATTTTTCTCATGTAACGGGTTCGATTCCCGGTTCAACCATGTAATTATTTAAATATCTATGAATGCAGTTTAAATTGTTTTTTAAATTCAAATAATGTCTTCTTTCAGTAAAATGTTCCATCTACAATATTCAAGATACTTTCCCTCCATGTGGCATATCCGTGGGACGCCCTGTATAATGTGTTTGACGACACGTTTGGTATAGTGGCTGGGCGATTGGCTTCTGCACTATGGGTCGTGGGTTCGATTCCCACACGGAACAAATATTTGTATGGCCTACAGATAGTTGTTCCGGGTCTGGGCGTTTGTGCATGTGAAGATTTGTGTCTGTAAACGCACCCACGATACAGGAGAAATCCTAGTGTGGGGCAACGTTTTTATAAAAAAAAGAAAAGAATAGCACTTAAGTATGTAAATAAATAAATGCTTGTACGAGTACTAGATTATAAGATTGATTTGAGTTTAACGTTATTTTCTTTCAATCCAGTTCTTATTACTATGTGGGTACTTACTCGTATTTCAGGGGTGGTGGCTCTTTCATAAACATTTTATATTTCATTATGCTTTTGAATTCCAAAGACACTGACAGTATTTTGAACCCTAAATTCGACTTTTCATTACCGCCTGCAATGGATTATGTAAAATAATAAAATTATTTTGAAGTAAGCAGGACTCTCATTGAAGAAGCTGGTAGTGCTGTGATGTCATCGATATTTATTGTCGATAGAGTTACAATCAGCAATTCAGATATTTATCAGTAAATAGAAGTTTAACAAGAGACTTGGGCTATAAACTTACATAATAATTGCGTATTATGTAACACTGATACTGTTATATTCTAAACACCGTAAGATACTGGCCAGCAGCCAGCCAGTACAGTCGAGGACGAAACACATTATACATTAAAATTATCTCTACTATTATAAATCTATAAAGAGGTCGTCTGTGAAGATGATCTCAAAAAAATATAAAATATTAGCTGATAATATTTCAAATGTGACTCAGTAGAAGGAAAATCTCGTTATAAATTGTATGGTAAATTGCCGAGATAAAAGGCTTTGAAAACAAACGAACCAGTAATGATGCTGCAATGATATTGTTATTATATTTTTCAAGATTTGTAAGACGTTACAATACTTATGTCAATGTTACGTGAAATAATTTTCTTACTAAATTTCTGTCTAAATAGTTGGTGTAAATTATTGAAATGTTAACTCCAGTTGATTTAGATTTAATGAGCTTTAATCTTCTTCTTCTTCCTGCCCTTATCCCCCACTAGCTGGGGTCGGCACAACATGTAATTCGTAAATCCATGTTGTTAAAGGTTTTGGCTTATTGTTTTATGACCCGCCGCCTGTTTGACATCAACCCTTCTTGGGAATACTCAATTTAATATAAATCTATTTATAAATGCATGTGTATGGATTGGAATGAGAGTACCTACCAAATTAGATGTTTTCAGTGCTTTTCGTATTCCTAAAGATTTGATAGCTTTAAGTAATCCAATAGTCAAAATTTATATCAACCAAGTTGACTATTTTCAGTCATAAATGGGAAAAAACTGAATAATTCATTCATTTTATTACATAATATTATTATATAGGCTAGAATATTTGTCTAACTTCCAAAGCAGGTCTCTAAACAAGACTGGTTACTTCGTAAGATTTATTACAGAGAAATAGACTCAACTTCTTGTAGTGAGTAGCGGCGATTTGAATCTTGCATGTTATCGAAAATCTTTAACGTGTTTATGTCTTCCTAGTGACAATTAGTAATATCTTTGATGTACAACCGTGTTTACAATGTGTCAAAGTAATTTGATATCAGTCTTGTTAATAAGGGAATGATATAAATTAAATTTTGTTTATTGCCAATGCGTCAGTCGGGTGGTCTCACATACAGTAACTATGTATGCATGTTTAAGGTACTTTCTTCAACATTTTAATATTGATTTTAAATTAAATAAATGTAGGGTTTGCGTTTTAATTTAAAAAGTCAAGATTTTTATTAAAATAGTTGAAAGTAGTTAAGTTGTCGTAAAAGTTTTTCTTTTACGTATGTACTATATTATTATTTATTTAATATAAAATATAACATTCATAGTAGACAGGTACAACCAACAGTTAAATCATTAAGACACCAACAATATTGACGTTAATGATTGTTAAATACTTTTAAAAACAAAATTATTCATTATCCATGATAAATCAGTAACTATTAACTTATGTGAGCGCTGTCAAGTGGCAAGCTTGGACATGCCCCGACCGAATAGGTGATAAAATTATTAATTATAATTATTAAAGGCTAAGTGTGAGACTTGATTAATGACTGTACGATAACGCAAGTTAACTTGTCGGCTGCGCACGAGTTGAACGGTGGCGTCCACGACAGAGCAAGCTCCAACAACTATTTACAGAAGAATATTTTTAGTTCCAATTAAAATTGAAGATGGCAGCGTAAAGTATTTTCTATATTGGGAAACGCGTAAAATGTGTTATTAAAAAGCGTGTTCCAAAATGGCGGTGAAAAAACGTAATAAAAAGTTTATTAATGTCGTTATGTAAGGCTAATACGTTATATATTGGATTTGCTGATTAAAATAACATTAATATTAATTTAGAAGGCATATCGCCTACACAATACATATTATGTTAAGTTTTATTAAGTGGTTTAAATTAACAGTGCTGCGTTGTAAACTGGTTATCTTTGCCATAAACTCGTCCAAAGAAGTCAGAGGAGATAATAGTGTTAATTAAGTAAACCCAGGGCTGCTTAATAGGTACCACAAAGCTTTCTGTGTGAACTTCTAAAATATGAGGTTACTTTCTATACTGCCGATGTACTTTAATATCGATTAAATATAGATCGAATATGAGGTTTTTAAATGTATTGGAAAAATAACCTCTAATTAACCAATAATCGAGGAAAATATAAGAACATAAGTTTAAATTTTATGATTTTTTTCCACATTAGTCTGAAATTAAATAAAAATAAGTGCATAATTATATATTTTGTAAGCAAGCAGCGTTAGCGAACGCTTGTCTTGAATGCAGGAGTTTCTGAGTTCGTTCCGGGCCCGCACCTCTGACTTTTCGAACTTATGTGCAAGTCATAATTTCATTATTACTTGATGAAGGAAACCATCGTGAAGAAACCTGCACACTTGAGAGGGCTCCATAAAGTAGTCGATGGTGTGAGTACTGTGTAGTCCGCCAACCCGCAATAGGCCAGTGTGGTGGACTAAGACCTAAACCCTTCTTATTCTGAGAAGAGATCCGTGCCCTGCAGTGGGACAGTAATGGAGTGATTATGTTATATTTTGTTAATTTTGCTAATAACTTAAAATTTCGATCCAGAAATTGTAATATTTTCATTCTTAATGCATTTGATTCGATTTCTTATTAATTTCATTATCTAGGGGGCTCGCCCCCTATTACGTGGGACTTAAACATAACGGTGAAATGAGGGTGTTACTATACACCTCTGCCCAACCCTTCGGGGAATACAGGCGTTATGTTATGTTACTATTTTCACCATGCTCGCAATCCTGACAGACCGACATTAGCTATAGCGCTGACGACACGTGTGGTGCGGTGACTGAGTGATTGGCTTCTGCGTTACGGGTCGAAAGTTCGATTTCAGCACGGAACAGATATTTGTATGGCTTACAGATAATTGTTCCGGGTCTGAGCGTTTGTGCACGTGAAGATTTGTGTCTGTAAACGCACCTACGATATAGAAGAAATCCTAGTGTGGAGCAACGTTTTACATTCCTACATACATAAACTCACGCCTTTTTCCTATGGTGAATCGCAGAAACTATAAAACGCCACATGCTACGATCCTTACATACTCCTTTCGCTTCATCCACATTCATACATCTTGTCATACACGCACACCGGTTGAGAGTAAACACCTGTTCTTTGTGAACAACATCGCTATTAAAAAAAATTAAGAAAATAAGCCGTAATGATAGATTCACCCCTACACGATTCTGTTGTTGTCTCTTACACTAGTATCCATATTTGTATGTTTTGCATCGATTAACAACATGAAACAAATAGCTACTGTTTCAATGCGCCCTAGTTTAAATATAGCCCTTCGTGTTACGTGGACAAACGCCTTATTGAAGTCACTATAATAGTGTGAGTTTAAACAATACGGTAATGCCACGGTAACTAGGATATTCTCGCACAGAACAGTCAAGTAATTTCAGAATATATTGGCTGTAATTTGAAGGTAGAGTTTCCCATTAACGGTATTAGGACCTTTAACAGAAGTTATAACATAAATTAATTATATATAACCTATTTAACTACCTAACTATTTAACTGCCTCGTTGGTCTAGTGGTGGTAAGCGCGACTGCTGATCGGGAGGTCCTGGGTTCGATCCCCAGGTCGGGCAAAGTGTTATTGGGTGTTTCCGTGTGGAATTCCTCAGTAGCAGCCCGGAGCTTGGATTTGTGCCCGGTTGATGGCAATAGACTCGCCCCCTATTACATGGGACTTAAACAAAACTGGCGAAACGAGGGTGTATTAAAAAAACACCTCTGCCTAACTCTTCGGGGAAGACAAGGCGTGATGTTATGTTATATAACCTATTTATAAACAGTGGTATCTTAGCGGTTGAACGCTTGCCTTCCATGCAGAAGGGTCTGACTTCGATAACGGCCCGTACGTTTGATTTTTCGAATTCATGTGTGGATCAGAATTTGATATGGTCTACCACGTCCTCTACCACGCCGATAGAGGATGTTCTAGAATGACATACATCAATGTTATTGGTGTTTTTAACAAAGGACAGGTGCGTAGTAGGTACTCTCAACCGGCGTGCGTGTATGACAAGATGTGACAATGTGGATGAAGCGAAAGAAGTATGTAAGGGTCGTAGCATGTGGCGTTCTATAGTTTCTGCCTACCCCCATGGAAAAAAAGGCGTGAGTTTATGTATGTATGTATCAGAATTTAATTATCACTTACGTTAACGGTGAAAGAAAAACTTCGTAAGGAAACCTGCACACTTGAGAGGGCTCCATAAAGTTCTCGATGATTTGTGTAGTCTGCCAACCCGCACCAGACCAGCGTAGTGGACTAAGGCCTAAATCCTTCTCATTCTGGGAAGAGGCCCGTGCCCAGCAGTGGGACAGTAATGGACTGATTATGACTTATGTATTATTTATCGGCGGTTTGCCTTACTTGAGATGGTAAATTTGACATTACTTCTATGGAGCTTATGTCAAATTTCTATCTCTAGGCCGAGTAGACCGTTAGTTGGTCGGCACGGGTCCTGTAGCCCAGGGACTGAAAGCGGTTACGATACCTTTAAAATATAAGGATACCTTTTTTATAAAGGTTGAGCCTTACCTCTATTTAACCTTTTTACGATTTCGGTACCGAAAAACATCGAATGATGAATTAATAATACTAATACCATCTGGAGCTTCATATCGAAGGAAAAGCTGGCGCGGCGGTTCACCCTTATTTATAAAGGTTTAGGTACCGATACAGGAATATACCGTTTCGCATTTTTAGACTACATTTTGGTACCGAAATATATTTAAAGTGTCGTTATATTCAGGTAACCAGAATTTACGGGTATGACGTCATACCATATTTTAAAGGCATCTTAATTTTCGGGTTATTTAGTCCCATGTTGTACTCTGTATGTAATGATACGAAATTGTCAATTGCGAAATGTCACTTAATCACACACACACTCTATCTAGTGGAGTTGTTCCCAGGGGATGACGGCATGCGCCTGCGCACCTACAGATAGTGCACTAAGTGAAGAGTATTAAAATTTGGTGTTACCTAGTATTAGCTATTATTATCAGTAGATCATAAAGACATAAGTTTCATTTTATTACAATCGTAAAACATGTTATGCAAGTTTCATTCTTAAAGCTAATAAATCATTAATTAATAATTTGTTTACTGTACTTAATTTCGAAGATTTATTGCAAGATATAAAATGTTTTATTGACGTTCTAAGTTAAGTAATTATTTATGACATATTTTAGTAGTTTTACTTGTAGGCACGATACGAGAGTACGTACTCAAGCCGATCTATCCTCTCTCCTGCATCTCCAATGTGTACTATCGGCCAATATTAATAACCGATTTCAACCTATTGCATCTAAATTCGACTTTTCATAAGCACCTGTATTGGTTTATGTGAAATAAAAACTTTTGATTTGATTTGAACCCAAAATATCTGGATTCATGTAGGTTTTTGACATAATATCTTCTATTGAATTTCTGTCAAAAACTTACATCAATCCAAAGATTTTGGATTGAAATCGGGCATCAATCCAACACAGTACCTACCGATAAGTCATACTCCTACTTTGTAAAATATGCAGGATGTCCTGGAACTTAACGTCAAGCCTGGAACAAATTAATGATAGGCCAGTATATGACTGTTCAGAAAAAAATACTTTTTTTAAATTGTATTCTTTTTATATAAAACACATTTAATAATTAGATTTGTGAGGTAAAATATTTTTTTGTAACGTTGAGACTCGAACTTGATTAAACTTTAATTTGTTTTACATTTTTTTTTCTAAACAGACCTAAACTGCCTTATCATTTGTGGGATGGCTTGACGTTGAGTTTCGGGACATATAGCTTGATAGGTACCTGTGACAGCTGTCATCTCCTCCAACAACATAACTTTGAACAAGCGTCTCGATAATAAATTATTTTTTAACATAAAAAAAACATCTAGTATGGTGCCACACATTATAAATAAAAAATACTCAACATAATTTACATTTTCCCTTAGATTGCTTGTCACTCTAACAACTGTCACGTATCAAGGTATATCTTACAAAATATAACACAACATCACGCCTGTATTCCCGGAAGGGTTGGGCAGAGGTGCATATAACACCCTCATTTCGCCGGTATGTTTGAGTCTCATGTAATAGGGGGCGAGCCTATTGCCTTCAACCGGGCACAAATCCAAACTCCCACAAAATCCCGCATGGAAAAATCCAATAACACTTTGCCCGACCTGGGGATCGAACCCAGGCCCTCACGATCAGCAGTCGCGCTTGGCACCATTAGACCAACAATGCAATGGTATATTTTACAAAATAGGTATCTTTACATAGTATAAAACAAAGTCGCTCCCGCTGTCTGTAAGCTTAGATCTTTTAAACTACACAACGGATTTTAATGCAGTTTTCAGCGATAGATAGAGTGATTCAAGAGGAAGGTTAATATGTACCCACATTAGTATCTACATTGCATACGTGCGAAGCCGGGGCGGGTAGCTAGTAGCTTATAAAATTATGTGGAAACGTTACCTACGTCCCAACCTATAGACACAAAATGAGAGTAAATGTTTTCAAACTTTCGCGATTTGTACACATTATAAAAATACTAATTCGGGTCTAATCGCATAGAAAATTTATAAGGCAGAAAAATACCTTATTTATACCGACGTTTCGACCGAATTTCACCGACCGTGGTCACGGGTAGACTAAAGTGGCGGAGCAATTGTCAACTTCGTGAAGCAAGTGTATTTTCATCTACCCTCACTTGATCTTGATTTTTAAGAATCTTCAGTCTACCCCTGACCACGGCCGGTGAAATTCGGTCGAAACGTCGGGATAAATACCTAATGGTGCGTCCAGACCTGACAAACGCGCCGCGGATGCGCCGCGAGCTTTTGTACGAACATAAAATGCACGCGCGCAGCTCGCGAGCGGCACGCGAGCGGCTCGCGAACGGCTCGCGAGCGGCGCATTCGCGGCGCGTTCGTCAGGTCTGGACGCACCATATGGTATTTTTCTGCCTTATAAATTATCTACGCGATTAGACCCGAATTAGTATTTTTATAAAACGAGAGTACTCGAACAAACCCATCTCTCTCATCTGCGTCTCACTAAATCAACAAGCAGCAACCCAGTACGGTACCAGCTGTAGTCGTAGTTCATAGATAACATTATGTGGTTACGTTACTAACCTTTAGACGCGAAATGAGAGTACTTGAACCGATTCGTTACGGTAACATTCTACTCGTATTATTTTATAACAGTCTGCCACAAAGCGTTAGGGGCTGTTTATATGTGTACGGTAGGTTTCGTATTTAAACCATTATTTTTTTATTATCTGCCTAGTTGGTTTAGTGGTGGTAAGCGCGACTATTGATCGTGAGGGCAGTGTTATTGAGTTTTTCCGTGTACAATTCCTTAGTAGCAGCCCGGTGTTTGGATTTGTGCCCGGTTGATAGTAATAGGCTCGCCCCTTATTAAATGAGACTTAAACATAACGGCGAAATAAGGATGTTAATATTCACCTCTGCCCAACCCTTCGGGGAATAAAAGAGGTGATGTTATGCTATTTATTAATATTTTTTGTATGGTTACTTTTTCAAAGAAAGTAGAAGGGAAATACAATACAGTTTAGTTTGCCGCTTTGGGTTTGGGAAGTACTTATTAATATTAAACGGTAACATACCTTAAATATATTAAACTTTATAAAATATAAAACACATAACACAATTAGCCCACTACCTACTGTCCTACTGCTGGGCACGGGCCTCTTCTCAGAATGAGAAGAGAGAAGGCCGGCATGGTGGACTAAGGCCTACCTTAGTCCACCACGCTGGCCTGTTGCGGGTTGGCAGACTACACACACCATCGAGAACTTTATGGAGCCCTCTTAGGTGTGCAGGTTTCCTCATGTTGTCGAAGTAAAATCTTGTCGTAGATCGATTTGTAGAAATTCGGTTTGGGAGTCACGGGCCGGGATCGAACTCAGACCCTCCTGCATAGAAGGCAAGCGTTCAACCGCTAGACTATCACTTAAACTTTATTGTAAGATTATTTAAAATATGCACATGATATATTATTACAGTGCCTATTATACATAACAATAAAATATCTAAGGGGATTTCCGGTCTTTAGTTCTAAATTTAGGTAAACGACTGATCATTTACATAAGGTTTTACGACCTTTCACAACTCTTATACAAATTCAAATACATCTTACGTATTTCTAAACGCATTGTCTGAAAAATCATTACTCAATTATCATTACATGCAAATACCTATGTTTTATTGTCAAATATTGTGCACGGACACGTCTGAAGAAGCCTTAAGTATAATTCTTCGCTATGACATTAAAGACGCGGTACGGTACAAATAAATTCAGCTGTAACAATAAAACTTGGCTGTTGTATCTAAGGTCAGTTTTGCGGATATTTTGTGCATCACAATGGGTGGTCTGTTTCTTCATAGATAACTGGTAAATTGTTGTAAACCGTCGGCGTTTGAGATAAGATAAATATAAATTTAGTTTAATTATTTATAAATAGTGAAGATAAAAATAACTGTTGCGTTGTTAATGTTTCCGTTTAAGTTGAAGTTGATTTATTTTTGTATTGGAAGTATTTTTTCTTTATACTGTGCTTAGAAGATGGTTAAGCAAGGTCTTCCGCTGTTCCGTCTTTATGTCCAATGATAGCGTTCGCGTTTAGCATTCTAACTGCCTCGTTGGTCTAGTGGTGGCGAGCGCGACTTCTGATCGTGAGGTCCTGGGTTCGATCCCCAGGTCGGGCAAAGTGTTATTGGGTTTTTCTGTGTGAAATTCCTCAGTAGCAGTCCGGAGTTTGGATTTGTGCCCGGTTGGTGGCAGTAGGCTCGCCCCCTATTACATTGGACTTAAACATAACGGCAAAATGAGGGTGTTACTATACACCTCTGCCTAATCCTTCGGGGAATACAAAGACTATAATCTCCTGTTTTTTTTTCAGTATCAATATACACGTTGAGCGTTAGTTTTCCATGCAGGAGGGTCTGAATTCGATCCCAGCTTGCACCTCTGATTGTGCGTACATTAACGGTGAAGGAAAAACATCGCCAGGAAACCTGCACACCTGAGAGGGCTCCATAAAGTTCTCGATTGGGTGTGTAGTCCGCCAACTCGCACTAGGCCAGCATGGTGGACTAAAGCCTAAACCCTTCTCATTCTGAGAAGAGGCCCATGCTCAACAGTGGGACAGTAATGGGCTGATTATGAATGTTATCTATACTAATATTATAAAGAGGAGACATTAATTGTATTTTTGTATGTAACGAATAAACTTAAAAACTACTGGATCGATTTCAAATATTCTTTTGCCTTTAGAAAGCTACATTATTACTGAGTAACATAGGCTATAATTATCTTTATTTATCCCAAAATATTTAAAAAGAAATGTCCACCCGTGCGAAGCCGGGACGGGCCGCTAGTGTATCAATAATCAGGTGGATGCACCTGTCAACCAGTCTGTCTGTCAATCACTTACTTACCACTCATGTCTGCAATGACCACATGTCATTTTAATCAGGGAAATATACCACCCGTGGCGCCAAATTAAGTGGTAGCCAAAATTTTGCCCAAATACCCTGACACTATCTCCATGGATTTGCAAAAATAGGTTTCGCTAATGGATTTTTGACGATAAAACCTTATCAGTCTGCATGCCGTCAAACATAAATGAGGCGTTGTCACCACATAGCATATTTTAACGCAACTCAACACCTGGAGCGCTTTCATGCATAAATAGCACCTTCCATCAATAATAGCTTATGATCATAATACTGATATGAAGTACGACGTCTTGTGAGGCCAAGAGTAACTCAATAACTAAAATTTGCATGGCAATAAGGAAGTGTGGGGTGAATCTGATCTGTATTATATTGTATCAAATGTTGGTGCTTGAAATAAATTAGTAGACGGGACCAATGAGGCGTGCGAATATGGCATCTCGATTGGTTTTATTGCGCGTGTTGTTTGTTGCTGCGCGCGAGCAAATTAGATCTAACTAATGTGATTGAGATCAAACGTTGTTTCTGATTTTCTTGTTTTATAAATTAGCTATTACAAGTTACATAATAGGTATTATGCTTTGTTTTATGTCTTAGCAGATTTTCAAACGATGGTTAGGTATAATCAAATCAAATCAATCTTTATTTGTGTACATGGTGTTAAGATAAAATTTAATCTCTAGGTTCTACCAATATAATTGGTGTGTTAAAAGAACATTGACAAAGCATGTACGGTCACAGACAATGATTGTTGAGCCACTTGCCACCATTCATAATTTGGCCGTGTTTTACAATTGAAATGATTGACACCTTCGAGTATTAATAGGTAGAGTACGCGCAAGATAACTCTGCGCGCGGCCAAAATCGGAACTAATCATGGTCTGCAATAGTGTTGCCGTTTTATTAACTTTGTCACTAGATCTACCTGATTTTAGGAATAAAAGAAAATATAATAATAAAGATTACCTCATCAGACGATAATAATCATAATGCATTCTTATTCACTCTCGCCACATTTATCAGCTTAGTTCTTTTCCTTTGCAAATTACGTAAAAATACTAATTAATTGATAGGTAGTAAATTTAAACGTACATAACTTAGCTCAATTAAAATATAATAAACCACAAGAGGCCTGCCCAATTTTAATGCTCACGAATATACTACTTTTCCTTGAAAAGTAGGGCTTTGTATTGTTGCAATCATGGCAACATTTAGCACGCCCTCCGTCGCGCGCAGACTTATCTTGCGCGCACTCTATAACGAAGATTAACACGTTATAACAAATGACAATGTCAGTTCGAAATGACAGAACTTTGTATAACCCGACAAAAGTAAGAATATTGAAGGTGGCTCAACAAGCACTGTCTGTGACCGTACATGATTTATTTATTTATACATTCGCACAAAAAAAAAATTATACAGAGGCGGACTTAATGCCTTAGGCATTTTCTACCAGTCGACCTTAGGGTGATGCAGAGAAAACATGGTAGATGCGCTAAAAAGAGCTGTGTCATGTGATACAATATTAAAAATAAACACAAAGATAAGTGAACATTTTTGTCAATAATATTACCTACATACATATTACATATTTACGTATATATGTATATTTATATATATATATAAACTTATAAATAATAGATATTATATACATATGCATACATTCATATATATTAATTAATATAATATATTATACAAGACCTACAAATATATATACAAAGATAAATCATGATGTGTTGTGCGTATTCGTAATAGAAATGTTTTGTCATCTCAGGCTATAGCCGTGATAGCATAGTGGTGTGACTGTCGGTTGCCATGTCATAGGTCTCGAGTTCGAACCCAAAGCACGCACCTCTGACTTTTTGGATTCATGTGCGTATTGTATAATTATCACTTGCTTAAAAACGGTGAAGGAAAACATCGTGAGGAAACCGTCATGCTTGTGAGATATTTCTCGACAACATGTGAAGCAAAGTCAGAGTTCCATGGGCGGCATAAACTCTGACATCAGTTTAGTCACTGTCCACACGATAATAAGAAGAAGATCTCAGTTAAAAATATTAGTAGATAATACCAACGGGTATTACAACACAAAAATAGCAATACGAGCAGTTTACGGTAACGTCATAGAACCAGTTTCTTTCAATTAACTTTACGCGCGCTAATTCACTACATATTTTCTTGAATTTGAAGGAAACTATAAATCTCAAAGTTGCGTTCATTAATTTACAGCATTTCTTTAAATATTAATTTGTGTTAAAACCTCTCACCCGATGTTATATTACATTTGAATATAATATAAATTAAAGATAAATATTTAAATTATTATAGATGTGAACGTTTAGCATAATTAGTATTTTTTCTATTTCGTAAATAATTTCCTGTGTTAATTAAAAACTTGACACTGGACGTTTTTAGAAAATTGGATTTATGTTAAATACATGGCCGATAAATTGCAAATGGCTTAATTATTTTTATAGCACCCTGCCAGTTTAGGAGCTTAATTATGTAATAAATTAAACACCACATTTGTTTTAATACTTCATAATCAGTAGCTGGTAGGTAATTTGCTAAAAGTAGCACCTAGATTTATGTCAATCTATACTAATATTATAAAGAGGAAATATTTGTATTTTTGTATGTAACGAATAAACTTAAAAAATACTGTACCGATTTCAAAAAATCTTATGCCGTTAGAAAGCTACATTATCACTGAGTAACATAGGCTACGGGCGGAGCCGTGAGGACACAGCTAGTGACTTAATAATTTTGAAGAGAACTTTATTGATAAAAAATCTGCTCCTATTCCATATTTTAAGTTAAATGATAGAAAATTTTCATTATTATCTAGCTCTACAGTTATGGCAAATAATAACTGTAGACATAAAAGCTTTTTGGTATAAATGCACGATATAAAGGCTTCCAAAATCTGATCTATAACTTTCACTTCCAGTAATATTGTTTATAGTTTTAGTGCTATCGTATTTTACTCTCCGTGTGTGATAATGTTATTAATATATTCATATAAAGTCATAAAGTCGATAATCATTGGAATTTTATACGTGAACGGCATTTATAATTATAAAGATTATACATACTAAAATTGTGCAGAATCTGTGTTACTTTATGCGAATATTATACGAACTCTATTATTCTAAGATATAATTTTAGCATAATATTTGTTTAGAATTAGTTTCGTATAAAATATTCAGGTGATTAAAATATCAATATTCAGGTGTCGCGCCATTTAATATTAATACAATAATTTAAAAAATAAAATGTAAATGTTGGCGCCAAATTCTGAATATATGGCGAATAAATCAATGCACGCGGACATCGACATGTCAACTTGACACAGAGCACTGGTTCAACGACTCCTTTCACAAAACAGTTGATGTCCACGCAATAAAAAAAAAACTTTAAAAATATTTCCTCATCACCATAGGTACCTATCTATTATTATGTATGACTCAATATTTTCTCACTGAGCTTTTTTATTCGTTTTCTTTAACACTTTTTTAAGTATTGGAAGAGTTCTTTACTGTAATATAGTTACTTTTTTATAATTTATTAACAAGCGGTGTTTAGAGGTGCGCCGTTAAAAGTTTAACCTCGATTTTAAAACAAACATTCATTATGACAAATTCATTGCCTCGTTACGTCACAATACTGGGTACATTAGAGTAAAACTGACTAGTGTCAACTGTATTGTAATAAATGGTAATTATAGGTAGGTACCTATATACCTACTATGTTTGCATAGAAGTCGGAAACAACATTACTTGTGGTACAAATGATGAATGAACTTCTTCTTGATAACTTTAAATTCTAATATCTTTTGATTGAGCGAATCGATTACGATGAAACAAAATTAAATTATACTCCGAAAAATGCACAATATTTGTCTATAAGAGTCAACCGCACCGAGAAAGTACTTTTCACACGCGGCGTGCAAAAAAAAAGCCGACTAACAGATAAACAGACAAGAATTACAAAAAGTATCGAAATGAATTCTATTGGTTATCCTTTAACCTCCCGTTTGTTTTTAATTTTTCCAATGTCCAGCCCTCCTCTACAGATTTATTACATGTATAGATAAGTATAATAGGTATTATGTACAGTACATATACATTTTTTTCAGTTCCATATTGCTACTGCTGAGTAGCGTTCCAGTCAGAACGGCCCGGTCTGAAATACGATTAGCCATCTTAAATTCGTAGGTAAAAATTTAGGAAAAAGAAGAATAACTTTCGAAGATGCAATAAATTATCTGTTCCAGAAATGCGAATTAAAAATCGAATGGATAAGCGCAGATTAACTTGGTAAATCATTAACACAATAGTACCTAATATAACTTTGCATCAAACCAGTAACATAAAAGAGGTCGAAACGTTATAAATAAAAGCGATTAAAATTATAAACATTAAACAATACTATTTATAAATGCTCAATATAATTTCTATGTGTGCCTTCGTCGCCGAGCTATTATAACTCGCAATTAACTATGTAGAGCTCATTTATATGAAATTATAGCAAATTGAAAAGCCAGTCCAAGTATAAGTTACTTGCTTTACATAAAGCTCATAATTTGTAATAAAATAGTAGATGGACGAGGCATAAGAGGATTACAAATGCAGAATATTTTGCTATTAATATCCCTGTTTTAATAATCTTTTTTGAAAAAGTTACTCTCATTTTATTTACTTGTAAACAGGATAAATATATTTTTAAGAAATATCGTTGAACTAGAAATTAAAAGCAAGGACACACGTCTGTATTCCCCGAAGGGCTGGGCAGAGGTGTATAGTACAACCCTCATTTCGCCGTTATGTTTAAGTCCGATGTAATAGGGAGTGAGCCTATTGCCATCAACCGGGCACAAATCCAAACTCCGGGCTGGTATTGAGGAATTCCAGGATCGAAACCAGGACCTCACGATCAGCAGTCGCGCTTGCCACTACTAGACCAACGAGGCAGTTGAAAGAAAATAATGTCAGCGATTATCACCCTGTTCCTGTTATAAAAGTTGACTAATGGGTCCACCAGGTGCTGGTGTCTTAGTCCTGTAACCCGCATCTAGTCTATCAAAAGCTGTTTCTTTAAGGCATCAATCCATCTTGCTGAATTCATGCCGGTCTTCCTAAAAACAAAGAAAAGTAGCCCTCCAAATTGGAAAAGAATCAAGTTAGTACGAAGAAAACAGGTGAAACATAAACAAACATGCATAGCACTTATAAGTATGTGTAAAGTGTCGTGTTCACTTGACACTGTATCTTGTAAACAAGTGTCAGTCAGCAGTGAACTCTTGGCACTTGAATGCAAGCACTCGGCACCAGTAGCTCACAGCTAAAGTGACAGGCGAGTAGGCCACGATACTTGCCGTCTTTCTCACGACATAATGTCCATAATGGACGTACAAAATGTGTTGGTCTGTTGAAAGAAGTAAACGACAGCATGGCACAAAATATACGTACATCTGTCTCTACTTTTGCCTGCAAAAATTAACTAGCAACCTACGTGATTATCTTCATTATGAATTAATGAAGTCTTGTCAATAAGTCGATGTACTTAATATGATTCACTGGGCGCGAACTTACAACCAATGTAAAGGAGACATCATGTATTTTTTTGTGCAATATTGGTGCGTTACTCTTTGCATGTTAATAAGTAAACAACATTAATAACTCCATTCATGCGACAAAAACACGTGGCCATTACATCTTATCACAGTATTACATTTTACTTTCACATAGCACAAAAACTTTCGAAGCATTTCACACAATTACGGTGTTCGCGTACGAGTGCCCCATAAACGTTACGCATGCGTCAAGACGCCGCGCCGCGCCGCAACGTTCCCTATAATGATATTGTTATACAACACGCGTGCGCCCACACTTAGGACGTTATGTGTAAACAATTTGGATATAACCTTTAACACGAAGAGTCCTTTTAGTGTGAAAACTGATGTACCACGAATTTTAATAGCAATTGGAGCAGCTTTACTAGGAAAATCAATAAAAGTAGGAATTCATTCGGATATTCAAAATATATCGTCAGGTTATTGATGTGAAACATTTAATGTGGTGGTATGGGTGTAAAAGCGGCTGTTGCGTGGCGAACTCGCGTTGGCAGACCTTCGTAACTCGTCGGCTCCATTCGGTTTGATTCGACCAATTTTTTTTTATAAAATGACTTTCGATGTTTCACATCTGCCAGGCGATCAACGACGGCTTTTTTTTCTCACACGAGGTTCTTTCAGAATGAGAATGTTTAAAATTAGAAGTATTTTACGAAGACTACGTAAAACAAAAGCTTTTTTTTAAGTTTTGGACGTCTTTCTAAAACAAACATTTATAATTTAGTACCTTATCCACGTTTCATAAACCCTTGATCTTAATAATAGCTGCAAATAAAGATAATCTGCATCATGTCGGCACTGACCATCTCCGGGTCATTCTATAAATTTACATGGGAAGTTAGTCGTAAAATCATATTAAGACATTAAACTCTGTTTAAAATTTAACAGTCCGTGGGATTGAGACAGGAACCATTACTCACTTGAGTACTGTTAGCAACAATTTGTCAACATGTAATTATAATTCTGGTATTAATAATTAGAATTATTACAATTACAAAACGGCCACACAGCATGTCGGACGTCATGTTACAGCTACTACTTGGATTAATTAAACAATGGAATGTAATTCCTAGAAGAACGAAGGCGCGTCTTACTATGAAATGTACGCATTTCTGGTCACGTTGACAATGGATCTTAAATATTATTTAGGGCACCGTATAAAACGTTATATTAGAATATGGACCATTAAAAATACTATCACGTGTACCAGCTTGTTTAAAGACTTTTAAATTAGGTATGTGTGTGTTCAATGTCTATGGTTCAAAAATGTGGATACTTTAATAGGATTCTATGATAGAGGTCAACATTAACCAAACCAGAACTTATTTTATAAACATTATCAAAATACGAGTAGATTTTGAGAAACAAGAAAAAAATTACTCACACCCAAAAACTTTACCCTAGCCAACAATATATTTTTGTCAACAATTTTCAAAACAAGGAGTATTAGCAATGATTCACAACACCCAATTTTCCTTTAAAGTTACAGACTGGCGATAATAACTGTGTCATTTCGGCTAGCCTGAATGACAAGTCTAATAGCCATGAAGCGACGGCCAAAAATAAAATATTGCCGTTAGACTCTAAAAACAATACACTTCTTACATAAATATTATTACAGTTGGTATTGGTAATTATATACAAAGATATGTTCTGTTTAGATGCTATATTGTCTTTACTTTTATTTACACGTTTATTGTCAACGGCCAATATTTTTACATAGGTAGATGAACTTACGTGAACCATGTCCTCTTCTGTTTAATCTTTTATATTCTCAATAATTATTCATTAAATTATTTAAGCAATCCAATCATGGTTTTTGAATATTATCGTTTTAAAGTAACGAGAAAAAATTTAAGTCATAATAGTGGTGCCTATATGACTTTAGGTCATCCTTAAGCTCCAAACCCACTTGCAAGTTAAATTGCGCAAGTTATTTCTGCAAGTGCTCGCTTAATCTAGCAAAATTGCCGGAAGTCGACTTGCTGCGGGTTTGTCCACAGTTGAAAGTCGGTTCCAGAAGACAACTTCTGCAATTTAACTTGCTAGTGCATTTGGTGCTTCTTCTTCTTAGCGTGTCGATGGCAATCCCACGATACAGGAGAAATCCTAGTGTGGGGCAACGTTTTTTTTAAAAGAAAAGAAAGAAAAGAATCTAAATTGAGTCAGCCCAGCACTTAGCTACGAGTTTAGCGTTATCAGTTGCGTCCATTAGTTCCTGTAACGTGCAGGTATCAGGGCACGTAGGGCATGATGTCAGGTGTCCCATCGTTTGTGGAACTGAATGACGTTTACCTACACTCCAAGCTGGAATCGTCTATGATTTGGTGATTTTGTAAGGCGAGGGTAGGTACCCGACGAAACATTATGTGAACACGACTTAAATTCTTCAACTATACACTAATTAAAAGTAATCTTATTTCTTCCATACCCATCGATATTAACAACCAATGTCTTTCCAACAAGAATCACTAACGATTGATCTGTTTCTCTTAACATATCTATCTTGTTACAATGGATGTTGTAAATCTAAACGTTTTCTCTTGAAATGCGACTTTAATGGTCATTAAAGATCGAATTAACAAGTTAATGGTTCTGTTTGGGACCAAGGTTGTACCATTTGGCCACAAATCGAGACTCTGACCCACATCTTGACTTTAATCAATCACAAATCCGTTGATTTGATCTAGTTGTTTCTTTGATCTGTGAATCCTTTCACTAAATTCATTTTCAGAACATATTTCATTATATTTGTATTAGTAATTTCGTTATAATTAATAGCATCCGGTACTTAGAAAACAATAAGAGATTTTAGAACGCAGTTAAATCTAATAGCGTACTCATTGCCTGGTCATTAGGACAACCAAACTGCTGAATTAAAAACTTTGCTAAAGTAAAATGATCTTTATCACTACCATCAGAAAGAAGGAAATCCTCGAATTTTCTTACGATCTGATAAAAAAAACTAGCAACAAATGAACATTCCTGTTACTCTCGGGACCAGGATCTGACACGGCACAATTATTTATACATGAATAAGTTAGCTTACAAGCACCTACGTGCATCAAGATATTCCATTAATTTCCATCTCTAGTCTTCACTTAACGGTTACACATTACACAGGAATACAAACAGCTGATAAACGGTTTCCCGTCTCTAAAGTCCCGATAGTTTCATCTCGTCAAACTTAACTGTATTCGGTAGGTACTGGCAAAAGATTACGATTCAAATTTTCAATGCCGTTTGCACATAAAAAAACAGTCATCATAGGTATTTCTAAATTGGAATGTTCCAAATTCAACCAAATTCGATTTACGGCCAAAACCAATAACCGATCTCAATTCAAAATCTGGATCGATGTAGGGTTTTGACAGATATTCAATAGAAGTAATGTCAAAAACCTACATTTCATAGATTTTCGGTTGAGATTGATTATAGATTTCGGCCGTTAGTAACTACGCCTGGAAACGCCATTTGCCAGAAAAAAAAGATCTGACATCAAACTTCAGAATTTGAACACTCCAAATTCAAACGAATTCTATATTCGATTTCGTTCTCAGTTAGTAGGTCCTGAAACGACAAAGAGACAGTGTCCCTTTGTTCAGTGTCGCAACCGGCCTCACGGGCGCGACGATCCGGATCATCGGTCACATATATGGGACGCGTGTCATTCATGGCACATCCTGATTGAGATTTTTGGCCCGCGTTATAATTAAAGCAGCGCTCCGTGTAATTTTTGGCCAACGATGCGAGTTATTCGGAGTATTGCGGTCCAGTAATTTGTGTTGCAAATTATAGCTGCAGCTTGCGGGCTGGAAGAGAGAATCACAGAGTACACGGGTAAACGATTTGCAGTGGTGACTTAAATTAGTGTGTTTTTTACGTGGGTTCGCAAGAGGTTCCTATTATAGCGGTCATAAATGCTGGATGGAGAGTTTCGTCCTTCGCTGATAGCTCTTCATATCTATCAGATGATCGAATCTAAGACGTCATCAGATCCATGTAATAATTGTACTTCCATAACGGTTGGTAGTAGCGATCTATATGATAACATCTGGGTTAACAGTGCACCTCTTCAGATTTATAATTTGACAGGTGTGCGCGTGCGCACTTACTTAGTAACGTGACTTTTTAAGCGCGACAATAAAGTCTTCACTTAGGGTTTTATAAATTTAAATATTTTGTCACGTTCTTCCTGCCCTTATTATATTCATACTGGGTCCAGTCTGATTCTGATATTTAACCGCATCTAAGCAGTTAGTAGCAGGTAGTTTAATGAATATCAGTTATTTATACAGAGCTACAGAAGCCTGACCTTCGCAGTCCAACGTAGTTGGGCAACTAGTATCTTAAAGGCAGGTCAGTGTTGTCCGTCTTTGTACTATTGCAACTTATAATAGTACGTCGTGTCCGGATCGTTGGTCACATAATGGACATTCGCTCACATTCCGACTTGGATAGGAGTATTTAGTTCGTGCAATTAGTATACACTGCTTAGAATATCACGATATATTGTTTTACATTGCACTGCTTTTGTAATCTTATTATAACACAAATGTACATCCATCATCATCATCATCATCACTACGGCCTGCTCAAGATTACTATTGGACATAAGCTAACCCAAAGAAGAAGCTAAGAGGGTCAAAATATTTTAACGATTTCCGATAGTCACGCTTTACAAGCGACGTTGCTGCATCTGTGATAAAGATTATTGCCACTAAGGTATACCTACACAAGAAGACTAATATCTCGCGACATTGTCGCCAGCAATATCCGACTACATCGCGAGATGTTAGTGAACATCGGGTGATATGTTTTGCAACATCGTGCGTCTTGTCATACCACGAAAATCTGTCGACGTTTCATGATGTCGCAGGCGACAAATGTTCCGTAACATTTTTTTCCTATGAATACGCGGCTTCACGCATTTTATATAACTGCAGAAGGGCTTTAATATGCTTACATACAGTCGAAGTTATAAATAAAATGAAAAACATAAGATTCTAAGCGACTTCAATCTCGTTTTAATCTCTCTGCCAAATTTCTCAACTATTTTTGCCTTTAAAATCATCGAAACCAATCAATACGAAGCGATTCTTATAAATATTTATTAAAAGAAATGAAATCAGAATTTGATTAAGTATCACATGCGTTAAAGCACAATTTCATTAGGTAGTAGGAAGCAGTGATAGCCTAGCGCTTGCCTTCTATGCATGAGGGGCTAAGTTCAGTCCCAGCCCGTACCTCTGACTTTTTAACCGACTTCCAAAAAGGAGGAGGTTCTCAATTCGACTGTATGTTTTTTTTTATGTTTGTTCCGCGATATCTTTGCTAATTGTGAACCGATTTTAATGATTCTTTTTTTGTTTGAAAGAGTATTCTTTCGAAGTAGTCCCATTAAAATTTGGTGAAGATCTGATGAAGAACTTTGGAGATAGACAATTTGAAGTCGGTTTTTTTTTTGTTAAAAAGTGATTATCGAATTAATGTGCGGATGAGAATTTGATTATCACTTGCGTTAATGGTGAAGGTAAAACATCGTGAGGAAACCTGCACAGTGGGCGTACTAAAGTTTTCAATGGTGTGTGAAGTCTGCCAACCCGCACCAGGCCAGCGTGGTGGACTAAGGCCTTAACCCTTCTCATTCTATGAAGAGGCCCGTGCCCAGCAGTGGGACAGTATTGGGCTAATTATGTTATGTAGTAGAAGACCTAATTCTTGCACAATTAACTTCCGTTCAGTAAAAGATTCAAATAATATTAGTTCTTATAGATCCAATTGTGTGTTTTGCTAGCAATTGTGTTATAGGTAATTTGACAGCAAAAAGAGGATAAGTCAGTTATCATTCATATTAATTTCAAGTTTGTCAGATTGAAATCAGAAATCCAATCATACTTATTAACATTTACGGGTTGTCCGTTGAGTCAGATATTAGATGCCATTGCAATAATAGGTAATATGATGGCTGCAGAAATGATGTGAAAGGAAACGTTAACTATAACATAGTTATGTGAACCAATAGCCAGTTATATTTTCTTGTTAAGTACACGGTTATTTTAACTATATATTAAACCTGAAACTAGTTTGTTCAGAGTCATAAGGCAGGAGAATCGTCTGGTAAGTACCTATAGTTTTTATACCGCGTTATATTTTTTTATATAAATCTTTTAGATACCCTATTAAATCAAACGGTCTTATCTTGCATCAGGATTTAAAGATTGAAAGTTGAAATTATTATAATGTTGTATTGTCATGGGAATTGAATTTGTGTGCGAAGTTTCAGGAGAATCACTTTAGGAGTAGTTGAAAAATCTGTCGCAAGATTTGAATCAATCAAACAAACAAATATACGAAGTGAAGCTAATTGAAACTGTTTAAAAATAAGTCTAACCTAACCAACTAATTTTGACGACACGTTTGGTGCAGTGGCCGAGCAATTAGTTTCTGCGCTACGGGTCGTGGGTTCGATTCCCACACGGAACGAATATTTGTATGGCCTACAAATAATTGTTCCGGGTCTGGGCGTTTGTGCATGTAAAGATTTGTGTCTGTAAACGCACCCATGATACAGGAAATATCCTACTACGGGGCAATGTTTTTTTAAGAAAACAAAAAAACTACGCATACTGACCTGAGACGGTCGGGCTGATAAGTTTCCGTGTTAGACAAGTCCTGCCGCACACCTCACGCATTCTGCTCCTACTGGGGAACTAAACGCAACAAAAATTAGGAAATAATTTAGGGTTTAGAAAAATACACACTGGTCTGATGAAAATCTTATTGTGGTGTGTCGACTTTTGTGTACTTATAGTCAAGAGCTTAAAGTACACATTTACGGTGGAGCGGTTACTGTACAATTACAAGAGGTTTACGTTAGGTACCTGTAACTTGAATTTACAGTATTTTTAGCGCCCAAAGCAATTTGAACCGGAACCGTATTGATATTAAAGGTCAATTTAATTTGTACTTAAGTCAAGCATTAGACTCCTTATCGTATCGAAGAAGCGTGACATGGAAACAAATCCATTAATCTCATGATCCGTTTTTATTTTTTAATTAATACTTATATTACAAATCGAAGATGTTTATTACTTAACGGATTCAGATTACATTATAAATAATTATTCATATAGCGAATTTTTATTCCACGTAAATAAAAAATCTAAGAAACATACAAAAACAAAAGACATTTTAATTTTCCTTTCATTACAAATGAATAAACATGACTCGACGGTTAAAAGGAAATAGGGGATAAGCGACCAAAGATGATGTGTTCAGGAGAGCCGTTCAAAGTTTTAAATTTTAGAAAAACTGACGTATTTTTGTCATTTATTAAGATATTGTGAAAAGTGAAACAGTTATAAAATCATCGTAGAGCCATGGGAGTAAGCGCATTCGAAAGAGCAGAAAATTTCAAGTCCAATGTATTGAATTGGATAATGTAAGTGGCTCTTTCAAAACCTGGCTCCTTCATGCCACTTCTCCCCTATATAACTCATTTTTGACCAAAATGTCGCTTATGCCCTATTGCCTTTTAACCGTCGATGTGTATTCTATATCATGCACGCGCATCCCTTTTTCGAGCTAAAATCGTGACTACAGTAAGTAGCTTCATAATATAAAGCTTACCTATTCATCGATCTAAAGTCTAAACATAAAGACACACACACTCACTCATAATTGAGAACAAAAGGCACGTGCTCACATCTCGACACTTAGTTTATAATCAGCTTAGCTCTGAATCACAATGTAAAGACAGATTACAGAATTAGACTAAACGCATGATTGATCGACTAGTCTGACGGTTTGACGGGTTAGTCGCATATTGCACAATGTACAAATGTTACGGGTATTAGGTAATTGTAGAATCGTTTATTTGATGAGCAAATTTGATGATTGATGATGTGTCATAACATGTTTGAACTATGTAAAGGCAAGGTGTTTACAAATCTGCCCTTTTTGTGTCACTCTAGTGGGTTACGAGCACAGAAACAGAACACGATAAAAAATATATTAATTCGTTATGATAAATTTTTGCCTGAAGTGTTCGTAAGAAAAACGTAATTTGCCCTTTATTGTCCCACTGCTGGGCCCGGGCGAAAGGCTGAAAAGGGTTTAGGCCTTAGTCCACTGCGTTAGCCTGGTGCGAGCTGATGGACTACACACATCACTATATGGATTTCTCTCAGGTGTGCAGGTTTCCTCGCAATGTTTTCTTTCACCGTTAACGCAAGTTATGATCAAAATATGATCAGCACTTTTTTCTGTTTATAATAAAAGATAATAAAACAATAATAGGAGTAACTAAAGTAAAAGTTCATCCCACCACAACGGTTGCCAGACATACATAAAGTGGCACAAAACCACAAAGCTTATCGCTAAGCTTTACTATGTAGGTACTTACTGCAAAATTCTTTGTTACAAAGAGACTCAAAATGAAAATTCTAAAGAGTTATCTCTGGTACAAAGTCCTGATGCTCTGCTTTAATATTCAACCAAAGTCAAATAAACTTACTATCATATTGATTTCATCGTTTTCTTCACTATAAAGGTAATAGCGATAATATCATGTTTCATAAAACTGTCAACCGTAATAGGTTAACGCAAGCGCGACTTAAAAATGAATAAAATAAATCAGTACCAAAGTAAACATTGAGTTAAACCGTAGTTACGTTAGAACGCACCTCTGCAGTCGAACTCATACGCACTTTGTACGCGGGGACAATATATCAAAGGAAACACTAACAAACTGTTTACTCAGAGACACGTGAGTTCACTTAGTTCAAATGCCTTTACAATCAGACCACCGAGTATTCAATTGTAGCAGCCGTAAAACATGATAAACTTACCTAATATGTGTGAGAATCTATTTAATATCTAAACATTAAAAGGAGACATTGTCCTTTTATGGTTTTATAGAGGTCAAGTAGTACTTAAAAGTATAGTAAATACACCATTCACATAGGTAACATTTATACATTTACCAGCGATATCGTAAAAAGTTTTATAGGAAAAATCTGACGATGCAAATAGCATACAAATAGTCGAAAATATCTATAATGATATTCATATACACGTAAGTAAATATTTGTCTGAAGATTTCTATATCGTCAATAGTTGTAGCCAAAACCGGGGAGTGCCTCAAGGCAAGTAATAGGGTTCCCGAAGAAGTTGATAAAGGGCCCCAAAAGGGCTTGGCCACTTGCTGCCCTGGAGCCCCAGAGCCTCTAAATACGGCACCGATCATCAACTCACCATTTATGGAGTGATGATAGAGTGTTGTGCGTGTGTATTTATTTGACTTACATTTCGACAAAATCGTAAATTATTAAGTCCAAAATCGTAATAAATACTACTCAATCAACGCGCCCTTAATTGATGACAAACTCCACCTATGGCTATTCCATTTTAATTCCTTTATGTACCCTTAAATCTTGATAAATTAATGACTTAAAAAAGGACAAAGACGGTGTTTAAGCGAATGACGCCATACGTCTATCAGCGGCAAGTCATTTATGTCCTACTAAATAAAGTCTGTAGAAAAATATTTGAAACAACTTTTAAGTAAGTATGTACTTAGCATTCATCTCACTAGGAACATTATAGACATTGATTCCTTTTATAGTAAAGCGAGTTGATCGATCATATCTGTCGGTACCTATACGTGTTTGCTAGCCGAGGTAATGTAACGGAAAAAAAACAACAAAGAACTGTCAAAGGATTTTTCTTATAAATCGGATTTATTGTCATATTTTTTAAGCATTTAATAATTCTAATACATATAGAATTATTAATTGCTTAAAAAAATGTGACAATAAATCCGATTTATATTGTTACGAACACATAATCTTATTAGGTACTTTGAGATATAAGAATTGCAAATAAGGATTGATATTATAATAATATTTTTTTTTATTAAAATAGTAGGTAATTTATAAAATAGAATCATGTTTGTCCTCTCGTTTTTGGCTGGCAATCAACTAAAACCTACCAACATGACAATCAATAAACCTACACGGCAATCTTGCAAAAATTAGGTAAGTTAATTAATTTAAGACAGTTCTCGGTTGTCAATTTTGCTATTTGAGACTTTATAAGTAACGTAAGGTGCTGTTACGTAAACAATAATTACACGCCCCAGCCGCGCGCGGCGCAGCGCGACACAACTAGTGTAGTGACCCCGCGAACACGTGCTATGGAGCTCGTGTATCAAAGCTTTTGACCCGCAAAAATGGTCGTGTCTATTTAACGGTAGAGATGCAAAAATAAATACCTATTGATTTAAGATTGTTTGGGTTCCAAATGATCCGAAAAAAGCGCAATACATCTGCTGTTTAGAATAGTATTTTATTGTTTATTTAAGGTGTTAAGGAGTGGCTCATGGCTAATTAACAATCGCGCGGGTCATATCATTTGCAAGGTTAAGCTGCACTTGCCGCGGTCAGTCCGTGGATGGGTGACCATTCGTTACACATCGTAGAGCACGTTAAAACGTCGGTCCGGGTGTCAAACGAATACATATGGCAGTCGTTACGAGTAGTCAGAAGTCTGAAAGTCTGACAAATGGTCTAACCTTAGGATATCGGCATTGCCCTGTAACTGAGTTGCGGTCGTCTGATGGCAGTCGCTCTGTGTAAAATACTGGTATTCAGCCGCATCTGGTTAGACAGGAAGCTGACTCCAGCATAGTTGGGAAAAGGCTAGGCAGAACGAGTAAAGGTGTTTCGCCCTATATCCTACGGATGATTACAAACGATACATTGGCTTGATTGATTGATTGAGGGATGCTTAAAAATTTGCACGGATTTTGATCGACAAACATCGAGCCAATTTGTGATCAGGGCCTTAACCTTGAGCAAATAACTTTATCAACTTTTAACTCGTCATTATGATCAACGGAAAAAACTGCTCGACAATCATTAAGGACAGTTCACTTTCTAAAATAAAAACATTTTAATTAATCACTCTTATTTCACACTAAACATAGTAGCACTTTATACTACCTGTTTGAAACTTACCACGTTTTTGCTAGGCTTATATAAATCGTAACATTTCAACGGCACTTAATCCCAGAACCAGTCGGATTCGTCTGATTGCTCTGCGGCCAGTGTTGACGCAAATACGTCAGCCAATTGATCTGCCACCTTGTAGTACAGCTTCAACTAGTGTAATTCTTTGATTAATTTGTTGTGTATGTTTCTGTGTCGCTTAAGCCGTTCAAAGAAAACAGCGTTGGTTTGCTTTGGCATGCAAACTTGTTGAGTGCCAATTCGTGTCGGAACCAAACATACGAGTAGTCATAAAGAATCCGTTAGTCTCTTTGTCTTCGTGAATTTTCAAGCTATTTGTCAGTGACGTTGTTCTATCAAACTTTCTTTACCAAAGTGTCATTGACTTCACCGAAAGGAAATTGAGGATTCTACGTCATGTTTATTAACGACATTTTTACAGTTCTATTTTCATTATTTATCTCCAATACTTACCAAGGGGCACGTGGCAGATTAACAACTGCGTTGATCATATGATTTGCAAGGTCAAGCTGCGCTTGCCACAGCCAGTCCATGGATGGGTGACCATTCGTTACACATCGAGACCCCTCTGTGCCTCGGAGAGCATGCAAAACCGTCGGTCCCGGGTGTCATACAAATACCTATAACAGTCGGTAGGGTTAGTCAGAAGCCCGAAAGTCTGACAATTGGTCTAACCTTAGGATATCGGCATTGCCCAGTAACTGGGTTGCGGAGGTCTGATGGCAGTCACGCCGTATAAAATACAGGTATTCAGACTCATCTGGTTAGACAGAAAGCTGATCTCAACAATTGGAACAAAATGAAATAAATGAATTGGATTGGGAAAAGGCTAGGCAGAACGAATGTCTCCAATACTTACCATTAATGAGTGTGTAATTTTATTCATAATAAAACTTCTAAATAAGAATTGTACATAGCTCGAAACACTGTAATAGTTTTCACAGCAAACAGCCCTTGGTTGTGCTAATGTAAACTACAAGCTTGGCCGTGTTTACACTGTTTTGACATGGCGTCGGCCTTGTCGGAAATGTTCGTACTCTACTCTCAATGATCCTGAGTGAGAAAATCGTTCTACGTTTAACATAGGTACTGAATTTGGAAAAATCTTAGTACATTCTGAGATTTAGGTGAACCGTGGCAAAAACCGGAATTCATTTTTTCTCTTTGATAAACTTTATGTTAAAGATTGCAATTTTTTATTGTTTACTAATCTTTGTACCAGGACGTTTATGGAAACTTCTGACTCAACATTTGAGTCATACTCACTTCATCTCAATAAGCTGATTTCCGTTTAATTTTCCTGTAAGTCTAGCACGAATATTTGACGTATAGTAGGTATCCTAAACGTATCGCTAATGTAAGCGAATTTTGAATCGAAAATACAACTGTCGTATAACATTTTGGTAATTTTTTTTGCGACGTGCACAAAGATATGAATTAACTTTTCAATTTAGTTAAATGGTATGTGTGAAACGAGTATTTCCATTTTAAAATTCACTCACATTAACGTCACGTTTACGTTAGTGACGTCACAACATTCGTCCTAGGCTTACTGGCATTTTACATTGCGTATGGATAAAAATAATGTTGTATAGATTAATATCTAAAATAGAAAATAGCATAAAGGATAACAAGGTGGCACATAGAGCACTGTGCTCTGAAAACAACAAATACCAATTCTCTCAAGATTAATTTATTGCCACAGTAACTGACAAAACAATGTAATATAAGCGTTGACACTGCTTTCACCAGCATACAGTTCGGATACAGATAATTAATTCGTACTATTATAATAATCGTGGTACAACAAACAATAATTCCAACCATAAATTCAACATTCCACCATTTCCATACACATATAAGGAAGTGAACTAAACTTGGTTAAAGCCGATCACGATTTATATCTTCCTGCAACGAATATTTTATAACGTGGATAACGTAAACATTTGAGCCAATGTTTGTCATATGCTGCGCTAGCGCCGGCCATTTGATCTTAATAACTGTGCAAACATACAAAGTGGCTGTAACGAGACACATCTCAATTATACGATGCTGCCAGTGCCGTGTTTGTTTTGTTATTGAAATGTAGATCAATAAATAATGTTAAGAGACTGCAACAAAAAAATTAAGCAGAAAAATTTATTGAAATTAAAATTCTAAAAATATAGAGTGTGAATTCTATTAGAACACTATAATATATACAAGGTGAGTCGGAAAGCGGGTACTAAGCCGAAAGGGTGTTAAAGTACCCATAATAAGGGATAACTTTTGTTCTACAACTTTCCCCAAAACTCGATAGTTTAAGAGAAATAGCTTTTCAAAGATTTCGTAAAAAATATGCTAAAATCTATCTGTCCCTAGCTATGATCAGCTGTTTTTACAACTTAGGTCATATTTGGGGCCACGGATTAGAAAATTAATTTTCTGAATTCATAACTAAAGCAGGAACGATTTGTTTTGGAAAAACTAAAATATTTTTTTTTACATGCAAATAACAATTATTGAATTTTGGAATTTTAACACTTGCTTTAAAATAGTCATCAGTGATACTTTAAGTGGCTCGCGGCTTAGTACCCCATTCCCAACTGACCTTGTAGATACCAACAATTACAGTTAAGTACCTGCTTATTAAAATTGTTGTTCCTTTTATGAACCAAGCTAAAACGCTCCTAAAATTATAACAATAAAAAAAATCTAAAAAAATCTTGATACCAGGTAACTATATCAGCTTTTGTTTTTTGGTTATCAGCTAGTTTATCTCTCGTATCGGGCTATCGTAGTTTCTTAACACTCGCCTTGTTTACGGTGTCGCCGTCTTTTGAATTGGGCAACATTTACATTTTTGGTACACGTCCACTTTTGTAATAGCGGGAATGGATACATAATTGTAACAGTCTGCATTTTTAAAGCTGTGTTTGATTTAAAAATGACTTCATCTACTAATTTTATTTTTGACATGCGCAGGCGCATTGATAAATAAAATTATCTATTCTATCATCAATAAAGCTATCTATTTCTGTTAGTAAACGGATCTTCTGAAGATAATTGAGACGCACATGACCTAATATATTGTCAGATGTTTACTTTATAATTTTATGATGCAGTCAAACAAAACATAACAGTAATTAATACTATCAGAGATATTGCTTATGATGTCAGTATAGCAGACCTTAAATATGAACTGTATCTATAAATTATTTTAGGTCTTAAATGTAGGTCTTCTTCTATTCGTTTGGTTAGTGACTAACCTGGTGTCAGAGTTTAAGCCGCCCATGGGTGCCCATGACTTGTAGGTACTTAAAAGTAGGTATCTATTAGTTATGAATAAAGCAATTAAGATTTTTTATAACATGTGCGAATAACCTCTGTCCGTTTCATTGGTCTGTGTATATCAGATTCCTAACTAAATGGAAGCAAGTCATTAATTTTGCCAAATCACTCTTTCGTCTCCTTGGCCGGCGCCGACGGCTGCCTCAAGCTAGACTAGTTGTAAAACAATTACGTGGCCTCATATTTCATTTAACTATTCAAATTTTATGGGTGACGCTCTAGCCTGATTGTTACGCCTAAGAAAAATGCTACAAGTATGAAGCTATTTGAATCTAACGTCAAAATATTTGCGTGAACAACCTTCATAATATATGGTCACAATTTGTAATACAAACTTAGAAATAGATGCAATAAACTACGCCTTTCTAGAGGATTGTAAACTTTATTTAACATAGCAAATTTATGGATTTATTTGACCAATTATTTATAAATAAACAACGTCTAGTGGTAATATTTTTCTTGTTGGCTTTTTATGTATTGGAAAATAGGTGTATTAAAACAAATTACTATGACCACACCCAGTAAATTAGCTTCCGATTTATTGTTGAAGTAATAAATCATCCATAAACGGACAAACCATAAATAAATGCCGCAATGATAAATTGTTAGAATAATACACGGTTTTTTCATGTCTGAAGAATAAAGATTAGGTACATAGAAACCAATGTTTTTAAGTTGTCAGCTTTTATCATACCGACCAAAGATGTGTTTGCAAACAAACAAAAAGCTCGACAACGATTAATGAGCTCAGCTTAGATAGGTAAGTCCGTTTTTCCTGACTTGTCTTATTTCGTAAACAATCTTTATAGTACTTTAATGTGCTGATTTTTTTAAATAACTGCTAAGAAAATATAATTAGGTAGGAATCTACGTACTAGTTCGGCACACGTAAAAAAAATATTAAGATAAAAAATGTTTTTAGCATGTCAAATTGTTAATACAATATCTTTTAACAATCATGATTGACGAATTGCATTAAAAAGACATGCCAAGATTGTTTACTAAATAAGAAAACTAAGGAAAAATGAACTATATGTTTTTTATGGTAAGTAAAACCATACCAAACCAACCAACTTAAAACCATAGCAAAATCGCTTTAAGTGAAGCTAACGAGAAGGTAAACACCGTTTAATTAACCGAGTACTAGCCTATGACCCGATTTCACTCGACCAAACAAACATATCAATCCTAATAAACTTTTATGATACGATATACTGTGACTATCAGATTTATCCGATTGTTAACCACGTACAGTTCACAAGTACAATATAGAGGTTCGTTTTAATCAGACAGACTTCCATTCACGAAATGTACCACAGGTTAGTTTTACTGGGTCAAACGGTCGCCATTATGCACAATTCGCAACACGTGGAAGCAATAATGTGTAGTCCAAACGTTAGAATATGTCGATGACAGCATGCAACTATGACATAAACCTTACGGTTCCTTACAGGGTCCCTGGCGCCATAGACAAACACGCCGTGAATGCCCAAAGCCGCATAATCCCATTGATTTATGATTAAAATTCTATGCATCTATCTATGACTGCAATAATTGCATTCGCCTCAACCTGTTTTGCATAGTCCGACGGCTGTGCACCTCCTATGGTGTTATGATAAACTAACTAAGGTACTGCGAACTTATTGTACTCGTGTTACTCCGAGAAGGCTATCAATTTATCGCTTCCTTACCTATTTTGAGTTCAGCCATAAAGGTGAAAATTGGGTCCAAGATTATCACGATCTAATCTCGTCTGTCACAATCTTATATATCATTATCTTATTATATCTATTTTCTTTGTCTAAACAAAGAAAATAGAAATACTTGACAACTTTATACTTTGATAGTCATGTATAACAAGTCTGTAAACGGTTTCCTACATGACATTCAATTAATAACACTTATAAAATATATTAGCAATTATTAAAATATAAAACCTTCTGCATGTTAATCTCCATATTCACACTCGACCAGTTTATTACGAAGTAGGTATTTTAATTATTATTAATTGAAAATAAAGCTGACTCGTTCAACGGCAATAAAAGTGTACCAAGATCTGCTTCGAACGACACTAAAATATCTCTGAGTATTATTTAAGCAAAACATCCCCCATTTAGATAATGCTATTAATCTATATTCTATATTTATGTAAATTTTGTCATTATACATGGCTAATACGTGGCTTAATGCTCCAACTATATAGTTATAAACCTGCATGGTTACTAACAGGTAATGATTGTGGAATCTCTTGAGCGGGCAAGCGAACATTATGTAGGTACATAGGTTCATTATAAAGTATTCGCTTATAAACTAGTACATGTGCTTATGTACAACATCTCGTCCCATTCTGAACCAGACCTTGTTAATTGCGGGCCCACTCTGTAACACACCGTTACTCAGTTTGCGTACACGCACAAAGTTTGAAAACCGTCGCATATTTATTACACAGGGAATCTTAGGTACGTATTAGGTAATAAACAGCACTCATTTGAGAGATCTTCCAACAGCAGCTACCATAATGTAGAATTCCATATATTTGACAACATTTATCTATCTATCTATCTTCTTCTTCTTCTTCTTCCTGCCCTTATCCCACACTAGGTGGGGTCGGCACAACATGTATTTCATAAATCCATGTTGTTAGAGGTTTTAGCTTATCGTTTTATGATCGGCCGCCTGCCTGACATCAACCCTCCTTGGGAATACTCGTTGCGCCCGTCGCGCGGTTGACCCAATGTGCTTGCTGATATTATTCACTGGGTCCAACAATGGTGTCTTTTTGGTGGAGTATACCTGCAGTTCCTTAACCCACTCATTCAGTTGTGCTAGGGACTTCGGTTCTGACACATCATAAATCATAGCACCGTTAGCTTCTCTGTAAAAACTTGCTGTTGATGTTCTGTATCGCTCTTGTCCTGCTGTATCCCAAATACCAAGCTTGACTTTAACACCGTTCACATCCATGACGTTACATTTGTAGTCAACTCCGATTGTAACTAGGAATAATGGATTGTAGTCTCCCGTTGTGAACGCTAGGATTATGCCGGATTTACCCACACCGCACTCACCAATAAAATAATTAACAATTTATAAAAGTAAAAATATATAAGCGAAAAATATAAAAATATATAAAATCTATCTATATATATAAATAGAAATTAATATCCTGAGTCCTGACAGACTGACAGACTGATTCATCAACGCAGAACCTAAACCACTGAAGCTGGAAACATGAAATTTTGACAGTGGTTGCTTTGGTGACGTAGCCATCCACTAAGAAAGGATTTTTGGAATTTCTATCCCTAAGGGGGTAAAATAGGGGGTGGATGTTTGTTACGAAAGCGTATACAGGGTGTAAACGAAATCAGGTAATTCCTTCAAACATCGTGATACTGGTACTGCTCGTGATACTGGTACTGCTACGTGGTACTACTGACATGGATTAAACCTGCACGGGATAATTTTGGACTCAATAAAAAAAATCACAAAATGTAAACATTGTGTTCTTAACGTGAGACATTTCAGCGCCCCGAGATAGATGACCGCGCGGCGAGCGATAGCCGCGCAATTCGCTCGGGGCGCTAAAATGCCTCATGTTAAGGACACATGTTTACTGCTTGTATTTTTTTTATTGAATCCAAAATATCCCCTGCAGGGTTAATCTATGTCATGAGATTTGAAGGAATTACATGATTTCTTTTACAGCCTGTATACGTCTCCAGTCACGTTAAAACTTAACTTAAATAAGAGCTGTTTATTAATAAAGACCTTAGAAACGTAACAAATTAAGATCATGAAAGCAGGTGTAATTATGAATACGCCCTGTCTAATTACAAAGGGTAATAAGTAACATGCGTACAAATGTACAGCAATTAGTCTAAAATAATTACAGCGCTGTAACAATAACAACGCCAGGCCGTTTCCGTACCGTGTCTTAAGAGGCGTCCAAGGGATTATGAGGAGAATGAGCAGAATCCACTTGAACACAGATAATATCAAACTGCGAATATAGATTATGGATGACAAACAGCAAGCACTCCATGTAGGATCAGTATTATAATAATAACATAAGCATATAAATATACAATAAAATAATTAGTGTTAATTCCACGAAAAACAGATGATAAAACCTGAATGCAGTATGAAACACCGCCCTCCCGCCCGCAAATATATGCAAATGCAGAAGGTGCGATTAATAACATGCAACACACAAGCAAAACAAACCGGTACGACACGTGTTTCGCCCCTCCGCAGGGCATCTTCAGGAGATGTTGACTCTTCGACCGCTTGGACGCGAAGTTGCATATATTTGCGGGCGGGAGGGCGGTGCTGCATACTGCATTCAGGCTTGATCAACTGTTTTTCGCGGAATTAACACTAAATAATTTATAGTATATTTATAAGGTCATGGATTTCCGCAAAGTAACGCCTGATTCCATCATTTAACATAAGCATAATTAGCTCATTATTGTCCAACTGCTAGGCACGGGCCTCTTTTCTACAGTTCGCCTGGCTATTACTACCCTCACATTAAAGTCCGCCGCCAAGCAGTTTACTGTGTTCCGTCGTGTGTATGTGAGAGCAAGAGGGGTATAGGGTACCTCTATATCTTTGTTCCTTGGATTCGTGTGCTCCTTCTAAGACCCTGTCTGCGCTTACCATCAGGTAAGACAAGGGCCGAACGCGACAAAGACAAGAAAAAAATAATTGAAGAGTTATGGCCTTAAACCGCCACGCTGGCTTGGTGCGGGTTGGTAGGCTACACACACCATCGAGAACTTTATGAAGCCCTCCCAGGGGTGCAGGTTTCTTCACGATATTTTCATCGTTAACGCAAGTGATAGTCAAATTCTGATCCGCATTTGAATTCGAGAAGTCAAAGGTGCGGGCTGGGATCAAAACTCAGACCCTCCTTTACAATAATACTGGCCTGTAACTGTCCCACTGCAGTGTAAAGGCCTCTTCTCATACAGAGAAGGAACAACTTACTGCGTGGTCGATCACAATTTATCATCATCATCATTCACAGCTTTTATCAACCCACTGCAGGGCATAAGCCTCCTCTCTCTCTTTTACGCCATTCTTCCCTGATTAGCATCAATCTTGTCAAGCCTTTCTGATGAGATGAACTAAGTCGTGGATCTACTCCAGTTTTTCTGAAGATTCTAAGGATTATTTCCTCTCAAAACGCAGCGTTTATACTAAACAGTGCGTGCAAATCATTCGCGATCTAGGAATCGGTAAGTGCGTACGCTATCCCTTGTTATTGCTAAGAAATTAGTTGTTTGAATTACTAGGTCAGACGATTAAACTGCGCGCCAAGTAAAATGGAATCGTAAAATACGACCGCCAAGTAATTTAGATAAATGGAATTGCTGTTTTAGTATCGGGAAGACTTCATTGAATGCAACTGTATTTAATTTGTTGATGCACGATGTTATTTAATTATAGTACGGAAATTGTTGTTTTAAGACAAAGTATTTTGTTATGGGTGATTGTTAAACCTTGGGGGTTTTTCAGGCCGGAAACTGAATGCTTACCCAAGAAGTTCCCAGAAAAGATTAGGTTATGATAATCAATTATGTAAGAGGAAACGCAATATCTAGCTCCTCCAAACATCAAACTAAGGTGCATGGGACTAATGAGTACACTCTGTAAAGCTGACGTCATGCTTCCCAGCGTAGGCTAGCCCATTAGCTTATAATTAAGCCATAAGCTTGGTTGGTTGTTGCATAAGCTTGTTTGGTTATCCAAAGCTGATGACGGGATAGTGTAAATGGACTGATTTTGAAGTCTTAAAAGTGCAGTGTTTTTGCCTAAGAGAACGTACCCATACTACGTGACCTATTTTTGACAATTGTTTAGCCCCCTCCCCCCCCCCTCGGTGACCACCCATAGTATATGACCAAGCGTGGTATTTTGAAGACCCCCCTCCCCCCCTGAACGGATCACGTAGTATGAGTACGTTCCCTAACGTGGTATAGTATGACACAACTAAGAAGTTGCATCGGAAAACTTGATAGAGCACCTAATGGCAGTCTATCATTTTCGCGCCGCTCACACTCATTGCGTTAGCATAATTATCATTTTTTACTGCAGTACTAATAAACATTCGCGGTCTAGGTTCAGAAGTGATCGGTTTTACGAAGTTTGCCAATGCGAGTTCTTAGTTAGTCTAGTACTATATCGGCAGTGGAGTGCCTCAAGTTGTTGATAATGATTTAGTTTTGAAGGTTTGAAAAATGGTAATAAGTGAGCTCGGATGGTAGATGAATGTTTTGCTCCTAATTCTGTCTAGTAATAGGTGCATTGTGTCAGATACAACGTCAAATAACATAGTATAGAATTTAATATCTCAGTGGACTTTAGCCAAGAAGGTCTACATCAATAGCTCGGTGATAATGACCGCATGTAACGGAACACGGTACTTTAGTGACGGAAACTTTACGTAATTATATAAATAAATTGTATAAAACAAAGTTTACTACCAATTTAATTTTGCAATATCTAAAAACTAAAACAGACAATAATAGTATAACGTCAAAGAAACTATTTTATGTAAACAAAAACAAAATAGTTGTTAATTCGAAATTTCGGATTACCTGTTGTTTATAATTATTTATTTCATAATCTAATTTAGATTGTAATGAAAATTATATGTATGTCGCAGACACACCGTTTATAGAATTTGATAGAATTGAGTTTAGTGTTACAGTTTAGACCAGTGTCTGCTTATCAGAAGGTAAAGCGGGTATTAGAGTTTAGGCCTTAGTCCACCACGCTGGCCTGGTGCGAATTGGCAGACTACACACACTATTAAGAACTTTATGGAGCCCTCCCAGGTGTGCAAGTTTCCTCACGATGTTTTTCCTTCACCGTTAACGCAAATGATAATCAAATTCTGATCCGCACATGAATTCGAAAAGTTCAATGAGTTATAACATAATTTTATGTGAAAATTGCGACCGTAATTATTACACTGTCCAAGTGTCTTATAACCTTTCTACGTAATGTTTCAAGCTTAAACAGAAATTATTTACCGTACAATTGAATACAATTTTGACATCTTCTTCATGCAGGGGGCACTGTGTTAAATTTGGGCAAAAATTATAATCTAGACACGATAAAAAACCCACGTATTAATTTACAACTAACTAGCCGTTAATAGTAAACCAAATCAAAATAGGTTCGCAATGTGAACAAACAAACAGACATCACATTATGTGTATTATATACAGCAGCTGACGTGTATATCCGGGTTCAGCCGTATTTATCGTATGGACGGCATTCGCCAGATTATTGGGAGTTATTTTGACACGAAGCGTATGCCTGACAAGTACGATTGGAATAGATCGGTTAAGGTATATTTTCTTGTTTATATTTATTGGACGTATTGATATGATGAAGCAAATTGCACCCAATTACATTATGAAGTTTATTTGGCTATGTTCTCTGATGATTTTAATAGAATAATTAAGAAAATTTGCTTATTTTTTAATATTTTGATTCTACCTTACGAAAATTATGTATAATGTTCTCTTAGACAGTAAGTCAGTTTTCCATAGAAAGTATATAATAATTATTATGATGTTGAAAAAGTCATATTGTAAAGCCAGGTTTTAAATCCAAAACATGGTGCTTAGAGGCGGGTCAGTAAACCTCCACCATTGTATAATAGATTTTTAGAAGTATTTCCTCTTTAGCGGGAAATCTGATAAAATTATAGTGCAGAACAATAGTTACCTACCTAATGTTCATTGGTATCTTGCAGTTTGTGTAGCTGTATGCAGAAGTTTCTAAAGTCCTTATCTGCCTAGCCTTTTCCCAATTATGTTGGGGTTAGTTTCCAGTCTAACCAGATGCAGCTGAATACTAGTATTTTACACGGAGCGACTGCCACCAGACCTCCGCAACCCAGTTACTGTGCAATGTCGGTATCCTAAGGTTAGACCGTTTGTCAGACTTTCAGGCTTCTGATTTCCCGTAACGACTGTGGTAGTTATTCGTATGACACCTAGGACCGGCTGTGTAACGAACGCTCACCCATCCACAGATTGACAGCAGCAAGAGCAACTTAACCTTTCATATCGTATGTTCCGCGCGGTTGGTAAGTGGCCACGAGGCCCTCAAGTTTCTAAAGTACTTATTATTTTATTTTTACCTCGTGAGGAAATGAAGCACTTAAAAAACCAATAATTAAATGATACGACTCATTAAAGCTCACAGAATAGCAAGTTCAGTAACTTGTTCTTTTGTTTGCAAAACTTTATTATTATAAGGGGCCATTTAGGTATTACGTAAGCAGAATTTTAGTAATTTTTGACCCTCCCCTCCCCCTTGTCAGCAAAAGTAAGCAAAGCTTTTACCCCCCCCCCCCTCCTATGCTTATGTAAACATTGGTTTTTTTTTTAAAACTGATCAGGTTTCTTTATTGTTGTTTATGAGCAGCAGTTTTTAAGTCTAGAAAAATAAGTAAATAAATAAAAATTGCTGATGTAATTATCATCTAGACACCCCTGTCCCCCATGCCATCAAAAATAAGCTAAGCAATGACCCCCTCACTCCCCTTTCGTGCTTACGTAATACTTGAATGGCCCCTAAGCTCATTCCTCCATTTTCCCACTATATTTAATTTTAGCAAACTTTTTCAACCATCAATTAGACCTCAACCGCTACCGATATATGCAAGCAATTCAAATCGTTATTGTATAATAATTACAGCAATTAGTCGGTACAAAGACAATGGCAAACATTGTCGGTCTGACCGATTTCCACTGTGTTATTATTCCGTAGGAGCGGTCCTGATATTCGCCTGGGCAGATTGTCATGATGTCACCGACATCACGTAGCGTTGCGTCAGTCATGTCAAACAGACGATAAATGATTGGATCTTACGTGTCATAATGGAAAGAAAACATTTCGATTGATATGTTGATTCAACTGATTAATGTAGAGAATACTACTGAATTGTAGAGATCTATTAGTATTTGTTTTCGCTTTGATGCCTCGCTTTATTAAGAAGAACAAAGACTAAGGCTGGTGTTCCCCATCACTGGTTTTCTGGTTGAGCAATAGTTTACCTAAAAATTGTATACATTTTTTAAGTAAACGGTTACTTAACCAGACAATTAATGTTATTGCACAGCAGCCTACAACACTTCGTGAAGTTTCCTTAAAGCTTGCTTTTATTACAAAATTGTGTAAGCACAGAATGATTTAAAGTTGGATAATTATTATAATTAACAAAACATATACCTATTTTAATTGTTGTAAAATATTTTAGCTAAAACTAATTTTGAAATAAATTTGAAAGTTAGAAAAATACATATTTTTATTCCCTTACTAATTGCTGATTCAAATTAGCAATTAAAAGAGTACCTATTGTATTATGATTATATAGGTAAGTGTATCTACTCGCGGAATACGTCATAGAAAAGTTTACATTATATTTTATTAATATAATCTGGAAATGGTTTATTATCTGTTTATTTTATCATGGCAACTCCATGATACTGGCTGTAATAACATTATCAAGGGTAACATAGATCTTTACGAGTCTTCTTATCTTGTCTATGATATTTCTAATCCCTGATTACTTATCAATGATTTAGATGGGAATGGATGGGATAAATTCAATGCTGTCTATTATATCTTAATATAACATTTACGGAACATACTGCCTTTTTGGTCTAGTGGTGGTAAGCGGGACTGCTGATTGTGAGGTCCTGGGTTCAATCCTCAGGTCGGGCAAAGTGTTATTGGGTTTTTCTGTGTGGAATTCCTCAGTAGCAGCCTGGAATTTGGATTATATGGGACTTAAACATAACGGCGAAATAAGGGTGTTACACCTCTCCCCAGCCTTTTGGGGAATGCAGGCGTAATGTTATATTATGTTGTGGAACGTATAATATTATCATGTCATTGTATCGATTCACGTATACAGAAAAAGAATAAAAGATTCCAATTCAAAATCTGACTGGTTTGGTGGTACCAAGCGCCATTGCTGAGGATGATGTTTCAGATCCAGTTCTCAGATCAAGCGAAGTACCTATTATTGGGCTTCACCGTTAAGAAAATCAAACTCAGTTAATGGCCGGTTCCTATGACCAAAGACGGAACGTTATGCTTACCAATGGTAGTATTTTTATTGCTAAACTGGGCATATAAGTAAATACTGCCGCGCGATTCATAAACGCAGTAAGTAACCTTTTGGACAAAAATGAGTTAAATATATATTCGTAATCACAATCCTATGGTGATTACGAATATATATTTAACTCATTTTTGTCCAAAAGGTTATCACAATCCTATGGTGATTACGAATATATATTTAACTCATTTTTGTCCAAAAGGTTACATATTGCGTTTATGAAACGCGCGGCAGAATAGACTCTTAAGCTTATTTTACTAGTGATAGCTACTAATGTATGGGAAGGTCTACTATGCAAAGCTATGGGGTCGTTGCTTCATTATTGTTAAATATACAAAAGTCTAAATAATAACGTTCGGTACATAAAGCATAGGAATCGTTCATAAATAGAATAATGTCCTCCGCTAATGTCTACCTAGCACAAGAACCGATATGTTGTGACGTGTATTTATCAATATTCAAAATAACCAGAATACCGGCCCCTAAAGAAAAAAACACAGTTATTAGTAAAATTATCAATTCTTCACCAATTAACCCATCAATCATGGTCATAAAAATTACGAAGAAATCCAGGTGCGTTGCTACCCCAAGACTAACCGTATTAATGGTCACGTGCTCGGTACTTCGGACCCACGTTATAACCCCAATTTTACAACATAAGCTATTGAGATGAATTACACCAATTACTTTTATGGTCGTTTACACAAAGGGCCTCTGTTATCTGAATTGTAAACATATTAATAATTCTGTGCGAGTGGGCTACCGTGCGGGCTTCAATGGCCGCTACATTTGCATATTCCTCTCGTAAATTTGAGTCACGTTAATGTTGATAAGTTAATCTAATTAATGTTTTTGTTTAAATTATAATTTTAATTTGGTGTGAATGCGTTGTGGTGACAGAAATGAATGAGTAACTCTGTTTGGTTAACGGTTACTTTTAACATTTTGGGCTGTTAGAAGTTAGAAGCATAAGGTAATCTTGTAATAATTACAATTATCGGATTTTTAATCAATTCCATCTCAGGGGCATTCTTCGAAAAATATTAACAAAAATTGAGAACGTCATTAGCATCATCCCAAAGTTAAGAATGCAGATGTTTAATACTATAATTATGATAATGAAAACTCAAACTATACCGCTGCCGTCAAGCAATAAGACAAGAATAAAAACAATCTGAAAATACTATAACGTTAACAACCCGGGAGAAGAATGATTTGTTAAAATAATGGTAAAAAATTTCGAAGATTCACCCCTCAACGTTGCATACCTTAGTCTTAGTGTAGAATTATGGCCGATTCCTATAATTTTCGAAGCGTTAGTGGTTAAAATTGAGACTCTTTTGTATCTTAACCAGTAATGAAGCAAAGACCTCATGGCTTTGCATAGTAGATCCTCACATAGTCGCTGCGGCTGCAAAATCCGCTGTGTTTTTTTTTTATCTGTCTTTGATGCTATTTTATAATAGTTCTCAAGCAACGTGCACCTGTAAAATCTGTTTTTTGATAATTTATTTTGATATTTTCTTAACCAAATAAAAGACAGATTAAAAAAAAAACACAGCGGATTTTGCAGGCGCAGTGACGACATAATATATGTAGACGTAGCTATCACAGGTAAAATTAGTTTACGAGTCTATTTATATACCCAGTTTGGCAATAAAAAATGCTACCGTTGGTAAGCAATACGATTCGTTTTTTTTTATAGGAACCGGGCATTAGAGAGCTTTTAGAGGGCTTTTAGTCGAGAGTTCTCCTTTATACCTACAGCGTACACACCTAGCCAACGAACGCCAACGAACGTTTGTCGTTAATTGTTGAATTTGACCAAACTATGTAGGTATAGAACAAATCCGGTTTCATTGACTGTATTGTATGTCATAGATTTGAAAAAGTTGACTAAGTTGATTTGACTAAGTTTCACGGATTAATCAGAAAATGTACCGAAAAACCACTTATTTATAACACATTTTTAAATACGTTTATCGTAGCATGTGGCGTTCTACAATTTCTGCCGACCCCCATAGGAAAAAGGCGTGAGTTTATGTATGTAGGTATGTATTTGTAAATACCCGCTTACACTTAGGAAGTTCGTAATTAATACATACATGACAATTTTATTTCTGTTATTGCCCACGTTTATTAAGTATCAACAGTAGTATCATTATACATAGACGTTATAAAAATAATCTATTAAATTCCTGTCATAATCGTATTACTCCGTCAACAAATTCGGAAGTTATTTACAGATTAGTTTACTTCTCCCTTCAATAGATGGCGTTGTACCTTCTCTCTGAATCGCGCTATGGTTTCGTTACACGACTTTTGTAGGGTTGAGTTGTTAATTCGTCGCCAGTTAGTCAATGTACCTCTATAAGCCACCTGTAAAATTACCTTTTGGTAAAAGAATAAAGATACAATTTTTGAGAATCTCAGGTGTTACACATCCCTCGAGGTTTTATATTTGTTAAAAATAATCTGGATTTGAGCATTGAATGTTGAAATGATTACAATGTTATATTATCATGGGAATCGATTTTTTTTCTTAAAAACGCACCCCATCCACTTCTCGACCTCAGATCGCCCGTAATTTATTTTTCCTTTAATTTTTGTTATATTCTCTTGCTTTTCCAATGGGTTTCATCCTACTATTATTTTTTTTTGGTTTCAAAAATTATCTACCCTAGTCTATTATGCTGAGATCTTCCTTCCTGTCATAGTCCAAGTCAGAGGAAAGAAGCTTATAGTTTGATGAGCAAGTCAGAAAAAGAGTCATGACGGACGGACAGACTGTTTAATAACGAAGTAATCCTCAAAACCCGCGACACATATCACATGTTGGCGACGTATCTAATTTGTTATTCTATATCACACGAATTCAGACTTTTCTTACTTCCAATTTCGAAATACACCTTATTCCAATAAAACCTATCCCATAAACTATACTGACACATTCACAGCTGCAACAAGTAGGTACCCCCTCTGTACTCAATAGCAGTAGCAGTTAATATAACCCCGGAACCGTATCTTCACAGGGCGCCGGAAAAGATTTTATCACCGCACTAACTAATGCCACTGCATCCATCGCCCGGTAACACACTTCATATAAATAAAACCAACCGGCATTTTAGGGTTGCTACGAATGCCAGATGCCATTGCTAATAGAGGTTTATGCAAATTAATTAATTTTTGTTCATTATGGTAATAAAAAAAACTGTCTCGTTGATCTAGTGGTGGCAAGCGCGACTGCTGATTGTGAGGTCCTGGGCTCGATCCCCGGGTCGAGCAGTGTTACTTATTGGGCGTTACGTAGCAGTCCGGAGTTGGATTTGTGCCCGGTTGATGGGAATAGGCTCACCCCCTATTACATGGGACTTAAACATAACGGCGAAATGAGGGTGTTACTATACACCTCTGCCTAACCTTTCGGGGAATACAGGCGTTATGTTATGTTATGTACAATATTAACAGCTTTCGATTTTTTGTAAGAAAACTACGTCGCTCTACTATTTCTTCTACATCGTGGGTGTGTTTGTAGACACAAATCTTAACATTCACAAACACCTATATCCGACAGAACAATTATCTTCAGGTCATAGGTACTAATATTTTGTTAGATGCAGGAATCGAACCCGAGACCCGTAGCGCAGAAAGCCAATCCCATAATCACAACGCCAAAGGTGTCATTTGGCGCAGAAGCAACAAGTTTTGCTTTACGAGTGTTTCGTTGCACGTCAAACAATTCCAATCTGTGGCTTTCCATGTTTGGTAGTTGTTCTAGTGTCTATGAACTGGCAAATAATTATGATACATCTCTATCTGACCTGCAGACCCTTAGAGGAACGCGAATGTTCCATCAAAATATTATCAATACCACGAAACGACGGAATCCACCTCCTTTACACAAACTTAATAGACCTCTTTGGCCATCCACATAATATTTGGTCAGGGTATGCACAACTTAAACTATCAATCGTTTACTGGTAACCCTCAGAATAATCGTGTGTGGTACAGATCGTAGGTATTTATCGGTAGTTAAGCCGCGCGATCGTTTACCTTTGAACCAGATGAGGTGAACTTGAACCTGTCCTAATTATAGAAAACAATACTGATATGTAAGTAGCCATGGTTGAAGAAATGAACTGTACTTACGAGAAATAAGAGAACAATTGCAGCAAGGTCATTAAACCCTATTTCCAAGAACAAAACTGTGGTAATCAAATTGCAACAAATCAGCATTTAACCCTTTTACAATAAAAGGCCAGAGAAAGTAACAAAACAGTAATTCCCATTCATCATTATTTGCACAAATTGCAAAAGCCAATTAACCACTTGCTGCAACACAATGCAGACAAAGGGAGCATCACTAAACGGACAACAATACTGATTTAAAACAACAAAAGAACCAACTAAATAAATCCTGCACGAGCTAGTGGTTTACTCCAATTAAGCTTGTCTCTCATTTAGTATCGATTTGGGCCCGTGATCTCATTCCGATCCAGAAACCGAGTGATTTATCGTCAGATTAGGCCGTGTCGATGCGCTGACGCAACCGGCCACCCATCCATGACCGTCGAACACTCCTTGATGACTTGTACTCTTGTACCTAATGTGTCCTATTTTTACACATGGCAATGTGAACTGAAAAATGCCAATGACGTGACGCCATTACAACTGTTTGCTCAAGATTTGTAAACATTATTCTGTCATCTAGACACGCCATTGAAGATAATCGGACCATGTTAATGTTTAAGAAAAAATAAAATAAGGTCGAGGCTTTAGACAGTTTGTTTTTAAACAGTTCTCCACACTAGGCGTTCTCCTGTATCATGGGTGCGTTTACAAGCAACATTTATATTCACATGCACAAACACCCAGACCCGGAACAATTATCTGTAGGCCATACAAATACTTGTTCTGTGCGGGAATCGCACCTGCGATACGTTGCGCTACAGCCAAGCGCACAGTTACTACGCCAATCGTATCGTCAAAGATTACAATTACAGAGATAACAATTTATTAGAGTAAAATATTCGTTTCGATAAATTATTATTCGAGTGATAATGGTTCGGTCACGTCGTCGATCGGAAAACGTCCACCGTAATAAATTACGTACGAGTAAACGCCGCGGTTGTACGGCAATCGAATATATCGAGTTGGTCATTCTTTACCATTGTCCTATTCTATAAAACTGTTAAATAAGTAACAATTATAGAGTGCTTTTGCTGTAAATCTGTACTAATATTATAAAGCTGAAGAGTTTGTTTGTTTGAACGCGCTAATCTCAGGAACTACTGGTTGGAATTGAAAAAATATTTTTGTGTTGGATAGTCCATTTATCGAGAAAGGTTATAGGCTATATAACATCACGCTACGACCAATAGGAGCGGAACATAAATGAAAAATGTTGCAAAAACGGGTAAAATGTCCACACGTGCGAAACCGGGACGGGCCGCTAGTGTTTGATAAAAGAATAAATATTTGATAAATAAATGTTTTTCCTTGGATTCGTGTGCTCCATGTTAGAATCTGTCTGCGCTTACCATCAGGTCAGACTAGAGCCCAAAGCGAACAAGTCAAGAAAAAAATGTAAAAAAAATCATACAAAAAAAAAGCCGAGTATAATATATCTGCAGACCGAATTTTACTATCATAAATCAGCCCATAAACGTACACTGCCGAAAATAGGCATCCTAATGACCGCTATAATGAACAATCAAAAGGAAAATTGCCATAATCAGCATGCCTAACAGACGGATGAACGAACGAATATATTTGCTGTACAATAACATTCAGTTCAGTTGGAATCCATCAATCGTGTAACTTCAACTATGTTCCTACATATACTACGCCTGTTAACTTCAAAGGGGTAAGCCGAGATGGTCTCTTATTACAGAATTCTGTACACCCATTGGTATTAAGTCCTATGTAATAGGTGGCGAGCTTATTGCCATTTCGGGCACAATTTTATGGTTAGGTTCCCATCTAAGTAAAAAATCAGCACCTTTTGTGTTCCGATAAGTTAGTGACCTAAGCAAGTCTTCTTCCGAACCTATAGTATAACGTATTTTGGGACCCAGTGCATAATATCAGCAAGCACATTGGGTCACCCGCGCGACAGCGCAACGAGTATTCCCAAGGATGATGTCAGGCACGCGGCCGGTCATAAAACAATAAGCTAAGACCTCTAACAACATGGATTTATGAAATACATGTTGTGCCGACCACATCTAATGTGGGATAAGGGCAGGAAGAAGAAGAAGTGTAACGTATAACTTTGCAATAATTATTCTACCATTCTTACAAATTAAATCAAGCTTATACCAACCCATCGTCTCAGCGGATGTTCGTGCAAAATCATGGTCGTAAAGGACGTTGAGGTAATAAATTTTAATAGACAACCGTCTGGATTACGTATATTTTACTGCAAGTAAAATGTTCCTATCTAATCTGTATCAAATCTCCGGAGATACAAACTACGCGGAAGCTGTGAGACGGTTCAAATATTCAAATACGAGTAAGATAACGACAAATTTAATGATACAATAGGACAAAGACTGGAGCTATGCTGTGGAATGCATTGGACGTTATGTTTAACATTTTGTGAAATATTGAATCTGGATTTATTTTAAAATGACGTTTACTTGGCTTTGGCTTTTGAGCTACTATAAAAGGATTGCTTTATTTTATTTAATGATATAATAGGATGAAGGCTGGAGTTGTGTTGTTAAATGTATTTGACGTTATGTTTAATATTTTGTGAAATATTGAATGATCTGCCTAGCCGTTTCCCAACTATGTGCTAACTAGCTTTCAGTCTAACCAGATGCGGCTGAATACCAGTATTTTACACGGAGCGACTGCCATCAGACCTCCGCAACCCAGTTACTGGGAAATGCCGATATCCTAATGTTATACCAGGTGTCAGACTTTCGGACTTCGGACTTCCCGTAACGAGTGTCATAGGTATTCGTATGACACTCGGGACCGACTGATTAATGTGCTCTCTGAGGTACGCAGGGGTCTCGATGATCGAACGATCACCCATCCACAGACTGACCACGGGAAACGCAGCTTAGCCTCGCATATCGTATATTACGCGCGGTTGATACTTAGCCACGAGCCATTCAAGCGAGCTCGAATCCTCGAGCTTGTGAAATATTGAATATAGATTTAAATTCAAAATAACGGTTTTGGTCTTTGAGTTTCTTTAAAATGTTTAGCTTTATTTTTAAATGAATTAAGCACGTTTACTTCATGACGTTGAGCATCTATACAAGGAGCTGTCGATGCGGAGATGAGATAGTATTGACGTCATCTGTCTCTTAACAGATTTTTTGTTATTGAGGTTATTAGTCTGTCATTTTGAGACTGTCTCTGTCTACTCATGTCTCATAAAATAAACAACTCAACTTAAAAGCTTGGTACATTTGCTCGGAACTTTGTTTCAACTTTTGAATATGAAAACATAACATTTAGTTAAAAAAATGTTGTATTCTGGTTTTATGAGTTCTAAGTTATTCAACTATCGCGTTGGTCTAGTGAAGGCAAGCGCAACTGCTGATCGTGAAGTCCTGGGTTCGATCCCCAGGTCGGGCAAATTGTTATTGGGTTTTTCTGTCTGGAATTCCTCAGTAGTAGCCCGGAGTTTGGATTCGTTCCCGGTTGATAGCAACAGGCTCGCCCCCTATTACATGGGACTAAACCATAACGGCGAAATGAGGGTGTTTCTATAAACCTCAGCCCAACCCTTCGGGAAATACAGGCGTGATGTTATGTTTTGTTGTATTCTTGTTTTATAAGTTTCAATTTAACCATTTTATTTGTCTGCTCTATTGCCTATGCTTCTACTTACTATCAATGATAATCATTAAACCAAATCATATTCAAAATTATGCATGAACTGTTTCAAAATACATATTTTAGCTAAACTTATTTCCTATTATGGTTAACTTAGCTATGAATAGCCATTTTAATAAAGCATTAGCAACCGATCTTATCGCTCACTTAGTATTCAGGAGCGCCCTCTATCGGCGACATAAAGTACAAGCGCCGTTTGTGATGGAAATTATAATTATCATTTGACACTTCCATGGGATATTAAGAGCCCTTTGTATTGATATTAATTTGTAATGTTTGTATTGTTCATAACTTGGTTTGATACGGCGCCGTTCCTAGAACCGGAGTGCCGAATATTTGAAGCCCTTTAGGGCAGGTAATGCGGTTTAATATATTTTATAAGCATCGATAGCTACCCAGGTGGTACATTGAAGTACCTACCATAACTTTATGAAGAGTCCTAATTTTAGGGCCAAGCGACATCTGACGGAAGCCACATCTCGCGCCTAGCCTATTCCCAACTATGTATGAGTCAGCTTCCAGTCTAATCAGATGCGGCTGAACACCAGTATTTTACACGGAGCGAGTGCCATCAGACCTCCACAAGCCAGTTACTGGGCAATGCCGATATTCGAAGGTTAGACCGGTTATCAGACTTTCGGGCTCCTGACTACCTTTAACGACTGTCATGGGTATGGGTATGACACCCAGGACCGACTGTTTAATGTGCTGACCAAAGCACCGAGGGATCTCGCTGTGTAACGAACGGTCACTCATCCACGAACTGGCCGCGGCAAGCACAGCTTAACCTCGCAAATCGTATGATCCGCGTGGTTGGTGATTAGCCACAAGCCGGTACACATAATACCATACAAACATCTGACACCGTACACATTTGACCGAAGATGCGTTAGTATAATTCCTCGTGTACAGTACGTGACGGAAGATCGGCGACGTATCTTCTGTCAGATGCAGCTTGGCCCTTATAGGTTATTACTGATGATGCCATAATCGCCCGGTTATCGTTTTACGCATCTCGATTTGCCAAAACTTTCATGCTTACCGTGTGGTAAGTAGTTACTGTTACTAGATTATCTTTTTGTTAGTAAAAGTTAACAATTTTTATTGCGCCTTTCAACATCAACATTTACGGCTGAAACCAATAAGCTATCCATCGACTGTTCGCCAATTTGACAGTCAGTCAGCAGTGATAGCCTAGTGGTGTGACTGTCAAACTGCCAAGTCATAGGTCTTTAGTTCGAACACAAGGTACGCACCTCTGACTTTTCGGATTCATGTGTGTGTTGTATACTTCGTAATTATCACTTGCTTAAAAACGGTGAAGGAAAACATCGTGAGGATGCCTGAGAGATATTTCTCGACGACATGTGAAGTCAAGTCAGAGGCCCATGGGCGGCATAAACTCTGACACCAGGTTAGTCACTAACCACACGAAAAAGAAAAAGAAAGAAAAGCCAATTTGACATTACTTCTATGAAGCTTATGTCTAATTTCTAGTAGGAAAAACCTCCGGTAGATAGGTAATTGGTTTCGGCAGTGAGAAAGGTGTTCTGTTGAATCACACGGTACTTACTTAGACCTAACATAAGCATAACGTTCCATTCAAACCTGGAATTGAACCAATTTGTTCACAACATAATATAGTATCCAATTTAAATGCTGAAGGAATACTTCGTGGGGAAAATAACGTAGGTATTAATAATAAATTCTAAACGTGTGGAATGCCTGAGAAGGACCACCTATCATGTTGGACATGAATTGATGCAACTTGATGTTATTGCCAAGTAACTGGGTATTGGGAATTTCCGTTACTTTTGGCTTTCTACGAATCTCCATGATGCAATTTTTAATTGCAAGTGCGATTGCTGAGCCTTCTGTCTTGGGGTAAATTCCTAGGTCGGGCAAAGTGTCATTGGGATGTTCCATTAGGAATATCTCAGTAGCAGCCCGGAGTCTGGATTTGTGCCCAGTTAATGGCAATAGGCCCGCCCCCTATGACATAAGTAACTGGCGAAACGAGGGTGTACTAAAAACACCACTGCCGAACCCTTCGGGGAATACAGGTGTGATGTTATGTTATGTAAATTGCACTTATTCTGAATTTTAGGTATTGGAAACAAATAAAAAAATAAAATAAACATAGTCTGTCCAAAGACCACTGCAATGCGAGAGAAATTGAGATAGTTAATCGTAACCAAAGAGTATAAAACCATTACGATTATCGTAACTACCACGTCGGGTAGGCCGATTGGTCATCGCAGAATCAAATTGATATAATTCCATACTCTTACGATACCCACAAGAAGAAAGACCTATACTTAGCCGGCGCAAGCGCAAAACCATTGTTTTTCTATACGTAATATCTAAGCCGGCTACAAATAAACGTAGGTGTTATTACAGAAAAGCAAAGCTACAGAGCTTTAAAGTCAACTAAAGTCAGAGCAATAAAACCTGAAACGTTGTTCTCAAAGCTTCACAAAGTGAAAGCATTTCTTTGTTCAACAAAAGATGAGTCGACAATCACAATTGCTGAATTATTTCTCTGAGCAACATTTTCGTCTCACCGTAAATTTGTACAAAGCTTTCCCAAGCTGAATAAATGTTATAAATCATGTGAGTAATACAACACAGGGTGTTTACAAGATGTTGAGTTGAATTGTTATTGTTGCAGGTTTCTCGCGTGTTCGCGGGACCCACTCATATACGCACAAACGACGAGCACGGAGGTTGGACGACCGGTGAGTAACTGACGTCATCAATTATTACCCTTTGATATTGACTTACGCTGATCTGGGAGAAAGCTTTCTTTATACAAATTGCCTGTTCCAATGTACTGCAACATTTGATAGCTTTGACTGCAGTAATTTGTTTCTCAATGCTTCTGTAAATAAGCAATGAAATTGAATTGACTGTAGCTGCGTACCTATACATTTAAATGTATATGTATCGCTTTATGTTATACAGCTGTATTTAAAGATATGTGACTGAAATTTGTTTCACCACTGCCCACTATACATAACAATTCAAACAATGTATCCTATAAGACTGAACATCTGGGCCAATTTAGGCACAATTTCAACAATGATATGGCCAAGTGGAACATTTCGTACCACGTCGATGACTATCAATCAATCTGCCATTCATTTAATAGAAATGGGTATTTGTATCAGCTGAATCAATGTTTCCTTGACTGCTATTGTGATTTCAAAATTCGGTACACGAACATACTCGAACAATTGGCATAATTTAGAAATATTTATGTGAGGTCTTCACTAATAATGTTATTACAGATATCTCTGGTCTTGTTAATAGATTTAGAATGCTCTGAAGCAACCTTGACATGTTAACAGATTTCAAATGAAAGCAGACTGGACATAGCGTTTACAAACAGGGGATCAATACATCAAAGAAATATAATCCACTCAAATCACGCATAATAAGAATATATTTTGTTTAGGTACAGATTATTTACTTTGATCTCTTGCTTTATTTTGAACTTGTAAGTTTTAGCAGTTCATTAGAACTAATAACATAACATCACGCCTGTATTCTCCGAAGGTTTTGGCAGAAGTGTATAGTAACACCCTCATTTCGCCGTTATGTTTAAGTCCCATGTAATAGGAGGCGAGCCTATTACTCCGAACTGCTACTGAGGAATTCCACACGGAAAAACCCAATAACACTTTGTCCGACCCGGGGTTCGAAACCGAGACCTCACGATCAGCAGTCGCGCTTGCCACCACTAGACCAACGAGGCAGTCAAATCAAATCAAATCAAAAATTTTATTTCACGTAAACCAATACAGGTGCTTATGAAACGTCGAATTTAGGTGCACGGTTCCAATTAGTTGTTTCCTATGGAGAAGAGCCGGCAAGAAACTCCATGGTTACTCTTTTAAAAATAATACCTTTAACAATTTCAGTGGATACAGTACAATGATTTAGGATAGTGAGAGAACAATGATGTCCTGACCACAGACCAATGAGTAATACAGTACTAAAAGACTGGAGTACAAAAACTAACAAACAAAAATAATATTTAAAAAAAGCAATATGAATAATATTGTAGTAATTTACAAATTTATAGATGCAGGTCCACAAAGTTCTCACATTTACAAAAGTGAAAAGGAAGCTAAACTATATAAAACAATTGCCATAATTATATGTCATCAAAACTTAGCTAAAAAATCATGGTAAAATAAGATAAAGATATCTTGAGAGTAATGATAGCAATAAAAAAAAATAAAAAATATATAATCTTAATTGAGGATAGTTAGTAGACGTACACATATTACAGTTAGAACCAATACAAAATACAAACTGAGGTAACAGTCATGACTTAATATCGGCACCTTGATCACAAGCTCGGATTATACATAAGAATGTACCCATATTACGTGACCCATTTTTTAAAAAAATTTACCAACCCCCCCCCCCCCCCTCGGTGACCACCCGTAGTACCTATATGACCAAGTGCCCCTGTGACCAAGCGTGGTATTTTGAAGACCCCCCCCCCCCCCTGAACGGGTCACGTAGTATGGGTACGTTCCCTAATGCGAACACGGTCTATTCCTGAAAATAAACAGATCACCTCTATCTTGTCATAGATGCCAGCGATAGGAAACTCTCTCATTTGAAACTGATGAAACTTCTGAACAATATTTTGCAGGTGCCAAGAACGACAGAAGCGATTCGAACGAACGCGACGATGTATGCGTGGAGCTCATGGGGATCTTGGAGTCCCTGCTCCAAGACCTGCGGCGGAGGGGTGGCTGTGCAGGAACGACACTGTCTGCCCAGGGATCCTGCTAGGTAAGCACGGGTGATTTTTAAAATTAAAATAAAGTGCGGGTAAGTCAACTGCTTTGTTGTTCTAGTGGTCGTAAGTGCGACTGCTGGGCAAGGGGTCCTGGGTTCGATCCCCCGGTCGGGCAAAGTGTTATTGGGTTTTCCATTAGGAATTTCTCAGTAGCAGCCCGGAGTCTAGATTTGTGCCGGGTTAATGGCAATAGGCTCGCGCCCTATTACATGGGACTTAAACATAACTGGCGAACCCTTCGGGGAATACTTTTATGTTACCTATGTCGAAGTGCGGGTCTAGCATGTCAAATATTCTAAGTACTAATTAACGAACACAATGGGCGGTTTTCGTGCCTTTTGAAAAGTCAACATACATCATCACCAATATAATAAGTAAGTGATAGCCTAGTGGTGTGACCTTCGGACTGCCAAGTCATAGGTCTCCAGTTCGAACCGCACGCACGCACCTCTGACTTTTCGGATTCATGTGCGTATGTATAATTATCACTTGCTTAAAAACGGTGAAGGAAAACATCGTGAGGAAACCGGCCTGCCTGAGAGATATTTCTCGACGGCAGGTGAAGCCAAGTGAGAGGCCTATGGACGGCATAAACTCTGATACCAGGTTAGTCACTAACCACACGAAAAGAAGAAGAAGATCACCAATATATCGGAATGGTTACAGTTCGAACCTGGCTTATGGAATATCTTTTGTTTGTAGGGATGTCCTCCACCTGTATGTAGTGATTTTGAAAAGATGTCAGCCTCCCTAGTATTTTATTCACTATCCTTTAAGTGTTATTTCGAAATTGAACCCACTCTCATTCACCTTTGCCTGAATATAAAGTTCAAAGTCATGGCCAGCGTTCGAAAATAGCCTTGACTCCAAAACTCACGCCTTCGCACAAGAACTGTTCTACACATAGGTACTTCATTATTACGTATTAGCTGCCCGGTGAACTATGTACCACAATTTATTTATGTTCACCCCAGTATTGAGGCGATTAAAACAAAAAATAAATATTCAAATCGGTCGAGCCGTTTTCGAGGTTTTGCGAGACTAACGCACGGTAATTGATTTTTATAATACAGAAGATATTATGCATGTCAAATAGTATGCAGGACACAAAATTACGATTGCAATATGAATATTAACCAAAATATCGCCAAAAGCTGTCGTACCTACCTATATATATATATACTGGCCTGCAAAAATAAGTATCACACTTTTAAAATTGCAATAACTTTTTAAGTACACAAGATATATTTCGAAACAAAAAGGACTCAAAAAAGAGTTTAACTTTGTTACTATAGTTTCAAAGAAAGCTGATAAAAATTGCTATAAAACGTTTTTTATTTTAAATCACTAACTTCTATAGTTTAGAAAAAATTGAAATTTTAAAAGTGTGATACTTATTTTTGCAGGCCAGTGTATATTACTGATATTCGAAATGGTATGTTCCTCACCGTATCACTATTTCCTAAACATTTTAAGACTGCCTTGTTGGTCTAGTGGTCACAAGTGCAACTGCTGAGCATGGAGTTCTGGGTTCGATCCACAGGTCGGACAAAGTGTTATTGGGTTTTTCCAATAGGCATTTCTCAGTAGCAGCTTGGATTGTGGGTTTATTCCCGGTTAATGGCAATAGGCTTGCCCCCTATTAAAATGGACTTAAACATAACTAACGAAACGAGGGTGTATTAAAACACGTCTGCCAAACTCTTTGGGAAATACAAGGCGTGATGTTATGATGTTATGTTATTTTAAGCTTTTGCTAGTGAATAGTTTTGGCTAGTTTCTGTGGTGTAAAACATCTCTTTAAACTGCAATGTAAAACTGCAATGTGAAACTTCCCAGTACGCTAAGTGTCAATGTTGAGAGTTGAGACAAAGTTTTCCAACTTTCAGCCCATTGTTTGAATAACGGTGTCTACCTTTATTCTGAATCTATAGAAATAGAAAACTTATACGATTTGAAACCTTCAAATAACATTGTAATGTATTGAGACACGCGATTCTGTTATTTTACTATAAGCGATGGCAGGTCATAGGAAATGCTTTGACATCAAACCCATCGGTAAATCATAAGAGAATTTACTACCCTTTGTGAAGTATTACTGTTTTACTTAGATTAGGTATTTGTTTACTGAGAATCTTTGAGATCAGGCAACAGAAACTATTTAACCTACAGGCGTCAACTAAATACAATGTATTACAAAAATACCCCTAAAGCCGAAAGTGGGTAAAAAGGTCCCTTGTAAAGAGTCTATTATTTGAAAACCGTAGTACCTATGACCCAAAAAAAACGAATTTGGATAAAACATTAAATAATCATCATTGAAACGCAACCCTGAAAACATAAAACTAAAGAGTAGACTACCCAGAAAGTTATTTACATTCTTACCTAATTTCCTCGGAGAGGTAAATGACAACAACCATGAAAGACTACTTGATTATTTACATTTTTCATGGGGAATTATGTAACACGTTAGCCTTAATATAAAATACTAGGCGAATAATAAACTCTTTATCAGTAGATACCTACATAAACTATACATTATTGCCCGCATCTTCTTCCGCATGAATTTCCATACAAACTTCCATCTCCTATTTTACCCCCATAAGGCTAAAATTTCCAAAAATCCTTTCTTAGTGGATGCCTACGTCTCAAAATGAACTTACTGTCTAAACTTCATGTTTTCAGCTTCAGTGGTTTAGGGTCGACGTTGATGAATCAGTCAGTCAGTCAGTCTATCAGGACATTTCTCTTTATAAGTAGGTATAGATTATCATGAAATAAAAAAACCGTTACTAAAATGGCGGGAATGTTGAATTAAAAAATAATCTATCAATGACAAATTAAGTAAGAACGCTTTAAAAAAAACAATTATTAGACTAGAAATAATTCTCATCTTCGTAACAAGCTATTAATAAAGAAGAACACTCTACAACCAGAAGAATAGATAAAATTCAAATAAATGGGGCATTATTCGAAAAATTTTAACAAAAATTGAGAACGTCATTAGCATCGTCCCAAAGTTAAGAATGCAGATGTTTAATACTATAATTATAATAATGAAAACTGAAACTATACCGCTGCCGTCAAGCAATAAGACAAGAATAAAAACAATCTGACAATACTATAACGTTAACAACCCGGGAGAAGAATGATTTGTTAAAATAATGTTAAAAATTTTCGAAGAATCACCCATATACGTCATTATTTTAATTCCTGTGTGGTCTTAAAAATTGTATACATGTTGAAAAATACAAAATAAATAAGGGAACAAAACTGCCTCATTGCTCATTGCTCTAGTGGTGGGAAGCGCGACTGCTGCTCGCGAGGTCCTGGGTTCGATACCCAGGTCGGGTAGTGTTATTGGGAGTTTGATTTGTGCCCGGTTGATGGCAATAGGCTCGCCCACTATTACATGGTACTTAAAACATAACGGCGAAATGAGGGTGTTAACCTCTGCCCAACCCTTCGGGGAATACAGGCGTGATGTTATTTATGTAATTCTCATCCTCTTAACTAGCTATTAATAAAAACTACAACTTGAAGTGTTGATAAAATTCAAATAAATACATCATTATTCTAATTTCCGAGCGGTCTTAAAAACCGTATACGTGTTCCAAAAACCGTATTCGTGTTGAACAATATAAAACAAACAAGGGAACATGTGAGGAAGATTAATGTGTTAAGTTTTTTGTATTGTTCGTGAGTTTTTGTCTTAATTGTTTCATTATAGAGCCGCTATTAAGATAAGGAGGCTTGTCATAAGGATAGTAGGGATACTAATTCTTTGTGTTACATGCTATAGAGTGTCGGATTGGGTCAGGGTTTTGATGCGAAAGTTTAATAGTTTTGTGATTTCTATAACTTAATGAAAACCCTAAACTCTTCTCATTTTGAGAGGTGGTCCATGCCCAGCTGTGGGACGGTAAAGGGTTGATTATGTTATATTATGTTAATGAAAAGCAAAAAATGAAGTTTGTAACGAAGTTCTTTTAAAATTAGAAATAAGTACGAAAGTTTCTCTAATTTATCTAAGCAGTATACTTAAAATTGTATCTATACTTAATATTATAAAGAGGAAAGATTTGTATTTTTGTATGTAACGAATAAACTTAAAAACTACTGGACCGATTTCAAAAATTATTTTGCCGTTAGACAGCTACATTATCACTGAGTAACATAGGCTACGGGCGGAGCCGTGAGGACACAGCTGGTTATTGATAAAGGAATAGTTTATATTAAATTATTTGTTTTTTATACATAATATTAAAATAAATTAATCTACATTAATATTTTCATTCCTACAAATTTATACGCATATTTTTATTAGATAATCAAATCATTGATGTACAAACAATACAAAATATTCCAAATGATTGCAGCGTCAACCCTATCGTGTCGCGGGCGCATTGATCATAGATCACAATGATATCTAATGATAGGGCGCGTGATCGATAAAGGAGCGAGGGCTGGCCACCGCGGGAGAGCCTTCCTCGGTGCGCCCGCGCCGCCGACCGCGCGCAGTTACGTACCAAGGTACGGTACTAAGGAAAGTCGATTGAATCATATTTTATTCTAGATTGAAACAGTTAAATAAATCGGTGGAAATAATTTATATTGCGCCCTATTTTGCGCAATACTACTTTATTATCTATACTAATAATATTATAAAGAGGAAAGATTTGTGTTTTTGGATTTTTGTATGTAACGAATAAACTTAAAACTACTGGACCGATTTCAAAATTTCTTTTGCCGTTAGAAAGCTACATTATCACTGAGTAACATAGGCTACGGGCGGAGCCGTGAGGACACAGCTAGTATAAGATAAATAAATAATAGGGAACGTACCTAATTATATTTTTGTATTACTGCCATTTGTGTTTAGATATTGCATAAAAATGCAGACCAGCGAATAAAAACACATTTTGCAGTAATTAAAATAATTTAATTTGAATATTATAATGGACAAAACAAAACGGACACTCACTGTCATACAATCGTATTCTTTTTTTAAACTTGTTAACATTTTTTTTATACCAATATCCAATTAACGTTTTAATACGTTTAAGTATCTAATTATAATCATATAATAAAAACACTAGCCGCTATTTAAAATAGGATTTTAATTAATTATAACGATCGAGAACCGTTAGTAGTGTTGTGACAACGGTATCACAGACTCACGACCCGCCTCCTTTGTGCGATAGATATCATAATTTACTTATTTTATGTTGTTATTATATTCCTTCAATGGACAGTACTTAGTTACTGAAAGCAGGAAGTAATTGCTTTAACTTGTCTTTTTCTTCTTATCTTGGGTGTTATATTTTATATCATAATAAATAGTAGCAGTGATAAGGTAACTGCTTTATTTACAAGATTTTTTCTTTTAATTTACATGTCACATACCTATTTGTTTATTTAACGAAAGAGTGTCGGCACTTTTAATAGCATATTTACCATAAAATATTAGTTTGTACCACAGAAATCTAAATACATAACAATTATTTAGATTTCTATCGTATGTATTTATTTAATTAATATCAGCCTCTTGGCAATAAAGTTAGGTAGGTACTATTATATAATTTTATATAGGCTTACTTCAATTTAACTGGCGAAACTCCACGGTTATTGTACATATTAGTTAATTATTATTTTGTTATCTAATTAACTAAAGATTAGATTTTATTTGACGACTGCTGATCGTGAGGTCCTGGGTTCGATCGCCAGGTCGGGCAAAGTGTTATTGGTTTTTTCTGTGTGGAATTCCTTAATAGCAGCCCGTAGTTTGGATTTGTGCCCGGTTGATGGCAATAGGGTCGCCCCCTATTATATGGGACAAACATATCGGTGAAATGAGGGTGTAGTATACACCTCTGCCCAACCCTTCGGGGAATACAGGCGTGATGTTATTGTTTTGTTTAACCCTGTGAATTTTCGCCAGTTAATTTGAAGTAACCAGGTACCCATATAATCTTCAAACAATTCGATAATAATATCTAAATACAGCGCGTTTCAGTACATATTCCTCTTTTCAATATAAACAATTTACATCCACCAGTTTATAATTCAATTACTTTACTCCTTTCACTTCATCCATAGCTCCTTACCCATTACCTACACAAATCATCAATCTTCACATTCAGATTAGCCCTGTCTTCCCACATCACGGGCCAGTCATCAAACCTCAGATATAATAGAAGATCAAGCGGTACAAAGACAAACGATGGCCGTGACTAATGGCCCATCGGAACAGGCCAGGCACTTGCGAAAGATATCGCTTCCCGACCATTGGCCATCGAGGGATGCGACTGAAATAGAAATGATAATGAAATACATTGCTTGAATGAGAAATCATTTGTTTCCACGTTTGCAATCTTCTGCCTAGCCTTTTCCCAATTATCTTTAGGTCAGCTTTCAGTCTAACCAGTTGCGGATGAATACCAGTATTTTACACTGATATCAGACCTCCGCAACCCAGTAACTGGGCAATGCCCATATCCTAAGGTTAGACCGGTTGTTAGATTTTCAGGCTTCTGACTACCGGTCACGACTGTCATGGGTGTTCTTATGACACCCGGGACTGACGGTTTAACGTGGTCTCTGAGACTCGGAGGGGACTCGATGTATAACAAACGGTCACCCATGGGGGAATGTCCGCGACAAGCGTAGCTTAACCTCGCAAATCACATGATCTGTGAAGTTGTTAATTAGCCACGAGCCCCTTAACGTTTGAAATAGTTCTGGTAATAGTAAATTGAGCTTTTTATTGAGCTTTTTTATGATTACTTTAAAGTCGACTAAACACGGTTAGTAAGGTTACTGGCGGTTGAAACTGTGGCACAATGACACTATCACCCATATTCTAAGACGTTCCTCCAAAATTTATTCGACTCGACTCCACCTCGACTCAGTCTTTCTCACTACCATCGGTAGTTATAATTGACATAAACGTCGTCGACTCGAGATTTTTCCTCAGTCGAGGTAAGAAATCATCTGTCAAACTCAAGGTACCTCGGAATCTAGGTACCTTAAAGAAGGAAGTGTCAAAGTTCGTATTTAACAAAAATGAATTTTGAAGACGTTATCGAATATGCTTACGATAATCGTTACAAATATTTATCGCGATGTTATTTGCGCGATGCAGATAATTTGAATTATGACGTAATTGACTACACTCTACCTCGACTCATTTGAGGACCCCTCAGTCGAGGAAACTCAAAGTTCACTCGAAACTGCGATTAAGAATACAATTTTGAAGGTGTTTACGAGGCGTCCTGAGTCGAGTATGAGCCGAGTAAGTTTTGGAGGAACGTCTTAGAATATGGGAGTATATTTCCATTTTCATAGGTGACCATGTGAAAGGTATAGAACACAGTGCTTTGTGGTTAAAAAGATTGGCGAGTTACATTCATTTAACATGAACTGTGGTGAAAATTAGGTATATTTGAAAATTAATAAATAATGTGGACTTTGACTCAACCATAGAGAATCATGGTGCGCATCAAAAAGGCTAACGGAATGTGAATTTACTACACTGGCTGGGAGTACATCTGAATGACCTTAGAATAGAGTACCTTATGTACTTGAATTTTAAATCCGAAAGCCCTAACACGCTTATCGACACCGTAGGTGTATTAGTGTCCCCCTCAAAAACGACCCAAAAATCAACGCGTACCCATTTCAAAATCGGTTTTTTTTTTCGTATCTGACCTAATGTCCAGTACACACGATCGTAATATTCAAGTGAGATGTGATGGTTATAAGCATCGATTGGACACGTGAATTTCGTCCGCCCATCACACAACAATCGCGCGGCGGATTATCTACACTTTCACATTTATATCTCGACCAGCGGGTTGTTCCGCCGTGTTATGTGTACGGGCTTTAATAACACTCCTTTTCACTAAAGTAAATAATGATAAGGCGTGATAAATATAACAGGTGTAAATAATTGTTTAAAAATTGAATGGATTGAATCAGGAACAAATTTTTCAATCGAAATGACTGACCAGGTTGGTCATAGCAATGCTTATAAGCTATCATGGCCGGCAACCAACTAGATAAATGTTACCGGTGCAGCAAGAAAGCTGCAGTTTGCCCCAGCTCCGAGTATTCCTGATGGCAAATTGGATGTTTTCCCAATCATCTACTCCATCGGTCATCAGAAGAGAGTGCATCGTGTGCGTATATCGACTTCAATTCAACGACGCGTTTGGTGCAGTGGCTGAGCGATCGGCTTCTGCGCTACGGGTCGTGAGTTCTGTTCCCGCACGGAACAAATATTTGTATGGCCTACAGATATTTGTTCCGGGTCTGGATGTTTGTGTGTGTGAAGATTTGTGACTGTAAACGCACCCATGATACAGGAGAAGTCGTAGTGAGGGGCAACGTTTTTTATTAAAAAAAAATGACATGAATTTTTTTATGTTTTTGTTAGGCAGTCTTCATCGGATTGCACTAAAACAACCTCCATGAGTGACGACACTCAAGTTGGTACGTTCCGCGCACCCTGGGCAGTCAGCCTCCCTATCAAACTTTCTGACTAGCTAATCTATTCACCACGACATAACCTTCTCTCGTATAACTATTGTCGACACATGATAAGAAGTTAGGCATCCTAAAGACCATGCCAACTTGCCAACTTCTCTCAAAGTCCTCCTATCCCAATTCCCAGAGCATAATAATGGCCAACACAAAACATTTAGACCACGTCGATTGTTGAAGTGTCCGACTTCGATCTTACATCGACTTGGCTACGAAGTCAAAGGCTTCCCGACCCTGTCGCCCTTTTCACATCGAACATGCCAAATTAAGGCAATATAGAACTGAATGGTACTAGCGAACGAGTTTGCGGTAACAAGTCTCAAATGCTTTTTTACGCCTACCTTTGATTGACGCACAAAATGCTGTTTAGGAGAAACATGATTGTAATCATTTTGTTTACAAGTATTTTGTTTACATGTAAGATTAGCTCTGTTTCTTCTGTGGGAAAATTTGTGATTTGTTGACCTTTGGATAATGGAATAACGTGTTAACAAGGTGATGAACAAATAATAGTCAATGAGAACTTTCTAAGTACGTTTTTGGGGAAATTAATTTCTCAAGGTATGCATTGAGGAACATTGAAAGTATTAGGCATTTCTACTGAGTAAGAAAGCTTATTAAAGAAGATAGTTTAATCGATATTAGTTTAAGACTTAACATAACATAACATAACGCTTGTATTCCCCGAAAGGTTGAGCAGAGGTGTATAGTAACACCCTCATTTCGCCGTTATGTTTAAGTCCCATGTAATAGGGGGCTCGCCTATTGCCATCAACCAGGCACAAATCCAACCTCTGGGCTGCTACTGAGGAATTCCGCACGGAAAAACTCAATAACACTTTGCCCGTCTTGGAAATCGATCCCAGGACCTCACGATCAGCAGTCGCGCAAGCCACCACTAGACCAACGAGGCAGCATAGTAATTATCTTTCTTTAAATTATAAGATAATTGAATCGATAGAGTTTGTTAGTCTTTTTAGACGCTTTTCTTATTTCAAAGCTCATTGACAGTTTCATATACAACCGAATTATCATCTCAATTATAAAAAACCGTAACAGTACCTCTATCAGAAGTGAACCGTGATATCCTTCGATTCAAGCGAAAATTATGCATTCAGAACATGTTCAAACCAAATATTCATTATAATTAAACATTTAAAAATTCATGTCTGCAATGTCGAATCGTATTTTCCCAAGCATGTATCAAATTTGTCATGATGATTGTAGATACATATTTAATCAGCTAAATAGTCATGTTAACGAGGGACAAGCTACGACGTATTACTTTCCAATTTGTTTTTAACACACATTTTACGAGCGGAACCGACCGGACCCGAGGATTTACGATAACTTGAACAGAGACGCAGGCGCATGCGTCAGGTTCGTACTAAAATTCACATCAAACTATTCTCATTGACTGTAAATATTACGTCCACGCGGTATGTAAATATTTGAACTGTTATTAGATAACTGCTAAAATATTTATTAGCAAAAGTATCTTGGCTTGATTCGCATTCAGATTTTGGCAGATATTATGTTTTTAAAAAGTAAGATAAAGTCATGTTTACAAAATTCTACCAGATTTATTTGATTACCTACAAATTTTCATCAATATTGATTTTTAACTTCTTCGTCTTCTTCTTTTTGTGTGGTCAGTGACTAACTTGGTGTCAGAGTTTATGCCGCCCATGGGCCTTTGACTTGGCTTCACATGCCGTCGAGAAATGTCTCTCAGGGATTTCCTCGTGATGTTTTCCTTCACCGTTTTTAAGCAAGTGATAATTATACAATGATTTTTAACTAAAGTTATGTTACTAAAAACTAGCACTATCCTCATTTTATTCCCTGTCGACAATTACAAAAATCAAAACCGAAAATCTTCAAATGTCGAAATGAACGATAAACAATAAACATTCCTAGGTATCACTCCCGAGTCATGATAAACAAATGACTGGCCCGGCGCGAACAACTAATTAAAACATATCATCAAAGAGAATGAAGTATCAATATCGGAACCAATTACTTGTAGGCGTATTATAAGGCGAGCCGAGGTAGTTTCATAATTTTAATTACTAGACAAAAGTCGTGTGTGGCGCCCCGTCGCGGCTGAACCCAGTACTAATGATGACCTGAAACAATGAGGTTTTATTACGTGATGCGTTTGCGCGTGCCGCTATGTATATAAACGATACTGTGATGATACGACAACAAATTGTTCGGACAAGACTATGATTCATATCGAAGTGCGTTTCCTATTTGGTTCTTTGGAAAATAGAAATTCCGTTAAGTCACTAATTATACATAATATCATGCCTATATTCCCCGGAGGGTTGGGCAGAGGTGTATATAGTAACACCCTCATTTCGCCGTTATGTTTAAGTCCCATGTAATAGGGGGCTCGCCTATTGCCATCAACCAGGCACAAATCCAACCTCTGGGCTGCTACTGAGGAATTCCGCACGGAAAAACTCAATAACACTTTGCCCGTCTTGGAAATCGATCCCAGGACCTCACGATCAGCAGTCGCGCAAGCCACCACTAGACCAACGAGGCAGCATAGTAATTATCTTTCTTTAAATTATAAGATAATTGAATCGATAGAGTTTGTTAGTCTTTTTAGACGCTTTTCTTATTTCAAAGCTCATTGACAGTTTCATATACAACCGAATTATCATCTCAATTATAAAAAACCGTAACAGTACCTCTATCAGAAGTGAACCGTGATATCCTTCGATTCAAGCGAAAATTATGCATTCAGAACATGTTCAAACCAAATATTCATTATAATTAAACATTTAAAAATTCATGTCTGCAATGTCGAATCGTATTTTCCCAAGCATGTATCAAATTTGTCATGATGATTGTAGATACATATTTAATCAGCTAAATAGTCATGTTAACGAGGGACAAGCTACGACGTATTACTTTCCAATTTGTTTTTAACACACATTTTACGAGCGGAACCGACCGGACCCGAGGATTTACGATAACTTGAACAGAGACGCAGGCGCATGCGTCAGGTTCGTACTAAAATTCACATCAAACTATTCTCATTGACTGTAAATATTACGTCCACGCGGTATGTAAATATTTGAACTGTTATTAGATAACTGCTAAAATATTTATTAGCAAAAGTATCTTGGCTTGATTCGCATTCAGATTTTGGCAGATATTATGTTTTTAAAAAGTAAGATAAAGTCATGTTTACAAAATTCTACCAGATTTATTTGATTACCTACAAATTTTCATCAATATTGATTTTTAACTTCTTCGTCTTCTTCTTTTTGTGTGGTCAGTGACTAACTTGGTGTCAGAGTTTATGCCGCCCATGGGCCTTTGACTTGGCTTCACATGCCGTCGAGAAATGTCTCTCAGGGATTTCCTCGTGATGTTTTCCTTCACCGTTTTTAAGCAAGTGATAATTATACAATGATTTTTAACTAAAGTTATGTTACTAAAAACTAGCACTATCCTCATTTTATTCCCTGTCGACAATTACAAAAATCAAAACCGAAAATCTTCAAATGTCGAAATGAACGATAAACAATAAACATTCCTAGGTATCACTCCCGAGTCATGATAAACAAATGACTGGCCCGGCGCGAACAACTAATTAAAACATATCATCAAAGAGAATGAAGTATCAATATCGGAACCAATTACTTGTAGGCGTATTATAAGGCGAGCCGAGGTAGTTTCATAATTTTAATTACTAGACAAAAGTCGTGTGTGGCGCCCCGTCGCGGCTGAACCCAGTACTAATGATGACCTGAAACAATGAGGTTTTATTACGTGATGCGTTTGCGCGTGCCGCTATGTATATAAACGATACTGTGATGATACGACAACAAATTGTTCGGACAAGACTATGATTCATATCGAAGTGCGTTTCCTATTTGGTTCTTTGGAAAATAGAAATTCCGTTAAGTCACTAATTATACATAATATCATGCCTATATTCCCCGGAGGGTTGGGCAGAGGTGTATATAGTAACACCCTCATTTCGCCGTTATGTTTTAAGTCCCATGAAATAAGGGTTAGCCTATTCCACACGAAAAAACCCAATAACACATTGCCCGATCTGGGGATCGAACCCTGGACCTCACGATCAGCATCCGCGCTTGCCACGACTCACCACACCGCCCTTGCCACACCGGCGACGCAGTTAGCGGCAACTAGATTTATGTAAAAAAAATGTATATGACGGAACGTTTTCCAGTTCGATTCCTCTGCACGACCTCTCAACCCACCGCTGGACATAACCCTTGTCGAAACAAGCATTTAATTACTTATAGCCAACATCTCATCATGGGTAGCAAGCGGATTATTCACGGTAGAGCCACCTTTCTGCTGCTCGTCACCGGCTTAGATTAGGAGGCTTACTCATCCTGTAACAATTCAAAAAACCACCATAGCATACAAACAATACATATTGTCTTCATGCATACCTAAATCTTGTATTGACATTTCGACACCTTTTTCGGTCTCTATTAATTTAAAGTTCGGTTTTAATTGATTTTATTAATCATTACTTTAAGGACGTTCAGTATCTAATTAGTTCTTATAGTCTTTGATTACTATGAATCATTCAATTTGATTTCAATTCAAGTCGACTCCTGAATCAGAAGTTTTTGATAAGTCAGTTCTTGAAAGATTCGATCTGTTGTCTCGTTTTCTCTATTACGAGAATTGTAGACAAAACGAGAAAACAAACCTAATCAGTCGGCAACTGACATCAAATTGTTTTGGATCGGCAAGTCCCACATAGTATTATTCGATTAGCCCTGTTTAAAAAAATAAACTTATTAAAGCAAGACCCACTATTGTCTGGCTTAGGTGACAGCTATAAAGGTGCGTCTACGCTAGGCGAGCCGAGCACAAGCGGAGCAGCTCTGCGCGTCGTCGCTCGCGGCGTCATCTGTGGACTTACAACAATCACTGTCCCCAAACGTAGTTTTCCGTGATACAAAACCCTTTGTGTTGGTCAAAAAACCGACAGTTGGCGGAGCGCAGTCGAACTCGGGCCGAACGCTCGTTCGAGGCTCCCAGGTAGAAGGCGCTACGCGAATTCGTGCTCGGTTTGCCTAGCGTAGACGCACCTTAAGGAATGTGAGCTAGGATTTATCTATGTAGACACGATCAGGCTCTTAATGTAAGAAACGATAAACAATAGAGTCGTTAAGGCCTAGCCATCGAACACTCAGTTTAGATAGGCGGTATACGCTCAAGTAACCAAGATGAACGAACTACATAGTCACAATCTATTACAAACAAATAAACACAGCACCTAGACTATGCTACATAAAGCCCATAAACTCCACTGCTAAAATGATTTCCTGATTGAATACTTCCATTGCTTCTGTCGTGAGGGAATATTGTAATGGGTAGGTATGGATGTAGGTATATGTATATAATTTTACATAAAAAACATAACATAACATCAAGCCTGTATTCCCCGAAGGGTTGAGCTGAGGTGTATAGTAACGCCCTCATTTCCCCGTTATGTTGATGTCCCATGTAATATGGGGCGAGCCTATTGCCATCAACCGGGCACAAATCCAAACGCCGGGCTGCTACGGACTAATTCCACGCTGAAAATCCCAATAACACTTTGCTCGACCTGGGGATCGAACCCAGGACCTCACGATCAGCAGTTGCGCTTGCTACCACTAGACCAACGAGCCAGTTACGTTTTTACTTACATATGTTATTCCGGCATGCTCTATTAATTTCGGAGGTCCTTACACGGCGTTATCGCGAACCGAAGTGCCATCGAAGCTGACATCGCCGCATAAGGAGCTCATGATTAAGGACGCCGTTCGAGTCCGAAACTAGTTGGGTATACCCGAATGACATACGTGAGTAAAAACGTATACATCCATAATCACCACGGTTAGCAAAAGGATTGGTGATTAAAATTTTTAGTAGCGCACGATACAATTATTTAATAGGCGATATCCCTATTGCTTTTAGAATACCCGCAGGAACAATGTTAATGGCGTATTTCTATTACGGAAACCGCGCAGCAATACAACAATTGTAAAGCACTATTACCAAGCCGACCTATGTACTTTTTAAAGCGCTATTTCCGAGCCGACCTACGTATTTTTAAAGCGCTATTACTGACCCTACCTACGTATTATTTAAAGCACTATTACCGATCCCACCAAAGTATATTTTAAAGCACTATTACCGAGCCGACCTACGTATATTTTAAAGCACTATTAACTAGCCGATTTACATATTTTCAATTCATCCTACTGCTATAATCTTAGGTATTCCTTAATTTGACATCTTCTTTCCAAATATTCATATGCCATGTATTTCGCGTGGCATAATACCTATCACTTTGTCAATATGTACCTACAAAAAAACTCATATTTTACACATTACTTGCAAAAAAAGTTAAACAGCTGTGTATAAGCAAACACTTCACGGTGTTTTATGTACCTCAGTTTATGTACTTAACACCTTTAAATAATAAAATAAATGAGAAATTTTAAAGTAAACGCTAAAAGAACATACTGTGTGTGAGTACCTACCTACTTACATAGGTACCAAAGATACAATATTCTGTTCACCCTAGCTTTTTTCCAACTATGTTGGGGTCAGCTTCGAGTCTAACCAGATGCGGCTGAATACCAATATGTTACACGGAGCGACTTCCATCTAACCTCCACCTCCCATTGAATGGGCAATGCCGATATGCTAGGGTTAGAACGGCTGTCAGACTTTCGGGAATCTGACTTCCCGTAACGGCTGTCATAGGTATTCGTATGACATCCGGGACTGGCTTTTTAACGTGCTCCCCGAGACCCCTAGTCATGCTTGTCCTAAATGTGGTTTTATTTACCAAAGATACAATGCAAGTAGTATTTTTTTATCAATCTTTTAACAGAGCTCCAGAAGTCTTTCTTCATTTACCTACCTAAGATATTTGTTCTTTTTGTATTGTACTTTATTATCAGTTCAGGTTTCACAGTCCAATGTTGGGCATAGACTTCTTCCAGGCTGCGCCACAACAACTGATTCGCAAGCCCACATGAAACAATACAGATTTTTTAACGCAGCTTCTTACGAGAAGTTCTGGATCTGAGATCGAATGACGTCTTTTCTAAGTACACTTAATTGTTTAACAAGATGACGTATCCATACGGTATCTAGGATGTCTGAGAGTGGCTCCAGCTTTGTCTCTTTACTACTTTGCATATTAATGATAGCCAGTACCTATTAATATGTATAAACATTCAAGCACAGTGGCTGACGTCAATCACAGATTTTTATTTCATGAGGATTATTGGAAATAAGATCTGAATGGAGCGGATCTTGACGGGATTGTGTTCCACTTTGTATTCCAGACCTTTATTCGTATGTCGCACGTTATAATCACATTCACTACGATTCGTGCATAAGAATTTTGCCTTTGTAGCTTCTTAAGCATCCAGGAAACCCGTTTCTGTTCGTAACACTTAGTTACATATTAATAAACCACTCTCAAGATGCCGGCTTGGGAGCAGCATCCCAAGTAGACCTGTCAAAATAGAATTTCATACATTTAACAAATTTTTTTTATTAAAATTGCATCTCAAATCATAGCTTATAGCATTATAGCAATCATATAGTTTGCGCTCCTCCTCCAATGGCATCCTGAGTATATTTTCAGACCGGTGGGACTCTCCCCTCTTACGAAGTTGGGTAAGTGTTCAGACACACTTATCCAAATAACCCAGTGTACCATTGGACGAACAGTTCAATGGTACATTGGTTGGTTATTATTATTAATGTAATTTAATACTAACATTAGGCTAAGTTATACTACTACTAACATTATATGGATGTTTAATCTGAAATAAAATATTTGAATTTGAATTTGAATAGCATACCATACCGATACAGGAAGCTCTCAAATGAGCGCCATTTATTAGCATAGGCCATAAATTAAAACATATTGGAGCCTTTTGTGCCCTGTTGAATTTGTGTTGTCAGTGTCCAGAGTTTGTATTAGGAAGGTAGTACACTGAAAATACCAAAATAAATTCATACCCATTGACCTAAGCATTGCCGAGGGCAAAAGACAGTCACACACACACACACACGGGTACGATAAAACGAATTCTTCATGCAGCTCCTTATAATGAGAAAATAATGCAGCCCTTAAATAAAGTAGACCCTGGACTCTGTCCATTTCTCACTTCCTTCAGAGGCAAATAAATAGAAACTAATACTCTTTCTAATACTTCTTTCTCTTCTAATTAATTTAGTTACGGGTTCTAAAACAGTTGAATAAATTCCCTAGGACACACCGAGCTTACTTGGTATTTTTTCTGTTATTCCTCATAAATAATGAATTTAGTCTAACAGGAGATATAATAATAAGAATGTATATAGTGGTTGTCCAATAACTATGAAAAGAACTGCAGGAAAACAATTGCTATGATTTTTCAAATTAACAAATTACGTTCCAGAATGCGGCGCAGCAGAAAAAGAAGGAAACTAGTGCGGAGCATAGATCATACGAGACGAGCACGAAACGTGATCCACGCACCCAACAACTCGGGGCCGGACTGTCCAGGGCTCGCGCGCCGATACCACGAGTGCAACACTATAGTAAGTCATCTATCATCCGATAGTATTTTAAAAACAGAATATACAAGACAAGCACGAGCTGTGGTTCTCGTGCCGAAACGGGCTGACTCATGATTTGCTTTATATACAAGGTTAGTTGGAAAGGGGGTACTAATCCGAAATGGTATTAAAGTACCCATAATATTGAAAAACTTTTGTTCTACAACCTTCCCCAAATGTCAATAATTTAAGAGAAATAGCTGTTCAAAGGTTTCATACAAAATACGCTAAAATCTATCTATGATCAGCAGTGTATACATTTTAGGTTATATTTGGAGTCACGGACTAGAAGTATCGTTTTATGAATTCGTAACTAAAGCAGGGATATTTTTTTTTGAAAAAACTAAAATAATAATAATTTTACATGGAAATAAAAACTGACGAATTTTGAAATTTTAACATTTGCTTTAAATCAGTCATCAGTGATAATTAAGGTGGCCCGCGGATTAGCATCCCCTTTCCGCCTAACCTTATATACTCTATGCAAGGCCCAGAACTTAGTGATAGTTCAATCGCAAACCTCTCTTAGGTAACGTTAACCCACTTAAGACTTTTATGTATATCATATCTTAACTGCTATGGCAATCATAGAAGGCATATTTTTCTATTTGTTACTCTTATGTGAGTTTAATTGTTACATTAACCTGCATTATTCTCATTCTATTTCTCACACTACTGTAATGGAATTGTAATGAACTACTATTTTAAAAAGAGTATTCATGGAGTTTCTTGCCGGCTCTTCTCCATAGAACCTACCTTTTGGAACCGTGCACCTAGTCGTGACGTTTTAAAAGTGCCTGAAATCTGGTCTATTTGAAATAAAAAACTTTGACTTTGACTTTGACTTTGACATAGTTGAGATGTTCGATATGATATCCAGCCTCTCATAATCATCACAAGACATTGTTGACGACACGTGAATATCGTACCTACTTAATTAAAATGTCGATGAGTTACTGCGATATTATTGTCTATATTATCAGGATAAGTTTCAAAAGATATTATATCTCATTGCCTCAGGCAAATGTTGGCACCGCTTACTCTGCTGACCAACTACAAACGAAAGGGGCATGACGACACACAATGCTAAATAAATACAAATCATTGTTGAGGCGGCAATCTCTTTCTTTGAGGTCAACGACCTGTTCAACTTATATCAGGAGTTATTAGTCATACGTGGAATTTGTATGCCAAGGATTGTCATTACCAGGAGAATGAAACGTTGTGTAACGTCTTGAAACGTCGTGAAACGCCGTGAAACGTCTTGAAACGCCGTGAAACGTCTTGAAACGCCGTGAAGCGTCGAAAGTAAATAATAATAATGAAGCTTTACATCATGATAGAATGCTTGCTAATATCGCTGGCGAAAAAGTTTGACTATTTAAACGCACTGGTTTTGACTTAACAACACTGAATAAAAATTGTAATCTATACTAATATTATAAAGAGGAAAGATTTGTATTTTTGTATGTAACGAATAAACTTAAAAACTACTGGACCGATTTCAAAAATTCTTTTGCCGTTAGAAAGCTACATTATCACTGAGTAACATAGGCGACGGACGGAGCCGTGAGGACACAGCTAGTATACATATAAAGCAAGACAAGATAGCCTTTTATAATCCACGGCTGGACTTAGGGCCAAAGACTACAACAGTATACCTGCTTCGGGCTCTACGGCAATGACTCCGTTTACCGGTTTCCACGTCCATTCTATGCCAGGCCATGTTCCTCCTTTGCACTTAAAAAAAACTGGCATCAATATCAGTAACGTCAACTCATTGATCCTTCCACTTTATAAACGGTGTAAAAAGACCCTTAACGAAGCCGAAAGGCACTTATTCTCCACTTCATTGCGATGATTTTTTTGTTCTGGACTATGCCTGGGAACCTTCTAGTTACGGAGATAATGGAGGTCAAAGTTCCAACTTTTTCACAACTTTTTATTAAAATACTAGTTCTGAAGGTTGCAAATGTACTTGAAATACCTCCATTACCCGTTTACTACTCATTGCATCGCATTGAGCTTTACAGAAAAACGAAGTTTTTCACCCAAAAAAAAGGCGTTTCTCAGCGATAATTTTTGCGTAGGGTTACTTAGTTTGATGTACTGAATGCATGGTTGATGGCTTAGTGAAGGGTCTTTTTACACCTTGTATTATATGTATATTTATATTCATTACCGAACGCAAGCTTTAAGCGAGCTTTAAGTGTAGAGTGAAGTAATTTAGCACTATCTTGTAAATATTTAAATTTAATAATACTTGATTGATCAACCCTATAATTGATTGTGCAGCTGTGTTAGTTCACCATTATATTCTAAAGACTTAGATAATATATTTAATTGCCCTTAAACGAGTAAACTGTGTAGGCCGGTATATTTAAATACATGATATTGGTCACATTATTATGTATTTATTGATATAAACGATAATCTTTTAAAAACATGATACAGAAAATGGAACTCTTAATCTGTGACCCCAAATATGATGATAGGGTGATGATACATAGATTTTAGCGTATTTTTAAAAGAAGTCATTGTACACCTATTTCTCTAAAACTATTGATTTCTTTTTGGGGTAATATGGATACTAGAATACTCTTTCGGGTTAGGTACTCCTTTTTCAACTTACATTGTCTAGTAAGCCTTTACCTAACTATCTAATAGTAGGTACCTTTCTTAACTCTTATCGAGCTCTTCTCAGCTTTCAAACTAAGTTAGTTCTTTATCAATATAACATTTTGTTAAAGTGCTTGTCAGCGCATTTATACATCATCTCCAAAATATTTTCACTGTAGTTTCCATGTTGCTTGTTACCAGGCGTGTCCTGGGCCTCTTCGAGACGCCCGCGCAGAGCAGTGCGCAGTCTACGACCGAAGACCTTTCCGCGGCCGGTTCTACACCTGGGTGCCTTATGTTGATGGTAAGTGGGAATTTTATAACATTAAAGTCGATTTACGTTGTCTCCTCAGGATATTTTGCTTCACCGTTAATGCAACTGATAATCAAATACTGATCCACACATGATTTTTTTCTCTCATTAAAGATGCAAGGAAATTACAAACATCAAACATTCTTGAGAAAATCATTCTCTTTGTTTTCAGGTGACTCGCCATGCACCCTGAACTGTCGGCCGCGGGGGCAGCAGTTCTATGCATCCTTGGCGCTAGTGGTGGACGGCACGCCCTGCACCAAGCCAGGGTTCAGAGCCATCTGTGTGCAAGGAGATTGCAAGGTAAGTCTTATAAATAAATTAAAAATGTAAATTCTAAACAAAACACAGAACATAAAAATAGAACTCGATAAGTTGGAGTTTGAAATAGTGATTTACTATGACAGCGCCATCTATTGGCTAGTAGTGTTAGTTTGCCTATGAACTAGGTGAATGACATCACTTTGGGGCCGTTGGCCGTTGTTTATTTACTAGCAGCGCCATCTCTTATTGAATAGAAGAGGATAAGAGCTTTTACTTTCATTCATCACTTTGCTTTGATAAAAATAGTTATGTGAAGCCCACGTCCTGAGTGATCGGTTTCGTTAATTAAAACAATTATGGTTTGGTATTTTTTTTTATATTGTCCCTCACTTTGAATACCTTCTCCGTGTCGTGGGTGCGTTTACAGACACAAATCTTCACCCTCAAGTCCGAAAAAAGTTGATTATCTATAGGCCATACAAATATTTGTTCCGTGTGGGTATCGAACCAGTGCTCCAGCCAATACGTCAATGGTATCATCAAAAAAGGTTACACTACCAATGCGTGTTATTTTTTTTTTTATTATAATTTTTTTTTTTTTTTATAAAACGATGCCCAACATTAGGATTTCTCCTGTGTCGTGGGTGCGTTTACAAACACAAATCTTCAGACGCACAAACATCCAGACCCGGAACAACTATCTGTAGGCCATACAAATATTTGTTCCGTGCGGGAATCGAACCCACGACCCGTAGCGCAGAAGCCGATCGCTCATCACTGCACCAAACGTGTCGTCAAATTATAAGTACTATTCCTGTTATTAACACTTCCAATACTAAGCTTGTTTGTTGTAATTAGTATCAGGGCGAATATTCGAAATTTTTTAACATTATTTTAACAAATCATTCTTCTCCCGGGTTGTTAACGTTATAGTATTGTCAGATTGTTTTTATTCTTGTCTTGTTGCTTGACGGCAGCGGTATAGTTTGAGTTTTCATTATCATAATTATGATATTAAATTTCATCAATATTCATTCATATCAAAATTCATTATTTAAAATAGATATTTAAGCTGAGTGACTGCTGCTTGACATCAGCTTCATTTCTTATGGCAAACTAGATTATCTTAGGTGAGTATCAATGATTCATGAGTAGGGCAAAAGAGCACCAATACAACCAATAGACCTTAAACAAATACAAGTTGTCTAAGAAAACTGTGGGCAAGGAGGTCACAACAAGTTCTTTAGGAACTTCAAAAATCAAAAGTAAAATAAGTACTTACCTACATATCGCCCATTCAAATCTATACTAATATTATAAAGAGGAAAGATTTGTATTTTGTATGTAACGAATAAACTTAAAAACTACAGGACCGATTTCAAAAATTATTTTGCCGTTAGAAAGCTACATTTATCACTGAGTAACATAGGCTACGGGCGGAGCCGTGAGGACACAGATAATTTTGTATAAAAGATAAACAAACCTATTGTATACGAAACATCAATTTGCTAAAATAATCATTTGAAAATACACACTTCTAGAACGATTGAAGAAGTATTAATGTTTTCAAAAAACGCGTATGTTTAATGAATTTTTAAAGCAAAATGTATGTATCACGATCAAAACTTTGTTTACCTTTTATACAAAATTTTAATGTCCGTACTACACCTATATTAGCTCTAGATCCACACTAGTGTTCCTACGTAAACAAACAACAAATACATGCACTTACTTGTACCTATGTAATAGCAATCAGCATGCATGTCGGAATGTCCCACGGGGCGCATGTTCGTGTACCGCGCGGTCCCGACTTCCTATCCCGGTAACGAACCCGCCGGCACTGATCTATCATTTATTTTGTATCCACACACATGGAACGCCGGTGCATTCTACGAGTATGGCTCAAGTCTAAATACCCTTAATCGATTAATTTTGCTGTGCACCAACTTAGTTAATAATGAGTTCACTTTTTCAAACCCCTGGTCATTAACTTACAATGAATTGACGAATATTGGTGTTAAGCGCAATAAGTGCGCTTATTACTAAACTGCCTCGTTGATCGTTAAGCGCGACTGCTGAACGTGAGGTCCTGGATTCGATCCCCAAGTCGGGCAAAATGTTATTAGGTTTTTCCGTGTGAAATTCCTCAGTAGCAGCCCGGAGTTTAGATTTGTGCCCGGTTGATGGCAATAGGCTCGCCCCCTATTAAATGGGACTTAAACATAACGGCGAAATGAGAGTGTTATTATACACCTCTGCCCAACTCTGCCTCTGAATCTTCGGGGAAGATCTACAAGACTATCTTCTACGTCAAATTCCAAATTTTTGCGAAACTCCGCGTGTGTTCACGAAAATTCGGATTACACGATCCTCCGCCGACATAAACACAATGTTAGTGCTCATGACTGTACCTGTTATGACTTTGGAATACAAAGCCAAAACTATAAAATTAAACAGCTTACACAAAGATTTGAATAATCAGTCATTAAACATGCTTTTCCCTCAAGCTCGGCTAAAACAATGGCTAATTAGTGCCTGCTATAAAGAGCAGTAAGTAAACTTCGAAAAACTTGTAGGCTCAAGTTGTTCTCACAATGAATAGAAAGATGATCCTTTTACAGATCTTGTTATGAAGTTTTAATTAATTCTTTGGAGTTGGTGTAGTTAGCACACCATAACAATGAAGTCCTTTTTAGGAGCGTTTCGAGAATATGGGCGAGAATCTATGTTGCGGAGTTGAAGTTCGAATAAGAAATAGAAGAAGCTCTCTCAAACTTAACTTATTTTTATTTTTATACTAAATGCCCGGACAGACTTCGTTCTGTCAAAAGTTATTGGCCTGTAGTGGGAAAAGAAAAGTGTTGTTTTTACTATTTTCCACGCAATTTTTATGTTTTTTCTCTCCATAAGAACCTTCCCTGTGCCTTAAGGAATATATATTTTTAAAAAAGTAGCCGAATAGGTCGAGCCGTGCTCAAGTTTTGCGCTTAGCAACACATTTGGCGATTCATTTTTATTTATATAGATTATTTTTCATAAAGATATGTATTAGCTTGTGCTTTCTGTAAGCTTTATTGACGTAGGTTTTGTTTTCCGACTAAAATTATGAAGAACAGAGTAACATTGCTAATAGTTAAGTAGGTACATATTATATAATACTAGCGACCCGCCCCGGCTTCGCACGGGTACAATGTAGATACTAATGTGGGGCATATAAACCTTCCTCTTGAATCACTCTATAGTTGCTGAAAACTGCATTAAAATCCGTTGCGTAGTTTAAAAAAATCTAAGCGTACAGACAGCGGGAGAGACTTTGTTTTATACTATGTAAAGATAAGGACGTGTTTACAAATCTGCTATAAATAAGCTATTTTTAGGCACATTTTGCAATTAATCCGTGAAACTTAGTCAGATATCAGAGTCAATTATGAATGTACTTCTCTTTTGTTCGTAGAAGGTGGAGAAAATATGTACTTTTATATTTGACAATTTATACTTCAATAATATTAATTTTAAGTAGCCTCCTCCCACGACTAACGAGGGTGAGTTTCGGTACATATTTTTCACAACAACTCCATGGTTTTAATATTAAAATGAAATAAAAACAATACCATTCGTTAGCCATGGACAGCTTATAAAAGTGGAGAAAAAAAATGTTTGGAATACGAACAGGAAAAGATTTTTAAAATTAAATATTTCATGTATTTTGCTAGACAGATGACCCATATACCTACGTGTGTCGGTTTTCTTTCGGTCATTTTCAATAGATCCCTCCACAGCCACAAAGATAGGGATTGTTCTAACTTAAAGTCGGACGGACGCGGCCCAGACACAGAGCGTTCCTTTAGGTACGATGTGTGTGTGTGTAGTTCTTCCTAGCCTTTTTCCCAACTATTTTGGGGTCCACTACCAGGCTAACCAGATGCGGCTGAATACCAGTATTTTACACGAAGTGACTGCTATCAGACCTCCGCAACCCAGTTACTGGGCAATGCCGATATCCTAAGGTTAGACCGGGTGTGAGATTTTCGGGCTTCTGACTACCCGTAACGACTATCATAGGTATTCGTATGACATCCGGGACCGACTGTATAACGTCCTCTCCGAGGCTCGGAGGGGTCTCGAGATGTAACGAACGGTCACCCATTCAGGGACCGACCGCGGCAAACCAAAGCTTAACCAATAGCAAAATTATATGTTTAAATTTAAGTGTACGCTAATTTTAAGAAATATTATATTTTTAAATTTAAGTACTTATGCGTGTGCGTCCGCGTGTGCGGAAAATAAATACTTTTTCTTTCTTTCTTTCTTTCTAACGTAGCAAATAGTGTGATCCGCGCGATTGGTAATCGGCCACGAGCCCCTCTGCGGTGTGTGTAGTAATATAATTAATTACCTGCGCATTCTGCAAATATGTTCTTAACTCTAACTTTGCTTTCAATCGGTGAATTAACTTGGTGAAGTTGTAGTAACCATTTTCGAGCCAAATAAAAAACAATATTCTACTTTGGTATTGTATACGTTCTTGATATTTAAGATCATATTTCACTTTTTCTCTTGTAAGAAAGTGGTATCCAGGGTTTCTCCGAAAACCTCCGATTATTGGTTCAGCTTCGGCAAACAGCGTGTCAAATTACAAAACTAAACATATAGAGACAGTAATAAAATAATGACGCGGCTATCTGACGCAATAAAATACATCTGTCATAGATGTACATTTGATATGAATTATGTTTAAATCTGCCCAGCTTTCAATACATGTGGCGTTAAGATGGGATTTGACCGAGGTTACGGATTAATGACGTCATACGCCGATTACTTTGGCATCGTAATGTAAAAATCTGTCTCTCGAGAAATGATTCCACAGTTATTTATATTTACCTGAGGATGTATGAAAAGCGATGTACCAGTCATTTATCATCTTATGCCCGGTTCCTGTGGCCAAAAACGAATCGTTTTTCTTACCAATGGTAGCTTTTTCTATTGCCAAACTTGACATAGAAATGAACTCAAAAGCTAATTTTGACCTGTGATAGTTACTTACGTATGGGAGGGTCAACTATGCAAAGCTATGGGGTCTTTCCTTAATTATTGATAAAATTACAAAAGTTTTAATTTTAACCAATAACGCTCCGTAAATTATAGGAATCTTACATTACAAAAATGAAGGCACATTAGTGTCATTTATTTTTGGCGTGATCAGTATAAGCCTATGGTTCCTGCAAAAATCTCTTGGTGGATGTATCGATAGCGATAGTCCTATACCAGAAATAGGTGCATAGTGAAACCGACAACGAAACCTGTACAATAAGGAACAGTGCACTAGGCAAAGACTTTCGAAGGACCAATACATACTAAATGTCCGCAGGGCAAGTGTACAGGTAGTGTAGGTATCGTAGGATCTGGCCACACTTGACCGAGAGGCCGCGGGCTCTAACGGTACAAAAGATCGGTTGCTATTGTTCTGACAGTAATTGTTGTCGATTGCCCACCGACTACACAACACCAGTTTCAGCTGACCCCCACCTACCCTCTCAATCTTACAAATTCACTGCACCTTTTCGAAACGAAGGTGTCTCTGTTATTGGTGTTGTAAATCATGTGCATATTAAAGGTTTTGGTCGTGTCTCTTTTGAATTTAAACTTAATGATATTTCTGTAAGTTATGACACCATAATTTTGAAGTTAGGTTTTGGATATAATGTCCAATCATAAACTGAGTTGACACCATTTTAAGCACTATGAAATACGTGCAATTCTTAAGGCTTTAAGGTACTGCTCAAGGCTTCGGAGGGTTATTCTACGGGAAACCTTAACAAAAATTAAGAATACCTTTGCTAATGTTGCCATCGTACTAAAGTTAAGAATACAAGATGTTTAAAACCCAAATGATGATACTAAAAACCCAAAATATATCATTGCTATCAAGCTATGAGACAAGAATAAAAACAATCTAAGTACTGTAATGTTAGGAACCAAAAACATTAATGATTTGTCGAAAAAAAAAAGGTTTTTCGGATAATCACCCAAGAAGATTTTCTGCAGTACTGTGAAAATTTACCTAAACTGATGATAAAGGCTACATTAATTAACGCATGCAAGGCATCTCATTTCAAAGTCATTACGTCATAGCGTACCATAGCAACTGTATCACATAGGGCGCCATAGCCCGTAATCTTTACCATGACAAATGTAACGTTAGTCATAGCGAATCGTACTGAGTACATAACAAAGTTATAGTTCGGTAATGAGGCACAGATGGACGCAAACTTATCGACTATTTTGACTCACTTCAATGGCACCCCAAGTGTTCCGGAGCATTTGATTGCTCGGCTTCCTTCAGCCAACTTACTTTGTATGACTAAACAATTTTGCTAGCAACATAGAGTTGGAAAATAAGTTTTAATTTAAAACTTGGTTAAGCTTGCAAAAATCCTGCATGTCTTCTCGTAATAAAACTGATAAACATAATATCAGATATTAAAGCAATACCTAGTAAAAATTACTAGAAATCCAAACCAGAGGATCAGGTTTAAACTCTAAAGAGTTCGCAAGACAGGGTAATGCAATAGCATCGCAAGTAGACGACCAAATTAGTGCCAAACTACCACCTACTGAAACGATATCAGAGGATACACTGGTGATTTTAATATCCAACGCTGTTGACGGTAAAGATAGATTTGATAAGATCGTGATATTAGAGGCAATGGAACAGTAATAATAAATTGTAGCGAAGAATTGCATGGTGAATCGCCTGCAGCAGTATTTGCTTTGCATGGAACGACAAATTAATTGTACAGTAATGACAAGCCGGCTCTGCTTGATGCTGGTATGACTTGTTAGTCGATTTCTATTGGTCGGTTATTACCAATCCGTCGGTTCTCTAACTACTAGTTGTTTTGAGTGAGCAATTCCCTTTTTAATGTTAGGTTTTACATAGATGTTGCGGGAGAAATGCCTATGTGATGCGTTCTTTTAAACACACCTTCAGTTGTAACATAATCTGTTGTATTTCCTTCATGTTAATTTAGTATTTCTTTATTAGTATCAAGTGCTTCCATGTCAACATATCATATTCCGTATAATTTCCGAGAATTTATAAATTTGCACTAGCACAATCTATTTCAATAAAAAGTAGATCTGACATTAATTTGCTTACACAATTGGTTGCGGCGTAGTAAAAACATTTGTTAATTACTCATATTTGCTTAACGGTTTGTTTATTACTAAGTCAACAATTCAACATTAATTGTTTACCCAAACGAATATGGTGCTTATAAAAAATGTTTTGCAAGCCTACACGTGGTATGAGTATTATTAGAATATATTGGCATGTTAATATCCAGATGTTTGCCCAACCCCAAGCTTCCTTGTGAAAGTCGCTCTTAGATTATATTCACGGAAAACTTAGAAATTGCGCTAACAACAACTGCCATATAATTTGTCAGATCGTCAAGTGACCAGATAAAAGTGGGCTCATGCATAATTGAAAGTGCCGCTAGAAACACCGACCACTTATCTGCAGTAGTGTAGGCGAGCAATCTCTGTGATGGTTTCGCGTTAAGGTGCGTTTAGACTAAACGAACAAGGCAAGAGCTGGAACAGAGCTGGTGATAGACTTTGCTTATAAAAAAATATTACCGTTTTAACTTAATTCACAGCGGTTGCGTGTGTCATCCTAATCTTACCATTCATTCGATGAGATTGAGCAATTAAACAAAGGTATTTTGCAGAATTCTTGTTCTTGTTGTTCTACTGTAAGCTTGTTTGGTCTAAGCCAGTGATGGTCAAACTACGGCCCGCGGGCCAGCTCCGGCCCACAACCCGTTTTGATCCGGCCCGCCAACAACCATAGTCGTAGGAACCTTTCGAATAGTCTTGAAAATAAATTTAGATACCTGCGTTGTTTGTTTTTATTATCAAACGCCTTCAATGTCCCACTGTAGGGTGAGAATGAGTGAAACATCATCTTCCTGCCCTTGCCCAAGTTACTTGGGGTCGGCGCAATATGTTTTTCTCTTCCACTCTTCCCTGTCAGCCGTCTCATTATCATTTACTCCCTTATCTTTCATATACTCCCTCACACAATCCATCCATCTTTTCTTAGGTCTCCCTCTCCCCCTCAACGAGTGAAACGCTTATGACAAATTTAATATCATACATATAACATAACTAGCCCATATGTGCATGTGGTTCTAAGCGAGATATAGGTCATACTTTTTCTTCCGCTGGGTGTACCATAACATAATAAGCCGATTACTGTCCCACTGCTGGGCACGGACCTCTTCTAAGAATGAGAAGGGTTTAGGCCTTAGTCCACCACGCTGGCCTGGTGCGGGTTGGCAAACTACACACACCATCGAGAACAGTATGGAGCCTTCTCAGGTGTGTAGGTTTCCTCACGATGCTTTTTTCCTTCACTGTTAACGCAAGTGATAAACAAATTCTGATCCTCACATTAGTTCGAAAAGTCAGAAGTACGGGCTAGGATCCAACTCAGAGACTCCTGCATGGAAGGCAAGCGTTCAACCGCTAGGCTATCAGTGTTTTTTTTTAAACGTTGCCCCACTAGTATTTCTCCTGTATCGTGGGTGCGTTTACAGACAGAAATCTTCACATGCACAAACACCCAGACCCGGAACAACTATCTGTAGGCCATACAAATATTTGTTCCGTGCGGAAATCGAACCCACGACCTGCAGCGCAGAAGCTAATCGCTTAGCCACTGCACCAAACGTGTCGTGTCGTGTTTTAATATCATATCGTGAAAATTCTGGCCCCCATGAGATTGACTCTGATTTTTTTGGCCCTTCATGAGGAAAGTTTGCCCACCGCTAGTCTAAACGCACCCGAAGCAGTCTCGAACTGTTATAAATGAGGCACGCGAACTCGTACTAGTAAATGTCGTATTTATTATAGTATCTGAATTTGCTTTATTTACCTAGCCAATTAACAATGACTAATGTAACTAGAAGGGCTGTCTTTACAAGCGCACTTGTTTTATGTAAGAGAAAGTACATGAATATATCGACGACACGTTTGGTGCAGTGGCTGAGCGATTGGCTTCTACGCTACGGGTCGAGGGTTCGATTCCCGCACGGAACAAATATTTGTATGACCTACTGATAGTTGTTCCGGGTCTGGGCGTTTGTGCTTGTGAATATTTGTGTCTGTAAACGTATCTATGATACAGGAGAAACGCTAGTGTGGGGTAAAGTTTAAAAAAAAAAAAGTAAAACTTAGCATAAACTGGCACTTTTCTACAAAGTTATCATTGTTTAAACTGACTCGTTGGTCTAGTGGTGGCAAGCGCGACTACTGGTCGTGAGGTCCTGGGTTCGATCCCCAGGTCGGGCAGTGTTAATAGGTTTTCCCGTGTGGGATTCCTCAGTAGCAGCCCGGAGTTTGATTATGTGCCCGGTTCATGGCAATAGGCTCGCCCCCTATCACATGGGACTTAAACATAACGGTGAAATGAGGGTGTTACTATACACCTCTGCCCAACCCTTCGGGGAATACTGACGTGATGTTATCTTATCGTTATTAAATGTCATGAACTAATTATGAGCAATGAGATAATTATGATGATTTTATAATGTTAATGTTACGTCATTATGATTCAACCTAGAGACAATTTATGTACTTGTCTAAATAAATAAAATGGCTTTTAAATAATTCTATAACTAGCTGAACACAGAAAATTACAATTCGATTTAGTTTGCTGACGCATCTCAATAGCTTATGTATTAGATGACAAACATTTTGAACGTAATTGATAGATTCAACATTTTCTTTTATAACATTCAATACATAACATAACATCTCGCCTGTATTCCCCGAAGGGTTTGGCTGAGGTGTATAGTAACACCCTAAAACCCCATTTCGCCGTTATATTTTAGTTCCATGTAATAGGAGGCGGGCCTATTACCATCAACTGTGCACAAATCTAAACTCCAGGCTGCTACTGAGGAATTCCAACGAAATAACACTTTGCCCGACCTGGGGATAACCCAGGACCTCACGATCGGCAGCCGCGGTTGCCACCACTAGACCAACGCGGCAGTTAAATATTCAATACTGAAACATTATTACAAGTTGACGATTTTTGAGTTGTACTTAAAGAAAAGTTATGGTTTACAGCAACATGACGAAACTGAAACTACTTATTGTGAAATCCAGTGAAACAAGATTAACGTATGTGTCACACTTGTTTTACTTATGGGGGAATACAAATAGACTGCCTTGTTATTCTAGTGGTCACAAGCGCGATTGCTGAGCATGGGGTCCAGGGTTTGATCCCCAGGTCGGGCAAAGTGATTCCTAGAGTCTAGATTCCTGCCCAGTTAATGGCAATAGGGTCGCCTCCTATTACATGGGACTTAAACATTACTGGCGAAATGAGGGTGTACTAAAAAAAACACCTCTGCAATACCCGTCGGGGAATACAAGGCGTGACGTTAAGGATTTTTTTTATTGAAATTGAAGTCGTTTTTCCAAGGACGTTTTGTTAAGTTTAAGGCTGAACTACTCCACCAAAAAACATGCACCAGGCTCCGAAGCACCAGAGTCAAGAATCTGGCCTGCCAGATGTAGTATTATGGGTGTTTATAGACAAGTAACAATCAGGCCCGCCTTTAGCTGTTTCGTCGCCCGCGTGCAATTCCCCGCGTCAGTGTTGTCAATTCCCCGCTTCTACGTGGACGACCTTTTTTTTTAGACACTCCCCTCACTTTTTCGATTACTCCTGTATCTTGAGTGACACCCCACGATTGGCAGCGCTGGTGATGAGTCGCTCGATTTGCCGCCCCCTGGGTGTGCCGCCCGTGTGCGGTGCACGCTTTGCACGCTCGTTTACGGCGGCCCTGGTAACAATTACCTAGATACAATTGGATCTGAAAGGTTATGCGTTAGTTGGCCTTTTCATTTGTTTGATTTCCATATTTGGACATTTCAATCAATCAAAAAGCTCCCTCTCATAAAGCTGTTTCGCGTTATCTATAGGTTTGTCTTCCAAGGAGTTTCACAAACTTCACCATATATATAAAAAAAAAAAAACCCATACATGTAACCTCACCATATATGTAACTAGCGGCCCGTCCGGGCTTCGCACGGGTGGACATTTTTCCCGTTTTTGCAACATTTTTCATTTATGCTCCGCTCCTATTGGTCGTAGCGTGATGTTATATAGCCTATAACCTTCCTCCATTAATGGACTATCCAACACATACATTTTTTTTTCAATTCCAACCAGAAGTTCCTGAGATTAGCGCGTTCAGACAAACAAACTCTTCAGCTTTATAATATTAGTATAGATAACTTTCACATCCCAAGTCCACAATTACCTTGTAAATCATAATAATACTAACGTAACAAAACTGATTTCCTTCCATCCAGGTCGACCCAGTCCCGTTGATTGACCTTCGCTTAATTAATACCCTTACTGGCACAGGAATGACGTGATACAGCCAGCTCTATCGATAACATTGTTAAACTCTAGAACATAAATTAATTAATGGTATCTCCTCCTGTGTCATATGCGGTCTACTTGACACGCTTCAGTGCCCGGTTCTTGGAAGATAGGTCATAATCCAACAAAGAAAATGTACGCTATTAGGGACACATTCTTCATTATGTTTGAAATGTAAGTATTGTCTATTGGTATTAAAATTGATTTATGGAATTTGGTCAGGATTTGCGAATATAGTTTATGGCATCAAAAGACTTTCTTTGTATTTGCTTAAATCATAGGCGTATTCAGGAATGACTAGGTAAATAGTCTAGATTCATTCAACTTGCCACCCATGTCCACAGAACAATTACCTAAAATAGGCAGATCAATACCCGACTCCGTCTATACTTATTTGGACCTCAAAAATAAGGTTATGAGGCAAAATTTCCCCATAATCCTGTTCCAATAAATTCTGCACTTCCAAATTTATTGAAAAGACAAATATTTACTGTCTGACTAAGTTTGCCTCACCCTGGACAAAATCCTGGCTTCGCCCATAACTTTAATAGTTTTGAATGTGTCAGGATCGGCCTTTATTTTCAATGCTTTCTGCTGATTCCATTTACGTTTACTTGTCTGTAACAGTAAAAATAAGTCACATTCACTTCATGTTTTCAAATATATTTTCAGACTCCTCATAATTATCTTGTTTCTTTCACGAGGTCCAAGCTTCATTTACGCTATCAATGACGTCATTCGTTATGTGATATGTAAAACGCAGATTGTTGTTGTCTATCAAATATCCCTTCAGAAGCCCCATAGCGACTCGATTACTATAACATTGCTGTGACGTCACCACAAGTCGTCGTCATTGTCAAGGGTAAAATATCAGAATGTTATCAGAGAGAATGCGTGATGAATTATAAAAATTAGAACATAATTATAAAGCTATGGATCTCGGCTAAGAATAGGCTAGCTGATATCAGATGGGTAAAAACATTTTTTCATCTTGGCTTCTCAAAAAAAATTTGACGGCAAACAATAGTCGCTCCACAATATCATTACTGTCCCACTGCTGGGCACGGGCCACTTATCAGAATGTGAAGGGTTTAGGTAAGCATATCTTTGATCGTAAAACATTCATTTTGATTTATGAATTTAATGAACACATTTTAATAAACGTTTGCGCGTGCTCGGGCGCGGTGCTAATTTGTAAACGCGCGGATCATTTATGATTTGCAAAATTAAGCTGCGCTTGCCGCGGTCAGTCTGTGGATAGGTGACCGTTTGTTACACATCTAGACCCCCCCGTGCTCGGATAGCACGTTAAACAGTCCCAGGTGTCATACCTATGACAGTCGTTACGGGAAGTCAGAAGCCCGAAAGTCTGACAACCGGTCTAATCACACGATATCGGCATTGCCCAGTAGCTGAGTTGCGGAGGTCTGATGGCAGTCGCTCCGTGTAAAATACTGGTATTCAGCCACATCTTGTTAGACTGAAGCTGAACCCAACATAGTTTTTAACAACACATTAAAAAGAAACACTTATTTTTCAATCGTTTAAAAATGTGTAGTCTTAAAAATGGATGTTTCACGATCAAAGGTGTGTTTACCTTTTGTATAAAATATTAAGAGCCGAACTATATGTACCTCGTTGAATTATTTGTTATTTTTATCCTAAACCAAAACATAATATTAATTTTATGAAAACAAGTGAAAGCGTGATTAAACAACAAATTATGCCTAGCTAAGAATAGAATACCCAAAATACTTGTTCTAAAGGGTTATAATCCCTATAACAGGTGGATGAGCCGGAATATGGGAGGTACCTAATTATAGCAAAATCCTACCACGGCCGTCCTTTGTCCTGTGTTCGAGAAGAGACCTTTTCAGCAGAACGTACACGGGTTACTGTGATGCATTAATTTTCTATGGCCTTTGTAGTCCACAACAAAAGTAAATGATAATTGTTTAAAGTTTCAAAAGTGTTTTATGTAATGAAAGCTTCCAAATAATTATTATATAAAAAAGAATTATAGACTAGATGATACTGTTACATCAAATTTTAAAATAAATCTATACTAATATTATAAAGCTGAAGTGTTTGTTTGTTTGAACGCGCTAATCTCAGGAACTACTTGTCGGAATTGAAAAAATATTTTTGTGTTGGATAGTCCATTTATTGAGGAAGGTTATAGGCTATATAACATCACGCTACGACCAATAGGAGCGGAGCATAAATGAAAAATGTTGCAACGCGGGAAAAATGTCCACCCGTGCGAAGCCGGGACGGGCCGCTAGTTTGTGATATAGGAGTACATCATAATAAGATTTGTATTTTAACGCCGTGCTATGTTGTTTCCAGCTGCTCTCCCTATTTCATGAGAGTCATAAAGGCGACGAAGAGGTTTTGTCATGAGGCAGCAAAGTCCTTATCTGCTAATAAAAACATACCTTAGTTCAATCACCAAATCTTCTGTTAAGCGTTGTGATTAATAACAGTAAGACCGTTCGTTGTATCGGTCATTAGGAGATCTATGTTTAGCACTGGACGTTTACGAGCTGATAATAAGGCTAAATTATAGTACTGGTACATCGTAATTTTAAAGTTACGATTATAATAGATGCGAGTAACCATTCCAACCAACACACACACACGCACACACACACATACACACAAGCGCGCACGCGCGCACACACACACAAACACATACACGCACTTCACTACACTGCACTACATCTTCTATTCTTTTTTTTTTTTTTCTCTCATTTTTTTTTGTATATTTTTCTGTTAAGTTTTGTTACAAAGGAAATAATAATAGTATAAAATGTACACAATAAAAGCATACATTTTATTAATTATTTACACTTATGGAAGGGACTGGACCTCACGACACAGGGAAACCTAGTGTGGGGGACAGAGATATACTGTTTTTCTTTTTAGTATCAAAGTCTACTATTGTAATATGTGAACATGTATTGTACTAATGTGAGAATGAATAAAGATAATTATTATTATTATTTTTTAGGTATTTATTTTTCTTCTCTTTGTGAGAGAGTTTAAGAAACCTCACATGCGGGCCGGAGCCAAGCTTGTGAGGTGAAATTTATATCGAGTATGTGGATGCTAGTGTAGAGGATGTCAGAAACTTACGGGTGATACGACAGGTGTTAAGTATAGTGGCTTTTTGCAGCATGTGGAGTGTGTAGGTAGGCATATGTAAGGTGTTTAGACTTTGTGTGAGGGACTTCGGTATGATACCGGTGGATGACAGGACTACAGGCACAATGTGAACAGTTTGTGCTTTCCACTGTGTTTTTATTTCTATGGCGAGATCTTGGTATTTACTAAGCTTGTCCGATATTGTGGTTTGAATGTTATGAGAGTTAGGTATGGCTATATCTATTAAGTAAACAGTTTTATTAGTTTTATCGTGTACTGTGATATCGGGCCTGTTGTAATGAATAGTTTTGTCAGTAATGATTGTTCTGTCCCAGTAGATTTTGTGATTTCTGTTTTCTAATATGGTTTCGGGTTTATATTTATAGTAAGGATTCACCTCGCTAATGAGTTTATTTTTATACGCTAAATTTTGGTGTATGATTGCGGCAACTTGGTCATGTCGATGTTTATAATCAGTTTGTGCTAGAGATTTACAAGCTCCTGTTATGTGCTGAATAGTTTCAGAGGCAGTGTTGCAATGTCTGCATAAGTCAGTAGGCTGATTGGGATCTTTAATAATGTACTTTCTGTAATTACGAGTTGCTATAATTTGGTCTTGGATCGCAAGCATGAAACCTTCGGTCTCCGGGAACAGTTCCCCTCGTCTGAGCCATTCGTTCGATTTTTCTTTGTCGACATGTGATAGGCTCAGATAGGCTCGGTGTCGTCCGTGTAAAGCTTTGTCAGCCCATGCAGTAATTTTTTGTTGTGTGCTTGTGATGTGTTCATTTGTTTGCGTGTTTCTATCCTGTAGGTTTAGTGGTGTTAGTTTTTTGTCTAAATTTGTTGTATGTTTGTGTAGTGGTGAATGTTCAGATTTGTCATGGAAGTAAGCTCTGAGTGAAAGTATTTGTTTGTTGTGCAAATTGTGTATATCTATCAATCCTCTGCCTCCTTCTTGGCGTGGTAGCGTGAGTCTCTGTATGCATGATTTAGGGTGGTGTTTCCTGTGTTTAGTAAAGTGTGTATTGATAGTGCGTTGTAGTTTTTTGATATCTGTTTTGGTCCATTGTATGATTCCAAAAGAGTATGTGAGAATGGGTATTGCGAATGTATTGATTGCTTTAATTGTGTTTCTGGAGTTAAGGTGTGTTTTTAAAATCAGATTTAGGCGATATGAGAACTTTTTGAGCAGTTCTTGTTTTGTTATCTTTTGTTGTATCTGTCTAGACTGTTTAAAACCTAGGTATTTATACGTGCTTTGTTCATCCATAGGCTCAATCGATTCACCAGATCCGAGTGTGTAACTATTATTTTGGATTTTACCTTTTGTAATTGACAAAATTTTGCATTTATCAACTCCAAACTGCATATGAATATCTTGAGAAAATTGTTGTGTTGTGTCTGCTAATTTGAATATTGAAGTTTTGTCAGCTGCGTAAAGCTTTATATCATCCATGTACATTAGATGTGTTAAGGTGTATTGTGTGTCGTTATTTTTTAATGTAAATCCTACGTCCGTTTTATCTAATAGGTCTGAGAGAGGATTGAGTGCCAGACAGAACCACAAAGGGCTCAAAGCATCCCCTTGGAAAATTCCGCGTTGAATACTAATTGGTTCAGTAGTTAGTGTTGCTGATGCCTGATTTATTTTAAGTACAGTTTGCCAATTTTGCATGGAAGTGTGTAGGAACGATATGAGTGTTGGGTGAATTTTGTACAGATGTAGAACATGTAACAGCCAGCTATGCGGGACGGAATCAAAGGCTTTTTGATAATCAATAAACATTGTATGAATATCTTTTTTGTTTTTAACTGCGGTATTCATAACAATTGCATCAATAGTCAGTTGCTCTTTACATCCTTGACTATTCTTACGACATCCTTTTTGTTGTTCTGCTAATATGTTATGTTCGGTTAAATGTTTGTAGACTACTTCACTTATGCAAGCTGTTAGGATTTTATATAGAGTTTGTAAGCAAGTAATTGGACGATACTTGGCTGGGTTTATGGTATCATTGATGTCCTTGGGTATCATGTATGTGATTCCATGTGTTATGTATGTTGGTAGTAAGTGTGGTGATCGAATGAATGTATTTATGTGATTGTGTATGTATGGGTGTATGCTAGTGAACTTTTTATACCAATAGTTGTGAATGTTGTCTGTGCCTGGTGATTTCCAATTGTGTGTGCGTTTGATGACGTCTATGAATGTGTCTATTGGTATTAATTCAAACTCCATTTCTGGGATTTGTGAAGATGTTTCGTTAATCCAGTCTGCATGAGTATTATGATGTACAGGGATTTCCCAAATGTTAGCCCAAAATTCTCGAAGTGATTCAGGAGAAGGTGTCTCTATGTTTTGATTGCTGCTGGCGTCCTTGTTCATAGATGTTAAATTTCTATAGAAGATCTTTTCATTATTGATAAATTTTGTGTTTTGTACTTTGCGGTCTGTGCACGTTTTATATCTTTTGAGTCTACTGGATGCTGCATTTAGTTTTTGTTTTAAAGTGTCCAAAAAATGATCGATTTGTGTGTTTGAGTTTTCATGTTGTGCGTGTAGTTGATATTTTATCTTTATTGCTTCTACTGCTGCTACTACTTTTCGATTTCTGTTGCCCCTGATAAATTGTGTTAGTCTGCCTATATTCGCTCTTAGATTTCCTATTTTCATTTCTAATCTTATCTGCCAGTTTGGTTTCCTATGTGGTCGTGTTCGATGCTCACTTTGTGCAAGGTGTGATAATTTTGCTCCATTACATTTAGCTGCCGTCCAGGCTGCGCAGTAAATTGCGTTCTGCAGGGTATTGAAGTCGGTATCCACATTTACGTATTTGGGAAGAATGATAGTATTTATATATTTTACTGTGGCAGAAAACTTTCTGGACGTTTTTTGTTTAGGGATGTATGGCCTATTAGTGGGGTGTGTATCAGTAAAGTATTGTTGGGCTTGTTGAAAGGTGTCGTCTATTTCTGGATTGGATTCTGGGGCAACATCAAGATTCGTTTGCGTGGGGTCAGTTTGTTCAATATGTATGTTGTTCAAGAGATTCTCTTCACTTGTATTTTGGGGGTCTGTGAGTGTTTGAGTTATGAGGTCAGTATATGCGCTGTTGTTTAGGGGTACATCTGTTGTAAGAGTGTTTGTTAGTGTGTAAGAGTTTATTGTATTTATATGTGAAGTGCTTGGTGTATAACTGTATTCATCAGGATATTCTATGTTACTCTCTGGTTGTATGTTCAACGGTTCATTGTTTGTGTTTTCTGTCTGGGTGTTTGTATGCCGCAATTCTTCTGCGACCTGTTTTTTTATTTCTGCTAATCTATCGTTTTTAATATACTTATTATTTATAATTGCTCTTCTTTGATCAGCTAATCGTTGCTCTGTTATATGTGAAAGGTCGGGATATTGATTAATAAATTCTTCATATAAATATTTTCTATAAGCTGTTTTATTGGTTTCCAGTTGTGTTATCCTGTAATATATTCTGATTATAGATTCATTGCATTCGTTTGTCCATTTCATGCGTGTTCCTGATTGTGTGTTGACTGGTGTTGTATATTGTGTGGGGTGTTGTTGTATTTGAGTTTGTATGATTTGTAATTCTGATCTTACTTCGTCGTAAATTTGATCTATTGTCTTCTGTGGTAATAATTTCTTTTGAATTATCGCTCTACGCTGATCACCTACTCTCTGTCGGCTTACTTGCATATTAGGGTATTTTTCTAAAAATTTTGTGTGAAGCGGTGGAAGATATGCGTTGGTGTCTGTTTCCATATTAGTAAGATGAAGGTAAGTACGTAGGATGAATTTATTCATTTCAATACTCCATTTCCTACGAGCTGTTGCAGTACTAGTGGTGGGCACAGGTTCGTTGACAGAGTTTGTCTCCTGTGCAACATCCGCTGACTGTATACTGGTTGATGATGATGGTGGTGGAGAGATGCAGAATGGTGGTGATGATGATGGAATAGATGGAAAAAGAGATTTCGTGGAGGATGACAAAGAAACTTGAGTAGTTTTATCATCAATATGTGGCAAATTTGCCTGAATAGTTTTTTTTATTTTGGATCTAGTAATCATTTTATTCCCACGAGTAGCTAGGGACCTAATAAGTCGACCACGGCAGAGCCCTGCGTTCACCGTGGCAAGGGTATATAAAACTGGAGGTCCCCCATTGTCCAGAGTTCGCATACTAGTGACTAAGCTCTCCCCTAGCCATGGAGCCCTGGCGTATGCTGTTCCACCTTGGCTTGGATTGTATCCCTCTTGGTTCGTCTCCTCAACTTAGACCTTTCCGGCATGGATAGCCGGAATAGTCCCAAGAATCATTGGAGCACGCAAGCCCCATCACGACGTCAACGTAGGGATACGACGATGGGGTTATTATTATTATTATTATTATTTCATAATGAAAATGAATATAACATAATATCACGCCTGTATTTTCCGAAGGGTTGGGCATAGGTGTATAGTAACACCCTCATTTCGCCATTATGTATAAGTCCCGTGTAATAGGGGGCGAGCATAGTGCCATCAACCGCGCATAAATTCAAACTTCGGGCTGCTACTGAGAAATTCCACATGGAAAAACCCAATAATAGTTTGCCCGACCTGGTGATCGAACCCAGGACCTCACGATCAGCAGTCGCGCTTGCCACCACTAGACCAATGAGTCAGTGAAAATAAATCTCAAATAAATGATATAAAAGCTCTTCAGCGGAATATTTGTTTTACAACAGTATTATGCTTAGTAGTTACATCGATAGTTCCATTGCTCGAACTACTAGAGATGTTTATTCCTACTAGTTCGACTAGTGTCGTGCTATTGAATACTAGGAAGGCTTTCAAGCCACGTGTCTATATTAAGTTCGATTGTCAGTCCGATTGAACTGAACTACCTGTTCAAGGGAAGTGTGTTCAGGAATCATAAGTACCTATGTAAATCAACAACAATCAACATAGGGTGATTTTATCTCCATCATACACGCGACGTTATGTATTCAATTATGTAAGTATGTTTTCCTACGTGAGAGATAAACAGTGTCTAGATATTTCATAATAGTTAAACACTGTTGCGAAACATCCCTTTCTAACCGTTTTAGAAAAGTATTAACATTTACTTCAAACTATAGTTGGAAGTTGGGACCCTAATAAGATACACTTAGGTATCAGTAATTCCATCTAGTAATTTAGTTAGCGCCAATTTTACGGCTGGTCGGTTAAATAAATCTTAATCTATTACTCTAATAATAACACTTTAACTTTAGTTTGTCTGTGCGTATTTTTTTTATTACTATTTACCCTTAATAAGGTTTTAATAAAAGTAAATAACAAATAATTTGGCAATTTTTTATAAGTAATAAAAAAATGTTTTTTTTTTTATATAGTCAAAGTCAAAGTTTTTATTTCAAATAGACCAGATTTCAGGCACTTTTAAAACGTCAAAACTAGGTGCACGGTTCCAAAAGGTAGGTTCTATGGAGAAGAGCCGGCAAGAAACTCCATGAATACTCTTTTCAAAATAGTAGTTCATTACAATTCCATTACAGTAGTGTGAGAAATAGAATGAGAATAATGCAGGTTAATGTAACAAATAAACTCACATAAGAGTAACAAATAGAAAAATATGCCTTCAAGGATTGCCATAGCAGTTAAGGGCTGACCAGTCCCGACAGACGGCACCCGTTCACGAGCATGACGTGTACGTGTATGTATGCGTGTGTGTGGGTTCGTCTCCTTGTTTTTATTTTCTAATATAGAAAATAGTAAAAAAATGTAATTTTGCTAGGTTTATAAATAAAAATATAACAAGGGGCTTTCGCGACATCTTCCAAAAAAGTTGGTGGGAAATATATTATACAACAAAACAAAGGCAAAGGGTATATACCCTTTGCCTTATTAAGGGTTACAAGCAAACTTTATTCTAGGTAAGTACTTCTTTGAAGTCTGAAAGGGCTGAATTTAAAGACGGCAGGTACGATACTATTTTAATTATAGCCTCAGAAATATAATCCTGAACCCTACACAATTAAAATCTGTCCATTACTGAAAACGATATTATCTAAAACAATGCGTCCCGCATCAAAACGCTAGTTGTCTTAAATAATGATAGTTAAAGGGCGCAAGCGTGAAACGTGATTGTCCGATCAGAGTGACTAATTGGTAAATTACAACGAGGCGATTCCGAGGTGGTTCCGAGGCGAACCTTCACCCGGCCGGGGGCGATACTGCGAACACAACATTATGCACTTAGTACGTGTTTAGACGTGCCTAACTTAGACCGTTAGATGCCCATTAGAGAACAAGTAAACGGAGGTTTTCTGCGTCAATTGTTGTTGTTTAACACTATGCGGGTGGTATTATGTTGGGACTTTAATTATGACTAGGTATGTCCTCACGGCTCCGCCCGCGTAAGAAGTTTTATTCCAGTAATAAATATAGCCTATGTTACTCAGTGATAATGTAGTTTTCTAACGGCAAAAGAATTTTTGAAACCGGTCCAGTAGTTTTTAAGTTTATTCGTTACATACAAAAATACAAATCTTTCTTCTTTATAATATTAGTATAGATTGGTATTTAAACGGATAAACAAAAAACACATTTTTAAACATATAAATAAACAGGCGAAACGATGAAATTACGAGCCCCTCTCCTTTTAGAGTTTTTATTTGTTGCCATAAACAACAAAAAGGAATGACCTAATTTAAATTACCAGTATCCCAACTTTTTCCCAACTTTGTTTGGGTCGGTTTCCAGTCTAACCAGATGCAGCCGAATAACAAAATTTTATACGAAACAACTACCATGTAACCTATAATATTCATTTTTTCCGTATTATAATTATTTCAAAGTTATAATACGGAAATTATAACATAAATGAAAATAGACGCCCTCCAGCGTGAGTGACATCGCAAGGAGAATCACCGCCACGGTTGACCAGCACAGACGTCATGATAGACACCCAACTGATTGCGCTGTTCCAAATCAGTGTAAGAATTAAAATTCCACAATGAAGCGAAACAATCTAACAATAGATTGTCTGATGCGTTTCTCCAGCGCCCTTGAGGGATTAAAAATATTTAGGTATCAGAGAAAAAATCGCATTTATGCTAATACAACTGTCTTCAACTGCCTCGTTGGTCTAGTGGTGGCAAGCGCGAAAGCTGATCGTGAAGTCCTGGGTTCGATCCCTAGGTCGGGCAAAGTTTTATTAGGTTTTTCTCGGTAGCAGCCCGGAGTCTGGATTAGTGCCCGTTTAATGGCAATAGGCTCGCCCCCTATTACATGGAACTTAAACATAACGGCGAAACGAGGGTGTTACTATACACCTCTGCCCAACCCTTCCGGGAAAACAGGTGTGATGTTATGTTATGTGTATATTATGTCTTAGGCGTTACCTAAGCCATACAAATAAATACATGAATTGGATTACCATCCCGATTTTGTGTTTGATAAATACTATTGGCATAAATATAACATAATCAGCCTATTACTGTCCCACTGCTGGGCACGGGCGTCTTCTCAGAATGAGAAGGGTCACGCTGGCCTGGTGCGGGTTGGCAGACTACACATACCATCAAGAACTTAATGGAACCCTCTCAGGTGTGCCGGTTTCCTCACCATATTTTCCTTCACCGTTAACGCAAGTCATAATCAAATCAATTAATAAATATTATACGGAGTACGGATTATAGGTACACTTATAGAATACCATACAAATTTCAGGTTGCAAGAATCACAAAATAACATAAACACAGACTAAACATATATTTCAAACAATGTTGTAGATAAATGCTATCTCATTATGTTAAACTACAGTCGGCGATACTCGAAGTCGTTGCCTGCAATTATTTACTTAAAACACATGCTAGTAATAATAGAAGCTTTCCCAACACTAGAATCACAGTATAACTAAAACAAACTTCATAAAGTAGTTAGTCTGCGCTGAGAATCGTTCAAGAAAATTAAACAATCAAGTGAATCTTTAGAGATTTGAGAAACACGAAATTCTAGGAAATTTAAACGAGAGAGTAATTAGCTGCTGATGCAGAGGCGGTCTGCTGCGGTTTTTCTCCCAAATGGTTTAATTAGTGCTGGCAACATTTATTGCGAGATCTATTTGTGTAGACATTTATTTTTACTGGCAATAAAATGCGCACTTAGCAAAATATAACAACATTATTTACTTACCTAGGTATTTTCTCACAATTTGCACGCTTTTTTAATTCCATTTCCATTTTTAAACGCAATTGCCATATTAGCATTTATTATCTATAAAATTGGCCTCTATTAAGAGTTAAAGTGCCACAATGAGTTTTATGTGGTACACTAGACCGCATATTATGGCGCGAATTGACCATAACATTTATGATTACTGAAACGATATAATTTTATAATATTATCAGTATAAAAAGCCTATTTTATTTTATCTCATTTTCTATAATCTACATCTGAGATATAAAACCTTTTTGTAGACGTGTTGTTATTACCTATGATGATATTCCTCATAAAATCTATTAAGTGCCATATTATTTCATGCTTTAATAGAAGTATTCACGGAAATATTAGCTAGGGTCAATTTAGTTATAATAGGTACTTTTGTACTGCAATGAGGAGCTCCATGTTTGGAAGGGACGTTTACGGGTTGCTATGAAGAAGATAAAGATAAATCATGATAAACATTCGCACTATTGATGTCACTTTAAAAAATGGCAATTAATTTCAGTTTCTGGGACAGACGGATCGGAAACTGTTGTCCTGTCTGGCCTTTTCCCAACTTTATTGGGTTCGGCTCCCAGTTTAACCAGATGCCGCTGGATACCGGTATTTTACATGGAGCGACTGCCATAAGACCTCCACAACCCAATTACTAGGCAATGCCAAAATCCTAAGGTTCGACCAATTATCATACTATCGGGCTTTGACTACCCGTAACGACTGTCATAGATTTTCGTATGATACCTGGAACTATCGGTTTGCCATGCGCACCGAGATACGAAAGAGTCTTGATGTGTAACAAACGGTCACCCGTCCATGGAGTGACCGCGGCAAGTGCAGCTTAACCTCGCAGATCGCACAATCCGCCATTATTATGTAGTCTCTCAGACGGATCGTAATCTTCAAAGGAAAGTTGACAAAACAAGAATGATGAGCTCTCTATAGCTCGCCCTAAGCCGAGTTCCAAATCCCATTAGAGGTCGCCCTTAGTGCTGTTATTGCTAGCAGTCATGATGTTAGTAGTTAGCTTAGGTTATATATTTTACTCGCCCCCATTGATCAGAGACCCTTCAGGTCTTGCCAATAACTGCCCGGTTACGTAGAAACGGTCCACAAGACCATCTACAAGCAGTCCAATATAAAAAAAAGCTTTGTTGCACTTTCTTTTAGCCATTCAATAAATCTGCTTTATTACCAAATCAATACATCTAAAAGGCGACGTTTTAGATTCATAAAACCACTAATTTCAACACCACTCGAAGGCTGACGCGTTACGAGCACTTTGACAGCAGTTTAGGCAAATACTGAACATTATTAAAGCCGAAACGCCAATCAATCATTATTGGCTGACAGCACTGCAGGAGTGACCGTTAAAGCCGACATTGTTATATCTTTTAGTTGTTACAAGCTATTGACTAATATTCGTGACTTACAATGTTGATTAGACGCTTAAAATCTGCGCCATGAATAAGTATTTGGCTTGAGCATTTCCTTCATAATAGCTTCAGTCTTTTGGTGAAATTTGGAAGAGGACACAACAATGAAAAAGCAATAAGAAAACAGTCCTCATTGAGATACTCCTCAGGTTCTCAAAGTCCCTCGTTGGTCTAGTGGTGATAAGCGTGACTGCTGATTTCGATCCCCAGATCGGGCAAAGTGTTATTAGGTTTTTCCGTGTGGAATTCCTCAGTAGCAGCCCGGAGTTTGGATTTGTGGCCGGTTGATGGCAATAGGCTCGCCTCCTATTACATGGAACTTCAAGATAACGGCAAAATGAGGGTGTTACTATACACCTCTGCCCACCACTTCGGCGAATATAGGCGTGATGTTATGTTATGTTCTCCGACAAAAGTAAAAGAGTACGTACGCTGTAATTATTAATTCAAACACAACAGGCGATCAGAAAGTTTTTCTCCTCAAATATAGGTAGACTATAAAGCCATAACATAGGTACATGAAATGAAAGAAAAACATTATCATCCCTCTGGATGACAGCTGTCATCCCACAGAAGTCCTAAGTAAACTGAAGGAAATGGGCCGTCAAGCCTTATGGTGTTTACATGTCTACCGAACCCTATAACTTACCCCTGCATAAGGAATTGAATGATAATAGGGTAAACTTTGTTAATACAGCAAAAGTAAATCGGTTAAGGCATCGTTTATACTCCAACAACTGACAGCTAGTTCACACAGAAACTGTTTACAGGACCCGTTTTAGCGGATCCGTTTTTAATTTGGTAATGGCGCCTGTAGTTGTATGAGCAAGTTCACATACACGACAGTATTCCGAATCTAGTGAAAAGTACTGGTCCGACATTTTTACATGTTCCGTTTTGTCATCAAAAACTGGATGCTGGAGCAGTATAAAAAACGAATCCGTACATGAAGATGTATGGAGAAGTATGCCTTCACACACGATCCATTATTTTTATCGTATCCTGCCTGCCAGATGCGACGCAGCTGCCATTTGTTTAACTGATCCGTCGGTACAGATATGAACAACACATCCAGTACCGACGGATCCGTGAAAACGGAACCGCTGTGTGAACGGGCTCTGACATCATAGAATTTCGAACTTCAATAAACTCCATGGCAATTTACGAAAACAATTTTCGAATATTTAAATTGAAAATGACAAAGTTTAGCGTTTCAATTTCAAAGATCGGGATAAGATCGCACTCTTGAACTGTTGCGTCACTGTACTAATTAATCACAGAGTTAAATTAATTATGTACAAATTTTGTTATGCCAGAAAATTATATAGAAAATGTTATATGAGATCATTTTGAAAGTGTCTCATAATTATTTATTATGTCAACTAACCTAAGACAACCAATATGATTTATTTTTTGACATTCATATTTTTATGTAGATAGGTCGGTAGTACTTACTGTTTTTGAAGAAACATAAAATACAATGTTATTTTTTTAAACGTTGCCCCACACTATGATTTCTCCTGTATCGTGGGGGCGTTTAGAGACACAAATCTTCAAATGCACAAACGCCCAGGCCCGGAACAACTGTCTGTAGGCTATACAAATATTTGTTCCGTGTGGGAATCGAACCCACGACCCGTAGCGCAGAAGCCAATCGCTCAACCACTGCATCAAGCGTGTCGTCAATTTATATTATTTCAAAATAACATAAAGGCCTAACATATTATTTTGCTAATATTGGGTCATAAATCAAAACAAACCATTACGTAAATATCGCTAATGAAAGAAACTTCTGTTTCTGCTGACAGCAATAAAACTTCTACCTAGAATAAATTTTCCAGCTTTGGTAAGCTTATGTTAAGCTCACCGCTTGTATTGGGCACCAATAATGTTATGAATGAAAGTGGGTTAACGCGAACAAAGTCACGGGCAACGCAATGTTAGCTTCAAAAGATTCTCAGAATACACCTGTTTCCCTGTCGACCTTCGCCGCCACTAGGTAATCCTGACATCAGTTTACAACTTCCGCCAGTCTCCATGCTCAAACAAATACTCCAGAAGTGTGGTATTAAGGCAATCGTAAATTACAAAGGAATGCAAAGTATTTTGAGTTGCTGTTTTAAAGACTGTAATAGTCAGAAATAGCGTGGTTTAGTGCGACCGAGCAGCATTTATTGGAGAACCCGTCCCGCCTGCCTTTCTTCTTGTTCATCTTTATTTTAAAACGGGCGAAATGCCCTCAGACTTTGTTTATTTGTCATGTAACTCTGCGTCATGTTACGCAGACTGTAATTCACATATTGACATGAATCAACAACTCAACACAGCATTGTAAGTTTCTAATAAATTATATTATCTTGGCTACAATCCACCGCATGAATGGAATATGTCGAATTAGCAATGCAAGATACATTAAAGATTACAAAATTACAGTACCTACAACAGAACACCGATCGCTTAATTTGCGAGATTATCGAAAGCCCTGTAGCGCCGTTTATCCTTAAATGAGACAAACATTGAGAAATACGTCGGTTAGTTTCAATGTGTTCCTTAGTTAGTATCTACATGCAGTATTAAACCGGGTATAAAGTAAACTGATAGAATAGGGAAGGCTCCTTCGCCCGGAGCACGCGCCCGCGCCGCCCTATGCATCGTAAATACAACTTAACTTTGATTTAAAACCGGATTATTATTATTCGTACAGTTTACCTGTGCTACCGCTTTTCGCCACAGTGATAAAGTGAACATTATTTATTTGCAAGCAACTGTAAATAATCGGCATTAGGGGATCGACTCCGCGTTGCGCATGGGCATGGTCGTGATAACGGATGGAATTCCTAGGCTGGTGTCAAAATAAATTGTTGCCAGACGATTTATAAGCAGTATCTGGTGGTATTTCTTGTGCTGAACAATACATGTTTGATAGTAAATTTTAATTAAAACTATATTCTTGTAAAAACGAGGGGAATGCAAAACTAGATTATGTTATTATTAAGCATTCCATATTATTGAAACCAACCTTTATCTGAATTATCAATAACCACAAGTATATACACAAATATTCTAGTGGAACTAACAAATAGACCTATTCATCTTGTTATTTTATATTGAGTACTGAGTTAATATGTTTTAGGTTTTTGTTATTTAAACTAATATTATAAAGAGGAAACATTTGTATTTTTGTATGTAACGAATAAACTTAAAAACTACTGGACCGATTTCAAAAATTCTTTTACCGTTAGAAAGCTACATTATCACTGAGTAACATAGGCTACGGGCGGAGCCGTGATGACACCGCTAGTTAATTATGTTTTGATTATAGTATCCCCATTCTATCACAAAAACACGTGTCACCCAAAATTCAAAAGGCTCTCATAATATTTTTTTGTTTAACTGACAGCCACTAGCCATGATACTGCCTCGGGGCAAGAGCGTTAATTAATCCAACCCTCCATCGCTACCTTTCCCGCCTAAAAAGGCCCTTATGACGACGCATGCGTCAAAAATACCAAATTAAAACAGTTGCAAAATCAAACGTCAGAATGTGAATTAATCATCTACTTGTCATTTAGTAAATTATTAAAATAATATTAAAACATTGTACCAACAAATGGCACGAATTTATACTTACACATTTGATTTTGATTAATGTAATTCGTAACAACATCTGATCGTACCACAGACAAAGTGAATGTTTAAATCGATACTTATCTTGTAATTTGACAGCTGTCAATCTTAATACAACAATATACCAATTGAGTTTGTAGGCACTTGTTATCTGCGTATCGAGGTACACAAATAATGGTTTATTGCTGTAACTATTTTGTACTTACAACACGTATGTATGAGGTAAAGTTTCCAAAAATACCCTGAATTTGAAAAAAGGAAGTCGTCCAGACTTGACAGTTTTAAAATCTATCCGAAAATACTGTTGTATTCGTATTTATAATATCAATCATTAGGACCTAACCTAAATCTCTACCTGGTAGAAATCAGATTGAAAGAAATATTACGCAAAGCAATATTTGTTGAAAGCTGGATTTACAAATTCTTGGTTCGGAGCTTTCAAAGGCTTCTAAAAAATAGCATGAGAGCATGTTTTATCACTCTATGTCCTTTCGAATTTGTGTACCTAAATAATAAAAAAAAAAAACTCTTTTAATCGATGGCCATTACGGCCAGGGCAGTCATTCTGAAGATTAAAACAAAACTAAAAAAGAGAAGTCGCACGATTTTCTTCCACAGTTTGGCTCAAACCAATTTGATAAATAGGTAAACAATGTTTTTGAGTCTTTTAATCTGAAATATTTTTAATACATTAGATTTTTTTTACTTAGTTAATAAAATTTCTTTGGGGCCAGCCTGTATACTTATGTATACAACCCCACACGTACTAAACGAAAATTACAGTTTATGCAACCAGCAAAATAGTGTCCATAAAGTCTGAAGAGGTCTTGAAAGACCATAAATTTAATACGTGCCACAGTATCGGCCTTTCTTTCTGCCAACTTTGGCTCGTATACATGTCACCCTTTCGTGTGTGGGAATACGGACGGTGATCTCATAAAAGTTTTATAGCTTAATGTACCATAGATTGATTTGTAGAACAGCTATAAATGTTTCAAATTGATATTGATACAAATACAATTATGTAATGTGGTCCGTGACTTTATGGTTACCGCGCAGATCGATCTTATGGCGTATCCCTACTTGCGTAAGTACTCGAAGCAAACATACCGCGTTTGAGAGCAGCTTGCGAACACGCTAGAATAAAAGTTATAAAACTTACCACGGGCAATCTTCTTCTTTTCGTATGGTTAGTGACTAACCTGGGGTCACAATTTTTACCGCCCATGGGTCTCTGACTTGGCTTCACATGCTGTCGAGAAATATCTCTCAGGCATGCCGGTTTCCTCACGATGTCTTGCTTTATCGTTTTTAAGCAAGTGATAATTATTAGGGTTTGGGTCCCGGGACGTCTCGTGTCTCGAAGTCCCGGGACTTTTCGTAATTTTAGTTATCTCGAGTCCCGGGACTTTCGGGTCAAGACTCGAGATGAGACAAGATTGTCGAAATTTTTATGTAATCATTTTTATTTTCAAGTAATTGAAGGAGTCTAGCGCTATCTGTTAGTGTAATGAATAATTACTTGGTCTACTACGTAACTACTGAGTACACAACACAATATGTATTATTTATTTATTTCACAATATATTTAACTATGAAACAAAGTTATTATGATAATTAAAAATGTTGTGATTATGACCAATGATTAGATGCTAGAATTACTAGATAATAGTAAACTTATTAAGTATGATTTTTAACTGTGTTCGTTTTATAACTATAATATTTAACTGCTTAAAAGTGAATCTGTGTGTGACTAAAATAAATAAACAAAGCAATTATTAAGACTGCAATTAACGTTAAAGTTATTAAGATTTAATTTTCTGTTTAATAAATGTTGAATTTTACAAAAAAATGCGTTTTTTTAATACGTTTCATCAGAAATTAACTCAATTAAAATTCTTCAAAAAAGGCCTCTTAAAAAAACAAAAAAATAACTTAAAAGTCTCGAAGTCCCAGGAATTCCCGGGACTTTGATTGTAAGCTGTCTCGTGTCCCGGGACTTTGAAATTGTCGGGAATTCCCAAACCCTAATAATTATACAATACGCACATTAATCCGAAAAGTCAGAGGTGCGTGCCTTGGGTTCGAGCTTGAGACCTATGTCTTAGTAGTCCGACGGTCGAACCACTAGGCTATCACTGCTGCACCACAGGCAGTAAGACGTGTGGAATATTTGGGACAAGCAACCTTTCCTTAGAGAACGTAATTCCCCACTAGTTTGGTTGCGGGGAGCAGATGATAGTGGCTATGCTTCTATCGGTCATCCCAGTTAACCCCAAACTAAGAAACGCCTAGAATGTAGACAAATACTTATGTACTTGTAATTGGGTGTTGATGATGGTATTCTACTACGAGGGAATAATGTCAAATAGATAAGAATGTAGGTCGTTGCGAATGTTTGGTTTTATTCCGAGTGAAAATACCTCTGAGTTCGTTAAACAACAACACGCCATTGGGTATACAAAAAAAAACTTTAAGGTGCGTACAAATATTGCAAAGCATGCGTCGCGAATGGTTTGCCACGCATGCCTCACTATGAGCATTCGCCGATCGCCAACCCCGTCCACACAGCACAACGCGTGCGCGGCAAACCCCTGAGGCATACGTGACAAGCCATTCATGGGGCATGTCCGTACGCACCTTTAAAAAAATCTTTGGTATAGGCTATTAACCACAAGAAGTATAGTTAGCAATCAATACAATATCTATACATTAAAGTCTTTGTGAGAATTTAAACCATTCTTGGTGAAAATACGATAACGCACAGAATGTTGCCTCATTTTTCTTAACCGTCGTGTTATAACGATAACTGTACCGCGTTACATTTAGTTATTTGCAATGTATGACAAATGCACAATTTGATTAGATAAGAAATGCCACGGAATGTACACAAAGGCTGTCTCATAGGCGGCGTGATATCACAGGTATGCCAAAATATTTACCGTCATGTTCAGAAACTCTCACATATTTGTGTAAATTATTAATTAATTGTTTCAAAATGTTCCTTTATTCTTTTTTTCTTGAATTTTGTCGCGTTTGATCCTTGTCGCACCTAATGGCTAGCGTAGATAGAGAAAGAAAGACGAAAGACTCTGAAAGACGGCTAAGATGGAGCACACGAATCCAAGAAACAAAAAATTTTTGTTTGGATTACCCCTATATTTAATATAGGGGGAATCCCATTTTTTTATCGTTGGAAAATCCTCATGGGTGTCCCTCGCCCGGGGCAGGCGAGGGGGTCTGCCGGACTCTTACCGGCTAAAAACCAACGGTGTTCCTCCTCCTGATCGTTCGGCCGGGGTCACAGGATTCGCAAAAGTATGCACCGCAACCCCGGCAGGTCCCGGTCCGCCAACCCTCGGCGGACCTGTCCTCTGTGGGGCCTTGCCCCACATCCTCCTGAGAAGCGCGCACGGAACACTGCGCGCCGCCTTCTCGGGCCTGTTACTGGTCGGGCGGCGGGTAGGGGGAATTCCCTATACCCCTGGCTCTTACATATTATGTAAACACGACGGAACACAGTAAACTGCTTTGAGCCGTATTTAAATCTGAGGGTGGTAGCTAGCCAGGCGGTCCTTATCAGTGGCGTGCATTGCATATAGGCAATTAAGCAGTGCCTACCTCATAAGATTTAATTAACTACTCCATCTTTAACTATTACTATAAATCAAATAAGCGTGTATGGCTATGATTTCTTTTCGTCAGAATCGTATTGAAATGGGCATAAGCGTACATTTGAAAGGCAACATCGCTAGCGCCTGCCTATCTAGTCCTAAAACCAATGCACGCCACTGGTCCGTATAGATCCTACCACCAAGCGAGCTGGGGTCCCCCACGGGACAATCATAATTATGATCTGCTAGTTCTAACATAATCCGTCCGTCAAGCGTGGTATGTACTTAATTATGGCAATGTTTCCCGATATGATTGTTTTTTATACAAGGTTAGTCGGAAAGGGGGTACTAAGCCGAAAGGGTGTTAAAGTACCTATAATAAGCGATAACTTGTTCTACAACTTTCCCCAAAACTCGATAATTTAAGAGAATTAGCTTTTCAAAGATTTCGTAAAAAATATGCTAAAATCTATCAGTCCATAGCTATGATCAGCTGTGGACTATTAGGACCTTACTATTTAGGTCATATTTGGGGTCATGGATTACAAACTTAATTTTCTGAATTCATAACTAAAGCAAGTATGTTTTTTGGAAAAAAATACAACAAGAATCTTTTTGCATGCAAATAAAAATAATCGAATTTTGAAATTTTAACACTTGCTTTAAAATAGTCATCAGTGATACTTTAAGTGATATGATGATGAAAATAATGATGAATGCTTACGTTACTTATGAATCATAATTAACGCAAGCATTCATAAGTTATGATCATATAGATAAATACAGGTCAATAATAATAGGTTAGATGTATGTGTAATTATATTAGATCATAGCCTAAGGAATCGCAGATCCCCACTGTACGTATTAATTGATAGTTATTACAATTTAATATGTTCCAGTCAAGCTTGAAAATAGATAAATTCTATAAATTTACGAACAAAAATTGTTAATTGACAAACTGCCTCGTTGGTCTAGAGGTGGCAAGCGCCACTGCTGATCGTGAGGTCCTGGGTTCGATCCCCAGGTCGGGCAAAGTTATATTGGTTTTTCCGAGTGCAATTCGTCAGTAACAGCCCTGAGTTTGGATTTGTGTCCGGTTGATGGCAATAGGCTCGCCTGCTATTACACGGAAATAACGTCGAAATGAGGGTGTTACTAGACACCTCTGCCCAACCCTTCGGGGAATACAGGCGTGATGTTATGTTTTATCTATATTAATATTATAAAGAGGAAAGATTTGTATTTTTGCATTTTTGTATGTAACGAATAAACTTAAAAACTACTGGACCGATTTCAAAAATCCTTTTGCCGTTAGAAAGCTACATTATCACTGAGTAACATAGGCTACGGGCGGAGCCGTGAGGACACAGCTAGTGTTCTATAAATTTCTTGAAGGAACAATGACTATAGGCTTCATATTCACTTTAAGTGAATTTAGACCCAAATGACTGCAATACCATAAAGTTTCTAATCAACACAAATGGCGATTATAATTTAATGAAACTGTTACCTTGTATTCATTAAGATTCGATAATATTTTATTGCAATAGTCGTCACTCGTTCATGTACACGCCTTTGTGTATCTAAGAGAAGAATTCTTTGTTAGCAAAGAATTATTTTATGATATTTGTTGAACAGCCAAAAAACCTTAAGCTTCATTTATGTGTTAATTAATTATATCGTTAATTGGTTTAATTCGATGGATTATTGAGCTATATGTTTGCACAATGACTACTACATGAAAATTCCAATGATGCTCCATAGGTTGGCGCCAAGTGTTAACGCATTGACCGAATATAATCGTCTGAATCATGCGCGTACGCATGCGGTGTTACTTAACATTCCTATTGGATGTTATTCACATAATTACTCAAATAAATCATTTGATCTCACTGTATGATCTATTTTTAATGTTTATGAACGTTTAGAAAAGTCGTGGTATCACTTTGTGTCTATTAATAAATATAGGTTTATGATACTTTTAGATAGGTAACCGTGTTTTGGTGATTGCGTTATGGATTACGTTCAATATTCAGTGTGGGCAGAGCAGCATCCTCACTTAACATTATAGGAGTTTTTTTTTCTGTTGAAGGGAGCTATTCTAATCGGATAAACAGAGTAATTCCTACTTAACTAATTGATAGTATTTAATTAACACATCGGGTAGTCCATATTTTATATTTTTATCAATTTACATAAATTAGAAATAGAATTTATGTACTTCAGACCTTGAATATAGAAGGAACCATGACCACTGTACTTTTGGAGGTACTCGGAATTACAAGTAAAACGCTCCATTAAACTCAAAAATAGCTCAATATATCAGTGATTGGCACAAAAGAAACGTCTTACAACAAAAACAAAAGAAAAGGTAGAATAATTACATAGGTACCTACATGGTTGATAGGTAGTAATCTACGTGACTCCATGTATGGGAAGCTTTTCAATCAAGGTAGATACCTTGGTAGTGAGAAAAATGCGCCATTGTATAGCCAGAGATAACGTCTGAACAAATTTGTATTAGTGGCGTGTAAATTTGGTTAAATTCGTTAGTCTATTTATGACCAAGGTCTTGGGTTCAGTGCTCGGTACTCTCCGTATAGGGTCGGTGGGAATTCAAATAGATAGCTCTTACTGGAAGACGGAGAAAGCAACTACGCTCAATAACAGAAATGATCTGGTCCAAAAAATATTTATAGTAATATAATATATAGTAACGCGGCGTAGGTGGCGTGATGATCTAGACGTGTTTGCGGGACTAGCATGGTTAGAAACGGCACAAAATAGAGAGGTTTGGAAGACAAAAGGGGAGGCCTTTGCTCAGCAGTGGGACATTCCATAGGCTATTAAAAAAAAAATATGGTCAGTTGGTCAGTCATTTGCATGAAATGTCCATTTTGATAATAAAATCAAGCCCAGAAAAATATTTATTTTTACATTCGCAGAACAATAAAATCTTTTTTCTGTTTTGTTTTCACATTCCACAATTCACAGTTAAGTAGATTCCATAAAAATTGGCCAGTTAAATATTTGTCTATTTCGCTTGAGCAAATATTATTTAAATATTTTTTTCATATATCACAAAAGGCGGCGTCTAGGTATTATTCATATACGCAGATAATTTTGATGTTCGTAAATATAAACGCACAAACATAATAACAGAAGATTTTGCTTAATAATACATAAGTGTGTCTTAATGTATTTATGAATCGCGTAATTTACATAATGTATTATCAATCATCGTCATTGGTGACATCTCCGAAATTAAGATTACGTAATTCATGCAAAATTGCTCATAATGATATGGTCGATTAATGAATAATTATTTTATAAAAACAGGTCAGCCATAATTATGGAATACGAAAAAATAATTAAGGAAATTTAAGTGCGATCCGGTATAAAACGAAATCTGAAATTCACAAGAATGTATTCTGTCAGTTGAGCTTCAATAAAAGCTTCTTGATGAAGTCGTTAAAATCACACAATGGAATATAAAACAATCGTAACATGGCGCGAATCAAGAGTCACTGATCTCATGAATCATAAAACAAAAAGGCGTTAATGTTCCGATGTGTGCAGATACATGTGTACAGGCGTGAAAAATTCCACTTCCAGATTAATCTTTACATCCGCGGTATCTGTGAAAATGTAAGTATTACGTCCATGAGTACACACTACATGATTTATGGGCGAATCAACCGACTGTTTGCTGAACCTTTTATGGGAAATCTTGGCTTTGTTGTCACCGCAACAGCGCGGTATATCAATATACATCGATGAAATAACAAGAATTACTTCTCGCATATGGTTTGCCTACCGGCGCGATTCTTTAATATGGTAAATTACAATTTATTTTCTGACAACATTTTTATTTGGATTCCGATATTTTATTACAATGGAAAATGAATCGTTAACTTATTAATCAGGTTTCTTTTTTTGGTCTACTATGCGTGTTTTAAAGGCCAATGAAAATGTGGTATTACGACCATAGTTATGACTCATATTGAGAACATTCACGATCACGATCCGTGTGCAAACAACGTAAGATTTAAAAAAAAAGGCAAAGAGGAATACGAATCATTGACACGGTTTTAACTTCTCTGTGCTAACTTATTTTCACTTAAATAATAACATATCTTTACATAGTATAAAACAAAGTCGCTCCCGCTGTCTGTGCCTAATCTTTTAAACTACGCAACGGATTTTAATGCAGTTTTCAGCAATAGATAGAGTGACCATATGAGTGAGTATATGCCCCACATTAGTATCTACATTGCACCCGTGTGAAGCCGGGGCGGGTCGCTAGTCAAATATAAGTAGGAATCATTAAGGCTAGTAATTCCCTAACAGGCAACTACAACTTGTGCCAAAATACCACTCGACCATGTTTGGCAAAAATATGGTTAAGTTAAAGTTGAAAAATGCACCTCGTGGCAACTCGCCAGGCTATGTTGGCTATTTACTAGCACCTACGACGGTTACCTTTTCCTCGAGTTGACTTTGACCAATAGCGCGGAATGATATGCTGCAAATTATGTTGTTTTTCAAGCGTCACACATTCAGAGTGAAACATGAACATAAAACTACACTGGCCTGCAAAAATAAGTATCACACTTTTAAAATTTCATTTTTTTTCTAAACTATAGAAGTTAGAGATTTAAAATAAAAAACGTTTTATAGCAATTTTTATCAGCTTTCTTTGAAACTATATTAACAAAGTTAAACTCTTTTTTGAGTCCTTTTTGTTTCGAAAATATATCTTGTGTACTTAAAAAAATATTGCAATTTTAAAAGTGTGATACTTATTTTTGCAGGCCAGTGTAGTTTGTTGTAATTAACAAATCATAACAAGCAAGAAGAAAGATATTTCGATGATTTAGTCTAAAAGATTTTTAATGTCCCACAGAAAGGATCTCTCCATCATTTCATAAACTATAAAAAATTCAAATCCAGAAATTCAAATCACGTTATTTTTTTAAATCTGTACTTTGCTTTTTTTTAATTTTCCTTTTCAACCTACCTAAATCATGATTTTAAAAAACGTGATTTGTACTATCCATACTTACCGTTACAAAAAAGAAACTATGTATTACCTAACATCTGTTTATGTAAACAAGTCTCACGTGAATCACATATTTTCGATAAGCCACGTAACTGCCTCATGACGTTAATTACTACGGGGAATGCACTGAGCTAACATTATTATCAGTTTGCTAAACAATTGCATATTGTGCTAAAATATTCGCATATCGGACAAGTTGTGACATGGGTTTTATTATTATAACAGTGTTTGTTTATTCGTGTGTTGCTTTAGTGATATTATTTATAGGGAAATTTTGTTTGTTTGTTAAGGGTTGATTTACAAATAGATTTATAATTAAATTTTACTTAATATCCATTAAATATGCTAAACCAATATTTTATTATAATATTCATTCATATATAGGTGTAAACCAAAAACTGCGCGGTTTACTATGGTATAGATGAGGGGTGGCCAACCAGTCGATCGCGGCTCTTAATCCAGTCGATCATGGCCAGGCAAAGAAAAATATACGTGTAATATAAGTTGAATGAAGAGGTACTGATTATGTTTGATAGATCGCACAGTCTACTCAGTAAACAGTAGATCTTAGGTCGAATCAAGTTGGCTACCCTTGGTATAGATCAAGGCAGGCCAACCTCAGGCCCGCGGGCCATAGAGTGGCCCGCCAATTCACTTGAATTTGCCCGCGTAGAGAATTCCAAAATAAGAGAATGCAGTTCGACATCTTATAAAAATGATGGACAGTCTCTTAAGAACGTTTTCCTGTAACCACAACTGTTAAGGTAGCTGCCGTTAGTGCACCGTGTCACTGTCCACTCTGTATAAGCCCATATTTTGATATTACCATTTATCTTATCAGAATGGTAAGTTACCTGTAAGAGGAGTGGCGCGGCCGCCACAATGTAGTAGAATTTTGGCCCATATAAAAATAGGTTGGCCAATTTTGGTATAGCCTTGCGCGGGATTTTGCTTGATTAAAAATAAATTAATTTTTTTCTTGTTTTGTCTTGCGATATTCATAAATGGTCGCTAGACGCAGGGTAAAATTCTGAAAACAAAATTGCAATAATTACAAAACCATAAATTTTGAAAAAAAAAACAAAATCATTGATGTTGTCTTCACGCCTAAAAGTGTTGTAACTATCTATAAAAGATTTTTTCATTCAACCTTGTTTTTTGCCGATTCAACCTAGAATGACATAGTAAAATCTACAACAAACGAATTATAAGTACAAATAAAACATCAATTAGGTAGTTGTCAATGACTATCAAATTATATTGTCAATTCGGAGGCGTTTCACGGTTTCACACTGCCGTGCGATACGTTTTGCGATTCTTGATAAAATTCGCACCACAATGTACCTAGGTAGTTGAAGAGCTCTTTGAAACACGATGTAAGTGTTTAAACAGAATTATACGAGGCAGCTGCATAACTATTGTATTATATTTCTATAAACGTAATTTAATACTGTTAGGTATTACCTATTCGCCTATTCGTTGCCGCTTCTAGATAAATGGTTGACAATTTTTTTCTTGGTGTGTGTTGTCTGTCAACCCTCAACAATCCAGCGTGGTGGATTAAGGCCTAGACCCTTCTGATTCTGATAAAAGGCCGGTGCCCAGCATTGGGACAGCAATGGGCTGTTGACAGCAATGCAGTTTGAAAATTATAGAATATAAGATTATGGGTGTGAAAAGAAAAATGCAGATATTGAATATTAAACCTAGAACGGTTTTATTCAAATTCGTAGACAGATCTCTATCTACGTTCAAATTAATAATGACAACTTGGAAGATTATAATGTTAGTCTCTTAGCATAGTGCAACCACAGATAGAGCAACCATTGCTTTTATAATCGTTTTGAACCGGTCAGTATTAAGAAAACCAAAGAAAATTAATTATTTGGAATGTAAAATAGAATAAAATTAAATGCCAACAAATACCTATATACCTATTAATCGAAAGTAATTTCAGATTAACATATTCATGCTATGATATGATAGCTATAATTATTTTTGTAAAACAACGATTGATAGTACCTTTGGTGTTGATTGATGCTGTACCTACACTTAATTTTGATAATACTCGCACTAATTATTGATAAGCTCCTGATAATTAACATTTCTCGATTTGCTAAAAATAAAAATGGGTGTGTCAGTAAGTGATTAGGTATCTTGTTTTCATGCATGTGCATAAATTTGTTATCTAATCGGCAACAGATACTATTAATTAAAAGAATTAAGTAAATAAAAATCAATGCAATCAACGCTGTCGTCATTCATAAAGTTCTGTCCATTCATATTTTCTACGATTCGTTTTAACAACCGGTAAAAGTAAGACGTATATTATCCGTATCGGTACACCATTTCGCAATCCCACTTAACCACTTAGGTAAGCATAAGATGTAATCGCGAAGGGCATCGTTGTTTATTCTGACTCCCGCCGTTATCATCACGCTTCCATTTGCCGGTAGCTACTAGAGAGGCTAATTACACCTGTCCGTCAAATACTAGTTATCTACGAAGCTTTATCGTACATTTACCCGCTGCCGAGTTAAGACGTACCACTCTATATTTATTCAAATATCTGATATTGTCGCAACTACGTAAGATTTATGTCTAGTTTAATAGATACCGGGTACTTAGTTAGGAATTCGCTCCGCCAAGACTTTCCCTGTCTTGTTCGTGTTACGGGTAAAATTGGTCATCATTGTGTCTTAATTAAGCTAGGTCATGTTCGGAACTTTGAACACAATAGCGGGATTCGCAAAGCGAACTGTATTCGCCTTAATTAGAGTACCGGTGTAGTCTTGCTTAAAGTAACAATTTTGTGGTGATTCCAAACCTTAAACGAAATTAGATAAGTAATTACTGTTGAACATTAAACTACTTACGAAAATACGTTTTTTTCCAGAAGTATTCCAAATATAACACTTACCATAAAAAAAGGTCCATTTTCATCCATTACTTTAATCGAACGCAGGCGCGTAAAACAGGTGGTAAGTAATAAATACAGAAATGCCTCCTGTAAAAACATTATTTTAAGATAATGTTGAACATATTTTTATAAAGAAAACTAGGGCAGCCTTGAACAAACAATCAGTTATACATTTCCACTGAACTCGTAACTTAAACACGTGGTTCCTTTAGCGTATGTTTGTATGAGTCGACGATGAGCAATTTGTTCACTAAGTGGATCAATCGCACAATATCGTAACGTTTCTATCGGTTGGCGGAATCGGGCCAAGTTTAAGAGCATATTGTTATGACGAACTTTCATAACATTGTAGGTTTGTTTGCACTACATCAATATAATAGACGTTTAACGTTCTACTTTGAAATATGGGATATATTAAAGTAACACCTTAATTTTCTTTATTTTCTCATTTTTCAAACACTGCGATTATTTTGATAAATTTCTCAATGAATACGTGGAAAAAGTAAGATATTTTATGATACTGTTGAAAACTCATGTTTAACGCCTTACCTTGATGAGAGTTTTTTCTATACGCTATAGCGCTGGTCAGGCTAAGTATATTATTATGGGACATCAAGCGCATTTTCTAAGGTTATGTCCCAATTATGGAAATTGATAGCAAAATTATCCGTACCTACGTGTAGAAAATCAACAGCTATTAATATCTTTTTTATACCCGGCCATCTAATCCGAGTTCCTAAGATGAGGCACGTGGTGTGCGGTGTCGAGAGCGTCGCTACAAATTTTGTCCATTTTTGCGTCACGCTCATAAATCGTAAGGTAGTAGATGGGGCGCAGCGCGACGCCGACACAGTCCACGACGAGCGCGCGGCCGCGCCACCGATCGTGCACCCGCCTCGTTCCCGCGCGATCCGGAAAATTGGCGCGAAAATGCGGAACTGTCAAAACGCTTGATTGGCGTTTCAATTTTTCTGCTGTCATATTGCAACGGCGCGATTTATACAGCCAACGGACATATATGTGAAGTGTACGAATTTTGGATGTTGAATTTTTTAAATTAGTGTTTTGTTTGACATCATTTTAGCGAATTTTCCTGAATGATTCATCTTCTGTAAAAAATAGAATTATTTGTGTTCACGATTTATCAAAAATAACGAAAAAGAAACACCATTCCTCAAAACAGAAAAATAAGATTTATTTGTATTCTACAATTCGTCATTTGTCAAACGTAATCCTCAAATTAAGAAATGAGGATTTAACACGTGTTAATATATTTTGTTTTGTTTTGACAAGCTTAACGAGTTGCTCACAAATCCTGAATATTTTTGATCTGTCGTAGTGATTAATATATCTAATACAGCGACAAGCGACGTACGCGTGTTCAGTATAAAAAAAGTGTAGACATGAAAAATTTGAAGCGAAAGGAAATGCCAACAAATCTAATTTATTTAAAATATTAATATGGCGCAGCTACGAAAGTTTTTTTTTACTTTTCTGTTATTAGTCGTTAGCACTAATGTTTTCAAATATGACTGAAATGGTTTTAATTTAATTAAAGTTCCATATAAAATACATTTTAACCAAAAATATTTATTAAATCTAAATAAACGACAGTAAACTGAAAGTAGAGCATACACCATTATGTCTAAATCAAGATAACAGAATAATTAAATATGCACTTATCATTCTACAAATAAGCGGTGAAACTGTCACAAACTCGTACATTTGGTACAAAACAGACAGGTTGGTTTATTATTGTTTTTTCCTCAAGAAATAATAGACTCACCTCGCCTAGTTAAAATTTAAGACCGCGGAAATACACAAATACGAGTACTGTACAAAATGTCATAATATTAATAAATAACAAAATGTTTTAACATTTATCTTTAAACCACAGATTATAGAAGCAACAAATTAATGAAAAGATTTATTTTATGCTGCCAGTAAAAAGCAGAGGCGTTCTTTTTTTAATTTAATTCATATTTTAAAAAAGATTCCAAGGTTGTTGGTGTCCAATGTCACCGTAGGTAAGGCTGTTATCACTACATCTATCTAATTTTTCTTATCAGCCCAGCAACGGAACTGGGTCAGTGGAGTTAAAGGCGAATACAGTTGCATTTGCAATAAACGTACAAGCACGACTATGTAGACAATTAGACAAGCCCACATCTCCTAAGATTAGATATTAAAAAGGCAATTTGATAAGTAATTGATAATATCGATTACCGGAAAAAAGGATTTCCAATATCATGTCGCGTTCAGATAATATTTCCGACAATATTTTTTAACGAATTATCAATCGTCTTAAGCAGTGTTTTAAATCCAAGATTATTTCTGAAATCCCGTATATTCCATTTATTGTTCTTTATTGATTTGAAAATAATTATTTTGGTAAAAAATCAGATCTTATTTTTTTTATATTCGTAATTTTCTTTTATTGCAATTGACAATGTATGTAATTACATTGTCGTACCATAACATAACATCACGCCTTACATTCCCCGAAAGGTTCAGCAGAGGTGTTTTAGTACACCCTCGTTTTTTTACATTCGTAATTACATTGTCATTTAACAATTATTATTTATAAAGCTTACGTTAGCTCTTGCAGTATGGCATGTATTTTTTAATCTCTTTTCCGAGTGCCACCTACGATTAATTCCGGGTAGATAGATATACCTATCCATTTTCCGCAGGTAACCGAACATTTACGTCTTGCTTTAATTTTCTCGCAATTATTTTTGAGTAATGATCAATTAAGGGCGCAGTTGCACTTGACGGATTTTTAATAGCAGCCTACCTATGCTTCAACGTTACGTTAATTTGAATACTCGACCACGTAGAACATAACAGATTGCTAACAGCAACCGTGTCGCAACTAAGAGTCGTTTATTATTTAATCTATGACAGCCAAGATAAAACGCCTCAAAAATGGGCCAATTACAAAATATAATAAATATTGTAAAAGTTTACCTACAGCGTCCTCGAAGCGCCCTAACCATAACAGTTTGCTTGCCCTAAATTGGTTAAAAGGGACCGTATTATCTCACTATGTCAATTTTGCGAGAGATATGAATAACACAATTTCCTTGCTTGCCTACTCGCTGGGCTTACTTATACTTAGCATAAACTCACAGTAAAAACGAGCGCCCGATCAATTATACTAACGGCGTCAATTTAATAAACAATCGTGATTCATTTCCAATATAAATCAGCTATTGGAAACACATTTAATATAATAATTCTCGAAGTGAACTTGGTCATTAGATTCCGTGAATTTTACGCTTTACCGTTATTTTGTATTTCTAAGCAACTTTTAAGTGCGTCTAAATGTAACATCAGCTTGCTAGCTATTTTAATATACAGCATGCTTTATTGCTTATAAATAATTTTTCTTTTGACCACGCGGTTCATAAGATTTGCGAGGTTGAGCTGCACTTGCCACGGTCAGTCTATGGATGGGTGACCGTCCGTTATACACCGAGACCCCTCCATGCCTCGAAGAGCACGTTAAACAGTCGGTCCCGGGAGTCATACGAATACATATGTTAGTCGTTACGGGAAGTTAGAAGCCCGGAAATCTGAAAACTGGTCTAACCTTAGGATATCAGCGTTGACCAGTAACTGGGTTGCGTAGGTCTGATGGCAGTCGCTTCGTGTAAAATACTGGTAGTCAATGGTATCTGGTTAGACTGGAAGCTGACCCTAATATAGTTGGGAAAAGGCTAGATAAAACAAAGTAAATAAATAGTTTCTTAGAAGACAGCGCAGATATTTTTATATAGGTAATTCTATTTTCTAACATTGTTCAAACTCAAAGTTTTTTATTTCAAATAGACCAGATTTCAGGCACTTTTAAAACGTCAAAACTAGGTGCACGGTTCCAAAAGGTAGGTTCTATTGAGAAGAGCCGGCAAGAACCTCCATGAATACTCTTTTCAAAATAGTTATTCATGACAATTCCATTACAGTAGTGTGAGAAATAGTTGTCTCAATGAGTACCTATTACGTTACACTTATGGAATCATTGATAATACAGGCTTTTACGTTATTTACTACGTTACTCGTCATAACATGTTTTTTTTTTCTCGTTTTGCAAGAGTAACACGGATGGTTTTATTCCTCTCTCTATCAACATTTTAATAGTGTCAACGAGGAACGCAAATCAAAATATACAAGATATGCAGTAGAGTTCCTTGTGAAAGAGTTAGTTCGGGGAAGTACCACCACCATACCTACTTCCACCGCCAAGCATCATTGCTGTGTTCCGATTGGAAGGGTATGGGTCCGGTGAAATCAAACGCATAGAATATTTTCCAACTTAGTCCTGAGGGTTGGCAACGCATCAGCAGTCCTGTTAGTGTTGTAGGTGTATATAGACGGCGGTATACCACTTTCCATCAGGTGGGCCGCCCGCGCCGGCTTGTTTGCCAACCTTTAGTCTCAGTTAAATCTTAATATAGGTCAAATACTAGGTCAATTTGAATACGACCATTGTATATTTCTCTTTCTTAGCCTAGATTGTTATCCTGTAGCAAATATACGACTAAGTAGGTATGCGCAAAATTAACTACTCTATTCTATACAAGGTTAGTCGGAAAGGGGGTACTAGGCCGAAAGGGTGTTAAAGTACCCATAATAAGGGGTAACTTTTGTTCTACAACTTTCCCCAAAACTCGATAGTTTAAGAGAAATAGCTTTTCAAAGATTTCGTAAAAAACATGCTAAAATCTATCTGTCCATAGCTATGAGCAGCTGTTTTTACAATTTAGGTCATATTTGGGGTCACGGATTAGAAAATTAATTATCTGAATTCATAACTAAAGCAGGTATGTTTTTTTTTTAAAAACTAAAAAAAAAATCTTTTTGCATGCAAATAAAAATTTTAGAATTTTTAAATTTAAACATTTGCTTTAAAATAGTCATCAGTGATACTTTAGGTGGCCCGCGGCTTAGTACCCCCTTTCCGACTAACCTTGTATATCCACATAAATTTCGGGTTCGGAAACTTCTCTTGTAACAATTGTAAGACTTTATTAGGACAAACATGATTAAGTTTATTGAATGACACGACTTTACTCAACTTAATAAGTACTTTCGTAACAATTACTCAGCAACTTTACCGGAGTCTACGCATCATCAAAGCCTTGTCGCGCGATCAGAGTTCAGTCGTAAAGTCGTAATCCGCATAGATACTCGTTCTAAGTTATTTCTTCTTTGAAAGTCACATTTTATTCATTTATTCAGGGACATCTCCCTAAAGTAATCATGACTCGAACTCTTTATCTTAGTCATAAAAGAAAGAAATAAAACACTACAATAGTTAGTGCTAGGGACACGTACTTTAAAAACTACTTTTAAGGAAAACAAATAGCAAGCAACCAAGTTCTTAATAATAAACATTATAAATGATCGCAACAAAATTTGAACTTAATTCTAGGCAATATTGTATCTTTTGAACTTTAAATTTCTCTTTGTAGTTCATATGCATGTCTTATACTGATCCTAGTTAAACAGGAAACCTATTATTAGCCATACAATACTGTAATACACATATTCTGTAACATTTTATATGTATCACTGTTGGTTTTCTAAATAAAATAAAATAAAAATCACGCAAATTAAAATAGCTATATAATAAGTAGTTCTAAATATGCGAGCGTACTCTACTTATTAAATTAGCAAGCGGTACCAAAGACTAGACTGAAAACGCCCCAGTATCGCCCCCTTTCCACATGAAAAGATTTACCTATGCTAGTCTATTATTAGCTCCAAAATAACTTTTATCGTCTCAGTTGAGAATTTATGTTGTTATGTAGGTATAGCTAAGATGGATAAAAACTACGGCCGAGACCTCACAAGAGGAATATCTTAATATAGAAATTGTTTGTCTAAAATATCGATTGCAAAGTGTTTGGGTCTACAGGCCATTAAAACAGAATGTGTAAATTCCTTTATCTTCTATATCGGATCAATGCCAACATTTAACACAAAAATAGTCTCGTTTAATTAAAATGTCGGTTCAGGCAACAATATCACGTCTATTTAACTACGAAAAAAAGTTTATTCTCTAAATTTTCATACAAATAACTGTAATTTAAATATATCACGCAAAAATTTGACAATAATCATATTAGTTCATAAATAACTTCTCAATAAGAATGGTATTTAACATAATTATCGCATTTGTAACTATTTATGGGCTTGTCATACTAAATGGGATCACAATAAAAAATGTAGCCAAACTGGTACAATTAGTTTTAGTATTTTTTAGTTTTATGTATTTATCGCAGAAACTCGTAGTGAAATTCTTTTAGGATTATAAAATTGATCCAATCAGTCTTTGTAATTGAATTTATAAATTGAAATTTAAGATTGGACATTACAGTTTAGGCAAAAAAAAGAAGTGAATTATTAATGGCGTATACTCAAAAAAATAATTTACTCAGAAACTTTACTCAGATACTCAGATTTATCTTTCGCGGAACATACATAGCGGTCTACAGGATAGCCCGTGGGGTCCCCATGTGGTATCTATGGTTTTTGTTTAGATCATGATTAAAACGACACCCTGTATAGCCATGTTGGACTAGTGATAGCGAAAACGGCTACAAAGAGATCCCCAACCTTGGTTCATATAAAAAAAAACGGTTTTTTTTTACCTTATACATACCACGATAAATGATGTAAGGCTTGCCACCATCCACCTCATGGGATTTTATGCTGTCATTGATAAAGTGTGGGAAATACCTCTCGTCAGAACACATCTTTAGCCCTTCGGGGATTAGAAACTTTACGATTATAATGTTACTAACTATTCTGACTAATCTAAAAGTAAATCTAACACTTAACAACGTCCAACAATTTGTGAAGAAATCAAAAATAATACAAGACCCGCTCCTTTATTGACGGCTTAAAAATAGGGGAACCGTCAGTAAATTTTATAAGAAATAAATCTTCAGATAATTGCGTGTAGTGTGGACCACACCTATCAAGGGGGCCTATTATCATCAACCGTCTATCGGCCCATCGACACGGCAATTAACACGCCTCACTCACTTAAGGCACAGTTGCACGTAACTACCGCGTACGCGTTTTAAAATCGATTACTTATCTATTTTGTCATAAACGTACTATCGTAATAACATGATAACGTAATGTAATAAACGATTAATAGCTTTTTTGCACTTCAAGTTTACTATTAATCGTTCGTTTTAAGAAATATAAGCAGTAATAACTGGGGTAATACATAGTTATATATTTCCCAAAGTTGTCTTATTAATTTTTATAATTACTGTTATTATATTTTGAGTGGTTGAGTTATTCATGTTGTCGATAATTTTCCTGTTAGCAAGAATTAACGTTACTTAATTGAGCGTATTGCTCATACTAACTACAGTTACAGTAGGTAAGTTAAATATATAATTATAACTTAAGAAATGAACCAGTCACAAAATAGCTTTAAATTGTTAGCACCTCGCCTTAATAAAAGTTATGAAAACAATCATGGTGTTTAACTCCCTCCTGTCGACACTTAACCGCGATAAACACTACTTTACTTTAAAACTGACCATTAACACTATAAAAAAGCCTCAAACATTATAACATGAAACGAAACTTATTCAAATCAAAATAATTAATGAGACGCGTCGTTTAACGCGTGGTCATAAATTAATAAAAAGTTTTAACAATAAAGAGCTGTATAAAAACTCGGATAAAATTCACTATTATTTTGATAAAGATTAAACAAGAATCGAGTTGTTTCCACAAACCACATGAAAATAATTTTACGATGATAACACCATTAGAGTTGAAAAAAGTTGCAAACATTTTAACGCGCCAACGCCGATCTGATTTATAGGTTTTCGAAAGAATTCACTCTAATACAAAGAGATTAGTAATAGCGTAGTAAAATATTATGAGAACAAAGTAATCAGCGGTGTTGGACGGGAGCCAGGAACAGTGCTTGCTGCTCAATGAGATCCGTCATTCATGGTACATACCAAACGAAATGTTACAATCACTACGCGAAACAAGATGAAATATAAATGAGATCTCGACTAGACGGTGACTAGACTCTATAAAATCATCGCTGAATTGAGATAAAATTTTAAACTAAACAATGAAAATCAAACTCCGCGAAGTCTGCCTCTAAACTTTCTTAAAAACAGTCAGGGTCGTACTAAAGTTTAGATTAAGAACTGTTAAGTACGATTTTGTGGTAAGGCATATTATATTTAGTGTGTAGGTCATCTCTAATAGAGTTCACGTACTTGAATTCTAATTTAAATTTGCTATCTTGTAAGCTTGCTCCACCTAACCCATGTACGTGATCTAACTATCGTTACAGAAGCCTATGAGATGTTATATATATGAACTATTACTATTATTTAACCTTCCACATCGACATGTGTGAATTATAACTATAAATAAAATTGTGTGACGCAAATAGGGTTGCCAGATGTCCGGTTATCGACCGGACAGTCCGGTTTTCTTTATGCCTGTCCGGTCAAGAAAATCTTGGTAAAGCGGATCAACTTAAGGGTATTTTTGTGACTTTCAGTAAATAAAAAATAAAGAAATTGTCCTATTTTTTTTTCAACACTGGCAACCCTGGACGCAGAATACAAGATGAACTTTACCATACAAACCTAATCATTTGTAGATCTATTTATAGGATGTTGTAAAAGTTGTTTGTTTTTTACAACACGCCCTTGGAAAGGTTTAGCAAACTGGCCGACAGAAACATTTTAAATCGTAAATAATTTACGATTTTATTTATAACATTTTCAAAAATACAGCCGTTTGATTTGTGGCTAATAAAAAACGTCACGAATTGATTGATGTGCCTCTGCCGTCTATTCCGGGCGTACGAATCCGTACTATTAAAAATAATTAGATATACATATGTAATACACAGAAACCAACTATAATTTCAAGCATTGAATACTTGTGGGTATTTTGTTGGTTACAATCTAGCAAAATTGTGTACCACTCTACATACAAACTAAGATGAATACCTCGTATTACTATTTGCTCCGAGAAAGGAAAATAAACAGAGTAATGTAGAAACATCATAATGGAAGTATGAAAAGGAAAAATTGCATATTATAATAAATGAGTTCGGGCAACTTATTACTGTCTTCCCTTCTGCTCAAAGGCGCTGTAACGATGAATGAAACCTAAAAATTTACGTAAACACATGAAAAATGTGCGTAGCTATCCTCGTCGGTATCTCATTCGTTGCTGTTATCTCGCCTTCAGATGTTTGCACTAGCTCTATGTTTTATTAACACGCAGCCTATCTGTATAAAGAATTACGAAAGAATGTATTTTTTACAACTTAGGGGTAATCTTCATTGCCGTTTTCGAATCCTTGCTAAATTGTACCACGGTCGGCATTTGTTAAATTATTAGTTTCTGCGCTAAATGAAGGTGTAATGAGTACATTAGGTATGTAAATTTATGTACTCGTGAATGATCTAGTATTGTTTGTTAGTGCATAGACCTTTTATCTGCCAATGTCGTTTGAATCTGTTATCATCACTTGTTCTAGATTTATTATAACCTGCTATTACCTATATTATCTTACTAATAAACTTGTGATGCTGAATTTTCTGCTTAAATTCGATTCTACTTCAAAATATATTCTATAAATCCAATCCGATCCACAAATTAAGATTTAGGCAAGCATTGTAATGTAAATACAAAGTTAGACTGAATTACGTACACTATGTCCATAACGAATTCGTGTTTGCGTATAACATGCCCAAACTCTATAAAAACTTTGGCAGTTGAAACAGATACCAATGTTTATTGTTGTTACTGAACAAACACACTAAAAAACGAATGTAGGTTATCACCTGTTATTAACAAATCATAAACTTGTCTTATCAATAATATTACATTAAGATATTATTTTATATCAATTTAATCGAAGTATAACACAGAGATGTAATCATTCAGATGTTTAATGTATTCTGCAGTATACTACGATCTTTTATCTGATAGCCAGTCGATAATAGATAGTGTTGTTGTTAAACAAGCGACTCTTTACTGGCCAAATATATAAGTTTGTCCAGTATAAGAAGTGACATTTGTGAGTGTTAAACATATTAAACGAACTATGAAAATGGTGAACGTACCTGTGATTATGTTGGTGATCGTCCTGGTGAGTATATAATTTTACATAACATACATAACATAATTAGCCCATTATTGTCCCACTGCTGGGCACGGGCCTCTTCTCGGAATAAGAAGGGTTTAGGCCTTAGTCCACCACGCTGGCCTGGTGCGTGTTGGCAGACTACACACACCATCGAGAACTTTATGGAACTTTCTCAAGTGTACAGTTCAGTTTCCTCACGATGTTTTTCCTTCACCGTTAACGCAAGTGATATTCAAATTCTGATCCGCAAATGAATTCGAAAATTCTATACATTACTTTATATTGTTTTATTTTAAAAGATTTTCCAGTCGGTTTTCTATGTAGTATTTTTTAGATTTGAAGGAAAATCTAAATTGAGTTACTAATCATACCATTTTGTGATTCAACAGTTAACAGAATCTCTATCAAAGGAAAAACCCTCAGGAGATACTTATGTCTACTGTAGGTACTTATTCTGGTTAAAATGCCACACTTCTATTCTCCTAGAACTTATATGCATCCTTTTAAGTGTGTGTATGTATTGTGATGCAAATTAATATTGACCATTCGAGCATTGTCAATTAAATAAATCACATCATTGGCAACATGTAAATTATTGTAAATTGAAAAACTGTCTAGACGCTCTATTTTAAATGATAGTGATCACCTAGTGTTGATTAGAAAAATTGTCCAAACGTCACTTGTAGATTCGACAATTTAGGTCACCCGTACATTATTATTCTTTTATCATTGATTATTGATCTCATTGTTGGGGTCACCCTATAACTTGTTCCTAAATGTGTTCTAAATTGTTTACTACCTCTTTATAAAAACGTTGAAATAAAACTATCAACATCGTTAAACATGACATGTTTTCTCGCATGGTATTAGTGCAATAAAGCCTCGTAAAATACTACTCGAAGATTAAAGACGAACTTGAAATTCTTCAGAAAACTTTTCACGCGTTATTTAATTTACTCGTCGTAAAGTCTGACATTGAAACAGTTTGCTCAATTTTATGACCAGGAAATCAACATTATTGTCGAAAATTCTTGCTTGGTTATGGAACATTGGTTAGTGATTATTTGGCGAGTGCTATGTACCTATGTGCCTTAGCCATGTGTGTAGTACTCAGGTAAGCACGCTTACGGTATGGGCGCGGAATGTTGGCGCCATTCATGCCGCAACGCTGTTTGGATTTGACAACGGATATCACGTAAACGCCGTGCAAACTTCAAAATTTAATAGTCACGAATTGTACATTTGCTCAACTTTATTATTATTGGCAAATAATAAAAACTTGTGAAATTTTTAAGTACTAAATACCTCAAATGCATTTTAGTTGTAGGTTAGCATCAAGATGTTACTCCATTTGTTGTTAGAGCATTTATAGTGATGTTTGTTCATATTGAATAAGAACTATTATGTTGCATGATAAACACGCCGCGACCCAGTTGCCGTGCGCACATGGGTGTTTGCATAGTCGCTTCGACGCACTCCCTAGCCACCTTTGTCTTAGTTGCCGACTACATCTGAATGGCTAATTTAGAATCCAACTTATCTGATTCAGTTGTTCATTCGACCTGAATATTCCGGTTTCATAAATTTCGTGCTCACGTCATATCGATGGCATGCCATTGTCTTCGTTACACTATCAATAATGTCGCGACCCTATACGCCTGAAGACAAATAAAACTTTCAGACCTAATTTAGTTCAGGACCGTTCAACCGTAAACTTATCAAAAGTGAGATAGACCAGAGTCTCTCAGTCTGTATTTAGATGGGTGAACGTAAAACAGACCTTTTAGGAGTCAAGTCCTGCCTAAGTCATTAAAATTTTACACGTTAATGAACATTGTAAGCTCGGCGGCGCTGGATACTGTCTGTGAAATTATTCTGTGGAACAGCAAAGAGACAAGCGAGCTAATAAATTTATAATTCCCAATGAGCGCACCTCATCGCATATGATAATGGAAAGTCAACGACTGGTCCAGTTTTAGAATTATAAATGTAACCTCGGCAATTCATACTGTACCCATTATAGTTTGCGTTAACTACGTAAATAATAATAGTAGGCATTTTTATTATATCATTCGCCTTGGAGAATTTTTCCTTTTTTTGGCTCAGGTCTAACAACTCATTGTCCTATATTTCTATGTTTGCGATAAATTGCATGCCCTAAGCGTTTCGGCCTTGTCCACGCGTGTGTGTGCCCGAACCATAAACGACAAACAATTGAAAGTAATAAAGTAACATATGCGTAGACTAGACAACTGATTGCACAGTGAAAATACAAACTTTGTACAATTGTGTATGCATTGTGCGTAGGATACAAATGAACCAAATGATCTGATTACAAGTTCAATTCACAGTTTGAACAAAAGATTTGTATTCTATTAAATTGATATTGTGACTGTCGTCACTAGTTTTTTTAGATAATCTACATCACGCCTGTATTCCCCGAAAGGTTGGGCAGAGGTGTATAGTAACACCCTCATTTCGCCGTTATGTTTAAGTCCCATGTAATAAATCTAAATGTGATAATATATAATAAGATACAAGATTACTTGATTCCACAGTCAAACTGTTTATACAGTTTTGTGGGACAATTTATTAGATCTTAAGGCTTACCATGTACCTCTTAAAAATATAATAAATTATAATAATAATAGTGGGCGAGCCTATTGCCAGCAACCGGGCACAAATCCAAACCCCGGACTGCCACTGAGGTATTTCACCCAATAACACTTTGCCCGACCTGGGGATCGAACCCAGGACCTCACGATCAGCAATCGCACTTGCCACCACTAGACCAACGAGACAGTTCTTAGATAAAATACTGTGAGTTTAAATTACAATTGGTATTTTCCACATTTTCAGCCATTATGTACATTTCCTTCGAGTTGTAAAAGGTGTCAATGACACAGATTGCTACGACAGGTTGCCAAGTGATTGAATCACTGTTTATTATTTCAAGATTTATTTTTATATACGATATTTTTATTTTCATCGTCTTCTATATCTATTGTATGGCGAGTTTCTTGTTTATGGGGAGCCGTTGGAGCTCTATTGAGTCCTGTTACCTATCTACCAATAGTTCTTAAGTTGCCTCTTAGAACACTCACGGGCAGAGATAGGGTGGCCTATTCTTAGGTGAGGACCACACGCAGGATACCTTTACTTATACGTCATTATCTAAGCATAATAACTTTAAATTACCGAGGATTATTCCACTAAGCATTGATGTTGTTGGTACTTAGAGCAGAAGATTATTGTAATACATTACAATTACAATATTGCTTCTCAGATTAACCTCGTAGATGTCTTTAACAATCGTATCTCAAACGTTGATTTTATAACCAATACGTGTGTGGTATACATTATAATATATTTTAATGATATCTGTGTACAAATTAGGTGGCATTGTCGAACGGTTAAATGAATCTGCCTTAAATTGGAAATGTATTTTTACGAACGGACAGTTCATGGCTCAATTGGAAGTACTTTATAAAACTAACTGACAGGCTCATATTTTATACATTTAACTGCTCTGCTGAATTCGGGCGACATAACCAGTAATGAGTGGGTTTTTATGGAGAGACGTACCGCTTCTGACGGTTAGTTAAACATTATCAATTAGTTAAAGATTGGTCGCGTTATTTAGTTTAAAGTATTGACCTCTCTTTATTCATATTGGCGTCTACCAAATGCTACTGGGCTGTAAATTATCTCGGAGACGCGACTTGTGTCTTTCTTCATACATTTTTGTTGATTCAGGGAAATGAGTATTGGAAGTTTGTATTAAAGGTTATTTGTTAATGGTAATTGTTCGGTAAAATTGTTGACAGTTAATTTATTCGGACCACTGAATAAGGACTCTGTAACCCTCTTGATTTATGCACCCTCAACTCCCCCTGTCGGCTTTGTTCCCAATAATAAATAATGCACCTATGTGTCAGCATAAAAATACTTCTTACTTTGTTAGTTATCTCCTTACAAGTCGTCTCTTTAGATTAAGTAAATTATTGCCAGCAATAAAACTGATCCAGTAGCACTTACTTGCGGCTCAATACATCAATGTCGACACCCTCACTCCCGTTAAGCACACCAGGTTCGCTACACAAAGGGTGAGTTCATTTACGGCCTTTAAAAATGATTCATGTCACACTTAATTAAGAAATAGCCTTCTTACATTGAGGTCGGCCGAGAACGGTCCGCCCAACGTGAGATTTAGGTGTCCTTATCTCGTACTGTAGCCTCATAAAAGTGCACATTACAGGCGTCTAATGTTCTAAATGCATTAGTGTCACATTAATAATTACGAAATGCTCGTGAGTGCAGCGTAGGCCAGATGTTTTAGTATACCACCCTCGTTCCTTGTGACCTCGCGGCCTTGTAATCCGGTTTTGTACTAAGGATTAACAATGAGATCAAATGTACGGTCGCAATTCTGACTATTTAGGTACGATTTACTTTGTTTAAAGAATTTAAACGTCTCTTTATACACGGTTCTTTCCCGATTTTGCTTACTAATCATAGCATTTTTTATCGCCAAATTGGGTATATATATAGACTCGTAAGCTAATTTTACCTGTGATAGCTACTTCCATATAAGAAGGTCTCTAATACAAAGCTATGAAGTCTTTGCTTCATTATTGGGACCTAAAGATACAATAGTCTCAATTTTAACCAATAACGCTTCGTAAGTTATAGGAATCGGCCATTAATAAGTATAGTAATGTAACGTTCAATATAACTTATCACAAACTAAAGTTATTAAATAAAATATTTCAGTTAAACAAACTGAAATAAACCGCTACAAACTACGCAGTTAGATTAACAATTCAAAAAGAAACACCACATTAAAGTCGCAAATGTTGGTCAAAGACTAGCAGGGTAGCTTCAGTGATTACGCAAACATATTGAAACAGACTCAACGGTGTCAGTATCTGTATTCAACGTCTGATACTCCGTGAAATGCTAATTAGCCAGTCTTCATTATAACATTTACCAGTTGTTCGATATGCTGGTATCGTACAATTTGTCAATTAGCTAAGCTGGATGACGGATGAAGCTCTTACTGGATTATTTATAGCGGTCTCCTTTCGCTGTGTTTAGATGCAGCATTAGTTCAACGTAAACTAATTCACTCTTTCAATGTTTACCTAGCTGTTTTAAAATATCTTTTAACACAGTTATTGTTTCTTTTAAGTGGAAGTATTTTTAGAAAATGTATTAGTTTCGTGCTGAAAAGTGCTTCATTTACCTTTCGGTTAAAAGTTTTCTGCCATTTACATTTATATTATTAACATCACTGATAGCCTAGTGGTGTGACCGTCTGACTGCAAAGTCATAGGTCTCAAGTTCGAAACCAAGGTACGCACGACTTTTCGGATTCATTTGCGTATTGTATACTTATCACTTGCTTTAAAAACGGTGAAGGAAAACATCGTGAGGAAACCGCATGACAGAGATATTTCTCGACGACATGTGAAGCCAAGTCAAAAGTTCATGGGCTGCATTAACTCTGAAACCAGGTTAGTCAATAACCACACGAAAAGAAGAAAAAGCCATTTACTATGCGGATTAACGCAATTTCTTTTCTCTAATATTAAAATTCACAGCATACAAACTAACTTTTTGGTGAAAATAAATCTAACACTTTTACACATCTCGTAATCTGTAAATTATATACCTATAACTACTTGCCTGACATGTAATGTACCAATATTTCAGGCCCGTCAAGAGACCTATTAAAACGCGATTAATAATGCTATAAAATTAACATCAAACAAGATTGGAAACAACAATAACATTATATCTTAAATACAAATAAATAATAACAAGATCGTGCTTTACATTTCAATGAATTGAATCCATGACATGAAAATTTATTCATTTAATCAACGCATGCTGTGCAAAGCATCGATATCGGGTGTTCCAGAAATAGTTTAATCTAACTTTATGAGTATAAGTAGATGGTTATATCAAAACAGAGGATTATCGTCGTAAGCCAACAAAGTAAATATAACTTAAGGTAACCAAAGCTATTTCTCTCGTATGGTGTGGAATATTACAGGTTTACTCGTTGTGGTCTTTGACAAAAATAGCTGTAGCAAGGATGATACGGCATTAAGCCTAACTAATTCTATTGAATCGACGAAGTGTAGATTGAAATATTCGAATCGGTGTAATCGTAAATTTCTAATCATAGGCTCATGCTGTCCTGAAGACTGGGTTACAGAAATTATAGTAATCTTAGTTTACCTAAAAGTACTGTTTATTCTTAGCCTACATATCTATACAGCATGGCTGGTTAGTCGCTTTACATCCGAAAACCATGAACTCTGCTCATCAATCTGTACAACATTTACATTGGGACGAACTCTGAATTCGTGAAAAAAAAAACAATTTTTCCACACAAAATAATCAATGTTTCCATACAAAATAATACATTTTTTCACACAAAATAATCAATTTTTCCACACAAAATAATCAATATTGTTTAACAAAATGTATGGAACAGCCGTTTTTTTTCACGAATTCGGGTTTTGTCCCATAGTAAAAGTTGTACAGAATTATGAGCAGAATTCATTGTTTTCGGATGTAAAGCGACTATCCAGCCATGCTGTATACACCACAGAAATCTAAATGTATACACCAACAATCCACTCCCTCCAAGTTTGGAAGGCTAAGAAGTGTGATCCTTGGTCTTGTATAAAAGAATTCTTCTTATCCTATCTGAAGAGGCTTATGAGCCTGAAGAAACTTTCGCCACGCCCTATGAAATCAAAATCGTACAAAATGTTTTAGTGAAAACTTCCAGAATGTTCCCTTTAATAGAGTGATTCTAATTACAAAGATCCAAGCTCTCTCCATCTCAGTTAATAATATTGTAAAATTTAATATGAAGGCAAACTTTCTGTTGTCAATGTAAGTGAGCTACGTTATAAAGTCGTGTAATCCCGGTTGGCTGGGCTCGGCACCCGTGTAATACGATGACAACTTAATATTCACAGTGTAAATCATCTTAGCGCTCTATATGAAACTGTGACTAATGCATCATTTCTAGAAGCATGACTACTTTTATTCGACATGATAGGGGCGGGAAATTGGTTATTATCTAGCGGGTTCTTATTTTTATTAAATAGAGTAACTGTGTAATGTCCAAGAGTTAATAGAGTAGTAGAGGGTTGAACAGATATTTCTATAGATTTTTGTCTGTTTTTAAAAACAGTCGCCTATTCTTTAGGTCAACCATGGTGGCTGAGTGAGTTTCTGGAATTAGAGAACTTGTAGGATCCTAATGTGTAATTACGTAGATACAGACCGCAACAAAAATATTTTAACACTTCAGTTTTTTAAATCATAACTGAACACAATAATATTCAAATTTAATCGAAACACATGTAACAATAAAATAACACAAACTCTTGACTATTATATGAAATTCTGAAAAGCAGTGTATCGAATAATTTTGTATCTTTTAGATGTTATGTAAAAATAATAGTGTTAACCTACTTTCGTTGTAGACCGTACCTAATTATTTATGCGTAGTCCCTTAAGTCAACCTAACCTGCACATACTGCACCCTGCCGGTGAGCGACGAAGTTCTGACGACCTCAACAGATGTCAGAATAAGCATTAATGTTTTAGTCTATTCTTTTAGGTTAACTTGCCATCGTTAGTTACACCAAACCCGTTGAAAAACGACAACGTCATCGGTGTGAGAGGGCTGACGCTGCGGTTACTTGTCCAAAGTGGCTCTACAGGAAACTCTTCTTTTTGCTAAAAGATGAACCATTCATATTTTACTAAATCTCTATATTTTGTCCCCAGGCGGTGGGTCGCGAGGGCGTGCTATCATCAGTGTCGTCTCGCGAACTGCGCTGCGGACGGCGCCTGGTGTCGGGGCTGTTCTCCCGGCCGCGCCTGCCACTCGGCTACTCCTACGTCACCACCGTGCCACGCGGCGCCTGCAGACTCAACGTCTCCGAAGTCACGCCCAGTGATAATTATATAGGTAAAAATAAAATAAAAACTGAAATTAATTGTGCTGTCTCCAAATGATGTTCAAAGTCCAAAAAATGGTATCTCTAGTAGGTCTCATTAAAAAGTCATAATAACTGCGTCTGTATCGATTTTTTATTGGATACGTCACGTTTATTATTAATAGTGGGTCACCAGGGGACATCTTAATCGAGAAATGAAGTGTTCGGTAGTGCAAAGATCGATGTCGAATCGATTAATGGGAATTGCACATGCGCACCGCGGCACAACTCTTCAATAGAGGCGCCTACGCCGCAAATTGTGAGATAAATGGAGGTAGCCGACTGCACAATTGGTGGTTAATTATTCGCATGACGCAGCCGCTAGCAATTTAGTCGGGTTCAACAATTTGTTAAACGCTTGTTTATTCAATTACTTTCGTTTAATTTTGGTTATTTGATAGGTACAGATATGTGTATTTTTGTTTAGCTTTGAAAGTATCCAACGGGTCGTACATAATGAACGGTGAGTTCGCGGTGTCTGCGGCAGGCACGTACGAGGCGGCGGGCGCTCGCTTCGTCTACTCACGACAGGGATCACTCGATAACGTGATCGCACATGGACCCTTACACCATTCAATCGACATCATGGTAAGGCTTCTTATAGAGGAAAAGGAAGAAAAAAGAATATTAAGAATTAATTTCAGTGTGTACCTAATTTATTTCCATGATTTTCAGATTCTATATACGCAACCCAATCCGAATATAAAATACGAATACTTAACTGACTTAGAACCAGACGAAACCAGTAACGATATACCGACAGCCAACCCTTTACCTCACCACTCCGCGCAGCGCCACCACCGGCACCACAACACCGAGGCACATACGAGGGACCTCGAAACGAAATCCGAACCTTCGTTAGTGAAGCAGCCAGATTTCAACAATTTGGAAAGTCAATCCCAAGTCGATAGTAATGTCATCGGCAGCAGAAAATTTATCTGGAAGATTCTGGAGTTTTCACAATGCTCGCGTAGTTGTGGAGGAGGGCTTCAGATTGGGAAGTTTAAGTGCGCAGAAGTGACTGAGAAGGGAGATAAAGAGGTGTCTCCTTTCCATTGCAATGGTGCTCCGCCCCCAGCCCGCCGGCGTCGCTGCGGAGGCAACCCATGTCCTCCACGCTGGAGAGCGGCTGCTTGGGGGCCCTGCCCTGGTTGTGGGCCTGCACACAGAACACGAATTGTGGGCTGTGTTCAGGACCATGCCCGAGGAATTACAAAGGTATAATACAGAATCGTGTTTTTCCATCTTCTCACTTCAGAACTAACTCATTTCCTAATATATGAGGCTAACTGATAACTTACTTTCAGATAAGTGACCAAAAATGTCCTTTACCGATGCCTTCAAGCAGTGAACTGTGCGACATTCCGAATTGTGATGGCACGGCAGTCACGACAAGCGTGCCACGGCTAGACGCGAGACGTCAAGTGCGGCCGAAAGACCGGACTGACACCTTCAGAGAAGGCCCAGTGATATCCCTCGCAACTAACTTGACTGATAATGATATCGGGTCCACCCCTGCACCTAACTTCAGCTTCAGTGCTGGAGGTGGCTGGCTGTATACGGAGTGGTCTCAGGTGAGATGAGAATACACGTTAGAGTGTCCATACATGAATATTATTCGATATCTTATACCTTTAAACGAGCAATTCTTGTATATATATATATATATATAATCTGAATCTCCGAAACGGCTCCAACGATTTTCATGAAATTTAGTATGCAGGGGGTTTCGGGGGCGATAAATCGATCTAGCTAGGTTTCATTTAAAAAAAATATCGTTTTATCCGTGTTGTAGGCAATGAAAAGCTGCTACAATATCATTAGAATACGATGGTAAATTTCGCCACCATTTACAATGTTATAATAGCTCAGGTGGGAAATCGGGCGGTCATGAAAACCTGAAAACCCTGGTTCGAGTCCTGCTGATTATTTTTTTCCCTTTTTTTTTAAGTTCCTTCTTTTTTTACAAACTTTTATAATTTATTTTTCTTTTTATACGCTTTTATTTAACTTGCAATGTTTGTATGTATGTATGTTCGGTTGAAATCTTGCAACTGAATTTTGAATCACTTCCTCTTATCCTAAGGAGTTGAATTTAAAAATGTTGGTTCATTTCCGATGACAATACATTTTTTTGGTAAGCATGACCTGAATCGACATCCAGGATTAGCTCCAGATAAAGGAACTCTCCAACGCTCAACAGCACAGACACGAAATGTTGTGTACGCATTGTATTATGATAGCTGGTTTTAAGTTTTGCCGTGACATGGTTGCTGCACTCAGGGTTGGGTCCTGACTAGGGAACTCCTCAATGTTTAGCAGCACAGACACGAAATTTTGTGTACGCGTTTTACTATGATAGCCGGTTTTAAGTTTTACCGTGACATGGTTGCTGCTCTCAGGGTTGGGTCCTGACTAGGGAACTCCTCAATGTTTAGCAGCACAGACACGAAATTTTGTGTACGCGTTTTATTATGATAGCCGGTTTTACGTTTTACCGTGACATGGTTGCTGCTCTCAGGGTTGGGTTCAGAACTCCTCAGTGGTTACCAGTGCAGACATGAAATGTTGTATACGCGTTCAATTATGAAAGACCGTTCTAAATTTCAACATGATATACCGACTAAAAAATAAATAAATGAATAGTACAAAAAACATTTTTAAAAACAAGCTTTTATTTAAATGGTCTAAAAAGAAGAAAATAAACTTTAAATTAAATCTATCCCATCAATTTATTACATTATACAACTAATTTATTTAAATATTATAAAAGCTTGTCGGGAGATACTAAATAAACAAGAATACAATACGTATGTACAATAACTAATAAATGTAAAGTGTAGTAATTCTAAGAAAAAATGTACCTATGTACTTCATAAAATTGTATTTCTCGCGACAAACTTTTATATTGTTTTAATAAATTAGTTGTATAATGTAATAAATTGATGGGATCGATTTGATTTAAAGTTTATTTTCTTCTTTTTAGACCATTTAATTCCTTTTTTTTTCTAACCAAAAAACAAGATTTACCAAAAAAAAAACCGAGCTAAGCTCGGTCATCCAGGTACTAAGTTTTAATAAAGGTAAATACGTAAGGAATAAGTACCTCGTATTAATCCCTAAAGAGTCAGTGTACTTCATGTTCACCAATAAAGGTATTAATTAGGCTTAAATGTGATAAGGGACCAAGCTTATTGTTATTTATGAGTCCAAGGCCAAATTTGGATCCCGCAAAGATACGGTAGGTATTATCGGTCAACGTTTTCTAACCAAAAAACCTTTTTACCCTTGTGGAAATTTAGGACTCGTACGACTTCCGAAGTGGAATAGTCCGTAATATCTTGTCAAATGGATCTCTTTTTAATAAATGCCATTTATTCCTCCAGTGTGTAGGTTGGTGTGTGGGCGGAGGGGTACAATCTCGCGGAGTTCGCTGCGCCGATCCTAACGGGTGCACTGCTCATCGTGCGCCGGAGCAAACGCAAACCTGTGCCGTCAGGAAGCAGTGCGACGCGCAATGGTTTACCAGTAAGACTTACTTTATCTAATACGAGGATAAAATTGTCTTCTTTAGCCTTATAGGTATCATCCAATACCGTACTCAATTGAATACAGATGGTTCAAGACGGGATTTGGTTTGTCTGACTACGATGGATAGATACAATCTTGTTTTTGGAGGTGTTTGTTTACAAAGGCAGCACCCAGACTTTCATGTCTCTAAAAGTGACAATAGTCTAGACTTCAAATGCCCATTGATGCTTTTATGGGTAAATGTTCTAGGAATGGCCTGAGCTGTGCCAAAAATATATTAAGATCGTTAACAAATCTTGACACATTACTACTCTCCTAGGTGAATGGTCGGCTTGTTCTGCTGCCTGTGGAGGCAAGCAAGTCCGCGGCGTGATCTGCATCGGGGGTAACGGCAGGAGGTTACGGGATGCATCATGTCGAGGAGCCAAGCCTGACGCTGAACGTGCTTGCGGAGGCACCTGTAACCCCTCGTGGTATCTTAGTGATTGGAGCGAGGTAAGTGGACAAAACGTAAAGCTTATTTATTTTAATGATTATCATTGTATTATCGCGCCACAATCTTTTAATCTTGATCAAAGCCTATCCCTTCTCTGTTTGGTTTCATTCCTTATTGGAGACATCGAATTCTAACCCTGCTCCATACAAAGTCTGTCTATCATATTAAAACAGGTATTCTAAAGATGTGTTTTAGAACTACTATGTAGACATAATACGTTGAAAAATGACAATTTCAGAAAGGGTATTATAACCCCTACATGGTGAAGCTTAACTGAACAATTATCTAGGCAATCTCACGGTCGACCTTGCAGACAAAGGAGTGCAGACAATTTTCCTTGTTCCCAATGACGAAACAAGCTTAGTTTAGGTTTCAAAAGCTTAACAACAGATCTCGACATTGTTGTACCCAGTAGTTAGAGGCTGTACCCATCAATTTAAATAAGGGAAATAATTGCAACCGCAATGCCCCATTAAGTATAGCTTGCTCGTCGTTTCGCAATTCGTAACCTTCAATGTTAGGATGAATTTGCTTGATATCCCAGTTTTGATTTATGATTATTCGATCATGGTGAATAAAATGTAATGAGGATGCAGACAAAAAATATAAATAGAAGAAAAATAAAAATTACAATATGGTCCAATAGTTGCAGCTTGCTCACATGCACGGAAATGTGCTTAAGTTAAGAAGAAAGAAAAAGGTTCAATGGAAAAATGACGTGATGTTCGTTTCCCCAATTTATTTTTACAACTACTCCTTGAATTGAAGATCAAGGTTCATGTAGTGGAATGTCCGTAGTGATTAGGACAATGATTCCAAATATGCCAATGTTGCTGGGACCGCCCTCACTAATATGACTAATGAAAACAACGAGTACATAACAAGTCCACTAATTAATCCGAACCTTACTCATTTTCATGTTGCCAATAATCTTTGAATTAAAGACGTTGAAACTATTCAGACGGCAGAAGCATTCTTAGCGTCATTATGGTGTCATTTATTCTCGCTCTTTTATGCTAAGAACTTGGATTCCACTTCAAAGAAAATTGCGAAGGAGCATAAATGCAAATTCGTAGCTCGTCTAATTGGGGCGCTTTATAAGTAGGTTCCTTTCAGTATTAACCCTGTGGATTTTAATGAGGTGCCATTATTTAACAAATACACGTAATTAGCACTTGAATTAGATACCTACTTATGCAAACATATTCTGAACCTTGTATTGATGGTAGAGGCACGTTGATTTTCTGAAAAGGTTTATATTTCCAAAAAACCTCCTCCACCTCTCTGCTTTATGCAAGAGGATTCCACAGTGGACTGAGGCTGATAGAGTGAGCTGATATACTAAGGTTTTTTAAATTCCCACAGTGCCAGGGTCCATGCGAGGCAGGTATCCAGTCTCGCACGGTGTGGTGTGCACGCGGCGGCGCAGACGGTGCGGGCGGCGCGGCGCGTGATGCTGACTGCGCAGGAGTGCGTCCTGCAGCGAAACGCTCCTGTGTGCCGTCACGGTGCTCAACAAGGCCGCCGGTGAAGACGGCCGTTGTAAATGCTCCGCCTTCAGGTTTGGATTTTAATCATTGGAAATGTTAGAAGTTTTAGTAGACATTATCCAATACCCATACCATACCCAGAGGTTATTCGTGTTTTTGAAAAATACTCCTACCTACTATAAAAAAATCTTTTTACAGTTTCAGACCCGCAACAACGTGTGACAAGACACCAAAGCCATACCGCAAAAAATATTAAAGACAGATCTTATGCTGACGGTAACTAAAAATCTTACATATTATTAACAATCATCATTGCTAAGCTGACGTTACCTACTTAATTTTAGTAGATTTTTAATATTTAATACTTCTATATAAATTCATTTAAATTCTTCCCTAACATCGCATAAATGACGTCATCACTATGCCTCATTCAAACATACTGTTATCTGCGCAGGCGCATGCGTGGACAAGCTGAACAACTGCGTCCTGGCGGTGCAGGCGCGCCTGTGCCACTACCCGTACTACGCCGATTACTGCTGCAAGTCCTGCCACGGACGGTAAATCACCATGGATGGAGTAAGAATGATTACTTTCTTTTTACTTAGTCAGTTTTAAGAATTAAAATTATTGATTTACTCGTTAGGTATGTATAAAAGTTACTATAAAGGAGAAAAAAAAAGGATTCCATGGTTTTTTTCGTAAGCCAGTTCCACAAGGTGCAGATCTTATATTTTTTTTACTTATTGATTGGTTATAGAGTAATGATCTATGTGTTTGACTGATTATATAAGAAAGTAGTACTAAGGCTGGTGTTCAACAACATTAATTCTCTGTTTAAACAACCGTTTAATCAAAAAATGTAAGTACTAGACTTTTAGGTAAACGGTTGTTTAACCAGAGTATTAATGTTGGTGAACACCAGCCTAAGTATAGGTTACAAAAGGAAGCAATAAAAGCCATTCCGAGTAATGATCACTATGCTAGTTAATACTTCAATTGACAAGATTCTATCACCCCCAGGTACATGCAGTGAAACACTAAGGCGCTGTGACACGTATTGTGATACAAAATGGACGCATAGTGAGAATACGTAATCTTTACCAAGCCGAGGACCGCGCCGCATGCGCACACCCGTCCGATCTTACACGTATAAGCCCGTAACTGATCTACGCGATCAAACACTCACTGTTACATAAAGAATCCTTTCACGAAGAAAGTGGAACGCGTAACATCGCTTCGATTAATACGGTAGGAAAGGTATCAATGCTAATGCACCGAGTATTAAGTCTGAATCAAGCCAAAGTGAAACAGACTAAGACTAGATATCGGATTGACTTACCTAATAAATAACTCATTCAAACGCTCTATGAATTTGTTGATTACTCAATGTTTTATTGTGCTCTGCGCTAAAATAATTGGTGTTATTGACGACGAGTACACAAGTGTGCGCGCGGCTCAATATGTGAACTAAATGTTCGAGTTTCTGTAAGTATTAGGTATAGTTTTGTGATCTCCAGATTGTTTAGTCGAGTTTTGGAGTCGATCTGTGAACTGTAGAACTCTCAAAATTATAAAAATAAAAAAAATATTTTGTTTATCTTTTTCATTATTATTGCACGACATGTTATCGAGTTGAGCACCACCTGTATGCGTAGATTTGTTTATAACTCGCCTGTAACCAAGTAATGGAAATGCATTTTACCGAATTTCATATACTGTGTATTACTTAGGAGATTAATTATTGCATAATTAAGCATGTTTGGAACTACAGTTCATCTTGCATTTGTAATGCAACTTAGGCTATGCTATTTAGATTAAGAACAAAATAGTATTTCTTATTTGCTGTAATAGTTTCTACGGTATGTACTTATAGAAACTATAATGCCGATTCCACACGTCTAATAATTAAGTTAATAATGATTTGTCAGTGAGGGGTGTCAATGTAACATTGTAATACTTACGTTCTTCATCCCTTACCTCGACGAACGATATTCGCAGATGTGTGGCGCGAGCATCAGTGTTCATAATAACTTATTACACCGATTCTGTTGTCAAAGAGTCAGTTCTGTATTATTAAAGAGTCGAGTTTTGTAAATAGATAATTATTTTTATATGTATAGTGCATTTACTTACTGGCTGTTAAGTATTTATACGATTGTGTTAGTTAAAACATTGTACCATCACAATAATGTATGTATTAATTGGTTTTTGCTAAAAGTAACTAGAGTTTTGCCTACCGTTTAATAAATTTTGTCTGTACTAATGATGCATATAACAATGTACAAAAATAATAAGCTTTAAACACTGGTTGTTGTTATTATTTACATCTCCCAATCACTTAAAAATGTATAAATAACATAACATAAAAAAAACATCACGCCTGCTCTAAAAGTTTGGGCAGAGGTGTATACCTATAGTAAAGTAACACCCTCATTTCGCCGTTATGTTTAAGTCCCATGTAATAGGGGGCGAGCCTATTGCCATCAACAGGGCACTAATCCAAACTCCGGGCTACTACTGGGGAATTTCACACGGAAAAACCCAATAACATTTTGCCCGACCTGAGGATCGAACCCAGGTCCTCACGATCAACAGTCACGCTTACCACCACTAGACCGACGAGGTAGTTAAACTTATAAATATGGGGCAATACAAGGTTTGTCGGAAAGGGGTTACTAAGCCGAAAGGGTGTTAAAGTACCCATAGTAAGGGATAACTTTTTTTCTGCAGCATTCCCCAAAACTCGATAGTTTAAGAGAAACAGCTTTTCAAACATTTCGTAAAAAAATTGTTAAAATCTATCTGTCCATAGCTATGATCAGCTGTGTTTACAATTTAAGTCATATTTGGGGTCACGGATTAAAAACTTAATTTTCTGAATTCATAACTAAAGCAGGGATGATTATTTAAAAAAAAAACGAAATTAAAAATCTTTTTGCATGCAAATAAAAATTACCGAATTTTGAAATTTTAACACTTGCTTTAAAATAGTCATCAGTAATACCTTAAGTGGCCCGCGGCTTAGTACCCCCTTTCCGACTAACCTTGTATAATCTGCAACTAAAAAAGATTTTAATCTCATCACAATATCTAAAACACTTCAAAATTCCTCTAATATTCACTACTTCTTGCCGAACAACCTACTACTCTCTTGGATTAAACACAAAAACATGATCAGTATTGATTTTCCCACATCTATTTATAAATTCCCTGACTTCAAGATATCACGTACAAAGTGATACTTCAAATCACCCAGATAGCACTCTATCTATGCTTTACAAATAAGCTAGCGTACCTAACACTTCTTGATAAGTGATGATTGTGTCAAGAGGACTATATTACTGTTGTCTTGACACTATACAAGTATCAATGTGCATTGTTTTTTCAAACGTATCGGACAAATCGATACAATGTCGGAGATTAACGATAGTGAATTTAATAAGGACAAGGAAAAGGTGAAATCTGAAAATAATGTTTGGTTAAAATCAGTGAGATTAATGGTCAATCTTCTTACAAATATTCTGATATGTTTGACCGTGTCCGTGTGTTTATTGTTCGCATGCAGCTCAGTTGTTGGTCTTTATGAGATGCACATCATATTATGTGTTCTAGGGGTAAGTTTATTTTATTAAACACTAGCGGCCCGTCCGGGCTTCGCACGGGTGGACATTATCCCCGTTTTTGCAACATTTTTCATTTATGCTCCACTCCTATTGGTCGTAGCGTGATGTTATATAGCCTATAACCTTCCTCGATAATGGACTATCCAACACGAAAATATTTTTTCAATTCCAAACAGTAGTTCCTAAGATTAGCGCGTTCAAACAAACAAACTCTCCAGCTTTATAATATTATAGTATAGATAATATTACGTCACGCCTTGTATTCCCTGAAGGGTTCGGCAGAGGTGTTTTAGTAACACCCTCGTTTCGCCAGTTATGTTTAAGTGCCATGTAATAGGGGGCGAGCCTATTGCCATTAACCGGGCACAAATCCAGACTCCGGACTGCTACTGAGAAATTCCTAATGAAAAAACCCAATATCACTTTGCCCGACCTGGGGATCGAACCCAGGGTCTCATGCTCATCAGTGACGCTTGCGACCACTAGACCAACAAGGCAGTCAGTTTATTAAATAATATTTAAATCTCTATCTATTTATAACTGCCTCATTATCTATCGTGGCAAGTGCGACTGCTAATCGTAAGGTTATGGGTTCGATCCCCGGTCTTTCCTTGTGGAATTCCTCAGTAGCAGCCTGGAGTTTAGATTTGTGCCCGGTTGATGGCAATAGGCTTGACTTAAATATAACGGCGAAATGAGGGTGTTACTATACACCTCTGCCCAACCCTTCGGGAAATAAAGGCGTGATGTTATGTTATGTATTATGTTATGTTACATAACATAACATCAGTTCTTATATGTATTTAATGTAGATGATGCTGATATTTGATGATGTATGATTTTATATCAAAAAATCTTTCTTTCCAGTATCAATTCTTCATGTGCCAGGGTACCCTGATTATATCTCAGTACAACAGCTGGTCAATGTTCATAAAACGTCGCTACAAGAAGCACATCCACTGGGCCCTACAGGTCATTGCAGCCATCCTAGTTACCACAGGGACCGTTTTTATAATGCATCTGAAAACTGTGCATTTTACCTCAATCCATGGAAAGCTAGGTATATCATAGAGTGAAATTATGCATGGTTAATTTAAAAGTGAAAACGTTAAAGTATCGCGATGGTTAAAATAGAAACTGAGGCTGTGATCGCACTGATAAAGCGACGCGAGCGCGATACTCGTATTACTTCTTCTTTTCGTGTGGTTAGTGGCTAACCTGGTGTCAGAGTTTATGCCGCCCATGGGCCTCTGACGTGGCTTCGCCTGCCGTCGAGAAATATCTCTCAGGCATGCCGGTTTCCTCACCGTTTTAAAGCAAGTGATAATTATACAACACGCACATGAATCCGAAAAGTCAGAGGTGCGTGCCTTGGATTCGAACTCGAGACCTTTGACTTGTCAGTCCGACGGTTACACCACTAAGCTATCACTGCCAATCATATAATGTCAATTTATCGACACGTTTGGTTCAGTGGCTGAGCGATTGGCTTCTGCGCTACGGGTCGTGGGCTCGATTTCCGCCCGGATCAAATATTTTTATGGCTTACAAATAGTTCTGGGTCTGGGCGTTTGTGCATGTGAAGATTTGTGTCTGTAAACACACTCACGATACAGGAGAGATCCTAGTGTGGGGCAACGTTTATTTAAAAAAACCGGCTAAGTGCGAGTCGGACTCGCGCACGAAGTGGTCCGTACCATTATTATCTATAAAAACGGCAAAAAAATCATGTCTGTTGAATGGGAGCTCCCCTTAAATATTTGTTTTATTTTAATTTAATTGTTTATTTTTAAAATGAATATATAACTAAATATCCTGTGAATATTTAAAGCGTCTACCTGTTGCCGTTATCAATATCTATCAAAAACGACCAAAAATATCACGTTTGTTGTATGGGAGCCCCCTTAAATATTTATTTTATTCTGTTTTTTAGTATTTTTTGTTATAGCGGCAACAGAAATACATTATCTGTGAAAATTTCAACTGTCTAATTATCACGGTTCATGAGATACAGCCTGGTGACAGACGGACAGCGGAGTCTTAGTAATAGGGTCCCGTTTTACCCTTTGGGCACGGAACCCTAAAAAAGAATACCGTAAAGCAGTGGGTCGCAATACGTCGTTGACGACAGGTCGATTAGGATAGGCAACAAGATTTCTTGATAGCGATTGATGTCTATACGGTTAATGAAACGAACATGATCAGGAAATGGACTAAACGACGTGATGTTATATTTATGTGAATGTAAAATGTAATAATTACCAGTGTGATCAACAGGGATGTAGGATTAGTAATCATAATAATCATAATATTTATTTGCATTAAAACATTATTATTACGTATTTCCTTCTATTTTGGCGCATTGGATCGATAGTACAGAATTGCTTTTGATTTTGTTATTATAAATCGCCGTTTACTTCTATTGTAAACAATGTCGAATACGGATTACGAATTACGAGCGGGACAGGAGCGATACAGAACATTGAAATCAAGTTTTTACAAAGACACTCACGGTGCTATATTAATTTACGATGTGTCAGAACCAAAGTCCCTAGCAAAACTGAATGAGTGGGTCGAGTAACTTCAAGTATACTCCACCAAGAAGAACATTATCTACTTAGTTGTCGGCAATAAGATTGACAAGCGTATCGTTTTGGGACCCAATGTATAATATCAGCAAGCACATTGGGTCAACCGCGTAACAGTGCAACGAGTAATCCCAAGGAGGGTTGATGTCAGGCAGGCGGTCGGTAATAAAACAATAAGCCAAAACTTGGATTTACGAAATACACGTTGTGCCGACCCCACCTAGTGTGGGCAAAGGGCAAGAAGAAGAAGGATCAATAGTACAGAAGAAAATCAAAGAAAAGAAAAAAAAAAAACCCATGTATTCACTAGTAAACAATGTTTGTGATACAAGTTGCAGATAGTTTCTGAGACACCACGTAAATGTTTCTTAAAATATTTCGGAGCTTTTGCCATCAATAATGTGTTAGTACCTAATGTTTACCGCAATATGTAGCAATTTTTCAGAAACATGTAGATTCTTGGTTCTGACACATGTTTATAAACAAATGTTTACATCTATTTATTGTCACAATAAACTATGTTCTGCCTAGCTTTTCCCTAACTATCTTGGGGTCAACTTCCAGTCTAACCAGATGCGGCTGAATACCAGTATCTTACACAGAGCGACTGTCATCAGACCTCCACAACCCAGTTCCTTGGTAATGCCAATATCCTAAGGTTAGACCAGTTGTCAGACTTTCGGACTTCTGATTTCCCGTAACGACTACCATAGGTATTCGTATGACACCCAGGACCAACCGTTTAAAGTGCTCTCCGAGGCACGGAGGGGTCTCGGTGTGTGAATGATCACCCATCCACGGACTGACCGCGGCAAGTGCAGCTTAACCTCGAGCCCCTCTGTCACAATTAATCATCCAGGGTGAAGATTAATGCAAAATTCTGAAGTAATCCACGGTCAAGCATCACAGTGGCAACTTTGCTAATTCTTCATCGCAACTGTGTTGCAGGCGGACTTATTTTATATATATCCTAACATCGTCATCTAGTCGCCAGTGTGACCCAAACCTTACTAGTTTATCTGTGCAAGTTGTAAAAGTTAACTGAAGGAAATAAGTTATTACAGCACTTATTTATAGATGGCTTATGTATGCACTGCGCGATTTACAAGCCTAACTTATTGCCGCTATACGTGGCATGATTTCAAACGGTATATGTATGAATAATCATTTACAATGTTGTGAAATACTGCTATCGTAGTAATCCTCACAGTTTTCCCAAGTGTGTTGGGGTCGGCTACCAACGTATCCTGATGTAGCAGAATAGCAGTATTTTAAGTGCCTCGACTGCTGATCGTGAGGTCCTGGGTTCGATCCCCAGGTCGGACAAAGTGTTAATGGGTTTTCCGTGTGGAATTCCTCAGTAGCAGCCCAAAATTTGGATTTAAGCCCGGTTAATGGCAACAGGCTCGCCCTCTATTACATTGGACTTAAACATAACGGCGAAATGAAAGTATTAATATACACCTCTGCCCAACCCTTCGGGGAATACAGGCCTGATGTTGCGTTTTGTTAACATGTGACAGACTGCCGTCTGGCCTCCGCAACCTAGTTTGGATACCGGGATCCTTAATATCGGAAAGTTTTTGGTCTTCTGACCCCCGTCATGTCTGTCATTAATATACGAGTACCTACATAATCTCCGCGAATATAAGCGATATAGAACATTGACATCAAGTTTTTACGATGTGTCAGAACCAAAGTCCCTGGCAAAACTGAATGAGTGGGTCGAGGAACTTCAAGTATACTCCACCAAGAAGAACATAGTCTGCTTAATTATCGGCAATAAGATTGACAAGCATATCATTTTGGTACACAGTGCATAATATCAACAAGCACATTGGGTCACCCGCGCGACGGCGCAACGAGTATTCCCAAGGAGGGTTGATGTCAGGCAGGCGGCCGGTCTTAAACAATAAGCCAAAACCTCTAACAACATGGATTTATGAAAGACATATTGTGCCGACCCCAAGCAATGTGGTATAAGGGCAGGAAGAAAAAGAAGAAGATAATCTCCGCGAATAACGTACTTTCGAGAGGCCAATTCTACTAATAAAATTGCTTCTAATCGCAATCGAACTGCACGGCCATTTGACTTTTTTTAATAGAGATAACTGTCAAATGGCCGTGGTTCAGCTGTAGTTCGATTGCGAGGCAAATCCTTTAAAAGCTAGTAAACAGTGATAGCTAGGCAGTTACTAATACAAGGCATCGACTTACAAGGTGGCAATTAAACCAAAAAAGCCCTTGAAAATAAATTAAAATACTTCTAGGCTATTCCGACAATAGAAAAAGGTAATAAGCGGACAATGTTGAGGGACTCGTTTCTAATTAGCAATCGCACGGATCATACGATTTGCGAGGTTAAGCTGCGCTTGCCGCGGGCAATCTGTGGATGGGTGACCGTTCGTTACACATCGAGACCCATCAGGGTCTCGGAGAGTACGTTAAACAGTCGGTCCCGGGTGTCATACGAATACCTACGGCAGTCGTTACGGGAAGTCAGTAGCCCGAAAGTCTGACAACCGGTCTAACCTTCGGATATCGGCAGTGCCCTGTAACTGGGTTGCGGAGGTCTGATGGCAGTCGTTCCGTGTAAATACTGGTATTCAGCCGCATCTGGTTAGACTGGAAGCTGACCCCAACATAGTTGGGAAAGACTAGGCAGAACGAATAAGCGGACAATGTTTACAATACGATAGTAGGTACCTACTTAATCATTGAAATATTAAGTGCCTACCTAAGCATCATTGTGAAATTTTAGATAGTAGATAGTACATTTTACTATTACTTTTACTTACGCCCATCGCCTGATAAGATAGTAGCTAGGTATTGAATCTTGATAATACCCGCTTTTTATGAATTAGGACAAATTGTGAAATTGAGAGTTGTCCTATAATACGTCCTACGTTATTAATTTCTAACTAGCGGCCCGTCCCGGCTTCGCACGGGTAATTTTTCCCGTTTTTGCAACATTATTAATTTATGCTCCGCTCCTATTGGTCGTAGCGTGATGTTATATAATAGCCTATTATAACCTTCCTCGATAAATGGACTATCTAACAAAAAATAATTTTTCAATTCCAACCCTTAGTTCCTGAGATTAGCGCGTTCAAACAAACATACAAACTCTTCAGCTTTATAATATTAGTATAGATACTGCAGTATAATCTATCACGCGACATGTTGTTTCAGGATTATCCGCGCTCGTGTGTTGCCTGGCCAGTTTACTGAATGGAATCCTGGCCATGTACGCGTATAAGCTGAGTTCCTGCATAAGTGTGTTCTGGATTAAGTTCTTCCATTACATCACTGGTATCGCCAGCATGTTCCTGGCCACTGGCAGCCTCTGTGCAGCCTTCGATTACAGATCTTTCAAAAATTGGACAGGCAACGGAGATGTCTTCGTACCAGTCCTCATATCCCTGACCTGGTCGTTCACCATATTGGTGTCGTTGGACTTTTGGATTATGACGGGGAATAAAATTCGTAGTTTGTTCTAAATGCTCTGTCTCTTTTGCTCAAAGTGTGTAAATACAATGTTCAATAAAATGCATGCTTTAGTTTATAACATTTTTTTAATTAAATATTCTATTGAAAACTGTTTAATATAAATGAATGAAAATTTCAGAACGTTCTAATGAACTTTTTTTCCCAGTAGAAACAGAACAGACAACAGAAAGGTCAAACGCCCAGAGGACTTGGTTCTACGTCATGTTTCTAGAAAGATCGTAGAACACCTTTGTTCAAAGTCCGAAGGTGGGAGCATAGTATAATAATATACATACATACATACATAAACTCACGCCTTTTTCCCATGGGGGTAGGTAGAAACTATAGAACGCCACATGCTACGACCCTTACATACCCCTTTCGCTTCATCCACATTAATACATCTTGTCATACACGCACGCCGGTTGAGAGTACTACGCACCTGATCTTTGTGAAGAACATCACCAATAACATCGATGTATGTCCTTCTAGGACGTCCTCTACCGGCGTTCCCATTAACATCCGCCTTATAAATTCCTTTTGTTAATCGCCGTTCACTCATTCTCTCAACATGACCAAACCACCTAAGCATACTCCTTTAAATTTTTGTCACTACATCATCATCACATCATCATCATAGTATCATCATCATCATCATCATCTTCACATCATCATCATAGTATAATAAATAGTAGGTAAATCTCACTCCTGAACCAAAGCGTTACACACCTAGAAACAGGAGCTGAAAGCGGATACGATACGAGGTTATGATACCTTTAAAAGATAAAGAAATCGTTTTCTTTAGGTTACGCTTTTAATGTTTCTTTATTTAACCCTTCTATGATTTCGGTACCAAGAACTATAGAATGATGAATGAATCATACTATTGAAACATTAATGCTATCTGGGGCCTGATAGCGAAGGACGGGGTGACACGGCGGTTCATCGAAGAAAACCCCTATTTATAAAAGTTTAGGTACCGATACCGAAATAAGTAAAAGTAAGTACAGTAATTTTAATTGAATTGAGCAAAGCACATAGTCCTCTATGAGTTTCGCGATCTTCGTACATTTCGGTTCGTAGACTTCTCAGATGCTACATAAATATGTCATATTATACTATGTAGGTACCAGGGGTGGCCAACTTGATTCGACCCAAGATCTACTGTTTACTGAGTAGACTCTGTGCGTTCTACCAATTACATAATCAGTACCTCTTCATTCAACTTATATTAAACTTACATTTTTCTTTGCCTTGCCATGATCGACTGGATTAAGAGCCGCGATCGACCGGCCAATCGCGATCGACTGGTTGGCCACCCCTGCTATATACTATTCTTCTTCTTTTTTTGTGGCTAGTAACAAACCCGGTGTCAAAGTTTATGCCGCCCATGGGCTTCTGACTTGGCTTCACATGTTTTTGAGATCTCAGGCAAACTCTCCCAAACTATTTTCTTCTTTTTCGTGTGGTTAGTGACTAACCTGGTGTCAGAGATTATGCCGCCCATGGGTCACTGACTTGGCTTCACATGCTGTCGAGAGATATCGCTCAGGCATGCCGGTGTCTTCACGATGTTTTCCTTCACCATTTTTATGCAAGTGATAATTATACAATATGCACATGAATCCGAAAAGTCAGAAGTGCGTACCTTGGGTTCGAACTCGAGACCTATGACTTGGCAGTCCGACGGTCACACCGCTAGGCTGTCACTGCTGTTACTACTATATACTATTGTCATATTATATGTCATATAACTAGGAAGTTTACGAAGTTCTGTATAGCAGGTACCTTCGATGGTAGAGGCTATAACACGCAATATATACGTAGGTATAGCAGGTACTTACTTGATGGTAATATACCTATATAATTTCTAAATTCACTGTCTATATATTAGGTATATATAGAAGGTTAGTCGGAGAGGGCGTACTAAGCCGCGGGCCACCTAAAGTACCACTGATGAGTATTTTAAAGCAAGTGTTAAAATTTCAATATTCGAGAATTTTTATTTGCATGCAAAAAGATTCTTGTTTTAGTTTTTTTTTTTAAATCGTACCTGCTTTAGTTATGAATTCAAAAAATTAATTTTCTAATCCGTGACCCCAAATATGACCTAAATTGTAAGAACAGATCATAGCTATGGACAGTTAGATTTTAGCTTATTTTTTACGAAATGTTTGAAAAGCTATTTCTCTTAAACTATAGAGTTTTGGGGAAAGTTGTAGAACAAAAGTTATCCCTTATTATGGGTACTTTAACACCCTTTCGGCTTAGTACCCCCTTTCCGACTAACCTTGTATAAGAAAATTTATTAAAACACGAAATTTACATTCCAAGAAAATTAATTTGCACTTACTGGACACGTAAAACCCACCGTGCTGGTCCATATCAGTGAGTTTGACGCCACATACCTGACACTATCTATATCTAGTCATCGGAATAGGAAACATTAGTATCTCTCTATCTGGAATTCCAGATAACATGCTAGAGATTGGACTGATATTTTTCGGCGTTAGTACTTCAGACGACCCAAGCGGCGCAACTGCGTAAAAGAGTTAAAAATTTTGAGATTTATATTAATCGAATATTACCGTTTAAAGTAAACATGGCAATGCCTCCTCCACCACCCCCTCCACCCCCGATGTCGCCGTACAGAATAGAAGAGGGTGGAATTCCCGGTAGACCGCCAGGTGACGAATTATCAGGATTCATTGTGTGTATGAACGTCATCAACACTCTTACACATTTGCTGCTCGGGTCGGTTGCTTTCAGTGCCTTTTTCTTAGTAAGCGTGTCATATTGGGACACGATGTTCAATGCGCATGTTTGCTTGACTGTTATAGGGGTGAGTACTATATTTTTGTATCATTGTTACCTATTTAGATGACTTGCAGTACAGCCGACATTGTTGTGTAAGGTTATGTAGAAGGTGTTTCATTTTATCTATGCTGATTAAACCATCATCGTTTTTATTGACAATGACGTTGATTGTCCGTGATATCTGCAACTTCCTCGTTAGTCTAGTGTTAAGCGCCGCTGCTGATCATGAAATCTTGTCGATGCTCTGGTCGGGCAAAGTGTTATTGGGTATTTCCGTGTAGAATTATTCAGTAGCAGCCCGGAATCTGGATTCGTGCCCGGTTGATGACAATAGACTCGCCCCCTATTACATGGGACTTAAACATAACGGCGAAATGAAGGTGTTACTATACACCTCTGCCTAACCCTTCGTCCGAATACAGGCGTGATGTTATGTTATCTGCATATGACATTGGGGTAGGAAACTGGGGAATGAATGGCGCCACCATCACTGGTACCAAAGCAATTTTATTGGGTAAAATGTGTTTGATATTATTGATAATGTCAATTTAACTCGTTCTGATTGATTGTGGTGAGTACTTTCGGTGGTACTCCCATTGTTTTGCGTTCACTTCCCCATTCATTAAATAATGATAACGATATTTCTGGCGCCTGTATGCTATGCGTTACCAATAATACAGGATAGGCCATAACAGCAGAGTTTAGTCAATTAACTGACCACCATAGTCAAACAGTGAAGGCGACCTCCCGCCTAATTAGTTGTCGAGAAATTCCCAATAATTGTTAACAAGTTTTTAGATATCTTGGTGTCATATTCGAGGAGTGATAAGCGTTGAGATGGCGGAAATGTAGATGACATAATTTAAAAAAGCCTGACTATTTTTAAATAAAGATCGATTTTCCATAACTACCTACTTATTTATTTTTTTCTAATTTGAATTTTCAAATATGCATTTCTTTATCCAGGTCTACTCTGTATTGTAATAATACTGAGCCAGTATATGATCTATGAGCTACCTTAATACCAGTAAAAATAAACTTGAATTTGTGGCAAGACACTCTGAGACACCAACAAGAAACTCTGCACTCACCAACTCTTTATTTTAAGTACCGGTGTTCTGCTTTTTTTTATCTTTGGAAAATCTACATAGATGTCCCTCGCCTGGGGAAAGCGAGGGGGTCTGGCGGACTCTTACCAGCCAGAAACCAACGGTGTTCCTTCTCCTGACAGTTCGGCCGGAGTCGCGGGATTCGCAAAAGCATGCACCGCAACCCCGGCAGACCGATGTTCTGCCTAGCCTTTTCCCAACTATGCGGCCAGTCTAACCAGGTGCGGCTGAATACCAGTATTTTACACGGAACGACTACCATCAGACCTCCGCAAACCAGTTACTGGGCAATGCCGATATCCTAAGGTTAGACTGGTTGTTACACTTTCGGGTTTCTGACTACCCGCAACGCCTGTCATAGGTATTCGTATAACACCCGGGTCCGACGGTTTAACGTCCTCTTCGAGGCTTAGAGAGGTCTCAATGTGTAACGAACGGTCACCCATCCACGAACTAACCGCGGCAAGCGCAGCTTAACCTCGCAACCCGTATGATCCGCGCGATTGGTAATTAGCCACGAGCCCCTCACCTACTAGAACAGATATCTTTTCAATTAAAGTAAATACGTAGTACTATAATTGCACCATGAATCACAGATTACGATTGATAATAATTATTACAGGTTTTTAATAACAACATAACATCACGCCTGTATTCCCCAAAGGGTTGGGCAGAGGTGTAAAGTAACACCCTCATTTTGCCGTTATGTTTAAGTCCCATGTAATGGGGGGCGAACCTATTACCATCAACCGGGCACAAATCCAAACTCCAGGCTGCTACTGAAGAATTCCACACGGAAAAACCCAATAACACTTTGCCCGATCTGGGGATCGAACCCAGGACCTCACGATCAGCAGTCGCGCTCGCCACAACTGGACCAACGAGGCACAATTAATTACACAATTTGATAACAATTATGTCGATATCAATGAATTACTTTAAAAAAATACCTAATCATTTTTAGTATGTCATCCTGATGAGTCAAGCCGTTTTAGCATTTAATCCCTACACCGGTTGGGCGAACTATTTGAAGTATCCACAAAAGAGGCTGGCTCACTGGATACTGCAGGTGCTTGGCTCCATCCTGGCGCTCAGTGGCTGCGCTATAGGAGTTTCCAATATTCCTCGTTTTAATCTGGAACATCTACAGTCAGCACATGGGATCGTAGGTAAGCGTTTCTTGACAAAGAAGAAATATTTTTTAGTCCAACCATTCTACATTTTAGTCCAGAATTGATCGAACTTGATCGAACAACAAATGGCAGTCGCTCATTCTCGCGCCACTGATACTTATTGCGTCACCGTAAAGATCATTTTTTCTGCCGAACTAATAAACATTCGTGGTCTTGAAGTCGCACTCAGTTCGGAAGTGATCGGTTTTACAAGTTAGCCGATGCGACTTCTTAGTTGTGTCGTACTGTATCAATATAATGTACAACTCATGTACATCATTGTACACGACCGATTGCCACTCAAAGTGTTTATGACACGTTTGGAGCAGTGGCTGAGCAATTGGCTTCTGCGCTACGGGTCGTGGGTTCGACTGCCGCACGGAACAAATATTTGTATGGACTACAGATAGTTGTTCCGGGTCTGGGCGTTTGTGCAATCTTCACAAGATTTGTGTCTGTAAACGCACCCACGATGCAGGAGAAATCCTAGTGTGGGGAAAAATTACTGAAACCATATGGAATATTGTCCTTTGATCGTTCAATGTAGCGGTCATTGAGAATAACACTGGCACAGGTTCATCAACGAATGTTTACGGGCTAATTACGAAAAGAACTCTAAGGCCCGCCGCACTTTTAACACGTTTTCGTACGAATTTGACTTCTGCGAACACGTACTCATACGCACGAACAATCCCGACCTTCCAAGTACAATGGGATCGCGCAGACTGGGTGTGCGTGTAGTTCCGACCTCTGAAAACAATCCGACTTGTTGGGATTTTTAATATACTTTCGTGCGTTGAAGGAATTCACGAAAGCGATATCACCGAGACACTGCCTATTTGACGAAGAAAAACGTATTCAGTGTGCGCACTCAATTCGTACCACCAGTACCTGTACCTACGTTTACGTACGATACAAATTCGCCTCCGTGCGGCCGGCCTTATAGTCCTGGATTTGTAAAGGATCTTAACGACGGACTTTCGTCGTCATCGTCGTCGAGTAACCACCATCAGATGTTATTACATTGAAACAAAAGCCCACACTTGACAAGCAAATTGTCCTTGCACTTGACTGTAACGATCTTATCAAATTATTAATTAATTAAATCGGAAATTATTGCCACTTATAAGTTTAAATGTGTCTAAAGGCACGTAGATTTAAATAATACCTAGGAGGTACCTCTTGAGCTCAACAGTACCCTTGATCAGATAAAGAGCCACTTTTGTATTGTACAGTCAACAAAAGAGATAGGTCTATAGGCAACTAATTACATACGTATTTTAACTGTGTTGAGTGGCAGTCTTTATCATTACCTGTCTAAACGAGTCGTATGTGTAAATAGTATTATTATAATATGACGCACACAATAACAATGACATTTCCCTGCGTAGTGCATTGTTTGCTTGTATACGTAACTCTTTTGTTGATTGTACATAACTTATCATGTTCTGCCTAGTCTTTTCCCAACTATGTTGGGATCAGCTTCCAGTCAAACCAGATGCGGCTGAATACCAGTATTTTACACGGAGCGACTTCCATCAGACCTCCGCAACCCAGTTACTGGGCAATGCCGATATCCTAAGATTAGACATGTTGTCAGACTTCCGGGCTTCCAACTTCCGACTTCTTCTGACGTAACGACTGCCATAGGTATTCGTATGACACCCGGAACTGACTGTTTACCGTGCTGCCCGAGGCACGGCGGGGTCTCGATGTGTAACGAACGGTCACCCATCCACAGACTGACCGCGGCAAACGCAGCTTAACCTCGCAAATCGCATGATCCGCGTGGTTGGTAATTAGCCACGAGGCCATCTGTACATAACTTATGATAATTATTTAAACTTATCATATTTAAACAATTTCAGGTTTTGTCGCCATGTTATTGACTGCTGTGAGCCTGGTAGGAGGAATAGTTCACTTGCTGTGCCATGAGAAGATGAACACTGTGCTGATGAAGACGTTGCATTCCTGCGTTGGGTGTTTGACGATCACCATTGCATACATAGCCCTTTGTCTGGCCTTCGATAAGACAAGGAACGACTCGAACAATGCGAACAATAGTTACCCTAACCTGTCGATAGCTCTCACTGTGTTTGCGTTATTGGGGACGTTGACGATGGCGTTCGCTAACACGGTAAAACGAGCATGTAAATAATTAGTGTTAAATATAATCTTAGGATACCTATATTTACTGCTCTAATCCAGTAATGAATTATGCAAATACCAATGTTAAGGCTGATGTTCACCAAATTAATTGTCTGGTAAAAGGCCTGGTCAGACTAGGGTTGCCACCCGTACTATAATATTATATAGTATCTTACTATATTTCGGTCAATTGTACTATAAACATGTAACGTAATTATCGCACACCCTCAAACACCCCAATTAGAATATTATGTTATAATCATAATACATACACTGAAATTTTAGTTAAACATGTATATGCATTGTTATTTACTAAATTAACGTTCTTGAAATAAGGTTTATTTTTCTTTATTTTGCATTGAATGACGGAATTTGTATTAATACAAATAAAAATGCACTTTTAAAAGTATTTTTGCCTTGATTTACGGTCCATTTCAGTTTGTTTTGACTGTACAGGGGTAATGTGACTAATTTCCGTAGTTGTAATTATTTTTGGGAAAAAAAATATCCTATATTAAAAATGATAGAAATCGATACAGTAAACGATTCTGCACAAACTTCTTTCAGGATGTGCGTTAATTATGTTACATATTGTATATTATAAAAAAATAATATAGTACGAAAAATACTGTATTTTTATCCCTAATTCAACTGTCGCGCATTTTTATGTTGACTGTGACTGGAAGTCTGGAATAGAACGCACTCGCAGTGCATTACGCGAATTTTAGAACGAAACGCATTCGCTGCAAATACCTAATGATAAAAAATAAATATACTTTATATTTTCCTGAATTTCCTAAAAAGTATCTACTATATTTTTGGATCTTTTTTGGCAAAAATACTATATTTGTTTAAAAAAAAAAGGTGGCAACCCTAGGGCAGACAGATAACGTGGCTGGGTGTGATATTCACGACGCGTGTGGATCGCGTGCTCTTGGCGTGCGAATTACTATGACAATGTATGGAAGATGCCATAGATAGACTGCCACGTGAAGTTTGACGTAGTGTCACACCCAGCCACGCTCTGTCTGACCAAGCCTTAAACAAATGTTTATAAATCTGCGATTCTAGTATATTTTTCGAGTAAACGGTCGTTTAACCAAAGAATTAATGATGGTGTCTAATAGTTTTTATTTAAAGAAGACATATCGTCAGTGGAAAGATAAAAAGACTAAAGCGCAAATATAGTATACCTAAGTACTTTACAGTAAAGAGATTCAAAGTATTTTTTTAAGAAAATAAACAGTTATTTTTCTTAGAGTATACATATTAAATAGATAATTTAATTATAACTAATATCTAATTAATTTTATAATTAATTATAAATAATGTAACTACTCTACTGTAAATTAGGTATATTGGTGCTTTAGTCTTTTTACCTTGCTACTGACGATATAATTTTTATATTAGGTAACATCATACTAGTCTGCTAGTTTCAATGCATAGTTACTTAGACAAACTTCTATATTTCATGAATAATTGAAGATTTTGTCTTTTTAGAGCAGTAATTATGACACAACGTTCCATGACAATCTACTTACTTTGTAGTAGCTTGAATAATGGAAAACATTGTGTAGTTTATAGTTTCATGGTATATTTGTGTTGTATTTCTCTTTTGATGTATTAATAAATATTTTAAGGTACCTAACAGTTTCTTTGCTTTTTGATATACTACTTCTTTAAAAAAAATGGTATCTGAAGGTTGTAAAAATTTAGAAAAATTTCAATGTACTTTTTCTTAAATAATGTTCACCACAAATAGTTTAATAGTTGTTCGTACAGCTTTCCAAATGATGATAATATGTTACAAGTAGAGATATTCAAACGTAAGTAGTTAATTAGATCGTAAAGCAACCGAAAACAAGAGCAATAACATGAAATAAATTGATTGCAATCAATCTCACTATATCTCCTTCACTTCAAACGATTTAATTAGTGCTATTTAATTAGTAAATAGAGTGCAATGTTCTTGTACATATTGCCAACGCGGTCATTGTCAATTTCAGACCACTATCAAGACAAAGGCTAAGTCAGGTCACGCCGAAACGTAGTAATTGAATATTATTACGTGTTTGCATTGTTTTCTTATCGTAATGAGCCCACCAGCGCGGCAACGGCTGCATAAGCATTAAACTATAACAATATACCATACCCACGTAGGTATAATGCTAAGAGCAAACTTCAAGTTTCCTCCACCGTCAACCAGACTTGCATGCAGTGCATCTGCACAAAAGGACTTTTCTGTCTCACGCGGATGAGAATGTGGATGTGGATTCCGCCCGCACGCGGCCCTCGCATTTTAAACCGCTCCGCGTGCGGCCTTACGTTTCACGCTAAAATCACTATAGAAAAAAATGGACCAGCCGACTGCGGACGGAAACCACACCCACACGTGGTTCCGCATAAGACAAAAAACGCCAAAACGGCTCTGATGACTAATTTGAGGGTGTTCGGGGTTGTGGTGCATGCTTAGGCGAATCCCGCGACCCCGGCCGACGGTCAAAAGGAGGAACACCGTGGGTTTTTAGCCGGTAAGAGTCCGGCAGACGAGGGTAGGCGAGGGGTCGCCTACCCCGGGCGAGAGACATCCATGAGGATATTCCCACGATAAAAAAATGGTGATACACAACTCTGGACAATGGCGTCTCCAATGCGAAAAGACTGGCTCTGCTGATCTCACCTGTCCAGCCTGGTGATAAAGATTACCTCCACAGTTTTGTGAAGAGCCTGTAAGCAGCAGTTGACTCTGATAAGTTGCTTTTCATTTAACTGTTTCTATTGTTTTGATAAAAAAAAGTAAGCTTCTTACGTCAGAGTAGAGAAGAGAGAAAAAGTGCTTGGCCAGAGTGGCAGCGCGGTGTGGGGAGCGGCGTGCGTGCGGGAACGCGCGCGATTTGCCTGTCCGCAGTCGAGCGCGGCTTCGTTCTGAGCGTTGTCGTGTCCAGTAATTGCCAAAATATAATATGGATGAAGCAGACTTAAGTATTTTTACTGGAAAATTCTTACTTTTAATACGATGTTTCGACATCCACAGTGCAGATCGTGCTTGAATAACACTTATTAATAATTCGACATTTAATTTTGAAGACGCCATCACTACAACGCGCGTCGTCAGCTCGAGCTAGTTTGAGATCCCCCACTCCCGCGCAGGTTGTCGCTTGCCACCCGCACACTCACTGCGGCCAACGAGCTATGGCGAGAGTTAAGCTGCGTATCCATTATGCGCTCCTAGCGCGCGTGCCATGAACACCCGCGCCGAGAGTGCGTTCCGCGGAACGCGCTCCAAATATTTAAATGATATCAACTAAGCGCACATGGCGCGCGCGCCACAACCATATTATTACTATACTCTTTGGCCACAACTGAGCTTCCTTTGATGCGCGGTAAAAAACCGACTCTAGATGGAACGGGCCGCTCTAAGTTCGAGCGTTCCAATAAACAAATTGGCGCGCGTTCCAAAATGGTAACCATTTCGCGCGGCCGGAACGCGCGCCAATGTTTGTCCTCTTGGAGCGCGAAGTCGATACGCGGCTTTACCCGCGCGCTCCCCGCACCAAGTAGCCCGCGCCGCTTCCCGCGCCCGCATGCCCACTACGGACACTCAAATGAAGTTCTTCTGTTTGAATACGCCACACCGCGCCCGCCCCGCGCCCGCGTTTTCAGTCTGGCCAAGCACTTAGTTCAACAAATAAAACTCCTTTTTTGTTTTAGAAATTTCATCTAATCATCACTTGTTTTTATAATAACTATCTATTTACACTTACTTATCACTAAATACATAAATTAAGCTGAAGTACGATGAGCACTACATTCACTACAATACAATACATTGATATTATCTTAAAAGCGTTGGTAATATCCTAAGTACTAAGTTGAGTCATGATTTTACTTGTACTATAAATTAATATACCAAAATATACTTAAGTTTAAATATCACACCGAATAAGCAAAAAATAATAATATTTAAGTTGTTAATACTACCTACTTGCAATATTTTTATTAGTGAACCTAAAATTTCTATTACCTATAATGAAATTAAAGTAAAATAATTATGTGTTTAGTGTAAGAAAGCAGAAAAACTAATGATGCCAGAGAGCAACATTTAAAATCATAATTTTCAAATAATAAACAATTTAATATTAAATTTTCTCCTTACTATAACGAGGACTAATAATACAAACGTTATACATTATGGGTATACGATGGAAGTATAAAGTTTAACTAAGGATGAACGCACACTACTGCAGACCGCTTCCATGTTAAACGGTTAGGCTGCGTTCAGACGACACGCGCCCGCTAAGCGCACGCCACGCGCGTCAACACCCGCGTCTAACTCGCTTTGAAATTTTTTGTACATAATTGGAGTCTTATGACACATCAATAGATCTCAAATTGCATTTATCGAACCATGGCATGAGGCGGGCGCGATTCGCGCGCGAGGCGGGCGCGAGGCGGGCGCGAAGCGGGCGCTTGGCGTGTGCGGTTGGACTTCGATAAATGCAATTTGAGATTTATTGAAGTGTCATAAGACTCAAATTATACACAAAAAAAATCAAAGCGTATTAGACGCGGGTGTTGACGCGCGTGACGTGCGCTTAGCGGGCGCGTGTCGTCTGAACGCAGCCTTAAAGCCAGCCATTATGTTTTTCTCTTTTACTGCTTGTAGATTGTCCTTGCGGACCGCTTCTACGTAAAGTTGCGGTCACACGGCCCGTTTTTGTGACAGCCCAGGCCGCGCCTAGCAGGGCCGGCAGGCCGTGGGAACGTTGCGTTCGAGTAGGCCTGCGGTAGCCTGTCGTCGCCCGGCCGATCCATCGGGAGTCGGTAGGTTCAAAGTTATGCGAGACGGGCCGCGACAGGCCTAGGCAGGCGAGGCAACGTCCGATGCGGCCCGTCAGTCTACGAGCCGTGGGACCGCAGCTTAACCGGGCAAACGGCCAGCTACCCCTATTCGGTTATTTTACCGGGTATCACTTAGAATTCAGTTTTTTTTTATATCCTACACTTATAAAAAAATAAACACTATGCGTATCTCAATAGTATCCATATTTTATGTCGAAGGAATCACATCTTGTTCAATCGCCAGTCTTTAAATTGAAATTCAATTTATAATGTTTATATACGCGTTAACATAATATATATTACAAAGATTAGATTCCCAACCCGAGTACATGTATTTTTTTATAATATTATGTAATTTAAAATAGATTTCATGTGTAGGTGTGTTTTTAATAACACATTTAAAACAAAAATGTATACATAATATATTATGTTTAAGGATAATTTAAATGATTGCCTAGACGGAAAAACAATACATAAATATAGATTATAATATTAAAAGTATAATTTGACAGATAAGTTATATATAACTATTAATATGCTTAAGTAGGTGGATTAAATAAATAAATAAATATTCCTAGTGAATACATAGTTTCCTCTTCTCGTTTTCTTATACTATTTAAAGTATATTATGTAATCTTTGCAATAGTGCGCGTTCAGCCTAAAATAAAAGCAAATATAATGCCTAATTCCTATATCTTACGGACCGTGATTATAGTGACCTTGTAAAATAACTCTCATATCTTCGCTATAATCAAAGCGAAGCTTTCTCAAAAGCTACGATTGATAAACAAAACGGTCTGTTTTTGGATATAGGAACCAGGCATAAATAGGTAAGTTATAAGGTATTGTGTTCACTGTCCGCCGCAGGAGTGGCAGCAGTTGTGGGTGTAGTACTTGTAGTGGCACAGGCGCGCCTGCACCGCCAACATGCAGTTGTTCAGCTTGTCCATGCAGTGTCCTACACAATAATTATCATTTTAGTATAGGAAGCATAACATACGACAGAAACGGAACCCACACTGCAAAAAAAATGTATACCAAACGATTTCATATGAAAAAAAACTACGCGTTTTTTTCGCAGTGCGTGATAGGCCTAATCTTCGGTTCGTACATTATTAACGCGTCAATATTTACCTACGCTGTACCGCCAAACTTGCCACCCTGACAAGATAGGCCGGGGTACACCCTTCCAATACACTAATAATTATTGGAAAAACTACAGCTGTTCGCCCATGTCTGTAGTCAGCAAAATGTAATTATGAATAAGGGGAGAAAGGGGGAATCTATCCACCGTCTACGTGAATTCTTGACAGTATCCTAAAACTCCAAAAACACTTTGCCTAGTCTGAGGTTCCAGCTCAGGCTAACTTTTTCAGCCAATAATGTAGTTATGCCTTTTAATTAACAGTGATATCAGTAACATCATCGTAAATTATATTAGTATTGTTCAGGCAGGCTCTTTGTATTTGTGGGATTATTAAACTTCATCCAATATCCTACCTTTTGCCATACGATCCTTAGTTATGTTTCTCTGTATTGTGGTGTTTCTCTGCGGTGTAGTACTTCTCTGTGATGTGGTGTTTCTTTGTGTTGTTTCATATTCTAAAACTTTTGGAGAATCTGCGAAACAACAAAATGATAAAGATGCCGCCTCTATCATCTTTCTTAAAGAAGAGCAAATGGAGGAATGCTAGATATTTCAAAGTATTCTTATGTTGTTTAATATTGACCAATAAAGTGTTTGTTTTGAGATTTGATCAATAATCTTAATTTTTGAGAACAAATCTTTTCCGAAAATATCTAAGGACACAACATCAAAGTAGAAAGTATACATTTTAATGAATTCTAAATACTGTACCTTGTAACTGAAACTGATTCCCTAACATTAAATACTAAAAACCTCTACAGCTTTTTTGAATTTCTTTTAGGTTTTTGTGAAAACTGTGTGTAACTTAAAAACCTTTATTTTACAACTCGTATTACTAGTAACTCTCAGTCAGTTTCAGATGTCACTCTATACCACCTTAACCATGCCATGGGTTTCTGGACGGCTTAAGCAGTTGTGGACTTGACCTCAATCTTTTTTCTCAATACGTCCTATATATGCTTATTAAGATTTTGGTTGGAATTCCTTGCTGGCCGCTCCCATCTGGCTAAATGTAGCCAATGACATCACTAACGTCTACCGTAATCTGGGTATAGCGTGAAGTAGTGACCATGTCGAGAAGATAAGATCAGGTATCCTGCGAATTAAAATGTCGTTCCTGACAGTTCATGGATGCATTATTTTTCTTGAGGAAGGTTTGCACAAATTGTTCTCTCTTTATTCAGTATATTCTTCACTATCCCGTTTCCCGTAAAGAAAACGAGCCATCAATACATGCAATAAAGCCACACTGGCATCAACATGAGACTGCTAGTGTTATTGTGAAGTAAGACCACCTGGCTACAGTCTACTGTTTACTATAAATTCAATAACAGTAAGTCCTTGGACTTTAGTCGCTGTTGCACCAGAATATTAGTAAAATCGTCGACCACGAAATACTTTGAAGTTGATAAATCGTCCGTCTCGATTTGATTTATCCTCATATGTCTTCTCTTTTAACTTCGACACTCTTCTAAACATAGCAGTCTTGAGATACCTCTTGCAAACTCGTTTTAGTATTAAAGGACTCCAATTAAGCCGTTTTACCCAAGCTCTGGCTTCTTCTGACATCGTGGCGTTCCCTGCAGAATAATTCAATGCTGAAACGCAGGTTAATTCAAAAACGAGCGAAGATAAAAAAGTTTCCGATAAAGAAATAGTTACTACCGTATACGAACGGTACAACAAAGTTACACAGTTTACGTGAGCGAATCTAAACAGTAAGGGTGTCTTGGTTTTTAGTATTGAATTTCAAGAAATCAATTTCGGTTACGCCACATAAGGGGTGATGTTTTGGACGAAAGTGTAATGATATGTAAGTATAGAGGACATACAGTAACTATTGATGATGATGATTAAATATTACCTGTAGTGTGCGGCGGTGATAGTGGAGCGACGGTAGCAGTCACGCAGGTCAGACTGCAGGCGCGCCCTGCACGGGGAGTTGCTCCGCACTCAACGTCACTGGCAATACCAATGTCGCCTCTCGCGCATACTACTGATCGATGCTGTATGCCTATGTTAGATCCGCTCGAGCAGTTGCCGATACACTGGGTATGAGAAAATAATAAAGATATACAAATAACATGATTGGCAAGGGAAAAGGATAGGTCATTTTTTTTTTACTTTTGTTAATACGTCGTATAAAGTAACCGATTAACGCTAGTACATGGTTCCGCGCGGATCATACAATACAATACAATACAATACTCTTTATTGTACACAAAACAAACAAGAAACATTACTAAAAAAATAGAGATGTACAATGGGCGGTCTTATCGCACTAGGCGATTTCTTCCAGACAACCTTTGGATGGACATGAAGTGCAAGAAAAAAAGAGAGAGGTAGTTCACAGTGTAACAATAAATTAGGAGACATTAAATTATGTACGTAAAATAAACCTAAAAACACAAATAAATAAATATTATAATTATACAATAAATATGAAATAAATATATATATATATAAATATATAGTGTAATGTGTATGTAATACATAATATAAACAGACAATAAATAACTATACATAAAGATGCAAAATTAACTATATTGATAGGTAGTGATCCTTGACGAGTCTTTTGAAAGTGACCAAGGATTGCGCACGTCTAACTGTAACTGGCAAAGCATTCCAAAGCCGAACAGCCTGAACTGTGAATGATTTACCAAAGAAGTTGGTAGAATGCATTGGCATTTTTAACGTCAGATTCTCTGATGACCTTAATGATCTCGAGTGTGTGTCATGGAGGAACTCGAAACGTTCTTTAAGGTAGGAGGGAGTAGAAGGATTGTACAAGATATTGTATAGAAGGTGAAGAATATGTGAATTCCGGCGATAGCGTATTGGAAGCCTCTTGAGCTTAGTACGAAACTCAGACACATGATCATACTTGCGTAGACCAAATATAAATCGTATACAGAAATTTTGAAGACGCTCAAGCCTATCAAGTTGGCCCTCGGAGAGATCAAGATAGCTGGTGTCGGCATAGTCAAGGATAGGAAGAAGAAGGGATTGTGCAAGCGCAGTTTTGGTGCCAACTGGTAGGAAGTTGCGTAGTCTCCTCAGAGACCCTGCAGACGCGAACATCTTTCGACTGACTTCCTTTATTTGTGGTTCCCAGGATAGGGTCTTATCAATAAATATCCCCAGGTTCTTAACTTTGTCACTAACGGGGACCGTAGTGCCATCGAAAAGAACCGGTGGAAGTTGAATACAGTTTACTCTTGAAATCATCCTGGGACTACCGACCACAATGACCTGGGTCTTTGAAGGATTAACCTTCAGTCCATACGCATTGCTCCATTCACGAATTAGGTCCAGATCGTGATTGATAGTGTTAACCGCTTCCGACAACTTATCTGGTACAGCCATGGAATAGATTTGGAGATCATCTGCATAAAGATGGTAGGATGAAAGAAGTTCGTTAGAGATAGTATTGATAAATACGGCGAAAAGTAAAGGAGATAAAACGCCGCCCTGTGGCACGCCAGCAGATGTAAAGCACCAGGAAGAAAAACTTTCTTCTATGCGAATACGCTGTCGGCGGCCAAACAGGTAACTACGAAACCAATCAATCGCTGTTGGAGATATGTTAAGGGAGCGCAATATTCCAAGCAGGATGTCAAAATCTACGGTGTTAAAGGCGTTGCTGAAATCAAGGAGCGAGAGGATCGTCAGATTTCCATCCTGCATGGCTGACCTGATATCATCCGTAATATTGATCAAGGCTGTAGCGGTGCTGTGACCAGGACGGAAGCCGGATTGTAAGGGATTGAGGAGATTGTTCTTACAGAGAAAAGAGCTAAGTTGCTGATACGTCAATCGTTCGAGTACCATATGAGTTCGTTGATCATATGATTAGCGAGGTTAAGCTGCGCTAGCCACGGTCAGTCCTCAAATGGATGACCGTTCGTTACACATCGTAAGATCCCTCCGGGTCTCGGAGAGCACGTTAAACCGTCGGTCCCAGATGTCTGACGAATATCTATGACAGTCATTACGGATAGTCAGAAGCCCGAAACTCTGACAATCGGTCTAACCTTAGGATACCGGTAATGCCAAGTAACTGGGTTGTGGAGGTCTGATGGCAGTCGCTTTGTATAAATCACTGGTATTCAGCTGCATCTGGTTGGACTTGAAGTTGAAATAGTTGGGAAAAGGCTAGGCAGAATGAACTAGTACACGAAATAGAAAGATTTTTTTTTTATATTTTTTAAAGTTGTAGATGAAGCGATCATTGGTAAGCCCTGAAAGTTTTTCTAGCCACAAAAAATACACGGTGTACAATAAGCATCACTAGTTCGTAGGAGCCTCTGTGTACCCTAGTGAGGCTTCTAAACGAGAATGGACTATTGACACCTAAGTTGATAACACTAGTATAAAATAAATAAACAAGTACTAACGTAGCCCCTTGATAATAATTTTACTCTATATTTTTCTTAGATTTCCAATCCAGACAGAGTACCATTTTGATAAAACACGAAGCCTGTTAAACTAGTTTGACTGAACAAGAACGTTGCTCAATTTGTTATCATCAATAAGGATCGCTTCCAAACTGTCATCTCGCAATACTAAATAATTGATAGGATAAAACATTAATCCGAAACCTGAATATTAGGTACGTAAAATATGATCCTGTTAGAATTGAAAAGGTCGTTGTAATAAAGTAATTAAGACTACGTAGAAGTGTCAAACCCTATGTCGTTAACTGGACGGTGGACGTCGCTAATTAGAATATCAATCACAAGGCTCGCTCTGTACCTACTTTAATTTATCAAAGCGCGTCCTTTTACACGTTTATTTAATACTAGCTGTGCCCTCACGGCTCCGCCCACCTAAGAAGTTTTATTCCAGTGATAAATATAGCCTATGTTATTCAGTGATAATGTAGCTTTCTAACGGCAAAAGAATTTTAGAAATCGGTCCAGTAGTTTTTAAGTTTATACGTTACATACAAAAATCCAAATCTTTCCTCTTTATAATATTAGTATAGATAGATTGTTCAGAGATTTTGCAAGGTTGGTCAGAAATTCTTTTCTGTGATCTGAGGAAATACCTATAGGTAATTAGTTTTTAATAGGGGCGCGTGGCTAATTAACAACCACGCGGATCTTATGATTTGCAAGGTTAAGCTGCGCTTGCCACGGTCAGTCCGTGGATGGGTGACCATTCGTTACACTATCGGTCCCGGCACGTTAAACATCGGTCCTGGATGTCATACGAATACCTATGACAGTCGTTACGGGTAGTCAGAAGCCTAAAAATCTGACAACCGATCTAACCTTAGGACATCGGCATTGCCCAGTAACTGAGTTGCAGAGGTCTGATAGCAGTCGCTCCGTGTAAAATACTGGTATTCAGCCGCACCTCATTAAACTGGAAGCTGACCACAACATAGATGGGAAAAGGCTAGGCAGAACGAGTTAGATTTTAGGTTATTCCTATAGACCAATTAGTTTTAATTATGAAATATCACAGTATAAGTGCAATGTGATGACAGGGGCCATTCAAGTATTACGTAAGCACGAAAGGGGGGTGAGAGGGTCTTTGCTTAGCTTATTTTTGATGACATGGGGGACGGGGGTGTCTAGATGATGATTACATCAGCAATTTTTATTTAAATACTTATTTTTCTAGACTTGAAAACTGCTGCTCATGAATAATAATAAAGATGCCTGATCAGTTAAAAAAAAAATATATCAATGTTTACGTAAGCATAGGAGGGAGGGTAAAAGCTTTACTTACTTTTGCTGACAAGAGGGAGGAGTGGGTCAAAAATTCCTAAAATCTGCTTACGTAATACTTGAATGGCAGTTTCCCTTCCTTTGACGCCACTATCATCATCTATAACTTGAAACTACCTACTGCTGAGTAGGTATATACCTACCCAGCCCTTTCTTTGTTTGTCTTTTCTTGCCGATTTGTTGGAAAATTGCTAGACATCTGTTATATAGATACAGATATAAATATGTCTATGTTAGCATAATAAAAATCTAATATTATAAAGCTGAAGAGTTTGTTTGTTTGTTTGAACGCGCTAATCTCGGGAACTATTGGTTGGAATTAATAAAATATTTTTGTGTTGGATAGTCCATTTATCGAGGAAGGTTATAGGCTATATAAAATCACTCTACGACCAATAGGAGTGGAGCATAAATTAAAAATGTTGCAAAAGCGAGAAAAATGTCCACATGTGCGAAGCCGGGACGGGCCGCTAGTCCGTTATATAGATACAGATATAGATACAATACATAAAACTTTTCTAACTGAAGACATTATTATTCAAAACACAAAATAGACGAGAAGTTTCTCTGATAACAAAGAGAGTTTATCCATGAAACTTTCCCTTAAATTACCCAGTAACAATAGTAACTCGGCTGGTATTATTGTTACTGGCAGAGTTGGGGAGATGATTCTAAAAGCTGAATACCCAACGTTGCAAATGCCAGTACAAAAACCAGCCAAGTGCGAGTCGTACTAGCACACCGCGAGTTCCATAGTACCATCATTATACAAAAAAAATTCAAGGATATTTTAGTGATCTTACTTGTCCTCTATCACCTCATTATAATTTAGGATTGCAGAACAATCTCGTTCAGTTCAGAATTTGATTATCACGTGCGTTAATGGTGAAGGAAAATATCTTGAGGAAATCCGCACATTTGAGAGGACTCCATAAAGTTTCTCAGTGGTGTGTGTAGTCACCAAACCCACGCCAGGCCAAAGTGGTGGACTAAGGCCTAGTCCCTTCTTATTCTGAGAAGATGCCCATGCTCAGCAGTGGGACATTAATGGGCTGGTTATATTTATAGAACAGTCTCGTTCATGATCAGGTCTTGGTGCACAACACGCTGATTTTTTCAGGTGTTGTCCAAGACAGGCAATACATACACGTCGGGGTTGCGGTGCATGCTTACGCGAATCCCGCGACCCTGGCCAATGGTCAGGAGGAGGAACACCGTGGGTTTTTAGCCGGTAAGCCGGTAAGAGTCCGGCAGACCCCCTCGCCTACCTCGGGCGAGGGAAATCCATGACGATTTTACCCACGAAAAAAAGAAAAAAAAAGGCATTGCATACACGCTGACAATCTAACCTTAAGTACCATTTTGACTCCAACCTCCCAATAATATTGGAGTAAACTAACCTGTCCCCAATCACCGTAGTACCATTTAGGTTTACAGTCAGCAGAAGAACAGTTCTGTTCGTCAGCAGGCCTCGGCGAGCGGCACGCTGACTCCTTCAGGTGTCTTCCAGAACCTCCGATGCATAACACGCCACGAACTTGCTTGCCAGTACAAGAAGACGAGCAGGGTGACCAGTCACCTAGGACAATAGTCATGTTTTATCAACTGCTAAGAACATCAAATTTGATGATACTTATAACATAACACCACGCTTTATATTCCCCAAAATACATTTTGGCTGGACATAAGTGTTTCTGTAATAACATTTTCTCTATTTTTGAGTTGTTAATACTAAATCTTGTCCAAATTCTTTAGTGTTTTTACTCCCTTTTACATTGGGTCACCCGCGCGACGGCGCAACGAGTATTCCCAAGGAGGGTTGATGTCAGGCAGGCGGCCGGTCATAAAACAATAAGCCAGAACCTCTAACAACATGGATTTATGAAATTCATGTTATGCCGACCCCACCTAGTGTGGGATAAGGACAGGAAGAAGAAGAAGAAGACTCCCTTATATTTTATTTCACCTTTCTGTTTCATTCAACGTGAAAGTAAAAAGTTACTATCATCTACCTAGACTTTTTCTACTATGTGAGTGAGTCCGGTAACGGACTTCGCAGACTCTGCTCTTCAAATAAAAAAAATAATAAAAATACTAACCAGTATACCACTCTCCGTCAAGCGGTTCGCATTCTTTCTTCAGAATACAAGTGCGCGAGGACTCTGGCAACTTGGGAGAACATCCTGAAGGGTCAGCGCAACGGACGCTCCGAGTCTGCACCCCGCCGCCAACACACCAACCTACACACTGATAATGGAGCCAAGTTTACGATTATCGATTATATAGTCAGTTGTTCAGCGCTTTCCGTCTGAAACGATAATATCGCTAAAGACTTCTACGGTTACTTTATAAAAAAACATGTCCCCAGGCTTGCAGGTTGCTTAGGCCTGCAGGTTTAATTCGACATAAACCTTAAAAGGGATTTATAAGGCGAATGTCAATGGAAACGCAGGTCCAGAGGACGCCATAAAAGGACATACATCGATGTTATCGGTGATGTTCTTCACAAAGTACAGGTGGGTATAACTCTCAAGTGCGTGTATGACAAGATATAAGGATATGGACGAAGTGAAAGAGGTATGTTAGGATCGTAGCATGTGGCGTTCTATAATTTCTACCTACTCCTATGGGAAAAAAGCGTGAATTTGTGTATGTATGTAAGTCTTAAAATATTACTGAGAGAAAGGGTTATTGTTTTATAGTATAGTCGCACGTAACTTGGCAAGATTTTGGCGTAGTGGCAGTAAGTTTGCCCATCTACACTTTGTGCAACAAAAATATTGTCACTTTTATTGCTTGTCATTATTCTATGGTTATTTCCATAATTTATTTTTGAACATGTCTGTTTAGAGGATACAAAGAAAGGAGAGGAATTATCTTCTCTAATCTTGCCAACTTAGAAAAACCAATCTTCTTTCTTCATTGCCCGCATTCAAATTTCAATACCATTTCACGTTCTTAATTATTCAGAATCATTTGTTTAAACAATCAACGACACGTAAAATTATTCATACGTGACCGTGGGACGCGTATTCAACCAGTACCTACAAATCGATAGGAACGGGGTGATTGCTAACAAAACTGAATTGAAACGCCGAATGCAGCTGCGCGGAGGGCGACCTTCAATCGCTGCAGCAACCACTTTCTTCACCGTTCGGAAAATGCAGCAGCGGTTTTTCTTACACAGAAATTGATGATCTTTCGGATGAGCTAGGGTTTTTTGAGGATATCGATCATACTAGATACCTATATACGAGGCTTCGCTTATCATGCTGCTGCCACTGATTAGGCCAAACAGGAGGGCTTGCAGCACTGCATTATCGTATAGTCGTAACCCTCTCCTGTTTCGAGGAACAAACAAAACTGGGAGTCTTATCATACTAGAAACCGGATTTTTTAATTAAATTTTATTTTTTATATATATGGCGTCGCCAGGTTTTTTGCATTGCAGCATCGCCATTTCGCGTTCCTCCATTAATGACGTGACTAATTATACATATATCATCTGGTAGTCTTATCGAACTAGGTTTAGTGTCGTGGGCTCTCCTACTATTATCTTTCATCATCTATAATACTTCCCTTTTCGTCTCTGTAGGTATTGTCCAGACTATGCACAGCATCAATTAAGTCCGTCAGTTTCACTTAAAACCGTTTGCAATACATTAATACTGATCTTAAATCAAAATAGCGAACGCTCAACTATCGTTTAATAAATGAGCACCTCAAAGAGATTATTTATTTTCTTGTAAAGCTGTACTATTGAAAACTATTTTAGTTTCCAATGTTTAAACTGGGCTCAGTGTACTATTTGTAGATTGGTTTTTCAATTCAACTAAATCTAAAAATGTGAAAGTAAATCAAACAAACAAATTGTATTTATGATGCATCAAAAATGCTTTTTTGGCGAAACACCGATAAATTGCAGTATTAGTGATTCATTGAACATTTACACTTAAATAAATTTACTGAACCGTATGTTATGGGAAATAGAGAAATATAATGTTAACAAGTGATATTTCACTAATAATAATGATTTACGAGCAAAATCAATGATATCATTTGAATAAGCAAATCTGAGAAGCTCTTATCTGTGCAATAAATCAGAGACCACCTCCATGTGTGCCGACGATTACTCAATGCATCGTTGCAATGTTTCTTCAGTATATTTAGCAAGAACGGCACTTACGAAGCAAAAAATAGAAGAACAAATTAAATCATACTGCACTTAGGTAATGACTTTGACCATCTGTAAGGTCATCTGAGCTAAACACCCACGCAGGGTGTATTTCGGGATTCAGACTACCTAGTTTAACTTCCAACTGGAATTTTCTGTAATAATATTTTATATTTTACGACCGTTGTAGCGCTCATTATTCATTGAAAGAATTAAGTCGAAATATATAAAAAAAAATCAACCGCAGTACTGTAAAAACTCAAGACACTGAGACCATTTTACGCGGTCATCCCAAAAATTATGAACTTTCTAGAACATATTTTATCTTCCGACAGCCCTGATGTATTAAACTAAGTTATAATAACTAAGGTAACTTTCAAAGTTAACAATGAAACTATTTAGCATTTTTATGACTTTGAACAAAAAGTATAAAATCTTTACAAACTTATTATTTTCTACGAGAAAAAGTCGTAGAAAATAATAACTTTATTCTTTCAGCGGGTCACGAATCCAAAAGTAAGCTGCAGATCGATGAAGGCAGTGGACACTAATTTTATAAGTCTAATGGCGAAAAATTCAAACGCTAGGTACTCAATTTTAAGATGCCGTTAAGTCACATGCTGATATTTTGACACTACTAGACTAAACGCAACTGTCACTTTCTTTTTCGATTGAAACAGAAAGAGACAAATACCCTTAGTTTAGTTTAGTCCTGTCAAAGTGCGCTACAGAATCGATACCACTGTCACTTTAAGGCGAACTGACAGTGACAGCACGAAATTAACAGCAACCTAAACTTGAGTAGCGTTTGATTCTTTGGCCAATTGTCTCATTAAATCTTCCCTGTTAATTTAAATAAATTTTTACATTCCATAAAAGCCACTTTCAAGTGTACAAATATTAATTAACGCACAGAATAGAAAATACCTCAAACCAATCAAAAAGAATGTATATCCATCCTCTATTGGCACTAAAAGAGTTTGGTATACACGGGCCCCTCTTTAAAGATATCAATGTGTTACCAAGGTCTTAGCACGCATTTGGACGTGATCTGCCTCAATTTACCCCCGCTCAATTTATTTCTGTCTATTTTGTAATTACCACTTTAAAATAATCAATAACTTACCTCAGACCAATCTGTGTACAGCCATCCAGAGGAAGTACTTAAAGAGTATTCGGGTCCAACATCCACGTCAGCGGTATTAACTGCGACCGTATAAATAGGTCCTTCTCTGAAGGTGTCCGTGTCCCGCGCTTTCTGCACGCGTTTGGACGTGATCTGCCTCACTTCTCCCCCAATCGTTTTTTTGCAGTCGGGAATGTTGCACTGCTCTGAAATCGGAAGCTTCGGAAGAGGACATTTTTGGTCGCTGATCTAAAAATAAATGGATTATTGGTTTATCAGATTCGAATACTTACTTACCAAAAAATAAATGCAAAATACTAATATTCAAAATGTTTTTAAAGAATATCACGATACAAAACTTTTTTATCATTGCAGTTTCATACAAATGTAATGCAAGGATCAAGCTTCTGTCACATTTATTCTACTTAGTTGTCGTAATGTTTTTTATCGTCATCTTAGTACATGATCTAGTATTATTTGGCGTGTATAAGGGAACTATAATTCCCTTAGAAATAGTGCTGCGTCAGCTTACAATATAATGCGAATATCAGGTGCACATATTGGGCACAAATTCTGATGTTTCCTAAACAAATACTACAGTACCTTAGTAATCCCTCTAGGATGATCCTGCACGCATCCTACAATCCTGGTCCTCAAGGCGGGTCCGCACCTCGGGCACGTGCTCCATGAAGCAGCTCGCCAGCGTGGCGGGCAGGTCGTGCCGCCGCATCGCCGACGCCGCGGGGGAGGCGCGGTTCCCGAACAATGCGCTGCGGGCACTTCCCGGTTACCAGATTTCGCTTCTACGCAACGAAACTTGCCAAGCTGAAAAGTATGGTTGTTTTAATTCTAAATGTCTGAAATTTGAGACTCCTTTCCTCAACGAAACGCCCTAAGCAAAGGTCTAGCCAATGCTCGAAGGCGTCCTCAGATATTATTAAAATTTGATTAGTAAATTATAACTTTAAATGAAAGCCATATTCTATAACCGTTAACTAACTGCAACGACATAAGTGATTACTTAGTACAGACATTAGTCTGACTCTCAGACAAGCAAACAATAAAACACTACTGAAAGATGACAAAAAATGCGTAACGTGGACGAATAATAACATCATGGAACATGTGAGGGGCTCCTGGCTAATAAACAACCGCGTGGATCATATGATTTGCGAAGTTAAGCTGCGTTTCCCGTGGTCGGTATATAGATGGGTGCCCGTTCGTTATACATCGAGACCCCTCTGTGCCTCGGAGAGCACGTTAAATAGTCGGTATCAGGTGTTACGCGAAAACCTACGATAGTCGTCAAGGGAAGTCAGAAGCCCGAAAGTCTGACAACCAGTCTAACCTTAGGATATCGGCATTGCCCAGTTAGTGGGTTGCGGATGTCTGATGGTAGTCTCTCTGTATAAAATACTGTTATTCAGCTGTATCTGGTTAGACTAGAAGCTAACCCCAACATAGTTGGGAAAAAGCTAGGCAGAACAAAGTGTGAGGTGGAGGAATTTTTAATTCTAGATCAATAAGCAATAGTATTCTTTCACGAAATTCAAGAAATTTAATTTCTTCAATTCCTAACTAAAACTTCATGGAAAAAGCAGCGTCACATTACCAATTGTCCCGAAAAACAGTCCGGTACCTAACTGTGCTGGCAATAAAGCATTGCTACAGATTGATTTCAATTAGGTATTTATCGGTCAGACCGACTAGACGCCTCATTGTCCGATTGGTAGCATGTAGGCCAAAGTTACTGTGTCTAGTGTATTTTACGACCAGTTCAATATTTCGCCAGAGTTCACGAGGTTGAGATTGATACCGACTGTCAATTAGAACTTACTTGGATGCCACCGCCGCAGCTTCTCGTGCACTGAGAATAAGACAGTATCTTCCAAATAAACTTTTTATTATCACCAACAACCTCATCTATTTCATCTTCGGTACTAACAGATTCTCTGCTTATTTCCGGGTGCTTAGGCACGGGCGCACTTGGTTTTGTAAACACATCGTAACTTTGATGTCTTCGGTAATGCTTCGAAGCAGACGTAGGTGTAACCTCAGGGAAATCTATTTTCGTGATAGCATCACTTTCTACTTCACCAGGCAGTGAATCCGTGAAATATTCATATTTTATACTAGGATTCTGTTGCGTATAGAGTATCTGAAAATAAAAGAAACATTCATTTCTTTTCGATTTGCGGTAAAAGGTTGATAAACAATTTATTATAGCAATAAATAGCAATTTGCTGGTGGTATTGCAACGATCCAGGTCGTTCATGAATAATATATTTGTTATATTGTTTATGCGATGTGAATTGAAATGGTTTCGGAGATGTATTTACCATGATGTCGATGGGGTGGTGTATGGGACCGTGTGCGATCACGTTGTCGAGTGATCCCTGTCGCGAGTAGACGAATCTAGCGCCCGCCGCCTCGTACGTACCCGCTGTAGACACCGCAAACTCGCCGTTCATAATGTACGACCCATTGGTGATCTTCAAAGCTGTAAGTGCACCCGAGATGTCAAAGATTCATTCGAAACTAAGTATGTTTGCAGCATTACCATCGATTTGATCGACAATCAATTTATTAGCCTTTATTTACATTACTTCCCACAGATGTTTAACAACAAACGTTCAATACCCTGTAATTAATTACCGGGATCGACATGTTGTAAACTACCTGTCTGCGATGTCCGAAATTGATTCCGCATCACATTAAAAGCCGGGGCGAAGTCGTATTCATACTGGCACAGACCGAAGTGGGCGTTGGTACCTACAGTAGACGATCTCAAATGATTTATAGTCCACTCCATCTACAATGCTGATTGATAAGTGACCAACCTCACGTTCGCGGCCCATTAGCCTTCGTCAAAGGACTATTCACTAAGTATTGTCGAATGATAGATAAAATGTCTAGCAAATAGGTAGCCTCCATTCATCAGTTGTAGAATTTTTTCAACAATTTTTTGATTAATGTTTGGGTTCGATCACCAAGTGATTTAAAACTAACAACGTTCACTATACATGTAAGCTAATTGTGATCATTATCGCTAACAGTCACACCTGTTTCGCACAGACGTGGAGCCGACTTGATTTTCGATAAGGTAGTGCACGTATTTCTTAATTTCTATCTAACCCATATCTTTAATAAAAATTATACCTTATTCTTTACTAACTGGCTTGTCTTCATCTTCTTCTCGAAGTTTTCTCTTAACAATGTTGTTATCCTGTGTCGCTTTCTCTTCGTTTCTTCTATTTTCCTACTTCTAGGTTAATATATCTATTATGGTATATCACTGCACAAACCTATAAAGTTCTCGCTGGGCATGATCTCGGAGACGTTGAGCCTGCAGGCCCCACGTGGCACGGTGGTGACGTAGGAGTAGCCGAGCGGCAGGCGCGGCCGGGAGAATAGCCCCGACACCAGTCGCCGCCCGCAGCGCAGCTCGCGAGACGACGCGGAGGACAGCACGCCCTCGCGACCCACCGCCTGGGGACAAGCCCATTTTAGCGAACTTTTCATAGTGGCTAGAACAATTAAACTTTAGAAATAGTGCGATAACATCTGTGAAAGGTGACAATACAAGTTCTTTTCAGGAGATGCCCATAGCAGTTAGCTGCACTCCGATGATATTGATAATTTTGATTGCAAAAGAGAAAATATAGTAACTACTGTATTAGTTTGGGATCTTGTTATCTAATTATCTAAAATTTAGGTATTTTTTACCATATTTTTTTAATAACCTTACCCCACACTGGGATTTACCTTGTATCGTGGATACGTTTACAGACACAAATCTTCACATGCACAAACACCCAGACAAATATTTGTAGGCCATATATGCGGGATTCGAACCCTCGACCCGTAGCGCAAAAGCCAATCGCTCAGCCACTGCACCAAACGTATCTGATAGTGAAGTGTCGCCGGTTAATTTGAAGTATCCCTACATAATATAAATTTAAAACCATAGCGCAATAAGTCTATTCCAAAAACAAGACAAACAGTAACCACATCACCAAGCTGCGTTGAGAAAATGGATCGGTGATCGTAGAGATAGCCCACGCTTACACCGTTGACACTGCTGCTCGTCAACAGGTTGAATTATTTATAGACTAGCAAGTCAAATGTTTATCCTATCTCAGCTGACGGTTAGAACCTTGTTGATCAGAGGTACGGTGCACCGTTTGTACTTGTACACGCTAGATCGTTTGCCTATCAACCTTACACCTCTAACAGCTAGTTTACCCAGAAACTGTTTACAGGATCCGTTTTTCACGAACGAGATCACATACACAACACTATTCCGAATCCAGTAAAAAATACTGGAACTAAAGAATTGTTATCGTATCGTGTCTGCCAGATGCGACGCAGCTGCCATTTGTTTAACTGATCCGTCGGTACAGATGTGAACAACACATCCAGTACCGACGGATCCGTTAAAACGGGCGCTTAAAGTAGGTGACCGTCTAATCTCGAAAAGTGAGACATGTAGAAACACAGTAATTTAGTTGATCTTTTAGGCCGAGATACCCAGTGAGGACAATCGTAATACAATGGTTCATGATCGTAATGGCTCGCTCTACGACGCATTGTTCAGCGATGTCCACAACACTCAATTTCTTCTCATACATTACATTGTACGCTAACAAAGTACGATTTACGATATTGATTAGAAATTCTAACGAGCCGATTGGAAAGTCTGAGTCTGATGAAAATATTGTACTAACGGATTCTATCTTATCATGGAAACACGTTTCTATTGGTCAATTCAAACGCTGTCTATACAAAAATGCTTAAACTGATTGGTGTTTTTAATCATTTTGATTTAAAAATTGATTCTATACCACAACTGTTTTCCAAGATATAGCATGAAGACTATAAAGATATTAGCTCAGTCAGTAACTGCATTCGAAAAGATGCCAGTTAGAATTTAAACGGTAAGTATAATAAAACTGAGTTCGCTTAGTTCAGTTCGTAAAGTAACACTCAGCACTTTTTCATAAAACAAGTCTTAAAAAATTAAACTTTTTAACAAAAAAAAAACCGACTTCAAAGTGTCTATCCCCGAAGTTCTTCATCAGATCTTCACCAAATTTAAATGGGACCACTTCGAAAGAATACTCTTTGAAACAAAAAAAGAATCATTAAAATCGGTTCACAATTAGCAAAGATATCGCGGAACAAACATACAAAAAAAAAAAACATACAGTCGAATTGAGAACCTCCTCCTTTTTGGAAGTCGGTTAAAAATAAAGAATACAGCATTTTATTTTTGCTAACTTTATTCTCTTTAATAACCACTCAAACATAAAAAAGAAATAAAAACAAAAGACTATAAATTCCTCACTTCAATGAGCGTTATCTAGTTATTGGACCACATACTCCACTGAGTATTCACGTAAAGTGCTCGTTCCAACGTCAGGACCTATAATATTCCTAAATGCTTCAAACCACTTACAGGCAAACCGTCTTTATTAACATTTTATCGCGTAAAAGGATCATATAATAATCAATGTCCCTCTATTTGTAGTCTCAGACACTTTTAAACAGCTTAATTAAGTTTCCGTCGATAAAAGAATATGGCGCGTTAAGCAAATATAATATACCTACAGTATGTTAATTAATGAAAGGCGTTCCCGTTAACCCGCAATAGCATAGCGTCCATACATGCAAAAAAATACCATTAAAAAAGAAAATGTTTTAATTTTTTAAAATAATGAAATATTCACAAAAAATATTAATTTGATACGGTAAAGAAACACTGTATACGCGCACTTGTCTTTCAACATGGAAGTATGGCAATGTCGCAATTATTTTTTATTAATTAACTAGCTGCCTGGACAGACTTCGTTCTGTCAAAAGTTATTGGCCTGTAGTGGGAAAAAAAAGTGTTGTTTTTACTATTTTCCACGCAATTTTTATGTTTTTTCTCTCCATAAGAACCTCCTTAAGCCTTAAGGAATATATATATATTAAAAAATAGCCGAATTGGTCGAGCCGTTCTCAAGTTTTGCGCTTAGCAACACATTTTTATTAATATAGATTAATTTTTTATTTATTTTAATTACATTTTTTTATACTTATTTTTCTATGATGATGTTTTTATTTTAATCTATATAATATATAGATTAACGAGGTTAAGAGAACGCCCTCTGCTATTTAACATAGATACTGTATAATCAAACTAGCTTTTGCCCGCAGCTTCGCTTGCGTGATTTTTTTTCACCCCCTTAGGGGTTGAATTTCGAGAAATCCCTTCTTAGTGGATGTTTACGTCACAAAATGGACCTACTGTCAAAATTTCAGGTTTCTAACCTCAGCCGTTTAGGCTGTGCGTTGATAGATCAGTCAGTCAGTCAGTCAGTCAGTCAGCTTCTCCTTTTATAAGTATATGACATTTTTGTATGAATGTACTAACATTACTAAAATTCATTTGTAAATGACACTTACGTTAATTATCGTGTTTTATGCTACTCACAAACAAAATAATATGTCTGTTTTAGAGAGTTCTAAATAAATCCGATGAGTAACGAAATAATTAGACGTATCTGTATGTCCGCCTACGTTACGTTCTTATATGTTGGCTTGCACCCAAACATGTACAAATACAAGGTAATTGAGCACTCAACAAATTTATGTTCATGCTACATGAAAGGTCCAGCTCTAAAGACATTTATTGCCTTCTAAGTCTTTGTCTCAGATAACTTGGTACAATACGTCGCTTTCCTTAATGTCATACTCAGAGATCTCCTTAAAAGCTTCGTTTGTATTTATTTGGCGTTAATGCCTTTATACGAATCTAAATGGACGTTAAAAATACTTATACTGTCAAACCGTCGCGAATTTGCTAAAAATGTTGGGAGAACTGTAAAGGTTTAATGAGAGCGCTCGATGCTTACTAATGTGGTAATAAAATGTTTTATATTTAAATTGTAAAATATATTGTAATTTAAACCAGACACATACTACAATATTTTGACAGCTCATGTTTTTTTTAATTTCTAGAAACATTGACACACGAACATAATTAATAGGTATATAAAACATTAATCCTATTTATTAATCTGATCACAATAATACCACGGACATTAATCAGCAAATACTTAGTGTATGGTTATTATAAATCATTCCAAGTGGTAATTGAAAACGTCCACTAATAGTCTATTAATTAGGATTAAGCGCGAGTTACGAATCACCTGTCAGTAAGCGGTAACAGTCGGCTTTGAACTATGTTTTATGCGCCTCACTGATTACTGAACAAGTTGCTTAACTCTGACAAACAATTGACCTGCAGAGCCAACATCTGCGCACAGAAGTACGCCTATTTGTTTAAAAAGTTATAAAATAACGTTTAACGCAATTCAGTTACAGTAGAGTGGGATTAATTACACATGAATGCGGTGTAAACGGTCGAGGATTCACGGTAGTTTGACTAATGAAGCGTGGGCGTAACGATCTTGACTTTTCTCACTAAACAAATGCCCAGTGTCACAGAATACGACAAGTCGAATAACGTCGGTTCACAACTTTACATAATAAAAGCGGTGCGACCATAAACTGTCCATGTAATTGGTCAGAAAACTTTAATTGGCCGTAATGTGTTCTTATAAATCAATTAATACACCAACCTCCTTTCTTGGACTGCACTGATTATATCTTGACTTCTCGACTTGCTCATTGAACTGTATCATTTATAAAGTTTACTAACAAATGTAATAAACAGTGTAGCGGCGACTAGTGTACTGTCATAGTGGTATGTTTGTTAACGTTAATTAAGGTAATCCATCATAATATATGGCTAGGTAAGTACTTTACAGCTAATCTATTAATTTTGCGTAACTCAATGTGGTTCTAAGTAAGTAAACAAGAAAATATGTAGGAAAACATTATACTTACGAGGGCGAAGAGAACGAAAACTAGGCCGGAAGTAGACAGCATGTTGGTGCCTTCGATGTGTGCGATAGATAAGTTATTAGATAGCACTGATATTCACACGCGGATGATCTTTCTGACACACTTGATGGATGTCTATCATTTTCAATGACACATGTTGAAATTCAAAACTACTTCAATTTGCTGGATAAGCGACGATTGGATGCATAATTTTCAGATGACATTATGGTTGGTCATAAGTGTAACATTTAACTTATTGGATAATTAAAATTAGCCAGCTTTATAATTTTATGAGTAGTAAAATTATGAATGTATGTCAACGATTCTGTTTATACCTACAGTCATAAAACGTCTAGTCATATGAATCAGATGTAATAGCATAATTATTTTGATAATAAAGCTTTACAAACAAAGTGCTCAATGTTACACTTTATTTCTCCTTAAGACGGGATTATCACGCTTGTGACAAGGTTTAAAAGGTTCACATTTAAATAAACTGGTAACGTCAAAATATTTAGTATACCAAAACATGCGTAAAATAAATGGAACATAACAATTCGCATCATAAATTAAATTAATATCCGTGAAGGTTAAGTCGCGGGAAGACGAGCCAAAAGTCGCTCAGATATTTAAATAAAGTAATTATTATCGGTGCTCCTGGTAATGATTACTTTATTGTTAGTTGTACGCGCTGGCAAGAGTAACGGCCGCTTTGATCTCGCTACGTGAATTGAATTGAATTTAAACGAGTATTAGCCAAATCCACGTTGATATCTTTATACGATGGCTTTGAGCTAATCCACCACAACGCCCTGCATTCACTTCGACTTTATTACTCATTTTGCATACGTCATAACTCTGTATTTTAAATTTGCATAAGTCGGATTGTGCATTTTCCTGTATTTCAAGATAATACCATTTATTCATGGCAATATTTACATTCATGAATTTTATTAACATTTAAAATCCGAAGAACATTGCTGGACAATTTTGATCTTTAGCATAGATTGTATATAGAAGAGGAGATTATTAACAGATACAATCTAAATACAATTACAGGTAAGCATACTGAGGCACAGGCAACTTGAGAATCTAGAAATAGTATTATTGCTATTGCCTAGTACTTATTGCTATTTCTAAGATGGCTGGATTAGTTTTATACCTTATCTTGATCTAAAGTACACGCATCGTTTTATATTGGTTTGTTTCAATACACACTTGCTCTTTAAATACAAAAATGCAGCTCCCGTATAAAAGCTATTGATAGGTGTATCTATAGAATATTCTGACCAATAACTAGTCCAAGTGGCCGAGTTTTAAAAGTTTCCCATGCATACAGAACACGGTATATATTAAACCTGTATCGCAGGGATCGTAAAGAAGCCGGTGGCTTGGCGCCAAGCTTTCGCGCCGCCTTTCATGAAGGCACTGCGAACAACGTGCATTTTATACTAAATGTTACTACAATACGGTCACTAGCTCAGCTATGTCATTTATCAAATCTAATGTATCACTGCACACTTTGTTGCAACCAGACTTGCTGGACAAGTTTACTATTTACAATAATTAGCGAAAAGGAATTGCAACTTATTATGGGATTGCCTTATGCCAAAAGTCACGCGGTCTGAAAGTGTCTCATCATCTTCCTGCCCTTATCCCACACTAGGTGGGGTCGGCACAACATGTATTTTGTAAATCCATATTGTTAGAAGTTTTGGCTTATCGTTTTATGACCGGCCGCGTGCCTCACATCAACCCTCCTTGGAATAATCGTTGCACTGTCGCGCGGGTGACCCAGTGTGCTTGCAGATATTATGCACTGGGTCCCATAATGTCCCTTGTCAAACTTATTGCAAACAACTAAGCAGACTATGTTCTTCTTGGTGGAGTATACTTGAAGTTCCTCGACCCACTCATTCGGTTTTGCTAGGGACTTTGGTTCTGAAAGTATCTATATCTAACAATTAATTATTCTTCCGAATATAATAATTTTGTGTGCAGTGATACCCTAGCGGTTGAACGCTTTCCTTCCATGCAGAAGGGTCTGAGTTCAACCCCGGCCCGTACCTCTGACTTTTCGAATTCATGTGCGGATCAGAAGGAGATTATCACTTGCATTAACGGTGAAGGAAAGACATCGTGAGGAAAGCTGCACACCTGAGAGGGCTCCATAAAATTCTCGATGATGTGTGTAGCCTGCCAAACTGCACCAGGCCAGCGTAGTGGACTAAGGCCTAAACCTTTCTCATTCTGAACAGAGGCCCGTGCCCAGCAGTGGGACAGTAATGGGCTTATTATGTTATGGTACACCCAGCGGAAGAAAAAGTATGACCTATATCTCGCTTAGAACCACATGCACATATTTTACTAAATGTTACTACAATACGGTCAGCGACGCTGTTACGTATGCGATCTATCAAATCCAATGTAACTAGGTACCTATCAGTGTACACTTTGTTGCAACCTTAAGTGATCGGTAACAAAGGATGGTAGCAACTAAATTGTGCCAGCTGTTTGAAATTATTAGTTATTGATTAAAGCTAATGCGCATTCAGTCACTTAGATGACTAATACAGCAATAAGATTTCCTAGAATCAATCATGTTTTCAGGATTTATCTGCAACAAGTGTGGTCTTGCGTCAGAACACAAAATGTGAAGAATGCACTCGAGTGACCTTGAATTAAGATTTATAATCGGTTTTTGCTGTTGTACACATGATGCCAATTTTATCTATGAGCAATATGTGAGTTCATCGTTGCAGAAAATATTATTTTATTAATCTGAATCATCAGCGTTACAGGATAACATTAAAATGACTGAGTCAGAATTTATGAGCATTTTTTCTTACAGCTAGTTCACACAGGATCTGTTTACAGGATCCGTTTTTATTTTAGTGATGGCGCCTGTGCGAATTCTCATACACGACAGTATTCCGAATCCAGTAAAAAATACTCGTCCGTTATTTTTATCGAAATTTGCCTGCCATGTGCGACGCAGCTGTCATTTGTTTTACTGAACCGACAGTACAGATGTGAACAACACATCCAGTACCAACGGATGCGTTAAAACGGATCCGCTGTGTGAACGGGCTCTTATTGGTTTAGATTTTTTCCATCTACTATCTTTAAATGATACAAATTAACCATAATACTAGAAATCACCACCCTTACTCTAGTCAGCGTTCAATTTTTATTTTAAAGTTGTGTAACTTTTTATTGTCGGCGACATGTTTGACCATAAATCTAATGGGACAGTGTCCCTATTTAACCCCGATTTGGTCGCGTGTCGCCACTAAATATTTCAATTATTGTTATAATGATATTTGTCGAGCTGACGCGGCCACCATAAAATTTTAGAACCCCAGATAGTTAAGATAAATGGGCATTTTTTCTATTTGCTTTTTGACCATTTAAACTTGGAATTGAACTTATCTGTATGCCTACAGATAGAAAAGGTTTGAATAAAACCATTGTGGAATGACAAAGTTATTAAATCTGTCGTTCAGTATTATATCTGTCGAGGTAACACCGTCCATTTATCATATTTTTTTACGATCAAACAACTATAAACCTTCTTCATACGGTACCGATGTATATTATATCTAATAAATTAAATTATACAATGAATTTATTGCTAATCAATATGTATATATCATGTTACTTCGTGTCAGAACCAGAAACTGTTGACCACCACACCTATTTATTTAAAATAATCTTTAACCATGACGGCAAAATGGTTTTAACATTAATAAAGTGACTTTACTTAGTCTTATTCTGACTTCATTGCCAACAATGACGCAGTTAATTTCCAATAAAATTGTGACGCAATACATGTCTGCCACAATGAAGCTGCAGCTGGGAAAGCCATTCAATTTTACACCCTGACACATGTAGTTGTATGTAATTTACGTTAACAACAAATAAACAATCGCGATTAATACCATGTCAACATTGGCGAACAGCCAGACACTAAAAACAACAAGTAATGGATGCATGGTCAGATTCGACGAGTATAGCCGTCAAATGACACATTAAAGGGTGTTTCCGAATTCGTTATTCCTTGAGACCACGTGATTCACTTCGGTTATAACCAAGCTTGCATCTTTTAAATATAGAAAAGAAACCACAATGAAATAAAAAATTACGTGTTCTTTTTTCGAGTCTGAATAAATTAAATTATTCTACTTTTATTGGATTTGATTCTATTTACTCAGCGCGATACAATGAATTAGGTTGGGTTAGGTTAGAAATAAAAAGTTTTTTTTTAAATATTATTGGGAAACACTCTGTATATTTGCAATGTATTTACCTATCAACGCAAAGGGAACAGGAAGCTAAGTAAATACTGTCATTTGCTACTCATAAAGCTTTTAGTTTGTTATAAATATTTCAATATGACAGATTTACAAAATCATATACCACGATGATCTTTTAACACGATTCTAGTTTCTGCGAATTTTATTAGTAGAATTTCAGCAATAGTTTAGCTAGCGACTGGATCAGCTGGATTAGAGTAATCCATGATAGAGTGTTCTATGGCTTTTGGCAGTTACGTTTGTTTCTTACAAATAATGCGTCAACCCTTTGATTATAGACATGTATATGATCAATGGCGTCAACCCTTTCTTTCCCGTGGAGACGTAAAGGGGTTTCACTAGGATTTGAGCAGTAGCCTCCAACTCTGCTTTTAAAGCTCTTTTAGCTACTAAGATCAGCAATTCGTTTGCCAAGGTTAGTTTGTTAGCAGTGATAGCCTAATGGCGTGACCGTCGGACTGCCAAGTCATAGGTCTCGAGTTCGAACCCAAGGAACACATCTCTGACTTTTCGGATTCATGTGCGTATTATCACTTGCTTAGAAACGGTGAAGGAAAACATCGTGAGGAAACCGGCATGCCTGAGAGATATTTCTCGACGGCGTGTGAAGCCAAGTCAGAGGCCCATGGGCGGCATAAACTCTGACACCAGGTTAGTCATTGACCACACGAAAAGAAGAAGAAGTTTGTTGGCCAAATTTTATGACAATATTCCTCTCTTAGCCTTTTTCCCAATTATCTTGGGGTCAGCTTCCAGTCTAACCAGATGCGGCTGAATACCAGTATTTTACACGGAGCGACTGCCATCAGACCTCCGCAACCCAGTAACTGGGCAATGCCGATATCCTAAGGTTAAACCGTTTGTCAGACTTTCGGGCTTCTGACTACCCGTAACGACTGTCATAGGTATTCGTATGACACCCGGGACCGACGGCTTAACGTACTCTCCGAGGCACGGAGGGGTCTCGATGTGTAACAAATGGTCACCCATCCACGGACTGACTGCGGCAAGAGCAGCTTAACCTCGCAAATCTTACGATCGGCGCGGTTGTTATTTAGCCACGAGCCCCTCTTTATGACAATATTCCCTCGTAACAAAAATAATAGACGCCGTCCATGAAGATGTCCATTTCGGAAACTGACGTCTACTGAGTAGCTAATTGATATGCATAGAAAATTATAAGAAAGCGTTTATGATGAATGGTTTTCAGCTTCGATATGAAACTTTTTTAAAGAAATTGCGTAACATTTTGATGAAAATCACTCCATCTATACTATAGGTACTAATATTATAAAGAGGAAAGATTTGTATTTTTGGATTTTTGTATGTAACGAATAAACTTAAAAACTACTGGACCGATTTCAAAAAATATTTTTCCGTTAGAAAGCTACATTATCACTGAGTAACGCAGGCTACGGGCGGAGCCGTGAGGACACAGCTAGTGTTATATATAGAACAAAGTCCCCCGCCGCGTCTTTTTTTTTGTCTGTATGTATGTGCGCGATTTTCTTCGTAACTACTGCACGGATATTAAATTTCCGGTTTCCCAATTAGATAGCTTGATTCTTGGGGAAGGTTTATATGTATAATTAATAAACGTGTTGTTTATATTAACTGAGCCATAACGATTTAGCACGCGGGTCGCTAATATAATATTTAGAAAGTCATTATACAAGATGCATTCAAAAGCATTCCTGAATTTATTACCAAGGCTACTTTCGCGATAAACTATTCAACAAACGAAGGCAAGATATTTAGGTATACTACTAACTGTGTAGCTATCTCCTCAGACTGCCTGTCTGTGAAGTAAGTTTTAAGCTACCTTGCCTACTACCTGCCATTATGAATGAACTGTTATTCGGAATCATTATTTCGTCCAAAAATAAGACTTAATATTATTCAACTTTCAGTTGAACAAGAACAAAAGCTTGAAATGTTTGCCGATGGAATTCTTTGTAATCTTTTTAGTATCTGATTCAACTGTCTTTTGTCGTTTTTGTAAGATTCATTTACATTCCTTAATCTTAGGGCCGATTTTTCAACCATCAAATAACTTTTATCCGAGGAATAAGCTTGTCGTTTTGACAGCTTTTGTATAGAAAATATTTCAAACCGCCATATTTATTCCTCAGATACAAGTTATCTAACGATTGAAAAATCGGCCCTTAATCTTACAAAAAAGTCAAAATGTCAAATGGCTCTTGTATCATATTAGAAGGCACACCAAAGTTTTACAAATTTTAAGCATACTATAAACTTCCTTTAATGTAACTAAATATTATAATTGCACGACCATCACAGTAAATAGTGGTCATAGAACATAAAGCAAAGTACTATTGACATGTTAATAGGTACCATTACAAATTTCAGAGAATAACAATGATGATGAATGGCGATATGTCCGAAATAAAGATGTCCTCTTTCTTAAGGAGGTAGTAGACGTCCACTCTAGGGTTGACAATCACTTTAACATATTTGACATTTGTTTGTTTAACGAAATTACGAGAATAAAGTTTAGATTTAAACTAATAGACACTTTATCTAATATTCTCCAGGAACAGTGGCATTAAAAGCTCTTATTTAAGCTGTTGGAGGGCCTATTACTGCCAACAAGCTCTAAATTTCAGAAAATACATGACACTAATTAGTGCGAATATGTTTCGCATTTCAGTACATTGACAACCCTAAAGCAAATGTTAATCGACCTTGTAGTAACCCCAATTCGTTGTTCACTGATGAAGCTTTTATAGCGGTCTTTTAATAATTTCTTAATGAAAAATTAACACAAGCAGTGTTGCGGATGACGCGGCCAAAAATTTTTGTCGATCAGACAACGAGATCAACGCACTGACGCCGACTTTAATTAATGTACACTGGTTAATACTGCGCGGGAGTTGAAGGGAATCCTATAGATTTATAGCGATGTTATTTATTTGGAAAAATACAAGTTAATGATATTGATTTACGATTCAATATCTTAGTTTAATTCAATTTAAGTAATTGGATAGTACTTATTGTTATTTATTATTAAATCGTGTCCGACTAACCACTTCATTTTATTTTATTGTGTATTTCAATAACAAGTACCTGGATGACCGAGCTTTGCTCGGTTTTTTTTGTCGGATGTTTTCTAAAAATGAAACCTAGCTAGATCGATTTATCGCCCCCGAAACCCCCTGTATGCTAAATTTTAATGAAAATCGTTGGAGCCGTTTCCGAGATTCCGATTATATATAATACAAGAATTGCTCGTTTAAAGGTATTAGATTATACATTTTATTATGGTCTTAGTAGACATTACAATTAACCCTATTACCACTAAAACTGCGCTTGTACAAACTCTACTTCTTCCGATTCTTAACTGCGCCGACAATAGTTATCTCGGTCTTAATGAGGACCAACTTGATAAGCTGAAGCAACTTCGAAATTTCTATATTAGATTCCTATTTGGTCTTCGCAAATATGATCATGATTGTATCCAAATGTGTAATAGGGAATAACCCAATAACACTTTGCCCGACCTGGGAATCGAAATCAGGACCCCACGATCAGCCGTCGCGCTTGCCACCACTAGATCAACGAGGCTTATTACATGGGACTTAAAGATAAAGGCGAAATTAGGGTGTTACTATACACCTCTGCCCAACCCTTCGCAGAATACAGGCGTGATGTCATGATATATTTTATCCAAATTTCGTAATAAGGTCAAGTGGTTGCCGAATTGTTCATATTTTTTGATACAGTTTTCTGTACAATCCCTCAAAACCCCCCTATCTTAAAAAACATTTCGCGTTCCTTCATAACATACCTATACATACGAAATTCTTGAAGTCATCAGAAAACCTGACGTTGACAATGCATTCTAAAAAATTCTTTGTCAAAACCGTTACAGTTCACGGTGATAACCTGTAGAATGCATTGCTTGTAAAAATGAGACGTGCTTAATCTTTCACAATATTTAAAAGACTCGTCAAGGAACACTATCTGTCACCATAATTTCCTATTTGCACCTATATGTATACCTATATACAACATGTAACATAATTAACGCACATCCTGAAAGTAGTTTGTTCAGAATCGTTTACTGAATCGATTTCTATCATTTTTAATATAGGTAATTTTTTATCCCAAAAATAATTAAAACTACGTAAATTAGTCACATTACCCCTGTACAGTCAAAACAAACTGAAATGAACCGTAAATCAAGGCAAAAATACTTTTCAAAGTGCATATTTATTTGTATTAATACAAATTCCGTCATTCAATACAAAATATAAGAAAATAAACCTTATTTCAAGAACGTTTATTTAGTAAATAACAATAGATATACATGTTAAACTAA